>CM074721.1:240132527-242957527 GCA_037306005.1 Rhinophrynus dorsalis
AAACAAGTATTGCATCCTGCTTGTAATGCAGTACACTCAACCTTCAGCTTGGTGGTTGAAAGACCAAACCAAAATAGAAGCAATTTCTAGTTATTTTTTGCTTCGAGGTCTTTCAGCCATTATGCTTTGATTGGTCAGCTAATTAAATCCAAGTCCAATTTCACATTAACATGCAAATATGTGCTTTGACTTGCAGTTTACCAAAACATTAGTGCTGTGAGGCATCACACAAACATGATTAGTGTATTAAAAGTATAGGCTTAATGGCAAGATTTACATACCCAGGGAAAACTTTACTGACACCATTTAAACCTAGTAGGGAAAAATTTTAAAAAGTGCTCATACAAAAAAAAGTTTAAGAAGTTTACAGACAGCATGCTTTAGAGCCTTCAGAAACAGGCATTTCATGAGTACGCCACAAAAATTGTGTTCTGCCATTGTGCTACAGAAGGCCATGCTTTTAAAAGCATTAAAGGAGCAGTAAACTATGAAAATATATTGCAGGGCTTTGCTGGAGTAAAAGGTTATTGTTGCAATTTTCAGAATCTACAGTTCCCTCTAGTGATCAGATTCCTCTCCCAGTGATTGCAACAATAGCTAGCTAGAGTGAGTCACTGACAACCCATTCCACAGAATGGTGACAAACTGCAGAGTCAGTCTGTTTGAACCTTCAGGATATGTGCTGCAATTCATTCCTCAGTTTCATCAGTTGTAACAGGACAGTAGGTACCCTTGTTTTACTCAGAAAAAGCTCTTTACATGTTTTCATAAACTTTACTGCTCTTTACGTTAAGTGCATTTGATTCGTATACGCTGTAGCACATCTTACCTTAGGTTCGTAATCTGGGTCATTTTCTTCATCTGCCTCCTCTTCCCCTTCCTGCAATGCAATACAATTGAATATAATTTTAAGCCCAACAATGCAACACATCACCTTGACTCACCAAGGCTAACCAAATCCCCAAGCCTTTGACATGATTATGCAATTGAAGACACTTGCCAAAGGGGTAGGAGAAGGGGGGGGGGGCTTACACAATTATGCATTTGGGAACAAATGCCAAAAGGGAAGGCAGAACAGTGTTAGTCACCTTAATAGTTTGTAGAACACCCTTATTGGGCTCAACTTTCCCCCATTGTACTGCTTTTCATAATGCTTACCATTGCAGCAATGGGACTTTGTTAATGAGCACCCTCAAAAAGCTAGCGATTCAGCAAATCAGAAAACAAGCCAACCACTTGCCTGGAACACCCTGAAGTGTCTGGCTCCCAGACAGACTCCTGGTTGTGTGCCATCCATAAACCAGTGTCAAGTATGGTGACTTGCTGTGCAGAACAGGAATCTGTACACAGCCCTAGTTTGATTAGGTTTATACCATTCTGGTTGCCCTTTAAGTCTTAAGACATGACCCAGTCAGTCACTTTATGGAACAGTCATACATCAAGCAGAACAGAGGAGCAAAATGACAGATTAGCAATTTTAAAGATGCAATATAGCAAAGTTGTTCTAGATTAACATTTGCAGAGTCCATAATCTGTACTTTGCAGAAAGTAGATTTGTGGTCAAACCTATGCAGTCATAAAACCCCTTACAATACAGGGTGCTGTCGACTGTTGGGGTTGGTTGGAATTTTCACCAACTAGTTGGGATTTTTTTTTTTTTGGGGGGGAGAAGCTACTTGGGGAAGAAAAAAAGTTCACATGATTAACCCTTTGAGTGCCAGAGGGTACAAAACATTGCTTTGCAATGCGTTGAGTACCCCTTTGGCACTCAAAGAGTTACAGCAACTTCATGCATTACTCCCAAGTTTTTCAACCTTTAAAGGACTAGATAGTGTGCCCACATTGCTTTGCAATGAGCTGCACAACCATCTGGCCTTTAAGGCATTGAACTTTTAAGTGACAGATGTAACCTCTGGCACTTTAACGGTTAAGCAAGAACAGAAGAACTACACCACAGCATTAGGTTTCTAACACAATGTGGGCTTAGGCATGTAAGTCAGCAAGAGTAGTTACCTCATCATCTGCTTCTTCACCTTCTTCATCATACTAAATGAGCAGAGGGAAAAAATTAAAAAGTTTAAACTGTAGCTGGAGAGCAGGATACAAGTTAATATTTTGTCTCCAAATTACATTTGGTACAAACACACAACTACATAACAAGTATTCCACTAGTATGTTTAGTATCATTGAGGTAATCTGCAATTGTGGGGATACAATTTAGTTTGTGTTTTTTCTTTTTTGTTTTTACCTACCAAGTTAGTGTGAAATGAGGAAACATTAGGTTAAAATGGGATAGTGTTTAGAACAAGCGGCTCAGATTGTTATACTGAATCAATCTGTACAGTGTGAGGCTCTCAAAGTTCAGAGCTTGATAGTTACTCCAGTTGCATGTTTACCCCTCCTGCACCCTCTTCCAGTTTTGAAGCCACCTTCCCTCTGATCCGAAGTCCAGTCGCCTGACTGTACAGATCACAAGGGACAATATTCCCTCATCCAGGAAAAACCTAAGAGGGCAGTTTCTTTTCATAATACCAATATCCATTTGGACATAACACTAAACTCCCACAGGTGGGACAGGACCTCTGTCCCACCAACTATAACAGCCCAAACAAAAACTGTCAACTGACCGGGGGGGGGGGGGGGGGATTGCATAGCACACAAAATCCAGGTTCACACGGTTGAGCAACAGTAAAACGGTATCCTTTTATTATGTTGCACGCAAAATAGCGTACGACTCCAGCTCACAGTAAGCACGTTGCGGTGATTAAAAGGGAGACCTGTGTGCAGAATGACAAGGTGGAGGAGATGGGGAGAGGCTGGAGCAGTTTACTTCAGTACAGAGCTCCTTGCTTTGGAATGCACTTTAGATATGGTTCTGTAGTGGACAGGTGCATAATTACATAATTTTTTTTTCTTACAAAAAGATTATATTGTGTTTAATGGCCAAGGATGCTGGGACTTGAAGGAGCAACTTTAGAATCTCCCGCTGCCCTGCAATAAAATTCTCAGGCTGCCCTTTTGATCAGCAACATGCCAACAGCTTGAGTCGTACGCTATTTTGTGCAAGACATTAAAAGTGAACCCATGAAAAATCCTTAGAATGGCAGAACTGCCCAAAGGACCTTCCCGCCAAAGCTGGCTTCAACCAAAAGCCAGAACATCTACAAAATGTTTCATTGCAAGAGTATGAAAGGAGGACCAAGCCACAGCCTTGCACAACTGCTCACCCAAGCCACAGCCTTGCAGGCATAGGAGGCCCCAAGAGACCTAGTAGAATGTGCTGTAACTCTGAAGGGAACAGATTTCTGCCAGAGTTCATACACCTGACAAATCGTGTACTTTATACAATAGGCTATGACAACCTTGGAAGCAGCTTGTGATTATTGGAAGTCAGATGCTCAACTAGGAACAAGCTTGCAATACAAATTTGCAGACTCTATAGGAGTGGTGTCCTACCACAGGAGCAGTCTTAGCCCACTAATGCCTTTCACAAGGAAATATCCTCAAGCATATACTGGCCCTGCCATAGCAGTCCAGCCAGAGTGTCATGCAATTCCTCTGAACAAAAGCAGCCAACTACATGTTGTGTTGGGCCGCCTCAGTGAGCTGCAGCTTCTCTAAGCACTGAGCAAGGGGCCCAAAGCTGGATTCTGCTTCTCTTGTTCAGAGGAATTGGATTAACAGTTAAATATCCAACATGGCTTGGAATATCCAACAAGGGCTCAGAAAACCTCTACAAGATGTACAAGTTGTGACAAAGTGGACCAAGGAACTCAAAGGGTTACTTAATCTTCAGTTTCTTCACGTTACCATAGTTAAGGAAGCAAAGCCCCAGAGGACTGTCAGGAGGGAAATTTTGGGTTGCAAGAATGCATAGAGCACCTGCAAACTGGTCCGTCCATGCCAAGGGAAGCACAGCAATGGCAACCCACCTGATATGGAGGAGTTAATACCCTAATAGAAAAAAATATATTATTAATATTACTTATTAATCTATATCTAAGAAATAAATGCTCTGGCCATGATTTCACGTATACCACTACAACTGGAGGCGGTGCTAGGGCTGAGCTGCAGAAGGGTCTGGGAGACTCCACCCACAACTTAGAATGTGTTCCCTCCAAAGGAGTATCAAATCCATGGTACCAGTGCTCCATATTGGCCAACAGAGAAAGGCAGCTTCTGTAAGCTATGCATTTGGCTCAAGAATTTTGGCAAGCAGTACCAACATTTCCTCTTTGGGAATATCCTCTGATTGAAACCGAAAGCTGTTCACTCCAGAAAGCCATAGCTCTAGTGACCCAGGAATTAGCAAAAGTAGGTTGCAGAGACACTCATGGCTGCAAAATTTGCCTTCAATAAAGAATACAAACTTATCTGCTTAATCCTTAGGAGCTGCAGAATTGGTCACAGTAGAGTTCTTGGCAAGTGATAAGGGGATCAACAGCAGATTGCATAGCCCACTGCCTCAAAGCATAGGGGGAAAGTGACAAGTTATAAATGCACCTGTTAAGCAGTTACAGAAGTCTTCCATTCTTTCAGGAAATTCTGGTCAAGAGAGTAATGGAGGAAAAATTGGCAGCTGAAATAATAGGTGTTATGATTAGACCTGCTTTTATTAGGAAGCATTACTATCCCTTTAAGCCAGTAGAACAGTAATGAGATGGGAGTGCATTCCAGCAGGTACCAGTATAAGAGGAGCACGTAATAGCACACTTAACTTCAGGTCTTCCTATTTGCAGTATAGTAAGGAGTTGAGAAACTCAGGGTCATGAAAGCTGGGTAAACCATGAAGGAAGCCAGTTAAACTTGCTCAACTGTGGGGGCAGCCAATAATACAGCCCCATATTGAGACAAAGATACTTGTGGGAGGTCACTTAAAACTGGAAGTAGGAGGCAGGGGTAAAGTGGAGGGAAGATTATAGTGAGTTGGGGGGGGGGGGGGGGGTGGCAGGCAGGGAATTGCACACCACAGCTGGCATGCTGCCTAATGACTAAATACCAAGCACTCCAAGCCAGAAGGGTAACCCTGCAGGGAATGAAATCTGGTAGTTTGTGCAGAGACAAAGTATTGAGATTAGCACACAGTCTAAGCCAGATAGACTGGCCCATTATCTCAGCCTATTTACAGACAACTATATAGGTGTAGTAGGAAGCTCTGAAAAGTAATACTAGAATTTAGTCCTTGGAAAACACTCCCACATTCCAGTATGTACCAGGTCTTCTGGCTGGTCATTGCAGGATTAGGGAACCTGGAGAGATACTATGCTAAACCCTAGTCTACTGCGAGAAACAATGAACCCACATGTTCTCAACCCTACAGTAGCTCAACTTACATCATCGTCATCATCTTCAATAGCTTCACCAGTGAAGTACAACACCGATCGAGGGATTATACGTTCACGCAAGAAATGTCCAATTTCAAAGTCCGCAGTAAGAATTGCTTCAGCATCATCATCCTGTATCAGACAATTACATTAGATTTACAGGGTCACAAGTCTAATAAGCTTCTAAGAGATTTAGATGTTGAGATGGAAGATTTACACCTGACACTTCGTTTCATAGTTATTATTGTTAATCAAAAGTTACCCTCCTGCCTCAGTGTTTAACCCTTTGAGTGCCAGAGGGGTATGCAACACATTGCAAGCCAATGTGTTGTGTACCCCTCTGGCACTCAAAGGGTTAAGATTAGTCTAGGAATTCTGGGTCAAGTGAATCAGCTGCAGTAAAGGAAGTTGACCCATCAGCTTTAATATTTAGACTTTGAAGACAATCAGAATAGATACAACAATTAAACTTCTATATTTAACATTGTTAAAAGCATGTAAACTTACCAGTTCACCATTCTCTGGCACTAAACGTGGGAGAGAAAAAAAAAACAAAAAAAAAACAAAAAAAAAAAAAAAAAAAAAACACGCAGTTAGAACTAGTTATGTCATCTAGTCCAGGGTAGCTAACAGTTTTGGCTCTGCAGTTGCTGGGGACCAGCTTCCATTGCCACAAAGCCTTTGGCTGGGAGGGGATTATAGGAGTTTTAATTCACAAGCTGCAAAGAAAAATGTTGGCTATCCCTGCTCTAGCTTAGCCAACAGGACAATAATCAGGAGTATTTGAATAGTCTGGACAGAAAGTGCCAAATGCCATTAAACAGCGGTGTTAATTTGTTTGATATTTGGAAATATGTACTGGATTTCAGATCCATGAAGGTAGACCTGATTATTGCAGGACTATGAGTGAATGCCAAAACAAAGATCCCAAGCAACTTCAGCCACCACAGTGAGTGAACATTAAACGCAACAGGAAAGTTAAGATGAATGGGGGAGCGAGTTACATTGTGAGATGCTTCCAATGCCCCAATTCAGACTGCAGTCTCAAGTAACTCATGTTTGTTATGATATTAGGGAAAGTAGTTTGCAAAACGTTACCTTCAGGGGGACTGAAGAAGTTGAAAAAGGAGTCGTTGGGAACAGTTTTTGTAACAGTCCTTACAGTACCACGGCCCTTGTGTTTTTGCTTCTTCTTTATGGTTTTCAAAGTGACATTCTTTCCTTTCTTCCAGTCAATCTGGCACCTGCATGAAGAAAACCGTGCTCAAACTACATATTTAAGTGTCAGACGTCTTAATGCAGTATATCCCACTTTGGTATCCAAATGTTACATCTGTGCATGTGTTTAAGTTTGCATGCCAAGAATCTGCATTTATCTTTTGGTATATGTATTAGGCAAACCAAGAAGTTAGTGTGCGATTTATGAACGATCTTTGCAGTTATTTTTTGGGACCTTTTATGAAGCATGAAGGGGAACACTTACAAAATTCCTCTATACTCAAAGGATATTCTGGTGAGAACCCATGGGTCTAACTACTTCTCTTGGGAGATATTCCTCACTTTTGAAGGACAGAGGTCTAAGGTTTCTCAAAACTTCTATGAACAAGGACAGTAGCAGATAAATTTAAGTTTTCCACAATGGATCATGAACCTTAAAACCCATTTGGGTGAGCCAGCCTCCCCTGTCTTTAGGGCTAGAATGCCCAGTGGGCAGCTGAAATAACATTTTATAAAGAAAACACTACTAACCTACAGCCATCCTGCCTTCATTATGAAACATTACAGTAAATAATTTAAACATTCCACAGTACTTAATTGTACCGAGTTAGAGATAGTCTGATCTGAACGTCAAAAAGAAATAAATAAAATGTTCACCTAGTCAGATATTCAATTAGAGTAAAAGCTGCACATATTAGTCAAAAGACAAGATCCAAAAGGGAAGGGATTGCACTATCATTCCGACTCAAGTAATGACTGACAAAGCAAGAGTTTAAACATTTCACATGGGCATTAGGTATTCTGCAAAATTCAAGTCCATATACTCCCTGTACAGTGTTTTTAGGTAGTGGCACAATCTCTACACTGATAATTGAGCTGAAGGTTACCATGATTATGCCAAGAGCTGGAATATTTAAGTACTAAATGAACACACTGCATTTTATGTCACACAAATAATTATACAGTGCGGTTCTTTATGTTTCTAACAGGACAAGCCAATTGCCTTCAAGCCCATTACCTGTTTGACCTGCTTAAAGGGATAGTAATACTTAATTACTAATCCCTATATTGTAGGCATGTTAAAATTTAATTGTCCCCAGTGTCATCTCAAACCTTTGTGGGCGATTCTCTCAAACCATACAGTCCCCCCCCCCTCCCTGAAGTCAGCGTTGTACTGACTGCAGGGGAAGCCTGTCGTACGACAGTCAGGCGGCTCTGCAGCAGAGCCGAGAACGCGCTTGTAAAAAAAAAAAAAGCTTGATACAAAACTCTACTGGAGAGATGCTTGCTGGTAGCCAAAGAACTGCCAGTAGCTTGTTAGCTGCTTTGAAAACTCTTGACAATTAAAAAAATCACAGTACATTATGCAAGGACATTGCACCAAAAGAAAACCTGATTATACCAGGCAACAGACATGGCAAACTTAACTGCCGCCAGACATACCCAGCCTGTCCTATTCCAGATTCTAGAGCTTTTGGCAATCAAAATTGCTTGTCCGATACATACACCCACCACTAGGCTGTCTTAACATCCAAGTCAGAGAATAATTTCTCCATGAACAGTCAAACACTGCAAAAAATGTCAGTGTACCAGTATATAAACACCATCCTATTACTAGGTCTCCATCTAGTGGCCATTTGCCAAAGTGTATGCAGTTATACATTGTATCTATTTATATGTTGAATACGGTGTATTGCAAACTCCATGTGTACACCTCTGGGTATATATACAGCACCCTATCATATCCCTTATTGTTTGCACATTCAATGATCTTATTCTTGTCTTGCATATCCTTTCCAAGCCTGGGAGGGAAGTTTGAACTAGGTCAGTCATAGTACAGAAAATAAGCAGCATATGCTGTCTAGTCCATGTTTAGACGCCAAAATGTATACACTGAATTTAGTAATATACTGCCATAGCTCTTTCTGGAAGGATGCTCAATTGAATAAGAGAAGAACTGATTGAGTAGTGTACCTCCTCCAGTGGCTAAAGTGTCCTACCTCCTAAAGGGAGCAGCAACACCATGGCCCACCCCATAGGACAAAGTTCTTGAAGGCAATTATTGCACATGCAAATCCTTTACTGCCCCTTACTGTAAAAAAAAAAAAAAAAAAAAAAAAAAAAAAAAAAAAAAAAAAAACCCTGCCTTTGAGTCAGAAGCAACTTCTCTCTAGTCTTAATGGATGACCGCTCGTTCTTAAGCTCAACTCTTTGCTTAAATAATTCATTTGATTGTTAATTTACAAATATATTCAAGGTCAATACAATCATATCGCACCATAGACAGCTCCTCTTCAATAGACGAAAACCTAGTTTGGCTAGCCTTTCAAACTCAGATCCTCCAATCCCTTAATCAGTTCTGGTGCACATCTCTGCACGTTTCCCCACTTCAATGTCTAACTGGTGGCCAAAATTGTACTGTACATTCTAGAGGCCTTAACCAATGATTTATAAAGACATAGAATTCTATTTGCATTACATGCATCTATACCTCTTTAACACAGGCTTTCTACAGTCCAAATGCATAACCTCACATCTACAAATGTGATCTACCACTTCTGTCCACTCAGCTTATCCAAGTATTTCTGCAGAGAAGAGGATCCAGCTCTATGCATTTCCTTACACATTTCAGTAAGAAAGGTTGAGACGCTACTTTCAATTCCCACTTCTAGATCATTAAATTAATGGGCACTGGGCCCAGGACTGAACCCCCTCTGGCATCCCACTTACAACCTTAGACCAACATTTTCTACCATCATTTAACCAGTTTTCAATCCATACACCGATATCTCCCAAACCAAAGTCTTTATGCAGTAACCTGTGAGGCACCATCAAAGGCTTTTGCAAAATCAAGGTATACAAAAACAGCCATTCCCTTGTCCAAATTACTACTTGCCCTTTCATAAATTGCAAGTAAATTAATCTAACATGATCTATTCTTCATAGAAAGAAGCAAACTCCAAATATTTGTCATCACATTTCTGAATACTGTCAGTAACCCTCACAGTATATTACCCACTATGGAAATCAAGCACACAGGTCTACAATTTCCTGGTTTGGATCTTGCCCCCTTTTTGAAAACAACTACATCGGCTTTCCTCCAGTAAAGGCACTATGCCTGATGAAAGTGAATCAAAGTATATTGGTCTTGCTATAACTGAACCAATTCCATAAGTACCCTTGGGTGTATAAAGCAACTGCACCTCATGGTATATTCACCAGAACACTTTTCCAGCACTTTGGACTGTCCTCAAGAAGTCATGTACAAAGGAAATTATGCGGTTTTGTCTATCTGGCCAGATCCTATTACTTCCTTTGTATATACTGAAGCAAAGAATGCATTTAGGGTGTCAGCCATAGCCTCAAATCAATTCACCTGTCTCAGCCTTAAGAGGACCAATATAAAACCTTAAAGAAGCAGTAAGCTTTTAGTGAAAGCCTATTGTTAGAGCTTTTCCTGCAGAGTAAAACAATGTCACTCCCACAACTGTCAGCTTTATTCAAAACTAAGATTTAAAATAACCAGTGAGTTTACTGTGTTTACTTCCCGATTGTTCTAACATGAAGTGACTCTAGTTTTTATCCCATTCTGCGGAGAACTACAGTCTTCTCCATTAGAATGGAACAAAACTAATTTGAATGTGATCACTAGGAGGCACCACTAATGTAAATAAGTTTAAACTGGAATAACTGGAAATATGCATCAGCAATGGGAACGCACTTTAACAGTATGTGTTACTATCACATTAATTGTAGACATTAAAAATATAAATTCAACATGTCTATTCCACCTGACTACTTCATCTTTAAGAGATAATCAAGATGACAATGTTAAGTCAGAGGTCAGATTATTCACAAAAAATGTATGTATAAAGAATGTAATAAAGGCAAACAAGCAATTAGGCTAGCAAAACTGAAAGTTAGAAATTGCAAATTAGAAAAAATCCAAACAATTCTAAAAGTATATTAACAAAGGTTAACCTTTTGCATGCCAGAGGGGTACACAACACATTGCAGAGCAATGCGTTGAGTACCCATCTGGCACTCGAAGGGTTAAAGGAGTACACTTGAGAAAATATTGTAGAGAGTTTCCTGTTAAAGTGATAGTAATGCATGTTAAGCAGCTTTAATACTGTAGACACCAAGTATAAATTCAGATGTATGCATTCTCTCAAACATTTATAGTTTGAGAGATCTAAGCCGCTAAAGTTACTTCTCCCCTTTCACTGATGTCAGCCTCTAGTTGACAGGAGATCCTGGTCCCGGGACTGGCCAGCAGCTCTTCAGCAGAGCCAAAAATAGCAGCATCTAAAGAAATACATCACTGTAACTGTCTCCAAACTGTGCTTGCAAACCAGGTACAATTTGCAGACCGTTCCAATGAACTCTTAGATAGTGCTATTTCAGCTCTGCTGAAGAGTCGCCATCGGGTTGCAAGACCCAAATCGCCTGCTATCAACAGATGTTAGGGAAAGGGGAGGGAGGGGGAACTTTAGCAGAATATATCTCAAACTATACACGAGAGAACTCATACATCATTGACTTTAAATTTTAATGTCTACCATTTTAAATTTTAACAGCGGGCATTACCATCCCTTTAACAGGAAACTCCCTACAATATATATTCTCAAAAAAAGTTTACTGCTACTTTAATATTTGTTATCAATATACTTTTAGAATTGTTTAGGATTATTCTTGTTTGCAATTTCTCATTTTCAATTTTGCTAGCCTAATTGCTTGTTTGAAGATTTTTTTTTCTTCATTTTTTTTTTTTTTAAATATAAAAGCATCTGGTCTGACTTAACATTGTCTTGACTGCACTTGAACTAGAAAGGTGGGACCTATAAGAAACTAGGTCTTGTAGGAGCTGGGTTTTTGGATAATTGCAAGCATCTGCATGTTGGAGATTTACAAATGGCTCCCATTGAATGAAAGGGTATATACTTTTCACTAAATTGTGCCAGTTCTACACCCATGAAGCAATTCTCATTTCACAAAATGCTTTGCAGTTTGGCAGCCAATGTACATCCTTTTCACTACATAAAACAGGCATCAATTCTTTAGGCACATCTGCAAAGCATGTGGTAGGCTTTTTTGGGCAGTGGGGCCTGTTACAGGGACTTCTACCACCATGCAAGCTTACACTAACCCACATGCTGCATTAAACAGCTAATAGTTTGCATTTAGCATGTATGTAGTGAAGTACATACTGCTTCAGTGACAGCTTGCCCCTTGAGGCCTTGAAGGGTGTGCAACAATGCATACCCCTCTAGTCTTCAAGGGGATAAAGACTGTCTGCAATTCTCTTGGAAGTGGTCAGCAAGTTCTACTGGAATAAGTGACCCATGAGATACTCAGATGCTTTGTTACATGGCCTCCGTGCCTGGCAACAAAATGAAGCTGAAGATAAGCACTCAAGTTTACCCTCAACTGTGGTAGTTGCCTTCAGTGCAAAAGATAATCAGTAGACGCTTCAACTCATGTAAAACAATCTTTGAATAGGGAGAAATGTCTACAGTTTTGTAAAAAGGGAAAATGAAAGGAGTTTCCAGTGGTCTCACCCTGTGCAGCCCATAATTTCTGGTCCATCAAAAGAGAAAGGATCTGACTCATCAGGTTCTGACCGCATTTTGTATGTCTTTGTCAACAGCTCATTTGTAAAGTAATCATTTGGTTCAAAGTGGAATTCTAAGGTGAAACTCTGAAAAAGAAGAGATTATATAGTACAAAGCACAAGTCCAGTTTATTCTCAGTAATTTGTTAATTGCCATTGATCAAATCAAAACCAGGCCTCATTCCACTGGAGTTTATTATTGTACACAATGTGTCCACACACTTCAATGGAATGCCTCTTGTTAAAGTGATGACTCTTAAATGCCATGTAGTCTAGGCCCATAAAGCCAAGATTTATTTCAACCCCTCTGGTCTTCAATAGGGTTAATGGGATTAAAAGAATGTTCATGTGTTGTAGTAGCACCTTTGTCAATCCGTTAATGCTTAAACTTTCACCAGTGTTGCACTACGCCAATTCTGTTCTGAAGTGCCATTAGGAATTCCCCATGTGGCACTGATCTAGTCAGTACAGAACAAACATTGTACCAAGTTACATTTCTCATTTTTAAAATCAAACCAAATTCTAAAGCAATATATAGTTTTAATGGAGGAGAGAAAAAAAAAAAAGCAGATTCCCATAATTGCATATCAACACCACACAGAGGACAAATTCCCACTCATCTGAATGGGGGGGGGGGGGTTAGTAACATATTGAATGCCAAGACCCCATTGCATAGAGTTAACATGAGAAATATAGTAAAGAGCTTAAATGCCACATTTAAAATGAATGTAAGTTAATGCAAATGCATGCTTTAGAAGCTGCTTATTAGCTTCCTGAATAAAGCTGTACATACAAGTAGTTGGATGCAATTATGGCCAAGCTGTACCACATGTGAAATACATTTTCTAAATGTTCCAATCATAAAGGTATTTTATTGAACTTACCATTAAATCCTTTAGTCCATGTGGAACACAAGCAGCATGTTGTAAAGCCCCAAAGATCAGGGCACTTAGTGTTTTATGCTTAAGGCGGAGACACTGCCCCCCTCAATGTGAAAAACCAAGCACCAAGAAGAAACTCCATCCCTCCCCCAGCACCATAAAAACCCTTCTGCCAGGGGACTTAAATCTGTGTGGGAACGCTTTGTTCCACGTGGACCAAAAAAGATTTACCAAAACTATCTGCCAGGTTTTCAGGTAGGGGAATCTTGGATAGTTTTTGTATATTCATAGAACTGGTACAGCATAAATGTCAGGTTTCAATGGACACCCAACTTACATGCCAAATAAGCAGAGATCAGAATTTGACAAATAGAAATACTTACCAATCACAGCCTGAAGGCACCAACAGCCAACTTGCCATGGATTAACATGGTAGTGTTTGTAGACGGTGTGCACAAAGTCTACCACTACCTCCTTACACAACTATTCAGACATGAACGGATTCTTTTGGGCATAAGATTTCTAATGATCTGAAACTGGACTTGTACAAAAACAGCTTTTCCAGCATGGAGCATGGTAGAGATGTGTATGGGGGGGTGGGGGGGAAGAAACCAAAAAACAAGCCACCATAAACCTGTTCAGGATGCAGACTTCAAGATCCAGGCTGTTAAAGCCAATGTCTCAAACAAGTGTGACAAAGCAGGCCTTGGGTCAGAAAATCTTGCCTCACAGTTGAAATGTACAGACCGAGCAGATCTGTGATTCAGACTATGCCAGAAGGGAGATATCAGGAAGACATCTCCATAGCGACCCTCAATATTCTGGGAATTGGAATTAGAGGAAGAATGCTTGAACATTCCAAGGTATAAACAGAATGCAATGGATCCTGTGATCTTGCAAGAAACCCATTTGTTCATACAGGAGGCCATGAGGTCCACTGTTTGTGCACTGGCAAGTCAGAGCTTTTGACCTGATCTCAAAGAAATTTCTGCGATCTAGAGGTTTGTGACCACATTTCCACATCTGGGATGTGAACCAAAGTAATAGATTGACTAGGAGTCTCAGCCCATCAGATCTCCAAACCCCAGACCAAGCTAATACAACAGGATGTAGGCAACTGCTGTAGCATTGTCTGACTGGACCCTCCCTCACCAGCAATCCAAACAGATTTAGAGATCTAAAATCACTAAACTCCAGAAAACTGACTGGAAGACTACTTCTCCAGTCCAATAACTCTCAGTCAAGGGACACGGGATAGCACACACCTTTCAGGCTGGTATCTGAAGTTACCACCATCAACTACAGGCCACATCAAATGGGATTGTTGGAAGAGAACAGACTTCCATCATTTGTGGAGACAGGGATAAGGTTGGCGAGACTACCAATTTCTGCAGATGAAGCTGAAAGGAACAGCTTCCAATGCTGAAGCTAGACAACCTCATAACAATTCCTCCCGTTTGCTGTATTGCATTGCCAGAAAAATATCAAATAAAACATATGGAAGAGAGGATTTTAGTATTACCTGTTAAATCCTTTTCTTAGTCCATACAGGTTACTGGTAACTCTGGGTAGGCAATCTGCCCCTTTAAGCAGGCACAATCTAGATTTGTATGCAGGGGTGGAGCCTACTACCCTCCTTGGCTGCAACTAGCCAACCAGCTCCAGAAAGATTTGAGACTAGTGACTAGATAGTGGAAGGTTAAAGGGATAGTAATACCTAAAATGTAAAAAAAAATATGTTGTAGGGTTTATCCCCCTGAGTAAAACAAGAGTACTCCCACTGCTGAAAGATGTTTCATTCAAAAGTTATTAATTTTCAAAGTTGAATTTTTTAGGTGCAGTATCACAGTGGCCTGAAATTTTACAGTGGCGCTGTTGCTACACCATCCTATGGAGACTTATGGTCCTGAGACCAGAGCTGTCCATAGGATCGTGTAGCAACAGCGCCACTGTACAATTTCAGGCCACTGTGATATTGCACCTAAAAAATTCAACTTTGAAAATTAATAACTTTTGAATGAAACGTCTTTCAGCAGTGGGAGTACTCTTGTTTTACTCAGGGGGATAAACCCTACAACATATTTTTTTTCACATTTTAGGTATTACTATCCCTTTAAGACTCCTGTGAGCATGACCCCGAAGGACCCCCACAGTACCACAGAAGAGCCAAGCAAGGTCCCTTGCCAGGGTGGGAGACCAGTAACCTGTAGGGACAAAAATAAGGTTTTTTTGTTTGTTTTTTTATCATCAGGTAAGACTAAAATCCTCTTCTGTCGTCCAACACAGGTTACTGTTAACTCTGGGATGTCCAACCATTGTTTCCCAGAGGCAGGAAGGACCAGGCGCAAGGCCCCCCAAAGTCACCAGTGCAGATATGAGCCATCAGATCGGATAGCCCAACAACTGAAGTGTCAACGGACACTGAACAGGGGTAACACCCCAGAAACTGTTACACAGCACACTGAACTAGAGCCAACAGGGCTCAAAAGTGAATGAAGCACCACAACCCGAAGGAAGTCCTAGACAGGCAAGACTGTCTCCAGGATTCTCCTCCCAAAGCCGTAATCAGCCGATGCCAGCACAACACGGCAGTGCTTCGAAAAGGTGTGCAAAGACAACCAAGTGACCGCCTTGCACAACTGATCAGCAGAGGCCTGATTCTTGTAAGCCCAAGAGGCACCAATAGATAGAGTAGAATGAGCAGTGACCCTGAAAGGGACAGGCTTCTTCAGTGCATAAGCCTTACAAATAATAAAGTGCAGAAAGTTTTTAGCCTGAATGAAATCAAAAGTGTTTAAGTGAAAACTAGGGAGGCAAGGAATTTCCCTTGACATAGGGACAGAGCGAAGAGACTCCATTTTGAACAGTGGAGTCACAAAGAATACAATGGCAGCCACTGACCGATTTGAGTAGAATCCTGTGAACTGTTCCTGTGTTGGTACAAGGAAAAAAAAAAAAAAAAAAAAAAAAAAAATTGCATCTATGAAAAAAGCCCCTGAACTGGGTCACGAGGAACACTGGACAAGCACTAAGTTATGGTACCCTTCCAAGACTACCTACAGAACCCACTGATCACTGAAGTCTCCCACAGCAGAAAGATGTGAACCCCACCAAGCAGAGATGGCCCAGGACCCTGCAAGTCATGCAAAGGTGGGCTTCTCAACCTTAGAAACTTGAAAGGGAGGAGAAGAAAAAAAAAAAAAAGTTTGGGCTGAGGAATATCTCCTGCAAAGTAATATACTTTAACAGATCTAAACTGGAATACAGTAGATAACAGCCCTAGACAGCTGGAATAGAGGGGTACCCAGGTGCCAACAATTTACATATAATCATCCTAATAGGTTCGGAGCTTGTCCTAGATGCTGTTCCTGGGTTCAAGGTAGCTTCAACCCCACACCTTGGGTATGAACAGATTTGAGGAAAGGAGGAAATTTCATAATAGCAGCAATCATAGGATTAAACTCCACATTACTTTTTGAGACACTAAGCAGTACTTATGGTCCTTTTGGAGTGATTTGTTTTGGATCTATGCTGCACACTAATGCCAAAATAAGTTTCTCAATTTTCTTGCCAAGCACAATACAGAGGGCGATGGAGGTACCACAGCAAAGGGTGACCAGTTTAAACAGTGTTAAGGAAACGCAAGAGTTTTGTTTCTAGCGCCACAGTTTGCCGATTAACCCTTTGAGTGCCAGAGGGGTACACAACTCATTGTTTTGCAATGTGTTGCATACCCCTCTGGCACTCAAAGGGTATGGGTATAATATATATATATATATATATATAAATAAAAAAGGGAGGGGTCCCTGCATATGGACACTCACTACATGGAGTCTCAGCAGCCATGCATGCAGTATTAACTCTTAAAGGAAAACACAAAGGTTAAGAAAAGGCACACACTACAGCTTCTACTTTACAACATAAACATGCTTGAACGAGTGCCAGGAAAAAGGTTAGAATCAACGTTAGAAGACCGCAAGGGGATGCAAAAGCTCTTGCACAAAATTCTATTCATACAGCTGTAAGACAACTTACAGCATTAAACTTGGAAAAAACCAAACTGCTTTTTAACTGACTCACAAGAGATGTGACCTGGGTTCAAAGGTATACAAGCAAATCGAAAAAAAAAAAAAAAAAAAGTATTTAAATTAACAAAATACACTTTAAGATCAGTGCCCTTTCAGTACTAATAGGCTTTGTGGAAAGCTCTCAAAGCATAACAATGCCTTATATAATGTAACTGAACCCTACTGGGTATAACAGTTATATGGAAAAAGTTATAGGATGACAGTTCACATATGCCAAGCGTCACTCAAAATTGTATTAGGGTAATCTGATGCCATCCCTATAGAAATATTCAAAGTCCCTCAGCACAATTCTTTTTACAGACCGTCTAATAGTAGCCACAGTTCTATCCCCAAAGAGGATTACAATGCAATAAAAACCAAGAGTGATGGGAGAGTGCACAAAAAAGTAGTTTAATGGGATTAAAATGGACAATTTACTACAAGAATTCAATAAGCATATAGAAGTCTGGTGTAAAGAGCAGTATGTGGATTGTATGCCCATGTTATGGAGGAGCACTTCATGCACCAGGTTTTATTTGAAGTAAAACAATAGAGATGTGGTCGCACTTGGTGTATGTGGACCAGATCAGTGTAAGGACTGAACAATTATTCAGAGTGGCCCCTTACACTCTAATAGGGTTTAGAAATGCAATAGTAATTCTCCTAGTTATGCCCAGAGTGGGAGGCAGCTTAATTTAAGCCCATGGTGGGACTCCACATGGCACACAGTCCAATATCCCAACATGTTCCTCCAGCATATGATAATGACTGGCAGTCATTATGCAGATTGACCTTCTACTCAGAGATACATGTAGTTCCCTGCCAATACAAGTCCAATAAGGCTTATAGAATGCATGGATTTGAGCGAATAAGCATCATCTAGATAACGAGATGTACTGCATTCTTATGAAAGACATTTTAAGGAATACATGCCTTATGTTTTTTTTGTAACTTGTATATTTAATGTTAGAACATCTGACACAAGAGGCAGAGTTAAACAAAAATAGTTTGAATACAAAGACATTTTGAATTAAAATAATTTAATATAGAGTAATTTCTAGCCAGTTATAGCAGTCCATGCCCAATTTTCTTATAGGATCTGTATTTTAAGCAGCAGGTTACTATAAGATTAGCTGCACAATCAGTGTTCTCTTGTTGGTTCTGAATACAGCCCAATAGTTCTATTGGGCAGTAGGATACACACAGTTGATCTATCCTTACAGGATCTGTATTTAAATGGATAGTAATACTTCGTTTTATCTTTATTTTATTTTGTAGGCATTAAAAAAAAAAAAAAAAAAAACACAAACAAAAACAAAAAAGATAACAGAAGGGGACACTGTTTGTATGAAAACAATGAAAGCCCTTTGAAGATTGTCCCTCTCTGCAGTCTACCTGGGCACCTCCTTTCTGATCTGGCTGAACAGGGGGATACTTTGCTTGTGTATATCTCTTAAACCATAAAGGTTTGAGAGAAGACATATTGTTCATGTTTTTTTTTTTTTTTTTTTTTAATGCCTACAAAATAAAAGATAAAACGAAGTATTACTATCCCTTTAACAGCAGATTCCTGTAATGTTAATCTTAGAATACATATAATCAAAATTGTTCTCGTTGGTACTGAACAAATATAGAATATTTTGATAAGTAGGAGCCAATCACGAAGTTGATAAATAACCAAGGCCATCACCACAGTATGTACAGATATTATACACAATGTTATGCTCATTAATTCTGTTTCATCATTATGATCTATTACGATAGTCCGTTTCAAAGTACTTACAATTGGCCATTGTTAAACAGTGATTGTGTGCAATAAAAATGCAAGGGAGTGGGACTGAAGTTGCAATGTTTAGATCAGTCTGACTAGGAATCAGCCACTTCAAGCACATAATTGCATATGTTATATCTAGGAAGAGTATAAATAAACTATGCACTTCCTACATGGAATTGCATGCTTCTATAGTACTGTATAGTGATTTGGTCCACTTAACGAGATCTAAACCCCTGCCTGGTATAATATCGTAATTGTAATTTGCTTGTGAATATCTCTTAAACCATAAAGGTTTGAGAGATAAGACTTATATTGTTCTTCATGTTTTTTTAAGGCCTACAAAATAAAATAAGGATAAAACGAACTATTACTATCCCTTTAACTAAGGGGTTTCATTCATAACTCAATACATGTTCCCTACAGTGATGTTTATTTTGCAGAAACCATGAATTCTATAAGGCTTGTTGGGCTCATACTAAAAGGGAACTACATGCATCTCATTACAAAATAAGGTAAAAATTAGCAGAATGACCGCCACAATATTGCCACTTCTGCCACCCTTGATTGGTTGAAATTAAAATAAATTAGCGAAAGCTGATTGGGTCCCACAGCACTTTCAGAGGAAATGCAATAGAAAGCCGATAGCCAGAACGAAAGAATGCAGACTTCAGGCTATTCATTATTGTATGTCAGAAAAACAACAACTTAGACACCAAAAAGTGTAGCAAGGAGGGGAAACATTGGGGCATTGGACTGTGTGGCATGCTGAGAACTCATGGTCTTAAAGTAAGCAGCCACCTTCACTGGCAAGAATTGGGAGAGTTTCTCTATTGCCCTTGTCTGTCACTATTAGCGTGTAAGCAGCCACTTGTTCTTATTCGGTCCTTATCTTGTCCACATATACTCCACAACTACAAATTTTCTCTGGGTCTGGATAATGAACTAATAGCACATGACAGTATCCACATACTGCTCTACACTTGAATTCTAAACTGCTCCAAAAAATAAAGGGAACACTTAAACACAATGTAACTCAAAGTCACACTTCTGTGAAATCACACTGTCCACTCAGGAAGCAACACTGACTGAATCAATTTCACATGCTGTTGTGCAAATGGAACAGACAACAGGTGGAAATTATAGGCAATTAGCAAGACACCCCCAATAAAGGAGTGGTTCTACAGGTGGTGACCACAAACCACTTCTCAGTTCCTATGCTTCCAGGCTGATGTTTTGGTCACTTTTGAATGCTGGTGGTGCTTTCACTCTAGTGGTAGCATGAGACAGTCTACAACCCACACAAGTGGCTCAGGTAGTGCAGCACATCCAGGATGGTACATCAATGCGAGCTGTGGCAAGAAGGTTTGCTGTGTGTCAGCGTAGTGTCCAGAGCATGGAGGCGCTACCAGGCCAGTACATCAGGAGACGTGGAGGAGAGCAACAACCCAGCAGCAGGACCACTATCTCCGCCTTTGTGCAAGGAGGAGCACTGCCAGAGCCCTGCAAAACGACCTCCAGCAGGCCACAAATGTGCATGTGTCCACTCAAACGGTCAGAAACAGTCCATGAGGATGGTATGAGGGCCCGACGTCCACAGGTGGGGGTTGTGCTTACAGCCCAACACCGTGCAGGACGTTTGGCATTTGCCAGAGAACACAAAGATTGGCAAATACGCCACTGGTACCCTGTGCTCTTCACAGATGAAAGCAGGTTCACACTGAGCACATGTGACAGTCTGGAGACGCTGTGGAGAACGCTCTGCTGCCTGCAACATCCTCCAGCATGACTGGTTTGGCGGTGGGTCAGTAATGGTGTGGGGTGGCATTTCTTTGGGGGACTGCACAGCCCTCCATGTGCTTGCAGAGGTAGCCTGACTGCCTTTAGGTACCGAGATGAGATCCTCAGACCCCTTGTGAGACCATATGCTGGTGCAGTTGGCCCTGGGTTCCTCCTAGAGACAATGCTAGACCTCATGTGGCTGGATTGTGTCAGCAGTTCCTGCAAGAGGAATGCATTGATGCTATGGACAGGCCCGCCCGTTCCCCAGACCTGAATCCGATTGAGCACATCTGGGACATCATGTCTCGCTCCATTCACCAACGCCACGGACTGTCCTGGAGTTGGCGGATGCTTTAGTCCAGGTCTGGGAGGACATCCTCAGGAGACCATCCACAACCTCATCAGGAGCATGCCCAGGCATTGTAGGGAGGTCATATGGGCATGGAGGCCACACACACTACTGAGCCTCATTTTGACTTGTTTTAAGGACATTACATCAAAGTTGGATTAGCCTGTAGTGTGGTTTTCCATTTTGATTTTGAGTGTGACTACACATCCAGCCCTCCATGAGTTGATAAGTTTGATTTCCATTGAGAATTTGTGTGATTTTGTCGTCAGTTCATTCATTCAGATCTAGGATGTGTAATCTTAGTGTTCCCTTTATTTTTTGGAGAAGTGTATATGCTTATTGAATTCTCTCAGGAATGCACCTTTATCATCTTAGACCCTATGCATCTGTCAATATTTACCATTTTAGCTTTATACTATTCTTAGGTTGGTACCGTGTTAACCATAGAAATGCATGAGGCAAATATAGTTTGATACCTTTTATTGGCTAACTAAGCAGATTTAGGATGCAAGCTTTCAAGACCTTAGGTCTCTTCCTCAGAAATGTTATACAGATAAATATGAAAACCTCTCAATCTGATTTCCATGCTAAACAATGCAATGTGTACTTTTATTTGAGAGATGTCATTTCTGTATAAAATGCCTGAGGAAGAGACCCAAGGTCTTGAAAGCTTGCATCCTAAATCTGCTTAGAGGAAAAAAAAAAAAAAAAAAAAAAAAAAAAAAAAAAAAAAAAAGCTATATTTGCCTCCTGTTGATGGTCTTTGTGAACCGTCTCTCCACCTCCCACCCCACTTGCAAGTTTAAAGCAGGGACAAGGAATTTTCCTTAAGAACTCATGAAAAAGGAGTGAAAACTGCTCAAGAAAAAGGAGTGAAAACTGCTCAAGAAAAAGGAGTGAAAACTGCTCAAGAAAAAGGAGTGAAAACTGCTCAAGAAAAAGGAGTGAAAACTGCTCAAGAAAAAGGAGTGAAAACTGCTCAAGAAAAGAGCTTTGCACAAGAATGCACTTGAAAACCCTGGGAGGGGGCTGTACACTAGGCACCCTATACTGGCAGAGGTAACGAGACGTGTCCCCTTTGGAAGGGGTGGCCTACAACAGTGCCCAACAGTCCTTTGAGGCAGGTCACTTGAAACAGTAAGTGGGTGTAAAGCTGAAGGGAAAAAGGGGTGTCTGCCAGAGACTACCTTTTTGAAGCAGTCCTCCAGGAGGAAGGAACTTTATCCTATGGTTCCTGTGTTTTGCACTTCAAGCAAATGGGGCTTTTAACTGCTAGAATGCTAGTCTCTAAAGCATTGCAGCGCTAGCATTTAAAATAAAATTGATAATTCGCATTTGTCCTCTATAGTAGTCAGTTTGCTCCAGAATTGCATCTCTTCAGCACACTGAATATGTCCCTGTAGTCCTTACACAAAAGGAGCAAGCCAAGTGTTTATGGAAGGGGAAAACTACACCCACTTCCATTAATTTAACATGGGGATTTCAGTTCTGCATAATCATAGGCTGTATGGTGTTTGTGAAGTTAAGAGTTTGCCCTTCTCAGACCCCACAAAGACAAAGTCAAAACTCCCTTTACCCTATTCAGTGTTTGATTGGGTATACAACTATATTAAGCCATTATGCTACTGGAGCATTTAAGCAGTCAGGGACACATGACCACTTAAGACTGTACACCATTTAACTTAATTGGATGTCACAATCTTTAAACTTGGACCTGCAAGCCAGGGGGTTTGCATGCTTTGCCTTAGAAGTCACTATCAATAGTTTGTTAGAAATAACTGCCACACTATGATAGGCACAGTAATATTTGAGATTTAAAGTATCCTTACCATTGGCTGCCCAGCTTCAGAAAATTTCACTTTAATGTCTTTCAGATGCTTCAGAATTTGCTCATCATGCTCCTTAGGAGAAAATAAAATTGTGCAAGTCAAAGAACTGCATTATTTTAAATGCCCCCCTCCCTTTAATGTCAGAAGTTAAGAGAGGCACATCACAAGCAAGTCAGCTGCTCATCAGGTAAGATCTGAAATGCCTGTGCCATCTCACAAGCAAGTCAGGTGCAATTAAGTTTCTTACTTGAACCATGTCACTTAGAAGATCAACATTCTTAAATACTGTTAGCCAGAACTCTGGAATTCCTTTGGGGTCCTCTTTTTCTTCATCTTTCTTCTCCTCTTCAATTTTTGCTTTCTCCTTCAGGTCCTCCTTGACAAAATGAAAACTGTTCAATTCCTCCATTTTACAAAGTTATTGCAAAGTTATCTTAAAGCATGTCACTTGTCCTGCTATGGTACAAAGGCCAGAGTCCACACTAAGCCACAGCTAGAAAAAAAAAAATATGGTAACCCCAGAGCAAAGTGTATGGTTTAAGCATACAAGTGCTGAAATGAACCAGCTCTGTTAAATACAAGGTGAAGTCCTGTTTCCAGGTTTAGCCTATTGCAATGGGATTTAATGGCGTTTACTCACTGAAATTTCCTCCTCTTCATCTACTTTCCATTCACACTCTTCTTCT
This sequence comes from Rhinophrynus dorsalis, assembly GCA_037306005.1. Taxonomy (NCBI): domain Eukaryota; kingdom Metazoa; phylum Chordata; class Amphibia; order Anura; family Rhinophrynidae; genus Rhinophrynus; species Rhinophrynus dorsalis. The sequence goes on from CM074721.1 coordinate 240,156,049, forward strand.
GTGGGTTCATACGCAGCATTAATTATATCACTTCGCTAAGAGGAGAAATATATATAAGTTTAAAAAGTTTAAAAAACAGTATATTAAGTGAACAAAACTAGCTTGCCACAGATCATACCTTGTCAAAAAGAGGTTGATAGAGAGCAGCATATTTCCTCTCCAGTTCATGGACTTCTTCATAGAATTTTGCTTCTATCTGTGCACATTTCACTTGAAGGTTCTTAAGAGCATTCACTCTCCTCTTTACTACTTTTGGCAAACTAGATAATACACAAGATTTAATTAACACCTGTTTACAAGCTTAGTCATTCTAAATAGGACGTTAAGAAAAATGTGTTTCTTTCCATACATCTGGACAAGTTGTACCTTTCTATGTATCCTGTTGGGGTACCCACTAAGTCATCCAGCCTTTCTTGCAGAGCAGCTAGAATCTGGGGATTCTGCATCATCTGAGCAGTCAATTGCCTAGCTGGAGTGTAAAGAAAACAGAAGAGACCCTCTTGAAGACAGATAAAATGCATATGTATGCACAGTGGTATACAAAAAGTATGGGTACACCTAGCAAAGTTACAGGATTCTCTAAGTTAAAAGAATACTGCAGCAAACAAAGTTAAACTTTACATTTCTGCAAGTGTTAGTTCAGTTAACATTTGCCGAATTAGAAAACAAAAGCCACATACAAAGTATGCCATGTGCAAAAGACTGGGCACCTTTCCTGTTGATCCATTAGTGTTAAGGTCTAAACTTTACAGTTTGGTGAATAGCACCTTGCCAACTCTTAAGCATGGGGGTGGACCCATTATGCTTTGGGGATGCATGGCAACCAGTGGCACAGCAAATATGCCGATAGAAAGAAGAACATTCTACTTGTCATCACAAATCCTAGGATCCAATATCCCAAAGTCAGTGAAAAAATGCAAGCTGAACAAAGGTTTGCCATTACATGAATGATCCAAAATACATCAAAATGAACCATTAACTACTTTAAAGCGGAACTTCCACCCAAACAACTTTCTCCTAGATAACTCCCCATCTGGCAACTAGCTGCTTAGTAGCGCTCGTCACCAGAATTATTACCATGACAAATAGATTTAGCCTCTTTTCCAGGGCTGACAGCATCACAGAACGCCGACATCTTGCCATAATGACATCCGCGCTGTCAATCCCTTTTGGAGCTGGACAGCTCCTAAGCAACGCCTCCTAGACCCAGCTGGGACAGATAGCACAGGCGCGCACATTACAGCAAGATGTTTGCGATCCGCCCTGCCTGTAAGCCCGGGAAGAAAGGCTAAATCCATTTGTCAAGGTAATTCTGGCAACTAGCGCTAAGTAGCTAGTCTCCAAATGCAGAGTTATTTAAGCTAAAGTTGTGTTCGGGTGGTAGTTCAGCTTTAATCTTGAGTGCCTGAAAGCTAGACACTACAAAGCGATGCATTGCCTACCCCCACTCTGGCACTAAAGGGGGAAGAGGAGGAAAAAAAAAAAAAAAAAACCTTATGGTATATTACTGAAAATCTGTGGGTAGACCAGAAAGACAGCTGGCTACAAGAAATGTTTGGAGGCTGTGATTTTTGCAAGAGGGGGTGTTACCAAGTACTGACAGGGTGACCAAACTATCGCACATGCCACATTTTTGGATTTTTCCTCTGTTAAAGTCAGACTAACTGAACATTGCAATTTGCAGTAACGTATATGCTGCAAATATTGTGCCGACTTTACGGGGGTACAAAATAAACAATGTTAATTTGTCCAGGGGTTCCCATATTTTTTGCATACAACTGTATAATTACACAGTTTTCACAACACCCATTTATTCATATCTAATCTTTGTTAGAGTGTAGCCACAGATCTACACTTCCATCCCAGCTTGGTTTTACTGGTAGCCACAAAACTACAATACAGTGTAAAAAAATTAAAAAGTAACCTGTGGACCTGTTTCTTTCATATAGAAAGAAACTCCATCCCCTTGAGCGATCTCTTCACGCCACTGTTTTTACCACGAGCTCAAAGTAGTAGAAGTAGAAGTTAACAGGGGTGAAGATGTGCCAAGAGCAGGCTGGACACTCTTGAAAGACCGCTTAAGTGCCAGAGAAGATAGCAATGCTTCTCAGAATCAAATTGTTCGTTTTTTGTTTTAATGTTTGTTACACATTATGATTAAGGCATGAGGGCAAGTAATGGCAACAGTGTGTGTGTGGTGGTGGGGTTTACATGGTGGAGCATACTCACGTAGTGATTAGACACAGCAGAAGTGGTCAAAAAGCAATAACTGAGACCATGCATAGATTGTGAGAAGCCCCATTTAGGCAAAGGCAAATTTGCCCCAGACTGTTTTGTCACTAGTGTAGGGTCCAATATAAAAGTGCTTTTAAATGCTAGACTGCCACTAGAGATATGGGATCTATTCCCATAGATCAACTCCTATTGCCCTCCTGAAAGCCATGCCGATCATGGCAACACGAGACTGGTTGATATCAGCACCAATAGGTGCTCATGGGAGAAAGCCCTTTGTATACAATCACACTGACAGCAAATTGTACGACATGCATTAAAGTGCAGAGGTGCCATCACCCAGCTGATCAAGGAGAATTTGCATCTATTGGGAACTCCATTTCCATAGCTTTTGGGACAGTTATTTAAAAGCCACCTTGTATGTACAGACAAAGGATAATTTGCGTAAGTCTTCATAGTATTTGGCCGTGAAGAGTTATTTCACTACTGCTAGAGTTATACAAGAGTAATTGAATGAAAGTATACCCCTCCCACACCTTTAATTGAAGTAACACTGTTCACCTCATAGCAGCAAGACTGTCCAGATGCATCACAGAGAGGGACAATCTTCAGCGCTCATAAGGAAAAACTCCATCAAGGGCAGCAGGTTTTCCCCCCCATGTGTTCAAAGTAAGAAGACTGTCCGTTGCTTGAGCTGTCTGGTCCCAGGATCAGATTCCACATCTGAGGGGAGGTGGCTTACACTAGGTAAAAGGGTTGGGAGGGGTGAACTTTGTTACTCCTGAACTACAACAACTGACAGAATCGAAATAACTCTCCATGGCCCAAATACTATGAAGAGTGGAGCGGCTTTGTGTATGAAACATTACCATCACTTTAAAAGGAGAAGTAATGCATCCTAAAACCCTCAACCTTCCTATATACAGAAGATCCCAATTCCCCCTATGCAGGAACCCAATGTGTTTGACATCTCTCTAGTCTAACCCTTTGAGTACCAGTGGGGTATGCACTGTTGCATACCCATCACTCAAAGGGTTAAAGCCTTAATACCATGTGCAGGAGTGAAGTTCTGTGGATCTGCTCAACTCATGTCTGGCTCCATGGACAGGACATTCATAGGAGGTCATTAGGATTATCCATCCATAGTAGATTGCAACTGTAGCAGGCATTTTAAAGATCAAGCTTGTGAAACTGAGAAATTAGCCTTCCATTTCAATGGCAGTGTCTTATACCATTTCGTTCTGTTAAAAGCCAAGCTTACGGCTGTCTGCCATCGGAAATGTCAGCATGTTCACTCATGTCAGATACGGTGGTTGAGTGTGATTTTATGGAGCGTGTTTGGAGGGTCAATATGTCCAACAGTACTTTGAAGAGGTCTGATACAGAAATATCAAACGCCCTGCAGGGAACGCTCTGCCAGAGGCATGTATGGCATCTGGCAATAAACATTCTGCAGAAAAATTCAGAGTTCATAACCGTCAAAGAAGTGCAACAATATCCAGAACTATTTGAAGAGAGCAATGGAAATTACATTTTTAAATCGATATACTTTATAAATACAGAGTGACCCATTTACACAATCCTAATAACTTCAAGCCAAGGGGATACATTTTAGAAGACTATAAAAAAAAAAAAAAAAACCTTTAATAGATTACTGTCTAATACCTATAACTCCTTTATATCCATCTTTGTTGCATTTGAATTCTTAGTCCTGTTAATTGATCACAGTATGTTATACTAGTTCTTGTTTTATTCATGTCTAGTGAAGCCTGTTATCAGACCACTATACAGGAAACTGCATATATACATGTAAAAAACAAGCCTAGTTTAATTGTGAAGAGCTACAGCCACTTCATGCCTCAAGAAAAATATCCCTCATTTTAAGGGGTATTCAGGCTATCCACATTTAGAGAATGCACTAAAGCCATGTGGGCTAGGGTTTGAGACATCTGCTAGGTTGAAGTCGAAAGCCTTATGGCTACTCAGGCTCATTTCAAAGCCATGTATACAAATTTGAGATCCAACTGTCAGTTGAAATACATTATACATCACTGACTGGCAAAGCTGTGTACCAAATACCAACATGCCACACTATTCCCTCCAGATTGCCACTGCCTCAAAGCTCTGGTAATGGAGATTTAAAAGGCTTTTTACTGTAGGAGTAATTAACTTGTTAATGCAAGTAAGAGTACAGAAGAACACGATGTAGCAGTTGGAAGGGAGGGTAGTGTAGCATTTTAGAGTCTGGTGAGCCAGTATTATAGTAACCTTGGGGGGGGGGGGGGTAGGTGCAGGCATCCATGTTATTTTTAAAGTTTTCAAAATTATGACAAGTGTCATGACAAATCATTTCACTATTCAAATACCTTTACGGTTTGCATCTTCCCCAGTTTCTTCTTCTTCTACTTCTTCAACATCTTCCATATCCTGTTGGTCAAGATCTGTCTGTTCTTTGCTGCAAAAGACAAAGTTCAAAAACCGATATGCCATAAACACTCCACTGGGGAGTATGTCAGAAGCTTAAGGATAAGCATTTCAGGGAGCTGCTATTCTAAGATAAATCCGTGGAGCCAGCGCAGTAATCCTCCGTGTCTTTTTGCAGCCACGTTAACATACATCAACATTATCCAACAAGTCATTCTCCCTTTGAGTGCCCACTGTCACAAAAGGAGCTAGGATTTGTTCAAGATAGGCAACATGACTAAGAGGAGAAAAAAAGTAGTCAATACTTACTTGTCTATGTTTGCCATTCTCTTCAGCTTTACACACCTTAGAAGGAAACACAAGATAAAACACATAAGTAGGCAAATAAAAGTCAACACAAAGAAGTCAGTCACTGGCATTCTAATGTAAGCCACACTGGTGCACTTTTTCCCCCAAAGCTTAGTACCAGATTTCCAGTGTTTGATATGGGTACTATGTTAACACTTGCGAGTGCTAAATTTGTGATTCAACATGTGTATGCACCACCAGTGGTTTGAATGTGAAAGCAGGAGAGGACACCAATATATACACATATTTAACAAAACTAGCCACTGTGTTATGTCCACCTGTGCTAACCAACATGACAAGGATGCAGTTCAGTTCAATGGGCCACTGCAGACATCAGAAGATGAAGACTGCAATCCAGCCAGGGCAAGTTAGTATCCTGGTAGCTTAACTGGGGCAGGGGGAGCTTGCAGACACCTTCAAGCCCTAGATGCAAGCATGTAGATCTGACATTTATATCTTATGTCTAGAGGAACTAGTTTATTGCAGTGACTCCCTACATCAGTTTTCATGCATAGAAATGGTGGATTTTTTTTTTTTTTTTTTTATAAATACAACAGCCCTCATGGGGGCATCAGGAGCCCCCCTAATGCCCTGCCTGGTATTGATTGTCCATTCATTAGAATAGGCAGTTAATACTGTGACCAGAAAATTCAGCCTTCCCTCTATCTCCTGTTCAGTGAAGTCCTACTGAACCCACATACTTAGAACGGCAGGCCGAGTAGGATGGCGTAGAGGGAAGCCAGCAATTGCATTCCTGGTTGTAGCACTGATCACCTAGCTTAACAGGGGCTATTAATGCCAAGAGGCATCAGCTGAGGTCCTGATGCCCCATCAGGTAGTTAGCCTCAGTGCAGGACCACTCCCATTGCTTATGAGTGTTAAGCCTTACTCTGTAATGTAGGAAGTTCCTTCCCTACATGCAGAGGGAACTTGCTGGGCACCAGGTCCCAAATTCAAGAAGTCTGCTCCAAAACATAAGTGATAAGTCTTCTGCATGACTCAGTCCTGGTCTATCATTGCCTTACGGGGATGTCCCCAAATCTACCATGACAAGCTAGGTTTGAGTGTTCCAGTAGGGTATAGCAAACATTTTGAGTCCCTTCCTCCATCAAGGGTACCTTTGGGACAGAGTAAACAATCTTTTAGATGCCGTCTCCTCTGCAGCACTTGCAGGTCCTGGTTACAGTCCAAGCCCAAGTGCCCTTTTCAGGTTTTAATCTGAACAGTTCTGCAGTCCAAGGAGGACAATTCTGGACCTGAAATGCCTCACTACATGGTTGCTATGCACTTCAAAATGGAATCTTTGAGCTCTATCTCAGACATTTATTCCTAGCATCCCTGGCTCTTTACGACATCTGCACATGCTGATAAATTTCCTTCATTTTGCTTTCACATAAAGTAATTATCAGTTCAATGCAATGCCCTTCAGACTGGCCTCTGCTCCAAGAACATTCATGAAGATCATAGCCTATTATGAAAATTCTCAAAGAACTAATGAAGTATATAAAGGTTTCATTATTCTTCAACATAAAGGCATGTTGAGAATAACTTTCATAAATATACTTTTCAAACAACTTTACAGTTTTCCTTAAAGGGTCAGTAAAATCTCAAAAATGCTTAGAGCCTTGTGGAGAAAAGAGGCATTGCATTAGAAGTGCTCCCCCCTTCTCTTGATGCCAGCTGTAAAGCTGACAGCAGGAGATTCAAGTCAGCTGACTCGAGACTTCAGCAGAGCCAAAATCTCATGTAAAGAATTACTTCATTGGAACAGTCTACAAAGTGTGCTTGCAAACCAAGCACACTTTGTAGACCTTTCCAATGAAGTAATTATTTTGCATAACGTGATATCTGCTCTGCTGCAGAGCTGCTGGCTGGTCCCTGGACTACCTGCTGTCAGAACAACACTGATGTCAGGAGAAGGGGAGGGAGGGGGAACTTTGAATGCAAATGTCTCTCAATCCATAGCAGTTTAAGAGATAGGATTTGTGGCATATAGTTTATTTTTTTTGAACCTCTACAAAACTAAGCATTTTTGTGGGACTTTAACAACCCTTTAATATCTATAAGGAAGTAGGGAATCTTCATATGGTGTCCACAGCACAGCAAAGTGAAAATGCAAACTGGTTGAGAATCACTGATTCTGATCAAGCAGGAAGACTAATCCTTCAGCCAACCCTGAATGTGCTGGGATTGGGGGGAGAATCTCAATTTTAAGCATTAAGAGTCAAAATTAGGATAAAGGCAGTAAAGCACACTGCCAAAATTCAGCTTAGATTTAGGCTCTGTGCCATTACCATATTAACTCCCAATTAAAAACCTGCACATCTGGCCATTTAGGCATACATCTGATTAGATTGGCAATGAGCAACATCCTAGTCTGGACTTTGCAAAGCAGCCATTTAAGCAGCCAGGAGAATACTAGCTTAAAGGGATAGTAACAAGCCACCAAACTAATGCTACTTTGTAAACAAAGTATGGACTTTCCTTTCTACTGCTTTGTTTAAATGTGAAAGCATTACAGGTTGTTATTAGGCGTGGCCTAGAGATAACTACACAATGGCAAATATTACAAATAAGATTTAACAGACTGGCTCAATTTTGTTACCCCATGCATCATTCATACACCAATTCCTATACTATAATTCCTCTAGTGTTAAGTTATGCAAAACTACTTATACTAGTGTATATTTTCTAGATACACTTTATACAGCTGTAAGATTGTTTTACATTATATATGCCGTTATCCATATACAGTGATTTCTGTTGGAGCCTGCCTTTAGGTTGTTGCTCCTAGCAAAGGAGCTTACATTTGAGGGGTTTTGAAAGTGCCACTAGCCTGATTGTAAACCGTAAATTAATTCATATTCTATGTTATACTAACTTTTGTAAGCATGACTCCCAGCAACCACCCCCTAAACGCAAAAAATAAAAAATGGGGGTTTCAATCCACAATACTTGTTCTGAAGCAACTTTGTTTTACTTTTTTACGACTTACTAGTTTAATGGTTAATTTTTTATTGTTCAGGCTTTACATCAATTGCGTCCATCAAGGCCATGATTCATTAGGGTATTACATATACAAAGGAACAACACTTCAACATCTTCAGGAAGGCATGTATAAAGATTGTGTAATGACCATGTAAAAATGAGCATCTTAAGACTTGAAGTGTAGCGTTTACTGTCAACATTCCAGTCTCCTAAAGGTACTTTATCTTCACTGGCTATTAAACCATTGCTATGAATATACTGGTTTTGTAGCAACAAGGCAATGCATAATTGTATGCTAGGAGGGATGGGGAGTGTGTGTGTGTATATAAAAACTATACATTAGATTCATACTTGAAAGATTGCATAAAAGCATGATTATAGCAATCTTTAAGCCCGTTTAATTGTGCATCTAAACCCTGGTTTTTGGAATGGCAGAAAGCCTTTTAGTACCATTTAACCCAATTTAAACCCTAATGGCTGCCCCCTCTTGGGTTAGCTGGAGTGGTCTTTCATAGCATCCAAAGCCAATTATCTCTATTTGCTGACAGTGAAAATATAGCACACTGGTGCCCCTGGCACTCATTGGAGGGTGTTTTTTTTTTTGTTTTTTTTTTAAACAGTAACTTATCAGAAGTCATTTTTCAGTTGCAAGTTTACCTTTTGAGGCTTTGCTTGAGTTACTTGCACTGATTATCCCATCTTCGAATAAGATTATTCTTCCAGTTGAAGGGATTACAAGTGTGTGGAACACGATGCATTACTCACAGAAACAAATTACATAAAGGATAGTTGAGGGGTAACGTTTCCCTACATCATACGGCAGAATCCATATTTTAACACTTTAGTAGTTTCCCCAGTTTTCACTCATAGTAACAGCTACTAGGAAGTTTAGCAGCCCATAAGAGGTGATAGGCAGGGTATAAATACCAGTTTGTGCCATATTTTACTCAGTATTTCTCACTCTGTAGGCTAGTATTTTGGTGTTACTCACTAGCCAACTATTCCCAATATTACCTTGTGGTGGTGTGGTTTGGTGTATGCTATTCTATTGCAGCTCATACTACTTTGAGTCATTTTATTCCCATGGATGTGCATATTAAAAATTAGTTATTCACCAGATAAAGACAAGTAGCATGAGCCCAAGTGGAAATGCCAACTAATAAAGTCTTAATACTGTTACTTGGGGAACTGTTTAGAGACATTTTGGATGCAGTATTGCTTGATAGCAAACAAACTAACATGGTTATGCTTGGTTAAGTCATACTAAAATCTTTAGTTTCGATTTAATATTGCATCCCTTAATAGTTTAAGTACCAGAAAGGTGTACAATGCATTGAGACGTAATGCTGCGGATACATTAGACACTCAAAGGGTTTAGGTACAAATATGATCCCTACAAGTAGTACATATTTACTGTATGTGGTACAGTAAGGAGAAGGGTGGAAAGATTGCTTGGTGGGCAATGGGTTAAGAATGGTTCACTGATTAAGGAGTTAGTTCTCAATCTTTTACTTTGAGTGTTCATGTGCAGTATTCTATACTCCTATTTTGTATACACATTGCCACTGTGATGTTCGAGTCTGGGCTACCAGAAGCAGCAACTTACCAGGGGATAATGGGTCATTCAATTTCAAATAGCTTACACTGAAGACTGAAACGCTGATCAGTTAGTGATTATACTTAATAGTAAAGAAACTATGACCTCAAGGCAGTTATTGAGCCATGTGTACCTTGTACAAGCATTTTAATAACATTTAAAGCTAAGCAGTTGTCATGAAATTCAGTGTTGAAACTGAAGAGGACTGAGTGCACCACAAAAAAAAAAAACCACACACAACACAAACAGGAGGGGAAATAACCATCCTGAAGGGCTTACACTATGGACACAGCCCATTTGTTATGTCAAATATAGCAACAGCAACAATAGTTGCTAACAAGATCAACAAGGTTCCGGTTACAGAAGCTCTTGTAATAAAGTTACACTGGGAGAATAATAAGTTGTTTGCAGCATTACAAACGGAACTAATTAAGTTGGTGGGCACACAGCGTCAGCGCAAGTTCCACTAGCCATAACAGAAGAGATGTCCAGTTTATAAGAATCTACCAGTTTAGAGAGTCAGCCACATCTTAACCCTTTGCGTGCCAGAGGTACGCAATGCGTTACGTACCCCTCTGGCACTCAAAGGGTTAAGAAGCTGTCTTAGTTAGCTTTGTTTCTACAGCCAGTAGACAAGACCATCCGCCGGATGTTGTAGCCCAAACGCAGTTGTGTTATAATTAACGGTGCGTGTATCGATGTGCTGAGACACAGCAGTGCTGCTCTCCACGTGGGATTGCAGTCTCCCATGTCTCACGCAGCGATCAGGGACAGGAAAAGGCCGAGAAGTTGGTGCTGCATAGATCTGACACTTCCAATACGGGAGGGGCATGCAGTACACTGCCTGTTTAAGAAGGTCTGGAATCAATGCCACCATATACCACGTGTGAGGATGTAGGGCCGACTGACAGTGAAGAAACGCGCTTTAACCCTCCCATGGTCAGTTTAAAATGTGCTGTATAACTATTGCGCTAATCCGGCACTATGACAAATAACCCAGTTCACAGTATACACTTTCACACAAAAAAACCTGCCTACTCCAGAATCGGACAGCCAGAGGCCCCATCAAACTGTTAACAAACTACAGTTCCCATAACGTGACAGTAGTTTGTTGACATGGGGTAGTCCGCAACAGCTAGGTCACCCTATACAATATTCATTCTACGAAGTTGTACGCGTCCCGGTGTATGGGATACACCGGTGAGGCAACATGTATAAGAATCTCAGTATTTTCAGCTACATGGCCGTACCTCACGACATGCTCTCTCGCCTGACAAGCAACGCGTCAATATGACAGATCGTGATGTGGAACAGCCAATTAAACATGCTGACAGCTAGCACGTTACTGTACCTTCAGACTAGATCAAGACCTCGAGGTAAACCTTGCAAGTCATGGATGAGCAGCTAGCAATTCTATAGCTATTAAACTACAACTCCCACCATCCTTCACAAGCAGTGTAGATCAACTGAAGTCGGAGTATAGAGTACCAGTAATGCAATGTGTAGCCCACAACACTTTGATGACGGGTGAGTTTCCGGGGCTTAAGGTAGCACAAGGCACGCCTGTGAGGATCCGCTATGGCGGCCACACCATCCAGCACTGTGACAGCTGCGACACACATCAGGGCAGTGATTGTCACACAGCGGAGACTCAGGCGCGGCCTTATTCGCTCACCGCTTTATCTACACTAAATCACACGCGCTACGGCTCGCGGCTGATAACTGAGCCGGCAAGGAGCGAACACTAGAAAAAGCTGCCGCGACCCAAAGACAAATCACTGAGATAACTATGACCCTCTCCCTATGCCCCACATTGCCCAACCTTACCGGGATGGACAAGCCAGAGGGTGCTGGGCAGCCGCGTTGTGCCCGAAGACTATAAGGAAGGAGGAAGCGCCCCTTATGGATGGCGGCAAAAATATAAGAGGGAGCTGGGGACCCGCCGCTCACGCTCATATAGAACAAGCAGCGTCAGCACGTAGTCCCCCCCACGTCACCAAGGCAACGCGCGGCTGCTCTCCACTGTTCGCGCGAGTTTCTAAATGGGCGTGTTTAGGCGCGTGCTGCTGTCAGTGATGTGTTTTATTAACTCTTTGAGCACCCACGCTGTGTATACATGCTGATATTAAGTGGTGTTTTGCACATTCTTTGGCACAAATAGAAATGACGAACAGTGAAAAACATGGAGTTTTGGTATTCACATTGAGTAATGTTTACCTACATTTTAAGCTGTCTCTGCTAGAAATGCAAACTTTTGAAGTGTCCTTCAGGAAAACACTCCCTCTTTGAGACCCAAATCCCTATTTCCAACTATGGTGCACCTCTCTTTAGGAGATCAGACTGGTTGGTGTGTATGTAAGTGTATCACATTGCTCCACAGCAATAAAAATCACATTGATGTTTGTTTAAATCATGTGTTTATCAATTAGTTTGTGTAAATAAAATACTTTGGTTTGGTTTTAAATAATTTATTCAGTTATATAGAGTCATGTCAATAGGTCATGAAATTAAAAAAAAATCTTGGCAATGCCCCACCCACCAGCCATGACGTTTCCACCCCGCGTAACACCCATACAACAAAACTGACCCTCTTTGGCTGTTTCGTATATATACACGTTGCTGGCAAAATTTGTATTCCCTCTCAAAGCAAATGGTAAGTGCTGGCATTTCCTGACCAATACTCCAGCACAGTTTCTTTTGGGCAAAGCCCACTTCCTCAATGAGAGTGCAACTCAAACCAAGAAAAGCGAGTTGTTGGCTTTTGGATATTTAAACCTTTAAGGACCAGGGGTTTCTACACCGGAGGACCAGCACAATTTTATTCGCTAAGCCAGCACACGTGAGCTATCACATGCTGGCTCACCGAGGGAAAGGCTGAACATGACTGCTTCAATACTGGTGCAGTCAGTTTCAGCCTCCCAGCATGATCATGGCAGACCCTGAGGCGCACTATGGTTATTAACCCCGTAGCGTCCGGCGACGTACCCAGACCGTCACGCTGGTCCGGCACTTAAGGACCAGTGACGGTCCTGGTACGTCACGCAGGAGCGCGGTGAGTAATACCGGGGACTGAATTTGATCGCTCCAAGACCAGAGCGATCTCTTTCAGTCCCTCAGTTCGGCGTGCCGCCCCACGTGATCAGTCACATGGGGCGGCACGCCGAAATTCTCTTTCGGGTCCTTAAAGGACCACACACCCCGCGACCGCTGGTCGTTAAGGGATTAAACTCATGACGTGCCAGGATTATTGTCTCTGGTCCTTAAAGAGCTGAAAGCTGAGACAGTCCTGCCGTGTCAATGGTCCGTAAAGTGGAACTTTCACCTCCCATAAAGTTATCTTGATACTTTCCTGTTATCCGGAACCATTTTCAAAACAACCACGTTCAAAACATTTTTCAGACATTTTGAAACAAAATCTTAATTATAATATTTTTCAAACATTGTTAAACAAAAACTTTATTATAATATGATATGACAGGAAAGTACCATCAAAACAACGGCAAAATGGACTGCAAAGTTCTTGTGTAAACTAAGGTTAGTGTGTAAAGTAGATTTGATGACAGGAAATAACAGATTCTGACTGGAAACAACAACAACAACAGATTCTGACAGGAATTAGTTTTGAAAATAGATGACAGGAAACAACAGATTCTAACAGAAAATAACAACAACAGATTCTGACAGAAATTAGTTTTGAAAATCGAAGACAGGAAACAACAGGTTCTGTCAGGAAAAAACAACAACAGATTCTGACAGGAATTCGTTATGAAAATCGATGACAGGAAACAACAGATTCTGACAGGAAATAATGCTGAAATGAATTAGTTTTGAAAATGGTTCAGGATAACAGCAAAGTACTGTTATCATTATTCAAATATTTGTCGCCAATAAAGCTTCAGTCTGTTTTTTTTTTTCGTTTTATATGCTGCTAAAGTTCCTCCCTCCCACCCCTTCACAGACATCAGTGCTCTAGCTGACAGCAGGAGATTCTGGTCCTGGGACCATCCTGCGGCTCTTCAGCAGAGCCGAAATAGCGATATCTAAAACAAAATATGTTATTGAATGGTCTACAAAGTGTGCTTGCAAACCAGGCACACTTTGTGGCCCATTCTACTGAAGTATCTCTTTCTAGATATCGCTACTTCGGCTCTGCTGAAGAGCCGCTGGCTGGTCACGGGACCAGGATCTCCTTCTGTCAGCTAGAGACTGATGTCTTTGAAGGGGTGAATTTTAGCAGCATATATCTCTCAAACTATACAAGTTTGAGAGATCGGACTGGCATCAATTGATTTTTTTTTTTATTTCTACAATATTACATTTTGTTAAAATAATCCATTACTATCCCTTTAAGGCGTTAGTATGTTTGTTGAATCAAAATATGAGGAAACGTAAATAGCACATACAAAGTAGCTAATACTCTACTTTCTTGCATTCCGCAATTAATCCCTTGTATGGTAGACAGGTCAAATCAACATACAGATTACAGTGGCTCTTAAAGGGATAGTAATACTTAAAATGTAAAAAAAAATATGTTGTAGGGTTTACCTCCCTGAGTAAAACAAGAGTACTCCCACTGTTGAAAGGTGTTTCATTCAAAAGTTATTAATTTTCAAAGTTGAATTTTTTAGGTGCAATATCACAGTGGCCTGAAATTGTACAGTGGCTCTGTTGCTACACGATCCTATGTACAGCTCTGGTCAGTTGACCATAAATCTCCATAGGATGGGTGCAAGGTGGAAGCTTCCCCATACGCTCCCAAGTGTAATATATAACCAAGATGATCCTGCACTCTCATTGAAGAAACAGAGGAGCTCAATTCATAAAAACATCCAGCTTTATTATTGCACTTAAAATACCTCAAGTACTTGTTGGCCGTGTCTGTACATGGAGAGACTTATATAATCAAAACACTTCAGCTAGATAGATGTCCACATCTCCAACAGATCCACGCGTTTCCCGCTAACAGCGCTTACTCATGATCTCTGAATGCAACAATCTTACCGCCCCTTCTTTTAAATCACATTCCGCCTATTAAAATCTAGCATTCTAAGCTGACGTGATGGAGAACCTCAACAACCCGTCACGTGTCCCGTGGGATCCAATAAAAATCAAAAAAAGAAACATTACTAAATTCAAATTGTCCAATCAATAAATTCTTAAAGTCACGGACATTTAAATCCACCCACGGTTCCTTGACATATAGAAGCTTCAACTGGTCCGAACAGAAGCCACAGTATATATGTGCACACTTGTATTCAGTGTTAACCAGTCAACCTCGTTCCCCATTGGATACAAAAAAACGAAAAACACAAAACACAATAAAACACAATGTTGCATATCCAAAATACATGCCTTTAACATGTCTGCTAGGGCGAAAACGTTCCGGCTATACATACCGATATCTTAGCACACTAAAGTAAAAACTTCCACACCGGAACGTCTCTCCCAGCAAACATTTTCAAAGGTAACTGACAACCAACAAATTAATCTCTCAAATACCGAGTGAAGGAAGATCGCTCCAAGTCCCCACAATGGAATTCTCCTCCACTCCAAAAGAGGCAACACTGTTTACATTTGGCCGTCATATTATTAAGTAATACTATAAATAACGTACAACACATCAGGTTCAAAGGAAAAAATAATCGTCTACGTTATCTAGTGACACTAAACATTGTCAACACAAGTTCAAACTCAGCTAATCACAACACACCAAAGTATTAACTATATTCAAATACACCTATATATACTCCAAAATAACTGACATACCTTGTCTGTGTTTTGAATTTTGGCAAATTAGAGCACAGGACACAGGAGTGGAGGATAGAGAGAGAGGCGCTGACACTTGAGCGAGGTAGACGGAGCTGGGAACGGAGAGAGTTTTTGCACTAATGCGAGGGCGTGCTGATAAGTATTGAGCCTTACCCAGAAAAAATGAGCTAGGAAGCTGTAAATTGCAGGGTGTACTGGCCAATTTATCTATATTCAAAGGTGCAAAAATCAACTACCTATGATTTTAACTTATTTTTATTTTTAAGGTCCAAAGTGAACATGGCAGCACCTCCAGAAAAGTTCAGTGTGGAAGAACACAGGACCATAATCAAGTTCCTGTTTCTCCAAGGGAAAGGTGCGAAGCAGATCCATGAAGAAATGTCACAAACTTTGGGTGACAGTGTCCCTTCATATGCAACAGTTAAACGTTGGGTTGTCAATTTTAAAACTGGCCATTTCTGTGTTGAAAGTGAGAAACCCAGTGGAAGGCCTGTTTCTGTCTCTGTGCCTGAAAATGTGAAAGCCATCCATGACTTGATCATGGAGGACCGCCGAATATCAGCCAAACATATTGCTACATATCTGGGAATATCACGTGAGAGAGTTGGTGCTATTATCCACAACAACTTGTAAATGAGAAAGCTTGCAGCAAAGTGGATCCCAAAAACCTAACAAAAGAGGAGATGCGTGGAGACATTGTTTTGGAACATTTTGCAAGAAATGAGTCAGATTTCCTGGACAAACTGGTAACTGATGATGAGACATGGATCTACTGTTATGATCCTGAGACAAAGGAACAGCCTAAGGAATCGAAGCACAGTGGTTCCCCCAGGCCAAAGAAGTTCCGTGTGCAAAGGTCAATACAGAAGCAAATGGCAACAGTTTTTTGGGATAAGAAGGGAGTTCTGCTGGTGGACTACCTCCAAAAGGGTTCAACCATCAATGCAACATATTACTGTGCTTTATTGAGGAAGTTGAGGAAGAACATCAAGGAAAAACGTAGAAGAAAGCTCTCCAAAGGTGTCATCCTGTTGCATGACAACGCCTCATCACACACTGCAGGTGACACAATGGCAAAACTGACCTCCTTAGGCTTTCAAGTGATGCCCCATCCACCCTATTCACCCGACCTGGCTCCTTCTGACTATCATCTGTATCTCAAAAAACACCTAAAGGGACAACGATTTGGGAGTGTTCCAGAAGCAACTAAGCCTGCAAACGAGTGGTTACACCAGCAGTCGGAAGAATTGTATTTGCAGGGACTTAACCCCTTAAGGACCCATGACGGTCCTGGACCGTCATGGGTTGTTATCCCCTTAAGGACCCATGACGGACCAGGACCGTCATGGCTTAAATGATAGCAGCGTGCCTCCGTACACGCTGCTATCATTAATTCCAGGCTGAGACTGAGCGCTCCGAGACCGGGGCGTTCAGTCTCAGCCCTTCTTGCTTGTGCCAGTTCATGTGATCGCCGTAGCAGCGATCACATGTACCAGCATAGTGACAGACAGAGGCAGCATGCAAAGCATGCTGACTCTGAGTGTCTCATCTACCTCTGTCTCCCTTGCTATCAAAGTAAGGGAGACAGAAGTAGACGGGAGACACCTAGTGGTAAAAAAAAAATACAGCAGCTGGGGGTATTAACCCCTTCACTGCTGGTGCAGGAGGCTGGCAATTTTTCTTTTTTTTTTTTTTTTTTTTAAACACAACACACTTTTTTTTTTACAAAATGATATTTTATTTGTTTTAAAAAATAATCATATTAAACAATTTTAGAAGTGTGATTGT
Source organism: Rhinophrynus dorsalis (assembly GCA_037306005.1). Lineage (NCBI taxonomy): Eukaryota > Metazoa > Chordata > Amphibia > Anura > Rhinophrynidae > Rhinophrynus > Rhinophrynus dorsalis. The sequence continues at coordinate 240,173,195 of CM074721.1, forward strand.
TGTGGAGCTATGTAATACACTTATACACACCGCCAAATGTCAGGGATAAAAAAGCGACAAAATAGGGTGGGAAAAAGGGACATGGGGATTTTCACCCAAGGGGGGGACAGTGGCCACTTTAAACTGCACATTTTGTAGGTATGACTGACCTGTCATACCTTTCATGCAGTCGCCATAAAATTTTAACCCTTTGTGCCCAATTCATCCCAAGAGAAATAACAAAAAAATTTTTTTTTTTTTTTTTTAATTTTTTGTACCTTTTTTTAAAATTTTAATAAAGTAAATGGTGGGTTATCCATATAAGTAGGGTATCAAATGAAAGCCCTATTTGTGCATAAAAAAACAGTATGTAATTTATGGGGGTGGAATAAAAGCCTAAGAGGGAAAACACCGTTGAACAAAGACATAGTCAAAAAGGTCAGAATTGCTCTGGTCCTTAAGGGAAAACGACCTCAGATTTTCCCGGTCCTTAAGGGGTTAAGAAGCTGCAGGACAGATGTCGCCATTGCATTGACTTCCTGAGGGAATATGTAGAATAGTGTGGCAGTTACAGCTTCTTAGCTCAATTTTTTCTGGGTAAGGCTCAATACTTATCAGCACCCCCTCATATCTACACATAATACATCTTGGCACATCTTCCATACATGCATACTAACACACGCATCTTTTTTGTTTGGCACACATTACACAACTTTATCTTTTATTTTGACAGTATGAATCAGTGAGTGCAAGGGAGTGACAGAGAGTGAGTGTCATCGAGTGTGTCTGTGAGGGCCTGTGGCAGTGCCTGAGTTTTAGTGGGTGAAAGATGGCAGGGAGAGTTGAGGAGAATAGAGGGATGAGGAGAGGAGCAAGAGAGGAGGAAGCTGAACAGGGTATCTGTGGTCAGAGAAGGAGTGGGAGAGGGAGACCAGCTGGGCAGAACGGTACCTGAGGTAGGAGAGGTACACAGAGGACAGGGAGAGAACTGCCAGTGGGACGACTGGTAGATGTTGGGGAGCAACCTACAAGGACAGCGCAGGCAGGGCCTGACACACACAGTTCTGACATCTTAGGCTGCTGGTGAGGATGAGTGACTGCGGAACCCAAAATACTCCTACGGGGAGAATAGGGTCCTCATTCAAAGCATTCTTGAGAGGGACAGCATCCTGTACCTGAAGGAGAGTGTCAAGTAGTAAAGTAGTAAAGTGGGTGTAAAGTAGAAGGCTGCCTGGAGTTAGGTCCTAAGCAGAGTCAACACCATCTCCAGCTGCAAGCAGTCCATTGAGTCTATTGTCACGGAGTGACTAGGAAATAATGACACTTGACACTTGAAGTACAGATAAAATTAAAACAAACGTTATTTTAAACACAATAGTGGCAGTAATGAATAATACACTTTCACGAGTCCAGGGAAGAGCAGTGCACACTTTCTTCACCCTTCACTAGGCAAGTGTGGTAAAACTTATGTCTGTATTCTAACGCTAGAGTACCCAGGCAAAAGGAGTGAGTATTTCCAGAACTCTGGAGCAACACAATTGTGACTTAACTCCACCACCTTCTCGAGGCCAGGTATGAGGGCAGTGCAAGACACTTCCTCAACCCCTCACTAGGCAGGTGTAACTGAACGGCCCTAGGTAACCTTTGCAGACGGATAGGAGGACAGTGCACGGCACTTCCTTAGTCACACCAAGCAGGTGAATCGTAGCGCAACTATACCATACCGCTAGGGTATACCATACCATCTCCTATGTTCTGTCTGGGACCAGACACAACACAGGAGATCAGTGACACGGACTGACCGAGGCAGCGCCCAAACCAGACAGATCACGGGAGGTCAGTGACATGGACTGACTGACAAGCACTGCTAAAGGGGTAGAGAGCGCGGTAAGATAGGCCCAGACAGCAAGGATCACAGTAGCTGGGCTGGGTAGCCGAGGCTAGCAATACACTGGAATGCAACAGAGGGAGAGTGGTCAGACGTAGCCAGGAGTCAGAGCCGGATCTGGTAGTCGGCGTAGCCAGGAGTCAAAGCCAGATCGGGTAGTCGGACTTAGCCAGGAGTCAGAGCCGGATCGGGTAGTCGGACGTAGCCAGGAGTCAGAGCCGGACTGAGTAGTCAGACGGAGCCGGAGTAATACACAGGAACGGCAATGGACCAACACAGCACTAGGCTCAGGTACACCACGAAAGGATACTGGTAATTGGACATGCTGAGGCTTAAAAGGCCTAGTAGAGGGGCGGCGAATGACATCACAACACCAGTGACCTATAAGAACAGCGACTTGCATAGAGCGACAGCCAGAAACTATCAATGTCGCTGTTACAGCAATTAAACACTGGAGGCAATCACGGGCACCGCGATAGTCTATAAAGAAGCAGTGGGGTGATTCCAAGCATAGGACAAGATGGTCGATGTTGCAGGCAAGCCCAAGACACCAGAGGTGGGCCCCCTCTCAACATCACCTTCAACCCCTGGAAGGAGATGCTGAGGCAGAACCTGTCATCCACGGCTGTTGAGGGGGTCCCTGGAGGTTGTGACACTGGAGATGACACCACCCTCCAGTCTACTGGTAAGTGCATCATTACATAACTACACACCACACAAACCCTCATACCTAGTACAGCCCACAGTGATAGCTGAACACATGACCCACATTGATTCACATAAGTTCACTAACACAGCTCTGAGAGCGTTCAAACAAAGACAGAATACCGGACAAACAAGCAGATATGGGATGGGTTAACCAAGTCCAGGTTTAATCCACTCATTGCTGTGTTGATCAACTATACTCACTACACACAAACAGTGCTTGACATCATGTTTTCATACAAATATGTGTTATGTTTCCCACAATGTTATAAATGGAGCAACAGGGAGGTCAGCGCCTAACCTTGAGTGCTAGTGGGATGACTAATGCATTGATCGATAAAGCATTGGCTTCCCCTTTAGCACTCAAAGGGTTAACAGAAGACGAACACAATACAACAGGGTTACATTGCACAAGTCCACAGGGCTCAGCCCACACTTCACACTTCAGCTAATACAAACTGATGCATGTACAACACATAGGCTTCAAAAGCAAACACACTAGGGCATCAAAACACATCAATGCACCATTGAAAAAACAATGAAAAACAAGTAGAAACAATGTCAGCAACACTCACATGCAAAGCAAGTATGCATACAAACATAGACGGAGGAACACAGAAACACAAGCAGCTAGAGGACACATCTTACACATCCCAGGAGAACCACAACAAACACACATCCAACATGGCATGGTTAAGCCTTGGGTATTATATGTATCTTAAGGAGTGAGGATGGCAAAGAGGGGAATTTTTGTCTTTCCAGGCCTTATTTTTATGTGTTCCAGGCCTATGTGTTGTACATGCAATTTGTCTCAGTAGAATTGTGATGGTTCAGCTTTTGTTATGATATGTATCCTGAAGAGTGGGGGTGGCATAGGACCCCATATGGTTTCTCCCCCCAATGACACAGCCCCTGAGGAGCCAGGAGAGGGACCAAGCACAAGTTCACCACCACCACCAGCAGACTCTGGCTGCCAGCACCACCACCCGCTGAGCATGGGCTACCACACCACTCACCACCGCCACAGAGTGAATACCTCCTGGGAGTTGGATAACTACCACCACCCAAGACCAGCATTGGATGGGACCAGCACCACAACCACCGTGATGGCACTGGATGTCCAGTACAGTGGCTACCCCTCAATATGGGTCATATGGTCCCACATCATTGCCCACCCACATGGATGCAGCCACAGCATGGGCCCAGATATGATCCCACACCCAGGTTGGAGGGAACCAGCTACCAGTGGCCACAGTATGACCCGTTAAACCCTTGTCCCTGGGGGGTTGATAGGTTATTGTTATTTGTTGGTATCCTATGTAAATGTCCCCGCCAAACGGCAAGATCAGAATGTTGCCTGCACCATGCGAGTGACATCACAATGATGCACACTTAAATGTCAAAAAGAAAATAGTGTAATGCATACCCTCCATCTGTGCCTTAATGTAAATAACATCCCATCTCCTCCTCAACCCCCCAAATAAATAACTTCCCATCTTTTCCTCACCCCCCAAATAAATAAAGAAAATAGCATAATGCAGTGGTTCTCAATCTTTTTTACTCAAGGAGCACCTAACAGGCAATCTGGAGTTTTCGGGGCACCCCTAACATATTTAATGTAATTTATCACGCGCATAATGAAAGGTACAATACAAAAATATACAGTTATTATTAGATCTCACAATCATAATAACAAAAATAAAAATATTGTGCATGACAATTTCCATAAGTCTACAATTAAAAGTAAATATTGAAAATTTTGTAAATGTCTTCATAGAGAACATGGGGCACCCTAAGCTAATGTCTGTGGTACACCAAAGTGCCAAGGCACCCTGGATGAGAATCACTGGCATAATGCATACCCTCCCTCTGTGCCTTAACCCTTTGAGTGACAGAGAGGCAATGCGTTGCAGACCCCTCTGGCACTAAAATGGTTTAAAATGCCCTCTTCCTCTCACAAGCCCGCATCAGAATGTCGCCTGCATCTTAACCCTTTAAGTGTCAGAGAGGTGACATTCTGATGCGTTCTTGTGAGAGGAAGAGGGCATTTCAAGCCCTTTGAGTGCAGGAGGGGTCCATAACACATTGCTTTGCAATGCGTTGTGGACCTCTCTGGCACTCAAAGGGTGAAGACACAGAGGGAAGGTATGCGTTACACCATTTTTTTTATTTATTTGTGGGGTGAGGAGAAGATGGGACGTTATTTATTTGGGGGGTTGAGGATGAGATGGGATGTTATTTACAATAAGGCACAGATGGAGGGTATGCATTAAGCTACTTTATTTATTTGGGGGTGAGGAGAAGATGGGACTTATTTATTTGGGGGTTGAAGAGGAGATGGGATGTTATTTATACTAAGGCACAGGTGGAAGGTATGCATTACGTTAATTTCTTATTGACATTTAAGCGTGCAACATCAGAATGTCGCCCTTTTGATGCTGTTTTTTTGCCACCGAGGAAAATTGAATTGAGGCCTAAATTGATGCCATTTCTAGCAGAAAGGGAGATGGTAAAGTCCTGCTTGCCTAAGTGCTTAACACTCCCAACAGTGCATTATTTCAAGGTATCCATAATTAAACACTTAGTCATAAACTAAGGAAGATCCTTCGAATGATTGAATCACCAATTTGAAAAAAAAAAAAAAAATAGCTGTTTGGGAGTCCTGAGGACAGGGAAATAAAAGAGTTAATATTTTAACAATCTCAGGGTCAGCTCATTTTGAAAGTTACACAGTATAAATATAAAAAAGAATTACAAATAAAATGACATATAGGGAAATACAAATGATGGTGACAGTTCTGCTCATCGGTGCTTGAAATTTAGAAGAAATCATAGGAGAATGTAAAATATTAAATACTAGTGTAAAAGCCCGTGTACACGGGCTTAGGCCCAGGTGATGTTAATGCTTTGAGTGCCAGAGGGGTGCGTGGCCTTTACACCGTAGAGACTGCCCAAATGCACAGAATGCTCCCAGCGTTCGGGCAATCTCTACTGTACATGATTGCATCGCACAGAGGGAGCTTCGCATTCTAGCACTTTACATAAAGAGATAAGTTGTAATTAAGAAATAGTAAAGGAAGCCCAAAAGCATGCCATGTAAGTCTGTTGGAGGGAAATGATGGGAGAAGCACTGTCATGGCCGACTTCACAAATAGGATATCAGAGAAGGCAAAGGAGGAATTGTTTAAGTGACTGACCACTGGACCTAGGGTACAAATGCTGGTATAACTGATTGGAAGCTGGACTGGTCACCGCAGGGCTCAAGTGGTTTGCAGAACTTACAATGAAGAATACAGACAGGCACAAAAGGCAGAAAATGTCATATAACTCAGGCAACCTAGAAGCTGATACTTAAAGCGGAACTACCACCCAATAAGAATATTGCCCCACTTAATTGTCCATCTGGCAACTAGCTGCTTAGTAGCGCTAGTTGCCAGAATTATTACTAGATTAAAGAGAATTCGCTGTTCTTCCCAGACCGACAGCAGGACAGATCTTGCCATAGCGCAGACGTCACTATGGCAAGATGTCCTCGCTCTGTCCTGCTGTCCGGGAAGAATAGTGAATTCTCTTTTATCTGGTAATAATTCTGGCGACTAGCGCTACTGAGCAGCTAGTCGTCAGATGGGCAATTATGTGGGGAAATATTTTTATTGGGTGGTAGTTCCGAAATCATTTGTGTAATTCCTCCTGGAATTACAATTTTGATACTGAGCCATAACTTTCCTTTAACTCTGCTACTAATATCATTTAAATGAACAGGCCCTAGCACAGAGCCCTGAGGCACTACATTAGTAGCTGTTGCTCTCCGGTTCCCTAACTCCCGTTTCACCAGGTCCTCCTCGTCTGGCCATCGCATCTGCGCATGCGCGGCCTATACTTGTCACTTCCGGGTCTCTGAAGTGTTCAGTGTCATGACGCGTGACATCAGACGCTACCAGTATAAAGGACCGTGTGAGCCGGTCTCGGTCTCTTTGAAACCAAAGAAATAAGCTTCCTAGGGTTTCTTATAGCCCCTGGCAACATAAAGATGGATCCACGAAAGATTACTTGGCCCAACCCTACAGACAAAAAGGTGATTCAACGGTTTATTGGCTTCTACAATTTTTACCGAAGATTCATACAGGGTTTCTCCCTTTGACCTTCCTAACCCGAAACGATACCTGTTTCCTTTGGACCCCCGAGGCTCAGTTAGCCTTCGACTCTTTCAAGACCACCTTCACCCAGGCCCCGGTTCTCTTACAACCAGATGTTACCAAATCTTTCTTCCTAGAAGTAGATGCCTCCAACGTTGCTACTGGAGTGTACTCTCGCAACGAGCAGAAATGACAACCGAGACCACCCCGTTGCCTTCTTCTCCAAGAAACTCAGCACAGCCGAACAAAATTACGATATCGGGGACAAGGAGTTACTGGCTATAAAGAGAGCTCTGGAGGAGTGGTGTCATTTGCTAGAGGGGTCTCCATACCCAGTCACTATTTTTACAGATCACCGCAATCTGGAATATCTCCGGGGGGCCCAAAGACTATGCCCACGACAAGTCATGTGGGCTCTCTTTTTCTTCTGATTCCTGATGCATATAACATACAGACCGGGAAGTAAGAATGGGAAGGTCGATGCCTTGTCAAGAATTCACAGCCCTTCCACTATACCCACTGAACCACCGGACACCATACTTCACCCCCATCATTTTTTCATACTAAACAGCACTTTGATGACTAGACTACAACAGGACACTACTTGCTCCCCTTATTTGGTACAACGTCATGCACTGACCTATACCAATGGACTTCTATATAGCAATCATCTTGTGTATGTGCCTTCCTCCTTGCACCAAGAAGTGCTTTGTCTATACCATGATATTCCTGCTGCCAGCCATGGCGGTGTTGAACAGACTTTAAAGAACATACAGAGAAACTTCTGGTGGCCCAACATGAGAGCAGATGTTGTAACCATTGTTGCCTGCTCCGATACCTGCAACCGGTCCAAGAGCTTGCACAACAAGCCTTCTGGACTACTCCTTCCTCTTCCTATTCCAGAGGGGCCTTGGTGTGAGGTCCCCATGGACTTTATAGTAGATCTTCCACCATCTGCAAGTCACAATACCACATATGTGGTTGTGGACCGTTTCATGAAATTAGCACATTTCATCCCTGTTACTGGTTTGCTCTCCGCAGCCCAGACCGCAGAGCTCTATCAGAGACACATCTTTTGCCTTCATGGCGTACCAAACACCATTACATCTGATCCGGGTACCCAGTTCACCTTGAAATTCTGGAAGGCCTTCTGCTCAAGTCTACAGATTAAAAGAAACCTGTCCTCAGGGTACCATCCCCAGACAAACAGACATACAGAACGCACAAACCAATCACTCGAACAGTACTTACACTGTTTTTCCACACACCTACAAGACAACTGGTCACATCTCCTACCACAGGCTGAATTCGCCTATAACAACCATTATCACTGTACTCTACCACCTCACCATTCCATGTCACCTACGGTTACCACCCTCTGGTCATACCTGACCTGCCGCCAAACACTGCCCGTCCAAGAAATTAGGTCCCCGCTTCTTAGGAGCTTTCAGCATTAGTCAAATCATCAATCCTGTAGCCTACCATCTTGCCTTACCTACGACATACAAGATGCACCCAACCTTTTATGTCTCACAGCTCAAAACTTGGATTCCTAGCCCTTTTCTGGACAGAGAACCCACATGTCCACCTCCACTCATCATGGATGATGTAGAGGAATTCGAGATCCAGGAGATCTTGGATTCCTGATACCTGCGAGGAAAACTGGAATACCTAGTCCATTGGAAGGGCTACGGTCCCGAAGGTTGTTCCTGGGAACCTCACTCCAATCTACACGCTCTTACGTGTCTTCAGACGTACCATCTGACTCTTCCTGAATGTGCTGGCCCTGTCACCACCCGGAGGGCATCTGTGAGGGGGGTAATCTGTTGCGCTCCAGTTTCCTACCTCCCGTTTCGCTGGGTCCTACGTGTCTGGCCATCTCATCTGCGCATGTGCGGCCTTTACTTGTCACTTCAGGGTCTCTCAGGTGTTTGGCGTCATGTTGCGTGACATCAGATGCTACCAGTATAAAGAACAGTATGAGCCGGCCTCGGGCGCTCTTGTGTCGAGTCTCTTACCCCTAGCGTTAGTGCCTCAGTTCTTCTCTCCAGTTTTACTTTGGTTTAGAGCCTTGGCTTACGTATTTAATTTCCCATTGTCTCTCTGCCGGCCCTTGACCTTGTTACCAACTCTGACCTTCCAGTTTAGCCGCCTGCCCTCGACCTTGGCCCGTTTTTTGACTTTGCACGTACTCAGCCAGCCCTGACCTCGCCTTGCCCCTCACTCTTCTTTTGGATTCCCCTTTTTTGGCCTTTGATGCTTCGGTCTTCTGTTTTGTCTAACAGCTGGTCTGTTCCATCTTGCAGAGTATACTTTTGCCACTTGCTAACTTCTGTGTAGCTACCTGTTCACAGAGCAAGTATTCAAGAGGCATACACACGGACAGTACTCAGGTGGCTGATAGTAGCCTAACATTTCTCTGAATATATTTAATTGATTGTACCTTTCTTATTTGGACTAACAGTTAAATATTTTAAGACAAGATTTCAAGAGGTCATCTCTCTTCCTCAGGTCAAGCAATACTAAATCACAAAGTCTCTTCAGTCATACAGTGTGTTCCCAAGTTAGATAACAGTCTAGAATGCTTACAGAGAAAGCTTGGAGAGGGTGCAATAGGTGAAATCTATTTAACTGGAGGAGGCAATATACAAAGGGCATCTGATCAGTGGTTTGTATGCAGAGCAGAGAGAAGATGAGAGGGATAGAAAATCTACAGATGAGGCACTGGTGCTAGTGAGATAAAAATGCCAGATCTTTATTGAGACCTTTTTCATGCGTTTTAAAGAGAACTGTCATTCTTAATTCAATTTTCTTTCTTTCGTGGACATCACCTTTTGCACCTTCCCTAAGCTTTATCTGTAAGCATCATAGATTGTTATCTAACTTGAGATCTCTGCAACAGACTGTGACTGAACAGACTTTGTGACTCAGTATTGCTTGAGCTGAGGAAGAGAGCTGATCTCTCAAAAGCTTATCTGCCCTCCTTTCTTTTTCCTCCCTTCTCTCACTCCTTCCCTCTCTCCCATATTTTTCTCTCCCTCCCCATTCTTTTCCCTTTACTTTCTTTCTTCTCCTTCCTCATTCACTTCTCCAGCATTCCTCACTACCCCCATTCTTCATTTCCCCCTATTGAATCACATTTTCTGTGTATTTCCCCCTCTCCTCTTTCTCTCTCTTTCCCATTTCACTCTCTTTCCCCCCTTCTCTCTCTCAATATATTCTCTTTTTAGTGTTCACTCCTCTTTTCCTCTTCTACCCTCTCTTTCTACATCCATTTTTGCAAAACATTGTCTTGATGCATAGGGTGTAAATATGTTGCCCTGGTTGTATACCCAGGAGACTTTGGACCTTATTCATCAAGCTACTGAAGTGTAATTGTTAAGAAAATCAGCTGCACAAAGGGAAAAGATGAAAATTACATACATTCCCTTTGATTTTCAGTATAATTCTTAACCCCTTGAATGCTTGAAAGGTTGCCAGTGCATTGTGAAGCAATGCACTGGAAACCTATCTAGCATTCAGAATGTTAAAAACACTGTTTAAACTCAAAGGCAATTATCATTGCCCTCTATTGCTGCAGATGGTTTTTGCCAGAATTGCACCTCTTTAACTTGATGAATAAGACCATTCATTGGTACACAAGTGTCAAATAGACAACATGAGAGAGATAATGAGAGATAATAATGTACTAAAAATAAAAAAATGGAGGGAGATGGTATGATTAGCAGGTGAGAACGTGATAAAAGAAGGTGAGATAAACAGGTGATAAATTTATAAGAGAAGGTGAGATAAACAGGTAATAAAGTTATAACAGAAGGTGAGATAAACAGGTGATCAAGTTATAACAGAAGGTAAGCTAAACAGGTGATAAAGTTATAACAGAAGGTGTGATAAATATGTGATAAAGTTATAACAGAAGGTGAGATAAACAAGGGATAAAGTTATAACAGAAGGAGAGATAAACAGGTGATAACTGAAAGTGAGATAAACAGGTGAAAAGGTTATAACAGAAGGTGAAATAAACAGGTGATAAAGTTATAATATAAGGTGAGATATACAGGTGATAAAGTTATAACAGAAGGTGAAATAAACAGGTGATAAAGTTGTAACAGAAGGTAAGATAAACAGGTGATAAAGTTATAACAAAAGGTGAGATAAACAGGTGATAAAGTTATAACAGAAGGAGAGATAAACAGGTGATAAAGTTATAACAGAAGGTGAGATAAACAGGTGATAAAGTTATAACAGAAGGAGATATAAACAGGTGATAAAGTTATAGCAGAAGGTGTGATAAACAGGTGAAAAAGAGGAGAGGACTTATCCAGTATTCTAAACTCCCCAAGTCCTACATTATTCTATGGAGCCTGTGCACTAAAACTTCTTCAGCTTCAGGGGGGAGATGTGCACTAAAACTTCTTCAGCTTCAGGGGGGAGATGCACTAAAGGTCGAAGAAGACTCATAATGTCGATGTCCTGCCAGAGCAGTGTCAAAGGCACATCGACAGTATGCACTAAAGTGTCACATCCCTAAAGTGTCACATCCCGAAATCACATCCCTATCAATTCGACAAAATTCTGCCCACATTGGCATCAAGCCGACAAGCTTTTGACAGGTTTACAAATTTTCACTCATCACATCGACATTGGCCTATTGCTATATGGAAATGCAGTATGATGAGTAATTTCCATATTGAAATGCAGTATATCGTATTCTTGGGGGGATGTTTATATTTTAATGTGGCACTTCACCACATTCACTAAACTCCGATAGCAGCCTCTGCTGTCGGAGTTCACAGTCTCAACTTCGCCTACCTGAGGCTGGTGAAGTTGGGATAACAGTTCTCCAGCAATCACAAGCATGGAGGGTTGTTGAGCTTCTGACAATGTGGAGGAGATGCTCTCCCTCAAATATCACCAGCAGTAGAACAATCCTGAAGCCTGAGAGCATTCTGTCTGCTTCCCCACTTTCCCAGTAGGGGAGTAGAGAGAGCCCTTTCAGGACCACGTACAGCATCACTCCCTTAACTCTTTGAGTGCATAGGGATGTGCATTGCACAAACCTGTGGCACACAAATGGTTAATTAAAATACACCAAGAAGTATACAATCATCCCCTCAGCACTGTATCACATTTCATACATGTTGTGCACTCCCAAGGGAACAAGGTTGGGGGTCAGTCAGCATCAATGGGGATTTGTGGCTACCAGCTGCCCCCAGTCTTGTTCCCTTGCCCACTGGTAGCCATAGAACCCCATGTACACTGCATGGCCCCCAGACTTGTTCTGTTTCCCACTTGTAGCCACAGTTCTCCATGCACACTGTCTGCCCTCCCCTAGCCTTGTTCCTTTGCCTACTGGTAGCCACAAATCCTCATGGACAATGCCTGGGCAAAGGAACAAGGCTGGAGGGGTGTCAGTCAGTGTATGTGGGGCTAACACATAATGGTGATGTCCCCCATATTTCCCCACAGTACTTGAGGTGCTTCAAGACAACAAACTAATGTATCAGGAACCATAATCAGTATTAATTCTCTCACAGAAGTCTGCAGGACAATGTGTAAGTGAGTCTTGCAACCCCTAGCTCCAACAGAGTACAACCATTTCCCTAAATCCACTCAGGAATTATCCAGAATCAAATGTAAATAAATGGAACTTGGCACTAGTCTCCCTTCCAAGGAATCTCCATGCCCTAAATAACAAATATATAAACACAGTATCTAGCAGCGGAATCAAGTAAAAACAGTCTGACAAGAAAATTCCTTTGCAAATAAAATTATTTGTTTTTGGATGACTGGGAGGATGAGACAATGTGGCCCAGTAACCATTTTGTTCTCGTATCAGGATTTATCAAAGGCATATAGACGACATTATCCTGATTTGGTGTGGCAGTGAAGAATTATTGCAGGATTTTTTTACTTTCTTATATGCAAACCAATATGGTCTTAAATTTACATATGCCTTTAGCTATAACAAGATTCAGTTTTTAGATTTATGTCTGTTCATCGAGAATAATAGAATTCTGATGAAGACATACTTTAAGCCTGTTGATCAGAACAGCTGCATTCCATATTCCAGTTGCCATAAAAGAATCTGACTTGAAAATGTCCCTAAGGGGCAGTTTATTCGAGTCCGTAGGAATTGTACACGGGTGCAGGATTTCTGGGAGCAGGGTATGGTTCTGATCAAGAGGTTTATTGAAAGGAGATATGACCATAAGAGAGTTTGTGAACAATTTATGGAGGTCTTAGGTATTGATAGAACTGAGATCATAAATATTCGGAATGTTGACATGGAGAGTTTGCAACCTAAAATGGAGAAATACAATTTACAAAATCTCATAGATATTCTTGTTATTGGAAGGTATTTTGAACTGTGACCTCTTGGGCACTGGACATAAAAATCTAAATCTAAAAATAAATTTATATATAACAGAAAAAAGTTAGATAAGTAAGTGAACAAAAAATGTAGTACATGTTGAACATCCCTTATATGAAATGCTTGGGACCAGAAGAATTTCGGATATCAGATTTTTTCGATTTTGGAATATTTGCATATACATAATGAGATATCTTGGGGATAGGGCCCAAGTCTAAACACAAAATCCATTTATGCTTCATATATACCTTATACACACAGCCTGAAGGTAATTTTATACAATATTTTTAAAAAATATTGTGCATGAAACAAAGTATGTGTACATTGAACCATCAGAAAGAAAAGGTGTCACTATGTGGACAAAAATGTCGGTTTTTGCAATATTTCAGATTTTCGCATAAGGGATGCTCAACCTGTAATACGAGTAAGTTATTATCTAAAGAATGTAAAAAGAGAACGAAGGAAAAGGTTTTTAAAATCAACTCAGTATTTAATACGATATGGGATAATAAGAGGGAAAACCATTAAAAGTATGGAGTGGTTTTAAGTATTACTTGTTCTAATCAAATATGTAAGGCTAATGGCCTGTAGTTTTGGAAGACAAAATTATCATAAAAATATTTCCCACTTCAATAAATATTATCTTAGTTTGAAAAATATTTTGTCCACTATGGAAAAGCTCATGTAAAAAGAAGAAAGAATAAGATAAAATAAAAAAATGTCAATATACATGGTAAGGAGAAGGGCTCATTGCTATAAATGGAGATAGGTTGGCACAGATATGGACGTTGTACCACATGTGCCAACTGCCCCAAGAAATTGTAGGTTTTCCAAGGTACTTCAGCTGATGTTATATTTAATATAGACAAGTTTATAATCTGTGACAGCATAGGGGTGATTTATATGTTGGAGTGTCCATGTGGTTTAAAATATTTAGGTACAACTAAAAGAAGTTTTAATAGAAGACTATAAGCATAAAAGAAACATTGACAGAAAAGTTACAAACCACACTGTGTCAAAACATTTTGAAGAATTTCATGAGAGTAACTCTAAATTATTGAAATGTTTTGCATTTGAGAAAGTTTGTTTAGATTTCAGAAAAGGTAGCTATATCAAAGCTCTCAATAAGAAACATTTTGGATTTATTCATTGTATACACTGCATCCTAGGGGCTTGAATGAAAATATTGAATTGAGTTATTTTTTTATAAGTAGTTTTTTTTCTTTATTTGGTGGTTTAAGCTATATTGATTTTATACATATAGTATCATAGAAATTGATGAGAGTCTGCAATGGTTTGATCTAATGGGTTATTACTCCAATGATTAAGTCAATGGACTGATGTCTTTATTGTAGAACTTTTATACTGTGCCAGAGATTTGACTAAATGGCCTTATATATGCCAGGGAGATATTTGGCAATGTTTTTTTCTTCATAGCACTTGATGGGACTAACTAGAAATGAAGAAGAGACAATATTGGTCATACTGATTATAGCTTAAGGGATGATGTTGGCATCATAGTGACCTTGAACACATGGAATTTCTAAGAGTTGATGATTGGCTATTGTAGCTAATATTTGAATGGAAGAGTTACCTCTAGTTTAAACTTAGAAATGGTGAAGAGTCAATATTGATCATACTAATTATAGTTAAGGGGATTGTGTTGCTACTATGGTTATCACCAATGTATGGCATTTTTTTAAATAATTGTCTACCTTAGCTATTTTTTTTTAATGGAAAAGTTACTTTTAATGTAAACTTCTCTGACACCTTTACGTTAGAGTTGCGGAAGTTCTCATACCATATGATATATATGCTTTATTTTAATATATTGATATAATCTAAAATGTGCTTAATGGTATGGTTATTAGTGGGTTAAGTACCCTTTAGATGCCAGGGAGATGAACGTTGATTCTCCTTTTGATATTTCGAGGGTTAAAGGGATAGTAATGTTTCACAAAAACAGCAGCTCCAATTAATCTTCATATTATTTGGGCCATGGAGAGTGCTATTTCAATACTGTCAGAGTTGTAGTTCAAGAGTAATTGAATGATAAAGTATCCTCCTCCCACCCCTTTTACCTAGTGTAAGCCACCTCCCCTTAGATGTGGAATCTGGTACCTGGACCAGACAGATCACAGCAAGGGACAATCTTCTTACAGTGAGCATAAAGAAAACCCTGCTCCCTTTGACAGGTTTTTCAGGTTTTTCCTGATGCTCACTGAAGATTGTCCCTCTCTACGATCCATCTGGACAGTCTTGCTGCTCTGATGTGAGCAGTGTTACATCAGTAAAAGGGGTGGGAGGGGATGCTTTTTCATTCAATTACTCTTGAACTACAACTCTGACAGTACTGAAATAGCACTCTCCATGGCCCAAATACTATGAAGATTAATTGGAGCTGCTTTTATGAAACATTATTATCCCTTTAAATAGACTAAACTCTTGAGATAAATAAAAGTCTGAACCCTTAATGTTGTTTATGAGACACATCAATATCTTGAGAAATTGAGGGGCTTGTGATAACATTTAAGCACCCGATTTAAGTTTGTGATTGGAATATTTTGTTCTGATGGGTGATCTAGTTATCATTGGGGATATATACAGTCTAAAGAATTATGACTGAATCCCCCGCTCCACCCACAGAGGTTAAATAGAGTTTAGAATGGAGGAGAGACAGTTATAATTAAGGGTGGGCGAAAATTAGGGTTGCCACCCAGCCGGTATTTTACCGGCAGGCCGGAAAAAAATTGGCTTCTGTCCAACGTTAAGTCTATGGAGGGAATGCCATGGCCGGTATTTTTTTGAAGAAAAGGTAGCAACCCTAGCAAAAAGTGGGAAAAAATTCCCAGCTGACTTTTTGTGATAACTGGCCGATTTTTCTCCATTGCAAAATCTTCCTCCTTTTGGCCAATTTTAACACATGTTTCACTTATATTTCCTACGGGTACTACATTTCCCACAGCAATATTACATCTTCTGAGGGCTGTAGTTTAGAAATAAGTGTCTGAAAGTCATGATGATGTCAAGTAATGAACAAAAATAAAGTACAACCTATAATATGGCAGATGTGTATCATAGTGGTGATGGGGGACTGGCATGGTGTGATTTGTGTATGTATATACAGCAGTTTTTAACATTGTCATGTTTGTGTCATATCACTATCCTCCTTCTCAGATTATTGACACACATTACTTATTGGTCATAGCAGTGGTCCCAAGTGGGTAGATGATGGCAACACTTTTTCACATCCCTCCTCCTCCTCCTCCTCATCTCTGCTGCTGTTAATATATTTGTCCTGGCTTTCTCGGTCATGTGTGGTTTCTTTTACCTACTACTCAGATGGCAGGGGATGTTGGTTAATTTTTAAGAATGTTAGACTCCCAACATTGCTGCTTGATAACCGTGTCCTGCTGTCATTGACAATGTAACCAGCCACACTGAAAACCCTTCTTAGACTCAAAGCTTGCTGGAGGACAGCTACGGGTTTCCACTGCAGTACGTGTTAATGCTGGCCACACACACTGCTTTGTTTGCCAGTAGTCCATGGGATCATTGTTTCTGCCTAGAAAGTAGCTATCCTGCAAGTATTTGGAAACCATCTCACATGCAGTGAGACCACTTCTACGAGCTACACTGTGTTCCTGTGTGTCAGTTACCAACCCATACTCAGGGAACAAGTCCCAAAGAGATGTGTCGCCACCACCACCACCACCACCACCAATGTTGGGTTTTTGCCACCCCTGCTGAGACCTGTAAATTGCCCTGTGTTCACAATGGGATATTCTGGTTGATGATGTAGCTGCTTCTGCTGATTGAAATATGTTGCTGCCTTCCTTTTCACTATACTATCTAGATGTTTGTTGTGCCCTCACTTTCTCCCTCTCATCCTCCACAATGCAACCCTGCACTTGATCAACAAACATATCTTGATATTCCTTGACAGAATTAGATTCTTCAGAGAGTTGCTGATGATCGTCATGACTCCTTGCTGTGACAAACTGCAGATGGCCCTTTGGCAGAAATTCTGAAATTTTGTGTTTGGAGTGGGGGTCCAGCAAAGTGACAAGAATTGCTTTTAATGGACACAATGCAAGGATCTTGTTCAAAGCACTTTAACATGTCATTTACCAGCTGTTGCATGTCTGTGTTGTCATTATGGTAAGTTTCCTCAGCCATGCTCCTATCACGGTGCCTGTGATTACCTCCAGCTGATATTGCCATACAGTGACATTATTCACTTCCTAGGTGTCGCTCTAGGCTGAGTTGCTATTCTTATAGGTCACCATGCTGGTGAGGTCATCTCTCCGCCCACCTGACAGGGTTTTTAAACCTCAGCCTGTGTCATTACCTTTGCCCTTTCCTGGTGTATCTGAGCTTATTGCTGTGTTGGTCCATTACTGTTCCTGTGTATTACCTGGCTACGTCTGACTACCCTTTCCGGCCCTGACTCCTGGCTACATCTGACTACCCGTTCCGTCTCGGACTCCTGGCTATGTCTGACTACCCAATCCGGCTCCGACCACTGGCAACGTCTGACTACCCGATCTGGCTCTGACCATTGGCTGCCTCTTGGTTCTCTCTCCATTGTTGCGCTCTGTTGCCATTCTGTGCCTCGGTTTTGTTTCCTTGCTGCCTGTGCCTTCCGCTCTGCGCTCGCTTCCATTAGCGGCGCTTATTGGTCATTCCATCTGTTGACCCTCCCGTGGCCGTTCCGGTTTGTGTGTTGTCTTACCTAGCCTCAGTACCGGTTACCAGACTATTGTATACCCTACCTCTAGGGTATCGTTGTGCGCCTTTATTCCTGCCGACTGTGTGTGTGTGTGTGTGGGAGTGCTCTGCACTGTCCTCACATCTACCCTTTGTGAGTCCCAGGGCCATTCAGATTCTGCTCATCTGCCTAGTGAAGGGTGAGGAAAGTGAGTTCACTGTTCCTCCCTGGTCTCGTGAAGGTGTGCCATTCAGACTGTGTGCGTGGAGTACCCGCACTGTTATTCCATCTACCTGTGTGAGTCCCAGAGCCCTTCCGTTGTACCTCATCTGCCTAGTGAAGGGTGAGGAAAGTGAGTTCACTGTTCCTCCCTGGTTTTGTGAAGGTGTGCCATTCATACCATGTGTGTGGTGTACCCGCACTGTCCTCACATCTACCTGTGTGAGTTCCAGGGCCATTCCATTACTGCTCACCTGCCTAGTGAAGGGTGAGGAAAGTGGGTCCACTGTTCCTCCCTGGTCTCGTGAAGGTGTGTGTCACGGTTTGTTATGACTCTCAGACACAGAGTAAAATAAAAATCAAACTTTATTGAAAAGTTTAATGGGAACCCTCACGGGTCCTAATCATACACGTAAATCACATATACAATGGGTACAAACAGTAGTATTGCAAGATACACAAGGGAGGCTCTACTGGCCTTGCCAATATACCGGGCAAGGCAGCCTAATGGGTACACGACAATCAGTATGTGGCTCTACCGGCCTTGCCAATATACCGGGCACGGCAGCCTGGAGATTAACACGATGAACGGATGGTGGCTTTACCGGCCTTGCCAATATACCGGGCAAGGCAGACGGGAGATTACACGACAAGCTGGTAGTGGCTCTACCGGCCTTGCCAATATACCAGGCAAGGCAGCCAGGAGATTACACGTCAACCTAAATGTGGCTCTACCGGCCTTGCCAAATTACCGGGCAAGGAAGCCAAGTGGACAGAGGAACAGCTCCACTAATGCTGCATAGATGGAGCAACAGCATATGATGGAACGGTTCTATGCAAGCAAATCAGCAACTGCTAAGAGTGGAGTAAACCAGTACCACGAACTGGTTCAGCGAATGCCCAACCGGTTCTATACAAGCAAATCAGCAACCGGTAAGAGTGAAGTAAACCAGTACCGTGTACTGGATAAACGAATGTCCAACCGGTTCAATCCAAGCAAATCAGCAACCGGTGTGAGTGGAGAAACCCAGTACCGCATACTGGATAAGCGAATGCCCAACCGGTTCTGTACAAGCAAATCAGCAACCGGTGAGAGTGGAGTAAACCAGTACCGAGTACTGGATAAGCGAATGCCCAACTGGTTCTATACAAGCAAATCAGCAACCGGTGAGAGTGGAGTAAACCAGTACCGCGTACTGGATAAGCGGAATACTTCCTTTGCGAAAACCATTGCTAATTCTTTAGCAGAGGGAAGGCCACGGAGGGGCACGAAATGAGCCATTTTAGACAACCTAGATACTGGCAATTCTCCCATAAAGTCAATAGAGACGTGAGACCAGGGACGTTCGCCATTAGGCACTGGTTGAAGTAGGCCCACAGGGAAATCCCTAGGGGTCTTGGCTTTAGCACAGGTGGCACAGGCATTGGTAAAAGCAGCACAATCTGCCTTCAAGGAAGGCCACCAGAAAACTTGTGAGAGTGACCATATTAATTGATCCCTACCAATGTGCCCAGCAGCCTTAGAAGAGTGGTAGGTTTCAAGTAATCTGGTGCAGAATGGCTCATCGACAAAACACTTGCCCACTGGGGTTTCTGGAGGAGCAGTACCCTAGGTAGCCAGAATCTCTTCCCCCAGTGGCGAAGTGATACTAGTGCGTAAAGTGGCCAATATACGATCAGGCTGTATAATAGGTGCTGGGACCTCACTCCTGTCAGTCTCAGGCTCAAATTGTCTTGACAGGGCATCAGCCCTAACGTTCTTGGAACCAGGCAAATATGATACAATAAAGTTAAATCGGGAAAGGAACAACGCCCATCGTGCCTGACGAGAAGACAGTCTCTTAGCTTCTGAAAGATATGTCAGATTTTTATGGTCTGTGAGGATCAAAACAGGATTTCTGGTACCTTCCAATAAATGACGCCACTCCTTAAGAGCGAGAATGATAGCCAGTAGTTCTCTGTCAACTATCTCATAGTGACTCTGGGCAACCAACAATTTCTTTGAGAAAAACTCTCAAGGTCTGAGGGTACTCCCTTTTTCTGGTCTCTGAGAGAGTACTGCCCCAACCCCAATCTCTGAGGCATCGACCTCCAATATAAACGGGAGAGCTGGGTTGGAGTGGGATAACACTGGAGCAGCAGCAAAGGCAGATTTCAATGTCTCAAAAGCACATTCAGCCGCCTCAGACCATTGGGAAGGATTAGCGCCCTTATGCGTAAGGTCAGACAATGGTTTAACAATCAAGGAAAAGTTCTTAATAAACTTCATATAATAATTAGCGAAGCCCAGAAATCTCGGAATCGCTTTTAGGCCCTTAGGTCGTGGCTATTGCAAAACTGCCGTGAGTTTCTCCTGATCCATGGCAATACCCTCTTTAGCAATCACGAACCCCAAGAAGGGCACACTGGATCTATGAATCTCTCATTTTTCCAATTTGCAATACAATGGAGTAAACCAGTACCGCATACTGGATCAGCGATATGCCCAACCGGTTCTATACAAGCAAATCAGCAACCGGTGAGAGTGGAGTAAACCAGTACCGTGTACTGGATCAGCGAATGCCCAACTGGTTCTATGCAACCAAATCAGCAACCGGTAAGAGTGGAGTAAACCAGCACCGCGTACTGGATCAGCGAATGCCCAACCGGTTCTACACAAGCAAATCAGCAACCGGTAAGAGTGAAGTAAACCAGTACCGTGTACTGGATAAGCGAATGCCCAACCGGTTCTATCCAAGCAAATCAGCAACCGGTGTGAGTGGAGAAACCCAGTACCGCGTACTGGATAAGCGAATGCCCAGCCGGTTCTATACAAGCAAATCAGCAACCGGTGAGAGTGGAGTAAACCAGTACCGCGTACTGGATAAGCAAATGCCCAACTGGTTCTATACAAGCAAATCAGCAACCGGTGAGAGTGGAGTTAACCAGTACCATGTACTGGATAAGCGAATGCTCAACCGGTTCTATACAAGCCAATCAGCAACCGGTGAGAGTGGAGTAAACCAGTACCGCGTACTGGATAAGCGAATGCCCACCCGGTTCTATACAAGCAAATCAGCAACCAGTGAGAGTGGAGAGTGCAGAGATCAGAATGTCGCCAAGCGACTACAGCAGCCAAACGGATAACCAGCAGCAGCGACAGCAAGCTAGCCAGGACCACACAGGAACAATAGCACCGCCAACCGGATCAGGAACGGAACAGGAACACAGCAGCACAGGATCAGGAACGGAAACAGGAACGACAGCACCGCCAACCGGGTCAGGAATGGAGCAGGAACAATGCAGGAGAGGTACTGGCTACAGGAACAGCGCTGGTACTGGCAGCAAGCGAAACAGGCCCAGGGCACCAGGTGACTGCTGACATAGAGACACCACGAAAGGGCAACCAAAGGGTGCCTCAGCCCAGTCTATAAAGGCAATCCTGGGTGGGCAAAAGACAGGTGGCCAATAGAGAGTACACACACCTGACTGACAGCACAAGTAAGCAATCACAGGCACCGTGATAGTGTGTCACTATCTGCTGCCACTTTGTGTCACTATTATTGCTACTGTTGTGTCATTTGTTGCCACCAGCCTGTTTCTTCATTTCCTGCCGTTATTGTACTTAATAAATTTTTATCTTAAGTTCATCTGTACTTGGTCAGTGTTGTTATTTTCTAGTCACTCCGTAACAGCTCCTCATTTTTTTCTGCAATAAAAATATCAGTGTTAGAATTTCACTTATTCCTGCCCCAATGCGACTCACTAGCATGGTTGCCTTCTCAAAGGGTTTGAGCAGCTCACATACATTGCACATTAGTTGCAATTGGCCAGATGACAAAGAGGCTCCCTTCCAGTTTTGCATTGTCTATTCGCTAATGGCCTTATTAGACAAACGCTCTAGCATGTACATTGTGGAATTCCACCTGGTAGGGACCTCCATTTTCAGCTGGTGATGGGGCAGATTGTTACACTCTTGTATGGGAAAACAGAGTGTTGTGTGCACTGTAGGAGCGACTAAAATGGGCACAAGTTTTGCTGACAATAGTAAGCATCACTCTGAGGGTTTCCAATTCTGGTCACAACTAAATTTAGCACATGGGTAAAGCAGGGAACATGCACCATATCACCAATTCGCAAAGCAGCGCTTATGTTGGAGCTGTTATCAGCAGACACAAAACCAGCTTTTAAGGAGTGGGGTACAAGCCATTCCTTTATCACCTGCTCTAGCTTACTTAAAACATCTACGGCTTTTTTTTGGGACTGGTTCTCAAACCTCTGCATACACAAGGTATCGTGACTATGGTGTGGGATATTCTGCTGCTGTTGCTGCCGCCTTTTAATCACACTGCCGGAACCAGAAGCACGATTACTGGCTGTCACCTGATGTTGTAAGCTAGTGTTGTCCACTGTTGTAGGTGGGAGGGAAACCCAGTAAGCAGTCACATAGTCTGTGCTCTGCCCACTTGACCGCATATCTGTTGTGAGGTGGATTTTCTTTCCTACCACAATAACCACCTGCTTGTACAATTCAGGCCCAGCCGTCCTGGAAAAATAACTGCAGCTTTGGATTTGCCAGCGTGGAGCTACACATTACATCAGTTCTCCAAAACCTCGGTTTTCTACAAAAGAATACGGCAGCATGTCCACTGTCCACTTGGCAACCTTGCCGTTC
The DNA here is from genome assembly GCA_037306005.1 of Rhinophrynus dorsalis. Taxonomy (NCBI): domain Eukaryota; kingdom Metazoa; phylum Chordata; class Amphibia; order Anura; family Rhinophrynidae; genus Rhinophrynus; species Rhinophrynus dorsalis. The sequence continues at coordinate 240,195,860 of CM074721.1, forward strand.
CACAGGCGTACTTTGGCATTGTTTTTGTGAAGTTTTTGACTCCTTCCCAGGAACTCAGTCAGTGTGGGTTGGCAGGACATGGCAGAAGAACCCTGGAACTTTATTGCTTTAAAAACATGACTGGAGGAGGTGGTGGAGGTAGAGGCAGCATGTGTGGGCAGTCTATGACACTTGCCATCTCCTATAGCAAAGCCAGAGTCATCATACTCCTCTGCAGCAGGAGCCATAGGTGTTATTTGGAGTGAACTAACTGTGGCAGTAGCACTCTCTGACACATAAATAACTTCACTACTTCTTTTTTCTACCCTAGAGCCCTGGGAACTTTTTAGAGTGCTTCTGCTGCAACTAGTTGCGGCACCTTTGGTCTGCTGATACTGTGTCTCCCAGTCAGACCTGTGGTTGTGCTTTAGGTGGGATCTCATAGAGGAGGTGCCTAGGTGTGAGCCTGCTTTCCCTCTGCTCACGTGCCCTACATGCTTAGCTTTAGGATCCTGAGTGAAGTATCTCCATACTGTGGACTTTATGGACTGAGGGGTTCCTGAGGTGTTGCTACTACTAGTACTAGTGGGGCTAGATGTTGATGCACTTCTACTGCTACTACTACTATGTGTCAAAGGTGCAGCACTTCCAGCAGCAGCAGAGGCATATCTAATATTGTGGATGTTAATAACATGTTTTGCTGTTGCTGCTGCTGCTGGGTACTCAACACAGGTGTGTGGCTGAGTGGGGCTTGGACTTTGAAAAGGTGATGATGCTGATGATGACTGATATGGTGACTGTGTACATTTTAATATCTTTGCTTGTCCAGGGTCAGACTTTCCAATGGTTTTCTCAGTTTATAGACATGCACAGTGCTCCTCTTCAGTGGTAGAAGATTCAGCCTTTGCCTTTCTGCTAACTTTATGGCCATGTCATCATCCTCTGAAGAAGAGAAGGATGCTGGCATGATATATTCTAGATCTGCATCATCATCAGTCATCATTAGGTCATCCTCAGCAACACCAGCATTACCTGCCAATTATTGCCCACTACCCTTATTTTTTTCTAGGCTTTTAGAGGTCTCAGACAATGTATTTTTACTTTTACTGTAACAAAGTTGGCTAGCAGTTTCAGGATAGGTGTTTTGGTGCTTATTTGTCCCACTATCTGATGCAACAAATTGTTCAGCTGCTACATCTTCCTCTATTATGCTATTGCCATCATAAACACTTGAATGTGACTTATATGTCTTCTTATATGGTTATTTTTTTGTACTGGCACTGAAAGCTTTGCTGGGACTTTGACAAACTGCATCCTCCTTTGCAGGAGAGGCATCATTATCATTTATTGCACACGCTGCAGCAACCAGTGCTGCAGTCAGTTTTTGAACTACTACTTTATGTTCATGTCCCTGCACTGCTCCACCCTTCCCCTGCCCCTTGTGCATTTGCTGGACATTACTCAACTACTCTGTGTTTTACTCTTCAGTACACAACACAACTGATGGAGTGTGATGTCTTGTCTTAGCCCAGTCAGCTGTCTGTCATCTAATATATTTAGCTGTTTGTTTATTTCTTTAGTCTTTTTATTTTTTTTTTATGCATTTTTTATTTATTTATTTTTTTTTAAGTTGTCCACCCTGTCTTATCACAGTCTTTCCAAAAAAAAAAAAATTCTAACTGAAAAGCAAAATAAACAACTTCTTTCCCTAGACTTCCCCAACACAGAGACAATAACAGCATGGGTAGGAGATTGGGAGAACACAGAACGCTGGCTAACAGGGAGGAGGACCCTGTGATGTGCATAAAGCCCAAGAAGGGCAAATGTGAGTGCAATACCTTATTTTTAATCTTACTGTTTGTACAGTAAAGCCACTACACTTAGATTGGTTTATTTCTCTTTTTTCTTTTTCTTCCATTTTTGTGCTGCAATCGAGTTGATACAGGATACAATAACAGCAAGATCAGCAAGCAATTAGGTCCCCAGCTGCCTGTGTCTTACCAGTCAGTCACGTGGAATTTTGGGGTATTTGGGGTCAACCTCCTTCCTCCCTTCTTCTCCCCAGACTCTGCTAATACAGAGAACAAATGTCCTACCTAAAAGACTCCCTAAACTAAACTTCAGTTCCCCTGTCTTGTCTAGCTCAGAAAATGTACTGCTTTCTCCTCTCACAAACACAGAATGGCATGCTATGAGAGCCTGACACCCTTGTACATGGCTGTAGAAAAGTAGAGAAAGCTTTCGTGTGGTTGGGAAACATTTTTCTTCCCATTGATTTCAATGCAATGAGCTAGGCAAAAAAAGCTGGAAAAAGAGGAAAAACTACACTTTTCATAAGACATTATTACCAAGTAGGAAGTGTAATTATTCGCCGATATCAGTTTGAGGCAAATATTTTCACCATCCCTAGTTATAATGATTGGGCTTCATGTAACCCATTATGTGCTGGCTTATGTATGATGGTTACTTGGTTAGTTTGATGGGTCGCAGGACACTTTTTACCTTGTGTGTATTGAGAGATATAGATAGTTTAAATTTTTTTTGCAAAATGTCCTATATTTAGATAATTCATCCAATATACAGTTTTCTGATAGAGTGTCCACTATTGGTTTTCATAGCAGGTATATGCGAACAACTTGCATAGGTTTTTGATATTTGGGAGAGACCGTAGTGGATGGTAGTTAATCAATTACCTGGAAGCTAATTTCGGGAACTTAACTCACAAAACGGACTTTCGCCACAAGACCGTTTCTGTAGTTTAATGTCCTTTGTGATTACAGCTGGTAGGGCCTCTGAATACCACGCTAGACATGTTAGTTTTTCAGCTGGTATTCACTTTGGCCCTACCGGCTATGTTAACGCCTGCCTTTAAATCTACCCCTAGGTGTAGTTGATTTGCCATAGAATTGACCCATTTTTGGCTTTACACATATATCCCCAAGTACTCTTCCATGTTTTATTTTTCAGATGGAGAATACAGCTGTCTGACTAGCTGTAGGATATAATAAAACAATTAGATGTTATAACATATTGATACAGCTAGACCTAAACCATGAAAGAAACAAGGCAGTCCTCAGTGACTGCAAACACCAAACCTACACATCAGAAACACTTGTAACCTTGCTCAAAACAATGCAAAATACAATAACTACAGAGCAAAAATGTGACATGTAAAATCATAATACACCTTCACTGAGCTCAGTAGAAATGTTCACACACACACAGCCTGCATGTATTAACCGTACAAAGAGAGCTAAAGAAACCAATCAGAAAGAAGCATGCAAGATGAGTACCTGCAACTCTTTCATCCTTGTGCTTCAGCTGAAAAATAAATAATACATGGCATCATTATTTCCTAGGGAGTAAGTGACATTGGAGTGACTGCCTTTGAATTACTGTCCCACAGAATAATTAAAGTTAACACGCAATGTGTTTATTGTACCTCACAGATGTCAGGCAAGACACACATTGCAAATTAGGACTTGGAAAAAACACTGTCTTAACCCCTTGAATGCTTGAGAGTCTCCAAGGCATTGCAAAGCCATGGTGACCTCTCTAGCATTAAAATATAGCTGGTATAATTTTTCTCTTTTATATGGAAAGGAGAATAATGTATGTTGTTTAGATGTTTATAGTTCCAGAAAATTCAGTTTTTTGCCTTTAAAATATTGCAAATGAACTAATTAGATCAGAATGAATGAATGATATCATAGTTTGCCCATTTCCTAGCCTAAAAGGGCTTTTTCTGACTGAATGGTATTCCTTTTGAAGAAGTTTGTTTTTCATTTCAGCTTCATGCCCGATTCCGTTAAAATCAATGTACTGCATCACCATGAAACCACAACATACTCACCCTTTCTTAACAACTACACAGGTGAAGAGAAAATGTTAAGTATGCCTGATCCCCTTCTCTGACTTTTACTTTCATGGGGGGTTAGTCCTAATGCTTTAATGTGGCCAAAATGGTAATACTAGCCAGGCATAACCCCACATTAACCCTTTGAGTGCTTTGCAATGTATTCCGTACCCTACCTGGCACTCAAAGGGTTAATGGTACATTTGGTAGGGTTCTATAAATAAAAGCTCTTAACAATTTTGTACTGTCTTCTTATTTTATTGAGGGTTTTGGGTTATGTATGTATGTATGTATATCTTTATATGGCGCCACACAGTGTAGGCAGCGCCTTACAATAGACACATGTTACAATAAATAAGAGGGGTTGAAATAAGTGCGACATTCATAGAAACAATGGGAGAGAGGTCCCTGCCCCAAGGAGCTTACAGTCTAAATGGGTAAAAGGAGACAGACAATGGGGTAAGAGGATGTTAAGTGCTGAGATTACAAGTATTGAGTTTGGCCAAAGGTAGTGCATGGTCCTAGTGCTCCAGAAGATAAGATATCAGGGTAGATTTAAAGACAGAGGGGGATTGTTCAAGATGTAGAGAGAGGGGTATGGAGAAAGGTTTGAGACGGGAGAGGGCAGAGGGTGTGGATGATGCAACAAGAACTGCATTGTGTGCTGAGCGAAGGAGGTGGCCAGGAACATAAGAGGAGATGAGGGAAGAGATGTAAGGAGGTGAGGGAAGAGATGTAAGGGAATAGAGGGAAGAGATGTTTGTTGGCTGGGGATGGACATCTCAGAGTTCTAGGTCATGTTCCCCCAAAGCCTGTATAGGTGGAAGGTGAGAACAGACACTTTGTGTATCTGAGAACACTCTGGATCATAATTAATCAAAAAAACAAAATGTAATAAATAAATGCAAAAAGTCAACCCTGTCCCCTGATCAAAGCACCATCCTTCACAATGGGAGGGGTTACTTAACCATAATGAGGATTAATTCACTATATAAGGACTATCAACCCCATCCTTTTACTCCTCACATCCTAGGCTATAATATGGTGCCTCATATTAAATAAAATAGGCCAAGGGAGGGATGAATGCCCCCAGTCACCCTCTACTCCCACAAGTTAGAATAGGTGAAGTGGAAGTTTTAAATCACATTTTGGTGCTCATTGATCTCAAAACTTCATAATATGGTTTACCTTTTCAAGGGGTGATGAGTCCACGGATCTCTTTTATGCTGACATAATAAGGGTTTAAAACAAAATATAATGCAGGGTTGAGCTGGTAAACAAAGACAGACTGTATGTAGCCTGGGTCTAGAGAGAGCAGACAAGTGGAGATAGTAATTGTAAGGCAAGTGGGAAGCAATGAAAGACCCCAGAGGTTTTCAAAGCTAGAAAGTGATGTTGACTGTTCAAGGGCTTAAAGTACCAAGAGTACACTTTTTTCCACTATACAGTTGCCTTTTTTTAATCAAAATAAATTGCTGTGTCTGTCCAGAGACACCACTGCAATCTTCGCCAAAGAAACTTGGGTGTTATGCTCTAAGGTGTGATAAAGAGGTGATAACACGGAGAAGATTTCTCCAGCTATATTACTTCTCTGTACTTGTCCAGACAGGGAACTGCTGTCTCCAGAAACTATGCCTGCTGTTTCTGAGTGTTTTAAGTTAAAAACAGTTTAAACCCTTAACAACCAGCACACGCGGCCTGCACTTGAGGACCACGGGGAATTTTTTATTTGTAGTTTCAGTTCAGGGCTCCCTGAGCGGCGTGTAGTCACACCGGGAGCCCTGAATTCCATGACGTGCCAGGACCGTCACTGGTCCTTAAGTGCCAGCCAGCCATGATGGCCCTGGCATGGCATTGGACATTAAGCGGTTAAAGTAGATTTTCTGTACAAAAAAGTGCATGTTTTAGGCATGTACATGCACAGTGTGTCCAGTCCATAGTAGCTGAGCTATGTATGCCTAGGCATGCTACTGCTGTCTCCAGCAGCTGCGCCTGTTTCTGGGTGTTTTAACCCTTTGTGTGCCAGAGGGGTACACAATGCATTGCACATCCCTCTGGCACTGAAAGGGTTAAAAATATTTGAAAGTGGATTTACTGTGCAAAAAAGTACACGTTTTATGCACTGTGCATGCGCAATGTGTCCAATGCATTGAAGATGAGCTGCTTGCATCCAGACACGCCTCTGCTGTCTCCAGCAACTATGGTTCTTGTTCCTTAGAGTTTTAATTTAAAAATATCTCACAAAGGTGATTTAATGCACAAAGAAATGCCCAATTTAGGCACAGTGCAAGCACAATATGTTCAATCCATAGCAGCTGAGCTTCGTGTGTCCAGACATGCCACTGCTGTCTCCAGCAACTATGCATGTTGTCTCTGAATGTTTTAGTATGAAGAAACAGTTAAATATTTATGTAATAACTTTATTAACAGTAATTAAAACATCTGCAAATGCTTCCACTGCTTCGGAACGTGGCCACGAGAAAACAGTCAGATGAACTCTAGTACATCAGCCCCCTCTAAGCAGAAGCCTTCTTCCTTGGCAATCAGCCATAAGCAGCAGCAGCAAACATCCTGGCCCTAGAAGCAATATCTCCACTCCACCCACCAGAAATAAGGCACAGTTTCTATCAAGGCCATGAGGAGGGGTATGTACTGGTGCTTTTGGATGGATCAAAGAAGAAGACTAAGACTGCATGTACGCATAGACTATTCCATACTCATGGTCAACCACAGAAGACAGGTTCACTACCTCCTCCAGCACCACCACTACCTCCGCTAGGGCCACTAGTGCAGGTGGGCACACCAGTTAGAATCAGATTACTGGGGAACAACAGAGCAGTAAACATGGTGAAAGCTGTCAAAGACAGGAACTTTGTGGGCTTGTGCTGAGCTGCATGTCTTCAAGTTGAAGGGCATTACATGATGTCAATTCTCATTGACTGCTGTCACAAGATTACCGGGTACTTCAACTGCAGTGTGACTTCAAGCCAGCAGCTGAGGAAGAACCAGGAGATGAGGAGTCTACCCCAGCACCATTTACATTAAGATTTTGTCATCCAGTGGAACTTCACCCAAGAGAGGATGGAGAGGATCATGGAGTAACAGAGAGCACTTCACTCCATGTCCTCCGAGCAGAACATTGGAGTGTCCAACCCACAGGGCAGAGAGGAATGGACATTAATAGGACAGGTAGCAAAAGTCCTTAAGCCATTCAGGGATGTCACTGAAAATGTAAGTCAAGCCACTGCCAGACTGGGCCAAGTCATCTCCTTATTTACCCTGGGCCAGTTTACCCCTTATTCATACAGAAAATGAAAGGCACCCTGGAAAACAGTGATACTTTACCTGAAAACAGGTTATATCCAGAGTTTGCTATACTGATGAAAGCATCTGACAGAAGAGCTGAAAATTCACATGTGCATCATCATGGATAACCCGGTGTACATGCTGGTCACCCTCTGTGACCCAAGGGAAAGATGAAAGATAGCTCACAAAAATAACAACCTTGAACAAGTTTGTCCAGTGTCATGGATGGCAATAATGATACAAGAAATAGTACAGTAATTGAACTCCATCATTATTAGATATGCACAAGCAAAATGAAATAGCAAATAGCAGACAAAACCCGTACCTGGGATATGTCCCAGCCAAATACTAGTACAGGAACAGGTAGCAATTACCGGGGTTATGACCCAGCCAAATAACTAGTTCAGGACCAGGTAGTGACAATGCCAAAAGGGAAAAGGAGTAGTTCTTGGCTGGAGCCACAGGTTAGTACCAGAGTAGGTAGTCAGACCAGACCAGGGGTCAGGACACTGGAGTGAATGGAAGCCAAGCAAGGGTCAAACCAGGATACAGAACAGAATACAAAGAGCTAATGCACTGGAACACCATATAATGTATGAATGACCAAGGTGTCCAGGCAGCTATTTATAAGTGTGTGGCAGGGGAGGTGGAGCACACAAGCCCCTATGACTTTAAGAGTGGTATGCAATGTCACTGGGGGATTTCCCAGATGATGCGCGCCCACTCGAGATGCAGGCAGAATGCGGAAGTAACCCGCATAGATGATGTGGCATGACAGCCACGAAGAGAAGGAAGCGCCCGGCCTCATCGAACCAGCCGCCTAAGTAAGTCCCAGCTGCTGGATACAGAAACAACCAGCTCGTCCGATGCTGGCTGCAAGTAGGTACAACTTTGTCATCCAGAAGTTGTGTGAGATGTAGCACAAGTGGGGCATGATCAGGGAAGGAGAGGTGCAGGAGTTGGACGTGAAGACTCCCTGCGGTAGCACCATCCAGCTGTTTTGCTGCCCAGCCCTCACAACTGTGCACCATAGCAGTTGTACTACTAGATCAACCGGAGATGCAGCTTTTTGGGCCAAGGCTCTTGATTCTTTGATGGATACTGTGGGAACATCCCAAAGTGAGAGTAGTACCCCTGAAATGTTTAAAGGCTATCTCAACTAAATTCTACTTCCTTCTTTATTTTTATTATTTGTTCATGTACCCTGATGAAAACTCAGATGGAATGAGTTTGAAACATTGGTGGTTCTGGGACACGTAATAAACTTTTTTTTCTTTTTCATTTGGATGAGTGTGCATAAGTTGCATTTTTACATTTGTACTTGTATTGTATTTGCAGGTCAGCCCTAATATTCCTGTTTTGCACTTCACTCTTTTTGGTTATTTTCTAATCAAAGGTGTGTATAGTACATTTAGGGCTAGATTTAAAGGCAGCCGTTAAACTATCCGCTAAGTAAAAAAGGCACATTGGCCGCAAAGAACACATGGTTTACGGCAGATTTAAAGGTAAGAGTACAAGAATAGCTATCGGGCGTAGGCACTACAAAAACACGTAACACAAAAACCAGCGTCGCACCTGATTTCGCATCACTGTGCGTCCCAAACACCCGTTAAAACACAACTTAAGTCAAAATGTAACATTAAGGCTGCCGTTGTCTAGCAACCCTGATAGATGCACAAATAAAATTCAAACCTACAGCCAATCCCAAGGCCCCAAAGTATCAAAAATGTTCAAATACACCTATATATACCTCAAAATAACGGTCACACCCTGTCTGTGTTTCAAGTTTCAGCAAGCTAGATCACAGGACCCAGGAGTGGAGGATAGTGTTTAGAGAGAGAGAGAGAGAGAGAGAAGCATACACAGGAGTAAGGTAGAAGGATCTTGGAGAGGAGAGAATTACATTTAAATAGACACATAGCACACTTTTGCACATAGCACATACATCCATACAAACACATACACATACATACACACACATAGTCTTTTTTTTTCATCACACGTTACACATTTTAAACTTTATTTTGACAGTGTGAATCCGTGAATGAAAGTGTGTGACAGAGAGTGAGTGGGATCGAGTGTGTCTGTGAGGGCTTGTGAGAGTGCCTGGGTGTGAGTGGGTAAATGATGGCCAGGAGAGGAGGACAGGAGAGAGGGATGGGGAGAGTAGTGGAGGAGGAGGAGGAAGGTCAGGAGGGTATCCCTCAGCAGAGCAGGGGTGGAAGAGGGAGATCCGCAGGGCGGAGGGGGACCAGGCCCACAAGAGCAGGCACACAAAGAAGAGGGACAGAACCTGCAGTGGAACGAGGGGTAGTTCTGGGGACCACCACACACAGGCAGGGGCAGAGCAGGCAGGACACTCCGGTTCTAACTCCTCGCATGACGGAGCTGAGGGGGACAGGGACAGGGATCCCCGATATACCGAGGAAGAAAACATGGCCCTCGTGGAGGCTGTGCTGGAGAGGGAGAGTGTCCTCTTCCCGGGGGAGAGACTTCCTGGTCTGGCTGCGAGGAAGAGAGCTGCCTGGAGCCAAATCTGCAGCCGAGTTAATGCGGTGGCCGCCTGCAGACAGGATGTGGACTCAATCAAGAAGAGATGGGGCAACTGCAAAAGGCAGGTGAAAAAGAAGATGGGGGATGCCGCCTTGCACGCCCGAGCCACCAGAGGTGGGCCACCTGTGCCCATCACCTTCAGTGCATGGGAGGAGAGGCTGCGGCAGACACTGTCATCTATCCTCATTGAGGGGGTCCCTGGAGGATCAGACACTGGGGATGAGAGGAGCCTCCACACCATTGGTAAGTGCATCACCCCAAAACCACACACCACCTCAAAGCACACACCCATCACAAACAAACACGCTCACATCCCAACATCTGCCCTTCATTCATCCACACAACTGCACCAACACAGCACCCTGAGGGTTTAAACAGGATGCAAGACAAGGACAAATGTCAAGGTTCAACAAGGCCAAAACCTGTCCAACTCCCTGGTTAACCCTCATGTTGCTGTGCTGATCACACACAATACACACAAACCATGCTCAGAAAAGTGTTGTATGTCAAACATCACAATTGTTGTCACACAATGTTACCCATGTTCCCACAGGGAATCCAGCACATAACCCCATGAGTGCTAGAGGGATTATCAATGCATCGATCAACAATGCTTTGGCAACCCTCCGGTACTCAAAGGGTTAACCAGACAACAAACACATGTCGATAGGTTAACAATTACATGACACATAGGGGACATTCACTAAGCGGTGAAAAAGAGCTGATGTAGAGAATTTGACACTTACATACCCTCACTTTACCAATTACAATGTTAGTCTATGGAGAATATCCAATAACATGAATCAAGCTGCACAGACCCCATTGTATGGACTCCATAGAAAACATTGCAGATGGGGAAATGAGGTCAGCGGAGAAGTCAGCATCATAATCAGTTCATCAGGTCCACTTAACCGCTTACTGAATCACCAACAGGATGGATCAGGTCACAAATCACAGTGCCACTGAGAATAACTGCTTGTATGTGCAACACACAGGCCAAAAACGATTACACATAACTAAAGGTGAAAAAGTTGGCCTTGGTGTTGTGTATGCAATCATTTACACTAACTTGAATTTACATATCTCACATTTGATTCACATATGGATCCTCAGGAGTGCTGATGCCATGGATGGATGGTATATCAGACACTATTTGCAGGATACATATGGGAACCAAGTATGAACCATTGAGGTTTGGTCAATAACAGGTCATGAATTATGGATATCTATGATCGGGTCTGGCTGCCTCACACAGAAGGATGGATGGGCTGATCCAGGAAAAAATAAGGACTCAATCAATGATATCCTTCAATACTGGCTTGATTGTTGCCCCTCAGGATTCAACTTGAACAGACCTCATGGACAGCATCCTGTAATGTACATCAATCCCTGATTGCCACGGTGGTATCCCATGCATCACAATGCAATGCATAGGATACCATCATGACAACTAGAGAGTGACATGTCAAATCTGACAAAATCCAGCACTGTACGGGATGAACTGATAACATAGGGATGAATACCACTTGAATCACACTGCAGATCAATTACAAAAAGATATGTACAGAAAGAAAAAACGACCAGATATGTATGTGGATATGTATGTGCACCCTTAACAAACTAACTCATATTGATATCATCATCAGAGTACACATACCTAGTATATTACACCTTCCTTGGATGGGTATCAGTGGTATCAATGAAAGTTAGTTTGTGATGGCTGCACATATATAGGCAGTAAGACAATCACATGTACTGAACAGATCTCTGGGTTCATATCTATCAAGGATATGTTTGTACCCATATGAAAGGTACATATACACACATATCAGACCATATTCCTCACTGTGCACCTTGGCATGGCAATGGTTAATTTCACCTTGATGTAACATTGCAGGCATCATGAAGAGATGTTTAGAAAGATGTTGCTGTATGTGACAGCGGGAGATGTCAGTCATATGACCACACGGAGGCTCTTCAGCGGACACAAAATTGAACCAATTGGAGATGGATCCATCATTGACATGGTCCACAGAGCGTGCTTACAAACCAGGAACACTTTGTAGACAATGCCAAAGATGTAGTTATCTCCAAATGGGTCAATTTTGAGTCTGCTGAAGAGCCTCCGTGTGGTCAAATAACTGACATCTCCAGCTGTCACATACAGCAACATCTTTCTAAACATCTCTTCATGATGCCTACAATGTTACTTCAAGGTGAAATTAACCATTGCTATCCCGTTAAAGAGATAGTAATACCTAAAATGTGAAAGGAAAAATATATGTCATAGGATTGATCCACCGGGTAAAGCAAGGGTATTCCCACTGCTGAAAGGTGTTTCATTCCAAGAGTATAACAGCTCAAAGTTGAATATTCCATGGACAATATCACTGTGGCCTGAAAATGTACTATGCCAATGTTGCAAGACCATCCTCTGGCCAGCTTTGGCTCAGGGAGCATAAATCCACAAAGGATGAAGTGGCAACAGCGCAAATGTACAATTTCAGGCCACTGGGATGTGGCACCAAAGGAATTCAATCCTGAGCTGCGATACATGTAGAATAAAACACCCTTCACCAGTAGGAGTATTGTTGTTTCACACAGGGGGATAAACCATACAACATATATGTTCCTTTACACATTTCAAGTATTAATATCAATTTGACACCATCATGGCTAAGTTAACTGATCACACAATCTCAATCTTCCACACAGGTTATATGCCTCCAGCACTCCAGGAGCCCATGGAGGAGGCCACCTCACTACCCAGTGAGGAGTAAACGGAGGAGGGGACCAGCCAGTGGGCACCGTACCCAACTACATCCACACCTCTTGCCCAACTGGATGCTCCACCTCTGGCTGCACCACCTCTGGCTGCACCACCTCTGGCTACACCATCTCTGACTGCACCACCTCTGCCTGCCCCACCTCTGGCTGCACCACCTCTGGCTACACCATCTCTGGCTGCACCACCTCTGCCTGCCCCACCTCTGGCTGCCCCACCTCTGGCTGCACCACCTCTGGCTACACCACCTCTCGCTGCACCACCATATTACAGTGACTGGATGCACTCCACCACCTCCAGGAGCTATTACCCTCCAGCAGCAGCAGCAACACCACCACCACCACCAGAGAGGCAATGGTTGCCCGGTGATGTGGCCACCACCCAATACGGGCCATACTCACAGACTGACCTACCCTCCTGGATGGCTCCCCAGCATGGCCCCAGGTATGATCCCAGGTGGGGGCCAAGCACATACCAGTGGCCAAGGTTTGACCCTTGGCCACTCGACTACCAACACCTGGGCCTGCTTGGGGAGCCCCAACACCCTATGCGAAGGGACGTGTTTACCCCACCACCTCCACCAGCACAGACATCGGTGGGCAGCAGTGGGTCCATTGATGTGGTGGGCACATACCCATCTGCAGCACATACAGCAGCAGCTGAGGAGGACACAGCACCAGCTGAGGAGGACACAGCAACAGCTGAGGAGGATACAGCACCAGCTGAGGAGGACACAGCAGCAGCAGCTGAGGAGGACACAGCACCAGCTGAGGAGGACACAGCAGCAGCTGAGGAGGACACAGCAGCAGCAGATTCACCAGGCACAAGCATCACCAGCAGTGAATGCCCCACGGGGATGGAAGCAGAGTGTATGGCTCTGCAAAGGAGACTACTCCGGTCAAGCCTCTGCACCAATGACAACATCACCAGGAGCCGTAGGGAATCGCGGAGAAACACTAACAGGATAGAGGCAAGGATCCATGCCCTGGAGTTGGAGGTCATGAGGATCAACACTCAACTCCATCAGCTCCATAAGGGGGTGATGGACATGCTTGCACAGGTACTGGTGGAGTTGAGAGAGCTGAACCGCAGGGAGAACTTACGGTTAGAGAGGGAGAACCTGCACTCCACAGAGGGATCCACTGCCCCCACCACCCCCTCTAATGTGACCCCCGAAGCCACACCTAGGGGGCAAAGGGTGACCAGGAGATCATCCAGGTTATCCACTTCTGCCACACAGTCTAAGGCCCCCCCCCCCAAGAAAAAAAAAATGCCCAACATGTTACATTTCCCCTGAATAAAGGAACATTGTGCTTTTGAATCCTGTCTGATCTGCTTTGTATTTGGTCATAGATTGGGTGGCAGAGTTGTCTCCAATGCATTGCCAAACAATGCAGTGAACACAACTTCTGCCTAGGTAAGATGTTTGTGGGATGTTACAACATGGGTTCACACACACACACACCGTTGTACAAATTGAACTGGAAATACATCCCTGGAGCCATATTACACAACTGTGTTATATGGCGATGTTGTGTGTTGATTTTGAACAACAAAACATACCCCTTAGCACAACAATTTGTACAACCTTGAACATTCGTCTACATCAAATGTTGTGTTTAACCCTTTGATAGCCAGAGTAGTAGGCAACGCATTGCAAAGAAATGCGTTGGGTACCACTCTGGCACTCAGAGGGTTAAGGGGATAACCAAACAAACGGCTATGTGACTTAGCGGTGACATAACAAGCAGGACAGATAAATGGGACCTGCATCAATGTTGTCTTGGACTCAAACACTCATTGTGCAACTGACTTACTGGGGAACCCAATGTTTTTAACCTAGGATTTCAATGTGTAGCACACTCATTGATATCCTGGGGTGAGCACTGGGGCCTCCAGTAAGTTGAATTGTTGTTTTTCCTAAGGGTGTAACAGACTTCACCAGTGAAAACACTTGTCTACTTGGTCTGGTTGTTCGTTGATGTAGCCCATGTACTGTGATATGTCTAAGTGGAGCAATATCACAGAACATTGATTATACTGAGCAACACAGAAACTGTGGACAGGAATTCACTGTGGAAGTATGTCCCTTGTATCACCTCTTTATCACTCCCACAACACATTAGTGTATCACTGCCACCATCTGTTTGCGTGAATACATCACAGAGTCCACTCACTTGCAAACAAGTGGTGGACTCCTGTGATGTGGGTGATGCCTTTTCATGTATGGGGGATACTCTATCCTGAGTGTGGTTACGCATTAACAAATGTGTAATCCAATATATCCTCATACAGACACAGATGATTGACTAGTGATGGTTCATCTTTATTGTGTCTCAAAGTGCATTAGAACGTACATGTGTTTTCTGTGTGTATTGCCTTTATGCATTGAACACTTGTATGAGAACACTAAATGTACTTTGAAACTAAATTGTACTACTTTAATAACACTGCTGTCCTGCTCATGTGTTGTCCACAAGGTTTGACAACTCTGTAGATGAGCATCCTAAGTGTACAGGTTATTACACTTGTGAATTTGTGTTTTCTGTGTCTATATGAGAATGTTCCAGTAGAGGTCTGTGTGAACCTCAGGTCAAACATTGCATCAGTAACAACATCACCAGAAATTGCAAGGGGTGATCTTCATGAAGGTGTTGTCAAGACATCAATCCAGTCACATGGAAGAGCTTCAGTTCAACGATGGATCATGTTATGGATGCCTGTGGGACAAGAGGACAGGATTTGGAGCAATAGACCTGAACTGATCATCAAGAAACAACAATTTCGACTTTATAATCCCCTCAATCTTCTTAATTACAGGTGAGTACACAAACCATTGCTCGACAATGTGTTGTGTACTCATCTGTAACCAATTATGTGGAGAACAAAGGACATGTGCCCCAGCCCTATGGATATGTGCCCCTGACATGAATACACACATCAACAAGTGTTCAGAGAGCTCCATGGAAGTAATGAATTTTTGCTGCCACTGTGAAAGTGACAGTGGCAGCCCAATGTCATTTGTTCCCTGGAACTATTAGTACATATTTGTTGATGTGTGTAGTCATATCATGGGCACATATGTCTGCACACTCACAGGTCAGCATGGAGTCCCTAGTAATCTGATCTACGTTTCATGACCTCTACGTTGTGTAACAATACCACTGTACATCCACCCCTGTGCTGCTCTTCTCAGCTCTAGCACAGTACAGGTCCCATATTGAGTCCAATGGCCCTTTAACCCCTGATGTGACGGTGTATTATCCAATGCATAGCATTGGATAACACTCTTTCGCTACAAGGCTAGAATGGTTGCTCTGGCTATGATCATGGCAAATCAAGTTAGTTGCTGTCAATCAAGCCCTGTAAGGCGATGAACATGGGTTATGTGTTGTACCTTGTTTCTCCTGAGGGTGTGCGTGATATCCTTGGGGTCTGTATGTCAACGTGTAGAGGGGAATGGAGGATGGGTTTTGAATCCCACACACAATATGCCACGTCCATGGTATGGTTGATGTTTGTGGCCATGCTGCTGCCAGTGCAGTGCTGTGTCACTGTTCCTGTGGGGTGAGACAGAACATAATGTGCAGTGTGGTTAGTGTCACAGGACTGATGGGGGACTTGCATGGATTGTTTGCATGCCTGTGTTATACTCACATATAAAGTGTTCTGTGATAAGCATGTCTCTGATCTGCGTCCCTCTCAGAGTCTCCTCAACATGGCCAATGTCCCCCCGAGTGGTCCAGACATCGAAATCTTGACTTGAGGAGGCCAAAGGTCCGCTCGATGGCATTCCTCGTTCTGCCATAAGCCTGGTTGTACCTTTCCTGGGCATGTGTTCGAGGACTGGCCCCAGGGGTCAGTAGCCAGGACTTGCATCCATAGCCAGCATCACCTGTGTAATGTGAGTGACATGGTGAGACAGGGAGCACATGTTGTGTGAATGATGTTTTGTGTGGTGGACGTACTAGCTGTGGGTCAGGAGCATGCTGAGCAGTGTTGTGTGTACACCTGTGTATGTGGTGTGATTTTGTATTGTGAACTCACCCAAAAGCCATCCCCCTGTAAAAGTTCCATTCTTGAAATCTCTGTGGACTGAGGAGTTTTGGAGAATGTATGAATCATGTGAGCTACCAGGATACTTTGCACAGACATTCATTATCCGCATATGGCTGTCACACACCATCTGCACGTTGATGGAGTGAAAGTTCTTCCTGTTGATGAATAGCTGTGCATCACGTGCTGGGGCCTTAGTCCGGACATGGGTGCAATCTATAGCACCCATGACCCTGGGCATGCCTCCCCTTGTGTAAAAGATCTGCTTGACGTGTATCCAGTCCATGTCGGTGGTGGGAAAATGTCTATAGGTACTGGCCTTGCTTATGAGGGCTGGCAGGACCTGGGCCAGCACCCTGGAGAATGTGGCCTGTGACATGCCAGATGCGAAAACCCTCAGTGGACTGGAAGGCCCCACTTTCCATGAAGTGTATGGCACACAGTAGTTTCTGCAGGCCAGTTAGGGCATGGTTGTGGATGTAGATGGGATCCACCTGCTCCTTGATGACCTCATACAAGGCAATGATGCTGTCAGGCCTCAACCTGTAGCGATCAATTACCTCATCATCGGTCATTCCAAAGAGGGTGACCCTTGGACGGTATACCCTGGGCCTTGGTGGTCGTCTATACATCCTCTGCTGCTGTGGAGCATCCTGTTGCTGCAGCTGTGCATCTGCAGGCAGGTGCTGTCCTCCAGGTGGGGATGGACTCCTGTGTGGCTGCTGAGCCAGAGCCTCCTCACTTGCAACAGGTAAAGGCTGTTGATCAGGCGTGCTTGGAGGTTGCTGATGTTCCCTAGCTCTCTCCCTTGCACATCTTCTCCGCAGTCTTCGCAACAATATGTAACCCAACATACTGATTGTCTCTGTCTCTCTTTATCTCTCTCTATCTCTCCCTCCCTGAGTGGAAAACAAGCCACAAGTGAGTGTGTTGAGTTGTCCCTTTAAGTACTTGCTAGGGCGTTGTGTAGGTGTGGTGATGAGGTGAGTGCTGACCAGTGGAGAGTTGTTTTTGTCCAGGTAAGTGTTTGCTGGTGTGTGTGTGTTATAAGATGTTGTGTGTTGTGCTTGGTATGTGTTTGCCATTTGCGGGGGTGTAGTTGTGGGGTGCAGGTCGCATGTTGATGTTGCCCAGGTGAGCTTGTATTTGCAGGTGTCCGCTTTGTGTGATAACCCCCATTGTTCCGTGCCATGTTGTGTTGTTTTTTTTGTGTGTTGTTGTCCCTGTGGTGTTGGTTGTTGTTGTGTGTGTAGTGATTTGTGTTGTGTGTCCATGTTTTTGTGTTGTTTTGGCATTGCACGGGTTAATGTTTCCATTTACATGCTTGTGCGGTAAGCATTTTGTGTATTTTCCTATGTAACGGGTGTTTTGTTTTGCCCATTAAGTGTCTAATGGCTAAGAAAAGTGGGTCTTAACTTTTTGCCGTTAGGTGTGTCTTTTTTTCAGCCGTTACCAGTACCGCAAGCCTTTGAATAGCTCTGGGGTATGTTGTTCCATGCGTCTGAATGCACGTAAGTGTATCGGCCGTAAGGATTGTGAAACTGCCGTTAGCTGTTCTTTAGACGGATCTTTGAATTGCAACATGGAACTTAACGCACCCTTTAGTGATTTTTTTTTACTAACGGCTGCCTTTAAATCAAACCCTTAGTCTTTTCATTAGGTTTACTCACTCATTACTACTACTACTATTCAGAGTAAAAAATCATACCTTACCAAATAAAGGTACAAAAACATTCATGCACTGCATATTGCTGACTCTGAAATAAAGTTCCACTCATTAAACTTAGAATTTGTATGGGGGAATGTCCTGGGGAAGGTCTGAGAGTAGGACAAGTTTTATGTAACTTATTTGAATAAATCTTGTTCAAATGGCAGTCCAGAGAAGGCAGCAGGGGCTTTCCTGAACAGAAATAACACTGAATGAATTTTGTCCAGCAGTGAAACCTTTTAACGAAATTCTGACTAACTAACACAAAGGTATACAAAGTTTGTTTTTACCGAAGGGTGAATATTTTTTTGCATCAAAGAATCAGGCAAAACAAATTTTCTCACAGAGCACAACTCTACTAGGGCTCAATTCTATTACCAGCACTAAAAATAAAACAGGCGTTTTTTTTTAAGTCAGTTTTTGCATTTGATACATGATATAGATACTAGCGCTCTCCCTTACTGTTTATATATATATATATATATATATATATATATATACTAGTTGAAAAGCCCATTTACATGGGCCACAGTGCCACCGCTGCAGTCATGTGCTGTAGAGACTGTCCGCTCCGGGGCTGATATGGAGCAGGGGGAGCTCCGAATTCAGACCGGAGTCCTCCCTGCGCACCTTCATGGGACTGCTTGGTCCCAGGAAGGGGCACAGAAAGGACTCCGGTCTGAATTCGGAGCACCCCGTTTCATATCAGCCGCAGTGCGGCAGTCTTTACTGTGCATAACTGCATCGCGTGCAGCCGTCTCTACTGCAGATGACGGCTTCTGACAAACATCCTTAGCGAATTATTATATAGGATATATATATATAGAGAGAGAGAGAGCCACAGGGTACTCTGAGAGTTTCATACTTGACCTCTTAAGGACAGCGTGGTCCGGGGGTGGGTGGCTCTAGAGGACCATGGCACTTTTTTTTTTTTTTTATACCAGTGCATTCTGGGATCACAGAGCATTGTGCAGCCTCTCTGCAATCCCAGAATTCCATGACATGCCAGGACCATCAAAGGTCCTTAACATCTGGACAGGCATAACGGTCCTTGCACGTCACGTATTGTTAAGGGGTTAACAGGTTTACAACATAGGCAATAAATACAACATAGGCAATAAATACAACAAGTGCATTTACATGAAAACACGAGGAAGAGCTCTCTATCCTTAACCCTTTGAGTGCTGGAGGGATACCCAATGCAATGCTTTGCAATGCATTGGGTACCCCTCTAGCACTCAAAGGGTTAAAGGCTGGTACTAACATGGCACTGCCTACCAGTAGAGCCTTTTCTGCTCAAAGTGGCTCTTTCTCCAGCCTAACATTATCTATGTACGGCTGGAACTTGGTATCAGTCATCTACTGAAGAGGCATACCTGTAAACTTGTTCTTCTAGTGTCCATGGAGGGGACTCATGCAGTACCGCTGGGAGGATATAAATTACGTGATTCGTGGCACAAAGGGGTGTGGCAGTACATAATGGGCTGACTAATAAAGTGGGCAGGAAGTAGGTGCAGGGCTGGATTTACATCTCAGGAGCCCCTAGGCACAACACTCTTCAGAGCCCCTAGCTCCTCCTTTCCCCACTCTAACGATACCCCATGCTTAACCACACCCATTTGTGGCCAAACCCATTTTTAAATGTATTCTTCACAGTACTGCAGCAATTTTCCAGAAGTAGATGAAAATGTTATAAATACAGATGGGATATATACAGTACAATATACATACAGCATAAATTACCTTTACTAGATAGCCTCCCCTTTCCCCATGTTTTAGACCCAAGTAATGGTAAGGTAAGAGTACCAATGAAAAATCAAGCAGTGAGCTAGGAGCACCCCTCTTTGTGTCTTCTGCAGAGGTAAAGGCTGCCTACAGCCCACTGAATACAACATACAGATGGGATAGAGTTACATTGTATCACTATCACTTTCATAGTCTGACAGAAAGCTCTCTAAAAACAGACATTCAGAAAGCTTACTGTCAAGGATATAAAAGTAAAAACAAAAAAATCTACATGTCATTTGACTTTACATATTCAGCAAAGTATTACTTGCACAATATGCAAAGCAAAAATGGATATTGAATGGATGCCTTGACAAAGTGCCGGTAAGGCACGAAACAGCTCTCGGCTTGCTACAGGAACGCCATTTACCCCTTGTGAACACTGTGCTGTGTAAGCATGAAACCTAATAAAAGGTGAATTATAACCCCGCGAGTGCCAGCTCATTTTCTTTTCTTTCTGTTTTGTCCAAAAAGGAGATTTACTGTCACCTTAATTCCTTGGATGCTAGACACATTTGCAGCTTATTGCTCCGCATTTTCACCGTATTGCTGACAGTATAATTAGGTGTTGGTGTATGTTCCCTGTGTATAATCACCTGCCCTGAAGTTTAATTTGGTGTATGTGCCATCTGTACTCTCACTTGCAGTGCAATGTAGTGTATGTATATGCATACATGTGTACTGTATCTCCTATGTACAGTCTGAGTCAGTCACTTGCTGTGAGTACAATGGACAGATCCTCTTTTCGTGAAAAAATGTTCCTTCTGCAGTGGAATTTATATATGTTAACATTTCAAAATACATAAAATCATATTCCACTGCAGGTTAAGGAAATCCCATGCAAAGGATTTTTTTTTGCATGAAAATATGCTCTTTCTGTTATATTCACTGCAGGTGACTGACTCACACTGTAAGAGGAGATACAGTGCACACAAACATACACTACATTGCACTGCAAGTGATTATACAACTGACACAAACACCAAATTAAACTGCAGGGCAGGTGAGTATACACAAGGAACAAACATCTCATTATACTGTCACTGACTGGATAGAGGTCAAATATACCACATTACTCTAGTGTCATTGTACAGACTGAACATATGCCAGTAAATAATGCCAAATTACAATGCATTTTGATCGTACAGACAACACACACCAACACAATACACTGCAGGAAGATTGTATAGTTGACACACACCTATACCACATGACAATACAGTAACAGGTGACTGTATAGAGGAGAAACTATTTTATTGTTGAATGTCAAAATTGTGAAGCTGAACTTTGAAGGCTACATATACATGCCTGCTGTTCTTGAAGCTGTTGAGGGGGTCTACTGCTGCTGCCAGCCTGCCTCCGCCTCTGCCCATCAATAATGGCCTGTTGCATGCTGCCTCTGTTACTGTGCTGCTGCTTAGACACTCTCCCGACAGCGCCAGATTTTTACACTCATCCAAATCAAACGATTACTGTGGTTTTTTATAATGCTGCCGTGCAACCTACACCGTAGTGCGTGGCTATGTTTGATTACATGGCATGATGTGATGGCGGTCATGTTCACGAAGTACCAGCCGGTGCAGTGAGCAATGAGCCAATGATGAGCAGACAGCAGTGCAGATATGCAGGCACAGATGTGGGTCACATGAGGCGGCTCAGGTAGCAAAATGGGAAGTATAACATAAACAGTTACTAGTACTTTTGCAATTGCAACCAAGTGCTCTCGCAGGCGCATGGAAATCAAACTGCAAGCACTATTATTAATTATATTCTGGATGGAGCCACCTCATTATAAAGTGAGCATGACAGGGCCATTGCCAGGTGCCCCTGAAAATCGGGTGCCCTAGGCAAGTGCCTTGTCTGCCTATTGATAAATTCAGCCTTGAGTAGGTGGGAAGTGGGCAGAACAGGGTGGGGATATGGGAGGAACAGGTTGGGAAGGAGGAGAAGTGGGCAAAAGAAATTCCCCACCACAGGAGAATCAGCCTCTTTACTCAGAGACCTGGTAATTCGTTACAAAAAACAGAGGCTCCAGGGCATATCCAGAGAGTTCCCAGCTGAAGCGGGCATGAGCTTACATAACCCATTAAGGATTACCATTTACAACAGATTTACATCATGTCTTAGCAACTATCATGTCCACCTCCAGGACAGTTTGAACATGTTATGTCTTGAAAGAAGGCACAAGAGTAAAATTCATAGGGCCCATTAGGATTTTCTGACTATAGTAAAGTGAGTGGTGGGTTATAATAAGGAGATGTTACTTCTCATTTAAATTCCTATCTCTGCCTACTTTATAACCCTTCTACCACAACTATACTCCCCCTGCTTCTAGTGTATGGCAAACAGGGTTGATAACTGTTGATAATTTTACTGACAGTTATTAAAATTAGAGGCATCATCCTCTTTTAATGGGTTTACAATCTGTTATATCTACTTAACTGGCTTCTTTTAACTATTCAATGTATAAATCAACTATGAATCTAATGATTATAGCACTTCTGCTATAGTCGCATTTTAGCATATAAAACCCAATAGAAATCTGTTTAAAAAAAGAGATGACAATAAAACTACAAAAAGAATAAAAGAAAAATATGAATGTATTTTGAATTATTTCCTTTTTTATTGTATTCTTTACTATAAATTAGTGGAATTCATGGTTGCATGACATTAGAGTAAGTGTGGGAATTAATATGGTGGTTCACATAAATGTGTTGGTAAATAATGTGGCTGTTTGTACATTTCCTTCATAAAACATGTTTTCATGGGTTGACAACTATTTTTCCTACTGCTTTCTACACTGTCTATATACAGCACAGGCTCATTTGTTCCTCGTCTGTGTTCTCTGATCCTAAAAAGTCCTGCTATTGTCTTGTTTGCCAAGAGATGTTACTAGCACAACCACCGGATCTTTCAGCAATGTCAAAGACAAAAGGAATGTAGCCTCCAACATTTAGGATGACAAAGCCTTTGGAGACCTGATGAAACAATGCTCCTGTACCAGTGAACAGAAGAGTTCCCAGTAGGTAAGAAGGTGTATGCACATACTAAAATTTTGCACATACAGTGCTGAGTGACCTTTATTCTTCCATGTAAAACTTAGACTTGTGCATGGCAAAATCATTCGCTAAAAGTCGATTTCGGACAATTTTTTTTCCCATTCGGAGGATCTGCATTTTGGACTGGACCTGTTCAACTCGGACGAAATTCGGCAGTAGTCCGAATTTTTCGGACAAATTTAAAATACTTTAAAATATACAATAAAAAATTAAAATTAAATAAATAAAAATAAATGGAACCATTTCCAGGGTCTAAATGAAGGCGGTAGAACAGGGTAAGGTGGAGATTTAGCCTTTTGGTACTGTGGATGAAGTGGGTGAAGTATGGATGTAGCTAGTTAGCTAGCTACAAGCACGAATGAACAAATGAATGAAATTCGAAGGAAGAAGGAAGACTGAGGATGACTGGTGCAGGGTGGACTCAGGATGACAGGAACACTGTAGATGTAGCCAGCAGCAAACTGCAGAACACTGGTGCAGGACTCAGTAGATAGATACCGCAGACTTTTTTTTAGAAGAGACTACAAAACTGAGGATGACTGGTGCAGGGTGGACTCAGGATGACAGGAACACTGTAGATGTAGCCAGCAGCAAACTGCAGAACACTGGTTCAGGACTCAGTGGATATATACAGCAGATTTTTTTTTAGAAGAGACTACAAAACTGAGGATGACTGGTGCAGGGTGGAATCAGGATGACAGGAACACTGTAGATGTAGCCAGCAGCAAACTGCAGAACACTGGTTCAGGACTCAGTGGATATATACAGCAGATTTTTTTTAGAAGAGACTACAAAACTGAGGCTGACTGGTGCAGGGTGGAATCAGGATGACAGGAACACTGTAGATGTAGCCAGCAGCAAACTGCAGAACACTGGTTCAGGACTCAGTGGATAGATATAGTAGGTTTTTTTTAGAAGAGACTACAAAACTGAGGATGACTGGTGCAGGGTGGACTCAGGATGACAGGAACACTGTAGATGTAGCCAGCAGCAAACTGCAGAACACTGGAGCAGGCAGGACTCAGTAGATAGATACTGCAGACTTTTTTAGAAGAGATGAAAAACAATAGAGCAAGACTGAACAACCTGTAAAGTGGGCAACAATGTAGACTTTAAATTGTGTCCCACCAAGTCAGGGGGGTGTCCTTTGCCCAACCTACCACGGTTATAGAGCTGGGTAAGCTGAAGCGCTCAGCGTATTATGGTACTATGAATAATTATAGATGAAGTCCTTTTTTTATCTAATCTGCATTGAACCTGAGAGCAGGGTAACCCAGCTTTGGCAGGCTGACTTTTAAAAAAGTAATTTGCTCCATGAGCTGGGGTGCCAGTTGAGAGCGCTGGAGGCTAAGCATATTTCCTGTTATGGAAAATACCCGCTCACTCCAGACAGTAGTTGGGGGGCAATAAAGTAACCCCTGGGCTACCATGGACAAAGTAGGCCACACAGCCCTCTTGTTATCCTAGAAACTCAAGGGGTCTGTACTTGGGAGCAAACGCAAGGTAAGCCTTAACCTCAAACTCAGCACTTTTTCTGTTTATTGGGAGCTGTTTCTTTTGTCCGAAGCATAATCTGTCCATTGCCTCAGCATAAAAAGCAGCAGCTGTTCCCTGGAAAAAATGAAGTGCTACTGGCGCTGCTACTGATAGGTCCAAGAAGACCACCACACTCCTCCAGCTCATCTGCAGAATCTTCTTCCCCCTCCTCTGACTGCATTCTATTTTTTCTTTGCCTCTCACGCACCTTCACTATCAATTGTTCCCTCCAGGCAGTGAGGGAATTGGAACTAAGTGCCATCTTGCTTTTGATTCAAGGATCGCAAATTGTGGCAAGCATTAACTCGGGATAATTGTCCATGCCCTCTTCCATGCACCGAGTCAGTTCCTTTTTCAGCCTCGTTAGAAGGGCGGCAACATTAGGAATTATATTACAATCAGCACCAGGCAAGCGTTCCCTATGGGCAAGGAAATCGTACATTTTTAAGGACAGGTGTGTGAAGAGGGGAATGACTTTGGCCAGGCTAGCATTCTCTTTGCTTAAAATTTCTGTCAAAGCATGGAAAGGCATGAGGACTGTCACTACCTGTTCAATCAGGGCCCAGTCAGCACTGCCTAGTGTTCTGTTACTGCCAGTGAAATGGTGACATGACATTGTGTGAATTGCCTTTTTATGTTCCAGGATAAGCTCTATCATATGTAAGGTGGAGTTCCACCTGGTCCCAACATATTGTTTGAGGTGGTGCTCTGGAAGGTCTGCCTTTTTCTGTTCCTCCCTGAGGAGATTGCTATCTTTGACTCTACAATGGACGTGGCCAGCAATTTGTTGGCACAACTCCAAAAGTGCTGACAACCTTCCATGTTATTGCCATCATCAAGATCAGCCTTAACTATCAGATGCGGGACATGCATTGAGCAGAGCACACCCACAAATCTGCCATTGTCATGTTAGCTGCACCATCAGTAACCACAAACCCCATTTGTGCCTGTGTGCCTGCCTGCTCCCCTAGCCACTGCACCACCATGTTCTGCAGTGCTTGGCAAATGTTATCTGAGGTGTGCTGCTGATCCATTACCTCAGCATGGAGGAGGAAAGAGAGGTGTCCCTGCTTGGCTACTGCATCTGAACTTGTTGTTGGTATCGGTAATACTGTCTTACAACACATTGGGCTGCCACTAATGCGCCGTCAATGACAGGACGGCATGCTGGCCACTCAGAGCACTCCATAAGTAAGTGGTAAAGTGCATTGTCTGGCAACCAGCATTTCCTAGCAGGTCCTTCAAAAGCCCAAATCATGACCGGGACAGTGAGGGCACTATAGGTCGACTAAATGTGGTGCTGGATGGAATTTTATATCGGGGTTCAACAACCTCCATAAGTTGCTGGAAGGGTTCCCCATCCACCAAATTAAAAGTAGCACCCCCAATGGCTATGAGCTGTGCAATGAGGCGTGTAATTTTTCGGGACTGCTGTCTGCACATCCCCTTTGAATGAAACCCACCAAAATCTTCCAGTGTGGCCTGTATTGATTTTGGAATGGGTTGTGTCTATTTGCTTTTACTAGGACCAGATGTGGCATGATCCCCTTGCCCTTTCTCCTGCCTACTGGTGGTGAGTGTGACACTTGTATGTAGTAGTGCCACATTCTGCACTTATCAACACAGGCTTGTGGTAGTTGTTCAGGTGTTGGTTCATCCCGGAGGTGGTTAGATGACCCAACACCCTCCCACGGCTGACTTCCCTGCCACACAACTTACATTTAGCTAGCCGGCCATTGCCAAGTGTCACAAAATGCTCCCACTCTGAGATGACACTTTCTTCATCTTCACATGCTGGAGCAACCTCACTATGCTTTTTTATTCTATGTACCTTTACAGGGGTACTAGTAGACCTAAAAATGGCAGCAGGGATGTTGCGACTGGGATTGGAGGAGGATAGTGGAGTAACAGTGGTGGCGGAGACACTAGCAGATACTACCAGCCTGGGAGACTCAATTGGAACAAGAGAGAGAGTTAGGTGGTGAGTTTTCAATAAAAGACACAATTGTAGCTGGAGAAACAGGAGGAGTACTATGGGCAGCAGGGGAAAAATCAAGCTCAGGGGAAAAATAAAGCTTAGGAGGCTTTGGTCCCTCATATTCTTCTTCTACCTCTTGAAGGTTTGGACAGAAAAAATAATCAGCAGCAGCAGATTTTGGAGAGACCTGCTGAATTCCCTCTTTTGCCTGGTGGCTACCGGGAAATGGTAAACTATCTCCCTCAATAACCTTTTTTGGAGAATATATGCTGTCAGTGGCAGTGACAGTGGTGGCAGGAGAATTTTTTTCCAAATACTGCAATAATTACCGTTTGGGCTGATTACACGGATGTTCATAGTGATACTGCCCACAGCTTCTGACCAGTAGTGTTAAACACGTGGATGTGCCCAGTTTTATAGAACTGGCTGTAGCGGAGGTGATGACGAAACTGGCAGCAGCACTAGTCATTTTGCAGGTGGTTCTGGGGGGATCATCATGAACCAGCTGACGAGAAACAGATACCAGCTGCTTCGTGGTCTCAGAGGAGGACTTCGACCTCTCTACCCTGCTAGTAGAGGCAGAATGACCTTCAGTTCCCTTCTTATTTATATTTTTTGGTTTGGAGTGCTGCTGCTGAGTCTGACATTGACTACTAGTACTAATACTACTAAAAGTCCTCTTCTTTTGCTGCCTGCTGCTGTTAGCTCTGCTTGAAAGCAAAAGCACTGTGGTGGTGTTGGTGGTTGCTGGGTCACTGCAGCTGGTACCAGGACAATGAACATCAGGTTGTTCACTAGGACTCAAATCCATTACAGATAGGTAGGTAGTGTACTATAATAAATTTAAAATTTTAAAACCTGGCCATTTAACAACTGACAGACTGGCTTACAAAGAAGAAAGAAATGTCAGAGATGCTCAGCTAGGCTCATGAGCTAGCAAATACATGCAAGAATCTCACTGGGACTGTGTCCTAACACCCAGGGTGCAATCTCTTTTAGCTCACCAGTGTCATACACAGAGAAGAAATCTTCTGAAGGTACTGCCAAAAGACAGTACAACCAGAAGACAACAACCACCAAATGTACATTTTAGTCTTCTTGAACCTCATCAATAAAGTGCAGCTGATCCCTCTAGGAGCTGCGAGCAAGGGGTACATGTCTGGATTACTCTCATTAATCTTAGGATGACCAACCCCATGAGCAATTTGCAAATGTAGAAAGAAACATCAGAGATGCTCAACTAGGCTCATGAGCTAGCTATTGCATACCCTTGCAAGCTCATGAGTCTAGTTGAGCATCTCTGACTTCTACTTCTATGCAAATTGCTCTTAGGGTTAGTCACCTTAAGGGTAATGGGGGAATCCAGATGTGGACCCCTTGCTCACAAGTGCTTAGAGGAATCAGCTACATCTTGCTGATGAAACACAAAAAGGCAAATATGTATATCTGGGGTTAGCTACTTCTCTTGTTCAGTGAAGCATTGGCTGGCATTTTGGCAGGATCTGTATGATATGCTTCAGAAGGTGCAGCTGATCCCTCTAGGAGCTGCGAGCAAGGTGTATATGTCTGGATTACCCTCATTAATCTTAGGATGACCAACCCCATGAGCAATTTGCAAATGTAGAAAGAAACATCAGAGATGCTCAACTAGGCTCATGAGCTAGCTTTTGCATACCCTTGCAAGCTCATGAGTCTAGTTGAGCATCTCTGACCTCTTCTATTTCTATGCAAATTGCTCTTGGGTTAGTCACCATAAAGGTAATGGGGGGGATCTAGATGTGGACCCCTTGCTCACAAGTGCCAAGAGGGATCAGCTGCACCTCGCCGATGAGGCCCAAGAAAACTGAAACCTACATCTGAAGTTAGCTGCTTCCCTTGTTCATAGAAGAATTGTCTGGCGTTTTGTGGCTGGACTCTCATTTTGGCAAGACCTGTATGATATGCTTCAGAATATTTCTTCTGTGTGTATGACATTTGTGAGCTAAAAGAGATTGCACCCTGGGCGCGAGGACATGGTCCCTGTGAAATTTTTGCATACCTCTGCAAGCTCATGAGTCTAGTTGAGCATCTCTGACTTCTTCTATTTCTATGCAAATTGCTCTTAGGGTTAGTCCCCATAAAGGTAATAGGGGAATCTAGATGTGGACCCCTTGCTCACAAGTGCCAAGAGGGATCAGCTGCACCATACCGATGAGGCCCAAGAAAATTGAAACCTACATCTGAAGTTAGCTGCTTCCCTTTTTCATAGAAGAATTGTCTGGCGTTTTGTGGCTGGACTCTCATTTTGGCAGGACCTGTATGATATGCTTCAGAATATTTCTTCAGTGTGTATGACATTTGTGAGCTAAATGAGATTGCACCCTGGGTGCGAGGACACAGTCCCTATGAGCTTTTTGCATACCCGTGCAAGCTCATGAGTCTAGTTGAGCATCTCTGACTTCTTCTATTTCTATGCAAATTGCTCTTATGGTTAGTCACCATAAAGGTAATGGGGGAATCTAGATGTGGACCCCTTGCTCACAAGTGCCAAGAGGGATCAGCTGCACCACACTGATGAGGCCTAAGAAAATTGAAACCTACATCTTGAAGTTAGCTGCTTCCCTTGTTCATAGAAGAATTGTCTGGCGTTTTGTGGCTGGACTCTTATTTTGGCAGGACCTGTATGATATGCTTCAGAATATTTCTTCAGTGTGTATGACATTTGTGAGCTAAAAGAGATTGCACCCTGGGTGCGAGGACACAGTCCCTGCGAGCTTTTTGCATACCCGTGCAAGCTCATGAGTCTAGTTGAGCATCTCTGACTTCTTCTACTTCTATGCATATTGCTCTTAGGGTTAGTCACCCTAAGGGTAATGGCAGAATCCAGATGTGGACCCCTTGCTCACAAGTGCAAACAGGGATCAGATGCACCTTGTTGATGAGGACCAAGAAGGGGAAACATATGGCTGGGGTTAGCGGATTTCCTTGTTCAGAGAAGAATTGTCTGGCATTTTGTGGCTGGACTGTCATTTTGGCAGTACCTGTGTGATATACTTCAGAATATGGCATGTGTGAGCTAAAAGAGACTGCACCCTGGGCGTGAGGATACAGTCCCAGTGAGCTTTTGCATACCCTTGCAAGCTCATGATTCTAGTTGAGCATCTCTGACTACTTCTATGAAAATTGCTCTTAGGGTTAGTCACCCTAAGGGTAATTGGGGAATCCAGACGTGGACCCCTTGCTCACAAGTGCCTAGAGGGACCAGCTGCATCTCACTGACGAGGCCCAAGAAGGCTAAAACGTACATCTGGAGTTAGCTGCTTCCCTCGTTCAGAGAAAAAATATCTGGCATTTCGTGGCTGGGCTGTAATTTTAGTAGGATCTGTATGATATGCTTCAGAATATTTCTTCTGTGTATATGGCATTTGTGAGCTAAAACAGATTGCACCCGGGGTGTGAGGACACAGTCCCAGTGAGCTTTTACATACCCTTGCAAGCTCATTATTCTAGTTGAGCATCTCTGGCTACTTCTATGCAAATTGCTCTTAGGGTTAGTCACCCTAAGGGTAATGGGGGAATCCAGACGTGGACCCCTTGCTCACAAGTGCCTAGAGGGATCAGCTGCACCTCACCGACGAGGCCCATGAAGGCTGAAACATACGTCTGGGGCTAGCTGCTTCTCTTGTTCAGAGAAAAATTGTTTGGCGTTTCGTGGCTGGACTGTCATTTTGGCAGGACTTGTATGATATGTTTCAGAATATTTCTTCTCTGTGTATGGCATTTGTGAGCTAAAAGAGATTGCACCCTGGGCGTGGGGACACAGTCCCAGTGAGGTTTTGTATACCCTTACAAGCTCATGAGTCTAGTTGAGCATCGCTGACTTCTTCTACTTCTATGCAAATTGCTCTTAGGGTTAGTCACCCTAAGGGTAATGGGGTAATCCAGACATGGACCCCTTGCTCACAAGTGCCTAGAGGGATCAGCTGCACATCACCAACGAGGTCGAAGAAGGCTGAAACGTACGTGTGGGGTTAGCTGCTTCTCTTGTTCAGAGAAGAATTGTCTAGCATTTTGTGGCTGAACTGTTATTTTGGCAGGACCTGTATGATATGCTTCAGAATATTTCTTCTCTGTGTATGGCGTTTGTGAGCTAAAAGAGATTGCACCCTGGGTGCGAGGACACTGTCCCAGTGAGGTTTTCATACCCTTGCAAGCTCATGAGTCTAGTTGAGCATCTCTGACTTCTTCTACTTCAGTGCAAATTGGTCTTAGGTTAGTCACCCTAAGGGTAATGGGGGAATCCAGACGTGGACCCTTTGCTCACAAGTGCCTAGAAGGATCAGCTGCACCTCACTGATGAGGTCTAAGAAGGCTGAAATGTATGCCTCTGGTTAGTTGCTTCTCTTGTTCAGGGAAAAATTGTCTGGCATTTCGTGGCTAGGCTGTCATTTTGGCAGGACCTGTATGATATGTTTCAGAATATTTCTTCTCTGTGCATGGCATTTGTGAGCTAAAAGAGATTGCACCCTGGGCGAGACGACACTGTCTCAGTGAGGTTTTCATACCCTTGCAAGCTCATGAGTCTAGTTGAGCATCTCTGACTTATTCTACTTCAATGCAAATTGCTGTTAGTGTTAGTCACCCTGAGGGTAATGGGGGAATCCAGACGTGGACCCCTTACTCACAAGTGCCTATATGGATCAGCTCCACCGCACCGATAAGGCTGAAACGTTCATTTGAGGCTAGCCGCTTCCCTTGTTTAGAGAAGAATTGTCTGCCATTTTGTGGCTGGACTGTCATTTTGGCTGAACCTTATGATATGCTTCAGAATGATTCTTCTCTGTGTATGGCATTTGTGGGCTAAAAAAGATTGCACCCTGGGTGCGAGGACACAGTCCCAGTGAGCTTTTGCATAGTCTTGCAAGCTCATGAGTTTAGTTGAGCATCTCTGACTTCTTCTACTTCAATGCAAATTGCTCTTATGGTTAGTCACCCTAAGGGTAATGAGGGAATCCAGACATGGACCCCTTGCTCACAAGTGCCTAGAGAGATCAGCTGCACCTCACTGTTAGGTCCAAGAAGGTTTAAACATATGTCTGGGGTTAGCTGCTTCCCTTGCTCAGAGAACAGTTGTCTGGCATTTTGGCCTAAGGGTAATGGGGCAATTCAGATGTGGACCCCTTGCTCACAAGTGCCTAGAGAGATCCGCTGCACCTCACCGATGAGGCCCTAGAAGGCCGAAATGTACGCCTGGGGTTAGCTGCTTCCATTGCTCAGAGAAGAATCGTCTGGCATTTTCATAGGTCATGTTTGATATGCTTCTTCTCTATGTATGGCATTTGTGAGCTAAAAGAGATTGCACTCTGGGCACGAGGAGACAGTCCCAATGAGCTTTTGCATACCCTTGCAAGCTCATGAGTCTAGTTGAGCATCTCTGACTTCTACTTCTATACAAATTGCTCTTAGGGTTAGTCACCCTAAGGGTAATGTGGTAATCCAGATGTGGACCCCTTGCTCACAAGTGCCTAGAGGGATCAACTGTACCTCACTGATAAGGCCCAAGAAGGCTGAAACGTACGTCTGGGGGTAGCTGCTTCTCTTGTTTAGGGTAAAGTTGTCAGGTATTTTTTGGCTGGACTATCATTTTGGCAGGACCTGTATGATATGCTTCAGAATATTTCTTCTCAGTGTATGGCATTTGTGAGCTAAAAGAGATTGCACCCTGGGCGCGAGGACATGGTCCCTGTGAGCTTTTTGCATACCTCTTCAAGCTCATGAGTCTAGTTGAGCATCTCTGACTTCTTCTATTTCTATGCAAATTGCTCTTAGGGTTAGTCCCCATAAAGGTAATGGGGGAATCTAGATGTGGACCCCTTGCTCACAAGTGCCAAGAGGGATCAGCTGCACCATACCGATGAGGCCCAAGAAAATTGAAACCTACATCTGAAGTTAGCTGCTTCCCTTTTTCATAGAAGAATTGTCTGGCGTTTTGTGGCTGGACTCTCATTTTGGCAGGACCTGTATGATATGCTTCAGAATATTTCTTCTCAGTTTATGGCATTTGTGAGCTAAAAGAGATTGCACCCTGGGCGCGAGGACACAGTCCCAGTGAGGGTTTGCATACCCTTGCAAGCTTATGTGTCTAGTTGAGCATCTCTGACTTCTTCTACTTCAATGCAAATTGCTCTTAGGGTTAGTTACCCTAAGGGTAATGTGGGAATCCAGACGTGGACCCCTTGCTCACAAGTGCCTAAGGGGATCAGCTGCATCTCACCGACAAGGCCCAAGAAGGCTGAAACGCACGTCTGGGGTTAGTTGCTTCTCTTGTTCAGAAAATAATTGTCTGGCATTTCATGGCTGGACTGTCATTTTTGGCAGGACCAGTATGATATGCTTCAGAATATTTCTTCTCTGTGTATGGCATTTGTGAGCTAAAAGAGATTGTACCCTGGGAGTGAGGACACAGTCCCAGTGAGCTTTTGCATACCCGTGCAAGCTCGTGAGTCTAGTTGAGCATCTCTGACTTTTTCTACCTCTATGCAAATTATTATTTACACGTATTGCTAATATTTTTATTTTGCACAGGAAAAACAAACACTCTCTTGAAGTGTCAGTAAGGCACTAATGTTGCCTGCCTACACAACTGTCAGACTGGCTGTGTCACTCTGAAAATTATTTATTTACACAAATTGCTAATATTTTTATTTTGCACAGGAAAAACAAATGACACTCCCCTGCAGTGGCAGTAAGGCACTAGGGTTGCCTGCCTGGCCACACGACAAATGCAGGACTGACTGTGTCACTCTGAGAATTATTATTTACACAAATTGCTAATATTTGTTTTTTGCACAGGAAAAATAAATGACACTCCCATACAGTGGCAGTAAGGCACTAATGCTGCCTGCCTACACAACTGTCAGACTGGCTGTGTCACTTTAAAAAGTAATATTTACACAAATTGCTAATATTTTTATTTTGCACAGAAAAAAAATCACAATCCCTTGCAGTGGCAATAAGGCACTAGGGCTGCCTGCCTGGCCACATGACAATTGTCAGACTGGCTGTGTCAATCTGAAATTTATTATTTACACAAATTGCAAATATTTTTATGTTGCACAGAAAAAAAATGACACTCCCCTGTAGTGTCAATAAGACACTAATGCTGCCTGCCTACACAACTGTCAGACTGGCTGTGTCACTATGAAAATTATTATTAACACAAATTGCTAATATTTTTTTTTTTTGCACAGGAAAAACAAATGGAACTCCCTTGAAGTGGCAATAAGACACTAATGCTGCCTGCCTGTCTGCCTACACAACAACTGCCAGATTGGCTGTGTAATTACAGCTCCTGACAGTCACAATAAGACACTAGATTGGCTCTAGACTGGCTAATAAGGCACTATACCGGCAGAAGACTGGCTAATAAAATCGCTTTTCTGGATGCTCTCTCTCTGCTTCTTCTCTCTCTCAGCTCCAGCAATGAACTAACAAGAAATGCAAGCTGTCTGGGTGTCTGTTTCATTAGTCTCAACACCACCCAAACCCCATTATGAAAAGAAGAAGCTAATTGGACTAGAGAGGGCGGGAAAGTAGAGTGCGTGAGAAGAATGAGAGCAGTAGTGCGGGAAACCATAGGTCCAGGGCTATTTGGATTCTGGGTTTTTTTTACAAACGGCGCTTGCCTTTCGGCCAGCCCAAATGACAACGAATGACCCTTATTTGTCCGAATTCCGAAATAGGCCAAACTGTCTAGTAAAACCTGCTCATTGAATTAGATAAAAAAAACAGTTTGCAAAACACTGTCCTGGTCATCTCTGTCCCCATTCAAGAACATTTTCCATGCACAGTTACTTGTAGACTAATCCTGCTCAAGCTTGTTTTTATAGCGTGATCTTGAACCAAAAAGGTCCCATGTGCAATATGGTTAAATGTAGGGATGGGCAAATTTTCTTTACCTAAAAAGCGATAAAGGTGCAAAATACCATTTGCTGCCGTAGAGGAAATTCCTGTGAAAATTATAATCTTTGTGCTCTTTTAATTGCATTATAATTAGGGGTGGGCAAAAGGACTTGTCATGTTTCCATGAAAAAATCAGAGAAAACCATGTGGTTGTCTGATTTTTTTTGTGGGAAAATCCACTTTAAATAAAGTGATTAAAATCTTTGCCGTTTTCACCAAATTGGGAAAAATGTTTATCTATTTTTTCAATTGATAGAAAGTTTTCGCCTCTTTAATCAAATGTTTTAACCATTTTTCTCTAAAAATATGCTGTTTTCCAGGAAGTGAAACACTATACAAGCAGCTACAGAAAGAGAGAGAGGTACTAGGCTGTTGTGCTGTGAGTTAATAGCAAAATTGAGGCAGGAGAGGCTCATAATGACCGCTATCACTATGAGCAAGTTTAATAATAATAAAAGGAGGATCTTGAAGGACCGTTATGTGTCCAGTCTGAGGAAGTGACCACTAACAACATGAAATGGTCTGGTGTTAGTAGTAATAGTGATGGCGAAGAAGCTGGTAGGACTCGTGTTATGGGAGTGGTAGGGGAAGTAGCGCAGAGAGGCTAGACTAGCGGCCAAGGGATCCGACATTCCCCTGAACCTGGGAGTCCCTTTTCCCAGCCCTCATGGCAGTGCCCATATGTAACATGATCCTGAAGAAGCTGGAACTGGTGGCTAGCAGCAATACCACCACCACCAGGAGCACAGATTAGCTGCCTATGCTTACTGCTAGTGCCTTCTTCAGGTCAACAAGAAATGGCAAGTGTGACATTAGGGAACCCTCTGTCACATTTCTCATCACCTCCTGCAACCTGTGAGACATCTGTAATACAGCAGCAGTAGCAGCAATGAGAGACTAATGGTGGTGGTGATCAAGATGGTGGAGAAACTGGGGTGGAAGAGACATTAGTGGCCTTTTTAGCCCAAACTGAGAAGAAATGGGATCACCACCACCAGTAGCAGCAGCAATGAGCTTTTGGAATTTGCGGAGTTTGCTTCTGCTCTAATTCCTGCTGCTGCTTAGTTGCAAAGGCAGCAGGATACTGAGGAGCAGGCTAGTGTGCCACAGACCACTGTGGAAACAAAGGGAATGGGGTCAACAAGTGATGCGGGACTAGTACAGGTTCCACTTGCCAGCAACACTACTAATTGCATTGCTGATTCTGAGGCAGTAGCAGCAACATCATCTTCTGCCCGAGCCAGAAAAGAGGAATGTGGAGGAGAAGAAAAAAGAGGCCATTCTTCTCCACCTTTCCCCTCCACCCTGAAGTCCTGGGTGTGGGGCTGTTTTTCTCGTGGGACAGGCACAGTGATGTTATCAGCAACGGAACTGTGCACAGTTTGTGACAAGTCAGTGAAAAGGGGAAAGAAGGGAACACACCTTGGAACAACTGCCCTGATAACACACATGAAACACAGACACCATGACATTTATGTGAAACATTTTAAAGCCAAACACCTATCAAATAATTTGGGCACAACTGTTGTTGTACCCCTGACTCTCCCCAAAGGCAACAAGAGGTGAGGCAGAAATCAAGAGGGGTAAGAATAGAAAAACCCAGCCAGAGCCTGAAAGTTTGATGGGGAACAAAACACCTGGCTCGCCATCACCTTCTTGCTCTAGGGTAACTACATCTTCTGGTGATCCACCTTGTTCATCTTTACTTCCCCCACCTGTTTATAGCCATTCAGTAGATGTCAGGATGTATCAGTACATGTCTACCCATTGCACACTGTGTGGTGCACTAACCACACATGCCAGTGTAGTGGAGGATAATCGCAACTAGGGCGTAAAGCTGCATCTGAGGAGATTCCATCCCACAGAATATGTTAAGCTGGTGGCAGGAAGAGTTCATCATTTTTATTAAAAAGTCTGCAAGTTGTCATTACAAAGGGCAAAGTGACAGCAGTAGTTCTTGGTTTCTTGTGATTCCTCACTGGGGACCCTAAGCGTCATGGTGTTTGGTTACATTTATGCCTGGTGTTTGATGTGAGTCCAGATGTGCCCACTGTTCCCAGTCCTTCCCTTATTTATCACACATACTGTGTACATTGCAGTTGCTGATGAGAAGCACAGTTCCTGCTCTCAAGGGAAAAATTTATATTTTAACAACACACCCATGATTTTGGAGGAGGGGCAGGTGGAGAAGCATTATTGGCCAACTTCTTCTTTTCTCCACATATACCTGAAGTGGTGTTGGCTAGTTATGGTGCAGCTACTGCCACAGGTGCATCACTGGAGCTAGTAGTGGCAAGTGGTACCTTCGTCATCCATCACCCATATTACTGCTGATGTGGATCCTATTCCCTTTGAGCTACCAAATTATCCTGCTGTTTAAAAAATTCAGCAGCAGCAAGAACAGCAGTCGCCTAATTCTGCAATTATGCCAGGGCATTTGACAATTGCCAGTGGCCACTGGCCAACACAACATGACCTGCTGGCACCAGGCCAGTAGGGTACTTTTTTTAATCTCAGGGCTTGTTCTTAAACCCCCCCCAAAAAAAAACCCAGAGGCCTACAAAAAAAAATTGGAGGGCTTGTTTCTAACAAGCCTAAGTCCTACAAATCAATGTTTCCTCAGGGCTTGGGCCTAACACAAGTCTGATTTCCTACCACTAATCAATGTTTCCTCAGAGCTTGTGCCTCTAATAAGTCTAAGTCCAATACAAAATACTCTATCCTATCAAGTATCAGTCTACCCCAGTATCACAGTGCCCGTGATTCTATGCAGCATTCTTACTTCTGGGTTTGTGCCTGGCTGCCTCTTATTGGTGCTAGCGGGCTAGCCCCTCCCAGGGCTAGCCTTAATATACGCCCTCCTGTCATTAGGCCGGTGCCCTTTCGTGGTGTTTCTGGCCTTACGTTACTCTGTGCTCCTGTTCAGTGTTTGATCCGGTTTTCATCTGACCTCGTTCCTGTGCTGCTCCTGTGTACCGATTCTGGCTTTGACTGACTACCGCTGTCTGTATACCGATCCAGGCTTTGGCTGACTACCGCTCTTGTGTACTGATCCAGGCTTTGGCTGACTACCTCTCTCTGTGTGCCGATCCAGGCTTTGGCTGACTACCACTCCTGTGTACCGATTCAGGCTTGGGCTGATGACCGCTCTCTGTGTACTGATTCTGGCTGTGGCTGACTACCGATCTCTGATACCGATCCAGGCATTGTCTGACTTACGCTATTTGAGCTGCCTCTGCTATTATCAAATACATTGCCTATCCATTATACGCCCAGCCTGTGATTCTCTGTGGCCTCTGTTATGTACACCAAGTCAGTGCTATCCAGTCACTAAGAGGTTAACGTTTCCTATCCATTACGCCCAGCCTGTGATTCTCTGTGGCCTCCGTTACGTACACTCAGTCAGTGCTATCCAGTCACTAGCGGTTAACGTTGCCTATCCATTACGCCCAGCCTGTGATTCTCTGTGGCCTCCGTTACGTACACCAAGTCAGTGCTATCCAGTCACTAGCAGTTACGTTGCCAGCCTATTACTTCCTATCAGCCAGTGTCACGGTAGAGCCATCCAAGTCCTTGTTGCACCAGATTACAGGCTGCCTTACCCGGTATTTGGTAAGGCCGGTAGAGTCTCCTCAGTTCCTTGTTGCAGCAGATACAGGCTGCCTTACCCGGTATTCGGTAAGGCCGGTAGAGCCTCCTCAGTTCCTTGTTGCATCCGATACAGGCTGCCTTACCCGGTATTCGGTAAGGCCGGTAGAGCCTCCTCAGTTCATTGTTGCATCAGATACAGGCTGCCTTACCCAGTATTCGGTAAGGCCGGTAGAGCCTCCCAAGTCCTTGTTGCACCAGATTATAGGTTGCTTTACCCAGTATTC
Source organism: Rhinophrynus dorsalis (assembly GCA_037306005.1). NCBI lineage: Eukaryota > Metazoa > Chordata > Amphibia > Anura > Rhinophrynidae > Rhinophrynus > Rhinophrynus dorsalis. The sequence continues at coordinate 240,234,277 of CM074721.1, forward strand.
GGTAAGGCCGGTAAAGCCTCTTGTATTGTACTGCTATTTGTATGCCCTGTCCTGTGTCAAACTTGCTTACTGCTGTTGTAAAGTTTGGACCCGTAAGGGGCCTTATTGCGCTTTATATTGTCTAATAAAGCTTTTTAACCTACCCAATTGTCTGAGTGTTCAATAAAACCGTGACAACCAGTTGCAGCTTACATAAGGGGGTCCCTGTCTCTGTCACATTACGTACCAATTTCTTATTTTATTTCTAATTTTTTTTTATTAACTGTCCCCCCAATACCAGTCATCAAACCCGCCCCCAAAACAACAAATTCCCTGCTCAACTGATTTTTTCCTCAGACTCAACCCACCAACACAGGTACCCCACCTCAGACCTATTTTATACCATGTCTTATGTTGTTTTTTAATTATATTTATTTTGTTATTAACTGTCCCCCCAATCCCAGTAAATAAACCCCCAAAAAATTCCCAGTTCAACAGATTGTTTCCCCACACTCCACCAACACAGGCACCCTCATATCCCTTTTATACACTGCCTTTGGGAAATAAAATAACATTTGCTAGGTGTTTTGTGTAAATTCCATTGATTTCAGTGGAATGAGCTAGGTGAAAAAAGCAGAAAACGGCTATTTCCGCTGAAAATTATTTGCCAAATGGGAAGTGCCATTGTTTGCCGATTTTGGTTTGAGAAGAATACATCATCATCATCAGTGTCACAGCTTCTAAGTTCAACCCCTAACCAGCAACCCACATCAGCATCAACAACAATAGCTATGAGTGCTTCTGTTGCTGCTCTAGATGCAGAGCCACTGCCACCTACTAGTACATGTACTGTTGCAACATTTAGCTTTGGGAAATATTACATTTTAATTCACTTGTATTGGAATATTCCATTTTATCATTCTCAATAAATATTCTTTATCTATTTGTCTGCATCCTATTTCACTGAGCAAGTACTGCTTCGAGTTGATCTACTGAAGTTATCCTGTGAGTGCAATCAGTGAGAGACTCCTGGTGGGGACACGAGCCGATACAGTTTACCCTTAGAGGGATTTTTCTCCTCTTTTGCTTCCTATTAAGGTTCCTATGGGTATATATATGGTGATGTTGCCACATGTATTGGAGACCCAGCGCTCATAACGTCGGAGGATCAGCAGTGACTGCATGTCCCTGATCCGTTGAAGACTCATTCCATTTGATACCTCCTTTGTATCATTGTGGATGCTACATAATTTATGATTGGGCAACGATACAAGAATCTATCTAGTAAGTGCAACAGTATTGCTTTGTTTCAGTTGGGACCCTACAGCCGGTCTCAGATTTTTGCGCTCTTGTCTTTTTTATTATATACACAGGAGAGTGTGAAGGTGAAACTGAGGACACCATATCAAGAAGCTGCATGCTAAGTATGGCAATTGGGACATATATGAACGGTGAAAGTGGACTGGAGCGCTATTGAACAAAAATTGTTGAATGTGGAACCGGACAGATGCATCGAGGGACAATCTTAATTCAGTAAATATAAGGAAAACCCTGCCCCCCTTGATGAAGGAGGACAGGATTTTCCTTTTGCTTACTGAAGATTGTCCCTTGCCACACTTCATCCAGGCCAGCATGAGAGGCTGGTAGAGGCAGGGAAAGGGGCAGGAGGGGCTTGAATAGTGTTAAAAATACAACACTGTAAGTAATTAAATATAAAGCTACAGATTAAAAATTTATAAAGAAGACTCAGAGCTAAACTTTAGTCGAAGTATTACTATCCCTTTAAAACAAACTAAACAATTCAATAAATTATAATAGAGGCTTCTGCATTGGTTATTATAAAAGCAAGATAAGCCTTAAAAAATGTTAGCAGCACTTATGGCAGACCTGTGATAAAGTAAGTATTGGAAAATTGTTAGCAACAGTTAGAGCAGGCATACTGCATGGTAAGTCATCAAAACTTGTTAGCAGCTCTTAGAGTATGCTTACAGAAAAATTGTTAGCAGCACTTAGAGTAGACCTATGGAAAGGTAATGTTTTGAAATTGTTTTGTTCATGGTGGAGGTGGCTGGGGTGGTGGACTGACAGTAAGTGATTGGTGGTGGCAGTTGAGTGATAATGGGTCATAATAATGGTTTATTAGCATCCAGTTAATACAAATAATTGATCCTCCCATCTATGAGCCATGTTTTCTCCACAGTGGACAGTCCGCAGATGTTCACTTATACCCTGTATCCTATTATTGTTCACCACATTATTAGGATTCTTATGCCAGAGATCCTGTATTAGAGCAAATGTGTCAAGGCACGATCCCTCTTTCCCCTTCACAACTTTTCACATATAGTAGCATAGTAACATTCTTGATGAGGCCAAAAAAAGACATGGTATATATTGCAATGTTTCACAGCTGCACAGTCCCTGACCCCAAGAAAAGAATGTTGCCACACAATTGATTTCAGGGGAGGTGGAGAATGGTATGGTGGTGACAGCGGTACATGAACACCTTCTTTTCCCCTGATGCATCTGTGGCTTGTGGAGCTCAACACTAGTACTAATTGTAGGGAACATCATCATACGTCCCATATCATTGCTAATTCCACCACTACAGTCTTTTGGGAATAATGATCCTCCTAGTCCCACCATCTATTCTATTACTACTAAGCATGGGCATGGTGGACATACCAGCCCAATCCTGTGACATTTCATGCTGTTCAGACAACTCAGAAACTAAAGTATTAAACGTCATAATATCACATTCACAGTTGGTGATATCCATTGCCATCTGCGAATCTCTATCCCGCACTTTGTTTGCTTGAGCTAAAACAAAGTGATCTTTTTCCCTCTAATGATTGCAATTAGAGTGACCACCAGCCTCCTCTCTTGGTGGTGAGCTTGACATAGGAGGTACACCTGATGTCACACTCACACACAGCTGGCTCACATTCAGGCAGCTGCACCTACACAAAGCAACTGGGGGAAAAGCAAAATGTCACATTTTGAGAAGGGACGAGCACGAGGGAGTGGTGGCAGCGGTACTACCCATTTGTTGGTGCTACCTAAGCACCACTTCTACTGATATTGCTGCTGCTACCACTACTACAGATGCTGTTTGTGGATTTATCCACATTAGCAGCAGCAGCAGGTCTCCAACTCCTCTTGCTCATTTTTACTACTGAGTCCAGCAATTTACCAAGCAATTAGCAGCAAAACTCCTTTAAACTATTTCATCAATGTAAAACAACAACCGCAGTACTGAGTGGTCTATATGCTGTAGGGATAGTGCTTCACTGTATCACTGTCCATTGTTTCACAGCCCCTGACAGAAAACTTTCTGAAAACCAAAATGCAAAGGGTTCCCTCTCATGGACAAAAAAGTCTAAAAATAGGTGAAGATTAAAAATATAGTCAATTTGACTTTAACCCTTTGTGTTACATCTTGTGCACTTGCAGAATATTTAAAAGTCAAAGTAAAAAAGGGATTTGATTGTCACTTGAATTAATTTCCCTTATAATGTCATCATAGACTCAAGAGCACGTTTCACAGTATATTTTATTGGTTTCAGATGAATTCTTTCTGAGCTAAATAAATATTCCATAAAATCTTATAAGGTTTTTGAAATCCAATACTTGCTGATAACTTTACAACATTGTGAAATACTGCTTGCATTCAGAGTAATCTCATTTACTTTGTAATCTAGACTCTCACGATTGTTTGTAATGATTACTTTTTGCCATTAACCCTTTGAGTACTAGAGAGGTGTCCAACACGTTGCAATGGATTGGACACCCCCACTGGCACTCAAAGGGTTAATATTATGTATCTTTTTATATGAGGCCTTTTCTCAATGTACCATTTGTATCAAAGTACATATTTAAAAACATAGGGTTCTTACACAAAAGCAAGTGTTGGGACTGGTATTACATAATATTCACAGGTATACGACCTCTTATAATTTTTGTGAATAGAGTCACATGTGGCGCTGAAGTAAAAAATAAACATTCTCTAAATTTTGACTAACTTAGATGGGGATTTTAAGCAGCGTATCAAATACGCTGCTCTTCGATGCAATCATCGATGGATACCTTCGGGTATTCACCAATGATTTTATGTGTTCCCCTGCTTTGCGCACGTAAAGCAGGGAAAATTGTGTAAATTACCCAGTCCAGGGAAAAACCCACGCATACGCATAAGCGAAAATGTGTATGCGTGTATTCGCCACATGCAATCAAATGGGATTCGCCAGCTTGAAGCTAGCAGATCACATTTACGGATCTATCTGGCCATCCCTTATCGAAGGATAAGCCATGGCCAGATACAATCCGAAAGTTGCTGAGTGGGTTGAATGGTTAATACGCAGAGAAATCCTCAGATTTTCCTGCACATTAATCCATTTGCACCTTGATAAATCCCAGCCAAAATGGTAGAGAGCTTTCCAAGATGTTGCTTTGAAGGAACCCAAATTATACTGCAAATGGAAAAGGCTTTTTGGTTAGGCAATGTAATAATAACAATAATAATAATAATAACAGGAGATTTTAACTTGCATGAAAATGACTGGAGGAATGAGACTTCCAGCATAACAAAGGGAATTATTTCATAGGTATGCTTAATGACAACTCTGTGCCACAGCTAGTGGATAAACCACCTAGGAATGAGGCATTGCTTGATCTTAGACTATTCTGAAATGGTATACAACAGACATATCACACTCAGAGTCAAGAGCCACAAGTTCAGTATTTTGATCTCAAGAGGGCCTCAACATTGGTTGCTGGCTCTGTGTTCAAAAGAAAGCTGGAGTAATTCTGGGGTAAACCAAATGCACCATTGAGGACAGATAAATATTACAATCTATTTAAATGTGTCATTTAATCCCTTATATGCTAAAGAGGTCTTCACCTCATTGTTTTACAATATGTTTGAGATAATTCTAGCATTCACAAAGTTGAAAGCCTATTATAAGCTGACCTCTCCTGTAATTTAACCAGGGGCAGAGAGAACAAATGCATATTTTGGGATTGCACTGAAATTGAAAGAGTTCTTCAAAATTTATTTTTCACATATGTCCCCATATATAAAATGAAAGGATCAGTTTGGGAGACAATATCTGTGCCCATAGAGAAAAGTGGTTAAATGTTAGAATGCAGAGGGTTGATGTAAATGGAAGATTTTCAAGCTGGTCTAAAGTTGTATATGTGGTGCCTCGGTGTTCAGACCTGGGTGTGTTGATCAGACTAGGAGAGCCCAATGTAAGTTTTGATGAAACATTGGCATTTACTTACTCAAAATGCTATTTTGAGAGAGATTGTAGGTGATAGTCCAGCTATAGTGGCCAGGAGGGCTCCCAATCTTCGTGACAAACTAGTGAAGAGTTATTTCAAAGGATCCGAAGTGGGTAACACTTGGTTAGGGAAGACACCCCTTAAGGGGATGTATAGATGTGGCACATGCAGTGCATGTAAATTTGTCAATCAAACAAAGATCGTTGGCAATTACAATGGGACTAAGGTTTACGATATTCAAAATTTTATAAATTGTAGGACGGAAGGAGATGTATACCAATTATGTTGTCCTTGCGGTATGGCCTATGTTGGCAAAACAATTAGACAATTTAGGAAACGTATTTTGGAACATAAAAGAGACATTGAGTAACGGAATATGGAAAGTCCGGTGGCTAGACATTTTTTGGAATGTCAGGGTGGAAGGGTTGATGGATTGCAAGCCATAGGAATGTGCCATATTGCAAGGACAATAAGGAGAGGTGATTACGATAGAACTCTTTTACAATGTGAAACTAGATTGATTTATAAATTGGGAACAGTTTCCTCCCAAGGACTCAATGAGGAGTTGAAATTCAATATGTTTTTGTAGAAAAATATTTGTTATAAATTGTGATGGAAGAGGTTAAATTTTTAGGTGAGAGTAACAGGTAAATATATATAAATATATACATTAAAATTGTAACAGGTCTGGACAATTGGGAGTTCAAAGGAGATTTTTGGGAGAAATTATAACTGCCTGGGATGCTGCACTTATATCATAATGCACTTAATTAGTATGTAGGTATAACGGTTATATCTGGAGAGCCATCGAATTTATAGATTTATATATTTTTGTGCTGTTATTAGTATGATGTAGATAGTGAGGAATGGGTTAACAAGATAGAACACGGATCTTTTGATTTGAAATATTTTGAGCCAATCATGGGAACACATGGGACGTAACTTCCGGAATGAGAATACTTAACTAACTGCCCATGTTTCAGAATGTAACTGCCTTGATAAAGTCTCGCATGACGGGACGAAACACGTTGGCGCATTATGATCGGGATGCCAGGAGTGAGAATACAGAGTTTAAGAGCAGCAGAAAGGATAGAAGTGAAGAGATAGCTGTGGGGAATTGGACTCATTGTTAAGACGGAATAAGGATGAGATGGTCTGAAGATGTGTGTTCTACTGGTGAGAGGTATACTAGATTAAGGCGATACTGAGATTTTCAAAGAGATTGAAGACATCCGATCCAGTGAGAAGTATCAGCTGTTTGAATACCTGACACAGTTGTTTGTTTCAAGTGACCGCTATTTACATTCCATTTTTTAATCCCACTCTGTGCTATGATTATTATTTCTGCTATCCGCAAGCTTTAATTAGATGCCGCTCTGGGACATTAAGAAGGACTTCTCAGTTGAACGTTATGCTTTGCGCTTATGTGCTGGCTTGCTGCTCTTGCTTTGCCATACTTTTGCCATAACATTCTGGCTTGATTACACCTTTCAACGGGTGCACCTTCAGATTTTTTCTGGTTGTGACGTCACAATATTCGCAATTTTTTTAGATACCACGCATGGTTGTTTTCACTGTCTAGATTAGTTTAGATATGTGTTTACATGGTTATCATTGTTAGGTGTTTCCTGACTTAGAGTAGGAGTGTGAGGGCTTTGCATATTTAGCGGGTTTGTATCTGTGTGGATGACTTTCTACCTATAGCTTTTGCCTGTTTTGGCAGTGGTGCAGTGTTATCCACATAGATAATTACTGGTGTATCCCGTTTTTTATGTTTTTTTATGTTTGGTTTTTTATATGGACCTTGTGTTTGGTGGGTACGGGGGGGCTATGTGGTTTTTGTGCAGTGCTGTTTCTGCTATTTAATAAATGATTTTGATATTTTATTTGATTGTCCACATATCTTTATTTTAATAAGATTCTATATTATATTTTGGTCTGAGTGCCTCCTTAGAATCCATTTTTTCCCTTTGTCCCTTTTCTTTTTTCTTTTTTCCTCTTTTTTGCTTAATTTGAATTTGTGAATGGATTCATGGCACCCTACATGTATTTTCATGTAGTTATGACTATATGAAGTGATAATTATATATATGTGCTCTCCATAATTTATAATGTTTTAGGCTTTTCTAAGGAAGCCTTGCTGCGGCCTAGACCATGTTCGAGGTGCTGGCCAAGAAGTGAGATGACAGGATGACAACCTTAGACACAGGCAGCTACTCACTGAGTCTGGAATCAGTATATGTAACCTACCAGCACTAAAATTGTCTCTATCATAGTTTAGAAATGGGAACAGCAGTTGTAGGCTCGAGAGGTCACAAGATTCCAAACCTGATTGGAGGTCATAGAGGAAGTACTCGATACAAATGGTCGACAGTGTCGAACTTGACTAGGTGGTCGACAGCATTGAACTCAACACAATGGACACAGGAGAACCTCCAGAGTTGGTGGAAGATCGTCGACAAGCTAAGTCGGTAACAGGCGGGTAGAGATGGTACCAGGGATGAGACAGAAGAATAGTCGGGCAGGCCAAGGTCAAAACCAGTCGAACAAAGCAGTACACCATCAGCAGGCAGAAGAGAAGTCGAACAAACAAGCCAAGGTCAAAACAAACACATGATATTGAAGCCAAATCAGAAGACAAAGACAAAGTCAAAGAAAGCTGGGTCCAACATTGAAATCTCTGGAACAGGAACGCGAGGAGCAACATACCAATAGGATCGCTTTGATTTCGCACCAACACAAAGTGTCGGTGCTTGATAAAGGCTCAAAAAAGAGCATCATAACAACAAGGTGGAGAAACAAGTACAAGAGAAAAACAGAATATCTGGCAAGAGATGCTGCAAAGGACATGACACTGGGTACAATGTTTTTTTACTTTGTTTTTTAATGATCTTGGATATTGAAAGTAGTGTGTCAATCTTTGATGATGACACTAAACTAGGTAAACTGGATGTTTTGTTTTTTCTGCTGAAAGCTTTGGATAAACTAAGTCAATGGGTAGAAAAGTGGTGGATGAGGTTTAATATTGATAAACATAAGGTTATGCATTTGGGTTGCAGAAACAAGCATTCTACATATACACTAAATACACTAAATGGGAAACTACTTGGGGAATCCTTAATAGAGAGGGATTTGGGAGTACTGGTAGACAACTGACTAAATAACAGTGTGAGGAGTCACTCAGTTGCTTCAAGAACCAGCTGCTGTCATCTACCAACTACTGCACTTCTCTTGAGGTCTTCAAGTCTTGCTTAAAATTACACCTCCTCAACAAGACTTCAACCAGCTAGATGTCACTGACTTCATACACCCAAGGCTCTTATAATTTACTTATTTATGTTCCTTTATCCAACCAGAAATTGGGCACTGTATGCCACACTAAACCCTTATGTTCTCTGTATGTCTCCCTTTACCACTTTAGATTTTACGTTTTGAGCAGGGACTCCATTTGCAGTGTTTCATATCTCTAAGCATGTTTTAAAAACCTTAAATTGTAAAGCAATGTAGAAAATTATGGCCCTATATAAGTAAACATATTCATTCATTCATTCTTGTGCAAAAAGGGATACAGATGCACAAGATAGTAATACAATTATGGGGCATCTGTTCTTAAAAAAAGACATTATTAAACTGGAAAACCTACAGAGATGTTCAGCAAAACTGGTAAAGGGATTGGAAAATGGTATTTATAAAGGAAAACTTGCCAGACTAGGTCTGTTTACTTTGCAAAAATGTGTCTAAGGGGGTTATATGATTGCTGTTTTCAAATACATTATAGTCAAGGCATATACATGGCAATCTCTGTAGAACTTTTTACTTAAAAAGCTGAGCAACAAACAAGGGGGATCCTTTAAAACTGATTGAAAGGCACTTTCAACTTCACAAAGGCAAGGATTTTTGCAGTAAGGGCACTAAGGATGTGGAATTCCTTGCCTCAGGTGGCTGTGTTTGTATATAATGTGTATGCTTTCAAAAGTACTGGATACCTTTTTTAGCGTATCCAATATAGATAATTATGACAGTTGGTTTCAATGCAAATACAGTGTTGATTTGGGGAGATATCAGAACGTCTTTTGGAGTCAGAAAAGATTTTTCTACTCATTCAGGGCATAACTGGAAATAGCTTCAATACTTTTTTCCTTTCCTCTGGATCAAAAAAATAACAGGTGAACTTGAAGGACACTTGTCTTTTTTACAACTTCATCAACTATGTTACTATGTTATATTGGAGACATCTCTAGCACTCAAGGAGTTAAATACCCCATTTAAATCATCAACATTTTTATTTCTCCTCTATGGGTCAATTAATTTGTCCCATAATTGCTTAATTTCTTTTTAGTACCTCATCCCAAAGGTCTTTGATGGATTGATTAGATTTAGTGACACTTGGTATGTAGGCACTACAGCACAGGATGTTGCTTTGTCTTGGGTGACCAGAACACCACCTTTACTAGTCAACCTTAAGGGACAATCAAATTCTGAAAAAATAAAGTTTTATGAACTGTTTTTTTTAGATCTCTGTAGTGAAATGATTGACCACAATTTTCTAAGGTGATTTTGCACCAGGGCCCCCATACCCATGTTCCATCAGTGATTACTGTAAGTGAATATATGATAGTGCGATAAAGGACCATATAGAGGGCCAGAGGTCTGACTGACACTGCCTCATACAAAGTAGCTGTACCCAAGGCAGTTTTATGCTACTGGTGGATCCTGAACAAAGTTTAAAATGTCAGGCCATTTTAAATCCTTGAATGCTAAAGAGTTCTTATGTGCATTACTTTGCAATGCATTGCTGACTTGTCTAGCATCCAAGGGTTAAATGATTACTATAGCAGTTTTAAACCCTTCCAAAAGTGAGTACTCCAGATTATACACATTTCACAAACTCTTGAGCTTAAAAGACAAATAAACCTTTTTATGAAAAAATATGTTATGGTGTTTCCTGCTGAGGATAACAAGGGTGCTTTCTCTTCTAGAAGATTTTTCATTCAAAACTGCTTGAGACTAAAGCTTATTTATTTTAAATCAAAACCACCAATTAGTGTCCACAAGGCATTTTGTATAATGCACTCTATGGGAGACTTGAGTCACTATCTACCTCTCCCCCACATTAAGTGATACGAACAGCCCCACAGTAACAACCCAGATATCACAACTGTAGCCAGAAAACTAACCAGGACCAAGAAAGCTGTCATGGTCTTAACGCCATCTCAATGTCCCAGCTGTGCCCACCAAATTAGTGAGGTACAGCAACAAAACCCAGATTCTCATTCTATTTTCATGGAAGCTCCCGGGCTGTTGCTGGGTGAATGAAAGACTGGAACAATGTTTCTACCTGAAATAGTACAGAGTACACTGCCTGTTAGCTATTTAGAGCAACATGGTGCAATTTGCATTGAGGGGCATTAAAGTAAGCAATGCATTAGGTAAAATTATGCCACATCAAACTGAACTATAAACACTGCACATTGTTGTACCTATGCATGATTCAGAAATAAATGTGGTATAGTTTGTGTAAGCAGTGATGTAACGCATATTATAGGCCCCCTTTTCCCATTTTCCATGGCAGACCTTCATCTCCCTGCTCCTAAATGGTTATGGATCTCATACTGCACCAGCCACATCACAATTCCATGTCATTGGGTCATATATGAACCCTGAGCTACAGCACCTCATTTTCTCACCTAAGCACAACCCAGCACCTGGTCATGCCTGGCAAGCTCCTACTTACCCACTCCAATCACCCATTTAAAATGAGGAGAGTATGCCATGTGAGAGGGGAGTCAGTTTTTATAGGTAAGGGCGGCCTGGGACACAAAACTGAGCCTGATAACATTCCAACAGAGACACTGCTACACTGGCAATACAGTCCTACACACTCAACACTATGTCATTAGACATAAACAATAATGAATTATCTTCCTATTCCTGATTAACAGGCACGATATCTTATTTGAGGAGACTGGATCATACTGTCCCTGGTTTTTGTCTCTCAGTTATACACTTCAATCTCAACCCCATATTTTATGTGCAAATTTGGGTTTTCAACCTTCAGATAGAAACACTTCTGTTTCATCCATATTTCTTCTAAAGTGGGTAAGAAGATTTTAGAGCACTACATCTTCATGGCACCCCTGATATGTTATCTGGAATATTAAAGGCACCCCTGTTATTGTATAGGTAACTAGCTGTAACGGTTTTCTGACACTCAGACCAGGATGTAAAGTAAAAACACAGTTTATTGAATTAAACAGTAATACGATGCCCCTAGGGGCCAGTACAGGAATGGCAGAAATAGCAAACACAAACAGAGTGAATGTAATACAGCAAATACTGGACAATGGATAGATAGTAAATGACCCCAAAGGGTTAACAAGTGCAAGAGGAGAACTAAGTCCTAGTTTGGCCAACGCCCAGGATATATAGCAGTCTCTGGGTAATAGTTCTTGAATCACAAAGCTGGAACTCAGTAGCAGTCTCTGGAACACAGTTCTTGAATCACAAAGTTGAAGCAAGGTGTCTGTACTAGATTTACTCTCAAAGGGAAATGGAAGGCACAAGTGCCAGAGCTGAGTACATACCACCACCGTGGGATAAGATGAAGTGCTATTGCCAAACGGTAGTACCAGAACCTGAGCCGCCCTAAACTGGAAATGGAAGTTAACTCTGCATGTACCCAATGGATAGTGCCCTGACACCTCTTGGATGTCAAATAATGGTATCGAATGCACAAGCACTGAGAGCCAAGCATTGGTTAGTGCAGATGGATAGCGTAACCTCTGTATGAAAGTAGGCCGGAGCCAGGACACCCTTCCGGTGCCGTACAGGACATTCCCAGCAAGAGGCGAACGGATAGCAATGCCCACAGGCGCGGTCACGGTGCACACCGAACACCGGACCGGCAATACTCTGCTGAAGGTAATGAGGCGTTTCAGAGGTACCGAAGGAATGGCTCTTAACGATAAGTGTATGCTTGGCAAGAACTGAGGCACAAGACTGAGACTACGAAGTACTGCAGGAGTTAACTGGTTCTGTACCGGAACACAACAACGTACCAAGTATGGCAAAGCAACCTTAATCTCAGCTAGAGTAATGAGAGTAATAGCGAGACACCAAGTGATCAGAATGTCGCGGACGTGACCAGGCCGTGCAGGTACACCGGAACAGTAGACTGGAACAGGCGATAACCGGAACCGGAGTACAGCAGGAACAGCAGCCGAAGAACTGGATCAATCACAGAGCAAGGTCGTCTACCGGAGCCGGGTCGTACATGGAGCAGGATCATCAGCCAGAACCGGATCAATCACGGAGCAAGGTCATCAGCCAGAGCCGGGTCATACACGGAGCAGGATCATCAGCCAGAACCGGATCTATCACGGAGCAAGGTCGTCAGCCAGAGCCGGGTCATACATGGAGCAGGATCATCAGCCAGAACCGGATCTATCACGGAGCAGTGTCGTCAGCCAGAGCCGGGTCATACATGGAGCAGGATCAAAAGAAGAGTCAGACAAGCCAGGTCGGTACACTGGAGAACTGGAACACAGCAACAAGGCGCAGATACTGGAACACCATGAAAGGGCAAAGCACAAGTGCCCAGGGCCAGAGTATAAAGGCACATCCTGGGCGGGCCAATCAGCTTCCTCCAATGCACAGACGGAACAACCCTGATTGACAGTGTAGCACGGGAACCGTGATAGTACCCCCCTCTCAAAGACCCCCTCTCCTGCCGGAGGGTCTTGGTTTCTGAGGGTATTTAGAGTGAAAGTTGCGCAACAACCGTGGAGCATGGAGGTCCTTGTGGTCGACCCAAGAGCGCTCTTCAGGCCCATATCCCTTCCAATGGACCAAATATTGCAACTTGCCTCTAAATCTCCTTGAATCAATAATGCTCTGAACTTCGTATTCCTCTTGGACCTGCACATCCACCGGCCCAGGAACCACCGGAGTGGTAGTATAACGATTGCAAACCAAGGGCTTCAATAGTGACACATGGAACACATTGTGAATACGCATAGTATTAGGAAGTTCCAAAGCATATGCCACAGGATTGATCTTGCGTATAATCTTGAATGGCCCAATGAACCGGGGGGCCAGTTTATTCGAGGGCACCTGCAGGTTGAGATTCTTGGAGGACAGCCATACCCTATCCCCAACCTGGAAGGAGACCACTGGCAGCCGTCTGCGATTGGCATGCCGCTGGTGTCTGTGGAAGGACTGACTGAGGGACCTTTGTACCTGTGCCCAAGTGGAGCGGAGCTGCTCCATGTGCTCATCCAGAGCCGGAATCTGCTGGGACTGAAATGAGTCCGGGAGTAGACAGGGCTGGAACCCATAATTAACAAGAAATGGGGAACTCCCAGATGATGAATTCACCGCGCAGTTCCTGGCGAACTCTGCCCACGGCAACAGGTCAGCCCAATTATCATGATGATCAGTCGCAAAGCAGAGTAAAAACTGCTCCAGTCCCTGAATGGCACGCTCAGCGGCCCCGTTGGTCTGGGGATGGTAGGCGGAGGAGAAGGATAATTGAATGCCCATCTGGCCACAGAATGCCCTCCAGAATCTCGACACGAATTGACTCCCCCGGTCAGACACAATTACTCTGGGCACCCCGTGCAAGCGGAATACTTCTCTGGCAAAAACTGATGCCAATTCCTGGGCCGAGGGAAGGCCAGAGAGGGGCACGAAATGAGCCATCTTTGAGAATCTATCCACCACCATCAAGATAAACGTATAGCCCTTGGAACTCGGCAGCTCTCCCAAAAAATCAATCGAAATATGGGACCAAGGACGATCACCATTAGGCACTGGTTGGAGCAAGCCTACTGGGAGATGTCTGGGAGTTTTGGCACGGGCACAGATAGCGCAAGCAGCCGTGAATGCAGAGCAGTCGGCTTTCAGGGAGGGCCACCAGAATGTTCGTGATAGTGACCATGCCAACTGATCTCTGCCGATGTGCCCAGCTGCCTTAGATGAGTGGTAGGTCTCGAGTAATTGGGTACGAAAAGGTTCGTCCACAAAACACCTGCCAACTGGGGTTTCAGGGGGTGCCCGAGTTTATGATGCCAATATTTGCTCTCCCAGTGGCGAGGTGATGCTGGTACGAATAGTAGCCAGAATTCTGTCTGGCTGAATTATGGGGACCGGAGCCTCATCCCTCTCAATGTCCGTGCAGAATTGTCTAGAAAGAGCATCCGCCCTAATATTTCTAGAACCAGGCAAGTACGAGACTATGAAATTAAATCTGGACAGAAATAGAGCCCATCGAGCCTGGCGAGAAGACAATCGTTTCGCCTCGGATAGGTAAATCAAGTTTTTATGGTCTGTGAGGATCAACACTGGTGCTCTAGTGCCCTCCAGAAGGTGTCGCCATTCTTTTAATGCCAAGATGATAGCCAACAGTTCCCTATCACCAATTTCGTAATGGCTTTGGGCACTAGATCGTTTTTTAGAAAAGAACCCACACGGCCTCAAGTTACCCCCTTCCTTGGGGCGTTGGGAAAGAACTGCCCCTACCCCAACCTCGGAGGCATCAACCTCTAGAGTAAACGGCAGGGTGGGATTAGGGTGGGACAGTATAGGAGCGGATGCAAATGCCTTTTTTAGAGTTTCAAAGGCTATTTCAGCTGCCTGGGACCATTGAGAGGGATTTGCCCCCTTATGCGTACGGTCAGAGAGAGGTTTTGTGATGGTAGAGAAGTTCTGAATAAACTTTCTATAATAGTTGGCAAAGCCCAAGAACCTTTGAATAGCTTTTAATCCCTTGGGTCGTGGCCATTGTAGGACCGCTGCCAACTTCTCTTGGTCCATTGCTATGCCATCATTGGATATCACAAAACCCAAGAATGGTACTTGGGAGCGATGAAATTCACATTTTTCTAGTTTGCAGAACAATTTGTTCCTGCGTAATCGCATCAATACTTCCGAAACATCCTGGATGTGCTGGGTTAAATTAGCAGAATGGATCAATATATCTTCCAAGTACACCACCACACAAGACTGTAGCATGTCACGGAGGATATCATTTATAAACTCTTGAAATACGGCAGGTGCATTACATAACCCAAATGGCATAACCAGATATTCGTAGTGACCTGACCTAGTATTGAATGCCGTCTTCCACTCATCACCAGCCCTTATCCTTATTAGGTTATAGGCAGCACGAAGATCGAGTTTCGTGAAGATAGAGGAGCCTTTCAACCTGTCAAATAATTCTGTGATGAGCGGAATGGGGTAGGCATTCTTGGCAATCAACTTATTGAGTCCACGGTAGTCAATACACGGTCGTAATTCGCCACTTTTCTTTTTCACAAAAAAGAACCCTGCACCTGCCGGACAGGATGATTTACGAATAATACCTCTTCTGAGGGCATCCTCAATGTATTCCTCCATGGCCCTAGTCTCTTCCCTGGACAATGGGTAGGTCCTACCCCTTGGTGGCACAACTCCCAGGGGCAAATCAATAGCGCAGTCATATGGTCGATGCTGCGGCAATGCGCTAGCCTCACCCTTACTGAATACGTCACTGAACTTGCTGTATTCAGCTGGCACAGAAGGAGAGGTACACATAATCTTGACTGGGTGAGATAAAGAGTGACTAGTGCAGTACTCAGACCAAGACTCAATTTCGCATCTTTGCCAGTCAAACTGGGGATTGTGCAGCGACAACCAAGGGTACCCCAGAATGACCGCATGGTGAGGTGAATGTATAATTTAGAAATGTACCCCCTCTTTGTGGAGAACCCCAATAGCCATAGTGATGAGAGTAGTCTCCATGGTGATAAGTGCTGGTTCTAGGGGTCTGCCATCAATAGCCTCAATGGCTAGCGGAGTATCTCTTTTAGACAACGGAATACTGTGTCTTTTAGCGAATGCCTGGTCCATGAAATAGCCTGCTGCGCCAGAATCTACCAAGGCTAGTGCCTCCACAGCTTGATCACCCAGAAGAAAACTCACCGGTATGGTGGGTTTCTTGGAACATGGATCTGAGGACGACTGTACACCACCTAGGGCCTGTCCCCCAAGGTACCCTAGGTGCGTGCGTTTCCCGGACGTACCGGACATGTGCGTAGTAGGTGCCCATTCTTGCCACAATATAAACATAACCCATGCCTTTTGCGATAAGCCCTCTCCTCCTTAGACAGCCTAGTATATCCAATCTGCATGGGCTCCCCTGTTTCAGGTACCCCATCAGGAGGAATGGGAGGCGAGGGTGGGTTAAAAGACCTCTCCTGCCCATGGGTCTTGGAACTAGCCCTTTTAGCCAAGCGCCTCTCGCGCATTCGGGTGTCAAAGAGTATCACATACTCTATGTACTCATCAAGGTCAGTGGGTACCTCCCTGGCAGCAATTTCATCCTTGATGGAGTCAGATAGGCCTTGTGAGAAGGCTGCCAGGAGTGCCTCATTATTCCAGGCCACTTCTGCAGCTAAAATACGAAATTCTATCGCATAGTCGGCCACAGTGCGATCGCCCATCTGTATTACCATTCATTTCTTAGCTGCCGAGGTGGCTCGCCCTGGTGTCTCAAACACTCTGCGAAACTGTCTGACAAATTCATTAAAATTCAGAGTGCAGGGTTTGGCCTGCTCCCATAAAGGATTAGCCCATGCCAGCGCTTTACCAGTTAACAGAGATATCATGAACCCCACTTTGCTACGGTCATTCGGAAAAGCATAGGGTGTGAGTTCTAAGAATATCTCAAGTTGGTTAAGGAAACCTCTGCACATTGTGGGTTCGCCACCGTATCTGAGTGGTAACGGCACCGCCGCTGTGAGACTTCTGGAGGGAGCCAGCAATTGCCCAGTGGCATTGTCCGGTGTCAAGACTGGGGGGACCACCGGACTTTGATTCGGTTTCTCGAGATGTATCGTACGTTCAAGCAAGGTTTGCATGGCCAAAGCCAATTGATCTAGACGTTGCTCGTGAACATCCATCCTCCAGTGGAGGTTCTGTGTATTACTGTCACTCTTCCCGTCTGAGGTCATGGCCCTTTCGTACTGTAACGGTTTTCTGACACTCAGACCAGGATGTAAAGTAAAAACACAGTTTATTGAATTAAACAGTAATATGATGCCCCTAGGGGCCAGTACAGGAATGGCAGAAATAGCAAACACGAACAGAGTGAATGCAATACAGCAAATACTGGACAATGGATAGATAGTAAATGACCCCAAAGGGTTAACAAGTGCAAGAGGAGAACTAAGTCCTAGTTTGGCCAACGCCCAGGATATATAGCAGTCTCTGGGTAATAGTTCTTGAATCACAAAGCTGGAACTCAGTAGCAGTCTCTGGAACACAGTTCTTGAATCACAAAGTTGAAGCAAGGTGTCTGTACTAGATTTACTCTCAAAGGGAAATGGAAGGCACAAGTGCCAGAGCTGAGTACATACCACCACCGTGGGATAAGCGGAAGTGCTATTGCCAAACGGTAGTACCAGAACCTGAGCCGCCCTTAACTGGAAATGGAAGTTAACTCTGCATGTACACAATGGATAGTGCCCTGACACCTCTTGGATGTCAAATAATGGTATCGAATGCACAAGCACTGAGAGCCAAGCACTGGATAGTGCAGATGGATAGCGTAACCTCTGTATGACAGTAGGCCGGAGCCAGGACACCCTTCCGGTGCCGTAAAGGACCTTCCCAGCAAGAGGCGAACGGATAGCAATGCCCACAGGCGCGGTCACGGTGCACACCGAACACAGGACCGGCAATACTCTGCTGAAGGTAATGAGGCGTTTCAGAGGTACCGAAGGAATGGCTCTTAACGATAAGTGTATGCTTGGCAAGAACTGAGGCACAAGACTGAGACTACGAAGTACTGCAGGAGTTAACTGGTTCTGTACCGGAACACAGCAACGTACCAAGTATGGCAAAGCAACCTTAATCTCAGCTAGAGTAATGAGAGTAATAGCGAGACACCAAGTGATCAGAATGTCGCGGACGCGACCGGGCCGTGCAGGTACACCGGAACAGCAAACTGGAACAGGCGATAACCGGAACCGGAGTACAGCAGGAACAGCAGCCGAAGAACTGGATCAATCACAGAGCAAGGTCGTCTACCGGAGCCGGGTCGTACACGGAGCAGGATCATCAGCCAGAACCGGATCTATCACGGAGCAGGGTCGTCAGCCAGAGCCAAGTCATACACGGAGCAGGATCAAAAGAAGAGTCAGACAAGCCGGGTCGGTACACTGGAGAACTGGAACACAGCAACAAGACGCAGATACTGGAACACCACGAAAGGGCAAAGCACAAGTGCCCAGGGCCAGAGTATAAAGGCACATCCTGGGCGGGCCAATCAGCTTCCTCCAATGCACAGATGGAACAACCCTGATTGACAGTGTAGCACGGGAACCGTGATACTAGCAAATACTGTCTTTCCCCCTAAACATAGTTAGATAGAGGTGTGTGTGTATGTTTGTGTGTGTGTGTGTGTGTGTACAAGCAAATGTGATCTCCCAGCAGTGAGATTACATTTGTTTTTCTCAGCAGAAACAGCCATAAAACATATTTTACATAAAAAAAAGTTTTCAGAAATCAATTAGCTTCATAGAATGCTGTGTGTTCACACCAAGTCTCACACAGTGCTAAGTCAAGCTTGATAAATAATTAATTGTCATATCTATCACCAGACATTGTTGAGTTTTCACACCTGGCTTCTCACACACACATTGTATGCCCAGATAATCTGGTACAGCAGGGTATGCAACCTTTGAAAATCCAGCTGAGACTACAACACTCATTATTACCAACCAGCCAACAGCAAGTTAATAATAACGGTGCCAAATATTGCCTATACCAAACGTATAGGGAGATCCAGAGGCTTCCAATGGGAATGCGGCATTAAACAAAATAATGTTGCATTGTTCAAAAGGGCGCATTGAAAATGGCGCATTATGAATGTTGCATGGTTCAAAATGTTGCTTGGTTGAAATGGGGGAGTCATTCCCTTTGCATATTCCAATCAAATATAATGGGATTCATGTAGACTAAAGGATGAATAAACAAGATTTTATGGATAATAAGGTTTGAAGTTATTTCAGGTAACACAAATGAATACAGGAGAAATAGAGAAATTATTTGACAATGCTGAAAGAAAAGCTTAGTATGCTACATGGAGAAATTCATGAAGAATAAAGGGGAATGAATATAGAGGACTACGTGTGTACTACAGGAAGATAATATTACAATGTATTATTAAGGAATCTGTGAACAGAGGAAGACGTGCGTATGCTAATAAAATGCAGTACATATACAGTAAATAAACTCACAAAAAAGCCGTAGATAAACAACCAATCTGTATTACATTGTGGTTATATAGTAAGTGTATAGAATATTTTTCTGGGGCAACTAACTCCACAACAAGCTCTGAACAGCCCCTGGAAATATATCAAAATTTCACTTAATTTCCTGGTTAAAGCAACTATGGATGTTATACATGAAAGTAAATAGCTGCAATCCTAGAGCAACCAACTGCAAAGTAGGGGTGGGATAATAATTCCCTTATGATTTAAATGGACATTTTAAAAGGATAGTAATGTTTAACAAAAACAGCAGCTCCAATTAATCTTCATAGTATTTGAGCCATAGAAAGTGTTATTTCAATACTGTCAGAATTGTAGTTCAACGGTAATTGAATGATAAAGTTTCCCCCACCTGCCCCTTTTACCTAGTGTAAGCCACATCCCCTCAGAAGTGTGCACAGACCAGACAGCTTACAGCAAAGGACAATCTTCTTACAGTGAGAACAGTGAAAGCCCTGCCTCTATTGACAGGATTTTCAGGTTTTTCCCACTATCATGGGACTCAGGAACGAGAATTGGACCAGTACTGTAGGTAACACAATCTTTATTAAGATACACAACGTACAAAACAAACGGTAACAGCAAGAACACCATACAATATAGATGACGTCAGGAAGGATAATGCTGCTGTAGTGGTACCGAACTGAGCCCCAGAAGGGAAGTGGAGAGAAACCGCCTCAGGTCAACACCTGAGGATCTACTACAGGTCTGCACCTGTACAGACAAAGTTCCTGAGTAGGGTTACTGCGCTACAGGTCCGCACCTGTATAGACAACGTTCTTGAGTAAGGTATTGCGCTACAGGTCCGCGCCTGTATAGACAATGTTCCCAAGTAGGCTAACTGCGCTACAGGTCCGCACCTGAATACCGCAGTATAAGAACAGAAACAAGGGGAAGTCTTCCAGAGCCACCAAGGGCACCCAACAAGTTATCCACTGGAGCGTTGGTATGCTGGGTGCGCAGTGGACAACCCCAGGTAACACCAAAGTGGGTAGTCAGACAAGCCGGAATGTAGACAGAGCAAAACGTAAACCAGAGACGTAGGTCTGCACCAGATTGGTTATCGGACTAGCCAGGGTCATACACAGCGCGGGTAGTCGGACAGAGCCACAGGTCAGCACCAGGACGGATAGTCAGCCAGGCCAAGGGTCATGTATGGAGCAGTTAGTCTACCAGAGCTGCAGGTTCACACCAGAAGGAATGTCAGCCAAGCCGGGGTCATACACAGAGCGGGTAGTCAGACAAACCAAAGGTTGGCATCAGAACGGATAGTCAGACAAACCAGGTCAACCACAAAAACATAAGCCAACCGCACTGGACACCACGAAAGGGCGACTGAGCATAGTGTCCAGGCAGTATTTAAGGTTAGGGGCCAGGAAGAGGAGGAGTCACAAAATGTGCACTGTACCTTTAAATGAAGAAACTACTAAAACTCTTATACATGCCCTCATTCTGTCCCGCTTAGACTATTGCAATATCCTACTAACTGGCCTCCCTGCTACTCATCTTTCACCTATGCAATCTGTTTTAAACTCAGCTGCACGAATCACCACACTCTCCCCAAAAACTGAACCTGCCCACATAATTCTCAGACGTCTGTCATGGCTCCCAATTCAGCAGCGCATCAATTACAAAGTCCTTCTTCTGACCTTTAACGCTCTCCACACTGCTACCCCTCCTTACATCTCTTCCCTCATCTCCTATTATGTTCCTGGCCTCTTCCTTTGCTCAGCACACAACGCACTTCTTGTTGCACCATCCACACCCTCTGCCCTCTCCCGTCTCAAACCTTTCTCACTTTCTGCTCCATACCTATGGAACTCCATACTCCTCTCCTTACGTCTTGAAAAATCGCCCTCTGTCTTTAAGTCTACCCTGATATCTTATCTTCTGGAGCACTAGGACCATGCACCGTCTTTGGCCAAACTCAGCACTTGTAATCTCAGCACTTAACACCCTCTTACTCCATTGTATGTCTCCTTTTACCCATTTAGACTGTAAGCTCCTTGGGGCAGGGACCTCTCTCCCATTGTTTCTATGAATGTCGCACTTATTTCATCCCCTCTTATTTATTGTAACATATGTCTATTGTAAGGCGCTGAGTACACTGTGTGGCACCATATAAATAAAGATATACATACATACATACATACATTAGCTGATGAACATGCTTATGTATCATAAAATCTAATTTGTATTTTGTGAGAATTTTGTGTACAAGCATCTGAATTGGAAATTTAAGGTATTGTCAGTCTATCCGACACATCCAAGCATCTGAATTGGAATTTTAAGGTACTCTCAGTCTATCCCACACATCTTGGATGCTGTAGTAACTCATTCATAGCAGCATTAGTGGTAGCGATGGGAACGGCACTCATTTCAACTATGCAACGTTTTGAACCATGCAACATCAGAATGGTGAACCGATTTCAACCATATGACATTTCGAACCATGCAACATTAGTAATGTGCTGTTTTCAATGCACCCTTTTGAACAATGCAACATTTTAAATGATCCCTTTTGTTTGATGCCCAATAGTGTGCGACAATTCAAAAGTGAACCCTTCCAAAGTATGCTGTATGACAGGCAGAGTTTCTCATTGACTGTAAACCAGAGGCAGCTGCCCACTTTGTCCTGTTTTTAAAATGACCCTGTCTGAACCATGACAAAGCTGCCCCTGTATAGGGGCACTCCCTTGGGTAAATAATTACCTGGAAATAAGTAAACAGGAAAAAAGTGCTAAATAGAACAATTAGTACAGCAGTACAGTAAAGTTACATGTCTAGAGCTAAAGGGTAAGGATGTCACAAGCTGCTACAAATACTAATTAAAGAATAAGTAACCCCTCCTAATAAAAAACCCAGTTACCCAACTATGGCCAGAAAATCCTAATGACCCATATGAAACTTGACCTTGCTGCTCAGTTCAATAGTTAACAGTCCAGGATATCCTGTCCATGGGGGCAGACATGACAGTTACTGGCAATTTTTTACTGAAGCTAGCAGAGTGCATGAGCCTGCTTAACCCTTTAAGGACCAGAGAGATGTGCAAAGGGTTAAAATGACCATGTCCAGTAAGTGAAATTTGTGTCCTGCGAGCAGCAGTTAGGTGTCAATTTCCAGTGCATTGCATACCCCTCTGACACGCAAATGGTTAAGTATCATTCCCTTGTCTTATGCACTGATCAGCACTTGTGTACAGAAATACATGTAAACTGTAATGTTCCGTGAGAGGCCTCTGTGAAAACAGTAAGTTCACAGCCTTTCCATTTTCCTTTGTTTAAACCCTTTGCGTGCTAGAGGGGAGTTGCAATGCACACCCCACTGCCATTCAAAGGGTCAACAGCCCCAGCCACTTCTTGTATACAATGCACCATGATGGGATTTACAAAAATGGAAAAATCAGCCCAGTTCCTGATTTCATGTGGCTACTCACAGTAAATAAAAGAGTAATATTCCGCTATCCCTAAACTGTTAGAAGGAAAACATTATGCACATATAGGCACATAAAATTATCAATTGATTCTCGTGGCTTTCACAAGTGAAAGGGAGCATTATGTGTGTGAAGGTACAGTTCTCTCATAATGTACCCATTCATGCAGCAGAACAACTTTTTCAGTAGTATCAATAGGCCTTATGTATAAAAGCAAAATGGGATCAATTTAACCTCTTGAATGCTAGGGAGGTCTCCCAACTATTTTTCCAACACATTTAGGCCACAGGGCCAGTGTATGTGGAGATATGTGACTACTAGGGGCAGCGAGATCAGACTGGGGGTCCAGACAGTGGAACCAGGTTGGGGGGAGGGGGCATACAGTGTATGTGGGGATCTGTGATTACCTGCAAGCAGTAGAACGAGACTGGAGTGTTCAGCCAGTGTATGTGCGAATAGTTGACTATCAGTGAACAGTGGAACCAGGCTGGGGGATGGGGGGAGGCAAAATATGTGGTGAGTTGTGACTACCAGGGGCAGTAAAACTAGGCTTGGATGCAGACACTGTATGTGAGGATCAGTGACTACAAGGGGGGGCAGCTGAACTAGGCTGGGGGGTCAGATTGTGTTTGTGAAGGTCTTTGGCTACCAGTGAACAGTGAAACCTGGCTGTAGACATTAGATAGTGTATGCAGGGATCATACCTGGGAACCTTGTCTTCTGGAGTCCCTGGAGAACACTCCTGTGATGCTGCTGGGGAATATAAATGATGTGATTTGCATAAAAATGGGTGGGGCTTACACACTAGTGGGGGTGGGGCTTAATGGATATGTCACAAAAGAGTGCAGGGAGTGGGAGGAACTGGGTAGGGAAGGATGAGAAGAGGGTGGGAAATGGGAGGAACAGGGTGGGAAGAAGCAGAAGTGGGCAGAGTTTGTTATGAAACTCCCCACCACCGCCGGAGAATCAGTGTCTGTCCCCAGTAATCAGCTGCAAAAAATGGAGATTCTGGGGCAGATCTGATGGGTATCTGTGACTACCTGCGGTTAGTGGAACCAGCCTGGTGAGGGGGTTAGTCAATGTATGTTTGGGATCTGTGGCTACCAGTAGCTTGTGGAACCAGGCTGGGCCAGTGTGTGTGGGGGGGATCTATGACTACCATGAGACAGAGGAATAAGACTGGGAGTCAGACAGTTTATGTATGGATCTGTAACTGCCAGTGGTAAAGGAAACCTGGTTGGAGGGTTCAGTCAGTGTTTCTGGGAATATGTGATTACTAGAGGCAGTGGAATCAGGCTGGGGGTTCAAGCTTGGTGTACTTTTTTAACCCTTTGAGTGCCACAGGGGTGCACAATGCACATCCCTATGGCACTCAGAGGGTTAAGGAAGCGATGCTGTTCATGGTGCTGAAAGTATCCTCTCCAATCCCCTATTGAGCAAGTGGGGAACAATGAGAATGCTCTCAGACTTCAGGGTTGTATACTGCTGGTGATGTGCGAGGGAGAGCATGCCTTCCACATTGCCAGCAGTTCTACATAACTCCATGCTTATGACTGATTGTGGGTTGTTACTGCATATGAAACTACAGGGAGATCCCACTTCATCAGCCTAATGTAGGAGAAGTTGAGACTGTGAACTCTGATAGCAGAGGCTGCTATCGGAATTTAATGCATGTGGTGAAGTGCCACATTAACAAATAACCCCCCATGTATACATGTATACTGTAATGGCTCAATATCCTGCATTTCCACATGAAACTGACTCATTATGCTGCAGTTCAATATGGATATAGGCCATTTTCGATGTGATGAGTGAAAATTTGTAAACCTCTCAAAGGCATGTTGGATTGATGTCGATATGGGAGGATTTCTGTCAGATTAAAGGGGATATAGTGCATAGCCTTCTTCAGTCTTTACAGCAGCTCAGCCAAGGTGTCATTCATTGCAGCGAGAGCCTGTGCCTGGAATGCTGCCTCACTATATTGGCAGGCTGCTTCCTTAACTAAAAATAGCTGATAGAGAAGCAGACTGACCGACTAGATTGAGAGGTTGTGAGCCGATAACCCCTAGTTATATAGTATTAAAGTTATTTTTGTGTGTATGAATGAAGTATGTTCTTAGAAAAGAATGGATTAGTATGTCAGTGGTATGAAGAGAAAAATGTAATGTTGATTGCAATGTACCATGTATATCTGCAGTATGTATTGAAAACATTTTTTAACTTTTATTTTCAAATATTTAATAGATTGAAAAAAATATGTTGCAATCAATAACCCCACTTCCGCACTATAATTTTAGCCTGCTTAGCAAGCAGCATTTATAGCAGTTACCTGAAATTATCAGTGCAAGACTTTCAGCAGTGTGTGTGCATGCCTGCTATAGAGTCATTAATGGGGCAAATGCTACACTACATTTGTTGGTAGTGCATTCTGAGTGCCAGCCCTCAACAGAAGGGACAGGTGCTTAAACACTGATGGATTAGGGTAGGGGGAGCGCTGCCAGTCATGTTATATGTAATCAAGATGGCCGCGCTCTCCCTCATCGATGAGCTCCAAAATTAAGGTGAATTTAAGTGATTTGGAAATATTTATTGTTCATAAAACTGGCTACAGTACTGAGTGGCAGACAGTGTATGTATGATCCTGCAACTACCAGTGGGTCCTTTATATCCCAGCAGCATAAGAACTAAACAGAGCTTGGGAAGGGGGGGGGACCAGGCATTTTTTCATACACCCTGCTCTTAAAAAAGAAAAACAGAAATATATTTGTTTATAAGCAGAAATCAAGTGATAGATGGAAACCTTATAAAACTTAAAGGGATAGTAATGTTTCACAAAAACAGCAGTTCCAATTAATATTCATAGTATTAGAGCCATAGAGAGCGTAATTTTATTACTGTGAGCGTTGTAGTTCAAGTGTAATTGAATGATAAAGTTTCCCCCTCCTGCCCCTTTTACCTAGTGTAAGCCCCCACTCCTCAGATGTGGAATCCAGTCCATAGACCAGACAGCTCACATCAATGGTCAATATTCTACTGTGAGAACAATGAAAACCTTGCCCCCCTTGACAGGTTTTTCAGCTTTTTCCCTTATCTTGATTGAAGATTGTCCCTCTCTGAAATCTGCCTGGACACTCCCTGCTGCTCTGAGGTGAGCAGTGCTACATCAGTAAAAGGTGCGGGAGGGGGATACTTTATCATTCAATTACTCTTGAACTACAAATGTGACAGTGCTGAAATAACACTCTCCATGGCTCAAATACTATGATGATTAATTAGAGCTTCTTTTATTATGAAAAAAAACACAGATGGTATTGCAAGTTAAAGGACAAATCACCCCTTAGTACATGCTAGACTATGAATACCACAATGGTTCCAAACAGGTGTGTCACAACACATTTAAACATCACAAGCCCAAGCTTAATAAGTCATGTTTCCAAAATGTTAATTCAATTTATTTATTTTATTTATAAATAATTTATAAATAATTTAGATTTTTCAATTATGTTTCATGCCTTTAAGGGGAAGTAAAACCATCAAGCAGCACATATGCTTAGATCTACTTGTACATTTGACTACTGTAGCATTTGCAAATTTTTATCTGTGTAGGTAGCCATTGTTTTACATTACATTTTTTAACTATGTCTGGCAGACTAAAAAGCTGCAGATCCTAGAGTTAAACAACCACTGTGCAAGGAACTTATTTAGCTTTAGAGTATTGGATGTGGTCACTATTTGCAACATTATCGCGGATTTGTTATTATGCATAAGGGTGTGGTTTAAGATCAGGACGTCCAACATTTCACAAAGATGACAGATTTCTCAATGTGCACGTGTGTTCCAATTTTTAATGTGCAGGAAAATAAATGTTTTTTTGGGCCAGTGGCATTTATTTTAATTTTTCTGCTTTTTTCCTGGATCACCAGGGTACTTATCCTGTTTTGACCCTGGCTCTAGTGGCATTTATTTTCATTTTCTTTTTATGTGTTTTCTTTTTTTTTATAAGCTAACCAGTGTACTTATTCTGATCTGGCCCAGAGTCTGATAGCATTTATTTTCATTTTTAGTTTTTTTGTTAAATAAGCTTTGTTGGAGATATCAGATATGGGAATAAAAAAATACAGATAAAGTTACAAAAGGGAAGTAGTAAAGGTGTTCCATGATATAACAGTGACAAGCTATGTGTGAGAAAATGTAAACAGAGTGTAAATGGACAAGCTGAACATAAGTATGCAATGGGATGCTCCAGTAGTGAATGACACAAGGAGGAAATGCAGAAAGACATGACACACAGGTGAGTAGTGCCTCTGAATCTACCTATATTTATGAATAAGGAATGAGAACTATATAATTTGGGAGAATCCAATGGTATCACTGGGAATATATACACAAACAGGGGGAGAAAGAACTTCAAGGGAGTGGGGAAAGGAAAGAAGGGATGAGTCATGATGCAGATCTGGTGGTGCTAAAAAGCTGTGGATATATGTGATTAGTATAGAAAGTGATGGTGGTAGAGACATAATTGCAAACACTGGTGACATCAGAGGTACGGTGAAGTGCAGCAGGAGCTGGGTATATGTTTTAAGCCTCTGTGGCATCTGTCTTTCTGGAGCAAGTATTCTTTGCTAGGCTAGGGTCCAGTTGTGATTTAGTATCTTTCACCATGAGCAAGTTAATGCTTGCAATTTATTTTGTGAGCATATTAGAGCTTGCACTTCCAGGCCTTTGTAGGGACTGTGTACGCATTGCAACTATTGTTAACCCTTTTGCAGAAGAATTGGTTCTATTATCTGTTCATTGACTTACATGATAAGACCTTTGCTTGTGCCTTGACCCTGCTTGTACTTCCCCCATCCTGATGTTCACCTTGCCTTCTCCTGACCTCGCTAGAACTCAGCCTGCCTTGACCTCTGGCTTGTCCTCAACTCTTCTACTGGTTTATGATTCTGCTTTGATGCTCATTGGCTGTCTCTACCATTTCCTGGCTCATAGTGTACTTATTCTGATCTGGCCCGGCTGTACTGATGTCAGATTTTTCATCTTGTGGTCAACATCTTTAATACAGCTCTAAGCAAGGGTAAAACTTAAACTTCAAAAATTAGCAGCAATCCCATGGCTTCTTGCATAGAGACTTCCTTTTTTTCTCAGCAAACCAGCCCTTAAAGACCAGTACCACCTAGGGCTTTCAGATCCTTTGAAGGAAATATAGGGTCAAGTAGGAGTCCCTGAGTCCTTAGAGAGTCTAATTGCCTTGTCTATCTAAAAAAATAGATATTTCTGGGAGAGACTAAAAGAAAGGACCTGCTTGTTGAATCCCATCTGGCAAAATCCACTGTCAACTGATTTAACTTCTTTCGCTCAGCCAGGCTCAGAACTGATGCAGATTGATCTGGTAACATAAACTCAATCTGTGCCTCTGCTGTGGGGAAAGGGTCATTTATGTTACACCTATCTGGTATCTCAAAGAGTTTTCTCTTGCCCTGTGGAATGTCCAAAGATCTTGACTAGGGGTGGGCAAAAAGTGTGAAAAATTTCCCACCAATAATTTTGGGAAACCGTGCTGATTTTTCTGCTTTTCCCGTGAAAACTTTTGCCTTTCCACGTATGCAATGTCCTCCTTTTTACCTATTTTAACAAATTTTCCATGTATTTTAACACATTTTTTGCCTATATTTTCAATAGGTACTACATTTTCTACTCTAATATTACTTCTTTTGCGGGCTGAAGTTCAGAAATAAGTGGCCAAAAGTCAAAGTTGTGAGTCCTACAGCAACATATGCCTTGAAAAATGTGTTAGCATGCAGAATGCATTTGTCCTTTGCCAACAACACTAACTTCCTGCTTAAGTGACACTGGCACATATTCATGATGTCAAGTAATAAAAAATAATTAAAATACAACTTACAATGTGGCAGATGTGTATGGTAGTGGTGGTGGTGGGGGACTGGCATGGTGTGATTTGTGTATGTATTTTTACCGTTGTCACATGCTATCCTCCTTCTCAGATTATTGACACACATAACTTATCAGTCATAGCAGTGGACTGGTCCTAAGTGTGGAAAATAGTGGCATCCCTTCTTCACATCCCTCGTCCATCTCCTCATCTGTGCTGCTGTTAATATATTTGTCCTGGCTTTGTCTGTCATCATATGTGGTTTCTGCTACCTGATACTCAGATGGTATGAGATGTTGGTTCATTTTTAAGAATGTTATTCTCCCAACATTGCTGCTTGATAGCCGTGTCCTGCGGTCATTGACAATATAACCAGCCGCACTGAAAACCCTCTCAGACTCAACGCTTGCTGAAGGACAGCTGAGGCCTTCCACTGCAGCATGTGTCAATGATGGCCACACACTGCTTTGTTTGCCAGTAATCCATGGGGTCATTGTTTCTGCCTAAAACATAGCTATCCTGCAAGTATGCAGAAACCATCTCACATGCATTGGGACCACTTCTAGGAGCTAAACGGTGTTTCTGTGCGTCAGTTACCAACCCATATCTAGGATGCAAGTCCCAAAGAGATGTGCCGCCACCACCACCACCACTACCAATGCTGGGTTTTTTCTGCCTCTGCTGAGACCCATGAATTGCCCTGTGCTCCGAATGGGATATACTTGTTGATGATGTAGCCACTTCTGCTGGTTCAAATGCTTTGCTGCCTTCCTTTTCACTATACTGCCTAGATGTTTGTTGTGCCCTCACTTTCTCACTCTCATCCTCCACAATGCAACCTTCCACTCGATCAATAAGCATGTCACGATATTCCTTGACAGAATCCGATTCTTCAGAGGGTTGCTGATGATCGCCATGACTCCTTGTTGTGACAAACCTCTGATGGCCCTTTGGCAGAAATTCTGAAATTTTGTGTTTAAAGCGGGTGTCCAACAAAGTGGCAAGAATGTATTCCTCATTGCTTTTAATGGACACTATGTGAGGATCTTGTTCAAAGCACTCTAACATGTCCTTTACAAGCTGGTGCATGTCTGTGTGGTCATTCTGGTAAGATTCCTCAGCCATGCTCCTGATTTTTTTCTGCAATAAAATTATCAGTGGTAGAATGTCACTAGTTACTGCCCCAATGCGACTCACCAGCATGGTTGCCTCCTCAAAGGGTTTTAGCAGCTCACATACATCGCACATTAGTTGCCATTGGCCAGGTGACAAAGATGCTGTCTCCAAAGCCTTCTAGTTTTGCATGGTGCACTCGCTAATGGCCTTATTCTGCTTGTACAAATGCTCTAGCATGTACATGGTGGAATTCCACCTGGTAGGGACCTCCATTTTCAGCTGGTGATGCGGCAGGTTGTTACACTCTTGTATGGAATATAGAGCGTTGAGTGCACTGTAAGAGCGACTAAAATAGGCACAGATTTTGCAGGCAATAGTAAGCATCTCTTTGAGGGTCTCGGATACTGGCAGGAATCTGGTCACAACTAAATTTAGCACATGGGCAAAGCAGGGCACATGCACCATACCACCAATTCTCAAAGCAGCGATTATGTTGGAGCCGTTATCAAAAGACTCAAAACCAGCTTTTAAGGAGCTTGGTACAAGCCAGTCCCTTATCACCTGCTGTAGCATACTCTGAACATCTACAGCTTTGTGGGATTGTCTCTCAAAACTCTGCATGCACTAGGTGGAGTGACAATGGTATGGGCTATCCTGCTGCAGCTGCCTTTTAATCACAGTGCCACAACAATAAGCAAGATTACTGGCTTTCACCTGATGCTCTAAGCTAGTGTTGTCCACTGTTGGTGCTGGGAGGCAAACCCAGTGAGCAGTCACAATCATATAGTCTGTGCTCTGCCCACTTGTCTACATATCTGTTGTCAGGTGGATTTTCTTGCCATACGTACTTTTAAGTCCTTTGCCCACCACACTAACCACCTGCTTGTACAATTCAGTCACTGCTGTCCTGGAAAAATAACTGCGGCTTGGGATATTCCAGCGTGGAACTACACATGACAACAGTTCTCTGAAACCTCGGTTTTCTACAAGAGAATACGGCAGCATGTCCATTGTCAACATCTTGGCAACCTTGCCATTCCAAACACGTACTTTGGGATTGTTTTTGTGAAGTTTTTATCTCCTTCCAAGGAACTCAGTCAGTGTGGGTTGGCAGGACATGGCAGAAAACCCTGAAACTTTAACATTACTAGAGGAGGAGGTGGTGGTAGATGTAGCATGTGTGGGCAGTCTATGACTCTTGCCATCTCCTACAGTAAAGCCAGAGTCATCATACTCCTCTGCAGCAGGAGCCATAGGTATTATTTGGACTGAACTAACTGTTGGCATTGGCAGTAGCACACTCTCTGACACATAAATAACTTTACTACTTCTTTTTTCTGCCCTAGATCCCTGTGAACATTTTAAAGTGCTTCTGCTGCTGCTAGTTGTGGCACCTTTGGCCTGCTGGCAGTGTATCTCCCAGTCAGACCTATGGTTGTGCTTCAGGTGGGATCTCATAGAGGAGGTGCCTAGGTGTGAGCCTGCTTTGCCCCTGCTCACGGGCTTTTTGCATAGACAACAGATAGCAACATGCTTAGCTTGAGGATCCTGAGTGAAGTATCTCCATACAGTGGACTTCATGAAATGAGGGGTTCCTGAGGTGGTGCTGCTGCTATTATCACTACTATTGGGGCTAGATGTTGATGCAATTCTACTGCCACTACTACTAGGTGTCAAAGGTGCACCACTTACAGCAGCAGAAGCAGCAGAGGCACTCATTATATCTAACATTGTGAATGTTAACGTGTGTTGTTGTTGCTGGGTACTCAAAACAGGTGTGTGTGGCTGAGTGGGGCTTGAACTTTGAAGAGGCAGTGATGCTGATGATGACTGATAGGGTGACTGTGTGCTTTTTGACATCTGTGCTTGTCCAGGGTCAGACTTTCCAATGGCTTTCTCAAACAGTTTATAGACAGACACAGTGCTCCTTAAAAGTGGTGGAAGATTCAGACTTTGACTTTCTGCTAACCTTATATCACGGTCCCCGTGATCCTTTCTGTCACTCTCAACTGTGCTGCTCCCGGATTGGTTGAGCTGTGTTGGTCCGCCCCTGGTTATCCGTTATAATCCGGTCACTGGCACCTGTCAGGTACCCTTTCGTGGTGTTTCCTGCTAGCGTTGCTGTTTCTGTATCCTGATCCACCGTGTACCGACTAGGCTTGACCGACGACGTTCCTGTGTTCCTGTTCCATGATTGACCCGGCCTGGCTGACTTCCTGCTTGTTCCTGATCTGGCTTGTGTGCGAATCTCCTACGGCATCTGACCCGGCCTGGCTGACGACCCTTCTTTGTTACCGAACCGGCTTGTCTGCGAATGTCCTATGTATCCTGATCCGGCCTGGCTGACTACCGAGTACTCTTGTCCTGCTCCTGCATTGCTGATGGAACACTCCGCTGTCGCCTCGGCGACATTCTGATACTGCATAGTGTGATTGAGCCTCCGCTTGTCAGTTGCTGAGCCTTCCATTATCTGCCTTTCGTGTTCTGAGTCCAGATCTTACTGTGCTGAGTCGATTCCTGCTCTAGAGACACTGGTATTGTCCATCCGATACTGCTGCTTCTCCACCTATCGCCTAAGCCTGTCCGCTGTCTCTGCGAGCCGGCCTCTTGCGGGCCATAGTAGTCGGCGGCTCTCCGTGACCGAGCAGCGGTTCCGTTACGCCCGTGGCTTTTGTCAAAGCAGTACCCAGTAGTCTCCGGTTACGCCCTCGCTAGGGCCATCAGCACAAGTAATCACTATACTGTAGTCTCTGGTTACGCCCGAGGGGGCTATTGGCTCAAGTAATCACTATACTGTAGTCTCCGGTTACGCCCGAGGGGGCTACTGACTCGAGCAACCACGATACTGTAGTCACCGGTTACGCCCGTGGGGGCTATTGGCTTAAGCGACTGTGATAGTAGAAGTCTCCGGTTACGCCCATGGGGGCTATTGGCTCACGCTATCATTATACTGTAGTCTCCGGTTACGCCCGTGGGGGCTATCTCCTTATCACTTACAGTTCCCGTTCAGCCAGGACTTTCTGCTACAGCTCTGCACAGTGTATGGACTTGGGTGCTACCTTACAGCACACAGAGCTATAAGCAGCACCAAGGGCGTGCCTAACACCACATTTGAGACTGATAACCAGTACTATTAACCTCTTGAGTTCTGTTTTGTGCTTCATTACTTGTTTAATATTACCTGCTGCGCCAGGTATCTCTGTCGTATTCTGTTCTACCAGTACCTCCCCAGTGGCGACCTTGTTCTTCATTTACTTAATAAAACTCCATTTATTTTATCTATCACTGTCTGAGTGTCTGAAAACCGTAACACCTTACAGCCCTGTCATCATCCTCACTCTCAACTTCATCTGTATCTGAACAAAACAAGGATGCTGGAGGGATATATTCTAGATCTGCATCATCATCAGTCATCATTAGGTCATCCTCAGCAGCATCAGCATCACCTGCCACTTCTTGCCCAGTTTGCCCACTACTACCCTTATATTCCCCTAAGCTTTTGGAGGTCTCAAACAATTTCTTTTTACTTTTACTGTGACAAAGTTCCCTACTATTGGTGTTTTGGTGCTTGTTTGTCTTGGTATTTGATGCAGCAGGTGGTTCAGCTGCTACACCTTCCTCTATTATGCTATTGCCAGCATCATCAACACTTGAATACGACTTGTTGTTGTCGTCAATGTTCTTCTTATATGGTTCTTTATTTCTACTGGAACTGGTGGTGCTGGAACTAGTTTTGCTGAGACCCTGACAAACTGCATCCTCCCTTGGAGTAGAGGGATCATCATCATCACTGATTGCACATTGTGCAGCAACCATTGCTGCAGTCAGTTTTTGAACTACTACTTTACTCTCATGTCCCTGCACTGCTCCACCCCTCCCCTTCCCCCTTGTGCGTTTGCTGGACATTATATGTTTTTTTACTGTACGGGTACACAACACAACTGATGGAGCTGTATGATGCCTTGCCTAAGCCCAGTCATCTGTTTGTCACTGTCACCTAATATATTTAGTTCTTTATTCTTTTTTTTTTATTTTTTTTATTTTTTTTAAGTTGTCAACCCTATTGTCCATAAAAAAATTCTAACTGAAAAACAAAAATCAAAAGTCTTTCCCCAGACTTCCCCACCCAGCACAGAGACAAATACAGCAAGATCAGCAAGCAAATAGATCCCTAGCTGCCTGTGTCTTGCCAGTCAGTCACATGGAATTTTTGGAGTATTTGGGGTCAACCTCCTTCCTCCCTTCTTCTCCCCAGAGTGCCTCACTGACTCTCCTAATAAACACTTACACAGAACAAATTTCCTACTAAAAGATTCCTTAAACTAAACTTCAATTCCCCTCTCTGTCTTGTCTAGATCAAACAAGGTGTTGCTCTCTCCTCTCACAAACACAAAATGAAAAGCTGTGAGAGCCTGACAGCATTTTATATGGCTGCAGAAAACTTTTCTTCCCACTGATTTCAATGGGTGGAAAAGGAAAAAAAGAGCCGAAAATCGTCACTTTTCGCGGGAAATTATTATTATTATAAAGTGTCATTATTCACTGATTTCAGTTTGAGGCGAAAATTTTTGCCCATCCCTAATCTTGAATCCTTACTCCTTACTGATCTTACTTCTTTCTACATCTTGACAGTTGGGATCAAGAGCTGTTCCACTATGAGCTCTCATTGATCCTGGAGCTCCAAATAACCTGTTGGACCTTCAGCTTCCCCTGGTACCAAAGACCATGCCTCTGCAGATTTAAGTTTATGATGTATCTCCATGAACACTTTAGAATTTATAATTTGACATGATCCAGTTTCTATTATTTCTGGTAATCTTGGTTTCACATTGGTTGTGATTACACAGCCCAAACATTAATAAGTCTTCAGGTCAGATCATGTATCCTTTAGTTTTCTGCTCCCAAAACGTTTTTTTTAACTAGTAAACTGAAACAAGTCCTGTTTGGTGTCGGTAATGGTTAAAGTTGTTCATTTGCCTTAAGCATATGAAGACTTAATTAATGTATTTAACTTTGCAGACAAACTACTGAAACACTGTATATACAATTTTCCCATTGAGTTACTCCCGGGAGCTATAGCTCTATTTGGCCAAATTTTGCCTTTATCTTAGCTGGAATTAAACTTTTTAATCTTCCCTTAGATTCTTTCAAGTCTATAACCATATTCACAAAACTGGAACTCAGCAGGGCTCACAATCTGGTGAGGATAAGAGAATGAGATGAATGAAAAATGCCTTCCGGACCCATTAAATACACGTTGAATGTTTAGTGATGCATTGTGGATTATGTAACACTCTGGTAACCTTTCAGCATTTCGTAAATTACATTTTTCATGATTTACTGGGCCAGTACATAGCCATCTACCTGGACAGCATCCTAATGTTTTCCCCATCCTTGGAGGAACACCTCAACCATGTTAAAAAGTTTTCTCACAATTATGATTGCAGACGTGACCCCAGGGACTTTACTCCAAGCCTGAGACATGTTCATTTGAGGTTTGAATAGTTACATATTTGGGCTTCATCTTCTCTTCAGAAAGAATCAATATGGCCCCCCACAAAATTGCAGTGATTACTGACTGGCCATACCCTACAGACTGTAGAGCTATTCAATGCTTTCCCAGCTATTGGAGGTTTACACAAAATTAATGTAAGCTGGTGGCCCCTATTACTCACCTGACTTGGCCCAAAGACCATTTCTGTTGGTTCAGATCTATTAAGAATCCTTTTCAGAGGCTGCTGTTCTTAAGCACTTAGATGCATCTTTGCCATATGTTACATTCACAAGGGATTGATTTTCAGAAGAGTGGCCACTCTTATACACACAAATACACACAATACACACACAAGTACACAAAAGAAAACACAATACACAGACACACAATACACATATACACATACAGTTCACAAATACACAATATATACACAGTACACACAACACACACATATAACATACACAATGCACACAATAAACACAATACACATGCAAACACACGATACACAGATACATATTACACACAATATACATATACACAATACCCCTATACACACAACACACAAACACATACATGATATACACATAACACACACACAAAACATACTCACAATACACAATTCACATGCACAATACACACAACATACACAAACACAAACTATAGTAAATCATGGTTGGGACTCCTCCCACTGCTGTGAATTTCACTGCAGATGACTCACCTGGGGCTCGATTTAAAGGCAACCGTTAAACCAGCCGCTAAGTGAAAAAGGCACATCGCTCGCAAATAATACAGGAGTTACGGCAGATTCAATAGCTACTCTACAAGAATAGCTATCGAGCGTAGGCACACAAAAAACACGTAACACAAAACCCGTTGTCGCTCATGTTAATGCACAACGGGCGGACAAATCACACGATAACTGAGCTCCAAACAACATGTAACATAACGGCTGCCGTTGTCAAGCAACCATGATTGATGCCAAAACAAATTCAAACACACATCCAATCCCAAAGGCCCAATGTATCAAATAACTTCAAATACACCTATATATACCCAAAAATAACCGCCACACACTGTCTGTTATCGAGTTCTTCAGAGCCAGATATCAGGACCCAGGAGCGGAGGATAGTCATTAGAGAGAGGGAGAGAGGCGCGTTCATTGGAGGTAGAGGAGTTTTGCAGTTTGGAGAGAGGAGAGAGGTGCACTATATATACACATATCACACTTTTGCACATATTACATACACACATACAAACACATACACATACATACACATAGTCCTTTTATTTCATAACACCTTACACATTTTACTTTTTATTTTGACAGTGTGAATCTGGGAGTGAAAGTGTGTGACAGAGAGTGACTGGATCGAGTGTGTCTGTGAGGGCCTGTGGGAGTGCCTGGGTGTGACTGGGTGAGTGATGTCAAGGAGAGGAGGACAGGAGAGAGGGATGGGGAGAGTAGTGGAGGAGGAGGAAGGTCAGGAGGGGATCCCTCAGCAGAGCAGGGGTGGGAGAGGGAGATCCGCAGGGAGGAGGGGGACCAGGCCCACCAGAGCAGGAACACGCAGGACAGGGACAGAACCTGCAGTGGGACGAGGGGTAGTTCCTGGGGAGCACCCCACACAGGCAGGGTCAGACCAGGCAGGGCACTCCGGCTCTGAATCCTCCCATGCCGGAGCTGATGAGGGCAGGATCAGGGATCCCAGATATAGTGAGGAGGAGAACACGGCTCTTGTGGAAGCTGTCCTGGAGAGGCAGAGTGTTCTCCACCCGACGGCAAAGGTCCCTGGCCTGGCAGCGCGGAGGAAGGCAGCCTGGAACCAGATCTGCAGCCGGGTGAACGCGGTGGCAACATGCAGGCGGGACGTGGAGTCTGTGAAGAAGAGATGGGGCGACTGCCGGAGGGTGGTCAAGAACAAGATGTCTGACATGGCCAAGCAAGCCCGAGGCACCGGAGGTGGCCCATCTGTGCCCATCACATTCTGCGGCTGGGAGGAGATGGTGCGGCAGAACATGTCCCCGACCATGATCGAGGGGGTCGTGGGAGGAACTGACACTGGGGATGAGAGGAGCCTCCACACTACCGGTAAGTGCAACACTACAGAACAACACACTACAGCAACCAACACCAGCTGCACACACACTCACACCTCAACACATGGCCATCACTCAGCCATACAACTGCACCAACACAGCACCATGAGGGTTAAAAAAAGGACACAACACCTGGACAAATGGCAACGTCCAACTTGGGACAAACCTGTCAAAGTCCTACTTCAACCCTCCTGTCGCTGTGCTCATTACACACAATACACAAACCTTCATTTTCAAATTGTCGACTGTCATAGATCATCACTGTTCACACACAATGTCACCCATGTCCCCACCCCCACCCTAACCCCTTGAGTGCTAGAGGGATCATCAATGCATCGATCAACAATGCATTGGCAACCCCTCTGGGACTCAAGGGGTTAACCTGACAACAAACAAGTCAATAGGACAACGATCACATGCTACACAGGGGACATTCACTAAGCGGTGACAAACACATGGTGGACACAAAGTAACCCTCACACACCCTCACTTCACCAGTACCAGTGTTAGTCCATGGAGAATATGCCAAAACAAGAATCAAGTTCATAGGGTCCCATTGTACAGACTCCATGGAAAACACTGGAAATGGGGAAAGGAGATCACTGGAGAAGTCACCATCATGTTCATGTCATCGGTTCAACATCACCGCTTACTGAATCACAAAAGGGGGCATCAGATCACACATCACAGTGTCACACAGAATAAATGCTTGTAGGTGCAACACACAGGCCGAAAACTATTTTACAGAATTCAAGCTGGAAAAAGTAGGCATTGGTGTTGTGGCTGCAATCATTTACTCTGACTTGAAATGACATATCCCATATCTGATTCCCACATGGATCTACAGGGGTGCTGATGCCATGGATCGATGGTACACCAGCATCTCTATGCAGGATACATATGGGAAACAAATAGCAAACATTGTACCTTGGTCACCAACAGGCCATGACTG
Source organism: Rhinophrynus dorsalis (assembly GCA_037306005.1). Taxonomy (NCBI): domain Eukaryota; kingdom Metazoa; phylum Chordata; class Amphibia; order Anura; family Rhinophrynidae; genus Rhinophrynus; species Rhinophrynus dorsalis. The sequence continues at coordinate 240,272,830 of CM074721.1, forward strand.
ATGGATATCTAGGACTGAGTACGGTTGCCTCACACAGAAGGATGGATGGGCTCATACACAGACAAAAAAACAGGCCTCAATCAAAGATATCCCTCACTACTGGCTGGATTGTTGCCCTTAGGATTCAAATGTTACTAAATATGTTCCAACATGATGTGAACACAGAGATCACTTCACTGGATGTGATTGCCTTACTGGCCAGATATGTGCACCCATCACATATCAACCTACATTGCTACCATCCAAATACACATACATAGTATATCACACCCTACGTAGATGGGATATACGAGGTATGTTCATATCCATCATATCAATACAATGTCTTGTTGGATGGGTGCACATATATAGCCAGTAAGGCAATCACACCTAATGAAATGCTCTCTGGCATCACATCTTGGAAGGGTATTACTCCATCCATATGAAGGGTACATATCCACATACATATATTACCATTTCTACTTGTGTGTCACTGTAATGGGATAGCAATGGGTAATGTCATCATGATGTCATATCATTGCCATCGTTAACAGATGTGTCTTGATCTAAGTCCCATCCCTCCAACACTCATGGTTATACAGATATTGCTCCATGTGACAGGTGAAGATATCCATCATTTGACCACACGGAGGCTCTTCAGCAGAGCCAAAGTCACAACATATAGAGAGAAATACCTCTTTGGAATGGTCCACAGAGTGTGCTTGTAAATCATGCACACCCTGTACACCATTCCAATTAAGTATTGTTCTCTAAATGGGTTGATTTTGTCTCTGCTGAAAATCCCTCGTGTAGACAAATGACTGAAATCTACATCCGTCACATAGAGCATTATCTGAACAACCATGAGGGTAGGAGGGATAGGACTAACAGAGAACAACATCTGTTCCCACAATGTCTACAATCTGACATCAAGGTGGACTTAACCTTTGCCACCCCCCTGGAGGGATAGCCATCCCTACAAGTTGTGAAGACAAATATATGTTGTTGGATCCCCCCCCCCCCCCCGAGTTAAACAATGGTATTCGTACTGCTGAAAGGTGTGTTGATGCAAAAGGTATCACAGCTCAGACATGGATATGTCAGGGGCAATATCCTAGTGGCCTGATATTGTACAGTGGTGCTGTTACTACACAATCATATGGACAGCTCTGGTACAGGGACCAGATATCTACATGGGAGGGTGTAGCAACAGCCCCACTGTACTATTTCTGGCCACTGTGATATTGCACCTCAAAATGAAACCTTCACCCATAATAACTCAAACACCTTTCAGCAGTGGGAGTACCCTTGTTTACCCAGGGGGATTAACACAAACACATATATTTTTCTTCAACACATATCAAAGTAGAATTGTCTCCACAAACATATGGCTAAGGTCACTAATCACAACATCTTCTTCCTCCACACAGCTTACGGCCGTCAAGCCCAGCAGGAGACAGTGGAGGAGGCTATGTCACCCCCCAGTGAGGAGGACACAGAGGAGGGGACCAGCCGGTGGTCACCTTACCCACCATCACCATCCCCTCCAACACAGGCTGCATCACCACCTACTGCACCACCCCAGGCTGCACCACCCCTTCCAGCTGCACCACCACAGGCTGCACCACCCTTTCCAGCTGCACCACCACAGGCTGCACCACCCCTTCCAGCTGCACCACCACAGGCTGCACCACCCTTTCCAGCTGCACCTCCCCAGTACAGTGGCTGGATGCCACAGGAGGAGAGGTGGACACATCCATCCACCTCCACCAGCTACTACCCTCCATCAGCAGCACCACCACCGCCAGGGAGGCAATGGCTGCCAGGGACAGTGGCCAACACCCAATATGGGCCATATGCCTCCCAGATCAACCCACCCTCCTGGATGGCTCCACAGCATGCCCCAAGGTATGATCCAAGGTGGGGTCCCACCACCTATCAGTGGCCACCATATGACCCTTGGCCACTGGACTACACACACCTGGGCCTGATTGGTGAGCCCCAGCGCCCCCTACCCAGGGACATATTCACACCTCCACCAGCACACACATCTCTGGGCAGCTCTGCATCACTTGATGTGGTGGGCATATGCCCATCATCTGCACCAGCCACTCCAACAGCAGCCACAGCACCCTCAGCAGCAGCAGAGGATACAGCACCTCCAGCAGCAGAGGAAACAGCACCTCCAGCAGCAGAGGAAACAGCACCTCCAGCAGAGGAGGAAACAGCACCCTCAGCAGCAGAGGAGGAAACAGCACCCTCAGCAGCAGAGGAGGAAACAGCACCCTCAGCAGCAGAGGAAGAAACAGCACCCTCAGCAGCAGAGGAAGAAACAGCAGCACCAGGGACACCGGGCACATCCACCTCCAGCACCGCACGCCTCACAGGGATTGAGGCGGAGTGTATGGCCCTTCAGAGGAGACTACTCCGGTCGAGCAGGAGTACTGACAGCAATATCACCAGGAGCAGGAGGCAATCCAGGAGGAACATTGTCCAATTGGAGAGCAGGATCCAAGGTTTGGAGTCGGAGGTGTCCAGGGGGAATACACTACTCCAGCAGCTCAGGACTGGTGTGATGGACATGTTAACACAGGTCCTTGTGGAGCTGAGGGAGATAAACCGCAGGGAGAACCTGAGGATGGAGAGGGAGAACTTGCGTTCCACTGAGGGGTCTACTGCAACCACCACCCCCTCTAGTGTTACCCCTGAAGCAACACCTAGGGGGCAGAGGGTTACCAGGAGATCCACAAGGGCATCCACCTCTGGCACCCAGGCTAAGGCCCCCCACCCAAAGAAGAAAAAATGAAAGGCCCAACCTGTTAAGTTTCCCCTCAATAAAGAAAACATTTTTTTTTTAATTCCAGTCTGATCTGTTGTGTCTTCAGTTATGGATTGGGTGGCAGGGTTGTCTCCAATGCATTGCCATACAATGCAGTGAACACAACCTCTGCCTATGTGAAATGTTAGTGGGATGCTACAACATGGGTTCACACACACACCGTTGTACAAATTCAACTTGTAATACATCCCTGGAGCCATATTACACCACTGTGTTATATGGCGGTGTTGTGTGTTGAATTTGAACAACAAAACATACCCCTTAGCACAACAAATTGTACAACACTGAACATTTGTCTACACCATGTGCTGTGTTTAACCCTTTGAGTGCCAGAGTGGTAGACAACGCATTGTCAAGAAATGCGTTGGGGACCACTCTTGCACTCAGTGGGTTAATGGGATAACCAGACAAACAGCTCTGTGATTTAGCAGGGACATTATAAGCAGGATAGATAAATGGGACATGTATCCATGTTGTCTTGGATTCACACACTCATTGTGCAACTGACTTACTGAAGAAGCCAATGTTTTTAACCTAGGATTTCAACGTGTAGCACACACATTGATATCCTGGGCTGAGCATTGGGGTCTCCTGTAAGTTGAGTTGCTGTTTCCCTAAGGGTGTAACAGACTTCACCAGTGATAACACATGTCCACTTAGTCTGGTTGTTCGTTAGCCCATGTACTGAGATATGTCAAAGTGGAGCAAAATCTCCGAACATGGATTATACTGAGCAATACAGATACTGTGGACAGGTATTCACTGTGGAAGTATGTCCCCTGTATCACCTCTTCATCACTCCCACAACACATTGGTGCATCACTGCCACCATCATCTGTTTGCATGGATACATCACAGAGTCCAGTCACTGGCAAACAAGTGGTGGACTCCTGTGATGTGGGTGTTGCCTTTCCATGTATGGGGCATACTCTACCCTGGGTGTGGTAACACATTGACATATGTGTTCTCAAATATATCCTCCTACAGACACAGATAGAATGGTGATGGTTCATCTTTATTGTGTCTCAAAGTACATTAGAATGTACATGTGTTTTGTGTGTGTATTGCCTATATGCATTGAACACCTGTATGAGAACACTAAATGTACTTTGAAACTAAATTGTAATACTTCAGTAACACTGCTGCCCTGCTCATGTGTTGTCCATGAGGTTTGACAACTCTGTAGCTGAGCATCCTGACTGTACAGGTTAAAACACTCAAGAATTAGTGTTTTCTGTGTCTCTATGAGAATGTTCCAGTAGAGGTTTGTGTGAACCTCAGGTCAAACTTTGCATCACCAACAACATCACCATAAACAGCAAGGGGTGATCTTCATGAAGGTGTTGTCAAGACATCAATCCAGTCACATGGAAGATCTTCAGTTCAAGGATGGATCATGTTACGGATGCCTGCGGGACAAGAGGACAGGATTTGGAGCAGTAGACCTGAACTGATCATCAAGCAACAACAATTTAGTCTTTTTCATCCCCTCAGTTTTCACAGTTACAGGTGAGTGCACAAACCATTGCTTGACAATGTGTTGTGTACTCATCTGTAACCAATTCTGTGGGGAACTAAGGACATGTGCATCAGTCCTAGGGATATGTGCCCCTGACATGTATACACACATTAACAAGTGTTCTGAGAGCTCCATGGAAGTAATGACATTGTGCTGCCACTGTGAAAGTGACAGTGGCAGCCCAATGTCATTTGTTCCATGGAACTGTTAGGACACATTTGTTGATGTGTGTATTCATGTCAGGGGCACATACGTCTGCACACTCACAGGTCTGCATGGAGTCCGTGGTAATCTGATCTACGTCTCATGACCTCTACATTGTGTGCCCATACCACTGTACATCCACCCCTGTGCTGCTCTTCTCAGCTGTAGCACAGTACAGGTCCCATATTGAGTCTGATGTCCCTTCTCATGCAAATCATTAGATAATACTCTTTCACTACTGGGCTAGCATGGTTGTTCAGGCTCTAATCATGGCATATCCAGTTAGTTGCTGTCAATCAAGCCGTGTAAGGTGATGAACATGGGTAATATGTTGTACCTTGTTTCTCCTGGGGGTGTGCGTGATATCCTTGGGGTCTGTATGTCAACGTGGAGAGTGGAATGGAGGATGGTTGTTGAGTCCACACACACAATTTTCCACGTCCACTGCCAGTGCAGTGCTGTGTCACTGTTCCTGTGGGGTGAGACAGAACAAAATGTGCAGTGTGGTTAGTGTCACAGGACTGCTGGGGGACTTGCATGGATTGTTTGCATGCCTGTGTTATACTCACAGGTGAAGTATTCCGTGATGAGCCTGTCTCTGATCTGTGCCCCTCTCATGGTCTCCTCCACATGCCCGATGTCCATGGGCACTTCCTGTATGGGGGGGTCCGGGATGTGCTCCAGCAGCCTGGTGTCCACTGCGATATTGTGCAGTATTGCGCACGCCACAATGATGTCACACACCTTAGCCGGTGCATACTGCAGTGCTCCCCCAGAGTGGTCCAGACATCGGAATCTTGACTTGAGGAGCCCAAATGTCCGCTCAATAGCATTCCTGGTTCTGGCATGAGCCTGGTTGTAGCTTTCCTGGGCATGTGTTTGGGGATTGGCCAGAGGGGTCAGTAGCCAGGACTTGCATCCATAGCCAGCATCACCTGTGTAATGTGAGTGACATGGTGAAACAGGGAGCACATGTTGTGTGAATGATGTTTTGTGTGGTGGACGTAGTAGGTGTGGGTCAGGTGCATGCTGAGCTGAGTGGTGTGTACGCCTGTGTATGTGGTGTGATTTTGTTTTGTGAACTCACCCAGTAGCCATCCCCCTGTAAAGGTTCCATTCTCAAAATCTCTGTGGACTGAGGAGTTTTGTAGAATGTATGCATCATGTGTGCTGCCAGGATATTTTGCACAGACATTCATGATCCTCATGTTGCTGTCACACACCATCTGCACGTTGATGGAGTGGAAGTTCTTCCTGTTGATGAATATCTGTGCGTCACGTGCTGGGGCCTTAATCCGGACATGGGTGCAATCTATAGCACCCATGACCCTGGGCATGCCTCCCTTTGCGTAAAAGGCCTGCTTGACGTGTATCCAGTCCATGTCGGTGGTGGGAAAATGTATATGGGTACTGGCCTTGCTTTTGAGGGCTGGCAGGACCTGGGCCAGCACTCTGGAGAATGTGGCCTGTGACATGCCAGATGCGTAACCCTCAGTGGACTGGAAGGCCCCGCTTGCCATGAAGTGTATGGCACAGAGTAGTTTCTGCAGGCCAGTTAGGGCATGGTTGTGGATGTAGATGGGATCCACCTGCTCCTTGATGACCTCATACAAGGCAATGATGCTGTCAGGCCTCAACCTGTAGCGATCAATGACCTCGTCATCAGCCATTCCAAAGAGTGTGACCCTTGGGCGGTATACCCTGGGCCTTGGTGGTCGTCTATACATCCTGTGCCCTCCAGGTGGGGATGGACTCCTGTGTGGCTGGTGAGCCAGAGCCTCCTCACTTGCAACAGGTGAAGGCTGTTGATGAGGCGTGCTTGGGGTTTGCTGATGTTCCCTAGCTCTCTCCCTTGCACGCCTTCTACGCAGTCTTCGCAACAATATGTAACCCAACATACTGTTTGCTCTCTCTATCTGTCTCTATCTATCTGTATCTATCTATCTGTCTCTCTCTCTCTCTCTCTCTCTCTCTCTCTCTCTGTCTATCTCTCTCTCTCCCTCCCTGAGTGGAAAACAAGCCACAAGTGAGTGTGTTGAGTTGTCCCTTTAAGTACTTGCTAGGGCATTGTGTAGGTGTGGTGATGAGGTGAGTGCTGACCAATGGTGAGTTGTTTGTGTCCAGGTAAGTGTTTGCAGGTGTGTGTGTGTTATAAGATGTGGTGTGTTGTGCTTGTTCTGTGTGTGCCATTTGCGGGCGTGCAGTTGTGGGGTGCAGGTCGCGTGTTGATGTTTCCCAGGTGAGCTTGTATTTGCAGGGTCCGCTTTGTGTGATGACCCCCATTGTTCCGTGCCATGTTGTGTTGTTGTTTTTTTGTGTGTCATTGTTCCTGTGGTGTTGGTTGTTGTTTTGTGTGTAGTGATTTGTGTTGTGTGTGCATGTTTTTGTGTTGTTTTGGCATTGCACGGGTTAATTTTCCCATTTACATGGTTGTGCGGTAAGCCTTTTGTGTGTTTTCCTCTGTAACGGGTGTTTAGTTTTGGCCGTTAAGTGTCTAACGTGTGTGAGAAGTGGGTCTTAACTTTTAGCCGTTAGGTGTGTCTTTTTTTCAGCCGTTATCAGTACCGCAAGCCTTTGAATAGCTCTGGGGTATGTTGTTCCATGCGTCTGAATGCACGTAAGTGTATCGGCCGTAGGAATTGTGCAACTGCCGTTAGCTGTTGTTTAGACGGATCTTTGAATTGCAACATGACACTTAACGCACCCGTTAGTGATTTTTTTGGTTAACGGCTGCCTTTAAATCGAGCCCCTGGTGTGCCCAATCAAACAGGCAATGTCATTCACCATTCACTAGTATGTATATAAACGTGTAATGAAATACTGTCAGATACTTTGTTTTTCTCCATTCTCCAGAGAAAAAAGGGGAAGGAGGGCATGAGAATCAGGCCAACACTTAGTACATCAAGTAGTGAGTAGGGGACCTGTTATGTAGGATCATGTTGTGTTAAATAAGCTAGATAAAACACATATAATGCATAAAAGATTTTTAGAAAACGAAACGTTCACTTTCTGCCACGGCACCCCCCAACTCTAAGACCTAACTAGTCACAGAAAACCCAAATCAGGACTGGTGGTTTGGGCAGGGCATGAACAGAGAGTGTGCAACTGAAACCTCAAGAACGCTCCCAAACTAGGGCAACCAATAAAATGCTGAAAATAAATGTTTGATACAGCCTGGTAAGCTTTATGGTCTGGCAGAGTTGCATAGTTACAAAGCAGCTAGTGATTGCAAGGCAAAGAGCAGACAACGAGCGGCACAAAGGACTCTACTAGAAACAGCCCTACATTACAGAGCATTTTTCTAGGATTATAAGCAAATACCTGAAGTGCATGGTCTGTACCCAAGAATGTCCATAATAAAGGAGTAGGGGGTGGAATCAAAGAAATCGGGGATAATGTAAGGACTAGGAAGGAAGATAGGGAAAGACAGGGTAAAAGAAGGAGAGAAAGTTTTGAAACCATTTGCAAGCATAGATTCTTATGCACAGAGTTGAAAGTCACTCATCATGCCCATTGGAGTAAATTAAGCTTATCACATGTAGGGAGTACAAAAAGAAACAAGGACTGTATGCAATCTCCAAAACACACGACTAGGCAAGTGAAACCTTCATATAGTTATTAAAAAAAAATCCCATGTGGGGTACATCTCTTATATCAGAGAATGACTGATTGTGATCTTACTAAATAGAAATGATGTGATCACTTAAGTGGAAAATAAATGTCGGTACCACAGCTGATGAATTACCAGGTGGAACCAGAGGATGGTGGGCTAGCACCACTGTTTATGATCAAGTTGGGAGTAGTCCGGTACACCATAGCCTAGGATGATGACCATGAATAGAAATTAACCCTCACGTCAGAACAAAAGTATTGCTATATTGCTAGTTAATTTCCATAGGGATCATCAATGAACACCAGCACATATAAGACCTGAGTTACAAAAACATTTAAACTAAGTTGATGACTTAGCTAATATTGCAATATCTACATAGATAACACAGCTATCGTCAAAAATATAGTAATGCAACTCTGGAAAAGTCAGTATTGCCTACAAGCTAGACATGGTAAAATCACAGACATAAGATGTTATAGAAACATCTTGTAAGTTGTAAAAGCAGTTCTTTAAATACATAGAATATAACAAAAGTAAGAAACTTGGGTAAAACTGTTCAACTCTTTTGGCAAACTCAGCACTTGTAATGACACCACTTGAGACCCTCATACCCTGTTATCTGTCTCCTACTGTAAGCTCTGTGGGGCAGGGAACTTTCTCCTATTGTTTCTATGACTGTGACACTTATTTTGTTCCCATTTATTTATTGAAACACACTTCTATTACTTACTGGGGGCTGGAGGTAGAGTTCCAACCTTCTTTTATTGATCTAATGTTGTAAGCAGGGGTAGCAGTAGAACTGGAGGGTTCTGATACAGGAAGGTTGATTCATAGGTAGCTGCATATAATAGCCGGCATGTAGATGGGGTCTCTAATTTATGCTGGCACACCATTATGGTTCATTGAGAAGCTAAAGGGGAAGCACCATTTATATTTAATGCACAGGCTGTGAATGTGATCACTAAATGTTTGAGTTGCCTTCACTGCTGTAAGGTGTTGTACAATATCATTATAAAATTGTATTTCTGCTGCAAACATGCATTGAACTACCCAGGGATCAACTCACGTTTGCCATGCATTCAAACATCATACCTTTATTAACTAGACTATTGTATGCTATTGCTCCACCATCAAGATTCTGTAGGTTAGTATTAGAAAGGTATCTGTCTTCCTCAAGAGTGTCAAGTTGTTGACCTAAATGGGACAAACCTTGCACAGTTCAGTATGTTGGAGCGCATCACTATCATGAGCTCTGCCATTGTAGATTGAATGTATTTAGTTGGAAATGAAGCTAGATTTTGTTTGCTGATCGAGTCTGACTTTTTCATAGTCATGGTTTGATTTAGCTACTTAAAAGAAGAGTTTGTATTAGTTCTAGAGGTGTAGGTGGGGGAAGGAGAGAAGGACACACATGGAGAGGCCTGTGGCCCCTCTACTTGACCAGAGTGAGGAAAGCAGAAAACCTTAATAGAAACTATGGGTGTCTCCTACTTGTTTTTCTTGACATCAAATTCAAATGCGTAGAGATTGCTTTAGGGCACGGAAAGTGCTACATATAATCTATATGGAATAGAGAAATAACTTATATGTGAAGTCCGTCTTGGGGCCTAATCAGGATGAAGCCAACTGCTGCTAGGACACTCATCTTAACTTTTGTGTCTTAATTTAATGGAGGTGTATGTTTGGGTGCTAAACCCAAACATAGAATGAAATAGAATACGACCAACAGTGGAAGTTTTAAAGAAATCCAACCTTCCACATCTTCTTTTTTGAGGGGAGGGTTGCCAACAGGGAGACAAAGGAATGGGTTCTGTCAGGCTAAATATAGTTCAGAGAAGAAAGAGAGAGGGGATAGGTACAGAGGAAGATTCAGAGGATCTAAAAAGGTAGGCTGCCCCAAAAGAGCAATACTTAACCTTGCTGCCTAAGACGAGTAGAGATGGAGTTTTTAATCTATCAGATAATACGTTGCAGCATTCTGAGGTTTCTCTTTTAAAGAAAGGATTGAAATTTTCTCTTGAAACTAGATCCAATCATTTAGAGGTTTTTATTGATTTTAATAAATGTATAAGAAAATTGACACTTCAGCTATTTGTTAGGTTCAAAGAACTGGAAAAGGAAAAGGAGTTTGTTGATGTAGACTTGAAGTATATAAAAGATAAAGAATGTGTTGAGTTATTGTGTGATCTTTTAAAAGAAAATGATGGTTGTTGGGGAGAGAACTAAAGAGGAATTTGAGGTTGTTAGAAACTTTATTAGAAATCCCTTTAAAAGGAAATCCTCTTTTTATCCTGCCCAATTTAGGGGCCCTTTTGTGGAAACTTTTTTCCAACTAGTAACGGAAGACTATAATAAGCTTAACAAGGGCAATAAGCATATTAAGGGCAAAGAGAAGAAAGACAAGCACTAGAGATCCTTGAGGATGAAAACCAAATAAGGTTGAGAGAAGCCGACAAGGGCGGTTCGATCATCGTGAAGAACACATCTGGTCACGTGGAAGAAGAATTTAGATTATTAAATTATAAGTATCCTTACCGAATCCTTAAAATTATCCTAATTTAGCCTTTCAGAAAGACCCTTTGATTTATTAGGTAAAGCTTACAAAAGAGGTATCATTAGCAACATGGAGATGAGATTCCTAGTTGTGGAGTATCCAGAGGTAGCCTTCCTATACCATTTGCCTAAGTCCACAAAAATATAGATAGGCCACCAGGGGCTAGATTCAAATGTAGGTGCTAATTTTATCTCCAAGTATCTCCATAGACTTCAATAGGACTTTTTTTTTATAAAACGGGAGGTAAAATTTATCTGCTGCATTTGAATCCAGCCACGGATCAGCCGATCATAGCCGTGTTAATTCTTTTACATCCAATCTTTCTATGGTTTTAGATTTTTTTTTTTTGCAGAAACATGTTGTCTATTTGTTTAGTTATATAAGGGAAAGCCAACATGTTTTAGAAAGAATTGGTGGACGTATGTGGCAGGAAGGCTATGTCTGGATAACTCTTGATGTGGTTTCTCTTTACACAAACATTCAACATCTTCTAGGATTAGAGGCTATTGCCTTTTTCCTGGATATGGAGGAGGATATGCAGATTGCTCAAAAGGAATTTCTTTTGAAATGAATCAAGTTCATTTTGGAGCACAAGTTTTTTGTTTTTCAGGGTATGTATTACCTGCTGATCAAGGAAACTGCCATGGGTACCAGTTTTGTGCCCTCTTATGCCAACCATTTTATGGGCTATTAGGAACATCTTGTAATTAAAAATTTGGTTGGCTGGGGAGCGGGCCTGGTATACTGTGGCTGTTTCACTGAAGATATTTTAATTGTTTGGGATCAGAAACTGGGTGATATACCTTCCCTGTTAAATCTGTTTAAATTTAATGATAGGGGCATTTCTTTTACTATCAGCATTCAGAAAGTGTCAATTGAATTTTTAGATTTATTGTTTACTGACAAGAAAGGAGAGACAATTATTAGTTCCATCTATAAAAAATAAACAGCATCCAACCAGTATCTTAGAGCTGACAGTGGCCATTTTAATAAATGGAAAAGGAACATTCCCTTCTGTCAGTATTACCGGCTGTGACTTAATTGCAGCCAGGTGGAGGATTTTAATGAAAAAAGTAAGGAACTCAGAAAGGACTTTATTGAAAAAGAATATGATGGCCAACTTTTGGATGAAGCATACAGGAGTGCTTATAACTTGAATAGGGGAGAAATTATAGTTGCCAGGGACAGGCACCAGAAGGGAGCTGTTCAAAATGATAGAAGAACCTCATTTGTGACTAGGTACAACATTGCAGGAGGTAAGATTAAGAGCATCATCTCGGATCACTAGATGGTTTTGGGGTAGGATCAGCTACTTAAAGAATATTTGAGTGAGACACCCCTTATTACTTTTAGAAAAAATTAAACTATTAGAACTGCTGTAGACCTATGACTGTAACTAATAAGGAGGTTTATATACAGCCCGGTTTCTTTCATAAATGCATGGGTAATTTCAAATGTAGTAGTAAGAAATGTGGTGCATGTCCTTTTATGATGCAAGATAAAAAAATCCTTTGTAGACGTGGATCAAAGGAAGTGTTATGAGTTAAAGCAGTTTATTAACTGCAGCACTAGTTTTTTAGTATATTTAGTTATTTGTGGGTGTGGGGCTACTTATGTGGGTCTCACTACACGCGAGTTAAGAAAAAGAATAGGAGAACATAAAAGGAAAATGTAGAAAAAAAGAGAGAGATCATAGTTTAATTAAGATATTTATTTGCACTATATTAATTAACTATTTGTCTTTTTGTTTTTTTGTCTCTTATCTCTTCCTTTGGATGCCACTGGTTAGTAGAGATGGGCGAAAGTGTTCCTGTGAGAAACCCTGTGAAAACCAAGTTATTGTCTGTTTTTTCTTGGGAAAATTTCCTTTTAAATCAGCAAATACAATTTTCTCGTTTTTCACCCATTGGCCAAAATTCCCCGACAATTTTTCAGTGGCTAGAAAGTTTCCTCCCATTGATGTACACGGTTTTCTTTTTCACTATAAAAACATGACGTATTTGCGGAAATGAAACACAATAGGAGCAGCTACAGAGTGAGGTAGACGTGCTGTGCTGTTCTGCTGTGAACTGTTTGTAAAACAGAGACAAGAGAGGCTCATAGTGACTGCCATCACTATGAGCAGGCTTAACACTAATAGAAGGAAGAACTGCAAGAACCCTTTTATGGCCACTGAGTCTGAGGAGGATGAAGTGAGCACAACTGAACCAATGCTGTCCAGTCCCACTAAATCATCCCTACAGATCTTGGTGAATTTAATGGGAAAGGAGGAAGAAAGGGGTACTAGTGAGTGCAGGAGAGATCAGCTGCCTGTGCTTTCTGCAAGATGTGCTGCCCCTGCTGCCACCATTGCTGTACCTGCTATCACCATCGCTGTACCTGATGCCAGATGTGCTGCCCCTGCTGCCACTAGTGCTGTACCTGCTGCCAAACATGCTGCCCCTGCTGCCACTAATTTTTGCCTGCTGTCAGACATGCTGCCCATGTTACTGATACCACCATTGCTGTGCATGCTGTCAGATTTGCTGCCCCTGATGCCACTAGTGCTGTACCTGCTGCCTGAAGTGCTGCCCCTGCTGCCACTAATGCTGTGCCTGCTGTCAGAAGTGCTGCCCATGCTACTGATACTATTATTGCTGTGCCTGCTGTCAGATGTGCTTCCCCTGATGCCACCAGTGCTGAACTTGCTGCTAGTGTGTGTCTTGTAATACTCAGGAGGGGGGAAGGAGAAGATGATGTCAAAAGTGACCGCCAGTGCTAATACTACTACGACTAATGTCCAGCAACTTGTTAGCATTAGGATTGAAGGAGGGGGTAATCAACAATATCCTCATATTACTATGACTGTGAGGAGGAAGACTGAACTTAATGTGATTGGTGTTAGTAGCAGTAGCAGTAATGGTGAAGTAGCTGGAGTGGTAGGGGAAACATTTTAAAGTGTCCAGACTAGCATTCAAGGGAGACCACACCAATCCTCTGACCCTGGGAGTCCTCCCTTTCTCTTCACTAAAGTGTCCAAGCAGAACAGGATCCTGAAGACTAAGAGGCCAAAACTGTTGTTAGGGGAGAGCAGGTGCACAATTAATACCATCACCACCAGCAGGAGCACAGCTCAGCTGTCTGTGCCTGCTGCTACTGCAGCCAATCTGCCTTCTTCAGGTCTAAATGAAATGCCAAGTGTGACATTAGGTGACCCTCTGTCACACTGTTCATCACCCCCACCAAGCAGCAGTGAGATGTCTGTAGTAGAGCAGCAGCATGTAGAGACTAGTGGTGGTGGTGATGATGTTGTAGAAGCTGAGGTGGAAGAGACATTGATGGTCTTTTTAGCGTAAACTGAGAAGAAATAGGAGACAGGGGTGAGGATGGGCATCACAACCACCACTAGCAGTGAGAATTTGGAATTAGATGAATTTGCACCTGCTCTAATTCCTGCTGCTGCTGAAATGCAAGGGCAGCAGGATTCTGAGGAGCAAGCTAGTGTGCCACAGACCACAGTGGGAATGGGGTCAACAAGTGATGCGGGACTAGGACAGGTCCCACTTGCCAGCATCAGCAATACTCCTGGTCCTAGTTGCAGTGCTGAATCTGAGGCTGTAGCAGCAACAACAGCAACATTATCCACTGCCATAGACAGTGAAGGGGAATGTAGAGGACAAGAAGAAAGAGGCCATTCTTCTCCACCTGTTCCCTTCCCCCTGAAGTCATGGGTGTGGGACTATTTTTCTCTTGGGGCAGGCACAGTGCAGTCATCACCAATGGCACTGTGCACAATTTGTGACAAGTCAGTGAGAAGAGGAAAGGAGGGAACACACCTTGGCGCAAGTGCCCTGATATAACACATGAAACACAGACACCATGACATTTATGTCAAACATATTAAAGCCAAACACCCACCACAGAAATCAAGCACCACTGTTGCTGTACCCCCTGACTCTCCAGAAAGGCAACTAAGAGGTGAGGCAAATATCAAAAAGGAGGAAAAGTAGAGCAACCCAGGCAGAGTCTGGAAGTTCCATGTCAAGTGAAACAACTAGCTTGTCATCACCATCACCTTCTAGGGTAACTACATCTTCTGCCAATCCAACTCATCCATCTTTACCTCCCCCGCCAAATGGAACCGTCATCATCCATCACCCATGTTACTGCTATTGTTGATCCCATTCCCTTTCAGCTGCCTAAGCAGTCTGCTGCTTAAACTGCTCAGCTCAGAGCAGCTGTTGCAAATTCCGCAATTATGGACTCAGGACAATGGCCAGTGGCAACTGGGCAACATGACCTACTGGCACTAGGCCAGTAGGTTTTTTTTTTTCCACAGGGCTTGTGCTTTAAAAATAAATAAATAAATAATCATAGTCCTACAAAAAAATAAACTATTTATGGGGATTTGTTTCTAACAAGCCTAAGTCCTACAGATCAATGTTTCCTTAGGGCTTGTGCCAAACAAGCCTAAGTCCTACAAATTAAAGTTTCTTGATGGCTTGTGCCTCTAATAAGTCTACGTCCTGCAAATCAATGTTTTCTCAGGGACTGGGCCTCTAACAACAAATCTAACAAATCATCCTCTACAAAATACTCTATCAAGTCAAGTATCAGTCCACTCCAGTGGCAGCTTATTTCAGGGGGTTCCCGTCTTTATCACTTTACATACAAATTTCTTATTTTATTGATTTATTTTGTTATTAGCTGTCCTCCCAATACCAGTCAAGACCCCCCCCCCAAAACAAATTCCCTGTTCAACTGATTCTTTCCCCAGACTCCACCCACCAACACAGGCACCCTCCTCAGACCTCTTTTATACCATGTCTTATGGGGGGTTTTATTTGTATTTAGGATTTATTTTGTATTAACTTCCCCCAATTCCAGTAAACAAACCCCCCAAAAAAACATTCCCTGTTCAACTGATTCTTTCACCATACCCCACCAACACAGGCATCCTCATGCCCCTTTTATACACATCATTCCTTCAAGTGAACACCAAGCAACAAAACAACACCAAACAGTGTAAAAAAAGCTGCACAGATATTAATTTACATTTTTTTTATTTCTAAATATGTAGAAATATGTATTTCTAAGGGAAATTGGTCTAACAAATAAGTTTAAAAAATCTTGGCAATTTATTCTTGACTTGATCTACATCATATGGAACTTTACCCTAAAATGACTAGAGAAAGCATTGGAAATTGTATTCTTCATTAAGACCCATTGGTACAGAGTTTGTCAATTCATCTTATCTTGTGTTGTAATAAAATACATTCTATATTGCCACCCCTTTTGGGGGGCATTGTAAAACATAAACCACATAGTCAGTAATACAGTTGTAAAATCCTTTTTCTCCAGTGCTTTGACAAGATTTTTCCTTATGTTGGATGTAGTTGCATGTAATGCATTGCTTGTGGCCACATTTGCAATTGCCCATAATTACTGAGCCATCTACTTTACCCAGAGTCCTCTTTGTAGTTTTCAAAGATCGTTCTACATTGTTCCGTTCTAAGTTATTCTTTAAATGCCTGGATTTTCTGTAGATAATTTCTAGCTTCTTAGGTAGAAGGGGCCTCAGTAGCTTATCTACCCTTAAAATGGACCAATGCTTCGCAAGAATATTGTGGATCTTCTTACCTGCCGAATTGTATTGGTGACAAAAGTTATAGTAAGGAAGGTTTATACTTCAGCTTGTGGGCCTACCTACAGACCTCAGATGCTCATTTAAACTTTCAATGAAGGCCTGAACCATGTGGATGTCAGCAAATTATATTTGGCTGGCACTCACATGGGCTAGGACTCAGACATGCAACTCCTACATCGAGATTGATAGTGGAGTGCAGGAGAAGTGAGTTTACAACATTGGCAAACAGAACTGTAGTGGTGGCTGCTACATTTTTGTCACCCAGGTGAAAAAGACTTTAATGCAAATGCCCAAGAAAAGGCAGAAATGGCTGCACCCTCAGAGCATATGCAAGACTAGGGCCTCAATTCAGTTGTGGCTGACACACACACAAAAAAAACACCTGACGGCACTTTTTCAAGCACGTAGGGCTCTAAGGTTATCGCCCATTGAAACCCATTAAAACAAGTCTCCTTTTCCAAATCAATTCCATGAGTTAGGCCAGTAATTTTCAATCAGGGTGTCACGGCACTTTGGTATGCCACTGGGATCCACTCAGGGTACCCCATATTTTCTATAAAATCTTTGATAAAATGGGAATAATAAGTTTCAAATGTCTATATCTTGCCATTTTGCTGCATGATGCGTTTATTTATATTATTTTGAGTGTGAGACCTAAAAAGAGCTATGTATTTATGCATTTGTATTAACTATTACGTGCTTGACAGATTACCTATATGATCTCAGGTGTGCCCCGAAACTTCCCGACTGCACGTTAGGGGTGCCTTGAAAAAAATAGGTTTAAAACCACTGTGTTAGTCATTAAGATGCGTCAATGGACCCAGTCTAATTGGTGAAAATCTGCACCCAGTTTTTTTGGGTGCAGGAATTGAAAAGGGGAAAAGAAAGGAAGAAAAAACTTAAATGACCAGTGGGTGTATTCATATGGGGCCCTAAGCCCTATATCAATCCATCCAAAATATGAAAAAAATACGCACAATGTTAGTAGAATTAACCTTATGAATGCCAGTGGGGTATGCAATGTATTGCATAGTGTTGCATACCCAACTGGTACTCAAAGGGTTAAAGCTACTAAGTTAAAAACATCACATGAACACAAAGACTGACCAGTAATCCTGATGTCCAGCTGGGTCTTCAGCACCTTGTTCAGCTAATGTCCATCTTCTTCTGTCATCTTCTATCTTCCTTCTTCTTCTTCATCTTCTCTCTTCTTATCTTCTGTTCTTCGTTGTTGTCCCAATGATGTACCTGAGAAAAAGAAAAATAAGCCTTTGTTAAATATGCTTTAAAAATAAAATATTTTTCCAAGATATGTAGTAGTTAAATCTGTGGGAAAAATAGGTCCCAATGCAAAAAAAAATTATTCAAATCCATTTTGTGAAAGATGATGTTGTAGTCCACAATTAACATCTAATATATTGTGTCCCCAAAAATAAATGAGATGAGGCACTGAATGGGTTAAACGATGCTGTCGCCACTGCCGCTGTCACCGGTGGTGGTGGAGGCCAAAAATCCCCCCCTCCTTCATACCTTCTGGACCGGTGAGGGGATGAACCCAGCTAGAAGCTGATTGGCTAGGAGGTATGTAAGCACACATCCCAGTCAATGGAAGGCTGGAAACCATTTTTGAACAGAGACAGGCCATATAAAAGCCAGTCTCTGTTAATTTTTTTCATAGCAATAGCCCGAGAGGTTTGAAGGAGGGGGGAATTTTTGGCCTAAATTCCTGTCCCCACCTCCAGCAACAGCGGCGGTGGCAACAGCATCATTTAACCCATTGAATGCCTCTTCTAATTTGTTTGGGACACAATAAATTAGGTATTCATAGTGGACTACAACAACAAGTTTCGCATTGGAGCACAATCTATTTTTCTTATTAAAATGCTGGCACAGATATAACTCTTTGAATGCCAGAGAGGTAACTAACATTGTGGTATCAGTTCATCAGGAAACTGAATACCAACAGTGACACAATTTGTGTATAGGTCAGTAGCCAGATTTGCCCTACTGGCTGTTTTATTGTGGTATTTTCAATCGAGGACTAGAATTTAGGCTTCAGAAAAGAAATAGACAAGAACGGGGTATTAAAGTGCAAATAACTCCAGTTTGATTTTAGATGTGAGTGTTGCTATAAGGTTGGAATAATAAACCACCTAGGAATTAGTCCCTGTTAAGGGACCATTTACACATCAGAAATGAATAACACATTCAGACTAAAATCATAATAGCACCATTATAGTTCAATGTTGTGCTCTCAACCAAAGCTTATAACCCTGTAGTACTAGAGTGTTGTCCATGTTATTGGGGTACTGCAGTGTTTATCAACCATGGTGCTGTGGCCCTTTGCTGTACCCTGGGCACATGCTTAGGGTGCCACCATTTTCTTTGTGGACAATGTGGACATTGTGTTTCAAATTTATTATATTTATGAAAATTGCCATCCACAACTTGCTAGGTTTTTTCATTCTGATTGGGAGAATAACTTTATTATTATACTAGCAATGTGGGACGGCGTTGCCCGTCAGGATATATAGGGAATTAATGCATACACACGGATGCATGACAAACACAGAGACATACAGGCAAATGCACACGCATGCACTGAGATGCATAAAGAGCGACAGTCATACACACATACATGCAGAGACATAGAGTGTGATACAGACATGCAACACACACAGTGAGAAACACACAGACACACACAGAGACACACACACACACAGAAGTGAATCATAAGGGGGTGACTTATGTGTCATTGTAATGAGTTTGTGTTTGTACTTATGCCTCCACTGTGGCATTCATTCATATAGTTGAAATGCATGTGGTAATTGCACATACTATGGTGGAAGGTGGATCGTGCTGGCTCCCGGGGTGTGAGTAAGTGGCATTCATTCATGTAGCTGAAATGCATGTGGTAGTTGGACATACTATGGTGGAAGGTTGATTGTGCTGGCTCCTGGGGTGTGAGTGAGAGTGAGACTATGGTGGAAGATGGATCGTGCTGGCTCCCGGGGTGTGATTACGTGTGAGTGATTGCATTTGAGTGCGAGATTGAGTGATTGTGTGTGAGTGATTGTGTGAGTCTGTTAGTGAGTGTGTGTGATTGAGTGAGAGTGTGTGAGTGAGAGGGTGTATGAGAGTGAGAGGGTGTGAGTGAGAGAGGGTGAGAGTGTGATTGAGTGTGAGAGTGTGATTGAGTGTGAGTGTGACTGTGAGACTGTGAGTGTGATTGACTGTGTGAGAGTGTGATTGATTGAGTGAGTGTGAGACTGAGAGTGTGAGACTGTGAGTGTGATAGTGAGACTGTGTGAGAGTGAGACTGTGTGAGAGTGAGACTGCGAGAGTGTGAGACTGCGAGAGTGTGATTGAGTGTGAGAGTGACGGTGAGAGTGTGAGAGTGACTGTGAGAGTGTGAGAGTGACTGTGAGAGTGTGAGACTGAGAGTGTGAGACTGTGTGAGACTGAGAGTGTGAGACTGTGTGAGAGTGAGAAAGACTGTGAGAGTGAGACTGAGAATGTGAGACTGTGTGAGAGTGTGAGAGACTGTGAGAGTGTGAGACTGAGAGTGTGAGACTGTGTGAGAGTGTGTGAGACTGTGAGAGAGTGTGTGAGACTGTGAGACTGTGAGAGAGTGTGAGAGTGCGAGAGTGTGAGAGTGTGAGACTGTGAGAGTGTGAGACTGTGAGAGAGTGTGTGAGACTGTGAGAGACTGTGAAAGTGTGAGACTGTGAGAGACTGTGATTGTGAGAGACTGTGAGACTGTGAGAGTGTGAGACTGTGAGTGTGAGACTGTGAGTGTGACACTGAGAGTGTGAGACTGTGAGAGTGTGAGAGAGACTGTGTGAGTGTGAGAGAGTGAGAGAGACTGTGAGAGACTATGTGAGAGAGTGAGAGTGAGTGAGTGTGTGAGTGAGTGTGAGAGAGTGAGTGTGAGAGAGTGATTGCGTGTGAGAGATTGAGTGTGTGTGTTGTTTTTTGTCTGTGTTTGTGTCTGTGGTGTAGGAGAGAGTGGCAGCCATTTTGTTTTTTCAGTTACTTGGATAGTGGTGGGCAGGCTGGATAGTGGGGGCAAGCCAACTCCCTGTATGATTTAAATCACTCCCCCATTGAATCACCGAATGGGAGCAGTAACTCCTCCTTCCTTAACCCTTTGAGTTAAGTAAGGGTTAAGTTGAGCTAACATAGCAATATAACACACGGTGGCTCTTCAGTTGAGGCAACGTAGCAATATGCTGAAGGAACAAATAGAAAGTGGTGTTTGAGGCTTGCCCTCTGTAACATACAGCAAAGCGTCTCTCTCCCTTTAAGGAGAATGGGCGGGAATCAGGAAGCAGGAAGTGGAGGAGTGACATTTGAAAACAGACAGTGAGGTGACTGAAAAGATGAAGAGTTAAATTAAAGGGTTGCTATTAAGTCTATCCCTGAGTTTGTATTTTATGGAAACATTACACCCTCGTACTGAAACAGAGTGTATGGAGGGTTACAATTATCTGTGCGAGGTGAAACAGTGTGTTTGTGGGGTCATGATCCTGAGTGAGAGTGTGTGTGGACCAGGAGAAGTTATTGATATCCCCTACTTCAGGAACAAGTGGCAGCTATATTTTTTTTTTTTGTCAGTTGGATACTGGTATGCTGACTGGAGGGGGCGGGCCAACTCCCTGTATGATAAACATGCCCCAATGAATCACCCAATGGGAGCAGTGAAGTCCCCATTGAATCGCCCAATAGGAGTTGTGTCTCCTAATGAGACATAAATTATGTAATGAGACATTCTGTTCAATGAGAGTTTCTTTTCTGAGGAAACATAAATTATGTTCTGTGTGTGGGGTACCATAAATTATGCAATGAGGCTTATACTTTTATATATAGAGATATTTTTATCTTCAATAAGTTCTTGTCAAATAACCTATATAAATTTATGGGGTGCTCTAAAAATTCCAAAATGTGTGTTAGGGGTGCTTTAAACTAAAAAAGACTGAGAATCACCATGTTAAGGAGATTAAAAATTAATCCTTTCAGTGCCAGAGAGTTATGGAATGCATTGCTCTTCAATGTGTTGCATACCCATCTGACACTCAAGGGGTTAAGAATGAAAAATTGTCAAATATCAGTTTAGATTATATAGAAGTGTAGTGACAAAGGATGTGATGTTTTGTTGCCCTAAGGCAGTGGTCTCTTTCCTTAGTCCATATTTTTATGCTTTCCCTGTTTTGTACATAGGTAAGTTAATTAAATGGCTGATTAACTCTCCTGTGTCCAAGAAGGGAAATCCTAAAGGCGTGGTTTGTTAGGGGTCCTTGAGGAAAGGTCTGGGAACTACTGTCCTAAGGCAAAGTAATAGATTGGAGACATCTCTAGCATCCAAGAGGTTAAGATGAGACAGTTTTACTTCTGAAAATAGTTGTGTAATAAAAGGGCAAACAGGTAAAACAAACTTGCCTTTTGCTTTCCTTACATAGTTAAACATATTCACTGTTAAAAAATAAACAGAGCAACTTGTTTGTTGAAAAAGTAAAAGTACATTTTTAACCCTGTAAAGTGAAACAAACACTTTATTGTGACTTGGGTGATTTTAAAATTACTTCAAAATCCTGATAGGAACTAGCAGTTGGGATGGAGAGCGGAATGTTAGAATATGCCAGCCAGTACTGCCTAATTTGTATAAACTGATAAACAAGTAAAGTTAAATATATCATAATACAGGGCTCAAAATTTCCACTCGCCTCAACTGAGTGAGGGTGAGTGGAAATGGCCACTTTCACTTAAAGGGATAGTAATACTTAAGTATTACTAATCCCTATAGTAAAGCCCTACAAAAAAACACCGTATTGCCCCAGTGTCATCTCTCAAACCTTTATGGTTTGAGAGATGAATGCTTCTAAAGTTGCCCTCTCCCTTCCCCTTCCCCGTAGTCAGCATTCTAGCTGACTGCAGGGAAGAGAGTCGTACGACTTTCAGGCGTCTCTCCAGCACAGCCTGATAGCATTAACTAAAAAAAAAACTTTCACTGAAATGGTCTTCTACATGTGCTTGGTTTGCAAACACACGTAGAAGACCTTTTTAGTGAAAGTTTTTTTTTTTTAGTTAACGTGATCGTGGCTCTGCTGCAGAGCCGCCTGATGATCTGTGACCGGATTTCTCTTCAGTCAGCTACAAAGCTGACTTCGGGGAAGGGGGAGGGAGAGGGCAACTTTAGAAGCGATAATCTCTCAAAACATAAAGGTTTGAGAGATGACACTGGGGGCAATACGTTTTTTTTTTTGTAGGGCTTTACTATAGGGATTAGTAATACTTAAGTATTACTATCCCTTTAAGATGACCAGACATCCCTGGGGACAGTCCCTGGACTGAGGGCACTGTCCCCGGAATGAGCATTCAGCTCAGCCACATTGTTCATTGGCAGGAGCAGACTGACCGGTCCGGCATTTGGTCATGGAGCAAGGGAGCGCCGCAATGGGGGGCCTGGCCATGCCGTGGGACAAGTGCATACTTTACAGTGGTACCTCTGCTCTGAGCTGGCAGTTCAAGGGGCCCACACTGCCTCTGCATCCAGTTGCTGCTCAATATAAGTGGACTAAGCCGCATTGAAATAAAAATGTATCTTCTCTGGTGGAGAGGGAGCCTCTCTTCATAAGTTGTTCTGATGTTTCGTGTCATTAAAGGCTGTGTCACGTGACAGTGCTGCCGGTTGTTATTCAGCAGAAGCAGTCACCAGAGAGGCTAATATTGAAGAACGGGAACATTATATAGAGGATGAGGAAGTGCTGAAAGGAAGCATAGATTGGGTAGGGGAGCAAAGAGAAGGTATGAAAGAGAAGACAGAGGATGATGATATATTGCTTTTGTTTGGACTGTCTGTAGGAGGATGGCGCTATTAGTTTGTTGGGGAGGGCTGAAGAGAGGGACACAATAAAATAGTTTGCTGCTGTGTCGTGTCTGATATAATATGGGCCCCATGGCCAGCTTAACTCTAGAAGGTGACAGTCAAACAAACAGGAGCATACTTCCAAGGGAAGAGATTTTCCACTGGCCAGTCTTCATTTTATCCAGTGGGTAGCATGTTTGAATTCAATTCAAACATACACCCCACTTACTTTCCTGCCCCCCTATGACTTATGAGGACCTGCTTTCCACTTGTACAATTGGACATCTGGCAGGAAGTGGTGCTGAGGAAAGTGTAGCGGTGGTTATGAAGTCCTGGCTGTGGTAGCTTTTATAACAATAATTATTTGAAGTTCCCCTCCCCTCTTGCACATTCATCTGCCCTCAAATCACTGTCCCACTTCTTGGTGATATTTAAGCAATAATCAGAGCACAGAGTGTGTTGAAACCCATGGGGATATTTGCTGGGGCTTTTACTATTTTACCCTAGCTTTAGTGCTTCATATTTAAATATAATCCATTACTGTATTCAATTCAATACATTGTGGGAATGATCCATTGAGAAATACCAATGCCAGGCTAACATAGTTAAAACCCCAGAAAGTATCTCCATACCTTTCAAACACACTTTTTGCTTGAATTACTGTTTAAATGTCATGAAGCACCAGGAGAGTGACTTGAAGGATGCTAGAGGTGCAGAAGGGGAGGGAAAGACCTGCGGACCGCATCTGCTAAGTAAGGCATCTTAATGTTTTAAACACCCCCCAATTGCCCCACACTAAGCCAGTTGTCTTGTGAGTGTGACTGGGAGAGGAATGTGTCATTAAACAGCAGTTTGTTGGTTCTGCCTGCTGTTGCTGTGGTTGCTGGAACCTGATGGCTATTTAAACCAGTGTTCAGAATAACCTTTGAGTGCCAGAATTGTGTGCAGCACATTGCTCTGCACATGTAGTGCTTCCTACTATGAAGGGGGGTGTAGACACAACTGCGACCTTACAATTGAAATGGAGATGCACAAGTTACATCACAGAGCTTACAAAAGGAGCGGGCAGTGTATGAAGGAGGGTGGGGTGAGAAGTGTGTGGAGCAAGATGGGGTGGGCAGTGTGGGGGTGGACAGTGTGTGGGGTGCAGTGTTGAGGTGGATAATGTGGGTAGTGTGGAGGTGGGCAGGGTGAACAGTGTGGACAGTGTGTGGTGAGGGTGGACAGGGTGTAAGGGTGGTGAGGGTGGACTTGATCCTTGGCCTTCATGTTTTGAGGCACTTGCTTTCTAAGCAACAGCAGGCATCAAGATTGGAGAATTAAAGGGATAGTAATGGTTCACAAAAATAGCAGCTCCAATTAATCATCATAGTATTTGAGCCATAGAGAGTGTTATTTCAATACTGTCAGAGTTGTAGTTAAAGAGTAATTGAATGATAGTTTCCCCCTCCTGCCCCTTTTATCTAGTGTAAGCCTCTTCCCCTCAGATGTGGAATCTGGTCCACAGACCAGACAGTTCACAGCAAGGGACAATTTTCTTACTGTGAGAACAATGAAAACCCTGTCCCCATTGACAGGTTTTTCCCTTATATTAATTGAAGATTGTCCCTCTCTGAAATCCACTTGGACGTCACCCTGCTGCTCTGAGCCCAGCAGTGTTACATCATTAAAAGGATTGGGAGGGGGATACTTTATCATTCAATTACTCTTGAACTACAACTCTGACAGTACTGAAATAACACTCTCCATGACCCAAATACTATGAAGATTAATTGGAGATGCTTTTATTATGAAACATTATTATCCCTTTAAGTCTGTGTCTGCTCTATAGTCAAGTTTTGTATAGCTAATTGCTTAACAGTGACACCTGCAGTCAGTTGGGACCTGTATTACCTCTTCCTGTGCCAGGTCTAAGTGTTTTCAGTTTAGATCCAGTATTTCAACTTCTTGTTTATTGTTTGCTGATTCATTTTACATTGTTTCTAGATTTGCAGTTCGTACTTACCTGCATTGATCTCAGATGTTTGTTCTTGCTTAACTGGTTTTGTAAATAAAATCTCTTATCAATTCACTCATAGTAAATTGAATTGTGAGGACTGGCCCTAATATTTTAAAGTTACAGTTGTGAACCCGCTCAACCACAAAACTATCCTTCCCTATAACCAAAACATCTAAACTGCATATTCTCATCTAAGCTGCATATCCTTAATCTACAATTACCCCCCCACACACTCACACACACACAGCTACATGGGAAGTCTCAGGTTTGACCATGAGACTCGGGGGGGGGGGGCAGGTCTGGTTGCACTGTGATAAAGAAGTGATAAAGAGGAGATGACTTCTCCGGTGATATCACTTCTACAGTTCCTATGTTATTCTGTGGAGCCAATGATCTAATGTGTCTCCAGATTTGGAGATCTTAGTGCATTGGCTCCATAGAATAACAAAGGAACTGGAGAAGTGATATCAGTGGAGAAGTCATCTCCACTTTATCACCTCTTTATCACATTTTAGTGCATCTCCCCCGTGGTGTGACCCAAATCTCAGGGTATCATGGTGAAGGGCCACATTCTCAAGGTGATAGAACTCAGTGTTAACTACTATCCTATCTCATTTAACTGCTTATTTGCTGCAGTTTGCTGCCTTTTCCACCAGAAAGTCAGAGGGAGATGTCTGTTCCCTTTTGTATGTTCAGGCAGTGAAAACGCTAAGTTACATCATGTTAAATGTTCCTCGAGGACTGATAAGAACACCTCCCGGTCAGAGCAAGCAGGGATATATATTGCCTGAATCAACGTTCTGGGTGACAGGTGACTCATTTTTAAAGTTCCCAGGTATGCCACGAGCAATGACTCCTAGCCCCAAGGAGGATAATAAAGGAGCAGAAGAAAGTGGAACCCAATTAGGCAAAACAGACTAGGACCATAAACAGGCTTCCGTGCCAGTGCTTGTATCATGATGTCAGTAATGCGGAAGTAACCGCAATCATGCCTCTCGACACACCACAGAGGAAGGAGGCACAGGAACACTAAGGCCTCCTTAAGGGGACTGTGATAGTCCCTGAATTTCCCACTTCTTAATACGTGATTGAACAGTACTGACTGGCATTTTCAAGGCTTTGGATATCTTTTTATATCCTTTTCCATCTTTATAAAGTTCCATTACCTTGTTACACAGGTCTTTTGACAGTTTCTGCTCCCCATGGCTCAGTATCTAGCCTGCTTAGTGCATCCATGTGAGAGCTAACAGACTCATTGACTATTTATACACAGACACTAATTGCAATTTATAAAGCCACAGGTGTAGGAAATTAACCTTTAATTGCCATTTTAACCTGTGTGTGTCACATTCTGTGTCTGTAACAAGGCCAAACATTCATGGGTATGTAAACAGGGCCATTTGGGTGATTTCTGTTATCATTATGATTTAAAAAGGAGCCAAACAACTGTGTAATAATAAATGGCTTCATATGATCACTATCCTTAAATAAAAGACAGTTTATCAGTCATATTTTCAAAATCAATGCCAAGATTTCACAATTTCTGCCAGGGTATACAAATTTTTAAGCACAACTGTATATATATATATATATATATATATATATATATACACACACACACACACACACATAATAATATACAAGGATCTCATACTGTAGAGTGATGTGTAATATATTGGTATGTTTGCTAGTATTTTTTTATTTAGAAAGTGTTTTACTAGTTTTTGAGTATGTACTGGAGAGCTTTTAAAATACAAAGTTACATATTTACACAAATAACCTTATCTTCCCTCCTAAATAACACCTCCATTTTCTATAACTGTCAAAGGCTCCACAATTTACCCTGTAGAGAAGGCCCGCTGCCTCTGGGTAACTTTGGACTCTTATCTTTCCTTCTCCACCCACATTACCAACGTTACCAAAACCTGTTGCTTCTTTCTTCGGAATACAGCAAAAATCCGGCCATTCCTCTCTCACTCTAGAACAGAAACCCTCATGCATGCTCTTATTCTCTCTCGCCTGGACTACTGAAACACCTTACTTATTGGTCTTTCTACTAACCACTTCGCTCCTCTTCAATCAGTTCTTAATTTAGCCACCAGAATACTCTTCCTCTCTTCCAGAACAGTACTTACCCCACCACTCTTAAAATCACTGTCATGGCTTCCCATAAAGCAGCGTATCACATTCAAAATCCTCCTCATTAGCTTCAAGGCTCTCCATCATTTGTCCCCGCCTTATATTTCATCATTGATATCCCGCCATATTCCTGCACATCCACTACGCAGCACACATGGTGGACGACTCTTTCCATTTTAACCATCATCGCTGTTTCACAATTGAAAGCTTTCTCACTTGCTGCCCCCCTACCTCTGGAACTCCCTACCACCCACTATTCGCCAAGCCTCTACCCTCAACAACTTTAAATCAAAGCTAAAACAGCACCTTTTATCTCTAGCAACAGCTTAATATGGAAACATTATCAAACATCATCATAAACCAGACACTGCACTTCCTCCTCTACCAGCTTGTATCTGTATGTCACTCATCCTATACTTAGATTGTAAGCTCTACTGGGCAGGGACCTCGTATCCTAATGTATACTCACCTGTTGTTCCCCTTATGACTGCCTATATAAGCGCTTAATCACCGCACTTATTGTACCCCTTCTATATTAAATGTAATCTGTAAAGTGGCCAGTACACCGGTTGGCGCTATATAAATAAAAATATATAATACAATACAAATAAACAAAAAACACACACACACACACACACACACATATATATATATATTTACATTTACATGTTGTTTTTATATACAGTGAAGCAGTGATGTTTAGGGATTTTAAACTCAGTAAAGATCTAATTTTTCCAGGTAGGGTAGGGTATTCCAGGCTTTCAGAGAGCCAAAGGAGAAGGTGGATTGACCAGCTTCTTTCTTGTAGTGTGGCATACTCAGCTATTTGTTAGCAGTGGAGCAGAAGTTAAAGTTATTATGGAAAGCTGGAGTTAGTATACTGCTCAGGTATACTGGTAGCCTTCTAAAAAGTGGTTAAAAACAAGGCAAGAAACAATCATTTAATAGGTATTGCAGAGTTTAAGTGATTTGTGCTTTGTGCCAAACACCATTGTTTTGTCAGTGTTTAAGAACAGTTTGTTTTTAGCAATCCATTTTCAACTTCAATGAAATCAACCTGTAATACTGCCTCAAATTTTATAATAAAATTCTAACTTATAAAGTCATATTTTAGCATTCATATTACAATTTTCTGTGTTTTTCTAAGCAATTATTTAACCACAGCTGTTTTCAACTAGCAGAAGAATACATTCCAGAAGTCTAATGTTACTCATGCTTGTGAATTTCCTCCACATTACAAAGAATGCTTGTCTCTTCATATTTGTAATGTAAATATTGACAGACGAACAGCTACACCAGAGTCGGAGAGCAAGGGATCTTTGTAGAGAAAAATACAGTATTGCAAGTGAAATGTAAGTTACAGTACAGGGATTAGTGCTGATGTGCTGCATGACCCAGGAGGAATGAGTACACCCTAGTGACTATTTACATGCAATGATTATTTTATATGCCAAGAAGCAAGATGCTATTAACCCTTTGAGTGTCAGAGGGGTATGCAACGCATTGTCTACCCCTCTGGCTCTCGAAGGGTGAAAAGACACATACTCTTTTACACACACACACACACACACATTCTTCACAACATATTAAGAGCAGGATAAGTGCACTGAATGGCTCTGCGACTAACACCTATTGAGGCAAACCCCATTTACAATGACCCATGGAACATCAGAGTGTCTGTTATAATAAAGGTCAAGTCTGTGTATCCTGCCATCTATTTTTCCTTCCCAAACCACAGTGTTCCCTTTTGTCCATTAGACCCTTGTTTCCCACACTTGTTCTTTGTACATAAGTTTTGTTATATTTATTTGTATTGGTTTGATTCTGTTTCCTTGCTAATCACACTTTGTAACTGCTCTGGGTAATAGCCTGCTCAGTTGTGCCGGCTCTTGTTTCAGCACAACATGACTGCCGTCTGGAACAAGGAATCTCAGTTGAGTGTGGAAGCTGGATAACAATGGACTCCAGCACCAGTCAGCATACACATCTTAGGAGAAACTATTGTCCATGGGCATGCAAGGGGAAGTCCATGAATAGTTGGACTTAGCAGGATGTCCCCCATGTAGACTGGCTCCTATTCTGTGCAGGATCTTTGTGAAGGTATGGACCAGCTTTCTTTCAGCAGGGATACTGCCAGAGTGAACATTATTAATTGCTTGAATGCATAGGATACATCAATGGTTTACTGACAGGCTTATCCGAATACCCTGGAGTAGTATGCTGGCTTTGGATTGGTTGCCCTCTGGAGCGTAACAGGGCAAACAGTGTGTGTGTGTGGCCCAGAGTTAAATATAAAGTTCTAATTCATAACAAGCCATGGTGCAGAGTTCAAGTTTGTTGCTGTCAAAGTGGACATAGGTCTAGGTTATGTTCTGATGTCTCATGCTCATGTATGTGTTCCAATAAACTTTATTGCACCAATTCTAGCCTGAGACACATTAGGTTAGAAGAACTCATGACAGAACACTCCAGTTAGTCCCTAGGTTTGGCCATACCTAATGTATATACAAAGCTTTTTGCTTGACAAAATATACAGCAGGTGGACAGTGGGGGGAGTGTGTGTGGGCATTTTGGGGAATGCTGTTTCTCTGTGAAATGGTGTAGGTTACACATGAACTAGACACAAAGGATATTAAAGCTTGCTTCTTCCTTTTCCAGCTAGAGGTTGGTTTCATAGACGATGGCTGAGATGTACTAAGGTTTCAGAAAGGGCACCATCAATCCACCATGCCTTCAACAGGTTTATGATTTTTGACTTAGCACATTGATAATGGCTCATTTCCATATGGAAATGCATCTTAATGAGCCATTTCCATATGGAAATGCAGGAAAAAGAGCCATTATCATATTCATGTGGGTGTGTTCATATGTTAATGTGGCACTTCACCACATGCACTAAACTTTGATAGCAGCCTTTGCTGTTGGAGTTCACAGTCCCAACTATGCCTACCTGAAGTTAGAAAAGTTTGGATCTCCAAGGGAGGAAGTGGCACAGAGTGGCTAACAGGTGGAAAAGGGACAAAGTGGTGAAAGGGAGGAGGGGGCACAAAGTAGTGAATGGCCGGAAGAGAGACAATGTGGAGAAAGTGAGGAGGGGGCATAGAGTGGAGAAGGACAAAAAGGCTAAAGGGAAGAGGGGAAAAGAGTGGCAAACGGGCATAAGAAGGAGAAAGTAGTAAAAGGGAGTGAGGGAGACAAGAGGTGAATGTACAGAATTCATAACTGTATGTGTTAATACCACATAAAGAGGTGAAAAAGAGGGTGATTTATAAATTGGAGATGAATTCTCAAGTGTGATAAACTGTCCAGTTCCTATGTTCCCATACACTTAGGCTCCATAGAATAACAAAGGACTTTGAGAGTTTATAACACTGGAGTCCTCTCCACGTCATCACCTCCTTATCACACCTTAGTGTATCCACCCCCTGAAAAAAATGGACACCAACGCTGTGTTCAAAATGTAAATTTATTTTATAAAAAACAATAATAATAATAATCAATTAATAAATAATAATGATAATAATACCAATAATTTAAAAAAGACTGGGAGACTAAAAGGGGTCAGGGTGGTGCTGCCTTGCCCACCTTGTGTGAGCCCCCC
Source organism: Rhinophrynus dorsalis (assembly GCA_037306005.1). NCBI lineage: Eukaryota > Metazoa > Chordata > Amphibia > Anura > Rhinophrynidae > Rhinophrynus > Rhinophrynus dorsalis. The sequence goes on from CM074721.1 coordinate 240,303,768, forward strand.
CCATCTGGCTGGTTCGTGCCTACCACCACATGCAGCAGGCAGGGCCCCAGCTAGCTAAAGGTTGCTGTCTGGTGAGACACTGCTGGAGGCAGCAGCTAGCCCTGGACGAATGCCCTGGACCATCAGGATGTAAATTATGAGACGATTCGGCTCCACCAGTTGGTGGATGTTGTCAGTTGAACAAATGTGAATGTCATTACCATGTATATGTACATGTATTGGATGGAGTTCATATTTCAAACAATCCTCATCTGCATGCTTCTATCTTCCTCTAGCTCCCCATCTCTGCTCCCTTGAACTGTGGACTCCACAGATGGACCTATTTTGGATATGGAAAGAATTAACATGTGTGGAGGCAAAGTATCTGACAAACTCTACAACAGATCCTTATGAACGTCTGTATCAGTCTTTAATAATGCAAGTTTATATTTCTCTTACCAAGGGGTATTAAACTTTACTCTGGCAGGGACAAACTCACAATAAACAGTTCACAGTTTATAAATAGTGTCAGGCTAACAGATGAAAGGGAATACTTGAGGTGAGTAGCGTTTAGATCAGGATGGTTAATAATATCTGATCAAACGGATAACAATGTAGCACTGACAAAGTTCAGCCCTTAGGTGGCATTAAGTCAGTAGCAAACTAGATTGAGAGACCATAGCATCTGAATGCTTCCCAAAACAGACTTCTTATTCATTAAAATCAACAAAAAATAATTCTCTTATTTGGGAAGCCATGCTGACAAAACTGTATGATGGTAATTGTATATCACATTCACAGAGCCCTACTGAAGATATACAGGGGATCGATGTAGGGCTTTATCTTTTTGCGTTTTAGGTTAATTCTCTTATGTTGAGGTAGCACCTAAGGATTATAATCAACCAACGTTGAATGCAATTTCATATTTGTTCCCTTCTGTATATCGGGGAAAAGCTATAGATCCCATCAATATCAGCTTTGATGGTAATGACAGTGCAGTTTCACACTACTAAGTAAGTGGTAGGAGGTGGCAGACATGGGTTGGTGATAATCTCCAACCTATGCAGGGGTAGATGGTGACAGACATGGGTTGGTGATGTTCGCCAACCTATGCAGGGGTAGGCGGTGACAGACATGGGTTGCATAGGGTGGCAATGTTCATCAAGCTTATGCATATCTCCCATAATTTCAAATGACCAAATTAGGACACTCTTATTTGAAGTGGGGTTACTGGTGGATGGGATATTCACAAGAATTTGTAATCTACTTCATGTAGAAACAAGAAGAAGGAGAGAGCACCTGATAGGGCAACAATGTAGATATCAATACGGTTACAAGATATAAACAAATGGCGTACTCGCATAAAAGTGTGGTCAAACCAGTGTTGTCACAAAGTCTGACAATCAAGTAGATGGAGATCATGAACCCGTCCGTTCAGGTAACAGGCCAACTGCAATGGAATCCTGAAAAAACAAGCAGAGGGGTTCAAAACACAAGAAATGATTATTAAAATATATATAAAATTGGCTTAATGCTTACACATTTCACAGTTATAAACCTCTTTATCAAAGCAACAAGGCACTTAGATAAAAAGAATGCTGCCGCCGCTGCAACAATAAATTTTAGTACCGTTTCCATTGCCCTGATTGGCGAAGCACCAAAAATAATAATGTGTCCCAAGACACCCAAATGTATGTACAAAATCCCATATTAACCCACCGATTACCAAAAGGATTACAACAATAAGGATCCTTGGGCACTACTTGGGTGCACAGCAAATAGCAAAGCAATGCACTGTGCAATCACCACTTAGCCAGAGGATCAAAGACTTAACAAAAAAGCAAATAAAATTAATGAATAAAATGGATTCATTCAAATATCTATACATTTCAAAAGAAATCCCCAATTCTGATCACATTAAATAAAACATTAAAAAAATAAAATATAAAGAATGAAAAACAAGAATAAAAATGAAAATACACATTCAAATGGTGGCCAGCCCACCAGTGCTCTGGATGCTTATCACCCTAAAAGGCAGATCCACCATAAAAATATAAATAATCTAGTGTAAACGCCTGTGTGTTCGGCAGTCTCTACTGTGCATGACTGCATTGGACAAACATATATTTGGCCTTTTATATTATAGGATATAATATAAATCCAAATGCCAATTGACCAATATAAGTGCATTCATTAAATAAATTAAACATATTTTAACATAGTAACATACATAATATCATAGCTGATGAGGCTGAAAAAAGACATGGTTCCAGCCCATGCCAAATCACCCCTACTGATCAAGAGGAAGGCAAAAAAAAAAAAACATTGAAGTAATTTCCAATTAAGCCCCAAGTGAGTAAAAAATTCCTTCCTGACTCCAAATGGCAGTCAGATAGTTCCCTGGATCAAAAACCTATCTGCATTGAAGCCATCTGCCAATTCTTAGTATTGTTCTGTACTAGATGGGTATCCATTGCTTTTTTGAATGCAGTTGCATTATCTGCAAGCACAACATCCTGAGGCAAAGAATTACATAGCTTTACCACCCTTACTGTAAAAAATTCTTGCCTTTGTCTTAGTTGAAAGTACTTTTCCTCTAGTCTTAATGGATGACCTCTTGTTCTTAGTGTATTCTTTGCGTAAATAATTCATTAGTTCTTTGTATTGATCGTGAATATATTTGTAAATGGTAATCATATCATCTCTTAGACATCTCTTTTCTAATGTAAACAAACCCAGTTTGGCTAGTCTTTCTTTATAACTGAAATCCTCCAATCCATTTATCAGTTTTGATGCAAGTCTCTGCACTTTTTTTCAGTTCAGTAATGCCTTTTTTTAAGAACTGGTACCCAAAACTGTACTCCATATTCTAGATGAGGCCTAACCAAGGATTTATATAAAGATAGAATTATATTGGCATGCCGTGCATATAGACCTTCTTTTTTTATGCAGGATAGTACCCTATTTGCTCTTGCAGCAGCAGAGTGACTCTGCACACTGTTGTCAAGTGCATCATTTATCAGTACTCCTAAATGTTTCTCTAATAAGGATTCCTCAAGTTGCTTTCCATTTAATGTACAAGTAGCATGTTTGTTTCTACAGCCCAAATGCACAACGTAAGTATCCTCATACCTAAAAGCCGAAGAAAAACAAAATTTCCAAATAACAGCCCTAACCCCCAAATGAACAGGAAAGACATGCAAGTGCTCCAAAACAATGGAGCACAACAGATCTCACCTGATCGTGAAGGGCAACAAGGGACACATGAAAATCACATATAGAAATGTATGAGTATATAAAGTATACACCTACATATATATGTGTCTCCCATCTACAAAAAGTGCTAACACATAAAGACACATACATAATCCACTTAGACAAAAACATGTACTTAACCCCTTAAGGACCCTTAACGGTCCTGGTACGTCATGGCTGGATTTGCTTTAAGGACCAATGACGTACCAGGACCGTCATAGAATTCTGGGCTTCCTGCGCGGCTGCACGCCGTTCGGGGAGTCCAGAATCAGATTCAATAATTTAAAAAAAAAAATGCTCCGTGGTCCTTAAATGACCGCCGCGTGCATGCAAAGCTGGTCCTCAAGGGGTTAAATAAAGAAAAATGACAAGTAAACAATATTAATAAAAATAGTGTGAGAGATAAAGCGAAAAAACTTGTGATATAAGTAATATATTTATTGCCTATCCATAACCTATAGAAACAAACAATAATGATAATGTGAGATCTGTGATGTGTGTGTAAGGTACTAATGAAAAGTATATGTTAATGTCAGGGCATATGTAATGATAATAATGTGTGTATGGAAATTAAAAAAACTACCTAGGTCAGTGGTTCTCAACTCCTGTCCTCAGGACCCACTAACAGGCGATCAGAGGCTCATTCACATCGATTAACTCACCTGTGCTCTAACAAGGAAATCATCAAATCCTGACCTGTTAGTGGGTCCTGAGGACAGGAGCTGAGAACCACTGACCTAGGTGTGTTACGGTTCAGTACACTCAGACACGGTAGATGTTGGTAAAAACACACTTTTATTAAGACACACAGGGAATGAAGTAACCCTCACGGGTCCAATAACAACAATAGAAACTGACACAGGACAGGTTACAAGTAATTTAACCCACAAGGGTCCAGTATGTAATATACACACAATACTGACACAGGTCAAGTTAATGAATTTGATACAGTGTATGAATGTCCAATGTAACCAGTGAAACTTCTGGTAGTATGCGTAACGAAGGCCCAATGTCGCCTATAGGCAAGGCGAGGCGACAATGACAGGACTGCAACCACAGGCAATGGACGCCTGTAAGCGGAGGCAATGGTGGACACCCACCAACGATACACAGGCTGGTCAGAGCTCGTGCCTAAACGGAGGCCCTACCGGAGCAGCCCAACACCGTGTGCAAGTACTACCTTAAAGGGTTAATGTGCGATAGTATATATGGATGGCAACCGGAAGCACACAGTGGAACCAAATGGAGATTAATAGCACACTGAAATGGAGCCCAACAAAACCCAGAGTGGTAGTAGTAAAACGAGGCCCTTCCCCCAAAGGGGTTAATAGCGCTATGGTCTGGAAAACGGCAACCACCGGAGGCGCTCAACTGAACCACAAAGACCAAGCGAGTGCAACATGGTGTGGAGGCACAATGAGGCTCTTGACCACTGGTAGAGTATACTGGTAACCGGAATAACGGAATACAAGGAGCCCAGTAAGCTGTAACGGTGCCAGATAGGCAGCAGCAGGAACAGTTCAGAGGAGCCCAACCGGGCACAGCAGAAGCAGGAACAACAGCCAAGTCGAGTTGGTACACAGTGCAGGAACGTCAGCCAAGCCGGGTCGGTACACGGAGCAGGATCCTCAGACGCGCCGGGTCGGTACACAGAGCTGGGTCGTATATCTCGCTGGGTCGGTACACAGAGCAGGAATGTCAGCCAGGCCGGGTCAGAACATGAAGCAGGAACGTCAGCCAATCCGAATCGGTACACGGTATCAGGAACAAGACAATGGCGTGGTCAGGCAGTCCGGGGTCATATACTGGATCAACAACAACAACAACAACAACTAGCGCCAGGCATCAGGAACACCACGAAACAGCACACACAGAGTGACAGCCCAGAGTATAAAAAGGCTGTCACTAGGAGGAGCAGTACAGAGCAGCCAATAGGAGAGCAGTATCAGCGAGATGGACAGAATGTCGCCCAGATCACGGCGCCGTGATAAGGTGATATTAAAATGTAATTCAACCCCAAAGGTGAAAGTGTAGAAAACCTATAAATCCAATAATATTCCTTATTATTTAACCTCTGTAGTCTATCAAAAGAAGAAGTTATATATCAGTACAACCCTCAAATCAATAGCTCTCTTATTATGATGACTCAAGAAATGTTGTGATACACTATGGTTGTTATGGTTTTCAAGACCAGCCGGTGAAATAAAACACAGTCTTATTAAATAAAAAGAAATAGAAAGGAACGCCCTCTACAGGCGACAATAAAAATAGCGAACACAAGCAGAGTTGCTATTACAAGTAGGTAGAAGAACAAGATTGTAACGATAGCATATAACTGGAAGGTACACAGTAGCCAGGCTACTCAAGGGTTAAATACAAAAATAAGTCAGTTTCAATTGTGGAGTTTGGCACGCCCAAGGTGGTGATAAAGCTGTTGATGGTAATGCACAGAAGGCTGGATACACAATCAGTACTGCTTTGGATTATAGCGGTGCATAGCCCCCACGGGCGTAGCAATGAAGACCACAATATATGCTAGTGCTAGAGTCGGTAGCCCCCACGGGTGTCACTACGGAGACTGCTATAATGCAAGAGCTTGCCAATAGCCCCCACGGGCGTAATAACGGAAACCAGCGATACAGTGATTTGAGCCTTTAGCCCCCACGGGCGTATACCGGAGAAACCTGCAAGAGCTTAAGCCAGTAGCCCCCTCGGGTGTAATATTGAGACTGCTGTAACGCTAGAGATGGTCAATAGCCCCGCGGTCGTACACCGGAGACCACTCTGTGCTGCACGAGAGGTGAGCCAATAGCCCCCACGGGCGTATACCGGAGACAATCTGCTAGAGCCAATAACACCACACCGGACGCGGTAAGCGATACCGACTACTCTGCTAGGTGGAGGACTGAGCTGCCGTCTTAATCAAGTGTACACCGCGGCCAGCTCGGCAGAAGTAGTAGTAATACAGGAATAGGCTCAGCAATATACGTAAAGGCTCACACGAGGTGTGCCAGCACTGAACAGGTTAAGCAGCTCGTAGAACTCAAGCTTAGTGAAAATGAGAAATGCTCTGCAAGTATCAGGAAGACTCAGTACGGAAGCACAGCTCTGCACTCGGTAATGGAGACTCAGCACAAGAGGCACAACACAGAAGGAGTACTGTGGCAAGAGACAATCAGTCCGGTACTCGGCCTTAGCGGAAGTCAGAATGTCGCAACGGCGACAGTAGAGCAGGAAGCAGTACACTCAGATCACTGGAACAAGCCAGTACAGGTCACGGAGAAGGAAGTCAGCCGGGCCGGATCAGTACATGGAGGTGGTTCTCAGACAAGCCAGATCAGTCACAAGCAGGAACGTCAGCCAGGCCGGATCGGTACACGGAGGTGGTTCTCAGACAAGCCAGATCAGTCACAAACAGGAACGTCAGCCAGGCCGGGTCGAATCACGGAACAGGAACACAGGAGCGTAGTCAGGACAGGCCAATTCGGTACACAGGAACCAGGATCAACTGAAGACAGCAACAGCAACACTGGCTCAGGAACACCACAAAAGGGCAAGTGACAGGTGTCAATGGCTGGGTATAAAAAGGTCACCGGGGGCGGGCCAAAACTCCTCAGCCAATAGGAGAGTACCACAAGCGAGAGTGACAGAAAGGGATCATGGGCACCGTGATAATGGTGTACAAAACCAATACGAATATGCCTCTTATGTTGGCCTATGCGATTCCTTAAGTTATGCTTGGTAAGTCGTACATACTGTCGCTTACACGTGCACATTAGAAGATAGACTACAAAACTTGAAGCACAATTCATAAAACTCATAATGGGGAACACCTCCAATGTAACAATAGACTTAAAAGATGTAGATTTGTCCACGATAATTAAACATGTGAGGCACCTAATAATACCAAACCTATACACTTCATTTATCTTCCTTCCAATATTAGTACACTCACCAAAATATTCCATGAATGCATCCTGCCTAAAAACTATATTTTTCTAATGTCCTTTTCAGTACATTTTCCAGGGGCCAGAATGTCGTGTCATTTTATTGCTTTTCTATATACTATCTTAGGACTTTCTAGATATTCTTCTTCAATAACAGTAAATAGTAAAATGCTACACGTGTTTTTAAAACATTAGTGAAACTATTTAAATTTTTATCTAAAAGTCCTCTAGAATATGCTCTATCAATGCTTGAAAGTCTCTTGCAAAGTGATTGGTGGGGTTATAATCCAAGATGTGATAATACCTCTTGTCTCCCAAAATCCGTGCTGCTTCTTTGAGATAATCATCAACATCATGGATGGCAGCTGCCCCTTTCTTATTCGCCTGCTTGACCATAATCTGCTTATTATTTCTCAGCTCTGAAATTGCCATATGTTCTACCTTATTAGATTTATATCTGTATAATTCTTATTCATTAAATCTCTAAATTCTTCCATTACCAAAACAAATTCCCAAATAACAGCCCTACCCCCCATATGAACAGGAGAGACATGCAAGTGCTCCAAAACAATGGTGCACAACAGATCTCACCCAATTGTGAAGGGCAACAAGGGACACATGAAAATCACATAGATATAGAAATGTATATTCTTTATTACCATCAACAAATGTTACTACTTCTCTAGCTACATAATCAAGAAGAGTTATCTCAGTGATGAGATATATATTCTTTAGAGCTTTATTCGCTAAGTATCTTTTAAGTGACAACTTGTGTATAAAATCGTTAAGATACACAAACAGCTTAAATAAATTTGGTTGATTGGAATGACAAGAAGTTGATCCATTCACGAAAAATACCTACTGATAACTCTTTGTGTAAGTCAATAAATTATTTTGAGCAAGATCAATGTATTTTCTTTACACAGACTAATTTAGGTATGCATATACTGAAGTTTAAACAAACATTGATGTGAGTGTTATTGAAGTGGAGAAGTATCATACACTAAAATATGCACCACAGACTGGTCTAATATGAGGGATATCAGGGTAGGAGAGAGACAGATGAATTAGGGGTTCAAAGAGGGACAGCTCCTCTTAAATATGGAGAATTGGAAGGTATGCATGTGCTAGGAGATTTGTAGGGTAAAATGAAACGTTTACCCATATGCTAGTGTAGAATGTGACAAGCATGGGTTGGTGATGTTTGATAACTTATGCTGAGTATAATTTGACAGGTATGGGTTGACAGTGTCCTCCAAACTGTGCTCTAGTTGAATGCAACAAGTGTAGGTTAGCGGAGGCCATCGCCAATCTATGCTGTGGCAACCTCTGCTTTTGCAAAATATGACATGAAGAAATACTGCAAATGAGAGCAAGAAAAATCCTAAGCAATTCTACATGTATATAAATAACAAAAAGTTTAAGGTTGATATTGGTTCTGTTAAAGGGATAGTAATACTTTAATATTACTAATCCCCATAGTGTATCCCACTATGGGGATTAGTAATATTAAAGTATTACTATCCCTTTAAGGCTGAGAAAGGTGAATTAATTAGTGAGGATAAGGCTGTGGCTGACACCTTGAATACATTCTTTGCTTCAGTATATCCAAAGGAAGCAACAATGACAGGCTATGAGCAAATAGACAAAACCACAGAATTTTCACCATCATGTACATGGCTTACTGAGGAAAAAGTCCAGAAGAGACTGGAAAAATGTTATGGTGAATAAAGCACCATGTCCTGATGGTATACACCTGTCAGTGTCGCAGGCGCCGAAGCGTGCACACCTCAGCTAATCAGTGGAGGCATGTGGCGGCGACCGAAGATGACATCACGGTATATATTATATATAGAAGCACCCATACACTGAATCGGTGCTAGTAATTGTGCTCTCTTGCTTTGTGCAGTGCTGCTTCTGATCTCCTTTTAGACTTCCAGTGTTAGCTGACCCTCTGCTTTGGATACTGACCATTCTTCTGGATCTCAGCCTGCCCTGACCCTCTGCTTTGGATACTGACCATTCTTCTGGATATCAGCCTGCACTGATCCTCTCTCTCCTTTCCAGCCTGTACTACAACCGCTAGCTACCCTGCCCTGCTGACCTCCATCTGCTGTATCATGTCTTTGGGGCCCTGCATCATTCTCTGGTACCATTTACTTTTTTTATACATGTATAAGTAAATTGTTTTTACTTTGTTCTACAGTATATATATATCTTGTTTTTCTGGGATTATATTTATATATATTTTTATTTTAGTAATAGCAAGACCATTATACTTAATATTTTTTTGATTCACTTTCATCAGGCATAAAGCCCTGTGATTAGAGAGAAGCTGATGTAGTTCCATTGTACAAAAAGGGGGCAAGATCCTCTAATGGCTATATGTAGAAACTAAAACGGAGTAATTATGGGGGAAACTAACTGAAATGTAAACAATAAATAAATATTCCAATTGTATTAACCCCTTGAATGGAACAGAGCAATGCTTTAGAGATTCCTATAGCATTCAGGGAATTTAAAGAAAATGTTTACTTCTCTTCAGTTAGTTTACTTCACAAATGTTCCAGTTTCTTTCTTTGCTCATAAGACCTTAAATTGTCTAGAAATAAGGCTACAAGTTATGAAGAGAACCTGGTGTGTGCTATTTTCCCTGCTATCAGGACAATAAAATGGCATTAATCATGATTGAATGTTCCCAGTTCTCTGTATAAAACAAACAAAAAGCAGACACCACTGGGGTTTATTCAAGTTACTAAAAAGGGAGGCAAAGGAAATGCATCAAATACTCCAAAATGCGTAATAACCACTTCACTGCTAAGGCATTTCTACATTCTGTGCTAAGTATGTTTTAGCATGTTTTTCCTCCTCACACTCAAGTAACTGGATCAGTTTATTACTGTGAACCACATGCTTACATGCCATATACTGCTTTTTTTGTCAGACCATCCTATATAATAAATCTCTAAAACGTGTGTAACGACAAAGTCATGCGCAGTAAAGACTGCTGAGCGTGCTGCAGTCATGTGCAGTAGAGACTGCCTGCGCCAGGGCTGATACAGAGCTGGACACTCCAAAGGAGCATCCAGCTCTGTATCAGCCGTGGCGTGGGCAGTCTCCACTGCACATGACTGCCCCGCGACCGTCTGGCAGTGACACTGTGGCCCGTGTAACGGGCTCTTCAACTAGTATTGTATACAAAAATACCATTCACAAATACAATATATTGTTTTTGTTTGTTTGTTTTTATTAGACCGTGTTCTTCAAGCATACGATTAGTATGTGGATAATCCCTAACATGACCAACCCCTTACACGTTAGATTATTTGGTTTGCTCTAGTAGTCTAGTGGTCCTTGCTTTGTGCTCTTGACTGTATTCCATTCATCATACCTGGCTTGATTCTGACTACACCCGTGCTCCCCTCTGATAATAAGACCTCTGCTCTGACTACATCTACTCTTCACTACTGGTTACACTTCTGTTCAGACTGATTACATCTAATCCCATCTCCAAGATTATGTGACCTCTGCTTTATTTGACTACAGTTTTCTGCTTCCTGTTTACACCAAGTGTTCCTGTGAAAACACCTATGGCCTTTCAAACCTTGGGGATCAAGCCCTGGTAGTGATATGGTATGGGAGAAAGATCTACAGTTTCTGATTCCATTTATAAGTTTGAAAAACCTATCAGTTTTTTCTGATAAAGTTGTCCTCTTATAAAACATTATTACAGGTCTCTTTAAATCCAAGCCGTGTCAAAGCTATTATTCTGCTTTTTTTCCACCAAGATAAAGGGGAATATACCTACAGGAATAAGTAGCTTTTAGTATTTTTAACAGAAGCATTTACCTGTATGTATATTTTTATTTATATAGTGCCAACCTGTGTACTTGGCACTTTACAGTTTGCATTTAGTATAGAAGGGGGTACAATAAGTGCAGTGATGAAGTGTACAGAGGAGTTCAAATACACAAAATAAGAACATACACAAATTAATGCTGTATGTAGAACACATTTCTAAGCAAAATCTTATATTAAACAAATTAAGTGACAATTTTTTTTTCATTTTGGGTGTATAATACCCACAATAAATCTGAAATGTATACCAGGTTTTGCTAAAAAGGCTGGGTTCTGCACTTGTTAAGGTACTAGTGCTTAAAGGGGCAGTAAGTACTGTAGCATGTTAAGGAAAGAAGAGAAAACATATACTGTTTGCATTACTAATGTAACCAGAAGATTCTTTTTTCTCAATCCCTCTACCTCAGGAGATATCAAATGCTAGGATGACACCCAGCCTTCTCAGTTCTTTAGTGTGCCTTACATGTCTTATTGGCTTGCTTGTGAGTAGGATGTTTTGTAGAAAAGGTATGAGGAAAACCACCTTAATTCACTTCACCTCAGGCACGTGCACAGACATTTTGGGGGGCAGGGGCTCAAATGAAAAAAGGGGCACTTATCATAATTATTTATTCAAAATATATATTTAAAAAAAGGGCACAAAGGCACTTTGGACAAAAAGGGCAGGTGCTCAAGCCCCCCTTGGTGTCTATGTGTGCACGTGCCTGCTTCACCTGGAAAAATGTTTAAAACTGCAAAAAATATCCAAAATACACTGTGTATCCAGGGTTTCTTAAAGGGATAGTAATACTTACAAATTACTAATCCCCATATTGTAGGCATGCTAAAAAGAAATGTATTGCCCCCTGTGTCATCTCTCAAACCCTTATGGTTTGAGAGATAATAGCTTGCAAACTTACCCCTTCCTCCCCCTTCCCTGAAGTCAGCGTTCTAGCTGACTGCAGGGATATCCGGTCTTACATGCAGAGCCGAGATTGCGTTAGTAAAAAATAAATCTTTCACTAAAACGGTCTTCTATGTGTGCTTGCAAACCAAGCACACATAGAAGACCGTTTCAGTGAAATAATTATTTTTTATTAACGCGATCTCGGCTCTGCTGCAGGGCCACCTGACTGTCATACGACAGGCTTTCCCTGCAATCAGCTACAACGCTGACTTCAGGGAAAGTGGAAGAAGAGGGGAACTTTGCGAGCTATTATCTCTCAAACCATAAGGGTTTGAGAGATGACACTGGGGCCAATACATTTCTTTTTAGCATGCTTACAATATGGGAATTAGTAATGTTTAAGTATTACTATCCCTTTAAGAGTGCCAGGGATAAGGTCTTCATAGCTTAAAGTGATACTAATGTCCAAGAATAATGTTATTTTGTATTGTAGACTAAAAAATACATTATTTGCAGCAATCCCATCTCTCAAATCTCTATGGTTTGAGAGATATTCGCTTCTACAGTTCATCCTTCCCTCCCCTTCTCCTGATGTCAGCAATCTAGCGGACAGCAGGAGAAACTGGTTGTGGGACCAGCCGTTGGCTCTTCAGCAGAGCGGAAATCATGTTATTTAAAAAGAACTACTTCATTGGAATGGTCTACAAAGTGTGCCTGGTATTCAAGCATAGGTTGTACACCATTCCAATGAAGTAGTTATTTTTAAATAACGCAATTTCGGCTCTGCTGAAGAGTCTCCTCAAGTTGGCCGACTCAAATCTCCTGCTGTCAGCTTTACAGCTGACATCAGGAAAAGGGGAGGGAGGGGGGACCTTTAAATTGGGATATCTATCAAACCATAGAGTTTTGAGAGATGCGATTTGCTGCAAATGTATTTTTTTTAATCTGCAATACAAAATAACATTATTCTTGACAATCACTATCACTTTAAGATGCACATGTCCAGGGTAGGGCTAGCCTGGGGGGCAGGGGGGCAATTGCCCCCTGGGCCAGTCGTATGTCAAGGCTGGTAGGCCACTCCTTCTTGTTGCTGCAAATGTAGCTACAATAGTGATACCACAGAGCTTACAACTGACAGGGAGCTACAATAGAAGTAGATCTACAATAGTAGCATATTCTATTAGATGGTATCACTAGTGTAGCTCTACTTAAATTGTAAGCTCTGTAGTTGCACCAGTGTAACCCCATTTCAGTTGTAAGCTTTGTGGTATTGCTTGCCTTACTTCACAACACTAACCCTTTGAGTGCCAGAGGGGTACTCCACACATTGCTTTGCAGTGCATGGCATACCCCTCTGGCACTCAAAGGGTTAATGGAAATTATAAAATTAACAAAAGTTGGTGGGCTGGGACAGTGGGCTGGAACAAGAGCAGAATCGGGCCACTTGATTGTAGCTGCCCTCCAGGCCACAAGTTGCCAGCCCTCCACTGCACATGTCCAACCCTGCCCATCACACCTAGACCTCAAATGCCTTGAAAAGAAATCATATATTTATTAAAACTCCACCTTGGCGTAAAATGTTGGAGGCCTCTGGGTCAATTGATATATGTATCCTGAATATATGCTTGTTCGATACTCCTGTGACATAATGTTGTTAATAATATGTGACTGCTCTGTATTAATCTATATTGCCTCTAACAATAAAAAAACTTTTAAAATAAAAACTCCACCTTGAAATAAAGACAAAACACACTAAATTTTGGTGGGAAAATGGAGGTCACAGTTTATTAAAGCCTATTTAACTAATTATTCCCTTGGAACCCTCCCACATAATGTGGTGCTCTTGGACTGTGGTGTTCTGGCATGGGAATGACACTATCCACAAACCCCACCCAGGGCAGCTACCTAGGTGGAAAGACCTTTTACTAGATGTTCTTATTCCAAACCCCTAACATTTGCAGTGGCTCACCACTTTGTTCACACTGGTCACTTTTGCTTGGCAAAGAACAATGGTCACTTACCCAGTGAATGTTCTGAACTGAAATCTTTTGGCATGCCACGCTGCCACTATGCCCAGGAGAGCCATATTACAGGATATATAATGGGAACCCAAGACATTGGGAAGTCCTGGGCCGTCGCATCCGAATCTGCTCACTCGAGGTCGGCTGAAACCAGTCAAATTACCCAGTCGAACAAGGGAACATGGGTCCGCAGGCTCCTCGACATGCGTCTCCGAAGTTCGACTCCATGTCCAACCAGTCAAATGGAGGGCTGTCGAATCCTCCACTCCCAGTCGACTTCAGCTCTCGAGGGTCAAACAGTGCCCCAGTCGTAGTCAAAGGTTAGCTGCAACAGAGGGTGAATTTCTCTACCCTCCCTTCAGGGATGGGAGTCATAGCGGACTCTTGATACCATCCAGGCAAGCACAACACAGGAGACAGCTTACTCCAAACAAGAACACACTTTATTGGACAGAATCACACCTTTTTATACACAACAGTAACAATACAACAATGGAACCTGGAGGGGCCCCAGGCACTAGAGCTGGCTTAACCTAGGGACCAATGGGCAGGGGAGTGACAATACAGAGTGCAACCCGACTGGTCCGTTTCCAGATCTTGCTGTCAATAGGGCAGGCCTAGAGTCTAAGTGAGGAGGTTACGTGACTAGCCCTGATTGAGTTAGGGCACAAAGGGATCTCAGTGGGAGGTACAAGACTTAATGAGTTCTAATACACATTCGTGCACAAAGGCCAACAGCTACGACCGTTGGGCTCGTGGTGTATGACAGTCCATCTTAGCTCGACCAACCCGTGTCGACAGTTATGTTTGAAATCATGCAAAAGAGCTAGTCAGAGACGCTCAACTAGGAACTAGCCTACCCTCAAAATGATGAGGCTCTATAGGATAAGTATCCTACCCAGGGTGCAATCTCTTTTAGCTCACTAGTGCCTTTCACAGAGAGGAAATATCCTGAAGCACATCATACTGATCCTACCAAAAGGCAGTCCAGCCATGAAGTGCCAGGCAATTCCTCTCTGAACAAGAGAAGCAGCCAACCCCAGACGTACGTTTCGGCCTTGTTGGGCCTCGTCAGTGAGGTGCAGCTGATCTCTCTAGGCACTGTGAGCCATAGTCAACCAATAGGGTCGACGCCTGGAGGTCCCGTTGTCGTATGATGGGGTGTCGATATTCCCCTCCGTCTGGTAACCCTGAGACTCCATGTCAAATGATCGAAAGAATCGCAATTGCTGAACCCGCGAGGGTACGACTTAGAGTCGGACCGGCGGGTTGTTTTGATCAGAGTCATTTGAGCTCAAGGAAGCTCCGAAAGTTCTAATTGTTCCGAAACTCATCCTAGTTAATCACAGTCCCTGATAAGTCCGGGGTTTCCCTTATGCTTGTTCCAAGTAACGGAGGGGATCCGTTACACTGGACTTTCTGTAATCTAAATCCTCCAGGAGTAACTGTTGACCTATCCACGACTGGCAGGGTGGGAGGGAATAACGGAACAATTATTAACTACATACAGGTGGGTTTCCTTTTAATACTCTCCCCAACCCCTCCCCGTTCTCCTTGGCCTAGAGGTGGGAGACAAAAAGGTGAACCTCCCCATTTCTTGTAGATTGTGAAGGCCACACCCTTTCCCTTTGAGGTGGACTTGCCACCCTGCACCATCTTAACCAGACCTTTATAACTGTATACAAAAGGTGTCCCTATTAAACATATACAAAGAGAAGCATCAGAGAGACTCCTAGAGTTTTCTGAGGAGTTCTGTGCAACAGATTGAGCCCCTCACTGGAACCCCTGCTGAAGCCCAAAACAGTAGCCATTTCCCTTGTTTGATTGGATCTCTGGCTACCCATCCACATGATAATGCATTACGGCCTTCTACATGACCTAAATATCTCTAAGGCTGCGCTCCTGGAAGTAACTATGTCTGAGAGCATGCCATTCAAAGGAGAGACGTGGTCTTTCAAATAGCCACTTGGTCAGTAGCTGTAGGGTTCCAGTGGGGAGCTCCACCTAGTGCACAGAGCCTCCTATAAAAACTTAGCAGCCTGCATGATGCTTTAATTCTTGTATTCAGGTAATAGGGTCACCTATCACTCTTCTGTTTTCACAGCCCCAGACAGAAAACTCTGTAAACAAAGATCCAGGAAGTTCAAAAGTGAAATAGCGAAGATGAAAAAATAAATGTATAGTTAATTTTGGTGGTTGTCAATCACTTTAATTTGGGGAAACCAGTCCACAAAGAATTGATTCACAGTGGACATTAAGATTCACTAAGTAGAATAATGTAGATCAGTGGTTCTCAACCCGTGCCCTCAGTGGCTACTAACAGGCCAGGATTTGAGAATTTGCTTTTAAGAGCACAGGTGAGTTAATCAATATGACTGAGACTCCGATCAACACACTTGTGTTCTAGCAGGGAATTTTCTAAGTCCTGGCCTGTTAGTGGCCACTGAGGGCACGGGTTGAGAACCTCTGATGTAGATATATGGCGGATTATTATTAGGGAGTGTTGGCCTTCTCATGCAGAGAGGCCCAAGCCAAGGCTAATTAAAACATAGAGTTTTAGTACAGGAGTGGGAACATTAATTGCAGGTGAGTGATAAATGAATAAAGTACAATTGTTTTATTTATATTTCCTTCTAGGTAAATTAGAAGAATGGACAAGAGTGTGCTAGATGCAGTTTAACGTTGATAAATGTAAAATAATGCACTTGGAACATAAAAATCCAAAGGAAAAATATACTATTAAGGGTACTGTGTTGTCGGAGACAACAGAGGAAAGAGATTTGGGAGTAATTATTTCTAATGACTTAAAGGTAGGCAGGCAATGTAATAAAGAAGTGGGGAATGCAAGCAGGATACTGGGTTTATAGCTAGGGGCATTAGTAGCAGAAAAAAAGGAAGTGGTCATGCCACTCTACAGATCTCTAGTTAGAACTCACCTAGAGTATTGTGTATAGTACTGGAGACCCAATCTCCAGAGGGCTATAGATAGTCTAGAGAAAATTCAAAGAAGTGCTACTAAAATGGTGAGTGGTTTACAGAAAAAGAAATGTCAGGATAGGCTAGAGGATCTGAACATGTATAGCTTGGAGGAGAGAAGATAGAGAGGGGATATGACTGAAACATTCAAATACATGAAGGGATTCAACAAAGTGCAGGATGGAAGTACATTTCAAAGGAGTAAAAATGATAGGACAAGAGGCCTTAGTCCAAAACTAGAGGGACACAGGTTAGATGTAATGTAAGAAAGTTTTACTTCACTGAGAGGGTAGTAGGTAAGTGGAATAGCCTACCAGCAGAAGTGGTAGAAGTTAATACAGTGACAGAATTTAAGCATGCATGGGATAGGTATAAGGCTGTCCTTAATGTAAGAAAAGACCAAGGCCCAAAAAAGGTTTGAGGTTTTTACAGTAGGAAAATGGCAGACTAGATGGGCCGAATGGTTCTTATCTGCTGTCAAATTCTGTGTTTCTAGTGTTATTCTAGCATTTCAGACATTTTCTCTACAGCTCATACCACTTTTTCTGTGATCTTTTGTCCATCCATCATCTGGTTTTGATTGCCGATGACCTGATGGCATCTCCTCTGTGTTATATCCATTACAAGTGGTTGCTTTCCTTAATCTCCACTGTGCAACTCTCCTGCAGTGCAATTCCATGAAATTAGCTACATGAAAATTGCTGTCAATATGTTTTAACTGTAATAATACATATCACAGTAAGGTGATGCAGACCTCAGCTTTAACCAGGGACACATAAGAAATATGCATATGTCAGGGCTGAGCTTAAATCAAAACAGCCCTGCAGTGTACATTTTTAATATGTCCTCAGTAAAAGAGGAGGTTTGGCCATCTTTTGTAAAAGTATTTTGGGCCTTATGCGAGGGAAAAAAACAAACAAAATATTAATAATGATGATGAAAAACAGGACCAGTACTGGGGCAAATCAACCCCACAGTAATGGAAAAATGCAAATGTTCATATTCCCATTAATTTAAATAGGGTCTTACCCTGTGAATGCAAGATATGTCTCCTAAGCATTACTACAAAATTCACTGGAGACCTTTCTAACATTCAAGCATATTAAAGCCCCATCTAAATCAAAACTATGTTTAATTTCTCTTTCTCTCGGTGGTGTAGGTGGGTTGCTCAGAATTGCTTCATTCTGGAGCAAACCAAAAGTATTAATTAATCAAATTCATACATAGCTCCTCAAAGTTGATATGCATCTGAACCCTCTTCCATGTTGAGTTAACCGCTATCCTATTTTTTGGTTCTTGTATTAGGACTACGCATGTGATAACAAATTGTATGGAAAAGCAAAAAAACTGGTATCAGTCTTCTAGGTTGCAAAGACACTCCACACACAGGAGGAGTAAAATTCAAGACTTTGCCTGTTTGTCCCACAGTAGTGAGATAGCAGCATCAAAAACAAATCAAACAAAACAAAATCCTTATGCTACTGAGCAGTAACTAAACACATCAGCTCCTGATTGTATTTGGACTGCTAGTCTGCTTACCAGGTTAGAGAAATAACGGAACAGCAACACAGTCCACAAGACAAAAGTAAGCTTGCACGTTGCAGGTTTTCAGAGGTTCATTCCTTCCTCTCTGGAAGCGCAAAAAGAGAGCAAGTACCAGGGCAGAGATAAGTCTATGACTGCTTGCTGCATTGATTACCAGATGCAGGTGAGTGAAAGTAAGGATTGATAGACCCCCTGGTGTGGATTGCTCACTTTGCATATGTCAGTTACTATGAAACTGTGGCGTGGAGCACTGGCCTGCCCTGTTTCGAAATGCACCACCCCAGGGACCCAAAATACACAGATATACAGTGTATAACAAATTACCTATACACTACATTTCCCTGGGGCTAATCGGGGTAGATACTTTGTAGTTTGAGAAAGTGCAACTAGTTTTCAAACTAAAACAGACCAAAGACAGAAGAACACACCTTTGTGACTTGTAATCACGGGAAGACAGACGACATCCCTGCACTGCTACATATAAATTATCTATAAGTGAACCCTGCCCAGAGCATATATTAAACTGTAACAGGAACCCAAGATGCCGAGTTGTCTTGGGCTGTCGTGCCGGGGTTCTCCCTCCTGAAGCTGGCTACAGATGGGTAGATGGGCAGGAAGACTGGAATGCAGGATCCATGAATAGGGGCCACAGGGGACCCTTTAGACCATTCAGAAATAAAGCCACAGGATGCACCTTTAGTCCAAAATGACTAACCCTTTATTTGGGGGACATTGGGACATTTTATACAGAAAGGACACAAAAGGAACAAAGGGACACCAAACACAATTCAATCTTGCTGCTCCAATCTCCAGCCAATGGGAATCGAAGCGACAAGGAACAGGCTGTGATCGAATTACTCGGGCCTGACAGACTAATCCCATCTTGTCACACCGGCTCTCCAGCTAAAGGGAACCGGAGCGACAAGACGGAGACATGTGACGATCAGTCACAGAGCCGCCTACTTGTAGCAATGCCACGCTCGTTGTGGCATTGCTGGATAAAAGTTGACCAATGAGAGCAGCTCCTACCTGTCAATTGCAGAGTAAACATCGATATCACATACTGGAATATGGATGGGTAGGCGACCAATCAGAGAGACATCCACCTGTCGAACACAATTATGCACTGACATTACAGGGTTAAACCTCTACATGACATTATTAAACATAGACAGTACATTTACCATAGAAGTGTAGGCGACCAATCAGAAAGTCGTCTGCATACTACAACATGGTAGGAGGCCAATCAGGGAGCTGCCTACTCTCTAACCTGGATGGCGGGGAATTAAACTTGCCTGGCTGTTTTTCTGGTGCTATCCAGCCACACAAAGCTAAGATCCCAGCCTGTGATTCCCAGTCTTTTGTAAGCGTTTTACTGGCACTTAAAAGTGCCCATAGTAACGGCCTACGGCCCATTACATATACCAGCATATTAATTGTTGTTGCTTTCCACACCAAGGCACCTCATTTTAAGAAAGTCCTATCTATTACATATTGCCATCTTCTATGGCTTACATAATTTATTTCTATTAAAAGCTAATGTATCTAATATCAACATGTCATTGATGACTCTTTTGCACCTCTGTCCGTTCATTGTGATTTTATAGCTCATGAAAGTCTTATTTGACTGCTATACACATAAAATATCAATGGGTATGCATATTATGTAGCGTGTCTATGCACTTTGTATAACCTGGTTCCTTGATATTCTTGTGTGTTCTATAAACCACTTTTCATAGAGTAAAGGGTTTCGGATTTTTGCATTCATGCCTACATGTACTTTTATCCAGTGACTTTCTAACAGCCATATGCATAAAAGCAATCAAAGGCTCTATAATGAACATATAATATTTGCTTTGATTAAAATGACACTTTTAAAAGGATAGTAATGTTTCATATGACATGTAGCTCAGAATGGTGAGCATATGTAATAGTGCTACTGTGCGATGTTCATAGGTTTCAAAACATGCTAGTTACAGTGTAATACTGTGTTGAAGATGATCCCTTCTTCCCCTTTCCCCAATCAGAAGCCACCTCCCCTCATATCTGAAGTCTGGTTACTTGACCGGACAGATCACAACAAGGGACTTTCTTCCCTCAATCAGTATAAAGAAAAACCTGCTCTCTTGGACAAAGGAGGACAGGTTTTACTAGTATTGCTCGAAGATTATTCCTCGTTGTGATCCGCTGTCTGATCTGGGACAAATATGCTGATGTTGGGGAAAGGGGCGGGAGGGATCATCTTCAACATATTATACTGTAGCTAGCAGGTTTTAAAGTCTATGAGCATCACACAGCACTTCTATTACATATGCTCAATGTTTTGAGCTACATGTCATATGAAACACTACTATTCCTTTAATACCTTAAATACTAAAGAGGTCTCCAACACATTGCTTTGCAACTCGTTGAAGAGCTCTAGCATACCCCTCTGGCGCTCAAAGGGTTGACAGTCCCATTTATATCAAAGGGGATTTTAATTTGTTCCCTACAGTACATTTAATTTGCACCACAATAGTTCCACTTCTGCCTTTTTACTCATGTCCCTCCATTTCTTCATAAGCTACATATCGGTATGTACATAGGAAATTGTGCTATGTTTTGTGTCAGAGAAAAGAGGTTTTATAGGAAATAACACTGCACAATTGCTCTGTGTGGTGTCATAGGTATATCAAGATGCAGTCTTGGCTTCCATTGTCAGGTCAAATAGGAATTGGCATTCAACTAAAGAAGTACAGTGACAGTGCAGGTAAAATGCCTGATGGCGAAATTAAAAATAAAAAATGTAATACAAAAATATCATAATGAGAGGATATGTTGCCAAAATATAATAAAGGATGATTTCATTCAGACCTTATATGCACAGTGCCTGTATATACCCCCAAGCACCAGGATATATTTATAACTTGGCAGGTCTAGGCCTGGGGAAGTATACTGCCAGCATTATGTCTGTGCCTGTCATTGCATATATAGGACATACTATTGGAGGTAAAAAAGTCCAATTTTAATCAATGGGTATTTTGATATGTCCCCTGTGGTGCAGTTCATTTTCAAGTTTTAGAATAGCTCCTCTTTTTTTTATTTTTTCATATGACCCTTCGTTTACTGAAATGTATTCTAGAAAGTTGCACCCAAATCTGCTTGGTATCTAACAATGTTCTGCATTACACTAACTTTTTTCTACACCTCTCTAATGGTGTGTAGCAAGGGTAGTCAGCTGTCAATGACAGGTTGGGAAGATAGGCGTTGTGGTCTCCTAAAGCTTGAGGACCAACAACAGAGTAACCCTGTCTAAAGATATTTTCTTATCCTAAAATCAGCAGCTATGGGAAAATAATGGAATGACTTCTTACCAAAACCAAAAACTGCATGTGCAAAAAGGTATCTGATTGGAGACTAATCACTACAATACACATCCAAATGGTCAACATTATGTTTAGGGAATAAGAAAATAACTATTACCTGAAAAGGAAAAACCAGGTCATATACATTTACATATTTTATATTGTAGATTATTATTATTATAGTTTATTTATAAATATAGTGCCAACTTATTCCGCAGTGCTGTACAATAAGGAATAGACTTACAGAGACATTAAACAGTACAAATGGAAAATGAAAGGATCAGAGGGCCCTGCTCACAGTCTCACATACATATTGTGTAGTCTTAGCCAGAGTTTATAAAGTTTATTTGGTTTAAGAGCCTAACAGTCTGTGTTAAAGGGTTAGTAATGCCCGAAAAAAGTTTATTCTATATGGTAGATTTTACAAAAATAAAGTATTTGGAGAAAGTCCTATCTCTCTAACCTTTAAGGTTTGAGAGATATTCTCCACTAAAGTTCCCCCCTCCCTCCCCTTCTCCTGACGTTAGCACTGCGCTGACAGCAGGAGATCCCGTTCCTGGGTCCAGCCGGTGGCTCTGCAGCAGAGCCACAATATCGATATTGGAAAATAATTACTTCATTGGAAAGGTCTACAAAGTGTGCCTGGTTTGCAAGCTCACTTTGTAGACTGTTCCAGTTAAGTAATTCCATTCCAATTTCGATATTGCGGCTCTGCTGAAGAGCCTCCTTGTGACGGTTGACACCGATCTCCTTCTGTCAGCTTTACAGCTGACATCAGGAGAAGGGGAACTTTAGCGGCAGATATTATTCAAACCATAAAGGTTTGAGAGATAGGACTTTCTCTAAATACTTTATTTTTGTAAAATCTACCACATAGTATAAACCTTTTTTCGGGCATTACTAACCCTTTAAACTAATTTTCATGGATAGACAGGCATGGTTCTATGTTACAGAGCTATCGTTTACTTACTTTATTTGCTGGAGCTTGCAATGAATAACAAGATCTGCAGCAAATAAGTTGTCTTAGTATCCTCCTTTCTAGTCAAAGACTCAGGACTTTTATTTTTCTTTTTTAAATATAACATTTATATATTGTAAAAGTTACAGAACATGTAACAGTAACAGAAATAAGTAGTTGCGACAGTTAGTGTCAAACACTGATGGCCATTTCCACCAATCAAATTGTTTCCTTGTATGAAAAATTATTCATTCATATTGTTTTTTTGCTATTGAAGGTATATTAAATACCAGTAAACTTAAAGGGGAACTCTCACCTCTAGTAAACTGCCTCTTAAATAAATCTTCCATGCTAATACAATTTGAATAAGATTTTTTTTTTTTTAATTTAGTATTTTCAGAGATTTTGGCATTTTAATTCTGTCCAGTGACATCACATGCTGGATTCTTCCGTCAGAGGAGGTAATGGGGAACAACTGGGGGGAAGAGGTGAAGATTGACAGGCTGCAGTACAGAGCTGTACCGCAGCCTGTCCTGAACTGATGTCACAGGACAGAATTAAAATGACAACATCTTCAAAAATATTACATTAAAAAAAAAATCCAGATTCAAACTGTATTAGCATGAAAGATTTTAATGGTGGGAGTGTGTTTGCATATATATGCAATTTTCTGTAGACATGTTAACTGACTGTCTTACACGTTATCCTTTTATATATATATCTACAGGTATATTAAGATCCTATCATATGCAATTGTGTCCATCAGGTGTGGTGACATGTATTTCTTGAATATAATGTTTTATATCCTCATTAGAGAAACATTCAGGAGTACCGATAGACGATAGACTTCACAGCAATGTGCAAAGTCACTCAGCTGCTGCAAGAGCAAATAGGGTACTATCCCGCATAAAAAGAGGTGTAGATGCATGGGATGCAAATATAATGCTACCTCTGTATACATCCTTGGTAAGGCCTCATCTAGAATATGGAGTACAGTTTTGGTCACCAGTTCTTAAAAAATACATTATTGAACTGGAAAAATTCAGATATGTCCAACAAAACTGATAAAGGGATTGGAGGATCTGAATTATATGGAGAGACTACCCAAACTGGGTATTGTTTACATTAGTGAAGGTACATCTAAGGGGTTATATAGTTACCATTTACAAATATATTGGGGGTCAATACAAAGAACTCTCCAGTGATTTATTTACTCAAAGAGATTAGCAAAAAACAAGAGGTCATCCATTAAGACTAGTGGTAAGGCATTTTTTGCCTAAAACAAAGGCAGGGACCTGCTTCCTAATGGACAGTTCTAAAATTCCTTATCCATTCTTTTTCCTCCAGTGATCTGCCTAGCATAGTCTCCCATTTTTCAAAGCAATCGACAGGAGGGGTGCATTCCTTCTCCAACATTTATTAGTTTGTAAATTCAAGACCTCAGTCAATGTCTGCCCAATTGACCCAGTGCCAGCCTCTTGAAGTCCTTATGTCCCCCCCTCAAATCATAAATTGCTAAACCAAATGGGAGGAGGATTCATTATTCAGATTCTCCAGGGCTTATCAGGGTCACCAGGGGCTCCAGAACCAGGACAAGAAGATGAGAAAGAGGGATCCCCTATTTTGAACCCCTTTCTATATCCTGTTGTGTCAATTGTGAGCCTATCAGGACTAATGCTGCAGTTGGGATTCAGTAAAGGGCTCTTTACTGAAATGAATAAAGGTGTCACAGTCACAGAGGCCATAGTGTTGTGAAGAGGAATCACCAAGACAGTGTGTGTCAAATACTTTCTCAATATCAAGCTTCAGTACCAGTGAAGCATCCCCTTTGTTTGTCCAGATAGTTAAAAACCTTGCAGACAGTGGGAGAAGACTGCCTGGACAGTACAAGTCCTGCCTTGCCCCCATGCATCAAATGTGATAGGAAGGCAATTAGCCTGTATATAATGGTTTCACTGATAATTTTAGCATCCACATTTATGAGGGCCAGAAGCTGATAATTCCTGGGACCCCAAGGGTCTTTACCTGGTTTGGTTATAATTATCGTGAAGGTGGTGTTAAATTCCAGTGGTATGAATAAGACTCCCTTCATTAAAAAAGTCTGTATCTGATTCGGTTATAACTGTTAATTTAAGGAGTATTCACCAGTTAGTGCCTCCGCATATCTCCACTGAATTCGGTTATAACTGTGGCCAGGGTGGTGTATAAATGCCTGTGGCACATGCAAGTCCCTCTTCATTACATTGCGATCAGTAGAAAGAACTGGGGGATAAATTCCTTAAGGAAGTTTTAGGAGCACACAGCTGTAAATCCATCTGGGCCTGGTGATTTCCCCAGAGGCAAAGAGTTCACTACAATTGTCAGTTCTTCCATCATAATCACTGAATTCATGAGCAGTTTCATAGTCTGTCAATCTGGCAAAATTAATCTCATCCAGAAATTTTTTTGTTGCTTACATTGGGATTCTCCTAACTTGCAATAAAGTTGGGCAAAGTTCTTCCTAAACACCTATAGGATATCGTGGTTAAACACATACCATGTCTGTTTACTGTTTAGCCTTTTTGCTTTAATTCATTTTAGCAAGTAATCCTTCACTGGGATATGCCTTAGATTTTTGTCTATCCTTAAATGTAACCATAGCACTTAGCTGGGATGGCAGTAAAGGATCTCACTGCTAATTTTCTACACACAGAAATTCATACATCAGCAATGCACGTGTGTACTTTTACTTTTTTCTTTTCCGTGTAAATCGCAAGTTGTATTATGTGACCAGCAATACATTAGATGTGATCGATCATTTAAAGTTGAAACATTAAAAATGACAATGTATCGCCTTTTGTCCTATCTCATGAAACCCTCATTATAAGAGACAACACTGAGTGCTGGTTCTTCATGGATTTCTTTATTTCTTTTTATTTGGTGTTAAATTCCTGTGGCAGTTGCAAGTCTCCCTTCATTATATTATAGTCAATAGTTGGGACTAGGCAATCAGCTCCTTAAGAAATTCTATGAAGTACATGGCTATAAATTCATCTGGGCTTGATGATTTACCTGGAGTTCACAACATAATCTGATAAGATCCATCTCAGCCAGGTACTTCTTTGTCACTTCCAATGTGGGTTCACCTTTCTTGCAATAAAGTATAGTACTTCCTAAACTCCTCTAGGACAGTTCTGTACCTGTTTTTAATCTCCCTACTAAAGTGGGCAGAATCATCCCAGACCACTGGTTTCAGAAGAGGGCACTCAGTCTTTTGCCATAAAACAGAGGGTGCAGCCAAAACTGAGATCTGCATGTGTCAGTGAGTTGGAGGGACTGTAGTTGTTGACTAATCTTCACTATTTTCCTTGCCAGATGCCTGCTTGGATTTAGCCTGTTTGTAGAATGTAAGTGCCTCAGTTTTAGTGAGGTGGTCAGTCATGTATAGGTTTCTATCCCAAATGTCTCAGAAAAACGTATATAATTTCTGCAGTGATTACATCCATCCCAATATAATTTCAGAAACAACTAATATATACATCCAGTGGTTCTGGATGCCTCCAAAAGGAATGTTTAAATATATAATTTTTTGTAAGTCTAAACCAGTAACAGTAGTAATGGTTATAGTTCATAAGAGTGGTGGTGAGAACTTTAGTGGAATAACAAAGAACATAAATGTGACATTTATATATTACAAAGAACATGGGAAAGATGTTGGAAAAGAATGGGGAATGAAAGTATATGCTATTCAGGCTCCTGGATCAAGAAATCATTTCCGAAAAATACTGACTTGGAGTACAGGTCATTAAATGTCTTGAATGCTTGAGAACTCTAGCAGCAAAGGAGTTTATGTATAAATTACCCTTTTCATAAGTAGGTGTTTTTATAACTAATTTTTATTTTCCATAATGCATATCCCCTATTATGTGTTTCTATTAATCCAGGTTCCACAAATGAAAAAGTATCTATGTTGCAAACAAAGCCTATGAATGGTCAATATCAATAAGCCAGTCAATATTCAAGTAAAACATGCATACTCAGGTCATTATCTGAGAATGGGAGGTCTATTGCACTTCCTTGTGGTGCTTTTCAAACGCTGAATCAGGTGTAGTCAATTGTCAGATCTCTAGTTGTTGGGAACTACAGCTTCTGACGTGCCCAATCATACAATGACTGAGTGGGGATGATGGGAGCTGTAGTGTCCACCAGATGGAGGTCCAACAATCATCCAATAACTGAGTGGGGATCATGGGGTTTGTAGAGCCCATCAGGTTCAACAATTGACTACCTCTGCCCTATGTTTATCAAAATGAGTGGATAAAATTACTTACTGTTTTAAAGGGATAGTAATACTTAAAATGTAAAAAATATATGTTGAAGGGTTTTATGGCCCCGGTACCAGAGCTGTCCATAGGATGGTGTAGCAACAGCACCACTGTACAATTTCAGGCCACTGTGATACCGCACCTAAAAAATTCAGCTTTGAGCTGTAATAACTTTTGAATAAAACACCTTTCAGCAGTGGGAGTACCCTTGTTTTACTCAGGGGGATAAACCCTACAACATATATTTTTTTACATATTAAGTATTACTATCCCTTTAAAATACAACCTTTCCTTAACCAGAGGGGTGTGCAATGCATTTCTTCACAAAGCATTGCAACCCCTCTGGTTTTTAGGAGGTTAAAGGATCACTAACACCTAAAATGTATTGTCTACCCTCAAAGCTAGCATGAAGCTTAAAGGGTCAGTAATGCACATATTTAACTTCATTTAATAGTGTAGAGGTTACAAAAATAAAGTATTTGGAGAAAATGCCATCTCTCAAACCCTTATGGTCTGAGAGATATTCACAGCTAAAGTTTCCCTTTTACAGCTGACAGCAGGAGATTCAAGTCAGCCAACTCAAGGAGACTCTTCAGCAGAGCTGAAATTGTGGTATTTAAAAATAACTACTTAATTGGAACGGTCTACAAAGTGTGCTTGCAAACCAGGCACACTTTGTAGACCATTCCAATGAAGTAATTATTTTTAAATAACGCGATTCGGGCTCTGCTGCAAAGCCGCTGGCTGGTCCCAGGACCGCGATCTCCTGCTGTCAGCAGAGAGCTGATGTCAGTAGAAGGGGAGGGAAGGGGGAACTTTAGTAGAGAATATCTCTCAAACCATATGGTTTTGAGAGATGGCACTTTCTCCAAATATTTTATTTTTGTATCCTCTACAATATTAAATAAAGTTAAATATGAGCATTACTGACCCTTTACAATATATTCTTAGATATGTCATGTGAAGGCATCCATTCATTCTTTGTACAGGACCCTATTACCCAATTATAGCATAATAGTTTTCAAACATGTCTCAGAAGTGTTAGCACAGTAGTGAGTGTAAACTGCCAGCGATAGGAGAAGATCCTTTCTGAATAGAAGACAGGTCAGTAATTATTAAGTGGCTTGGATATTGTCAGTAATTACAAACTTGCATGAGCTATGTTTGTGTAGCACAGTATAAATACACATTAGATATGCATAACATATGCATCAGAAAGGCACTTCAGTTTTAGATTTTATGAATTAAATACATGTAAAATTGCAATAAATTATATTTAAATGACTGTGACCCCATTTTTAGGTGTTAGTTCCTTTAACCCCTTAAGGAGCCATGACATGTCAGGACCGTCACGCCGGACTGTGACAGTCCTGGCATGACATGGAATTCTGGGATGGCTGCGTGGCTGCACATCGATCTGCCATCCCAGAATTTAATTTGCAGGGGAAAAAAAAAGCTCTGTGGTCCTTAACGCCCAACCATGCACTGGATTGAGTGGTCGTTAAGGGGTTAAAGGGACAAAAAATATACATTGTAGGGTTTATCCTGCTGAGTAAACCAAGGGAACTCCAACTTCTAAGAGAGTTCTTATTCAAAAGAGATTGCAGCTCAAATGTGTATATTTTGGCTGTAGTACTTCCATGCCTGGAAAGTAGCCCAGATGCTACACCAGTTTGTGTATGTTTATAGTCACCTGACCAGAGCTATCCATAAACTGTTGTAGCAACAGCACCACCATAACATTTCAGTCCATATATGTACTGTGCCCAAAATGTAATAACGTAAAAATGGCTGTATTTCTAGCTTGAGCTATGACATATATTGCTCATGAAATGAAAACCTGCAATTATACAATTCCTGAAACAAATTCTATACCTTCATCTGCTTTGAGTTCTTCTAAGCAAGACAGTTGTAACTTTTACCCCTGGCTGCTTCCACCGTCAGTCTCTGCTAATTTCATAAGCTGATTAATTGCTGAGGCAGAAGTGTTGGAAGTATTGTACAGTGCAACATGTATACAAAACATAGGTAAGAAGTGAGAAGCCTGAGAGCATTCAGATGCTAAAGACCACAATGCACATCATCTCCAGCCAGCTAACAGTCAGCTGGGGATGAATGGAACTGCGGCCCTCAACAGCTACAGTGTCTCAGGCTAACAAACCCTCTTTTAGGGGAATGAATGAAGAACCACATTTTTATCACCCTGATTGCTTTACCTTTTTTAAAGACTCATTTTCCATAAGCCTCAAAAAGGTTAAGGGGGAGGTGTCTTCAAAATCATGGGTTCTCCCATTAACCATGTATGTTTGCAGCTACCGGCTCTTCTGAGGTACAACCATATGCACAAACAAAAAGGAGCAATACTAGGACAAACTAACAGTGCCATAAGAGGACTTCAACCCTTTGAATGCTAGCGAGGTCTTCACACATTGTCAAACAATGCATTTATGGGATTTAAAGACAATTATTTGTTCTTTTTTTGCCCTAGCGCATGTTTTAGCAGAAATAATTGAATCAAAGCCTAAAATGGAGCTTCATAAAACATGATTCAGACAACTGCGGATATAATGTAAAAAATATATAAATTGCTATACCTGGCTGTTGTGTTGAATGAGAACTAACAATAATAATAACTTTAATTGCCACTAAAAGAGTAAGTGGCTCTTAATGTGTATTGTATTAAGACATACTCAGTTAGTAATCCTTAAATGAGAACACCTCCTGTAATAACCCTCCAATTACCTTACTTTTAATTTTGACTTTGTGCTTTTTTTTTCAAGAAATAAGGGTCTATGCACCAAGATCTCCAAAGGTGGAGAAATTTTAGTGCATTAGCTCTATAGAATAACATAGGAACTGGAGAAGTGTTTTCACTGGAGAAGTCATCTCCAATTTATCACCTCTTTATCATGCCTTAGTGAATCTCTCCATCTAGTCATAAATGTCATGTCCAAGGAAGCACACATGACAGCTGCTGGAAGCTTTTTCAAACTAATGCATTGTGAAGCATACCCCTCTCATCCTTAACCTTTTGAATGCCAGAGAGGCATCTAATGCATTCCAAAGCTGGCATTCAAGGATTAAAAGAGTTAAGATAAGCATGTGCAGTGCGCAGAGTCTGAGGTACTGTGGTCCTGCCACTAACTGTCATGTCTGCATTCATGGACATGACAACAGATGAGTAAAAAGTCCTGTTTTGATTCCACAGGTAATATCGTGGGAAAGTGCAATTTTGCTGCATGAATTCCTGCCCATAGAGAAACCCATAGATTTTCACTTGTTTCGCTGACACCATGGATTTTCTTGCAAGAACTATTCCATCTCCTGTCTATGTTTTTAATGATGGTGAAACTTTCCACCTTCATATTATAAAAACCCAGCATGTGTATGAAAGAAAGAGAAAGGAGAGAGAGAGAGAGAGAGAGAGAGAATATTAAAGAAAAATAATAAAAATGAAGTTGTTTTTAGTGCTGGAGAGCACAATGAGCTGCAGGAAAAATCTGGAGGGACATTGCTGATACTGTTGGATCAGACATGGAGGAATCTAGCAGCACTTCCCTAGCTAGGGGCACTGGGCAGCAGTATTAGCAGCACAAGTGAGCTGCGTGTGTGCCTGCTGCTGCTGTGTACCACCTTCTGAGGTGATGGCAAGTGTGATAGCAGGGGACTCTCTGTTAAGGCTGGTGTGGAAGACAGTAGGATTGTGTTCCTGGCAGAAAGTGTTAAGGAATGGGAAAAAAAGATGTAAAGGGGATAGACATCATCACCACCAGCAGTGACATTCTGGCCTTTGCTACTGAGACATCAGAGACAGATGTTCATCTGTCTCAGCAGCATGATGATGATGATGATGATGATGATGATGATGAGCAGGCTAGTGGACACCATGGGACTGGGTTCAGAAACAGTGATATGTGACAAGAACAGGTTCCATTTGCCACCACTACTCCTGGTCCTAGCTCTAAGGCTGATGCTGAGGCAGTACCAATGGCAGAAGAACCTGCCCCAACCAGTGAAGGTGTTCCTAACCTCTCCCCTCATTGAAATAATGGATATGGACATATTTTTCCCATGATGCAAACACAGTGCAATCGTCAATGACTGCACTAAGTATGATAAAGCAGTGAAAGGGGGAAAGGTGGAAAAGCACATTGAAACATCTGCCCTCATAAAGCACATTCAACATAGACACCACAACGTTTATGTTAAGCTTGTGAACACCAAACCCCCCAAAAAAGAAAGAGTGTCGTTGTCACTGTGCCCCTTGTACCTCCCCAAAGGCAAAAAGAACAGGAAAGAAAATACCAGAGGAAGACAATAGAAACCTAGCCTGGAAGTTCGATGACAAACTTAACACTTGTGTAATGCTGTAGGTGCGGCTAACATATTTTGTGGGTGATATTTAGCATCTCTCTAAGGGTTTCAGATTCTGAGAGGAATCTATTAACAACAGAGATGTGGCTCTGGCTGCCTAATCGCTCCGTGTATGACCCCGGCTTGACTGACTATCCACTCAGGGGTTCTGAACTGTGGCTCTGGATGACTAATCGCTGTGTGTATGACCCCAGCTTGTCTGACTTTCCACTCCGGTTCTGACCGGTGGCTCTAGCTGACTACTCGCTCCTTGTTGACCCCGGTGTGCCTGACTATCTACTCAGTTCTGAACTGTGGCTCAGGCTGTCTACTCACTTTGTGTATACTAGACTACTGGGCTATTCGCTGTAGCAGTACTGTGGCTTGTGCTGTCCTCCGCTCTGTTTGCCACTGTCCCCATTCTGTACCACACGGTAGTACTCCGATTCCGTTGGGCACCTGATACATATCCTAGGACAGAGAACTATAGTCTGGTTCCCTACTCCTCTCTGAGTAGTACAGGCCTCTGCTCAGTATCAGTCTGGGTAGCAGACTAGGCCTGTCCGTTATATATATTCTGGGGCATTGCTGGGGTATTTTATAATATTGTATCTTTAATAAAGGTGGTTTTACTATATATACCTCTGTCTGACCTTCATTTCGTATTGGTTACCGTGACAGTACGTAAGGGCCAAGAGTACTGAAGGTACAGGCAATCCACCTTCTCTGAGCATCCTGTCCAGGATGGACTCACAGGAATAATGCATTGATCAGTTGTCTTTGGCCATGCAGACATTATTAAACCGAACTGCTCACCTGGATCGTTTTGATCGGCACCAGCTGTTCTTGCTACCCCCCTGAGGTTGGTGTTGCTAGAGGTTTAACTGGGTCCGCTCCATTACCTCAAAACTATGAGGAGGAACCTACACTCTGCCGGGTGTTCCTTACTCAGCTGGGGATTTTTCTAGTGATAGTACCGCATACGTTTCCGAGGGAGAGAAGTAAAGTGGGACTCCTGATTTCCCTCCTGTCAGGCAAAGCATTGGCATGGGCTAATCCTCTTTGGGAGACAGACAAATCTGTCATTTTCAATCTCACTGAGTCTGTGGCTTCATTTCGTATGGTTTTTGATGTGCCCGGTTGTGCAACCTCCGCTGTCAAACAACTTATGACCATCTACCAAGGTGCACGTACAGTGGCGCAGTACACAATAGAATTCTGTACTCTGGCAGAAGAGATAGGATGGAATAATGAAGCACTTGCAGCCGCATTCTCACAGGGCCTATGTGACTTGATTAAAGATGAAATTGCAGCCCGTGAGCTGCCGAGTGATCTGGAGGAGCTGATTTCAGTTATCATCCCTAATCCTCCCTCGCCTCCCATGCCTCCTGGTTCTGACTCCACTAAAGGAGAACCTATGCAACTAGGGTTTACGAGCATTTCAGTGGAGAGGGTTCTCGGCAGGAGGGAGGGCCTCTGTTTATATTGTGGGAAGCCTGGTCACTTGTTACGCTCTTGTCCCGTCCGGCTGGGAAATGCTCTCACCTAGGGTTACATAGGGGACAGACCCTAGGTGGAGTTTCACAGTCCCCAGACACTCTTCAAGGTAAACCGATCCTTGAGGTAGTTCTGTCTAGGGCAGAGTCCTCAGTGACTGCTCTAGCTTTACTGGACTCAGGGGCCAATGCGCTTTTCATTGATGCAGACTTTGCAGCCCAGCATTCGATTCAGCTGATGTCTGGCTCCTCTCCGTTGGCAATTGAGGCCATTGACGGGAGACCCCTACAACCAGCACAGGTTACCCACGAGACTTGTTTCTTGTTGTAAGTGATGGTAGGGGCTCTCCACGTGGAGACCTTACAGTTTCAGGTCATCCATTCTCCTCACTACACCATTATTCTGGGATTTCCCTGGTTGCAACTGCACAATCCGAGGACTGATTGGCAAACGTGTGACATCGTATCTTGGTCCTCTCAATGCACAAAGTCTTGCCTACAGCAGCCTATGAGAATTTTGTGTACTTCTACCTCATTATCTGCAGAGTACCAGTCCTACAGAGAGGTATTTAACAAGGTAGAGGCCAGTACATTTCCACTGCATAGGCCTCACGATTGTACTATTAATCTAGTTTCGGGGGCTAGACCTCCCAGGGGTCGTGTTTATCCCTTGTTGGTGGAGGAGAACCGAGCTATGGAGGACTACGTGGCTAATGCCTTGTCCAGGGGTATAGTCTTCCTCTCTTGTGGGGGCAGGGTTCTTTTTCGTGAAGAAAAATGATGGGAAACTAAGACCATGCATCGATTTCAGGGGCCTAAATAAGTTGATGGTCAAGAATGCCTAACCCATTCCTTTAATCACTGAGCTGTTTGATCGGATCAAGGGCTCCACAATATTTAATAAGCTTGATCTCAGAGCCACTTACAATCTTGTAAGAATAAAAGAGGGCTACGAGTGGAAGACAGCATTTAACACCCAGAGCGGGCACTATGAATATTTGGTGATGCCCTTCGGATTGTGCAATGATCCTGCTGCCTTCCAAGATTTCATAAATGATGTCTTGAGAGATTTACTGCAAAGGTGTGTTGTCTCTGCCTGGAAGATATTTTCTTCCATTGTCTGAACCTAGAGACCCACCAGGCTGATGTGTCATTGGTCATACAATTGTTGAGGGAGAACAAGTTGTTCTGCAAATTGGAGAAATTTGAATTTCATAGATTCCAGGTGACATTCTTGGGTTATGTTATCACCTCCTTCGGTCTAGCCATGGACCCACAAAAGCTATCTGCTGTCTTGCAATGGCCACTTCCGATGGGATTGAAATCCATATAGCGGTTCCTGGGTTTCACAAATTACTACAGGAAGTTTATATGAAACTTCTCCATGGTGGTCAAACCCCTCACAGACATTACTCAGAAGGGGGCTAATCTTTCGGACTGGTCACCCAGTGCCCTGCAAGCTTTCAAACACCTGAAGTCTGCTTTTGCTAAAGCCCCTATTCTGTCACATCTGAATCCCACCCTACCCTTTACCCTGGAAGTTGACGTTTCAGAGTCTGGAATGGGCACGTTGTTGTCCCAGCGAGCAGGGCCCAGTAAACCATTACTTCCCTGTGGGTTTTTTTTTTTTTTAAATTGTCTAAAACTGAGAGTCTATAAGATGTAGGCGATCGCAAATTGCTCGCCATTATTCTCTCTTAAGGAAAGGTGGCATCTACTAGAGGGAACTAGCGTTCCGATTTTGATTCTGACAGACCTCAAGAATCTCACATATCTGTCTGAGGCCAAGAGGTTATCTCCATGACAGGCCAGATGGGCCTTGTTCCTGTCAAGGTTCAACTATGTGGTTTCTTACCTTCCAGGTACTAAGAATGTTAAGGCTGATGCCCTTTCCCAGCAGTTCAGGGTGGATTCCTAGGATGAGAGTCCTCCAACTCCTATCATCCCCTCCGATAGGATATTGGCTACTATTTGCACAAGTATTACCTCTCCTTTGGGAGAGGAGATATTGGCCGTGCAAGCCTCCACACCAGTTGACAAGCCAAGTGGGAGATGCTTTGTGCCCGAGTCCCTACGTACTAAATTATTAGAGACATACCATGCCTCGAGGGCGGTTGACCACATTGGTAGGGACCAACTCATATGGTCCATGTTGAGAATTTTCTGGTGGCCTAGCCTGAGAGTAGACTGTTCTGCATTTGTGTCCGCTTGTTCAACTTGTGCCCAGACTAAGACCCCCAGACACCTTCCGGTGGGACTCCTTCAAACCATTCCGAATGGGGAATGGCCTTGGTCTCACTTATCCATTGATTTTATGGTGGAACTGCCTGTCTCTGGGGGGAACACGGTCATCCTCATGATGGTGGATCAATTTTCTAAGATGGCTCATTTTGTACCTGAGTTTGCCAGGAATTGTGCCAGGAATTCTTCCTCTCAGAACCCCCCCCCCCCGTTTCTGATAAATTACGGGTTTCAACTTTCTCTTCTTCCAGGAATCCTTTGAGGTATAGAACATTCCAGCTCTGGACAAGCATTTGAGGGCACTCCGCTCCACTTGGGTACGGGTTCAGAGATCCCTGCTATGGTCCACGCAACATTATAAAAGACACACAGACCGTAGACGGTTGCCAGCTCCGGTTTTCCGGAGGAGGGAGAGAGTGTGGCTATCTTCTCTCAACCTTAATCTCCAGGTTCCTTGTAGGAAGCTGGCTCCCCGTTTTGTAGGCCCCTTTTGGGTTCTTCGTAGGGTTAACCCTGTAGCCTACACCCTGGAACTTCCAGCTAACATGCACATTTCTAATGTGTTTCATGTATCTCTACTTAAACCCTTAGTGTGTAAAAGTTACACTACTGCTCCTGTACCTCCCAGGCCTGTCAGAGTTGGGGACCACAAGGAATACGAGGTGCAAAATATTTTGGACTCACGTAGAGTCAGAGGCCAGTTGCAATATTTGTTACACTGGAAGGGCTATGGCCCAGAGAAACACTCCTGGGTGGCCAAGAAGGACTTACATGCTCCAGCTCTTACCCGTGCGTTCCTGTCCTGCTTCCCCACTGATTCTAACCCTCTTCCATGGGGGAGAGGTCGTTAAGGGGAGGGTACTATCACAGTGTACCTTGGCATCCGTGCTACCAGTACCCCGTGCTATTTCGCTGAGCTGTCTGGTGGTCACAGGTGCAGGGGCGCTTTTCTGTCTCTGAACGCAGTGCTTGTTTATGTGCACACATTCATTTGACTAATTGATTCCCGCTTCCGTGTAGGCACATATGAACTTCCCAGGGCCTAGGGTCAGTTGCCCTTACGTGGTGTTTCTGCGATTGCTAGTTACATTTGCTCCTCATTGTAACCCTGATTTGGCTTCCGTTCTCGCTCTGTGTATGACCCCGGCCTGTCTGATCATCCATACCGGTTCTGACCAGTGGCTCTAATTGTCTCTTGTATGACCCAGGCTTGTCTGACTATCTGCTCTGGTTCTGAACTGTGTCTCTGGCTGACTACTCGCTCCGTGTATGACACCAGCTTGTCTGACTATCCACTCCTGTTCTGAACTGTGGCTCTGGGTGTTTAATCGCTCCTTGTCTGACTATCCACTCCATTTCTGACCGATGAATTTAGCTGACTACTCACTCCTTGTTGACCCCAGTGTGTCTGACTATCCATTCAGTTCTGAATTGTGGCTCAGGCTGTCTACTCAATTTGTGTATCCTAGACTACTGGGCTATTCGCTATAGAGGTTCTGTGGCTTGTGCTGTCCTCTGCTCCGTTTGCCATTGTCCCCATTCTGTACCACATGGTAGTACTCCGATTCCGTTGGATGCCTGATACATATCCTGGGAGAGAGAAATATAGTCTGATTCCCTACTCCTCTCTGAGTAGTACAGGCTTCTGCTCAGTGTCAGTCTGAGTAGCGGACTAGACCTGTCCGTTATATATTTATTCTGGGGCATTGCTGGGGTATTCTATCATATTGTATCAACATTTTGGCAACATTGCTATTCCACAGGCTTTCTTTTGGATTACAGTCATGCC
The DNA here is from genome assembly GCA_037306005.1 of Rhinophrynus dorsalis. Classification (NCBI taxonomy): domain Eukaryota; kingdom Metazoa; phylum Chordata; class Amphibia; order Anura; family Rhinophrynidae; genus Rhinophrynus; species Rhinophrynus dorsalis. The sequence goes on from CM074721.1 coordinate 240,340,720, forward strand.
ATCATCTCTCTCACTTTCAGCTTCATCTATATCTGAGGAGGAGGAGGATTCTGGAGGGATAAATTCCAGATCGACATCATCATCAATATTTACTTCATACTCAGGATTACCCATCACTTCTACCCCACTACATTTAAATTTCACTAGGCTTTTTGAAGTCTAGAACAATATCTAGAACATTCACTACTACTTTCAGGACAGGTGTCAGATACAGCAGTTGGTTCAACTGCTATATCTTTCTCCGTTATGCCATCAACACTAGAATGTGGCTTGTTTCGTCTTCAGTGTTTTTAAATGTTTTCTTAATACTGCTGGTGGTGGAGGAACTTTTATGTCACTTTCACAACCTCCTCAGGAGGAGAAGGATCATCATTGTTTATTACACATGCTGCAGCAACACTGACTACAGTAAGTTTTTGGACTACCCCTATACTGGTCCTTCTACTTCCCCCTACCCTGGTCCCGAATATGTTTGCTTGACATTAGGAAAGTATTGTGATTTTAACAGTAACGTACAGATCTGATTGTGTGTGATGTCTCTCTTCTTGCCCTTTACAAAATACTGTATCATATACATTAAGTCTCTTCTAGTATCTATCGGCCTCAGTCACAATCTACAAAATATATAACAAACCATGTGCAACTGTTTCTTTCTCTCTTTGGCTGTAGCTAATGTAGAGAGGATTTTATCTTCTGCTTTCTCTCTGTCACAGCAACCTTGTTTTTTTGGATGTTGTAGGAGTCAGTGTCAATTGCACTTGTCTGTCTGTTGAGTGTCAGTCTACAAATTACTGCATTCTGTCAGTCAGTTAGTCAGCCACAGAGGCTCATTAATTGTATATGAGTCCTAAAGTGAGAAAAAAGTAATCACAATGCAGGTCTTAAATAATATATCATAAAGATTAGCAAAAGAAGGCAGAAGAAGAGGTACAGGTGGGTGAAGATGCTTATTATTTATTAAATCCTTGTTCAACAATTCCCCTCCAAAAGAGAACAGGGGGATATTCATTAATGCATGATAAAAATATAATAAAGTGGAGATCCCTTCTCCAGTGTTCTAAACCCTTCAAGTCCTATGTTATTCTATGGACCCAATGGCCTGAGTTCTCAGTTAATGCATTGGCTCCATAGAATAACATAGGAGAGTTTAGAACACTGGAGAAGTGAGAGCCACTTTATCACCACTGTATCACACCTCAGTACACCCCCCCCCAGTTCAGTGTATGCCATCATCCTTAATATTATGTAATGTATTTAAGTATTCATCATGGATTTGTCACCTTTGAGTACATAAACAGAATTGCTCTTAATTCTGCAACAGAGGGATATATATTACGACTTAATATTACAACTACATTGTGTTATTAAAGGGCATCTGCTGTATCAATGTTTGCTGAACCCATGGTGCTTCCAGTTTACTGCTTATCTGCCAATAATCTCAATACCCCAGAGTATATAAACAAAGCAGGAGCTGTCATTTGGTGCCAAATTGTGGCATCTTCATGCAATCAATTAAGAATCTAGAGTCCCGTTACATCTTCCACCACCATGTAGATGACCTCTATAAATTATCAAGGAATTATTTAATAATGCTCAAATAAAGAATATAGCACTTGTGGTAGAAAAACAGTGTAGTCTTAAATAACTATCCCATATAGTGTGCTTGTACATTGACCAATGTAGGAATGCTGGAAGTTGGTCCTTGTTCTGGTTAGCTCACAGTAGTGTACCACATTGTAAGACTATCTTTAATATTAGCCGCCAATCCATTTCATATCAGGGCACAACACTCTCAATAATTCAAGTAATTAAAACAGTCTGGCCCATTTCATTTCACCTCAACTGCGGCTTTTTCCTGGATTTCAAAGTTACGTCTTATGACCAATACATGGCATTAAATCAGATATATTGAACTGGTCTTTTTGGAGGGGTTAAGCTAAACAAGGGTGTAATAAATAATAAGCATCTTCACCCACCTATACCTCTTCTCTCGTCTTCTTTTCTTTATTTTTAACTTATAGAGGCTCAGCCAGCTCAGTAAGGAATTTGGATCACCTGCCTGTCTCATCTCAGTCAAACAAAATTTTGAGGTAGTTTGGGTAAATCTCCTTTATCTGTTCACACTCCCCTAGACTCCCTTAACACAGAGGCTCAGCCACTTGAGGAAGGAATTTGGATCTCAGCTGCCTATCTCCTCTCAGCCAAACCAGATTTTGGGTATCTAGGGTAAATCTCCTTTCCCCCTTCACACTCCCCCAGAGTCTCCAGACCCCCTAGTGCAGACCATTTTGAGGTGAAAAATGTTGCCCCTCCCTGTTATCTGTTGAACATAGGCACAAGGGTAAACTCATAGGGACATTAGTATTTTCTGGCCATAGTAAGGTATATGTGTGTGTGTGTGTGTGTGTGGGGGGGGGTTATAAGAGATGTTAGTTCACCTTTAACCCTATGAGTGCCAGAGAGGTATGCAACGCATTGCTTTGCAATGCATTGCATACCCCTCTGGCACCCAGAGGGTTAAAGTCTGTTAGCTAAGCATTTCTGTTAAACATATTAAGAACCACATATTCTTATGGTTCCACTTTAACTCTTTGAGTGCCATAAGTGGTCATAAATGCATTGAGAAGCTCTACCCAGTCACTCAAATGGTTATATACACAGCGCACACATTTTCATTGAAGTCAGAATTCCACTGAGCATGCTCCCACTAGTCTCAATAACATGGCCTTGCTATTTACACAGCTTGTGCTATCAGGTTTCCCACTATACAGAGAGCAATGCAGCTTCCACACAGGCTGGATCCTGAGTTCATTCTTCTTCCTGTACTGTGTGGAATCTTAGAAAAAGGACCTGTACTGACAAGGGGTAGAGTGCAAGGTTTTACATGAAGTCACACAGACAGCATTATTACTGTGTCTCCTTAATCCTACAATGAATAAGAGGCTCACTGCTGCGTTTTTTTTTTTTTGCTTGTGATTTTATGTGGGATAAATGCACTGCTGAGCCAGCACTGCCTGCTGCAGGATTGTTTGCTTTGTCTACCAGCGTTGGATCATACTGAATAGTTCTGGTCAGACTCTGGAAATTACTGCAAGTGCTAGCACAATTGTAATCCTCTTTGTTACTCCTTGCAGCAACCCAGTATGCTCCTACATTTGGCTCTCCATCTGAAGGGGGTTATGATTTATAGAATGGAAGATGTAGTAGTCCCCAAGAGCTGGAGAGCCAGAGGTTACCCAGTATAGTCCTAGCCTGTTTAGCCTCTTATCAATCAATACACCTTGCTTGCTTAACCACAGTTTTATACTGGGATACACATAAAATGGCAGCTGATGAAAAAAATGCATAATGCCAGTTTCACTGCATCTGAGCCAGGGGTGGTAACCATGGTACTTCAGCTGTAGGTGAGACTACAATTCCAGTCTTTGGCTAGACTCGGAAACCAGTGATTCTCCAGTTGTTATTGGACTACTAATCCCATCATCCCTATCTGGCCATATATGGACAACCTCCATTTCTAAGATAGCTACTGGACTACAACTCTCATCATCCACAGCAATCTAATAGCTGGTTAAAGTTGAGGGAAGTGGCAGTTCAATAATAGCAGGAGAACGTCAGGTTGCCCATCCCTGATCAACGCTCTGCATTACTTACCTGGTGTATTTAGCACTTCACTCCCAGGTTCATTAGTAACACTTGGCACCAAACTCTCTTTGTAGCAGACTAGTTGGCAATAGCATACTTTGCTTTTCTGGAATTACTTCAAACATATGTTTTGTGCCAAAAATACATATAAATCTAATTTTTTTCTAAGGAATATGTGTACAAAAGAAGACCCTTTGAATCCCTTCACTGCTACACCAATATATATTTATTTAACTCCTTAATCCTGACATCTGTATATTTCTTTTCACTATTAAAAGGATAGTAATGATAACTACTGAAAAAAGCCATATGGCAGGGTTTTACCTTGCTGAATAAAACAAGGGTACTAGTACTGCTGAGAAATGTTTTATTCATAAGTTACTGCAAGGTAAACTTGCATTTTTAGATGCAGTACCTCCATGGCCTGAAATCTTACAGTGGCACTGTTACTATAACATTATATAGAGATGTATGATCAACTGACCAGAGTTGTGCATAGACTGCTGAAGCATCCGTGCCACAACAAGATTTAAGGCCACGGAGATACTGTGCCCCCCAAAAATGCTGCAAAATATATATTTTAAAAATTAAACATTACTATCCCTTTAAAACCTAAGGGCCAAATTTGAGAAGCAAAAGATGGGCAGTTAGGAGCATATGTCTGCAGACACAATAATCTACACCAACAATCCAAGTGTATCACAGCCTGAGGCAGTATAACAGGATGATTTCTCTTTAGCTGAAAGATGGATCACTAAAAACAAACTGTTCCTAAACACTAACACAATGGTAGCTGGTATAAAGAGCAAATTACTTAAACTCCACAATACCCATTTAACGATTGTATCAAAGTCTAATCGTAACGTGGCCCCAGTCAACTCAAACAAATATCTTTGTATTGATCCCCAACCTCACTTTTGGTCTTCAGATTGATAAATATCCAAACTTTATCCTAAAATAGGCATTCTGTTTAGAAACAAATCCTGTCTAAGTTCCCTGGTAAGAAAACATATTGCTGAACAGATGTTAATGCCAGTCACAGACTACAGGGGATATAGTACATGCTTCTGTGCCACAAATCAATCTTGGCAAACTCCACACACTGTATAATTAATTATGTGTCCTCCAGTGCAATTACACAACCCATCATTTGATATGTTTAAAAAACTAAAGTGGCTAACACTCAAATCTATCTTACAACATAAAGATAAATGAACCGTACCACCTTTATGTCCAAAGTGACAGTAATTATAGCACAAAAAAAAAAAAACAGGCCACACCCAAATAGTGTAAATCAGCCTTACAGACCTTTATAAAGGATATTAAAAATATACTTACTCGCAAAAGGAGGTGTCATTAATATTCCATCCGACAAATAAGCATGCAGGTCCGTCTCGCTCTAAGCTGATGGATAACCCACTTGTCTCATTTGAGAGCAAAGGATTCAGGCAGTTGAAGATCTCAGATATTCATTTATTTATATATGACAAAATAAAAAAAATCCTAAAACTGTGGTGTGAATTCACTATAATATATATATATATATATATATATATATATATATATATATATATAATGTATATGAATATATTCAAATATATAAACTCACAAAACAGCCACTAAAGTGTTTTGTGGTGCAACGCCACAGCTTCCTCAGAGTGTAGACTGCAAACAAAAGGAAAAAACAAAAAAATCCTTGCCTTCTACTTTCCCCTCCACACTCATTGGTGAAAACATATCATGGGATCGCATTTCAACCAACAATGAAATGACTATGATTGGATCTGACAGCCAAGCCTCCATAAAGTCACTCAACCAATCACCTGACTGGATGTCAGAGACTGGCCTCTCTGATCTTCAAGCAAACCATTAACCTCCAAATAATAAATGAAACAACTAAAAAACATATGTGATCACATAAAATATTTAACCAATATGAGTCTCTATAAAACCAACCAGCAATCTTAATGTATGTATCTGTCACAGGCACCCAGGAATGCTCAGAACTCAGTACGGTAATATAATGCAAAATATTTATTTAGAATAAATCACAGTGATAAATAAATGGTACAACAAGCAAAGGGTTACTAGCTGGCGACACTACTCGCTAGACCACAATGTGAGAGACAGGGCCGAAGCCCCTGTTAGTCTCAGCAGAATACAGGAACGCCAACTCTTGATCCGTCGACTGGAACACTGGAATAGGCCACAACTGTGAACACTGGCTCAGCAATCTTGATCAGACGAACAGGAACACAAGGACTGCTGGACTGGAGAACTGACCCACGCCTGCAATCAGTCAAACCAGCAACACCACACCTTTGCAGCCACCCGGTGACCCACGCCTGCAGTCACTGCTAAGAGACCCTGTGACTCTGCCTGCAGTCACTATATCGGACTCCTGTGACTCACTCCTGCAGTCACATATAAAGACCCTGTGGCTCACGCCTGCAGCCACCACACGAGACCCTGTGACTCTCGTCTGCAGTCACACACCAGACACTGTGGCTCACGGCTGCAGCCACCACACGAGACACTGTGACTCTCACCTGCAGTCACACACCAGACCCTGTGACTCTGCCTGCAGTCACTATATCGAGACCCTGTGACTCACGCCTGCAGCCACCAATCAGACCCTGTCCACAACAGTGGTCTGTCTTAAGCCAATAGCACAAATTGATCGCAGTAAGGGATACTCGTGATCACTGGGTCATACACAGAGAGGGTTCTCGTACTTATCTGGGTCATACACAGTACGGGATCTCTTACTTAGCCGGGTCATACACAGTGCGGGTTCTCATAAATAGCCAGGTCATACACAGAGTGTGTTTTCGTAGATAGCCAGGTCATACACAGAGCCCAAGTACTTCACCTAAGAACAACAACGCAAGGGCAACTGAGTCAGGCCTCAGTCTGCCTTATAAACCCCTCCACAGGAAGGAGGAGCAGCTCAGAGGGAGGAAGTAGGAAGTAGGTAGGAGGAGACTACAGTAAGCAAACAGATAAAACAGAGGCCTGCAGCCTGCTTGAAGCCTCGCGTCTGTGATCATGCTGGAGTCAAGGTAAGCGGTGACAGTATCTTGACATGGTCATATTCATCTAGTCTCCCGAGGGGCAGTGGGGCACGAGCCACATCACTTAGCAATGCATCGAGTACCCCAAAAGGTCAATACATATACAGGTCTTCATGGTCCCCTACAAGGTGAAATCAATACATAAATTATTCTATATGATGTCCTACATCAGGGGAGTGAGATCAGCAGGAGCCGTACTCCCCAGACAGAGCACAAGACCCTTATGGTTGTCCAGACAACGACAAGGTACAACCCCACAGCATACATACGCACCCCCAAAGCTAGCTAGGTGGTAAACATGAGGCGTATCAGCCCCACCCCATAATGGCATAAATTCAGGACTGACAGGCAAAATGCACTGCTCTGGACAGTGTACATGGGGACTTCACATCAAACACATATAAAAAGTAGCTATTGATAATATACTATTATTCAAATGGTCAGTCAAGCCGCTCACAAGAATAAAACAAACAACCATCAAATGGAACTAATACCAATAGGGACAAGGGCAATAACAACAAGGTCCACTCTTGCCACAAAATGAACCCCAAGGGAATTCCCACTCTCCTCGAGAGCAAACTAAATCCCACCCACACAGTGGCGGACAACTAGAATGTTGAACTTATATTTTTATTGCAAAATATTTTTGTGGAAGCGATCATGGCCACAATTTGGTGAACTTTTGGGGCATATTATAGCTTTTGTGACTGCACACCTATACGTATATTAACCCTTGAAGCCCCAGAGAGGTACACGCAACACATTGCTTACATGACACATCTATTAATGCTTCTATTTTTTTTCTGACAGGTATCATGAAGATGATGAAGGATGAGAGAAGAAAGACGATACAAGAGAAAAGACAGAAGAGAAGAAAGAATATGGACAGTAGCTGACCAGAATGCTGAAGACTCTGTTGGACATCACTATTAATAAGTGTTACTTTGCAGGGGATCTTGGTTTGTTACTTAGTCGGGTTAACCGTATGAGTGCTGGCAGAGAATTACACCCCACTGGCACTCATAGGGTTAATTCTACTAACACTAAACACTTTTTAGGTACTTTGGATGTACTGATATGGAGCTTAGGGCCCCATATCAATACATCCACGGTGGACTTAGGTTTTGTTTTTTGCCTTTCAATTGCTGCGTCGACTGAATAAAGATCAGATAAGGGACTTCAGTAAGAAAAAACAAAAAAACAAAAAAAAACAAAAAAACAGGATCTTAAATTTCACGCGTTCAAGTGAGTCCCTTATCGGATCTTTAGGGTTAACGCAGTCTATTGAATGGCAACTTGTGGCGTTTTTTTTTTATTTTGAATGGGCTGAAACACCTCTTACTTTAGTGGCCAGCAGGGTATATTTTTCAGGCATTTTTTCATAGCACAGGTAATTGAATTGCTTAACGTGCTGGAAAAAATGCCGCCACCTGTTTTTTTTTTTTATCATTGGATGCCTTTAAATCGAGCCTGATGAGAGTCAAAGCCCTTTAGAACGTTTCTTCTATTCTGGCTGTATTGAATTCTCAAAGTTTGAGTGGTGTAACCAACATATTTCAACCCACACTGACATGAAAGAAGGTAAATAACAAAAGCAGAATTCGAAATTTGTTAAACCTCTTGGGGGTTATGCACTAAGGCATGATAAAGAGGTGATAATGCAGAGATAACTTCTCCAGTGATATCGCTTCTCCATTTTCTATATTATTCTATAGAGCCTATTCACTAAGATGTTCAAACTGGAATACATCTTAGTGCATTGGCTCCATAGAATAACATAGAAACTGTAGAAGTGATAAAACTGGAGAAGTCATCTCCGCTTTATCACGCCTTAGTGAATCTCCCTACTTGCGTAATCCACTTTGTTAGAAATATGGGCACAAGCTAAGTACCTTGTAGGCAAGCACTTGAAAGACCCCCTAGGTGTTTTTTGTGAACAACACATTTATCTCCATCTTTAGAGAGGGATACCAACAAACTTTGTTGTTTCTTACCACTACATAGAACCAAAATCTGACATTGTAGTTGACTCAGTGCCACAAAATGTACGGGGTCTTGGCTCGCCTATATACCACCCAAGGGATAGGTGGAAGTACCATACTGTGCAAAAGTCTTAGGCAGGTGTGAAAAAAATGCTGTAAAGTAAGAATGCTTTTAAAAATAGACATGTTAATAGTTTATTTTTATCAATTAACGAAATGCATAGTGAGTGAAGAAAAATCTAAATCAAATCAATATTTGATGTGACCACCCTTTGCCTTCAAAACAGCATTAATTCTTCTAGGTAAACTTGCACACAGTTTGTTAAGGAACTCGGCAGGTTTGTTGTTCTAAACATCTTGAAGAACTAACCACAGTTCTTCTGTGGATTTAGGCAGCCTTAGTTGCTCCTCTCGCTTCATGTAATCCCAGACAGAATCGATGATGTTGAGATCAGGGCCCTGTGGGGGCCATACCATCACTTCCAGGGCTCCTTGTTCTTCTTTACACTGAAGATAGTTCTTAATCACTTTGGCTGTATGTTAGGAGTCACTGTCATGCAGCAAAATATATTTGGGGCCACTCAGATACCTCCCTGATGGTATTACATGATGGATAAATATCTGCCTGTTCTTCTCAGCATTGAGGAGACCATTAATTCTGAGCAAATCCCAACTCCATTTTCAGAAATGCAGCCCTAAACTTGCAAGGAACCTCCACCATGCTTCACTGTTGCCAGCAGACACTCGTTCTTGTACCACTATCCAGTCCTTTGGCGAACAAACTGCCTTCTGCTACAGCCATATATTTCAAATTTTGACTCATTAGTCCAGAGTACCTGCTGCCATTTTTCTGCACCTCAGTTCCTGTGTTTTCATGTATAGTTGAGTCACTTGGCCTTGTTTCCACGTCAGAGGTATGGCCGCAAGTCTTCCATGAAGACCAGTTCTGACCAGACTTCTCCAGACAGTAGATGAGTGTAATGGGATCCTGCTGTGTTCTGCCAATTCTGTGCTTATGGTACTGCTGGACATTTTCCGATTGTGAAGGGAAGTAAGCATGATGTGTCTTTCATCTGCTGCACTGTTTCCTTGGCCGACCACTGCGTCTACATTCCTCGACGTTGCCTGTTTCTTTGTGCTTCTTCAAAAGAGCTTGGACAGCAAATCTGAAAACCCCTGTCTGCCTTGAAATTTCTGCCTGGGAGAGACCTTGCTGATGCAGTATAACCACCTTGTGTCTTGTTGCTGTGCTCAGTCTTGCCATGGTGTGTGCCTTTTGACATTAAACGGTCTTCAGCAACCTCAGCTTGTTTGTTGAGTTTAGCTGTTCCTCATCCAGTTGTATTCCTTCTACAGCTTGTTCTGTTTCAGTTAATGATTGAGTTTCAACCCACATATTAAATTGATGATCATTAGCACCTGTTTGGTATAATTGCTTAATCGTGCAAATGACTATATGCTTACAAAATCTCCGATTTTGTGCAAGTGAGCCTAGATGAATTGATGCTGTTTTGTAGTTAAAGGGTGGTCACACCACATATTGATTTGATTTAGATTTTTGTTCTGTTCACTCACTATGCATTTTGTTATTTGATAAAAATAAACTATTAACATGTCTATTTGGAAAGCATTCGTACCTTACAGAATGTTTTCACACCTAAGACTTTTGCACAGTACTGTATATTTTTCAAGAGGATCAATTTGGAGTACAGTCCAGTGTTACCAAATAATAGAACATATTTCACAAGAGGCAGCATTAAATTTCGTGATAAGCAGAGAACAATCCGAAACTGTCTTATCTTCTCTATTTGAAATGTACATTGTACTATTTCTGGCCTTTATATAAGAATCCATCACTAGATCATATTGATATGATTTCTCTTGAAATCTTTCCTTACAAACTAGTGACTTGCGATCATAGTCAGCTAAATGAGTAGACTTTTGTCTTATTCGGCAAAACTCACTAGAAGGTACATTCCTTAACCACTTAGTGTGGTGACAACTATGATAATTCTGTTTTAAAATAAGTGCACGTGGAAATCTGGCCATCTGTCTATAAGACCCCTTTCGTGTGGAATACTGGAGTATAAGTACGCAACATTCAAATCCAGACAAATTCATTAGACCAAGATATTTGACTTAACAAGGTAATTAGGCAAGAAGAATCTCTTAGATTAGAGGGGACACATAAAACCAATTTTTGTAAATGGTGATCTACATAGGCTGATAAGTTTGAGATCAACAAATCAATACCAGAAATAATCGATTGACCTGGAGATAAATCGAGAGTTTTAAGAACTTTCGGTAGATTGTAATAGATTGGTACTCTAGGTTGGTTTATGTACAAAAATCTTTTTTTTTTTTTCTAACATGCCATCTGCAAAGGCCTGTTCTACCAATAAAATAAATTTACCCGTGTATTTTACGTTTAATCACTCTTTAGGACTTTATAATGTTAGTATCTCCCAGGATGCATGACTTGAGCTAATCTATTCGATCTTGAATCACTACTGCTCCCCCTTTATCCATGGGTTTTATAATAACAGATTTATTATCACACAGGGATTGAATAGCCAAATATTCCTCTTTAGATAAATTAGAATAGACACCTTTGCTTCTATGGTCAGAAGTCATTCACTTGAAATCCTTTATGACCAGAGTACCAAAGATGCCCACAAAATTTCCTTTTGACTGTATTGCAAAAAAATTTAGATTTATGTTTGAAACCAGAGGGTACACTACCATCAAGAATATGTTCTCTAGTTTATCTATAACAGGCAAGATCTCATTTCCTTCCTCCTTTAGTATCGGCTCTGATACCAAAGTCTGAGAGTAGGCCTTAAAGATTTATTAACAAAATATCTACGGTGGGAAAGTCTTTGTATTTATTCATCAAGGTCAATGAAAAGTTGAAAGTGATTAGGACCCGTGGTGGGACAAAAAGATAAACCTTTGGACAAAAGAGATTTCTCTGCATTAGAGTATAAATGGACAAAATTCATTATGTTAGTATTAATTTTTCCTTTTTGGAATGGCTCCCTCTCCCTAAAGGTAAGAATCTATTTGATTCTTTCCACTATATTAAATCAATTGGAGGATGTACAAAAGAGATACCTGTCTCCAAAAAAAAGGAAGATGGTACTGACGGATTACTAGGCAATTCTAAAGTATGTTCTATTTTTTGGGGTTGGCTTGTCTTTCAATCAATACTCTTCATGGGCTCAAAAGATATTTATTCACTCTGAATCTCAATTTGGAACCCAATGGGGAGATCACAATTGGGTCCACCTGACTATAAATAACCAGTCCACTCTGAGTCATATCTCTATGAGTATTCTGAGTAGATGATCTAACCTCACTCGTATATGACTTTCATCGTAACTATTTTGTCAAATTTGTGTGTATCCTATTGTTTTGTGTATTAGTGTTCAGTTCATCAGAGCAAACATATCCTCTATAGGATATACCCTCCAAAGAGATATGGAAATAGAGTCAGACTACCTGAGCAGTGTCCATACTACCTATAACCTCCACTGCTAACAAATCACTGAGTATCCCACACTACAAGAAAGAAGCCAATCCATCTGCGTTCTCCTTCAGAGCTCCAAAAACCTGGAATACCCTAGCTGGAAAAAAATCAGATCTTCTCTCAGTCTAAAATCCCTACAGATAACTGCTTCTCTGTATTAAAAACAATAAAAAAATAATTATGTATGTACTGTAAAATCTTGTGTATAATATGCACAATTTTGTCCCTCTTCACCTTATGTGAAGTGGGGGGGTGCATATTATACACGACAATAAATTTTATTTAAAAAAAAAAATAATTCAGATTTTCCCTTTCTCCCTCCCTGCTTACCCATGGCCGCCTCTCCTGCCCAGAAGTCCAAATTCACCATCCTGACAGGGTCCCAGGGGGCGGCACGCTTGCATCCGCTGCCCGCTTCCAGCATGGCCCTGTCAGTACCTCCTCTGCCCAGCCAATGGTAGTGTCATGTGAGGACCCTGCGGTCCTTGCAGGGCAGTACTATAGATACAATGTGCATGCTCAATGGATCTATGGTACTGCCCTACGAGGACCTTGCTGTCTTCGCATGACACTACCACTGGCTGGGCAGAGGGGGTTCTGGCAGGGCCATGCCCGAAGTGGGCGGCGGATGCAAGCATGCTGCCCGCTGGGACCCTGTCAGGATGGTGAATTTGCACTTCTGGGCAGGAGAGGCGGCCATGGGTAAGCGGGGAGGGAAGAAGGGAAATTTTGACATTTTTATGTGTATCCGACAGGGGCATAGGCACTCTTGTTTTCCCCTAAAATCTTGGGTATAATATGCATATGCATCTGCGTATTATATACAGGTGCATATTGTACCTGAGATTTTACGGTATATATTTTGTATTTGTAATAAATAACTACGTACAATAAAAAGCTCTCCAGGACATACTTGAAAACAAGAAAAATCTCTATGTAGTCTTCCCACTTTCTAATAAATCATTTCTGGATCATAAAGCACAAATACAAATTCCCCAAATTCCCCTTGATTTAAATGGTGCATTAATCACCTGAATTGTCAAGAGGTCTCACACATTGCTATATAAAGCATTTGGGTTATAGGGTTAAAAGTACCACTTAAACCAATTGGAATTTTTATTTCCTCCTCATGGTAGAGCTGATTTGCTCTAGAATTGCTTATGCCTTGCTCCTGCATAAGTCCATAAGTGTCACTGCACAAGGAAAAGTGGGACATTCCTGAGCTTAACCATCTGAGTTATTGGGAACACATAAAACAATCCCATTAGTTAAATGGGGCTTTGAACTCGTGGAATGCTAGAGGTCTGTAACAAATTGTGAATCAATGTGCTCTAGACCTGACTAGCATTTGAGTGGTTAAAATCTCCATTTAAATCTGTAGAAAATTCAAGAATTTGTATTTGTTCCCTATGGTTATAACTAGGGACTTGCACATCTTGAACCCCAGAGAGGGCTCTGTCAACAAGAGGATGTCAATGAGGCGAGGGGGTGGGGATTAATCGTATTTGAATCATAAAGTGTGCGGGAAGTGGGCAGAACAGGGTGGGAAGGAGGAGAATTGGGTGGGAAGTAGGCAGAATAGGATGGGAAGGAAAAGAATTTGGTGGTAAGTGGGCAGGACAGGATGGGAAGGAGATCTGGGTGGGAACTGGGCAAGACAGGATGAGAAGGAGGAGAATTGGGTGAGAACTGGGCAAGACAGGATGAGAAGGAGTAGAATTGGGTGGGAAGTGGGCAGAACAGGATGGGAAGGAGGAGAACTGGGTGGGAAGAACAGGATTGGAAGGAGGAAAATTGGGTGGGAAGTAGGCAGAACAGGATGAGAAGGAGGATAATTGGGTGGGAAGTGGGCAGAACAGGATGAGAAGGAGGAGAAACAGGGTGTGAAGTGGGAGTAACAGTGTGGGAAGTAGAAGAAACTCACTGTCCCTGGAGATCCAGTAGTTCAGTGTGAAAACCGGAGTCTCCAGGTCAGATCTGGAGAGATCCCAGGTATGCCTATGGTACACTGCTACATGATTACTGCAGCACTACAAAGTTCTTTCCTGATGATTTGAATGTCACTGCCGGCACCACTATCTGCTCATTGTCCTTAGGAAGGCAGTATGTAGTAAGGGCCCTCCCTATTCATCAAGCATAAAAGGTGCAATTCTGGAGCAAACCAAGTTCAGCATAAGGGGGAATTAAAATGTTCATTGTTTTAAGTGGGGCTTTTAACTGCTCGAGTACCAGATGTGTCTCCAGTGAACTGACCACCACAAAATGTTCCAGAGTAAAAGCTTTACTGAACCTGTCTCAAATACAAATATTCTGTTTTCTAGGTTTTAAAATTCTGCATCTTAACCCTTTAAGTGCCAGAGAGGTGCCCGATGCATTGCTTTGCAATGCATTAGGCACCTACCTGGCACTCAAAGGGTTAATAGCTAATCCACAGCAACGCTTCCCTACACTTCCATTGCCTGGTCCTGAGAGCCACTGGTATGTGTGACATTTAGGTACATAGCTATATGAAGTAGAGATCATTTTACAAATTCAGTAAGTTATCATAGCAATTTTAGGACCAGAGGACATGCCTCTAGTCCCTAAACGGTTAAAATGCAGTGTATGAAATGAACATCATCACATCTCTGGCAAAAGGATGGCAATGTTTCACTGAACATGCTGAATCATTACACTCTGCTTCAAGGTAAGTGATGTCCTCTCTCAGATTAACCTTTGGAAGATGTAGTTAGGAGCGCAATCACTGGTTTCAGCCACAATCTATTACACTGTTCTATATCTCAGTCTGCATCTGGCATTTTTCTTACACCTTTTGATGATTCTGATAAGTCACATGTGTCTGTTGGTTCTCTTAATCAATTCATGATCTGTTTGCTTTGTTTTCTGGCTTCCTTGTTTTAGGTCTTCAAATACCACTACTCATAAACATCCCTATAGATAATTCCAACACCCATTTGCTTGTTTAAAAACCTCATTTGGTCTTTCACAGTGGACCAACTATCCTGTATACAGTGACAGCCTTTCCTGTGATCTGATCTTCACCAACCTTAAAATGTGTCTAATATTCTTTTCCTCTCTCTGACCCCCACTACTTTTTATTTGGTATCCTCATCATATTCTTCATATACCAAAATTGAAGGCCAAGAGCACATTGATAAAACAGTGCTCCCCTGATCTACTGCATTTCTCCAGATATCTGCTCATACCTGTCCCGATTAAACCCTCACAGCTCTCAGTCTTTGAAAAGCAGAAAATGCCTCCCTATGGTGCACCTAGCAAGCATTATTACTTTGGCTCACATACTACATGATGTCCTCAGATGTGATAAATCACTGTTGAACAACAATGGGGAACAACATGCTGCACTGTACACTAAAAATTCTCAGTTCTTACAGCTGTCCACTCGTTGGCCAACATACATACTCTTGCTACCCAAGTTCTAATTTATCCTAACCTTCAATGCCTCTTTTAGAATTTTAAATCCCTTTTCTAACCATACTCCCACTAACCTATCTGCTCATTATCTTGACACCATGGCATCACTTTTAATCCCACCCTGACAGCTTAACCCTCCCCTCTCCTTGGGCCTGTGACTGAAGATGAGGTTTCTTGCTCCTTACAGTTGTACTAACACTTAAAGCATGATGTGCCAGGACCGTCACATGTGTCCAGACGTTAAGGACCAGTGACGGCCCTGGCAAGTCATGGAATTCTGGGATTGCAGTAGATGAAAGATGAAAAAAAAAATGCCATTGTCCTCTAGACCACGCCCTGGACCGCGCAGTCCTTAACAAGTGATCAGAAGGCTAGGGAACACATCTTTACCGAGAAATAGTCAAAACTGGCTTGGTGCATTGACCTCACCAGTATAAAGTACAACTGTGGCAGCCCCTAGATGTCAGTAATGAGGTCAAGTGGACCTCAGTTAAAACTGAGACACAGTTTACAGAGTTTAATACTTTACATGCTGTAACACAAACATTCTCATTGATTTAAATCGGGTGTTTTAACCCTATGAATGCTAGAGAGGTATCCAGCACATTGCTCCACAAAGCACTGGAAGAAATCTATCACTCAAGGAGTTAAAACCCATTAAAATGAGTAAGACTTTGGAATATTTTGTCACTTACAGTTTAGTTTGCTCCAGACTTACTCTAGTTCTTATTACATCACATTCAAATAGTTCATGTCTAAATAAGAGTTCAAAGGCAGCATTTCTATTTTTAATCTGTAATTAACGCTCACCCTAGGTTCAGAGCTCTTTGAAGTGCATATCTATCTTTTCAAGCCTGCATAAGAAATTCACCTAACAGCTGTGTATTGTGATTTACATGTCAACAACTGGGTGATGGCTGACAATCAAAATTAACTGTATAACTGTAACTGACATTATTAATGTTTTCTATGAGCAAAACATGAAAAAAAATGTGTTTTGCAATCTCCCTTCAATGCAGTTTTATTACAAGGGAACAAAAATCACACTTCAGAGTGCCAGCGCTCAAGACCTCTTGGGTCTCTTCACAAGACAATATCATATATGTAACTATATATGGTTCTCTGTCCTCCCCTCCCCAGGGCAGCAGAGTACATCCACAGCAGTGAAGCCCCCCAACAAATTTCCTTTGGAGGTGAATTATCCTGTTTAGGACATGCTGTACAGAGGTGATACCTTTACTGGCTGAGCAGCTTTAGAGTGCAAGCTTTCAAGACCTGTTAGGCATCTTCTTCAGGTGTGTATGCATGGCGTGTATATACTTAGCTTAGGGTACCTGTGTTAGTCCAGTGATGTAGATGCAATACTCAAATGCAAAATGAGTTTCACGGTATGTGATAATACCTTTTATTCGGCTAACATTCAATTTAAACCTCCCTTTTTCGATTCAAAAGAAATACTAATAATCAGAATAAAACATCCAAGTCAGATGAGAGAGACAACACATAGATTAACCCCTTAAGGACCAGCAGTCCCAGGGTGTGTGGTCCTTTAAGGACCAGATTGAAAACTTTGATATGCCAACCCACGTGATCACTTGTACCGGCTCTCCAAACGGGGGACTGAAAGAGATCTCTCTCTGGTCTTGAAGTGGTCAATTTCAGTCCCCACTATTACTCACTATTACCCTTCAAAGGGTATCTTTGAAATTTCCTCAGAGCATTTTGATTTTCAATTATTAGATAACTGATAGAGTGTTTTTTTCTGGGTGGAATGATGACTGATGGGTACAGTTAGTTTTTCATTGTGATTCTTAATCGATTATGCATATTCAGTCTTAAGTTAAGCTTTAGGCTGATTTCACCAATGTAACATTCAGTGCAGTGTATCATACATACAATATTTGCTGATGGACATGATTACACTTCTTCAATATTTTATGACTTGTGGTGGTGTACAGTATCGTTTTTACAAATGTGTTGACGTGGTTTGCAGCGATATAAAGAAAGGTTTGGTTCCATTTTCAGTGTTTATCCTTTCATTGATCAATTTTCTATTAATCAGTTTTGGTTCAGATTAGGTGGTTGTCTGAATGCAGTGATAGGAGGCTCAGGGCATGTGTTTTCACACAGCATCCTCTATTAACAGTGGCTGTAACTCTCTGATGTTGTGTACTTCTCCTGGCGTGGGGTTGTCTGTAGCCACTAGTGATATATACGTGTAGTGCTTTCCTGAGGTCTGATTGCCTATCCTATATTTACAATTGAATATGTATGAGGGGGATGATAAATGAATGCTAAGGTGCAAATATATCCTTTTGTACTTTCCTTTACTTGATATTGCTACTGTATGATATAGTGCCTTCAAATAATGTAAGCACCTATTTAGCCCTTAGAAGATGAGAAATGCACAGGGTGTACAGACTGTGGCTGGTCTGTTTTAACATATGAAATTGCTTACCTTTTGTAGCTCCTCTTCTGGGGTTATCGTTATTTTACCCCATATATACACTATGTTATTTATGGTGGTTTTGAGTCAATAACACTTTAAGAGGTTTGCTCTCCATGTTTTCCATGACTGAGCTTTCTTTCAGTCTACTTCAGGCCTATTACAATAAGGCATGTATGTATCTATATTTTTATAGCGCCATCAGGTGTACTTAGTGTTTTACAGTTTATATTTAGTGTAGAGAGGATACAATAAATGCAGTAGTTACACAGAGGATTATCATAAGGGGTAAACTAGATACACATTCATGTTGTTGCATCAAAAAGACACTGTCACCCGCCAATGAAAAAATAAGATGATTAGAAGGTTAGAATAAACTTCTAAGACTCAGCAGTCATGAATCATTTTGGAGCTTGAGTGCAACTTGAGTCCCTATGAGTGTTTAGAAAACAAAACATTTATTTCAATTAGAACATTTAAGCAACATGTATTTTAAGCATTGTGTGTATGACTTATACAAGGATTGCAGTTGCCAGAGTTACCACTTAGTACTGTCTGTGAATTCCTCTCCTAGACCGAGCAGTCACATTTGGTATATACAAGTGGCTTTCGAGTCTGGGATTTGTTGGATATATCTCAAAGACTGGACTCACGTAAACCTCTAAAAATAAAAAATATGTAAAAGGAGTTTTCTCCACTTATTGATGAATTATTCATCGGCAGTGGGCACTCCATGTGCATTTTATGTTGAATTTGTTTTACACAAAGGGAAGGGCTAATGAGGTCAATATGTGATGCCACTAGCTTGCTGCCCCTTGTTCTGAATAAGACATTAGGGTGTTTACAACATAGTTGCTTTTGGAAGTAGGGTGGAGAGATCATGAAAGTGCCAATGATTTGATACATGTTCCACTTTTCTTTCACTTATGACTGAATAGAGGAGTTGTTTTGTAGCGGATACTGTCTTTCATATGAGCACTTTAACCTATTCAGAAAATGTATATTGGTTATATTAGCAATTTACAACACTTTCTTATCACCCCCTGATGGGGAGGAGCATTGGTAGGTATGCCTGATCAAGATTTCCCAATGGACAATTATTCCGATATGGGCAGCGATTGGTTGATGTTTTTTTAAATGTTTGTATTGTAACACCAGAACCTTAATAGCTGTTATTGCTGAGGCCCACATTAAGGGTTTTCAGAAGAAGTATATTTTTTTTTATTACTTTTAATAGATTACGTATATTCCCTTTGCTGGTGGAGCTATAAAGAGTTTCCCAAGTGGAAGTGGGATTATAGCTTCCACAAGATAATTGACCAGCGGAGCTTTTCAAACACGTTGGTCTAGCACAATCGGTAAGTAATTACATTATTCTCATGAGTCTGTTATTTGATTATACTTTGGGGGGATACATCTTGTACTTTTTCCCCTACACACTGAAAATTAATATTCTGGAATACCAATTTCTAGTAACAAAACAATATGTGTCTCATGTCCACAGATGCTAGAAGTTTTTCCGGCTCCATGGCACGAAGGACAGATCTTAGTGACTCCATCTTGAATTTATGTACATGAAGATGCTTACTGAGAACTCTTAAATCTCTATAAAAATGTTTGAATAGAAGCTAAACATAGTAGATAAGGCTGAAAAAAATTAAAAACATGCATCCATCAAATCCAGCCCATGCCAAAACACCCCTGTTGATCCAGAGGAAGGCAAAAAGAAGAAAAAGCCCTCTGGAGCGTGTGTGCGTGTGTGTTTTATTCCTTCCTGACTCCCCGGCTCAATATCCTATTTGCTTTGAAGGCATCTGTCATATTTGTCAATATTGTTCTGTGCTAGATAGGCATCCATTGCTTTTTTTGAATGCAGTTGCATTATCTGCAAGCACAACATCCTGAGGCAAAGAATTCCATAGCCTTACCGCCCTTACTGTAAAGAATCCCTGCCTTTGTTTTAGTCAAAAGTGCCTTTCCTCTGGTCTTAATGGATGACCTCTTGTTCTTAGCTCAGCTCTTTGCATAAATAACTCACTGGATAGTTCTTTGTATTGACCTTGAATGTATTTGTAAATGGTAATCATATCACCCCTTAGACGTCTCTTTTCTAATGTAAACATACCCAGTTTGGCTAGTCTCTCTCTGTAACTCAGATCCTCCAATCCCTTTATCAGTTTTGTTGCACGTCTCTGCACCTTTTCCAGTTCAGTAATGTCTTTTTTTTAGAACAGGCGCCCAAAATTGTACTCCATATTCTAGATGAGGCCTAACCAAGGATTTATACAGAGGTAGGATAATATTAGCATCCCTTGCTTCTACACCTCTTTTTATGCAGGCTAGTACTCTATTTGCTCTTGCAGCAGCTGAGTGACTCTGCACACTGCTGTGAAGTCTGTTGTCTATCAGTACTCCAAAATCGTTCTCTAATGAGGATTTCCCAAGTTGTCTCCCATTTAGAGTATATGTAGCAAGTTTGTTTCTACAGCCCAAATGCATAACCTTATATTTATCTACATTAAATGACATCTGCCACTTTTCTGCCCATTCACTTAGTTTATCTAAATCCTTCTGTAGGGAAAAAACATCCAGCTCTGTATGTATTTCCTTACATAATTTAGTATCATCAGCAAAGATTGAGATGCTACTTTCAATTCCCACTTCTAGATCATTAATAAACAAATTAAAAAGCATTGGTCCCAGGACTGAACCCTGCGGCACCCCACTTATAACCTTAGACCAATTTGAAAAAGTTCTGTTTACAACAACTCTTTACCATCTATCATTTAACCAGTTCTCAATCCATGTACAGATCACACCGTCCAAACTGAAGCCTTTTAATTTATACAGGGACCTGTTGTGAGGCCCTGTATCAAAGGCTTTTGCAAAATCCAAGTATACTACATCAACAGCAATTCCCCTGTCCAAATTACTACTCACTCTTTCATAAAATGCAAGTAAATTAGTCTGACACGATCTGTTCTTCATGAAACCATACTGATTCCTACTAATGATATTGTTTGTCTTCACATAGTTCTGAATACTGTTAGTTAATAACCCTTCTAGTATCTTACCCAGTATGGAAGTCAAGTTCACAGGTCTATAATTTCCTGGTTTGGATCTTGCGCCCTTTTTAAACAATGGAACTACATCAGCTTTCCTACAATCACAGGTCACCATGCCTGATGAAAGTGAATCAATAAATATTAAGTATAATGGTTTTGCTATTACTGAACTAAGTTCCTTAAGTACCCTTGGGTGTATACCATCCGGTCCAGGTGCTTTATTCACTATAACCCTTTCCAGTCTCTTTCAGACCTTGTCCTCAGTAAGCCATGTAGATGTTGGAGGAAATTCAGTGGTTTTGTCTGTTTGCCCATAGCTTGTCATTGCTGCTTCCTTTGTATATACTGAAGCAAAGAACGTATTTAGGGTGTCAGCCATAGCTTTATCCTCACTAATCAATTCACCTGTCTCAGTCCTAAGAGGACCAATATCAACCTTAACTTTTTTTTGTTATTAATATACTTGTAGAATTGTTTAGGGTTTTTATTGCTCTCATTTGCAATGTTTCTCTCATTTTCTGTTTTAGCTAGCTTAATTGCTTATTTGCAGATTTTATTACATTCTTTATATTTTTTAAATGATGCATCTGACCAGTTTGACATAAACACTTTAAAAGCCTGTTTTTTATTTCTCATCCCCCTGCTAACCACATTATTAAGCCACATTGGTTTCGCCTTACTTCTCTTGTGCTTATTCCCCAATGGTATATATTGACATGTATATTTGCCCAAGCGCATTTTAAAAACATTCCATGATTCTTGTGCATTTTTATCTTTGAAAATTACATCCCACTGGATACCCTTTAACACTTCTTTTAACTTTGTAAAATTAGCCTATTGAATCTGTACCTCTCGGGAACTGAAACCATCACTCCTGAGTAGAGAAGATACTACATCTCTTTGAAAAAAAAGTGGTTGCCACTGAAGGATCCTTTGGAATCCTGGAGAGGAAAAATTGAGGAGGGGTTAATCTGATGAAACTCATTTGATAACCCTAAGCAATTATTTGCAGTACCCATTGGGGTGTCCCCGTTGTGGCATAAAATACTGGAATCTTCCTCCCAGCAGTGGATTTACATAAAAATTGAATGACACTAATGATTTCTTAGAAGTACTATGTGCATTCCAAATTTGAAGCTGTTGTGCCTTTAGAGATGCAGCTGAACACTTGGCAGCCATCCGGGCAGTTTCCAGATGCTTCTCCACTATAAACAATGTCACCATAAAAATTACCTAATAAGGAAAGAAAATAGTCTTCAGGGGAACCTTCTAGAGCTGGTCATGCCATACCTCTGTAGCTTAGGAGGGACCATGCCAAGGTAAATGCAGGGAGAATAATGGATCATACTCATGAAAAGATGTGTCTTAGAACTGAATCCAGAGTTTTATCTGCAGTGACTTTCAGCTGCATTTTTGACTGAAATAGTAGTGTGTTTGGAGAATCAGATACAGATGGATCCATTGCCAGTGGTATTAGCCCTAAGTCCATCTGTTCTTGGGAAAAGGTAGACACTTGCACAGACAGGAATGCATAATGCTGATCTGGGAATTACCATTCAACTAGAATAATCAGATCATATTGTTCATGGGCAAGAAAGAGGACATTATTATTATTTGCTCTTTTAAATAGGTCCTTGGTTGGATTAATCTGGGGTTAAACATTCTGATTTAAACAAACTGGTATTTTTTATATTTTTCTCTGTCCCTTATTGTGCATTTAGTTTGTTTTATATACAAGGCTGTAGTGCAGTCTTCATTGCGGATTCAGTGTTAGTGCTGCCTCTCTTTCAGATCTATAGACTTCACTCTTTACAATTTGGGCATGTTCTTCTTGTTAGCAGCACCTTTGTGAATTTACCCTTGTTTTCTGCTGGTGTAGATAGCTTACCTGTGGATGGTCTACATTATGTATTGGTTGTCTATATATTCAGGCACCAGTACACAACACGAGTGGATGTCTTGATAAAGAAGCTGAAATGCTGAACACAGTTTGACAAATAAACTACAAGATGCTGTTCCATATATTCATGAGTGGCAGAATTCTATTGTTATTCTAACTTTACCCTTTGGGTTCCAGAGGGGAACACAACAGTTAGTAAAGCACTGCAATGTATACCAATTCTAGTATTCAGAGGGTTAAAGGAGAAATAACATATCCTATGATAACCTCCACTAACCTTTTTATGGTGTGAAAACCCTAATGGCCCCTATGAATTTTGTTCTTGTGTCTCTAAGACATTTTCAGTCAGTCCTGGATGTCAAGTCCATGGAGGCAGGCATGACAGTTGCTGGCAGTTTTTTCAGGTAGTGTGCATGAACCTACGTAACCCTGTAAGCACACCCTCTTGTTCTTAATAGTCCTTAAGAACCAAAGAGGTGAGCAACGTATTACTTTGCAATGCCTTGCACACCATTCTGGTTCTTAAGTGGGTTAAGGTCCTGTGGTCCTCCTAGGAACTATCATGGGTGCCTCAGTAGATATGGCATTCAGCACTGACTGAAGATGTTATCTTTTGAACCAAGAAGTAGGAGCATAATTAATGGGGGGAGGGTTTACTGTTAGTAGATTTTACTTACACTTTAACCCTTTGAGTTCCAGAGGGGTACGCAATGCATTTTAACCACTTGAATGCAGGAGAGGTCTCCAATGTGTTAAGAAGCAATGAGTTGGAGAACTCTTTAGCATAGATAAAAACCCCATATACATCAGTGGGAATTTCCATCTATCTCCTTTAGTGCAGCTGGTATACCCAGATGCTCCTCTGAAGAAGTGGTCGGATGACTACGAAACATGTAAGGAGATATACGGTTTTGTTATTTTAATAAATACGTTTTTAACATTATAAACCCTTTTGGTACGCCTGTGTTAAGTATACATACATTTATCCTGTAAGGTATATACACCTCTGAAAGCCAGAACTAAGTGTGATCTGTTTGAGGGGAGGACTGGCCGTTAATCCCCGCTGGCTATCTCACCAGCTTCCATTATACATGGGCCGGTGGGAAAGAATATTATGAGTACATTGAACTTTTGATCTATAAAGTGATTCATTTTAAGATCCCAAGCTCTCCTCCTGTGTGTATCCTGTTTTATGTCATTCTCCAGAATTAATTCAATTTTCTTTGTAAATATGTGGTGAAGTTTACATTATTAAAAATGAGCCTGTATCTTACTTCCGGACAGACTGCAGTTACAGGCTGTGTCCCGAAGTCTGTCAATCTTATTCTGTCCCTCCCCAAGTATTGTCACCTTACAAACTCCGCCGATGACAGTTTATTTCTCCATGGAAGCTGGTTGGAATGTGACCATACTTGGGGAGAGAAAAGAAGAATATTTACAGTCCGGGTTATATATCGCCCAACGCCCAGGACATGTAGTTCCGGGCTGCGGGCAGGTACATTTTTCTAAGATTTAGCCCTGCTTCAGGGAAGCAGAGCCGGACCAACAACCTAACATACCGCTATCAGATCCTAGACATGCATTTGCCATATCACAGTCCGAGTCGCACTGCAGCCAATGACAGAGGGGTACTTTGACAGGATACTCCTCTCTCATTGATTGTGCGTGGTATGTGGAGGTGGACACAGGGTGTGGACACAGGATGTGGAGGTGGTGGACACAGGGTGTAGACACGGGGTGTAGAGATGGACACGGGGTGTAGAGATGTGCAGGTGGACACAGGGTGGGCCAGGGTGTGGAGGTGGACGTATTTTGGTGGCTGTACTGAAATAATTATTGTGTATCAGGACAAGTAGATTGTCATAAGGGACAAGTAGATTGGGCTCTTGTTTAAGTCCCTTGGACAAGTAGGTTTTTTTTTTTTTTTATTTCCACACCCCTGTTTAATACTTATCAGGTTCAGCTTTATACAAGTATGATTTCATCTGTACTAGCTTTTTTTACCCTACTAAATGATTATGTATATCCCATTATTCTTCCTCATCCGCTGCCAGGCTATATTGCCCCGTTCAGTCAGTATGTGTGGTTTGTGACAGCCCTTTCAGCAGGCTCCATGTGTGTGGCAGTCTATTTTGGGTGGTGTGTGTGTGTGTGTGTGTGTGTAGCAATCTATTTTGGGTGGTGTGTGTGTCTGTGGCAGTCTATTTTGGGTGATGTGTGTGTCTGTGGCAGTCTACTGTGGATGGTGTGTGTGTGGCAGTCTACTTTGGGGTGTGTGTGTGTGTGTGTGTGTGTGTGTGTGTGGTGTTTGTGTGGCAGTCTATGTGTGCCACAGTCTATTTTGGGTGGTGTGTGTGGCAGTCTATTTTGGGTGATATGTGTGTGTGTGTGTGTGTGTCAGTCTATTTTGGGTGGTGTGTGTGGCAGTCTATTTTGGGTGATGTGTGTGTGTGTGTGTGTGTGTGTGTGTGTGTCAGTCTATTGTGGGTGGTGTGTGTGGAAGTCTATTGTGGGTGGTGTGTGTGGAAGTCTATTTTAGGGTGTGTGTGTGTGTGTGTGTGTGTGTGTGTGTCAGTCTATTGTGGGTGGTGTGTGTGGAAGTCTATTTTAGGGTGTGTGTGTGTGTGTGTGTGTGTGTGTGTGTGTGTGTGTGTGTGTGTGTGTGTGTGTGTGTGTGTGTGTGTGTGTGTGTGTGTGTGTGTCAGTCTATTATGGCTGACTAGTTGAACAGCCCATTACACGGGCCACAGTGCCTCTGGCAGCCAGTCGCGGGGCAGTCACGCGCAGTAGAGACTGCCCACGCCACTGCTGATACAGAGCTGGACGCTCCTTCGAAGAGCCCAGCTCTGTATCAGCCGCGGCGTGGGCTGTCTGTACTGCGCATGACTGCCGCACGCGCAGCAGTGTCTACTGCGCATGTCGGCCGTTACACACAACTTAGCAAATTATTATATAGGATGTGTGTGGCAGTCTATTTTGGGTGATGTGTACGTGGCAGTCTATTTTTGTGTATCAGGACAAGTAGATTGTCATGAGGGACAAGTAGATTGGGCTCCCGTTCTAGTCCCTTGGACAAGTAGTTTTTTTTTGTTTTTTTTTAAATTTCCACACCCCTGGCCAGACTGTGGTGCAGAGCCGTACACGCAGTCTGTCTGGAAGTAAGGTACAGGCTCATACTATCCCAAACTCTACACTCAATACTCACACTCATGCACATACACACAAACATCATATTGCATGTCACGTACATATTTGGAATGTTATACTTTTATATCCACATGCTCACTGCTCTGGCAGTTTATACAACTCTACCTGCTTTTCAGTGTGTCTAATGGCCATACGTACAAAGTAAATTGGATTAATTCTGTGTAAACCAGCTACTCTACAGAAGATAGATAGCATATTCCCACTAACTCATATGGGGCTTTTATTACATGAATGCTAAAGAGTTCTCCAACTAATTGTTTTTTTTAACACACTGGAGACCTATCCTGGATTCAAGTGGTTAAAAGCTCCTTTTAATTCAATGGGAACTTTAGGAATCCTTATTTATCATCAATGGTGCAGGTGGCTTACCTGAGAATCAATCCACTTTACCTTAGTGAATACGATCCTGTGTGGTTTTTGTGAATAGAGCACATTACACTCTTTGTCAGTCAGAAACTGGATCAGCAGCATCAATATTTAAAATGTAATACTTTTTCAATAAACATTTTTTCTGACCTCTTCTTAGGTCAGTTGATAGGGCTAATTAATGACCAGTATATATTCAGTTTTTATCCCCCACCACCAACACTTGTCCACTGACTTGAATGGGACTTTAAACCCATTGAATGCTAGAGAGGTCTTGAAAACATCTTTAGCCTTCATGGGATTAAAAACTCCATTTAAAGGGATAGTATTACTTCAAAATTACTATCCCTCATATTGTAGCCCTTAATAAACTGAGTTAAATGACACCAGCGGCATCTCTCAAACCTTTATGGTTTAAGAGATAGTCGCTTTCAAAGTTTCCTCTCCCCTGCTGTCAGCGTTCTGCTGCCAGCAGGGGAATCCGGTCCCGGGACAGGCGGAGGCTCTTCAGCAGAGCCGATATCTCGTTATGGAAGGAAAAATGATTAATTGAAACAGTCTTCTATGTGTACTTGGTTACCAAGCACACGTAGAAGACTGTTTCAATGAATCATTTTTCCTTCCATAACGAGATATCGGCTCTGCTGAAGAGCCTCCTCTTGATTCAGAGACCAGATTCTCCTGCTGGCAGCAGAACACTGACAGCAGGGGAGAGGAAACTTTGAAAGCGGCTATCTCTTAAACCATAAAGGTTTGAAAGATGCCGCTGGTGTCATTTAACTCAGCTTATTAAGGGCTACAATATGAGGGATAGTAATTTTGAAGTAATACTATCCCTTTAAATCAATGGGATTTTTTGGAATGTTTATGTTTTCCTGTACAGTGCAGTTTATTTTCACCAATTTGCCTGTATACACAAGGCCCTGCAAATTCAATCCATCTAAGAGAAAGTGGATCAGTTCTCAGAGTAAATGCCAACTGGAATATCATTGTTATACTTCACATGAATGCAGGTTACTTGGAAAACAGTAGGTTGTGTAGGAATTAATCACATATTCAACTGAAAAGCTAACTGGATTATTTAACCAAGGTGGGCCCCAGAGGACTGTTTGTGGGGGGTCCAGACCTCTGGTCCTCAAGAGGTTAAAAGTGGGTGTATGGTTTTATAAACATGGGAGGGCACCTTGACATTAATAAGTGAAGCACAGTCTTAAAAATGTGATCAACTCTGTTCTAGAAGAAAATCTTTTAACCCTTTGAGTGCCGGAGGGGTAGCAAGCACATTGCTTTGCGATACATTGGATACCCTTCTGGTACTCAAAAGGTTAATGGAACAGTTTAATTTGACCAATTTTTGCCTTCATTTCTCAAATGCTGTTGAAGAAATCCCTCTCATAATATGTTGGTTAGTTTTGGGGGTTTGCCCTACAAACAGATCAATGGTGGAATATTATTTTTGTATACTTTATTGGGTAGGATAATCATGTTCCCTGTTTAATGTCTGTATAAAACACGCACATTGAGTTTTATACACAATAAAAAATGGAGCAACTCTAGGACAAACTGTAGGTTCGTATCTCACTGCACTTCGGTCGGTCACAGCTATATGGCTAAAGAGAACTGTCAACTCACTACTTGGCATATTTTTGTGTAGCCACACAGAGACCCATCCACACAATATTCATAAGAATAATACAATGTTCTTAAGAGACCGGTCTGCAAACCACATACCCACTGATGGCTAAAAACGTGAAACGTTTTTAACTTGACAAAATCCCACTTGGTATCACAGATTTAGATGAAGTAACAGGTCACCTTCCTGCTGTCTTAATGTGCTTCATGCCAGTTTAAAGGGGAACTACCACCTCTTCAAGAATTTAACTTCAATAAATCCCCACCTGTCAACTAGCAGCTTAGTAGTGCTAGTCGACAGAATTATTACCTTATTCCAAAGAAATGTGCATTGTTCTGGGGCTGACGGATCGTGCACATCTTGCCATAATGACGTCCGCGCGCCTGCGCTGTCAGTCCCAGAGTGTTCTAGGAGGCGTTGCTAGAAGCCGGCCGGCTCCAGAAGGGACTGACAGCGCAGGACGTCATTATGGCAAGATGTCCGCGATCCATCCTGCTGTCAGCCCCAGAACAATGCACATTTCTTTGGAATAATGTAACAATTCTGGCGACTAGTGCTACTAAGCTGCTAGTCGCCAGACGGGGATTTATTGAAGTTAAATTCTTGAAGAGGTGGTACTTCTCCTTTAAAATGGCATGAAGCACATTAAGATGGGGATTTATTGAAGTTAAATTCTTGAAGAGGTGGTAGTTACACTTTAAAGTTCAAGCTGAACTAATATTTTTTCAAGTGTTTAACCAACAGTGGATATATAGGTATTTCGACTGCAGACCATCCTCTTCTAGTGAACCAATAAAGATACTCCAAAATTACATTGATTGAACTGAGGATTTTGATGCACTGAATGCTTGAGATGTCTCCAACACATTGCAAAGACCCATTTAAATCAATGAGAATTTTCATTGGCACTTGTAGGTGCAGTTGGTTTACAAATGAATTACTCCTCTTTATCTTTCTGCATAAAGACCAAAAGGAGTGATCGTTATTTGGTGTATTTATCATTGAGGATCATGTCCACAAAGTAAGAGGTGCAATTCTGGTTCAAACCAACTGCTCAACATGGGACAAATTAACATTTATATTGACTTAAAGGGATAGTATTACTTCAAAATTACTATCCCTCATATTGTAGGCCTTATTTAACTGAGTTAAATGACACCAGCGGCATCTCTCAAACCTTTATGGTTTAAGAGATAGCCACTTTCAAAGTTTCCTCTCCCCTGCTGTCAAGCGTTCTGCTGCCAGCAGGGGAATCCGGTCTCTGAATAAAGTGGAGGCTCTTCAGCAGAGCCGATATCTCGTTATGGAAGGAAAAATGATTAATTGAAACAGTCTTTTACGTGTGCTCAGTTACCAAGCACACGTAGGAGACTGTTTCAATTAATTATTTTTCCTTCCATAACGAGATATCGGCTCTGCTGAAGAGCCTCCACTTGATTCAGAGACCGGATTCCCCTGCTGGCAGCAGAACGATGTTTAAGAGCCTCCGCCTGTCCCGGGACCAGATTTCCCTGCTGGCAGCAGAACGCTGACAGCAGGGGAGAGGAAACTTTGAAAGTGGCTATCTCTTAAACCATAAAGGTTTGAGAGATGCCGCTGGTGTCATTTAACTCAGTTAATTAAGGGCTACAATATGAGGGATAGTAATTTTGAAGTAATACTGTCCCTTTAAATTGTGTTTCTAATCTCTTTCCCATTGAATGCCAGAGAGATCTCCCAATCATTATTTTGCAACACTTTGGAAACGTCTCTAGTATTAAAGGGGTTAAAAATGGAAATATTTATTTTTCCCAAGTGGTCCACCTGATTTGTACCAGAACTACCTCTTTTTGATTTGTGCATATGGTACAATATTTTTGACTCTTCAAAGGTCATCTTCAGATTCTTCCCCTTTAATGCTGGCAGGTGCTCGGGTTATGCCAACAATGCAGTCAATGGTCACAAGCTTGCTGATGCATTGAAGCACTGAAGCCACTAGCTGGTATTTACAAGATACAGATTCAAGGCCAGTCTGATCTGTCTTTAGAAGTGCCTTATTTTCCAATGCACTGATAAGCTGTGTATAAACTAGTGGAAAAGTATTTGCTTTCTTTGCATTATAAATATGTCTGGGGATACACAATAAGGAATCACCAACAATTGTGCAAATCCCAGCAAGCTCCGTCTCCTGGCACATTTTTGCAAAGCGGAGAAGGTAATAATGCAATAAGATCTCAAAGGTTCCTCCTCCTGGCAAAACCAAGCCACCATTTACACATGATGATTGTTTTTGTGAAACAGTATCGCCAGGGCTATTTACCTTGCATTTGGTTACACTGGGTTTCAGTCTGCATGGCTCATTAGAAATAGTTGTTGTACTATCAGCTTTCTCTTTGATATAGTAAGCTCCAGGAATTTGTTGGAGAGTTGTATCCTTTTGATGTAAAGACGTATTATGTGCACCCATGCATTTACAAGACCGCTTATTTATATTTACGGCACAGTCTCCAAGAACATTGCCAGGTAAAGTATTTTCTTCTTTGTTAGGGATCTGCATATGGATATCTGGGTATATTCTTTGCAGTCTACATTCACAACAAGCTGGGTCATTCTGGCAAACCCAGTCTTGCATTGACACATTTTCATTTGGTTTACAACAGTCTTGATATTGTAGGGCTTGTTCCCAACTGGCATCCACTGACTGAAATAACTGCTGGAGCATTTTAAAAGCACCATGGAAAGCCGAAATAAGCTGCTCTGTCAGCCCCTTTACAGGCCCACATATCACAACACAGTGTGGCAGGAAAGTTGATGAACCAATGATACCAAGATGTACGTACTTGTTGGAACCCATTAAGATTGGCTGGCAATGTGTTACTAGAAACATATCTTCAAGATGGCCAAGAAAAACATCACCAAGTGGTTTAGAGAGTGGAGATACACTGGCAATTCTGCACACAAGGTCAATCTCTTCTGATGGTAAGCTGTCAACTACAGAAATTCTATTTTGTTTTGCATAGTACATAACTATTTCTTCTTGCTTGACACTTGACAAAATTAATTTGACTTTGTTATGATGTAAATGGCTCATTAGCTTTTCAGTCCTTTGCCTGAGGTATTGCTGGGAAAGCTGTAGGTGAGCATCTGAGCAGACAACAAAATCTATATCAGATGCAGAGAGGGACTGATGGATTTGTTCTGTAACAATCACTGCTCTCAGTTCCCCCTCTGCTGGGCAGTACAAGGAAAACTGCCGGTGAAGCACTAATCCTTGTAATATCCTGGAATTCTCTACAGGGAGTCCCAGAACTTCAGTGTGCAGCTCAGGAAAATAACCAGTGACAAAGTCAACTACTTCATCTATACTATTATTACTTTCTAGCAACCTGCAGAAAAAATCATAAGCTAGCTTACTGATAAATTCCTGATTATTATGTCCAATTCTTCCAAAGAAATAGGTATCCAGTACTGACTGTAGATACCTATTACATAGCGTATTATTTGAAAACACTGAAAGGAAATGTGGCTTTAGCTGTTCTCTGAAGATGGGATCCAAAACCTCAGTCTGGAAGGTCATTAGCTGATTGCTTATACGTTTCAACACATGGCCTTGTTTCTGAAATCGTGTTTTTCCTGCTGAGGTCCTAGATAAACGCAGACCTTCATTTTTATGGACTGCTGCCCAAAGTCCTCTGAGGACACCACATAACAGAATAACAAAGGACTTGACACCGTCGCCGGTAATACTTGCATGGTTTGCGGCAGAGTTCACAATCATTCTGAAAAACATCACCACATTAATTATTAACTGCAGAGACGTAACTGTATACCACAAATATAAACAAAATTAGTACCCACAGATAACTTGTCTAAATGGGTAAGAACGCATGCAGCTGTATGGTCCTGGTTAACCCTTTTGTGACCAGGGATCACACTCCCCTCTGGTCCTTAAATGATTAAACATTACCTTGTAAGATAACAATTATAATAATAATCCTTTTGTACATGAATGTTTGTTAAGTCAGAACTACTTTGTGCTGAGAAAGTACTAATTAAACAGTTCCATTAACCCTTTTGGATGCCAGTAGTGTCCAACAGATTGCTTTGCAGTATGTTAGACAGCCAACTGGCACTCAAAGAGTTTAAGAGAATCATACCACTCTGTTCCAAAAAGGAAACGTTAAAAGTCTGCTGCTAACTTATTGGACGCCAGAGATGTCAAGGAACAAAGGTGTTGAGACTTGCAACGTGAGATACAACTTGGATGGTTGCGAGAAATTTGAGAGATGGAGAACAAAACAATGTGAAAACACTATCCCACATGTAACTAGTGGGAGGGAAATCCACGTACACAGGGAGGAGCGGTTCTGATAGGCAAATTCACTAAACGTGGTTCATCTAAAATCACTCTTGGTGTGGGTTCCCCCAGGGAATTGGAATGGGAGCTCTGGTATTCTGGGTTAGTTTTTACTTTGTTTTGTTTATCGGTTAATATAGTTCATAGTATAAAATGTGATCATCCTATAATATAAAAGGCCAGAATGTCTGTCCGATGAAGTCATGCTGGGTGCATTCTGTGGGTTCGGGCAGTCTCTACTGAGCACGAATGCATTGCTTGTGTGGGAAGTACGCAGAACAGGACTGGCCTCTTTACCTCACCGGACGTTGACCCGTGTACAAGGGCTTTTACACTAGTTGTTTATATATTAAGAGCAATCAACAATTCATTCCTCTTCCATATGAGTATTATTGATTGTTTCTCTCTTATTAACTTCATTCTAAGCTTCTGTAATGCTGTTTAAGATCATCACTCTTGATTGTTGAGTAAAATGGTATTATAACCACCCTTTGAGTGACAGAGAGGTACCCAACGCATTGGCTACTTCTATGGCACACAAAGGGTTAAAAAAATGGCTGCTTTCAGCTGAAAGTGTTAAGTAAATGCTTTGCATTTATAAGCGATTACCTAAATAACAGGACAATAAAATGACTTGGATTATGAGTGATGACTCATTTCCAGGAAATATTCCTGAACACATTACAGGGTGGAAAGAAAATGAAATTGTTGAGATGTCATATATCAGTGGTTCTCAGACTGTGCTCCATGGCACTCAGAGGGTTAATCTGCTGCTTAGGACTATAAAGGACATGTGGAACAATTCTAGGCAAAAGCAGCTGCACCATGGGCAACAAAAAAGACCTCTGAATTATTTTACAGGAGTGGTACATTTTGAATTAAGAAATATTACACTGCTTTTCCTGCTGATTAAAATTAAATTAAACAAATAATAATAAAACAAGTCAAAGCTGAAATAACTTGAATGAAGATCCTTGCATCAGTGGGAGTGCCCTTGTTTTACTCAGTAGGAAAATAATTAACTGTGAGTGCCAGAGGGACTCCATCACACTGCCTGGCACTCAAAGGGTTAAGCATACATTTTGTCGTTAAAAAAAGAAACAAACATTTACTACTCATTTAGCACCTTGAGTGCTTGAAGCTTCTCAGATACACTGCCTCACAATTCAGTGGAGATTACTCTTGAATTTACAGGGTTGAAAGCTCATTTTCAATGGGAATCTAATGGATTATTTTTTTTTTCCCCAGTGTTGTCGTTTTTGCCTCAGAACCGCTTCACATATTCTTATAGGCCTCTATCTTATATGAACAACGTGTAAATCACTGAATGACTCATACTGGTATACTAAGGATGTAGTATTGGTTCTTTTAGTTTAACTCTTTAAGGATCAGAGGGATGTGCCACTCAATATGCTCTGCACTTCTCTGGTCCTTACTGAGTTAATTATTATTACTGAAAAAAGGGTCTTCTGGGCAGAATACCAAGGAGGCTTTATATCTTTAAGAAACAAAGAAACAACGGCTCCCAAACTGGATGTAATGTATTCATGAAAGACACATAAGGTACATTCCAAAATAGGTATCACAGGTATCATATGTATCCTTTCTTGCATGTTACCTGCTGCAATATCCTTGTAGCAACTATACATTCATTCATATGGTGCATGAAATGGTTAAGTGAGTAACGTGTGTGCTGCCCGGAACTCCCCACACAGGTTCCGACAAACAATATCCAAAGCAAAAAGGGTGCACTTTCACGATTCACTTACAATAAAAACAATCAACTTTATTCAGCAATATTAAATGGTAAAATACCTGACATGCGCCATAATAGCTGGAATACCACACAAGGCTCAATGGATGGGCACATAAGCAGTGAGTGGTCCCTGCTGCGATTAACATGTTTTGCGAAAAATACGCTTACTCATGTCCAAACAGAGGCCACTAATCAGAACGGAAGTCAAACCTATAGTGTGAGCAATCCAATAGAATCAAAGCAAAGTGGAAAACCTCCAATTTGTTTACACCTCACAAACCAGTAGAAACTTCTTGATTTCCTGCCCTATTCACGTGCGATTATGTGTGTATCTTTACTAAAAGCAAACCTGAAATGGGCATTAGTCTCTTGGAAAAAACAGTTAGAGCATTGTTTTAAGAAAAATGTCCCTGCCTTTGCCTCATTTACAGAGAATGACCTATTAGGCATGTGTGAATCTTATTTAAAGCGGAACTACCACCGCATAACAAGTTTATCTTAAATAATTCCCCATCTGGAGACTAGCTGCTTAGTAGCGCTAGTCACCAGAATTATTAACTTATTAAAGTAGATTTATCCTTTCTTCCCCGGCTGACAGGCATGATGGAGTGCGGACATCTTCCCATAGTGAGGTCCGCGAGCCTGCTCTCTCAGTCCCAGCCGGGTCTATGAAGCGTTGCTACGAGCCGTTCGGCTGTAAAAGGGACCGACAGCGCAGGCACGTGGAAGTCACTATGGCAAGATGTCCACGCTCCGTCATGCCTGTCAGCCGGGGAAGAAAGGAGAAATCTATTTAATAAGGTAATAATTCTGGCGACTAGCGCTACTAAGCAGCTAGTTGCCAGATGGGGAGTTAGTGAAGATAAACTTGTTATGTGGTGGTAGTTCCGTTTTAAACAAAAATGAATACTTCCTAACAACATAATTTACAGTACTAAGTAACATTTTTGGTAACCAATCCCTGTCAGGCTGATTCATTGTAATATTTTTTTTTTGCCTAGATGAAGGTAACTTGGAGTTTATTATTAGGAAGTATTCGTGCAATGTGTTACACACCCCTCTGGTGCTTAAAAATGTACCATGATAGAATTACATTTAAACTATGGAGTAGTTTGGTGTTAATGACCATAGTGTGAAACTTGTGCTCAGTTTCTTCAAATTCAAAAAAGGTCTACCATTTTCTTTTTTGTTATGAATGATCAGGGAATAATTAATAAGATGAACAAATGCTTTCTCCAATAAAATTCAGAACTTGTTAAAAAAAAATTAGGCGGCCATACATTTGTTTTGTGTTGATGAGATTTTAGTGCAACAGTGTAGCAAACTTTTCCCAGCATCTCATTCTTTCAATATAAAAAAAAAGATATACCTGATTCCTGTATAAAGGACTCCTATCTAATTAAAGGGATAGTAGTGTTTCACAAAAAAGCATCTCTAATTAATCTTCATAGTATACTGTCAGATTTGTAGTTCTAGAGTAATTAAATGATAAATTATCCCCCTCCCGCCCATTTTACCTAGTGTAAGCCACCTCCCCTCAGATGTGGAATCTGGTCTCTTGACCAGACAGGTCACAGCAAGGGACAATCTTCTTATTGTAAGAATATGGAAAACACTGTCCCCTTTCACAAGTTTTTTCTTATACTCACTGAAGATTGTCCGTCGCTGCAATCCACCCAAACCAATGGTTCTCAAGTTTTTTTTGCTCAAGGCACCCCTAATATGGAGTCTGGGATCTTTGGGACACCCCTATCATTTTATGTAATTTATCATGGATGTGATGAAAGTTACAAACACATAAATATAGAGTTATTGTTAGACCTCACAACTAAAATAAAAATATTGTGCATAGTAATATCCTTAAATATATAGGTATAATATGGAGTCTGGGCTCTTCGGGACACCCCTATCATTTTATGTAATTTGTAATGGATGTGATGAAAGTTACAAACACATAAATATATAGTTATTGTTAGACCTCACAACTAAATAAACATATTGTGCATAGTAATATCCTTAAATATATAGGTATAAGACTACATTCACATTTTTGTCAAAGAATTATAGATAAAATGGGGCACCCTAAGTGAATGTGAGCAGTGTTACATCAGTAAAAGGGGGCGGGAGGAGGATACTTTATCATTCAATTACTCTTGTATTACAACTTGGACAGTATTGAAATAATGCTCTCCATGGCCCAAATACTCTGAAGATTAATCGGAGCTGCTTGTCTCGTGAAACTAGACTATTCCTTTAAGATATATCAAGTCCAGTCCCCCTTTAACCTATATTCTTAAATGATATACATTGGGTTAGTTTTCTGTACGTATTTGCACGTTCCTTACGAAGTCAGAAATGTACAACTATATTTGGCTATAAGTTATTATAAATCAGAATTCATGGGATCCTTTATTGGGTAGTGTGTGACCTTGCAAATAATTACGATGTTCAGAGTTTTTCACGGTTTGAGTGCCAGATGGGTACGCAAGACATTGCAAAGCAATGCATTGCACTACCCTCTGGTACTCAAAGGGTTAATGTGAAAAGTTAAAAAATTATCCTTATGATCTCTTGCAGAGTTTGGCTTGACACACGATTTTGCAAAATTAAACATATTTAGTATCAGTTTACTTTAGTGGGACATTAGTAACCATGTACACATTAAACTGGTACAGCACAACTTAGCTTGATGGTATGTTTCATGGTACAACTTGGCTTAGTTGCATCTTCTCTTTAAAATGTATATGAATGATTACATTAAGATTATTTAAAAAAAAAACAAAAACAAAAAAAAACAGTAGCACTGCTTGTTTTAAATAAATGAGAGCACCATGTTTCAAACACTACCAGTGAATCATTGGAGTGGATGTGCCAGACATAAATACTTCATATCAGGAGTCCTACTTATTATTAACCCCTTAAGGACCGGGAAATTTTCACTTAAGGACCGATTAAGCTCGATTTCACTTAAGGACTGGAGAAATTCTGACCTTTTTGACTATGTCTTTGTTCAGTGTTTTCCCTCTAAAGGGATAGTAATGCTTAAAATGTAAAAAAAAAATATGTTGTAGGGTTTATCCCCCTGAGTAAAACAAGCTCTGGTCCCGTGACCATAAATCTCCATAGGATGGTGTAGCAACAGCGCCACTGTACAATTTCAGGCCGCTGTGATATTGCACCTAAAAAAATTCAACTTTGAAAATTAATAACTTTTGAATGAAACACCTTTCAGCAGTGGGAGTACTCTTGTTTTACTCAGGGGGATAAACCCTACAACATATTTTTTTTTTACATTTTAAGCATTACTATCCCTTTAAAGTAATAAATAGAAGTCATTTTGTCTTAGGTTCAAAAGAAATGTGGAGTATTAGCACTGCTGGGAAATGTTTTATATAAAAAAGTTATTTCAGCTACAAGGGTTGTTTTTTTTTTTTTTTTTTTTTTTTTATTTATTCATTCAACTGCACATTTTTACTGTGGTCACCATGGTACTCTATGTGAAGAACTTTAGTCTAAAGACACTCCTGTCAGCTCTGGTCCTCAAGAGCTACCAGCAGTGCATGATTTCTGGATCGCTATATCTGAGCACGGACTGATCAATCTTCATCTTAATCCCATTAATTGCCTATCACAGGGACAAATACAAATTTCACATTTTCTCATTGATTTATCTCATTGAATGCCAGGAAAGGCAGCACATTGAGTTGAAGATCTCTCTAGCATTAAAAGGGTTAAAGGTGTGATTTAAAACTACATGAATGTTTGGCCTCTATGATGCAGCAGGTTTGCTGAAGAATTGCTCTCTCCCCTATGGATATATCAGCATTACAGAAATCTGTAAGCACACTTCACAGATGCAATTACTTATAAATACACAATTGAGAATGTAAGCTAACAATGGTTACAATCTATTGCAGAACAGATGTAGTCTTTAATAATTATAATTATAACAGAAAAATAAACAAAAAGACAACTGAAAGAGGCAGCACTGAAATTGTGATGTTGCATGTTTTATATTTGGCCATACTAGTAGTGCTGCAACCTCAGTAACGACTTATCACCTAAAGTTTACACCTAGTACAATGATGTTATAGGTGTGATACAGGAGGGGGTTACCCAGCTTACAGGCATGGACAACCTGAGGCCCCTGAGCTGTGAGATACTACAATTTCCATCTTCTCAAGCCAGCCATTGGCTGGAGATGATGGGAACTGTAGTCTTCCACAGTGGTAGAGCCTTGGGGTTCCCCTCCCTAGCTTAGACTGAGCCCATAACCTCCCCTCCTCCTCCCAGCTCTAATTTTCATTAATACCTGACTGCTTTAATGCACAGATAGTACAGTTCTCCTCAATGACAGCACTTTTCCCTTATGTAGCTTATGGTATTGTTTAGTCTCAGAGTGCACCAAGCTAAATAGCCATCATTAGCCAAATATTCTTTGTATTGCTTGTGCTAACCACTCGCTACAAATACACAGCACTTGCACAGTACACTACATACTGCTGATGGAGAGGCATGACAACAAGGGTTCAAAAACCACAAACAGTATGCAGTTGCAAACATGCAACTTGTGTCTTTGACCTCCCTCAAGATCAGAGTTCTGGCAGAAACACAGTTAAAGGGCATCATGGGAAGAAAACTACAGACTGGTGTGGGAGATTTAAACCTGCTCTGCTGCATCTGTCTGTTATGTGCGTCTCACAGGCTTTCTAATTTCCAAAGTGATTACTTTGGACTGGCTGCTTCAGGCATCTTATTATGACAGAAGTTGAGGAGCTGCTGTCTCCAGCCAAGGATAATACAGCAAACATCTCCTATGCCTGCTGCCAGATGATTGTGTGAGGATGGGGTGGTGCAAGCCTCTGATTCAACTTCCTGTTAGTGGAACTGGAGACAGGAAAGAGACAGCCACCTCCACCATTCTTCTTACTATAATTAACTAATTCCTACCTGGCTTGCCAAGAGCTGTGTCTGCCTGTCCCCTCAACTAACAGAGGCAGAGGTAGTAAAAACAACTGTAACAATTCTGTAGAAAACCAACTACAATAAATGTGGTTTTTATACCCTTGAATGCTAGACAGATCTCCATTTCATTGCAACGCATGGACTGGGGACCTTTCA
Organism: Rhinophrynus dorsalis; assembly: GCA_037306005.1. Lineage (NCBI taxonomy): Eukaryota > Metazoa > Chordata > Amphibia > Anura > Rhinophrynidae > Rhinophrynus > Rhinophrynus dorsalis. The sequence goes on from CM074721.1 coordinate 240,380,215, forward strand.
AGCATTCACAGAGTTAATTTAGTGGAAATTTTATTTCTCACTGTGTCTGTGTTTACAGGGTGCACTCATGTGAACATATTTATTATCTTAGTCTGTATAAAGGAAGTGCAAGGTGGTTTGAAATGGCTTTTATGTGCATGGTGAATATATATTCCTTAATATCTGATGTGTGTGTGTGTCCATGGACTGCGTTTGCTCAGTTTTATAATATTATATATGTTTACACAAAAACACAAACTCATACATATTCATGCATTTTGGTACGGATTGTGTTTGTTTGTGCAAATATACAGTACCTGCAATAGTTTAAGTGCAGCTAAGAGTGTGCGTTATTGTGTCAGTCGCAGGGCTCAAAATTTCCACTCGCCACTAGTCAATGGCGAGTGAAAATTTAGCCCTGGTGAGTAGAAATTCAGCCCTGGTGGGTATGTTTTGGCTTGCAGTGGCGAGTAACTTTTCAGGTCAGGCTAGTAGCAATGGACTTAAAATTATAAGCCCATGGTTTTGTGACTATGGTATTGGATTTACTCTGTCAGGCATTCAAACGGTTACAAGTATCTGCTATAATGATTGTACCACCAACACCGCATCACTGCAGATGACTAATATGGCTCCTTAGGTCCTGTATGAAGATGCCTAGGATAATCTGTGAAGCCCAGTTCTGAGATGAGGTTAAATATGGCTCTTGACCACTTGCATGCTAGAGAGGTCTCCATTGTATTGCTTCACAATGCATTGGAAACCTCTCTAGCAATCAAGGATTTAAAAGCTTCATGTAATCAACCCAGTTTGCCCTAGAATTACTCCAGTTCTTCTTAATGTATCAGCCTCCACGGGCTCACGTTTTCACATAATGAGATCACTGAGGAGACAGAGATCCAGTGGGCTCCAAACTGTTATATAAGTGTTTCTCTTCAACTGTGGGGGAACCTTCCACTAGCGGCAACAAGGCATCTGCCCCCCCTTTGCCCTTTTGTTCAATCTGTCCAGTTATTGCTAAAAACCCTTGAGGTGTTTACCAATTATCAGATAAAATGTCCCTAACTTGAGTAGGCAAGCGTATGCATGTCAGGAAGAAGTGTTAAGATGAAAGTGTAAACAGGACTTTCTGATCTAAAAGCCAAACTTTACACTGAAAATGTGTGCGTATGTATATATAGGCAAGTACTGAACCCCACAGGGTAACATAGGATAAATGAGACAGAAACTGGTGTACCAGAAATGGAATATTTCCATGGTGTGTGTATGTATTCACTCACTAATAAATGAGCAGCTGTAGAATTGAGAAAAAAGTGAATGGCATAGGTGCAAGGAAATACTTTTATTTCATTCAGGTTTTATTGCTTTATTTGCTTTTTTTGCCACAGATTTAACCCATAGGATGCTGGATATATATGTCTAGCATCCAAGGAGGCGTATACGCTGTAAATGATTAAATGTTTTTTTCCACCATGAAAGGGTTAAGATGTTGTGCTTCTTAGTACTATGCCTAAAAATGATTTCGTTCCCTGCAGTCTAATGACCAGCTGAAGATCATGGGAATTGCAGTTCAACAGTTGGGAGTCCATAGGTTTCCCAGCACTTTTGATCAAGGCCTTTTATTAGCCTCCCCACATACATTATAATATTCACCCTCCTCCTATGTGAGCAAGAGTAGCAAGAATACAGAGTGGGCTATATCAAACAGAGAATTTCTATTGGCGAATATGATTGAGAACAGGCCCTCACTTCTGTTTCTTACTCTCACTAGTCAGTGTGCTTGCACATAACTTTCAAGAGTGAAATGTCACAGTGAAAGTAGGATGATCCCCACTGTATATAAGCAAGTTCCACTGTCACATAACAGGTAAATACAGTGTGGGCGGGTGGGTACTTAAATGGATAGTAACCCTTAGTTCTGAAAAATTATATATAGCAAGTTTTATCCTGCAGAGTAAAACAAGGGTACTCCCACTGCTGAGAGATGTTTTATTCGAGAGTTATTGCATCTCAAAATATTTTTTGGGTTACAGTATCTTCATAACCTGTAATGTTACTAGAGCAGTCTATGGAGCTTTTTCATCAACTGACCAGAGCTATTTATTGACTATTTCAGCAATAGCATCAACACAGATTTCAGGTCATGGAAATACTGCATCCAATAAATGTAATTTTGAGCTGTACTACCATTTGAATAAAACATCTATGAGCAGTGGGAATACCAAAGTTTTTACTTAGGAAAATACATACATACACACATATATATATATATATTATAGAGATAGAGATAGCTTACACTACTCAAAAGGGGCGGGATAGGGAAACTTTGCTTGTGAATATCTCTTAAACTATAAATGTTTGAGATATAAGACTTATATCATTCTTCATGTTTTTTTAATGCCTACAAAATAAAATAAAGTTAAAACGAAGTATTACTATCCCTTTAAGTGTTAGTATCCCCTTAAAAAGCACCATGCCCATTGGCAGGCAGACTCAGTATTATATTCCGTTTGGTACAGGCCATAAGTTTGTTTAAATTCACGGTGATCTGTCTTGATCAGTTCAAGATGTATTTGGAACATAACTGTCACAGATTAATGATTCCAGATATCTCTGTGCAAAAGACATGGTGTCAGTTTGAAGATGTACTCAGAAAAGCACAGAAAAGGAGGAAATGGTGGTGATGCACCATAAAACACTAATCATAAAATACTGAATTTACGTTTAACTTTGGTCAGTAACTAGTTTACTCTAGAGCTGATCAAACAAAAAGGGTCTCATATGTGCTGTTTTTGGCTCCAGTGTAAACTAGTTACTGACCACATATAGACAGTATTTTATGACTAATGATGATGCAAATTCAGTTATCAAACTGTGTGTGGCACCGCCTTTTTACCTAATCTCTGCTTGAGTAGTTTTTTCAAGAAAGCCATTTTAATTCCTGGGCATATCCAGCACACACCAGGGGCCTAAGGCTCAGAGGGGACTCATCAGGCCTCTCTGGCCTGGCACTTAATCATGCTGCCCATCCTACTGGCAGGCAGCCTAATATATTGCCCAACATAGTTTTTTTTCCCTGTAGGTAGTAGTGGAGAGCAGTGCTCTCACGCTTCCCTCCGTTTCAAACAGCACAGTGTAGTGGTTTCTCCAAATGCTCACTTCTTATCATGTACTTCCTGGATTACAACCTGGAAGTACATTGTGTGGAGTGAGACTGCCACTACAGTGAGAAGTCTCTCCATTGTACTGTTTGAAACAGAGGGCAGCGGATGAGTGCTTTGTTCCACACTACCTACAGAAAAAAGATGGTAATAATAATTTTTCAAGACATTATTTAAGTATTAATGTGTATTTTGCTTGATATGTCAGATGTTATTATTACTAATTGTTTCTGTTTGTACACTGAGTACCTTCATAAAAATCTTTAATCATAAAAAAAAGAAAAAAAGATGGTAAGTGGGAGGGGGCATCAGAAAGTGTATGTGGGGAGTCTGTGGCTACCACTGGACAGTGGAACATGTGTGAAGGGGCAGACAGTATATGTGGGAAATATCTTGCTACTAATAGGCAAAGAAACAAGGCTGGTGGGAACACACAATATATGTGGAAATTTTCAGGCTATCAGTGGTCAGGGGAACAAGGCTGGAGAGCAGGCAGTGTGTGTGTGGGGAATGTGTGGCTACCAGTGGCCATGAGAATAAGGCGGGGGGATGCTGTCACATAGTGTATTTGGGTAATTTCTGGCTACCAGTTGGCAGGGGAAGAAGTCTGGGGTGTTAGTGCATTTGGGGAATCTGTGGCTACAAGTGGGAAGGGGAACACTTTCTTTATGTGCAGGGCCATCTTGTACAATTACACCAGGAGCCTCAGAAGGTCTTAAAATAGCCTTATTTCCAAGTCTGATTCCAGTGTTGTATGCATCTGAGAGAGGAGCCCCCTCATGATAGAAGAGTGAAAAGAAAACCCTTAATGTGTTTGGCCATAATCTGCAATAGTACAAAGGGGCCACTTCTTTTGTGATTATCTAATTGTGCAACTGGAGACTGGCACACTATCAGGTATTCTTCTGCCATATTTCCCTCTGGATCTGCAATAACTCAACTGGTGGGGGGGGGTTCTGATCTATACAGCTCTTCTTTATTTGTGTATATTAATGCTACATTGGGGCTTTACTCCACCTTACAAGTACACCTCTGTTGTTTATTTATAATTGTGCATTTATTTTTTTTAGTCCTGATATCTGTATGACTTAAACATCATTTTCTGTTGGTTATTTAACCCCTTTAATATCGGAGCTACTTTTGGGAGCCATGCTGAAGCTGATGTACAAAAGAAGAAATGGAGTAATTCAGGAGCAAACTAACTGCACCATTGGGAGCAAGAAACATTCCCCAAATTCCCATAGACTTAAATTGGGATTTTAACCCTTGAATGGTCTCAATCACTTTGTGAAGCCAATCTAAATGAAATTATTTTTATTTGTCCTCTGTGCTGCAGCTGGTTTTCCCACAATTGACCATTTTCGTCTTAGTGTATCAGCCTCTCTCTGTTTAGTATATTCTGATCCATTGCTGTAATTCAATCATTTAAAATTCACCAAAAGACCAATCTTGTACTACACGCTGAACTTCAAATAGAAGAATAATGTGTTTGGGCAGAAAATCCAACACTTTGGATAGGGATGATAATGATTACCAGGGATATAATGGGTAAATCCCTCATGAAATCATCAAGTATAACTGCCCTAATAAATTGTCCATCCTTTTGGAGTTCTTGTACAGAATAGGTATATGTGAGCTTGAATCCATGCAGTCACATGCCTTCATCTCCCCCCACTCCTTACATTATAATAATAATAATAATAATAGTAATACACTGGGATAATGAGATAATGCACTGCAGACCTGCTGTAATGTTGCTGTACTTGGATGGCTTTTTTATCATCAGAAAATGATTGACTGGTCTTGTAGGCAAGGTGTAAGGTCTGTCTGGTCTGCTGTAATGGAGTAATGCATGAATGGATTTGTATACCGTGGTAATGCTCAGCTGAATTTGTGTAATACTCTGTTGTTCTTATGACATAGCGCATTTGTCTTGTTTAATTCTTGGTTGGTCTCGTGTATAGCGCTAATGCTTGCTAGGTCTTGTTTAAGTCTCTGCTGGTTTCATGAAACGGGAGTATACTCAGAAGAGCTCCTGTAAAGAAAAGGAATGCATGGAGCTTTACTACTACTGAGGCCCAGCAAGACCTAGTTACAGCCCTGACAAAGAATGAACATGAAGCTGAGAAAGACAGACAGACAAGAAGAAGTATAATCCACTGAACGCCCTTGAAAGTAGAATAATGTAAGTATAATCCCCCTGAAGATCCTTGAAAGTTGCCATCGCTGTTGTCATCACATACCGGCATTAAAAAACAAAACTGAACAATATGCATTAGCAAATTAGACTGCAATAGTAACAAGCCAAAATGGTTCAAAATACCTTCCAATTGGATGATCCATTAAAAGGGATTCTAGTATTTTTCTCCCATCTTTGGTAATAAGAAGGTCACCGGTGGATGTGATAAATAGGACATGACCCCCATCAGGACCAAAACAGCGACATAAAATATCTTCTAGAGATTCAGCCACTTGTAGAATTTTGCAAAGATCCAAATCTGCTACATGTTGCTGCATTTTCCCAACGCAACTGTAAAAAGAAACATGTTCAGTTATATCGTAACATAAAAGGTCATTGAAAACAGAAAATCCTGTGAAGGAAATAAAACCGCTTTAAATAGGAACTAGACCTATAGGTTCAAATGCCTCTTAATTTGTTTAATAAAAGCTCTTACCAATATAGGTGTCCTTATACCTGCAACTGCCTGTATATAATGATCACTTTTGAAGTCTGCCTTTGGTTCATAACTCCCCACAACGGGCAATTGTTTTCAACACTCTGATTAATACCTGCTACAGACAAAAAGCCCTACCAGCAAGCCTATGAAGATGAGACAGGCAGCACAGCACATTGGTTTTCTCTCATATGAAATGTATAGTGAGGCTGAAGGCTAAAATTCAGAAGCAGAAATATAGGCTACAAAATCCCACAATGCACTTCTATCCAGTATAATGGCCTTAGAAGAGGTTAATTCTTCTCTCTCAGGATTAACAAAGCTAAAAGCTGGTGCAAAACTCCAGCTATTGGTTGCAAGCCTGATCAGCAGGAGAGACATTACTGGCTGTTATGTGAACTGGGATCGTCAGGTGACAGAGAGAGATTAGTACACATGAAGAAAAGAGTGCCAATTATCTAATTTTTGAATTTAGGCACAAACTTGCATGTTTTAATCTTAAATAAGGAGTATTTTTTTTTTTTTTTAATCATACATGTGAGCTGATTCCCATCGCATAGGAATAGAAGGATCCATAGGAGGAAGGTGGAACAGTTGGTTAGAAATTCTGGGGCTGACAGCACAAAAATAATTTAACAAATTTTGCAAATTTCCTTTGCTTTAAATGGCCCCATGGCCCCATTCCCAAATGAGTAAGCAGCACAAGTCAGCTCTTTGCAGGTTCAAGAGCAACGTAGAATACAACTCCAGTCACACGGACTCAAGGTCACATGCATCTCTCCAGCTCTCCCCCCCTACGGGCATCCTACCTCTCCTCTGCCTCATTTTGGAAGCTGTTGTAGAACTGAGCTTGGGATTCCCTCGCTAAAGTTTTAATAAAGGAGTCCCTTATAGTAATAAATTTCGATCCATCGCGTTCTGTCCTGCGTGGCTAGAAGCCAGAATAATTTAAGGAAATTAATAGTTCTGTCTGACCATTCACGCATCGTGGGAGGGGTTGCTGTGGTCCAGTGAGTCAGGATGTATTTTGTAGCAATTAGGGTCAGATGTCAATAAGTCTCAGTGTAAAGCCTTTTAAAGGGATAGTAATACTTCGTTTTAACTTTATTTTATTTTGTAGGTATTAAAAAAACATGAAGAATGATATAAGTCTTATCTCTTAAACCTTTATGGTTTATGAGATATTCACAAGCAAAGTTTCCCCCTCCCGCCCCTTTCACCTACTGTACACAATCTCTTCTCAGATGTGGAATGCAGTCCATAGACTGGACAGATAACAGAAGGGGACACTCTTATTCCTATGAAAACAATGAAATCCCTGCCCCCCTTGACAAGTTTTTCAGGTTTTTCCCTTATCTTAATTGAAGACTGTCCCTCTCTGCAGTCTACCTGGGCACCTCCCTTCTGCTCTGGATAAACAGTGTGACATCAGTAAAAGGGGCGGGAGGGGGACACTTTGTCATTGAATTACTCTGGAACTACAACTCTGAAGAATTGAAATAACACTCTCCAAAGTCCAAATACTATGATGATTAATTAGAACTGCTTTTATTATGAAACATTACTATCCCTTTAAGCAATTGGTTGCGGTAAATCCCTTTATGAAACTAAAGGGGGTGAGTTAGTAACCGTACTGCAGTCGCTTTCAGTACATAGTCCGAGAAACACAGCCAGAAAGAGTTTATTATGGGCACCACCATAGCATATGTATTAAGGTGGCCTGCGGAGCCAGGCATTTCGGCCAGTTGTGGGATGTGGATAACCCTACTCTGCGTGTAAGCAAATACGGAACATATGCCCCATGTAAAAGACGATATTGAAGTCTGTGAAAGTACGAGGCAGAAGTACATTTCAGCCTCCTGCGGAAGGCCTCCAGCAGCGATTGGCCATCAGTTTGGAATGTCTCACAGCCAAATCCAAACCCCCAGAGAAGCAGAGGTATATTGAACATGGAGATTATTATATATATATATATATATATATATATATATATATATATATATATTAAAGTCTTAAAGCAAGTTTTGTCTGCCTTTTGTAAAAAGGTGTCAAAGATGTTAGTTGCCTCAGTAGTCGACATCTCCCTAAGTATTCTAACCATGACCGCTTTGGCCTGCAGATAGGGGAAGAGATGAGTGGGGCATAACTGGTATTTAGTTTGAAGGTCAGGGAAGGGGTAAATCTTGGATGTTTTCGAGTGAATCAAGTGCCCGATTGTGGTGAGGCCATGGGATTATGAACCGCTACCCTCCTGGAGGTTAGGATTATTAGTCAGGAGGAGGAATGTGGGAAGTGTGTTCTTTTTAGAGCATTTTTCTAGCAAATTGCCATGTCTTAAAGGGATAGTAAAGTTTCACAAAAACAGCAGCTCCAATTAATCTTCATAGTATTTGAGCCATAGAGAGTTATTTCAAAGTTGTAGTTCAAGATTAATTGAATTATAAAGTATCCCCCTTCCACCTCTTTTATCTAGTGTAAGCCTCCTCCCCTCAGATGTGGAATCTGGTCCACAGATCAGACAGCTCACAGCAAGGGACACTCTTCTTACTGTGAGAACAATGAAAACCCTGCCCCAATTGACAGGTTTTTCAGGTTTTTCCCTTATCTTAATTGAAGATTGTCCCACTCTGCAATCCACTTTGAGACCTCCCTGCTGCTCTGAGCCGAGCAGTGATATCAGTAAATTATTATTATTCAATTACTCTTGAACTACAACTTTGACAGTACTGAAATAACACTCTCCATGGGCCAAATACTATGAAGATTAATTGGAGCTGCTTTTATTATGAAACATTTCTATCCCTTTGAGGGATTGGCCAGGATGACTGGCGGGATCTGGGACGGGCGGACGTGCAGTAGGAAGCACAAATTAAAGTGGGGAACAAAGTGTTGGTCTATGGTCCAGTCGGAGTACACAGTCGTGCCTGATTATCAGTCCCCAAAAATCCTCACCAAGCTGGCCACATTATACAGTTTACGATCAGGAAGCTGAAAGCCTCCATTTGATTTGGCCTGTTATAGTTTGCGAAGGCTGATTTTAGGCCATTTTTTGTGACCAAATAAACCCTATTTGACCCTCTGGTTAATAGTATTGATGTCTCTTTTGGTAAAAATAAATAAATAAATAAATAAATATAAAAAAAAGGAAATATTTGCAGTACATATAAGAACAAAGGGAAAGTAACCATCTTGATGAGGTTTATTCTCCCCACAAAGGAAAGTGGCAGTAGTTTCCACTGGGCAAAGTCCTTCAATATTTGTGTCATTAGTGGCCTAATATTGGACGAGTATAAGTCATCAAAAGTTTTAGCCAGCTGAATGCCTAAGTATTTTATCGATTAATCTGCCCATCGGAAAGGAAGGTCACGCAGAGATAATGGCATAGGATCGCCACTTAACCACAAAGCCTCTGACTTGTCTAGGTTGATCCGCAGGCCATAGGACTGATGGAAGTGGTCAAGGGCATTCAAAATGGCTGGGATAGACTGAGTTGGATGTGTTATATAAAGCAGCATCGGAGTACGCCAAGGTCTTGATTACTTTGTCGTCCACTTGCAGGTAATTGAAAGTCTGTAGCTGGTTAAAGTAGCAGAGAAGTCGGTTGATGGCCAGATTAAACAGCAAGGGGGACAAGGGGCAGCCCTGTCGCGTACCTCTGTGCAATGTGAAGATCGAAGCTTTAAGATCATTTGTGGTAACAAATGCCTGCGGTGGTCGCATAAATTAGGTGGATGTAGTTAGTGATTGCTTGTCTAAAGTTCTGATGTCACTGGAGGGTGAAAAAAATGGGCCCAAGAGATGGAGTCAAAGGCTTTATCAGCATCTAGACTTAAAGGACTAGTAACGTCTTAATTATATAAAAAGTAATATTGTACGCCATAAAATAAGAAATCCATCGATGCAATTCTTCTATCTTATGGTTTGATAGATAGAGCGTTCTAAAGTTCCCCTCTCCCTCTCCTGACATCAGCAGGAGTTCCTGGGTCCGGGGACCGACAGGCGGCTCTTCAGCAGAGCCAAAATAGCTTGATTTAAAAAGAAATACTTCATTGGAACAGTCTACAAAGTTTGCTTGGTTTGCAAGCATACATTTTAGACCGTTCCAAAGACGTATTTATTTTTAAATCGCGCTATTGCGGCTCTGCTGAAGAGCCTCCTTGTGTTGGCCGACATGGATTGCCTACTGTCAGCTTTACAGCTGACATCAAGGAGGGAGGAACTTTAGAACACTATCTCTCAAACCATAAAGGATTGACAGATAGGAAATGCATGGATTTCTTATGTTATGGTCTTCAGTATTATTTTTTATATAATTAAGACATTACTATCCCTTTAAACAGGACTGTAGGGGGTTGCAGGGTAGCGGCGGGTCATGATAACAGCAATAAGTGCCTTTAGAACATTTACGTGGAATGTCTACCTTTAAAAAATGCCGTCTGATCCTCAGAGATGAGCGAAGGAAGAATAGGTTGCAGACGAATTCAACAGGTAGATCAGTCGGTATGAGGACAACAGTTTCGGATCCTTGCCCGGCTTGGGTAAGACAATGATGCAAGACAGTTTGAAATAGCTCAGAAGGCAGTTAGTGGCTAAAATATGACTGAACAGTGCTATGAGTGGTGTAGTCACCTCCTTAGACAGAAGTTTATAATAGTCAAGGGGAAGGCCATTGAGGCCTTGTTGTTTTTAAGAGAGGCAATAACCTCCTCGACCTCAGGTTCAGTGATCGGAACGTTAAAGGAGTTCTGCTGATCACGGTCTATAAAGCATAGGTCCAGCGTAGAGATAAAATCTCTAGTGGAAGATGGCTGGTTAGCGTCAGGGCTATAGAAGGTTTGATGATATCGCAGGAAACTAACGTTAATAGTTGGGTTATCTGTGACCACCACCCTCTTCCGTGAGATGCTTGTGATGGGACTGATGTGTTTAGAGGATTTGACCAGCATTGCTAAGAGTCTGCCTTGTTTGTTAGCCCTATGTATCCACCAACATCTGAGTCCGCTGTCAAAACTGCAATCCATCATGCAAGACTGTTTTACATGCTTCCTTGGCAGAGATATAGTAAATGAGACTTTTAACCCAATGAGTGCTAGAGAAGTCTCCAACACTACTGGATATCATTCAAGGGGTTAATAGACCAATTTAAAACAATAGAAATATCCATATCCCCCTATAGTGCATTTGGTTTGCTCCAGCTTGGTATCTCTTTAGCTTGATAAGACCCACTGCTGTTTTTCTATCTGCTTTATATTGTCTACACAATCCTCTGGTCCTTAAAAAAGTCGTACACTTTTTTACCAGTAGCATTATGTGATGTTTTCTTTGCAATGGTAGCAAAACGCAAGCCAAAATACATCAGACTACTTTAATGTCGAGTACACCATTAAGTTCCTCAAAAATTACACATCTTCCTGCCAAAGCCACGACAGTGAATAAAGGCCAATATTTTGTGAGATTTTTCAGAGCTACCAAACATCAATCATTAATAAGTGAAAGGGTGAAAACCTGCTTTCCTAATTCTTAAACCTGAAAGTCAGTAACAGATTCAAGTGTCACGTCAGATGGAACAATGGAGGAGATTCTATATAAGGAGCTTCTCAAACCCGATTTTCCAGCTGTGTTGCAGACTTCATCAAGTAAGGATGATGCAGTGATCAAGAGCTGAAGATTATTCTACAGATAAAGGAGGAGATTTAAGATTTGTGGACTGAGTTGAGCATTATGCATTGCATTTATAGATACACATACAACACTACACTAGCATGTCACACATAGCATTACATATACATACATACACAAATGTCAAATTGATCTCCAGTGCATTAAAAACAGCTTTAATACAATATTCAGCTTTGGATTTGTCCCCAGTGGCTCTCACTCTGTGCACTAAGGGCCCACTAACAGACCAATAATGGAGTATTTCCCAGCTTAAGTACAGGTGAGCTGGTCAGAGGCTCAGTCTTTGTGATAGACACATGTGCTCAAGCTGGAAAATCAAGTCCTGGCCCCTTAGTGGACCCCTAGGGCACGAGGTGAAAGCCACTGCCCTATAGTATAGTTGTTTTAAAGCAAATATAGCACATGCCAACTTCCCTTTCTTCTTCCACATCCTCAACATCTTGTCAGGCCCAGAACCAGCAACACTGCCCACTGAACCAACTTCCAGAGTACATGGCAAGCAAACAGAAGGTGGCTGAAAAGTAGAGAACCAAGACTCAGAGATATACTCCCCTAGTGTTAGCCTGACCTTCTTCACAGTGTCTCCTCCTGCTTTATTTTTCAGCTTCTGCATATTAAACAGTAATAGTCAGCCAGATACTACTATTCAAAAGGCTCAAGCAGCTTGAAAGAGGGATTGTGACAAAATGACAAGACACCCCTCGATCCCATGCAAAAAAAATAAAAAAATCTTGAACGGAAGAGAATATTCATCTTTTAGAGTTTTTATTATCCAGTTGTTTTGGATACATTTCCTCCACTGTTAAATGAAATGTCTTAGCGTCCCCCTAAGAGAGATTCTGGGAGGAAAGACACCATCATGATAAGACTGTTTTAATAGGTGAATTCTTAATGTTTAACTTTTTTGCTGCCAGAAAGACTTTGAGGAATTTCCCTTATCAGAAGTGTTCCGGTACTGCTTGAATGCAATTGCCTGCAATCACTATTAATACAGGTAGATAGAAATATGTCTAACTCTTACCAGACCTGGCGTACATATATTTGAGCTGTACAGTGATGAAGGGCACCTATGGAACAGTTTTTCACTTCCTCTACAGACTTTTGAAAATAACTCTCCAGGATGAAACACCCTAGCCTCCTTTGCCTGGAGCACTTAAAAACATGGTCACAGGGGAGAGGTAAAATAGCCTAAGGATAGGGAGGAGTTTTCAGTTTATAAAATATTTAACTGTTAAATGCCCAGCCTCCTGGGTAGAGGGCCTTTTACTCCATGGTCCCTGTATCCCCCAAAATGGATACAGAGAAAAGTGTTTTTTTGTTTGTCACTTTTTTTGGAGGGACGTTGTACGTGACATATAGATCAATTCAAATATTAACAACCATCAGGAGCTATTTTAGAAGATACATTAAGTAAAAATACACAACACAGAAGTAGTTCCAAGCAACATGGATTATGCTGAGATGCACAAAGGAATGTGTATATTTGCAATACAATGTTGACATCTACCATCCAAAGGGTTAGTCTTACAGAAGACAAGGGGGCTAGCACCAACAGAAAAGAAGAAAAAAATACAATGGCAAGTTCTACTGCTGAGACGTGGGTTGCAGGTGTGTGCACAGGGGATGTCCCCCCTGGAAACCCAGCCCTCTCACAGATGCAACCCCTGTAGTTAATCCATTGGGCTCTGCATAGCAAACTAGTGTCAGATGGCAGTTAAATTCAGTCTTTGTCAACAGGCAGGTTCAAAGATGCTCTGTGATTGCAGTAAACATAAATTAAAAGAGCACAATTGACTCTGGGCACCAACACAGGCTGAATTTAACTGCACAGAAGAAACTTCAATACCTTTAGGAATGCCAGAGGTCTGGGAACGGGCTTCCTACCTTTAGGGCTGCCAGAAGAATAGGAAGGGATATACTTTAGCTATGTAAAGCTAAAAGAGGGGAAAGGAATGCTGCTACTGACTGCACGGCAGCAATTATTTAAGTACAGAACTGACCTTGCCATAAGCAGAGAGCTGCTTTTGTGCTCTGCTGGAAAATTTGAGGTGCATAGCAATCACAGACTCTACAACTGTTTTTTTTTAATTTTTAAATTATTTGATGGCAATGGTGCTTAAACTACTGGATTGAAGGGCACAAGCTGCTAGGCCAATGTAGTTACACCTTTTGCTACACTGGTATTTACCATAAATCAGCAATGGTAATGAAACAGACAATCAAACAGAGCCCCCCTCAGCTTTGGGCCACGGTGCATTGCACTGGCAGGAGTGATGCCCTAGATACATAACATCTTGAAATTGATTTGAAATGATCCATAGATATCCTCTAACTGCAGAATGACCAGTAACATTCATATTAACCCTCTGAGTGCCAGAAGGGCATCCAAAGCAATGAGAAGCAGTACACTGGATACCCAGTTGGCATAATAGGTTGATATATATTTTTTGCATATGATATAGATTAAGAATATACATAAGCATGCTTGGCACAGATAATACTAATAATAATAGAATTGCCACCTGACTGGTTTTCACCCACACAATCCACTTTTAGGCTTACCTGTCTGGTTTACGAACACTGTCTGTGTTTCATGGGTCCTGAAACCCGCAGGAAAATATTTTGTTCAAATGTTGTACTCAAAATTCATGCTGGCCTGGTAACAATTCTCCACCACAACTTGTCCCAGCATGAGGTAAACATAATCCTTGCCTTATGCAAGTGATCTCTGGGGACAGAGCGATCACACTAAATCATGTGTCGATCCTTATAGTCCTCATACTTTTTCTCTATGTTGAAGTGCAATATGATTCCCCCTCACAAACAGTTTATGCTTCCAGCTGTGAAAAGTGAATCAGCCAGTAGAATAAGTGATAGTAACACTGGTGTGTCAATATATATCACTTGTATTAAGGCAAGAACTGTTGTTGGGGAGGGGGGGTTTGTTTATTAATATCATTATCAGGTGTGATAAGGAAAGAGGGTCATTATCAGCTCTACATGTCTCGTGTGAAGTCTGAGTGCAATTATTTAACAAAATTGTGACGTCCGAACTGAAGCGTTATACCGCACACACGCTGGGAGAAGAAGGCGCCAGCCGATGACGCCGCGCGGCGCCTAGTGTTTCGTGTTCACACAGTAGCTTTCTAGTTGAGTTGGGCGTGAGTCATTTGCTGCTTGCAGTGTTAGCTCTTTGAGTGCATGTGGGGTCAGAGAGGTATTGCAATACAAAGCGTGGCTCACCTCTCTGCCACTGAATTAAACACGATAGCAGGGATGGACGCTACAGAAAGCGTTGTGGCGCAGTAGCATTGCCTTGTAGTCCATTTCTTCCACAGATAATGTGGAATTTGTGGGGTTGTACCTGTTCAGTTCTGTAGTGCGCTATGTGGACTTTATGTGCAAAACCATGCTTTGCAATTTGTCTTCTTTGTGTATTATTATTGTGGAGCTGTTTTGCGGTCTGTAATTTATTTTATGGTCGTAATAATTCGGTTTATTAGTCCTAACTCTTTAAAGGGATAGTTATACTTAATTATTACTAATCCTTATATCATACCTCCCAACATTTCAAATGGCAAAAGAGGGACACTTCTGTTTTAGGTGGCGTTTCTGGGGGCGTGGCTGGTAGGTGGGGCATTTCCAAGAATTTTTAGGTTATTTCTTGACCCATCTGCACCTCTTTGTGTAACTGATAAATGATTTAGAGCAAGACCAAAGTATTTTAATTACCCATATTAATGTATAAACACATATACTGACAATTAACAATACATTTATGTATGTTTTATTGCTGTGGAGCAATGTAATACACACCACTCATTCTGATGTCCTAAAAAGAGGGACAAAAGGGTAGAAAAGAGGGACAGAGGGATTTGGATCTCAAAGAGGGCTGTCCCTCCTAAAGAGGGACACTTGGGAGGTATGCTATATTAAAGTAATATTAAAAATAAATGTATTACCTCCAGTGTCATTGAGAGATAATCGCTCCTAAAGTTGCCCTTCCCTGTAGTCAGGGCACTGAACACCGGTCTGGTCCGTAAAGTGTTAAATTACCTATTATCACTTTTCATTGTTGAATCCCCAAGCAGCCAGCATATGGCTGAGAATGATGGTTGGTGTAGCCCCCAACAGCTGGAGGGCAAACAATTGATTACTCGTGTACTGGGGTATATTCAGTGTTCTTTTTCTTTAAGAAATGTGCTGTTCTTGTAGGTTTATTTTTGGAGAAAGCACCCTTTGATGTATTATGGGGAAAACATTGCATGTTGTCAGTACACCCACGAATGGTTAAAGGAACAGTGTCCCGTATTTATAAAAGTAAACTGGAGTTATTCTGGAGTAAACCAACTGAGTCACAGGAGACAAAATAAAAAGTCCTAAATTCACATGAATTTGAATATACCTTTTGGGAAGGGGTGGTGGACAAGGCAAGTGAAAGAGGAGGAAGACAGGTGGTTGGACAGGAAGAACTTTGAGAGGCTAATAGGGAGTGGAAGTGGACAGTTTGCGTGCGCAGTGCAAAGCCAATGTAGTTCCTTTATGTAAGAGAGCTGAAACATAATCTGGGAATTACAGACCTGTGAGTTTGACCTCAGTAGTGAAAAAACTGTTTAAAAGGATAATAAAGAATTATATTCAGTATTACACCAATAAGAAGAAAATTATTTAGCAGGAATCTGCATGGTTTCATGAGGAATAGATCTTGCAAATCAAATATTTTGCGCTGCGAAGAGCTAGGTAGCAAATTATAGAAAGACAAAAGAAAAAACGGGGGTGCCAACAGGGCCTGGTAACTGGGAATATCAGCTTAACAAATATAAAAGCAAGTTTACTCACGTTTAATGTATGCTGTGTGATAAACATATGTTACTCACAGCTGCATAAGCATATAGAAAATATTACCATCTCTGTTCGGTACTTTCCAGATCTTCTGCTCCACCCAAGACTCAGACGGACAATAATCCAAAAACCAAAAAAAAAGGCAGGCAAACTTGAGTGTATCTCCAAAAAACTCTTTATTAAAATACCACTGCATACTTTTTGCGTTTTGGATTATTGGCAGTCCATGTCTCAGGTGGAGGAGGAGATCTGGAGAGTACCAAACACAGACAGTAATGTTCTTGATATGTTTATGCAGCTGTTTGAAACATATATTTATCACACAACATGCGTTAAATGTGAGTAAACTCGCTTTTATATTTGTTATATTCCCAGTGACCAGGCACTATTGGTGCCCAATTTCTTCTTTTGGCTTTTCATATGTTCTGGCCTCGTGAGCGGAGTTGTGCTGGGGATAGCAGCCTGTATCTAGTCCTGTGACAAGCAAGACACTACAGGGGAGCAGTTCAACATCCCCGAGTTCTTGTTCTGGTTTGTACATAACTATAGTTCCAGCCATTGTTTTAAGTTAGTATCAGTTCACGGTGGTAGTGTGGTGTTCCATCTGAATAGAGGATATTGCACAAGAGACGCCTTCTTTCTTTGTGTTTTAGTAGCAACTTAGATAATGGCAAAGCAGTCTGGTGTATGAAATAAGTTATAAATAAGTAAATTGGGCCTAGGGGATGACCTTTGCACCTGCATAGAAAATTGGTTGAAGGACAAGTAACATTTTGTGTTGTAAATGGAGAATCCTCCAGTACAGTTAAATCTGATAGTGGAGTACCTCAGGGTTCAGTACCTGGTCCACTGCTTTTTACAGGGGTACTTTCACCTCCTGTATAGTTTATTTATACTGATTGATCTACTTGCGACTAGCTGTAACGTGTAATTTATTATTTTTTTATTTTTGTCAACAATATTGTTAAAATTTAATTTAATTACCGGCACAATCTTCTCTCCGCAGGACAAACTGTCCTCCATGACTCGTAATTACCTCCGCGTGTTTTAAATCCCTCCCTCCTGAGTTGAAGTGTACTTAGAGGGGGAGAGCTGCCAATCAAATACAACATCATGAGCATGGCAGAGCTCTACTTCCGTGGAAATTAGATCTGGCTAAATTGGACAGTAGTGATATTTTGGTATGGTTTGTTGTTATTTTTTTTATTTAGAAAATTGTTTTACCAGGAAGAATACATTGAGATTTCGCTCGTTTTTAAGTATGTTTTGTAGTGTTTACAGCAAAGAATTGTGTATTTGCAGAAATACAGAATTTTATATACAGTTACATATTGATTTTAGATATAAAGAAGCAGTTATTTTTAAGGATTTTAGACTGGGAGAAGATATGATTTTTTTTTTCAGACTGGTTATTCCAGACTTTCGAAGCTCTGAAGGAAAAGGCAGATCAACCAGCTTCTTTCAGGTAGTGTGGTATACTCTGTGAGGAGTTAGCAGTGGACCAGGGGTTATAGTTAGTATGAAGAGCTGGAGTGAGCATAATGTCTAGATTCAAGCATTAGTTTAGTTCTTCATACATATCACAATGATGGGTTGAGTAATTACATTTGAGGATAATGAGGCATAATGAGTTATACAGCAAGTCAATTTTAGCAATATGTATTTGTGCCACAGGAGTATATACTACATCCCCACAGTCTATGACTGGCATTAACATCTGTTGTACAATATATCTTCTTACTAGAGGACTTAAACAGCAGCACAGTTGAGTACTCCATTTCAAGAAACCCTCTCTGGTTCCATCCTAGGTCCTTCATTTTCTTTGCGATTTGATACCCTCCATGGGAGCGTGTTTCTTCCAGACACCAAGACCCAATCTCTATCACTTCATGTGTCCCAGGTAATATCCTGACCATTGGTGGTGATGCAGGAGTACATGATCTGCTGGGTTACAATATCTCTGCTCTGGAGGCAGTTCCTTTCTCTCAAGTTCACATATGGGAGTTGCAACTGAACTATCTCAGGCATTGGTCCAAGCATCAGTCTCAAGTGTCCTGTGTCATGTCTCTGTCCCTTCAGACGAAGGAGGACCTTTGCTGGTGGCTTAAATAGTGTCATAGCTTTCCTTGTTTCCAGCGACGCTCGGCGTCATTCCACGCGTCATCTGCAGACGCGAGTTTTTAGAGTGAAGCAGGCCTCTGTTTTATGCCATGCTTCCTGTAGTCTCCACCTACCTACTTCCTTCCTCTGAGTCTGCTCCTCCTAACTACTTCCTGAGGAGAGGTTTAAAGCGCAGCCTGAGTCTGACTCAGTTGCCCTTGTGGTGTTGTTCCTAGCAGTTCAATTCTTGGGCTCTGTGTATGACCTGGCTAGTCTTCCATCCAATCTGGTGCTGACCTGTGGCTCTGTCTGACTACTCTTTGATTATCCCTTTAGTGGATACCCAACCTGGTGTAGACTTGTAGCTCTGGCTGACTACCTGAACTGTGTATGACCTGGCTTGTCTGACTACCCTGTCTGGTGCCGACTTGAGGCTCTGTCTGACTATTCTTACGTTTGTCCCTTTTACCTAGCAGACACCCTAATTAGTGCAGACCTGGGGCTCTGGTAAACTAGCTCCAATACTGACCACAGGCATGGATCAGTTAATGCTCCATACTGACTGCAGGCGTGGGTCAGTTATTGCTCCATACTGACTGCAGACGTGAGTCAGTACACCAGTGACTTTAGATCAAGATCCTGTGTTCCTGGTTCTGTTCCTGTTTCTGGTTCCTATCGAGACTACCAGTGGCGGAGGCCTAGTCTCTAGCAGAGTGGTATAGCTTGGCAGCCTACTATTCCTGATAGCAGTGCTCGCTGGTTTGTAACCCTCTACTTGTTCCTTTTGTATATATTGTGCACTACTTTTCTGTTTTCAGTAAATTTGCATTTAACTATACCGTACTGACTCCTGAACATCTTTGGGAAACCATGACAAATAGTCTTAGCTGATGCTGGGTTGTTTGTTATTCCCAACTGGCTCATGGTCACCACGGATACCAGCCTGCTATGCTTGGGTGCTACCTTGGGCCTCTTAATGGCCTTTGGACAAGGGAGGAAAGCCTACTGACCATCAGTGTATTAGACCTTTGGGCAATTCACCTCATGCTAAATCACTGGACTTAACCCCCACAGGCATCCCCTGTGAGGATTCAGTCTGACAATGCAACAGTGATGGCCTATATAAAGGACCAAGGAGGGATCAGAAGTGTGACAGCTTGGGCACAGATCAGGAGAGTTCTTTTGTGGGCCCAGGACCTATCTGCAGTTCACATTCCACAGGTAGAAAATGTGGTGATAGACTTTATAAAATGCCCATACCTTTATCATGGAAATTGGAAGCTCAATCAGAGAGTGTTTATCTCTATTGTCCACTGTTGGGGCTAACATTGGTGGATCTCATGGCCTCTCTGAACCACAATCCTCAAATTGGATGCAATGAACATTTCATGGAATTTCCCTCAGTTGTATGTGTATTCTCCAACCCCCTGATTCCCAGGGTGCTGGGGAAAAGTCAGGATGCAGCGGACTCATGTCATCCTGATTTCTCTGTTGCCTTTTTGTCTTCCCTTGCTTCTTGACCTTCTGAAGCAGGGACCATGAAGAATCTAGTTTGACGGCTTGGCTCTTGAGGCCAACATTGTATAAAAAAAAATCTAAGATGCTTCAGTCTAGAAAGCTTGTGTCTTCAAAGGCCTATCACAAGGTTTGGTCCCTCTTCTACCCATGTTGTGCCAACCAGGGCTCGTCGCCACAACCTTTTTTGTCTCAAGCTAGTTTTGCCTGGAAGGTCTTACAGGCTGTGGTGCCTGTGTAGATGTCATTCTGGATTTTTCTGAAATTAGAACACTGCTGGTTTCAGGCTAGTTTTTCAGTTAATTGGTGTGTAAGTCTGGTGTCTGACACTTGAGGTTCATGTTGTACCAGTTTAGTCCTGTGGCTACTTGTCTACGTTAGAGGATTTCTTTTTTCCCTCCTAAGAATCTTGGTGGATAGCTTTGGTATATCACCATGGTTCCTTGTTCCACATTGGAAGACTGAGAAAAGAGTATTTTTCTATACTTACAGATTTTATAGTAGATTTTAGCAGACACATGTCTGTGAGCTTTCAACATTGTCTATGTAACTGAATCACTAAAATCTTTGCATCTTAAGATTTGGGTTTCAAGTTCCAATCAGTCAAGGAGAGATTGGATAGACTGGAATGCTGAATGGGACCTTGAATGAGCAGGTCTGTTAGAATGGATAAACGCCAGTGCTCTTGTATGGACATGGCCTGAAGATGATGGAGCCATGCCCTTCTTGGCCAGAATGGGGCTATTAGCAGCATGTATTGGTTTTCCTTATCGAGGAGAGAAGCCATGGAGATTGGAGAAAACATGTACACTAGGTTGTATTGCCATGGTATCCCCATGGCATCCACTGCTACCACTTTTGAATCTCTTGTTTTGGACTTTTTGGGGACTTCTTGTTGAGATAAGATGCCATCAGGTCTATCTCTGTCATTCCCCAGAGACTTGTGATTTGAAGAAAGATTTCCTGCTTCAAATCATCCTCTTCTGGATGCAGAATTTGTCTGCCGAGATAATCCACCTCCCTGTTACCTACACCTGGTATTGTACTGGAATGTTTTCTTCAGTGGGATTATTTATTCCTTCTGCCCAGGTGGCTTTGCTCCTATATCCCTCTTGATGGTTGATTTAGGCTACTGCTGTGGCGGTGTCAGACTAGTTCCGAACTAGATGTTCCTTCAAGTGGATCGTCCTTGGTGTAATAGTTTTTAATATGGCATGACGTTCCAGAATGTTGACGGAAAGGCCTACTGTCACAGCTTACCTTGTTTCCAGCACCACCGATGCTCGGTGTCAGTCCATGTGTCATCTGCAGGTGCGAGGCTTCAGAGTGAAGCAGTCCTCTGTTTTATGGCGTGCTTCCTGTAGTCTCCTACCTACTTCCTTCCTCTGAGCCTGCTCCTACCTACTTCCTGAGGAGGGGTTTAAAGGGCAGTCTGAGTCCTGACTCAGTTGCCCTTGCGTTGTTGTACAAAGCAGTTCTGTGTCCTTGAGCTCTGTGTATGACCTGGCTTGTCTGATCATCCAATCTGGTACTGACCTGTGGCTCTGTCTGACTATTCTTCTGCCTTATCCCTATAGTGGACACCCAACCTGGTGCAGACCTGTGTCTCTGGCTGACTACTCAAACTGTGTATGACCTGGCTTGTTTGACTACCCTCTCTGGTGCTGACCTGTGGCTCTGTCTGACTATTCTCTTGTGATTCCCTTGTACCTAACAGACACCCAATCTGGTGCCGACCTGGGGCTCTAGTAGACTAGCTATTAACTGACTTCAGCTAGCTACACTTCTGCCTGCAGGTAGCCTCCTCACTACGTTGTATCAATATCCTGTGTTCCTGTCCTGTTCCTTTCCATTTCCTGCTCCTGGTTCCATCAGAGACTACCAGTGGCTGAGGGCTAGTCTCCAGCAGTGTGGTCTATCTTGGCAGCCTACTATTTTTGATAGCGGTGCTTGCTGGCTTGGGACCCTCTGCTTGTTCTTGCTATTTTTCGAGTGTGTACTACCTTTGTTATATTTTAATAAATTGCATTTAACTATACTGTACTGACTTTTGTACTTCTCTTGGGAACCGTGACAGTACGCATGGGCCATGAATTCAGACGGTGATAGTATTTATGCAGCTGTTCAAAGCATCCTGGACAGGATTGAGGCATTGAATCAATGTATTGACCAATTGTCTTTTGCCTTACAAACCTTGTTGCAGTGCACAACGCAACTTGAACGCTGTAACCCACAAGTGGTGGACTCCCCCACTCCCTCCCCGGCACCAGTGATCCAGACCTCTTCTGATGCAGGCGTGATTAAGGGGGTTGTCAGGTTCCGCTCAGCTCCCACAGCGGTATGGTGGAGACCCAGACTCTTGCCATGGTTTCCTTAATCAACTCGGCATATACCTTGAGATGGTTCCTCATACCTTCCCTTCTGAGCGCAGTAAGGTTGGCTTTCTGATTTCCCTCCTCACTGGCAGGGCATTGGTCTGGGCTAACCCATTATGGGAGTCTGACAAACCTATTGTGTATAACTTTACGGAGTTTGTGGACTCCTTCAGGAAAACTTTTGATATGCTGGTCTAGGCAAAAAACATTGACCATTTGCCAGGGCGCACGTACTGTGGCGGACTACTCTATTGGATTTCGCACCCTGGCTGCGGAAGTAGGCTGGAATGATGAGGCCTTGATAACTGCCTTTTCCCAAGGGCTGCATGACACATTGAAGGATGAAATTGCGGCGCGCGAATTACCTAAAGATGTGGACGAATTGATTTTGTTTTGTATCCTGATTGACACTAGAATCAGGGAGAGACCCTCATTTAGGGAGAGCCTCCCGAGGCCCTCGGGCAGATGGACTTCTTGTTCTTCTGGCCTACCCTATCCTCCCATGCCTCCTGGGCTTGTTTCTGACGGTTGCGAACCCATTCAAGTTGATGCCATTATCGGGGAGAGAGGCCTGTTTCATGAGCGCCGGCGGAGGGCTCCGGGTAGATTGTCCTCTCATCCTTCTGACTTGCCTTCCACAACTCCTGTACTGGCTTCTGAGGGCAGTGAACCCAGGCAAGCGGGTGCTACCTAGCTTTCGAAAGAGAAGAGGGCCTTCAGGAGGAGGGAGGGACTTTGTCTGTACTGTGGAAGATCTGGACACTTGTTGCGGTCCTGTCCAGTCCGTCCAGACCAGGGACAAATCATTGGAGGCCTTTCACTTTCCCCAGAGAATGTTTAGGATAAGCCCATATTGAAGGCCTGCATTTATTGGGCAGATAAGTCAAGCTCCGTTCCAGCGTTTCGGGACACAGGGGCCGCTTTATTGATGCAGAATTTGCATCCAGTAATAATATCCCTTTACAGCCACTTGCTTCTTCTCTGGCCGTAGAAGTCATTGATGAGTGACCCTTGCAGCCCTCACACATTACGCACTTTGCGAACCCTGAGGGTGGGAGCCCTCCACACCGAATCACTGAAATTTCAGGTGATTAATTCTCCACATTATGCCATCGTTCTGGGGTTTCTTTGGGTACAGAAACAACCCCAGGATGGATTGGCACACGTGTGACATTGTGGCTTGGTCTCCACAATGTACTGAGTCTTGTCTGTCATATCCTATAAGACTCACTCATGCTATTGCTCCACTTCTCCTCGAAGGAGTATGACACATTTAAATATGTTTTTAGCAAAAGTAAGGCCGGGTCTTTAACATCATATAGGCCTTATGACTGCTCTTTGGAATTGTTGTCTGGTACTACGCCTCCTAGGAGTCGTATCTACCCCTTATCTGTTGAGGAAAATAAGGTTATGGAGGAGTATGTTTCAGATGCGCTGGCAAGAGGCATCATTTGTAAATCCACATGCCCCGCTGGTGCTGGATTTTTTTTTTTTTTGTCAAGAAAAAGGATGGAGAGCTACGTCCATGCATTGCCTTTCGTGGTTTAAACAAACTGTTGGTCAAGAATACTTGTCCAATACCTTTGATTACTGAACTCTTTGACCGTGTCAAATGGTCTAAAATATTCACGAAACTTGATCTGAGAGCCGCTTACAATTTGGTGCGTATCAAAGAAGGGCACGAATGGAAGACAGCCTTTAATACCCGGAGTGGGCACTATGAATACTTGGTTATGCCCTTCGGTCTGTGCAATGCCCCAGCTGTCTTCCAGGAGTTCATTAATGATGTCTTAAGAGAACTCCTACAAAGTTGCGTGGTTGTTTATTTGGATAACATCCTCATTCACTCTCCAACTCTGGAGATCCATCGCTCTGATTTATCCAAAGTCTTGAGCCTATTACGCCAGAACAACTTCTTTTGCAAGTTGGAAAAGTGAGAATTTCATAAGCCCCAGGTAATGTTTCTAGGGTATATCATTTCGCCTCCGGGTTCACCATAGACCCTCAAAAGTTGTCTGCGGTACTGGAGTGGCCTCGTCCTATGGAACTAAAAGTGATCCAAAGATTTTTGGGGTTCTCTAATTACTGCAAAAAATTTATAAAGAACGTCTCTTCTATTGTCAAACCACTTACCGACTTGTAAAGGGGCCATGACCTCTGAATGGTCTCAAACTGCTATCTTGGCTTTTGAAAAATTGAATGCAGCTTTTGCTACGGCCCCGATATTGGAGCATCCTAATCCCTCCCTGCCCTTTACCCTGGAGTTTGACGCTTCCGAGATTGGAGTGGGCACCCTGTTATTGCAACGTTCAGCTCCTGGGAAGGCCTTGCACCTTTGTGGATATTTCTCCAGAAAACTGTCCAAAGCGGAGATGGTATATCAAATTGGGGACAGAGAGTTACTGGCAATTGTCCTGGCCCTGAAAGAATGGAGGCATCTCTTGGAGGGCACTAAGACTCCTATCATAATCTTGACTGACCACAAGAACCTCATTATCTTTCTGAGGCCAAGCACTTGTCTTCCAGGCAAGCCAGATGGGCGCTGTTCCTTTCCCATTTTAATTTGTGGTCTCATATTTTTCTGGCTCAAAAATTGTTAAGGCAGACACATTGTCTCACCAGTGGGAGAGGAGATCTTGGCAGCCCAAACTTCAGCACCTGCTGACAAACCTGATGGCCGTTGCTTTATTCCAGCGCAATTGTGCATTAAACTGTTAGAGACCTATCATGCCTCAAAAATTGCTGTTAACATTGGTCGCGACCAATTGATTTGGTCTTTGTCACAAGTTTTTTGGTGGCCTAGTCTCCATTCTGATTGTGCTGCCTTTACGGCAGCTTGCACAACTTGTGCTCAAAATAAGTCACCCCGACATCTACCGGTGGGCTTGCTCCAGCCAGTGGCCAACGGGGAATGTCCCTGGTCACATCTATCTATCGACTTTATGGTCCACTTCCCTCGTTCCATGGGCTGTAAAGTGATATTGATGACTGTGGACAAATTTTCAAAGATGGATCACTATGTGCCACTTAAGGGTTTACTATCTTCTCAGGAATTGTCGATGGTTTTTGCTAATGAGGTTTTCTGACTCCATCGCATACCCAAAGTAATCATGTCCTATAGAGGTAGCCAATTTGTGTCCCGCTTCTGGAGGTGTTTCTGTGCTCAGATGGGAATTCAATTGTTATTCTACTCCGCATACCACCCACAATCTAACGGTGCGTCAGAAAGGTCAAACCAAGCCTTAGAACAGTTCCTCCGCTGCTATATCTCTGACCACCATGATAATTGAGCTACCCTGTTATCTTGGGCGGAGTTTGCCAGAAATTGTGCTGTTAACTCGTCTACTCAGAGTTCCCCATTCTTGATCAACTATCAGTTCCAACCCTCAGTTCTTCCTGAGACCTTCCAAGCACAAGCGATCCCAGCTCTTGACGAGCATTTGAGGGCACTCTGGATTTGGGTACAGCATACCCTACGTGGTTCTGTGCAGAGACAAAGAAGGCTGGCTGACCGTAGGCGACTGCTGGCACCTACCTTCCAGGTAGGAGACGGAGTGTAGTTGTCTTCCCGTAATTTGCACCTCCAGGTTCCTTGTAACAAATTGGCTCCTTAATTCGTTGGTCATTTCCGCAAAATTAACCCGGTGGCTTATGCATTGGAGCTTCTTGCCAGTATGCACATTCATAATGTCTTCCATGTTTCCCTGTTAAATCCTTTGGTCTGCAACCAGTATACCTCTGCTCCTGTCCGTCCTGCTCCCGCAAGAGTTGCAGATCACAAGGAGTATAAAGTTCAAAATATTCTGGATTCTCGTTTGGTTTGAGGGCGCCTACAGTACTTTATTCATTGGAAGGGTTACGGTCCAGAGGAGCGCTCCTGTGTTCCAGCTGGCGATATTCACGCTCCTGTTTTAGTGCACAGATTTCATACGCAATTTCCTGACAAGCCCCGGCCGGCTCAACGGAGGGGGGTGCTGTCACAGCTTACCTTGTTTCCAGCACTGCCGCTTCAGAGACGCTCGGCATCAGTCCACACGTCATCTGCAGGCGCAAGGCTTCAGAGTGAAACAGGCCTCTGTTTTATGCCATGCTTCCTGTAGTCTCCTCCTACCTACTTCCTTCCTCTGAGCCTGCTTCTCCTACCTACTTCCTGAGGAGGGGTTTAAAGGGCAGTCTGAGTCCTGACTCAGTTGCCCTTGCGTTGTTGTACAAAGCAGTTCTGTGTCCTTGAACTCTGTGTATGACCTGGCTTGTCTGACCTGGTACTGACCTGTGGCTCTGTCTGACTATTCTTCTGCCTTATCCTTACAGTGGACACCCAATCTGGTGCAGACCTGTGTCTCTGGCTGACTACCCGAACTGTGTATGACCTGGCTTGTCTGACTACCCTCTCTGGTGCTGACCTGTGGCTCTGTCTGACTATTCTCTTGATTCCTTTGTACCTAGCAGACACCCAATCTGGTGCGGACCTGGGGCTCTAGTAGACTAGCTATTATCTGACTGCAGGCATGAGTCAGGTATCCTCTGCTACACTTCTGACTGCAGGGTGAGTCAGGTAGCCTCCTCACTACGTTGTATCAAGATCCTGTGTTCCTGTCCTCTTCCATTCCAGTTCCTGCTCCTGGTTCTAGCAGAGACTACCAGTGGCTAAGGCCTAGTCTCCAGTAGTGCAGTCTATCTTGGCGGACTACTATTTCTGATAGCAGTGCTTGCTGGCTTGGGATCCTCTGCTTATTCTTGCTATTTTGCGAGTGTGTACTACCTTTGTTATATTGTAATAAATTGCATTTAACTATACCGTACTGACTCCTGTACTTCTCTTGGGAACCGTGACACCTACTTCTGCTGGGGAACATAGGCCTAGATCAGAGTGGTGATCAAACCTTGCTCCCCAGCCTACTTGACTGGCATCAGTTGTTACATAGTAAAAAAATAAACAACATAGTAAATTAGGTTGAATAAAGACACAAGACCATCAAGTTCAACCTTTGCCTCATACCCCAGTGACTGAGAATTATATAGCTTTCCTGCTACCAAATAAGTTAGTCTTTTTCAGACCATCCTGATTTACCTACTAATATACAGTTTAATCCTGTATGTTCCCTTTTGAAAGAAATGTATCTAATCTAATCTTAAATGTATCCATTGTATATGCCATAACCACCTCCTTGCGCGAGGAATTCCACAACTTAACAGACCTTACTGTAAAAAAAAACCCTTCCTCTGCTGAAGTCTAAACCTCCTTTCCTTGAATATCAAGGGGTGTCCCCTGGTCACCTGATCAGGCCTTGGAATGAATAGCGTGTACAATGTGATAAGGTTTCCTCTTAGTCATCTTTTCTCTAGAGTAAATAAACCAAGTTTGTCTAGTCATTTCTCATAAGTCAAGTCCTCCATTCCCGTAATTAATTTAAGGGAATCACCTAATTCAGAACTGTGAAGTGTCATCCTCTGGACAGAGCTGGAGCCACCAGCCACCAATGGACTGATTGCTGCATGACTTGAGACAAGATCACTCTGTGATGAAGTTGATGGAAATTCCTGTTCCAAACATGTAGCATTGCCAGTTGTAATGTCTCAGATGAAACTGGGCAAAGGGAACTGCCTTCATAGTGGAGACCATCATCCTTATCAACTGCATACAATGTTTGACAGATGGATACAAATGTGTCATTATGTTGCAGACTTTGGTTTGTAATGCCAATGCTTTGTGTGACTGCAAAAGCTCTTTCTAAACAGATGAGTCGATGACCAGGCCCAGAACACCAGTTGTTAAAGTATCCTGATACCCCTGAGGACACTCCTCAAAAAACTGAAATAGCTGCCTAGCTGGCTGTTTGAAGGTCTGTGTAAGGCAGAAGATTGGAGTAGTTTTATCACTGCACATTCCCTATCTTCTGGGGTAGGTCAAAGCCAATTGTATCAATAGGTGCAGTTCTTCTTTAATTCTGTTGACATTACATTAGGTAACTGGCAATGCTGATATGTACTTTTTCCACAAGTGGCAGAATTAAAATGTTCTACTTTTAATAACACTACACAACATATATTTTAAAGCCATTTCAATTAATTACTGTTATCACATTTGGCCCTGCTGATTATTTTTGTTATCATGTCTGGTCCTGCTAATGTAGATGCCAAAAATGTAATTGTTGGTTTAAAACAAAAAACAAAACACTTAATAGAAGCTTGTCCCAGTAGCACCTAATGATGTAATTGCTCAGATCACCCTGTCCCTTTAGTCAGTTTAGTGCAATGATAATTTAAGCCTCTGTCTATTAATCTGAAAGAATCATCAACAAATCAAGCATTGTATATTAGACATAGCAATATTTCACAGGCAGGTACAAACCTGGCAAGTGTTGTCCCTTGGAGGAATTTTAAAAGGTTGGTTCACCCTACATTTGATGAATCCTTTTGATAAGTTTCCAGCGCACTGTTTACATCCAATTGGTAAAAAAATGTATCTGGAGATATTTATTGATAGTGATAAGAGGTTATCAGTTCTAGAAATAACTAAAAGCTTACTGTATTTGCATTTTAAACCAGTAGATGGCACTTTTGCGTTAATTTTCACCTCTGGTAAAAATGCATATCACTGTATGCAGATATATATATATATATATATATATATATATATATATATATATATATATATATAATTTATTAGTATTAATTACTCAGAATGTGTGATGTGCTGGTCTATTAGGTATAGGAGGTCAACCTCAAAATGTTTTATTTTTGTGGGGATGGGGAGGGGGGAACTTATAATATTATTCTCATTTAGTTAACTATTTGAGCTCCAGGGAGGTATGCAACACATGCAAAGCAATGTATTGCGTACCCCTTTGACACTCAAAGGGTTAAAGATTGATTTGTTTTTCATCTAAAGAGGCAATGGGGTGTTACAACAAATAATCACAAAAAGGATGTTATCCACTCCCCAAAATAAAAAGATAAATATAATAATTAAAAGTTGGAAACTGTTAACACTTTAATCAATGTACACCCTGGGAGTTAGAAATGGACAGATGGATACATGAATGTTTAGTGGTGAAGAAGGATGATTGGTACCCTGATTATAATAATTTATAAACACAATCATGAAGATTTAAAAAAAAGCCAAGGCTAGTTTTTATTTGTGAAACAGTGAAATGGATTGATTGATTGTTTGATTATTGAAGTACATTTATCCACTCTTACACAGTGCAGATTCAGGGGTCAAATATAGCAGAGCGAGGGACACCATGGAATATACAAAGAAGCATGTGTGTCCACAGAAGTGTGTTCAACTCCTAGGGCCCCATTGTCAAAAGAGAGAATAGTCTTAAAAGACTTTAAAATCACACTCTTCAAAGAGATGAAAACAGTTTTACTAGTTAATGCCATGAAAAACACATATTATGAAATGTCTTCAAAGTGAGAACGTCCAAGAATATTGACAAAGCAAATCATATGTTTAAAAAAAAAGTCAGTTTTGACTGTAAAAATTATTTTATGACCTTCTGATCTGGTCACTTGCATTTTTACCCCAATATTGGTTTGTAATGAAATCCCCAAAATATGCCACTATAGCATATATATTGAAATACCTAAAAAACGTAGAGAGAGAGACTTCATGATTAAAATGGTACCCTACTGGTAACAGATTATAGGCTCAATTCTATTACCAACGCTAAAAAAAACCCCAGACGTTAAATATTTTTAAGTCAGATTTTAGTATCCTGTTACCAGAGTTGTGAAAACAAAATCAGCGGTATTATACGATCCGCCAGTCAAAAAAAAGCAGATGGGAAACAACTAAAAACAATGTGCAAGTAGCATTATATTACCTACGTTCAGTATTACTGCTTGTTTTGTGGTTACATTTTCTGTCAGTAATCCTGCGCCTCAGTGTTGAGGCGTATAAGCCACAATGACTGTTTCAAAACCATTGTTCAATTAAAAGCAGTGCAGAATACAGTAAACATCATAGAAATCCAACATAGAGTGCCCCTCTTTGATATTAACACCCCCTTTGAAATTTGACTTATAGTGCTTTCTTTGACCATTTTAATCAGACAAATGGTGTTCACAGTTGACATTTTAACCACCCCCCTTTAAAATTCGACTTATAGTGCACCCATGACCTTCTTTCTCCATTTAAATTTGACCAATATTGCTCCGATTCAACATTGTTTCTTCTCCAATTGTATGTGACATGCCCGTGTGTGTGTGTGTGTGTGTGTGTGTGTGTGTGTGTGTGTGTATATAATGTATATATATATATATATATATATATATATATATAATATACATTATTTTTTTTTATTTTTTTTTTTTTTTGCATGATTAGCCCTATGAGTACCAGAGAGGTAGCAATTCATTGCATAACGTCTTTATTTTCTAATATTAACTGCCTTCACTAAAATGGTAATAATCATTGCAGACATGGGGAAAGTTAGAAAATGTCTACTATTTAGAAAGTAGACCACAAGGTTCATCAAGTGAGGGGCCACTTGCCTTCCTACCCTTGGTTACTGTGCACACATGTTTCCAAAAGGTGGCTATATAAGAAAAATAGGAGCTTTGTTTTGTTTTTTTAAATATCTCTTACTTCAAAAATACTTATATATATTCCCTATAATAATCAGTATGTACTGCCAGCCCAAGTAAAATGGTACTCCATTAGTATCCACTAACATATTGTAGGAGGTGCAAAAGTACAAAACCATGTCTGTTACAATCATTTTTATGAATATACAGTATATGTACTTTTTCAGGGTGATCATCCATCATAAGCATTTTTTTAAAAGTACCCATCTGAAAGTGTGTCCTCTCTTCCAGATGAGCGTGTGCAAATTCATGCATGTGTGTGCCTGTGTGCACATGTATGCATTTGTGTGCATGTCTCAGTGATGATTTGAAGCAATGTATATCTCACCTATTGACACTCAAGGGGTTAAAGAGCATTCTGGAAGAAAAAGGGGACTGCCCTTTTTCATAATGTGGTATCCTACAGTTTTTAAGAGCAAGGGAAGATGGGGCAGGTTCTCTTTATGAGCACCCCAAAAAAATTCTTATGTTCAATGTCTATGCATTTATTCACTTAGTGTGAACATGTTAAAGGCCATCTTTTTGTGAAATGGGGTATTCCAGGGGTGTCCGTAGAAATGTTTCCGGGGGGGACGACAAAGCCATAATATGACCCCAGGCCAGCCCATCTAGCTCCTTTGTTTATATGGAGGGAGTAATTGTGCCTCCCCCCCCTTTCAAACAAGGGTACCCCCAACATTTTAAGTTCAAGGGTTGAGATTGGGAAGTCAGATCTCTAAAAGAACACCTTTTTCCCCACCCCCCAGGCTACACTATATTGTAATGTCAAGCAGGGGCGGACTGACAGGACCCAGGGCCCCTGGTCCAAAAAGAGGTCTGGGCCCTCTGCCCAATTACATCATAAGCCCCAACCCATGACATAACAAACCCCACCCTGTGACATCACAAGCCCCACCTCCCACTACATCCTCTGCACCGCACACCTACTCCCCCACCACACACTCTCTCTCTACCCCCCATCCCATCATTTCACATTACACAAATTAAGATACCATTTCAGAAGTAAACTGGATGCCCGGGAGGGGGTAGCTGGCTGGCCAGGGGAGGCACTGGGTGGCTATTTCCTGACCTGCAGGGGTATTTGGCTGACCTGCCTAGGCTGGGTAGTTGGGTGCCCTGGGGATGGGTAGTTGGCTGACCCAGGGGGTACTGGGTGGCATATGGAGGTTGTTGGCTTCCTTGGATGATAGTTACAATCCTGATGTGTAGGTGCAGACCTGAGAGGGGTGGTTGCTGGCCTGAGGGGTACTGGATGGCCTTTGGGGGGGGGGGAATGGAAGGCCTGTTGGGGGGGTACTGGATAGCCTGAAGCGGGTTACTAGCTTACCTGTGCTGTATGTGCGTGGTTCCTCCTGCACAGTCTGTGGTGGAGATGATGATCCCCCTATCACCACTACTACTACTGCTGCTGCTAATATGGTGGACACAACAGCGTGATCCTACTGAGACATTTACTGATGCTGGGACTGGGGCTCCGACTATTTATATATAGATGGAACTACAAAATGAATAAACAACATGATGTCATCAATGTTGGTGATACACATTATTTCTCTTTCTCACTCCCAGCTGGTCTTTGTTAGGAAGACTCTTATCTCTGAAGCATAATCAACACGAGTATCATATCATCACTTTTCCTGCTTGTGGTGGTGATGGTGACTGTGACATAGGTGTAGGTGGTGCACCTGGTGTCAGACTCACAGCATCAATCTCTGGGCCAGGCTAAGAGATCTGTAAGTCTTTGCTGACACTTCTGCTTGTTACCTGGGGAAAAAACAATATTCAAATTTCAATTCCTAGGGCCTTTATGATGTGGTATTGTGGCAGCAAGATCTGCTTGGCTCATCAAAAGCACAACAGTCTCCACACTCCTCTCAATGTACAAAGTGCCTCAGTTTACACACTGCATAGTGTAGCAGATAACTACAGCAACACAGACTACAACAGCAAACAATTTTTTGAAACCTTTAGCTCTCTTCCCTCTCTGCTTTCACTGCCAAATCTCCATCTCTAGCAATTAAACTGCATAGCATGGTGGGGAGTTCTGAGTTTTTATTAGAACTGGGTGGAAATTTTTGGTATCATATGAAACATAGGCAACTAACAACGTTCCTGCTGGAATTTAATTGAAGGTAGTGAAAAGACTGGCATTTTCTGGCTGTTCGATGTGTGGGAATTTTCACAGGAAGAAAAGGCAAATTTTTACCCATCCCTATTTTTCACACTCCTCCATTTGGTGCAAGTGAGCTAAATAAAGCTATGTATGGCTTAACCAATTTAAAATTGAGGTAGACATAGCTAAAACAAAGCAAAAAAATATGTATTCTATTTTACTATGTAATCATATTGGTACATCCCAACCTCCATCATTTGATTAATTTTACGTGCACAGCTTTTAATGAGAGGCAAAATCTTATGGGCGTTATTTGTTTCAATGTTCATAAAGTACCAATTCATACCAACAACTCCTTTAAAAATAAAACAAACAAGTACAAAAATAACTAATTGAAAACGTAAACATATTCAGTCTAGATGTGTAATAACCTCAGTGACAAGTGTTTGTCTGTGGGTCCTCCTGAGTTGACTAAAGTGAGTCCACTCCAGTCCAGAGTTGGTGAGGACCTGTCGGGTGACGTGACGCATGTCCTTCTTGGTGGGCTGCCGGCCCCTTGATGTCCCCTCCTGTGACTGCCCTTGGCTGGCTGATTGTCTCCTTGACCCTGAGTCCCCTCGTGTCTTCCCTCATCATCACAGGCCTCTGCCTTGTCGAGTAGACATGCGCAAAGCAGTAGGGAAGCTTGCTGCCAGCAGAAACAGCCAGACAGTGACGGACATAGCAAGACTGAGCTGCTCATGATGCATGGCGCCTGTCACTGTGGATCATGTCTGTGGGGCATATGCCATGGATGGGAATGATAACAGTGGCTGCTACTGGGCCTAGCTATAATGTAGCTGCAGCGCACATTATAAAATCAGAACGCATGGCAGGCAGGCTCAGGCATACAATACAATGCCTGAACGGTCAGTCCGCCCCTGATGTCAAGTGATCTTGACATCACCAACATAATATATGGGTATTCTCTTTCCTTAACAATGCATTGCACACCCGCTGGTCCTTACAAAAATTAAACAAGGGTAACAGTTACTGTTAAATACAAACTTTGGTGTGTATTTTAAAGCCAGACATGTTTGTAGTGCTTCTGTCAATAATGTTAAGAGTTGCCGAGAGCAATGTGGCATTAAATCAATGAAAGACTTGTATACAGTACAGTAATTCTAAGAAACATAAAAAATCATTACCAGTACCTGTATTTAATGGCATAAAAATGATAAACCAGGACAAAAAAGGTAGTGAAATGTGGCCAACAATTAAGTCTGAGGGGTTTAGAGTAGACTTCATTGAAGAGGTGAATTTTAAGAAATATTTGGTACTGTGTTCTATGAGGCAGTTTACACAGGTGATGCTGGTGATATGATCATGACTTAATTTAACAGTGAACAGTGATTGACAACTTGTAGCAGGTCATGTTTTCAGAATATTTTATGTAAGCATGGGTATATCAGTAGAAGTGACTGACCCACTGTTAGTATAGCCTAAGGACTAATGTTGAAAACCAAGGGTGTGTTTTTCACATGTGTGTGTAATATATATTATATATATATTTATTAACATTATATAGACTTGATAAAGTCCCTCCAGGGGGGCAAAACATTGACAATAAATCAGCACTGAAATTTTCACCTATATAAGACCTGCGAGTGCTCACTTCTACATGGCGTATTTGCACAATTTCTTATTTTGTGTGTATATATACAGTGTATACCATCTCTTTATACTTATACCACTCCCAATAAGTTGGATTTCTAAATAATGCTGGACTTACTAAAGATAATACAAGTATTGATATGCTTAACACTATGTGAAAAATGATTTGGGGAGCACTTTAATATGCATGAAAGTTCCACTTTAGTCTGCTTTTTCAACCTCTATTTCTAATTTTTAACCACAATGTGTGGCCCTTTGGTGGACTTGAGGGCCACATATGTGGTCCTTAGAGTGATTAGAGTAACTATATGTGGTCTATAGTATGCTTCACATTGTCAAAGTCTACCATCTGCTAGAAGGATTTCTGCTCAAACATAAACAAAGACATTAGCATCAATCTATCTAAAATAACAAGTGGTTTCTGGCTGAATGGCTACTTGGGGATGCTGGGAGTACTGGGCCACAGCAGCTAGAGAAAGTATACCCTGTACTGGAGTCTTAGAAAATATAGCCAATTTTAAATTCAGGAGCATACACAACTCATCTTGCTGAAAATGGACCTTTTATTCCATTGAATGATAGGTCTCCAGTGTAATGAAAAGCATTTCTGACATACATGGCTTTAACAGGTATGTTTAGAGCAACACCTATAATGGCTTAACTGTATGAAAAAAGACAAGATAAGAGGATTTTAGTCTTACCTGTTACATCCTTTTCTCTTAGTCCATACAGGTTACTGGTAACTTTGGGTAGACGATTAGCCTCTTTAAGTAGGCAGGAACAATTCTGAGAAGTGACTGCTGGGTGGAGCCTACCTCCTCTCCTTAGCTTGCAGCTAGCCAATCCCCATCCAGTAAGATTTGTAAACTAACTATTCACTAGGTAGTAAGAAGGTAAAGGAAGACTCCTGTGAGCATGAACCTGAAAGGACCCCCGCGTCCTGCCAAAGGAGAGCCAAGCATGGTCCCATGACAGGGTGGGAGACCAGTAACCTGTATGGACTAAGAGAAAAGGATATAACAGGTAAGACTAAAATCCTCTTTTCTCTGTCGTCCAATACAAGTTACTGGTAACTTTGGGATGTCCAACCATTAAAGTTCCTCAGGGTGGGAAGAAAGGCAAGGACCAGGCGCAGGCCCCCTAAAGTCACCAGAGCACCAATGAACCAACAGATCATAAAAAGCCCAACAACAACCGCAGAGTATCAACGGACACCGAACAGGGGAAAAACAGACCCCAGGAACTGTTACACAGCACACTAAACTAGAGCCAACAGGGCTCAAAAGTGAAAGAGTACTGATAGACTAATGAGATCCTAAACAGGCAAGACTGCCTCCAGGATCTTCCTCCCAAAACTGGCATCAGCCGATGCCAGCACATCCACACAGTAGTGTTTCAAGAAGGTATGCACAGAGGACCAAGTGGCCGCCTTGCACAACTGATCAGCTGAGGCCTGATTCTCGTAGGCCCAAGATGCCCCAATAGACCTCATAGAATGAGCTGTGACCTGTAAGGGAGCAGGCTTCTTCCTAGGTTCGTAAGCCTTACAAATAGACTTGATCCAAGAAGCAATGGCTACCTTGGAAGCAGGCTTCCCTGCCCTGGGACCCTCAGGAATGACAAAAAGAGTGTCAGACTGCCTCAATGGCTCAGTGCGATGCACATAGAACTTGAGACAACGCACAACATCCAACAGATGAAGAACCTTCTCCTTCTCAGAAGTAATGTTAGGGCAGAAAGAAGGAACCACAATCTCCTGATTAATGTGGAACTCAGATACCACCTTCGGGAGAAACTCTTGCGAAGTACCATCTTGTCCTTGTGAAACACCAAAAAAGGGTGGCCTGCAAGACAGGGCATGCAGCTCCGCAACACAGAGAACAGATACAATCTCCATGAGAGAGGCCATCTTCCAAGTCAGCACACGCAAAGGAATAGTGGTTAAGGACTCAAAGGGAGAGAGCTGAAGGACTCCCAAAACCAAGTTAAGGTCCGACTGAGGAGCGGGAGTCTTAAACACAGGATGGGTATGAGCAACACCTTGGAAGAAAACCTTGACATCAGGGAGAATAGCAAGGTGCCTCTGAAAGAAATGAGAGAGAGCAGAAGTCTGAATCTTAAGAGAACTCAGACTGAGACCCTTATCCACACCATCCTGAAGGAAGGAAAGGAACGTAGGAAGATTAAAAGCCTGAGACAGGTCCCTATCAGCACACCAAGATAGAAAGGTAGCCCAAACTCGATGGTAGGCCTTAGAGGAAACCAGCTTATGGGCACTAAGCATAGTAGCCACCACACAAGAAGAAAAACCCTTCTTCAAAATTGAGGATTCAATCTCCATGCCGTCAAAGCCAGGCGATGAACGTCCTCCTTCCACAGGTAGCCCTGTAAAAGAAGATCCGGACGGGAGGGGAACCAAAGAGGTTCCGCCACTGAGAGATCCAGAAGCTCCGGGAACCAAGCCTGCCGAGGCCAGTATGGAGCAATCAGAATCACTGGGCAGAGCTCCAGTCGCAGTTTCAGTATCACCCTGTGCAACAGGGGAATGGGAGGAAAGAGGTATGCCAGAGGGAAATTCCAAGGGATCGACAAGGCATCCACTGCTAGATCCAGGGGATCCGCCCAGCGAGAGCAGAACGTTGGAACCTTCCTGATGTGTCTGGTTGCCATTAGGTCGATGTCCGGAAGACCCCACAGCTTGACAATGAGGTCAAACACCTCTTGATGCAGTTCCCACTTTCTGCTGTCCACTGTATGTCGACTGAGGAAGTCTGCCAGAACGTTGTCTACGCCAGGAATATGAACTGCGGAATGGCAGGGACATGCTTCTCTGCCCAGGACAAAATAGCCTTGACCTCTAGACAAGCTGCGAGACTTCTTGTGCCGCTTTACTTGTTGATGTAGGCTACCTCTGTGGCATTGTCCGACTGGACCCTGACCAGGCAATCCTCCTGTTGGCACCTCCAGTGGCTCAGGGCATGAAATATCGCCCGAACCTCCAAGATGTTGATGGGAAGGAGAGATTCTTCCTGGGACCACCGGCCCTGAGCATTCAAGTGCCCCAGAACCGCACGCCATCGGGAGAGGCTGGCATCCGTCGTCACTGTTGTCCAAAATGGCACCATGAATGGCCTTCCTTTCAGCAGATGGTTCAGGTTGAGCCACCACGAGAGACTCAGTTCCACGTGAAGAGGGGGAGATAGGGACCTCTCCAGGAGATCCGGCCGACCCCTGCATGCAAGGATTAGAAACCTCTGAAGTTTCCTGGCACACGGAACCGCTTCTGTGGTGGAAATGAACTTCCCCACCATGGAGGATAACTTCTTGGCTGGAATCGGATCCTGGTTCAGGACAGCCTGGACCTTCAGTGCTATCTGTTGAGCCACCTTGTCAGTGAGGAAAACCATCCCTCTCTGAGTGTCAAAGAGAATGCCCAGAAAGACCATCCTCTGTGAAGGAACAAGGTCTGACTTGTCCAGATTGATGATCCACCCGCGACGGGACAGAGCATGAATGCACTTGCTGATGGAGTTCTAGAAAAGAGACCTTCAGAAGAAGGTTGTCTGTGTATGGGGTGACTCTGATGCCATCTCGATGTAGGACAGAAATCAAGGCTCCCAGGACTTTCTTGAAGACTTGAGGAGCCATGTTCAGGCAAAGTGGAGATATTGCCGACTCTCTGGATGAATGGTAATGTGCAAATATGCATCCTGAAGATCCAGAGAAGCTAGAAATTCCCCAGTGGACATGGCAGCTATCACTGTGATTCCTGGCGGTACTGGGACCTGACCACAAAGGAGCTGAGATCCTTCAAATCCAAAATGGGACGACAGTAGCAGTTCTTCTTGGAAACCATGAAGAGGTTGGAGTAGAATCCCAACCCCCTTTCCTGAGGAGGAACTGGTTCCAAGACCACCTTGTCCAGAAGGGCCTGAATGACTGCCTCGAAAAGGCGGCTCATTTCTGCGCCCAGAGGAGAGAGAGAAGAGAAGGCTCGAGAAGGAGGAAGGGAGGTGAAGGGGATCCTGTACCCTACAGACATCACCTGCAAAACCCACAGGTCCGCCACAGATGCTTCCCAAGCCGAGAGGTAGTGGCGTAAGTGGCCACCCACCTGTGGATGGGGACCCGGATTCGGTGAGTCATGCAAAAGAAGGTTTGGAAGCCTTGGGCTAAGCGGAAGACTTAGGCCTCCATTGCTGCTTAGGCTTGGATGAGGCACGCGGAGCCAGAAGCACCACCTGGGTCGCTAGACATGAGTCAGCCTGAAAAAAATGATTCCGCTTGATAGGCGTCTTCTTCCTCTGGACCACTGGCATGTGAGTACTCTTCCTCCCAGTGGCTTCACTGATCAGATCCTTAAGATCAGGGCCAAACAGTGAGGTGCCCTGAAAAGGCAAAGACAGGAGATCCCTCTTGGAGGCAGTCAGCAGACCAAATCTTGAGCCAAAGAGCACGTCTGGCTACCATAGACATGGTGGATGCCCTGGCTACCATGTGCACAGCTTCAAAGAAGGTAGCAGAAACATAATGCTGAACCTCAGCGATGTTAGCGAGAAGCTGCAACATGTCAGCAGTAGGAGCTCCCTGACGGACAGCTGAAGTGAGCTGTTCAGTCCAAACAGCCACGGCTCTATTCACCCACTCCACAGCAAATGCGGGGCG
Organism: Rhinophrynus dorsalis; assembly: GCA_037306005.1. Lineage (NCBI taxonomy): Eukaryota > Metazoa > Chordata > Amphibia > Anura > Rhinophrynidae > Rhinophrynus > Rhinophrynus dorsalis. Next base: position 240,419,567 of record CM074721.1, read on the forward strand.
CAGGGTAGAACCAGCCATTGCAAAAATGGCCTTGAGAGAGGTCTCAAGCTTCTCGTCACTCCAGTCTTTCAGAGCAGATGCATCAGCCACAGGCAAGGCAGTGGACTTAGAAAGCCTAGAAACAGGGACATTCATCTTGGGAGGATGAACCCACTGAACTAGGGCTGCTTCAGAGAACGGGGTAAAGCTTAGCAAAGTTCCTAGAGACAGACTATTTTCTGTCTGGAATCTTCCACTCTTCAGACACCAAGCAGTCCAGGGTGGGGTTAGGTGGAAAACAAGTATGGAGCCTAACAGGCTCCTGGAATACATCTGAGGGGTCAGATGAAACCTCCTGTACCAAAGGTATGTTCAGGGTGTCCAACACAGCCCTGATCAGTCCCTCAGCTGAGATTATAGGATAAGTCTCAAAGGGGTCCCCAAAAAACTGAGAGGAAGGGACAGCAGAACAATCCTCATCACCAGAACCCACCAATAATTCCTCCTCAGAGGAATCAGACATATCAGGTACACTCAGCAGTTTAGACAGGGAAGATCTGATAGGGGTGGGGGCCTGCCACGAGTGGAAGACCCCATGCAAAGTGGATGGAAGGAGTTGTAAGGTGGACCGGAGGTCTCTGCTAGTAGCTTTAAGATCTTGCATTCAGACTGGCTCTAGTGTATGGCTAGAGGTCCGTGCAGGGGACTCAGGGGCAGCAGAGCATGTTGGGCAAACACGACCTGAGTATTCTGTAGGTAACCCTGAGTGACATGAGGAGCAATGGGGGACACAGACGCCCCAGTCTCCTTAGTCTTAGGTGTATCCCCAAGGTCTAACAGAATAGACATACTCACATTATTAGAAACACCCAAAATACAGTTTGTATGATAATAAAAATCACCCTAGAAATGCTAAAGTAGACTTATATGGCAGGAGAAGGGTTAAACTGCTGAGGCAAGAAGGAGAGTCCAAGCCCTGCGTAGGATACTCTATCAGCGAAGGCACAAAATGGCTGCCGCGGCGGGAGCCAATCAGAAACGCGCGCATAAAGCAAGCGCTCATGGGAATTGTTGTTTTCCTAAAAGAGTACCTCAATAGTGCCTGAAAGCTCCTGAGCCCCCCAACATGCCCAGAACATGGATCGGATAACAGAACAGGGGTAGACCAACAAAATGAGCCATCTCTGACCTCGCTACGTGGAGCAGTTGCAGAGATATGTCCCAAATTGTAAAGTCCCATAGAAGAGAATGGCACAATGGCGTCTATGAAGTAAATGTGCGCCGGAACACAAATTTTACAAGGTGAAATCAAATGTAAAAATCACTCAAAAGCCCACTAGAACAAGTCAGTAGACCTAATAAACACTAATTCCAGTAGGGAAAGTGCCCACAACACCCCAAAAGATGCCAAACCAGTAGCCAAAGGGTTAAGTTACCACAGAAATGTGCGCCAAACACCCCACAGACATACAGATAAATACAATGAGTGCATGAGTATGTAATAGGAACTCCAACTAAGACCACTGTGCGGAGGGGAAGCATGGGACATGTGGACCTCAGCACCCAAAGGGTGCTCACCTTTCTCAGCAGATCTTCTGTCTTCAGATTACCACAGATTAAGAAGAAGCCTCAGTGTGCAACTCCTGGGAAAATAACTTGCAGCCAGGGTTCTCCCCCCAGGGGCTTAGGTCCACAAAAGCACCTGGTAAACTGAGCTATCCACATTTGGGTGATGGGAATTGCCAGTGATGGTAATCCACCTAATGGTGGTATCCCATATCTAACAGAAAAATAATAAAGAAACTAAAATTATAGCAGAACTGTTCTTTTGCCTTGTGTCTTGACCAAGGAACAAATCTTACTGGCTGGGGATTGGCTAGCTGCAAGCTAAGGAGAGGAGGTAGGCTCCACCCAGCAGTCACTTCTCAGAATTGTTCCTGCCTACTTAAAGGGGCTGATCTCCTACCCAAAGTTACCAGTAACCTGTATTGGATGATAGAGAAATACTTTTAAAGTTAACTTTATCTTTTGAAGATCAATATTTTAACAGGCAATTTAGCTTGACATGAACAAATCTCAGTAAATGGTTGCAATGGGCAATTATGGCACTGGCACTAACAGACTGTCTCAGTGGACTCTCAAAAAGTGGCAGCTGTGGCAGTGGCATGAATGCAGGATGTCAGTGGACTTGTTCAATGAGCTGTTATGGAGCTGGAATGAACACATCTAACATGGTGGAATGTTACATAGATCCATTTGCCATTGTTATGAAAGCAACATATTGTCAAACTGCAGTTGATAATTTTATCACAGGTTGTATGTACAAATTCCTCAAAGGACTTCAGTAGGAATCTGTGAGATGTATCCAGTGATTACACCTATAAACTGAGATGTAATCTAAACCAGGGCTGTCCAAATTCAGTCCACAAGGGCCATCAACAGGCCAGGATGTAATGATTTCCCTGATTAAGCAGAGGTGAGTCAGTCATAATGAATGAGCCATTCACCTGTGCATAATCTGGGAAATCCTTAAATCCTGGCCTGTTGGTAGCCCAAAAAAGCCAAAACCCCTAAGAGACCAAAGATATTCAATCACATTAAGCAGAACAATTCACAAACAAGCCAGCTGCAGTTTAGGGGAGAAGTAGGAAAGGACAAAGCTAAAAATGTTGCTATTAGCCCCTTGAATGTTACATAGTTCCAAAATGTAGTGCGGTACATGGCATTTGAGGCCAAGGTGGCATTCTATGTTGTGAAGCAACATGGATTTGAAGGTGTTTGACATATAGATTATATCTCCTTGTTCCAGAGATAATCAATCAGCACTGCCATTGTTTGAAGTGTGTTGTGGGTCTGTGCCCTCTTGTCCCCCCACACAATGAACTCCCTCATGTTTTGTCTTACCTCCACCATCACCACTGGCATAGTAGCTCTCTCTCTCCAGCCTCTCAGCTACTGGCTCCATTTGCTGTTGGATTGGAGGCTTGGTGGGAACTTGTGGATCCTGGTGAGGAGCTGGCCAACATGGTGCAAGGACCAGAGGTTGTTCTGGCCTTTGTGGTGAGTACTGGGGAAAGTAATCTGTGAAAATGGTGAAGCTTGAGTGTAGGAGAGAAGACAAAGTTCTCCTGGGCCTCCCCTTCTTCATACGAGAGAGAGAGAGAGAAAACACAGAATGTGGCTGCTACTGGGCTCTGTGAGAAATTGAGGATATGAGAAAAAAACATAAGCTGTCATATTAAATACTTGTGTCAATGCTACTGTACCATAGGGCAGTGATTCTCAGGTCTTGATGCTTTTCCAGCTCTTGCACACTTGTGTAAATCATAATGACTGAAAATCTGTCCAACTTACCTGTGCTGGCCTGGAAATATGGGAGCATAAGAACACAGCAGCTGGAAGGCCTTAATCTGTCCAGCCCTGGCCTCAAACAGTATAATATTCTTGTGAATCAAAGGCCCTTGCTCTACCAGATAGTTATCCAGAATGTTAATTTGGTAATCCATTGGACATCGCTATGGCAATCAAAGAATTAGGGGGAGGTTCAAACTAACATTTGAGGATGCAGTCTTAAGAAAAAAATGGGATATTTCACCCTTCACAATGCATCACACACTCCTCTTGTCCACAAGGGGTTGGATACCATGAGAAAGCTTTGATAATTGAGGTGATGCTTTTCTTACAACCAGTCTGCTTTTTCCTGGGCTTGCATTGTGTCAAGACCTTGGGCCAAACTGACAGTTTTGGGTGCCACTGACCCCCTCAGTATAGACTCCCTGGGTTTGAGGTTTCAGACTACTGGCGGTCTTTCAACAGTGGCATGCCTAGACTTATTCTACCTTGAAATTACAGTACCTGGGTTGAAGGACATTGATGACACACAAGTCCTTCTAGATCAGATTCCATGCTGCTTGATGGAACAGTCCAAGCTGAAGAGTAGTCAGGCATTGGATACAAAGATGTGGATCAGTACCTTGTTTTCCTTCTGGTTGAATTTTGAGTCCCAGTGCTAGTCTGCTTCCTAGGATGCTGTGCCAGAGGGCTGTATGTTTCTCAGAGGTGGGGAAGGTGGCCCTACAGCTTCCTCAGCCTTGCATTCACAGCCTTCCTCTTCCTCCCTACCTCACTCCATGGATGAAGGGGGGTGCCTAATTCTAGTGGCTCACTGACACACTTTCTGGCCTTCCTGCAAACTCTGACTCTCAGTGGCACCCAAAACTGTCAGTTTGGCCCAAGGTCTTTACACAGTGCAAGCCCAAGAAAAAGCAGACTGGTCGTAAGAAAAGCATCACCTCAATTATCAAAGCGTTCCCATGGTATCCAACCCCTTGTGGACAAGAGGAGTGTGTGATGCATTGTGAAGGGTGAAATATCCCATTTTTTCTTAAGACTCCATCCTCAAATGTTAGTTTGAACCTCCCCCTAATGCTTTGATTGCCATAGCAATGTCCAATGGATTACCAAATTAACATTCTGGATAACTATCTGGTGCTTCCCCAAAGTGCTTCCCCAACACCTCCGCTATCCTTTTGGCTGACTTGCTTCTCATCATCCCCTCCACATCTCTCTAAACCAGCAGACATTCTTCTATCCACAAATAAATACATTCTCACCGTCTCTCACGCTTGTTCACTCTCTACATTGTACTACCTAATGACAGACTCTATAAAGGAAAATAAACACAGAAATTAAACCAAATATAAAATAGAATCATAAGAGATGTGAAACAAATACACACCAAATGAAAATATAACAGTAAATCATAAAGAGAACACACAGCAACCGAAAAAAAGCAGAAAAAAAAAAGAAATGGGAATGTGGAGGGACAAGGCAAATGATCAGGGAAGGAGAATGTGTGGGGGAGGGGGTAATAATTGGGGAGATGTATGTAATACTATGTATGTATTAGCATAGTGTTGTGTGAATGAATATGTAAGTGTAGGTAAATATGTATAAATGCAATCTAACAACTCTCATCTCACCTAGCACAAACCTCCACCTGTGCAGTGTGTACAAAAGCGATAAAGCTCAGAACTCTGCTGAGAAAATGAAACAGTGACGCTCCTTATATAGAATTCCCCCAGTCATTCTCTCCGATGTGTCACTCAAATCTGTTACTGTCTTTCAAGTTTTGGAATTTAAGCAGCAGCTAGTTTTCAACCTTATCCTTATTGGCTAAAGATAGACATTTGGTAGCATTAAAGGGATAGCAATGTTTTACAAAAACAGCAGCTCCAATTAATCTTCGTAGTATTTGAGCCATAGAGGGTGTTATTTCAATACTGTTAGAGTTGAAGTTCAAGAGTAATTGAATGATAAAGTATCCCCCTCTCGCCCCTTTTACCTAGTGTAAGCCACCTCCCCTCAGATATGGAATCTGGTCTTGACAATCTTCTTACTGTGAGCATAAGGTAAGCCCTGCCTCCCTTGACAAGTTTTTCCCTTATGCTAATTGAAGATTGTCTGCAATCCACCTAGACACACCTTGCTGCTCTGAGTAGAGCAGTGTGTTACATCAGTAAAAGGGGCGGGAGGGGGATACTTTATCATCCAATTACTCTTGAACTACAACTTTGACAGTATTGAAATAACACTCTCCATGGCCAAAATACTATGAAGATTAATTTGAGCTGCTTTATTGTGAAACATTACTATCACTTTAAAAAAACAAGTGCTATATCAGTAAGGATTCACTATTGTGGATTTTGCAGGAAGATGCACTATTTTCGAGGATTGTCAAACTCAGCTTTAATAAAATCGGCTGGATTTTAGATTGAGGATTTTCTACTTTATCTGAAGAAAAATACGTCGGGTAGGAAAACTGTCAGAAAGGAATTGAGGTCTTAAGTTGAAAAATGGTTCCATCACAACAAACATTTTGAGAACCCCTCTTTTAGACTAATCTCCTGTTGTTCTGTTAGGTCCAGACTCAAAGGCTGATGATGTGACTGCTCCAAACAGAGGGCCTCCACTTGCTTCTCAGAATTCTGTTCAAGTGCATGAACTTCTTCAACTGCCCCACCAATTTTGCCTGAACTCATTCATTCAAATAACTTATTAGTGCATGTGTTCTGATTTTTTTTATTTTAAGGATCAGGATGTTGTTCACATACCATGATTTCTATTAGTCTATAAATAGACTCAATATGATCACTATCAGTGTGAATATACTCATGATAACCATAATGCGCATTCAAAGATACAGCCATTCCCACACACCACAAACCAGTACACCGCACTGAAGAGCATGTAGACCAATCTGACTAGGCAACCTCTGGCACCATACATTTTCTCTTCATTTTGAAATGCATGTTTGTCAATGTTTCTGCATGTCTAGTGTTTCAGCAAAATACCCTAGGAGTGTCTTAATATTTTGCTTACTGTATATGTAACACCACCATTTTTACCAGTATTTTTAATTAGAATTATTATACATTTAAGGCCCTTTTTAGTCATTTTGGGGACACTCGCCTTAATAGCCCTTCTTTAGATTGTACTGAAAATAGCTTTTCTTAGGATAAACTGGATCTTGTACTACAAGGTCTTATCTCCCATGATGTTCGTATTTATGAATGTTAGTGGATTTGATAAAATAGAAAAGATGACTGTCATACAGTCACATTGTAGCATACAGTAGTATACTTCTTAAGGAGAACCTGGGGGCTCTTTTGCATCTAGATTATCATCCCAACTTACATCACACAAAGAAATTATATAAAGTGTATGTTATGACCAAAGATAGTAATGCAGCCATGTTAATGATATGCTATTATTGTCTGTGCATTTACTGATCAAAGATGAAGATAAAATACAGATCACTGAATCAAATGCAATAGGTACTAACTCAAGTACTCTGTAAACAAAGACTAGTGCTGAAACTACAAGCACAAAAATAACTTCTACCAATTAAAAATGTTGCAGTGTGTTGCACATCCCTCTCGTCATAAAAGGATTAAATGCTGGACCATGCAAGGGCATATAAACTTGTAAATCAGGCAACCATAATAACTTAACCTTACAGTGAGATATAAAATGATAAACTGCCCACCACAAAGGAGGAGTGGTTATCTTGTGTAGGGAAATGGATCTTGTTAATAAGAAAAACGTTATAGAAAATCCATATCCAGAAGATGCTACCTTCATGTCTGATGGTTGCTAAAGATCAGATAAGGATTATTGTTTTGCATATGGTCACATTTTTATTATTCAATATAATTTGCATGAACGTCCAGACTGGCCACACCCGACTGGAAATCCCTGAATTAAGGTTTATCAAATAGAAAAACCATATGATTTAAAGGCTTTCATTTAGCAGTCTTAGATTTGGGACTACACAAGGGACTCATAAAGGCACACTTTTTGAACAGGTTTCTATAGTGATGCAAGACCCAAACACTATCTTAGATCACTCTGTGGACAATGTATTTTACTTGATGATGTGCCACTGCACTTGTGTGTTAGACAGTAACTGGCTGGAAAAGTTTCTTATATTTGGCAATCATTACTCAATAAAAATGTCAAGACTCAGTTTCTTCATTGTGAGGATTACCCTAGCAAGTAAGCAAAGTAGGAGTACCGTGGCACCCCCTGACAATTAGGTGCCTAATTGCTTAAGGGGGGGTCAGACCAATAGTATAGATTCAGGTTCTCTTCAAAGAAGTGCAGATGAATGTTTGGAACATGGATACGTCAAAATGATCAACTGATTAACTACCCTGGTTTGATGTGAGGAAGTATTGACGACTGGATTTTGTAAATGACTGGTGTAAGAAAACTAAGGGCCTAGTTTTCAAGGTAAAAGTGGAGTTATTCTCGAATAAACCAACTAAAGTATTGGAGAGATATTAATAACTCCCATTGAATTAAATGGGGCTTTTTAAAGGGATAGCAATACTTCAAAACAAAATGCAGCTCCTGTTCTTCTTCATACTATTAGTCTCACGCAGAGCTGTATTTCAGTGTTATCATTCTTGTAGTTCAGCAGCAATTGAATGAGAAAGGATCAACCTCAACCTTTTCCCTGCGTCACTCTGCCTCCCCAAGATGGTCAGGATGGAGAGCAGCGAGGTTTTCCTTATACTTACTGCATGAAAGGGATAGTAATACTTAAAACGTAAGAAAATATATGTTGTAGGGGACCAGAGCTGTCCATAGGATGGTGTAGCAACAGTGCCACTGTACAATTTCAGGCCATTGTGATACTGCACCTAAAAATGCAACTTTGATCTTTAATAACTTTTGAATAAAACAGCAGTGGGAGTACCCTTTTTTTACTCAGTGTGATAAACCCTATAACATATATTTTTTTTACATTTTAAGTATTACTATCCCTTGAAGATTGCCCCTCACTGTGATCTGTCTGGTCCCAGGACCGTATTCCACAACTGATGGAAGGAGGCTATGGAGGGGGATCCTTTCTCATTCAATTGCTGCTGAACTACAAGACAGAGAGTACTGAAATACAGCGCTACATGGGACAAATAGTATGAAGAAGAATCAGAGCTGCATTTTGTTTGAAGTGGTACTATTGATTTAAAAGCATCATTTTAATCAATGATAATTTTGAGAAAGTTATTTGTCCTCAGTTGGTTTGCCCCTGAACTGTATTTGTTTACCTTCTTAAATATGATTCCAGGTATACTTAAATATCAAATGATTGGATGATGGCAACATATGTTTTAAGTTAACATTTCTTTTTAATTAAAATAATGAGCAGCTCTTTGCGTTACTACAAAAATGCTAATTTACCACAGTATATAGACACAAATCGGACTATCCCAGGTAATAACACACACACGGCAATTAAAGGGATAGTAATGTTTCACAATAAAAGCAGCTCCAATTAATCTTCATTGTATTTGGAACATGGAGCATCCACCTCCTCCCCTTTTACTGATGTAACACTGCTCACCTCAGAGCAGCAAGACTGCTGATGGATCGCAGAGAGGGACAATCTTCAGTGAGCATAGGGAAAAACCTTGTAAAACCTGTCAAGGGAGGCAGGGTTTTCCTTATGCTCACAGTAAGACCAAATTCCACATCTGAGGGGAGGTGGCTTACACTAGGTAAAAGGGGCGGGAGGGGGATACTTTTTCATTCAATTACTCTTCAACTACAACTCTGACAATACTGAAATAACACTCTCCATGGCCCAACCACTATGAAGATTATTTGGAGCTGCTGTTTTTGTAAAACATTACTATCTGTTAGAGACATTGCCATGATGGGGAGGAAATGGTTAATTTTTATTTTAAACCAAATTCTCTGAAATTCTGTTTTAAGAGGTGTGTAAATGATCTCATGTTAGAACAATGGTCCTTAGATTCAAGGTAGGGGTGAAAATAACAATGTCAGTTATGGAGATATACGATTAGGTGCAGACAATCACAGTCTCAAGCAGTTATTATTATCTTATGAGAAAATCTCAAAGTCTAAAACAGAGTGATACTCCCCTATGAGAATGTCTGAGAGGATGGCATATTTATATGACATTTAATGACCTCTTAGATACATCATTGATGACATAAAAATTGATTGTATGTAAAATTTTAAGGTGGAGTAAGGGTGCCATCTACAATATATATAGCGTCATTACTATGGCTTACTCACATTCCTAGTTAAATTAGGGAGTAGGAGCATCCAGTCAGATAATACTGATTATGCCAATGTATAATGAGATGGATATTTATCCAATCAGAGTAGGCTGGGCAGAATTCTAATAAGAAAATCTTTTACTTTAAAAGGTAAGGCTTTTTCTCTTGACTCTCTGGGTTCCTGGCTCTTCAGTTCCTACTCTGTGTACCTAAGCTGAGAGATACAAAGAAACACTTAGTAGACTGGTAACTATACATTTTTCCTTATTTAAATTCTGTAAAAGTTCAGAATCATATTTATTTCTTCTTAATTTTTCTTATAATTTGTCTTAATTGGACTGGCCAACCATTTGGGATTAATTATAATAAGCTATATTAGCTATAGAAATTCTGGAATTAAGCAGAATTTATTTATTGGTAAATTGTTATATTTTGCCAGTTAAGGGTAATATAGTTAAATAGCTTGGTTTATATATTAGTTAATCAAATTCTGTTATTTCTAGAATATTGTGTTTCTGGAAAGATTATATAGCTAATATTTGATCTGGAGAATTTTTTAAATTGTTTTATTAACCCTTTAACCGCTATTTGTCTATTTATTTGTGGTGTTTCTTTGGATTTCTTTGTGTGTGTACTAGGCCTAACTTTTGTAAAGTGAAAGTTTCTTTTAAACTTTCACTAGACAAAAGAAGCTGCTATCTTGGGTGGGGCACCCTATCTTAATAAGTGGATTAACCCTTGAAGTACCCTATAGGTTTTACATAACATTGCTATAGTCATAGTTATGATACATGTTGCACGAGGTTTAATATACTGTCTAGACATATTATTGAATTGATTTCTAGTATAATTTGTTATTGACTATATTAAATGCAATTTATATTTTTATTCAGAAGGTATGCAATATTTGTAATCAGTGGATAATTAAATTATAGTGTTTTAAATCTGGGATTCTATTCCAGTTAGTCTCTAAATTTGATTATGATATAAGGGAATTGTCAGAGGACCTAGCTTAATATTAACCCTTTGAGTGCCAGAGGAGTACAGAATGCATTGCAAAGCAATGCATTCTGTACCCCTCTGGCACTCAAAGGGTTAAAGCTAATTCACCTAATATACCTTAAACCTTAATTAGTATAGTTCATACAGTTTCTGGGGCAGAAGGTATTTATATACACTGCTGCCAACTGTATTTTATTAATTGTAAAGATCAATTATCCTTTTCTATGTTGCTGAGTGCAATTATTGTTATCGAATACCTCTAAATATACCTATGTGTGCTTAACCCTTTAATTGCTGGTAATCCTCATGGTGATAATTGTGGGTTTATCTATTTTAATTGTTGGTCACATTTATTTCATTGTTGCTTACACTTTATATATTTATATATAAATACTTTAATAAATTATATATATTTTTGCACAAATATGCGGGATTATTTTGATCAATTCTTTACTGTGAAGTAGCGTGTCAATACCTAATATAGTGTTAAGTTCTCAAAATTATTTAATATTGTCATTTATCTATTTATGTGAAGATATCAAACTTGATTGGTTCTCTTGTTTTAACCCATTGGATACCTTTGACATAATTAGTTCGACATATCCCTTTAATCAACCCACTTTATAAGGCTTAAGGTAAACTTCACTAAACTCCTTGGTTCATGCAGATTTGTCCTACACACCCACTGAGTGCACTGCTGCTGGTGCCTGAAACAGAAGACTCACCTCAGAAACAATTCATTAGGAAACCAGATGCTCACAACACAGCTGATTGAAGACAAAACTTATACTTTATTGATAATGACAAAAGCAGAGGAACACACACTGTAGAGGAATTCATCCTCCAGGTCCTGAAAATAGCATTTCTTGGGCACAGCGCCTCTTCTCTCTGTGTGTGCTTGCTTTGAATTGTTTTTTCCCCATATAGTCTTTTGTACTTTTTTTTGTATTCACGTCTGAAACTTATATTTTGTTATAATTTATACTCCTGGGTTGAGTGCCTCAATTAATGGGTCTTCTTTTGGGCCTCTCACACCTCCTTTAGGCGAGGTTTTTTTTACCTATAATTGGAGATTAGTTTTCAGTCTCAGAGCACCACACTATTTTAGTGTTGATTATCCTTGGTTTAGTTTACTTACTGGTGATAACCGTATCTCTGTTATTGTATTGTCAAGTCAGCTGACAAGTTGGCAGGAGTTCAGCCCCTTGTCACTTTACATGGTAAATAAAGCGCAACAGGAGTTGACTTAGCACAACAGGCTTTTCCAGGTGGAAATAAAGATGGTCTTTTTAGATATGCATTTCTAAATAATTTACCAGGAGTTTTACATCTTGAGATTCGTGGCTTGTTTTGCTACACAGAATGTAGTTCATCTTGTTATGTCTTGAATGTCAAAGACAATATATTGGACACTCTGAGCCCTTTAAAAGGCAAAATTAAGGAGTATTTTGATTGTGGTGGAGAATAGGAACTCAAGATCACTTGTCACATGACAATTCCAGCTGCACAGGTACAAGTTAATTTATTTTTTTTCTTTTAAATGTTTTGGAAAGATTCAGGGACTGCTTGGCAATATCTTTCAGGATATCTGTCACAGAGAGGTTTTGGATACATAAAATGGACAGTAGGATCCCTAGAGACCCCACTTCTGTCTTTGGATATCCAATGTATATGGATGGCCCATGTGGCATTTTAGCAGCATCCTGCATATAAGAGGATTCTAGTCTTCCCTGTTAAATCCCTTTCTCTTAGTCCATATAGCTTACAGGTAACTTTGAGAAGGCAACCACACCTTTAAGTAGGCAGCCAATCCCCAATCAGTTAGATTTGAGACACTAACTATTGACTAGGTAGCAAGAAGGAAAAAGACTTCTGTGAACATGAATCCGAAGGAACTCCCACGATCGATCACAGGAGAACCAAGCATGGTCCCTTCACAGGGTGGGAGACCTGTAAGCTATAGACATAAGAGAAAATAATTTAACAGGCAAGACTAAAATCCTCTTTTCTCTGTCGTCCAACATAGCTTACATGTAACTTTGAGATATACCAACACTGAGTTTCCCAGAGGTGGGAATGAAGGCAAGGACCAGGCGCCGGTCCCCAAAGTCACCAGAGTTTACATGAACTAATCAGATCATAGAATAGGACTTATATGAAAAAGTGTCAACTGACACTATACTGGCATATAACACACCAGGAACTTTAACACAGTGCTAGTGCCAACCGGGCTCAACAGTAAAGGACTACTGAAAAGTAAGGAGTAAAGTCCTAGACAGGCAAGACTGCTTCCAGGACCTTACTACCAAGGCTGGCATCAGCCGATGCCAGGACATAAACGTGGTAGTGTTTAGAGAAGGTGTGCACAGACGACCAAGTGGCCACCTTACACAACTGATCAGCAGAGGCAGATTCTTATAGGCCCAAGAGGCCGCAATAGACCTGGTGGAATGAGCCGTGATACGAAATGGAACAGGCTTCTTCCAGAGTACGTAGGCCTTACGAATGGTAGACTTAATCCAGGAGGCTGTAGTAACCTTGAATGCCGGTTTACTGGCCCTGGGACCCTCAGGAATGATAAAGAGCACGTCAGACTGACAAACAGACTTAGTGTGATGCACATAGAACTTAAGGCAGCTCACCACGGCCAACAAGTGTCAGAAGTAGGGACAGAAAGAAGGTACTACGATTTCCTGGTTGATGTGGAACTCAGAGACCACCTTCGGAAGAAATTCTTGGGAAGTGCAAAGAACCACCTTGTCCTTGTGAAACACCAGAAAGTGTGCTTTACAGGACAAAGCACACAGTTCAGCGACTCTGCAAACTGAAACAATCGCTAGTAGAAAAGCCATCTTCCAAGTCAAAAGACGAAGAGGAAGAGTAGCCAAAGACTCAAAAGGAGGGCGCTGAAGGACGTCCACAACAAAATTAAGATCCCACGGAGGAGCGGGGGTTCTTGAAGACAGGGTGAACATGAGCAACGCCCTGAAAGAAGAACTTGACATCTGGAAGAATGGCAATATGTCTCTGGAAGAAAACAGAGAGCGCAGAAGTCTGAACCTTTAAGGAATTCAGGCTGAGTCCCTTGTCCACTGTAAAAAGGACGGACAATAGGAAGGTCAAAGCCTTGAGAGGAATGATCCTTATCCACACACCAAGAGTGAAAAGTAGACCAGAAGCTTTAGAGAAAACAAGCTTCCGAGCACGAAGCATAGTTGCCACTATGCCCAAAGAGAAACCCTTCTTCCTCAATATTGAGGATTCAACCGCCATGCCGTCAAACCCTGACAATCCATATCCTCCTTCCACAGATAAACCTGTAGGAGGAGGTCTGGTCTGCGGGGAAGCTGAAAGGGCTCCACCACGGATAGGTCCAGGAGCTCTGGAACCCAGGCCTGACGAGGCCAGTACGGAGCAATCAGAATGACAGGAGATCCCTCCTCAACACCCTGTGAAGCAGGGAAATGGGAGGAAAGATGTACGCCAGAGGAAAGTGCCATGGAATCAACATGGCATCCATCAGATTGGAGAGGTCTAGCTACCAAGACAGACTCCGCTCTACATGAAAGGGTAGAGACACCAACTTCTTCAGAAGATCCATGTTGCCCTTGAAGACCTGGATCACAAACCTCTGAAGTTCTCATGTATGAGCCTTCGCAAATGGTACCGCCTCTATGGTGGATATCAGCTTCTGTCAAATTCTTGGCAGAAATTGGATCGGCGGCCAGGACTGCGGATACCTTGTGGGTGATCTGGTGTATCACGTCATCCGTGAGAAATACCATGTCCTTCAGGGTGTCGAACAGAAGACCCAGAAAAACCAGTCTCTGAGATGGCGTGACGTCCGACTTGTCCATGTTCAGGATCCACCCATGATGGGCGAGAGTGCGTTTACAGCCCTGGACCTGGTGCCGAAGGAGTTCTGAATAGGGGGCCTTCAAGAGCAAGTCATCCATGTATGGAGTAACTCTGATGCCGTCTCCGTGCATGACTGAAACCAGCGCCCCCTGATACGAGTGAAGACCTGTGGGGCCGTAGTCAGACCAAAGGTAAGAGCAGAAAACTGGAAGTGCCCTTGGTTGCAAGCAAACCTGAGATACTGTTGGCTCTCCTGATGGATGGCTATGTGCAGATAGGCACCCTAAAGGTCGAGAGAAGCAAGAATTTCCCCAGGACACATGGCCACGACCACCGTCCTCAAAGACTCCTGGAGATAATGAGTATTGACTGATAAGGATTTAAGATCCTTGAGATCCAATACCGGACTGCAGCCGCTGTCCTTCTTGGAAACTACAAACAGGTTGGGATAAAATCCTGAACCCATTTCCAGTTTGGGAACCAGTTCCAGAACTTCCTTGTCCAAAAGGGTCTGGATGGCACCATTGAAAAGGAGATGCTTTTCCACTCGCTGATGAGTGTGAGTAGGGAAGGACCTGAACAGAGGAAGAGAGGTGAAAGGAATCCTGTACCTGCACAGATGACCTGAATGAAGTAGGGGGATGCCAATACTGGAAGACCCCTGTAATTGAGTTAGAAGTAGTTGCAAAGTAGGCTTTAACTCCTGCATCCACAGTGGCTCTAATACATGGCTGAAGGTCCCTGGCGGAGAGACAGGGGCAGCAGCGCATGAAGGGCACAAATGACCTGAGTATTCTCTAGGAAGTCCTGATTGACATGAGGAGCAATGTGGGTCACAGACACCCCAGTATCCTTAGTCTGAGGTCTAGCCCCAAAGTCCAAGTGGGTCTGACATCCTAACAGGGTATTAAACGTCCAGAAGTATTAGATAAATTCCAAATACAGTGTCTTAGATTAAATTTTCACCCCAGAAATAGTGAAAATGCACGTAACCCTTTGAGTGCCAGAGGGGCACGGAATGCATGCTTTGCATTCCGTACCCCTCTGGCACTCAAAGGGTTAACTGGCAGGCAAAGGGTTAATCTGCTGAGGAGAGAGGAAGAGTCCAAGCCCTGCATAGGATACTCTTGAAGGGAAAGCTAGAAAATGGCATCCACTCAGTAGCCAATCAGAAAATAGCCCACGAAGCAGGCACTCATGGGAAATGTAGTTTCCTTCCAGTACCCTAAAAACAGTGCCTGAAGCCCCCCCCCCCGAAACACTCAGAACGTAAACTGGATAACAGGACAAGGGTAGACAAATAGAATAAGCCATCTATGAAGTCGCTACGTGGAGCGGTTGAAGAGATATGTCCCAAAGTGTGAAGTCCATTAGCAATGAATTGAGCATTGTGTCTATGCGGTAAAGCGCACCTCAACCCTTTGAGTGCCAGAGGGATACGGAATGCATTGCTTTGCATGGAACTCAGATAATGAAGTTTAATAGAAGTAATTCTAAAAGTTGGAAAACAGATAAAATTCACCAGATTGATAATAAAAAACAGTAAGCCCAAGGGGAAAAGCGTAATATTACCTAAGAGCCCAATATGGCAAGCGAGGGGTTAATTTACCACAGAAACCCAATTGCTCCATAAACCCAACGGACAAACATGTAAACCCAACGGACAAACATGTAAACCCAATGAGTGCAGGAGTATGTGTAGGAACGCGACAGGAGATCCCTGTGCGGAGGGGAAGCATGGGACAAGTGGACCTCAGCACTCAAAGGGTTGCACACCTTTGTAGCAGGTCTTCTGTCTTCAGATTACAATTGGTAAAGAAGAAGCCTCAGGGGGCTTCTCCTAGGGAAAAGACATGCAACTGGTAACTGAGCAATATGCAATTGGGACGTCAGTAATGGTAATCTGCCTAATGGTGGGTATTCCATATCTAACAGAAAACAATAAATACAACTAAAAAATAAGCAGAACTGTTCTTTTGCCTTTCCTGTTTAACCCCTTAACGACACTTGACGGTCATGGCACTTCATGGGTTGTTTTGCGTTAACGACCCATGACATGCCAGGACCGAATACAAAAAGGAGAGAAGCAAGGCTCCACCCTGCACTTCTTTTCAAGAATTATTCCTGCCTACTTAAAGGGGTGGTCGCCTTCCCAGAGTTACCTGTAAGCTATATTGGACGACAGAGAAAGCTAGTTTTCAAATGCATTTGTTCTTTACTGCTCACCATTACTACTATTGTGTTTAAAGTGTTAGTAATGTCTAAAAAAAAGTTTTCGCATTTAGAAGAGCTTAAAAGCTGAGCTAAATGCAAAAAAAGTATCTCTCAAACAGCTATGGTTTAAGAGATACAGGCGTTTAAATTTTGATTTCTCCTACTGACAGCTGTAAAGCTGTCAGCAGGAGATCCGTGTTGGTCGAAACGGAGGTGCTTGAGAAGTGCAGAGATCTCCTTACTTACACGGAATCCCTTCCAATGAAGGGATTCCGTGTAAGTAACGAGATCTCTGCACTTCTCAAGCGCCTCAGTGTCAACCGACACGGATCTCCTGCTGACAGCTTTACAGCTGTCAGTAGGAGAAATCAAACGTTAAACGCCTGTATCTCTTAAACCATAGCGGTTTGACAGATATGGTTTTTTGCCTTTAGCTCAGCTTTTTAAGCTCTTCTAAATGCAAAAAACTTTTTTTTTGACATTTCTAACACTTTAATGTTTGTTTGATCTATTACTGTGTATTGCTTTATATTGCCAGTGTTTGGTTTATTACTTTTCCCCTTCATATGGAAATAAATAATGCAAAAGTCCTTTACAATGATCACATTCACCTGGTTTTATTCCAGGTATATCAGGCAGGACAGCCCTTTATTTATGTTCTAGAGATGCATGGATTAAAATGTGTAAGGCAAACGACTGAGGGCTGAATGCCTCTTGTGTCTGTGTACGCCTGTACTATTTATCATTATCAATAAAGTCTGTGTTTTAAGAATGTTTGTTTTTGATCAGCTGTTGTGAACATCTGGTTTCCTTACGAAAAGGTGCTTTAAAAAGAAATGAGACATGCTGTATTATGATCACATTTTATTCTAATTGGAAATACAAAACTACTGACCAGTGGTAGTGCTTCTGTTTTCAAAAAGCCATAGAACAAGATGTTGAACACAGATGAACATTAAACATGCTATAAAAGACAAAACATTCACTTTCTTACTCTATTCCTTTCTAGCTCAGTGACAATCTACAAGTCGTCTGGAAACGTATGTGCAGTTACGCTAAAATACGTGGAATTCTGTTTGGAGGCTCAACATACAAAATCATTAACTGGACCTTTTTCATATAAATATTTTAGAAGACTTATTCACATTCATTTTTGTCATGGAATCTGGCTCTTAATTATTTAACACTGGTCTTATTGATTGTTTATTAACAGTCTATATGTTTAAAAATGTAACAGTACAAAAACAAGCATTGATGTTAAAATAACAGGCGTGCATAAAAATATAGGAGTCCAGTTTACAAGGTCTTCATAGTTAAAAGAAAACAAAATTGTAATTAGGACAAGTAATGAAACAGGTCAGACTGTGCTCTACCTTCTTATCATCAAGGTGAGTCCCAGGAAATAGGTACAGTCTTATCAGGGTATGAAAAGGTTAACCAAAGTATTTAGTCAAATTCAGAACATTTAATACCTCATACTTGATTAGACACACAACTTTCTATATATAGGCAATTTTGGAGCAAACTAACTGCACCATATAGGACAAAAGGTAATTCCGAGTGATAAAAAATGGGGCAGGTGGTTTGGCCTAGAATTGCCTCATTTTCTTTGTATATATGACCCTAAATACTACACACATCAACTCTCCACCCCACTTTTTGGGATGCATGCAGATAGATAAAGAGGAGCAATTTTGGAGCAAACAAACTGCATGTTGGGAGACCAATGAAAAATCCCATTCATTCAAATTGGGCTTTTAACCCCCTTTGAATGACAGAGATGTCTCCAACACTTTATACAGTACAGTTGGTTTTCACAAGAATTGCTCAGCTTTGCCTTTACCCAAAAGGCCTTATGATATCTTATTCTGCAATCTAAAGATGAGCGATTCTTAAAGGGACAGTAACACTTAATATGTAAAAAAAAAAAAAAAAAAAAATACTGAAGGGTTTATCTGTCTGGGAAACATGGGTACTCCCACTGTTAAAAAGTTATTGCATCTCAAACTTTATCTTTTTAGGTCCAGTATCTCAGTGGCCTGAAATGTTACAATAGTGCTGTTGCTATACCATCCTATGGACAACTCTGCTCAGCTGACCATAAATCACCATAGGATGGTGTAGCAACAGCACCACTAACATTTCAGGCCACTGAGATACTGGACCTAAAAAGATCAAGTTTGTGATGCAATAACTTTTGAATAAAACACCTCTTAGCAGTGGGAGTTCCCACGTTTCTCAGACGGATAAACCCTACAATACACAAGTTTTACATATTGTTACTATATAAACAAAACAACTGCACCATAACGGGATATACGGAAAACCCAATAACTTAAATGTGGCTTTTAACCCTTTCTCAATACATTGGAGGCCTCTAAGATTCGATGGGGTTAAAAGCCCCATCTGGATCAACTGTATTTGCCTCTTATGATGCAACTGCTGTACTCCAGCATGGCTTCTCTCTAACTTCCTGAATAAGGACCGGTGTGTCAAAGCTGCAACTTGCAAATGCTTCAAACTTTTGAGTGCCACAGAGGTACCCAGTACCACTGTGGCACTCAAAGGGTTAAAAAAGGAAAAACAAAAACACAGATTCATTACCTTTTGAACATGACAACGAAGTCAGACTTTTGTGTCTGAGAGGTCACTGCTTGTTACTATGGCTATTAAGGATATGCCAAAAATGATGACTTCATTGTATATACACCTATTATATGAACACACGTGTAAATATGTAAAGATATAAAGTGAGACTTGTCACTACCAGCACAGGGACATTATACACAATTTGTGGATATTGCTGTTTCATGAACCCCTCTGCAGCCAAAAGCCATTTCAGAAGGAAAACAGGTTAAACTGAAAAGCCCATAGCATAGTGTGCTCTGTGAGTGTTAAATATCTGACCAAGTATTACAGTTCCTCTTGCAGAAGCAATAGCTTGGGCTTGAGACCTGTGGTTACCTATATATGGCACAAACCCCAAACACTTCTTCCCTCCCACATATCCATCAGAAAGGCACGTTTACAATGTTCAAAAGTAGTATGAGACATCTCTGGGATTCAGGTCTCATCCAAAAAAGTGCAAGTGTAGTACACTATGTGCAAGATCTGGAGAAGGGATGACAAAAGCACAGCTTTTATGCTGTGGCAACATGTTGTGTATCTGGTTGGCAGTGAAATAAGTAAAAATTAACCAGGATTACTTACAGTGCCTCAAATTAAGCATAAAAGAAACAAACCTATATGTCATGCCTTCACTATCAAAACAGCAAAGTATCAGTGGCACCCTGCAGTATGAGTGTAGCTGTATCACTAGCATTACATGTGAAATGTACTGGATGCTGTGAGACTAGGAAATCATAAGCTTTATTAGACTGGATAACAATAACTGTGTGTCCTTGATCAGCAGGGATGTATGTGTTCATGTACTACTCCTTCAAAAACAACTTAGAGCCTATTAAAAAAAAATATATATATATTTCTGGAAGCTAATAAGAAGTCTTTAGTGTACCAACTTCTCCATGGGTGACAAATAAAACAAATTCCCTTTGATATAAAGGCACATTCAATCTTCTTCTTGACACAATATACTGTGCACGTGCATATAATACAAAGTCTAATTGCCTATACTTTTTATTATTGTTTTCCATCTTCGCCTCTAGACCCTTTGAGTGCCAAGGGGTATCAAATGAATTGAAACGCAAAGCTCTCTGCCACTCAAAGGGTTAACACTTCCGTTCCTGTCAGCTCACTGAATTTTCATTTCCAGAGACTTTCTGTCAGGAACCGTGAAAGCAATGTACTCCCATTCCTGCAGCACTGAATGCTTTGTATTTGCTGCAGCAGGGATAGTGTGACAATGTATCGATATCCCTGGTACTGTAGTCTGACAGAAAGACCTCTGGAAACAGATGTTTAGCGAGCTCTCGTGATAGAAAGGTGTAAAAAAATAAAATAAGTACAGGCAATTTGCCTTTACATATTTATGCACATTGGACGGTTAACCCCTTGCATGCTAGTATTGCAAAGAAATGTTTTGATGATTTCCTAGTATACAAGGGGATAACATTTAATTAATGGGAATTTTAGGTCTCCTATGAAGCAGTTGGTTTCCTGAAAAAAGCCCAAAGTTCAGCTCCAGCCATGTACCACAGGGTACTTTCATGCTCTCTGCCTTGTTTTTGCACCAAGAACATGCCTGAGTACTGCTCCCTTACACATATCCAGTACTGGCCACTGCTCTCAGCGTTTGTGTGAGATGAATATGGTGTACAGTAGAAGACTGTACTAGGCTTTTATAATTCCAATACATTGCTGGTTTCCAGCAGCTGAATGCAGATCGCTATAGTGAAGCAATTGTGGAGCAAACCACAGCAGTACCATATTGAACAAATAAAAACTCCCTGTTGATATAAATGGGGCTTTTGACTACTTGAATACTAAAAATAGGTTTTGGAGACCTCACTTGCATTAAAGGTGTTATAAACCCATTTAAGTCAATGGGAATTTGGGGTAATCCTATATAATAAATTGATAGGATGTTTGTGACAATGCAGTCATGTGCAGTAGAGACTGTCTGCATTTCAGCAGTCTCTACTGCGCATGATTGCATTGCGTGGAACAGTGAGGTAGCGGCCTCTTAACCCTTTGAATGCCAGAGGCAAAGCAATGCGTTGTGTACTCCTCTGGCACTCAGAGGGTTAACATTACCCGGACCTTGGCCTGTGTATACAGGCTTTTACACTAGTGTTTTAATGTTTTATTGTGTAGCTGGCTTGTTCCACAACTGCTCATCTTTTGTACTAAATCAATTTACAGGTGCAAAAGAAGCTTGGATGTGTATGAAATGTGGCAGACTGCAATCCAACTGAAGATGGAGTCACTGTGGTGGCTAAGTATAGGCCAATAACTGGAACATAAAACAGGGTGTTGTTTTGAACCTATAAAATGCAGAAAAGATAACTATACAAGGGTTGTCTTTTTTAAAGTGTCAGTAATGCCCAAAAATAATGTTTAAGAAATTTGCAAAGGGTAAAAAAAGAATCTCATTGCCACAAACCCCATTTCTCAAACCTTTACAGTTAGAGAGATATTCGCAATCAAAGTTCCCCCCTCCCTCCCCTACTCCTAGCAGTTTGAGAGATGGGGTTTGTGGCAATGAGATTCTATTTTTACACTCTACAAATGTATTAAACATTATTTTTGGACATTACTAACACTTTAACCTCTTAGATGCTAGAGACATCTATATCGCATTGACATCACTAGTATCTATGGCTATAACCCTTTCAGTGCCTGAGGGTTATGCAACACTTTGCTTGACAATGAGTTGCATACCCCTCTGGAACTCAGAGAGTTAAGGTCATGCACAGTTTGAACAAGATTAGACAGTTTAATTACTTTAACAATGACTGCTCCAAAATGTAGCAATTATAAAAAGACAAGCATAAAACAAGCCTTAAGGTATGATGAAACGCACAAAGTTTCTCGCACTTCTCTAAATACATGTGCCTGAAGAGTTTAGTGTAGAAACAGTGTGATATGTGCATTTCTTTGTTCATCTTGGTTGCCAACATTTATATACAGATATATCTATATTAAATCGTCACAAGAAGTGGGGGGAGGATATTGTACATATTTTATAATTAACAGATTGTCCAGTTTTTAGGGACATTCATTTTAACAAGATATATTACACGTCATTTAGTTAAATCCTAACTTTGTTTTGGTATATGTATGGTTACAGTGTGTGTGTAGAGTGATTCTGGGGAAAACAATTTGCAAGATTTGGAACAAATCACCCCAACTGTTTTCAATGTTTTCATTTAAACATATGCCCCAGAATTCTGCAACAAATCCACACAGTGGAAGCATTAACATCAGCGATACAGAAGAGTGAATGTTTGCTGTAGTTCTGCGTTAGATGCCACTCAAAGACAATAATAATAAAGTAACCCCTTGTAGTCTGGAAAAGCTAGCGACTCATTGAGCACTAGACAGTTCCAAATAATGCACCGGCCAACACAGTATTTCAGTGGTACAGGAATGAAATGTTTGGACGACCGAACTGAATTCTTGCATCTCATTTACCTGTTCTGTAAGCCAGGAAGATAGGCTCAGCTCTGGGGAAGATTTCTTTGCCACATTAATTAAGCAGACCACAGAAAAATAAATTGGAGAAAGAAGTAATGACAGAGGTAGGCAACATCTGGTTATCCAGTTGTTGGGATCTACAACTGCCTCCAGCCCATCAACAACTTGTTGGGGATGAGACACATTTTAAGCGTATCCCCTTCTCAAATTGAAGGTTGGGCAGAGCAGATGACAAGACTTGTCTCTAGGCTGAAGAGCAAACATTATTTTAACCAAAAGAGCGACAGGGGTGAGGAACACACTGCGAAGCAATGTGTTGCACAACCCTCTGGCACTCAAAGCAAGCCAAGAGTTACAGGGGATAAAGGAGGAATTGATGGCTGTACTGTTGGGCCCTCTACAATTATATTGAGTCATACTTATATCATTATACTGTACAAGCCACTGATGAAACCACAGCTTTATATAACATTATTCTATCTTGGGACTAGCCTTGTAGCCTGCTCAATAGATATAAGACACAGTCATGTATAGATATATAGTATATATGTTTGCCTATGTAAATATATATTGTGGATTATGCTGTAAGAACAAAACAATGTGTAAGCACAATATATTGCAATGTTGAATACATAGCAAGAATTAGGGAGAAGGTGCTGGCACTTTTATACTTTAGCAACTGGTGGCTTGGACAGATCTTAAGTACACACTCCTATAATGCCCCTGGAGGCTAAAATCACCAGTCACTGTGATCAGTGAGTAATATTGCATCCAAAGTCCAACTTTTGTCCTTGACTGGTGGGGATGCAAAGCACTGATGCCAACTTTTGGACTTCTTCAGAAGGCCACTGGGGCTAAGAGTGGTTCCAATCCACGTGCAATTATTGGATACCACATATTCCAAAGGTAGACACTTCAGTTTGTTTTATTATTACTTGAACAAGTAGTTAATGGCGATCTGAAGGAAAATCAGGAAGAAAATGATATAGAAGTCTCTCTGTTGGAGAAAGCCGCTTTCTGTTGTTGAGGCATTTGCAATTACTCTGTTGCGGAGAGCAATAATGTTTCTAGAGAAAGATTAAAAAAAAAAAAAAAAAAAAAGTTATTTCTTTGTAATAAAGCACCGACACAAAATGTAATGTTTTCTTCAGCACTGTGAAATGGGGTTATAAGTAAATGACAAATAGCAAATCAAATCTAACAAAAGATGCCAGTGGCCCATCTTGAGGTTAAGCAGGTGGCTTTCATTTCATACAAATCAGAGCCTAATGCAGGGGTGGACAATTGGTTGCTTTTTAGCCATTAGGAACTAAAACCCCCATCACAACAGCCAACGGTTGGTTGTAGACAAAGGCCGCCTCCAAAGCTGAAGAGCCAACGACTGCAAGATGTTAGCCTGGGGTGATATGCGCAAATAAACTGGAGCAAGTCTGGGGAAAACCAGTTGCACCATAGTGAAGAAAAAAAATGATATATACAGTCGTGTGAAAAAGTACACCCTCTTTGAATTCTATGGTTTTACATATCGGGACAGAATAACAATCATCTGTTCTTTAGCAAGTCTAACAATTAGATATATAGAACCTCAGATGAACAACAACATATGACATATTACACCATGTCATCATTTATTTAACAAAAATAAAGCCAAAATGGAGAAGCCATGTGTGAAAAACTAAGAACCTATTATGATTCAATAGCTTATAGAACCACCTTTAGCAGGAATAACTTGAAGTAATCGTTTTCTGTATGTTTTTATCAGTCTCCCACATTTTTGTGGAGGAATTTTGGCCCATTCTTCTTTCCTCCTTGGCAATGTGTTAACACACACCTGAACACTCCAGACCAGGAAACTGCTAAAATGTCAGCTTTTATAGAGGTGGTCACACTTGCGGATGATCAATTCATCAAGGGCACTAGCAGCATGTGTCTGCTACTTAGCATCTTAATGCCTATGGAAGCAGTAATTACTTCGTTTTTCACACAGCTGTGCATAAACATATGCCTGCAAACCTCAATGACCTGAAGCAATGTTGTAAAAAGAATAAGCCAAAATTCCCCCACAACGATGTGAGAGACTGGTAAAGTCATACAGAAAATGATTACTTCAAGTTATTGCTACTAAAGGTGATTCTACAAGCTATTGAATCATAAAGTGCACTTAGTTTTTCACACATGGCTTCTCCATTTTGGCTTTGCTTTTGTTAAATCATAACACGGTGTAATATGTCATGTGTACTTGTTAATCTGAGGTTGTATTTACCTAATTTTTAGACCTGCTAAGGAACAGATGATTGCTATTATGTCCTGATATGTAAAAACATAGAATTCAAAAAGGGTGTACTTTCTTTTTCACACAATTGGATCACGTTTATGTAACTAGATCATTTAAATCCCTTGAATACTAAAGAGGCTGGAGAACTACAGTGTGCTCACCCCCGACACGATGTAACATTACTGCATGCCTGTGCTCTAATCCACAGTATAATTACATTTGTATTGAGTGAAGATATTGGAAAGGAGCTTAGGAAGGCTTCACTCTCCCTACAGTACAAGGAGAAGCCACTGTAAGAAGACTTGCTGGATACATAAAGCTTAGTAATACTGTACAGAAGACAACGGACTTTGTGTATAATAGAGATGAAGAGCAATTCTGGAGAATACCAACACCACCAATTTTAAACACCGATTTTAAACCCCTGAGTGCAAAGTAACACACTGGTCACCTCTGACATACAAAGGGTTAAAACCTATTTACATCAATAGGAATTTAAGATATTTTTATATTTCCCATACAATGCAGTTGCCTTAGAATTTGCTCCACTGTCTGTGTGCGCGGCTGTCCATCTGTGTGCGCGTCCACGTTTTATACATAAAGTCCTACGTATTTATTCTTTAAGGACCAGAGGGGTGTGCAACACATTGAAAAACAATGCATTGCACACCCTTAAGGATTAACCTCTCTGGCCCACAGTGTGTTAACCATTTGAGTGCCAGAGGGGTACGCAACACATTGCTTTCCAATGTGTCGCGTACCCCTCTGGCACGCAAAAGATTAAAGGTATAACGTAAATGAACGTACCTGTTAATTTCTTCTTGGGTCCTTCTTATAGATTCTATGGCACTTTGAAGTTCCCCATGGTCTGTTCCTTTCTTCCTTGTCCGGGAGCTGTGTTTTAGCGGTTGTGCTGAGGACGTCATGACAAAATGAAACATTAGATAAGTACCACAGCTACTCATTTCATTGTTTTGATATTTAGAGGTATCCTTGTACAAAAATTATATGTGTCTGCGCCTGTCTCTGTCTGCGCGCGCGCGTCTGTCTCTGCGCGCGTGTGTGTGTCTCTGGTCTCTGCGTGTGTGTGTGTGTGTCTGTCTCTGGTATGTGTGTCTGTCTCTGGTGTGTGTGTCTGTCTCTGGTGTGTGTGCGTGCGTCTCTGGTGTGTGTGTGCGTGCGTCTCTGGTGTGTGTGTGCGTGCGTCTCTGGTGTGCGTGCGTGTCTCTGGTGTGCGTGCGTGTCTGGTGTGTGCGTGCGTGTCTGGTGTGTGCGTGCGTGTCTGGTGTGTGCGTAAGTCCGTCTGTCTTTGCGCGTCCGTCTGTGTGCGCATCCGTGCACTGTACATGTTATATGTGTGTCTGTGTGTGTAAGCCCCATGGCCAAGGTGAGAGAAGAATGGAATTAAAATGCACTCTCTCAAGCCTCACTCTGAAGGTTAAAGGGCTTTAGACCTTTTAGTAAACAGACCCCATGTTATCTTATTCAGAGGACTGGAGTGTTTTTGTTCCCTATGATGCAGTCTGCTTGCTTCAGAATTGCTACATTTTTGCATTTGTTCATATGGATATGAGTGATGTATAAAAGGACATCCAACTAGGCATGTCTTTTTGTAAATACAAACAAGAGCTACTTATTTTTAGTCTATATTTCCCCCCTTTAATCCCCACCCTTTTAACATTTTCTTCAAATGCACAAAAGTAAAGTATAATGAAGGGAGAGAACTTAAAAGGGTAGTATAGGATCAGAACAAGGTAATTTTAGGTGAAAGAATACTTGATGCTGGCAGATTTACTTTTCCAAAGACACAGTTTCTGGGCACATGGGATATCCCTCAGAGAGCTCACTGTAACACTGTCTCTGCGACTCTCTGCTATTTTAAAGCCTGTAATAACGTGACAGCCATGTTGTGCTGTTGCTATGTAAAAAAATTATCTTTTTAATAACTTTTTAAAGAAATGGCTCCAGAAGTTGAGAATGTCCTTGATCTAGTATATAGAAAAAGCCCTATGATATTTATATTTCATAATTTGGGTATACCGCTTCTTAAAGGAGTTCTCTTCCTCCACACAGTGTTGAACACAAAAATATATATATACATACTAGTTGAACAGCCTGTGTACATGGGCCACAGTGACAGGCAGCAACAGCCGTGATACAGTCACGCACAGTAGAGACTGCCTGCGCCGTGGCTGATAACGGAGCAGGGCGCTCCAAATTCAGTCTGTAGTTCTCTCTGCTCACGGTCTGATTTCGGAGTGCCCCGCTCTGTTATCAGCCGCAGCGCGGGCAGTCTGTACTGTGCATGACAGCTTCTGACAAACATACATTAGCAAATTATTATATAGGAATATGTCACTCAAAGGGTTAAATGTGGGACCAATGTACAAAGACTTGTAATATATTGTACTGAACCCATCATCTTCAGTGCCTGAACCCCTTTGCCACCCTGAGCAGTGGTAAATAAAAGTAGTATTCCCACTTGGGATACCTTCCAGCTGCACAGAGTGTGTACTAGGCAGTTTATATCCTGATGGATTAATCTAGACCAGTGTTTCTCAATGTTAGTTCTCAGGCAACATCAATATGCCAGGTTTTCAATAAACCCCTGCTTGTGAACAGGTGCGTAATTAGTGGCACACTCATTGTGATTGGCCCACTTGTGCTTAATGAAGGATATCATTAACACTATGAGTGCCAGAGGGGTGCGCAATGCATGGCAAAGTCCTCTGGCACTCAAAGGGTTAAAACTTGACCTGTTGGTGTCCCCCCCAAAAAAGGAGCAGATAATCTAAGGCCTAGACTATTATTCTACAGAGGAATCTATTTCTAAGGAGGAGCCTCATGTTTTGGGCTCCCTGTCCACATCCAGTTATTGGTACAACACACTGATTCTCTACCAGGATACCATGGTACGGCCATCAGCATAGGGTGCCCCATGTTTTCTATTATGATTTGACAAAAATGTGAACGCTGACTTTTAAATGTAGGTGTATGTAAATTGTTATGTACAATATCTTTATTTTTGTTATCATGATTGGAAGACCTAATAATAATAGAGGATTTTAGTCTTAAACCTGTTAAATCCTTTTCTCTTAGACCATACAGGTTACTGGTAACTCTGGGTAGGCGATCCACCCCTTTAATTGTAGGCAGGAACAATGCTAGAATTGTATGCAAGGGGTGGAGCCTACCTTCCCTCCTTGGCTGCAGCTAGCCAACCAGCTCCAGAAAGATTTGAGACACTAACTATTGACTAGATAGTGAAGGGAAAGAAGATTCCTGTGAGCATGACCCCGAAGGCCCCCCACAGTCTGCCACAGGAAAGCCAAGCATGGTCCCTTTCCAGGGTGGGAGACCAATAACCTGTATGGACTAAGAAAAAAGGATTTAACAGGTAAGACTAAAATCCTCTTTTCTCTGTCGTCCAATACAGGTTATTGGTAACTCTGGGATGTCCAACCATTGAGTTTACCAGAGGCAGGAAGAAAGGCAAGGACCAGGCTCAAGGCCCCCAAAGCAGATATTATCCATCAGATCAGAGATAGCCCAACAAACAATGAAGTGTCAACGTACACTGAACAGGGGTAACAACACTCCAACTGTTAGACAGCACACTGAACTAGAGCCAACAGGGCTCAAGAGTGAAGGATGCACCAAGAACTGAAGAAAACCTAGACTGCCTCCAGGATTTTCCTCCCAAAGCTGGCATCAGGCGATGCCAGCACTTCAACATGGAAGTGCGTCGAAAAGGTGTGCACAGACGACCAAGTGGCTGCCTTGCACAACTGATCAGCGGAGGCCTGATTCTTGTAAGCCCAAGAGGCCCCAATAGATCGAGTAGAATGAGCCGTGACCCTGAAAGGGACAGGCTTCTTCCTCAGCTCATATGCCTTACGAATAGTGGACTTGA
Source organism: Rhinophrynus dorsalis (assembly GCA_037306005.1). Taxonomy (NCBI): domain Eukaryota; kingdom Metazoa; phylum Chordata; class Amphibia; order Anura; family Rhinophrynidae; genus Rhinophrynus; species Rhinophrynus dorsalis. The sequence continues at coordinate 240,448,497 of CM074721.1, forward strand.
TCCAAGAAGCAATAGTCACCTTCGATGCAGGTCTTCCTGCCCTAGGACCCTCAGGAATGATGAACAACGCGTCAGATTGCCTGATAGACTCAGTGCGATGTACATAAAACTTGAGACAACGCACCACGTCTAACAAGTGGAGCTCCCTTTCCTTGTCAGATGTGGGGTCAGGGCAGAAAGAGGGCACCACAATCTCCTGATTGATATGGAACTCCGAAGCCACCTTCGAGAGAAACACCTGAGAGGTGCAAAGCACCCCCTTGTCCTTGTCCTTGTGAAACACCATATAGGGTGGTTAACAGGACAGAGCATAACATGGCAGACAGACACAATCGCTAGGAGAAAAGCCATTTTCCACGTCAAAAGGCGTAGAGGAATAGTAGCCAAAGACTCAAATGGAGGGCCCTGAAGAATGCCCAAAACCAAGTTAAGATCCCACAGAGGAGCAGAAATCTTGAAGGCAGGACGAGTATGAGCAACGCCCTGGAAGAAAACCTTGACATCAGGAAGGATGGCAATGCGCCTCTGAAAGAAAACAGAGAGAGCAGACATCTGAACTTTAAGGGAACTCAAACTGAGGCCCATATCCACGCTGTCCTGTAAAAAGGCCAGGACCGTGGACAGATCAAATTCCTGAGACAGGTCCTTATCGGCCCACCAAGATAAAAAGGTCGACCAGACACGATGGTAAATCTTAGAAGAAACAGGTCTGTGAGCACTGAGCATAGTAGCCACCACACCAGAAGAAAACCCTTTCTTCTTCAATATTGTGGATTCAATTTCCGAGCCGTCAAGGCTAGACGATGAACATCCTCCTTCCATAGGTAACCCTGTAGAAGACGATCCAGACGGCAAGGGAGCCAGAATGGCTCCTCCACTGATAGATCCAGAAGCTCTGGAAACAAAGCCTGTCGAGGCCAGTACGGAGCAATCAGAATGACTGGACAGTCTTACTTTCCGTAACACCCTGTGCAACATTGGGAGGGGAGGAAAGATGAATACCAGAGGGGATAACCAAGGAATGGACATTGCATCCACCGCCAGAGCTAGAGGGTCCCTCCATCGAGAGCAGAACCTCGGAACCTTCCTGTTGTGTCTCGTTGCCATCAGGTCAATGTAAGGAAGACCCCATTTCTGAACAATGAGGGTGAACACCTCTGGGTGCAGCTTCCACTCTCCGCTGTCCACTGTGTGTCGACTGAGGAAGTCCACCATGATGTTGTCTACAGCAGGAATGTGCACTGCGGATATGTCAGGAGTGTAGGTGTGTGCAATAGGAACTTCAAATGAAAATCCCTGTGCGGAGGGGCACTGTGGGACATGTGGACCTGCACCATTCAAAGGGTTGCTCACCTTTCCTGCAGATCTTCTGTCTTCATATTACCATGTTTAAAGAAGAAGCCTCGGTGGGCTACTCCTAAGGAAAGAACTTGTAGCCAAGATTTTCCACCCAGGGCTTAAAGTCCACAAAAAGCACCTGGTCACTGAGCTAGCCACTTCTAAGGGCATTGTCAGTTATGGTAATCCGCCTAATGGTGGTATTCCATTTCTAACAGAAAAATAAAAAAAATTCTAAAGCTATAGCAGAACTGTTCTCTTGCCTGTGTTATCTTCACTAAGGAACACATCTTTCTGGAGCTGGTTGGCTAGCTGCAACCAAGTAGGGAAGGTAGGCTCCACCCCCCTCATACAATTCTAGAATTGTTCCTGCCTACAATTAAAGGGGTGGTTTGCCTTCCCAGAGTTACCAGTAATCTATATTGGACGACAGAGAAATGTATATTGATGTATTGTACCCTTCATTATTGTCACCTTTTGTTCCGGTGACGTACTCCTTCCCAGCCGCCTTCTTGGGTTTGCGGCAGGGTGTCTCTTCCGGGTGCCGGCATTGTCTGGCCATGCATGCGCAGGACGCCACCGCTTCCTTCCTCGGCATCTGCGCATGCGCCCGGTTCAGCATGCTACTGGCTGCTCTCTTCCCCTATCCATCGCAGATCCCAGGCGAGCCCCCTCCTGGTTTCCTTCCATTGGCTAGTTCATATATTTAAAAGGGCTGCCCCAGCTCACGGGTGCCTGTTCCACGAGCCTCTCAGCTTCTATTCTGCTTTTGTGTTGCTCCTGGCTACTGACCCTTGGCTACGTTATGACCACCCAGTATCTCCTGCTCCTGGCTACTGATCCTTGGTTACTTCCTGACCATCCAGTATCTCCTGCTCCTGGCTACTGACCCTTGGCTACATATTGATCCATCCTGTCTCTCCTGCTGTTGGCTACTGACCCTTGGCTACGTTCTAACCATCCAGTATCCTAGCTCCTGGCTACGCATCTGAGCACGTCTTGTCTACATCCTCTTCTCCCGCTCAGTCTCCAGCTTGTCTGCTTGGCCTCGTTCTCCACGGTTCCCAGGGCACTCCCATCCTGGTTGCACCCTGGCTCAACTGGGGTGGAACAATCTGGTTTTGTGACCAGCACCTTAAATCAGCTTTGGCTGCAGCAAGGGAATCTCTGGCACACTGTCACTGATCCCAAGCATCGCTCCCTAGCTACTGGACCATTGCCAGCACCACACGGGTTTCTACTCCCTGCTTGGTGACAATTATGCCCTTGATAAATCACATTTATTTTGTTAAGGGTGCACCGAAAGTTCCAGATTACGTGTTAGGGTTGCCAAAAGTTTGAGAGCCACTGGTATAACATATAGTGAAGGATGGGGATTTTTGTGCTAGGATTTGGGGACTGGAGATACCGAGTGTGTCCCCGGTTCAGGTGTTCAGAAGGATCTTGGATGTGGCCAGGTAACCTATTCACAGATAGTATACCTATTCTGCTCCCATTATGATTATTTTGGATAAATGTTTGTGGGCTTAAAGGGGAAGTATCACTCCTGTACAAATTTACCTTATTGTAATCCTCTTATAAGCTTTAATTGCTGGGGGGTTTTTTTGTAAAAAAAAAAAAAAAAGCATGCTGTGGCGAAATTTACATTTTTAAAAATGAGCCTGTGCCTTACTTCCGGACAGACCGCTGTTACAGCCCTGCACCGCAGACTGTCAATCTTCTTCTGTTCCTCCCAAAGTGTTTTCACGTTACAACCTCCTCCGATGATGGAGGATTTTTACCATGTAAGCTGGTTGGAATGCGACCATACTTGGGCAGTGAACAAAAGAAGATTAACAGACAGCTGTGCATGGCTGTAACCACAGTCTGTCCGGAAGCAAGGCACAGGCTCATTTTTAATAATATAAACTTTGCCACAGCATGCATTTTTTGTTAACAAAAGAACAAAACAAACAATTAAAGCTTATTGCTAAATAAGGATTAAAATAAGGTATATTTGTATAGAGGTGATAGTTTCGCTTTAAAGGAGGTATACATTTTTTATTAAAAAATTTAGGTATTTTCCTGTTGAGTAAAACAAGTGTACTTTTTTTTTTTTTTAAATATATCAATAGTTCCCGCTAGTGGTCAGACTCCAATTTGTTATTCTGATGCATTCTCTAGGAGAGGAGAGTCACTGACAGTTTTCCATAGAATGTGATAGTATTGGCCAGTGATGTTCAACTAGGAACAAACCTGCTATAGAATTTAGAAGGTTTTATAGTAATGGTATCCTACCTATGGCTCACTAGTGGTCTTACATAGAGAGAAAATATCTTAAATCACATCAGCTACAAAGTGTCAGGAAATGCCTCTCTGAACAAGAGAACCAGCCAACCACAGATGTATGTTTCGGCCTTGTTGGAGCATGAGATTCAGGGTTATCCTAAAAAACATGCACTGTTGGTAGATCTTGAAGACCAGGGATGGCTTCCACTGGCCTAGAGAAATAAACTATACCTCACTGATGAAGTCCAATAAGACTGAAACATATGTCTAGGGTTGGCTGTTTATCTTGTCCAGAATGGAATTGCCTAGCACTTCATGGTTAGACTGCCATTTTGGCAGAATAGGTATGATGTGCTATAGGATATTTCCTTTCGTGAGCCAAAAGATATTTCACTCAGGGTAGGACACCATCTCTTTTGTGCATACAATGCATTGATCGCAATGTAATACCCCCCATACACACACACAATGGGTACAAGTGAATACTTCATTTCCATTGTGGTAAAAATAGAAGTCTGATTTACCTTCACTCCCAGATGAGTCCTGGTTATCTAGCTCTGGAGAGGAGCACCCATTTTCAATTTTCTTCTGCTGTCCACTTGCCTTGTGTTTTATTTTTGGAACACAGACCTGAAAGTGAAAGAGTTCTAAATGAAGAGACAAATCTGCAATCAGTTCCTTATTCGCGCTCACAGAAATTCAAGGAATATGTTATTTACTTATCATAGTTTGTGCACCTTAACACCCTCAAGTCCAGCAGTGTACAATGCATTGCACACCTCTCTGACACGCAAAAGATTTACTTGGTGGTCTCTATCTTTGCCTTACTAAGAGGTTTAGCTTTATAATAAAGACATGCAAGAACAGAACAAAACACAAATTATGTTGATCAACTCCTAATATGCATGGGGTTCGAGCATTAAAGTGTAGGCACGCTATTTTTCCCCCTTACTTTAGTTTATTTGAAAAGCTACCTTCTTCAAGTGGCCACGCCAAGCACAGTGGGTGTGCAGTCTCTCAAGACATGTGCAGCCCATACAGAGTCCTGCAGTGAACTCCTAGCCCCTCATACACACTGTACTGGAAGCCGAGCACAAGAAAGATGAAGAGTGAAACCAAAGAACAATCATCTGCCACTGTCCCCACAATCGGCTTCTTCCCTGACGAAGTGCCCAGGAGGCATGAAACTCATTGGATAAGCATTATATAAGAATTTCTTGCAAACAACTTGGAAGCTTCCTGTTGCTATCTGCATTCTGGTGTGCACAGAGCCTTTGAACTGAAGGAAAGTCCTCTGCCAGTGTAACGAGTTCTTGATTGCACCTGATGGAAGTTTTCCTACACTCTGCACACTAATATTGTGTCTACATCGGCAGGGGTAGCCCTGGAACAACATATACCCGGTGAGTGCTGTTAGCTGCACATACATCTATATAGAGGTTGCCGCCGGAGGGGCACCCCTAAAACCAGACAGGTCCCAGTGAGACAATACTAAACATTAAGCAGGTCAGAAGATTTCCTGTTTAGGCCGGGAGAGCAGGAGATTGGATGTTTACATTTATTATTTACACCTGGGAGAGGTAACGCAAGACAGTTTTGCAAGACTTACATCTAAAAGCCCTGGGCTTTTATCCATATCTTCAGTTTTACTGTAATGGTACCACTAGAAGACTTTTTTTAGATATATGTAGATGTTTTATGTAATGGGATTTATTACATTAAATTATCCTTATTCGTTACTTTGGGCCACTATATGTTCATCTATAATAGGTAGGGGTTTTTATAATATATTTATACTTAATTTTACTTCTAATATCTTTGCTTATTTACTTTAATATCAGTTAATGCCCTCCCCACTATTTTGTCTTTGCATGTTAGCTGGGATTGTAGCAGATTTTAAAAGGGAACATCTCCTGCCCTGGTTCTGCTCAGTTTTACTTTTTACCCATTAACCAGCAGAGTGCCCACTTTCTCCACATTTTCTTCAGATAGATCTGTCCATGCCTACTTTCTTCTCCATGACACAGAGGATCTAATCTTTGTAACCACACCCCAACCATCCCACCACTTGCCCAGACCGTCTCATGTGGTATACTAACGTTTGCTCCTTCGCTAACAAATCTACTACCATAAATTAACTTTTTAGCCCGCAATTATGCCTGAAACGTTTGCTCACTAGACATCTCTGCCATAGGTTCCAACGTGTACTCCAACCTCTCTGCCTTCAACAGCTTAACTGAATTTGAAAGCCTTGTTGACTCCTACAACTGCCTCCTCTCCTTGCCACTAAATCTGTACCCCTATCACGGTGCCCGTGTTATTGCTGGCGACATTGTGTCTGTGCTTCTTCCTGATACATTCTTATTGGCTAACGTGGTGTTGCTCCACCCAGTGATAACCCTTATATACTGAGCCCTGTCACTTTAGCAGTGCCCTTTCTTGGAGTTTCCGTTACTAGCACTTGCTCCAGAATTCGTGTTTCCTGTGTATAACCCGGACTCTGCCTGTATCGTTCCTGCTCTGTGTACCGACCCCGATTGGCTGACGTTCCTGCTCTGTGTACCTACCCGGTCTGGCTGATGTTCCTGCTCTGTGTACTGACCCGGTCCTGATTACTACCCCACCCGATATCCGGTTGAGGGCCTTACGCCAGTCTCTCTCTATCCACGGACAGATCCTCTGTTGCCTCCGTTGCTGCTCTGGCGGCCAGTTACTGTGACCCGATCAGTATTGTGCCTCGTGATACGACATCCGGTGTTGTAGTGTCCTTTGGTAGCACCACGGTACGCTTGACCTATACTGCTCTAGCTGAGGTTGGTCTTCCTGGGTGCCTCAAGCCTTCTCCATACTGGTAATCGATTCTAGGTCTGAGCGTTCGTTGACCCCTTGTGGGCTGGTGCCTGGCACATTGGGTACAGTTATTGCAGTCATTGATTGGCGTTACTCCGTGCCTCTGTGGCAGCCCTCCTTTGGCAGTTCCGGTAGTCTACCTTTTGTCCAGGTCCTTCATTGCTGTCGCTGCCTTGGTCGCCATTGTGTCACTCTCTGAGTAGAGAGTGTACTAAGGGCCATTGTACTATTAGGGCCTGCCTGTCCTCACGGCCTAATAGTAATCACACTATCCATACTTGCTTGGATTCACACGAATTGTACCTGACCTGTGTCAGTACAGTATTGTATATATTATATACTGGACCTGTGTGGGTACTAATAACTGTATACTGACCTGTGTCAGTATTGTATCGTGTGTATATAAACTGGACCTGTGTGGGTATTTTGTACTGCTACCTGTTCTGTGTCAGTAATATACTGTTGCATACATACTGGACCCGCGAGGGTTATTCTATTACTGTGATTCTTCAATAAAATTGCATTTTACCTAAACCTTCCGTGTCTGAGTGTCCATAAAACCGTTACAACCCCACACCTTGAGAACAATCACAAACATTCCTCCTCCAATCCTGTAACAGCTCTGATGGATTGTGAAGCGTTAGTTTGCATACAAATTCCTCCTGTCCTAACAAACAACATTATTACTAGAAGATAAAATAGGGGCACCCCTGTGTATATCAATCAAGCTGGAATCAACCACCACCATACGCCCTATGATGCGCACTCACAATTTTGGTGCGTTGGAGATGGCTTATGCCGGGTCCAACAGTAACAGGAGGCTGGAGAATTAGAGCTGTCTCCAGAAACAGTGCTGACCTCTTAAAGGGAATGGTATCCTAGGAAGCTTTCTATAAAACACTCTCTCCCTCAGAGGTATAACATCAAAGAACCAAAAAAGAAAAAGAGTGCCAAATATTGTAATTTGTTTCCACACAATGTTATCAGATTAATAAGAAATCTACTCACATAATGGTCAGGGCTTTGATATCAAAGCCATCTGACAATATGCCTACGTACCAATATAACCTGTCTCTGTTCAGGTGACTCACTATATGACCAGGATAATTCCAGTGTCTTCAGATGGACCAGGTGGAGACTTCAGTTGTAGAAAAATGTATTAAAAAATAATTAAAATGGCTTAAACGCTGCTGCATCGCCACTTTTTTAAAGCAAACAAGCCAATCTATATTTGTGGTCTGGGCTTCCGGCCGAGAAAGAATCAGGGTTTGCTATAACCCCGAGCTTATCTCAAGCTTGGGAGTCGAATAGACGAGGTAGGCTAAAGTAGAGGCCTACCTTCGAAAGCTATAATAAAAAATGGGGTGAGGTGGGGGGGCACAGAGACGGAGCACCCCGTGGGAGAGACTGCAAGAGGTATTTGAAGCCTGCAGCCCCTCCCACAAATTCAGGCCCAGCCTTCCACTTGTGGTCTGGGCTTCCGGCCGAGAAAGAATCAGGGTTTGCTATAACCCCGAGCTTATCTCAAGCTTGGGAGTCGAATAGACGAGGTAGGCTAAAGTAGAGGCAAAAAGGATATAATTAAAGCACAAAGATTTATTTAATTCCATAATACATCATTTAGTTAAGTTAGTAAGAGCTTCTTGGATTTCTTCAGTGGGATGAGGTATGTACCTGGAGTAGCAAGAAGACTGCCATCGGCCCAAGTGTTTAATAATATGTACAGGTACATTGTTCTTGGAAGCAGCAGATGCAGCCCCAATCCTAAATGAGTGACCTGAGAACTGCTCTGGGTTAAGGCCGAGTTTTAGTAATAAAATTCTAACATAAGAAATGAATTCGGCCGTAGTGAGGGGGCCGGAGTGGATTAGAAGAAGGGGGCTATCTGCTGAGAGGTGCTGACTGTTTGAAGTGAGGTTTACCAATGCTTGATAGGGGCACCAAGGGTCATTGGTAGCATAAATTGGAATGAGATGGCCCTTGTCAGTTTGGTCAGTTTTAGAATGAGCAAGGAAGAGAGTGAAGTAATTTGCATGCCTGACAAGCTGATCCCGGCGCACGAAGACATCATTCTTCGAACGGCAGGAGAACTCGCCCGGCCTCAAAAAGCCAAAAAATGCCAGACAAATAGCAGCAAGAAGAGTATTATTTGTATGGAAGGAGAAGGGGGCAGATTTCAAAAGGTCATACATGTCTCTAAATATTTTCCCTGAAATTGGTAATCTGGCTTTGGTAGGAGATGGTTGAATTTTTGCAAGCCCCTTTAGAAATAGTTTGACGCTGTAAAGCGAAAGAATAGAAGGGGATAAGGGATGCATTAAGGCGTGATAATGTTGGATGCCAGCCATGTAAGTTTTAATAGTAACTGGTGAAAGTTTTAACCCTAGGTGACAATGGGCATCAAAAGCTAAAATTGTAGTTTGAGAGAAGGATAAGGGAGTATTAGTGAGAGTCAAGAAAGACTGGAATGACTGCCAGGCTCTATCATATGACTTCTTAGTGTTAGGGGCGAGAGCATGCTGAATGATGTTGGAGGCTTCTGAGAGTAGGCTATTCAAATTGAAGTGATTTCTGTGAATGATTGAGGTACTGCTGATACTGGATGCGGGTCTGCCGTTACCTGAAATTGAAGTTTTGAGAGAATTAAGGTGGCTGAGTTAACCTTATTTAAGATATGAACTGGATAAATAAAAAATCTATGAATAAGGGAGAACCAGTTAAGTTTTTTTTAACAATTTATTGGTAATGGCAGATGAGGATCTACCTTTTTTAAGGAGTTGGAGAGAGTAATCAGAAGAGGCATAAAAAATGACAGCTTTACCTTCCCATAGAGGGGCCCAAGTAGCTGCCGCAGCCACCATAGGGTAGATGTCGGCAACTCCTGGAGTAGACAGATAATCGGAAGATAGAATTTCAGCTGGCCATGAGCAACTGATCTGATTACTATCACAAACTGCTGTAAATCCTAGTTTAACTGAAGAGTCTGTAAATACAGCCGGGCTAACCACAGAAGGGGAAGGAGGGAACATAGCTTTACCATTCCAATTAGTTAGGAATTTCTTCCACATATGTAATTCGGATTTAGCCTCGTCACTGATTGTAATGGACGAAAATGAATCCGGAGTGGAAGAAAGCAGAGCGAGTAGGTTAGCTAGAAATGCTCGACCTTGGGGAAGAATTCTTGTGGCGAAACTTAGGTATCCAATCAAGGATTGCAGCTCAGCTTTAGTAATGGTAGCCAGATTTTCGTTTTTTGTAATGATTAGAATGATTTTCTCTAACTTAGCTTTAGGAATTCTGGCCTCTAAGAGCCTGCAATCCAAGGTAATGCCCAGGAATTCGAGTTGTTTAGTTGGGCCACAGGATTTCCCAGGGGACAAAGGTATATTAAGGAAGTGAAACAGTTGTTTGAGTTTAAAAAGGCTATTATGAGCAGAGGAGTTATCAATAAGAAGGAAGTCGTCCAAGTAATGGAGGACTCCCGGACAGCGACAGTGATTCAGCAGTAGCCAACACAGAATCTTAGCAAATGAGTCAAAGATCTTAGGGCTGCTACGTGAACCAAAGGTAAGGGATGTAGCAAAACAGTATGAGCCTAACCAGCGAATGCCCTGGAGATGCCAGAGACAATGATGAACTGGGAGTAATTTGAAGGCATCTTTAATATCAGTTTTTGATAACCAGCAGTCGGGAAGGGACTGCTGGATTAGGCGTATAGCATCATCAATGGTTGCGTAAGTTAGCGAGAATGAGTCATATGGAATTAGTGAGTTAATGCTTGGTATAGTGGTGGAATGGGGAGCTGAGAGATCAATTATTAACCTCTTCTTTCCTGAAAATTTATGAGTTGCTAAACCAATGGGGTTAATGCGCCATAAAGGAAAGGGTGGGGTAGGGAATGGTCCTATGATAAATTTATTCTCTGTTTCTTTAGCCAGCATGCAAGTAACAGTATCTGGATCTTCTAATGCTGAGGCAAGATTTTTACATTCCAATGAAGTATCTGGGTAAGCTACAATACCAGTGTGAAAACCTTCGGACAGTCCAGATAAGACATAAGTAGTAAGGGTTTTGTCGTGATGAGATTCAAGAATAGACCGGAGCCCATCAAGATAAATTCCACCAGATTTTTTATTATTTGCATTCAACTTGGGGCAAATAGTTCTGGCGTGTGAATCCTTACAGTAAGAGCAGATATGCAGCATTCTGCAGCCACTGAAAAAACACCCACGCGAATTGAAGTTGTTGCAAATAGGGTGGTGACCTAAATAATAAATAACTCTCCCTTGCTTGTCGTGGGAAGGGCGGGAAGAAGTGCCCGTCTGTGGAATAGATTGAGGAGGTGCTGCAGCTTGGAGGACAGATGGGCCGGCCACTACTGGGGGGGGAAGGGCAGAAATCACTAGAATGGGAAGAAGACTGGCAGTTCTGACACACAGATGCCTTCAAGCTAGCAAAGTGACGGCAAAACAACTCCATGTCCAGGCAGCTCCAGTCAGTCACGAAATGAAATTGGGCTAGCGCAGCGGCAGCTTTGGCTGTAAATGAACGATGGTAGTCATAAAAAGCTGAACCGCCATATTTATGCGCGAGGTCTACTACCAAATGCATGTAGTGGTCCAGCTCCTGACGTCTATGTGGAAAAGCAGAGCAAACTATATCCCGATAGACGCCAAAGGCCAAGACAAATTCGGTGACTGACAGTTTTTTGTTGAGCCGAGGGTCCTTGGAGCGGAGTGTTACCGACACATCGCCGCAGTTAATGATTTTACTATCTGCAAGATCTTGAGAGGCTATGAGTAATGTTACCAAATTTACGTCCTTCCCTTCTATAATATCCCTACAAATATTAGGGGGAATTAGGTGAGCTGGAGAGACTCTTGGTGTTACTGAACAAGGAGTACCTGCGTGTGGTTGCTCGGCCATCATTAAGGCAGGTGGGGCTTGATGAGAGGAGTTCTCCAGTGAAGATACTCTAGCTTGAATATCTGTCAACATACATGTAATCTGTGCAAACTGCTCTGAAACTGAGGGTGTGGGCATTGGGGGAGACAGAGAAGGGGAAGGGGGGGGAATATGAGCTGCAGTGGGGGAGAACAGGAGCTTAAACAGCTCTGCCTTTCTAGCTGAAGCGGAGAATGGGATATGCTGGCGGGTGAGTTCTGCCATAAGTTTCCCCACCGTCCAGCCTCTAAGGGAAGGACTTCTAGGCTTAGGTACAGGGGTCCCGGCTTGTTGAGTTTCCCCGTCAGACTGAATTGGTTGTTCAGCGTTTTCCATGATCTAAAACAAAAAGAAATATAAGAATAAGAAAGATACTTCTAGCCCACATAAAAGGAGCAATAGAATATTACATAAGAGGGGAAAAAGGGGGGGGGGGGTAAGGAGATATGTTCGGCCTATATCTGAAAAATAAGTACGATGGAACCTTCGGCCTCTGCGAAGAGGTAAGGTAAGTGTAGTGGCACCTTCGGCCCCTAATAGGAGGTAAGGTACTTGAAGTGGGAACATCTGCCTCTATGAAGAGGTACAGTGAGCGCCACGGTACCTTCGGCCTCCATGGAGAGGTAAGGTAAGCATAGTGAAACCTTCGGCCCCTAAGAGGAGGTAAGGTACTAGAAGTGGGAACTTCTGCCTCTTATGAAGAGGTGCAGTGAGTGCCACGGTACCTTCGGCCTCCATGAAGAGGTAAGGTGAGTGCAACGAGACCTTCGACCTTTATGACGAGGTAAGGTAAGAGTAGTGAAACCTTCGGCCTCTACGAAGAGGTAAGGTAATGACGTAGGAACCTTTCTCTGCGAAGAGATATAGTGAGGGGAGTGGTACCTTCGTCCTCTTATGAAGAGGTAAGGTAAAAGCAGTGAGTCCTCCGACCTTTGTGACGAGACAAGGTAAGTGCATTGGGAACCTACAGTACCAGGAGGGGGCAAGGCAAGTGCACCTATGGCCTGTATGGAGAGGTAAGGCAAATGCAGTGGTACCTTCGGCCCCTGCGAAGGGGTAAGGCAAGTGCATTAATACCTTCGGCCTCTATGATGAGGTGAGCTTAATATAGTGATATCTTGGCCTCTACGAAGAGGCAAGGAGAGAGTGATTTCAGACACTTATATTAATGAATTAATGAAGTATTGAGTAATATTTAACTACTACATGGAGGCAAGGCAAATGAAATACTCCTATAGGCCTAAATGCAGAGTTAAATGAACATGCAGTGGACCTTAACCCCTTACTGCCTTTAAGTGTGATTGGTCAGAACTTCCAATAATGAGTGAGTGGGGTGATGGTGGAGGAGAGAGTGCAATATAGTATAGTGACTTGTGTAAGCTTGACCGAACGTGATTAACTATAGGCAGCAATGCGACATAAGGAAGTGACATGGGGGGGAGTGACTAAAATAAATAATATCTTACCTTAGAATGAGTCTTATGAACTAGTGTTGGAAACATAAATGAATATTAGATTAAGCCATTTATGATGGTAAAGAAAATAAAAAATGTAGGAGGGAGAAGTATAGTAGACTACCTGGCAAGGTAATTATTCTTTGCAGAAGCACTGGACCCTTTAAGGGTAAAAGACGCTGTGGAAGGTCCGTCACACAAATATAACAAATCAAGGTGATCTGTTAACTGCTAGCGGAACCTGCTAAATAAATAGAGTGGGGGGGGGGGAGGGAAGGAGATGTCGGTGAGAGGTCTTTACTGATGTCATGTTCGCAATTGCTAGAGTAACGTCATTAAAAATAGTAATTTAATGCTTACATAAAGATGCACTTATTTAAAGTTAAAGTTCAGACAGTCAAGGTTTAAGAGATCCTAAAAAGAGAGAATTACATACATGTAGATTTAAACAAGGCATGAGACACAAACAGTAGGTAAATTCAGGTTTAAAATAGGGAGTTTAAATGACTGAGGAACCCCCTAGAAAATGTTTTTGAAAATTATTCAAAAATTGACCACAGATATGAACCAGCAACTGGTCTGAACACATAAACGGGATGCACATTTAGATTTTATGAATAAAGGAACTGCCAGCTAGAAAAATTCCATAATTTCAGTTTGCAAACACTTGACTCACTTATTTATGAATCCTTGCACCAAGATTAATCAATGACAATCTTTAATGTGGAATGTAGTCATTTAGTAATACATGAGAAGTGATTTAAAACCTCCACTAATTCCTGACCTTTGACCAGAGAAAAGACAAACTACCCCAGTTTGTAGCCCACGCAGATAGACATGACAGCTGTTAGCACGTTAGTTTAATAATATAATGGCAGGCAAAGAGAGTGAGTGCCCATGAATGAAGTGATACAATTGATGCATGGCCATTTGACTACAGATAAGGACCAGGGGAAATGAGCGTGATCAAAATACATTGTGGGATGTCAATATGGATACCAGGCACTAGTTCGAATATATACACAAAAACTGCATGAGTCTTGAGTCCAAGCTATGACTGAAAATGAAACCAACATTGTACAACAATCCACATGGGTTTCAAAGAGAACCACTACCTCAATGTGTCCCATAATAAACTATACACATGTAGCAGATAAACAGATTTGATACCTTATTGAGGAATGGACTTGCAGCTTCAGCGTTTAGAGTACTGTTAGAGTATTTACCTTGCTCAGATCGTGAAACCGGAAGTGACGTCACCGCGAAAACCGGAAGTGACGTCACTGCTTATACTTACTACCCGGAACAAACTATGAGCAGGCACAGAGACGGAGCGCCCCGTGGGAGAGACTGCAAGAGGTATTTGAAGCCTGCAGCCCCTCCCACAAATTCAGGCCCAGCCTTCCACTAATACAATATACAATATGTAATTACTTTGCAGTTAATGTTACAGTTGTAAATTAACGGTTAAAGAAATTAAGACACGCTTTTTGATTTGGTACAATTCCCCTTTAAAGGCATAATTCTGTTTTTTCTAGCACAAACTATTGTAACACATGTGCAAAGAGAAATGGATTCCTCCCTGATGTACGACAGACAAAGACATATCCCCTGTTCTGCTTCAGCATCCATAGGCAGGCATCTTTAAAGGGATAGGAATACTTAAAACGTAAAAAAAATATGTTGTAGGGTTTATCCCCCTGAGTAAAACAAGAGTATTCCCACTGCTGAAAGGTGTTTCATTCAAAAGTTATTAATTTTTTAAGTTGAATTTTTTAGGTGCAATATCACAGTAGCCTGAAATTGTACAGTGGCGCTGTTGCTACACGATCCTATGGAGATTTATGGTCCCGGGACCGGGAGGATACTCAGGAGGATAAACCCTACAACATATATATATATATATATATATATATATTTTTCCATTTTAAGTATTACTATCCCTTTAACATAACTTTTCAGTAAAGACAGAATCACGGTAAATTTTGGGGCTATGGCAGTGCTATGATGTTGATAACTAATTTGAATAGGTTACACTGGTGTCTAAAGGTATCAGAATAAAACGTGCAGGTGATGCACATCTGTAAAATGAAGATGGCAGAAAACAGAAAATGTGATGAACAGAAAACATGTAAAGTTTTGAAAACTTCTGCAATCCTTAGGATTCAAAACATTTTTTTTTTTTTTTTTTTTTTAGAAATTGCAAAAAGCTTTCTGAAACACTTTGCTTTATAGGAAGTTCAGGTGCATAAAGGGCAAAAAGAGAATTTTAGTCTTACCTGTTAAATCCTTTTCTCTTAGTCCATACAGGTTACTGGTAACTCTGGGTAGGTGGATCCGCCCCTTTAATTGTAGGCAGGAACAATTCTAGAATTGTATGCCGGGGGTGGAGCCTACCTTCCCTCCTTGGCTGCAGCTAGCCAACCAGCTCCAGAAAGATTTGAGACGCCAACTATTGACTAGATAGTGGAAGGGAAAGAAGACTCCTGTGAGCATGACCCCGAAGGACCCCCACAGTCTGCCACAGGACAGCCAAGCATGGTCCCTTGACAGGGTGGGAGATAAGTAACCAGTATGGATTAAGAGAAAAGGATTTAACAGGTAAGACTAAAATCCTCTTATCTGTCGTCCAATACAGGTTACTGGTAACTCTGGGATGGCCAACCATTGAGTTTCCCAGAGGAGGGAAGTAAGGCAAAGACCAGGCGCAAGGCCCCCAAAGCAGATAAGAACCATCAGATCAGAGATAGCCCAACAAACAATGAAGTGTCAACGTACACTGAACAGGGGTAACAACACCCCAACTGTTACACAGCACACTGAACTAGAGCCAACAGGGCTCAAGAGTGAAGGATGCACCAAGAACTGAAGAAAACCTAGACTGCCTCCAGGATTTTCCTCCCAAAGCTGGCATCAGGCGATGCCAGCACTTCAACATGGAAGTGCGTCGAAAAGGTGTGCACAGACGACCAAGTGGCCGCCTTGCACAACTGATCAGCGGAGGCCTGATTCTTGTAAGCCCCAATAGATCGAGTAGAATGAGCCGTGACCCTGAAAGGGACAGGCTTCTTCCTCAGCTCATATGCCTTACGAATAGTGGACTTGATCCAAGAAGCAATAGTCACCTTCGATGCAGGTCTTCCTGCCCTAGGACCCTCAGGAATGACGAACAACGTGTCAGATTGCCTGATAGACTCAGTGCGATGCACATAAAACTTGAGTAAATGCACCACATCTAACAAGTGGAGATCCCTCTCCTTGTCAGAGGTGGGCTCAGGGCAGAAAGAGGGCACCACAATCTCCTGATTGATGTGGAACTCCGAGACCACCTTCGGGAGAAACCCCTGAGAAGTGTGAAGCACCACCTTGTCTTTGTGAAACACCAAATAGAGTGGTTTACAGGACAGAGCATGTAACTCCACGACACGGCGAACAGACACGATCGCCAGAAGAAAGGCCATTTTCCACATCAGCAGGCATAGAGGAAAAGTAGCCAAGGACTCAAAGGGAGGGCACTGAAGGACGCCCAAGACCAAATTAAGATCCCACTGAGGAGCGGGAGTCTTAAAGACAGGACGAGCATGAGCAATGTCCTGTAAGAAAATATTGACATCAGGAAGAAAAGCAATGCATCTCTGAAAGAAAACAGACAGTGCAGTAGTCTGAACCTTAAGGGAACTCAAGCCGAGGCCCTTAGCCACACCATCCTGCAAGAAGGCCAGGACCGTAGGCAGATCAAAATCCTGAGAGAGGTCCCTATCAGTACACCAAGATAGGAAGGTTGACCAAACATGATGGTAGGCCTTACAAGAAACTAGTTTGTGGGCACTAAGCATAGTAGCCACCACCTTAGAAGAAAAATCTTTCTTCTTCAGTATTGAGGATTCAATTTCCAAGCTGTCAAAACTAGACAATGAACATCCTCCTTCCACAGGTATCCTGTAGAAGAAGATCCGGACGGCAAGGGTGCCAGAATGGCTCAGCCACTGACAGATCCAAAAGCTCAGGAAACAAAGCCTGTCGAGGCCAGTACAGAGCAATCAGGATGACTGGAAAATGCTCCAGTCGTAATTTCCGCAACACCTTCTGCAACATTGGGAGAGGAGGAAAAATGTAGGCCAGAGGGAATAACCAAGGAATGGACATTGCATCCATCGCCAGAGCTAGAGGGTCCCTCCATCGATGGCAGAACCTCAGAACCTTCCTGCTGTGCCTTGTCACCATAAGGTCGATGTAAGGAAGACCCCATTTCTGAACAACGAGGGCGAACACCTCTGGGTGCAGCTGCCACTCTCCGCTGTCCACCGTGTGTCAACTGAGGAAGTTCGCCATGACGTTGTCTACGCCAGGAATGTGCACTGCGGATATGTCAGGAATGTGTTCCTCTGCCCAAGACAAAATAGCCTTGACTCCTAACCAAGCAGCGAGACTTCTTGTTCTGCCCTGCTTGTTGATGAAAGCCACGGCCGTGGAGTTGTCGGACTCTACCCGGACTGGACAGTCTTCCAGCTGAGATGTCCAATGACGAAGGGCATGAAATATTGGCCGAAGCTCCAATATCTTGATGGGAAGGAGAGATTCCTCCGGAGACCACTGACCCTGAAGACGGACACTAAGGCTCCCAGGACATGGTTGAAGACCTGAGGAGCTGTCAGACCAAATGGAAGAGCCGAAAACTGAAAATGCCCCCGGTTGCAGGCAAATTGGAGGTACTGCCGGATCTCCGGATGAATGGCAATGTGTAAGCACGCGTCTGAAGATCCACAGATGCATGGAATTCCCCAGGGGACATGGCAGCAATCACCATTCGTAGAGACTCCTGGTGATAATGAGTCCAAATCACAAAGGAATTAAGATCCTTTAAATCCAAAATGGGACAACAACCGCTGTCCTTTTTGGAGACCACAAAAAGGTTTGAGTAAAAACCCATACGTCTGCCCTGAACTGGAACCAGCTCTAGAACATGCTTGTCCAGAAGAGCCTGAATAGCGCCCTCAAACAGATGACGTTTCTCTGCACCCTGAGGCGTATGAGAAGGAAAGAAGCGAAAGGGAGGAAGAGAGACAAAAGGGATCCTGTACCCTTCCGTCACCACCTGTAAAACACATGGGTCCACCACTGAATCCTCCCAAATGCTGTGATAGTGACGCAGACGACCACTCACAACAGTGCGTGGACCCGGGTTTGGTGAGTCATGCCAAAGGAGGCTTGGAAGCCTTGGGCTTGGAGGAGACCTCGGGCTTCCACTGCTGTTTGGGCTTGGAGGTGGTATGCGGAGCCGAGGGAACAGTCTGGTTTGCAGGACGCGTCTCATTCTGAAAGGAAGGAAAATACCGGTTATGCTTAAGCGGTGTTTTCTTCCTAGGAACCAAGGGTAGAAGTGTACTCTTACACCGTGTGGCCTCACAGATCAGATCCTTAAGATCTGGCCCAAAAAAAAGTGTCTTGAAAAGGTAAGGAGAGCAATGCTTTATTGGAAGCAGTGTCAGCAGACCAGCTCTTGAGCCAAAGAGCCCATCTGGCAACCACAGACATGGTGGAAACCCTAGCCACCAAATGGATGGCATCAAATAAGGCAGCAGAAACATAGTGCTGTGCCTCAGAAATGTTAGAATGGAGGAGCAACATATACGAAGTAGGAGCACCCTGACGGACAGCAAGAGTGAGCTGTTCAGTCAAGACCGCAATGGCCCGGTTCACCCAAGCTGCAAGCGAATGCTGGAGGCATGGCAGTAGGCAAAAATGGACTTGAGGGAGACCTCAAGTTTCTTGTCAGTCCAGTCCTTTAGAGCAGACGCATCAGACACTGGCAAGGCAGTGGACTTGGATAGCCTGGAGATAGGAGCATCCACTTTGGGAGGATGAACCCACTGAGCAAGCACAGCCTCAGAGAAGGGATAAAGCTTGGCAAATTTCTTGGAGACAGTAGGTTTTCTGTCCGGAGACTTCTACTCTTCAGACACTAGGCAGTCAAGATTGGGGTTAGGTGGAAAGCAAGTAAAGGGCTTTTTCGGCTCCTGAAATACATCAGAAGGGTCAGAAGGAACCTCCTGCACTAAGGGAATGTTTAGGGTATTTAAAACAGTTCTGATCAGGCCCTCAGCCGAGGGCTCAGGATCAGCCTCAAAATCGTCCCCAAAAAACTGAGAGGAGCCCACTGCAGAACATTCCTCAACGTCTGAATCCACCAGCAGTTCCTCCTCAGAGGAATCTAACACGTCAGGTACACCCTGAGGCTTTGGCAGGGAAGACTTGATGGAGGAGAGGGTCTGCCAAGAATGAAAGACCCCCTGTAACTGGGATGGAAAGAGTTGCAAAGTGGACCTAAGGTCCCTAGTAGCGGCCTTGAACTCTTGCACCCAAACTGGCTCTAATGCATGGCTGGTGGTCCCTGGAAGACTCTCAGGGACATCAGAACATGCTGGGCATAAAGGACCTGAGAATTCTCTAGGTAACCCTGAATGACAGGAAGAGCAATGCGCAATAGGGGATACAGAGACCCCAGCATCCTTAGTCTTAGGTCTGGCTCAGCGCTCCAATGGTATAGACATTCTCACAGTGTCAAATAACCTTACTGTATAAGAAATCACCCAATTACAGTGTGTAGGATTAAAGTTTCACCCCAGAAATCGCAAAAATAGACCTATCTGGCAAGCAAAGGGTTAATCAGCAGAGGAGAGAAGGAGAGTCCAAGCCCTGCGTACGATACTTGTTCTGGAAATAGCACAAAATGGCTGCAGCGGCAGGAGCCAATCAGAAACGAGCAAGCAAAGCAAGCGCTCATGGGAAATGTAGTTTTCCCAGAAAAGTACCCCAAACAGTGCCCAAAGCCCCCCGAGCCTCCCGACACACTAGAAACATGAACTGGATGATAGAGCAAGGGCAGACAAGTAAAATGAGCCATCTCTGAAGTTGCTGGGTTAAACGGTTGCAGAGATATATTCTAAACTGTACAGTTCGATATCCACTGTGCCGCCGCACACACTCGAGTGCTAATTGTGGTGCTCCAAAACTCGTGTTTCCGACAAGACTTCTCTCCAAGGAGTCGAGCACTCAGTATTAAAAAGTTAAAACTTTGCTTTATTATTACATATATAAGATCCAATGTTTCAGTCCTCTACTAGGACTTTCATCAGGGATAACAACAATGTTTTTTTCCTTTCTGGATTTCCTTAAAGGGATAGTAATACTTAAATATTACTAATCCCCATATTGTAGCTATGGTAAAAAGTTTTGATTTGTCCCCAGGTTCATCTTTCGAACCTTTATGGTTTGAGAGATAACCGAATGCAAAGTTCCCCCTCCCTCCCCCTTCCCTGAAGTCAGCGTTGTACTGACTGCAGGGGAAGCCTGTCGTACGACAGGCTTGTGGCTCTGTAGCTGAGCTGAGATCGCATTAGTAAAAAAGAATTATTTCACTGAAACGGTCCTCTACATGTACTTGGTTTGCAAGCACACGTAGAAGACCGTTTCAGTGAAATCATTCTTTTTTTACTAATGCGATCTCAGCTCAGCTACAGAGCCACCAGCCTGTCGTACGACAGGCTTCCCCTGCAGTCAGTACAACGCTGACTTCAGGGAAGGGAGAGGGAGGGGAGGAACATTGAGTTTGTTTTTCTCTCAAACCTTTAAACCTGGGGACAAATCAAATCTTTTTAACTTGGCTACAATATGGGGATTAGTAATACTTAAAGGGATAGTAATACTTAAAATGTAAAAAAAATATATGTTGTAGGGTTTATTCCCCTGAGTAAAACAAGGGAACTCCCACTGCTGAAAGGTGTTTCATTCAAAAGTTATTAATTTTCAAAGTTGAATTTTTTAGGTGCAATATCACAGTGGCCTGAAATTGTACAGTGGCGCTGTTGCTACACGATCCTATGGACAGCTCTGGTCAATTGACCATAAATCTCCATAGGATGGTGTAGGAACAGCGCCACTGTACAATTTCAGGCCACCGTGATATTGCACCTAAAAAATTAAACTTTGAAAATTAATAACTTTTGAATGAAACACCTTTCAGCAGTGGGAGTACTCTTGTTTTACTCAGGGGGATAAACCCTACAACATATTTTTTTTTACATTTTAAGTATTACTATCCCTTTAACCTGCAGTGGAATTTATGTATGTTAATATTTCAAAATACATAAAATCATATTCCACTGCAGGTTAAGAAAATCCCATCCAAAGGATTTTTTTTTGCATGAAAATAGGCTCTGTTATATTCACTGCAGGTGACTGACTCACACTGTAAGAGGAGATACAGTGCACACAAACATACACTACATTGCACTGCAAGTGATTATACAAACACCAAATTAAACTGCAGGGCAGGTGAGTATACACAGGGAGCAAACATCTCATTATATTGTCACTGACTGGATAGAGGTCAAATATACCACATTACTCTACAGTGTCATCTTCAAAATATCTTTAAAAATACTTACATTTAGGAAAAAAAAACAGCTTTCCTAATACTACTTTTTTATAAAAAACTTTTACCATAGGTTTTGTTAAGTGATACACCCCCTTTAAATGTTTAAATATTTATCTCCAGACTTCTTCTTGGCTGCCTGCGTTTATTATTTGATATATTTTGGACTCCACAGCACAGTCATGTCAAACATGTGGCCCGCAGGCCAAAAACTTGAAGATTGTTGCCTGAATGCAGCTGCCAGCAAGCGGTGTGAGGTCCTCCATAAAGAGAAACCTTTTTAAGTGCCCTGGAGCCCAGCTGAATGCCATAGAGATGTCACATACTACTCCACCACAGAAAAATAGAATTTTGCCACACTCTCGACCAATTGTCTAATTTACCTAAATAATTTGCCATTTTACTTACTGTTGTAAATCTTTATATCATCTGCAAAAAAGGCATACACCTTACTTTGAGGACCTTTTGCAACATCAATAATAAAAATATTAATGAATGGGCCCCAGGACAGATGCTTGAGGAGCACCACTAATAACACAACCTTCCTCTGAATATTTTCCACCAACTACAACCCTCTGCCTCCTGTCACTCAGCCACTGACTCATCCATTCAACTATTTTTACATCCAGTCCCAAACATTGCAGTTTATATATGAGTCTTCTACGAAGGAGTGTGTCTTCTGATCAGGCTTTTTGCTTGTTCGGGCATGTTTTTGTTTTAGGTTAGGGTGTGTCTGGGCTGCCGTAGTAGTAGATGCCCTGGACACATACCCATACTGGCGGGGGTTTGCAAAAACCATGCTTCAGTGTAAAGAAGCAATGCTTAGGAGTAACCTGAGGCAATAAAGCCCTCCACTGACACAGCTAATAACCTTCTCCAGTTCTGGGAAAAACAACTGCTTACCCACGAACGGGAGACACACCAAGGACTTCTTGGAAGACTGGTCAGTCAACCAGGCAAAGTATGAGGTACGAGAACTGAAAATGCTGAGGCTTTCCCAGTACATCTGGTGGCATCAAAGGCAGCTTCTACAAGATATGCACTAGCCTTATAGATCTTAGATATAGCCAAAACATCATCCTTTTTTAGAAACGTCAGGATGGACAGCCTCCAAAATGAACTGGCCCTAGTCACCCAAGCAACAGAGAAGATGGGATGTAAAGAGGCCTCAGAGACCTTCAGAGATTCCAGGATGATCCAGATCAGACGCTCAGCAGGAGAACAAAGAATCCCCTACTGTGGGAAAATTCCCCTCTGTGAAGTGGCTGTAACATTTCTTAGGGGGAAACATGAAGTTCCTGAGACCAAGACACAACTAATTTCCGATAAGAGGAAGGTATAGCGCTTAAAGAAGAAATTAGGGCCTTAACCCAGGCAGGCTTCAATTCTTTTTGTAAATCAAGTTTTATTGGTTTTAACAGAACATCAATTAAAAAAAGGAGGGGTAGAGAAGAGAGGGGGGAAGGGAACTGAAAAACAAAATAATAAGCAATTGTGAGGTACAGCTCAATACAGCAAGAACAATGTGTTATAGAGATCCTGAAAACAGGGTAAATTCACACGGCCCAATGCAATGTTGTAAAATTGCAACATATCAGGGCAGCATCGTGTGTTACACGTCACGGAGCCCAACGTCATCAAAGGGGTAGAGAGGGTGGTATATTAAGGGGAAAAAAAACAAAAACACACACATGGCAAGAGCTAACAGGGCAGAGAAAACACTAGAAAGGGAGGAGAGAGAGGGGAAGAAACGGGAGGGGGAGGAAGGAGCGGGAAAGAAAGGGGGGACAAGGGAAGTGAGGAGAGGAAGAGGACAGGACTCTCCTCCCCCATGTACCAGAAGCCCCCCAAGAAGCAGGGGGGTAAGAACTAGGTAGCAAAGGCAACTCGCCCGGTCACCGACCAGCGGTGCCCAAGAGGGCCCACGAGTCGGGGTCCTCCAGAAACTGCATCCACGCCAACCAGGTAGCAGTGTATTGATCTGAGCGCCCCTCCGGAGTGAGAACAAGGTCCTAAATGTTCCACATATTCTTCACCCTCGTGACCCATTCCCGAACAGTTGGGGGCGAAGACTCACCCCAGTGCAAAGGGATGAGTGCCTTGGCTTCATTCAGCAAATGTCGAACAACGCATTTCCTGTATTGAGGTATGGGCATATGGGTGTGGTGCAAGAGAAGAGGAGCAGGGAGAAAGGGAGGAGGAGAATCCATAAGCTTCACCAGAACAGAATAGACCTCAGTCCAGAAGGGGGAAATAAGGGGACAGTCCCACCAGATGTAGAGCAAGGTGCCAGGGGACTCCCCACATCTGCAACACACATCGGGTGTCGCTGGGGAAAAAGAATGCAAGCAAGCTGTTGTACGGTACCACTGGGAGAGTAATTTGTAGAACATTTCCTGGGTTCTATTGCTCAGGGAGATCTTGTGGGTTAAGATAAAAATCTTTCCCCACTGATCCTTGCTTAGGGAGATCTGAAAGGCAGATTCCCACTTCCCAACAAAAGATGGGAGGGAAGCAGAACTCAAATCAAATAGTTAATGGTACAGAAGGGAGACACCATGTGGAGGGAGAGCCTCTCCCATGCATAGGGTCTGAAAGGGCGTATATGTCCTTGAAAGATTACGAGGCTGAGGAAAGTAATGAATAAAGTGTCCCAATTGAGCGTAGTGTCAGAGACATTGCCATGATGGGGAGGAAATGGTTAATTTTTATTTTAAACCAAACTCTCTGAAAGTCTGTTTTTAAGATTTAAAATTTTAATGTAGAGTAAGAGTGCCATCATGAGAGTGCATAGCGTTATTACTAGTGCTTTGGAATTTTTCCATAATAATATGCGTGATGTCATAGTGAAATTAGGGATTAAGAGTATCCAATCAGATAACACTGATGATGTCATTGCATAATGAGATGATCTCTATCCAATCAGAGAAGATTCTGATAAGGGTAATTTTACATTATAAATATGTAAGTTTTGAGAGAGAAGGGGTCTTTCCTCTTGGTTTCCTGGCTCTTCAATTCCCGCTTTGTTTTCCTGTAATGTACCTGGCTGGCTGTTAAAGAGATATTAAGAAACACTTATTGGACTGGTAACTATATCTTTCCTTACTTTAACTCTGCAAAATTCAGAATTAAATATATATTTCTTCTATATTTGAAGAAACATAATTTTTCTTATAATTTGTCTTAATCGGACTGGCCACCCAATTGTGACCAATTATAATAAGCTATATTGGCTCTAGTAATTCTGAATTAAGCAGAATTCATTAATTAATTGGTAAATTATTATATTTTACCAGATAAATGTATATAGTTGATAGCAGTGAGACCTATATAGATCAAATTAGTTAATATAATCGTTGATATTTCTAGAATATATTGTGTTCCTAGAAAGGTTGTTATAGCTAATATTTGATCTGGGGGAATTCTTTGAATTTATTAACCCTTCAACTGCTATTTGTCTATTTATTTTGAATTGTTTCTTTGGATTTCTTTGTGTATGTTTTTGGGTTTAAACTTTTGTACAATGGGAAGTTTTATTTAATCTTCTAACTAGACAAAAGAAGTCGCCATCTTGGGTGTGGCACCCTATCTTAATAAGTGGATTAACCCTTGGAGTACCCTACAGGTTTTACATAAGATTGTTATGGTCATGTTTATGATATATGTTGCATGATGTTTGGTACACTGTCTAGACATATATTACTGAATTGATTATAAGGATATTCTTAGTATTATCTATGATTGACTATATTAAATGCAATTTATATGTTTTATTCATATGGTATGCAATATTTGAAATCGGTAGATAAATCAGAGATGTCAGTCTGGAATTTTATTCCAGTTAGTTAGTTAGTAGCACGTCAATACCTAATATAGTGTAAAAGTTCTCAAACTTAATTTTATCTATTTATGTGAAGATATTCATCTTAATTAGTTCTCCTATTAACCCTTTCATTTATTGGATACCTTTGACATCACTGGAACCAATCAAGCATAGTCGGGGGACGGGGTGCCAGAATTTCCTCTAGGGGGCAGGCTTCAATTCTAATGTAGAGAGCCCATTAAGTTGTGAGGGGGCCACAAAGCTAGTGGAACATAATGAGGAATTTCTAGGGAGACGAATCTAGCATGAGGAGCAAAGGGTTAAAGTGTGTGTGTGTGGGGGGCCCACTGAATCCCTGGCTGCCTTTTTCTTGCGCATTTCCCCTTGTGCTCAGGCATAGCTATGAGATCCCTAAATAAAGAATACACCCTTAAAGGGTTAACACAGGAATGCAAAGATGGAGAAACTAGCCTTGCTTGTTGCACCCTGCAGACAAAGAGGAAGAGGGCAATACAGAACTTCCCCTTCTTACTCCCCGCAGTCTGAGAACACAGAGTACCACTGAATAGTTTGAGGAAAGAGGAGCAGAATAAAGCCAGTTTTGTCCAGAAGTATCTAACTGGTGGCACAGAAACTCCTAAAATACCATCCGTGTCCCAATATGACCAACGTGCATGCTCGTTCTTAAAGGTACAGTGGACCCAGAATTCAGACTGAGGGATTTTAGAGGCACAAAGGATGAGTAGAGTACAAATCTAGCATTCACCAACTATTGTGTGAATGTGACTGCCAGACAGGAGCATTCTCACAGGACCTGTGCAATATGAATACTGAAGATCTTGTACACTTCAGTCTTCCATGTACCAAAGCAAGCCCTGCTCAGACAAACTAAGCAGAACTGAGAGGAGAAAGACTGATGATGCAAGCCATCCTCCAGCAGACCCTGGTCCTGTACAGGCTAACTAAGAATCTTTGCTCTGATCCAACTCCTTTGAGATCACTTTAAATACTAAGCTGGATTAGACAGAGTAAAGTGGTGTAGGGAGGGAGTTGCTGCCTCCAGATTGCCTTTTAAGGCAAATGCCTTGCCCTCTTGGACAGATCATACATTACCCCATGTTTCATGTGAAGTAGTTAAACTTGTGTCAGGCATGGTCATTTAACTAGAGCCAATGAGAAAGGCTCTCATTTATTTATTGTCGTTATCAGGATGCCTATTAAAGTTGAATCCTTTCTCAAAATATTGGCCTGGTGACATAGGCAGGAGTGCCAATCCTTCACTGTTAAACATTTGCTCTCATATTCCTAGCACCCTGGTTTTACCCCTTCTGATTTTAAGTATATGGATTGATTCATGTGAAATATAAATAGGCGAAGTTCTAAAGAAAATAGCTGAGTAAAATGTATCAATATTCAAGTACAAATGATACAATAAAAATAATTTACTCTATTCTCACATTAATATCCAGTATCTGTACTATTGTTCACATATCCAAGAGTACTTTAGTTTTATTGTATCATTTATACTTGAACATTGATGCATTTTACTAAACTATTGTATTTAGCGCTCGCCTATTTATATTTTACATAAATACACTCCTTTAAGATACAGGGTTAGAAACACTTTGAATTTCTATTTGGACTATTTATTATTTATTTTATTCACAATCACCCTATACAGCATTCACATATTCATTATTTCCATTGATTGATTCAGTTCCTTTATAGGTTTATTTTTAAGACCAAATATTATGTTAGTATAGCCCATTTAAAATGGTAAATCAAACACCATTTGTGCGGCTTATTTTTAAGTGTCAGTACTATTAACTTGACACATTTCCAGGGTCTTGATAGGACAAATATTAGAAGAAAGCTATTGTGGTTTACCACATTTGCAACCTACCTGATAACTGCATTTCTCCCGCTTTGCCCCTTGGTTACTGAGACTAATTACACTCCCCGAACGTACCATTGGAGTTCTATGTCTGACTTTTGTCTGGATGGCACCTTCTTTCTCAAACTGTATCAAGTCGTTAAGTGGATCCCATGGTCGAGTACTGGAAATTATGAAAATAAAATGTAATAAGGCAGTGGCTCTCAAACAGTTTGCAGGAATGAAACAACTTCATTAACATCTAGTGATACAAGCAGAGATGTGTCTTTAGTGCTGAGAGTTTGGTAGGCTTTGTGGTTGAGACAAAGATTCACTACAGGGTGTTCTTGCATGTCTGTGCATGTGTGTTTGGGTGTGTGCATATGTGTGAGAATTAATTAAATTAATTTTTGTGAGTTCAATGTTTTGTTGACATTGCATGTCACATTTAACGGAAACAGTACATATAGGAATATGTTTCTCTTATTTTCTTAATTATAGGACTTGCCTCATTCAGAGTCATTCAAAGACACTGATTTACATATTAGGTCTTTTTTTCGCATTATATCTACCTGCATTTACTAATCTCCACTGTAGAAAGTATGCATTTCACACATGCTCACAAAAGACAATGAACACAAAAAAAAAAAATGAATCAGAAATCCCAAAAAGAAAATATTTACCTATTGCTCTGCAGATCAGTTTAAGAAAAGAGTGAAATGAAAGTAAACAGCTATAGACTACAATAGACTTCTATTAAAAAAGAAAAGAAAAAAAAAGTGCAATTTACTTACAGATATTTTTTTTTCTTCTGTGTCACACCACAGCAATACACATGTGGGTATTGTCTCCTCCCTCCAGCTGGGTAGGACTAATCACAAAGAGGTACACAATGAAGGGTGTGCCACAAAGGAACTCAGAAGAAAAGGAAATATCGGTAAATAAATTTCACACTTTATTCTATGTCCCTACCTATGGCAAAGCAAGTGGAACAAACTGTTAAAGGAAGAATAAATGATAAAAAGGAACCATCCTACCAGTCATGAAGGAATCACTGCCTGGAGCACCTTCCAGCCAAAATCTGCATAATGAAGGCTAAACCTGCATAATGCTTGATGACGTAGATAATGAAGACCAAGTGACAGCTCTGCACATGTCTCCTGGCGAAGCTATTATTTTACATGCACAGGGAGTCAAAACGGACCTTGTAGAGTGAGCCTTATTGTTCTTAGGAGGAGATAAATCTCCTGCATCCAAATATGATACAGCTAAATGCACTTTGCGATCCATCGTGCTACAGAAGCTTTCCATGCCACAGAAACCCTGAATTTTCCCTGGAAGTGAACAAACAAGTAATAATCTTTAATGAAATCTTTGGTCCTCTGGAGAGAACAAGATATAATTAAGAGATCTACATTTTGAAACTGCTTCACATTTTGGATTTCTACAAAAGGAAAGGAGGACAATATCCTGATTAAAATTGAAGAATGAAGTCTACTATATATCTAAATGATGGCTTTGTCATGAGTACTTTGAAAAGAGACCATGGAGCTTACACCCCTGGCAGAATTGACAATGGTTTGAAAGACTATCTTCAGGGATTATACACAGATACTAGAATCTTCAAGAGGATCAAATTTGGAAGAACAGGAAAGCTGATCCAAAACTGTATGTCAAGTCCCAAGAAAGGACAATATCACTGATGCATCAATTCCCCTAATATATTTCTTGACTAGGGCCAAGAGCTGAACCTTATTTGAGGATGGGCTGAGGCCCACTTTGAACTCTTTCTGTAGAAAGTCAAGAATTTTTGAGGCATTGATAAAAGATCTCGAGATGTTCTTCTGACATCAGATTCTAGAGTTTAAACACACTCTACAATGCATCCTGGAAGTAAATGCCTTTCTACCTGAAGAAAATGGTTTCAATTACAGGATCAGAAAATCCTCTGAGTTGAAACGATGCTTGCTCAGCCTTCAAGATGAATGTGTTGTAATACTGGGCAAAGGGATAGGACATTCTCCCTGACTGGAAGAGACCAAGAATGATTCGCTGAAAGATTTATCAGGTCCGTAAACCACATAGCCATCTCAAAACCATTAGGACGATTCTGCCTTGTCCCTCCTTATTTGCTCAAGACTTTTGCTACCATAGGTATTGGAGGAAAAATGTAGGCCAGGTGAAATTTCTATTTCAGTCTCAGAGTATCTTGGTCTAGTGTTGCTGGATACTTCTAGTGGGAAAAGAAACATATGCTTTTCACCTTCTAGTGGGAAAAGAAGCACATATTGTATTGAGATTTGAAGCATTCAGATCCACCAAGGTACTGCCTCATCTATGAATAATCTGGATGAATATTTCCTGATTCAGAGACCATTCACCCTAATTCAGATTAACTCTGCTGAGGAAGTCTGCCTCAGAGTTTAGTCCCTGAAATATTGGGAGCTGTTGCTTTCTGTCCACCTCAGAACATTTTCCACTTTATTTAGTTTCTTGCTCTTTATTCCTCAGTGGTTTTTCAGAGACATCACTGCATTTGTCGGCGTGAACGTGGACTACTTTGCCATTTACATGAGGTTTGAAATCTTTGAGACCGTATCATACTGCTCAAAGTTCCCATATATTTTTGTGCAGACACTTCTCAGCACTGGACCACAGTCCTTGAACATACCTTTTGTTCCAGAGTCCACCCCAACCTTCTAGACTTCCCAGTGAACATCTTCTAATGGATTGCACTTTGATTATTTTAATCTTATCCACCAGAGCAGTTCCTTCTTGATCTTTATGGATAGAGGAGTTCTCTGCAAGGTGTTTATAGACTTTCTTTTCCAGACTTAATAAAAAAGTTTGGAAAGGTTTCATATGATGTCTGGCTCAATGAACCATTTGTAATGAAGAGGTCAAAACTCCCAAGAGCTTAATGTAACCCACCGCTGTATGGGAAACTTGATACCTGAAAGTTCCGATTTTGGTTGTTATTCCCCTGATCTGGTCTCTTGAAAGGTAGACAATGCCTTCATTTCTATTCAACCTCCTTTCCAGAAAAATTAGCACCGGGAAGGGCCCAATTTCTGGAGATGACAGATGCACATCACTATGTTCCAAGAACTGGGCTCTGGTTCTTTCCCCAATCAAGTGGTTGTCGAGATAAGGTATTATACTTATCCCTTCTTTCCTGAGCATTTCTGCAAAAACGGTCAATGTTTTTGTGAAAACTCTGCGAGTTGATGATAGTCCAGAAAGAAGTACTCTGAATTGTAAATGCTTGTCTTTGAAGGCAAACCTCCGTTGTCTCTGGTGTGTTGATCTTAACGGAATATGATGGTAAGCATCCTGCAGGTTCACTGCAATCAGGAAAGCATTTTGAGGAATAACTGATAACAGATGCTATGGTCTCCATCTTGAAATTGCAGAAAAGCATGAAAGAGTTTGCAAACTTCATCTAGAATAGCTCTGAAGCTTTTGGAAACAGAAAAAGTATTGATTACATTTCTGATCTGCTTCGATCTACTGAGACTTCTTCCACAAACCAGTTATGATTAAGGCGTGGATGATCTTCCTTAATTACGAGGGCTTCCAGTATTTGGTGGAACTTTTCGAAATGGAGTCGAACTTCAGTGAATACCCTATCACCAATATCTTGTAAACCCATCTGATTGGGTTGGTCTTCATTTTTCACACAAGAAAAACATCCCAGTCGCTCCCCTACTTGAGCAGGAAACAGGGCCTGCCCCTCCTCATAGATATTCCTTCTTTTTTTTTTTTTTTTTTTTTTTGGGGGGGGGGGGGGGGGTCAGAC
The DNA here is from genome assembly GCA_037306005.1 of Rhinophrynus dorsalis. NCBI lineage: Eukaryota > Metazoa > Chordata > Amphibia > Anura > Rhinophrynidae > Rhinophrynus > Rhinophrynus dorsalis. The sequence continues at coordinate 240,479,280 of CM074721.1, forward strand.
TTCTTAAATCCTCGTTTGGACCCCTGAGATGAACCCTGTCGTCTTTGCTCAAATAATCTTATAGCCTGCTACTTCTTTGTCTCCCGAAAAGAATGACATAGGGTTCTGTAGGAAAATGATCTACCAGGAGTAGAGGATCAGAAGAAGAACTCAGTGTGCATTCCACTGCCGGAACACAAAATACTCGCCACGAGAAGAGCCAACATCAAAGGTTATTTAAAGAAAAAAAAGGACTGCTACTTACTTTGATAAAGGAAAGTGTATCTGGAGCCTGACCACACAGACACATCAGAAATTGCATGAAGAGACGCGGTTCAACCAGTGTCAATAACATGTGCGTTCTGCCATAGAACACAAGGCTGTCAAGTATGGCTCCTTTTCGGCTCTTCCAGTCCCTGACCTACATAGTGGAAGGAGGGAGAAAGAAAACAATATTTCTCCCTTGGATAACGAGGCCAGAGTGGGACCAAGAGCATAAGGGGCATTTACCCCCCCCCGGAAAAGGCACCACAAAGAGGTGGACAATCAAAGCATGCACAAAGGGGTAAGAACCACATGAGTCCAACTCGTGATAAGGAAAACTGCAGTATAGCTCACCCTACACCAGCTGGGCAGGACCAAAAGACTGCCAATTAAGGATGGCTTTCTTATATGCCTCTTCCTGATTGATCCTACCCAGCTGGAGGGAGGACCACTGGTATTGCGGTGGGTAGGGACATAGAACAAAAAGGACAAAAAATGATAAATTACTACTTCAAAAAAAGACATGTATATAAGTAAGCCATTTTGTTAAATTTAGAGCCTCTAATTCCTCTACCTGTAGCTTCCCTTTAATGAGGCAGCAACATGAGAAGGCAGCACCCCTGCTCTCCACCAAGATTGTACTTTATCTCCTGTAGTGGAACTGTGCGTGTAAAGCTCAGTTTATTAATGTACTCTGACTGAAGTCAGATTTGCTTCTGCCTTTAAAGCCACTGAATGTTTTCCAGTAAAGTTCTATAAAATGAGTTGTTCCACCTTCTTTGATATCTGTAGTGTCAACAGCAGTGACGGTTTTACAATAAACACAAAATTGTGATGTCAAACATTGTGTGTTAAATCAAAGATGGCTATTTGTAATTACATTATATCAGAATGCTTTTAATAAACAGGCTCCAGTGCATTACATGCAATGCTAAAAATGGCTTCTCCCAATTTAAGGAAACATCAGTTAGAACCAATTCAAGTAATTACAAACATTTTATGAGAATGCACCCTAAGCAAAGTCAGCATCTTGTAAAATGTATACAGTGAGGCTGATGTAGGAAGAATTAGGACAAACCACTGCACCACAGGAGACAAATAATTCCCACTGATTTAAATGAGGCTTTAATCAATGCTAGAGGTCTCCAACACATTGCTTTGCATTGTGTTGCATACCTCTTTAAAATTCATTCTGTTACAAAAGCCCAGTTCAAATCAGTGGGGATTTGGGGAATATCTTTGAACTCTATGATGTAGCTGGTGTGCTCCAGAATTGCACCTCTATGATTTATTGAATATGGCCCAAAAAGTGCAAAGGATATTCTGCACAAAGCTATTTTTGTGGGTATGTACTGTTCTACTGGGGGTTAACGCAGTATGTGAAGCAAAGTATTTTCTTCAAAACTGCAGATATGTAAACATAGTGTAGCTGGTCTGCCAAATTGCTCCAAGTCATAGTACATCAACCTCAGTTTATTGTAGTACCTGTGGCCTTGATATAAGATTGCAAGCCATAGAGGGCAAAACTTCACTGTGCTTGGGGGAGAGAGGAGGGGAGAAAAAAAAAAAAAAAAAAAATCAATATACTGATCTGTATAAGATACTAGAGAAGTACCGCCAAGGTGTTCCTTAATGGGTGTAGCAGATGGATCCTCTCTTACTTAGGACTTGGTCCCCAGCATGGACATAGATCCAATAAAAAGGATGATGTATCAGATAAAGTGGCAAAATACTGAAGCACACAGACTGCACCATAGGAAACAAATAAAGAGTCTCCAAAGCAATGTGCTTGAAACCTCTCTGGCATTACAGGGGTTAAAATCTCCATTTAAATCAATGGACATTTTTATTTTTCCCTGTGACTCACGTAGTGTGCCCCAGAACTGAGCTTTTTCTTAAAGGGACTGTAATGTCCCTTAAAAACTTTTTATAGTTTTATAGAGCCTTAGAAAATAAGCAGAATGGTGCAAACCCTATCTCTCAAAGCACTATGGTTTGAGCGAGATATAGGCATTGAAAGTTCGCCCCTCTCTCTCCTTCTCCTGACATTAGCGTCTAGCTGACAGCAGGAGATTCTGATCTGGGGACCAGCAGGCGGTTCTGCAGCAGAGCCGAGATTGCGTTATCTATAAAGAATTAATTCATTGGAAATGTGTACAGAGTGTGCTTGCAAACCAGGCACACTTTGTAGACCTTTCCAATGAATGACTTATTTATAGATAACAGCTCTGCTGCAGAGCCTCCTCGAGTTGTACAACTCGATTCTCCTGCTGTCAAGCTTTACAACGGACATCAGGAGAAGGGTAGGGAGGGAGGAACTTTGAATCCCTGTATCTCTCAGACCATAGCGGTTTCAGAGATAGGGTTTGCACCATTCTGCTTATTTTCTAAGGCTCTATAAAACTATACAAAGTTTTTATGGGACATTACTGTCCCTTTAACCCTTTGAGTGCCATAGTGGTACCCCTCTGGCACTCAAAGGGTTAATACATCAGCCTCAGCAAGCGATGAGAACGAACTTACTCTGCATATTTGTAGTGCCACTCTCCGGCGATTGGATCCTGTTCAAATAGATTGCACGTCCACTCCTCGCCTTTTGCTTTCCTTTCTTTGGCAGCTTTCCTTTGAGCTTCTTCCAAGATAAACTTTTCCTGGGTTGCATCTGTCTGATCTTTGTTATTTATAGCCCGAGTAACATGCTGCCATAGCCTGGACAAGAGTTTTACAAGACAGGTTAATGCTTTGGTCACCCAATCTCTAAGGCCCTAACCATGAAGACTTAATATGTACTTCCGTCAGACTTAGCTTAAACAACTCCCCATCTGGCGACTAGCTGCTTAGTAGCGCTAGTTGCCAGAATTATTACCTTGACAAATAGATTTAGCCTTTATTCCCGGGCTGACAGCATCAAGGAACGCGGCATCTTTCCATAATGACGTCTGCGAGCCTGCTCTGTCAGTTCCTGCCGGGTCTAGGAGGAGTTGCTACGAACCGTCTGGCTCCAAATGGGACTGACAGCACAGGCGCGTGGACGTCATTATGGTAAGATATCCACATTCCATGATGCGGCCCGGGAAGAAAGGCTTAATCTATTTGTCAAAGTAATAATTCTGGTGACTAGCGCTACTAAGCAGCAAGTTTCTGATTGGCTCCCATTACAGCAGCCATTTTGTGTATTTGCAGATCGAGTATACTACACAGGGCTTGGACTCTACTTCTCGCCTCCGCAGTTTAACCCTTTGCCTACCAGATAAGTCTTATTTAGCATTTCTAGGGTGCATTTATTTATCATACACACTATTTTGTGGGCGTTTTGATACTTTGACCGCTTGACTTTGTGAGAATGTCTACTCCGTTAGACTCTGGGGCTAAACCTAAGACTAAGGATACTGGGGTGTCTGTGACCCCCATTGCTCCTCATGTCACTCAGGGTTACCTAGAGAATACTAAGGTCATGTTTGCTCAGCATGTGCTGCTGCCCCTGAATCCCCTGCAGGGGCCTCCAACCATACACTAGAAGCCAGAATGAATGCAAGAGTTTATGGCTACTACCAGGTGCCTCCCGTCCACCTTACAACTCCTTCCATCCACTTTACAGGGGTTTTTCCACTAGTGGCAGACCCCCGCCCCATCAGATCTTTCCTGCCTAAACCGCCAAGTGTACCTGATGTGTCTGACTCCTCTGAGGAGTTGGTGGTGGACTCTGATGATGACTGTTCAGCTGTTCCTTCATCTCAGTTTTTTGGGGACCGCTTGGCTGAGGGCCTGATTGTCCACCCTGAACATTCCCCCTTGGTGCAGGAGGTGTCTTCTGACACCTCTGATGTGTTTCAGGAGCCTGTTAGGCCCCATGCTTGCTTTCCACTTAACCCCACCCTTGACCACTTGGTGTCAGAGGAGTGGAAATTTCCAGACAAGAAACCATCTCTGTCGAGGAAGTTTGCTAAACTTTACCTGTTCTCTGAAACAGCCCTCACTCTGTGGGTTCATCCCCCTAAAATGGATGACCCAGTTTCCAGGCTTTCTAAGTCCACTGCCTTGCCAGTGGCTAATGCCTCTGCTCTCAAAGACTGGACTGATAAAAAGCTTGAGACTTCTCTCAAGGCTATTTTTGTGATGGTGGGCTTGGCCCTTCGTCCTACCTTTGCTGCTGCATGGGTAAATAGGGCTGTGGCTGTTTGGACTGAACAGCTCAGTTCTGCTGTCAGGGGGCCCCTGCTTCCGACATGTTGAGACTTCTTGCTAACATTGCTGAGGCTTCACATTAAGTCTCTGCTGCCCTGTTTGACACTGTGCGTATGGTAGCCAGGGCTTCTACCATGTCTGTGGTAGCCAGAAGGGCTCTTTGGCTCAAGATCTGGTCTGTGACACGGCCTCCAAGAAGAATCTCCTGTCTTTGCCTTTTCAGGGATCCTCCCTGTTTGGGCCTGAGCTCAAGGATCTCATCAACGAGGCCACTGGAGGGAAGAGTTCTCACCTGCCAGTGGTCCTGAGGAAGAAGGTGTCTGTCAAAAAGAATCTGATTTCCGTCCCTTTCAGGCAGACTCGCGCCAGGCGACCCAGATGGTGCCTCAGGCTCCATGCTCCTCATCCAAAGCCTAAGCAGCAATGGAGATCCAAGCCCTACATGAAGCCCAAGGCTTCCAAACCTTCTTCTGCATGACTCACCGAACCCGGGTCCCCACCCGCAGGTAGGTGGCCGCCTACGCCACTACCTTTAACCTTGACAGGCCTCTGTGGTGGACCCATGGGTTTTACAAGTGATGGCCTCAAGATACAGGATTCCCCTCACCTCTCTTCCTCCTCCAAAGACCTTTGTTTGTCGTTCTTCCTTGGGAGCAGAGATACCTTTTCGACGAAGCTATACAGGTCCTTCTGGGCAAGGCGGTCCTGGAGCCAGTTCCCCCTCAGGAGAGGAGCTCGGGATTCTACTCCAACCTCTTTGTGGTTTCAAAGAAGGACGGCGGCTGTCATCCCATTTTGGATCTGAAAGATCTCAACTCCTTTGTGGTCAGGTCCCAGTACTGCCAGGAGTCTCTGCGCACAGTGATAGCAGCCATGTCTCCTGGGGAATTTCTGGCCTCTCTGGATTTTCAAGATGCCCTTCTGCACATGACCATTCAACCAGAGAGACAGCAGTATCTCCGTTTTGCCTGCGACCGAGGGCACTTCCAGTTCTCTACCCTCCCCTTTGGCCTGACCACGGCTCCTCAAGTCTTCAACAGAGTTCTAGGAGCACTGATCTCCGTCCTATATCAGAACGGCATCAGGGTGACTCCTTACATGGACGACCTCCTTCTGAAGGCCTCGTCTCCGGAACGCCTTCATGCATTCATGCTCTCTCCCATAACGGGTGGATCATCAACCTGGACAAGTCAGACCTTGTTCCTTCCCAGAGGATGGTCTTTCTGGGCCTCCTTTTCGACACTCAGAGGGGAATGGTGTTTCTCACGGACGAAGCGGTTCATCATATAGCACTGAAGGTCCAGGCTGTCCTGTCTCAGAATCCAGTTCCAGCCAAGAAGTTGTTATCCTTGGTGGGGAACTTCATTTCCACCACATAATCAGTTCCGTTTGCCATAGCTCACACCAGGGAACTTCAGAGGTTTCTAATCCTGGCATGCAGGGGCTGTCCAGATCTCCTGGAGAGATCCCTATCTCTCCCTCCTCAAGTGGAGCAGAGCCTCTCGTGGTGGCTCAACCTGAACAATCTCCTGAAGAGAGCTTTCAAAATCACCAAAGTTGTTCCTAAGGGAATAGGGTCCTGTAAACTTAACTGATCCAATATACAGTACTAGTTTTAAAGCCACTGTACACAGTCCAGCCACTCCGAATTCAGACCATAGTCCTCTCTGCACACCTTCCTGGGACCAAGCAGGAAGGTGCGCAGAGGAAGGTGCGCAGAGAGGACTCCAGTCTGAATTCGGAGCTCCCTGCTCCATATCAGCCGCGGCGCGGGCAGTCTGTACTGTGCATGACTGCAGCGCGCACAGCCATCTCTACTGTGCATGATGGCTTCTGAGAAACATCCTTAGCGAATTATAATATAGGATGATTACCAGTGAGTGTTCACAATCATTTAAGGTCCAGCATTGCAGTTACATTTACACAATGCGATACGCCTGTTTTTCTGCAGAAACAAGTCGGCTCTTACAAGTCTTAGATAAACATGATTTTGTAATTTATCGCCCTGTACTGAGGTGATACTCATTCTAGTTTATTTGATGTGAAATCCCATATTGCACTAGTTAAAAGGCCATAACGTGCCTACAGTTTTCATACAGCATTTTATGCCAGATGGTAAAACTGCCTTGCTGATGACAAACTGTGACTCTCATTCATATCGGATTACTTGAAATAACCTTGTTAATTATAGATTTGTGCCTAGCAAAGAACTCTAAATCTTAAAATATAAGGTGTTAGATGAAACCAGGAACTAGAGGAAATAATATTTTATATTCTTCTTTAATATTTAGAATTGTTAGTACATTTAAAAAACAGGGCCTTTTGTATTTATGACATAGTGTCTGGCTCAGGTTGTACTCAGTAAAATAATGAGGTGCTAATTGGAGGCAAACCAACAGCACCTCAAGGGAGGCATGAACATTCCCACTGACTTAATTGGGAAGTCTAATACCTTGATTGCTTATTGATGTCTCTAGCACTTTGCAGACTTGTCTAACATTCAAGGAGTTAAATCAATAGAAACTATTGGGAATTCATTTTCTTGTGGTGTGCAGCTGGTTTGCTCCAGAATCCCACCTGTAGCTTATTGATCCAAAGCAATGCATCCAAAACTAAAGCTGCACACGTGGCAGTTTTTTTTTTTTTTTTTTTTTTTTTTTTTTTACACAAATGTGACTGCCTATTCACTGAAAATGTTTAGCAGATTGCTGTTAAACCTTGTAGCTTTCCAGCCGAGAATTATATTTCAATAACTGGAGAGTCACATGTTCCCCAACCACAGTTCACAATACAGGACAGAAATCAAACTGGCACATATACGTAATTTATGTGGCACTTTGTGCAAGACTACCATCTTTAGTCTTCAAACACAACTAAAACAATAAACTAACAATATAGGTAATAGAGAACTGGTGTGTTAGATGTCCCCATTTAAGTTATTCATTAGCAAATAACATTGTGAAAACGGAAAAAAGTCAAAATACAGTTAATTAAACTCCTGGATCCTAAGAGATTACGGCTTTGCAGTACGTGTCAGACATCTCGAGCATCCAAGGGGTTAAATAAAAATACAAGCTTCAGGATAGTTAGTGAGGTCTGGTTGGATGCAATCAAGAGCCCAGAGTAATGTGCAAATCTACCTTTCAGACTCAAACTCCCCTTGCTCTTCTCTCAACACAGTACACCGGGTTAACCTGCGCTGCTTGATTTCTTGTGTTGGATTCCAGAATGTTTCTGACACATCTGTCTTCTTGTCATGTATCACAACCTCACTATCCTGAAAACATAGTAACAGATAGCAATCACTTTATCATCTGCACAACACACTCTCCATTCTCATCTTAACAAGTAGAATCTGCAAATTCAGTAACAACATCCTCTTAATCCTTTACGGACTAGAACAGTGTGTAATGGCATTGCAAAGTAATGTGTTGCACACTCCTCTGGTCCTTGAAGGGTTAAATTGTGTATATTAACTGTATGCCAAAGTACATAATCATATACAGTCCCTGTCTCGTTCCAAAAATAAGAGGATTTTAGTCTTACCTGTTAAATCCTTTTCTCTTAGTCCATACAGGTTACTGGTAACTCCGGGAGGCGATCCGCCCCTTCGTAGGCAGGAACAATTCTCAAAGTGTATGCAGGGGGTGGAGCCTCCCTTCCCTCCTTGGCTGCAGCTAGCCAATCAGCTCCAGAAAGATTTGACACACCAACTATGACTAGATAGTAGAAGGGAAGAAGACTCCTGTGAGCATGACCGCGAAAGGACCCCCACGGTCTGCCACAGGAGAGCCAAGCATGGTCTCTTGACAGGGTGGGAGACCAGTAACCTGTATGGACTAAGAGAAAAGGATTTAACAGGTAAGACTAAAATCCTCTTTTCTCTGTCGTCCAATACAGGTTACTGGCAACTCTGGAATGTCCAACCATTAAGTTTCCCAGAGGTGGGAAGAAGGCAAGGACCAGGCGCAAGGCCCCCAAAGTCACCAGAACATATATGAACCATCAGATCAGAGATAGTCCAACAAGAACTGAAGTGTCAACGGACACAAAACAGGGGTAATGGCACCCCAGGAACTCAACAAAGCACACTGAACTGGAACCAACAGGGTCCAACAGTGAAGGAACCACTAAGAACCAAGGAAAATCCTAGACCGGCAATACTGCCTCCAGGATTTTCCTCCCAAAGCTGGCATCAGCCAATGCCAACACATCCACACGGTAGTGCTTCGAAAAGGTATGCACAGATGACCAAGTGGTCGCCTTGCATAACTGATCAGCGGAGGCCTGTTTCTTTTATAATTCAAACTTTGTTGAATTTTTCACAGATTTTAAGGGGTACAGAAAAGAAAAAGGAAAGGGAAATGGGGAGGGGAAAAAAAGAGATACAAGCATAACATAACAAGTATCCATTTTAACAGACAAGCCAACATCTGGATCATATTTCCCAAACATAGTTCTCAAACATATGAAGCCCCGACTGGTCACAAGCAGGAGGAGAAAAAGAGGTAGAAAAAGAAGAGAGACAGACGAGAAGGAGAAGAGAAAGAAGAAGAGTGAGAGGCGGAGGCTTGTTTCTTTAAGCCCAAGAGGCCCCAGTAGTAGAATGAGTAGAATGAGCCGTGAACCTGAAAGGGACAGGCTTCTTCAACAACTCATAAGCCTTACGATTAGTGAACTTGATCCAAGAGGCGATAGTCACCTTGGATGCAGGTCTCCCTGCCCTAGGACCCTCAGGAATGACGAACAGAGGGTCAGATTGCCTGATAGACTCAGTGCGTTGCACATAAAACTTGAGACAATGCACCACGTCTAACAAGTGGAGATCCCTCTCCTTGTCAGAGGTGGGGTCAGGGCAGAAAGATGGCACCACAATCTCCTGATTGATGTGGAACTCAGAAACCACTTTCGGTAGAAACTCTTTAGAAGCACCGCCTTGTCCTTATGAAACACCAATAAGGTGGTTTACAGGACACAGCATGCAAGTCCGCAACACGGCAAACTGACATAATCGCCAAGAGAAGAGCCATTTTCCACATCAACAGATGTAGAGGAATAGTAGCCAAAGACTCAAAGGAAGGGCGCTGAAGGACACCCAAAACCAAGTTAAGATCCCACTGAGGAGTGGGAGACTTGAAAATAGGATGAGTATGAGCAACGCCCTGGAAGAAAACCTTGACCTCAGGAAGGATGGCAATGCACCTCTGAAAGTAAACAGAGCAGACATCTGAACCTTAAGGGAAATCAAACTGAGGCCCTTATCCACACCATCCTGCAAAAAGTCCAGGACCGTAGATAGATCAAATTCCTGAGACAGGTCCCTGTAAGCACATCAGGACAGAAAAGTCGACCAGACAAGATGGTAGATCTTGGAAGAAACAGGCTTGCGGGCACTGAGTATAGTAGCCACCACACGAGAAGAGAAGCCCTTCTACTTCAATATTGAGGATTCAATTTCCAAGCCCTCAAAGCTAGCCAATGAACATCCTCCTTCCACAGGAAACCCTGTAGAAGAAGGTCCGGACGGTCGGGGAGCTGAAAGGGCTCCGCCACTGACAGATCCAAGAACTCCGGAAACCAAGACTGATGAGGCCAGTATGGAGCAATCAGAATGACTGGGCAACGCTCCAGTCGTAGTTTCCGTAACACCCTGTGTAACATGGGAAGGGGAGGAAAGGCCCAAGGAATGGACATTGCGTCCACCGCCATAGCCAGAGGGTCCCTCCACCGAGAGCAGAACACTGGAACCTTCCTGTTGTGTCTCGTCGCCATTAGGTCGATGTAAGGGGGACCCCATCACTGAACAAGGAGTTGAAACACTTGTGGATGCAACTCCCACTCTCCGCTGTCCACTGTGTGTCGACTGAGGAAGTCCGCCATGACGTTGTCTACGCCTGGAATATGAACTGCAGATATAGCTGGCACGTGATCTTCTGCCCAGGACAAAATAGCCTTGACCTCTAGCCAAGCAGTGAGACTTCTTGTTCTGCTTTGCTTGTTGATGTAAGCCACGGCCGTGGCGTTGTCGGACTCCATTCGGACTGGACAGTCTTCTGGCTGAGATGTCCAATGTCTCAGGGCATGAAATATCGCCCGAAACTCCAGAATGATGATCGGAAGAAGAGATTCCTCCGGAGACCACCGACTCTGAGCGCTCAAGGACCCCAGGACTGCACCCCAGCCAGAGAGGCTGGCATCCGTTGTCACCTTTGTCCAAAAGGTCACCAGAAAGGACTTGCCCTTCAGCAGAATGGAGAGGTCGAGCCACCATGACAAGCTCAGTTCCACATGAAGAAGAAGGGAAACAAATGATTTCCGAAAACCTGTTGACCCTTGCACACCTGGATCACAAACCTCTGGAGCTCCCTGGTGTGCGCCATGGCAAACGGAACCACTTCTATGGTGGAAATGAATTTCCCCATCAGAGACGATAGCTTCTGGACTGGAAGCAGATCCTGAGACAGAATCGTTGAAACCCTGTGGGCGATCTGGTGAGCCACCTCGTCCGTGAGGAACACCATACTCTTCTGAGTGTCGAAGAGAAGACCCAGGAAGACCAGATGCTGGGATGGAACCAGATCTGACTTGTCCAAGTTGATGATCCACTCGTGATGAGTGAGAGCTTGAAAGCAGTTCTGAACTTGCTGATGAAGAAGTTCCGCAGAGTGGGCTTTCAGAAGCAAGTTGTCCATGTATGGAGACCTGAGGAGCTGTTGTCCCAAATGGAAGGGCTGAGAACCGAAAATGGCCCCTGTCGCAGGCAAACCGGAGGAACTGCCGGCTCTCTGGATGAATGGCAATGTGTAAATACGCGTCCTGAAGATCCAGAGAAGCAAGGAATTCCCCTGGGGACATGGCAGCATTCACTGTGCGTAGAGACTCCTGGCAATAATGAGTCTGGGTCACAAAGGAACAGAGGTCCTTCAGGTCCAAAATAGGGAGTCAACCGCCGTCCTTTATGGCGACCGCAAAGAGGTTTGAGTAGAAACCTGAATCCCTGTCCTGGAAAGGTACGGGCTGTAGAACATCCTTGTCCAGAAGAGCCTAACCAGCGATGTCGAACAGACAGCGTTTCTCTGTACCCTGAGGAGTATGAGAAGGACGAAAACGAAAGGGAGGAAGAGGAATGAAAGGGATCTTGTACCCTACCCTTCTGTCACTACCTGTAAAACCCATAGGCCCGCCACAGAGTCCTCCCAAACGCTGTGATAGTGACGCAGACGACCACCCACAGCGAAGCGCGGACCCGGGTTCGGCGAGTCATGCCGAAAAAGTCTTGGAAGCCTTGGAGGAGACCTTGGGCTTCCATTGTTGTTTGGGCTTGGAGGAGGTAAGCGGAGGTGAGGTAACCTCCTGGTTCGCCGGACGTGTCTTATTCTGAAAGGAACGAAAAAGCTGGTTACGCTTAAGCGGCAATTTCTTCTTGGGAACCAAAGGTAGAAGAGTACTCTTACCCCGTGGCCTCACTGATCAGATCCTTAAGATCTGGCCCAAACCAAGAGGTACACTGAAAAGTCAGAGAAAATAAGGCTTTCTTAGAAGCCGTTTCAGCAGACCAAATCTTGAGCCAAAGAGCTCGCCTGGCCACCACAGACATGGTGGAAACCATAGCCATCATACGGATGGCATCAAATAAGGCAGCCTCAGATATGTTGGCAAGGAGACGCATCTTATCTGAAGTAAAGGCATCCTGATGGACAGCCTTGGTGAGCTGTTCAGTCCAGACCGCAATGGCCCGGTTCACCCACGCAGCAGCAAATGCTGGACGCATACCAGAACCAGCAGTGGCAAAAATGGACTTGAGCGAAACCTCAAGTTTCTTATCAGTCCAGTCCTTCAGTGTAGAGGCATCAGAGACTGGTAACGCAGTAGATTTGGATAGCCTGGAAATAGGGGCATCCACTTTGGGAGGATGAACCCAGTGAGCAAGCGCAGCCTCAGAAAAGGGATACAGCTTAGCAAATTTTCTGGACACAGAAGCTTTCTTGTCCGGGGATTTCCACTCTTCAGACACAAGGCAGTCAAGAGTGGGGTTAGGTGGAAAGTATGTAAGGGTCTTAGCAGGCTCCTGGAATACATCAGAGGGATCAGAAGGAACCTCTTGAACTAGGGGAATGTTGAGTAGTTAAAACAGCCCTGATTAGGCCCTCAGCGGAGGGTTCAGGATCAGCCTCAAAAGGGTCCCCAAGAAAATGAGAGGACTCCAACACAGAACATTCCTCAACATCTGAGTCCACCAGCAGTTCCTCCTCAGAGGAATCTGACATGTGAGGTACTCCCTGAGGTTTAGGCAGGGAAGACCCGACTGAGGAGGGGGCCTGCCTGTAACTGGGATGGAAAGAGTTGCAATGTGGCCCTAAGGTCCCTAGTTGCAGACTTGAACTCTTGCACTCAAGCTGGCACTATGGCATGGCTGGAGGTTCCTAGAATGGTGTCAGGGACATCAGAACATGCTGGGCATAAATGACCTGAGAATTCTCTAGGTAGCCCTGAGTGACAGGAAGAGCAATGCACAATGGGGGATACAGAGACCCTACCCTCCTTAGTCTTAGGTCTAGCCCCAAGCTCCAGCAGTATAGACATTCTCACAGTGTCAAAATAACCAACTGTACAATAAATCACCCAGTTATAGTGTGTAGGATTAAAATTTCACCCCAGAAATCACTAAAATAAAATTACCTGGCAGGCAAAGGGTTAATCTGCAGACGCGAGAAGGAGAGTCCAAGCTCTGTGTAGGATACTCGCCCAGAAACACACACATAATGGCTGCCGCGGCGGAAGCCAATCAGAAACAAGGATGTGAACCAAGTGCTCATGGTTTTTCCCAAAAAGTACCCTAAACAGTGACAGAAGCGGAGGGGCACTGTGAGACAAGTGGACCTGCAGCACTCAAAGGGTAGCTCACCTTTCCTGCAGATCTTCTTTCTTCAGATTACCATGGAGCAAGAAGTACCTCAGTGGGTAACTCCTGGGGAAGCACTTGGAATCAAGATTTTCACTCTCAGGGCTTAAGGCCCACAAAAAGCACAGGGATACTGAGCTAGCCACATTGAAGGGCATTTGTCAGTCATGGTAATCCGCCTAATGGTGGTGGTATTCCATATCTGACAGAAAAATTAAAAAAAAAAACTATAGCAGAACTGTTCTCAGCCTGGTGTTGTCTTCACCAAGGAACAAATCTTTCTGGAGCTGATTGGCTAGCTGCAGCCAAGAAGGGAAGGAGGCTCCACCCCCTGCATACAATTTGAGAATTGTTCCTGCCTCCCGGAGTTACCAGTAACCTGTATTGGACGACAGAGAAACATAAATTCCTATATAACAATTGAAACCGACACAGCCAAGGATACACAATTAAAAGGTTGAATTGTTGCTCGGTTTGAAAAATCCTATGCTTGTTTATAATTTAGACCCTGAGTGCAAGTGCGACATCCAGCTCTCTGAATACCACAAAGTATTTCCTGTAGCCACATTTGAAACATATGGACAAAGTAAAAGTTGAGCAATTCTGGGACAAAACTGCACACAAATGTGCAAATAAAAAACCCACTGATCAAAACAGAGCTTTTAATCTCTTGAATGTTAGAGAGGTCTCAACAATTTTCTAGCATTCAAGAGGATTAACATTCAGTTGGGGACTTTCACTTGCCTGCTGAAGTGCTGTTGGTTTGCTCCAAAACAGTCAATCAGTTTTCAGGAACATAAGATTGTAGCAGTACAAACTGTGTTTTACACATATGAAGAATTTTCTCTTCAACCATCCTTCCATTTGACTCCTCACACTTGCTATTTGATCCCTCCCATTTCTGAGTACTCTCTCTGGATCACCTTTATTTCCCCCTGGCCCCTCCCATTTTGAGTCTCTTATCTCACTCTTGACCTCTCCCTTTTGCTCCTGATCTCCCAACTTTCTTCTCTGAGTCTCAGACTATTTCCTCATTGTTCCTGCTCTGCCTCTTTCTCTTCATGTCTCATCTTCCTCTTCTGATACATCTAATGAAATCTCCCTTTCCCTTTTTGCCTTTGAGAAAGGACTACAAGGTGGATTGTACAAATAGGGTGGAAGAGGGATGGGTGGGTGGAACAAACTGCCCCCCCCCCCACACACACACACACACACAATATGAGCTGAAAGTCTTGTCTCTGCAACATAGTGTTTTTGAAAATCCTTCACTGGAGGGGCAAACACAGATAATCAATGTGGGTATCATTTTTCAAAAAATTATCCCATTGTTAAGTACACTTGCTAGCAAAGCTTCAAACATCAATGTAATTTGGAGATAGTTGTAAAAATACCACTTACCCAGTGTCCCTCCAGTGTTGCCAGCACTTCTTTGCCCAGCTTGATCTTCCCTGATATTTGATTAACACTATCATCACTGCCTAAAAATGGCTGCAAGACATTTAAACAAAACAGGTTAAACAAAGGAATAACAAGAGAGATCTAGTCAAGACCAAACCAGTAACGATTTAAGCATATAAATGATTAAAAGTATTATGTAAAACATAAATAAACAAGAATATAGAACTGGCACAGAAAGCTCACCAAAGAAGCTATTCCTCTTTTTTACGTTAACAATGGATATTGTGCCAACACACAAATGTACAGTACTATAGGCAGTGTGCTTATTTACTTATGCTTTCTGGAAACAAAATTGTACAACTGGCAATAATCTGCAATTACTATTGTTAGCCACGTGGATAATACGGAGACCTTTACAAAAGCACACACAATGTATGGAAGTAGAACATCCAGCTGTCTCATTCTGAATCATTAAACCGCTTGTCATTTGAAATTAGTTGGAGTTGGGGGGTATGTGGAAGCACAGCCTTCTATCTAAATCAACACACTTGCAATCATAATGCCATGACGAACACTCAATCACTGTGGCATAAAATTTGTAAGCCAGTATATTCTTGGGATTTGTATTATATTCAGTATTTATTTCTCATATACTATTACTTACTTATTACTTGGTAGATGTTTGGTATATATCATCTATTAACACATTATTCTATATGCAAATACTAGGATTGCCCAGTGGATTATTAATATGTGTGATACATATTGTTTTAATAGCCCACTAAAACAGACTATTTCATTACCTACCACTAATGTTTAATCTTTCCAAACATTATATAAAATATGTATTTTCTTTTTTTCTATTTTCTCATCCTCCACATCTAGCATAGGTTAACACAGTAACGTATTGCTAAACAATGTGCTGCACAACCCTCTGTTCTTAAAGGATTACTGGTAGATAGTGTGGTTGATGTATTATGAAGAAATGGAAGCATTTCTGGGTCACACCAGATGGGACATAAGGGATAAACACAACGTTCTATTGGCTTAAAAAGGGTATTTTAATCTTTTCTGACTAGAGAAGTCTCCAGTGCACTATGAAATACCACTCTAATGTTCAAAAGCCCCACTTAATTAATTGGTGATGGGGAGATTAATCTGTTCCCTATGCGGTTGTTGGTTTGCCCTAGCATTGCTCCAGTTCTTCATTCATCAGCAAGTGTTCAGTAAATAGTTGAACAGGTGGTAGGAGTTTTAGAAAATCATTGAACATGAAGCTGAAGACAGACAGGCACATAAGGTTTGTTTCACATGTACATTGCAGTTCTTTAGATTCTAATGTCTTTGATGCTTTGCAGATGACCTTGGAGAGGACATCCAAGCTGCTAAACACTCAATGTACAGACAGCAAAGCTGTACATGAGAATTATATAACTTGAAATCAATGTTTTGACAGCTGCATTTGTGCAAAAATAATACTGATACAAATATGCAATAAACTAAAGAAACAAGTAATAGCATACCTTTAATTTAAACTCAAGTATGGCACTATAACTAGTTTTCTCACACATTATGGTGACATTTCCTCCAAGCTCGAGTGTCATTGTGCCATAAAGAATACCTAAAGAAACAAAGATCCCATTAGCACTGCACCAAACACGTTTTGTACACTTATAATGCTTTAGTGAGTAGTTGTGTCTTTACCTTTGCAGTGAGCGTATGGCATGGTCATCATATAATCCTCTCCCCTGTTCAGGAAACTTAGCCTCCCTTCTCCTTCTAAAAGGGCAGACAGGGAATTGCCTGGTGGATAAGGATCACTGACGTTAATGAATGACATACCGAAGACAAAATAATAACAATATTCTTAATTTTAAACTGGTATGACAGACAACCCTTGTTTTTCTAAAATACGGAGTATATAAAACCAATAAACTGATACTGTGTTGAATGCATGTGGTTTCATAAACAAAGGAAGCAATGCTGTGTAACAATGATTCTAGACCAACATGATTCAGATCTTTATGACCTTTGACTTAAAGGGATAGTAATGTTTCACAACAAAAGCAGCTCTGAGTATTCTTCATAGTATCTGGGCTATGGATAGTGTCATTTCAATACTGTCAGAGTTGTATTGGGGGGCTGAGGGGAGGCAGCATAGCATTCAAGAGGTTAAAAGCCCCATTGAGGTCAATGGGGAAATTGTATTTGTCCTCTTTGATGCAGTTGGTGTGCTCCAACAGTACTCCCTTCTTGGTTACAGCCAAAACGCCTTTAAACATATTTGAGGTATATTTGACCTACACAGGTCTATGAATGTCTGATAGAAGGAGTTGTAGATAAAGGAAAAAGTGATTTTTGTGTATCCTTTTTTCCTAGTCCATGTGGAACACAGGAACCATAAGGGTAAAGTATCCTCCTACAGGAATACAGGACATGTGCCTTAAAAGGCTCCGTGGAGGAGGAAGAGGAGACTCCCTCCCTACTCTACTTTACACCTACCAATCCAGTTTCAGCAAACAGCAAAGATTAAAAAAAACAGAAGTGAGGCAGGAAAGGGGTTCATGTTTACAAGAGAACCCAAAGGATCTCTCTGCCTGAACACAAACAACTTGTTTGTCTCCGGGATGGATGTCCTGTGTTAAGTACGACAAAATTCCCTTTTCTCTTTTGACCTAGGTGGAACACAGGAATAATGAAGATATACAAAAGATATCCACCAAGATTCCAGAGAGGGAAAGAGAAAAAACTCTCAAAACAGAAAAGAAGAGAAGGATGCCTGCACAGGCCAAAAAGCCTCTAGCACAATCTGTGAAAAACTGGCTTCAGCCAAAGCCAGAACACTGACATGGTACTATCCAACAAATGTGTGAAGGGACAGACATGCCGCTGCTATGCATAAGTGCTCCACAAAGGCCTGGTTCTTGTAAGCCCAACATGCACCTACTACTTTGGTGGAATGAGCTGTAACCCTAAAGGGGAAAGATTTGTTTCCTGTGGACTTAGGCCTGATGAATGGTTGCCTTAACCTAGGACACCACTGTCACCTGAGACGCAACTAGGCCTGCACAAAGGACCTCAGGAATGACAAGAAGCAAGTCCAAATTGCAGAAAGGCTTCATGGGTGGAACTTATAATCCCCGCAAAATAAAGCTCCTGCTAATGTCTGTTAGAAGCAGCCATACAAGAAAAAGGAAAAACAAAACCCTGGATAATGAGAAAATCAGAAAAAACTTAAAAGAGACAAAAAACCTTGTGCAGGAATTATCAACACTATCCTATGATAATTAACATCAGAAAAGGAGGTTTACAATACAAAGCCTGTAGTTTCGGCACATACTGAACATTCACAAATTCAAAAAGGAAAGCAATCATAAGAGTCAATACCAAAGAGGAAATATAAAGGCTCAAAAAAGAAGCCTTCGGACAGCCCCCCAAAACAAAGGTCCAGTTCCACGGAGGAGTGGAATCCCTAAAGGCTGGATAGGCATGAGCCATCCAGGCATTAAACATGCACATCCAGAAACAAGGCAATGTGAATCTGAAATGACACAAATAGTGTAGAAATGAGGACCTTAATAGAGATAAGATTAAAGGGATAGTAATGTTTCAAAATAAAAGCAGCTTCAATTCATCTTCATAGTATGTGTGCCATGGAGATTATCATTCATACTCTTGAACTACAACTCTGACAATACTGAAATAACAAAGTATCCCCCTCCCGCCCCTTTTACCTAGTGTAAGCTGCCTCCCCTCAGATGTGGAATCCGGTCTTGAGACCAGACAACTAACAGCAAGGGACAATCTTCTTACTGTGAGAACAACGAAAGCCCTGCCCCCTTGACAGGTTTTTCCCTTATGTTAATTGAAGATTTGTGCCTCTCTGCAATCCACACGGACACCACCTTACTGTTCTGAGATGAGCAGTGTTATATCAGTAAAAGGGGTGGGAGGGGGATACTTAATCATTCAATTACTCTTGAACTACAACTCTGACAGAACTGAAATAGCACTCTCCATGGCACAAATACTATGAAGAATAATTGGAGCTGCTTTTATTATGAAACATTACTATCCCTTTAAACTCTTGCTGAAGTCAGGCTAAGAACACAGTAAGGGGAAAATAAATACAACCACAATCCCTGGCCTTCACACCATTGGAAGAACAAGAATCATACTCTACAGTATGCCTTGGAGGACACTGGCTTGTAAGCTATGATCATAGTGTCAAAACACAGAATCAGAGAAACTTTTCTCCCTCAGGATACTGGCTACAAGATTCAAGTCATCAAAACCAACTTCCACTCCTCTGGGAGACTGGAAGAAGCAGCAGCTGAAACAAACACCCAGCTATAGAAATAGTGAGAAGAATTTAAAAATCAGTCCCAGAGGTTCCAGAATGGAGTGATCAGGACTGCATAAAAGCCTGTTCCCTGCTGACTTTCCTTAGTACCATGATAATCAAAGGAAATGTAGGAAACACATATTGCACAGCAACCTTCCACAGAACGAGCATTGTGTCCACAAAAAGAATGAGAAGGGTCCGCGGAGCTGAAGCAATACAGGGAAACCCAGAGTTTCACCAGAGGTCCAGTCATGGCTGGAATACCCCAAAGACTGACCATGGGGATAAACACAATCTGGTCAAGTTCCCAATTCTCAGGAACTTGCCAGCGATGGCTGAGTAAGCCCACCACAATTTTGTCTACTGAACGAGAATGGTGGAGAGGTGCATGCGACCTTCTGACAATGCCATTGCACCCCTGATCCCTCCCCATGGTGGTTGATATAGACCACCACCACTGAACTGTCAGAATTAATCATCACTGGTAAACTGTGGAGGGACTGTAATGCAGAAGAGTGAGATGAGTAGCCTGGCGCGCATTGATGGGTGAAAGATTCTCCCTCTTGGTCCAAAAGCCCTAGGCCATCTGAAAGTAGCAAGCCAGCCAGTCTGGCTGGCATTTGTCATGATCAACACGCAATTCTGAATGACCAAATGCAATTAAAGTGTCCATTGAAAATCTGATTTTGCCTGGTCGAAGAGAGATCTGGCACGGGAAAAAAGATAACATTGCTATCTGGATCAATTCCTGAGAATCTCCAACTGCAGTTCAGAGTATGGAATTGTGGAAAGGGTACTGCCTCCACAGAGGAGACTAGAAACCCTAACAACTTCATGTACGCTTCACTATTGCAAATGGGAGAAAAAAAAGCCAGAGGCACCTGCTGGGACAAAGATGGAATCAAAATGACCAGCCAAGGATGCCAAGACATGTGTAAAGATCCTGAGAAGCAGACACCAGACTAAAAGGAAGGGCAGTGAATTGCACGAGATGGCTTGGAAGTCAAACCAAAGAAAGAACGGAGGATATGCAAGGATAGGAATAAGAAGGTAAGTGTCCATTAAAACCCAGGGGCCCAACCCCCTTGAAACACATAGCAGTGATGGTGGAGAACAAAAACTCCCTCTTCAAGGAAATAAATCACATTTAAAAATCGAAAGAAACTCTGGACATGAAGGACGACATGGAAGAGCCTCAAAAACACATTAGCCCTCCAAGGATAAAATCCACATATTGTGGAAAAGACACAGTTGAACTCTGTATGCCTGATGTGGACCAGATTCTGAGTATCATGCCTACCCAAACCTAGGTTTCAGAGTAGGGTGCGTCTCGACTGCCGTAGGAGTAGACACCCTGGGTGCATAACTGTACTGGTAGGGGTTAATGGGGGAAAAAAAAAAAAAACACACATTGTAAAAAAAAAAAGGAACGCTGGGGGGGGGGGGGGGGGGGGGGGTGTAACCTAAGGTATCAGTACACAAATACCCCCAGCATCATGGCTAATGAATTTCTACGATTTTGGCCTAAACAACTGCCTGCCCATGAATGAGAAAAAAAAAACAGGGACTTGTTAGAAAACTGGTCTGCTGACCATAGGTTTAGCCAAGGGAAACAACATACAGTAACAGGGAGTGCTAAGGACTTCACAGTAAGCCTAGCAGAAAAGTAAGATGCACAGTAGTCTCAAGTAACTCAGAAACAGCCAAAACAACATCCACTCCTGATGAGTCCATAGGGGTAGACTCTAAGAGTTGTATCCCCACACAGCCCTGGCCCTAGAAACCAAAGCAACAGAGAGGGAGAGACACTGAGTGTTACCAGAGACCATAAAAACTCGCTGTTAGGCACTTATCTGCCTGATCCATAACGATCACTGCATGCGCTAAAAGCAGATGAGATGGGAGTGAACTATTCTCAAGAACTGTAAAGGGCCAGTTACACAATGGTAGCAAGTAGTTAGGCCCTACTGGTTTATTTTGTTATGGCTGCCCATGTTGTGTAACAAAACAACCTGACATGGTTTCCTCCTTAAAACTTAGTTATTAAGCGAGTGTCAACCAACATATTTTGCAAGATATATATTGATCTTAAGGCTGCATTCAGCAAAGCAAAGTAACTATGGAGAAACAAGCTGCACCACAAAAGACAAAATACCCCAAATTCCCACTGATTTAAAGGGGCTTTAACTGCTTAAATACTAGAGCAGACTACATTGCATTACTTTGCATTGTTTAAACACCATATAAATTACATTGATTGATAGGTAGATCAAAACAACTTTTAAGAGGTTAAGGGTTTCATTTAACCCTTTGCAATATGTTGGATACCTCTCTCTGACACTGTAAGGGTTAAATCAATGGGATTTTTAATTTCTCCACATTTAATACTCTTAAGCCACTGTGAACATTTGTCTATTTCATATAACAGTGTATAATATTGTAAATTCAAGGGTAAATAATTCATAATGAATGGCAGCTACTGGGTATTTTGTAAATATTTAATGAAGGTTCTTTCCATGAACAAAGCAATATTTGGAAATGAGAAACCAAGGTAAACAAAACAGCATTTGTCTCAGGCATTGGCTGCGAGAATTCGTCAGCCTTCTGCCTGAAATCCATGGTCAAACTTACCGTAAAACTTGGATTTGGCCAGAATACTCCCACTAAGGCAAAATCCATCTTTTCGGTTACTGACATAGAAGGCAGATACCGGGGGATGATGGGATACCTAGTGAGTAAAAACTGAATATGTAATTGATCTTAGCAGTACTGTGATCTCACTACTAGGGATGGCCGCCTATCATGAGATGGCTGTACAGATCCCAAGCTGAACAGGTTGACATGCCACTAGTTTGCATGGAACATGAATTAAACACACCTGAAACTAATACAATTCATTTAACCCCTTAAGGACCCATGAAGGTCCAGGACCATCATGGCTTGTTTTCCGTTAAGGACCCATGACGGTCATGGAATTCCGGGCTGCACGCCATTCGGGGAGTCCGGAATTGGATTCAAGAAAATAAAAAATGGCCCATGGTCCTTAAGTGACGGCCTCGTGTGTGCATATGGGAATTTGCAATGTGCTGGAGACCTCTCTAACATTCAAGGGATTAAAATTCCCATTTAAATCAATACAAATTGTATTTGTGCCCTATGTTAAAGGCAGATACAATGGATACAATTAAAGGGATAGTAACGTTTCACAAAAACAGTAGCTCCAATTAATCTTCATAGTATTTGAGCCATAGAGAGTGATATTTCAATACGGTCAGAGTTGTAGTTAAAGAGTAATTGAATGATAACGTTTCCCCCTCCCACCCCTTTTACCTAGTGTAAGCCACCTCCCCTCAGATGTGTAATTTGGTCTACAGACCAGACAGCTCACAGCAAGGGACAATCTTCTTACTGTGAGAAAAATGAAAGCCCTGCCCCCATTGACAGGTTTTTCCCTTATGTTAATTGAAGATTATCCCTCTCTGCAATCCACTTCGACGCCTTCCTGCTGCTCTGAGCTGATCAGTGACATCAGTAAAAGGGGCGGGAGGGAGATACTTTATCATTCAATTACTTGAACTACAATGCTGACAGTACTGAAATAACACTCTCCATGGCCCAAATACTATTAAGATTAATTGGAGCTGCTTTTATTATGAAACATTACTATCCCTTTAAGAGAAGGTTAGATGCAATTCTAGCAGAAAGGAACATTCAGTGTTATACTGTGTATTAGGTAAAAAAAAAAAAGTTCTGATAAACAGAGTAATATCCATTTAGTAGTAGAGAAGACTTATATAATTCTTGCTTTCTTGGTTATACTGTGGCAAAAGTTGAGCTTGGTGGACTTGGGTATTTTTTCAACCTAATTTACTATGTAACAATATTACTAGTTTGTTTGCTCTTGAATTACTCCTCCTCTTTGTACATGTCCATAAAACTGCAAATCATTTTTGCACTCTTCGGGATGTAAACAGACAGAAAAAGAGGAGCATTTCTGATGTAACTGCATGTTACGGGACCAATGCAAATCCCATTGGTTTAAAGGAGACTTAATTTCTTAAATGGCAGCAAGACCTCTGTAGCACTGAAGGGGTTAAGAGCACCATTTAAATCAATTGCTCCTCATGGCTCAAATAAGAAATGCTTCTCTTACACTTTGTGTATATGGGCCTAAATTACATATTTATTTCACTATGTCTGGGTTCTAGTCGAAAGTACACACGCACGCACGCACGCACGCACGCACGCACGCACGCACACACACACACACACACACCCCCTGGGAACTCTCCGGTTTTGCCCCGGAGACTCTGGATTTCAGACTGAATTACCGGGTCTCCGGGGCAATGTGTGGATCACCGGGTGGGCAGAGTTTAAATAGAAACTCTGCCCACTTGTGCTGCGTCCCGCCTGGTTTCTTCCACTCCCCGCCCTCTTAGATACATTTTGCAGGGTTTTTTTTATTTTTTTGTCCCACCCCCCCTCCGCGACTAAGCCCCGCCCCTTTTATGACACGCATCGTGTCATTTTCCTCCGAGGTCGGCACTGACAGGGTTACCCTCCGGGTAGCCCTGTTTCAAAAGTTCCCAGGTATGTGTATATGTGTGTGTGTGTATATATATATATATATATATATATATATATATATATATATATATATATATATATCGGCAAAAGTAAGATGGATGAGCCAGATGGATGAAGGGAAAAAGAAGGCATAAACAACCTTGTTCTCTTATACCAGTTGACAGTATAACAGCTGAGACATTAGTCTAGGGCTTAACCACTTGAGTGCCAGAGAGTAAAGCAACACATTGATCGCAGTGCATTGCAAACCCCTCTAGGACTCAAAGGCTTAATGTTGAGGCTAAAGCCAGCTCTTCTCTGCAAAAACAAGCATAAACTAAACAGTATACATTTAAAATCATAAATACATGAGCCAGAGGCTAAACATTCCATTTAAATCAGGTGTAGGGAAGCCTAGGCTCTCCAGCCATTGAAGACTGAAGCTCCCATAACCCCAAACCAGCCGTTAGCTGGTTGGAGGTGATGGGAGTTATTGTCCCTAACAACTGAAGAGGCAAATGCTGCAAATCCCCTAAATGCACCACCTGCATGGAGTTCACATAGAGCTTACCTGTTCTGCAATGTAAAACGTCTTGCTGTTTGTTCTTGGGTGGATCCATAAACAACGGAAGGTTTCTCCTAGAATAGGGTTGTATGGTTTCTTTAGACCCTGCAAATCAAGATGTGAATTGATCAGGGGTCTGGTTTAATGTTAAAAGCCCATAATTATTTCTAAGAGAAGTCTGTAACTGACCTTCATACATTAGTCAGGTGTATCTAGCTATAAAGATTTGGCATTCTGTCTGCAGCTTATTTTATATACTGATCTCTGCTGAAGTCTGCCTCTAGATCACACCACCTCACAACAAACAATGGGCTTCAATAGAACAGAATGTCTGCTCTTTATCGGATTGTAAACAATTAGCAGTGGGCTATAAGAGATAAAACGCACAGAAATAAACTGTATAGATATACATGATCCCTGTGTGAAGGTAAAGCAATCGGCTAAACAAATCAAGAACCCCAAATTCCTAGAGAATAGATCCCATTTAACCTCCTGTGAACGAGAGGAATATAAAACGCCTTGCACACCCCTCTGATCATTAACCCTTTGAGTGCCAAAGGGGTACAGAACTGTACCCCTCTGGCACTCAAAGGGTTAAAGAGTTAGAGGTCCATTAAGTTTTAAGTTGCAAAGAATAGCTATAAAAAGAGGTGTGTCTTAATAAATGGAAAAGGGGGAAAAAAAAAAAAAAAAAAAAAGGGAAACAAACCTTTGGCTTTTTGTAAAATCCCGACAGGTACCACTTCACTACTTTCTTCATCCTACTGTAGGGGTTCTCTTCTAAAGCCGCCCTGACAAAAGGACACAGTTGTTCAAAACTCAAGTTTAGTTTTTATTTTGTTCCAATGCTGGCTCAGCCTGGTACACACAGAGGCATTTACCCTCTGAGTGCCAGAGGGATACGCAATGCATTGCACTCAAAGGGTTAATGTCCTTTACTACCCACCAAGTTGGCTCTTTTTTAACCATCATTGATTTTACAACTTTCCTATTCATCATTGGGATTACACAGAGTTAGGACTAATTATGTAAGGAAGGATTATGTTTGTGAGGGATGCTCCTGGTGGCCACCCTCTAACTTACATACTCCTGCATGTGTTAGGGCTATCCACTGTGCTCATCTGCTCCGGCCAGCTCCTGGTCGCACTTTTTCTTCCTTGCGTATGTATACGAGATGCTCTGAGTCAGTCTCGCATCTTTTGCAAGGTTGATGTACGAGATTGGATGCTCCGGACTTACATAATTTGGTGTGCGAACAAGCATCTTTTGCGTCACGTGTCCTTCCCAGGCTATGCAAGTTCTCGCCTTAGGTTGTTCCTTGTTCAGTTGTTCTAGCGCCTCTGTACTTGTGACCTAGCGTTCCTGATTCTCCTGTTACTGATAGAGACTCTGTTCCTTAGCTTGAAAGATCCTGTATTTTGTGCCTCCCTGTCTACTGGACTCCTTGTTATTACCTCAAAGTAGTTCACTTATAGTTCAGCTGTTCTACTACATAATTACTTTACTTCAGCTTCCTGAATATAGAAAATACTCTCAAAAGGACAACTGCAGTAGCCTTGTAAGCACTTTGACTCAGCTGAATATAGTATTACAAACAGCAAGGGATTTCATTTGGTCCTATGAATCATTCCTGCCATGAGGGAAGGTACAGTACCAGGGATGAAAAAATAATAATAATGTGGATGATTAGAAGTGCTGCATGTTGTGTGAAGAGCAGATTCATTCCCTCCCTCTCTGCTGGCAGAAACTGAAATGTCTTCAGGATGAAATCTCAAGTGATTAAAGGGTTTAAAGCCAGAGGGAGCTGCTATGTTGCAATGAGAAGTAAGAACTGGAAATGACAAAGTAATAAGCATAGCACTTTCCTTAATTACTGAATGACTGCATATAATGCAGAGCAGACTGACTGAATTTAGAAATACCATTTGTTTAAAGGGATAGTAATACTTAAGATGTAAAAAAATATATGTTGTAGGGTTTATGTCCCCAAATAAAACAAGGGTACTCCCATTCATGAGAAATATTTTGGTAAAAAATAACAGCTCAAACTGTAATTTTTTAGGTACAATATCACAGTGACCTGAAAATATATAGTGGCTCTGTTGCTACACCATCCTATGGTGTATACTGTATATTTTCAGGCCGCTGTGATATTGCACCTAAAAAAAAGTCATGTTTGAGCTGTTATTTTTTAATAACATATTTCTCAGCAGTGGGAGTACCATTGTTTTACTCAGGGGGATAAACCCTACAACATATATTTTTTTTTTTTTTTTTAAATTATGTATTAATATCCCTTTAAATGCAGATGAATGTACTTGTGTTCCTCCTTGTCTAGCCACTGATATCAGGGCATCAATCAGAATCCCTACAGAAATATAAGTAGGGGAGTAGGTCCCCAATCTAATCTTTAGTTTATTCACAGAACCTCAGAATGCTCAGGTCAACTCCAACAGTATCACCTTAATGGTGAGCCGGCCTGCTATATTTTATTATGATATCTAAAGTGGAGCTGTCACTCCTGACAAACCTTGTTTGTTTTTCAGAGAATAAAAAATTGGTCTATATGAATTGCAAATCATTTATGGGGTTGTAATGTCTTAAAAAAAAACAAAAAACTATCGCTGTGTCTTTATTGTGCTATTTAAAAACACTTACTTTTGTGTAGTTCTAAAGTTATGAAGTGGAGAAGGATCCCCTGCCCGCCCCTTCTGGCTGCCTCACACTGAATGGCTAATGGTGTCATGAGACCCGACTGCTGCAGCAAGAGACAAACTTCATTAAGTATAGAGAAAACCCTGCCTCCGTGATGAAGGACAGCAGGGTTTCCCTTTGCATACTGAGGTTTGTCCCCATGCCCGGATTTATGAATAGGCAGACAAGGCACTTGCCTAGGGCGCCCGATTTTTAGGGGCGCCTTGCAATGCCGTTGTCACGCCCACAATTCCAGGTGCTGTCAGCTGAGTGAGAGCGTTTTGGTTTGTGCCGGCTCAGAGGTGGGTTTACCGGGTGACCAGCACTTGTGGGAACTTGTGGTTCGGCTCAGAGGCGGGTTACCAGTCAGCGCTACAGCCACAGCAGTTGTGATTCTGCTCAGAGGCAGGTTATTAGCGCAGCGCTACAGACAGCAGGCTGGCCAGTTGTTGAGGGACCGGATGGGATGGCAGTGGCAGGTGTAGCTTCCCCAACAGCAGCAAGTGCAGCATCATCAGGCTGCTATGTGAACTGCGCACAATTATATTTATTTCTGATGCGGATCACGCGGATGTACTGTACTGATATGAATGTAAATATCTCTGTTGGTTGCTACAGCACACACAAAAAAAAAAAATGTTATGTGGTGTTCCAAGCTTGTATTTATAGACAAACTTCACTTCCAAGTAGCTGGGCACGCAGTTAGGTGTATTCACTTTTATTAAGACATGAAAAGATAATCCAACATTTCAGTCCCTATCTGGGACTTTTGTCAGTGATATTAACTATCTCTGACGAAAGTTCCAGATAGGACTGAAACGTTGGATTATCTTATGTCTCAATAAAAGTGAAGTTTTATATACACTTAACTGTGTGTCCAGCTACTTTGGAAGTGAAGTACGTAGTTATGATTATGCTGTCTGTATATATACCACCACCAGGCCTGCACCTCACTATATATAATTTATAATATAGAAATGGGTGTGGTTAATGGAGGGGTGTGGCTAAGTGAGAGGCATGGTTAGGGGTGGGGCAAAGGTGGGGCTAGGGGCGCCAGGCGTTGTTGTGCCTAGGGGCAACCGAGATGTAAATCCGCCCCTGTTTGTCCCTCACCGCATCCGTCCGGACCAGAGAGAGCTGCTGAGTGATGTGGACAGAAGGGGAGGGCAGGTGATCCTTCTCCACTTTATAACTACACAAAATTAAGTGTTTTTACAATGGGTTTCTAATAATATAAATAAACTCTGCAATATAGTTGTATTTAGACATTACAATCCCTTTAAGAAACCAGTCTTTCAGTGGCACAGTGTGGCACTTTGTTATTCACTACACAGCATGCCAATTATTTTTGTTCAAGAGAATGTAGCATTTTCCTGAAACAAAGCTAGACCAGAGAGCCTATCACAGTAGGAAGTGCTGCTCACTCACTCTGACAGGAAGTCTGCATGGTAGTAGTAATCCGAGAGCTTGTCCAGGAAAGAGCGTGGTTCCAAGATAAAGGTTGGAAGCACTACTTTGGACAGATCCATCCCTGGTCGGACCTGCTTCAGTAGGGTCCATATCAGACTCTTGTGCTCTTCTGAAACAGTTTCTGTTTGAGATGCTTCACCAGCCTTAAAAACACATATTGTGAAAATGAATAATTATTAAAAAAATAACTTGACAACGGAATGTAGTCCCTTTGCCACATTGTAGAAAATGGGTTAGTATTAGTATCATACATGTTTTTATCACAACACAATTGTTTGCACTTAAAATAAGGATACATTTAATATCATTGTGTTACGCACTAGCATCATGCACTGTGCAGAAAAACAACATTAAATCCAGAGGATTGTCTCTTACCCTTTACCAAGGTATTTTATAGATGTACAAATTATATGTATAAGAGAGAATGTGAGAGTTGTTCTGAGACAGAGTGAATGTGTGTATGTTGAAGCAAGTCTGGCGCCAAACAAATGCACCATATGTAAGAAGTACTAATCCTAATGGGGCTTTAACCCCGGTAGTACCAACAGGGTGTTCAAAACATTTCTTTGCAAAGCATTACATACACATCTGGTCCTTAAAGGGATAGTAATACTTAAATGTATCTTTAATTCATATTGTAGCCCTTAAACAAAAACAACAAATTAAATGACCCCAGTGGCATCTCTCAAAAGTTTATGGTTTGAGAGATATCCGCTTTCAAAGTTCCCCCCTCCCCTGAAGTCATCACTCTAGCAGGGGTATCCGGTCCAAGGACCAGCCAGCGGCTCTGCAGCAGAGCCGAGATCACGTTAATGAAAAATAAATCCTTCACTGAAACGGTCTTCTACATGTGCTTGGAAACCTCTGCCTCCGCCGGTCCCGGGACTGAATTCCCCTGCAGTCAGCTAGAGTGCTGACGTCAGGGGAGGGGGAACTTTGAAAGCAGATATCTCTCAAACACCATAAAGGTTTGAGAGATGCCGCTGGGGCCATTTTAGCTATGCGTTGCATACCCATCTGGCACTCAAAGGGTTAAAAGTGGACCCAGATTTCTTCAAGTTTTAGGTCAATTTTTTTTTTTTTTTTTTTCTGCTATGCTCTGTTTTGACGAAGATGCTACTAGCTTGTGGCACTCCCACCCTCATGCATTACAAGCTTTCTCAGGGCAGGATGCCCCTCCACCCCATGGTCTAAGATTTGTCTGCACGTATAAAAAAACATCACCGATGACATTAGGAGGCTTTCCCCGATCCCGCCCACTCCTACCTGGAAGTGTGGGTAGGAGAGAAGGGAAAGGAGAAGCTCAGCATTTTCTTTGTGCGATCGGCTGAGAGATCAATAACTTTTGCATCAGGATACATCCTAATCTGCTAACAGTGCTCCCGCAGAAGCTCTGTAACCACAAAGTACATGACATGCCAGGACAGTCACCTGTCATCAGGGGGGAAAACGGTGATGTTAAGAACCTGTGATCACTGGGACCATGTCTGGATTCCCCTTAACTTAAGAGAGAGGGAGAGTGAGAGTGGTAGAGGGGGGGAGTATGTGTGTGTGAATAATAATAATAATAATAATAAAAATAATAATAATGTTAAAAAAGTATATTCCTTTCTAAAATTCATATTTACATTTTTTTCCCATAGTTATGTTTCACAATAAAAGCAGCTCCAATTAATCTTCATAGTATTTTGGCCATGGAGAGTGTTATTTCAATACTGTCAGAGTTGTAGTTCAAGAGTAATTGAATGATAAAGTATCCCCCTCCCGCCCCTTTTACTGATGTAACACTGCTCACCTCAGAGCAGCAGGGTGTGTCCAGGGGGATTGCAGAGAGGGACAATCTTCAATTAGCATATGGGAAAAACCTGTCAAGGGGGGAAGGGTTTTCATTGTTCTCACAGTAAGAATATTGTCCCATACTGTGAGCTATCTGGTCTCAAGACCAAATTCCACATCTGAGGGGAGGTGGCTTACACTAGGTAAAAGGGGAAGGAGGGAGGATACTTTATCATTCAATTACTTTTGAACTACAACTTTGACAATATTAAAATAACACTCTCTGTGGGTCAAATACTATGAGGATTGATTGGAGTGGCCGTTTTTGTGAAACATTACTATCACTTTAAATCACGCAAGCTTCTAAGAGGGAGAGCCAGTAATATTAAAAACAGTAGCTGTGTGCCATTGGGAAACAGCTGCCTGCACAATAATGGAAAGAGAAGGTGAAAATCAAGCTGCTCCAAACTATCTTTTTACCCAGATTTTGGCTGAGAACAGGGGACTCAGTTACCATAAGAAATTAGGCCTGTGCCATCTAGGGACAAATACTAAAAGCTGAAGAGGAGAAATCCTAGCTCAAACTAACCACAATAAAACCTTGAATGCTAGAGAGGTCTCCTAAACGCAATATATCTTTCCATTTGTATCCTATGGTGCAACTGGCGTGCTCCAAAACTGTTCCAATTTATCTTTCTGCATACAGATCCTAAAGTGAACCATGTAGATTATGAACAGTTACTAGTAGTGCGATTAGCACGATTACCTGCTCCATACTGGCAATAAGACTCAGACACAATGGCCTTTGCCAGATCCTCGCAATGTCACAGGGAGCTTTATCTTTTACAAGTGCAATACACATAATTGAAATATCCTGAGCCATATCATACTGATCCTGCCATGATGACAGCCCAGCAGCAAAGTGCCAGGCAATTCCTTTCTGAACAAGAGAAGCAGCAGTCTTGGGTGAGGTGCAACTGTTCTCTTTAATAACCTGTGAGCAAGGGAGCCACGTCTGGATTCCCCTTAAAATCTTAGTGTGACCAAGCAAAAGTCCAAATATATGCCTAAAGTTAGCTGCTTTTCTTGTTCAGAAAGGAATTACCTAGGACTTTTTCGCTGGACAGTCATCTAAGCAGAATCAACGTGATCTGCTTCAGGATGTTTCTTCTGTGTGTGTGGCACTTGGCAGGTAAAAGAGATTGAGCTCTGGGTAGGATACCAGTCCTGTAAAGCCTGCTATATATCCCCTGGAAAGCTCATTCTTAGCTGAGCATCTTTGACCATTGCTATACATATGCACATTACCCTTAGACTTAGTCTCACCAAGGGTTATAGGAGAGTCCAAACATGGACTATTTGCTCACAAGAGGCTAGAAGAAACAGCTGCCCCTAACTGATGAGGTAAGTAAAGGCTGAAATGTATGCATGGAGTTAGTTGCTTCTCTCATTCTGTGAGGAATTGCCTGGCACTTTATGGACAGACTCATATGATCAGGATCAAGTGCTTCAAGATGCTTCGTGTTTGTGTATGGCAAAATATTGCACCCTGGGTAAGATAAGCTCATATAGAGCCTAGTACATAACATGGATGGCAGTTCAGCATCTGATTATTATAGTGTGTGTGTGTGTGTGTGTGTGTGTGTGTATGAAAGAGAGCAAATGTGTGTGTGAGAGCGAGGGCATGCGTGTGTGAGAGCGAGGGCATGCGTGTGTGAGAGCGAGGGCATGCGTGTGTGAGAGCGAGGGCATGCGTGTGTGAGAGCGAGGGCATGCGTGTGTGAGAGCGAGGGAATGCGTGTGTGAGAGCGAGGGAATGCATGTGTGAGAGCGAGTGTGCGCCCGAGTGCAGGTGTGAGCGCGCAAGTGCTTGCGTGAGCGCGCAAGTGCTTGCGTGAGCGCGCAAGTGCTTGCGTGAGCGCGACTACGCTCATGAGCGAGAGAGACTGTGTGTGAAAGAGCGACTGCGCACGTGAGAAAGAGCGACTGCGCACGTGAGAAAGAGCGACTGCGCACGTGAGAAAGAGCGACTGCGCACGTGAGAAAGAGCGACTGCGCACGTGAGAAAGAGCGACTGCGCACGTGTGCGTGTGTGAG
Organism: Rhinophrynus dorsalis; assembly: GCA_037306005.1. Lineage (NCBI taxonomy): Eukaryota > Metazoa > Chordata > Amphibia > Anura > Rhinophrynidae > Rhinophrynus > Rhinophrynus dorsalis. Next base: position 240,511,521 of record CM074721.1, read on the forward strand.
AAAGAGAGAGTGCGTGCACCAGGTGCATGTGAGCAAAAGTGTGCGAGAGTGTGCATTTGTGTTTGAGAGACAGTGAGAACGTGTGAGCGTAAGAGAAAGAAAATGTGTGTGAGGATGTGCGTGAGTTGTGAGAGAGTGTGCATGAGTGTGTGAGAGAGTGAGAAAGTGTGAGAATGAGAGAGAATGTGTGTGAGTGAGAGAGAATGTGTGTGAGAGGGTGTGACTGCAAAAGAGCATGAGGGAGATTGTGTGGGTGTGTGCAAGAATGTGCACACATAAGAGGGTGTAAGACAGCAAACACATGAAAGCAAAAAACAGCATGAGCATACAAGATAGTGTGCAAGACAGTGAACGTATGAGAGAGATTATAAGACAGAGTGTGAATTTGTGTGTGTATGAGAGAGTGAGTGACTGAGCACTCGCAAGACAGAATGGGAGCAAGTGAGGGCACAAGAATGGGTTGTTTATATGATTTTTCCTGTTAAGTAAAACAAAAATAATCCTACTGGTGGGAGAGTTGAGCAGTATACTACTTTAATTTGCAGCAATGTACTATCACTCAGTATGTAGAAAAATATTTCATTCCTCACCTCTCCAAGCTCTTCATGCACTTCTTCTACATAGGTAGTTTCTTTAACAAGATCTGTGGGTTCAGGATCAATGAAGGAATCATCCTGCCTCTCAGATGTGTCGCTGTCACTTTCCTCACTTTTTCCAAGCCCATCATTGTCAGACTCATCATGATCATGGTCAAGGTCTTTATCAGACTTATCAGAATAAGTATCTTGGTCTTTAAAGTGCTGGCGCTCAATTTCACTGTCATTCAGCCTTGACAAAGAAAGTAAAATCATGTCAGACTGGCCATGGTAAGAGACTTTATTAATTTAAATCCCAGATACCAATTGGCGTAACTGAAAACACAATGCCGTCAAGCTAAAACTACAAGGGACATTGCAGTTTGATGTGAAACATTAGCAGTGAGTTGAGGGGGATATTTTGGACATTATTTGTAGGAGTATAATAAAAGCTCCTTAGGCCATATTCCATAATAACTGCAACAGGCAGCTAAAATTTATCATAATGACCATTGATTTAAAGGAGGTTTTTATCCCTTCATTGCTTAAGTGGTCACCAAGGCAAGGCAATACTTTGGAGACCAAGGCAGCATTCAAGGGATTAAATGCCCCATTTAAAAATTATCAAAATTCTCATTGATTTATTTATCCCATACACATATCTGGGAGCTTTCAAAATAAGATGACCTGGAGATCATTGAAATGTTACCCCTTATAGTTCCCCATAGCATAGATTAAAAGTGATAACTCCCTCAGTGGTCTATTCCAGAGGTTCTACCATCATATTTCAAGGAATCATTTACAGGCCACAAATTAATGACATCACCACTTGAAACCACACAAGTCAAGCAGGATGTCTCCCTATGTTTCGGTTTCAAATGTTATCAAGTTAGAGACTAAAGAAGCAGTTAATTGGTGCAGATCATATACTAGGTAACACTAGACTCTCATACTAAAAATCTGGAACTTCACCCTGAGATCTGGGTCAAAACTCTGAGTCTTGGAGGTCAAACCCAGAGAGTTCCCAGGTATGTCGATATGCTGATTGTATGTTCCAGAACTGCATCTCTTCAGCTTGTAGAATAATGCTGTTTGGTTTTATTCATGGAGCTGAAGTGCAATTCTAGAGCAAACCAATTCTTGCGCAAAATGGAAATCCTTCAAATTCTCATTTATTTAAACAGGGCTTTTAATCACTTCAGTGCTAGCACATTGTGAAGGAATGAGTGGGGGGGACTTCTTTGGAATTCAAACATTTAAAAGCCAGATTAGCATCAGTGGGAATTTTAATTTCACCACTGTTATGGTGTGGTTAGTATACTCCAGAATTACACCTCTTTAGCTTGATGAACGAGGCCAATGGTCCTAACATATTTTACTAAATGGGATTCTCATATTTCATGTGAAACATAGGAACCTTAGGATAAACTTTCCTCCTCCAGGAGTGTAGGGCACTTGATCAAAAGAGCTGTGAGGCGATACTCCCTCCTTACCACTTCACCCCTGCCTTGACATGCTGAATTTTAACATATGGAAAGTAAACAAACAAAATATTTTCTAATATGTCTGTTTTTGTCTAATTGTTTGGACTTATTTTGAGTGCCTCGTTTTAATAAGCGTCTTTTCCTAAGGGTGACTTGGGGTTGTCAGTCTCCCTGGTCTACTCGTATTGTTTACTTTCCAGTTAGATTTGCTTATGAGTGCACCACAGTATTCACTGAGAATATTAAGCCCATTTATATTTGGTGTGCGCAGTAGAATTTCTTGTGTGAATTTTAACATATAGCAAAGGAGAAAGAAAAGAAACAGAAGTGTAACAAGATAGGGAATCCCCTGAACAATAGAAACCAAGAGTACACGACCCCCCCCCCCCGGGATTCACTGTTGGATTTTCCAGTGGAAAGCAAGAAAAATTGATTTATCTACATGTACACAAAAATATAATTTTTCTTTTGTCCTTTGTAGAACACAGAAACCTTGGGGAACTACCAAACATCCACCAAGATTCCAGGGAGGGAAAGAGAAAGTCCCCTAAAAACACAGACTAGTTTCAACAGAAACAAACTAGTACAACATGAAATTCAGGTTTCAACGGAAACCAAAACTGCAAACAGGAAATAACAGGTTATGAGCCAAAATTATATCAAGGTGGACACCTACATAGGCAAGGTTGCCAAAACTGTCTTCAGTCGAAACTAAAGCTGTGTTTGACAAAAGGCATGAAGGGATGACTACGTTGCCAAATGGCCACTTTCAACCAAGGTACTACTGTTACTTTAGACCCAGCCAAGCCTGCTCAAGGGTATTCAGAGATGACAAAAAAATGAATTAGACTTATGAAATGGCTGCTTCCGATAAAAATAGTACTTCGAGCATAATGACACATCCAAAATATGAAGCACCTGAACTTGTCTATAAGATGGAGAAGGAGAGAAAGAGGGAAGAACAATTTCTTGGTTTAAATGAAGCTTATAAGACAAAGCCTGAAGTTTGGCCACCTGCTGAACTGACAAAAAAGCCGACATCAAGAACCACAGCAAAACCGAAGATAAGGGATTAAAGGGAGCCTTCTGAAGCACTCTCAGAGCCAGGTTTAAATCTCAAAGGGTAGTAGTATCTCGAAAGACTGAGTAGGCATGAGCCACACCAAAGAAGGGTAATAAGGCAAAGTGGCTCTGGACAGGGACAGAAAGATGAAATCAGAACCTCAAGACAGACTTGGTCTTGGTTCTAGTAAAGACCATCCTGAAGAAGCCCAAAACAACCAGAAACTGGAAAGGTCACTGCAGCAACCCCCTGTCTTCAAGCCTCTTATAGCTCAAGGACCATACCTTTTGGTATACCTTAAAAGAAGCTGGATTCTGGGATTGCAACATGGTAGCAATGACATGCTAGCCTTGAGAATCTCGGCCTGTGGGATGACACAGCAGACTCAGAATCTAAACATATTAGCACAGAAGAACCCAAAACATTTCAGCCAGATAAAGATTTACAATATCTGAAAACCAAGTTAAACGGGGTCAGAATGGGGCAACCAGAATGACTTTAGCTTGCTCCATCCTGATTTTCCTCAGCATTCTGGGAATTAGGGGAAATGGAAAAAACAGCAATGCTAGGAGAAAATGCCATGGAATGACCATTCCATCTACTGTGAGAGCTAGGGGGTCCCCAGATCTGGCACAGAACTGAGGAACCTTGCTCTTCAGGCAAGAGGCCATTAGATCTATAGTCAGAGGACCCCACTAGAGAACTATTGGGTCAAATAAGCTCTGATTGAGCTCTCAATTGCTGGGATCCAAGTGTTAGTGATTGAAAAAGTCTCCCACGATGTTGTCTATCCCTGGGACATGAATGGTGGACATAGCCAGCACGTGGGCCATTGCCCCCATAAGGGTCAGACGAACTTTGGAACAAGTGGTGGCATATCTGGTTCCTCCCTGATGGCTAATCAAAGCCACCGCTGTTGCACTGTCAGACTGGAGCTGCACTGGTCATAACATTTGTAAACCCCTTGCAGCAGAGGCCAGCCTAAAGGGAAGGGTAGCAAATGGAAAAATATGGTATTCTAAGGAAAATTGCAGTAAAAGTAGATGACCTGCACAGATGGGAATTTGCAGATAGACATCCTTTATGTCTAGGGAAGCAAAAACTTCCTCTGGACACATGGTGGCAATAATTACATCTAGAACCGAGGAGCTAGAACAAAATGGTTTTAAGACTAGAATAGGATGGCATCTGGATATATATTTTTTTTTTTAATAGGAAATAAGAAAATGTTGTAATAGAATTCCGTGAACCTTTCCTGAAAATGAACAGGTTCCAAAACCTGCTTATCTAGCAGGGAAGAAACTGTGTCTAAAAACAGAATAGGCCTCTTGCAAGAGTCTAGACATGAAAAAAAACGACATTGAAGAAGGGACTTGAGAACTATGCTGTACCCTTCTGAAATTACCCATAAAACCCCCTGGTCCACCATGAAAAGAGAACAAAAGCCATGGAAAAATCAGACTACACCTTCTGTTGCCTGAGGTGGACTAGACCCCAGTGAGTCATGCGGACATAGGTTTGTCCGCTCTGGGCTTCTGTGCAGGCTTCTTGCCTGACCAGGCCTGTTTGAGTTTTAGGGTGGAACGCACCTGGGTTGCTGAGGGAATTGTTGGCCTGGGCTTGTACCCATACTGGCTAGGGTAGCGAATACCACACACACTTTTAGGAGTAACCTGAAGCAACAAAGTACTCTTGCCTCCGGTGGCATGGCTGATAAACATCTCCAGTTCCATGCCAAACAGCTGTTTACACACAAATGAAAAAGACAAATAGACTACTTAGAAGACTGATCAGCCAACCAAATCTTAAGCTACAGAGTTTGACATGCAGCCAGAGAGCTGAGGCCTTTCCAGTGATGTCAAAGGTTTCTTCAGTAAGATATGCATTAACCACAAGGATCTTAGATAAAATTACCACTAGATCCTGCTTCTCAGATGCGTCTGCTCGTACAGCATCCAGAGGCCGATTTCCCAAAACAGCCATAGCCCTTGCAACTTATACAATAGCAAAGGTAGGGCTTAAAGTGGCACCAGAGGTCACAAAAGTCGCCTTCAACAGATAATTCAGGCTCTTAGCCACCTGATCCTTAAAAGACGCAGGTCAAAGCTATATTCTTAAATAGTTGAGCATCTCTGACTTTTAATATACATATGCAAATTACCCTTGGGATCGGTCACCTCAAGGGTAATAGGGGGAATCCAGCATTGGACCCCTTGCTCACAGTGCTTAGAGAGATCAGCTACACCTCACTGACGAGACCCAACAAGGCCAAAATGTACATCTGGGGTTGGCTGCTTCTCTTCTTAAGAGAGGAATTACATGGCATTTCGTGGTTGGACTACTGTAATGGTAGGACCAATATGATATGTTTTAGGATATTTTCTCTCTGTGAAAGGCACTAGTGGGTTAAAAGAGATTGGGTAGGACACCATTCCTATAGAGCATGCAAATTTGTATTGCAGGTTTGTTCCTAGTTGAGCATCTCTGACTTTTAATATACATATAAAGCTATATTCTTAACAAGGAGAGATACTGGGGGATCCACTGGAGGGTGGAGTAGGGGTTGTAACCCACTAGACTAAAAGCGTGCAAAGGAAGGGACAGACTATTGTAAGGCTTCCACCATTCCTCTAAGAGCACAATCGCTAAAGAATGAGGAGATAAAACGGCAACCTCTTTTTTGTGTCTCTTGAAAATGTTAGGGGAAGGCTAATTAGAGACCTTAAGCACCGCCAGGACAGTTAGAATAAGACACGTAGCAGAAGAACCAGGAAGTTTCAAGTTCAGAATAGGACAACAGCTGCCATCCTTTTGGGAACTATGAACAGGCTGGAATAGATCTTTGTGAATCTTACCAGTGAAGAAACGGATACCGGTACAGCATCCAAAAATAGACTGTTTTGCTTAGGACTGTAAAGAAATTTGGACATAGAAACTATGTGGAGGAAGTAACTTCAAATCTATGCGGTACCCTTCCAAAATTACCTGTAAAACCGACTGGTCTGTCACAGAAACATCGCATAAGCTGTGGAAAAAATGGAGACAGCCTCCTCATGCAGAAGTAGGTTTGTCAGTTTTGGACTTCTGAATGGGCTTTTTGCCCACCCAAGTCTGTGTGGGTTTTGGAATGGGACACACATGGATTGCAGAGTGTAGAAGAGCACTGGTAACATACCCATATGGGTGGGGGTAACAAAATACACTCATCTTCACAGGAAAAATTGAACACTTAGGAGTGACCTGAGGTAACACGGTACTCTTGCCTCTAGTGGAATAACTAATAATCTTGTCCAAATCAAGCCAACCATTTGCCCACAAAGGAAAAGAAATCAAGGGCTTCTTAGAGATCTGGTCAATCAACTGAATCTTAACCCACGCCTGCCGGGTGTTTTAGATTCCTCTATCACCAATTAGTCCAAGGAAGTGCAGGGAAGAAAAACATCAACGTTTTTCCTTGCATATCCTAAAAATATCCAGGGAAGAGGAGCTAGAATTAGAAGCCTCCAATACCTTAAGAGTCTCTAGGACAGCCCAAATAAGACCCTCAACAGGAGTCAGGTCTTCCTAAGAGTCCTCAAGTGAAAAAGTCTAATCCAATTTGTCTGATTTAGTTTACCCTTCCTAAGAGAAATTTCCAATAACAGGGGTATTCCCCACTATAACATAACAAATGCCTTTTGGTGGGTGCAGTCTAAGACCCTTTAAATGGATGAGGGGATAGAACTGAGGAAATTACAGCTTTGATCTATGCAAGCCCCTGTTCAACAGGTGAGGGCCCGGCAAATGGACGAGGGCCCCAATCAAAACGTGACAGAGTACTAATAAATTCCGTAAGTAGCCCCACTAGACAAGAGGAGCAATGGGTTAAGGAGAGTCAAGCGGGTCCTTGAACCCTTAGTAGTTTTGGATTTGCCCATGTCTCCCTTGAGGTCAAACATAACTAGTGACCCCACAACAAGTCTTACAAGAGCAGAAACAATGAACATAAAGTGGAATAAAAGTGCTTAAAAAAAAAAAATAATTAAAACACTTATGCGACTGTAAATGGTTAATGTGGAAAGCAGGTGGGAGTAGGTAGCCTCAGCATAGCCAGCAGGGTTACAAAAGAAAGAGGGTTTAGCAGGTACCAACTCTTCCTATAAATAAAATGGCGAGGTGGCTCTCCACTTCCTGCCATACCAAATACCCATTAAATGGGAGAGGGGTCCCCACTGCACTAAGACACTGAGCAAGTCTAGAAACCCACTAAAAGATATGATTTGAAATTGCTACAAAGACAGAAGTCATCTCACTACAGTGCAGATGTGCTTAACTCAAAATGACTGCTGCACACATCTGTTCTTCAAGGTACTTCGGCCCAAAAGCAGCAATTGTATGTAAAAGAGAAGTAATGCAAAAACATCAAAGTAATTCTTCCCTGAGCAATGGGGCACCCAGATAAGCATATGAATGCAATAAGAATTCTGCTTATAAAATGCCAGCATTGCAGTGCACCAAAGGGGGCTCGATATGGGTGTAAGCAATCCTCCACAAAACCGGTCCTGAGAGTTCTGTAATTGGTTAATCTTGTAATAAGGAGGCCAGTAATAAGAGTTTTACAGCCCCATACCCCAGCAGAAAAAAAAACAAAAAAGGAAAATCTAGCTAAGAGACCTTTGCCCTGCTTCCATCATTGCAAGAGCACTTTTTCAAACTGAGCATGTCTGGGCAGGGGTGAAGTGGTGCAGACTGGGAGTCTCTGCCTCAGAGACAGCTTTTCAGAAGTGTCCTGTCCTCCTGAGGAGGGAACTTCATTCCATGGTTCCTGTGTAACAAATAGGACGAGAGAAAATAAAAATTGATGACATGGACATAAAAGGTGAGGAGGCTTCTGGGTGCAAAACCTTTTAAACACAAAGATATTATGTTAAATGTATTAATTTCTGATAACATTTGCTTTCAATTATTCTATGGTCATGTCTCATATATCTATCTGATAGCATCTCATCTTTCAGGCCAACTCTGCAACCCTTTCCAGGATACGCCACAACTCAGATTAAAAAATAAATAAATATTTTATATATATCATTGTTATCAAGTCCACAATATCATAATGTACACATAGAATAAATCTGCCCACACCTGTTTCCTTAGGATATTTTTTTATTAAGCTCTATCAGTTATTCACCCACTATGCTTGGACATCGTCTACTAACAGAAAATTCACACTGATGATGCCCTATCCAGTGTACTGTACCTTTCTCTTTATCAAAATTTCCACACCCAAAGTGTGACCACTCTATTCCATCAAAATGGTTACTGGCATTCTAATTTCTCACTTGCTGATCCCCATGTTCTGGTGCATACTACATAAATCCCTGCTGTGGCTCCATTATGATAAAGAAACATTTAAAATTCAAACACAAACCAATAAGGCCTAAAACTAAACTACACTTTTTAAATTCCCAAATACTTCCAGGGACACATCTACACGAATAATATGAAGCAATTCTGATGCAAACAAACTTAGGTACCACAGAGGAGAAATAAAAATACCTATTGATTTCAATTGGACTTTTAATCCCTACAAAGAGAAAGAGGTCTCAAATGTAACCCAAAGCAATATACAAATCAATAAGTGCTTATTTGCCCCATATAATTTGTGTGGATTGCTCCAGAAATGCCCTACTTTGCTTTGTGCTTATGACGTACCCTAAATCAGACCTTCTCAAAATGTTACTTTTCATAAACTTGCCTAACATCCTTTAAAACATGTCCATTCCAAGTTCCCTTAACATTCATTATCTCAAGCCCAGATTCTACTTCACAGGTGTTATCACTGGTTTTATATAAGAAATTTACATTGAAGTCTAGGGTGGAATTTAGAGATGAAACCCTTGAAAAAACTCTAAACTTGAACTGCAATGCAGGCCTGACTTAGGTCCAACTGTGCAGTCTTTGAACCTCAATCCTTTAAGGACCAATGGGGTATGCAATGCATTGCAAAACAATGTGTTGACAACCCTTTGGACCTTAAAGAGTTCACTTACTTTTGGTTACTGAAATACTGTATTTCACGCATTCTCATTGTTCCTACAGCTTGTAAATTCCCACAAGTCAGGCTCTCACCATCATTTACTGTATATCATTTTGTTCTTATGAGTCCTAACTATAGAAGTGTGTAGGATACTGCAGTAAATGATAATATACAAAGACACCACAGACTCCAGCAACAATCAGTGTGTTGATCACTGGTGAGAGATCTCTCTGTTTCATGTATAACCCCCTCAGCCCCCAAGAATGAAAGATCTGCATGTCACTGAAAAATATCCAAAAATACCTGAGGCCCTCTAGCTGCTCGGGACTACAGTTCCCACCATCCCAAGACAGTGACTGGCTGGAGATTTTGGCAGTTGTAGTCCACAGCTGGAGAGCCTCAGGTTGGCCTTCCCTAGCATAAATACACTTTGAATTTCCTTTTTACTGGTTCAGCTTCTGCATAAACAGTTTGACCAATCATGTCCACATTAACAGGTCTAAGCAATAAATATAGATCATGTACTGGAGTAGAGTCTGTATGTATCCATAGAGCTTTCTGACTGAGACATATTGTAACAAGTAGCACTGCCACTCTTCAGCTGTGTCCAAGTTGCAGAAACAAGCCACTCGAGAGAAATAAAAAAAAAAAAAAAAAAAAAATAAGAAAAAATTATTTAAAAATCCATAAGCCAATTTCATCAGAGGTATCCCTAATAAAAGTGGGATGTTAGCCACTAAAATGTCAGATAATGGCTACTTCTATTCTCAAATACATTTTTTGTAATTATTGGGATACCCCATTTCTGACCTTGGTGGCAGCTTAGAAGAGGTGTTGCTACTGGCTTAAGAACATTGATGGGAGTACCCTCTGCAACCAAAATGGCATCTAGTAGGGTGCCTTTATTTGTGGACTCCTGTGTCATAGTTTTCCCCTTTGAGGGCTACAATGAATTATGATGACATTTGCATCCAAGGGGTTAATTCCTGCATACAATTTTGTATTGAATACTTGAAAGGACATCAATAGATTCGGCACACATAAACATCTCAGACTGAATTATTTAAGCATGAATAGGAAAGTGCTATTGATTAGAATGGCATCATCAGAATATTACTCTCAAAATAGCAAGATGTACCCATGATGCACATTGTACTTACTGGAAGTTTTCATTGCTGTGGAGGTTGTTGGCTCTGAGCAGCCCATAGAAGTTCACATGGCTGTTATCTCCAGAAGAATTAAAGTCGTGCTCTTTCCCCTCTCTGATCATAGTGCGCTTGAGCAGGCTGGAACACTTCAGGGCCAACTCCAGAGCATCCATCCAGCACCTTCCTAATGGAGAAGGGAGTGTTATACATTACACAGTAATTCAGACACAGGATCGAGTGCAGCCATAAAAGAGGATTTTAGTCTTACCTGTTAAATCCTTTTCTCTTAGTCCATACAGGTGACTGGTAACTTTGGGTAGGCGATCCACCCCTTTAATTGTAAGCAGGAACAATTCTAGAATTGTATGCAGGGGGTGCAGCCTACCTTCCCTCCTTGGCTGCAGCTAGCCAACCAGCTCCAGAAAGATTTGAGACACTAACTATTGACTAGATAGTGAAGGGAAAGAAGACTCCTGTGAGCATGACCCCAAAGGCCCCCCACAGTCTGCCACAGGAGAGCCAAGCATGGTCCCTTTCCAGGGTGAGAGACCAATAACCTGTATGGACTAAGAGAAAAGGATTTAACAGGTAAGACTAAACTCCTCCAGGTTACTGGTAACTCTGGGATGTTCAACTATTGAGTTTCCCAGAGGCAGGAAGTAAGGCAAGGACCAGGCGCAAGGCCCCCAAAGTCACCAGAGCAGATATGAACTATCAGATCAGAGATAGCCCAACAAACAATGAAATGTCAACGGACATTGAATAGGGGTAACACCCCCCCAACTGTTACACAGCACACTGAACTAGAGCCAAAGGGGCTCAAAAGTGAAGGAAGCACCAAGAACCAAAGAAAATCCTAGACAGGCAAATCTGCCTCCAGGATTCTCCTCCCAAAGCTGGCATCAGCCAGTGCCAACACATCAACACGGCAGTGCTTCGAAAAGGCGTGTACCCCCTGGCACTCAATGGGTTAACTGCTGCTATTCTACCTAGAAAATGGAATTGGCAGACTGCAGAACTAAAGTATAATTTTCACCATTTTTTTTTGTTTTTTATTTAGTACTAGTGTAAAAGCCCATGTGCAAGGGTCATGGAGCAATGAGGTTAATGGCAGTACGCAGAGGAGGACCGGCCTCTTAACCCTTTGAGTGGCACTCAAAACTTTAACATTACCCGGCCCTAATCTGCGTACTGCCATTACCTCACTGCTCCACGCAATTTAGACGCCTTACTGACGCGATGCAATCATGCGCAGTAGAGACTGGCTGAACGCAGGCCGTCTCTACTGAGCATTACTGCATTGTGACAAACTTTCTGGCCCTTTATTATATAAGAAGTGCTTTACCAGGAATAGGACATTGAAATTTCTCTAGTTTTTAAAGTGGAAGTTTCACTTAAAATCAAATTTTGAGCATGTGTTTTAACACATAAACCTAGATTAGCGCCATTTTATTTATTTATTTATTTATTTTTTATTCTCAATTGTCTGCTAGTGGAGATATTTAGACTTTAAAATCGGGCACTTCCACGTTCTGTGGGACCCTGTATGTCCCCCGCATGACGCCACAGGACTTCCCAGCTGCCCCAGGGAATGCATTCCCGCTCCCCTTCATAGCTGTATTTCTGTGGGTTAACGTTACAGCAAACTCCGTTTACAATGCTACGGAGGTCGCAACCTCAGTAGCATTATAAACGGAGCCTGCAGTAATGTCAGCCCACAGAAATACAGCTATGTCAGGGACATAAAACTTTAAGAAACAGCGTTACTTAAACTTACATTAACCGTTACTTAAACATTTTTATCATCGACCTGCAAAATATCAAGGACATTAGGTGTGTTAACCCAAAGTCCTCATTGGTATTTTGAAGCTAGATATTAACGCTTGGCTTGAAAGTGTAAAAATTGTCCTCAAGCTTAGCTCATTTCGGTGCTCAAAACAAATGCGCTTTTGTCTGGAGCACTGCAAAATATCAGCAAGGAGTCCGGTGACATTAGGTGTGTTTACTATGTCCAATACGCCATTGTTGTACTAGCTCAAAGGACAGCGTTTGAGACATCCATCATCAACTCATTTGTGATGCAGGTAAGGAGTCATCTTTCACCATATTCCCAGACCTTTTTTCTGCTACTGATTTTCACATATTGTTTATTGATTGACATTCTATCCTGTAAGAGTCCATTAGCGAGGCTATATTTTACATTGCTATTTTAGATGCTACTAGTCATACATTTTATACCTTGTTTATTATGCATTCAGACATTCTTTTGTGGCTATTTTTATGATTGTTGTTTTATTTTCATCTATTTATTGGTTAGCCCTTTATTCTTTTGCACTCTCTCTTTCCAGTTCCCTTTAGGTCATTTTATGTTTGCTGTCTGTTGGGTCTGAGTCAATATTAGGACTAGATGCATCAAGGACTCCACATACTTCTGATTTAGGACGCTAGGCAGGATTTAGATTAGGATTTGTATTTGTCTATTGCTATTTAGGTACTCCACCATTCATAGATTCTCTGAGATAGTGGTGCTCTAAGCACCAACATTAGTAATTTGCAACTATCCGACATTATTCGGGCCCATCTATCTATCTATCTATTTTTCTGAATGTTGATGTAGTTTGCAGCTACACTGACACTTTACTGTCTTGAGAATGTTTGTATGAGTCTTATCATAATTACATATATCAGTGTAGCTATTACGCTAGCTTTAATTGAAATCCATGGACGGACAGAGCACTAGTCCCGAATCATGCATGAGCTTATGGCACATGACTGTGCTATCATAGTGGAAATCTGGCTTGTAAATTGCTACAGTTCTTACATAGTGCACATATAATGTTTATTCTGGGATATCATAAAAACGGGAACAAATTAACCCGTAGTTATCACATGTGACTAGACTAATGAGACTTCAGGAATGTTAATCGTATGGCTGAATAAAACATCAGGGAAACTGCCAGTTAACATTATAACCCTCATAGTATAATATTTTTGATATGTAAGGGTAAAATATATAAGTTAGTAATTGACAGACAATTGGTTGCAGAGACTCAGAGAGCCGGGTTAACCCCTTTGCTACTATAGGGTTGATAATTGATGACGCCAGGCTATAATTGAGAACACCACTCTAATAACAGAGTTCCATGAAAATTACATACTGACTGATATTAATTCTCACATTACACGTGACTCTCCACCTCCTAGCTCACCAAATTAGGTGTGGCTTATTTTAAAACTCAGAACCAGTAGATTGGCTGAGTTTACAGATTTTAATTGTGTATGTTTATGTGTATAAATAAAGGTTGGTTTTTAAGAGACTTGGGCATGTTATTAGAGACCTATTGGTCCATTACTTATAAAAGTGTTGAACTGGTCTTTTCAACCCCATTGAGAAATTATTGCCATAGGGCTAAATCTGATCTATCTTCTTTTATCTTCATTATTGAGTGATATCGGATATAAGACCTGCAATACAACGAATGATTAATCTAGTGTTGTATAAGGAGTCTTACTAGCCATGGTTTGGTTCTCTCTGATTAAGTCTATAGTTCATAGTGTCCAACACAAGTAAAGGGGAAAAAAAGACAAGGACATAGAACAAAAGAATCCCTCCCCCTTATCCCCTCACAAAGCGGGTCCCATTAGTGGACGCACACAAAAAAATTAACTTAACCAAAAAATGTATTTATTGGACACTCAAAATACAAAATACACAAAAAAGTGTATTTATTGGACACTCAAAATACAAAATACACAAAAAAGTGTCCCATTAAAAACATTTAAGAACAATGGACAAAGAACACTAATGGACCGGCTTTCTGAGGGGATAAGGGGGAGGGATTCTCTTATTCTATGTCCTTCTCTTTTTTATATATAAGGCCATGACAGGCCTGTTCTTATTTTTTGCGATCTTTACATTTATAAAGGGAACTAGAATACTTTACAAATACCAGAACTCAGAATAAGGACATTTTAAGGATCCGTTCGCAAAAACACTTTTTATAAATCTTCCCATATGTCGCTAAGCATCAATGATGGTACCTTACAGAGCAGGGGTGGGCAAAATATGGCCCTCAGGAAAACTTTTAATAGCCCTCAGTTATGTCTGGCAGTACACATACTGCAGTACAACTAGACAGAAGACTATCACTTCTGGATTTTTGGCAAAAGATGAATGATATATTGTCACAGAGTTGTACTTACTGATACAATGTAACACTTCCAGAATAAAAATCCAGAACTAATCCTTTCGCTTTTATCAACTCACAGTCTGATCCGACTGACTTTCACTCGCAGCTCTTCCTCTGTCACTTTATTAGCAGACAGTAAAAGTATTACTAGTGGGGCAAGAGCGCTAAATAGGAGTAGTGCGTATGCATACATTTTTATTTTAAACAGAACAATCTTCTTTGTTTTGATAGGAGGAGAAATACAACTTCGGTCCCATGAAAAAATGTACACAGAAGTGGCCTGGGGGCAAAATAATTACCTTTCCCTGTTCTAGACTTAGAACAGAGTCCCACTGGATAGACAACAATATTAACCTAAATCATCCATACAAAAGTCTCAGGAACACCATAGGACTGGGTCCACAATCCATGAACTATTGAAACCCATTTACCAAATGTTTCTTAAACAGTGCTTGAACATATCACATACTACAAAATTAAAATGTAGCATCAATATTTTATGAGGAAATGTCTTATTTACAATGCATCTTAATAAAAAATGTCTTTAGGTAATCCCTCTCAGAATAGTCTACAGTCTATAAAATGGTACCTTTCCACACGAGTTACTGGCATGGTTCATATGTCTGTCCTCTAACAGAAGGAGAAAGGTTAAAGCCTGATAAACCGTAAACTACATTTTGACACTTTCCTTGTAAGACATTTTCTGATGAAAAGAAAATAAGTTTCAATCTAATGTCAGTACCCAACACCCAATCTGCTGCTATGCATTAACCCTTTAAAGACTAGAGGGTAGAGCAACATATTGTTTCACAATGGTTTGCAAACCCCTCCGGTCTTTAACCCGTTGAGTGCCAGAGGGGAACACAGTGCATTGCAAAGCAATGCGTTGCACACTCTTCTGATACTCAAAGGATTAAAGTGTCAATAATATGAGGCCTTGCATAATTTGCCTCTGTCCTTCACCCACTAACTTAAGACAGCGTAGGAAAGTGTCTGCTTTCATAAGCTGGAATGTGCTGTTGCCTCACCCACTTCTAGCCGGGTGGCACAAGAAAAGGCTGTGTAAGCATGCAGGAGGATGGTTTTACATTAACCCTGAAGGATCCTGAAACACCATGGGGCTATTCTATTACCCTGATGTTGTAAGTAGTGCTTACATAAATACATGTGCAACCTAACCCAGTCTTATCTCTATTACCTAAATCTGCCTTTTCAGATACAATCAGACTTAAGACCACATGCACAAAGAAAGTGAAGCAATTGCACTCAAGTCACCTGCACTACGTAGGTCTAACAAAAAAATACCATAGTTTCACATGGGAATTTTTAACCCTTTATTTCAAGGTCTCAGTACAGGGCTTTGCAATGTGTTGGGGCTTTTCTAGTATTCAAGAAGTTAAAATCCCCATTTAATTCAATGGAGATTTTGTGTATTTTCTTTTGTTCCCTCTTTACTTCTATATATGGTCCATACATGGCTCAGTTTACTTCTACTTACAGAGGATTTGCCAAGTTTCCCAAAACACATTTCCCAAGTGTCCCTCATTAGGTGGGACAGTCCCTCTCTGAAACTGAAATCCCTTGTCCCTCTTTCCCACCCTGATGCCCCTCTGTTTAGGGGATCAGACTGCGTGGAGTGTATGTAAGTGTATTACATTGCTTCAACACAAAGAAAAAAAATACATGAGTGTTTAAGTTTCAATTCAATTACACCCAAGAGGTGTCAATAACCTAAAAAGATTCAGAAATGCCCAGCCCACCACTCACATCCCCCCCAAGCAAAAACACCTAAAACACACGTGTCCCACTTTGGCCATTTGAAATGTTGGGAGATATGAAAACACATGGGATTTGTGCCCACCAAATGCACTGTGTGACACACAGATCAATTATACCATTACTATAAGGTAGCTCAGCCCCCCTCAGCCAATAACTAGCAATGTCCTCAAATTCAACCAGTTGTTCTCTACCTTGTCCCCATTTGCTCTGACATGTGACATATATAGTCAGGAACATTAAACAGTAGCTACAGCATGAATGTAATGTGATCAAGCATTCAACTGTTTACCACATATAGCTAAAACTACATTGTGCAATTGGAGGCATTTCAAACGGATCTATCACAGATATAGATAATACATTGATAGTATAGAGGTAATCATTGAAATAGTGTTATAATGTTTATTAAATGCCGGCATTATTTGGAATCATAAGTTTGTATGAGATTCCCCTCAAGACGACTGCTCAGAAATCTTGGCGAAGAGGGATTTGACTGCCTATGCTGTCCTCCCCTGCACCCTCACTTACAGGTTATTTGCCAAAGGGGGAGATCACTGTAGCACAAGATGTGGTGAGTCTCATCCATACTTACGATTCCAAATAATGCCAGAACTTAATAAAAGAACTAAACATTATAGCACTATTTCAATGATTACCAACAGTTAATTGAGGGGAACTTATATCTATGTGATAGTTTAGCTTTAAAGTTAGTATTAATAAAGCTATATTTGAATATGAGAACTGTACTATTCACTGACTGACCGACAAACCCCAAACCTGAGCAACTGAAGGAAATATATAATACACACACTCTTTGAGATATATATATATATATATATATATATATATATATATATATATATATATATGTGCCTTTAAGAATGGGGTATCCTGGCATGGTGGGCAGGCTTAGCATTCTATGGCCATATAATGTGACTAAATCCTCAACTTTAATATAGTAGTGATATGCAGGCAAAATGCCACAGACTAAAGGATTAATAATGATTAAAATCCTGATGTGGACAAATACTGTGTGTTTTTGTGTTTAGCTATTTTGGTCAAAGTTGGTTGCACTCCACCAATTTCAAATGTGTTTTTTTCCTTTGGGTGTGTTTACCAAAACCTGGACTGGAATTTATACATAGAGATACACACATGCATAATTATAGTGAGAGTGAGACATGCAAAGGTCAACAACTCACAGCTCCCATCATTTTTTAACTCTTGAAGGTCCAGAGGAGTGCACAACCCTGTGATCCTTAAAGAGAACTTAAAGTCATGTATAAAGTAATAGCTATATTGTAGCTATAATAAAAACAGATTAGTTGAGGTTAGTCTAATCTCTCAGACTTTTATGGTTTGAGAGATATACAAAGATACATTTCTCCCATCCCTCCCCTTTCCTTGACATACCTGTTACAAGGAGATTCTGGTCGCACAACCAGATGGCGGCTCTACAGTAGAGCCAACATCGCAATCTCTAAAAATAAATACTTCATTGCAACGGTCTACAAAGTGTGCCTGGTTTGCAATCACATTTTGAAGACCATGCCAATTAAGTACTTATTTTTAGAGATCGCTATGTCGGCTGTGCTGAAGAGCCACTGGCCGGTACCAGGAACAGGAGGACCTCATGCTGTCCGCTATACAGCTGACGTATGAGAAAGGGGAGGCAGGGGTGAATTTTATCTTTGTTTATCTCTCAAACTATAGAACTTACCTCAACTAATCTATTTTATTACAGCTACAACAAAGCTATTAATTTATACATGACTTTACTATCCCTTTAAAAGGTTAAAAAGTCTAAATTTAAAACTGCATGAAAATCAGGGCAACAAAAATTATACCAAATATTTGCATAAAACACTTTCAATTAAAAAGAATAAAGTGTCATTTTTCCTTTTGTGTATACTGTACAGCTTTTCAATGGGGGGAACACAGACTAAGGAATAAGTCCAGATAAGGTGCAAGGGCTAAATATGAAACAGGGCCACATTTCCATTAGGCAAAGTAGGCAACCTCTGTTGACTGGCTGGGGATGATGGGACTTATAGTCCAACAATACTGGAGGGCCTCTGGCTTTCCAAATCTCCCAACCTAGATGGTGGTGGTGGTAGACCCTTACTCACCAGAAAGTGAATACTCATATGTGCCCAGAGGTGTGCAGAAAGGCAATAAGCTGCTACAAGGTGCTACGGGTGGACAGACCCTGCCTAACTGTAGCACCCTGGGGAAAGTCCTGCTCCCATTACTGAACACATTTATATTATTATTAGATCAGGGGCATCTTGCTCATTTGTATATCCAAGCCAAAAAGACATATATATGAAGTTAAAAAAAACAGCAATTCTACAGCACTACGTGGAACAAGTAAACAATTGCTTTGATGCAAATGTGGTTTTTAACCTTTTGAATGCTAGCAAGCTCAAGCTCCAGCATTTTAGGAACTAACCCTTTGGAAAGACCCATCCAAGTCAATTTGAATTTGGGGGACATATATTTGTTCTCTATGGAGCAGTTGGTTTGCCCCAGAATTGCAGCATTTAGTGCCTTTACACCTCAGTCTCAGTGTGTGCCGCGTTAAAAGCACGACAAGTTGCATTTCTATGATTATACTAGAAGCAATGCATAAGACAGGGTTGAAGAAATCCATTTCCATGTATGGACTAACAACATGGCAGGAAATCCACAGATAAGAAATAAAAGAAAACACAAGCATCATTTACCATCTGATTCGGACGCAGCTCGAATGATCAAGTAACTGCTCGGCAGAGGCTGCGTAATTGAACCAACCGCCTCACCTTTGGGGCCCTTGAAACAAACAAAACAAAGCAGAATTACCAAGACACACTCCTTATTTCAGTAATAACCACATGCCTGGATGACAAATATAGGCTAGGACAGGGTAATGAATGTCCATTAGCTGGTTAGGTACAAGTAAAATGTAAATAATACATGTTATAATGACTAACAGGATCACTGTGATTGAAAGTGGAACACAATGAACGGCTTTTCCATTAATACTGCATTAAGAATATTAACCCTTTAACACAAAGCTTCATAATGCTTTGAGCACTCCTTACGGCCTTAAAGGGTTAAACATTTGGAAATGCAATGAACAAGGAATTTAGGGGAAAATAAATTAATCAGAAAGCCAGCAGAATATAAGGCTTTGTCTAAAGTAGAAATAGGGTATTAAAATGTCAGTATATAGTAGAAATACGGGGGTCTCTTTTTGGAATATCCCAGAAGTGAAGGTTGCGTATATCGCTCTGTATGAGATTCGGGAAGGCAGACAACTCTCTAAGCACCCAAATTTATAGTTTCATTTAATATGCATATAAAAAACATAGAAAACAAAAGGGGGTCATTTGCCTTTAACCACTTAAATGCCTGAGGCATCTCTAACAACTAAGGTGTTGTGTGCCGTGTATGTGTGCGTCATGCATATATGCTGTGTGTGGTTCAAAAAGGATCACTCCAATTAAAGAGCCACCCAAATAATTATTCAAATAGCAATAAGTACAGAAATGCTAGTATTATCCTGATCAAGTCCAGCGTTATTAAGAAGTCCATCTTGTTCGGTGACTGACAGGCAGGCTTCTTGACGTAGTGGCATCTGTGTGCCTGCGCCGTCAGTCACTTCCTGTTCCTTACGGAACAATGCAACTCCCCCTCGCCATTCCTAGAGGAGACCAGGGTGGACAGTGCAGTCGCACAGATGTCTCTAAGGCTAGATGTCTGCGCTGATGCTTACTTGTTATTCTCGGATCAAGCTGGATTTCTTAATAACACTGGACTTATTCTGGATACTACTAGTATTTCTATGTGTATCGCTACATGAAAAATTATTTGGGGGGCACTTTAATTGGAGTGATAGTTCCGCTTTAAGTCCTTCTTCCCTTTCACTTTTGTTTCTTTCTGCTACTCTGTTAGCAGGAAGGGAAGCAGAGAGACACCAAAAGTTTTAGGCAGGTGTGAAAAAAATGCTGTAAAGTAAGAATGCTTTCAAAAATAGACATGTTAATGGTTTATATTTATCAATTAACAAAATGCATAGTGAGTGAAAAGAATACAAATCTAAATCAAGTCAATAATTGGTTTGACCACCCTTTGCCTTCAAAACAGCATCAATTCATCTAGGTACACTTGTACAAAGTCAGGGATTCTGTTGGTACATATAGTCAGGTGTAGTATTACACAATTATACCAGACAGGTGCTAATGATCATCAATTTAACATGTGGGTTGAAACACAATCATTAACTGATATAGAAACAGCTGTGTAGTAGGAATAAAACTGGATGAGGAACAGCAAATCTCAGCTAACAAGGTGAGGCTGCTAAAGACCACTTAATGACAAAAGTCATACACCATGGCAAGACTGAGCACAGCAACAAGACACAAGGTAGTTATAGTGCATCAGCAAGGTCTCTCACAGGCAGAAATTTCAAGGCAGACGGGTTTCCAGATGTGCTGTCCAATCCCTTTGAGTGCCAGAGGGGTACGAAAAGCATTGCAGGGCAAAGCGTTGCGTACCCTCTGGCATTCAATGGGTTAAACAGATGTTTGAAGAAAAAAAAAAAATGGAAAACACGCTGTTATTCAAATTTATGTGATCTTTTCATTCCTTGCACTTAGTATCCAACAGCAAAACCCATGTAAGACGGACTAGGGAACAAAAAGTTTCCAAAATTCCAACAATTTAAACTGATAAAAAATGTTAGACGGGCGTTAAGTGACGGCCGCGTCTGCATGCGGCCGTCACTAAGGGGTTAATTGAAGATTGTCCCTCTCTGCAGTCTACCTGGGCACCTCCCTTCTGATCTGGCTGAACAGTGTTACATCAGTAAAAGGGGCGGGAGGGGGATACTTTGTCATTGAATTAATCTTGAACTATAACTCTGACAGAATTGAAATAACACTCTCCAAAGTCCAAATACTATGATGATTAATTAGAGCTGCTTTTATTATGAAACATTACTATCCCTTTAATGCCTTGAATGATAGAAACATTGCTTCACAATGCATTTGAACCTTCTTGCACGGAAGAGGTTAAAAGCCCATTTAAATCCGTTGGATTTTTATTTGTTCCTTATGGGTTTTTTTTGGCTTTTTTTGCCTCAATATCTCCAAATCACTTCCTTTAATCTTCTGCTTACCTTCACAGCCCAAATGGATTGCTCCAAGGGGTGAAATAGCTTGAAGCAGAACCCGTCCTTCTTCGATGGCCTCTCAATGATCTCACATGCATTCAGGAGCACTGTACCAACCCACTGCCCATTTTTGGGAGTTTTATAGATTAACAGTACTCCAGGCTTTAACACACACCACAGTTTGGTCCAGCTTTTCAGCGTTCCCCGGATCTACAGGACACGTAAAAGACACAAAGTGGAAATTTGAAAGGCAGGACTTTATAGCGGCAGTGCAGAGTTCTAGAACAAAAATAGATAAAGAAAGTAGCAGGGTATGGGAAGAAAATAAAACAAGTCTATGTTTTTATTTTTGTCTTCAAATCGCTTATTCTAACAAAATTATTAAAAGGTTTGGCAAGCTTCTAGTCTTATTCTGCCAACAAAGAAGAGCCCTTGCCTGCAATCCTTACTATTCTAGTGATGACCGCTACTGAAATCCCACCTAACTCTCAGCTACTGAGTGTTGCAAACCCCTCAGATCCTCAAGGGACTAATATCCTGCAAAGAAATTACCTTTGATGTCCTCAGCAAGAAATACAAGGAAGAAAAGTTCAGAAGAAGGAGACTACCTGAATTTAACAGACCCGGAGACATTCAGAGAACAGTGAAAACATAAACAACCGCTAATTTAAAAAGGTATGTGCCACCAAAGAGGTGGTCTTCAATGCTGTACTTATTAAATGTGAACTTTCAAACCTCTTAATAACTCCCCACTCCTATTACTATTACTAGAACATACTCATGCCCTCTATACATTTTCCCTCCCTTCTTGATTGGAGAGATAACATCTTCAGTCAGTCATAGGTGTCATATTCATGGAAATGAAAATGACATATGCTAGATGAACAAAAGGTAGGGTGACCAGAGCTCACCTTCAACTGGGGACACATGAAAAATGCATACGGCAGGGCTTTGATTTCAGTGCAGTCAAAAATATGCCATTTACTATGTGTTCCTAAAAGGACCTCAGACTCTGTTCACTGCACATAGTAATCTTAAATACGCTCATGAAATTTGCCTGTTTCAGTCTGAAGAAAAAAAAAAAAAAAAAAAAAAAAAAAAAACAGCCAGCAATTATCAAGTGCTCCTCCATGTACATGACATCCAGGACTGACTGAAGACTTGCCTTTGTTCAAGAGGTAACAAGGGCACAGTGGCCATTAGGATTTTCTGGCCAAAGTAGGATTAGTTTGGGGTGTCATTACTAGATGTGCTCCTTCTCCTTTAAGATTTGTTTTCATGTAGGAGGCACTGCTCCTTAAAGATTCCTTGGCAAACTAATGTATCATCGCACAGTGAGAAATATTGGCTCTCTCTTCCAGTACTAGCGGGGGTTTACACAACGTGAGAAAACATAGCTGTTGCCTCGTGCCTAATTGTAATGTATGGAGCATAATTACTTTCCTTCTCTTTCTGGCACACACAAAGAGACACCATTATTGGGAGCGATTCTCTATTATTATTGTCTGCCAGACAACAAACATAATAAATAGGATTACAACAACAGACTGTCTTGTGTAGACATTAGAGTTCAGTCTTAATCATTTCCAAATGGGAAGAATGGGAAACAAAAGACAGTGGGGGTGATGTAATAAGGAGAAAGGAGCAATTTGGGCGATTCCAGCTGCCCCAAAAGGGTTAGAAACCCAGTTTAAATTGGTGGGGATTTGTGGACTGTTTTATTTTCCCCCTGTCTTGCAATTGCATTGCCTCAGAATTGCTCCAATGCTTCTTAACTGTTTGAGTGCCAGAGAGGAAGCCAATGCATAGCAACGTATAAGTCTCTCTCACTAAAACTGATGGAGAAATGGAGTAATCTGGGGGCAGACAAAAATCCCAATTCATTAAATGGGGGGTTGTACAACATTCGTGAGGTCTCAGACTCACTGCTTCACAAAGTGCTGGAGACCACCAGCATTCAAGAGGTTAATGCCTCATGTAAATAAAAATAAATTCATACTTGTCCCTTATGTTGCAGCTACAAGTGGACAGGAATCAAAGGAGGCGCATCTGCCCCAGGGCTCAGTACCTTCAACTGTCTCCCCTAGGAGAATATTTTGGTGTTAGAGGGCCCCTCAAATTACTAGTTATACCATTGCCCTATTACCCATTAACCCTTGGACAGCCAGAAGGGCATGCAATACACTAACACAAAGGGAGAAAATAAGATACAATTTACAAAATGTTACGGTTTAAAAGAAGAACAGTGTTTTCATATTGTACTAACACAAGAGATAATATTCAATTAAAGTCCCAAAGCAAGCACATGCATGTACACAAGAATTTACTGGAGGAGTCAGATCACTATACAGTGCTGGATTTGTTCTATTTTAAGCTCAGGGCTGTGGCTCCAAGACATACTGTACTCTCCTAGCAGAGATTTAACAGCACCTAGGGGATTTCATTATAATAGCATTTTCAAAAAGGTATTTTTTCAAAAACATGAGTCCTAACACCCTGGGGTCCCGAGAATCTTATTTTGTTGTCTATTAGAAAAAATTGTCAGCTTCTTGTGATGGTAAATTGAGTGATGGAGGCAAACTCTCACCTTTAGCCAGTCAGCCATGACGATAACCGAAGGATCTGTGATTGTACTGAGCAATTCTTTAGTGGCCCTCTTCTTCTCTTCTCTGTAGTTTTTCTTTTGAACCTGCCATGGGTACATAAATAACACAGAAATAGTACACAGGAAAAGACAGGGGTTTTCATGTGGAAAACCCAATTAAATTTCCAGGTCAGCTTTCTGTGACCTTGGGCAAGTCACCTTATCATCTGTTTTTAAGAGACCAAAAGCAAGATTCTAAACCTGCAAATCCTTGCTTGTAACATACTGCAGGTATCTCACTGATAAGCTCTCACTAGAAACAAGTACAAAGGGGCATTGTAATTGCTGCCAACTGACAGATACCAGCAAAGGCAATAGTACATTAGTAAACTGGAAACATTTATCATACTTTAAATATTAGCTTATCAGGAGTATAGCATAATGTAGGACCTTCTAGTAAGTTATATTTATAATGATACAACAATGGCTGTTACAGAACATATTTTTTCAGTTACATGTGAAAAATATGTTTTAGGTTTGACTTGAAATCAAAGCAATCAATTTCAATTCACAGAGACCAATGTAAAATTACTGTTTTCCTGAAATAACACAAGATGTGTCCTATAGTTGCCTTAATCTGGACTGAAAATCCTAACAGCCAATATGAATCAGTATGACTCGAATTCATTCTCCAAAATTAATCTTTAATGAGCACCAGATTCTATGACAGAGGAACTTCAAACTTCTCTCACTCGAGGTTTCCAAGAAAACTTCAATGGGAAGGGTTTGGGACCCTCAAGTAATGCAGAAGGAATCATGTCTGCCTCCATGGACATTACATTCAGTAGCAACTAAAATAGGATTTTAGTCTTACCTGTTAAATCCTTTTCTCTTAGTCAATACAAGTTACTGGTAACTTTGGGTAGGCGATCAGCCCCTTTAATAGGAAGAACAATTCTGAGAAGTGACTACTGGGTAGAGCCTACCTCTTCTCTTTAGCTTGCAGCTAGCCAATCCCCAACCAGTAAGATTTGCAGACTAACCATTGACTAGGTAGTAAGAAGGTAAAGGAAGACTCCTGTGAGCATGAACCCGAAAGGACCCCCACGTTCTTCCGCAGGAGCGCCAAGCATGGTCCCTTAACAGGGTGGGAGACCAGTAAACTGTATGGACTAAGAGAAAAGGATTTAACAGGTAAGACTAAATTCCTATTTTCTCTATCATCCAGTGCAGGTTACAGGTAACTTTGGGATGTCCAACCATTAAGTTCCCCAGGGCGGGAAGAACGGCAAGGAACAGGCACAGCCCCTCAAAGTCACCAGAGCACCAATGTATCTACAGATCACAAATAGCTCAACAATAACCGCAAAGTGTCAACGGACACTGAACAGGGGTAAAACAAACCCCATGAACTGTTGCACAGCACACTGACTAGAGCCAAGAGGGCTCAAAAGTGAAAGAGTACTGAAAAACTAAAGAGATCCTTGACAGGCAAGGCTGCCTCCAGGATCTTCCTCCTAAAACTGGCATCAGCCGATGCAAGCACATCTACATGATAGTGTTTAGAAAATGTGTGCACAGGTGACCAAGTGGCCGCCTTGCACAACTGATCAGCTGAGGCCTGGTTCTTGTAGGCCCAAGAAGCCCCAAAAGACTTCACAGAATGAGCCATAACCCTGAAGGGAACAGGCTTCTTCCGAAGTTCGTAAGCCTTACGAATTGTGGACTTGATCCAAGAAGCGATGGTAACTTGGAAGCAGGCTTCCCTGACCCAGGACCCTCAGGAATGACAAACAGAATGTTAGACTGCCTCAAGGACTCAGTGTGATGCACACAGAACTTGAGAAAGTGCACAACATCCAAAAGATGTAGATCCCTCTCTGTCAGAAGTAGGGCTCGGACAGAAGGAAGGAACCACAATCTCCTGATTGATGTGGAACTCAGACACATCCTTCGCGAGAAACTCTTATGAGGTGCGAAGCACCGCCTTGTCCTTGTGAAAGACCAAAAAGGGTGGTCTACAAGACAGGGCATGCAGCTCTGCAACTCGGCGAACAGAATCAATCGCCAGGAGAAAGGCCATCTTACACGTAAGCAAATGTAGAGGAATGGTAGCCAAGGACTCAAAGGGAGGATGCTGGAGTACTCCCAGAACCAGGTTACGATCCCACTGAGGAGCAGGGGACTTAAACACCGGATGGGTATGAACAACACCCTGGAAGAAAACCTTGACATCAGCAATGATAGTAAGACGCCTCTGAAAAAAGAGAGCGCTCAGAAGTCTGAACCTTAAGAGAACTCAGACGGAGACCCTTATCCACACCATCTTGAAGGAAGGAAAGAATTGAAGGAAGGTCAAAATCCTGAGATAGGTCTTTATCAGCACACCAAGCCAGAAAAGTAGCCCAAACTCAATGGCAGGCCTTAGAGGAAACAGGCTTACAGGCACCAAGCATAATAGCCACCACTCCAGAAGAAAATCCTTTCTTCTTCAAAATTGAGGAATCAATCTCAGTGCCGTCAAAGCCAGACGATGAACGCCTTCTTTGCGGAGGTAACCCTGTAGTAGAAGGTCTGGATGGGAGGGATGTTGAAGAGGTTCCGCCACTGAGAGATCCAGAAGCTCCAGAAACCAAGCCTGTCATGGCCAGTAAGGAGCAATCAGAATGACTGGGCAGTGCTCCAGTCTCAGCTTTCAAAAAACTCTGTTCAACAGGGGAACAGGAGGGAAGATGCAAGCCAGAGGAAACGTCCATGGGATCAACAAGGCATCCACTGCCAGAGCCATGGGATCCACCCAGCAAGAGCAGAATGTTGGAACCTTCCTGTTGTGTCTGGTTGCCATCAAGTCGATGCAACCACTCTCCGCTGTCCACTGTGTGTCGACTGAGGAAGTCTGCCAGAACGTTGTCTACGCCAGGAATATGAACTGCAGAAATGGCAGGAACATGCTCCTCTGCCCGAGACAAAATAGCCTGGACCTCTAGCCAAGCTGCGAGACTTCATGTGCTGCCTTCCTTGTTGATGTAGGCTACTGCTGTGGCGTTGTCCGACTGCACCCCAACCGGGCAATCCTCCAGTTGTCGTGTCCAGTGATGTAGGGCAAGAAATATCGAATGACGCTCCAAGACATTGATGGGAAAGAGAGATTCTTCCTGAGACCACTTGCCCTGAACACTCAAGTGCCCCAACACTGCTCCCCAGTCGGAGAAGCTGGTATCCATCATCACTGTGGTCCAGAAGGGAAAAAGGAAGGGTCGGCCTTTCAGGAGATTGTTCAGGTTAAGCCAGCACGAGAGACTCTGCTCCACTTGAAGAGGGAGAGAAAGGGATCTTTCCAGGAGATCTGGATGGCCCTTGCAGGCCAGGATCAGAAACTTCAGAAGTTTCCTGGTGTGAGCCATGGCAAATGGAACTGCTTCTATGGTGGAAATGAACTTCCCCCACCAAGGATGACAACTTATTGGATGGAACTGGATCCTGAGACAGGATAGCTTGGACCTTTAGTGCTATCTGATGAGCCACTTCGTGTCTGAAACACCATCCCCCTCTGAGTGTTGAAGAGGAGACCCAGAAAGACCATCATCTGAGAAGGAACAAGGTTTGATTTGTCCAAGCTGATGATTCACCTGTGATGGGAGAGAGCACGAATGCAGTCCTGCACCTGCTGGTGAAGGAGTTCCGGAGACGAAGCCTTCAGAAGGAAGTCATCCTTATATGGAGTCACCCTGATTCTGTTCTGATGTAGGACAGATATCAAAGTTCCTAGGACTCTGTTGAAGACTTGAGGAGCTGTAGTGAGGCCAAAGGGGAGGACAGAGAACTGGAAGTGCCCTCGGTCACAGACAAAACTGAGATACTGCCGACTCCCTGGATGAATGGTGATGTGCAGATAGGTATCCTGAAGATTCAGAGAGGCCAGAAACTCCCCAGGAGACATGGCTGCTATCACTATGCGCAGAGACTCCTGGCAGTATTGGGACCTGACCACAAAGGAGTTGAGATCTTTCAGATCCAAAATGGGGCGAGAGCCCCCAGCCTTCTTGGAAACCACAGAGGTTGGAGTAGAATACCAAGCCCCACTCCTGAGGGGGAACCGGCTCCAGGACCGCCTTGTCCAGAAAGGCCTGTATAGCTTCTTCGAAAAGGTGTCTCTGCTCCCAAGGGAGAACAAGAAACAAAGGTCCTTGGAGGAGGAAGAGAGGTGAAGGGAATCCTGTATCCAGAGACCACCACTTGTAAAGCCCATGGGTCTGCCACAGAGGCCTGCCAAGCTGAAAGGTAATGGCGTAAGCGGCCACCTACCTGCGCAGGTGGGGACCTGGGTTTGGCGAGTCATGCAGAAGGAGGTTTGAAAGCTTTGGGCTTCATGGAGGACTTGGATCTCCATTGCTGCTTAGGCTTGGATGAGGAGCTCAGAGCCTGAGGTACCATCTGGGTTGCTTGGCGCGAGTCTGCCTGAAAGGAATGAAAAAGCAGATTCCTTTTAACAGGTGCCTTCTTCCTCAGGACCACTAGCAGGAGAGAACGTTTTCCTCCAGAGCCTTGTTGATGAGATCCTTGAGTTCAGGCCTGAACAGAGAAGAACCCTGAAAAGGCAAAGACAGCAGAGCCTTCTTAGTGGCCATGTCAGCAGACCAGATCTTAAGCCAAAGAGCCCTTCTGGCTACCATAAGTACAGCGTCAAACAGGGCGGCAGAGACATAATGCTGAGCCTCAACAATGTTAGCGAGAAGACGGAACATGTCAGAAGTAAGGGCTCCCTGACAGACAGCAAAATTGAGCTGTTCGGTCCAAACAGCCACAGCCCTATTTACCCATGCTGCAGCAAAGGTAGGGTGAAGAGCAGAGCTCGCTGTCGCAAAAACAGCCTTGAGAGAAGTCTCAAGTTTTTTGTCAGTCCAATCTTTAAGAGCAGAGGCATCAGCCACTGGCAAGGCAGTTGACTTAGAGAGCCTAGAAACAGGGGCATCCACACTTTGGGGGGGGGGGGGATGAACCCACTGAGTAAGGGCCATTTCAGAAAACGGATAAAGTTTAGCAAACTTTTTAGACAAAGATGGTTTCTTGTCTGGAAATGTCCACTCCTCTGACACCAAGCGGTCAAGGGTGGAATTAGGTTGAAAGCAGGCATAGGGCCTAACAGGCTCCTCTAAAACATCAGAGGGGTCAGAAGATGCCTCCTGCACCAAGGGAATGTTCAGGGTGGACAACACAGCCCTGATCAGGCCCTCAACAGAGGGAATGGGGTCTGCTTCAAAGGGGTCCCCAAAAAACTGAGATGAAGGAACAGCTGAACAGTTATCATCCTCAGAGTCCACCAACAATTCCTCCTCAGAGGAATCAGACACATCAGGTACACCCGGTGGTTTAGGCAGGGAAGATCTGATAGGGGAGGGGGTCTGCAACAAGTTGAAGACCCCCTGTAAAGTGGATGGAAGGAGTTGTAAGGTGGACCAGAGGTCCCTTGTAGTAGCCTTAAACTCTTGCATACATACTGGCTATAGTGCATGGCTAGAGGACCCAGCAGGGGATTCAGGGGACGCAGTGAATCTTGGGCAAACAGGACCTGAGTATTCTCTATGTAACCCTGATTGACATGAGGAGCAATGAGCAATGGGAGACACAGACACCCAAGTATCCTTAGTTTTAAGGTTTAGCCCCAAGGTCTAACGGAGTAGACATTCTCACAGAGACAAAACGGTCAAAGTATCAAAACACCCACAATAAAAGCGTGAATGATAATTAATGCACCCCAGAGACACTAAATAAGACTTATCTGGTAGGCAAAGGGTTAAACTGCGGAGGAGAGAAGGAGAGTCCAAGCCCTGCATAGGATACTCAATCTGCGAATACATAAAATGGCTGCCGCAACGGAAGCCAATCGGAAACGAGCACGCAAAGCGGGCGCTCATGGGAAACATAGTTTTACTGACAGAGCCCCTTAAAGCCCCCAACATCCCCAGAACGTTGACTGGATGGCAGAGCAAGGGAAAACCAATAACATGAGCCATTTATGACCACACTATGTGGAGCGGTTGCAGAGACACGTCCCAAACTGTAAAGTCCCATAGAAGTGAATAGAGCAATGGCGTCTATGTGGTAAATGCGTGCCTGAAGGGCGCAGCACAAAGTTAACGAGGTGAATCCCAAAACTAAAACCACTCAAAAGCCCACTAGAAAAAAGAAACAGTAGACCCAATAAACACTGAATCCAATAGGAAAAGTGCCCAAAACCCCCCCAAAAGGTGCTAACCAGCAACAAAAGGGTTAAGTTACTATAGAAACTAGCTCCAAACACCTCACAGACATACAGAATAAACCCAATGAGTGCACGAGTATGTAATAGGAACTTCAAATGAGACCCCTGTGGGGAGGGGGAAGCATGGGACATGTGGAACTCAGCACTCAAAGGGTGCTCACCTTTTTCAGCAGGTCTTCTGTCTTCAGATTACCATATATCAAGAGAAGCATCAGCAGGCAACTCCTGGAGAAAAAAACTTGTAGCTAAAAATCCCCCCCCCAGGGCTTAGGTCCACAAAAGCACCTGGTAAACTGTGCTATCCACATTTGGGTGATGAGAACTGTCAGTGATGGTAATCCGCCTAATGGTGGTATCCCATATCTAACAGAAAAATAATAAATACAGCTCAAACTATAGAAGAACTGTTCTCTTGCCTTGTGTCTTGACCAAGGAACAAATCTTACTGGCTGAGGATTGGCTAGCTGCAAGCTAAGGAGAGGAGGTAGGTTCCACCCAGCAGTCAATTCTCAGAATTGTTCCTGCCTATTAAAGGGGCTGATCGCTTACCCAAAGTTACCAGTAACCAGTATTAGACAAAAGAGAAAGA
Organism: Rhinophrynus dorsalis; assembly: GCA_037306005.1. NCBI lineage: Eukaryota > Metazoa > Chordata > Amphibia > Anura > Rhinophrynidae > Rhinophrynus > Rhinophrynus dorsalis. The sequence continues at coordinate 240,542,366 of CM074721.1, forward strand.
TTCATTCTGGAGAACCAATCCACATAAACATGATTAATAGTGGCCATTAGGATTTTCTGCATAACATAAGTGGGAGTTTATTAAGAGGTGTTAGTGTTCCTTTAAAAGTTGGTATATTTTTTACAACAAGAATCCTTACTCTGTTACATACCATACACCAGCAGTGGGCATTATGTGGTCCTCCAGGTGCTGTTGAACTGCAACTCTGTCTTCCATCACTGTACTGACCTTTGATGGGTTTGTAGTCTAACAATAACTGGAGGGCTTGATACTGCCCACTCCTGCCATAGATCTTAAACAGAAGTAGCCATCCAGTGGCTCTCCAGCTCTTGTACAACAAACTCTCATATTCCTCAATGGCCCATGGCTTTGTAAAAGACACTGTGGCACTAGATCTGGAGAGCCTGTGTTTGACCCTGTTCTACCATTAGCACCCTGTGGACAAGAGTAGTCTCCTAACTGTTAGTTACAAGAGAAGAACATTTGTATGAAAAATGATATGCAATAGTACTTTTCCTATTGAGTAAAACAGGGTACTATCCCTACTGGGAGACATTTTATTAAAAATAAAAATTTTCAGCAACCTGTTAGCAAAAGTACTAACTGGTGTCCGAAAGGCATTTTTCTTTATAATGAAATCTCAGAGAGCTTGAGTCTCCATAGTACCATATAGGAACAGCAACACCTTGTGACTAGGGGGAGGAAAAAAGAGGTTTCATATTAAAATAATAATAAAAAAAGTTTCTGCGATAAAAATATTTTTAATGAAAAAGCTTATATCTGCAGGAGTATGTTTGTTTTACTCAGCAGGAAAATCCTTCTAACTTTTTTTTTTTTTTTTAAATAAAAGAGGTCAATGGCTCCTTTAATATGTTATTTGCAACAACACTGCTTAGGAAATGTTAGCCTATCAGGCTGTTACATTGTGAAAACAAAGCCATTGTTGTTTTAAAGGTGACAGCTGTTTAAGCCTAACAAGTCATTATGCACGTTACGTTCTTCAAGCATAAAAAGGAAATTGGCGCCACTATTTTTCTATTTTTATTTGAAAGTTTATATCCAAAAGCCTACAGTTTCATTTTTTTTTCTTTTTTCCTTTTTTTGGAAGCTATATTTTGCCAAAATGTCAAAGCAGGCCAAAATCCGACTCTTGCACAGCAAGGGCACAGGTCTTTTGAGATGAACCCTAGCCTGAATGCCTCCCCCTTGTGTTCGATCTGCCAAAAAAACCTCTCAGCTCACTTTTCCTCAGCAAGAGGAAGAAGGATGAATTTTACACTGTGTTGCCCAATTTTAACCAGTGGACTGTATTTAACTCTTTAAAGATCAAAACCAGTAAAAAGCAGTGTTGCACACCCATCAGCTCCTTACAAATATACCAGATACAAAAGGTGACAAAGATGTGGAGACTACGGAGGAACCGTCACTTATACAGACAGCTCTAACCTTTTTACAATAGTTCCATATACCAACAGCCCTCTCCTGAACTGCCTCCAACTTGCTCCTTTCTATGCACTCGGTACATCTTTGCTAATTCTTTACAAACTGTGGTCTGTGCTACTCAGTGACCCCAGAGTCAGAGCACTGTGATATCACCACAATACGCCAACTCCGAGATCACAGAGAGTATCATAGGTGAAGGCTAATCAGGAATTAGTGAAGCCTGCCCATGAAACATAAGGGGGAAGAGGTCTGCAGGATAGTGTCATTTAAAAAGACCTTATGCCCTAGAGCTGTATTTTTGGCCAGTTCTCATTCTGCAAAAGTTATGTATCTTACAAAAAATATGACACAATGTTTTGGGACATATAATTTCCAGAAAAAATAGAAAGTTTTTGGTTACAGCTTTCCTTTAAAGGGATAGTAATGTTTCATAATAAAAGCAGCTCTAATTAATCATCATAGTATTTGGACTTTGGAGAGTGTTATTTCAGTTCTGTCAGAGTTGTAGTTCAAGAGTAATTCAATGACAAAGTATCCCCCTCCTGCCCCTTTTACTGATGTAACACTGTTCAGCCACATCAGAAGGGAGGTGCCCAGGTAAACTGTAGAGAGGGACAATCTCCAATTAAGATAAGGGATAACCCTGAAAAAACTTGTCAAGGGGGGCAGGGCCTTCATTGTTCTCATCATAAGAAGATTGTCCCCTTCTGTTATCTGTCTAGTCTTACAACCAGATTATTCCACATCTGAGAAGAGATGGCTTACACTAGGTAAAAGGAGCGGGACGGAAGAACTTTGCTTGTGAATATCTCTCAAACCATAAAGGTTTGACAGATAAGACATCATTCTTCATGTTTTTTTAATGCCTACAAAATAAGATAAAGATAAAATGAAGTATTACTATCCCTTTAAATGCAAGATCAATGGCGCTAAAAATACTGCTATGTTATTTAACAGAGTTACATTGCAGATGATGGCAAGATAATCCTCCAGATCTCTTTTGTTTAGTTCTGGCAAACTACAGGCAAAGCAAACACATCAGGACACAACATGCAGGACTGAGTCAAGGCAAAAGCATTCATTTAATTTGTCTCAGTGGAAGAGGAGGCTGGCCACATCTCTACCAGAATCAAATCATTCTTGGTTCCATTAAAACTGGGAAATAGGTTGGGGATCATTTACCTTAAGAGACTCCTTTTTTGTAAGTTTGCTTGAGGCGGAAGCAATGTCCTTTTCAGAGCCATTATATAATTTAGACTCCGACTAAAAACAATAAAAATAATGGGGCACAACAAAACAAACATGGGGGGGGGGGGGGGAGATTAAAAAAAACAAAAACAAAAGCTTTATCATAATGGATACTATTATCAAATAATCAATCTGGGATAGCTATCTTTACAATTAGAAGAAACAGCACAAAGAACCATATGCATGACGGCAATAGTGGAGCAGTTCTGGTGCAAACCAACTGCTCCTCAAGGGACAAATGCAAATTCCCCAAATTCCCATTGATTTTATGATAGTCAACCTCCTTTTTGATCTCCAGGTAGAAAGGACTGCAAGGGCACAACATGTAATATAAATTTGCCTTTGCTTTTTAGTTTATTTTTATTTTCATCTGTTTTGACAGGGAGCAATTGGAATCTGTTTCCAGAAAGCTGTGAAGGCAGGAAAAGAGGAACAATGTAACAAAGATACAAAGGAAAAGATAGAGAAAGAACCTGAAAAAGTCTGCATTTGCAGCACACATCTCTCTCAATGCTGCACGAATAGTTTACTTTGTGTCACTATCCTGCTTGCATTGCTCTCAGAGCTCAATGTCAGGAATATAAATGTAAGAATTACAAAATAAATTTAACGTATAAGCAATATGAATTTACATAGGGTGGTCTTGCAGAATATGCAAGGTCAAAATGGAGGTTGATAATTGCTTTAAAAATGTGGATTTTAACTTCTAGAATGCTAGAGAAGTCTCCAAATCATTTCTTTGAAATGCATTGGAGCCCTCTCTAGAAATTAAGGGGTTAAAACAGGTGTGAACAATTGTTTTTGCAAACATCTGCATGTGTGTAATGCACGACGTCTGGTTGATACCCCTGCTCTACTAGTATCCCTTGCCTGATAAGAGATGAGTGAAAGTGCCAGAGTGAATTTGGCTGTTTCTTTTGCTTCTCATTAAGGTGGAACAAACACTTTATAAAGACTTGGGGGACAAGCAGAAAAATAGGATTTTAGTCTTACCTGTTAAATCCTTTTCACTTAGTCCATACAGGTCACTGGTACTCTGGGAGGCGTAAGTCCCCTTTAATAGGCAGGAACAACTATGCAAATGATTTGCAAGGGGCGGAGCCTCCCCTCTTACTTAAGCCACCTTCTGGCCAGAGCCACTTAGATTGATTTGAGACCCTAAAACTGACCTCAGGTAAGACCCTAACGGTCTCCCACTGAATGCCACAGGAGAGCCAAGACTGGACCCTTGACAGGGTGGGAGACCAGTGACCTGTATGGACTAAGTGAAAAGGATTTAACAGCTAAGACTAAAATCCTATTTTCACTGTCGTCCAATACAGGTCACTGGTACTCTGGGATGTACAAACATTGAGCTGACCCAGAGGCGGGAAGTAAGGCAAGGACCAGGCGCAAGGCCCAATTCACTAGAACTGCTATGACCCAGTTAATAACATAGCCCAAACTGTAAGTGTCAACGGACACCAACCAAGGGAAACAATCCCTGAACTAACACAGCACACGGAACCAGAGCCAACAGGGCTCAACAGCAAGGATGCACTAAGGATCACAGAGCAGAAGACCTAAACAGGCAAAACTGCCTCCAGGACCTTCCTTCCAAAAATGGCATCAGCCGAAGCCAGTACATCAACTCGATAGTGCTTAGAAAATGTGTGCACAGAGGACCAAGTGGCCGCTCTGCACAGTTGATCAGCAGATGCCTGATTCTTGTAGGCCCAAGAGGCCCCAATAGATCTGGTGGAATGGGCAGTCACCCTGAAGGGAACATGCTTATTCCGCAACTTATAGGCTTCACGGATAGTAGCCTTAATCCAAGAGGCAATGGTAACTTTGGAAGCCGGAATAGAGTGTCAGACTTCCTGATAGACTCGGTGCGATGCACATAAAACTTGAGGCAACGCACCACATCCAACAAATGGAGATCTCGTTCCTTGTCAGAAGAAGGATTAGGGCAGAAAGAGGGAACCACAATCTCCTGATTGATGTGAAACTCAGACACAACCTTGGGTAAGAATTCCTTGGTAGTGCGAAGCACAGCCTTATCCTTGTGGAACACCAGATAAGGAGGTTTACAAGACAAAGCCTGTAACTCTGCTACCCGGCGAACTGAAACAATAGCCAAAAGGAAGGCCATCTTCCAAGTCAAGAGGCGTAATGGAATGGAAGCCAAGGATTCAAACAGTGGTTGCTGGAGAACTCCCAGCACCAAATTGAGGTCCCACTGGGGAGCAGGACTTTGAAGGCAGGTCGAACATGAGTCACACCCTGGAAGAAAACTTTCACATCAGGAAGGATAGCAATCCTTTCCTGGAAAAACACAGACAAGGCAGAGGTCTGAACTTTGAGGGAACTCAGACTGAGCCCCTTATCCACACCGTCCTGCAAGAAGGCCAGGACAGTGGGAAGATGAAACTCAAGGGATAACTTCTTATCAGAGCACCATGCCACAAAAGTTGACCATATGCGATGATAGATCTTGGAGGACACACTAAGCATAGTCGACACCACAGAAGGAGAAAATCCTTTCTTTGCTAGAATCGAGGATTCAACCGCCATGCCATCAAATGGAGAGAGTGAACATCCTCCTTCCACAGATAACCCTGGAGAAGTAGGTCCGGACGGGCAGGGAGCGGGATCGGATCCGACACTGACATGGCCATCAACTCTGGATACCAGGACTGGCGAGGCCAGTTTGGAGCGATCAGGATGACAGGACAACGCTCCTGCTTCAACTTCTGGATAACTCTGATCAATAGAGGAAGAGGAGGGAAGATGTAAGCCAGGGAGAAATCCCAAGGGATCGACAAGGCATCCACTGCTAGAGCAAGGGAGTCCCTCAACCGGGAGCAAAACACCGGAACCTTCCTGTTGTGTCTGGTAGCCATCAGGTCCACCACAGGCATCCCCCACCGCTGGGTGAGCATGTGAAACACCTCTGGATGAAGAGCGCATTCTCCGCTGTCGACGGTGTGACGACTGAGGAAGTCTGCCATGACGTTGTCCACGCCTGGAATATGAACTGCAGAGATGACAGGCACGTGATCTTCTGCCAATATCCTTGACCTCCCACCAGGCGGAACCGCTTCTTGTGCCGCCTTGCCTGTTGATGTAAGCCACCGCCGTGGCGTTGTCGGACTCCACTCTGATCGGACGACCGGTCAGTTGAGACTCCCAGTGCCTCAGGGCAAGCCGGACAGCTCGAAGTTCCAGAACATTGATGGAGAGAAGGGATTCCTCCAGACCCCATTTCCCCTGAGCACTGAAGCGACCCCAGACTGCACCCCAGCCCCGAAGACTGGCATCCGTTGTGACTGTGGTCCAACGAGGAACTAGAAAGGATCTCCCTTTCAGGAGATGAGAGAGATCTAACCACCAGTGCAGACTCGACTCGACATGAGGAGGAAGAGAGACTGACAGATGTTGATGATCTGGATGATTCCTGCACGTCTGGATCACAAATCTCTGAAGTTCCCTGGAGTGGGCCATGGCAAATGGTACTGCTTCGATCGTGGAAATGAACTTCCCCACTAAAGACGACAACTTCGGAACCGGAATTTCGTCCATGTCCAGAATCCCAGCCACTCGGACGGCTATCTGGTGAGCCACATCCTCTGGAAGAAACACCATGCATTGGCGAGTGTCGAACAGGAGACCCAGGAACAGAAGCCTCTGAGATGGAACCAAGTCCGACTTGTCCAGATTCAGGATCCAGCCATGACGGTTCAGAGTGTGCATGCACTGCTGTAATTGCTGACGGAGAAGCTCCGCTGAGGAGGCTTTCAGTAGGAGATCGTCCATGTATGGGGTCACTCTGATCCCATCCTGATGAAGCACCGCTATCAAGGAGCCCAACACCCTCTGGAAGACCTGAGGGGCTGAAGTCAGCCCAAAGGGAAGCGCTGCAAACTGAAAGTGTCCCTTGTGGCAGGCAATCCTGAGATACCGCCTGCTCTCTGGATGAATAGGGATGTGAAGATAAGCATCCTGAAGGTCCAGGGAGGCAAGAAATTCCCCTGGAGACAAGGCTGCAATCACAGATCGCAGGGATTCCTGGCGGAAGTGGGAAGTCACAACATAGGCATTGAGATCTTTGAGATCCAAAATGGGACGAGCCCCTCCGTCCTTTTTGGCTACCACAAACAGGTTGGAATAGAATCCTGAACCTGTGTCCCCCTGAGGAACCGCCTCCAGGACCTCTTTGTCCAAGAGATCCTGAATAGCGTCGTCGAACAGACGCCTTTTTGTGGGTTCCTGAGAAGGACGAGTAAAATGGAACCGAAAAGGAGGAAGGGAGGAGAAAGGGATCCTGTATCCCTCTGACACCACCTGAATAACCCATGGGTCCGCCACTGACTCCTCCCAAGTCCGGCGAAAGATGCGGAGACGTCCACCTACAGCCGGATGCGGACCCGGGTTCGGCGAGTCATGCCGAAGCAGTCTTGGAGGTCTTGGCCTTGGGGGCAACTTTGGGCTTCCAGGACTGTTTGGGCTTGGAGGAGGAGCGCGTAGTGGGAGGACCCGTTTGGGCCGAGGAGCATGTCTCAGTCTGAAAGGAACGAAAGGACCGATTGCGTTTGGTTGGAAACCTTTTCTTAAAAACTGAGGGTAGAAGAGTACTTTTACCGCCAGTAGCCTCACTGATCATTTCTTTGAGTTCAGACCCAAAAAGAAATTCCCCTGAAAGGGTAAGGAAAGCAAGGCTTTCTTGGAGGCTGTATCAGCAGACCAAATTTTCAGCCAAAGGGCGCTTCTAGCCACCACAGAAGAAGTGGAGGCCCTCGCCATCATGCGCACAGCATCAAAGGCAGCGTCAGCAACATAGTTCTGAGCTTCAGTGATATTAGCAAGAAGCTGCAACTGCTCAGATACTGGTGCATCCTGGCGAACCGCTTCAGTCAGTCGTTCAGTCCAGGCCGCAATGGCTCTATTAACCCATGCCACAGCAAAGGTTGGACGCATGGCAGTGCCAATGGAGGCAAAAATCAATTTAAGAGAAAGCTCTAGCTTTTTATCCGTCCAATCCTGCAGGGCGGAGGCATCAGAGACAGCCAAAGCGGTAGACTTGGATAGTCTAGAAACAGGAGCATCCACCTTGGGAGGATGAACCCATTTTGCCAGCTCAGTCTCAGGAAAAGGGTACAGTTTAGCAAACTTTTTAGAGACAGAGGAGGATCTATCAGGATTCTTCCATGCCTCAGAGACCAGACGGGCAAGAGTAGGGTTAGTTGGAAAACAAACAACTGGCTTAGATGGCTTTTTCTGAAAAACATCAGTAGGATCATAAGTGGATTCCTGAGTCAGAGGAAGGTTGAGCGTATTCAGAACCGCTCTGATCAGACCCTCAGCCGAGACTTCAGGGTCACACTCATAGGGGTCCCCAATGGACCTGTTAGATTCAATAACAGTACGTTCCTCAGCATCAGAATCCTGCAAGAGTTCTTCTTCAGAAGAATCAGTAACATCAGGAGCCCCCTGTGGCTTAGGCAGGGAGGTCCTGATGGTAGAGGGGGTCTGCCAGACCTGGAGAGCCCCCTGTATCTGAGAGGGAAAGAGTTGAAGAGTGGATCTGAGATCCCTACTGGCAGCTTTAAACTCCCTCACCCAAGATGGCTCAATAGCGTGGCTGGGAAGCCCAGGGTTGCTATCTTGACCAGTACAATTAGGGCATAGATCCCCCACATTATCGCTAGACAGCCCAATGTGGCAAGAGGAGCAAAACGCCATGGGGGTAGCAGATCCCCCATCCTCCTTAGACTTGGGTCTAGCCCCTAGCTCCAGTGAAGTAGACATGCTCACAGCGTCAATATACCCCACTAATAACACTATCACCCAGAAAAAGTGTAAAGGATTAAAGTTTCACCCCAGAAATGTCTAAATTCGGACTTATCTGGCCAGTGAAGGGTTAATCTGTAGAGGAGAGAGAAGGCTCGGTCCCTGCGTAGTGTACTCGCATAGGAAAAGTACCACAAAATGGCGGCCGTCATGACAGCCAATCAGAAACGAGCGCGAACCAGGCGCTCATGGGAAATGTAGTTTTCCCCTTATAAGTATCTCAAACAGTGCCCGAAGCCCCCCTGAACACCCCACATGAATAAAACACAATCCGGATGATAGAGCAGGAGCCTAGCAGTAAAATGAGCCCTCTCTGGAGTTGCTGTGACAAGCGGTTCCAAAGATATGTCCCACACTGTGAATTCCCATAGAGAGTAAAGGAGCCATTGCATCTGAGCGGGAAACGCCGCGCTTAAAGGCGCGGAACTCAATTTTTAATAAAGTTTAAGAAAACATTAAAAAGTGCTCAAACAAGAATAAAACACAATATCCAAACGAATATCCCAAGCTCCAAAACCCAGAGAATACCACAGAAATTGCATAAACATTAAAAATGCAATAAAAACACCCTATGAGTGCTGGAGTGTATTGAAAACTCCCAAATACAAGCCCATCAAAGGGACACTGTGGGGACAAGTGGACCTTCAGCACTCAATGGGTGACTCACCTTTCTTGCAGGACTTCTGTCTTCAGGTGACCATGATAAATAAGGAATAACCCAGAGGTAAATTCCTCAGTACGGAAGCTGCTCAACACAAGCTGTTCCCCTTTCAGGGCATAAGGTCCACAGAAATCCCTGGAAGCTGCACCAGCCACTTTAGAGAGGGCAATTCACAGCCATGGTCACCCTCCTAATGGTGGTATTCCATATCTGAATAAAAATAATAAAACACTAAGATGCATAGATGTTCTTCTACCTGGTGTGCAAGGCACTCCAGGAACAAATCAATCTAAGTGGCTCTGGCCAGAAGGTGGCTTAAGTAAGAGGGGAGGCTCCGCCCCTTGCAAATCATTTGCATAGTTGTTCCTGCCTATTAAAGGGGACTTATGCCTCCCAGAGTACCAGTGACCTGTATTGGACGACAGTGAAAGATTGTTCTTCATAGTTAATAGTAGGGATGTCCGATGATGGCAATGTTCATAACAGTCTAGTTACACTGTAATTATATTCTGAAGTTTATCTCTCCCGCCCCTTTTCCCGATCATAAGCCACTTCCCCTCAGATCTGAAAACCAGTCATCGGACCGGACAGATCACAACAAGAGACAGTCTTCCCTCTGTCAGTATAAGGAAAACCCTGCCCTGCTTGATGAATGAGGGCAGGTTTTTCATGGTACTGACTGAATATTGTCCCTCATTGTAATGTGCTGTCAGATCTAAGCCAGAGAAGACTGACGTCAGGAAAAGGGGTGGGAGGGGTAAACTTCATAATACAATTACAACATAACTAGACAGTTATGACCAATGCCACCATCAGACATCAGTACTATTAACTATGAAGAATAATCTTAGCTGCTTGCATAATCAAACATTACTAGTCTTTTAACCCTCATGTACTCATTCCTTAATCATATTACATTGTATGCTTCTAAGTAGGGTCCCCACTTCAAGTGTTTCACTTTGCAAAACACTTGCAACTCTGTACTGTCTACACCTTAAATTGCAAAGTGCCATGTCTACTTGTGGCACTAAAATATATTATTTTATATAGAGACTAGTTGAAGAGCTCGAGTATACGGGCCACAGTGCCAGCAAGCAACAGACACGGTGCAGTCATGCACAGTAGAGACTGCCCGCTCCACAGCTGATATGAAGTGGGGTGCTCCGAATTCAGACCGCAGTCCTCTGCGCACCAAAGAATTCGGTGTCTGTCTGAATTCTAAGTGCCCAACTCTGAATCAGCCGCGGCGCAGGAAGTCTCTACTGTGCATGACTGACTGTAGCGCGCGCAGTCATCTACTGTGCGTGACGGCTTCTGACAAATGTCCTTAGCGAATTATTATATACTAGTTGAAGAGCCCGTTACACGGGCCACAGTACCACTGCCAGCTGGTCGCGGGGCAGTCATGCGCAGTAGAGACTGCCCGCACCACGGCTGATACAGAGCTGGACGCTCCATCAGAGCGTGCGGCTCTATTGCGCGTGACTGCAGCACGCGCAGCAGTCTCTACTGCGTATGACTTTGTCATTACACACGTTTTAGCGAATTATTATATAGGATATGGAGAGAGAGAGATATGTGTGTGTGTATTCATTCATTTGAAAGTGCTTTAACCATCTAAGTGCATTGCATACCCCTGTGGAACACGTAGGGTTTTAAAAATAAATAAATCACCTGTTGTCTGAGACATTATTTATTTAAAACTGTAGTTTATTAGATATTTAGCTTTGTGTTCCTGGTAGGAAGTGGCAGTTTGGAAGGAGAGTGGAATGTATCTGACACACCAGACCGTGCCAGCCAGTACTGCCTAATTTGCATAAGCTGACACATAAATAGAGCTAAATATGTCCTCTAAAAATAAGTAAATTAATAGCTACTCCTATAAATATAATGTATCAATTCTAGTTCTCTCTGCACTGCTAGAATGATACATTTATTACAAACCAGAAGATTGAAACAAATGTATCATTCTTCATTTTCAGTGCAAACCAGAAGCGACATTTTCTCTGATGAGCAGCCAGGCTGTGTTTGTGCAGGTAAACAACAGACCCAGGGGCCATGTTAAATCAGAACATGGACCCGATTTTATTCATTTCCATTTAAGGCAAAACTAGAGCAAGTTAAAGACTGCACAATGTCTTGGAGACTTCTTTAGTAGTCACGGGAGTTAAATTCCCCTATCTAAATCAAAGGAGATGGTTACTTTGCATCTATGGTGCAGCTGGTTTGGCTCATAATTGCCCAACTTTTCATTTGTGCATATGGCCCAGAATGATTATCCTTAAACAATTAGGAATTTGTTCACCTTTTTGCATCATCTACTTTAACAATACATATTTATAAAATCAGAAATTATCTTCTTACACCCTATCTGTACAGGCCTCAGTGCTTCTTGGTTTAGTCCTGTATCTGTAACCTCACTAAGATTTAGCAATAATCCAACTTCTTCTAATGGATTACATTTCAAAAAGCAAACTATTTACTTGTATAATTCTGCTCATCATTTAGTTGTGCACCATAAGACCTCCTGTTACAGAAAGGTTAGAATGCATCCAATTGTACTTTATTAACTGCTGTATTTTTGTTATATATATTCCACATTGCTTTACTTAAAGCGGAACTACCACCCAATAAAAACACTGCCCCATATAATTACCCATCTGGTGACTAGCTGCTCAGTAGCGCAAGTTGCCAGAATTATTACCAGATTAAAGAGAATTCGTTATTCTTCACAGACTGACAGCGGGATGGAGCGCGGACATCTTGCCATAATGATGTCCGCGGGCCTGCGCTGTCAGTCCCTTCCAGACCCGACCGCCTCCTAGCAACGCCTCCTAGACCTGTCTGGGACTGACAGCACAGGTGCGCGGACATCACTATGGCAAGATGTCCGCAGTCCGTCCTGCTGCCAGTCCGGGAAGAATAGCAAATTCTCTTTAATCTGGTAATAATTCTGGAAACTAGCGCTACTGAGCAACAAGTCACCAGATGAGCAATTATATGGGGAAATGTTCTTATTGGGTGGTAGGTCTGCTTTAAAGCGGACCTATCACTGATATATAAGTGCCCCACAATTAATTTATACTATAGCAATAAGCATTGAAATCCTTTTATAATCCTTAGTAATAGCCAGCATGATTTAGAAATCTAAGTTCTTAAGAGACTTACTGCCAGAAGACAGCGCAGACATCTTGCCGAAGAGTGATCTGTGTGCCTGTGCTGTATGTCCCTGTCTCCTCACTGATTGGCAAGTAACCTAAGGTTGAGTTGCATTGTACCACACTGTACAGACAGGGATGGACAGCAAAGACACGCACAAGATGTCTGTGCTGTCGTCTGGTGTTGAGTCTCCAAAGAACTATGATTTCAAAATAATGCTGGCACTTAAAGTGATAGTAATGTTTCACAAAAACACAGCTCTAATTAAACTAGTGTTTGAGCCATAGAGAGTGTTATTTCAATACTGTCAGAGTTGTAGTTCAAGTTGAATGGTAAAGTGTCCCCCTCCCACCCCTTTTACCTAGTGTAAGCCACCTTCCCTCAGATGTGGAATCTGGTCCACAGACCAGACAGCTCACAGCAAGGGACAATCTTCTTACTGTGAGAACAATGAAAGCCCTGCCCCCATTGACAGGTTTTTCCGGTTTTTCCCTTATCTTAATTGAAGATTGTCCCTCTCTGCAATCCACTTTGACACCACCCTGCAGCTCTGAGGTGAGCAGTGACATCAGTAAAAGGGACAGAAGGGGAATAACTTCTCATTCAATTACTCTTGAACTACAATTATGATAGAACTGAAATAACACTCTCCATGGCCCAAGTATTATGATGATTAATTTGAGCTGCTTTTATTATGAAACATTACTATCCCTTTAACAAAGATTATTAAAGGATTTCAATGTTTACCGCTATAGTAAAAATCAATTGGGGGGGGGGGGGCACTTATACATCAGTGATGTTCCACTTTAAAGGAGAAGTACCACCTCCTCATAGCCCCCCTTTACTATGGCCAGAAAATCCTTAATCCCTTAACGACACAACGTACATGTATGTCACAAGCGGATGCCCCTACAGGACAAAGGACGTACATGTACATCATGGGATTCCGGCTCCCCGCGTGGGTGCACGCTGCTTAGGGAGTACGGGAGTACGGAATCCAATGCCAAAGAGGAAAAAAAAAAAAAAAGTTCAGTGGGAGGTAAGTGATGGCCACGTGCATGCATGGCCGTCGTTAAGGGGTTAATGGCATATAAGAATTTTGCTAATTAAAGTTCAGAGATTCTCAACTAGGAATGAACCTGCCAGGGTATGTAGGATTCTCAATGGAACTGGTATTCTATCCTACCCAAGGTGCAAACCCTTTTAGGTCAAAAGTGCCATGCTGAAATGTATCATACTGACCCTGTCATTATGGGGTTAAACTCTTAGAATTGACCACCATGTGCAGTGAGCAGAGATTAAGGTCATGTGGTCTTGCCAGCAACTGTCATATCTGCCTAAATGGACATGATATCCATCACTGACCGAAGATGGTACTTCTTGAACAAAGTAAGAAATACAAACTTCATAATAGCCATTAAGATGTTCTGGCCATAATAAGGTACATGGGGGGGGGGGGGGGAGTATTCTGAGGAGCCGATAGTTCTCCTTTAAGATTATATATACACATTTATTTTTTAATCAGCACCCTCATAATAAATCTCTGGAGTTTACCTCACTTTATTCAAAAGGGAAATGGCACTTAGTAATTTAGTAACCAGTGTTGTGCGGTATTGATCCACTGCTGTAAAGAACAGTCCCAACTGTCTCTTACTGATTCTTTAGGCAACAAACTCTAGCACTTTCACCACCATCCCACCACAACACTTTTAGCTACCTGTGCAGATATGAGCAAATCAGACTTGACTGGCACACAAGCACCACCCTTCTTCCTGACTGACTTCATAGACTATCTCCATGAAGTAAAGGAAATAAGTCTTCATTTTAAGCTGGAATATATTTCCCTTTTATTCCCTGGAATATTGCTGGTAGATTTTTTTGCTCAGTTATATGTAGGTTTATTGAACCCTTATCTCTTTAAGAACAGAGGGATGTACAATAGCTGCACAACCTACTGGTTCTTAAAGGCATACCGTAAGCAACCCTGAAAAAAATCAATAAGGCATTTTTATGAATGAAAACAGACAAATTGTGGATCAAATAAACAGCATCATAAGGAATAAACAGTTCCATAACTCTCACTGATTTTATCCCACTGATGCTAGTGGGAGTCTCCAACAGATCAATGTAACTGTGTTGGAGATCTTTATAGCATGCAAGGGGATAAAAGCCCCATTTAAATCAATTGGGTGTTTCTTTGCATTCGGATTAGCCCAGAATGGCTCCATTTTCCCTTTATATTAATATATGTCCCAATGGTTCTAAGACATGCTGACTACATGGATAACAAGACATTAAGAGTTCCAGTCTAGCAGGCTTACCTTGCTCTTGGACATAGAGAGAGAAGAATCCTCTTTGCTTTGTGAGGCTTCATCCTTCCCCCTGTCAAACCCTAGAAGACAGAGGAAAAGAGGGATGCTGAATTGTTCTTGGATGGAAGACCATTTCATGTTAAATCATTTTACCTCAGAAGATCTGAATGCTACCTGTTCCATATCCAAATGGTCTCAAAAGGACAACTAACACCTCATAACAAAAGCCTCCCCTCTAACCTTACTACGGACAGAAAATCTTAATGAATCTTATGTTCAAATCCCAATGGCCTTTGTTCAAAGGATAACATCTTTTAAATAATTTCTGGATGGCAGTCCATGGAGGAGGACGCAACAGTTGCAGATTTATTTATTTATTTTTTCAAACTCAAGCAGGAAAAGTGTATTAACTTACTTAACACTCATAAAAGGATCAGAGGGTGAGAAACGCTTGGCAAGCTATGCACTGCTCACTGGTCCTTTAAGGGTGAATAATACCATGCTATGAGCAGAGTTTGTGGTTCTTCTAGCAACTGTCTTGCCCACTTCAAAAGAAATGAAATCCAGCCAATTATGTTATCTCTTGAACCAAGGAGCAAGGGTAAATCATCATAGGGGCCCCATTGGCATTTCTGGCCATAGTGATGTAAGTGGGGTCTGTTATTAGGAGTGTTAGGTCTCCTTTTAGTTTGAGAAAACCTACTAAGAATAATCCGGCACTTGCCTTAAATCGGAGCATAAAATCCTAATGGCCTCTATCACTCTATTCTGTGTAGCTTGGTTCTAGGACAGTAATCTTTAACCCCTTAACTACCACCAGATCTGGGGATGGGCAGCCGCTAAGGACCACTGCACTTTTTTTTCCCTTTGCAATGAATTCTGGGATGGCAGAGCAGCATGCAGCTGTGCTCCCTTCCCAGAATTCCATGACGTGCAAGGACTGTCGTCGGTCCTTAACGTCTGGACCAGCATGACGGTCGTTAAGAGATTAATTAGTACTAGATATCATGTCCATGAAGGTAGACATGAGTTCCTTTGTAGAACTGAAGGAATTCAACCTCCTCCCAGCAGTCTTCTAAGGAAACTTTAAGTAGAAGGAGCATGAAGTAACCAAGTCATATAGAAGTAAACTTGTCAGCCACCTGGAGATGCTATCAAGCTTTAATTAGAGATTATGAGGAACCAGTCCAAATAGAATTGATTCAGTGGCCATTAGGATTTTCTGCTCAGAATAAGGTGGGAGCTAAAACAAATGATTGGTTTAAAAGGACAAAATTAAAAAAGGCAGCTGACATGTTCAAAAACAACCAGTTATCTAATGACAGATTATACCTAAAACAAAGGAAAGCAAATCCACCAAAGGGTATATAAGTACTGGAGTGTATTCTAGGAAAAAACTAAAACTCAATGAAAGAAAACCCAAAAATATACCTATAAGAGATTTAAACACTGATAAAATAATAATACAGAAATGTCAACCACAATATTTTGTACAAGCAAAATGGCCAAAATATGGATAGAGATGGAAAGATCCTTTTTTTATGCACTGCACTACAATGCACTGCATACCTCTCTGGCACTCAAAGGGTTAACGTGTATAATAGCTAAATCACTTTAGGAAAATAATCCAACAAAAGTGAATGATACAGAATCTGTCCAACAGATTATATGGTATTTTATAAGAAATGAAGACCCATAATTATACAACTGGAGTTAATCTGGCATAAATGAACTGCACCATAGGGGACAAACAACAAGCCCAGAGATGTGAGAGGCTCTAAGAAGAAACAAAAGCACAATGGCCTGTCCTATGGCTAGTCACTGCTCAGAACATCACATTTTAGCTCTCTAGTGCCATTACAAAGGAGAAATTTTCACTTACATATTAGACTAATCGCACCCAAAAAGGCAGTCTAGTTCCAAAATGATGGGCAAGTCCCTCTACACATGAAATACCAGCTAACCCCAGATGTATGTTTTGGCCTTGTTTGGGCCCCATTAGTGAGGTACAGCTGGTTACCATAGAGGACAATGAAACATTCCTGTTAAATTAAATTGGGTTTTTAACCCCTTGAATGCTAGACAGGTCTTTAATGTCTTTTTAGCGTTTAAGGGGTTAGAAAAACTATTTATAAGAGTACAGGAATTTATATTTGTCCCCCTATGCTGCAGTTGGTTTACTCCAGAAAAACTCCCATTTGATAAACATGGGCCGATATTCCTCACTAGAGATAACACTACTGTGCAAACCAATGTCTTAGTCACTTGGTCACTTAAAGGGGAACATTCACATACAGAAAACTTTGAGCATTTGTTTAATTACATAAGAAACATTAGGAAAGGTGCTCTGTTTTTTTTTTAACTTTATTATTAAGATATTACACTTCAAAGTTCTCAACTTCCGCATACTGTAGCTGCGGCACAGCTCTCAGGACTTCCCAGCAGCCTATCATTCTCCTCCCACTTCCCTCCCAGGTGCCCCGGGAGCGCGTTCACACTTCACTTCAGTGTGGTGTGAACAGCTCCTAGCGTTACAGGAAGTGGCGATTAGCATTATACTGAGGTTGCAACCTCATTATGATCTGTACAATAACACTCTGCCAGAGAGCTGCCCAGCACAGACAACTCTGGGTCTCATATGGTTAAAGAGGAGCAATACCCACTGAAATACATGTTTACAGAAAAACTTGACCAGACATGTGCCTTTCATACAGTAGTCTGGCACATTTATTCTTAAATATATATTTGCATTTTATCTGCAGTTACCTATATTTAGTGTTATTTTGCCATGTTATTGTTTATTATTCTGCACATTGTGAGAAATTCTACACAGTTTGAATGAGATGACCCATAGAGAAAGGAACCGCCTTGTTGTTTAAATCTGGACCGAAATGAGAAGCAGTGTGAATTGGGAGGGGGATACTTTATAATTAAACTAGTGTAAAAGCCCGTGTACATAGGCCAAGGTCTGGGTCATATTAAGAGGCCTATCCTGCTCTGCGTCCTGCCGCTGACACAGTCATGCACTGTAGAGACTGCCCGAAAGCACAGAATGCTCCCAGCACAGAACTCCCAGCAGTCTGTGCATTCGGGCAGTCTATACTGTGCATGACTGCTTCTGACAAACATCCTAGCGAATTATTATATAGGATTACTTATAAACTACAGAATAGGAAAATACTGAAATACCACACTGCATGGACTAAAACTATGCAGATTATTCAGAGCTTGTTTATTTGGATACATTACTACTGCTTTAACTTTATTTCCCTGAGTGTAAACTGCCAGGTACAAAAATCAGTATGGCTCCCAACAAATACCTTATGTGCCCCTTGGGTGCTACAGATATCACCAAAGCATTGCAAAGCAATGCCATGGATGAGTCACTAGCACCTAAGGGCTTAAAGGAAGCTTTGCTTAACCAGTTGAGTAGTAGAAGGTTGAGCAACACATTACAATATATTGATCTCCCCCACCCAGCACTTACGCGGTTAATGTTCATGTATTCCAGGGCCTTTAGACAAGTATAATGTAATCAGCATGTGATTTTATGCTACAAAACACAACCAGCGAGACTCCAAAGTGATACGATCTAAAGGACATCAGTCATCAAAATCAGGCTGCAAAACCACAGAAGTCCTCATGTAGAAATATTTCCCAGTGCAAGGCTTTAATAAGAGGTCTAACACAGTGCCGGAGACTTTATAGAAATAATCCCTCAGAGAATTATTTTTTTCCCTTACTGCTACTTAGCAAAAGCAAATTTAATAAATATACCACAGGCATCTATCTACTGATTGTGATGACAAAAACACATACAGAAACACACATGAAAGAAAATTCTCAAAATGGATATCAAAACCTATTAATGGCATAGGATCCAATCTTTGCAATACGTTGCATAGCACTCTAGCATTCAAAGGGTTAAGGACCAGGGCGTTGTGCAACACTTTGCTTCCAATGTGCTGCACACTGCTCTGGTCCATAAAGGGTCCAAATGGATCTATCAGGAGTTACAAAAATTGCTTCTATTAAATCAGACTTTAGAACTATCCAGAGGACGTGTTGCGCAGCCCCAACACTGCTCATATCAGCTTTTGTTGGGTCTGACTCCTGCAGCTGGCAAAAGGGCTGGTCTTCACAAGTCCAGTCTTAAGTCAGTACATTTAATAAGAACTGGAGCAATTCGGGATGAAATGAACAGCACCACAGGGGACAAATAAACATTCCCCAAACACCCACTGATTTAAATCCCTTGCATGAGTGCAGAGGATTAATATAATAAAATGTAATGATGTTTTATGTAGTAAATGGGTGTGTATCCTTCTGTGGATTGATTAGGAAGTGCAATGATAAAGTACTGTTGTTTCAGACATTTACTCTCCCCTTGTCTAACAATCTATTGGTGATTTGCTGAATATTAGGTGCATATATTAGGGCTCCTTGCAAAAAACATTGCTATTAAATGTGAGGAACTGTCACCCGTTCCTCCTTGTTTACACAGGAACTCCACAACAATCTGGTGGACTGTTGTAGCTGGATCTGCTTGTCTGTGCTGTGCAACTGAAGCCAAAGACTTTGAAGTGACAAACATTAGCTGCAGTGTCTGTGCAAACAGCCTCCCATAAGCAGCAATAGGACTAGTGAAGGCTCAGCAGTTGTTTCCTGTGAGACCAACACTGCAGCAAGGGAAGTCCTTGGGGACAATTCAACATGAAGAACTGGAACAATTTTGGAGAAAACTGGTTGAACCACAGGAGATAAACAAAAATTCCCATTATTTTAAATGGGGATTAACACTTTGAATGTTCAAGATGTTTCCAAAGCTTTGCAAATCAAGGAACAGGAGACACTTGTATTCAAGCTATTACCCAGCTCATTTGAATCAATGAGGGATTTAATTTGCCTGTCTATTTTGTAGTTTGTTTTGATCCAGAATTGCACCTCTTTTCCTTCGTCATACAGCCAACAGAATATATCGCTAATCAGAAACAATGAGCAATTCTTGAGCGAAGCAAATGCACCACAGGAGATAAAGTTGTGCTTTTAACCCCTTGAGTGCTAGCTAGGTCTCAAATACATTACTTCCCAATGCATCTGGGACATCTGTAATACCTGGGAAGTCTCCAGGGACAGATTCACCAGCTTAACAAGTTCCATAATAATCTCACCTGCTTTCCTGACTGTCCTACCACTCACACTCCACCCATTTCAGGGCACCAATTCCCACCAGCCTGATTAAATCCTGCCCAAATTATGATGCAAATCCATAATTTAGAAACTTCCATCTCCTGCCCTAAATGTGTCTCTGGGGTCTTGGAACGAGAAGGTTCCCAGGTATGCACCTCTATAATTCAACAGATTAAAAGCCCCATTTAAAATGATGGGCAATTTTATTTGTCCCCTACGGTGCAGTTAAGATTGCCCTAGAATTGTTCCTATTCTTAGTACACCAGCCTCAATGTCTACTTGACTGTAGTCTAAGCACTCACGGCCTTTCTAAAGAAACATTGTTATCGGAATATCCCAGGAATGTCTGCAGTCAGGGTGCCCACTTCACTGTCAAATGGATACAATGTCTATCTGTGCTGCAGCAAGCTGCAAGGAAAACTTGTTTGTATCATGACATTTAAAAATGGCAACTGGTCAAGTTTAACAAGTAAGGCTTGTCACCATTTGACAACAAATTTCAACGCACTTGCTTACCAGTTTGTGAACATTTTGTTGTACAGCAAATATGATATTTAATGGATAGTTTACAAACATTTCCATACGATGCTGAATTCAAGCTTAAATTAACCCCATGGATGCTAGAAAAGTCATCCACTGAGAAGCAATGGAGATACAGCTACCATCTATGGTGTATATACACATACACACTTTTTTTTTTTTTTGATAGTCACCCCAACATGATGTATACCTTTTGCAGCATGTGTCAGTGGTCCCTCCCCATCACAATCAAACATGCTGCACAATAATTGTATGTATATATGTATTTATTGCCTATCTATATGCCAAAAACATGCATAATACTGTAAATCTGTTACAAGAAATTCTTGGGCAAACAAACAAAACTTTCAACACTCTTCATGGATTTAAAAAAGCTCCATTTAAATTAATGAGAATTTTAGTTGACTCCTGTGGCAAAACTTTGAAATGGCAAGCACAGTCATAGTCCTCTATAGGGAATGTCTTTATTGTACTTTAGTCCTATGAAGGACTGAACCATGAATATGTCACTGACATTAAAGCGATAGTAATGCTTGAAAATAAATGGCCCGTCAGTTATTCTTCATAGTTTTCTGGCCATTTACGGTGCTATTAAAGTGGATGTGTCACCTATGCACAACATCCCATAAATAGCTAGGTGACACATCCAATAGCATAAAAACATTATTTATTTTTTATTTTAAGCTTCCGTCTCGTTTAAATTTAACTTACAAAAGCCTGGGCTGCAGCCACTTCCATATAGACTGCAGTCCAACGCTCTGCCTCTGCTCTCCTCCTTCCTCCGATGACAGAGGCGTCTGTCTATAAGCTGGAGTGGTCTCATTGGCTAGATATCGATCTCTGCTAATGAGACCGCTCCAGTTTACTGACAGAAGCCTCAATCATCAGAGGATGGAGGAGAACAGAGGCAGAGCTCTGTAACCGCAGAGAACCGCAGTCACCCGGAAGTGGCAAGGTAAACAAAACGAAAGTGCAAGATAAAAAATAAATAACGATTTATGCTATTGGATGTGTCACCTAGCTATTTATGGGATGTTGTCCATAGGTGATACATCCACTTTAAAATAATGTTGATGTGCAGTTCAAGAGTAAATAAATTATAAAGAGTCCCCCTCCCACCTACATAAAGCTGCCCAAGCTGGTCCAGACAACACGCAGTGAGGGACAATCTTCAGTGAGCATAAGGAAAAACCTGCCCTCCTCCTCATCAAGGGAAGAAGGGTTTTCCTTATGCTCACAGTAAGAAGACTGCCCCCTCTGTGATTTGTCCGGTCAAGAGACCAGATTCCACATCCGAGCGGAGGTGACTTACACGAGGTAAAAGGGGCGGGAGGGGGACTCTCGCTAATTTATTTACTCTTGAACTACGCATTGGGCATTATTGTAATAGTGCTGTACATGGACGGAAAACTAGAAAGAATAATCAACGGCCCGTTTATTTTCAACAATTACAATTGCTTTAAGAGAAGACATATGTATATATCCCATAAACACACTGCGTGGGTGGAAATCTTACAGTGTCAAGTAGGTAGCAGGTCTCAGTCTCTCTTACACTAGATGAGTTAAAATGCATTTATATTGTGTCCACCTCCACATCCTGTGTCCACCTCCACACCATGTCCACCTTGTGTCCACCCTGCCCACGCTGACACTGAGACCAGTGCTTACCTCCAATGAAGCCTCCTCCGGTCCAGACTGTGCTCACGCTCCACCACCTCAGGTCACTGAACTGCTGCCGCTGGCCTCCCTCGCAAGCAGCTCAGCCAGGAGGACCTTTGTAATGTTGGTGGCAGGCCAGCATAAGAAAGCTGTTGGTAAAACTGGCTTGGCGCGCTCTGTTCAACTGCACGCCTAGCTTTTTTGCTGGCCCAACCAGACCCAACATCACGAGCCCCTGCGGGCTGTGCTGACATGGCTGCGCACACGCATGTGCAGTTCACAGTAGCTTCCCTTCATTGAGTCAGTAGACTCAATGAAGAGAGCTGTAGGTGCTGGGATCCAGACCGGACTGCAGGGCACTTAGGGCAACAGCACAGGGGGGCCCTGGCAACGCTACTGATTCAACAGTTTCAGCGCCCCTTCACTGCGGCGCCGGCCCGGCAGATAATGATTGCTGATATCACTCACAATGTGCAGATCCTATCCTCTCTGCTGCCTGAGTATCTGACAAGCATTCAGAGTTCATGAGACAACAGTGATAATCAGTGTGTTGTCTCATGAACGCTGAATCCTTGTCAGATACTCAGGCAGCAGAGAGGATCTGCACATTGCGACTCGATCCGCAATGTGCTGGAGACCAGTCCTGGATCATGCCATCTCTGTTTTTGTCCCTGACTTTTCAACTATACATTCTGTGAGCTTGCAATTACAAGGTTAATAGGTTATGAGCTTTATTCTTCACCATATGTTACTGTTGCCTAAAGGAGTAAGGAAGCATTCAGTAAGCTAAATATGTGCTATTCTACAGCAATCCAACTCTAAGGGGACAAATACATTTTCCCAAAACAGGACAAAATATTAAAACGACGGGACGGTCGGGAAATAGGAAAAAAACGGTACTGTCCCGTTTAAAAAGGTACATATGGTGAGCCTATCTTTAAGACAAAGAGTGCTTTCCAAATACACTGCACAGTATAGGCCTTTATGGAATTTTAACATGTTCTGACAAGCAGCATAACTCTCATAACAGCTACATTATTTTAATCTGCAATTTATTAATCAAATGGGTTGCAGATCTATAAACTGTATACATAAATACATATACCAAATGTTTTGCTTTTAATTATACAAATAAAGATAATTACTGCAGTGAAAAATACTTGCTTACAAGAAAAACAATTACTTCAATATATGAATGAGTCTATAAATTATTTTAAGAAGCATAATCAGGAACAAAAGAAAACATAATAAAAGAAATATATTATCTGAATGTGGCCCACAAAACCCATATATTTACTTAGCTAATCACTAGGTGATCTTACTAATGATAACTGGAAAAAGGATTTCACATGACTCAGTTCAGTAAACAGAGCAGAATTTCATTAATACAGTGAAGAAATTCATCTACCTAACTCCACACCAGTGCCTAGTAATGTATGTTCATAGTTCCTTACTGCACTTTCCTTTTTACATTAACAGAGTGCCACAGGTATCACGTTGGCTACCTCTCTGGCACGGAAAGGGTTAACCAATATAGCATGAAGCACAGAAAATGAGTTAAGAAACAAGTTCATATGAAAAGTTAAAAAAAACTCAATGGGCCTTGTGTATACATGTAAATAGGAGCAAACTGAGGCAAACCATCTGCTCCATGGTGGACAATTAAAAATCCTCACTGATCTAAATGGACCTTTAAAGGATTTGGTGGGTTTTGGGTTGGGTTTTTGGTTGGATTTGGATTGGTTTTTGGGTTGGATTTGGGAGGGTTTTTTGGTTGGTTTTGGGTTGGGTTGGATTTGGTGGGGTTTTGGTTGGATTTAGGATGGTTTTTGGTTGGATTTGGATTGGTTTTTGGGTTGGATTTGGGGTGGTTTTGGATTGGATTTGGGGTGGTTTTGGGTTGGATTTGGGTTGCACCTATATTGCGTACTTAATGCATCCATAATGCATTAATATTGCACCCATATTGTTTACTTAATGCACCCATATTGTGTCTTTAATTCACCTCGATTGCCCCCATAATGCATCAATATTGCACCCATATATCGTCATTATTGCACCCATATTGCGACACGTTAACGCACGAAATAGTGAATGCGCCATACGGAGCGAGGCAAAATGTAGAATCTGTGTCATTTTATGAAGCAAAACTTTAAATGCCACACTTCAAATGACGCTGCAAAACACATGCGTCATTTTATGATGCCAAACTTTACATGAAACAATAGTAAACCCTCATTTATAGTTATGAACATTATATTCACTTGTATAATCGGCCGCTGAGTACCTAGGTACAAACCAGCTTGAAGCAGCAGGGGATTCTGCACCCCTGATTGGAACGTGGCAGAAAATCCTGCTGGCCGCTATGAATTAATCCTCAGAATATCAGTACTAAGTAAAAACTTTGGAGAAACATCCACTCAGAATTTGTTCACAGTGACCATCAGGTTCTTCTGCACAGTTTAAGTTCCAGAACCTGGAGGCACCCCAACAAGGACAAGGAATCCCCTGTTGTTTCAAGCAGGTTTTACCTAGGTACTCACAAGTTTAATGTTCACACTTATTTGAATAGTATCGATTTATATGAGCCTCCCACTCACTATTCTGTCTTTGGATACTTGTTGGCTGGTGTTTCCTCTTTAGAGGAGAACTATACCACAAAGAAGGGCAGCTGACTGGAGAACCACTGATGAAAATGGAATTTTGGCCTACTGAAAGTTAAAGGGATAGTTTGTTTGAAAATTGTTTTATTTTATATTGTAGCCCTTAAAAAAACATTAAAAATGATATGGTTTGGGAAATATTAGCAAGTAAAGTTAATAATAATAAAAGAAGTTCCATTTTCCTGGCTGTTTGAGCCAAGTCTGCCATCTAGTGTACAGATTTGGAATCCGGTCCACAGATCAGCGGGCAGCTCTTGAGCAGTGCCGAGATCACCATCTTTAAAAAGAACTACTTCATTGGTTTGCAAGCACAATTTGTAGACCATTCCAATGAAGAAATTATTTTTAAAGAGCGTGATCTCGGCACTGCTGAAGAGCCGTGGCCGGTCTAGCGACCGGATTCCAAATCTGAAGGCTTAAGCAGTGACATCACTCCAGGGGAAACTTTACTTGCTAATATCTCCCAAACCATAAATGTTTGGGAGAAAAGACTTATATCATTTTTAAAGATTTTTTAAGGGCTACAATATAAAATAAAATTATTTTCAAGCAATACTATCACTTTAAGCGGGGTCTCCAACACACAGAGAGGCCTGCAACCAGACTGGTGAGACCATCAGATTAGATGCAGTCTACAATTTCCATTTATGTGTTTTCACATTGTTTGCATATTTGTTGTTAATCCTTTGTGAAGCAATGCACTTCATACCCCTCTGAGCTTTAAAAGGTTAAAGGGAAAAAAAAATAATAAAAACTCATAAGTTTAGCCCACATTTACAAAAGCAGGTAAAAAGAAAAAAAATATAATTATAAAATATAATGAACTGCTCTGACAATTTTAAATCTTCATACTAAAGTCGCACTGACTTAACGCGGAACTACCCTGTAAAAAGTCACCACCCAATAATTAGGCGTATGGCGTCTAGCTTCTTAATACTGCTATTATCTTCCACAAGCACGACATTTTGAAGCAATCCTGTTTCTTCAGAGACTGACAGCCAGGCTTGGACGCAGACATCTTGCTCAGAGAAGTCTGTGCTGTCCGCCCCGGTCTCCTCTAGGAGGCAATGCATGGAGCCCAAAGTCACCAGAAGCGATGGACGGTACAGGCGCAGACAGCTCTACAGCAGCAAACCTGGCCATCAGTCCCTGAAGAAACTTGGATTACTTCAAAACATGGTACTTGTGGAAGAGGACAGCAGTATGCCTAATTATTGGGTGGAGACTTTTTACAGGGTGGTAGCTCTGCTTTAAACGTAGATCAAAGTGTTACAATGTAGAAGACAAATACTGCTCCCACAAGACTGATGGAAATCATTCTATGATACATCATGGAGTTACTTCATCATGTACTAAACAAACTACCCAAATAATAAGAGTAGTAATGACACAGAATGGACCTCTAATGCTTACAATTTTCCCCAGAGTTCATTCCAAATACAAAAATGTATATAAACCTCCTCCAAACCAAGGAAGATTGTGAGGAAGATGAACTAGTACAACAACACATTCATGGAAGAGACTTGTACAACTCCTATGTGAATTCCTGAAGCCTCGTTATTGACATGTCTGAAAACTCACTCAAGCCAATATTCCTAGAATTGGAACAAACCATTTGCACTCTATGGAAAGTATAAACATTCCCATTAATTTAAATTGTGAGTTTAATCCTTAAAATGTTAGAACATCCTGGGGATTTTTAGTTGAACACTTTAGTGCAGCGGATTTGCCCCAGAATTGCTCCAGTTATGGTTCGTGCATCGGCCTGTTTTACTCTAAATAATGACTGACTGGATCATATTTCCATCCCCACATCTTAACCCTTTCACTGCCATACCGAGTTACAAAATCTCTTCTCCTGGCATTTAACACTGTTTGCAGTGAATAAATGTCTATGAGCCCTATGAAGTACATTAAGGGAGAAATAAAAACTACCTAAATTGCCAATGTGTTAAAGATCTCCCTTGCATTAAAGGAGTCAAACGAGACAATTAAATCAATTGGCATATAGCACATGGAATTAGCGTAAAATGCTACTGTAAAGCACCACAATGTGCCACCAGCAAATAAAGGTTAATTTTGCAAAAAGTATTAATGTTACAAACAAGTGGCCAGTACGGCATAGAGACTGATTTTGATCACCAGTAAAACAAACCAGACATGTCTTACAGAAGCAGGCCCATGTTAATATAAGTAGCATACACGACAGAATTGTTAGGTGATGGAGTAGAGACATAAGTGGCTGGAATGTAAAACTGCCCTGTCAGCATGTTTCTGTAACCCAGCCATGTAGTCAGTTGTGCCGATGTGCTGTCACATGGCTATGGTCTGGGAGAAGCGGTTAGCGGCAGTGCACTGCTCAGTGATGGCTGGAACAGATTGGGCAGGCTGAATTTGACAGGGATGTATACAGATACCTCTGATCCTTCCAGATTACAATAAGAACGGATTTACCATAAAGAATTAACAGGGATGTGCTGACATGAGGCTTAAATCTGATCGTGTTATTAGAAGGAGAAAACAAGACATGCGCATAACATCTCTGATATATAAAGAATTCAATATTCCAATAGATCATCATTAATTCCCAACACTGGCAATTAAAAGGGTGAAGAGATTACCAGCTTTTTAAATTAACTCCTTGGTTGCTAGAGAACTAAACACAATGAGACCAAGTTAATGTTTTGAATACAGGGAGGTGATGAAAACATTACAAAGCAATAACTAAGGCACCCCTCGAGCAATCAAAAGGCCATATGCGCAAACAAATAGCAGTTCGTGGGCAAACCAACTATACCGTAGGAGCCATAACATTCTCCAAATTGTAATTCCTTAAGTTGGGCATTTAACTCAATGTCTCCCATGCATGGCTTCTCCACACATTGGAGACCTTTCAAGCACTTTCAAGCACTGAAGGGGATGAAGTCTTATTCATCAGACAGAATATATATATATGTATAAGGATTTTAGTCTTACCTGTTAAATCCTTTTCTCTTAGTCCATACAGGTTACTGGTAACCTTGGGTAGGCGATCCGCCCCTTTAAGTAGGCAGGAACAATTCTAGAAGTGATTGCAGGGGGTGGAGCCTGTCTTCCCTCCTTGGCTGCAGCTAGCCAACCAGCTCTAGAAAGATTTGAGACACCAACTATTGACTAGATAGTGGAAGGGAAAGAAGACTCCTGTGAGCATGACCCCGAAGGACCCCCACAATCTGCCACAGGAGAGCCAAGCATGGTCCCTTGACAGGGTGGGAGACCAGTAACCTGTATGGACTAAGAGAAAATGATTTAACAGGCAAGACTAAAATCCTCTTTTCTCTGTCTTCCAATACAGGTTACTGGTAACTTTGGAATGTCCAACCATTCAGTTTTCCAGAGGCGGGAAGTAAGGCAAGGACTAGGCGCAAGGCCCCCCAGAGCAGATATGAACCATCAGATCAGAGATAGCCCAACAAAACAACTGAAGGGTCAATGGACACAGAACAGGGGTAACACCCCAGGAACTGTTACACAGCACACTGAACTAGAGCCAACAGGGCTCAAAGTGAAGGTAGCACTAAGAACTGGAGAAAATCCGAGACAGGCAAGACTGCCTCCAGGCTCTTCCTCCCAAAGCTGGCATCAGCTGATGCCAGCACATCAACACGGTAGTGCTTCGAAAAGGTGTGCACAGACGACCAAGTGGCAGCCTTGCACAACTGATCAGCAGAGGCCTGATTCTTGTAAGCCAAAGAAGCCCCAATAGATCGTGTAGAATGAGCCATGACCTGAAAGGGGACAGGCCTCTTCCTCAGCTTGTAAGCCTTACAAATAGTGGACTTGATCCAAGAAGCAATAGTCACTTTGGATGCAGGTGTTCCTGCCCTGGGACCTTCAGGAATGATGAACAGTGTGTCAATTTGTCTAATGGACTCGGTGCGATGTACAAAAAACTTAAGACAACGCACCACATCTAACAAGTGGAGATCCCTCTCCTTGTCAGAGGTAGGGTCAGGGCAGAAAGAAGACACCACAATCTCCTGATTAATGTGGATCTCAGATACCACCTTAGGGAGAAATTCCTGAGAAGTGCGAAGCACCACCTTATCTTTGTGAAACACCGAAAAGGGTGGTTTACAAGACAAAGCATGTAACTCTGCGACACAGCGGATAGACAAATTCGCCAGGAGAAAGGCCATTTTCCACGTCAACAGGCGTAGAGGAATAGTAGCCAAATACTCAAATGGAGGGCACTGAAGAACGCCCAAAACCAAATTAAGATCCCACGCAGAAGCAGGATTTTTGAATGCAGGACGAGAAAGAGCAACACCCTGGTAGAAAACCTTGACATCAGGAAGAATAGCAATGTGTCTCTGAAAGAAAACAGAGAGAGCAGAAGTCTGAACCTTTAGGGAACTGAAGGTGAGGCCCTTATCCACGCCGTCCTGCAAGGAGGCCAGGACCGTAGGCAGATCAAAATCCTGAGAAAGATCCCTATGAGCACACCAAGATAGGGAGGTCGACAAGCACGATGGTAGGCCTTAGAAGAAACCGGCTTGCGGGCACTAAGCATAGTAGCCACCACATTAGAAGAAAAACCCTTCTTCGGTATTGATGATTCAATTTCCAAGTCGTCAAAACTAGATGATGAACATCCTCCTTCCACAGGTAACCCTGTAGAAGAAGATCCGGATGGCAAGGGAGCCGTAACACCCTGTGCAACATGGGAAGGTGAGGAAAGATGTAAGCCAGAGGAAATAACCAAGGAATGGACATGGCATCCACCACTAGAGATAGAGGATCCCTCTAGCGAGAGTAGAGCCTCGGCACCTTCCGGATGTGTCTTGTTGTCATAAGGTCGATGCACGGAAGACCTCACTTCTGAACAATGAGGGAAAACACCTCTGGGTGCAGTTCCCACTCTCTGCTGTCCACCGTGTGTCAACTGAAGAAGTCTGCCACAACGTTGTCAACGCCAGGAATGTGTACTTTGGATACGGCAGGAACACGTTCTTCTACCCAGGACAAAATAGCCTTGACCTCTAACCAAGCAGCGAGACTTCTTGTTCTTCCCTGTTTGTTGATGTAGGCCACGGCCATGGCGTTGGACTGTACCTAAACTGGGCATTCTTTCAGCTGGGAAGTCCAATGACGAAGGGCATGGAATATCGTCCGAAGCTCCAACACATTGATGGGAAGAAGAGATCCCTCCGGAGACCACTGACCTTGTACACTAAGGAGACCCAGGACCGTTCCCCATCTGGAGAGGCTCGCATCCGTCGCCACCCTGGACCAGAAGGATACTAGGAAGGACTTGCCTTTCAGCAGACTGGAGAGGTCGAGCCACCAGGACAAACTCCGTTCCACATGTAGAGGGAGGAATACTGACGTCTTCAGAAGGTCCGGCTGACCCCTACACACACCTGGATCACGAACCTCTGGAGTTCCCTGGTGTGAGCCATGGCAAATGGGATGGTGGATATGAATTTCCCCACCAGAGAGGACAGCTTTTTAGCTGGAACTGGATCGAGAGCCAGAACAGCACACACTCTTTGGGCAATCAGGTGAGCCACTTCCTCCGTGAGAAAAATAGGATTTTAGTCTTACCTGTTAAATCCTTTTCACTTAGTCCATACAGGTTACTGGTACAGTGGGAGGCGATCCGCCCCTTTAAGTAGGCAGGAACATTTCTCCAAATGTATGCAGGGGGTGGAGCCTCCCCTCCCTCTTAAGCTGCCCTCAGCCAGAACAAGCCAGAATGATTTGAGACACAGATACTGACCAGAGATAAGAAGGAAAAGGAAGACTCCTGTGAGCATGCCCCGAAGGTCTCCCACTGAATGCCACAGGAGAGCCAAGCATGGTCCCTTGACAGGGTGGAAGACCAGTAACCTGTATGGACTAAGTGAAAAGGATTTAACAGGTAAGACTAAAATCCTATTTTCACTGTCGTCCAATACAGGTTACTGGTACAGTGGCATGTAAAAACATTGAGCTTTCCCAGAGGCGGGAAGAAGGCAAGGACCAAGTGCAAGGCCCCAAAGTCACCAGAACTCCTATGAACCAATAAATCATAGAGCCCAACGACAGAAGTGTCAACGGACACCAACCAGGGGTAAAAACGAACCCCCTTAACTAACACAACACACTGAACTAGAGCCAACAAGGCTCAACAGCAAGGAAGCACTGAGAACCACAGAAGCAGAAGATCCTAGACAGGCAAGACTGCCTCCAGGACCTTTCTCCCAAAGCTGGCATCAGCCAAGGCCAGTACATCTACACAATAGTGCTTCGAGAATGTGTGCACAGAGGACCAAGTGGCCACCCAGCACAGTTGATCAGCAGACGCTTGATTTTTATAGGCCCAAGAGGCCCCAATTGATCTGGTGGAATGAGCAGTAACCCTGAAGGGAACGTGCTTATTCCGCAACTTGTAGGCTTCACGAATGGTAGATTTTAGCCAAGATGCAATAGTCACCTTGGATGCCGGTCTCCCTGCCCTAGGCCCCTCAGGAATGACAAACAGAGAGTCAGACTTCCTGATAGACTCAGTGCGATGAACATAAAACTTGAGACAATGCACCACATCCAACAAATGAAGATCCCTCTCCTTGTCAGAGGAAGGGTTAGGGCAGAAAGAGGGTACCACAATCTCCTGATTGATGTGAAACTCGGAGACAACCTTGGGTAAGAACTCCTTGGAAGTACGTAGTACACCCTTATCCTTGTGAAACACCAGGTAAGGAGGTTTACAAGACAAAGCTTGTAACTCCGCTACCCGGCGAACTGATACAATAGCCAAGAGAAAGGCCATTTTCCAATTCAAAAGACGTAAAGGAATGGAAGCCAAGGATTCAAACGGGGGTCTCTGAAGAACCCCCAGCACCAAATTGAGGTCCCAGTGGGGAGCTGGACTCTTGAAGGCAGGCCGAACATGAGCCACACCTTGGAAGAAAACCTTAACATCAGAAAGAACAGCAATGCGTTCCTGGAAAAATACAGACAGAGCAAAAGTCTGAACCTTGAGAGAACTCAGGCTGAGTCCCTTTTCAACCCCATCCTGCAAAAAGGCCAGGACCGTGGGAAGATGGAAATCAAGTGATAGATCCTTATCAGCACACCATGCAACAAAAGTTGACCATATGCGATGATAGATCTTGGAGGACACAGGCTTGCGAGCCCTAAGCATCGTAGACACCACAGAAGAGGAAAACCCTTTCTTCCTCAAAATTGAGGATTCAACCTCCAAGCCATCAAATGTAGATGCTGAACATCCTCCTTCCACAGATAGCCTTGAAGAAGCAGATCTGGACGGGCAGGGAGCGGGAAGGGATCCGCCACTGACATGGCCAGCAGGTCCGGATACCAGGACTGACGAGGCCAATTCGGAGTGATTAGGATGACAGGACAACGCTCCATCTTCAGCTTCTGGATGACTCTGATCAACAGATGGAGAGGAGGGAAGATGTATGCTAGGGAGAACTCCCAAGGGATTGACAAAGCGTCCACTGCTAGAGCAAGAGGGTCCCTCCACCGAGAGCAAAACACTGGCACCTTCCTGTTGTGTCTGGTAGCCATCAGATCTACTACAGGTACCCCCCACATCTGGGTTAGAAGGTGAAACACCTCTGGATGAAGCGCCCACTCTCCGCTGTCGACTGTGTGACGACTGAGAAAGTCTGCCATGACGTTGTCTACGCCTGGAATGTGCACCGCTGAAATGATGGGAACATGTGCTTCCGCCCAAGATAAGATGGCCTTGACTTCTAACCAATCGGTGAGACTTCTTGTGCCTCCTTGTCTTTTGATGTAGGCCACTGCAGTGGCGTTGTCGGACTCCACTCTGACTGGACAACCCTCCAGCTGAGATTCCCAGTGTCTCAGAGCAAGAAAGATGGCACGAAGTTCCAGCACATTGATGGAGAGGAGAGATTCTTCCAGTCCCCATTTCCCCTGAGCACTGAAACGACCCAACACTGCCCCCCAACCCCGGAGGCTGGCATCTGTCGTGACTGTAGTCCAATAGGGAACCTGAAATGACCTCCCTTTCAGGAGATGAGACAGGTCCAACCACCATTCCAAGCTCAGCTCGACATGAGGAGGTAGAGAGACTGACAGATGCAGATGATCTGGATGATTCTTGCACGTCTAGATCACAAATCTCTGAAGCTCCCTGGTGTGTGCCATGGCAAATGGTACTGCCTCTAGTGTGGAAATGAATTTCCCCACCATAGAAGTCAACTTCGGCACTGGAACCCTCTCGAGCTCCAGGATCTTGGCTACACGGAGAGCAATCTGATGAGCCACTTCTTCCGGTAAAAACACCATGCACTGCTGAGTGTCGAACAGGAGAGACAAGAAAAGGATCTGTTGAGATGGGATCAAGTCTGATTTGTCCAGATTCACGATCCACCCGTGGCGAATGAGTGTCTGGATGCACGTCTGAACCTGCTGGTGAAGGATCTCCGCAGATGAAGCTTTCAGGAACAGATCGTCCATGTAGGGAGTTACTCTGACACCATCTCGATGAAGCACAGCTATCAAAGCACCCAAGACTCTCTGAAAAACCTGGAGGAGCTGAAGTCAGTCCAAAGGGAAGAGCTGAAAACTGAAAGTGGCCTCTGTGACAGGCAAACATGAGATACCGCCTGCTCTCTGGATGAATAGGGATGTGTAGATATGCATCCTGAAGGTCCAGGGAGGCAAGGAACTCCCCTGGAGACATTGCGGCTATCACAGTACGCAGTGATTCTTGACGATAGTGGGAACTCACAACAAAGGAATTGAGATCCTTGAGGTCCAAAATAGGATGGGCGCCCCCGTCCTTTTTGGCCACAACGAACAGGTTGGAATAAAATCCTGAACCTGTGTCCTCTGAAGGAACCAATTCCAGGACTTCTTTGTCCAAAAGATCCTGAATAGCGTTGTCGAACAGATGTCTTTTTGTAGGCTCCTGAGAAGGACGAGTAAAATGGAACCGAAAGGGAGGAAGGGAAGAGAAAGGGATCCTGTATCCCTCTGATACCACCTGAATAACCCAAGGGTCCGCCACAGACTCCTCCCAAATCTGGCGAAAGATGTGGAGACGTCCACCTACAGCCGGATGCGGACCCGGTTCTGTGAGTCATGCCGAAGCAGTCTTGGAGGTCTTGGCCTTGGGGGCAACTTTGGGCTTCCAGGACTGTTTGGGCTTGGAGGAGGAGCGCGTAGAGGACGGACCCGCCTGGGACGTAGAGCATGTCTCAGTTTGGAAGGAACAAAAGGACCGATTGCGTTTGGCTGGAAACTTCTTTTTGAAGACTGATGGTAGAAGAGTACTTTTACCACCAGTAGCCTCACTAATCATCTCCTTAAGTTCAGATCCAAACAGTGAAGTCCCTTGGAAGGGTAAAGAAAGCAAGGCTTTCTTAGAAGCAGTGTCAGAAGACCAAATTTTCAGCCAAAGAGCACGTCTAGCCACCACAGAGGAAGTGGAGGCCCTCGCCATCATGCGCACAGCATCAAAAGCAGCGTCAGAAACAATTTTGAGCTTCGGATATATTAGCAAGAAGCTGTAGCTGCTCAGACACTGGCGCATCCTGGCGAACCGCCTCAGTAAGCTGTTCAGTCCAGACCGCAATGGCCGGTTAACCCACGCCACTGCAAAGGTTGGACGCATGGCAGTGCCAATAGAGGAGCAAATATAGACTTAAGACAAGTTTCTAACTTTTTATCCGTCCAATCTTGCAGGGCAGAAGCATCAGATACAGCCAAGGTAGTAGATTTAGACAACCTAGAAACTGGAGCATCCACTTTAGGAGGATGAACCCATTTAGCCAGTTCAGTCTCAGGAAAAGGGTAAAGTTTAGCAAACATTTTGGATACAGAAGAGGATCAGGATTTCTCCACGCATCAGAGACTAAACGTGCAAGAGTAGGATTAGTAGGAAAACATATAACAGCCTTAGAAGGTTTCTGAAAAACATCAGTTGGATCATTAGATTCCTGACTCAAAGGAAGGTTGAGGGTGGTTAGCACAGCCCTGATCAAACCCTCAGCAGAGAGTTCAGGGTCACGTTCAAAGGGGTCACCAATAGACCTAGTAGACTCAATAACAGTGCTTTCCTCAACATCAGGATCCTGTAATAGTTCTTCCTCAGAAGAATCAGACATATCAGGAGCACCCTGTGGCTTGGGCCGGGTGGTCCTAACAGTGGAGGGGGTCTGCCAAACTTGAAGAGCCCCCTGAACCTGAGAGGGAAAGAGCTGAAGAGTGGATCTGAGATCCCTAGTGGCAGCTTTGAACTCTTTCACCCATGTCGGCTCAATGGCGTGACTGGAAAGCCCTGGGTTGCGGTCATGGCCTTCCGCACATTTTGGGCATAAATGACCAAAAAATTCTCTAGGCACCCCAGAGTGACAAGAGGAGCAAAACGCAATGGGAGAAACTGACACCCCAGCCTCCTTAGTCTTGGGTCTAGCCCCTGACTCCAGTGGAGTAGACATGCTCACAGCGTCAGATATACTCCACTGACAAGAATCACCCAATTGAAGTGTGAAAGATTAAATAATCACCCCAGAAATGCTTAAAATTAAACTTATCTGGCAAGCGAAGGGTTAATCTGCGGAGGAGAGAGAGAAGGCTCGGTCCCTGTGTAGTATACTCGCTGAGAAGAACTCACAAAATGGCTGCTGCGACGGGAGCCAATCAGAAAACGGGCGCGAAACAAGCTCTCATGGGAAACGTAGTTTTTCTCAGAAGTACCCCAAAACAGTGCCCGAAGCGCCCCAAGACCTCTAACACACCGAATCATGCAACCGGATGATCGAGCAAGGGAAGACCAACAAAATGAGCCCACTCTGAAGTCGCTGTGACAAGCGGTTCCAGAGATACGTCCCACACTGTGTAAACCTATAGAGAGTAAAGGAGCAATGGAGTCTATGTGGGAAAAGCGCACTTAAAGGCACGGAACATTAACTTTTAATAAAGTTACCCTGACAGAAAAAAGTTACCAAACACATATAAAACACATGTAAAACATGAGAAAACCATACCCCAAGGAGAAAAACAGCAGGGAAAAAGGTTAAAACCCCCATAAACTGCTCCAAAACCCAGAGAATACACACATGCATTGTATAACAGTGCAAATAAAGAAAAACACCCAATGAGTGCTGGAGTGCATAATGAGAACTCCCAAATACAAGCTCAATGAAGGGACACTGTGGGATAAGTGGACCTTCAGCACTCAAAGGGTGGCTCACCTTTCTGCAGGACTTCTGTCTTCAGGTAACCATGTGAAAAGGGAATTATCCAAAGGAAAATCCCCACAAGGGAAGCTACTTGACTCAAGCTGTTCCCTCTTCAGGGCATAAGGTCCACCAGAAAATCCCTGGAAGCTGCACTAGCCACTTTGGAGACGGCAATTGTCAGCCATGGTCACCCGCCTAATGGTGGTATTCCATATTTGAAGAAAACAATAAAATACTAAAGTTGAATGAGAGATGTTCTCCACCTGGTGTGCACAGTACGCAGGAACAAATCATTCTAGCTTGTTCTGGCTGATGGCAGCTTAAGAGGGAGGGGAGGCTCCACCCCCTGCATACATTTGGAGAAATGTTCCTGCCTACTTAAAGGGGCGGATCGCCTCCCACTGTACCAGTAACCTGTATTGGACGAGTGAAAACCATGCTCTGCTGAGTGTCGAAGAGAAGGCCCAGGAAGACCAGACGCTGGGATGAGACAAGATCTGAATTGTCCATGTTGATGATCCACCCATGATGGGTGACAGCATGAATGCAGCCCTGAACCTGCTGATGAAGTTCTGCAGAGGGGGCTTTCAGAAGCAGGTCGTCCATGTAAGGAGTAACTCTGATGCCGTCCAGGTGGAGGACGGATACTAAAGCTCCCAGGACACTGTTGAAGACTTGAGGAGCTGTAGTCAGATCAAAGGGAAAAGCTGAAAACTGAAAGTGCCCTCAGTCGCATGCAAATCTGAGATACTGCTGGCTCTCTGGATGAATGGCGATGTGTAGATACGTGTCCTGAAGATCCAGAGAAGCAAGGAATTCCCATGGGGACATAACAGCAATCACGTCCTTAGGGACTCAAGGTGATAATGAGTCCTGATCACAAAGGAATTGAGATCCTTTAAATCCAAAATGGGACGACAACCGCCGTCCTTCTTGGAGACCACAAAGAGGTTTGAGTAAAAACCCATACCTCTGTCCTGAACTGGAACAGGCTCCAGAACATCCTTGTCCAGAAGGGCCTGGATAGCGCCATTGAACAGACGGCGTTTCTCTGCTCCCTGGGGAGTATGAGAGGGAAAAAAGCGAAAGGGAGAAAAAGGGACGAAAGGGATCCTGTACCCTTCCGTCACCACCTGTAAAACCCACAGGTCCGCCACTGAACCCTCCCAGACGCTGTGGTAGTGATGCAGACAGCCACCCACAGCTGAGTGGGAAACCGGATTCAGCGAGTCATGCCGAAGTAGTCTTGGAAGCCTTAGGCTTGGAGGAGACCTTGGGCTTCTATTGCTGTTTTGTCTTGGAGGAGGTATGTGTAGCTAATGGAACCACCTGGTTCACCGGACGGGTCTCAGTCTGGAAGGGATGAAAAAACCTGTTACGCTTGAGAGGAGTTTTCTTCCTGGGACCAAGGGCAGAAGGGTACTCTTACCCCCTCTGGCCTCACTAAACAGATCCTTAAGATCTGGCCCAAATAAGGATGTACCCAGAGATGTTGGCAAGAAGCCGCAACCTATCCGAAGAAAGAGCAGCCTGACGTACAACCAGGGTCAGCTGTTCAGTCCAGACTGCAATGGCCCAGTTAACCCATGCCGCAGCAAACGCTGGACACATGGCAGTGCCAAAAATGGACTTGAGGGAAACCTCAAGTTTCTTGACAGTCCAGTCTTTCAGAGTGGATGCATCAGAAACTGGCAGTGCAGTAGACTTAGATAGCCTGGATATAAGAGCATCTACTTTAGGGGGATGAACCCACTGAGCAGGCGGTCAAGAGTGGGGTTAGGTGGAAAACAAATAAGGGGCTTTTTAGGCTCCTGGAAAACATCAGAGGGATCTGAAGGAACCTCCTGAACTAGGGGAATGTTTAGGGTGGTCAAGACAGCCCTGAGCAGGATCAGCCTCAATGGGGTCCCCAAAAAAAGGCAGAACATTCCTCAACATCTGAATCCACCAGCAGTTCCTCCTCAGAGGAATCTGACACGTCAGGTACTCCCTGCGGTTTTGGCAGGGAAGATTTGACTGAAGAACTGGTCTGCCATGAGTGAAAGACCCCCTGTAACTGGGATAGAAAGAGTTGTAATATAGACCGAAGGTCTCTGGTAGCAGATTTGAACTCTTGCACCCAAACTGGCTCTATTGCATGGCTGGAGGTCCCTGGGAGAGACTCAGAACATGCTGGGCATAAATGACCTGAGAATTCTCTAGGTAACCCTGAATGACATGAGGAACAGTGCACAATAGAGGACACAGAGACCCCAGCGTCCTTAGTCATAGGCCTGGCCCCAAGCGCCAACTGATTAGACATTCTCACAGTGTCAAAAAATGTTTAATACAATGAATCACCCAATTACAATGTGAAAGATTAAAATTTCACCCTAAAAATACTTATCTGGCAGGCGAAGGCTTAATCTGCAGAGGAGAGAAGGAGAGTCCAAGCCCTGAGTAGGATACTCGTTCTAGAAAAGGCACAAAATGGCTTCCGCGGCAGGAGCCAATCAGAAACAAGCGCACGAAGCAAGCACTCATGGGAAATGTAGTTTTCCCAGAATAAATACCCCAACAGTGCCTGAAACCCCCTGAACCCACCCCCCCAACACACTTGCAATGGTAACCGGATGATAGAGCAATGTCAGACAATTAAAATGAGCCCTCTATGAAGTCGCTATGTTGAGCGGTTGCAGAGATACGTTCCAAACTGTACAATCCCATAGGAGTGAATGGGGCAATGGCTTCTATACGGTAAAGCGCGCAGAATTTTGTCAACTTTAAAACTGTGAAATAAAATTACATGAAACATCACTAGAACAAGTTAGGAGACCCAAAAAACACTGAACCCAGTAGGGAAAATGACAATAACCCCCTAAAAGATGCAAACCAGCAGCTAAAGGGTTACGTTACCATATAAACCTGCTTCAAAACACTCAACGGACATACATATAGACCCAATAAGTGCAGGAGTGTGCAATAAGAACTCCCAAGGAAAAAAACCCTGTGCGGAGGAGCACTGTGGGACACAAGGACCTGCAGCACTCAAAGGGTTTGTTCACCTTTCCTGCAGATCTTCTATCTTCAGATTACCATGTATCAAGAAGCAGCTTCGGTGGGCAACTCCTGAGGAAAGAACTTGTACCCAAGATTTCCCCCCCAGGGCTTAAGGTCCACAAAAAGCACCTGGATACTGAGCTAGCCACATCTAAGGACATTGTCAGTTATGGTAGAACTGTTCTCTTTCCTCTGTCTTCACCAAGGAACAAATCTTTCTGGAGCTGGCTGGCTAGCTGCAGCCAAGGAGGGAAAGTAGGCTCCACCCTCTGCAATCAATTCTAGACTTGTTCCTGCCTACTTAAAGGGGTGGATCGCCAACTCAAAGTTACCAGAGAAATAAATAAATATATATCAATATTTGGTGTGACCACCCTTTGCCTTCAAAACAGCATCAATTCTTCTACTTGCACAAAGTCAGGGATTTTGTAGGCATATAGTCAGGTGTATGATTAAACAATTATACCAAACAGGTGCTAATGATCATCAATTTAATATGTGGGTTGAAACACAATCATTAACTGAAAC
Source organism: Rhinophrynus dorsalis (assembly GCA_037306005.1). Classification (NCBI taxonomy): domain Eukaryota; kingdom Metazoa; phylum Chordata; class Amphibia; order Anura; family Rhinophrynidae; genus Rhinophrynus; species Rhinophrynus dorsalis. The sequence goes on from CM074721.1 coordinate 240,581,847, forward strand.
AGAAATAGCTGCGTAGGAGTAATAAAACTGGGTGAGGAACAGCCAGCTGTCCAAGCTCTTTTGAAGAAGCAAAGATACAGGCAACGCTGAGGATCGCAGACACAGTGACTGGCCAAGGAAACTTAGTGCAGCAGATGAAAGACACATCATGCTTACTTCCATTCATAATCAGAACATGTCCAGCAGTGCCATCATCAGCTCAGAATTCTGATCCTGGTACACCCATCTATTGTACAGAGAAGTCTGGTCAGAAGTGGTCTTGGAAACAAGGTCCAGCAACTGAGCTATGCATGAAGACACATGAACTAGGGTGCATAAAAACGGCAGAAGGTTCTCTGGACTAATGTGTCAAAATTGTAAATACTTGGCTTTAGCAGAAGGCAGTTTGTTCACCGAAGGACTGGACAGTGGTACAAGAATTAGTGTCTGCAGGCAACAGTGAAGCATGGTGGAGGTTCCTTGCAAGTCTGGCTCTGCATTTCTGCAAACAGAGTTGAGTATTTGGTCAGAATTAATAATCTCTTCAATGCTGAGAAATACAGGCAGATACTTATCCATTATGCAATATCATCAGGGAGGCCATTCGATTGTCCCCAAATGTATTCTGCAGCATAACAAGGGTCCCAAACATACAGCCAAAGTCATTAAGAACTATTTCAGCATGAAGACGTAGTAGTCCTGGAAGTGATGGTGCAGTGCCTTGCAAAAGTATTCACCCCCCTTGGCATTTTTCCTATTTTGTTGCATTACAACCTGGAATTAAAATGGGGGTTTGTATAATTTGATTTACACAACATGCCTATCTCTCTGAAGATGCTAAATATTTTTTTTATTGTGAAACAAGAAATAAGACAAAAAAACCCAGAATACTTTGTAGAGCCACCTTTTGTAGCAATTACAACTGCAAGTCTCTTGGGATAAGCTTGGCACATCTAGCCACTGGGATTTTTGCCCATTCTTCAAGGCAAAACTGCTCCAGCTCATTCAAGTTGGATGGGTTCTGATGGAAAACAGCAATATTTAATTCATACCACAGATTCTCAATTAGATTGAGGTCTGGGCTTTGACTAGGCCATTCTAAGACATTTAAATGTTTCCCCTTAAACTACTCGAGTGTTGCTTTAGCAGTATGCTTAGGGTCACTGTCCTGCTGGTAGGTAAACCACTGTCCCAGTCTCAAATTTCTGGAACACAAACAGGTTTCCCTCAAGAATTTCCCTGTATTTAGCACCATCCTTCAATTCTGACCAGTTTCCCAGTTCCTGCAGATGAAAAACATCCCCAAAGCATGTTGCTGCCTCCACCATGCTTCACTATGGGGATGATCTTTTCGGGTGATGAGAGGTATTGGGTTTGCGCCAGACATATTGTTTTCCTTGATGGCCAAAAAGCTCAATTTTAGTCTCATCTGACCAAAGTACTTTCTTCCATATCCATATGTTTGGGGAGTCTCCCACATGCCTTTTGGTGAACAGTAAACGGATTTGCTTATTTTTTTTTCTTTAAAGGGATAGTAATACTTGAGATGTAAAAAAAAAAAAAAAAAAAAAAAACATATTATTATATATATATATATATATATATATATATATATATATATATACATATATATATATATATATATATAAAACAAGGGAACTCCCACTGCTGAGAGATATTTTATTAAAAAATTATAACCGCTCAAACTTGAATTTTTTAGGTGAAATATCACAGTGGGCTGAAAACTTACAGTGGCGCTGTTGCTACACCATCGTATGGAGATTTATGGTCTACAGACCAGAGCAGTTCATAGGATGATGCAGGAACAGCGCCATTGTAAATTTTCAGGGCACTGTGATATTGTACGTAAAATATTCAAGTTTGAGCTGTTATAATTTTGTAATAAAATATCTATCAGCAGTGGGAGTACACTTGTTTTACTCAGGGGTATAAACCCTACAACATATATTTTTTTACATTTTAAGTATTACTATCCCTTTAAGCAATGACTTTCTACTGGCCATTCTTCCATGAACCCCAGCTCTGTAGAGTGTACAGCTTAAAGTGATGTATGGACAGATACTCCAATCTCCGCTGTGGAGCTGTCACGGCCCCGGCTGATAGGGACCCGTGGGGTGCTGGCTCAAGTTAAGGTGCTAGCGTGCGGAGCTGGGGTGTGAAGCTTGAGAGCGGTGACGGCGTTCTAAAGGTGCTGGTCGCTAAACCAGATTGTTCCACCCCAGTTGAGCCGGGGTGCAACCAGGATAGGAGTACCAAGGAACCGTTGGGAAACCAGGCTGGCAGGTCGGGCGAGATACCAGGCAATGAGGGCTGAGCAACAGGAATGGTCAAGCGAAGCCGAGGTTCAAGTTGGGAACGGAGTTCAGGTGAGATCAGGAGCGGAGCCAAAGGTAAAAAACCTGGAGCGGAGATCTGGAGTGGTCAGGAGCAGAGCCAAAGGTCAATACCAGGAGCGGAGATCTGGAGTGGTCAGGAGCAGAGCCAAGGGTCAATAACCAGGAGTGGAGATCTGGAATGGTCAGGAGCAGAGCCGAGGGTCAATACCAGGAGTGGAGATCTGGAGTGGTCAGGAGCAGAGCCAAGGGTCAATACCAGGAGTGGAGAGCTGGAATGGTCAGGAGCAGAGCCAAGGGTCAATACCAGGAGTGGAGAGCTGGAATGGTCAGGAGCAGAGCCAAGGGTCAATAACAGAAGTGGAGAGTGAGAAATACTTGGTCTAACTTGACAAGCAGAGGTCCAGAGCCCAGAACCTAGCCAGAGCACTAACTATGGAACGGGCGCCCTATGTCTGGGGGCAGCCCGTTCAAAAACTAGGGCTGACCAATGGCCTGGAGAGCAAGAGGGGCTCGGCTGGACGCCGCAAGGACATAGGAGAAGGACTGTCCAATAGAGCGCCGGGTTCGGCTGAAGGCGAAGGGGATCTGCGCATGCGCCTCCCAATCGCTACAGCAACCCGGAAGCGCCGCCACGAAAGACGTGGCCCGGGAGCAATGGTGACACCACCAGCCCCTCAACGGGAGGCCCCCGGACGACCAGGCTTCAACGGAAAGGCACACCGAAGGGCCGGAGCATGGACGTCGCGAGCGGGAACCCAGGAACGCTCTTCCGGGACATAGCCCTTCCAATCCACCAGATATTAGAGGGACCCCCGGACTAGGTGGGAATCCAGGAGCTTCCGAACAAGGTATTCTTCCTGGCCGTCGACCCGAACAGGGGGCAACGGCACTGACGGAGGGGGTGAAACGGGTGCGAAGAAGCGGTTTAAGTAGGGATACGTGAAAGGAGTCAGGAATCCGCATAGAGGGCGGTAGGTCTAGGGCAAAGGTCACCGGAGAAATCTCGGAGCGGATCCGAAAGGGCCCCACGTAGAGTGGACCGAACTTGGCAGAGGGTTGGTGGAGATGAAGATTCTTGGTGGAGAGCCAAACCTCATCCTCAGGCTGCAATCGAGGGACAGCAGTCCGCCGCTTATCAGCCGACCTCTTGTACCGTGCCGCGGCTGCTACCAGCTTCGAGCGGATCCGTTGCCAGTGGGCTTCCAGATTACCTACATGGGAATCCACAGCTGGGACACCAGAAGATGATGATAGTGGCAGGGAGGTAGGATGGAACCCGTTGGCGGCGAAAAAGGGAGAGCACTAACGTGACTCATGGCGACAGCTGTTCAAGGCGAATTCCACAAGCGGAAGGAGGTCTGTCCAGTTATCTTGCAATGGTTCCACGAACAGCCTTAGATATTGTTTGAGGGCCTGATTCGTCCTATCTGTCCATTGGACTGAGGGTGGTAGGCGGAAGACAAGTGCACCGCAATGCCCAGGCTTGCAAAAAAGGCCCTCCAGTACCGGGAGGTGAACTGACTGCCTCTATCGGACACGATCTGGAGAGGGAGGCCGTGCAAACGGAACACCTCCCGGAGGAAAGTCTCGGCCAACTGTTGAGAGGAGGGCAGTTTGGGCAGAGGGATGAAATGCGCCTGGCGGGAGAAACGATCCACTACGACCAGGATAACTGTGTTTTTCTTGGATGGAGGTAAATCTACTACAAAGTCCATGGCTATGTGGGTCCAAGGAGAGGACGGTATGGGAAGGGGTTGCAGAAGACCTGCCAGGCGGAAGCGCGGCCGTTTATGCCTGGCACAATGATGACAGCCTTGAACGAAGTCTTTTGTATCCTGAGATATGGAGGGCCACCAAAATTGACGTTGCGCTAGGTCTAGGGTGCGGTCTACACCAGGATGACCGTAGGTAGGCGACTGATGTGCCCAAAGCAAGATCTCTGGACGGAAACGAACAGGAACAAAGTCGCCCCAGAGGACAGGACGGGTCCAGGTCCTTTTGAGCTTGTTGGATTTCAGCCAGAGTCTTCGTGGAGAGTGCTGAAAGGATCTTGCAGGATGGCAGGATGAGTTCTGGTGGTGCTCTGGAGACAGGGGCAGTGAACAACCGGGACAGGGCATCCGCTTTTACATTCTTAGTGCCAGGGATGTAGGTGACGGTGAAGTCGAACCGAGAAAAGAAAATAGCCCACCGGGCTTGACGGGCCGTGAGGCGCTTGGCTGTCTCCAGGTACTGCAGATTCTTATGGTCAGTGTAGACAAGGAAAGGAATACCTGAGCCTTCCAGGAGATGACGCCATTCCTCAAGAGCAGCCTTCATGGCTAATAACTCTCGGTTCCCCACATCATAATTCCTTTCTGCTGATGTTAATTGGCGGGATAAGAAGGAACATGGGTGGAGGCGGTTAGTAGTCGGGTCTCTCTGGGATAAGACTGCCCCGATTCCCAGTTCTGATGCGTCCACTTCCAGAACAAAAGGCCGAGTGATGTCTGAAGACGTGGTTATGGCACCAAAGTCAAGGGAGCCCCAGGACAATCCGGGCGAAAGGAGAGGATACCAGATCGAAACACGCCTTTTCAGTGTGCAGTAATCCGGTAGTCAAGACCAAGCACTCAGTCTCCTGTGTGATCTTCCCTGTGTCCAAGGGTCCGACATCCAACGTGGAGACGAGCAAAGGTGTCTTCTTGGGACGACAGGGCACGCCATGGGCCTGAGCCCAGACCTCGTCAATAAAGAGCCCGGCGGCTCCAGAGTCGACAAAGGTGGCAGCAGTGACAGTGTGGGCTGCCCATCGAATAGTAACGGGAACAAAAACTCTGGATTGTCCTTGGGGAGGCTGTTGGATTTGGCTTAGGCGACCGCCTCAGATGTCGGCTAAGCGATGTCTTTTCCCGGGCGTATGGGACACTGCCGCAGCAGGTGACCCGCCTGGCCACAGTATAAGCAGAGGCCCAGGGTTCATCGTCGCTGCCTTTCTTCGTCGGACAACCGAGTGACCCCCCCCCGATTTCCATGGGGGTTTCGGTTGCAGGACGATCCTCCAGCGGGGAGGCAACAGTGGGTACCCGCCTCCTGCTGCGGTCTCGTTCCTGTTGTCTTTCCTGCAATCGCCTGTCCAGGTCCAGACACAAGGAAATGAGATCCTCCAACCCGTCAGGGATATCCCGATAGGTCAATGCGTCTTTAATGCGTTCGCTAAGCCCACGCCGAAAAGCCGCCTTCAGAGCTCCCTGGTCCCAATCAGTTTCGTAGGAAAGCGTGCGGAATTCTACCGCATACTGGCTAACAGACCGGGATCCTTGGCGCAGAGCCAGAAGGGCTGATTCAGCTGAGGCGCTTCTGCCAGGGGCATCGAAGACGGCCTTGAAGGCTGCAATAAACGAATTGGAATCGAAGCGAAGCCCAAGCTAAAGCTTCCCCTTTAAGGAGAGAGATAATGAAGGAGACCCAGGAGGCATGTGTACAGAAGGTCTGCAGCACGGTTCGGAAGTGCAACTGGCACTGGTTCAAAAACCCACGGAAGTCAGCTGACCGGCCAGCAAATTTATCAGGGAGCAGGATGCGAGGGGGGTACATATCCCGGAGGAGGAGTTGCTGAAATACCGGAGGCAGCGGAGGTAGAGGGGGCTGACGCTGCCGAGGTTGATGCGGTTGAGGAATGCAGTAAGTCCAGGACGGCATCTAATTTGGTCTCCAGACTTTGCAGGTGCGCGGCATGAGAGGCCAGAACTCGTTCCTGCTCGTCCAGTCGTGCGGACAACCGGGATGTGTCAGTAGGGTCCATACCGATGCCTGGCCACGAATGTTGGCCCGTTCAAACTGTCACGGCCCCGGCTGCTAGGGACCCATGGGGTGCCGGCTCAAGTTAAGGTGCTACGTGCGTAGCTGGGGAGCGAAGCTTGAGAGCGGTGACAGCGTGCCAGGTACTCCTTTGCTGCAGCCAAAGCTGTCTAAAGGTGCTGGTCGCTAAACCAGATTGTTCCACCCCAGTTGAGCCGGGGTGTAACCAGGATAGGAGTAAGCAGGAACCGTTGGGAAACCAGGCCGGCAGGTCGGGCGAGATGCCAGGCAATGAGGGCTGAGCAACAGGAATGGTCAAGCGAAGCCGAGGTTCAAGTTGGGAACGGAGTTCAGGTGAGATCAGGAGCGGAGCCAAAGGTCAAAAACCTGGAGCGGAGATCTGGAGTGGTCAGGAGCAGAGCCAAAGGTCAATACCAGGAGCGGAGATCTGGAGTGGTCAGGAGCAGAGCCAAGGGTCAATACCAGGAGTGGAGATTTGGAGTGGTCAGGAGCAGAGCCAAGGGTCAATACCAGAAGTGGAGAGCTGGAGTGGTCATGAACAGAGCCGAGGTCAATACCAGGAGTGGAGAGTGAGAAATACTTGGTGTAACTTGACAAGCAGAGGTCCAGAGCCCAGAACCTAGCCAGAGCACTAACTATGGAACGGGCGCCCTATGTCTGGGGCAGCTCGTTCAAATACTAGGGCTGACCAATGGCCTGGAGAGCAAGAGGGGCTCGGCTGGACACCGCAAGGACATAGAAGGACTGTCCAATAGAGCGCCGGGCTCGGCGCATGCGCATCCGCCCGGCTGAAGGCGAAGGGGATCTGCGCATGCGCGGCCCAATCGCTACAGCAACCCGGAAGCGCCGCCGCAAAAGACGCGGCCCGGTAGCAACGGTGACAGGAGCTCAGGGTTATCTTTGGTCTCTCTGTTGCCTCTCTGATTAATGCCCTTCTTGCCTGGCCCATGAGTTTTGGTGGGCAGCCCTCTCTTGGCAGGTTTGCTATGGTTCCATATTCTTTCCATTTTTTAATGATGGATTTAATGGTGCTCTGTGGGATGTTCAAAGTTTGACCTGACCCTGATCTGTACTTCTCCACAACTTTGTCCCTGAAATGTGTGGAGAGCTCCTTTGTCTTCATGGTGCTGCTTGCTTGGTCGTGTTACAGACTTTGGGGCCTTTCAGAACAGGTGTATATATAAATTGGTTTCACCAGATCTTATTTAGAGGCTTCATAGCAAAGGGGGTGAGAATACATATGCACGCAACACTTTTCTATTTTTTAAGAATTTTTTAAAACAAGTTATTTTCTTCATTTCACTCTGCCTTTGGACTATTTTGTGTATGAAATCCAAATTAAAATCCATTTTAATTCCAGGTTGTAACTCAACAAAATAGGAAAAATGGCAAGGGGGATGAATACTCTCAACATCGAATCTGTCTGGGATTACATGAAGGGAGACAATAAAGTGAGGCTGTCTAAATACACAGAACAACTGTGGTTAGTTCACCAAGATGTTTGGAACAACCTACCTGCCGAGTTCCTTAACAAACTGAGTGCAAGTGTACCTAGAAGAACTGATGTGGTTTTGAAGGCAAAGGGTGGTCACACCAAATACGGGTTTGATTTAGGTTTTTCTTCTGTTCACTCTCTATGCATTTTGATAATTGATAAATATAAACTATTAGCATGTCTAAAATAAATATATATATATTACAGTTTACTTTATTTCTGATGAATAAATGCAGTCATCCAGGGGAGAGTATATAGTGCACTGTGACAAGAACCTCCAAGATACAAGAGGCAAATGTGGTATTGAGGTACGTCAGCCAAAGTTGAGGGCGGGCCAACTCCTTGTAGAGATTGTTACAGGAGTGTCCAGGACTGGGCTGGCGGTATGCATGAGATTTGAATATCTCCTCTTGACTGCCACCCCTTGCTGTGTTAGGCTTCGGATAAGCTTTACTTTATATATATATATATATATATATATATATATATATATATATATATATATATATATATATATATATATATATATATGAGAGAGAGAGAAAGAGAGAAAGAGAGAGAAAAAAAAACCTGCACAAATACAAATTCCAAATGATTAAATGGGATTTTAGTACCTTGAATTTTAGACATTTATCCAACTCATTACTTCACATTGCACTAGAGGCCTTTACCATTCAAAGGGTTAAAAGCTCCATTAAAATCAAAGGAATTATGTTTTTTCCCCTATGACACAGTACTTTTAATACATCACCTTCACAGTTTCTCATCAGAAGTTTTCAAACCAAATTAAGCTGAATGAATTCTGTATTTTTAAAAGGATAAGTATTTTTTATTCTTTTATTCTCTTTCAAAGAGCTTGAGTCTCTGACTAAAGCTCTCCATAGAAGGCGATAGCTTAAAAGCCACCTGGTGACCAGAATAGAAAATTGCAGTTTACTAACTCATGAATGAAGAACCCCCCCAGATGTTGGAATGGTCTTGTTTTACTCAGAATTTTAATCTCTGCAAAATATCTCAATCCGGGATGTCAGGTTATCCACAAGAGACTCCTCTAATATACTCTGGTTTTTAATTTATGATATGTTTCTGTAGTAGAGGATCTAATATGCCCAAGTCTTGTGATAAAACATTTAATCCACCTCAGGACAATCTGACAGGATGCCAATAAATAGTTACCAACAGAGGCCTGGATTTCATAGCAAAGGAGAATTTTATCAAGGAATTTTAACCTACAAATTTCTCCAGATTACTGTTTCAATGGGAGACTGTTAGGTAAAACAACTGACAACACTTCACTAGCAGTGGTATCTGGGCCATTTTTCATTTACCAGAGAAACCAAAGCTGAAGTAGCAAGGTTCAGTAAATATTTTTGCTTAAAGCGGTTGTATAACTCTAGAGATGGATGGGAGGCTATTTTTAGTTACCTTGTGAAACTAATTCTTCAGAGTTTGGCGCATGATGTACTAGGATATAAATAAAATGTTTTGTACTTTATTAAGCTTTCTCTACAGACTGTAGAGATGAAACAGCTCCAGCAATCCACAGGTAACAAGACTGACTGTGAAAGTCGACAGGAAAGCAAAACGTGGGTAATTCTGGAGCATATCAACTGCACCACAGGGGTTAAGTAAAAGTACCCATTGATTTAAATTGGCCTTTTAAACTCCCGGCTTCTAGAGAAGTTCACTATGGCACAGTTGGTTGCTCTAGAACTGCATCTCTCTAGCTTTCAGTATAAGACCATCAGTACAGTGGTGGGCAACCTGAGGACCTCCAGCTGTTCTGGACTACAATTCCCATCATCCCCAGCCAGTCAACAGCTGACTGGGGATGATGGGGACTGTAGTCACGACCAGCTAGAGTTTCCCATCACTGTACTGATTACAGTGTAGCCTATGCAAAGTATGTGTCTGAGATGAGACAGGGTGTCATATGTAAAAAGTAAAATTAGAGTAATTCTGGAACAAGCCAACTGCATGATACTAGAGAAGATGTAATTAACTTTCATTCAATGGGTTTAAAATTTCATTTAAATGAACAGGAATTTGGAAAATGCTATTTGTCCCTTATGGTTTATCACCCTTATTATAGAGGGGAAAAAATAACTTAAAAAAAGGCCTATAGGTGATTTGAGGTGTGGCAATTGCACGTGGAGTCTGTTGCTGTTGTCTGTAAACATGAGAAGTGTCACTGCTAGTAAATCAGGCCATCATGAGCAGGGCCGGATTTGCCATTAGGCAAAGTAGGCACCTGCCTACAGGCGCATGCCACAGAGGGGCGCCTGTCATTGTGATATTATTTTTTTTTTTTTTTATGAGAAAAAAAAAAAAAGTAGCCACCTTGCTGGGGCTGGCCCCCACGTTGCCTATTTCCTACCTCCCCGGCAGGACAGGTCTGTGCCTGCTTTGGCACAGTCCTGTAGGTGGTAAGCTCCCTCGTCGCATCTTTAGGAATGCAGAGCGCTGGGAGATGACATTATCTCCCAGCGCTCTGCATTCCTGAATAGAAGACCGCGCGGGAGCTCCATCAGCTACAAGACTGTGCCAAAGGAGGCACAGATGAGAGATCTCCTAAGAGGTAGGTAGGAAACGGACAATGTCAGGGCAACATGGAGATGGTGGGGGCAATGTGGAGCTAATGGAGGGCAAGTTGGAGCTGATAGGGTTGGAGGCAATGTGAGGGGATATGGAGATGATGGGGCAATGTGAGGGGCAATTTTGAGATGATGGGGGCAAAGTGAGGGGCAATATGGAGCTGAAGGGGCAAGTTGGAGCTGATGGGGGCAATATGGAGATGATGGGGGCAAGGTGAGGGGCAATATGGAGCTGATGGGGGGCAATATGGAGCTGATGAGCATTGTGGAGGTGTCCAGTGGAGTTGGCAAATCGGGGGGGGCTTCACAGTTCTGTGCCTACAGGCTCCTGAGATGTAAATCCGGCCCTGATCATGAGGCTGAAAAAAATCTGAATACATTGATAAGAAACATAGCCAAAACATAAGGTACATCAAAACCTGTGTGGTACATTGTTAAGAAGCAAGAAAGCACAGGTGAACTCAGTAATAGCAAGCAGCCTGGTAGACCACTGTTGTTGATGACCTAAGAATGCTTGAAATATGAAGATAAATTGCTTTTCAATTGTTGAACACTTTCCAAGATGTAGTCATAAAAGTATCAACGAGTACTATAAAGAGAAGAACACTACATCATAATAACCTCAGAAGGTTTACACAAGACATAACAGGTAAGCCTGAAGTAGTGAAAGGCCAGGTTACAGTCTTACCCCAAGCCTGTTGTGGCCAAATGCTTCCAGAATGTGGCACTATAGGAAAAAAATGATCCCATGAGGTCTTACAAAAAAAATTAAATAAATGTCCCTGTGAGTGTCACAGGGGTCTCCAGAGCATTGCAAAGGAAAGCATTGGACCCTTGTGGAACTCAGAGGGTTAATTTTTTTTTATCATTACTTTGTAATCAGAGCTTGTTTGGGGGGGGGGGGGGTCATCGGGACCAGCCCCCAAAAGAAGTGACCTTGTGAGTGTCACAGGGGTCTCCAGCTGGGGACCCCTGCGGTACTCACAGGGTTACTTTTCATTATTTTATTTTATTTTTTTATTACTAAAATTTAAAGACGTCGTGGGGGACATCAGAACCGCTCCTGGTGTCCCCCAGTGATTGATCTCCCAGCCGATTGTGCTGGGAGATCAATAAAGGAGACCGCAGAAGAGCAAAAGTTCTCCTGCCCTTCTCTCTTTCCACCGGTAGGAGAGAATGGGACCGGGGAAAACTTCCCTAACATCATCGGTGACCATTTCACTGATGACCTTGGGAGGCTTCCCCCAGTCCTGCCCACTGCTACCCGGAAAGTTTGGGTAGGAGAGAGGGGAAAGGAGGCGCTGCTCGTCTCCTCTTTATTTATCAACCAGCGCGATCAGCTGGGAGATCAATAACTGGGGGGAACACGATTGCTAGGCCAGTTTTAGTCTAAAATGTGGCCTCTGCAAGCTGGTTATACTGGCTTATGCAGTGACCACATTTTAGATGTACAATGTACTAGCATGGAACAGCAGGTACAGCTATCCATTCTCTTATGTTGTAAGTGCTTGGCACTCTAGGGGTTAAGATACAATGGATTGTGGTCAGTTATCAGTCAAAATGTCATTAGCATAGTAATACTGATCATAGAAACAGACTTTGACAGCAGATAAGAACCATTCTGTCCATCTAGTCTGTCCATTTTCCTACTGTAAAAACCTCATACCTTTTTTGGTCCTTGGTCTTTTCTTATGTTAAGAACAACCTTACGCCTATCCCATGCATGCTTAAATTCTGTCACTGTATTAACTTCTACCACTTCTGCTGGCAGGCTATTCCACTTATCTACTACCCTCTCAGTGAAGTAAAACTTTCTTACATTATGTCTAAACCTGTGTCCCTCTAGTTTTAGACTATGGCCTCTTGTCCTAACATTTTTACTCCTTTGAAATGTACTTCCCTCCTGCACTTTGTTGAATCCCTTTGTGTATTTGAATGTTTCTATCATATCCCGTCTCTCTCTTCTCTCTTTTCTCCAAGCCATACATGTTCAGATCCTTTAGTCTATCCTAATATTTCTTTTCCTGTAAACCAGTCACCATTTTAGTAGCCCTTATCTGAATTTTCTCCATCTGGAGATGGGGTCTCCAGTACTATACACAATACTCTATGTGAGGTCTAACTAGAGATCTGTAGAGTGGCATGGCCACTTCCCTTTTCTGCTACTAATGTCCCTAGCTTTACAACCCAAAACCCTGCTTGCATTCCCTGCTGCTTTATGACATTGCCTGCCTACCTTTAAGTCATTAGAAATCATTACTCCCAAATCCCTTTCCTCTGTTGTCTGACAGCACAGTACCCTTAACAGAATATTTTTAAGTCCCAAGTGCATTATTTTACATTTATCAACATTAAACTGCAGCTGCTTGTCCATTCTTCTAAGTTACCTAAATAATTTGTCATTTGGCTTATTCCCCCTGGAATGTCTACCCTATTGCAGATCTTGGTATCGTCTGCAAAAAGGCATACCTTACCTTGAAGGCCTTTTGCAATATCACTAATAAAAATATTAAAAAGAATGGGCCCCAGTACAGATCACTGAGGTACTCCACTAGTCTGAATATCATCTGAATATTCTCCATTGACTACCGCCCTCTGTCTCCTGTCACTCAGCCATTGCCTTACCCATTTATCATGCTCAGATATCCATCACATGCCCGAATAAAGAAATATAGGATGTTCAGTGGATTTGATGATGCTGCCACTTCATGTGTTTCCTAAGGCCTAGTACTCACTACTGGCTGAATTGCAAAGATTTGAACACATGAAAAAAATGCATGAAACTGGTATCATTGTGTAGTATGGGACTGATTACATTGCTGAAAAACGCAGCCCATGTATTGCTGCGAGTTTTGGTCCAACGGAGCATCATTGCAAATATATGCAATCTGAATTTATTCCAATGGTACTGCACCAAATATCACATATTAACAGGATTAGTGTGACGCTAAAGTTGAGGAAAAGGATTATGTGTAAAAAAGTAGAAAACAATTAAAAGCATTAAACATACAAGATGATTGCATATGAATAGCACACACATTTTCATTTGCTTTTATGTGCAGTTTCAGTGTACAATAGCCTTAAATCCTCTAGCACTTTTATAAAGTAGTACTTATTTATAAAAATGGCAAACTGGAGCAAAGTGTTAAGAGGACAAGTTTATTCACTAAAATAACGAGGGGATAGTCAGGTGAAATGTTTCCATTGTCTGTCAACATAAATAATATGTTAAGAACAAGGGAAGGTTAAAGGGATAGCAATACTTAAAATGTAAAAAAAATAATATATGTTGTAGTGTTATCCCCTTGAGTAAAACAAAGGTATCCGCACTCCTGAGATGTGTTTTAGCCAAAAGTTATTACAGCTCAAACTTAATTTTTTCAGGTGTGGTATCACAGCGGCCTGAAATTGTACAGTGGCGCTGTTGCTACACCATCTTATGGAGATTTATGGTCACTTGACCAGAGCTGTTCATAGGATGGTGTAGAAACAGCGTCACTGTAACATTTAAGGCCGCTGTGATACTGCACCTAACAAATTCAAGTTTGAGATGACACAACTTTTGAATAAAACATCTATCAGCAGTTAGAGTTCCCTTGTTTTACTCAGGGTGATAAACACTACAAGGTATTTTTTTGCCTATTAAGTATTACTATCCCTTTAAAGGCAAATGTGAAACAGTAACAGGGCAAACTACACAATAGGGAGCAAATACAAATCTGCAAATTCTTATTGATTTCAAGAGAGACTTAACCCACTGGATGGTAGAGAGGTCTCCAAGCATTTTGAAGCAATATGCTGGAGACCCCTCTATTAAAACTCTATATAAACATTTTAATTTTTATTTGTTGCCAATGGTGCAGTGAAATGATCCACATCTGTCTTTAGACATATGCTCCAATGTATGTGTTTAAATGTCCCTTTTCTTCCCACTGGTGCGTATCAAGTCACTCTACCAAACAAAGCAATGTTGACTAAGGCACTTAGGACTAGCTGTAAGTGGCGGTGAAGTCGGGGTAGAGAAATAACAGGAATAATACTATAAACAAAATTCAGTTAATCACACTTCGGTTTCTGTGTTTGTTTGTTTTTTTTAAGTTGCATATCATATTTAATCATATGCTGGAAGAGATCAACAGTTTTAAGGGAATGTGAGAAATGCAATCAGTAGGTTCCTGTTGTAATGAGGTTTTTACGAGTCTCAAGTCATGTTATACAGCTCTATAAAAACTAGCATGTCAGTCTAAAAGGAAGGATGGGTAGCTGTGACCTTGGTAGGTCGTATGTTGCATTTTATTGGTAACTAGAAACTGGGAAATTGCAACAAAGAATTCCGCAAGTCTCAAAACTATAACATATAAACAATCTGTTGGTCAAATAAATGCACAATGGGTCTTAGGTGTAACAATAAAATGGAACAGTTATGGAGTAAAATAATTGGACCAAAAGGGACAACAAACATTTCCAAAAATCCCCATTCATTTTAATGGCGATTTTTAACCCTTTGAATGTTAGAGAGGTCTCCAAATCTCTAGCACTCAAGTGGTTAAAAAGCATCATTTAAATTATTGGGAATTCCCCCCACACACACACCCCATGGTGCAGTTGGTTTGCTCTGAAATTGCAGAGCCTTACCTTATATACAAGGCTCTTTTAACTCCTTAACGACTGCCCAATTCGGCAGGGGCAATTGTTAAGGACCATGGTGGGCTTTTTTTTTTTCCCCACAATGAATTCTGGGATGGCAGGGTGGAGCGCAGTTGCAATGACATGCCAGAATTCCATGACGTCAACCGAGCAAACAACAACATTCTTATTTGTATGCATAATTGGATTTTTTTTTTCTTTTTTTTACCAGTCAAAGACTAGTGGAACTTTCCAGCCCTGACCATGCTGAACATCTTATGGATCTACTGATTGTTTAATATAGCGTTCGGCTCTTTCCTGACAACACTGGTACTCTAACAGAACTGAGGATATGCTAGATGTGTGTGTAAAGCTGCCAGACTGTGCATGTCTAATCAAATGGAGGATGTTTAGCCCCTTCGCGTCCAGACACGTGTCAGGCCAGTCACGGCTGTCCGGCACTTAAGGACCAGTGACCATCTTGGCACGTCACGTACCTTTTACTCACAATGGTCCAGCAGGAGCGTTGTAATAGCAGGGACTGAAATTGATCGCTCCAAGACCGAAGCGATCTCTTTCAGTCCTCCGTTCGGCGTGCCACAGCACATGTGATCAGTCAGGTGGGATGGCACGTCAAAATTTCCTATGTGGTCCTTAAAGGTCCACACACCCCTGGACCGCTCGTCCTTAAGGGGTTAAAAAGGAATAGGCAATTTGACTTGAGTTATTCTAGCAGAAAAAATAAAATGTCAAAATAAAAGGGGGAGGTCTCTCTCTAAGGATTTGATAACCCCTAGAGGGTTTGACCCACGCAACTGAGCAGAGGCAATGGTAAACATGCCTGTACTCTCGCACAGACATATGGCTCCATATGAGTAGTTTGCTTCTTCATGAACACTGGTTGGTTTGTTGTTAGTGATCAGAATTCCTTGAAATAGCTCACAAGGAGACCAAGGTCACTAAGCATAACATGAAACTGATTAATATGGCAACTGAGCACTGACAGACAAGTGCCCTGATCAAACCCTTTAATGAAGAATGGGCTAAAGTCAGGTAAAGGGGGTGGTTGGGCGATATCACTACAATCCTGTGAGGTCAACCAATATATCTGATATACTGTTCCCCTCTATTTTTCTCTTTTATCATTTATAAATAACCTTTGAGTGTTGGTGAATTAACACACACACCCTTTTCTCCTGCCTAAAAATTTGAGGAAATACTCTAAAAGTATGTACTTGCACCTCAGTTGACTTGCAGATGCTAACAATGAGCTAAAATTGCAATATGTAATATATTCTTGATTACATCCTGATTAGCCAAGAAAATATATTCAAATATACTTATTTCTTTATTTTATTTAGGGAATGTTTTACCAGGAAGAATACATTTAGATTTCTCTTATTTTCTAGTTTGTCCTGAGAGCATTTACAGTAAGAAGTTACATATTTACATAACACATAGAAAGAGTAACCAGATAAGCACATTCAAAAACTATGTATAGAGTTACATATTGTTATTAGATAAAAAGAAGCGGCTATTTTTAAAGCATTTTAGACTAGAGGAAGATCTGATTTTTTCAAGTACGTTATTCCTGGCTGTCAGAGTTCTGAAGTAGAAGGCAGATTGATCTGATTCTTTCTTGTAATGTGGTATACTCAGTGAGTTGTTTTCAGTGGAGCAGAGGTTATAGTTATAATAGAGAGCTGAAGTGAGCATACTGCTCAGCTAGTTTGGCAGCTTTCTAGAAATGGTTATAAACTAGGCAAGAAAGGCAAAGGGTACGTCTAGATTTGAGTGTTAGCCTCTTTAGTTCTTTAAACATATGACAATGATGGGTAGTGTAATTACACTGGACGATGGTACAACATAATGAATTATACAGTGCTGTGTTTACCAGGATGGATTTGTGGTGCAGAAGCATACCTTACACCCCAGTAGTCTATCACTGGCATTAGGATCTGTTGAACATTTAGTTTTCATACCAGAGGACTTAGACAGGGTTTGTTTCTGAACAGAAAGCCTATTTTAGAATAAATTTTAGATGTTCATTTATCAGTATGAAGACCAAAAGGGATGTTTGGGTCAAGTCACATACAAAGATATCTGTAGGAGGCAACCGAGGCAAAGTTACAATTAGACTTTGTTATGATGGTTAAATGGGTATTAAGGAGTTTATGCAGTTTGTATACCAAATAGCATTATGATCATTTCGTCAGCATATAGATACAAATATACTCACACAAACCCATTATTTTCCAAGATAATTTTTTTGTTTCACGCAGATTCTAATGGTAACCTATGCAATACTACTTCTACAATGAACAGTGTCTCAAACTTTCATAAAAACTGGATTTTTATTTGAAATTATATTTCTACACACACACACACACACACACACACACACACACACACACACACACACACACACACACACACACACACACACACACACACGTGTGTAGACGCATTCTTGACAAGTAGGGTAATTGCCTGGGTGCCATATATCAGAATTCACTGATTGTAACAATCAGCACTCACAGGACTTTAAAGGGGGACTATTACCCCTATAAAAGTTTAGCTTATTCTAACCCAAATCTAGCGGTAAACTTAAATCATCTGTTATCGATCCACTAGTTTTTTTGCTTGATATGTTAAAGTCCTGTGAGTGCTGATTGTAACATACCATGTATGACACAAGAAATTATACAAAAGCCATGTACAAGGAGAGAACTCACAGGACTTGCTTGTAGAACTGCATTTATTGTCAGATTTTCAACCCCCTACAGGGATTTCCTCAAGACTTGAGGAAGGCCCTCTAGGAGGTCGAAACGGACAAAAAAATGCAATTGAAAAATTTTTGTGAATGCTTTCCTTCAACATGGTTATTGTGCCATTTCTTGCTTTAGAATTATTTTGGACGTAGCACCCATGCATTACTTTTCTAATATCCAAATCAGTTAAGAAGTGGCCATTTTTTCCATTTATTTTATATATATATATATATATATATATATATATATATATATATATATATATATATATATATATACACACACACACACACACACACACACACACACACACACGCATATAAAATATAGCAAAATTGGCATGGCTTTATACATAAAGGTTTAAAAACACACATCTCACATATCTGTATGGTTTACAAAGATGTACACACATGAACACTCTGAATGTGAGATTTCCAGTGCATTGTAATATGTTGCCTACCTCTCTGGCACGTAAAAGTTTAAATACCAATAGCTCACGTGCACCAACTGGATAGATGCCTTGGAATTTGCTGGTTTGTATTTGGAGTCCCTCTTACGTGAAACACTGCAGGATTAGTGTTAAAGCAGAACAATGGCAAGTCACAGTGAGAACCAAAAAATAACAGTAATAATGTTTTGTGGCTCACACTATTTATATTGCAATGTATTTACTGTGGGGCATAGGGTTCATGGTTATGGTGAGAGCTGTTTGCCTACTGTCCAGGACAGCTGCTTGTTGTGTCTGTTGCTGCTTGACCTACAGAAATTGTTTTGTTGTACAGTGTATGAGTTGGATTTCTGTCTCCGATGGAAGGGACAGCCACCAGGGGAGTGAAGCTCAATCTCCCTGTGGGGAGTAGTGTCCTCAGCCCCTGATGTGCTCTGTTCAAAGCGAGGACCCACATGCAGCATCAGTAGGGTGGTTTTCAGTGCTAGTGATGTGGCATGCTTCTTTTCCCGGTGTGCGGCAAAGTTAAGACTCCACTATCCCTGTGAGGTAATGGGACAGATGGAAGACACGGCAGAATGGAGGGAACAGAAGTACACACAAAATCTTGAGACCTTAACCATTTGAATGCCAGAGGGGTAGGCAACACATTGCACAGCAATGCACTGACTATCTCTCTGTCACTCAATGAATAGGGAGAGAGGCCAGATAAAGGGCTAGGGTGTGACTAAAGAGGGAGAGCACATAGGGGACAATGCTATGAATGGGGAAAAAGAGCAGACACAGTAGAACACAGTGAACAGGGGAATGTCCTTAATCCTTTGAGTACCACAAAGGGTAGGTAATGCATTGCAGAGCACTGATTGAGTCTGCCAGAAAAGTACTGCTGTCTCCAGTTTACTTATTTCTCTGAAGTTGAGGACAGGTAAGCGTGAGGCAATGAGTCAAACGCAATGTAAAGCAGTGAGTTGAATGGTAGTGTGAGGTAATTAGTCAGAGGGGAAGGAGGTGGTATGTATTGAGCTGGAGGGTGAAGTCGTGTATGTGCCGAACGGGAGGGTGTAAAGAGAGGAGGTATGTACTGTGAAGTCCTTTCAGAAATGTTCATAGAAGTAGGCTCCTGTGAAAATCACTTCCCATGCTGTACCAGGCAGTATAGAGGTGTTCTGCATAATTTATTGCTGCCCAAACATGCTATTTATTTTCTGGGCATTGGTACCCTCACTAAGACAAGTGGTCATCAGGTTTAACTTTGTCGAACATTTTATTGAAACATGGTAAAGCCAATGTTTTTGGTCCCCTTCTCATATCTTGATAAATGAGCTGCAGAGGGTACTGAAATTTTGTCTATAAATGTCTGAGTAAAATCTGATGACGTAAACCCTGTGGGTGTGCAGCAGTTTTTTCTCATAATTAATTATATCACATAAAATATGCAGAATTCAGTGAAACTGTGTATCAATGATTCATAAAAAAGGTTTACTTTTACGCTAGTAGAAAAATGTAATCTGTCACTCAGGATCCTCAAACAGAAAACAATCATGCTGTGTTATGCTACACTGATATCATAGCTTCTTTTGATGTCATTGCAACCACAATAAAGCTGTCAGAAACTCCAGCAAAAAAAGAACAGATTCAGGTGACATGCTCTTCAATTGTGTCAAAATAGAAAATGTTAGGAGAAAAAAAAATTAAAAGTGTGACTGCTAGATCTGGATGAGTTTCAGTGATATACTCTCATTGCATTGGGCAATTACTGATGAAAACTCCATGTATACTTATGAAAATGATTTCCAGGTTTTCTTTCGGCACAGGAAGGATTCTTAAGGATTAATAGAGATTATGAAACTGCATCCTTTATTACTGACCTTCACGACCTTCTGACTCTCTTCCTGGTTATTTACAACAGAGCAACCTCTTATTACATAACATTTTAGTCAACTTTATAGAACATACAGGCGAGGAAAAAAAAATCATGGTAGTCATTACTCGCCTCACGGATTTTATGGAGAGTTAACTAAAACACGATGTTCATTTGTTCCAAAATACAGGCGCAAAAAGTTAAACTCATGAAAAAACTCATATTGCAGGATTTTTTTCTAACAAGTAAACAAGGGCACTCCTGTAACTGGGAGATGCTTCAGTCAAACGTTATTACAGACCATGCATGTATGTATATTATATATGATATATATTTTTTACTGCCTGTGGAAAGCCTAGTGTCACAAACACATGGCTTCCATAGAGGAATATAGCAACAGTGCCACCTGGCATCAAAACGTTTGGACTTCTCAGAACAATTCAAGTTAGTGCCGTAATATCTTTTGAAAGATGAATTTCCCCAGATTCGTAGCACCCATTTTACTCAAGAGGAAAAGCCCTACATAATATATATTTCTGTTAACAGGTAACAAGAAAACCACACAAACCTGGTAGTACAGGAGAGAGCTCATTATATCCTCCAAAAGATGCATTCCTGACAAGCTTTCGTCCATCAGGCCTTGGGAGGAAGGCGCCAGGTGAGACCCCAGCACATGATCGGCGCCTCAGGAGGGCCTCTTCTTTCATAGTTCAGGTGTGTGATCAGGATTACTGTTTCAAAATGGAGGCTGCTTAGAACAAGAATGTTGGAGGTATAGTTTTGAACTTCTCACACAATGTGGAAACAGGGCACACAGACACAGCACATACGTGCACGCACACACCGCAATACAACTTAGAATCTACTTTAAAGGGAAAAGGAGGACAGCAACGACTAAAGTCTACCAATGTAATTATTTGTTTGTCATTGAGCACACTTTTACTTTAATTAAATACAGGGGAGAAAAGCTACTATCATACCAACAAACTGCTCAATAATATGTAGGAGACCAAGGGTCCTCAACTCTACTCTAAGAGGTCAATTATCAAACTAAGTTTCATGCGTCACCACAGACGGCAAACCATGTGTCTGTCATTTAAATTGACATGTCTGTGCTGAAGCGGAGGTATGCATGACCATTCTTTGTCAAAACACTGCACAGCAGGGGGTACATAAAAACGATAAAACTTGCAATGATGGGCCATTTATTAAGAAGTTAAATCAATGTTATATATATATATGTATATGTGCCAGTCTAAGGATGCCAGTATGAATTTTTTTCAGCATACGCAGTTTATATACTTTAACATCTTATATACTTGAATTAAGAATAGATCACACATAGTGTTAAGATAAAACTGCCTTTATTTCTCTCGCAATTAAGGAATATCTTTATATGTATACTGCGACACAATTCTATTTGACCTGCAACCATTTCTACTCCACTTTTTAAAAATGTTAAAGAGATAGCAATACTTCATTTTTACAGGCAATAATATTGTATGAATTAAATAAACGAACCAAAGCACCTATGTATTTTTCCCATAACCTTCTTAGTTTAAGAGTAATCACAATTTAATGTTTACCCCTCCCTCCCCTTTTATCTATGTTACCACTCAAGCTATCAGTCTTGGATTCTGGTCTGCAGACCAGACAGATCGTCTGGAGAGCCGAAATAGGAGTGGATATGACAGCTTGAGCTGTGACATAGAAAAAAGGGCCTGGAGGGGTAAACTTTAGAACACAATTACTCTTAAACTATGAAATTTGTGGGAAAAATACATAGATGCATGGTTCATTTCTTTAATACTTACAATATTCTTGCCTGCAAAAAAGAAGTATTACTATCCCTTTAACCAAATGGCATTTTAAAGAAAATGACACATTAAGTTTTTTTTTTTTTGTTTTTTGTTTTTTTTTGTTTTGTGACAATTTTACAGACAGCCCTTAATCAAGAAACACATACTACTAACTAAATAAGGAAATGGCATTAAGAACTAGCATGCACAAAATGAGACCTTATACTAGGGGTGCCCAGGGTATGCGTGTCTGTGTCTATGAACTGCTCAACAAGACTCCAGGAGGTTCTCAATGACAAGTGTGAAGTACACCAGTGAACAATACCTACTGTACCATGCAAAGTTGTTTGTAACAAGCTGGCAGATATCCTAGGCCTAATAACCAAAAGGCATTGTTCTTTGACGTGCACTTTCACAATGAGCCCACTGAAAGATTTAGTAATGATTCATTGTAACTTGTTTAATAGTAACTTAACAAATGAATAGCCTGGCATGAACTGGCATTTGGAGGGTCATAAAATGAAGCAAATAAGCAAACCTGTCCACAGGTGATGTTCAAAAAAAGATTTAGCTGCCAACTTGGACATTATTATGGATGCTAAATAGGTCCTCTGGAACAAACCAAATGCAAAGTATGGGACGCTTAACCCTTCAAGTGGCAAAGGGGGTATGCAACGCATTACCTTGCAATGCTTTGCGCACCCATCTAGCACTCAAAGGGTTAAACTGCAATGTCTTACACCAAATGAAAAGTGGTGCGATTCTGGGGCAAGCCAGCTGCACCACAGGAAACAAATACAAATTCCCATTGATTTAAATGGGCTATTGTTATTTCTCCCCTTTGATAGGTAGCAATACATTGCGCACCTATCTGGTCCTCAAGGGATTAAAACATTTTAATGTTAATAAGGTCTCCAAAGCACTGCTTTACAATGAGTTGGAGGCATTTCTAGCATTCAAGAGGTTAAAAGTCCCATTTAAAATCAATAGGAATTTGTAATTATCCCCCACTGTATGGATTGCCCCAGAACTGGTTTGCCTTTTTTTTTTTTTTTTTTTTTTTTTTTGTGTGCAAACAATTAGATAAATTGTATAAAGTGTCAGTTTCCTTGTGTTTTTCAGAATGTTTCCCTCACTGTCTGTGATTAGTCCAATTATAAAGCATGTTCTAGTTAGGAACCCACTATCTGTGGCTAGCTGCAGCTTGCCGTTTTGCAGTCTTTCCCCCACAGAGCAGACCAAACAGGTGATGTGATCCAATAGTAGCTGGAGAGTCACATTAACCCCTACTTTATAGGATAAAAGGCACACTGTTAATCTATATGTGGAGCTCAGGTGAGCGGAGGAGAGTTGCAATCCAACACCTGTATATTCCCAGGTTGCCTGTCCCTGCTACACAGAATGTTGAAGCTAAACCTATGCTTTGTAGCAGTGGATGTCCTTCACAAGTTCCACACAGATCAATAGCACAGCATATCCCAGCAGCATGAGATTCCTGAGAGGATGCGGCCAGCACTTAAGGACCAGGGAGATCGGATTCAGGGCTCGTGTGGGGAGACCTGAAATCCATGATGTACACGTAAGGCATGGGTCCTTTAGGCACTTTTACCCATGATGTATATATATGTCCTTGGACGTTAAGGACCTGAAGGTGCGCAGTAATGAGCTGTGTAATCCTCTGCTCCTTAAAGGGATACAATAACACAATTTGCCTTAAAGTGATAGTAACACTTCATACATAAAAAAAATATATATAGAGTGTAAGGTATATCCTCCCAAGTTCAAGAAGGTTCTTCCCCTGCTGAAAGGTGTTTTGTTTAACAGTTATGGCAGCTCAAACTTAAATGTTTTAGGTGCAATATCCCAATGGCCTGAAATTGTACAGTGGCACTGTTGCTACACCATCCTATGGAAGATGATGGTCAAGCTGTTCATTGGATGGTGTACCAGCAGCGCCACAAACATTTCAGGACATGGAGATATTGCACTTAAAAATTTCAACTTTGAGCTGCAATAACTTTTTAATGAAACACCTCTCAGCAGTGGGAGTTCCCTTGCTGAACTCAAGAGGATAATCCCTACAATATGGATGTGTTTACACAGTAAGTGTTACTATTCCTTTAAGCTTGATCTTTTCAGTAGCAGCATTTGTAATGTAATCAAACACTGAATAAAGTGCAGACATTGTTATTTACAAAGCTCTCAATAAATCTAACTGAAATTCAGCTACACGTCTGATCTCTGAATATAAATTTCATTAGCAGTTTTTCTATTTGTGAATGTTGTAACACTTACTCCCACAATGCCAGTTATTTGTCAAACATAAATATATATAGGCACAAAGATTTACTGAGAATATTGTCTCTCTTGATACAACCTATTTAGAGGTATGTTGGTTTGCTTCCGAATTGATGCACTAAGATATGGAGCAATGCAGGAGCAAGATATCTGCACCATAAGTATAAATGGGACTTTTTAACCACCTGCATGCCGAAAAGACCTCCAAAGCATTTCTCTGCAATGCGTTGGAGAATTCTCTAGCATTCAAGGGGTTAAAAGGTTCAATCATTCATGGGAAAGTGGATAACAATTAACCCCAGATCTGCTCCACTTTTCCTTAGTGAGTCAGACTCTATAATCCTTGTTGTTTTAGCACATTGTTAGTCAGCCTTTGAATCTCCAGTTGCTGAAAACTACAAGTCCCATCATCCCCAACCAGAAGCTGGCTAGTTGAGGAGATGGGAGATGTAGTCCCCAACAGATGGAAGTTCAACATTTGACAGTCTCTGTTCTAGATTAATAACTCACATAATGTGTATATAAGGTAAAAGTAATGAGCGTATTTACTTTACTACAGAAATGTACTTTTCTAATTTGCATTAATGGAGAACATATATTGCTTTTGTGTTTATCTCTTCTAATCTTGGCAATCTGTGCCCTAAACAGGCCTGGTTCCTGTACCTCTGTACAAGACTAGTTTGCATAGAAATCACAGTCTTTGGAGATACTTTACATGCTCCGAAAAACCTACATACATAGCCTGTTCAGTATCTGGAGGGAATAAACTGGAAAATGGAAATGTGCAGACAAGTCAAATCAGACTGCTCATTAAGGCTTAGGCGATACAGTCAATAAATTGACTCTCTTACATCCTCCAGTAACAGGAACAAAGCCTATTCTGCCATGAGAAACACAATAGCCTACTCGATAACTCGATACTAATCGATCCTTATACTTTGGAAAGGTCTGGAACCTTTTCAGATTAATATTTCTGTGCTCTGTCACCAATGTTGGGAGTAAAGACTAAATTTTAAGCCTCTGAGCTCCAGTGTGGTACACACTGTGCAACTTTCTGCCATTCAATAAGGAATGGAGTGCTAGCAATTCGACCTGGGATGGACAACCTGTGGTCTTCCATAGCTCTTATGGACTACAGCTCCAATCACCTGTAGCAAACCTATGGCATGTTTGGGATTATTACAATTCTAGGGGCTTCACACCCATTAAATATTCAGAAAAGGAAGGGATGTAACTGCAACTCCATAAACATGTATGTATTCTGAGCTGGCTAATTCTTTGGTTCCTCTCTATACAGATTGGAAACTTGTAACAGAACACACACTGGACCTTAGGGAAAAAAGCTAAATTTTAAAATTCTGTAGCATATCAACAGCACCATAAAGGGGAAATAAACATTCCAATGACATACATGCAAATGAAAGAAATTTCAGTGTATTCTTCCTAGTAAAACATTTTCTAAATACATTGAAAAATCTGCTTTTATTTAAATGGGGCTTTTGTGACTAAAATGGTGGAAAGGCCTCTATTACATTTCTTTGTGTTATATTGGCAATCTGGCTAGTGTGCAAGAGTTTAAAAGCCCCATTTGCTCGCTCCACAGAGAACCACCTGTTTGCTCCACAATTGCTTAGATTTTACCTTTTGGAAAAGGTCTTATGTCTTCTGATTACAGAACAGCAAAATCAAATGCTGAGGCCTGGACCCTCTCTTAGCACATCAGACTTCATATACAAATCCTAATGCAACAGATTTTTATATTGTTTTCAGGAGTAGCAGATATTCCTTTAAAAATTCTTACAGCAAAGCCCTCAAGAACTGCTTTCACATTTTCAGCTCTTAACCCTTTGTGTGCCAGAGTACTGCAGAACATTGCAAAGCATATAATTAGCAGCCAAAGCAATAAAGGAGAATGTGAAATTTGATTTGTAAACAAAAGACAATTTGGGTATATTTATTTGAGAGAGAGGAGCCTTTGCGTAAGATATAAACGCTGAGATTTGGAGTCACAAATGTTTAAAATAGTGCATTGTCTTTAGAAAGTATATAGAGGTAGAGAGAAGCACACCTGCCCAATCTGCTGAGAGAGAGGTAGGTCTACGAAGCCTAGGCTGATATACATTACTTTATCTGTGCGTGCATTGTCTGGCTATGCATAGATGGCATCTCTGGGTACATTTTAGGGTTGCCTAATGAAACAGGAACAAATAACTAGTGGCATACTGAAATTCTTTCATTATGGAGTCGTGGTATATGAAGAACCACAAGCCACACATGTAAACAGAACACATAAAACAAAGTTCTTCACCAGTTTTTCTCATTTTCAAAGTCTTTCCTATTCAGAGTAGTGGACCTGAAGTGTGGAAAGTGGACCAAGATGGCAGTGCAGCTCTTCCTCAACCCTTTGAGTAACAGAGGGTGCTTAATGCATAACTTCCCAATGCGCTGACCACTACTTTGTTCCTCAAAGGATAAACAAAATCCCAGCCCCCGGAGTTCTGCACAGGAACATTTGACTTGCATGAGGGTAGCACAAAGCTTACAGTGATGCAGGAGATTGATCCCCAAGAATCATATATAATAATTTGCTAGGATTTTTGTAAGAAGCCATCATGCGCAGTGGAGACTATGCATGTTCGGGCAGTCTCTACTGAGCATGATTGCATTGCATTAGTGAGGCGACACAAGATTGCATCGCATGGAGCAGTGACGTAGCAGCCGCTTAATCCTCTAGGTGCCAGAGGGGTACGCAACACATTGCAAAACAATGCGTTGTGTACCCCCGGGCACTCAAAGGGTTAACATTACCCGGACCTTGGCCCATGTATACAGGCTTTTACACTAGTATTTATATATTTTTTACCTCATCCTAAGTAAGGCTGACCAGTCAGACCACATATCATCAGATAAACAGGCCTGCTAAGTAGCAGTCCGGTGAGATTTTGCAGGTTATCACCTTTCATGCTCAGAAAGCATATTTCGGGCTACGAATAACCACCAAAAACTGAATGTTACTATGCAGGCCTGGCCTGTTTATGTAACATGTGACTTCTTGTTGGTCAGCCATATTTGGGGTGGAAAACAAAGACCTGTTATCAGGGATCTGTTTAACTCGCCCCCTCTAACTCACAAACACATGACTAGATGTGCCATTTGAACTGTATATAATGATAGTAATCTTGACAGCCATCGAGGGGGTTTTCAAAAGGGTGAGTAATTGACCCAACTACACCCTCTCTACAGCCACTCCTGCTTAGAGACATCTCTAGCATCAAGAGGGATTATTGCGTGTGGCAGAAGATAAGCACAGAATGTCATCCACCACCCACCCTCTTAATATCCACTATTAAATTAAAGGGATAGTCATGTTTCTTATACAAGACACCCGCTGAGTCTTCTTTACATTAAATGTAACAGATCGCGTTAAGTGTAGGAGCTTACTTGTCTGTAGTTCAAAAGTTATGACGTGGAGAAAGTTACCCGCTCCTTCTGGCCGCCTCCCACTAAATCTGGAATCCGGTCGCAGGACTGGACGGATGCACTGATGGACAAACTTCAGTAACTATAAGGAAAACCCTGCACCCTTTGACAAAGGAGGGCAGGATTTTCCTTTGCATACTGAAATTTGTCCCTCACTGCATCTGTCTAGACCAGACTGCAGCTTCAGCGTGATACGTCCAGAAGGGCCGGGTGGGGGGATCTTCCTCCACTTCATAACTTTTGAACTACAAACAAGTAATCTCCTACACATAACGCAATCTGTGACATTTAATATAAAGAAGATTTGGCGAATGACTTTTATAATAGACATTACAATCCCTTTAAGAAGAACTGTACCTAAGGAGTTCTTCATACAGCAGTCAAGTACATTTATATACAGTTTACACAGATTTGCAGTTGCTTGCATTTGCTGTGCACCATTTTATGTCTGTATTAGTTTCCACCTGCACACCATAAACAATAGATTTCATGATTCTGAATGAGATTAGCTATAGAGAGAGACCCACTCCTTCTGAATGACCAAGAAAACCATAAAGGTAGTAATACATCCCTGTTATAAAACACAGCAGAGGCAAAAAGGCTAAATACATATACCTAACTGCTATATAGAGGACATATTCCTAAGAAATTCCATTGAAAATAAAGAGTCACTTATTTCAAGGGTTCAATCTCCTTTTTAATTAGGGTGTTAGTTAAGCTAAATCTAATTAATTTGTAGTAGAATTTCCCATTAATAAACAGGTTTATGTCCCTGACATTCCTCTCTTATTTAAAAACTTTCCACATATTCCACGGTGTTGAACAAAATGGGAGTAACAAATGCAGTAAGTTTTAGAAATATTAGTCAGCACCTGAAGAAAGCTTTCAAACATTGAATAAACCCAACATTATTTAGTCACAAACAAATGTATCCTCTTGGGGGGCTCAATAGGTCTCCAAAGCACCGTCAAGCAATGTGTAGGAGACCTTTCTAGCACCTAAAGGGTTAACAGTGTAAAATGTGCACTTCCACAGAAATATCCAAGAACAAAATACACCAGGTCTTCAAGCTGATGAGGAACCAATCAGAAGTGAAAATCCCAATTGAATTTGAATGGTTATTTTAACCCTTTGAGTGCCACAGGGGTACGCAAAGCATTTCAAAGCAATGCGCTGTATACCCCTTGGGCACTCAAAGGGTTAACCCTTTGACTATTACAGAGTACTCCAATGCATTGTGAACCAATGAGCTGAAGACCACTCAAGCATTTAAGGAGCTAAAATCCCTATTTAACCATTTGAGTGCCAGAGGGGTAGCAATGCATTGTATACCCCCTCTGGCACTCAGAGGGTTAAGTCAATAGGAAAAGGTGGATATTTCATTTCCTGCTATGGTACAGTTTATTTACTCCAAAACTGCACCTCTTTAGCCCGATCATACACAAAGAGAAACATTTTGAATTTCTGGGCCACTTCAGCTGCTCCATAAGGAACAAATGCAAATTCTCCCAAATTCCCTTTGGGTTAACAGAATCTTTTAAGCCCTTTAAATGCTAGAGAGCTCTCCAATTCATTTCAAAACACTATTTGCACTGAGGACCTGACATGCATTAAAGGGGTTAAAGAACCCATTCATCTCAATAGGATTTATTTGTGATTTGTCTCCTATAGTGCAGTTGCTAGTACAGTGATTCTCAACCAGGGTGCTGTGGCACTTTGGTGTGCCATGGACATCAACTTAGGGTGCCCCATGTTTTCCATGAAGACTAATAAAAATGGATTTTTAAATAAAGATTTATAGAAATTGTTATGCACAATATGTTCAGTTTTGTTATTATTAGGTCTTTTAATCATAATAACAGTATATTTATGTATTGTACCCTTCTTATGCCCTTGATAAAGTACATTAAATATGTCAGGAGTGCCCCGAATTTTCTAGATTACTTGTTAGGGCCGCGAATAAAAAAAGATTGAGAACCACTGTGCTAGTACCAAGACTACTCCATTGTGGCATTTGTGCATAGGACTCTCAATATAAATTGTTAAAAAAGTGACATAATAGTTGTGTGGTGTGAGAATCCTGTACTGTTAGGGCAGCATGGTAAAATGACCCAAACTAAGCTTCATCAGACCACTTTGCTGCTATAGTTAACTAACCGTTGGACTGCCAATCAATGAGTTGCACGCACCCTCTGGCATTCAAGAGGTTAAACCACTTTGTCAAAATGGACACTTTGCTGAATTTCCTCTTGGAACATTAGGCAATGAGTAAAGGCAAACCCTACAACCAGCATGTTTTCTCTTATGCCCCATAGATATTGACATCTCCTTTATTACATGTCCCTCAGAAACTCTGCCCATCTCCCCAGTCTCTACGGCAGCAAGCAGCTACTACTGACAGCTAAATGGCCTGTGAGACGTGTCAAAACCATGAGCATCATCTGATGAATACAGAGAGGTCCACACTGTGGGGGAGAGACTGCAAAACAACAAGCTGACAGCTGGCCATGGAGAGTTGGATTCCTAACTAGAGCATATTTTATATCTGAACTAATCACAGACAAGGAGAGAAACATCTTGTATATTTTTATCAGTTTTGCTATATCAGCAAAGATGATGTTAAATTATACAGCAAACCAACTCCACCACTGGAGGGTAATGTAAAGCCCCCTCAATGCTAGAGGTCTCAAACACTCTGGAGTCATCTTTAGCATTCACATTATTAAAGTCTACACTGAAACGAATGGGAATTTGGAGAATAAATATTGACCACTGTAGCAAGAAAATGAGGATTTCTTTAATAAATCAATTGCCCCATAGAGGACACAAACATCTCCATGTATTTATTTATTTAGTTTTTAATCCCCTTGAATACTAGAAGGGCCTGGAGACCTCTCCACCATGCACTGGGATAAAAGTACCATTTAACAAAATGGGGGTTATAATTTGTCCCTGTGATATAGCAGTTTGCCACAAGATTATTTGTGAATGTGGATGTTACTGGGTGAAAAGTAAAGCAGTGTCTATAGACCCTTTGAGTGCCAGAGAGGTATCCAAAGCATTGCAATGCAGTTCTCTGGCACTCAGTGTTAAGCACACAGCCTGAAAGTATATATGGCATGATGCACGATTCTTATTAAAAAAAAAAGAGGAAATAAAAGGACATTGCTGAGCAAAATGGAGGCAACACCACTCTCCAGTTATAGAAGGGTCTAATAAGAGACAAAGGTTTAATTGGAATAACTGGCCAAAACAACTTTACAATAGGTGACAAATAGCAATACCCTTTGGTTTAAATATGTCTTTAACACCATAACTCTCTGCATGCCAGAGTTTTTCCCAAGGCATTGCAACCGCTCTGGCACTCAAAGGGTTAATCTAGAGAGACCTCCAAAATATTGTAAGGTGTTTAAAGCCCCACTTTAAATCAACACGCACTAAGGGAAATTATATTTATTCTCCGAGGTGCACTTTGTTTGGACAGTTTCTTAACCCTTTGAGTGCCAGAGTGGTACGGGAATGCATTGCTTTGCAATGCATTCCGTACCACTCTGGCACTCAAAGGGTTAATACACCTGCCTCAGTAAGGCTGATGTACCAAACAGCAATTCGGGGACATTGGTTTACGTGGAGCTTTTACTTTTCACAATTTGACCGCTCTCTAGCATTTGAGGGGTTAAAAATCCTATTCGAGTTAAGTGGTTAGTTGCCCCCTATGGTGCCATTGGTTTGGCCCAGGTTCTAGTCCCTCAATCTGCCAGCGTGCAACAATGTACTAATACTGGAATGCCACACAGCTGTTTCTCGCTTCATTCTGTAATACGCACAACTGAGGAACATGAAAACAAGAAAACCCCAAACTTCTACCCGGGGTGGGGGGATTACTTTACACTTTGCATACCGGACAATGAATCCTAGCACACAGAGGGTTAAAAACTGGCACAGCAGCTGTAGCCAAATGGTACCACGTATGCATATGGCAGCAATAGCTTCGAGAGATGCCAAGAGCACTGGCTGCACAACAAGGAAGAATTTGGTGACTAACCGTTTAAATCCCACATTGACTAATAATAATCCTTTATTTATATCCCTCTAGCATCCAAATGGTTAATACACAATACAAGAAACGGGGTTTTAATTAAAGTACAGGCATAAATACTGTGAATTGCAAAATCTTCTTAGCATGGTGTCAAGACTAATGATATCTAAGAGTTTGATAGTTCTGCTACAGAAAGGTAATGCTGTGGTACTCAGAGAGGAAGACCCTGTAACTAATGTCATCACACGAACAAACCTGCAATACACACACACGCACATTTACATTCTGCCCTTGTGTCCTCTATGTAGCATCCGGAGCCTGTTGTGTGAATCAACAAGCTGTTCTAGTCATATACTTGCCTTCACGTCTCTCTAGTCTTCAATCAAAAAATCGAAAGCAGAAGGGTATCCATCCCGCAAAAATAATGATGTTATGCACTAAAAGCACACACTCCCTGGCAAAAGTCCTCCTCCTAGAATTACTAATCCGAGAAACCGGTTAGATTCCCACAGAGACGCATTGCATGGAAAGGAGAAGTGAAAAACTCAGGTTTGTGTGCTCACGGCTGAGGTTTACTCTCCAGGCAGCCTGCTCCCAACTCGGCTCCTCCCACCACAGATACGTAGACGTCTTCCCCGCTCCTATTTACTTCCCTGCTATCCAGGCAGCATATACAGGTTTGCCTGGCCTGGGCACAGGATTAGTAGGGCAAATAGGTCAGATGCGCTCTAGTTTTGGAGCTCCATTGTCTTTTCATTCACACTCCACTGACTGACTGCTAGTGTCTGCTATCCACAAATATCCAACAAATGTGCAGAAAGGTTTCCTGTCACAAGCACAAAATCAGCCATGATTATTTCGTTCTACCATCCTTTCCAGAGTATTGTGCTGTTGTGGTCTTCATTTTCTCTCAAAGCAAAATTTAAAAATACCCCACATTATTAATCATCATTAATAAATAAAGCTACAGTATATCCCACACTAATAGAGCGTCAGGCAATTAATTACGTACATGATAAATTTAAATGGACAGTAGTGATGGGACAGGGCCCTGCTAGTGTGAGCTTGCAAACCATTCGCTACTATAGGGGAATATCTAATAATCCCATGTACCTTACTACGGGCAAAATATCTTAATGTACTCTATGAATTTTGTGCCCTTGATGAAGTGAAAACATCTTCAGTCAGTCCTGTAAATTGTAATGGAAACAGACATAAAAGTGACTTAGCAGGACCACAGGTAGAGTTGCCACCTTTTCTTATAAAAAAAATACGTCCCATGACATTCCCTCCATAGGCTTAACATTGGACAGAAGCCAATTTTATACCGGCTGGGTGGCAAAACTAACCACAGGTCACAAACTCCACCCCTACTGTACATTGTAATGTTAACTCCTTAACGACCAGCGGTCTGGGTAAGTTACCTTCCCTCAAGGACTGCTTTGATCGTTGTCAGCGTGCCGACACACGACTGATTATGGGTACCACCGTGCCAAACTGGAGTCTGAGAGAGACTGCCCTGGACTTGGATAGCGTTGCCACCCAGCTGGTATTTTACCGGCAGGCCAGTAAAAAATTGGATTCTGTCCAATGTTAAGTCTATGGAGGGAATGCCATGGCCTGTATTTTTGACGAAAAGGTGGCAACCCTAGTCTTAGAGGAGTTAATTTCAGACCAAGTTAGTGCTTGCAGCACTCCAGAGTCCCGCAGGTGCCAGGACTGCCAGAGGTCCTTCAGGGGGAAAAAACAGTGACAGTCTGGACAGGTCACCAGTCTTTGAGGGGTTAAGGACCAGATGTGTGTGCAAATGTGTGGCACACTTCTGGTCCTTAAAACAGTGAAGTTTGTTCATGTGCTGTCTTCTGCAGCTTGAAGAAAAAAAAACTGCCTCAGTTGACATGACAGATCCCATGATAGACTGGGATCTGTCAAAGGCACAAGGGAAAACCTCACTGGAGCATTAGGATTTTCTGACCATTAGGAAGTGGGAGGTTATTAGGAGGTGTTACTTCCCCTTCAAAACATGCTTTAATCTAAGTTGTACAAATGGGAAGAAAAAAAAAAAAGTTATTTAGAAGAAATATTTATTTATTTTAACCTGGGGTGCATTTGGTTTGCTATGGAATTGTTCCACTTCTTTGTGCATATCACCCTTGAATCCATACTATAGCATCATAACTACTCGCTAGAATGCCCTGGGGAGCTAAATGTAGTGATGGAAGCCTATCCAGTGATATGCATATAACGCAGGAGACTGGTAGAGTGAAAGAGATATCAATATTAACCGAGTGGAGCTTTTGGGGGTTATGTACAAAGAAGTGACAAAGAGGTGATAAACAGGATGTGACTTCTCCAGTTCCTATGTTATTCTATACAGCATATGCACTAAGATCTCCATTAGTTGGAGAACAACATAGGAACTGGAGAAATCATCTTCTGTTTAATCACCCCTTCATCACACCTTACTGCCTCTTCTTCAGGCATACTATAAAATCTCTGGTATAATACGCACAATTTTACCCCTCTTCACCTTATGTTAAGTTTGTGGGGGTATATTACACACAAGTTTTTTTTTTTTTTTTTTTTTTTTTTTTAAACAAAAAAAAAAAATTAGGGCTGGCAGATATCTTCCCTCCCTCCCCCAGCACAATCTGCTTTCAAAATAAGGCTTACTTTGCTCCACTGAAGTCCCCACTGAAGTCAATAGAAGAGAAGGCAAAATACAAAGTTAATCTATGTAAATCTTCCCTGCTGGCGGCATGCTTGCATTTGCCGCCCGCTTCCTTCAATGGGCTTTCAGGACCTTCCACCTCCAGCCAATGGTAATGCCCTGTGAGGATCTAAGGCCATTGAAGGAACCGGGCGGCAAATGTAAGCATGCCACAAGCAGGGAAGATTTACATAGGTGAAGTCTGTATTTTGCCTTCTCTTCTATTGGCTTCAGTGGGGACTTCAGTGGAACAAAGTAAGTATTATTTTGAGAGCGGATAGCGCTGGGGGAGGGAGGAAAGGTATCTGATAGCCATAACATTTTTTTTAATAAGGGGGAAAACAAGGGTGTGTATTATACATATGCACTTTTGTTTTCACCTAAAATCTTGGGTATAATATACACATGCATATTATAAACAGGTGCATATTATACCTGAGATTTTACAGTAATAAGAATGAAGGCTGAATGCCCTTTTCCTATACATGCACAAAATGGACACACAAAAAACGGATATACATTGTACCAGCTTCAGCGCTGTGGAGCATACTCAAAGTTCTGGGAGCATGTGAACTGCACCACAGCCGAACTGAAAATTCTCACTGATGTAAATTGGGCTTTTAACCCCTTCAATGAAAGACCATTTTTTAAAAATATTGTGAAGCAATGCATCTGTGGTCTAGCTCGCATTATATGGTATAAACACCCCTTTTAAATTGATGGGGATTTTCATTTGGTCCCTAAAGCTGGTTCATTGCAGAATTGCACATCTTTACTTATGGAATACAGCCCAGTAAATTAGAAAAGGAATGCAGATGTTCACAAAATATCTACTAACCAGCTAACCGTTAGGGCTTTTTTTTCTATAGAAGCCATAACTAATCTAGTTGCTGCCATCATTATTTAAGACGTATTCGATTATAGCATTAAAGGGCATTTGTATTTACTGAACATAGTAGAAGACAAGACACTAAAGCGGATGGGGCTTTACAATGCACTGGGGTTCTCTCTAGCATTCAAGGAGTAAAAATAATTTACTGCACTTTTAAATGTGGATTTTATTATACCAGCAAAACACTAATACAGTAGTGTGCCAACTGATGTCCATACAGTGAACTCTGTAGAAGAGCTTGAGTAATTAACTAAAGATTTCCATTGTAGGTGATAGGAACAGCACAACCTAGTGACCACAGAAGAAAACTGCAGATAATGAAAGCAAAAAGCTGAAAGTGATAGTAATGTTTCACAAAAACAGTTCCAAATAAAGCGGAACTTTCACGTGTTAATAAGTCGCCATGCAATCATTAAGCATATGGCGACTAGCTTGAAAATACGTGTCTTAACTATAAAAAGCGGCAGATTCTAAAGAAATCTTTACCCTTTAGAGACCAGAAGCCAGGTAACAGTGCAGTCATCTTGTCTGTGTGCCTGCTCCGTCAGCCCTGGTCTGTAAAGCATTGCAGAGTGCCACATGGTAACTGGAAGGGACTGACGGTGCAGGTGCGCAGACTGCACTAACCTGGCCATCAGTCTCCAAAGAGTAAAGATTTTGTTAGGATCTGACACTTTTTATAGGTAAAGACACGTATTTTCATGCTAGTCGCCATATGCTTAATGACTGAATGGCGACTTAACATGTGAAAGTTCTGCTTTAATCTTCATAGTATTTGAGCCATGGAGAGTGTTATTGGTATACTGTCAGAGTTGTAGTTCAAGAGTAATTGAATGATAAAGTATCCCCCTCCCTCCCCTTTTACCTAATGTAAGCCACCTCCCCTCAGATGTGGAATCTGTTCACTTGACCGGAGAGGTGCAGCAAGGGATAATCTACTTACTGTGAGCATAAAGCATACCCTATGCCCCTTGACAGGTTTTTCAGGTTTTTCCTTATGCTCATTGAAGATTGTCCCTGATCCATCCAGACAGTCTTGCTACTCTAAGGTGAGTAGTGTTACATCAGTAAAAGGGGTGGGAGGGGGATACTTTATTATTCAATTACTCTTGAATTACAAATCTGACAGCACTGAAATAACACTCTCCATGATCCAAATACTTTGAAGATTAATTGAAGCTGCTTTTATTGTGAAACTTTACTATCCCTTTAAGCTTTAATAACATTTGAAACAAAGACACCACAATGCAAGAACACTCAGCTGGAAAATCCCAAAATATAAAAGATTTTTTTCATGTTATCCCCATTTAAGCATGGGTTGACGAATTACAATGTCTGAGCAACTAATTACTCACCTATGATTAAGAAAGGATAACCTGAAAATGGAACTATTGGTGTGCCCTATGGATTAACATAAGTACACTATTTTAAGCATCCCCATATCTCCCATTCATTTAAGTAGCCTATAGTGCCGTTGGTCTACAAAATAATTGTTCCAGTTCTGATTAGTACAGCAGCCCAAGTGAGTCCTTTGCAATATACTTTGGTGGCTTTAATTTTCGTCCCACTGCTACCAGAGATAAAGTTTTTAATTTTTTAACCTCTTGAGGATTAGAGGGATGTGCAATGCTTTACTCACCCCTCTAATCATGATCGGGATATGGAGTTGACGGTAATAATGAAATACTGGACTTTTTTTTTTTCTTCCTGACATCTGGTGGGTTAGGCTGGTGAAACCATTGTGCTATTATAATGGTCTACAGACTGTAGCCATTTCAACATCATTCTACACAGGTAAAAGCCACAAACATTTTATGCCACATCCCTCTATAAAAACACTGTTCAGTTTTGCCTTTGGCTGCAAATGGAACAATATAATTGTGGAAAACTGGAAAAACGTCAGATCCTCAGTCCTTTGACCCCCAACATCATTATTCACTGTGGCTAAGAACACTGAACATTTTATTTGTCTTCTTGTTTCAACAATCCTTTGTGTAATCAAGGTGGGGACAATAGAGTTAGACCTGGCTTCCTGCACAAGCTCAGGCACACATCTTCAACGAGTACCTGTGTGTGTTTTGGTTATACCATAACAGCCAGATGTAAAAAGGTAAACGTGGAGCAAGTAAGACACAAAACAACTGCACCACATGTACATTATTAAAATGGAAACTGACTAAAATTGAGGCATTTAACACCTGAAATGTGAAAGTGGCATTGAATGCATTGATTTGCAACACATTCAAGGATATAAAAGTCCCATTTAGCCCAATGAATGATAGAGGGGTATCAAAAGCATTGCTTTACAATGCACTGGACACCTCTCTGGCACGCAAAGCGTTAAAATATACACCATATTTTATACATATATATATATATATATATATATATATATATATATATATACACATACACACACACACACACGCACGCACGCACGCACGCACATACGCACGCACATACGCTTACTGTGCAAAAGTCTTGGGCAGGTGTGAAAAAATGCTATAAAGTGAGCATGCTTTCAAAAATAGACATGTTAATTATACCAAACAGGTGCGAATGATCATAAATGTAATATGTAGTTTGAAACATGATCATAAACTGAAACAGAAACAGCTGTGTAGGAGGAATAAAACTGGGTGAGGAACAGACAAACTCAGCTAACAAGATGAGCTTGCTGAACACAGTTTAATTACAAAAGTCATATACCATGGCAAGCCTGAGCACAGCAACAAGACACAAGGCATTTATACTGCATCAGCAAGGTCTCTCTCAGGCAGAAATTTCAATGCAGACAGGGATTTCCAGATGTGCTGTCCAAGATTTTTTGAACAAGCAATAAGAAACAGGCAACTTAGACTCCGTGGTCGGCCAAGTAAATTTAGTGCAGCAGATGAAAGACACATCATGCTTACTTCCATTTGCAATCGAAAGATGTCCAGAAGTGCCATCAGCTCAGAATTGGCAGAAAACAGTGTGATCCTGGTACTTCCATCTACTCTCTGGAGAAGTCTGATCAGATGTGGTCTTCATGGAAGAGTTACGGCCAAAAAGCCATACCTCCGACATGGAAACAAGCAGAGTCAAAAGCCAAAATATTTGGCTGTAGCAGTAGGCAGTTTGTTTGCCGAAGGGCTGGAGAGCGATACAAGAATGTCTGCAGGGAACAGCGAAGCATGGTACAAGTTCCTTGGAACATTGTAGCTGCATTCCTGCAAATGGACTTGGGGATTTGGTCAGAATTATTACTCTCCTCAATGTTGAGAAGTACAGACAATTAGTTTGCCATCTTGCACTATTATCAGGGAGGCATTTGATCGGCCCCACATTTATTCTGTAAAATGACAATGACCCCAAACATACAGCCAAAGCCATTAACCCCTTAAGGACCAGCGCGATCCCGTGCGGCCGGCACTTGCGGACCACTGGGCATTTTTTTTTTATTATCTCTTCCGGTTCAGGGCTTCCGGAGCGGCGTGCAGCCGCGCCGGGAGCCCTGTACTCCATGCCGTGCCAGGACCGTCATTGGTCCTTAAGTGCCGGACCGCCGTGACGGTCCTGGCACGGCAATGGTCTTTAAGGGGTTAAGAACTATCTTCAGAGTGAAGAAAAACAAGGAGTCCTGGAAGTGATGGTATGGCCCCTACAGAGCCCTTATCATAACATCATCGAGTCTGTCTGGGATTATATGTAGAGAGAGAAACAACTGAGACTGCCTAAAGCCACAGAAGAACTGTGGTTAGATCTCCAAGAGGTTTGGAACAACATACAGGTCGATTTTCTTAAAAACTGTGTTCAAGTTTACCTAGAAGAACTGATGCAATTTTGAAGGGTGGTCACAGCAAATATTGATTGAATTTTCTTCTGTTCACTATCATTTTGTTAAGTGATAAAAATAAACTATTAACATGTCTATTTATTTTATTCAAAATGTATTAAAAATTGTCTTACAAAACTAAAATTGAGTTTTAAGTTTACTGTTGTAGTCACCTGATAGTGTTGATCCAATCACTTACGATGCAGAGCAGTGGTTATTGCTTCATTAGCTCACAGATGCAAAGTTGTAATTGCAGATACTGTAGCTGCTTTAAAAAAAAAAAAACAATGGATGCCTATCTAGCACAGAATAATATCGAGAATTATGACACATGGCTTCAAAGCAGACAGGTTGTTGATCCAGAGAACTATCTGACTGCCAGGTAATGTTTTTACCCACTTGGGGCTAAATTGGAAATGGCTTCAATATTGTTTTTTTTATTTATTTTTTTTTAACCTTCCTCTTGGACTTGATGGACGCATGTCTTTTTTTTCTGCCTCATCAACTATGTTACTATGAAAAACAAACTAGCCTTGGAACACAAGTTATTATTATCCTTTATTTATATAGCTAAAGCGTATTCCACAGTGCTGTACAATAGGTAATAGACATATAGAGATATTAAATAGTACAAATGAAACATGGAAAACAAAAGAATCAGCTCATGAGAGCTTACAGTGTAGAGGAAGGTAGGTGACATACAGGAGGAGTAAGTGCTATGGGGCGTAAGTGCCTCTTGTCACATGAACAATGAGGATGTGATGGGGTTGTAGGTGTAGATTTTAGAAGGGAATGAGTATAAGTTGGATAGGCTGTTGGTCTGGCCTTGCTCATAATGGTTATGGAATAGTTGATAGGCTTTCCTGAAGAGGTGAGTTTTCAGGGAGCGTCTGAAGATCTGAAGGCTGGGGGAGAGTCTGATGGGACAGAGGAGGGAATTCCAGAGCTCAGGTGCAGAACGGGAGAAGTCCTGTAGGCAGGAGTGGGAGGATGTAATAAGAGATGTAGAGAGAAGGTGGTCCTGTGCAGAGCGAAGATGGGGAGTGTGAGTCTATTTGGAAATAGGGGTGAAGTGTTATTAAGGGCTCTGTAAGTTAGCACCGGAATTTTGAACCAGTGTAGGGATTAGCAAAGAGAAGTGGTGTTAGAGAAGAGATTTCTGAAGTAGATTAATTTAGCAGCAGAGTTAATTATAGACTGTAGTGGGGTTAGTCTGGAAAGAGGAAGGACAAGTAGAAGTGAGTTACACTAGTTGAGATGGGACACAATGAGTGTTTGGATTACAATTTTAGTACATTGGACGACAAAAGGTCGTATTCTACAGATGTTATGGTGGTAGAGGCGGTATGAGTTGGAGATTCATTCTTTGGGGGTATATGCCTCATTGAAAGGAAGTGCTTCTTTAGAGGTAGAGAGATATACTGTTACTAGAGCTCACATTTCCAGTTTATCTTAAATTATAGTAACAGTTATTATACAAATGCACATACAGGATGTTACTTCAATAATTTTTTGCTGCCACTTCACTTTATGATGGCACTATTGCTGGTCACAGACAGAGCAATATAAAAAGTGCAATAGTAACATCATCCTCATAAAATGGAGAGGCCACAACAATGTTGCACTCAAACTCTCTCACACATGCAAATCTTTGCTGCAATACCTTTTGAATGACGCATCTTCCGTTAGTATTGGTACTCATTTTGATCAGCTGAAAAATTCCCTACAAATAATGTATACATAATGTATCAAGCTAAGCTATCCAATACCAGACTGTTCCCACTTTGCTGCAAGCCACACCCAGTGGTGACGGTGGTGGTGGGGAATATGTAAATTACTCACAAATGCAGTCTGTTCCCTGGCTAGTGAGATTATTTTGACAGAAGTGGACAGGAGGGCAAAGACTCTCTCCAGCCACATCACTGCAAGGACCTCATCACTCACTGTCTGATACACACAGTGCTTGGACAGGCATAATAATAATAATAATAATCCTTTATTTATATAGCGCACAGAGATTCCGCAGCGCTTTACACTCATATTGGTTCCTGTCCCCATTGGGGCTCACAATCTAAATTCACCTATCAGTATGTTTTTGGAGTGTGGGAGGAAACCGGAGTACCCGGAGGAAACCCACGCAAACACAGTGAGAACATACAAACTCATTGCAGATGTTGTCCTTGGTGGGATTTGAACCCAGGACGCCAGCGCTGCAAGGCAACAGTGCTAACCACTGAGCCACTGTGCTGCCCCTGCTGTGAAGACCCCTGAGAACTCATGTCCAAATGACTGCAGAAGCTAAACTGACACAAGTAGTGACTATTACTGCAAAACACAGACTCTTTTCTACACCCGAAGATATTGTAACCTCATTACATTGGGAGATATAAAGACTCTATTTACCAGATCAAGATCAACACTACATCCCCCATTTTCCATGAGACACCAAGCCACACCAATACCCTCCACAATATCACAAGACACAAAGCTCCACCCACCAATCAGCATCGACAAAAGACACTTCTCCAACTATTCATTAAGGCTTTGGGTGCCCCTCTGGCACTCAGAGGGTTAAAGATATAGTGTGTCCACCCCCAGGAGACAGATGTCCACATTCATAAGGAGAAACATATCCTTCCTAATATGGCATGAGATTCAGCATTTCACTGAGCCTATAATGTGACTTTTTTGCTAGACACATATAGGATAACAATTGGTAATATCCTTTTGCACAATACAACCTTTAGCACGTTGGAACCTTGAGAAGACAAATTGCTTTGCAATGTGATAAAGATATCTTTAAAAGCCATGGGGCTGAAACTTTTTTTTTACTTTTTATTTTGAATCTTTTACAAAATTAGAGACTAAGTGTGGCATGCAAGAAATTGGCGCACTGGCCAGTTTTTGAAGCCCATTAATTAATGAGCCATAAGCGGTTGTGCATACTTTGATGCAAAAAATATATGTTCAACAGCACATGCTCCTAAATTAATGTAACCAGATACATGAATAAGAGTGCCAGTTGCTCCACTAAATTAATCATAATAATAATCTCACAAATTGGAGGATATTTAGCCACTCACACTAATATTTTTCCATTAAAATTAGACAGCAAATAGTCAATGTGCCACTTACTTGGATCCTGCCCTAAAGGTGAAATTCAGAAACCTAAACAAGCGCAATTCAAGAGCAAAACAACTGCTCCACAGGGAGGTAATGAAAATTCCAGTTGGTTCTTGAAAGCTACAAGTCTCCAACACACTGTAAAGTCATACATTGGGAGACCACTGTTAGACTCGAAGGTTTAAAAGCACCATTTGAACCAATGAGAATTGGAGAATTTTAATTCGTCCCCTATGGTGGCGTTGGTTTGCTCCAGAATTGCACAATGGTGTCTTTGAAATGAACAAGAAAAAATACTTTCTATGGTAACCACTTGGTTACTGAGTGAAACTACTATAGTACCTTACTGCTCACTTCATCCTAGCACAAATCAAATCTGCCAAAAATGGCAGATCAAGAGAATACAGTTCATCTTCTGCAAACAGAATGAGCTACTCAGTATTCTGAACATACCGCAACATTCTAGCAATCTAGCACAGTGGTCTATGTGGACAAAAGTGATTTTACATTACCATCAATGAGTGTGAATAGCAGATACAGGGAGGATGAGTCAACTACTCACAAAAGGGCATGGCAAATAAAGGGTGAGTTTGTTCACAATGGCTCTTAGGACGGTTTACATCACTGTCCTCTGGCATCACTCAAACCTGCAGATGGAATGCCACTATTGTCAGGTGTCTGCAACACCTGACTGCCACTCCTGGTGATCACCTCTATGTTGATCCTGCTTGATGAACATCCAACGAATCTTCAATATAAAAACATCTTGTTTCTTCTCCCAGAGCCAGAAGTTCACGGCACTGGAAATGAGTGTTCTCCACTATCCTCAGACATCCTACATCCAAGGCAAGCTGACAACTATTCTGCAGCTTTCTTTTCTGACTACCAAGTAGCGCTGCATGGAGAGCCATATTCAGTGACTAAAGCTCTTCCACACAGTGCAATATAAAGAAGAAAATCCTTTTGCACACCAGTTAGGGCTGTTGCCAACAGTTTAATTAAAAACAAGCTTGAACTGTAATAACTTTTGAAAGAAAATTCTCCCAATGATATATATCAATGCAAGCAGTGGTTTAAAACACCAGTCCTCAGGGACCATCAACAGGTCAGGTTTTCACTTGTTAAGCACTAAAAGATCAATTACAGTGACTGAGCCACTGAATATCCACCTATCATCATAAAATCACCACCTGTCAGTGTGTCCTGAGGATTAATGCTGAGAAACACTGCCTTAGGCCAAGTTCATGTAGATGACAACTGCAACAACATGTTTAACAAAATAGATAATGGTTTTGTACAGGATAGTTCACATAGATGACAGTTACAAGAAGTTTTACAGAGAATATATAATTGTTTTCTATGGGATAACAAGTAATTTTTATAGCTACATTCATTTTTGATGGGAAATTTAGATAGCTAAAACATTTTGCAACAGTGACCCTTTTGACTAGGCCTTAAGGTAAAGAAAGGTTTTATATTATATATATATATATATATATATATATATACACACACACATACATATATATATATATATATATATATATATATATATATATATATATAATTAAATGGAAAGCCTCATTACATAATTACACAGCACCAAATACACACACAAAACCAGAAAGCCAGAAAGAAATATGGCTGACACACACACATACACTCACCCTGACTCCCAGTGGCCTCAGCAGGACCTGTAGTACACCCACTGAAGAAAAGCTGAAGCACCAGGGGAACAAAATGGCACTCAAAGGGTTAAGGTAAGCCCTCATTGCTGAATTATTTCTTGACGGTCATCATTTGCCATGCAACACAGAGGATAGGCAGCCATTAGATTCACACTTAACCCACTGACTGCCACAGGGTTGTGTAGCAAGTTTTAACACTCAGGGAGTGTGTTCAAACCACTCATACTGTAAACTTGCATTTCCCTCCCACTTCTCCTCTTTCCCCAGCCTATTACTAACACTTTTTCCACCTTTATGTTAAGCCCCACCCCTACTCACAATTAAGCCCTGCCCACTTTTAACCAAAATTCTCTCATTGCTGTCTCCACATCAGCACCACATGAGGGACTCCACAACTAAAAGTTCCCAGGTTTGAATACACTTCCCACTGCCCAGCCTGCTCAAACTTGCATTCCCCCCCACTTCTCTTCCTTCCCCAGCCTATTACTAACACTTTTCCACATTTCTCTTGAGCCTCGCCCACTACTCGTGATTAAGCCTGTCCCACTTTTAAACCAAATAACCCCACTGGCCTCTCCACATCAGCACCACATCAGTCCCCTCCAGGGACTCCACAAGTCAAAGTTCCCAGGTATGAATACACTTCCCACTGCTATTTAACTCTGACATGCCTCTCTATACCTTAACCCTTTGAGTGCCAGAGGGGTGCACAACTCATGCACGTATGTGTTTCTGCGCATATATGTTGTGTGTGTGTGTACATCTCTGTTACGTGTGTGTCCATGTGTGCATCTCCGGTGTGTGTGTGTGTGTGTGTGTGTGTGTGTGTGTGTGTGTG
This sequence comes from Rhinophrynus dorsalis, assembly GCA_037306005.1. Lineage (NCBI taxonomy): Eukaryota > Metazoa > Chordata > Amphibia > Anura > Rhinophrynidae > Rhinophrynus > Rhinophrynus dorsalis. The sequence goes on from CM074721.1 coordinate 240,626,463, forward strand.
TGTGTGTGTGTGTGTGTGTGTGTGTGTGTGTGTGTGTATGTGTGTGTGTATGTATGTCTTTTGCATGTGTCTGCCTGTGTGTTGCATATGTCTGTCTTTATCAGCGTGTCTACATTTCACACACATACGCCCAACGGTCATAACATGATGGGCAATGCTGTCCCACATTGCTAATATTATGTGTGTGTGTGTGTGTGTGTGTGTGTGTGTGTGTGTGTGTGTGTGTGTGTGTGTGTGTGTGTGTGTGTGTGTACTATATGTGACGTAAAGTGACTTTCCTCTTGTATTCTGATAGTACAAATCATGACTGCAGTGGCAATCCCTGCCACTGATTTTAAAGTGTTAGTAATGTCTAAAAAAACTTTTTTGCATTTAGAAGAGCTTAAAAAGCTGATCTAAATGCAAAAAACTGTATCTCTCAAACCGCTATGGTTTAAAAGATACGGGCGTTTAAAGTTTGATTTCTCGTACTGACAGCTATAAAGCTATCAGCAGGAGATTCGTGTCGGTCGACACGGTGGCGCTTGAGAAGTGCTGGGATCTCGTTACTTACACGGCATCCCTTCATTGGAATGGTCTAAAACGTGTGCCTAGACATTACTAACACTTTAACAATAACATTTAGATTATTTTTTAAACCTCAAAGAGCCAAGAATTAAAGTTTCCTGCTTCAACACAGGCAAATAACTATAAAGAGCTAAGCCTCATGTTAACTTCCCTGTGCTCAAGCAGAGAGAATAACCATGTCTCCTCCACACCCATTTATTGTGGTCTGTGAAGAACTGGTTTTGTGATTAGGAAGGAAGCAAATGAAAGTTAATGGGGTGTATGTATAAATTCAAATGCGAAGCAATTCTGAGGTGAATCAACTGCACCAAGGGAAGAAATAAAAATATACCCAAATCCATTTATTTACATAAGGTTTGAATACAATAGTGGTCTGAAAGCAATTAACCAATACCTCTGGCACTCAAGGGCTCAAAAGCCGCACTTACATTAATGACAATTGACATTTGTTCTATGTGGTACAGATGGCTTGGGAAAAACCTGTTCCACTTTAATCTCTATACACATACCCAGTGTTACATAAAGTAAGGGAACTAGATTAACACAATCTTTTTTTATTAACAGTACAAATACAATTTTTATTTAACCCCTTAAGGACCAGAGGGGTATGCAACGCATATTGGCAATATGCAGCTCACCCTGCGTCCCTTAATGGGGTTAAAGTGTGTCCTTTTATCCTAAGATACAGATGATAATATTGTGCAGAATTCAGCATCAAACACATGTAATGACTGTAAAAGGCCACATTCTTGTGATTTGAGTCTGTGCACTGAAAACAATGTGGCCTTAGCCCCAGCTAAATGAAGGATACATTTAAGGTACAATTCAGAAAGACTAGCAATTCTGGAGCAACCAATTGCACCACAATTCCCACTGATTTAAAGTGTGCTAGAGGTCGCTAACGCATAGAAAACAGTACACTGGGGACCGCTCTAGGTTTTAAGGGATGAGAAGACCCATTTAAATCAATGAGCATTTAGGAAATTGTAATTTTTCCCCAATGGGGAAGTTGGTTTGCTCCAGAATTGCACCTTTGGATTGTTACAAGCCTTCTCGATTACAACATACTACAGTGTGGACACTGGGTTCCAGCAGAAAATCAGGGACCAAATAAAGGCCCTGGTGCCATTTGCAGCCCCGAAACATGGTTACTCAGGTCTCCCTCAAAATTCCAATAAACAAGTAAATGTGACCCCTGAGATGAACAACAATAATCGGTTTCTGATCTTTAACAATGAGGTAGACATTTATTGTAGGATTTGGAACTATTTGGTGAAACATATAAAGCACCTTGTTATCCTAGATATAGATTTCATACAGTAGCTTGTAAAATGTATCCTTTTGTAGCCACATAAATGTTTTTATGATTGTTATAATACTTATTAGTATCTTTCCCTTGATTAATTCCTTTTTCCTCAGTTTGTTCCTTGAAGGAAGACAAAAAAAAAAAAAAAAAAAAAAAAAGGTTTGAATGCCCTTGGGTTATGCAAAAAAACCAGATAATTTCTCGAGCAAACCAACTGCTTCACCGGATCCAAAGGGAATGTCACAATGTGTTCGCTTTGCAATGAAATGGAGAGCACAACAGCATTCAAGAACTTAAAACCCCACTTAAACCAGTGGGGCATTTTGTCTTTTATGATGAAGTTAGTTCACCTCAGAATTACCCCAGTTATCCTTAGTGAATTGGCCTCCATCAGGAAACACTAAGCCTTTACAGGAAAAACTGACATGGCTTGGGAACGTTTGTGAGGAAGAGGCTCTAGAAAGTATAATGCAGTCTGCATCTGTTTGTTGTGTGAAAGGAGTCCTATTACAAAACGCAGAGTGGTAGACGTATGACTTGGAACACGCACATCTGTGGAACAGTGAAAGCAGAGACAGGGTGGGGCTCCGAATGTTAATCCATTTGATCCCTAACCCGAGTGCCGGAGGGGTATGCAACGCATTGGCAATGCATTACATATCCCTCTGGCACTCAGAGGGTTAAGAACCAGAGGAATGTGCCACACATTGTGAGGTAATGACCTGCATACCCTTCTGGCATTCAAAGGGTTAAGGACCAGAGGCATGTGCAAGACATTGTGAAGACATGCACTGCACTTAGAGGGTTAAAGGAGATGCAGTACATTGTTCCAGGATATGCTGCAGGTCCCCTAGTGGTGAGGAGGTTTTAGCAGAGTCTTCATTTTGTTTCAGGATACAAAGCAAGCCATTGAACAAGTGGCTTAGTCAGTGCTTTGATGAAAGGTCAATCACAGACAGGCAAAAAAAAAAGGTCAAGTCTGTTATACTTGAACTTGCTTTTATAATTAAGAGTGCAGGGAAAAGAATAAACAATGGGTTGGATGCAGAAAGAAGAAAAGGAGCAATTTTAGAGCAATCCAAAGAATCATACCATTATCATCATCATCATCATCATCATCATGGTTTATTTGTGAAGAGCCATCTAAGTACATACGTTTTTAAAAAGACAATAAAACAATGTACAAATACAGTGATGCTAAGCACTCAGCCTGTCATCCCGTGATGAATAACAGCGACGATAATGATAAAACCCTTGCTTTACTGAAACAATGATAACAAATGTTGGATCACACTGGAGATAAAATAGGCTACACACGTTCTCACTCTAACGCGTTTCGCATCTGCTGGGTGCTTACTCATAGATAACCACGTTAACCAAGTAATGGATATTTGAAACCTCTGTGTGAAACAATCAAATCATTTGATTGGATAAAAACAAATCATGGAACCTGTATAAAAAAATCCTGAATACGGATACCCTTGTAATACAAACAGTTCTGTAAAGTCTGCACGAACCAGATCACAAAAGTAAATAGCACATTCAGTCCAGGGGAGGCTAAACTACATTGCTGATGTCCCATTCTGAGTTAAGTCCATATGGTACTCTAGTGTTAAGCATAAAGGGATAGTAATGTCAGACAAAAAGTATTAACTATATGGTATATACAATTAAAAGAGAGTACTTGCACTTATTTGTATCTCTTAAACCGTTATGGTTTGAGAGATATCTGAAAATAAAGTTCTCTGGTCCCTCCCCTTTCTGCTTGATGAGCTGTAAAGCTGTCAGAATCAGACTCTGGTCACTTGACCAGATGTGGTTCTTCAGCAGCGCCAATATAACGATATCTAAAGATATATACTTAATTTGGAACGGTCTACAAAGTGTGCCTGGCTTGCAAGCACACTTTGTAGACCGTTCCAATGAAGTATTTATTTCTAAATAGAGTGATTTCAGCTCTGCTGAAGAGCCTCTGTCTTGTCAAATGACTGGAATCTGCAGCTGTCAGCTAGATGGCAGACTTGAGTAAAACAGCCAGGAAAAGGTAACTTTAGCAAGTTATCTCTCTCAAACCATAAAGGTTACATTGATGTTAATCTTTTTTTAATGTCTACAATATTCAATCAACTTAAAATTAACCATTACCATCCCTATAAAGATCCAATAAGCCTCTCTACGGGAGATCAGTTCTACAATGTTGCCTCCCTGTGGAGGAACTACAACATGTTCAATACCTGTAAAGGTGACGAGAGATGTTCCCAAAATTATCCAAAATGTGGCGTGGCTGCTGAATCATGGTTGTTAACATCTATTTTGTAAAGATGTTCTCGTAAACGTACCTTGAAAGGATGAATAGTACGCCCAACATATTGTATGTGGCAATCCCCACAAGTGAACAGATATATGATTGATTTGGAATTGCAATTTATAAAGGCAATAATGGGAAACGTGTCTCCTGTCACTGTAGATTTAAAGGTCTGACTAACTTGAATATGAGAACATACCCTACACACGTGATTCCCACACCTACAGCAACCAACATGTTTCAACCAAGTTGGTTGACATAATTTTGAGCTAAAATAACTCTTGGATAGTCTATTGCCTATTGTACATCCCCTTTCAGCTACAAACTGGCAACCGCCAGACAAGATTTCAGACAATCTGTGATCTGTATTTAAAATAGGCAACAAAGATTCAATAATACGGCGTATTTGTGTAAATTGAGTACTATACTGAGTAACAAACCTAACTCCCTGGTTTGTACCCTTACTTCTCGCAATACGACAGGATGATTGTGACACCAGTACTTGTCTATCCTGTTTTCTGGCAAAAAGATAAGCCTGCTCCACACCCTGCACCTGATATCACCTGCTGAGGAATTTATCCCTAAGGGTGACAGCCTCCTGGTCGTAAGTTGATAAATCCGTACAATTACGGCACAGGCGAATGAACTGTCCCTTCGAGATATTTCTCACAACATGTTTGGGGTGACAGGAGGAAGCATGTAACAAACTATTGCTCAAATTTGGTTTCGTATAGATACTGGTGTACATCCCTCTACTTTCTTCGGAGAAGAGGGTCAAATCCAGGAAGTTAATTTGACTACTGTGGAAATCAAAGGTGAATCTTAAATTATCCTATCATTAAGAAAATCCAAAAAGCTGGCGGCCTCATTCCTGGACCCCTCCCACACAAACAGGAGATCATCAATATACCTGCGATACCATCGTATGTGACCTCTGAAGGGATTTAGATTTCCAAAGATGTGGAGCGTCTCCCACCAACCCAACCCATATATAACCCATATATAAAACAACGTACAAGGGTACCATAGATGAAGCATATATTTCATAGAACAGGGATGCTCAAACTTGTCATCAGCCCCACCCCACTAATGAAGCAGGTTTTCAGGGTCTGAAATCAGTTGCATTCACTTGTGTTTATTGAGAAGATCATGAAAACATGATGGGGGGTACACGTGTGAGCAGCCCTGCCTTACAGGATTCGATTAACATAACAATCTTTAATGTTGGCTATGTGACAGATCGGCATACTCGCTGACCGGTCTCCATGCAGACCACCTTTGAATTCTGCACTGAATGCAGGCATCTAGAGGAAAGGTGCAACTGGTGTGCTCAGGTGAGGAGAGAGTAGCTAGTTTGGTCAGACTTATGGGGGCAGCGATATGTTCACCTGCCTGGCCATGCAAACCAACAGATAATGTGGCCCAACTCCTGAACTGTTTAATGCCATGAAGTAGCACCCAATCAACATACAGTTCTGTTTTTCATGTGCAGATAATGGGAATTACTTTCATTTGGTTCACATTTACCAGTGCCCTTTTGAAGTTACAGAGAATTCAAATTATATTTTTCCTTCTTCAGAAATATTTATCAAAACAGCTGTAGTTATCAATATTCACTCATTCAATCCACATCAAGAGTATTACAGACATCCCTGCTAATCCTGGAGCTGTGATTCTGACCTTGGTGACAAATCAGCCTATGGCTGCACATCTAATGGGGTCCAAAGACCAGTTTACACAGACACTGGTGATAAGAGTTTCATCTCCAGAGGAATTCAAATCTTCCAGGAATTTGCATAAAGCATAACCTGTCATTTATTTTGTATTCAGCCTTCATACTAAACATGCCTGACTAAGAGAAGTAAGTGGTATTGAAAGCTTGCATTCTAAAGCTACTCAGTTATCCAATAAAGGTGTCACTTTTACTCTAACCAGTCTCCTGCAAATCTGGACAGATTGCTCTCTTCATTAATGGTTTTCTATACAAAAGTTAGAAATAACCCTTGTAACAGTGACTTTTTAATAAAGTCAAGAATAGGGGCTACTACAAAGAATATTGCTTTTAAAGCATTAAGTGTTCATCAGTTTACAGTCATTGTCTTGATGGCAGATTAAGGGCAGCAAACCTAGTGTTCCACAAGAGACAAGTGGGAATTCCCTCTAATGTAAATGCGTATAAGATAAACAGAAAAATTAGAGGGTGCCAGTAGTGCTTTATCAAACAGTATATCTCATTTAAAATCCACACCAAATGCACTCACTTGATTCAATTGTTGAATGTCAAATATGAAAATTGTTAAAAATATTATTCCTCTGTTAATAATACACTATATTTAAAACACTGTTTTGGTTGTCACCAAGCCTTTATACCTCCCTTTTTAATGAAAGACACTTAACCCTTTGGTGTGTTTATATTATTCAAGCTCTATTTATTTCGTTTTACATTTTGAAAAAAACAGTTTATTATACGTCCTTTTCTTTGCTCGAGACAATTCTACAAGCCAATATAGAAGACACCAGAGGAAGTTCTACAACTGACCTGCCCTTCATCAACAGCCCGGGAAATCCAACTCGTGTTCAATAAAAAATACTTTTATTTATCCTTTTTAAAACATCATTCCATATGTTGACAAATAGCAAATGGACTGCAAAACATATACATTCAAACACACGAAGCGCCTGACGCGTTTCATGAATATTTAGTGAAAAGATTGGGTTATCTCTTTCTTTCACATATTTTTGAAGCACTACATAATTAAAATAACAAACGCATCACACTTTATATTTATATTCACACATATATTTAGGCATTTTAGAGGCATGCACATTAGAGTATACTGATTTGATACATATTCATTTGTTTTAACACATTGGGTTAAAATTCAGTTTAAAGTAACTTTCTTATTGGAGTTTTTGAATCCAATGCAATTAGAGATTGGCTAATTGTTTGAACAACATTGTGATGACGTTTGATCATGTATGTATATAATATGTCAAGACACGATGTTACAACAGCCTAAGATTAAGTGATATTTTCACGAAACGCATCAGGCGCTTCGTGTCTTTGAATGTATATGTTTTGCAGTCCATTTGCTATTTGTCAACATATGGAATGATGTTTTTAAAAGGATAAATAAAAGTATTTTTTTTTTTTTTAACACGAGTTGGATTTCCCGGGCTGTTGATGAAGGGCAGATCCGTTGTAGCACCTCCTTCGGTGTCTTCTCGTTTGCTGAAGTCCGTGGCCAGGACTGTGGAGGTGGCTCCGGGTCTGCAAGGGTGAATGCCTGGGAGAGTAGTTTATATGTAAACCAAGGAGTTTTCTAAATAAATATCTGGCAGATGTAGCGGTCTCTATCTACTATTATATATACAAGCCAATATAAATAGTCTCTCCCCAGGCATTTGTGTGTTACCAGTAGAAAGGCATGCCCCTCAAATTGGGAATCACTTCCAATACCAAATAATTATAGTATTATCAACATTCGTGCAGGGGCGTAACTAGAAACCACCGGGCCCTGGTGCAAAAATTGCCATGGGGCCCCCGACCCTACCATACCATACAACAACGTCACCCCAGAAATGCCACTTATACATTATGGTCAGACATCCAAGACGGAGTGATAAGCTTACTTTGCAGTCGATATATAAATATATGTATAAATTGTACTGTAATTACTAATACAGTTTGCAGAACTTCCAATTGGGAGCCAGAGAGGTCTCCGATGCACTGTCACTATTAGATGTCTCCAGCACTCAAGTAGTTAAATTGGGACTCAATCACCCAGCATTTGAACCTCTCAGTAACATGCCTTCTGTAGCTAAGCATTGTGCAAGTGTCGTGTCACCTCCAACACACACACATGCTTTCCCCATACCTTCCTAACACACATTGCACGGCCTCAGTACTAACTTTGGGGATGAGGAATGGGACAGTCTGGGCAGCACAGGGACTCCCAAACCTCTCTTATCTAGGGGACCCCCTAATGCTACGATGCCATGTTATTTTGCAATGCCTGAGAATCAGATCCATTGGAAAAGTTGCTATCCGCTTGTCTACTACCACCTCCACTTGTGTCTCCGATACCCCATCCGTACAACCCAGAGGGGTGCCATTAGTTACCCAGGCACTGACAAGGAGGCCACCCTGAATGAACCTGCACCAGGGAACATCCCTGTCATGGGAACCCCTGCATGCCATGTCCCCCCCGTGGCCAGTAAAATATGCGGAGTGAGAGTTACCCTGCCCTCCGTGAGCCAAGTACCAAGGCAGCTGGTCAAGGGGCAGTGCTCAAGGGGCAATTCAGCCTGGGAGAGGAAGTCTCTTACCTGCACTTGGGCTGTTTTGGGAGAGTTTCCAAATAAAGGAAAATGTGTGTTTCAGACACAGACTCCGTGCTTGTGCCATGTAACTTGCCTGGTCCTGAGCTTTTTTTCTTCCCGCTGCTTTTATTGAAAGAGGCAACAAGTGTGGACAGACAGCAAAACCCAGACTGGAGACACTTTGTGCCTGCGGCTGCAGCTGCCACCTGTTCCTGAACTCTGGCCTGGAAGTAACTGCAGCACCCAGCTCATGAGGACGGAAAGATAGAACAAGCAGCAAATCACAGAGTGGAGTCCCCTAACTCAGACTACACAGACTCCTGAGAACTCTGGACTATTCCTGGCGGCCCAGACAGAGTATGCGTTGTCTCAGAAGGGGCGGCTGGGTCCCTGCAGTGATGGGCCCAGTCACAGTGGCGACCCCTATGCCCCTTCATTCATGGGCTTCACATACCTCTAATTATTAGAAGTGGAAGTGACATTTAAACTTTATCAATTCAGAATGTACATTCCACTGGTTACGTGGTAAAACAATCCCAAAACAGCTCAATCCTATATAATAATTTGCTAAGTATGTGTTTCCCAGAAGCCGTCATACGCAGTAGAGACGGCTGCGCACATTGCAGTCATGAGCAGTACAGACTGCCTGCGGCGCGGCTGATAATGGAGCGAGGCTCCGAATTCAGAGTACCCCGCTCCGTTATCAGCCGCGGTACAAGCAGTCTCTACTGTGCCTGACTGCAACACGGCTGTTGCTGGGTGGCACTGTGGCCCGTATACACGGGCTCTTCAACTAGTAATCAAATAAAAGCAAATATATATATATATATATATATATATATATATATATATATATATATACACACACACACACACACACACACACACACACACACACACACACAAATGTAGACAACCCAAATAACCAGAAAATGTCTCAAGTCTTCCTACGCAAAATAATAAAGCAAGGAAATTATGCTGGATATAGGTTTTTTTTTTGTTTTGGGTTGTTGTTTTTTTTTTTTTTAAAGCAAAGCTTCCGAAATGTACACTAAAGTCCCACTTTACTGGACAAAATCACAAGCTTAGTGTAAGAAAAAAAAATTGGTACGGCTCCAGAGCACATGTAACATGTACAAGGTCCTGGGGCTCCAACCTGGTAATAGCACATAAAAGGATTTACTAAATGACATTTGAATGAAGATAATAAAAACGCAATAAACACAGCACCAACCACCTAAATTCATACATTTCCTGAAAGAAGAAATTCAAGAGAATTGATGAAATGATGCAACAATTTTTTTTTTTTTAATAAAGTAAATGTTACATGTTTTTCAAAAAAGCACACACCAATTTGCAGCAGTGTCACAATCCAGTATAGGTATTTATACTTTTTGTTTGTTACTGTATCTTCTGATTACACATACAAAATATGTATAAGTGCACGTGTGTTATTGTCTCCAAACTAGTAAAAGTACAAAACTGAATTTACAATGGATAAATTAATTGAGAACCAAAACATACTAAATACTTGTTAGAGTGCCTACCCAGTAGTTCATTAATCTCCACTCGTGAGCAGATTGCAGGGGTAGTGGGAATTGCAATGTAGAAGGCCTACCCATGTTTTATTTGGCCATAGGCAGCTGCCCATGTGGGACAGCTACTGATTGAATGGTTGCAATGAATGGTCTACACGATGGCCAAATAGGCAGCCGTGCATACAGTCACTATTTTAACTCTGTGATGAATATCCAAAGTCACTGAAATGTTGTTGCATTCTATAAAAATATATAATCGTCAGTTGATGCAGTTCCCATTTGAACCATTCTATAGGCTAGATTGTACCCTATTTTTCAGTGACTGGGCATCGTGACAACCTCCTCGTGACTCATTTATTTAACAGACTTTGCACTGAACACCCAGGCTGACCCAGGGGGATCACCCACTCATGCTGAGCAATTTTGGTTGTAGTGAGACACTGATCATTGCTCCCTTTTCATTTTGGTGATGTTATCCCACTGATACTTGATCTCTGCTTTGCCTGTAAGCCTTAGAGGCAAAGCACTGAACAGCTCTGAGAGAGCTGTTCCCATCACAGAGCCATTGCTCAGTTTCTCATATACGCTGATCACTGCTCAAACCTAACTGGAATTGCATCAGGACTATCCTGACTGCTCCCTGCTAGGTGATCAAGCTCTTTGCCTTTTGCAGACAGAGGATTCTGCCTCTACACAATCTGAACTTCCAGGTTTTTGAAGGAGAGTGTGGAGAAGCCGACCCATCATCCCTGACACTAGCAAGGCCTCACCAGACCCTCTCACGCAAACCCTTAAGTTCTGCTTGTGTAGAGCCAAGGAGCAATGCTTTTCAACTTAATGGCCCAACTGAAGTCCAGGTACTATTGACTGACAATGATAACAGCAAAGGATCAGACATTGTGGATGTGATCCCCTTATGCGTGCCCCCCCCCCCCCCGGCATAAGACAGTGACGTGCACAATGATGTCTGATCTTATTTAAAACAAAAAGTATCCCAAAAGTGGCATCAGGCATGTATGAGTCACACGTGCAGCTTGGAGGAACATAAGGTTATGCATGTATTTCATACATAAATGGCAATAAAAGAGTTAAAGAAACTATAAAATGTACCATTTAGCCTGCAAAACATGCTGTCTAGTGAAGCATGCATTCAGATGTAAAAAAAGGATAACATGTTTTGATTTGATCCACCCTTTTCATACACAAGCAACAGAATGGCACACTAATTATATTTTCCAGCTGATCACTTACCCTGCTCAGTCTAGCCTGTAATTATCCTTGCATAATCACAAGTGTGTTATGGGCAGAAAAACATGTTTGTGTATTTTGTTTGCCTTTTATTCATGTGGATCCTAACTCTGAACCTTTAGCACACAACGTTTTGTAGTAAAGACTTGCTGGGGAGGATGGACCCAGTTAGAGATGTCTGCAGGTAAACAATCAGCACTTTTCAGTTGAATCCAACCATACTGTACACATGTGTATAGTAATACATTATCTAGGGCCCTGTGTATTGTCACAATGACATTGATTATGATGGCACCTGGCAAGAGGGAGTTTAGTGTCCAGGCGTCTGTTGTGGCTCCTGTGAGTGCAGTCTATTTGGGAGTCCAACACAGGGCCATAACATCTGGGTGATTTGCTACATTGCAGCAATTACTGGACAATTGAACATTACAGCAGAAACACAGTGGGATGAAGCGGAGTAAAGTGATTTTGCAGTTTCTCATCACGATCCTGTCACTGAAGCTTCACACTTTCATCTGTAAGCTTTCTGGGAGTGACTCCCAATTCTGATTGATTACTTCCAAGAGGGGTGTGCAACTCACTGCTTTGCTATGTGTTGCATACAAACTGATCCTCAAAGTGTTAAAAGCGGGAGAGAGCTAGGTAGGTGTCCTTGAAACCGCCATCTCCTCTCATACACATGCCTTCCATACCACTAGAAAGACCAAGCTCTCAGCATAAAACAGCCTCTCTCACCATCCAGCACTTTTCAGGAAATTTTACCTACTTAAATAAGGATTTTTAAAGACACCTAGCGAAGTAAATTAATCTGTTAAACACGATAAAAGCGATTTATTCAGTTCTGCTTGTAGTCCAGTGCTCTTATTCACTCCAATTCGCTTTGGTTGCATATATGGAGCTGTATTAATAAAATACAAACACACAACATTTACCATTAAACAATGAAACTTTCTCTGGTAATGTTTGTCTTGTCAACACGATTATTTATAAGTATATTAAAGCATTGGTCCTTAAAGTTACGTGCCAGATGGTTGTGCAATGAAATGCAAAGCAATGCGTTTCACACCCCTCTGGGAAAGCAAGTCAATCCACAAGTAACCTGGAGCACAATGCCACTTAAGGACATCCAAGCTGAAATACACCAGCCAAACAAAATGATAAAGCCTCAGACGTCTGATCCACTCACCTGCACCCAAGCAGGCATATCAATACTTGTTAGCCTGTTAATGGTTTCTTGAGGACATAATCAAGAACTATTAAAGGAAACCGTCCCTACACACATCCATGAAGAATAACTGCAGTGGTTTTTTTTTTTTGTTGTTGTTTTTCTTTTTTGTCAGATTGAAACACTGCAATTTAATGGACATTTTAATCCTTCAAGCATCAAAGGGATGTCCAACACACTGCTGTGCAATGTACCAGTCACCCCGTTGGCACTCAAAGTCTTAAAAAAGACTAATGAAAATCGAAGTATACCAATTATACCGTCCTTGCCAACATGTTTAACTACTCCTGTATCTTAATTACATACCTCCAAAGTGTCCCTCTTTAGGAGGGACAAGTCCCTCTTTGAGACCCAAATCCCTCTGTCCCTCTTTCTCACCCTGAGGTCCCTGTGTTTAGGAGATCAGACTGTGTGTATATATGTTTATCACACTTCTCAACAGCAATAAAACTCAGTATGTGTGTTTATAAATTAGTCTGGGTAAATAAAATACTTTGGTCTACACCATTTATTCAGTTAGACAAAGAGGTGTCAGTAGGTCATGAAATAAATTAAAAATTCTCAGTAATGCCCCGCCAACAATCCACACCCCCAGCAACATCCCCAAAATCAAAGTACCCCTCTTTGGCCATTTGAAACGTTGGGAGATATGTAAGCAGCAGACATACACAGGTACATTCTCAATACAGTCAGTAGCTCACTATTCTCAAAATGGCTCCCTCTTAAAGGAACATAAACACCTCCTATCCTTTAATTAATCTCAGATAGTACGAATGGTCACTAGCAATCAGCTGTGTGTGGCCTGGTTCTCCAAAACGATAAATTAATTAGTACTGGATATCTTGCACAAGGAGGCAGGCATGACTACTATGACCTCTATGACCTCAGAGTTGTCCCAGTGAAATCCTCCCTGTTAACACAGAATAGATTCAGAGGGGCCATTAAGATTTTCTGCCCAGGTCAAGATAAGTGGCTGTTGTTTTTAGGAGGTTTTAGTGCTCAATTTAAGTTTTATAAAACAATATAACTTCAATCATTTGAGCAATATTAGTGATTTCTCACCAAAATAATTATGTAACAATATACTGAAGTACTAATATTCCATTTCTGCCCTTATGTGCCAGAATAATGAAAAGTGGTACAGTTCTAGGGCAAAGCAAAGCAACTGCACACAGGGGACAAAACATTGTCACCGATATATACTGGGGTTTCAACCCCTTAAGGACCAGAGGGGTGCACAACACATTGCAAAGTAATTCATTTTACACCCTGGTACCTAAGGCGTTAACGCATTAAATGCAAGAAGCAGTGCTTGAACAGATACCTCATTAGCCTTCAATTGCTTAAATCCACAATTTATACCAATGGCATTATTTCCCCCAATGGTGCAGTTGGTCTGCTCCAGTATTTCTGATCTTGAGCACAACCCACCACAGATTTGCAGGTTGCATTACAGCCCACTATCACATGATGATCTTCCCTCTTCCCAATGGCTGCCATAGGCTTCTCTGAAGACACACAATGCAGATCTAGGATTTTTACTAAGTTTGTTGCCATAGCAGCAGACTTAGGAAACACAAGTGTTCTTAAATCTTACGCTATACACAACTGCTACACATTCCATATGGTGCATATATTGAGGGGTGAATGGCCTGTGGCTTTCCAGCAGTTGAATACAATGCACATCAGTCTCAGCAGACACTCTAATCCAGCAGCATCTGGAGAACCACATGATGCCTTCATCTGGTTTAATAAACTTTCAAGGACCAGAGGGTGTTTAAAAACTGCCCCCCAGTCCTTAAAGGGTTAAATCAGGATGCCCAGATACTGTCCGCCCACCATGTTGACAGCTTTTTACTTGGAGCGAGAAACGCCATAATTTTTTCCAGCTCTAATTACTACAATTTGTATGTCATTTGAATTGAAAATAGAAAAATAATCTATTTTCTCAGACTAAAAAGAGAGAAAATAATGTTCCAGCTCGTAATAGAAATGCAGATATTCAAAATGTACAATTACTTCCCACAATGAAAGAATCTGCACACAGAACAATAAGGCACTGAGACAAGACCTCACTTTCCCTTCTCTTAGCCTCTCTCAGGCAACAGCACACTAACAGGAGACCAACAGCAGTGCTGCAAGACAAAGTTCAATCACCACTTCAGATAAGCACCACAGTCAAAGCCAGCTTCACTAACAGACATCACTACACCCTTCACTAGTGTAACCATTCTTCTGCTCACTGGCTAAGATACCAATACAGCACTCATCGTTCAAAAGGGAAACAAACTTAAAACATTGAGTGCCAGAGGCCTGTGTAACAGATTGAGAAGCTTCTGCAGTGCAAAAGGTTAACCCCATAAGGATCAGTGGGGTGTACACCACATAAGGAGTGAAATATGTATATATTGACAATAAGTAAAAAATGTCCCACTATAATTTGGTGCCTGGTTTTTCACCTACTGTATCCATGAAAACAAACATATAGGGGGTACACTTAGAAAGAATAGATGGATTAATATTGGTGGTACCCAAATGCAACAAAGGGAACAGATAAATGTTTACATTTATATACCAGGGCTGTCCAAGTTTGGTCCTCAAGGGCAGGCCAAGATAGGAGGATTTTCCTGCTGTTCTTAATGAGGGACTTTGGTAAAGCAGGGCCTGTTTATGGCTCTTGAGGACAAAACTTCAAAACCACGTAAATGGAGAAAAACATAAGCGGACGAAAGAAGATTCCCTAAATTCCCATTGATGTGAATGGTGAATGTAAACCCCTTCATTGTTACTTCCCTAGTGCCTTGCATTGCACTGGCATCCTTGCTAAGGTCATTCAGGGGTGTTAACCCTTTGAGTGCCAGAGTGTAACAGAACACATTGCAAAGCAATAGGGTACTGTTCCGTACCCCTCTGGCACTCAAACAGTTAAAATCGTCTGACAATACACAGAAAGTTAAAAGCCCCATTTAAATCAGTGGGAAATGTCAATGTTCTCTGTCGCGCCATTGATTTGCACCAGAAAAGCTCCTGATTGTCCTGCTTTATTCAGCCTTATTATTTACATCTGCACTGCACTGCATAACCCACTAATAATTAAATGGTTAATGTATGTAACCCTATGAATGCCAGAGTGGGAGTACAAGGCATTGCTTTGAAAAGTCTTGGACAGCACTCAAAGGGTTAAAGCTTGGCAAGGGGCAGTCGGACTGCACCTCCTAAATCTCTCCTGTGTTCCTGCCATAATTTTAAACAAGCACCATTTATGAACTGGAAAAAAAAAGTCAGCAAACTGGTATGGCAAGCTGTACAGCTTATTATTTATATAAAAAGGGAGATGTTTAAAACAGTCAGACTTCCAAGAAAGCACAGAGGTGAAGATGAAAAAAACCCAAAAGTAAATTATTATGATTATTACAAATAAAGCTCTCAAGAGCAGGACCCTCACTACTATTTATATAGATAACCAAGTGCCCTCACCTCTATTTTGCACCAAGATGCACAATATGTTGCGTCATGATGGAATGGGATTCTCAGAGGGAGGAGGATCAACAGGAACTGAAGATATCCAACAGGGTCAGCTTCTGCCTCCCCATTGGTAACCTCCTTCACTACTGAACTGCAGAGGAAGCGGCTGTCCATATCCTTAGCAGTATTAGGATTACCATAAAGGACAAGGACGGCCACATCCTTAGCAGCAAAGAGGTAAAATGTGATGATTAATAGTAATCAAACACACAATAACATATTACACTACTAAAATTTGTCTATATTACTAGGGTGTACTTACTTGGTACTCAAATCTCTAATTAAAGTACCATCAACACAAGAAAAAAAAAAAAAAAGAAGGAAATAACAGAAAACCAATATACTTAGTGTCTATGAACATTGTATATCTCTTCCCTCTACTGGGGACTAGTTCAGTACCATAGTGTGGAGTGGCTCGAGCCATGATAACGAACTAGCCTCCAGTAGAGGGAAGAGATGGCAGATGTTTCTACATACCAAGTATGTTGGTTTTTCCTTCTTTTTCTTTCTTGTTTTGACAGTACTTTATAAAATTTAATGGAAACAAACTGCTGGTGCGTTTTCTCCATTTAATTTATTTTGTCTGATGAACTCAAGGATAGGAAAATACACCGTCCAGCAGAACACCACTTCACAACATGAGATTGACAGAAGATTACATGTGTAAAGCAGAAGAATAATTATAATAAGATTAAATGATACTGTACAGAATTACATGAGACGAGCAGGATAAAACGCCATTGCATGAGATTATGCTATAAATGCAATACACAATTAAATTAGATAGATGGGTAAAAAGAATACTACTTGTATGTGGCCCTTCTGGTCTCATGAACTACTCTACTGGTGGTTGCATATTGCAAGCAGAAATGGAATAAGACACAAACAAAGAAATGGAATACAGGTTTAAAGGTATTGTGTTAACAAAACATCAAAGGAAAGGGACTTGGGAGATATTTCAGATGACCTGAAGGTAGGCAAGCAATGAAGCAAAGCACTGGGAAATGGAAAACAGGTTCTTGGTTGTATAAGAGGCATTAGCAAAAAGACAAAAAAGATTCTAATGACACTTTATAGATCACCTGTAGTACCTTTTACATTTTCTGGCGACCATATGTTCAGAATAACATTAATAAACTGGTAGTACATAAAAAAATCTGCCACTAAAATATTGACGGGTCTTCACAACACAGTGTACTGGAACAGACTGCAAAAATGTTAAAGGTACAGCTTAGAATAAAGGAGGGAGAGGGGTAATATGATAGAAACCTTTAATACATTATGGCATTTAAAACAGCTCTGGAGGGGAAAAAAATAATAAAAAAAGACAGGAATACTAGAAAAATAAGGCATTATCTAAATAGTGATAGATGCATGGAACAACCACACACCAGAGGTGGTATGCACATATACTGTTAACCCTTTGAATGCCAGAGAGGTATAGTTGGATACCTGTCTGGCACTCAAAAGCCTAAGGAATTTAAAAATGTGTGTCATACACATAAGTCCACTCTCAGGAGTAGGTAAGACTGTGTTTTATATAGGGAAATGGGCAGACTGGATGGCCAGATGATTCTTTTCTGCCACAAAAACGTACGCTTCTATTACATGAGACCACCAAGGCAATACACCAGTGCATGGGGACATTAGAACAACATACTAATAAATGAGACCAGAAACAACTGACAGGGATCTTCAACAGTGATTGGCGTAACGGGCAGGGATATAGAATATTAATTAGGTGTTAGGGAAACCTGGGATAGGTTATTGGATATTAGGAACAGTTGACATGGGTCCAGTGTAGTGACTAGGCCTGTCTGCACCTCCTTTCTTCTCCACATTCATCAACAGCTCTACAGCAGGCCCATGTGCTCTTCAATATCTCCTAAAAATTCATCAACCAACATCACACCTATGTACCTATGTGCACCTCCCTCCCCATAAGCCTGTCTCATTGCTCCAAACTTGGCCAGACAGCCCTCTGTCCCTGCACAAATCAGCCCTGTAGTTGACCTATCTGTATGCTCCCTCTCTTTTCACATAAACTGGTAGAAAACCCCACCTTCTACCTCAGATCAAACCACCTCATCTCTGCTTCCTACATCAAAGTAGTGGCTGGGCAGAATGAGGTCTGTGAACTCTGTCCTCTCACATACGTACAGAACCTACTAGTACCCAACATTTTCGAAAATGTTTGTGTGTGTATATATTTTTTTTTTTTTTTTCTGTCCAGGACCTTAACCCTTTCAGTGCCAGAGGTGAACAACCCTCTGGAACTCAAAGGGTTAAAATTACTGGGCTGTCCTGTTCAAAATCCTAGGAGTAGTTTGTTTGCCCCCAATAACTGTTTTTCTTTTGAACAAAGGGCCAGAGAGCAACATCTTTGAATGCTGCTCATAGTATCTGAATCTCAGTACTACAACTACAGACATTCTTGTATAGCTGACAGAAAAAAAGTGGCCTTCACATCTTAAGCAAGATAAGCATACACTGCAATGACGCCCACTGATCTGCCGGCCTCCCCAACAAGGAACTGATCACCATATCATAGAAAAACATGGAAAGTACACGCTGTTAATTAAACATCAATTTCAATCTCTTTTGCAGACACCGCAGCCATTGCCCACAGAGATGGAAATGACTGATACAGTATTTAGTAATACAAAACATACATCCCACCAGGCCACTCACACACCTATTGAGGCTGAGGTACTAAGAAAGAGAGGTGCAATTCTGGGGAAACCCAACGGCACCATCCGGGATAAATAAGGATTCCTGTTACTTTACTGGAGGATTTTAAGTCCTTGAATAGCACAGAGGACATTGCAATGCCTTGAAGACTTTTCTGGGTTAAAGCCCCATTTAAAATAATGAAAATTGTAGGACTCTTTAGTTGTCCCCAGTGGTGCAATCAGTTTCCTCTGACTTGCTCTATATTTACTTAGTACATCAGCCTTCGAGAACAATACCTTAGGACCGGTCACATACACAGCATTAACCCTTTGAGTGCCAGAGAGTTATTCAACAGATTGCATTGCAATGCGTTTGATACCTCTCTGGCACTTAAAGAGTTAAACCATTTTTTTTTTTTTTCTTCTTCTTTTAAATGTTTCTGAAATATTGTAATATTTATGCAAACACTCCTTACACTTGATGAAACCAGCACATTAATGGAAGTACAATATAGTGGGCCATATGTACAAATGTAAAAGTAGAGCAATTCTGGGCAAACTCAACTGCACCATAGGGGGCAAAAACATTTTTTGATTTAAATGGAGCCTTTAAGCTCTCCAACTCAAACTCATTGCAAGTAAATCAATGGAATGATGGGGGATATTTTGTTCCCTATGGTGCAGTTGGTTTACTCCTGAATTGCTCCATTTTCATCTTTGTGCACATGGCCCAGTGTCTTTTGTAATGGGGTCAGTCACATTTGGAAGTAACACCTATCTATAGCACACATCAGCCTAATTCACACTAACAAAGCACATAACATGTTAACTCGCTATTCTTTTGACTGGTTTCACGTGGATTTCAAAGTAGTCTATTTATTTTATTGGTCACTTATTAGTCCACACGTTAGTAGTGGGCATCTACCAAGGGAAAGTTGGTCAGCAGCACTCCAAAAAGATTTGCTCCTATATCAGGATTGTTTTTGGACTACAGTTCTGTCTACCCAGAGCTGGCTGAGGATGATGGGAGTTGTATTGTAACACTAGCTGGAGAGCCACAGGATGCCACTATATAAGCCAAGTTTTGTTTCCTAAGGAAAATTTGGTAAGATTTATGAGCATCATAACCTATTCATGGGGAATAACAAGACTGAACATTTTTTTAATTAGCATTTGGCTGAAGGAAATGTTTTTAAAATTCATCCAACTATGAACATCTTAATCAGGAGCCAGGAATTTAATTTGTCAAAGTCCCTCATGGTTAACGTAATTAATAGCTACAAAGATGTCTGTTCCTCTTCAGTTGTTTCTGCAGCTACGTTGTGTGTTAGCTTTCGTGCACTTGCATAGTTACCTAGTATTTAGCACATGTATCACGACTATAAGCTAATCACTTACACTTACTGAAAATGTTGGCTATTATTAGGGAAGTGTAACATTGCTCTGGGGAGAGGGAAGGAATCTGGCAGCCGTCGTGTTGTGCCCCCCCCCCCCCCCCCCCCCAGACATAGTAAAAAAGTAAATAAATAAAAATATAAAAATGTTCTCATTTATAATATATCTCCCCCCCCCACACTTCAAAGTTAAAAGGGGCAAAATTGTGCATATTATAATTACAGTCTCGCTCCTTTATATCTACAGAACGTTTTATTACGGGTAGTATATCAGCTATTGCTACAGCTAATCGGCATTGCAAACCGTAAGGAAGTCTGTTTATAAGTATGTCTCTGCCGAGGACTGCCAAAGTAGTGTCCCAAATAGGGATGTTGCAGATGGGTAACCAAGTCTACCGTTCTGTCATTCATGTTCATTTTGCCTGTGTTACACTGATGATAGAGAAGCAGGAGAGGCATGTTTAGCAGCTAGCCCAATGAAGCACCAACCATTATTACTGGCTGGCATCCACATTGGTCAGCCATTCATTGGAGATTTCTATAAGCAATGCAACCGCCAACAACAATCATACGAAATGTCTGCTGAAAGTCTTGCTACATCTTTACAGTGTTCATGTGTGAATGCAGTAAAGATGCAGTATGCTGGACTTTGGCGTGTTAATACAAAGTTAATAAATAAATAGAAGAATAGGGCCACACTCCAACGTAGTATTCAAAATCAAAAAAAATAAAAAGTTTTAATTACAGAATGACAAGATTCAGACGCTACACACACTGAGATAGGTTCACGCGTTTCACACCTGGGTGCTTAATCATAGACTAACAGACCTCCCCTCGCTCCAATCTCTTAAGGCCCGCAACAACTCCTCCCAGCCTGAGCCATCAATAAAGTGAGCGCACAACCCACGCATGTAATCCCATACATGAGAGAAGTAACAAAGTTCATTAACCCACCGTGGTGACCAGACTGAGTGTTCAACTCACAGACTGCAGAGAGAGGAGCAAGACAAGCCCATAAACAAAAATATATACATGAGTAACAATACCAATAATGACAAATTAACTCTTCTATAAAGTTCAAACAAAAGAAAATTATTATTTAAAATAAGAATATGTAAAGAGAAAAACCATTTATGTGTATGTGTATTCTGCAGAGAAAATGTACGCATTCATATTATCCTAAAAAAATGTCACCATACATAAAATGAACATCCGAGTCATGGGATGATAAAATGTAATGATACTTATCACTATTCAGTCTCTCAATCCTTAAACAACACAATAATATCTCCCGAGACCTGGAAGCTCATACTCGCCTATTAACCCATTAGTGCCTTCTAGATGTTCTAAACAAAAAGTATGATATCAAAGCCCAACAGGGATTCTCGTTGACAAGGTAAAGATCCAGAACACCTCTCAATGCGACAGTAATCTCTCACTGTCCCCACCTCTAATAGGAGGTGGCACCCTCTCTATCCCTATAACTGAGAAGTGCTCCAGATCTGAACCATGATGAGTACAAAAATGTTGGGCCACTCCTGTCCTATGATCTCCACAACTGATATTGCTAATGTGCTCACTTATCCCCTCTCTAAGAGACCTGCTGGTCTTCCCTACGTACTGTATGTTGCAGGCTTTACAAGTTATAACACAGATAACAAATTTAGTAGCACAATTAATATACTGCTTAATTTTAAATTCGTTATTATGCACAGTAGACTGAAATTTCTTAGTGGGAATTGTCAATTTACAGCAGCCACATTTGCCATTACCACACAGGAAAAAACCAACCGTTCTCAACCAAGTGTAATTGGTATCCCGTTTCCTGTCTTTTACAAACATACTAGATGAAATACTTCTGGCCAGAGTGGGCGCTTTTTCTGAGACAAACCTACATCCTCCTTCCACAAAGGGTTGAAGACCTCTATCTGCAGCAGGATAAGGAGATGTCATTTAATAATATCTCTAATCTGCGTAAATTCAGTACTATAAGCTGTGCTGAAGACCACTTGGTCCCCAAGACTTCTGTACCTAATGCAGGATTCTCCCAACAGTTCATCTCTTGGGTTTGCTCTCGCCATGGACTCCGCCCTATCCAGCATCCATGATGGATACCCCCTCACCAGGAACTTCTCTCTTAATTCTATACAAGCTTTATCAAACAGAGCGCCAGTGGAACAATTACGACGAATCCTCATGAACTGTCCCACCGGTACTCCTCAAATAGTATGCCGCGGATGGCAACTCTCCGCCCTAAGCAGAGAGTTCACAGAAATGGATTTCCTATGTATATCAGTGATTATAGCCTTTGAATGTAATGAAGATGAAATCTCCAAATCCAAAAACACAATCCTCTGAGGATCACTGGTGAAAGTAAAAACAAGATTACTCCCATTCGGATTGATATACTCAATGAATGCAGGAATCCTCATAGGGTCACCACACCACACAATGAGTATATCATCTATATATCGCTTGAAATAAAAAAAATATCAGATATAAACGGGTTTCCATCTCCAAGGACTTGGGACTCCTCCCACCAACCCATAAAAAGATTGGCGCAAGAGGGGGCAAACTTCGCCCCCATCGAAGTCCCACGTCTCTGGAGATAATAAGACCCATCAAACAAAAAATAGTTGTGGGTAAGCAAATAATGAATTACCCTGAACAAGTAATCCACAAAGTGTGCTGGATAATTACTATATTTACACAGATGAAATTGAATAGCTCTAAGCCCCAACTCATGAGGGATACAAGAGTGTAACTGGATTTCCACTCAATATCTCTCAACTCTTGTAATACCTGTTTGGTGTCTCTAAAAAGTGTTAAGTCTCAAAAGTAACGGTCGAAGACAAGTATCTACATATTCAACTAACCGTTCATTAAGTGAATTAAAACCAGAAAATACTGTCCTGCCCACTGGATTCTCAAGATTCTTGGAGACTTTGGGTAGATGATGAAATATGGGAGTCACAGGTTTAGAAACCTTAAGAAATTCTGCCTCCCTAATTGTAAAAAATCCTTCCAAACTGCCACGATCAACAAGAGAATCCAGCAGGCATTTGAATTTAAGAGAAGGATCACCACTCAGCCTCTGATATGTGTCAGTGTCAGAGAGTTGTCTAAGAGCCTCTTTAGCATACATAGCGGTATCAAGAACAACCACCGTGCCCCCCTTGTCCTCCTCCTTGATAGTAATATCAACATTATCTGATAATGTCTTAACAGCTTGTTTCTCAGAGTGGGTAAGATTCTGTCTGACTGCATAACCGCTATGATGCACGCTTGTGGACAATGAGACCAAATCTCTCTCCACAATCTCTTAAAAGGTGTCCACCAGGGGGCTCCTGGCATGCACTGGATAAAAACCGCTAGAGACCCTCAGATGATCTGACAACCTAGGAACTAGTGTGATGTCATTAGAACACAAAGGCGATAGTCATCATTGTGAAAGGCACCATACATGGAGAGTTCATGCAAGACAACAGCCAACTGTGTGACAGGCACCATAGATAGTCTAGCAAAGCAGCTTTCACAACAGGCAACATCAAGGATGCAACATCAGCAATACAACATCAGTGCTTTGGTATTTCCAATGTGAAAAAAGCCTTAGTGCATATGTAGCAATATTTCTCCTGCAACCTCATCTGCCATTATAATCTAGCCATTACCCCAAACCATCCAAATATTTCAGCAAAACATCAGAAAATGACACTTCTACACACAGTTAAATGTATTTAATCATAAAACTAGAAGGTATTGGGGACACTAACAACTTTGGGAAAACTTGAAAAGGTCTTAATTAATCATCACTACATTCTTTCATTTGGCATTCCAACCACATCTTTGTCTCCTAAGTCTATGTCTTTTAAACTAATAAGTAACCTTGTCAGCAAGAATATCAAACGCTTTTGAAAAATCCAAATTACATTACATCCACAGCAATACACAGTAATGTGCAAAAGTTTTAGGTAGGTGTGAAAAATGCTGTAAAGTAAGAATGCTTTCAAAAACAGACACGTTAATAGTTTATTTTTATCAGTTAACAAAATCAAAGTGAGGGAACAGAAGAATAATTAAAATCAAATAAATATCAGGTGTGACCACACTTTGCCTTCAAAATTGTTCTAGGTACACTTGCACACAGTTTGTTAAAGAACTCCGCAGGTAGGTTGTTTCAAACATCTTGGAGAACTAACCACAGTTCTTCTGTGGATTTAGGCAGCCTCAGTTGCTTCTCTCTCTTCATGTAATCCCAAATAGAACCGATGTTGAGATCAGGGCCCTGTGGGGGCCATACCATCACTTCCAGGACTCCCTGTTCTTCTTTACGCTGAAGATAGTCCTTAATGAATTTTGCTGTATATTTGGGGTTGTTGTCATGATGCAGAATAAATTTGGGGTCAATCAGATGCCTTGCATAATGGTTAAGTATCTGCCTGCACTTCTCAGCATTGAGGAGATCATTAATTCTGACCAAATCCCTAAATCCGTTTGCAGAAATGCAGCTTCAAACCTCCATCATGCTTCACTGTTGCCTGCAGACACTCATTCTTGTACCTCTCTCCAGCCCTTCGGCGAATAAACTGCTTTCTGCTACAACCAAATATTTAAAATTTTAACTCATCAGTCCAGATCACCTGCTGCCATTTTTCTGCACCCCAGTTCCTGTGTCTTTGTGCATAGTTGAGTCACTTGGTCTTGTTTCCACATCGGAGGTATGGCTTTTGGGCCGAAAGTCTACCATGAAGACCACTTCTGACCAGACTTCTCAGTACATTATATGGTGAACCAGGATCCCGCTGTTTTCTGCCAATTCTCAGCTGATGGCACAGCTGGACATCTTCCGATTATGAAGGGAAGCATGATGTGTTTTTCATCTGCTGCACTAAGTTTCCTTGGCCGATCACTATGTCTATGGTCCTCAACGTTGCCTGTTTCTTTGTGCTTATTCAAAAGAGCTTGGACAGCACACATCTGGAAACCCCTGTGAGTCTTGAAATTTCTGCCTGGGAGAGACCTTGCTGATGCAGTATAACTACCTTGTGTCTTGTTGCTATGCTCAGTCTTGCCATGGTGCATGACTTTTAACATTAATCTGTCTTCAGCAACCTCATCTAGTTAGCAGAGTTTGGCTGTTGCTCACCCAGTTTTATTCCTCCAACAGAGCGTTTTCTGTTTCAGTTAATGATTGTGTTTCAACCTACATATTAAATTGATGGTCATTACCACCTGTCTGGTATAACTCTTTAATCATATACCTGTCTATATGCCTACAAAATCCCTGACTTTGTACAAGTGTACCTAGTTGAATTGATGCTGTTTTGAAGGCAAATTGTGGTCACACCAAATATTGATTTAGATTTTTCTTCTGTTCACTATGTATTTTGTTAAGTGATAAATATAAACTATTAACATGTCTATTTTTGAAAGGATTCTTACTTCACAGCATTTTTTCCACACCTGTGTAAGACTTTTGCACAGTACTATATATATCTATCTATACCAATATATCTATATCTATATATAATCTCCCCATAGCAGTGATCATTGTGAAGGGTACTAGTGAGGTATTATACGACATTACTTGGCAACAGTACACTCACATCTGCAACATCCTTTTACTTGCAACTTGGAAAAGTCTAAAAATAAAATGAATTAATTGAAACTGAATACAAGTGCAAGTCGATATGAGTCATACATGGAGACAGCAGAAAATATCATCCTGGAAACAAGGGCACAGCAAAAGTCATTAAACCCTTTGGGTGCTAGAGAGGAATCCAACACATTGCAACACACTGCTTTGGATACCTCTCTGGCACTCAAGGTGTTAATACAATTACAAGAGATGGCACATGATGCGGAAATCTCCTTAACCTGTAAATTCATTAAACAGACTTGGGATTGTATTAAAACAGATTCAGTATTTCAGAGAAAGAATGCCAGTAACATGCTGATTAAGCCCTTGGATGCTAGAGATGTCTTCCGCACACTGAGAAGTAATGGGCAGGAGAAGTCTCTAGGAAATAATTATATTACATTCAAGGTGAACATGCAGAACTAGTTAGGAGTTGCAGCCCAACATCCTGTGCTGGTCCTTACCTTGACTGTGAATGATGCCTGGGCTCAGTGTAGCCTGGACCAAGTCTTTGGTTGGAGAAAGGTATGCGTCTTTACCCTGGCGCTGGCTCATCTTTGCCGGAAGGATCATCTGAGATTCATCACTGTTCGTTATCAGATCTATAATGAAAAATATGAAAATATATAAATAAATACATGAAAAATGGGGGGAGGGGGAGGTAAACACTTCTGATTAACCTTTTTAGTGCTCGAGATGTAGAAAAATGCCTTTTGTCTGCCACAGACCAGCAGTTCTTAACCAGGGTGCTGTGGCACTTTGGTGCGCTCCAGGTACCACTTCAGGGTGCCACAAAAATGTCAGGGTTTGAGTTCCAAATGTAGAATTATGGAAATTGTTACACACAATATAGTTGCTTTCGTAATTATGGGGAGACATAAGAATAAACCTATATTTATACCGCTCCCTACACCCTCAGCAATTGGCCTATAAAATCCTAGTGGCTAGCCTGAAAATTCCAGATAGCGTTTTTAGTGGTGCTTTTGAGCAAAAATACATTTGATAACCATTGCCATAAACAGAGCCTCTTTCAGAGTCACGTACAGAACATACTCAATCCTCTCTATATCTGTATCTATACTTTAAGAGAGACCGTGGTCATGTGACCATAAATCCTACAGCTGTGCCTGACACACCCCTGGGAAGCAGCAAGGATGATATATCCTCCTCACTGCTTCTTTCAACACACAAGGAGGCATAATTTTGCCAGGAGTGGCCAGAGGGATAGTAATTTCAGTGGCTGCAAGAAAAGCTGGGGAGTGTTTTTGCACCCTCAATTTACCCTCTTACTAAAAAAAAAAACCAAAAAAAACGGCCAACTCGCGTTTCATGTGACATGTAACAATGTACGTAGTATTGTTAAAGCAGCACTGTGGTGCCCCTATAACAGGGTGTTTTGACTGACACACGTCACCAACAAGAATCACTTTGCCTCATCGCCACTGTTCCCTCACCACTTCCCCATTCTTGCCTGCACACTTCCCCTGTACACCTCACATTAACACGGTCTCATTCTGTTTTTAATCCTTTGAGTTCCAGAGGGGTTAGCAACACATTGCAGAGCAATGCATTATACACCCCTGCGGCATTCAAAGGGTTAACCCTTACAGGGAGCTCACAAACTGCCCCATACTGGGGAACTTTGTCTATTTCTCAATGAACACTGAGGTTAACACTGCTAGGATGTTGCGTCATGCATTTTGCTGTTTTTTAATCATTTTAACGCCATAAAGACACCGATTAGAAGTATAGAGCTTGTGACGCTACCCTGGGTAGGCACAACAATAACGATGTAGTCCAATTACATGTACGTGTTCAGCACCAAAACACTAGCTTTACTGTATGTGAGTGATTCGGCCTCACAGATCTTGCCTCAGTGCCTTAACATTACAAGCATTTATGTGTCCATTAGTGGAAGCACAGTCAATAAACAGCTGGTACAGCTTCAACACTATTAACGTTTTCAATGACAGAAGGGTAAGCAACGCATTCCTTTGCAATGCGTTGCCTACCCCGGCTGGCACCCAAAGAGTTAACTGTAAGCTCTCACGAGCAGGGCCCTCTGATCCTCCTGTTCTACACATCTGATTGTACTATTTAATACCTCTGTATGTCTATTCCCCAATTGTACAGCGCTGCGGAATTAGTTGGCGCTATATAAATAAATAATAATAATAATAATAACAGTCACATTTAATTTTAACCAGCCATGTCTACTGACCACTGGCAAAAAAGCACACTGTAATGTTTAATTCTGATTGCCTGTTTGGATCTCGCAGGTGTGGCCTAAAGCAGAATACTACTTCTGTTAACCCTTTGAGTGCCAGAGGGCTATGCAACCCATTGCAAGGCAAATCTGGCACTCACATCCTTATGTCAGCATACGCACCTGGGCATTCTGATTCTGGTATCTGAATACCACCCACTAATCATTTGGGAAGGACTCTTTGAACACATCAGACTGAAATGTGTCTCTACCAAGTGCTGAGACTTTGACAGTGACTGCTTTTTTTCCTGAACTTCCCATTTTTCTTAATTATATACATTATTCATATGTTATCCTCTGTGGTATATACTCAGCAATCTTTTTTTATGTTTATATGCTTTTATGCATGCAATATACTCTGTACCAATTCTTCTATAGCCGGTATGTATACACTATTATCTATATGCAGTTTATCTCTTTTTATCTAACCTATCTTCTTTTGTATATACACTGTCAGAGCTCAACATTTCCACTCGCCACTAGCCAATGGCGAGTGCAAATTTAGCCCTGGCGCATAGAAATTCATCCCTGGTGGGTATGCTATGGCTTGCAGTGGCGAGTAACTTTTCAGGTCTGGCTAGTAGCAAAGGACTTCATAATTTAAGCCCTGTACACTGTTATATGTGCAAACTTTGTTTATGCAGTGTTCACATATTTCTGTATGCAGTGAACTCTATGTGCATGGTTCTAAGTAAAATACACCTTCAGTATGCAATATACGCTATATGCACTGTTCTACATAAAATAGAGTTATGTATGCACTGGACTCTGCACTTTGTTGTATATACCGTGTTCACACACTTCTGTATACAGTACACCCAGTGCACACTATTCTTCTTGCACTGCCCCCAGTGTATAGTGCTTTATATATGTATTTAATATTCTGTGTGCTATAACATTAATAAATTTACACACTGTTCTATATGCACTATCTATACCAGACTAACACAACAACATACCCACACCTCGTAACATGACTCATCTCCAAAACCACTGCCCACTGCTACACTGTGTTTCAGTACCTTCAAATACATCATCTTGCACATAATTCTCTTCAGATTCAGCAACATTGCTCTTACAGGTATGTCATCATACATACATACCTCACAACATAGCACTACAAACAATATTACACACACATACACATATTACTATGAACATAATTATGAGACACACACAACTTCACAAGTCTATACACACATTACACTAACACCCATGCCCACTGTACAAATAATTACAAAATAAGTAGTCATAGCAATCCCTTCATCAGCATAACCGTTTCACACAGTCACACTACATAAGCCACAACGGACGCCCATGTGTACATCATAGATTGATAATGTATGAATCATTTCACAACTACCACTGCACTTCAATAAGACACCCGTCACAACACAGTTGCATCCAACAATTTAAAAATGAACAATGACGGGCAACACCACCCGACGCTGCTAGCATATCTACAACGCAGGCCATATTCTTGGAGACTGAAAAAGACCAATTCTGGCACACACAACTTTCATAAATTCCCCAAAGTTACATCTATTTAAATGGGGTGTTTACCACCTTGAATGCTACAGAAGGCAACTGAACACTTGCACTCAATGGATTTAAAAGCGCCATTTAAAAGTGGACCTGTTACCTTAAACTCGGATTTGCCTATTTGAAAGCTTAATTCAAAACTACCATTGTGTCATATTAGCCACAAATCCAGCAGTTGCACAGTATAAGAGATGCAGACTTTAACCCACTGAGTGCCAGAGGGGTGGATTGGGCACCCCTCTGCTATGCAAAGGGTTAAAAGATCTGAATCTACCAGTGTGTCATATCAGCCACAAATTCAGCAATTGCACAGTATGAAATGCAGATTTTAACCCACTGAGTGCCAGAGGGGTGGACTGGACACCCCTCTGCTATGCAAAGCATTAAAAGGTCTGAATCTACTGCTTATTATATAGTTCTCATTGTCCTTTCTCCTTCCTAAACTGCTTTAAGATATTACTATTAAATATATAAAAATTAAAATCTAAAATGTGGCACAGTGACCATCAATCATCATATCCAGAGAAATGAAGGGCAGTAAGAGATGAGATGTTAGTGTGGTGTGTGTGTGGTGTGTGTGTACCTAAGCACATCAGCCCCCGAGGTTAGCAATTACACAGAACCAGAGAGAATGCATCTATGTAGGTCCTTTTGTGAGTCTCTCAGGAGCAATTGATTTCCAGTGTGTGTGTGTGTGTGTGTGTGTGTGTGTGTGTGTGTGTGTGTGTGTGTGTGTGTGTGTGTGTGTGTGTGTGTGTGTGTGTGTGTGTGTGTGTGTGTGTGTGTGTGTGTGTGTGTGTGTGTGTGTGTGTGTAGGGGGACTAAAAATAAACTGTGCTAGGATTTTCAGCAGTGATGTTAACCCTTTGAGCGTCAGAGGTGTATGCAACGCTTTGCAAAGCAATGCGTTTCATACCCCTCTGGCACTCAAGGGGTTAAAGGAGAACGAACACCTCTTAAACACCCATTTACATTACTATGGACATTGAAGTTTAATGACCCTATGATTTTTGCCATTGTGCCTTTGTTCAGTCAGTGATGGATGTCATTTCCACGGAGAGAGACATGGCAGTTGTTAGGAGGTCCACAGGACCTCAGACTGTGCTCACTGGACATGGTAATCTTAACCCTTTAAGGCAGTGGTTCTCAACAACTCCTGTCCTCAGGACCCACTAACAGACCAGGATTTGATGATTTCCTTGTTAGAGCACAGGTGAGTTAATCAATGTGAATAAGCCTCTGATCACCACACCTGTGCTCTAGCAGAGAAATCCCTAAGTTCTGGCCTGTTAGTGGGTCTTGAGGACAGGAGTTGAGAACCACTGCTTTAAGGATAAGAGGGAACCACAAAGCAGTCCTTCAAAATGTGTTACACACCTCTGGTCCTTAACCCTTTAAGGAAAGGAACTTTTTTTTACAATCCAATTCAGGGCTCCCTGTGCAGCATGCGACTGTGCAGGGAGCCCTGAATTCCATGACGTGCCAGGACCTTCACTGGTCCTTAAGTGTCGGACAGCCGTGACGGTCCTGGCACGACAGTGAACGTTAAGAGGTTAATAGGATAAATTAGGTTCATGTACTTTGCCTGCCACAGTGTAAAAAAAAAAATGCCAGCAACAAATATGTCCACCTCCATAGATATGAACAAACGTGAGCCGCACTCTCGTACAATGAATAAAACCAATGTAGATCTTTATTGCAAAGTCAAGACAGATGTTACATATGCCGCATAAGTCTCACGCGTTTCGCACCGAAGTGCTTAATCATAGACCACCTCCATAGATATGACATCCAGGACTCAGAGAAGATATTAACTACTGAACAAATGCTTAAGGGCAACATTTTTACAAGCCGCAAGGGTTTTCTGGCCATTATAAGGTGAGTGGGAAGTTATAATAAGGAGGTGTTATTCTTCCTTAAGGCCAGTTCCCCTTTAAAGAAGAACTAAGGGGGCGGAGCTAACAGTTGTCCAAGATGGACGTGTTTTGAGCTGTCTCCGATGCTTGACCTGCAGTACTGGTCTGAATTTGGCAACTTCAGCTGAACTTTGATATCTGTGAGATACCTTATTGCCTTTGGATCCTACATATGTCGAGAAAACGCTCTTCGAAATCAGGACTTCTTTCTAAAGTGATACAGACTGAGAGGTCTGTGCAGCGAGCGCTGTGCCTAAGCCGAAGGAGCCACAGAGGGCGGGAGACCTGCCTCATACCGCTGAGACAGCTTCTAGACCTTGCCGGTGTACTTGTTTGGACACATCCGGTTCTGTAATGGCGGCGGGGGCCAACGTGGTAGCTGTACATGATTTGCCCACTAAAGCAGACCTGCAGAAGCTTTTCAGAGAAATGAAAAACTGCTTTCACAAGGACATGAGACATGACTGCCCTCAAAATAGAGGTTTCCCAGCTAAGTCAGAGAGTACACTCTGTGGAGTCTGCACACGCAACGTACCAGGACACCCCTGAACAGTGCATCTCGGAACAACAGGACACAACCTCCAGCTTGATGTACAGGCTGGACGACCTCGACAATAGGGGCCTCCGGTGTAACCTACGGATCAAAAACCTGCCTGATTCAATCCTTTCAAAACGTCTGGAATCTACACTGTAGACCATCTTACAGGGGCTCCTGCAGACACCTGATTCCTATGAGATTCGCTTGGACCGAGCTCACAGGGCCTTGCGGAGGTCAAAATCAGCAGCCGAGAGATGTAATCTGCTGTCTTTACCGATACAAAGACAAAGAGATGATCCTTCAGAAAAGTAGGGAGCTGGAGCCGCTAACATATGAGGGGTCTGAATATCAAATTTACAACGACCTGTCCCCTTACTCGCTCCAACGACGACGAGCGTTGAAACTGCTGACATCTCACTTGATTAAGCACCAAGTATAAATGGGGCTTCCTGTTCAATCTTCATGAGCAAAAAGGCAAAGTCACGGCTTTCATTCTCTCGATGGCGGAGGCTGACACTTTCTGTACTGCACTGCAGATTCCTCCGGTACAGTTGGATCCCCTAGACCCTTGCGAGGGTGATAGCTCCGTACCCGCTGCTGCCCTGTCACAGTGTTGTTCTGACCATTCCCAGAGGTGGAGGAATAACCAGTAATCGGATCAGAATGGTCGGATCCAGGAATCTTAATCAGCGGGATGCTTGGACTTCAATACTAAGTCTTCTATTCCGCCTGGTTTGCTGTGCGAGGTGACACCAGTTAAGTTCCCCAATAATGCGTGACTCTGTATGGACTCCGTATTCCCTGGCATACACCATGGTTCGTGACGCTAATGCCTAATGGATTGGGACTGCTTGCCTCACCATGCCCTTTTGTTCTGAGACTTCTCCCCCATGGAGAGTTTAGGCCTCTTTCACATGTTTGAGGTTATCTAGTACGCATTATGGACATGAGGACAACAGGAGGATAGCGCACCCGGATCCACCAACAGATTCTCAGCCAAACCAATAAGTTTAAAAGTCCAATACTTTATTTTAAAGTCATAAAAGCATCCATGAATGAATACTAGCACAAGATGCGCAGGACTTGCCTTACGCGTTTCGTGTCGATATACCACCACTTAATCATAGGCTTACAACATATCAAACCAAATATTTAAACAAAATTTGAAAAAGGATTAACCAATCTGAAAGCCTTACCCGCCGCACGAACCCAACCTCGGTATCACTGCTACCGTTAAGCCGATACATGTCTCACAATAAACGTCATCACCAAATATCAGCGACCACATGACCTCTACACCAAAGGATCATATGATCGCTGCAAAACATATCAATCGGCAGATCACACAGCGGAAGGCTAAAGAGATTGAAACATAATCCCAAAGTAATAACTATTCATAATAACTATCTAGTTACAACTAAAATTAAAAATAATTCCAAAAAGCAATAATAATAAACAATAATATGTATGAATAAATAATCCCACGTGATAAATAAATATGAATATATAAGAAGACCTAATACTCAATGTAATAAGGTATGTGATACTACATTGAAACCAAAATGTGAAAATGTGGCGACATATATATCTATATTGTGCTGAAAACATGTACACCCATATGTCC
This sequence comes from Rhinophrynus dorsalis, assembly GCA_037306005.1. Classification (NCBI taxonomy): domain Eukaryota; kingdom Metazoa; phylum Chordata; class Amphibia; order Anura; family Rhinophrynidae; genus Rhinophrynus; species Rhinophrynus dorsalis. Next base: position 240,660,090 of record CM074721.1, read on the forward strand.
AAAAATATATCAATATCATGCTGTATTTGTAAGAAAAAAAGTGCAAAATAAGAGTAATCAAACTCTTTTGATTAGTAATGGTACTCATTAAAGTGTGTTATATAAAAAAAAAAAAAAAAAAAATCAATCAAAAAACATAGAAGATATATATATTCAAAAGTAAAATAATATATAGTTCAATGTCTTATAAACAAGGACACATCATGTTCAGAATTAAGACCATCTGGTATACGTGTCCTCAATTATATGATCCATTTTACTTCATTCCTGTCCAAAAATGAATCTATATCACCCCCCCTCTCAGGTATATCCTGGTAGGAAAAACATGAGAGTTCATTATGGACATGGCCTCAGATGCTTGGGGCTGTCTGTATAGGAGGTATGAGTGTGAGATTGCCTGGGGACTAGGGGAGGTGTGGGAGTGCAGGGATTTAGCTCTATTTGGGTAACCATATGGGCAGGCATCGGTTATGGGCTCATCACTTTGCGTGATGATTTTGCCGACAGCTCAACCACTGTTCTGATACACTTTCGGGGGCGGGGGGACCGTCCAGCTTCCCCTGGGCCCTGGGGTTTCCTTATTCCTGGGCTTGGTGAACTGGCGGAGTTCTCTCGGAGGTTATGGCGGGCTTGCGTTTCGGGACCTTGGAGGGGGGGCATGGTAGGGGGACATTCTCTTTTTGTTTTGTCCTCTCTCCTGGTCCTCCCTGCTGGCTTCGGGTTGCTGGATGCCTAGCTGGGCTGGGGGGAGGGGGATACGTTGGAGTCCTGGAATGGTTCTGGGCCAGACTTGTTGACTGCTTGCTCCTCCTGGTAGCGGGACTTCGACACCATATTGTGGCGTCTCCTATTGCCTGGGGAGCACAGTAGCTGTCTGTTACTGTTAATCCCTCACGGTTATTATGGGTTGTACTTTTCAGCGGGAGGACAGCATTAGCCATGGTTCCCTGTTGGGATTGGGGTTTAGGCAGCTTTATCTAGTGATTATTGTATAAGTGCGGCTGCGGGTGGGGGATAAACTAACTACCTGCACTCTCTGGGTTTAGACTGCGAACGTAGCCATGAGATTTGGTCATGGTGGGACGCCTGAACGGGCCTTCTGCTGGGACCGGGTCTATTTGACCGGGGAGAGTGGAGGGTCACTTGTTTGAGCAGTTGGATGGCCGAGGCCCACCTCGAACTCTTTGGGAGCTTACGCCTTCTGCTGAGCAACAGAGATGCTTATATAGGCTATTTGGGATGTTAAATTAGAGTTTGTTTATGTGAAAATTGCTTGTATTATGTTCAGACCAAGTGCTCAGGTCAGGCAAGTTGGCTAGGCCTGATCTTTTTCTTTGTGTTGGCGACTTTTCGATTTGCTGCTTCCGTGTGGTGCTTCCCCCTGCTTTGTATGGAAGTTTTTTTTCTTGATGTCTACCTTGTTATCCATTTTGGGTCATCCTCTTGAGCTTTTTGCTAATGGTCTCCGTGAGTTTTTATTTTAATTTCTTAACGCTACCCTTTTCTATTTGCTGTCCTTACTTTTCTGAGCTTTATCCCTCCTTCCTTTTTCAGATTCCTTCCCTTTTTCCCCTCCTTGCTCCCCGTAGGCCTTGGGATTTTGCTGCATACTTGACAGTGTCTTGTTTGGACCATGGCTGAAATGCTGAGGCTTAAATGTTGCTCTTTCAATGTGCATGGACTTAATGTCCAGGAGAAAAGAAGTATGTTGTTGAGGGATGTGATTAAACAAGATGTTAAAATACTGTTCCTCCAGGAGACGCATTTTTGTAAAGGTGGTCACCCTACCTTATGCAATCGACACTTCCCCTCACAACGGCATTCCACAGCGGACTCCAAATCCAAAGGTGCATCTATCCTGTTACACCGCTCAGTGCCCTGGGTTACTTTGGATGCCCTCATAGACCCACGGGGTAGGTTTGTCATGTTTAAGGGGACTATCTATACCACCAGAGTTACCATGGTAACCACTTACTTCCCTAATGAACACCAAGGCTCTATCATGGTGGATGTCTTGACTAAGCTTGAGTCCTTTAGGGAAGGTGTACGGATGATGATGGGGGGGGGGGGGGGGAGAGACTTGAATTTTCCTCTGAACCCTTCACTTGACTGTAACCCTCCTCACTCCTCCTACAAAAAATCTATTGTTAAACATTTCAATGGCACCCTGAACTGCTTCCACCTACTAGATATCTGGCGACTGGAACACCCCTTCGACAATGATTTTTCTTTTTATTCCCACCCCCATGTATGGTACACTAGAATTGATGTATTTCTTTGCGACCAGTACTCCTTGGGTTTCCTAGTATGCTCAGAGGTAGGGAATAGGAAGTGGTCAGGCACACGTCAGGCACACGTTTTAGACCATTCCAATGAAGGGATTCCGTGTAAGATCCTGGCACTTCTCAAGCACCAGCGTGTCGACCGACACAGATCTCCTGCTGATAGCTTTACAGCTGTCAGTAGGAGAAATCAAACTTTAAACGCCCGTATCTCTTAAACCATAGCGTTTTGAGAGATACGTTTTTTGCATTTAGATCAGCTTTTTAAGCTCTTTTAAATGCAAAAAAGTTTTTTTTAGACATTACTAACACTTTAAATGTGGATTTTAAGCTCTTCGCCAAACTTTTAACTACCCTCTTGAAAACCCTATTGTCGTCTCTCATACATTCGGACTAAGTGGGCTTTGTGGTAGGTAGGCAGGCAGGCAAAAGACAACACTGCCCGGATTATTGCCTTTCTTCATGAGGTTGCACTGTCTGGTACTCCGTCGGTATTGCTGTCTCTGGATTCAGAGAAAGCCTATGATAGGGTGAATTGGGATTTTTTGTTTAATGTCCTGGGTCATGTTGGTACTGGTCCCCATTTTATGTGGTTAGCGCAGGCACTGTACTCTGCTCCACGGACGAGGGTTAAAGTGAATGGGACTTTGTCCAACCCATTCGCAATATCCAAAGGAACCAGGCAGGGGTGCCCCCTTTCGCCTTTATTGTACATCTTAGCCCTCGAACCCCTGCTGTGAGCCATTTGTTTGCACCCAGAAATTCGAGGGATTGGAGCGGCGGGGAAGGATTTTAAAGTCTCAGGCTTTGCGGACGATGTGATCCTCACACCTTTCCAATCCTGACAGGTCCCTACCGGCTACTATGCAGCTTATAGAGGAATATTCTGTGCTCTCTGGGTCCAAGGTGAATATGACTATATCTGAAATTCTTAATGTCAGTTTACCTTCTGATATATGTAGCCAGCTGCAGTCCCATTCTCCCTTTGCGTGGCCAACTGTATCACTTACTTATTTGGGTGTCAAATTGACTCCCAATCTGGCTGACCTATATGCCCGCAACTTTCCACCTCTATTGAAGGGCATTGAGGACTCCTTACAGATGTGGTTTGATATCCCGATCTCGTGGTTTGCTCGTCTTAATCTGATAAAAATGATTATACTCCCACATCTGCTATACTTATTTCAAGCCCCACCAATTTTCGTACCTAAATCTTTTTTTAAAAAAAATTGCAGACTATAATCGGGAAGTTCATATGGTGTCATAGGCCATGGTGTTGTGGTAGAACACTTCTGTCCGCCCCCAGGAAGGTGGGTGACCTTGGAGTCCATGACTTTGAATGGTATCATGTGACGGCAGTTCTGACCGAACTGGTCGATTTTATTGGCCCGACAAACGGCCAATTGGCTCCAGATTTCGTTGCATCAATACCCGGACTTGAGCCCTGGATCGCTGCTTTTTGCACGCCCAAACTGTGTCCTGAAAGGTATTAAGACATAACTGATACTGGGCAGAATTCTCTCACTCTGGCATCGTTGGGGAAGCTCTAGACAGTGGACTAAGTACCCATCACCGATAATGGACCTCTACGGTAACCCTGACTTTCAAACTGGTCTGGAAAAACAGGCTTACCGATCATGGGTAGATTGTGGATTGGTGACAGTATGCTCCTTAGTACAAAATGATGTGATTCTCACATTCACATAGTTGGTAGCTCGATATAACATCCCTTAGCAGGAATCGTGGAGATACTTGCAGCTTAGGCATTATATTGGAAAGCTATTACATGTGGGACCTCTGTACCTTCTCAGGAAGGCTTTTATAAATTGATCTCCAGATGGTACTTAACACCGGCGAGACTTGTGAAGATGACTGCGGGTCATTCAGATACCTGTTGGAGATGTGGTGACCCCGGAGGAAGGATGGCACACATCTGGTGGAACTGTGCGGTGACTGGGGAGTACTGGTAGAGGATTGAACTGATAATAGGTGGTGTCCTGGGATTCCCGGTGCCGAAAGACCCCTGTCTTTACCTTTTTTCTTACCATAGCTCCCTTAATCCAGCAAAATTTAAATTGCTTCACTTTATGCTTACTGCGGCACGGTTATGTGTGGCGAGATATTTGAAGAAATCTTCTGCTCCACCGATTGAGCTGTGGCAAGGGAAGTTTAACCACTTTCAAGACATGGAAAAACTACATTCCTATAGTACTCACTCTTTAAGTCTCTATAAAGAAACATGGTCTCACTGGGATAGTTCCAAGTTTGCTTTTGGACTGGAGTCAAGGGGTTGAGCCTTAAGACTGAGGTGAGAACGCGCGAGCAAAAGCAGCGCTGGCCTTTGGTGTATGATAGATTCTGGCTGAGAATGTAATGCAGGAGCCATATACCTTTTGTTCCTTTGCCCTTATCCTCTTACCTTCCCCCCTCCTTTTTTCTCTTTCTTTCTCTCTATACTTTTCCAATGTACGCCCTCTTATTCTGCTGCTTGCTATTTCTCTTATAGCACCCAAAACTATTATAGTACAGTTATATCCCACTTGACCATACAGGTGGGGAGGTTGGAAACTGCTTACCTATGAGCGGTAGCCCATCTGTCTCTATTTGATACTTTTTCTTATGGTCAACTGTGTATTTTAAATGTCTGGTTCATACAGTTCTTTTATAACCGAGCTCTTTATTTTGTTCATAACTTAATAAACTTGGGAAAAAAAAAGAACTAAGATGTTCTTGTTTTGTTTAACAGAATGGCTTACCCGGGAAAATGAACTTCAAACAACAATCAGGTACATCCATAAATTTTATTTTGTGAGTATCTCTGTTGTAGTCCATTGCTACTATAGAAAGTTTGATAATCACACAGGAACTATTTCACAGCCACTGTGATTGGCTTAATGAGAAGAGAGTCAAGTTTAAGATGGCGTATCAGAACAAATACAGGAGCAGTTTGTTAGGAGAAAGTCTGAGGCTGAGCTCATGAGAAACATACCGCTCCACTAACTACCAGCAATCTTTATTATTATTCAGCCCTTTTGAGTGTCAGAGGGGTGCCCAAAACATTGAAAAGCAATGCATTGGACACTGTTCTGTCACTCAGAGGGTTGATATTTAGCAGCCATCACAAGACAAAGAACATCTTCAAAGATAATGAAAATAATTACTGGCTGACTTCAATTGTTCTTGTGACTAGGGTCACAGAAAAATATATACTTATCTGCAATGCACACAAAATGGAAACACGTACTTCATCAGCCCATATGTCCCATAGAGCCTTTGGGGAAATATGAGAGTACTGCTTCGCCATTATTATTCTTAAATGAACAGTATACTATTCAATATTAAGTTTTATTAAAAAAAAAAAAAAAAAATTGCAGGCTACTTACACGAAAGTGCTATCATCATGATCTGATAATCTCAGGGTTTAATTCTTACTTAACTGAAGTTTTCCTAATACTTGGGAGCCTTCACTTCATGGGTTTGATTTTTGGCTGGAGCTATGAGAGCTGAAATGTCTCAAACCCGCATAAAATCAGCGCATTTAAAGAGAACCAAATTCCTGAGATCAGGAACAGGAAGTGGAGGCTCCACACTCCTAGTCTTAGAGATACAGCACAGCATCTACCATGGGACTTTGTAATTATTAACCCTGAACTACTGGAGCAAATTAGTGGGCATATAGCCTACATTTTAGTTATCTTAGCATATTAGGGTTTCCTGTTCTTTTAAAGATGCGGTCACATTTTCCCCTCAACCAATAAATCAATTTCCCCCCTTTTTCCCCACTCTTTTTATGCTTTAAAAAAAAACAAAAAAAAAACGCAAGTTCAAAGACCAAACTAGTAGTGATAAAATATGCTGTTCAACAGAAAAGCATACGGACAAGAATCTGCATATAACCCGGTTCTATAGACGTCTGTATCGGCTTGGGTATTTCATACCATAAATGAGATTATGGTGGGCAAAAATGACAGCAATAACTCCATCCATGAAAAGTATGGTATATATAAAATATGATATCCTTTTTATATTTGCATGTCTGAAGCAGATCAAAATCACCTGTTTCCAGCAAGGAATCCCCAGTTTATAGAATTTCTACTACATTCTCAGAATTCCTTGTAGGTTCACCAGTAGCAGTCAGTCAGGAAGCCCCACACGGAGGAGACCCACAAGGTGGAAATGGCTGCCTCTGGGTAGGTGGAAGGGACTATTCAATTTAAACATCACTTTTGCAGATTCCTTGTAGGTTCACCAGTAGCAGTCAGTCAGCAAGCCTCACATGGAGGAGACCCATAAGGTGGAAATGGCTGTCTGTTGGCAGGTGAGACAGACCATGCAATTTAATCATCTCCAGAATAAGCTGTGAAAGTAGCAAACATAAGAGAAAAAAATTGCTGCATTGCATACACTCAGTTGCATGTTGCTGCCAAAAATTCTGGTAACTAGAAATGCTGTAAACAGGCCATTTTGATCTATTTACACACAAGTATGTTATAGAGGAATTTCACAGTACCATCTCTAGTTTATCTCATTACATAACTTCTATTATCAGTGGCAGGCCTCCTCATATTCCAACACTCTTACAATAAAGTGTCTCGGCCCCTGTTAAAAGTATTATTTTTCAATTCTCATTTTTTTCCTGTGGAAAATGCTTGTTAATTTTTCCTAATCAATTTCACTTCTAACATACATAATACAAGTTCCTTGTAAATAAATAAATTTTCTGAATGAAGTTATTTAATTCATACTTCCTGATTTATACTGCAAGAAAACATTGTTTGCTCTATTTTTACTTGCCTTTCATCAAGAACGCTCTAATCACTTTATATGCTTTGAAAGCCCAATTTTGTGCTTGCTCAATCAAAGACCTTTTTATCCAATTTTAGAAGCCGTGACCTCCAGGCACAAGGTTTGTATTACATTTAATTGTATTGCCTTCCCCAGCAACTCCTCCATTCATCATTTTAAATGACAGGCTGTTTACAGTTTACTGAACTCCCCGTCAATTAAATGCTCTTTGATTCTAGGGTCCAAAATGAAATAGTGCTGCAATTCTGGGGAACATCAGCTTCACCATAGAAACAAGTTAAAAAAAAAAAAAAAAAAAAAAAAAAAAACACCTTACAGATAATTCCTTTTTTCTTAGTCAAATTGTGGGATGTAGGGACCGATGAGGTATTGGGACCTCCTCCAAGAGGCAGGCATTTGATGAACCTATCATATTCTGTCCTATAGAGCTCTCCAAACAGCCATCTGCTTCAGTTTACGTATAGCAAAGCTGAGAGGGGTTAAGAAAGAAAGTAAAGAAAAATGGGGTAACCCCACACCAAAATGTTGAGACAAAGTTCTATAAGGGTGGGATGCCCTGCACCCTCAATCGGAATAAGCAAAAAAGGTTTATCAGCAAATAAAAAAACCTTCTTCACTCTAGTGTTAACTTTGAGATGCAGAGTCCAATGGGGATGTCAAAAAGTTGTCACAAAAATATAGGAAGGGAAAAAATGGAGCTGGAGAACTGCAGCCTGCAAAACTGACAACTTGGGATGCAAAAAGGTCCAACTGGTAGAATTGTGTCAAGTTATTTTGACTGTAGAACTTCTAATGCTAGATTCAGATCCCATGGTGTGCTCTATGGGGAAGGGTTATGTGAATGATACCTTGAAGAAATGTGTGAACTTGAGGAATCATTTAAAGGGATAGTAATACTTAAATATTACTATCCCCATATTGTAGTAACATTAAAAAGAATTTAATTGTCCCCAGTGTCATCTCTCAAACCTTAATGGTTGAGAGATAACCACTGCAAAGTTCCCCCCTCCCTCCCCCTTCCCCGAATTCATCGTTATAGCTGACTGCAGGGGAAGCCTGTCGTACGACAGTCAGGCGCCTCTGCAGCAGAGCCGAGAACGTGTTAGTAAAAAAGAATTATTTCACTGAAACGGTCTTCTACGTGTGCTTGCAAACCAAGCACACGTAGAAGACCGTTTCAGTGAAATAATTATTTTTTACTAACGCGATCTCGGCTCTGCTGCAGAGCCGCCTAATGCACGCAAGACCGGATATCACTACAGTCAGCTACAACGCTGACTTCAGGGAAAGGGGAAGGAGGGGGGAATTTTGTGGGCAGTTATCTCTCAAACCATAAAGGTTTGAGAGATGACACTGGGGACAATTAAATTCTTTTTAACATGCCTATAATATGGGGATAGTAATATTTAAGTATTACTATCCCTTAAAAAATTTTTCTAGACTAGAACAGATAAGGCAGATTGGTCCTTTGTGAGACACTGCACTCAATCCTTTATCAAAACAAGCAAGTAAAAGAATGTAGATTAGGTTCAATTTCAGAGCATCAATTTTGTTTAGATAACAAAAAAATGCAAAATAGATTCACCAGATTCTGTGATAAATTTAACAGACACCCTCTTGCATGGATTCAGCATTGTCTGGATAATTGGATCGCTATAACCTTTGCTTTTTAATATTTTGGATTAAAGTTCCAAGCTGTCAAGGTGTGGCTGGAAAGATCTGGATGTTGGATGACACTTTGCGTGAGTAGATCCGGGAGAAGAGGGAGTTGCCAAGGGTCTGCTATGGACATGACCTGGAGATTATGGAATCATGCCCTTCTTGGCCAGAATGGAGTTCTTAAGAGTGTGTCTGTTCCTTCTTGTCCCTGAAAAGTATCTCGGGAATCATGGCGACTGGAGAAAATATATACATATACATGAATGCACTCACATATAATCGTGGCCACACTACAGACACTTGTGACTTCAGAGCGAGTAGGGGATATTACAATGTCCTCCACACAGACAGACTTGGATCAGCAGTTCCATTACAATTACCTTCAAAAGAAGGAGAAGACACAGGAAAACGGAATACACAGAAAGGGGAGCTTTCCAGCATATAACAGACTTTCAATATTATAAACAGGTTACTCACAATTCTATAAGAACCAGCTGGATTCCTCACAACCAGTTTAAAGCGACAGGGGATTTATCAACCTGCTCCTGTGCAGGCGCTCCAAATGTCCTGCTTCACGATGTTCCAAACCACATAGCAATCAATTTAAAAAGTGATTTATTGATTATCCAAATAAAAAAATATAAAAACACAATTTGAATCTAACCAGTTCTTATGGAATTGTGAGTAATCAGACTATTTATTGAAAGTTTATTATATGCTGGAAAGCACCCCTTTCTGTGTATTCTGTTTTCTTGAAACACAACTGCTCTCACAGCAGGGGTCAATTAGTGTTAATTTTACTGCTCTGGAGGGGTCTTTCTGCCCCAAGCCCTAGGCTTCAGAATCCTATGCACATTGGATGAACAGCAAAACACAGTACAGAGGTACATTTAAAAAAGAATAACACAAAACATTCATCAAATTATAACATGTGGGACACTTAGCACAGTGGACAACAACTTTTGCAGTAGGGGATAAATGGGGCTCAAGTCCTGTTCTCTGCTATATCAAACTAGACTTACATATATTTACGTACTGCTGAATTAGCATTTTCAGTTGAAGCTGATCCTGTAATATCTGGGCTAATGGATCTCTGAACAGTAATTCATCCAGGTAATATTTAAACCCAGGGACCTGAGAAACATTGCCAAAGGTGCCAGATTTTTCTCGAATACTCTTGGAGCTATAGCCAGGCTAAAAGGAAAAGTGAAAATACAGATTCTGGAATGAAAATAATAACCAATAATGAGCTGGTAAGATAGGAACATGAAAATAAGTATCTTTTTTGTCCAAGGATGCCAGAGCTTAGTGACTCCATCTTGACTTTAGGTCATTGTTGAGGTTCTTTAAGTCCAGAGAAGGTCAAAAACATCAGTCTATTTTTTGGGGGGGAACCATAAAATTATTTGAACAGAAGCTTTGGAATTTGTGGAACTGGATGGGATTCAAAGTATGTTTTGTAAAAGAGAGCTCACAAAAGTGATGTAAAGGTGATACATTTTAATGGCTGAGATGTGCAAGCTTTCAGGACTCCAAAGTCTTCAGGCATGAGTTAAAAAAATAAAGCTGGAATAACACTGCACTCACATAACTAGAGAACATATGGAATAATTTATATAATATGCAATGGGGGTACAATGAACTTAGTAAACATACAGCCTGCATAGAAATTACATGCATAGGGATACACCCAATCCTGGGACCAAGGAATGTTCAATAGCACAGTGGTGTGAAGAGCCTGTTATTCTGGGAGCTGGGAAGACACAGTTTCTTTACATTTGGTTAATCCAAGGTGGGACATGTAACCAAACCCCAGGTTCAGGCAGGTTTCCAATGTGCCAAGCATAAACATTAATTGGAATTCCCAGATTTTTCTTTCCCTCTGTGTTCTAATGTTCCCTTTGAGTATGGCGACCTTCATATTTTTAAACTATGATTTGGACTGCAAAAGTGCAGACCAACTTGTTGTGGCAATCTTTCCATTGTTTACTGTGAGGCAATGGAGGTTCATTCTTCTCCTCAATGTTTATCCTGTTTCCCCAATGTAGTATTCTCATGTGGAGCACTATACTATAGTATTGCTGTCTACTTGTTATTTTTATCTGTGCATAGGTGGTATGGATAGGTCTCACATCTATTTACTTCTCAGGGAAATGTGCCATTTTTATGTGTTTTGTAGCAGAGAACTTTTGACAGCCTTGCCCTGATCCAAGAAGCCACTGTCACTTAGAAGCAGCCAGGCCTATGAGCGGGTCCTCAGAAATGACAAACAGGGAATCAGATTTCCAGAAAGGCTGCATGCAATGGACATAGTGCTTCAGGCACTACATCCCATCCAACAGGTGAAGGTCCAACTCCTGTCAGTTAGAGAGAGTTGGGCATAGAGAAGGATGAACAATTTGCTGGTTCATGTGAAACTCCAAAACAAGATAAGGCATGCCATTTGGCTGCCCACTAAATCAAGACAGCTGCCATGAGAAAAGAGGTCCTGAGAAGGAGCTTCAGAAGTCACAGAAGAACCAAAGACAAGGGCTCAAAAAGAGACTTCTGAAGCACTCCGACAACCAGATTCAGATCCCACAGCAGAGAGGGATCCTATAAGACCGGGCTGGCATGATCCACCCCTTGGATAAAAGCCTGCATGTAGGTCAAGGAGACAAACAAAATTAGATAAAATCTGAGCTTTAACACAACTAAGGCCGAACCCCCTCTTAAGACTGTCTTGAAAGAAGGCCAAAACAACTGGAGGGTGAACGGTTGAGGCCCCGACCCATCATCCTTGCACCATTTGCATAAAAGAAACCAAAGCGTGCGATAGGACATAGAGGAAACTGGCTTCAGAGCCTATAGCACTGTAGCAACAACAGAATCAGAAAATCCCTTCTTTCGCAGGATACTACAACTCAAGAGCTAGGCTGTCAAAGTCAACTTCTCCACATGTGTATGGTAAAGCAAATGCTGAGACAGGAAGTCCAGACAGAGTGAGCTGTAACAGCTCAGCCACATACAGACTGAGAAGATGGAGGGGGAGAGAGAAAAAAGTAAAACAGGCCCAACAGGGAAAAATAAACAAAAAAAAAAAAAACAGGGCAATCACAATGACACGAGCCTGCTCCATTCTGATTTTCTTTACTCTGTTAAACAAGAGAAAGACATACACCAGTGAAAAATGCCATGGAATGACCATTATTGTCTACCATGAAACCCAATGGATCCCAGGACCTGGCACAGAACTTTAGAACCTGGTGGTTCAGCCAAGATGCTATTAGGGCCATTGCTGGTAGATCCCATAGTCGGACTATCAAGGTGAAAACATTCTTTGCTGCTAATTGCCAGGATCCAGTAGCTGACGACAGAATGTTTGCCACAAAGCATCTACCCTTGGAATGTGGATGGTGGAGAAAGTCAGAATGCGAGCTATGAGAATTAAGCAAAAACTCAGCAAATGCGGCTGTTGTCCAGTAGAAAGACCTTCCCCTGCAGAGTATTGAATCTCTTACCGAGAAAGTGAAGGACTTAGGATAGAACCAGATTAATTTTTGGGATTGAGCACCCAATTATACTTTTCCACAATCTGAATGTGCAGGGCCTCCTCTGAAAGAACCTACAGTAAAAGGTCATCCAGGTAGGGGGCCAAAAAAATCCCCTGAGAATGGATGTGAGCTGACAGAACAGACATAACCCAAAATAGCAAGACACCTGCCATTCTTTTTGGGGATTACAAATAGGAAGGTATAGAACCCTTGAACCTTTCCAATGAATCAATTGGTACCGGTATCTGCAGATTTAGCAAGAATGCAACCAAACAGAGATGGCCTCTATCAGGATTGCGAGGAACTCTATACATAAGGAAACAACGTGGAAGAAGGTATTTGAAACCTTAGCTCTACCATTTAGAGATTACCAGCAAAACCCACAGATCTGTCATGGAAATAGCCCATGCACAATGGAAAAGACAGAGGAAACCTCCTACTGCCTGTGAAGGGTCAGACAGTTTTGAGCTTCTGCACAGGCTTGTTGCACATCCAAACGTGCCTGGGTTTCGCAGTAAGATGTGTCGGGGTCACTGAATGAAGAGGAGAGCTGGAAGAGTACCTATATGGGGGCTAGGGTAATAAAAATCATGCATCTTCAAAAGAAAACAGGATCACTTAGGAGTAACCGGAGATAACAAGGTACACTTGCCTCCAGTGGCATGACTGATAAATTTGCCCAGTTCTGGGCCAAACAACTATTTGCCCACATATGGAAGGGAATCCTATGATTTCTTGGAGAACTGATCAGCCAACCAGATCTTAAACCACAAGAAGCAATACTTAGACAGTGAGAAAGCCAATGCCCTGCATGTTACCTTAGCAACATGCTTCCTTAAGATAAACAGATGAGCATTAGTTTCAAGAATCTTAGAAATTAGAACAACCGGATCCTATATGGACAGCATCCAAAAATGGATCAGCCCAGACAGCCATAGCCCTAGTGACCCAGGCAATAGTGAAGGTAGAGCATAAGGCAGTCCCAGATGCTGTAAATGTAGTCTTCAAAAAAATTGTCCTCCTGATCCATGAGGGTCATAGCATCTGCCAGCAACAAGGCAGTACTCTTAGTGTGACCGTACCAGAGGACACCCCGTCAGTTGCTGCTTCCTTCAATCCTGAGCAAGGCTGCTCTGCTGGAATATCACAGTTAACCCCAAGCACCAGGCACTACCAGTGTAAGTGTTAGAATCATAAATCTTTATTGAATGAAACACACTGCTTATATACACTTCCAGAGACTCTTATCAAGATCAAAATGTAAAGTAGGGCTTGGGACAGTGTTGCTACGTTTGACCAATCAGGGAATGGCCAGACACCCTTATCAAGAATACAAATTAAGGCTTGAAAAAGGGATTGGTCAAAGAAGCACAGCACAAGTCAAATCAACATTCCAATAATTCCTTAGCACAAGTTACACAGACCTGGAGTATACTGTAAGAAAGCCAGAGTGCTGGGCCCAACCCCCATTCTCTCTGCACTCTGGTTCCCAACTACCAAATCTCTCCACAGGGCCCACAGTACTACAACACACACACTATTACACCATGTCACACAATGTACAATGCAGTGATCAACATTTCAAATGGTATAGTCCCAAATCACTCCATCTGTGTCACCTACTATTCACCATATAAAGTCCATGAGGGTCCTTTAAACTTGTCACCCAGGGCAATCTGGGTAAAATCCAATGGCTGGTGTCTTTCAAAACAGGCAGGATGGTCCTGTTCCCGTGACAGGGGCAGGATGGTCCTGTTCCCTTGACACTTAGCAATACAAGAAATGGGGGGAGGGGATCAATCATAGGAGAAGTAGAACACCGCAGAGGAAGTAGTCCACTACGTGGTAGCCTCAGCAGAATAGGCATATAAAAGGGAAATACATGAGTTGAGGAAAAAAAACCTCCTATTGGGCATCTTCCATTCCTTTAACAGCAATAATTGGTAAAAGGAATTGTGGGGAGGAAAAACCACAACTTCCTTCTTGAGTCTCTTAAAAGTACATGAGGATGAGGAACTAGAATCGGAAGCCTCCAACATCTTAAGCTGCTCTAGGACCTCCGAATAAGATCCTCAACATTAGGGCAAGGGTCTTCCTCATAAGTGTCCCCAAGCAAGGACAAATCTAATTCATCTGCATCAGTTTCCCCCACTATAACATTGCTTAAGTACCTTTTAAGGGGTGAAGGGTGTCCCATGTACCAAGAAAAAATGTGATGCCATTTGCATCATTCAATGGCTGGCAGACACATGTGGGCTCCTGCCACGAATATATGGCCAACACCAACATGGGGCAGCCTTGTGATACACCTCCATCCTCCCCAATATGAGACTAGCAGGAAGGATTGCAGCACAATGCAAGTAAGTTGATGGGGAGGCTTGACGTGCATTAAACTTTTTAGTGTCAGAGGGGGGCTCAAAGCATTACTTCTGGCAGTCATAAGGTTAAAATGCAGAGAAGACAATTTGCCCATGTAAACATAGCCTAAAACAGAAACGGCAAGAAGGAAGGCATTTCATGTGAAAGCAAGGCCTCACTGTTCTAGAACATGCATTACGTGGCCATTTTTAGTTCTGCTGATGCTGAACTCTTATAAAATGCAAACATAAACAGAACAATCCTTTTTATTTCCAAAGTCACTAAAAAGTCTACAGAAATGTTAACCACTAGAGACAAACAATTCTTTTAAACAAATTAGAATTATACATAATCAGAACCAAACTACACAACCATTAAACTGCTTTGTTTGTTGCAGAATGCATGTACTTTACAGAATTCTATTATGGTAAACTAGCTATATAAAGCAATCTGGCGCCACCTACTGGAATACAAAAATGTTTTAGTACACAATACTGTTTTTTGTTTTTTTTGTTTTGTTTTTTTTTATCC
Organism: Rhinophrynus dorsalis; assembly: GCA_037306005.1. NCBI lineage: Eukaryota > Metazoa > Chordata > Amphibia > Anura > Rhinophrynidae > Rhinophrynus > Rhinophrynus dorsalis. The sequence continues at coordinate 240,675,259 of CM074721.1, forward strand.
TTTTGATTACCAAAATGGGCATGTGTCATGTTATCCTGCAACGTACTGCACAACTCTCTAACTACAATTCAGTTCACTGAAGGCTTTATTTAATAACCTAAGGAGGTGCAATTCTGGAACAGACAGTGATGAATTTACAGCTTCTACAGCACTAGGACCAACCAAGTATACATCTCCACCTACTTACCATACATACATTGTCACACACTCACTCACACCCCTTCCCTTAAAGGCACAGAAGCATGAATATGAAACTGGAGACTATTTACAGAATATTTTTGAGGTTATAAGGATTATATATATTTAGTTTTTTATTATGAAAGAATTTTACTAGGAAGGATACACACACAATCATGCATTCATATACCAGATCAATGCAATTAACTAGCTTACAAACGAAGAGTGAAATATTGCCATGTTCAGGCCCCTTTTCTATTGTGATTCCTTGTCTGGTTTTCGGTTTGTTTTTTCCTTCGTTATCTGGATCCAGGTTCCCTGACTTGTCTTGTGATTGCTCGGAGCCTTTTTAGCGCCTCTGTGCTTTTGGGGCAGGGAGCAATCAAAAGCGTTCCAGGTCATGGCCCTGAGTTTCTTGTCCTGTTACTGAGTGTTATCTTGTGCATCGACTTGGCTTTTCCTGCGGCTTCCCTCCTGTTCTGTGATTTTCTTTACCTTGCTCATCTGATCTCCTGTTATCGACCTTTGCTCAGTTGATTCGACCATTACTCTGTCTGCTGCCTTGTACTGCATGCTTACCCATTCCTGAGCTGACCTGTCTGACTTCCCTTTACCTTGACCCTGGTGGGCTTCTTACTCCTTGACCACTCTGTCTGACTTCAACTATCCTGTCCTCTGTATTCTCAGACAAGCTCCAGGCATCTGTGTTCCTGAACAACATGTACAACTATACCTCAGGTTGGTTATTTGTTGAATCCCAGTGGGTAGCTGTTGATATCAGAGTTGTCATCCGGTGTGCGGGCTGGCTACTCTGGTCAGCACTAATCTGGCTTTGCAGCCAGCATCTTTAACTCTGCCTAGGTTGTAGCAAGGCAACCCAGAAAGCAGTCACCTCCAGCAAGCTTTGTACTCTAGTCTTTGCTCCCTAGCGTCTGGCCTACTGGGGCCTGCCGTGCAGTATACCTGTATTGTCTGTTGTGCTTTTATCATAGTATTTACATCAAATAGCAGTCTGTCATATCTTTGTGTGGAATCTACTTCAGAGTCTACCAGGCAGCCTACATTGGTTGCCTAGTCTGTCTGAACATTACAAGTATGCTCGCTCTGGGAAATGTGCTCATAAGGAAGCAAATGAAATAAAGAATTATCTTTAGAAAACGGATATAGGAACAATGATGCAAAGCAGCCCACACCAACTGCACCAGCAGGGGAAAAGTGAAAAATCCCAATTATTTAAACTGATCTTAAAAATTCTAGAGAGGTTTACAACTCATTGTGTCTTACAATGTTCATCTTGGGGTTTATTGGCAATTTTCTAGTAGTCAAGTACAGGTGCTAATTATTGTCAGAAGTGTAAATTGGAAGTTCTCAGCATAGTGTTTACATGTCTGTGGTTGAGGGGGAGGGATCACTGATAACAAGCTGAGCATCACTGGCTGATGGCCACATGGCATGGCCATTCTTTGTAGGTTGTAATAAGCATAACATCCATTGCCCTTAGGCCACTATCAACAACATTTTGCCTTCATATCTGGGTAAGCACAGGCTTCAAGTAGAATACAGTATTGGGTGCATTCATGCAAGGCTCCTATGGAAGTAGACAAAAGCCCTGGAGCTGCTCTTTGTGGCCACAACACAGAGCCTATTACCTGACAGAAGATTGTAGCTCAAAGCCATAAACTTTGTGGGTTGTGTTAGGGTTCACATCTCTTCACTAGTGTCTTTGGGAGCTGCAGTACAAGACTTTAAGTCTGGTAGTTTAGTCTCTCTCACACAGGGCCTGTGTTCTGCTCCCCTGATTATCCACTGGGACTCACAATGCAAACGTGGCTTCATCCACAGGTCTGATCCAGGGGATCACCTGCTGATAAGGTGCTATCCATGCAAGAATTTTAAGCATGAAACATGTGCACAAAATAAGATAAATTCTTGGTTTAGATATATCATTACATGTAGACCAGATGTGCTCTATTTCTTATCATTCCTAAATTATTTGCTCATCCCTGTTAATGACTCATTACTATGCATGTAAAAGTAGTATGACAACCTGCACTGTTGATTTTCCCACAAATTTACATGGTGCTTCTAACCCCCTGAATCCTAAAGACCTCCGGTACACATTACAGACCGCTAGCATTCAGTGGGTTAAAATCTCCATTAAAATCCATGTAAATTTGGATTTTCCGCCTATGGTGCTGCTGGTTTCCTCTAGAATTGCTCTTTTGTTTTCTGTATACACCCAAGTGCGATACGGATTACCTTCCAAGTTTATGTAATATTTTATACAACATTTGCACCAGATGAGTGCGCAACAGTTTGTGAAACATCTTGATACAAACCTCGCTGGGTTAAATGCTATGTATATCAAAGGGAATATACAGGTACAAATATGCACACTTCCATAAACTATTGTTGTTTTCACAGGCATAAAATGGGAAGTATGGGCTTATCAATGAATCATCTACTCACATTTTTTTTTTTAACTCCATGAATGTATTCTGGAGACTTATCTAGTATGAAAGCAATCTCTGGAAGACTGAGAAATTACATCAAAATGTGCAACAGTGCATCATCAACTGACAAATTACATCAACCCATGTCTATTTAAATCATACAAAAAGGACTGAAGTGTGATGGCTGTAATGCATATTGTTGCCAGGCACAACAGAGAGTGAGTTCGGAGAAGGGCAAAACAAATTCTTAAAGGTTACAATGTGGAAAGGCTAGACAGACTGATTAGTTTAATGCTATGAAAGAGGCGCCTACAAGGAGATCTGATTACTATATAGAGATGTATCCAAATCAAATACAAAGAATTCTCAAGGGAATGTTTTATTCCAAGGACTGTACAGATGACAAGTGTGCATGCCTTCAGATTACAGGGAAGGAGGGATCAGCTGCAGCACAGGAAGCAATGGGACAGTTCTGCAGCAAAGCAAATGCACAAAAAAAAATTGAACACAATTTAAAAAATATGCATAAACTTCACCATTTATTTACATGAGTATTATGTAAATATCATACATTCCTCCCAACCAAAAAGGGTATTCCACCTGCTGGGAGAGCCCTTACTGCAAAGTTATTACATCTCAACCGGTTTTATTAAATTGATAACAGTACCACAGAGGGCTTACCTGTGACCAGACCATTCTTCCATGGAACAGGACAGCCACCAGTGCCCTGGTTTACTTGGCTAAAAATGCCCCTCCCCCAATAAAGAGTTTGACAGTCTCCTTACAAGTTTTTATTCTCTTCCCTACATGTATGTGCTAATCACCTCTGTACCACCCCTGTACCATCTCAGCACCCCAACCCTGAATCTGGCTTCATGCTTCATTTTAACTCTTTGCGGTATGTGCTAATCACCTCTATACCACCCCTGTACCATCTCAGCACCCCAACCCTGAATCTGGCTTCATGCTTCATTTGAACTCTTTGTGGTATGTGATAATCACCTCTATACCACCCCTGTACCATCTCAGCACCCCAACCCTGAATCTGGCTTCATGCTTCATTTTAACTCTTTGTGGTATGTGCTAATCACCTCTATACCACCCCTGTACCATCTCAGCACCCCAACCCTGAATCTGGCTTCATGCTTCATTTTAACTCTTTGTGGTATGTGCTAATCTATCACCCTGATTCTGACTCTACACAGTCTTTCCTCCCCCACAACCCTCCTACATCTCTCTGTGTCTTCAATTCCTTATCAGCTGTTTTAAGGGAGTCACACCTGACTACACTCAGGGTAATCTATGTACATAATAGTTAGTAATTGGAAACAGATACTCATTCAGCCTCAGCATGGGGATCTCACCAGTTTAAATTCAGACACAGATAGGGGGAATTTCAAGGGGACCCACTACACCTGGGAGCAAAGTACACCGGAGCTAAAGTGCAGCAATAGTTAAACATGAGAGTTTGACAGGAGAGTGGACAGGAGAGTGGACAGGAAAGAATGACAGCTACTGCAGCACTTAAACCACAGGTAAGTAAACAAATAAGGAGTGAAATGGAACTAGAGATTAGATAAATATTACTAATATAACAGAGGAAGAGAGAGAGAGAAAAAAAAAAAAAAGAAAAAAAGAAAGGGAAAAAGATTTTTTTTTTTTTTTCACAATAATAAGAGGTTTCTGTCTACCTATATCTCCCCTAGTATCCTCCTCATGCATGCCAAAATGAATAGATTAATACTCACTGTTCTAACTATTCCACTAATAATACAGATTTACTCTCATCCTTGCAACCATGCCCCGCACCCTCACCATAACATAATAATTCATCATGGACTTCTGCATACATGTGCACTACCAACTGAATGCTGGTGGAGAGTACTAAAATCAAGCCCACCCAGCCCCAGCAATTATAGCAACAAACGCACCCTCTCACTATATGTTCACCGCAAACAACTCACTGCATTTTTATGCATATTTTTACTTGCCTTAGCAAATGATATAGAAACTAACCCTGGCCCTAAAGTAGAAATAAATGGCAACCTCCCCTTTAAAAAAGGTCTGTCATTTGTGCACTGCAACATACGCAGTATACTGCCCAAAATGGATGAACTAAAAGCATGGTGTTATGCATACAAACCAAAAATTCTTATTCTTAATGAATCCTGGTTATCCCCAAAAATTCCAGACACTGCTGTTGCCATAGATGGATACTCATGCTTTAGAAAAGACCGTGCAAAGCGAGGAGGAGGTGTAATCATTTACATACAGGAGCCAATAAACTTTACACTTCTAACGGACTCTCATAACTCTGATTCTTATGAATACATAGCTGGCAAAATTTGTCTTCCACACTCAAAACAAATCATAATTGTAGGCATCTACAGACCGCCAAATACCCCAGCACACACCGTATCAGACATAGCTCAACACCTAAAGGAGATTGCCACACAAAACAAGAAAAGCGAGTTGATGGTTCTTGGAGACTTTAATATTAATTGGCTTGATTCCAGGAATGAAAAATATTGTTCATTGTTTAAAGCACTGAACTTATCACAACAAATATCTTCCCCTACTCGCATAAATCTTAAAACATCCAACCATACCCTGCTAGACTGGATCCTCTCATCCTGCGCAAGCAGAATCCAAGATTCAGGTGTTCTAGCAAACGTGTTTAGTGATCACTCCATAGTTTACTGTGTCCGCAAAATAAAAACCAGTCAAATCAAATTTCAAAGTCATACTCACGAGATCATATAGAAAATTTAACCTTCAGTCCTTCCTAAATGATTTAAAAAATTGCTCATGGCATAGATTACATCTAATACCTGACCTTGATTCAGCGATTGACTTTTTTAACTCAGAATTCCTACAGGTCTGTAATACCCATGCCCCACTAAGAAAGGTCAGGGTCAGGGGGGCACATCTACCATGGGTCTCAGCTGACTTGATTCAATTATTCAGTTTCAGAGATTCATTATGGACAAAATTTAAACAAACTGGCTCCCCTCATGATCACACTATATATAGGCAAGTACGGAATACATGTACAAAACAAACAAAACTAGCAAAAGCACAATATTTTACTAACAACTTGGACAATAACATTTCAAAGCCAGCCAACTTTTGGAAGGTTATAAAAAACATCTACAATCCACCTAACCATTCTCACCCATCAAATATAACAATAGACAATGAAACCATACAGTGCCCCACAGCCATAGCCAATGCATTCAACAGCTACTTTGTTGGATGTGCCACCACACTGATTAAACAAAACAAAGGCCACTCTGAAGTTCCACCAAGTTCAGAACAGTCACTGGCACCTGCTGCCTGGTCCAACAGTGCAAATGAATTTAATTTCAGGCCAGTAAATGAAAGTGAAGTATATGATCACCTCCTCAACCCAAAACTGAAATCTCAATCGAGCCCTGACCAACTACCAGCAATTTTATTAAAGCTCAGTGCTATGGTCACAGCCCAACCGATAGCAACTCTAATTAATGCCTCTTTGACATCAGGATATATGCCCAAATCCTGGAAGGTGGCAAGAGTTGTACCTATCCACAAAAGTGGGGATAAAAATGTAGTATCAAATTACAGACCGATATCTCTCCTCCCCACTTTATCTAAAATCATAGAGAAATGTGTACATGTGCAACTACATAAATATTACCAACAGACCAGTTTCTTCACCCCTCTTCAATCAGGGTTTAGACCAAACCACTCAACAGTCACGTCTCTTCTAAAAGTAACCAATGATATCCAGACTGGCATGGAAAATGGTGAACTCACTGGAGCTATTTTCCTAGATTTCGCTAAGGCCTTTGACACAGTAGACCATAACAATCTTATCAGCAAACTCCATAACTCAGGATTGGGAAATAATTCTCTAAAATGGTTCCGATCCTATTTATCAGACAGAATGCAGTATGTGTCAGTTGCAAATGATGACTCCCATCCGCTCAAAGTAACAAGTGGAGTTCCCCAAGGCTCCATTCTTGGCCCTCTTCTATTTTCTCTTTTTATAAATGATTTGCCAAAGGTTTGCAAATAATCTTCAGTACACATGTATGCAGATGACACCATAATCTATGCTAAAAACTCTAGCATATCACAACTTGAAACCGAATTAAAACATGATTTCTACAAAGTGGAAAGATGGATAACACAGAACAAACTTTTCTTAAACACAGATAAAACAGTCACAATGATATTTGGCACAAAGCACAAACTGCGTAATCTCGACAATATTCACCTATCCATTGTGACAGAGTCTAATCGTAAATTGGCCACAGTAGACTCCTACAAATATCTTGGTATGTGGCTTGACCCTAACCTCAATTTTGGTCACCACATTGACAAATTAACCTCTAAACTTTATCCCAAAATAAGTACACTTTATAGAAACAAATTATGTTTAAGTACCCAGGTGAGAAAACGTATTGTACAACAGATGCTGCTGCCAGTCATAGACTATGGTGACGTAGTATATGCTCCAGCGCCAGAAATCCACCTCAGTAAACTTGACACTCTATATAATTCATTATGCCGCTTTATCCTCCAATGTGACTACATTACCCATCATTGTGACATGCTTAAAGAACTAAATTGGCTAACACACATCTTTCTTGCTTAGTACACAACCACTTCTCTGGAAAACTACCACAATACCTAAGCAGTATGCTCACCCCAGCTCTCCATACTAACTATAACCTCCGCTCCACTACTAACAACTCACTGCGTATACCACAATACAAGAAAGAAGCAGGAAGATCTGCCTTCTCCTTCAGAGCTCCAAAAATCTGGAACAATCTGCCGGAAATAATCACATCTGCACCCAGTCTAAAATCCTTAAAAGCAAATGTTTCTTTATATCTAAAAACAGTGTGTAACTTTAAATAATCCCATTATTTAATAAGTATGTATATTTCTGTATGTTTGTATATAATGTCTCACAATTAGTGTAAATATGTAACCTTTTACTGAAAACTATCCAGGACATACTTGAAAACGAGAGGAATCTAAATGTATTCTTCCTGGTAAAACATTTTATAAATAAATATTCAATACGTCGGAGGGCTCTCTAGCCTACTAGGTGTTAAAAGCATAATTTAACTCAATCAGGACACTTTATTGGTCCCACATGTTCCAGCTGGATTAACCCGGATTTTCTCCACTTTTTTTTTTTTTTAAGGCATGTGATGGAGGCCGTCAGAATGGAAACATTATAAACTACAATACAATTAATGTCTTGGCAAAAGGGACCCCAGCTTAAGGTTCTGAAAAACAAAGTGTGTTATAATTGTTTAAACTGCTGCTAAAAATTGGTGGATTTTTTAAATGTTCATAAATTTGGAACAGTTTATGGTTTCCAGATTTAAAAAGCTGTGAAGTCCTGATTTATGGTGGCATGCAGAGTAAGAACTGAATTTATATCTCTGTACCCAAGGGAAAGGAAGTCAGCCCCTCCCCTGGCCACACCCTCACTTCTATCAAGATTCTGCAGTTAAGCGCTTACTGTTGCCCGGCACAGAAAATAACCAGTTTAGTTTAACCCCTTGGGATGTGCAAACTCTCTGCTCCTTAAGGGTTAATAGAGGATTCAAATCTGCCATTACACTGAACTAGCAATGTTTATGTAATTTTTATATTTTGGTGGTACTTTAAGTGCCACCAACAAAAAGGTTAATGTCTTAAAAACAATTACAAATTTTTATTACAACACACAGTCAATGTTTTTATTCAATCTAGAATTAAGACCCTTATTGAATCTATTGGACCACCAGCTAGATCCCCGACTGTGTCCATGGAGGTTGTCTCTCACCTGTCATCCTTTACTCTGTACTCCTCCCCACCAGTCTTCTCTTTCCACCTAACACTTACCTATGTCTGCTTCTCACTTTCCACCCTACCCTTCTCCCCCCTATTCCTGACTTATCTTCCCTTCTAGTTCCCTTTACTCAACAACTCTCATTCCCCTTCCACCCCCTTTGTCTTGTTGGCCCCTTCCCAATGTAACCCCCATGACTGCCCCCCCATTATACACTCTCTCATGGCTCACTGATGAGGACCTTGAGCCGGCACCAATGCCTTCCCACTGTTTACACAGCTACATCAAGGCCAACTTCGTACCCTACACACAACAAGATCAGTTCCCCTGCAGACCCTTCCATTCCAAAGCAACAAAACCCATTACTCCCTTGTCCCAGCCTCCTTTTCCCCTCCCTCTGCCTTCTCCCCCTTACCATCTTTCTGGCACTCCACTATTCCGTTTCATCTTCCTATTCCAACATTTCTGTCTAAACAATGATTTAATCCCACTTCCTGGCCTTCAGCCATTCTTACCATCCCCTTTCCTCTCTCACCCCACCCTCTTCCAGTAGATTAGTTTCACCACTGTTTTACTGTTGAATATGATGGATTTCTACATTTATTTGTCCAAAAAAAAAAAAAAAACAGGGAAAAATCCCCAAAAAAGTGGGTCTAATAAGGGCACATAATGATAAACTGTAGCACCTAAGTGGATCTACCTGTCATAATAAAGTCTGGGAATAGTATCAAACATAACTTTTATTGTAAACATCAAAATAAAATTTGTTGTGGATTAATAGAAAAACAATTACCACTTCCTTATGTGTCCCATGTGATTCCCAAAAGCGATTTGCTCTTGAAAATATATTCGCTGCAACTCTTATGACTTGCTATCACTTATGAGAGAGCCATCTTCCCTTCTTGCTATACAGTAGTCTTTCTTTCTAGCTATAAAATAGGATTTTAGTCTTACCTGTTAAATCCTTTTCTCTTAGTTGGGGTAGGCGACCTGCCCCTTTAAGTAAGACAGGAAACTTTCTTGAATAAGTAGTGCTGGGTGGAGTCTACCTTCCCTCTCAGCCTGCAGTAGCCAATAATCTCCAGTTAGATCGATGACACTAACTACTGACTAGATAGCCAAAGGGAAAAGAAGACTCCTGTGAGTGTGAACCCGAAAGGACTCCCATGTTCTGCCACAGGAGAGCCAAGCATGGTCCCTTGACAGGGTGGGAGACCAGTAACCTATATGGACTAAGAAAATGATTTAACAGGTAAGACTAAAATCCTATTTTCTCTGTCGTCCAATATAGCTTACTGGTAACTTTGGGATGTCCAACCAATGAGCTCCCTGAGGTGGGAAGTAAGGCAAGGACCAGGCGCAGTGCCCCCAAAGTCACCAGAGCATACATGAAGCTAAACAGATTATACACAGCCCTCTAAAAATAAAGTGTCAACGGACATGAAAACCGGTGTAAACACACCAGAAACTGTAACACAGCACGCTGAACTAGAGCCAACAGGGCTCAACAGTTAAGGAGTACTAAAGGTACAAAAGCAGGATGCAAGGAAGTAACAGCTGCGGAAAAGATTGACTTTAACAAGGCGTCAATCTTCCTATATCTGTCCAATCCTTGAGAACAGATGCATCCGCCACTGGCAGAGCAGTGGACTTGGAGAGTCTAGAAACCGGGGCATCCACCTTAGGAGGTTTAGCCCACTGTACCAAAGCCGCTTCAGAGAAGCGATACAATTTAGCAAATTTTCTAGACACAGCAAGCTTCTTGTCAGGAAGCTTCCACTCATCCAAGACCAGACGGTCAAGAGTGGGATTGGGAGGAAAACAGGTAGACTGCGTCTTAGGCTCCTGAAACACATCAGAAGGGTCCTTGGTATCTTCAGATGCCAAGGGAATATTCAAAGTAGTGAGGACAGCCCTGATCAGGCCCTCAGCAGAGGGGTCCGGGTCAGCCTCAAATGGGTCCCCAAAAAACTGGGAAGACACCTCCACAGAATTACCCTCATCATCTGAATCCATTAAGAGTTCCTCTTCAGATGAATCAAACACATCAGGTATCCCCTGCGGTTTAGGCAGGGATGATCTGATGGATACAGGGGGTTGCCAAACCCTGAAAGACCCCACTCAGCTGAGATGTTAACAGTTGTAAGGTAGACTTTAAATCTTTAGTAGCAGCCATAAACTCCTGTAACCAAGTTGGCTCTAATACCTGGCTGGAGGTCCCTAGAGGTGACTCAGGGGCAGCAGCGCATGTAGGGCATAAATGACCTGAGTATTCTCTAGGTAACCCTGATTGACACAAGGAGCAATGCACAATGGGAGTCACAGACGTCCCAGGGTCCCTAGTCTTAGGCCTAGCCCCAAGTTCAGACAGATTAGACATTCTCACAGTGTTACAAATGTCTCAATATATCTGGTATACACTAAATAGTGTTTAAGATTAAAATTTCACCCCCAGAAATCGCTAAAATGCATGTATCTGGCATGCGAAGGGTTAATCAGCTGAGGAGAGAAGGAAAGCTCCAGCCTTGCGTAGGATACTCATGAAAGGATGAAGGAAAATGGAGACTGCAATGGGAGCCAATCAGTAACAAGCGCGCAAAGCAAGCGCTCATGGGAAATGTAGTTTCCCTGTATAAGTACCCCAAACAGTGCTGGAAGCCCCCCGAGCCTACCAAAACACTCAGAACATGAACCGGATCATAGAACAATGGTAGACAAACAAAATGAGCCATCTCTGAAGTCACTACGATGAGCGGTTGCAGAGATATGTCCCAAACAGTAAAGTCTCATAGAGGTGAATGGAGCATGGTGTCTATGCGGTAAAATACAAATTTTACAAAATTTACACGGAGGTAAATAATTAGCAAAAAATTATTGCAAAATAGTTTTTTTTTAAAAGACACAGTAAGTGGCCCTTTTTGTTTAACTATGTCTATAATCATGATAATATGCAGGTCTCTCATGTAGCCTGTAGTGGGGGTGGGAAAGCCCTATAAAAGGGGAATGGTGGAGGTGATCCACTCCTTTAGGGTCTCCTCTCAGTCACTGAAAACAATTTCTTATCACGAATATATGAGATTGTATTTTCTTTGTGCTTTTAACCAAGTGTTTTGAAACTTGATGCATTTCCTTCAGTATTTAAGGTCAATTTTACACTTTGATAGGGATGGTAATATGTATTGGATAGGACTCACTTAAGAAGGGGTATCTTGGTGAGGTTAGAGAGCTAAACAAATAAAAATATCCTATACAATTTGCTAAAGTTTTCAGAAGCTGTCATGCGCAGTACAGTTGGCTGCGTGCGCTGCAGTCATGTGAAGTAGAGACTGCCCACGACAGAGAGGACTACTGTCTGAATTCGGAGTGGCCCGCTCCATTATCAGCCGCGCATGACTGCACCGCGGCCGTTGCTGGGTGGCACTGTGGCCCATGTACATGGGCTCTTCAACTAGTAATTTTATAATGAAAAATAATAACCTAAGAGAATAAGGCATCAAAAGCAGCAACCTAGGTAAAAACTAAAGCAAAAAACAAATCTGTGCTTCTCCATACAACTTACCCAAATATGAACCCCGTGTAGAGCATTTATTATACTGGCGTGTAAACTAACGTTCAAAAAAAAAAAAATGACAATTTTGTTGCATAGTTTGGCATGCCGATATAATAAATGCTCTACACGGGGTTCACACTTGGGTAATTTATATGGAGAAGCACAGGTTTGTTTTTTACCTAGGTTGGTGACTTAGAGAATCCCCTCTTTCCTTGCTGCTTTACACGCCTTATTCTCTTGGGTTATTATTTTTCATTATATAATTACATGTGTAATATATATATGAGCTAGAGCTGTGAGTTTCTTCTACTTCTTCATTTTTTAATTTGTATTAGGTCCATATGTGGAAGTTGGGTTGTTGCAAAATTGACCTACTTTTTCTTAGCATATCAGCCTAACTCCTGACATTACAACCAGTGTTGCTCTTGACAGATGAGGGTTATGGGGCAATTACTTTATCTCTTACCAGTTTTACTCTCAGTTAATATTATGTTACTGTCTGCTCCAGTGATGTGTGTTAAACTCTTGGGGGCCAGCGGAGTGAACAGCATATTTCAAAGCACCCTTCTGGTCCTCAAGAGGTTAATAAACAAATGAATATTAATAGAGTAAAGCTGTGGGGAAAATTTTAAGAAGACAGATGCAAGATGATTCTATCTTTAAAACAGACTGTGAATAAGAAGCTCTTGTTAGGATGAAAATGTGTTTAGAATAGAGCATTTAATAAGTTCAAATAGCTCAAGGAATGGTTCCTTCAGCACAAAATCCTGGCTGAGCTGTCTATTAACCCATATACTGTTTCTTGTTTATGGATGAGTTCAGGACTTGAATTATCAAAGAGAATCCCTGTGCTGCAAAGATACAGTCCAGACATTACAAGAGCTACGAATCACCTTGGATGCTTACATTACGTTACATGATCAATTATGTCTAAGAAATCAGAGCATTAAGACTGATGGATGCTATAGACATCTCAAAAGCAATTATTTGTAATGCACAGGAGTTATGTGCAGAATGAAACAAATGTAAAGACTATTAGAGGAAAAAAATTACAAAAGTGCAGCAGCAAAATCACAAAACAAAAAACATGATTGCCAGGCAGCAAAGAAAATACCAAAGCAAATCTATTTCCAGTCAGCAGAGGGCGCCATCCAACCATCTCAGTTGCAAGTGCACATCAGTCTAAAGTCTATTTTAGTACATTCTATTCCTATAGCAATTGCTCTACAAAATGGGACTTAAGCATAAAAGCAACTTGGAGCTATTCTGGGGCAATCCAACTGCACTACAGAGGTCAAATACAAATATAAAAATTGTCCACTTATTTAAATTTGTCTTTCAACACATTGAATCCTAGAGATAGCTTTGTAGCCTCACAGTGCAGATGGTTTGCCCCTGAATGGTTTTATTTTGCCTTTATCACTTTGATTGCCAGAGGGGTGCACAAAGCATTGTGTTGCATAGCCCTTCAGCATTGAAAGGGTTAACCAGAAGGCCCAATGCCTATTGTTAAGGGTAAATATAGTATAAACAGCAGGTGAAGGGGTACATTCACAGGTTTATACAATATAACCCACAATGTCATGTCAGATGTTCTAGTTATGGATCCCAGAGTTGCCAGCAGCCCGTTACACTGCCAATTCTGGTGGAATCCAAATGGTTAAGCAAATTACGCAGCTCAGATCTGTATAACACTGCTCATAAGGTATTTTAGTTATGTCTATTTAGGTTGTAAAGCAAAATCCCAAAAAACAAAACAGGAAAAATAAAGAATAGCACACTAATAACATGCAAACATAACTTATTTCCTCCATTGAGGACCAGAGGGCTGTGCAACACAGATCATTAACCCTTTGAGTGCCAGAGGGGCACGCAAAGCAATGTGTTGCGTGCCCCTCTGGCACTCAAAGGGTTAAGGGATTACAAATCACTTTATTTTGTGTATTATTGTTAAATTGGGCCTGTGCGCTAAAGCACATGAATTAAATCTACCTTAGACTGTAAGTACCTCTCCTACAAAATGTTCTGTTCTCTGTGGGGACACAAGTTATAAGGAACACTACAGCACCGACAGAAACTATATTAAGCCTTAAGTGCCAAGTTACCCATCTTTATGAACACATTTTTATTTCTTAATTCAAAGCATTCATTGCCATCATTAGCAGGTAAACAAAGAACTGAATTCCATTGCAGCTGGCAACTATCACTGGTTTTTATCTACACATTTACCCATAGATTTCAACAGCAATCTGTGACGCAAATAAGTGATAAAATCTAGAATATGCAAAGGAATGTAGGCCATAACTTAAACAATACAATGTGGTCATATGACAATCTCAAAATGCCAGCAAATCATCAGTGCTCTGTCTAGAACAGCAAATGTCTAAAGAAGAAAGAATCACGGGAAAACAAGCCAGGACATACACTAATCAGCTGGAATGGCGTTAACCCTTTGAGTGCCAGAGTGATACGCAACACATTGAGAAGCAACGCGTTGTGTACCCCACTGGCACTCAAAGGGTTAAGAGACAGGTACAAATTAGATGTACAGGCCCAGCCAGGCAGTTTTGGTCAATGCCAGACTCTGAATATGGTACTTTGGTTAACTAAAACATGAAGGCCCCTTATGAATTTAACTATTTGGCCACCGTGGGTGTCAGATATAATTTCTGTTTAGTGCATAACAGGCCCTCATACCCCTTTTGGGAATTCATACAGTAGCCATAAAACATCAGTGTCCCCCTGTACCCTGAGACAAGTATGTGAACTGTTTCAGCTCTTTAGTAGCCATGACATATAGGTAAGAAGGTCATATCACATGAGCTGGTCTCTGCTGCGATTAGGACCCTGGACAGGGACTTTGAAGGAGAAGCCTGCAGGAGTTAGAGAATCTGCACAGTAACTGCTAAGGGGCACACAACATATGTCTACACTACCAGAATGTCTTGCAAGTCTTATTCTATGTTTTACCATTGATATTACATACTACTTTTAACCCTTTGAGTGTAAGAGGAGTATCCAATGCAATGCTTTGCAAAAGGGTTGGATAACCCTCTGGCACAAAAAAAGATTAAGGCCTCAGGTTCCAATGAAAAGTGAAGCTACAGGGCAACCAAACTGCATCACAGGAGAAGAATACATGTTCCCATTTATTTCACGGTGTCTTTTAACCTCCTGAATGTTACAGAAGCTTCTAATATATTGTAAAAGCAATGCCATTCGAGGGACAAAAAGTCCAATTTATATCACTGGAAATTTTATCTGTCCCCTCTGGTGCTGTTGGTTTGTCCCAGAATAACGCTTCACCTCTTAACCCTTTATGGACTAGAAGGTGCACAACACTTTGTAATGCACCACGCATCTCTCTGGTCCTTAAACCTTTTCCAGAGATTGTAGTTAGTGGAAATGTTTGAAGTTACTTGTGGTAGGTATAAGACACCCTCATATTGTTTTAATCTACAGCTATCCCTTGATTTCCTTACCACACATTCATCCATAGGTTTCATCCACATAAGGGCTTCCTGATATCATCAGAATGGTCTCCATTGATTAACATCCCCACCTCCCCAACAAGAACAGCGGGGTCAGCAATGGACTGCAAAGCAATGAATGTGTATACCCCTGGCCCTCAATGGGTTAACTAGTTTACTCTAAACATCTAATTTTAGGTTAAACAAACATTGTGCATCATTTCATAGTGTTATAGTAATTTATTAATGGCACTCCGTATTAGTGTATAGTAGCTCTTTCTATATGTATATTTTTGTGTGTGCGTGTGTGTGCATGTATGTATATGCATGTGTCCGTATGCGTGTGCATGCATATGCATGTGTAAATAAATTATAAAACAAACACACACCAAGTTGGAGACCTGTGTACTGCTGCCATCCTATTCTTATTTTATTGAAGACTGTACTTTCCAGATTCCAAAAAGTAATAATGTAAATAAATAGGAGTGGATCACTGAAATAGACTTCTAGCAGACTGTAAGCAAAGGCTGAAGTAGTAAGGTGGGGTAGACAAATGATGGCCCTCCAGCTGTTGGGAACTACAATTCCATTATCTAGTTGGGAATAATGCGAGTTGTAGTCTCAAATAACGAAAATGTCTAGCAGTTGCATAACCCTGCAGTAAGTGTATTTGAGTCATGAAGCTATAAAATAAGTAACAAATTTAACAAATCGCATGGGCCACAGCCTTCTTCGAAGTCTCACTATTCTGCATTTCTATGTTTGTGTGACCTGAAGTGAAGCAGGATAACATGGAGTTTGGAAATTCCACAAAACCATCATACTCCTGTGGAATCTCATCTGTGCTTGTCAGTTAACCCTTTAATGTTTACACTCAAAAGAAGCTCATCTTGCGTATCCAAAACACTATTGCAATGGCATGTTTTATACTCTTTAAGCAGGGACAGTAAACTATGGAACATTTGCAGAACCAATGGAAGAGCAATGGGACAGCGCTACAGAGGACATATAACAACTCCAATTAATTTAATTGGGTGCCTAAACCCATCAATGCTAGGGGACTCCAGTACATTTCTTTGCAATCAATCTGAAACCTCTCTAGCATTCAAAAGGTTAAAAGCTCCATTCAAATCAAAGAAATTTGTTGAATTTCAGTTTCATATCCAGTGGTACAATAGGCTTGCTCTGGAATTGCTCCTCTTTTGCATTCTTCATATGCCCTGTATTGTAAACTTACTGCATGGCCACTCTAGCCAAATGTTAATACGGTGTTAAGTTTGGTACAGGCCTCCGCATAGGTCACATACCTCATGCTAGCTAGATGATCTATTTATAAATCTGTGACAAGAATCTGGGTATAAACAGTCCGTCACAGGTCCTGAATAAAAGGAACAACTTGTCTATATACATAATATACAAAGAAGATCTATGAGCACCACTGGAAATAAGTTGTATAATGAAGAATAAAAACTATGCATGTTCGTCTTACATAAATGGCTTTTCTGGTATCATTCATGTATACCATTTGATTTCCTCATTCAAAGCACACAACCTGTTTACACATGTCACAACTACAAGAGGATAACATTAAATGTTTCCATGACAATTCTACATTCTTAAACTTTTATTGAATTACATGCCAAACAATTCACTCTGTGCCTAAGTTAATTTGTCTTCATCTGCTTGAGCTATTTCTAAATCTGTTCCTGATTATTGAAACAGCTTAGAGCAACAGGAACTTCAAAGTGCAAACAGAATTTCGGAAGGAAATCATCTGGCTGCAGTGGTGGGCAGAACTGTGTTGATGAAGTCTAATGCACTAGAAACCTTGGTCTGCAATCAAACACAAAGGTCTATGCATCACTGATCTGTACTGGAGAGCTTAAATTGTATCAACTGGTGGCCCTTCTAAAACAGAGGATATGTTTAAAGACATGTGTGGATCAATGCTAGGGCTAAACAGCTAAAAAATATTGATAAATAAATACTTTGAATTGTTTATTTCTGTTCTTCAAAACAGACTGCAGGTACAAGGTTTGGCTGAAATTAAAGGCCTAAAGATGATCCTGCACCTTACTACTGGACAGACTGTGGGTACAGCTCTGCACCGCAGTCTGTCACTCTTCCTCTGCTCCCTCCCACATAGCGTCTGGATCCAGCCTCCTCCGAGGATCTCACTGTGTAAGCTGGAGTGCTCTCATTGGCCAGAGAGTGCTCCAGCTTACAAATAGAAATCCTACATCATCGGAGGAGGCTGGATTGAGACGCTACATGGGAGGAAGCAGAGGAAGAGTGACAGACTGCGGTGCAGAGCTGTACCTGCAGTCTGTCCAGAAGTAAGGTCCAGGATCATCTTTATACCTTTAATTTTAGCCAAACCTTGATTATTTTTTTTTTTTTAAATTACAAAAGTATTCCAGCTAGTTGCTCTATTTAGTTTTTACCCAAACTTGTACAGGGGTGATAGTTCCCCTTTAAAAAACATTGTCTGCTGGTTTGTCCTGAGCCGAGAATCACTGGGTTGGAAACGCTGTATCACTAAAAGAAGGAACGGGAGAACCACCAGCCATGTATACAAAATAAACCCTTTGAGTGACAGAGAGGTATCCAATGTATTGGTCACCTCTCTGGCACTCAAAGGGTTATAAAAAAAGAAAGGGAGCAAGAAGAGTATGTAATACTAGTAAAACTTTTGTTATATTTAAAAATCCCTATTCCTTTAACCCCTTGAATGCTCGAGAGGCCTCTAACGCATGGTTTCACTATGAATCAGAGACTTCTCTAGCATTAGGTGTTTAGAAGTTCCTTTTAAAGAGCGGGAATTTGCATTGCTGTATAAGGGTCCAGTTATTTTACCTCAGAACTGCTGGCTTTTGTTTTTATACAGATCCCCAGTGTCTCAGAAGCATCTGATGCCAATGCTCAAGGTTAAGGTTAGCGTAAAGAAAAGACGGACAGTAAATATTTTCATGTATGTCAAATCAGATATAACGAAGTGTTCAACATTTTTTCCCAGTTTACTGTGCCAAAATGCTTGTGAGAATTTGTCAGAGATTAAAGGACAGTTACAATTAATAGGAAAAACATATAGCAGTTTTCTTCCTTCTTAGACAAACATGGGTACTCCCCACTGCTATGAAATATCTAATTAAAAAGTTATAGCTGATAGCAGCTCAGACTTGGATTTTTTTATTTATTTTTTTTTTAGGCGCAAGACACCCATGATCTGAAATTTTATGGTGGTGCTGTTGTTGCAGCAATTTATAAGAAGCTATAGTCAATAGACCATTAATCTCCAGAGAATGCTATAGCAACAGCACCACTTTAAATTTCAGGTAATTGGTGATACTGCAATCTTTTTTGAGCTGCTATAAAGAACCTTGCACTTTTCATGTACTCTGCTAAGAAAAAACAATTCATCTTAATCACTTTTCAACATTTATATCAATGATTATTATTAGAAAAAAAAAAATCAAAAAAGTTCTCTCTCTGCAACAAACAGGCAAGCATTCAATCATATTAAGTGCTGGGGATTGAAGATTAGCAGAGAGGTTTTCAGCACAATTAGAAGACAAACGAGTCTGCTGGTAATGAATTTCTGTGGGGGAAAAATCTTATCTATTGAACGTACAAAAACACGGATCACACTTTGTGATGAAGAATTGAGTAATTATGGGACAAACTATCTGCTTCTTTGGGAACACTAAATATCCCCACTACTTTAAATGGCCATCAGTGAATTGCAAGACCTATCATACAAGGGGTTAAATGTTCAGTTAAATCAGTGGGAGTTTTGGAAATGTGTATTTTTCCCTGAATCCAACCAGAGTGAAGGCAACAAGCCATACCTCAATTGTACATACGACCTTATGTATAAAGGAAAATTAGAACAATTATGCAGGAAACCAACGGTACCACAGAGGACAAATAGTTCTCATAATTTCTACTCATTTAACCCTTTGAGTGCCAGAGGGGTGCCCATTGGACACCTCTCTGGCACTCAAAGGGTTAAATAAAACTTTTCACCTTACATGCAAAGTGGTTAAACCTCCCACTGCAATCATTGCACATTTAATTTGTTTCATATAATGCTGGGGATCTGCTGCAGATTTGCTGCACTTTACCTTATACATAAGGCCCATATATTTACATTTTTTTCTTCCATTCGCACTGCTTTATTCTTTCATAAAGAATTTTTTTTTTATGAGCATCTGCGGAGAATCTGAATCACTACAGAATCGGTCCACCCAAGGACGTGCAATTCATTATCAATCTTTTATACAGCCTGCAATGAAGCAGGCTACAGCTGTGGTTCTCATCCTGGACTGGAACTGCATGGTTTTCTGAATGAAAACCAGTGATTTCATAACAGATGCAGGTACTGACAGACCGAGGAACAAGGCTGGGGTGGTACAGTGTAATTGGGTTCTGTGACTTCCAGTGCATGCGTGAACATTTCAAGCAGTGCCATTTTGTGTGTACAGTCATGGTAATAAGCGCTATGGGTCATTTTCACTAAGCTAAACAGGTGCAGTTGTGCAGCAAACCAAATGCACCTTCGAAGACTAATAGAAAATCCCAGTCACCAATTGTTTTAATGGAGATAAACCATTTGAGTACTAGACAGGTCTATAACACATTACTTTGCAATGTGTTGGAGAACTGTAGCATTAAAGGAATTAAAAGGCCAACTTACATTGTAGGAAATAGTGAACACAACCCCATCAAAGAAATAAATATCAGACAAAAGTGCCTGGTAACCATTGCTTGAATCAATTTTAGATTAATAATGTATCCAATTTACAGTACATTGAGCACTGGCATGTTATATTTGCAACCAATCACAAGCCAAGGCAAGACTTTGTTAGTTATCTGTCAATTTAGTGCTAATGAAGGCCAGCAACACATGCAGAGAGGAAAACCGCCGCTTTGATTAGACTTTCAGATAGAAAAGTTCCCCAAATAAAACTGCCACTCAAAGTAAAATTGATTCATTTTTCTATAAATAATCCGCTGCCATTTGTCTCATCACTCACCGATTCCACATGCTGTCTGAGAGTTTGTCAAAATCGTATGTGTATATTTAGCCAAGTAAGAAAAAAATAAACAGTGTAAAAAGACTAAATGTAATTTTTTATGAGAAGCCCAAGAGCAAATATGTTGACTCATAAAATATACACACACACACTATAGTGCGTATCAGTCCAAAATCAGAAACATCCTGCCAGTTGCTCGCTCATTAATAAAACATGGCACATAAATATAGATGAAGCCTTTTCTCCAAAACAGATGCTCAAAGAGGACGAATGGTCCCCATCATTAAATGGAACGTGCACATGTGCCCCTCTAATTACCACAACATCAGTGACAGACTTGTGGGGCCCTATGTTCAAAAGCACTTAGGAGCAAACCAACTGCACAGCAGGGAACAAATAAACAATGTTCAAAAGATAATTAATAGAGTTCTGGGGTAAACCAATGGCATGATAAGGGAGGAAAAACGTCCATCAATTTACATAGTGCTTTTAACCCCTTGGATGCTAGTGATCACCAATGAATAGCTTTACAATGCCTCTTAACCCCTTTGAGTGCCAGAGGGGTACACAATGCATTGAAAAGAAATGTGCTACATACCCTTCTGGCAATCAAAGGGCTTAAAATCCCTATTTAGAGCAATTGAAAGTTGGGAAATCTTTATTTCTCCCCTGTAGGAATACCTAGGAACTCTCCAAATCTGCCCCAGAGACTCCAGTTTTCAGAATGAATTACTGGGTCTCCAGAGACAGAGGCAGATTCTCCGGTAACCCACCTACATTCCCACCCATTCCACCCACTGCTCCTCCCACTTCCCTGCCCCTTTAAGTGCAAACCTCACCTCTTAACCCGCCAACTCTATATCACTCCAAATAAGCCACTTCCACATTATGACACAAATAGGGTCATTTGGACACTCCCATCCCCAGCCTGTTGTGCTTCTCAGTGGGCCATGGATGGGCACATGGTTTGCTCCAGAACGTCTTCGCTTTCTCTGAACATAAAGTCACAAGTTTTTTTAACCCCTTAAGGACCGGGAAAATCTGAGGTTGTTTTCCCTTAAGGACCGGAACAATTCTGACCTTTTTGACTATGTCTTTGTTCAACAGTGTTTTCCCTCTTAGGCTTTTATCCCACCCTCATAAATTATATACTGTTTTTTAAGCACAAATAGGGCTCTCTTTTGATACCCCACATATATGGATAACCCACCATTTACTTTATGAAAACTGAAAAAAAATTAAAAAAAAAAAAAAAAAAAAAAAAAAAAAAAGTAAAAAAAACACCATTTTTGATTTTCTCTTGGGATCAATTGGTCACAAAGGGTTAAATTTTTATGGAGACTGCATTAAAAGTATGACCGGTCCGTCATACCTACAAAATGCGCAGTTTAAAGTGGCCACTGTCCCCCCTGGGTGAAAATCCCCATGTCCCTTTTTCCCACCCTATTTTGACACTTTTTTATCCCTGACATTTGGTGGTGTGTATAAGTGTATTACATGGCTCCACAAGAATCACACTTGCAATATTGTTTAATTATGTTTTTTTTTTTTTTTTTTTTAAATAAAATAAAAAATTTTTGTAAAAAAAAAAAAAAAAAAAAAAAAAGTGTGTTGTGTTTTTTTGTTTTTTTTTTTAAAAATAAGTAAATAATTGCAGGTAAAAAATTGACCTGCATTTAGCCAGCCTCATGCACCAGCAGTGAAGGGGTTAATACCCCTAGCTGCTGTATTTTATTTTGCCACTAGGTGTCTCCTTCTCTACTTCTCTCTCCCTTACTTTGATAGTAAGGGAGACAGACGTAGACTAGACACTCGGAGTCAGCATGCTTTGCATGCTGACTCTATTTGTCAGAATGCCGGTACATGTGATCGCTGGTACGGCGATCGCATGAACCAGCAAAGGCAAGAAGGGCTGAGACTGAACGCCCCAGTCTCGGAGCGTTCAGTCTCAGCCTGGAATTCATGATAGCAGCGTGCACGGAGGCACGCTGCTATCATTTAAGCCATGACGGACCTGGTCCGTCATGGGTCCTTAAGTGGATTGCAACCCATGACGGTCCAGGTCCGTCATGGGTCCTTAAGGGGTTAATCCTTTTACTGCTAGATGTTTGCAATACATTACAAAGCAATATGATGGAGACTACTCTAGCGTGCAAAGGGTTAAACTCAACAAGAATTTAGGGAAACTAATGCGTGAGTGGGTGTCCTGTAACAGACGTAACATGTATAACAACAGAAAACAGCACACATCAGAATCACACACGTTACTGAATCCATAGCATGTCAGAGAAGTCCATTCAGTGCTGAAATGAGGGCAAAGATATGGAGTGCGTTCATGAACTGAAAGCTGGGTACAATTACAAGACAACAGCAGGCACCACACTAACTGAACCGTAATTCATGGGGCTGGAGAGCTAAAAATGTACTGTGGAGCGCTGATCTATTTCAGGACAAACTGAAATTCTCAATGAGTTAAACTGGAATTATATCCCCATGAATGCTAGAGATGTCTCTAACGCAATGCTAAGCAATGCACTGCAGACACACCTCTAAAAGTTAAGAACCCAATCGAAATCAAAGGGATGTTTTTCCTTTTTATTGTCCCTAAAGGTGCAGATCATTTGCCCCAGAACTGCACCTCTTTAGCTTCCAGAATAAAAGGCCTGGCATCAAATTTACAGAAACCAACTGAAGCCAAGGGGAGTATGTACACAGGTGTACATCTTATACAATAATTCACTAAGGATGTTTGTCAGAAGCAGTCATGCGCAGTAGAGACGGCTGCACGCGCTGCAGTCATGAGCAGTACAAGTAGCCCGTGCCGTGGCTGATACAGAGCAGGGCGCTGAGAATTCAGACAGGAGTCCTCTCTGCGCACCTTCCTGGGACCAAGCGGTCCAGGAAGGTGCGCAGAGAGGACGCCGGTCTGAATGCTGAGTGCCCCGCTCCATATCAGCCACAGCATGGGCAGTTTGCACTGAGCATGACTGCAGCTCTGCCAGTGTTAGCACGTGTACACGGTCTTTAAAACTAGTGCAATTAATATTTAGGAGCCCTGGCTCCCAGGCCCCTGGGATTTCTCTCTCTCTGCTGAACAGAGGCCATTGCTTTTTGTATGCAGGAGCTAGTGATTGGATGGATGGCCAATACATTAGTCATGTGGCCACAATATACAGTAGATTTCCTGAATACATATATGTCTACATGCAAATCCATAAACAGTACTATAAAACAATCCCTTAAATGTTACACGTATCGTGAAAGCATTATTTTGCAATGCAATGGAGACATCTCTAGCATTCAAGGGGTTAAAAGACCCATTTATATCAATAGGAAATTGGGGATGAATACCCAATAATACATTTAGTTTGTTCCTTTTTAGCTTAATAAATAAAACCACATGTACTTTACATATCCATTGGTTAGGGGGCAGCACTGAACCTTACCATCTTCCTCAGCAAGCTCTTTCCACCACTAAAACCCCCACTGTCACCAATCAGCCCAATACCACAACATCCGACCAGTTATCAGCTCATACCAACCACTGTCCCTAATCTTGTCCATCTGGCAGCATTTTCTACCAGAGAAAACAAACTTCACTCTGCCATCCTCCCCCACATCTCCCCCCTTTAATCAGGCTACAGGATTCTCTGGGGACCATCTGTGCACTGAGGAAATTAGGACAGGCCTTGCACTCCTATGAAAAGGTGTAATCACCAGTACTGGACTACCTGGGGGGGGGGGGCACACATACCTCCCTTTATCCCCAGCCAGCAAGGTAGTGATGATGGGAAATGTAGTCCACAATAGATACTCTGGTAGCCTACCCCCTAATACAGAGTGCTTCTGAGGAAAGCTGTTCAGTCTTCCCTTCCCAATTCTACCTACCCTCTGACAGCTAGAAAAAACATCTGCCTGCTGACTGACTGAAATAGGACCACAGTTGCTGCAGAGCCTCTTTAAGCCTTCAGAGAACTACAGTACTTTGTTTTTACCTTTGTTAAACAGTACAGAGAAAATGATCTAACCTGCACACTTCACTGACATTCAAAGTGTTACAAGTGGAGCACCATCTCTTGACACTGGTAAACATAATAATTTGTATTGGGGAATGGAATACACAAACACGCATGTGGAACCCATTAAACTAAAATTAACGAAGCTGTATATAAGATTGCAGGGTGGGAAATTCTTAAAATATTGTTTGTGATATTTTATGTTTAAAGTTGACCCTCTCACCATAGAACAACACTTGCCATTTTAAAAGCACTATAAAAAACACCTATATGTTGTATTAGTTCTTTTTATTTAGAAAACTAGTTTGAGTTCGTTTTATAGGTTATGCAAGAGACAAGCCTTGTAGGCACTTCCTGCCTTATCCCTACACTTTCTCCCCACCCACTACCACTTCACCATTTCACTGCTAATGGAGGTGGGTAATGAAAGCTGTGAATATGCAGTGAATGGTGAGGTAATGTAGGGCTAAGATAGGAACTGCTTGCACAACATGTTTTAATTAACATAATGTATAAATGCAAATAGATGAAAAAACTAGTTTCTAAATAAATACAACATACATGTGATTTTGAAATCTCTCTCAAAATCACCAAACTTGTTTTTAGTGACTGTGTCCCTTCCTGATAAATTTTCACTTTGTGGTAAAAGTTATATAGTTATATATGATTAGTGGGGATACCTGGTTACTTTCTTGGAGAATTCTTTTCTTGCCTTCATAGGTCAGAACCATTGATGTGGAGGCACTGCTGGACTCGTCTCTGTCCAATTTACTTGTCTCTCTATGCAGAGACTCAGGGTTTCTGAAGATTCCCAGTAGGCAGTAGTTACACCTGTGCCACAATAAGGAACCCATAGGAATAGCGTGCTGCACTGGATCGGTTTGTGTATTCTCCAAGGTAAAAATAAATACATATAATTGTAGTGGATGTTCAAAACCAATTCCTTTTTCCAAAGAATTTAGCTGAAAGGATGTTTGAATTACACAACCCTCAAAATAACCGCACAATATGGTGCATATGCACAAAGAAAAAAGTGGGATGGATAGTGGGGCAAACCAAATTCACCTTAGACAAGAATCAAAACAATGCTTGAATCAGGCTTTTAAAGCGGAACCACCACCCAGTAAGAACATTTCCTCACAGAACTGCCCATCTGGCGACTAGCTGCTCAGTAGCACAAGTCGCCAGAATTATTACCCGATTAAAGAGAAATCACTATTCTTCCGGGACTGACAGCAGGACAGAGTGCAGACATCTTGCCATACTGACGTCCGCACTGTCAGTCCCTTTTGGAGCCGAACGGCTCCAAGCAACGCCTCCTAGAGTCGGCTAGGACTGACAGCACAGGTACTCAGACATCACTATGGCAAGATGTCCGCACTCCTTCCTGCCTGTCAGTCCCGGAGCAGTGGATAATTCTCATTAACCAGGTAATAATTCTGGTGACTTGTGCTACTGAGCAGCTAGTTGCCAGATGGGCAATTATGTGGGGCAATGTTCTTATTGGGTGGTAGTTCCCCTTTGAGTGCCAGAGGTATCTTATACAATATGCTGGCAACCTCTCTAGTACCCAGGAGGTTGCCAGGAGGTAGAAATCTAATTTAAATCAAAAAGGACTTTTTTATGGTGCAGTTGGTCTGACCCAGAATTGCT
Source organism: Rhinophrynus dorsalis (assembly GCA_037306005.1). Taxonomy (NCBI): domain Eukaryota; kingdom Metazoa; phylum Chordata; class Amphibia; order Anura; family Rhinophrynidae; genus Rhinophrynus; species Rhinophrynus dorsalis. Next base: position 240,701,450 of record CM074721.1, read on the forward strand.
CCACTTTTTTACTTTATTTTTGGTGGGCTTTTTTTCCTTGAGGGAGAAAATGGGGAATTTACTGGAGAAAGCAGAACCTCAAGTCCTTGCACTTTTTCTGCATGGCTGTAACAGTAACATAAGGCCCAATGACTGTACTCAGATTATTTGATTATATAAGAGAAACGCGAGAGATCTGCAGTCACATGACAATGGATAAATAAAGATCTATATATAAATAGAGACCATAAAGATGTTTATTTTCTAATTAATCTAAATGGCTGCATCTGGAGAACAATCATGCCTGAGAGCAGCATTTCAATCACAATTCCGAGGAATGGCAGAAATAATACATTTCTTAGAACTCGTACCCAAACACAAATATATTTATTACTGATAATAGGTTGTCCTTACAGCAATGTACCACTCTGGATAAGGTTTCCATATGCTGGATATATCCCCTGCAGAGCAGTGAAATCCATGCTGACGTCTTAAAGGGACATCAGATTTCACAAGTTCTTTTCAAACCCTTGGAGCAAAGTGGGGAGAAGTAAAACAAAACTGGGAAAGCTGTATAACAGGGAACAAATGAACATCCCTAATGATTTAATGAATGCTAGAAAGGTCTCTATTATGCTGCTTTTGACTTTATATATGCCCCAATACTTCTAACACCATCACTTGTTTGTGATGCAACACTGAATCAAAGAGTGTGACTAATGCACACTGACACAACAAAATTAAATGTTTCGTTCAAGGCATGGTAGCCTCTCAGGTGCTGCTCAAGTCACATTTTTCAATCCCATATCCCTCTGCAAAGAGGAAATTTCCATATTCATAGCACACTGGTCTCACTCTCAGACAGTCCAGCTCTGAAACATCAGTCAAATCCTCTGCATGAGAGTAACAGCACAACTCCAGGTGTACATTTCGGCCTATGTGGGTCTTGTCAGTTGGGTGCAGCTGATTACCTTCCCTTTAGGCACATGGAGAGCAAGGGCCCATTCCCAGGATGGTATCCTTTTAAAAAGGTTGTGTGTAAAAGATCATGCGGCTACATGCATTAAACATGTTGCCAGGATGAAAAGGGTGATATGAGAATCTCACCCACCTCAAAAGCACAAGATTCTCATGTTGCTGCCTTAAACAGCACTTTAATCCGCATCCATAATATCTTTTAGTGCCTGCATATCTTAAACATTGCATGTAACTGGCACTGAACAGCAGATGGCAGTTAAAGAAGCCTCTCGGTATTTTGATTCTCATATGCCTGCTTTGATTCCTATATTTACTCTTCATACCCTCACAATGTTACAGAGACCCAAAATCAATCATATTCCCCTGCTAGTTCCGTGCTGTCGCATTCTGCATTGCAGGGGATTGCACAAGTGGTGAACGTGCTGGGTACTTTGAGTTGGACTCCTAAATGACTAGCATCCAAGGGGTTAACTCTTTGAGTGCCAGAGTGGAACACAATGCTTTGCAATGTGTTGCGTACCACTCTGGCACTAAAAGGGTTAAAAGACATTATTGTAAATAACGTTTTACAGATAAGAAGTAAACAACAGAATTAAAATTAATAACTAAGAGCAAATATAATTTAGTGCCCACATACCGTAAATATCTCTTGTAACCAGCAATGAATAGCAGATCTCTTAAAAATAAATCGGTGGTGAGGTAACAACACCAGCCCTCCCCACCCATGACTGTGGGCTCATGGCCAACTCTACAAGTAACATGTTGTTAGATATAACGGATCTCATACAGACCAGTGATTCTCATCTTCGCTTAAAGCCTCTAATGTGCAATTGTTATTTTGAGGACATCAAAATATTGCATGCACAAAGGTCACATGCCTACTCATTTACAGGCTACAGAAGTGCAGCATTAATAATACTAAGAAAAGGGCCAGTAAAATGTTGTTTGCAATAATTATGTATTTTAACCCTTTGAATGCCAGAGTGGTAAGCAATGCGTTACAAAGCATTGCGGTCCACTCTGGCACTCAAAGAGTTAACCCCTTTTATGCTAGTCATATAGGAGTCCAACTCAAAGTGCCCAGCTCGTGAGAACTTGTGCAATCCCCTGCAATGCAGAATGTGACAACACACAACTAGCAGGGGAATATGATTGATTTTGGGTCTCTAACACTGGGAGGGTATGAAGAGTAAATATAGGAATCAAAGCAGGTATATGAGAATCAAAATATAGAGAGGCTCCTTTGACTGACATCTGCTGTTCAGTGCCAGTTCCAACAAACGTATAAAGGGATAGTAATACTTAAAAATTACTTATCCCTATTTTGTAGCCCTTAAATGAAGAAAAATGCCACCAGCAGCATCTCTCAAACCCTTATGGTTTGAGAGATAACCGCTTACAAAGTTCTCCCCTGGCTGACGTCAGCGTTCTATCTGACAGCAGGGGAATCCTTACCAGGGATCAGCTGGCGGCTCTGCAGCAGAGCAGAGATCACGTTAATGAAAAAGATCTTTCATTAAATAGGTCTTCTACATGTGCTTGTTGCAAGAACACGTAGAAGACCTTTTAAGTGAAAGACTTCTTTTTCATTAACACAATCTCGGCTCTGCTGCAGAGCCACCGGACGGTCTGCAGACTGGATTCCAAATCTGTCAGCTAGAATGCCGACGTCAGACAGGGGAGAACTTTGTAAGCGGTCATCTCTCAAACCATAAGGGTTTGAGAGATACTGCTGGTGGCATTTTTCTTCTTTATTTACCATCCCTTTAAAGTGCTGTTTTAGGCAGTGACATGAAAATCCCGTGCTTTTGAGGTGGGCGAGAGTCTCACGTCGCCCTTTTCATTCTGGCGACATGCATGTGTGTAGCCGCTGGATCTTTTACACACAGCCTTCTAAAAGTAAACTGTCTAGGATACCCTCCCACTTAGGGAGACTACAAGAACACCCACCGAAACAGAACAAAAGTAGGTGTTTTGTTCATGCAGAGAGGATTTGCCTGACATTTCAGAGCTGGACTGTCAGTGGGCAGGACCAGTCTGATATGGATAAGGAAATTTCCTCTCAGCCACGGCACATGGGAGTAAAAAAAACCTGAGTTGTAGCAGAACTGAGATGCCACCACACCTCAGAACAGGATACTTTATCTGATCCTTAAACGGTTAATATGCATTTCTATGGGATTGTGGGGCACAACCATCGCTGTTATCCTTGAAAAAAATTATTCTAGAAACATGCTACAAACTAGCACATTCAGTAACAAATATTGTGACGATCATTCACAGAGAACAATCAAAAATAGTTTGTAGCATGTTTGTAGAATATTTTTTTTCAAGGAAAAAACATTGATGGTTGTGCGTCCTGCAATCCCCTAGTAATGCATATTAACCCTTTAAGGATCAGAGGGATGTGTAACACATTGCTTCACAACGCACTGAACCCCTCTTGGGTCCTTAAAGGGTAAACTATTTAATATAGAGCAAAACAGGATAATTCCCAAATGCTGCTTAAAGGAAAAGCAACCCACTGCGGACTCCAAATCCCATCCCATGAAGAAGTGAAAGCCCATAACCAAAGACAGTTTAGGAATTCAAGTGAGAATCAAGTATCCACAAAAGCCTCAGTGCAGTCTGAATACAGCAGCTGCTCCAGATTGATGTGGAGCTGTATGGTTTATTTGATGAGCATTTGTTAGGATACAAATAGCTGTTGATTACTATGTATGAATAAACAGTAAAGAGAATTCCTATGGCAGAGCACAAATGACTACTTATAACAATGATGACTTGTAAATGGCAACATGATCATCACTGAAACACTTTAGGCCTTAAAGGAGAAGTGAGGCAAACCAATTGTACCACAGAAGATAAAATGGACACATGGATTGCGTGTTTTCTCCTGATAGGTTTCTATGTCAGCAGTAGAGCACAGTTGGAGTTAATGCAATCTGAGATTTGTAGGCTTGTCTTCACGGGATCTACTCTATTTCCTGTGTCCTTACTACAAATCTTCTACAGCATGGCAATATGCCCATAGGAGAGATGTATAAAAGTGGTCTAACGAAATATGCAAGAATTTGCCTGTATAGGAATATAACAACGTATAAAGGTGACTCACGTTTCTATATTATTTGTACTGCTCCAAACTTTAGACCATGTTATAGCTGCTTACAATTCAGGTGCAAATTTGCTATAATTTACAATGCATTTTTTTTTTTTATTAATTGCTTGCACCTTCTTAAAATGTCCCCTGTCAAGATTTTACTTTGTCACAGGTGGAGCAAATGTGATTATTATTTGTACAAAGAGCATTTGTGCCATTTTATGCACTAACGTATTATTTCCACTTCTATCCCCTTAAGGACTGTGCAGTATGAGGGTGAGCACACTGGGGGGAGGGGGTGTCAGGCCGGGTGATCATAATGGTCCATGTAGGTGCACTGTGATGACAAAATTCCATGACGTGCCAGTACTGTCACCAACCTTTACGGCACAGACACCAGTGACTGTTCTGGCACATCATTGGTCTTTAAGGGGGTTCTACATCCCCCCTCCCCCAACTCCAATGTTTCAACATCACAGATGACTCAGACTGTTAGGGAAACAACTGCAGCTCTAATTAAACAGACAAAAACAGAAGTAGTATTCAGTACCTACTGCCAGCCTGAGAAAAATTCAACATTCTTATAAGGTGATCACATATTATTAATTATTTAATGCCTACTTTTGTTGCAAAGAAAAGATCCTCCTCTACTAAGCGTACTCCTGTCATGATATGAGTTGAGGAGGGCTGACCTGGGGCTGTAAAAGAAAGCCACCCATCTCCCCCTGCCATCTAACAAAAGTATACATTCATATTAGACGATCACCTGTTTACTCCTTCATGCTTTCCCTTATTGGCACATGCGGGGTGGGGGACTGCATGTCTTATTCACTAATGAAATGAAAAACATTTGTGTCTTGAATAGAAGCTGGAGGAGACATCACATCTTAGACCAGATTCTGTCATTACCATTGCTCAGTTGTGACCTCGACAGTATGTGATGACACCATCATGTCTCACCAACCCCACCATGTTAAGAAGGGGTAATGGCATGGACAGAAGCCAGCTGTCGATACAGGGGAACCCCAACATTTTCTATTCTAACATATGAATGTGTTCTCTTGCTCTCTTTAGCACAGATGAAGTGTAAACACAAGTGGGTATCACATGTGTACATATGGGAACAATGGGGTGCTGCACATCATTCTAAACCTCAAAGGGTGTGCATAATATATAGAACAGAGGTGCATATACAAATATCTGTTCTATATGGCTGTTAGTGTCAGGTGTCAGCTTCTGTATATGTTGCATCTGTTCCCTGCTTTATTTATTGTGGGGTATTCAAATACTATCCAATTCTTATTTATTGGCAGCTTTCATCACAGGCTCAGACAAATGAATATAGCACAGTGACCTTTAGTATGACCACAAGGTGAAATAAACATCACACTGCATTGCATGAAATGTGCTGTCGACGTGGGCTTTATATTCTTTTCTTTCAGTACTGATTAGGGATTACAATATAATGATTTATTGATTATATAAATATTTAAATCCTTAAAATGTTCTATTGCTTTGATTTCTGCTCATTGTGGAGATGAATCAATTGGATATTTGCCCATTATGTCAGGGATTAGCTCCATTAGTCCTCAAAGACCACTAAAAAGGCCTTGCTTTAAAAAGGATATTTTTAACCCTTTGAGTGCCAGAAGGGTACGCAATGCATTGCAAAGCAATGTGTTGCATACCCCTCTGGCACTCAAAGTGATAACCTCCTGGATGATGCAGATCACTCCAATGCACTGTAAACCAATACTTTTCACACTCCTCTTTTTTTTTTTTCTTTTTTTTTTTTTTTTTTTTTAAAGAGGTGAAAGACCTTTCATCCAATAACAGCTAAACATATCGATGCCTTCCTCCTACTGTTGACATATCCCTTAGCAACTTGCTTTTTAATTTGTTTTTTTCCGTACTCACTGCTAGATGATTTTGCAGTGCTAGATACAGACGTACAAAGACTTTCCAAGGTTGTAAGGAGCTGCCGCAAGATTTGAGACCAGTTCCATAGGTGTAAATTCATTGTTCTTCTCAGAGCAAGAGAACCTTACAGAAACCGAAAAGAACTGGGATTTTTTTTGTTTTTACAGGTCTTGCCTTGACATTTTGGAGCTAGTTTAAAACATATATTATCATTCTTAAAAATAGCTATAATATGATTTAAAGGCTAGTCCCTCATAAAAAATGCTAGCTACTTTATCAAGATAATGATGTTTTCTAAAGCTATATCAGTGGTAATAACCCCTTACAGACTAGGGGTCCCGGGTGTGTGGTCCTTTAAGGACCAGATAGGAAAGACTGACGTGCCATCCCACGTGACACCACATATGCCGGCACGCCGAACGGGGGACTGAAAACGATTGCGCCTGTCTTGGAGCAATCAATTTCGCAGGAGCGCTGGGAGTAAAAAGTATGTGACATGCCAAGACCGTCATTGGTCCTTAAGTGCTGGACGGTCCTGGCATGTCACTGGACATGAAAGGGTTAACAAGTAAAAGTGTTTGGTGTCCCCACCTGTAGTTCTCTCAAAAGGAACACAGGGAGATAGCAGATATCACTACAGGGGTAGGCAACCCAAGTTTAGCAAACAGGAGAGGTTTTAACCCTTTGAGTTCCAGAGGGATATGGAACACATTGCAAGAAATGCATTGCGTACCCCTTTGGCACTCAGAGGGTTAAGCATAACCAAACCTTAGAACAGGCAGAGTATTCAGAGGTACAAGGCCTTAAATGCAAAAGAAAATTAGAGCAATCATTTGCCATCACAACTGTACCAAAGGAGAAAATAAAAATTCCAGCTATTCCCATTGATTTAAATGAGACTTCTAACCCTATTAATTCTGGAGAGGTGTCCAACACAATGCAAAGCAATGCATTGGAAACCTCTTTAGCATTCAAGAGGTTACATGCTTCTTTAACCCTTTGAGTTGTGTACCCCTCTGGCAGTTAAAGGGTTAAAATATTTGTGATTTTTCTCCCTATGGTTTAGTTGGTTTACTCAAGAACTGCCCCTTTTGCTGAATACAGCCTGTCTTTACTGTATCCACTGATTAAGGGGCAGCACCAACCCTCACAATTTCCCCCAGTAAACTGTTTCCCTCATTAGAGGCCCCATTGCTACCAATCAGCCTAATCCCACAATCTGATATATATCCCTAAATTGAAACTAACTTTACCTTGCATCTTGAATTACAAGCAACACAAATTAGAAATGCACTGCTTAAGGGACAGTATCCTGTCAGGTGTCTTCCATCTCTCCAGGAGAACCTGGTCCAAGCAATAGTGAAGAGGAAAGATGGAAACGTCCTTCTTGCATATCTTAAAAATATCAGGGGAAGAGGAATAGGAATCACAGACCTCTGACACATGCAGTGCCTCCAGAACCACCCATATAAGTCACTCCACCAAGGTGTTGGCGTCAACCTCCTAGTAATACCACAAGGAAAGAGACAAGTCTAAATCAACTTCAGTCTCTCCATCCTCAGCAGAGTAATCCCCAAATGTGTGTGTAGCCACAAACACACTGCTCAAGTGGGGTTCAGGGTGTCCTGTAGACCAATGGCTCAGGATGCCTTGAATAAATGAAAAGATGGAGGCAACTGAGGCCATATGAGCCTTAATCCAAACTGGTTTGCTGTCAGTAGATGAGGGCCCTGGACTGATGTAGCAACCAAAGTGCAAGAGGGGCAATAAGGTACCAGAATACTCCCTAGGATGCCCAGTCTGGTATGACGAGCAATTTATTAAAGGAGGAGAATCCTTATCCTGGGATTTGCCCATGTGCCCCCTTAGGTTCTGATATGGTCAGAAGACTCTCGCAAAACAGTGTATAAGACAGTAAAAAATACTAGAAAGGTACCTACATGTATGAAAAGTACTTACCTGCCTGCAATTGGGGAAATGGTAAGCAGGAGAGAGAGACAAGCCTCTGTGCAGCATGCAGAATCAAGAAAAGGAAGATTATCTTATTCCATGCCAAAAAAAACAATGAAGGATGAGTTTCTGGGAAATGTAGTAATTTCTCTTTAAAATAGCACCATTTAAAAACAGAATCCCTGGTAAATCGGTGTGTGTGAGTGGGGGTGCACATCATAAAAAGCACAATGAAACCACCCACAGTGAAATATATATCAGAGGGGCTCTGTGCACCAAACCAAAATGGCCACAGTGAGTGGTAAGCTAGTCTTAAAGGTGCTACTTCCAATTTCGGTAAATAAAAAATAAAAATGCCCACTGCCTTAAGGACATCCCTCAAGTGGGGCAAATGTGTCCAAATAGCGAGAAAGGTAATGCAGGGGTTAATAACCCTGCAAAAGGTACATTCCTTGACAGAGCAGCCAAAATAGATACAGCCTACAGTATACATAGAGAATAGAGAGTGCAAGCCAGGCAACAATCCACATGAACAAGTGGATGCCAGATAACAGGACCAAAGCAACCAAAAGGTTAACTTACATGTAATCTTCATTTTTTATAAGAATGAATGAAAAAAAAGCTGTTAACCCTTTGCATGCGAGGGGTATGCAACACACTGCAAAGCAACGCCAGATTCTAATATAGTGGAAGGGGAACTATACTCAAAAGAATAAATGGCTCTACTTTTGTACAGCAGGACTTAACAAGGCAGATGCCTTCAAACAGCAGTCCATTATTTTAAATTACTTGATCTAAGTTTTATTTAATTACTAGCTGTTTAATTAAACAGTACAATAAAGACTAGTGAACCTTACAAGTAATTCAGGTCTATTCAGTGCCACTGTTTACGGTGAGGAAGAAAGACTTCGCAACAGACTTCAAAAGAGATCAGTATATACAGAAAACTGCAGATAGAACGCAAAAATATACACCAGCTGCTGTACAAAGAACACCTACCTACACAAGTCAAGGTGTCACTTTTTCTTAGGGTACATTTCCCTTTAATTTTATGCTTGCAATCTTCTTCAAAAACTACCTATATATATATATATATCATCCTAGTCAAAAAAATAGATGTCTAGTTTATGAGTTTCGTTGTTAAAGGGACAGTAATGCCACATACAAAATATTTATAGATTTGTAGAGGGTAAAAAAAAAGAAACTCAGTGCCACAAACCCCATCTCTCAAACCGCTTTGGTTTAAGAGATATTCGCAGTCAAAGTTCCCCTTTCCCTCCCCTTCTCCTGATGGTGGCTGTAAAGCTGACAGAAGGAGATCTGTGTTGGCTGTCATGATGAGGCTCTTCAGCAAAGCCAAAATTGCGTTACTGGAAAAGAACTACTTCATGGGAATGGTCTACAAAGTGTGCTTGCACACCAGGCACACTTTGTAGACATTTCCAATGAAGTAATTCTTTTCTACTAATGGGATTTCAGCTCTGCTGCAGAGCCTCCGGCTGGTCCCCAGACTGGGATCTCCTGCTGTCAGCTAGACGCTGATGTCAGGAGAAGGTGAGGAGGGGGGAACTTTGATTGCGGATATCTCTCAAACCATAGCAGTTTGAGAGATGGGGTTTGTGGCACGGAGTTTCTTTTTTACCCTCTACAAATCTATGAATATTTTTTATGGGACATTACTGCCCCTTTAAGTTCTGTACTGCACTGAGAGCTTAATAGCATACAGTGCCTCCCTCTGAAGGACTGCCACTCAGAAATAAAATGTATAAATATCTCCTAATCTATATATCTGCTGACCTTTTGTCCAGGAGTGTATCCACAGAGGGTTCCGTTATGACACTTCCAGTAAACCAAGGAGGCCAGTCAGTCAGCTCTGCATTATCCTGCAATCCCTTACAATAAGACTAGTTTCCAATTGCTACTTGTGGCCGTTGCCATCATCATACATGGACAATACCAGCTAGTAAGACCGTGAAGTCCTATCCTTTTTTAAACCTTGAGAGGTGCCCAACACACTGCAAATCTTTCACTGGACATACCGCTGGCATCAGCATGTGGGTCAAGAATCACGATGCAGCAGCAGCAGCAGAACCCTAGCACTGCAACAAATAGTTTTTCCTCCTTTTCTCCTCAGGTGAAGACCTGAGATCCTCCAGTGGTTAATTACACCTTGGGTCTGTGTTGGAGTGGGATTCAGACTTGTTCCAGAATGTTAAATAAAGGTAGCTACCTACAAGCATTAGTCACCCTTATTACAGACCATGTATGGGAGTGGAGCCCACTGGCACCCCATGGGCCCTGCAGGTTCTAGTTATACCTATGCTTTTGGCTACCATGATGCATAGGCATGTTGGAATTAAGCTTTCAAAATATGCAGTAAGCATACAGATATTTGAGATACTACAGCACTCACAATCTACACATTCTCTTGGTGTGACATAATATTGCATTACTCCACTCAATGTCAGATTGCTATCCGAATAAGGCACTAGATACATTTCAGTTGCTGCCGTGTAGATTGTGAGTGCTGTAGTATCCCAAATATCTGGATGCTTCCTGCTCACAAACTAAATGATACGGACATAAACTAGAGTGTTGTCCAAGATGTTTGAGGATTCAAAACGTTTTCTTGGTGTGATATAATACTTTCTATTATCACCTCATACAATTTAAGGTGAACAGTATATTAATCTTAGTACACCTTATATACTAGAGAGTGTCTTTGTTTTACATTTTTTTTTTTTTTAAACACTAATAAAGATCAAGTTTTAACTCACATTGGTGCACTGCACCATTTACTGTCCCACAGACACTACCTCAGTGATTCTCAACCAGGGTGCCGTGGCACTTTGGTGCGCCACGGACATCAACTTAGGGTGCCCCATGTTTTCTGTGAAGACTAATAAAAATGGATTTTTAAATAAAGATTTATAGAAATTGTTATGCACAATATGTTTAGTTTTGTTATTATAATTAAAAGACCTAATAATAACAGTATATTTATGTATTGTACCCTTCTTATGCCCTTGATACAGTACATTAAATATGTCAGGGGTGCCCCGAATGTTCTAGATTACATGTCAGGGGTGCCCCAAACAAAAAAAGATTGAGAACCACTGCACTACCTAAAAATCATTATTCCCATATTGTATCTCCTAGGGCTCGGTTTGGTGCTAATAAGATAATTTCCTCTCTGTTTCTTTTCTAATCCTTGCAGGTCCAAGATGCACCTACACACCTGGTGGAATGTGCTGTGATCTTAAAGGGAACGGATTTCTTCTGGACCTCATATGCCTGACTTATGGTAGCCTTGATCAAAGGAGCAATGGAGACTTTGGAAACAGCCTAACACTCTCTAGGACACTTAGGGATGATAAACAGTCAGCCTTGCAAAAATGCTCTGTATGATACGCATACAATGTAAGGCAACGCACTACGTCTAACAAGTGGAGGGCCTTCTCCCTGTCAGACTTAGAGTCAGGAAAAAAGGTAAGCACAACAATCTCCTGATTAATGTGAAACTCAGAGGCCACCTTGGAAGGAATCTCCTGAGAGATTCGAAGTACCGCACTCTGCAACTCTCCGCTTCCGAGACCACTGCCCGAAGAAAAAACATCTGGAGCGTCAACTGATGCAGTGATATAGAAGCAAGAGGCTCAAAAAGGAGTCCTCTGCAAAACACCCAGAACCAGGTTAAGATCCCATGGAGGAGCACGAGCCCCCCACCCCCACGCGAAGAAAAACTTAACATCTGGAATACTGGCAATTAGTCTCTGGAAAAATAGGGAAAGTACAGCGTTCTGAACCTTAAGGGAGCTCACTCTGAGTCCTTTGTTTACCCCATACTGGAGTAAAGACAACACCAAGGGAAGGTCAAAATCTAGCAAGGACACAGTTCTGTCTGCTCGCCACTTATGAAAAATAAACCAAACTCTATGGCATGCCTTGGAAGAGACAGGTGTTTTTGGCCCAAATTATGGTGGGTGGAAACAACCTCCGTAGAGAAACCTTTCTGCCTCAGGATGTCTGCTTTAAGAGGCATGCCATCAAAGCCGTTTTGTCCACATCCTCATGCCACAGGAAACCTTGGCCTGGGCGGAAGACTGAACAGATTCCAAATCGAAATGCTGACCAGGTCCACACACTAATACCTTCTCGGGCCACTAAGGAGCAATCAGAATGATGGCTGCTCGGTCCATCCTGATCTTCTGGAGCACCCTGGCCACAAGAAGAATCAGAGGAAAAACCTAAGCAAGGTGGAAGTTACACTGAATAGCATACGTAGAAAAAAGGCCAGAGGATCTCCCCACAGGTCAGAACCTTCCTCTTGCCCCTGGTTGCCATGAGATCTAAGGTCAGCACACTCCACTGGTGCACAAACAGGGAGAACACTTCCGGATTGAGTTTAGACTGTCCTGGATTGACGCCTTGAAGAAAGTCCGCCAGAACGTTTTCTATTCCTGGAAGGCAAATGGCTGAGATGGCCATAACACGGGCCTCCGTTCGACCAAGAATGTACCTCATCTTGTACCAGAAGTTTGCACCATGGCATTATCAGACTGCATCCTCACGGATTTCCCTATAGAAGTGATGTCCAACAGATAAGGGCCAGCTGGATTGCCCTGAGTTCCAGGGCATTGATGGACAAGAGGGTCTCTTCCCAAGTAACTCTGCCCTGGACACCCAGATGACCTAGAACCGCATCCGAGATGCTGAGGCAGGCATCCGTCGCAACCAGGGTCCACTCTGGAATCACAAAGGTCTCCCCTATATTCCAGGTTTGGCCTCCACAACCACCACTGGAGGTTCTTCCTGGTCTCCGGAGAGAGTGAGATCTGGAGATCCAGATGCTCCTGATTCCCAGACAAGTTCTGGACAACATTCCTCGTGTGAAACTGGGAGTAAGGTACAGCATCCAATATTGACACCAGTCTGCCCAGAACGCTCATAAATTCCCTGATTGTGGCTAAGGGCCACTCCATGGCCTGAGACACTTCTTGCATTACAAAACAATCTTGTCCTCCGGTAGGAAGATCTTCCTTTCACAGGTGTCGAACCTCATTTCCCAGGAGTATCAAAACCTGGGAGGGCACAAGAAATGACTTGAGCATATTCAAGATGCATCCATGGTGGACCAGAAGATGGGTGCAGTTCCGAACATGCCTAGCAAAGAGCTCCTCTGAGGGAGCCTTGATTAATAGATCATCCAGATAAGGTATCAGGGAAATGCCCTAGGCATGGATGAAGGCCACTAAGGGCGACATGACCCTGGTGAAAAATTTCTTTAGACAGGCCAAACGGCAGAGCCGTGAACCAGTAATGATCTGAGCCTAAAGCAACATACAGGTAGCGTTGGTTGTGCAGGGGAATTGAGATGTGCAGATACGCATCCTGAAGGTCCGCAGATGCCAGATGCTCTCCCGGGGACAATGCAGAGATGAGAAAACACATAGAGTTCATCTTGAAGTACGTAGTCAACACATATATGTTGAGACATATATGAGGTCCAGAACGGGGGGACGGCCACTGGAATAAAAACATGAACTGCGCTGTGGGAGATGTACTGGATCCAGATCTGGTTTTTCCAGGATTGATTCAAGTGCCTCCTGGAGCATCAGTGCCTTGTCCTGCTTTTTCGGCACCCCTGACAAAAAAAAAAAAAAAAAAAAAAAAAAAAGAGACATGGAAAAAGGGACTTGAAATCTATGCAGTACCCTTCTGAAATTACCCATAAAACCCACTGCTCTGTGACTAAGGACATCCAGGCATCTCAAAAAAGGTGGAAGTGACCCCTTACAGGACCAGGGATCCACAAATCATGCGGAAGAGTGCTGGTCAGACTTAGCCCTTGCAGCTGCTCGTTTGGGCTGCCAGAGCTGTCTGGGGGAGCGTGAAAAAAAGACAGACACCTTCCTCGCCATGGATGGATGCTTGTTGGGAATCTGGGGCAACAAAGTGCTCTTACCACCAGTAGCGTCACTGAAAATCTGTTTCAGTTCAGGTCCAAACAGGGATTTGCCCTTACAAGGCAATTAAACCAGTTACTTCTTGGAAGATTGGTCTGTAGACCAAATCTTAAGCCACTGTGTGCGATGTGCAGCAACAGAAAAGGCGGAGGCCTTAGTAGATGACCTGACTGCATCAAAACACACCTCAAACAGAGTTATTGGCCATAAGAACCAATAAATCCTCCTTAACCCCTTAGTGACCGGCCGCACGAGCACGTGGCAGGCACTTAACGCCCGCCGAACATTTTTTTTTTTTTTTTTTTTACTGAATGACTTCCGGACGTACATGTACATCCCGAGCTAATGTCCCAGATGGACATATACGTCCTCGGGAGGTAAGGAGTTAAAGGGACAGTAATGTCCCAAAAAATATATCCAGTTTTGAAGAGTTTAAAAAAAATAAATAAATAAATAATAACTATGCTCCAAACCCAATCTCTCAAACTGCTATGGTTTGAGAGATATAGGGATTCATAGTTCCCCCCTCCCTCCCCCCTGATGTCAGCTGTAAAGCGGACAGCAGGAGAATCGTGTCGTAAGACTCGAGGAGGGCTCTGCAGCAGAGCCGAGATCGCGTCATCTATAAAGAATTCATTCATTGGAATGCTTGCAAACCAGGCACACTTTGTAGACATTTCCAGTGAATGAATTCTTTATAGATAATGCGATCTCGGCTCTGCTGCAGAGCCGCCTGCTGATCCCCTGATTGGAATCTCCTGACGTCAGAGAGGGGCCGATTTGAATCCCTATATCTCTCAAACCATAGTGGTTTGAGAAATCTGGTTTGGAGCATATTGATTTTTTTTACAGGCTACAAAACTGGATATATTTTTTGGGACATTACTGTCCCTTTAAGGATGTCAGCCTCAGCCAGTTATTCACCCCAAACAGCAACAGTCCTGTTAACCCATGTAGGGGCAAAGGTAGGTCTGAGTGCTGCACAAGCAGCCACAAAAGCAACCTTGAGGATAGAGTCCAGCTTCTTGTCTGCTGGTTCCCTCAGGCCTGCTGCATCCGCAAGAGGAAGTGCTCACTAAAGTGAGATAGGAGGGTCCATAGTTGGTGGAGAGGCCCAGTGCACCAAGGCCATCTCAGAAAATAGGTAATGCTTAGAAAACCTCTTATTGAGAAACAGATGTTTTTCATGAGGTCCTCCACTCACCTAGATGGATCTGGTCAAGCGTGGCATAGGAGAGAAGAAAGGAGCAGACTTCTTACACATCTGAAAGACATCTGCAGAGGTAGCTCCTCAGAATTGTCAGAGACCTTACACTGCCCTAATGAGCCCTCACTGCCGTAACGAGTCCCACAGCAGCGGGGAAGGGATCACCCTAGTAGGAATCTCAATAGGAGTAGGAAGAATCCATATATTCATATTCCTCATCATCTTCATCCTCTTCTGACAATTCCTCCTCAAACAAAGCCCCAAGGATCTGAGGAACATTCTTAGAAATGAGGGATACATATTTAAAGGTAGTGGGGGGGAGTGCTTTCAAGACTGAAGAACCCTTGTAGAGAGAAGGGGATTTGGGCCACTGAAGACTGTATTGTCTTGACCCAAGTGGGCTCTTGATCAGTGCTGGAGGGCCCTGAAGGAGTAGTGGGGGCCACAGTGCAAAAGGGGCAGAGAGATCCTGAAAACTCTCTGGGAAGCACTGTTTGGCATGAGGAACAATATGTGTGTGTGTGGGGGGGGGGGGGGGGGGGGTAAGGGACGCTCCAAGTCCTCTGCCTTGGATTTAACTCCAACACTAGCATAAAATACGAAAAATATTCCCAGAATATATCACCCTTAAAAGCCCAGAAAATACACTTATCTGGCAAGCAAAGGGTTAATCTGGAGAAGGAGAGTGACTTAAAAATAAGGGACAAGCGGAGTGGAGATGAACACAATGACTGCAAGAGCCACCAAGGCTCATAATGTCCCTGTATGGAGAGGCACATACGTATGACAGACATACGTGGACCACTGTACTCAAAGGGTTACTTACTGGTCTTCTGTCTTCAGGTTACCATTGCAGAAAGAAGCAAAGAGAGCCCCAAGAGAATATGTTGGGTGGGGAACTTGGCAGCAAGATTCCTTCCACAGAGCTTGAAAGGTCCACAAAGCACCTGTACACTGGTCAATCGCCTCCAGGGAAGCCCAGTAATGGTTACCCGCCTAATGGGGATTATACAGAGCCATATCTAAGAAGTAACAATTAAAAAAACAACATGAATTCTGGGAGTTAGTAGGTGGAGGAGAGTTGAGCTGGAGGAGAAGGAGGGAGTCTCCACCCTTTATTAACACTAATTTTTTTATGGGGCCTGCCCTCCAGGAAGAGAAAAAATGTTTTGCAAATTATTTCAATAGATTTATTAACCAATCTTATGGGCTCCAGAGGACGCTGTATATATTATTTTGGTTATCTACCCAATGGGACTTAGGGCTAAGTATAGAAGATACCATCAGAGATGATTAATTTTTAAATACAGCTGTAAAACTGTAACTTATAAAATAAAGTTAAAGCTAAATCGGAGTTGTGAACAAGAATGCATTTATGATTATGTTGAGTCTTCCTTTGCCTGAAGCCTTGATTTATTTCAGATTCACCCTGGTGCACACATTGGTCCTTACAAGAGGTAAGTGGCGCAATCCTGGGGCAAACCAACTGAAGCATAGAGGGCAAATAATAATTTACATTTATTTAAGTAATACTTTTAACCTTTTGAATGCTAGAGAGGTCTCCAACACAGTGGAAACCTCATCAGAATTCAAGGGGATATTAAAAAAAAAAAAAACACACAACAACATTCAAACAAATGGGAATGCACATAATTTGCACTGTTTTCTGTGATCGTGAGGCCCAGCTACATTAAATAAATGGAGTTTTGCCAGAATATGCAAAGAGGAGACGTAAAAGGAAGAATCCTATATTCTAATTCGCTAACTAAGTTTGTCAGAAGTCGTCATGCACAGTAGAGACGGCTGAGCATGCTGCCAGCGCCGTGGCTGATATAGAGCAGGGGGCTCCACATTCAGACCAGAATCCTCTCTGCGCACCTTCTGGTGCGCAGAGAGGACTATGATCTGAATTCGGAGCACCCCGCTCCGTATCAGCCTCAGCACGGGCAGTCTCTACTGTGCATGACTGCACCGTGCCATTGCTGGGTGGCACTGTGGCCCGTGTACACGGGCTCTTCAACTAGTTATTATATATTGATATACTGCATTCCAGAGAATGTTAAGCTAACAGGAAATATTAGGAGGGCGGTAACTGGCAGGGCTGCTGGAAAAGTACTTCCCCCTCCAGATACTGGGTAAGACTGATGTTTCTCCTTCTCCAAATCATATGCGAATTAGAAATTGCTGGATAGCCAGCATGCCAGGGATCTGGTCAGGCCAACAGCTGTTTCCTGCCCTAAGGCACTAGTTGAGCACAGGGAACATTCAAAATCTCCATGGCAGGTATAAACCCAACCAAAACAAACTCACCAGCTTAACCCTTTGAGTGCCAGAAGGTTATGCAACACATTGCAAAGCACTGCACTGCGTATGCCACTGGCAACTGAAAGGTTAAATTGATGGTTCTAAAGGGACAGAATCACTACTACATATGGATATCAGGCCAAGCATAAAAACTTGACTCAAATCAATATAATTAATTAAAAACTAATGAAGGATGTTCATTCTGACTTTTCCTTACTGCAAAGTGAGTATTGAAATCAGAGCAGGTAAATCCATCTCCTCATGCTATTCAGTTTTATTATCCAGTTAGACTCACATTTCAAAAGATCATTGTCTCAGTTCATGCCACAAGATTTTATAACTGCTGTCTGAAGATCTCTGAAAGTCAAATGTTCAGGATCACTTCCATGTTCCTGCATAAAGTACTGCACAATCATGGGTTCCAACTTGTGTCTTGGCTATTGCTCCTTTGTGTTCTAGCATCCTATGGTTTAAACCAGGGCTGTCAAAAAAAAGAATTTCTAAGAGCTTTTGCCAATGAGACAAATTGAAAAAGTCCCTTAGATTTTTTTGAAACATAAATGTTATGTTTAATTACCAACCCAATAATTCCATAAAATAATGTGCAAAATAGAAAAGGTTTAATTTATAGGCATCACACACCCACACTAGAACACTATAGCATCCATTGTAAAAATAATAAAACACCCCTGGCTAGGTCGCTTGGTTTCACAAGTCATGTGTTGTATACAGACCCAACAACCAAACACACCTGTGTAAGGTGCACATAAGATGATTTTAGTCTTACCTGTTAATTCCTTTTCTCTTAGTCCATACAGGTTACTGGTAACTTTGGGTAGGTGATCAGCCCCTTTAAGTGGACAGGAACAATTCTAAGTGACTGCTGGGTGGAGCCTACCTCCTCTCCTTAACTTGAAGCTAGCCAATCCCCAACCAGTAGGATTTGCAGACTAACTATTGACTAGGTAGTAAGAAGGTAAAGGATAACTCCTGTGAGCATAAACCCGAAAGGACCCCCAACGTTCTGCCACAGGAGAGCCAAGCATTGTCCCTTGACAGGGTGGGAGACCAGTAACCTGTATGGACTAAGAGAAAAGGACTTAACAGGTAAGACTAAAATCCTATCTTCTCTGTCATCCAATACAGGTTACTGGTAACTTTGGGATGTCCAACCATTAAGTAGGGTTGCACCGATACCGATACTGGTATCGGTATCGGTGCCGATACCAGCATTTGCGCGAGTACTTGTACTCGCGCAAATGCGGCCGATGCCAGCACCGATACCCTGTGTCAGGGTCGGTGCTGCAGAGAGGGAGCCCGGGGAGCTGCTCACAATGCTCCCCGGTCACCTCTCTCCTTCTTGCAGCGTCGGAGCTTTGCCGCGGGTTACCATGGCAAAGCTCCAACGCTGACCTCTGCCGGGGCTCGCGAGAGAACAGTGAGCACCCGGCAGAGGACAGTAAGGGAGGCAAGATGGGGCAGCTGGTGGTGAAAGAGGCAGAGAGGGGGGCCAAGAAAGGAGCAAAAGGAGGAAGGATCAGGAGAGAGTGAGAGAGGCAAAAGGGTGAGTCAAGGAGAAGGAGGAGGATCAAAAGGGAGAGAAAAAGCAAAGGCAAAAGAAGGGGGCTCAAGAGGGGTAAAATGAAGCAAAAGGTAGGAATCAAGAGGGGGAGAAAGAGAGTCAAAAGGAGATAATCAAGAGGTGGTGTGTGTGTGTGTGTATATATAATTTCAAGTACTCACCAATACCAATACTTTTTTTTGCAGCCATTTGCCAGTTTTCCAAGTACCTAAAGCATATAGGTACTTAGAAAACTGGCAAATGACTGCAAAAAAAAAAGGTATCGGTAATTGGTATCGGTGAGTACTTGAAAAAAGTATCGGTACTCGTACTCGGTCTTAAAAAATTGGTATCGGTGCATCTCTACCATTAAGTTCTCCAGGGCAGAAAGAAAGGCAAGGACCAGGCGCAGGCCCCCAAAGTCGCCAGAGCACCAATGAACCTACAGATCATAAATAGCTCAACAATAACCGCAAAGTGTCAACGGACACTGAACAGGGGTCAAACAAATCCCAGGAACTGTTACACAGCACGCTGAACTAGAGCCAACAGGGCTCAAAAGTGAAAGAGTACTGAAAGACTAAAGAGATCCTAGACAGGCAAGGCTGTCTCCAGGACATTCCTCCCTAAACTGGCCTCAGCCGATGCCAGCACATCCACACAATAGTGTTTAGCAAAAGTATGCACAGACGACTGACCAAGTGGCCACCCTGCACAAATGATCAGCTGAGGCCTAGTTCTTGTAGGCCCAAAAAGCCCCAATAGACCTCGCAGAATGAGCCGTGACCCTGAAGGGAACAGGCTTCTTCCAAAGTTTGTAAGCCTTACAAATCGTGGACTTGATCCAAGAACCTATGGTTACCTTGGAAGCAGGCTTCCCTGCTCTAGGACCCTCAGGAATGACAAGAGTGTTAGACTCCCGCAAGGACTCATTGCGATGCACATAGAACTTGAGACAGCGCACAACATCCAACAGATGAAGATCCCTCTCTGTCAGAAGTAGGGTTAGGACAGAAGGAAGGAACCACAATCTCCTGATTGATTGGAACTCAGACACCACCTTTGGGAGAAACTCTTGTGAGGTGCGAAGCACCACCTTGTCCTTGTGAAGGACCAAAAAAGGGGGGGGGGGGGGGGGGGGAGTCGAAGAGGTCCTGAAGTTTTGGAAACCAAGCCTGTCGAGACCAGTATGGAGCAATCAGAAAAGCCCACTAGAATAAGACAGATCCATTAAACACTGGTCCCAGTAGGGAAAGTGTCCAAAGGGTTAGGTTACCACAGAAACTTGCTCCAAACAACTCACAGACATAAAGATAAACCCAATGAGTGCATGAATATGTAATAGGAACTTCCAAATGAGACCCCTGTGCGGAGGGGAGGCACGGGACATGTGGACCTCAGCACTCAAAGGGTGCTCACCTTTATCAGCAGGTCTTCTGATTACCATATATCAAGAAAAAGCCTTAGTGGGCAACTCCTGGGGAAAGAGCTTGCAGCCAAGATTTCCCCCTAGGACTTAGGTTCACAAAAGCACCTGGTAAACTGAGCGATCTACATTTGGGTGAGGGCAATTGTCAGTGATGGTAATCCGCCTAATGGTGGTATTCCATATCTAACAGAAAAATAATAAAAAAAAGCTAAAACTATAGCAGAACTGTTCTTTTGCCTTGTGTCTTGACCAAGGAACAAATCTTACTGGTTGGGGATTGGCTAGCTGCAAGCTAAAATTAAGAACTAAAAATTATTTTTGCTGCAGACGAACCAAAGTTGGTACCAAAAATATAAAAGATGTCACAGACTTTAATGATAGTCCACTTATATCTAAATGTTCCACTCTTCTGTAATAAAATCCACAAGCTTCTCCTTTATATTCTAAATCAGGTATGATTTAGCAATAAAACCGCCTTTAACTCGACAATGTCACAAGAATCTTAAACACCAACTTTTCACTATAAGCAGATGTAAAAGTGTAGGACTTTAAGTGCCAGAAGGGTATCCAATGCATTGCAAAGCAACATGCTGGATGCCCCCTCTGGCTTTTATAGGTTTAAGGATTTCTCTGTTTAAGCACAGGTGGGCCAATCAAAATTAACTTTGTCCACAAAGGAGGTCAGGCACTTTTTCTACATTTTGCTATCCATCTGTTTAGGAATAATTCTCAGAGGTAACTTTCCAATTGTATATGGAAAACTATATATTGTTTTTTTTTTGTATATTTTTCAGAACAAATTCAGCTTCTTCATGGTGTCTAATGTGAAGTAAATTATACATCATGTAACAAGCTATGATGTCATAAGTACAAAAAATGTAAAAAAAACTTATTTTGTTAACGTCATACAATATATATCAAAAACATTGATATTTGTTCAGAAAGTTTCAGTTACTTTTAAAGGACTGAATTCCCTGACTGCAAAAAAAAAAAAATGTATAATTTTACTTACATGCATGCCTCAACAGACCCCTTATTAATATTATTGGAAACTATGGAATTGATAACTTTATTCATCAGCTATTGTTCTTCCAAGCAAAATGGCACCCCATTGCCATGAACTGAACTACTGCAGGGGGTGCCAGAAGTACAAAATAAACACCATCTGCGATTTCTCAATTTTCTACCATTTCTTTTTAACATTTTACTTGCCTGTACTAAAATGATTGTAATCTCTACAGAAATGAAGAAAAGGTAGACAAACCATACCATTTGCTTTTCTTCCCTATCCTGATGTGCACAAATGTTTCCATAAAATGGCGATAAAAGAAAAAAAAAAAAAAAAAAAAAAAATTAGGCATTATTTTACATTTCCACCTCTTTGAAGGTACTGAAATAATTGCCTGTACTCAAATGGTTGCAAAAACTGCAGGAACTTAAAAAATGTGGGCAAACCATATTTTGGAAAGAAGACAACACACTGCCTTTCTACCACTAGCCTAAACTTTACATACACACCATGCAGCTTGATCTACTGAAAAAGGGAGACACCATACCTCCAACAATTTCAGTTGGACACACTTGTTTTAGGTGTTGTTTGCTGAAGGCATGACCTGTGGTTGGAGTATTTTCAATGTATTTTTAGGTTACTTCATGACACCTCTGTATGTAACAGAATAAAAATTTACAACAAGAAAAGTATTTTATTTACACAGGCTAATCTAAAAACACATATACTGATGTTTAACCCCTAGAGTGCCAGGTGGGTACATTTTACGAGTTCGCACAGCTGTACCAAGCTCGTACAACGTACACCTTAAATGCGGTCACTGCATAAGCCGGTATAACCGGCATGCAGTGGCCACATTTAAAAAAAAAAAAAAAAAAAAAAAAAAAATTGCCTGGCACTCCTGGGGGGACATGAGGATCACTCCTCATTTGATCTCCCAGCCGACTGCGCTGGGAGATCAATATTTACGAAAGAGAAGCGGAGCTTCTTCTTTTCCCCTCTCTCCTACCCGAACTTCCGGGTAGGAGTGGGCGGGACCGGGGGAAGCCTCCTAACGTAATCGGTGACATGATAGCTGCTTCTCAGAACACCAATTGTGAAAAATGGACCAAATTCTATAGTAGATCCTAGAAGATGATGAACGTCTTCCTGAAATAATGGTGTTCGCAACCTGAGAGGAGATATTTCTTAACCTGAGTGATCTCCGCTCAGCCTCCAGGCCGTTAGCTTCAAGAAAGAAGGGTTGGAGTGAAGAATGGGACCCTGGGATAATAGATCTGGAAGGAGAGGCAGAGGAAACGGAGGTAGGATGGACATCCTCACAAGATCCGCATACCAAATTTTTCTGGGCCAGTCTGGAGCAATCAGAATGATCTGGGCCTTGTCCCGCCTGGTCTCCTTTACTACTTCTGGCAGAAGAGGCAGAGGAGGGAATATGTAAGCCAACTGGAACTTCCAGGGAAACTTGAGAGCATCCTGCCCCAAAGCTCTGTGGTTCCTCCACCTGGAATAGAACAGCTGACACTTGTTGTTCTTGTCTGACGCCATCAGATCCACTACTGGATGACCCATGATGGATGTTATGGTCTGGAAGACTTTGTCCTTCAAGGACCACTCGCCTGGATCCAGGGTTTGACGACTGAGGAAATCTGCCTGGGTGTTTAGAGACCCTGCTAGATGAGATGCTGATAGGTGGGATACATTCAGCTGAGCCCAATTTAGGATCTTTCTTGCTACAGCATTCAAACTGCGACTTCTTGTCCCTCCTTGATTTAAAATGTAACTGACTGCAGTTGCGTTGTCTGATCTGACACAAACCGCTTGTCCCTTCAGGGTTTTGCTGAAATGCTTGAGTGTCCTCCATATGGCTTCCAGTTCTAAGAGATTGCTGTGGAACTTGCTTTCCTTCTGAGTCCAGAGGCCTTGAACCGTCTTTTGGTTGTAAATGCCTCCCCATCCTGTGCTGCTTGCATCCGTGGTGACTATGTGCCATGTGGGATCCAGGATGGTTCTTCCTTTCTGAAGATTTTTGCTTCTGAGCCACCAAGTCAGTTCTATCTTTGTGGCTTGCTTTAGGTGGATTAGCTGTGAGAAATCTCCTGGACGCTTTCTCCAACTTGTCAGGAAGTTGTCCTGAGTTCTTCTGACATGGAATTTTGCCCAAGGAACTATGTGTACTGCTGAAGATAGGTTGCCCAACAGTTTGGAGAAGTCCTTTGCTGTGTGCATCCTTTTTTGAAGGAAGGTTAGTACTCTGGATCGAATTCTGGCTTGTCTCTCCTCGGATAGACTGGCAAGACCCAGCTGAGTGTTGAACTGAATGCCTGGAAACACTAGATCCTGGGATGGGATCAGCTGGCTTTTCCGATGATTGATGACCCAACCTAGCTGAGACAGAAACTGTAGGCAATGATGAGTACTTTGAATGGCTTTCTCTCTGCTTTCTTCTCTAAGGAGAATGTCGTCTAGATAAGGTATTAACCTCATACCTTCTTTCCTTAGTGTTGCCATGACTGGGGCTAGGACTTTGGTAAAGACTCTGGGGGCAGATGCCAATCCGAAAGGAAGAGTCTTGTACTGGTAATGTTTTCCAAAAATCGCAAACCTCAAGAACCTTCTGTGGGATGACAGAATAGGAATATGATGATAGGCATCCTTCAGATCTATCTTCGTGAGAAAGGCTTGAGGAGGAATCACCCGGATTACTGATGCCCGGGTTTCCATCTTGAACCGTTGTGTCTTGATAAATGAATTGATCCATTTGAGATCTAGAATCATCCTTAAACCACCCGAGGATTTCTTTACTGGAAAAAGAATTGAATAAACTCCAGAATGCCTGTGGTCCAGAGGCACCTCCTCTATAACATGGGCTTCCAGAAGATCCTTGATCATTTGAACCACTTTGATCCTGAGACCTCTGTTCGTCACTTGGGATGTCATGAATCTTGATATGGTTGGGACAGAAAGAAATTCTAAGGGGTATCCCATCTCTACTATTTTCAGAACCCATCGATCTGTCTGGATCATTTTCCAAGATTCCAGGAACTGACCCAGTCTGCCCCCAACTGGGAGTAGAGATGGGGCCCTGTGCTCTTCATTGCGATGGTTTTGGGAACTGACCCTTTTTGGGAAATTTCCTTCTGGATCCACCTCTGGGATTTGGTGCAGGACCTCTCTTCTTCTGGTCATAGCTCCGTCCTGGCCTGTATTTGCTTGCTTCCCAAAAGGATTGCTTGCGAAACCCTGAGGACTTGGAGAAAGGGGATCTGTTCCTTCTATCTTGAGGCAGGAAGGTACTCTTTCCTCCTGAAGACTTCTTGATGATCTCTTGTAGACGATCCCCAAATAACATTTCACCAGAGAAGGGTAAGGATACTAGACGGTTCTTGGAAGAAGCATCTGCCTCCCATGATCTAATCCATAAGGCTCTTCGTGCCACTACTGAAAGGGCTGATGATCTGGCTAGTAGTTTAATGACGTCCAATGACGCGTCACAGGAATAATTGACCGCGTCTTTGATGGAAGCAACCTCTTTCAATAGTCTGGAGCGGGATACTGAAGAATCAATTTTTTCTTCTAATTCAGTCAGCCAAATTCTAAGGGTACGAAACATATAGGCCAAGGCCGTGGCTGATTTCAGATTATTTCCAATGGCTGCAAACTGCTTTTTCAAAGCACTGTCAGCTCTTTTGTCCATGGTATCTTTCAATGTAGCCCCATCTTCTAATAATATGGTGGTCCGTCTTGAAATCTGAGTGATGGCTGCATCAATTTTAGGAGGGGAGGTCCATGCTGCAGTTTCTTCATCAGAAAAGGGGAACATTTTTCCAAAACGTCTGGACATGGCTGATCTGCGATCTGTCAGTCCCCATTCACCTTTAATAGTGTCTTGAATGGATTTGCGTACAGGAAATACTAGAGCAGGCTTCTTATGACCTATAAACGCTGCATCCATAATATCCAACTCTTTCTGAGTATCAGAAAGGCCTAGCGTTTTTCTAACAGATTTAAGAAGACCCTCCAATTTCTCCAGGCTAAACGAACCACTCTCTTCTGTTAACTCTCCCTCTTCAATGGATGAGGCAACAGAATCTATATCCATAATACTGCCTTCATCTTCTATCTCATGCATAGCAGAAGTACCTTCGTCTGGATCTGATGCTCTATGCCTCTTCCTGGATGATTCTTGCATCGCAGAGAAAGTCTCCTGCATAGAAGACCTCATCCATCCAAGTAATGTGTCCAGCGTTTGCAGGCTGGACACATGGATTAAGAAAAAAAAAATAACAAACAAAAACTTTCAAAAGCAGGAGACCAATGGCCTCCGTCTACCAGCTTGGTAGGACCAAAGAAACTGAATCCTCTCTCCCAGGAGTCTCTTTTAAGAGTTTGTTAATTGGTCCTACCAGCTGGGAGGCGGAGCTAACCCATTGATTTCCTGCCGTGGTAAGGACACAGAGGAAAATGCCTTTTTTTTTTTTTTCATTAGCACCATCTTCGGGAGGCATTTGTGCAAACCAGGCTTGGGTTAACAAGGCAAGTCACCCCTCATTAGATGAAGCAGGTTGTCTGCTTTCCAGAAATATATAGTTTTATATAGTTATTCCAAGGTTTTAGGGTAGCTTTACCACAAAAAACCCTAGAATGCGCATATTATTTTATAAAGTTGAAAATGTCATTTTGCGCTGCTGTTTATTAGGGCTCTACGCTAGCCATGGACGTAGGTAAAACTATACAAATTTGGTATTATTTTTTTTTACTCGGGGGACTCGGGGCTTTTTCAAACAATTGAGACTTTTTCAATCAAGGTAAATGTTTTTGATACATAGTATGTGATTTTTAGCAAAATGAGTACATTTTCACTTTTTTTGTCATTATGACATCATAGCTTTTTGCACGATGTAAAATTCTCTTCATGTAAGGTACCACAAGAGAGCTCAATTCGTTCTGAAAAACAATATATAGTTTTCCATATTTAACTAAAAATCCCCAGAGGAAATCAAGCATAAACAGAAGGATAGCAAAAATGCTGAAAAAGTGTCTGGCCTGCAGGGTACAAGAAATGGCCCAAGCCTCTGGCACTGAAGGGGTTAAACAAATATAATGTGAGTTATATTGCTGTGAAGCAATGTGTTGCACTTGCGCGCGCATGCACACACACGCCTCTCCTTTTAAAAAAAAAAAAAAAAAAAAAAAAGGTTAATTTATCCCTTTAGTGCCCAGCACCTTGAGTACCTCTGGCCCTCAAATAATGAATTGTTTTTATTTATTTAGTCAATTAAATCAGACCTCCTGATGCCCCCCTGTAGGATAGGCGATCATTGAAGCGATCAGTTAGGCGATCACTGCCTTCCCTTACCTTCTCCTCCACAGCCTCCTCAACTCGGCATTCATTGGGTGTCCGGAGTGAGGAAGAGGAACTTCAAGACCCACTCACATAATGTGGGTCTTGAAGATCCTCCACCTTAACCCAGAAGTTCAGAGAACATTGAGCATGCTGATTTTGAGGGGAAGGTAAGAGAACGTGGTCATCACCTTCCTGGTCTCTGCAATTATCACCTCCCCCCTCAAAGCCAGATTTATTTTTTTCAGACATATATAGTGCAGGATCAAGAGATTCCGCACTACGTGCATATTTTTATATACAGGATCCCTCCCATGCTCATGGGAGCGATAGTGTATATACAGTGTTTAGGCGTTAAATCTTGCCCTGCAGTGTAGGGAAACTTCTTCCCTACGTGCTGAGTATGGCTGAAACTTATCCCTATACAGAAGTGCAGGGAGAAGCTTCAAAGTGCCACCTCAAAATGTTCACTTGGTTGGCCTACAATGCCAACAACTTGAAAAGTGCATTGGCACTCAAAGAGTTAAACAGCGTAGTTTTTTGTTGTTTTTTTTTCACCCTAATGCAGAATCCCAGTGCATAGTCATAAAATCCCTTGCTATATCTGTATAACCTGCTATCATGGTCTCTTTAACCTTGATCAAGTTAGGGGATGCTTGACAAGAGCCATATCTGCAATTACCAGTGGATCTAAATCCAGCCAACCACATAGTACTTTGGGTACTGCTTTTTACTCACTGTTTGCTAGGTGGTTTCTTGTGTTTTTACACATTCAAAAGCTCACCAAAGGCTTGTCCTTGCCTTCACTGAGTAGAGGCTCTCCGTAAAATATACCAGTTGTCACCTATAGATTTCCATATATGGTCTTCCATCAGTGATAACTCAAAGGAGAGACTAAGCAGTTCACTGTTTTTTTTGTTTTGTGGGGGGTAAAAAAATTGAATCAGTCAAAATTTAAAATAGATTTATAAGAAGATTTAGAAGAAAGGGGGCAAATAAGTTATTCAGGTACTACTAAAATAAGAGCATAACATTGGCAGTTCAAGCAACAAACACAGAAAAGTGTAGATACATATTTAGACACAAGGATGATACATGTGATATATATGTTCTGAGCGAACAGGAAGTGACAAGCATGATACTGACACAAGAGTGTGATTCATCTAGTTTCTAGCCTAGGGGCCTTGTAGATCCAATGACTGGAATGTTTGCAGAAAACACAAAATATGTGGGTCAACATTGTGAGACAGATGAACTTCGAAGAAAAATGCTGCCCGGTTTTACTTAAATGAACATACATTATTAAAATGGATAATGGATATAGGCACTTAGATTAAACCTAGAGTAGAATCAATAAAATAAATGGGGTTATGCATTTACATCCCCTATAATGCAAGCTAGCATTTGTAAAAATTCTCAGTTTAGTACCAGAGGTCCAAAATGTAGCCTGAAATGCTTGTGCATGCCTTGAAACTCCTATGCATAGCAAGACTGATAGGCATTTCAGATGGGATGGTACATAAAACCTTTCTGAAGAAAAAAAAAAAAAAAAAAAAAGTAACCATTTTAAATTGATTACAAAAGATATCGGTCTTCATTTCCTCCTGCTAAACCAGAAAGTGACCAACAATGACAGCAATCCAGCTATGTACACATGCATTAGATAAGATTAAATCTAGATGTATAATATATATATATATATATATATATATATATATATATATATATATTTAAATCTGACACTGTCTCAGAGTATATGGAACAAGCACACAGATATGCAATAAAATTGATAAAGAGGTTATGATATTCTAATTAGAAGGAAAGCCTAGCCAAATTGGAATTGTTTACATTAGAGAAGAAGCAACTATGAGGGATTGGATTACCATTTACAAATATAATAAAGGCCAACAAGAACAACTCTAGGGGAGACTCTACTCAAAATGATGAGGAAACGAGTGGAAAGGTGCTTTCATCTACAGACAAGTAATTTTTTACAGTAAGGTTTAGAATTATTTGCCTTGAGAGGCAGTGTTGGCAGATACTTTCAGAAAAAGTATTAGAAACTTTAGTAGCTAAGAGCAATATAGATAATGACAGTTGGTTTCAGTTAAGATGTTGCTGTATAGAGAAATAAGATTGCCTTTTGGGTGTCACAAATTATTTTTTACCCACTTGAAGTTTTACTGCTAATGGATAAAAGGTGAAACTTACTCACCGATATTTTGTTTTCCTCTGTGTCCTTCCACGGCAATGAACTTTGGGTATTGACTCCGCCCTCCAGCTGGTAGGACCAATAAAATTATAAAAAATATTAGTTCCTCCCTCTTTGCTCAGTTATTTTTTTTAAGCTGTGAGGACATAAAAGAGATGGTAGACATGGATGTATACGATACCGATAACCAGACCAGGATTAAGAGGTGGGTTGCCTTGGAAGGACACAGAGGAAAACAAAATATTGGTGAGTAAATTTCACCTTTTCCTCTGTGTCTAATCCAATGGCAATGGACTTTGGGACTTACCAAAGCAGTGTCCCCGTGTCCTGGGTGGAGAATCCTAGTCTGAAACAGGAATGGCTGCTTCTACCACCTTCCTGACAAATTTTGCATCAGCCGATGCTAGGATATCCAACTTGTAGTGCTTAATGAAAGTGGATACCAATGACCAAGTGGCTGCTCTGGAGATCTCGTCTGGCGTGGCCACTGCCTTTTGAGCCCAGAATGTAGCAATAGCCCTGGTAGAGTGAGCCTTGATGCCAGCTTAGCAGAGACATAGGCCAGGATAATACAGTCCTTTATCCATCTGGCTATAGAGGCCTTTGAGGCTGATGTGCCTTTATATTTTCCAGCAAAATGCACAAATAGGGCCTCTGTCTTTCTGAAGGGCTTTGTTCTGTGTAAGTATATCTGTAAGCATCGAACTAAATCTAGTCTATGCAATTCCATTTCTTTTTTGTTTGAGGGATTAGAACAGAACGAAGGAAGGATGATTTCCTGACTGAGATGAAAAGTGGATATAACTTTTGATCAGAATGATGGTTTTGGATGAAGAACCACTTTATCTTGATGGAATACTGTATATGGGGATATGCATAATAATGCCTGTAGCTCCCCGACCCGCCTAGCAGAGGTAACTGCGGTGAGTAATACGTCTTCAAGGTTAAATGTTTTAATGAAATAGAATCCAGAGGCTCAAAGTATTCATGTGTACTGAGTTGGTGGAGCATCTGATTCAGATCCCATGGAGGTATGATATCTCTGATGGTTGGCTTGATCTTGGTTATTGATGTGAGAAATCATCTAAATACATACTGCTCCGCTAAGGGAGTAGCTAAAATAGCTGAAATGGCAGATAATTGTACTTTGAGAGAGGAAGGTCTGAGACCTTTTTGGAACCCTTCCTGCAGGAAGTCCATTATCCTTACTGGAGATATGTTGGACCGGTCTATTGCTCTATTCTTACACCAATTATAAAAAAGGTTGTCCAAACATTGTAATAAATTTTAGTAGATGAGGGCTTACGCCCTGCTAAGATCATCTGTATAACAGTTTCTGAAAGACCTTTTAAGCGTAATGAGCTCTGCTCAGCCTCCAAGCCTGTAGCCTCAAAAAGCTGGATCCGGATGGTATATTGACCCCTGAGACAGGAGGTGAGGAACCACCGGAAGAGATAGTGGAGTTCTGATGACCATCCTTCTGAGGTCAGTATACCATACCTTACAAGGCCAGTCTGGGGCAATTACGATTACTTCCGCCTTCTCTCTCTATTTTTTGAATTACTTCCGTAAGGAGTGGATGGGGTGGAAATAGATATGCAAGGTGATGGTTCCAGCACTGATGCAGAGCATCCTGGTCTGCTGCTTTCGCAGTCTTCCATCTGGAGAAGAAGATTCTGCATTTTGCTTTTTTGTTTGATGCCATAAGGTCTCAGAGGCTTGCCGTATTCTTGTATGATCTGCTGAAAGATCTGGTTGTCTAGGGACCATTCTCCTGGATCTATTCGACTCCTGCTGAGGTAGTCCATCTGGATGTTTAAGTTTCCGGATAGGTATGAGGCTGTCAGTGCAGCTAGATGTGTTTCCGCCCAGCGTAGGATCTTGAGTGCCAACTGGTTTAGTGTCCTGCTTCTTGTCCCACCCTGGTTTGACAAGTACTGAACAGCCATTGTGTTGTCTGAATGGACCAACACATGATGATGTCTGAGGTCCGCCTGAAACCACAGGAGAGTATTCCAAACTGCCTTGCGTTCTAAAATGTTTATGTGAAGTTCTGTTTCTCTGGATGTCCATTTTTTCCCTGGGCTGACTTTTGTCTCCACACACCTCCCCAGTCTGTCTTGCTTGCATCTGTGCAGATGGTCTCCTACTGAATGGGTTTTAGCCTTTCCTTGTGCAAAGTGGTGAGGTTGACATCCCCACTTTAGCTCCCTTCTTGTAGACTGGAGAACTGGGATCTTTAGTGCGGCTTTGAATGGTTCCAGTCTGAGGTATAGAAGATAGTTGAGCTGCGTCCAACAACTGTGGGACCTGGCCCAAGGTACAATTTGATGTGCAGAAGCTAGATTTCCCAGTAATACTGAGAACTCCTCTGCTGTTTGCACGTGATGCTTCAGAAATACTGTCTCTCCTGGGATAGTGTTGCTAGTCCCATCTGGGTGTTGAAATGGACTCCTAGAAATATTAGTTTTTGTGATGGTAGTAGCTGACTTTTTTGTTCGTTTATTAACCAGCCTATATCCCAAAGGAGACATAGACATATAGACACCTTGCAGTGCTCTCTTGCTTTGTCCTTTGAGTCTTCTAAATTGAGGAGATCGTCCAGGTATGGTAATACCTTGATCTGTTCCCGTCGTAATGCTGCCATCACTACTGCTAATATTTTTGGGAAAACTAATGGGGCTGATGCTAACCCGAATAGCAGTACTCTGTATTGGTAGTGTTTCTGAAAAACATGGAACCACAGGAATATTCTGTGTGAAGGCTGTATTGCCTTAGGTATATCCTGGTTAGGAAGGACCCTGGCTGTACGATCTTTAGAGCGGTCATTACTCTCTCCGTCTTGAACCTCTGGCGTTTTAGATATGAATTTATCTCCTTTTGGTCCAAGATGATGCGCAAATCTTTGGAAGGCTTTGGAACAGAGAAAACTGTTGAATAAAAGCCACGTTACTCGTGTGCCTTCGGAACAGGCTCGATCACTCTGTTGGAAAGAAGATCCCCCACTGCCTTTCTCATAAGGACTGCCATCCTGGGATTCCTGATTCTGGTTGATTTGAATTTGTTTTTTACTGGAACAGTCTTGAATTCCAAGTTGTACCCTGTCTGCAGAATTTGCTGTACCCATCTGTCTGGGTTCAGATGTTCCCATGCATCCCTGAATTTCTCCAGCCTGTCCCCTCACTGGAGAAATAGACTGGGTCAACTGACCTTCATTGCTGATTCTGAGAAAATCTGGGCTTCCTCTGAAAGTCCCTGCAACCTCCAGGTCCATTTCCTTGCGCAGTCCCTCTCTGTCTCTAATCACAAGACTGTTCTGGTCTATATCTTCATGATCTGCGTTTTCGTTCTTGTGGTAAAAAAGGG
The DNA here is from genome assembly GCA_037306005.1 of Rhinophrynus dorsalis. NCBI lineage: Eukaryota > Metazoa > Chordata > Amphibia > Anura > Rhinophrynidae > Rhinophrynus > Rhinophrynus dorsalis. The sequence goes on from CM074721.1 coordinate 240,733,775, forward strand.
CTTTTTCCTCCTGAAGCCTTCTTGATGATTTAGTCAACATGTTCGCCGAAGAGGGAGGATCCCGTAAAAGGGAGAGAAATAAGTTTACTTTTTGGAGGTAGTATCTGCTTTCCATGGTTTAAGCCATAACTATCTGCGAGTAGATATAGAGAGAGCCGAAGATCTGGCCAGAAGACAAATGCTATCCAGTGACGCATCACAGTAATTTGTAGCTTCCTCGATGGTAGCAACCTCTTTTAAAAGTTTGGATCTTGAAACATTAGATTCAATCTTGTCTTCTAGCTCCGTGAGCCAAATGCGCATTACCCTGGATACACAAGCCATGGCTGTAGCAGCTTTCAAATTTTCTCCTATGACCGAAAATTGCTTTTTGAGTGCGCCGTCCATTTTTCTCTCCATTGGATCGCGAAGAGAAGTACCATCTTCTAAGGGTAGAAGAGTCTGTTTTGCCAGATGTGCAATTGGAGCATCAACCTTAGGGGAAGCAGAGCATTGCTGTACGTCCTTCTCATTAAAAGGGAACATCTTCTTAAACCTTCTAGGGACCGCTGACCTATCACCCAGTTTCCATTCCGCCGCTATTAAGTCTGAAATGGACTGATGTACTGGAAATACTGGAGCAGATTTCTTTTTCCCCAGAAATGCAGTATCCATAATATCCAAATCTTGTTGAGATACAGAGAGACCCAAGGTTTTTCTGATGAGTTTAACAAAGGAATCAATGCGGTCAGAATTAAAAACTCCAGTTTCTTCTGTTATCTTGCCTTCCTCTGAACCATATTCTGAGCCCTGGTCATCAATGGGAGATTTGTAATCATCTTCCTCGCCATGTTGCATAGATGAGGACCCTTCCCCTGGGTCTCTGCATTGTTTTTTAGAGGCAGGTTCCCCCTGCGTTGCCTTAAATGTCTCTTGTGTTGATGTTTTCATCCAGGACAAGAAGTCCTGGAACTGAGAAGGGAAATCATTACATGCTGCCTTCTTTAAACAATCGGCACATAGTTTAGAAGAATCAGAGGCTTGAAGCTCAGAATCACAGCCTGCACATTGTTTAACTTTTTGGCTGGATTTCTCCTCCTTGGTAGGGGTCTCACCAACAGATTTCTCTTTGGAAGAAGTTTTTGCAGGAGTAGACATGCTAAACCAGAAAGAAAGTGGCTTGCACCCAACAAGATTAAGCCTATTTTAATATAGAAGCAAAAGGATCTTACCTGGAGCCGTTTTAAATAGGACGCCAATTGAGGACTTACTGATCCGATCGAGCCCCATGCGCATGCGCCATTGATGTTCTTGCGTTTCAAGTTTCAAGGCTGCTTTAAAGAAGCGCCGCGCACTGTAGTGCCGATGAAGGCGCCCAGGCCTGAGCCAGCGATGTGGGCCTTGTCTCTGTCGGCAACAGCCGTTGAGGTGTCGGAAGCGGGGAAGAAGCGCCAGAGAGGGCGCCAAGGGATGCAGACCTTGCCTCCGTCGGCAATCGCAGTGGAGGTGAAGGTAACGGGGGGGGGGGGGGGGGAAGATGTGCAAGGCGGCACTCATGGCGGCCAGGGAGCAATAAAGAAAAACGTCCAGCCAGCTGGGTAGGACAAAAGAAACTGGAGGAAGCATTTGTGTGTCACCTTTTGAATCTTCCGGTTTGTCCTACCCAGCTGGAGGGCGGAGACGTTCCCATTCTCTAATGCCTTGGATACACAGAAGAAATCAGTCATATATAATAATTCGCTAAATGTGTGTTTGTCAGAACCCATCATGCACAGTAGAGATGGCTGCGCACGCTGCAGTCATGCGCACTACAGACTGCCCATGCCGCAGCTGATAACATAGCAGAACGCTCCGAATTCAGACCGTAGTCCTCTCTGTGAACCAAAGGTGCGCATTCTGTGTGCAGAGAGGACTACGGTCTGAATTCAGAGCGCCCCGCTCAGTATCAGCCGCGGCGCGGGCAGTCTCTACTGTGCATGACTGAACCACGGCCATTGATGGGTGGCACTGTGGCCTGTGTACACGGGCTCTTCAACTAGTAGTTATATAATTGTTGGCAAAGTAATATGATAAGGCCATATAATTTTAATGTAAATATAAAATGAAAAGTATCACAGTGTAATATACTACAGAAGAAAAGCAGCCTGGCATTCATATAGTGACTAAATAAGCACGTAAAGACAGCAGAACACTAGGTTGTGAATAAAAAGGCATTTGCAGCACAACAAGAGTGTTACCTTGTGGTTTTAAAGGGCGCCATTCTGAGTCTTACGTATTAACCCTTTTAGTACCAGAGAGGTATCCAACGTATTCTAGCACCCAAAGAGTAAAAAAACAAAAAACAAAAAAAAAAACCCAAAGCTGAGTATATCTGGAATGAAGCAGCTTCTCCACAGGGGACAAATACAGTACAGCCAAATTTCCATTAAATGGGATTCATTACCTGCCTGAATGTAAGAGGTCTCAAACAACGTATTGCTTTGCAATGCATTGCAAACATCTCTAGAATTCAATGGGTCATACCCTCCATTTAAATGAATTGTTCCATATGGCTCATAATCACCTGCTCTTTATTTTATTATAAGAAAGAAAAGCAAAGCAAGATTAGTGAAAAGCACCTTTTAAGTGGTGATCCTATTCTCCTGGATTCTGAATAGTAATCCCGTTCAAAGTTCAATCAGTATAAAGTGCTAGAATTGCTAATAGTCGTTAGTACTTAACTTTTATTATCAGTCAAATTTAAAAAACCGAATGGTTGAAATGAAACCTTTAATGAATTAGGATAAAAATTAAAACAAAAAAAACCCAGGTAGGTAATTGGTTGGGACACACAAATATAAGCAAAGGTCTGGTTATAGGCGGTTCTAGTGTGTCAGTATGGCTACTTATTTATAATGTGAATGTTTGTAATAGCAGTAATAGTATCACCCCCGATCAGGAGATATGAATCAACAGTGCTACTGTTACTGGTAATGTACTAAATAAAGAAGAAGCTACGGCTATAAGTATTATGGAAGAAAAACCACAGACAGATATACACCGCTGGTCTGTGTGATTGCAAAAAGTGACTATCTGGCACACAAAGAGTTGACACACCTATAGTCTGCTCGTGTACAAACTCCCTGAAAACGTCTGTGTATGCCAAACAGAGCGTTTCTCTAGATGTAGGCCAAGCTAATGAGTACAATGTAGTAACAGCAACTCAGTAAAGGACTCCTAGCACTGTCTTGTTGAATGCATCCTAACATTTTTAGGAGGAGGTCGATAAATAGCAAAATATTCAGTTTATCAGAAGAAAATATTTTTTAAAATTCACCATGTGCGTATTTTCGTTAAACATTTTCTGTGCAGGTTTGCTTTCAGTTATGGCATGGTAACCTCAGCAGTTGAAAGTCTGACATGATTTAAAAAAAATAATAATAATAATAATAAAAAAAATTATCCACTTACGTGATGGTCCATGGGAGTCTTTGATTTCACAATGATGCTATTTGTTTAGTGTAATTGGTGGAAATGGGAATCAAGAGATAAATCCAGAGCCAAGGAGAAGTAAGATGAAGTGATGGTAGAAGTAGCAGCATCATTAGAGAGAGAAAAGAAGAGAAAGGGAAAATATTTGTTGTTAACTTGTGATCTGACACATAAAGCTGCTCTAATCTCATTAAATGCATGCTATTACTACTTATTAAGGTTAAAGTACACAAAAACATTACACTGTAGGCACATTGCATACACTTTTAGCATAATGCTTCAGGCAAAGCAAGTTAAAGTGCAAAGATCAATGTTCCAAGCAGATCTAAACATCTTTTTAGCCAGAAAAATCAAAATAACATTTCCCTAATGGAATAAGAAACATTTTAATTTTGACAGGTCAGAGCAGAACCAGAATTGGCTTAATTATATTGTAAAACAACGAGTGCTTATTGTATTTAACCCGGTGAATGCCAGAGGTATGAAATGTATTGCAAGGCAATAAGTTGGATACCTCTCAGGCACTCAAAGGGTAGTGTTTTCTGAGCCTCATTTATAGTCAATGCCAAAAGATTAATGTAAGTTCAGTGATGGAGAAAGAAAAAAAGAAATATATGTATTTATACAAAACCAGCACCTCTGAAAAGATCGATCCATCATGCACTGTGCAGGTAGGTGTCACTGGTGAGGGATTCAGAAAATGAACAGAAAACTAGGAGCAAACCAGATGCACTATAGGAAACAATAAAATCCTGACAATCCCTTCAACTTATATGGGGAAAAAATTATCTCTTGCTTGTGACCTAGGTGGCACTGCCTCTTAACTGGCAAAAGACTGGGCTTTTGATAAAAGTGTAATGGCATGTTAAAGCGGAACCTTCACTCCACCATGACTTTATCTGTGTGTGTAGCATTAATGTAGTTATAAAGCGGTGTAATTTTAAAAATCAGAAAACTGATCGATGAGGCACAACAGAAGAATAAAGTTTAACCTTGTGACGTGTAGAGCATTGTGAGCGCTACTGCGCATGTCAATCTGGTTACCATGCTGTTACTTAGTCACTCCCATCGTTCTCCGTTATCCCGCCTGCGTCTTCCTTGTCCTGCCCTTATGTGACACGTCACCCGGCACGCACGAGCCTGTACTACACTGAAATTAACTTTCAGCCACATTTTGCCCATAACTGAGCCAGTGGTGCAAACGCAAAGCATACCGTTTGCACCACTGGCTCAGTTATGGGAAAAATGTGGCTGAAAGTTAAAATTTAATATTTTTTTGTGCCTTATCGATTGGTTTTCTGATTTTTAAAATTACACAGCGCTTTATAACTACATTAATGCTACACACAGATAAGGTCATGGTGGGGTGAAAGTTCTGCTTTAATGGAATAAATAAATCAGATTTTTATTTGCATGCTCACATCTCTCATTCACATAAAATATTAGAATATAGTTTCTGTTTCCATAGCAACACAATAAGCTTGTTAGTCTTTTGATCTCAATTTCTTGTACTTATGACACATTTAAAGGAAGAAAGAGGAAACCAGCTGAATTAAGTAGCACCAGTGAAATTCAGATAACAGTGAAAATACCAACAACTGTACCATTTTAAGGTTTAGAGGTCCCAGTTAGATGTGTCAGAGAGGTTCCCTAATGATTTATTAACCCTTTCAGTGCCAGAGGGGTACGCAAAGCATTGCAATGTGCTGCATACCCTTCTGGCGCTCAAAGGGTTAATTATTATTATATTTTTTTTTTTCTTGTATTCAGTTAGAAAGCAGTGCCCCATTCCAGGAAAACACACACTTTCCTACTATGGTCAGAAAATCCTAATGGTCCCTTTGAATTTACCCCTTGAGCCTTTGTTCAAGCGATAACATCTTCAATTGGCCCTGGTGTCATGTCCACGGAGGAAGACATGACAGTTGCTGGTAGGACCACAGCACCTCAAACTCTGCATCCTGCAACATGGTAATCTTAACTCTTTAAGGACCATAGAAGTGCAGAAGACCAAATTAAGTTGGTATACTCCAAATACTATAATTAAGAAACAGAGCTATAGACTAAGCTGATGCATAAAAGCCATCTAGAACACAATGATTATTGAATGAAACCATAAAACACCTGAACTCATATACAAGACTTTCCTTACATGACTACATTAAATCTTAGTATGGGAGTAGAATTTATATGATGAGATCTGAATTACATATTGATTAGAACCACCTATAATTGTTTTACTGAAAAGGCATTTTATGAACAAACACTTGATTTAAATAAAGAAAAATGTTGCATGGTGTGATTATATGCAGCTCATGTGAGGTGTGAGACTGTATGCATGTATATTTGATGTATTATGGAATATAAGCATCACCTGTGACAGTGTTTCTGGTTGGAAACATGTAGAGAAAGGAAACCAAGTGTTTATATGTTACAATGTCCTGTAAAACATCTTCTGCTGTACACAAATGCTACAAAAGGGGAAGTTGTAGAATTAGCTCCTGTCAGAAAGTCACAACATATAACCATGACAATGCTAGCACTCACCCTGAAGTAGGCAAGATGGGCTATATGCCTTGTAAATTATACCAAGTATTTAAGGGACAGTCATTTTTAAACTCTGCGGAAAAATCATTGCAAAAGTAAATCCTGTAGATTTAATTAAAATGGATTAAAAATCATATACTGCAAGAGACAAAGATAGACAGGTGGAATCTGGTGCATCAAGCATTCTGGTTTACCACACCTTTTTCAGTGCAAGTCAATCAGACAGGTAATGGCAGAGAATTGGTTTGTTGCTTTGAAGTAGTAATGTTGGGCTGCTATGATGACTTAGTCCCAAAACCAAACACACAATGCTCCATGTCAATTTTCTGCATGGAGTTTAACTTTTCTCAGGTTCATCCCAAACTGAACCTAAAGCTTAGAGCAGTTCTTTCCAAACTGTGTGTCGTGGCACGTTAGTGTGTCGGCTGCAGTGTGTAGGTGTGTCACAGGCAAAGGTGCCATTTACACAGCTCAAGATTGTCATTCAACACAAGCATGAGCTACACTGGGAGCCAAGATAAAGCACTACTACTTAATGGTCACATTTACACAGCGGGAGATTGCCTCCGTGTGCTGCATACAGCTGGAACACCACAAAAGATATGTAACAGCTGGAGTGCCTCTGTGTGCTGCATACATAATATGTATGCAGCACACTGAGGCACTCCAGCTATTATAAATCTTTTGGCTGTTCAGCTGTTAAAATCTTTTGAGATGCCGCCTCCACTATACCTCTGCCCTCTCTTTGGGCTGCCAGACTGGAGTGTCCCTGTGTGCTGAGGCTGCCTGTCACATGGCTGCTGCTTCTGCTTGTGGTGCCGATGAGACAGGAAAGACGGACAGTACTTCTAAAATCCGTTAGGCGCCATCTATTTAATAAAGCGACATGAGAATTTTGCGCTTATATGTAGCACAACATTCTCATGTTGCCCCTTTTAAAAAACCACACAACATGCTTAATGCCTTCAGCAGTATGAATTAAAGGTTTTCATGAGATATGTTGTGTCCCCATACATCATCTTATTACAATGTATGTGTTGTATTTCTTACAAGGGATTATTAGTTTAACCTCCCGTTTGCTAGCAAAACTGAATTACTGTGTCAAGAAATGATGCATGTCTAAAAAGGGTGTCACCAACATGAAAAGTTTGGAAAGCTCTGGCTTAGAGAGTGAAATATGTAACTGCCATGGGAAGGGGGGAAATGCACGTATTGAGGTATTGTATGTACACCAATGTGTTGGTTATGTTAAACTTCTCTTTTGGAATTCTAATTATTTACTGCACTAAATATGTGTGTGATATATTTTTGGTTAACAAAGATTAAAATGATGCAAGTACAAGAGTTACAGCAGGCCTGTTGCTTAGACCCCATTTCTCCTACACACTACATATATGAACTAGATGTTCACATTTATTCAGTAGCCAGATCATTTCTAGCTCCTTCACATGTTTATACTGTCTCAGATCACATAGGTTTCTTTGATATGCTTGCTTATGAACACATAATCTAGCTATATCTCAAAGTCCACCAAATTCTTGCATGTCACTTTCATGTACAAGGTCATGTTGGGCTCTTTCACATAAGCAGATCGAAAAAAATTCACATGAGCAAAGGAGAAGTATCAGTGCAAGTGTCATTCTGACCAAACACCTAAGCTCATCTCCTGATAATATGCACTACATAACAAAAATAAATAAATATAATAAAAAAATCTGTCTTCAGTTTTAAGCCCTCTAAACAGAAAAATAACACATACAGGGCATTTCATAAATAGGAGTACTAGCAAAATGTATTTACGGGTATTTTACAACAAACATGCTAATTGTATGTAAACAATCAGGGGGATTATCAGGAAAAAAAAAGGCAATTTTTCACCATCATATTTAAACGAGGGTGAGTTTCTACAGTGATTTATTTTAAAACTTCTTGTGTTGGCTGCACTGCTTATTTGGCTCATGGGCAGAGACACAAACTCCCTATGTGAAGATAAAATGGCTTTGACCTTGACAGGCCAATTGTAGAGTCACATGCCAGTTTGCTTTCTGTACGCATCAACCCCGGGCAGGCCAACATTATAGAGGGACAGTGTTGCAGCTCTACTCCCATTCCAGCGAGGCAGAACCATGAGCCACAGGAGAGAGAGACAGTGATGATCCTTGTGTCTTAGAGTCTGATCCCTGTGCCTTAAGCCAGCTGTCTCTCCTATCCCTGGGAACAGCATCCAGGACCTGAGGCTGGTCCGCAGTCACAGTCAGAGTCACCGGTGGATCCAGACCAAACAATTTGCAAAATTCTGATATCTCTGCCACATCCCACAAGGCTGCCGATGATCCACTGTAAAAATCCATAAGTTGAAAGGGGAAACCCCATCTATAAACGAACTCCACGATTCCGTTGGTGATCTATCAGATGTCTAAGGGACCATCTCCTCTGAAGGGTTTGGGGAGATAGGTCATTGAAGTGTCGTATAGTGCACTCAGCAAATCTTACCTTCGGTAATTCACGGCTTTTGCCCATGATGCACTCCTTCTCAGCGTAGGAGCTGAGGCAGCAAACTACATTGCGTGGCGCAGATCCAGGTGGGCCTCTAGGCCTCAGGGCCCTGTGCGCTCTCTTTCAGTTCTTAATTGGCTGATCCACCAGTATCCCCGGTAGGTCAGAAAAAAGTTTCTGCAAAAAAGCTGTGCGGTCCTTAGCTGGCACTGACTCTGGAAAGTCTTTAAGTCTTATATTATTATGGCGGCCTCTGTTATCCAAGTCCTCCAACCTATCCGAGAGATGGTGTATTCTATCTTCATGTTGGGATAAGGTTTGATCCAAATGCTGGATTTGCATCCATGAGGCCTCTCTGTCATCTTCCAGAACATGAATCCGTTGCCCCAAGTGGCTGAGATCTTTCTGTAACACTGAGAGCCCGGATTTCACTGTGTGCTGTAGATCTAGCTTAATGTCGCTGACAAAAGAGCACGTATCTTCCTTAGTAAGAAATGGCTCAAGATCATCCTTTGTGATAGCTGGACGTATGTAGGGTATTCTCAGGGAATTGTCCTTATTCATTGCTGGGGAATAATGGGGTGTTGAGAGTTCAGGGAGCTCAGGGTTCAATGTCTCAGAAGAATCCCTAGTAGTAAAGGGCAGGTTCTGATCAGATTGTCTCGGTTTCAGCGATGACACCAAGTCCCCACCACCACTATGGCGTATGGGCATAGATTCAGAAATGCACCTCGAATCTGTTTTTTTTTTTTTGTTTGTTTTGTTTTTTTAGCCCCTCTTCCTATTGCCCGTCATACAGAGGGAAGAATACTTTCCGGGTGTAGTCAACAAATAGACAATATAGCAGAGAAAAAGTAAATCATATACTAAAGCTTTTTCTTGAAAAAAAAAAAAAAAAAAAAAAAAAAACAAGAGTACTCCCACAGCTTAGCTATGCTTCATTCAAAAGGGATTACATCTCAAACTGTGACATGAGGTGGAGTTGTTACTGTACCATAACACTATATGGAGAGTTGTAACCTGTATTCTCCTCCACAGAATGCAGTAGAAAAACTGTCTGGACATTAAGTGGCACTGTTGAGAACAGTTAAACTTCTTTTTATTGAACAGTTTCACCTGTAATAACTTTGGAATTAAGGGCTGGATTCAAATGCAGGTGCTAATTTTATCTCTGCTTTTATCTCCATGTTTCCCCATATACTTCAATAGGAACATTTTTGGAGGGAGGTAACGTTTATCTCCTGCATTTGAATCCGGCCCTGTTTCTTACAGTCTGGTCTGGCCTCTATGGAAAAGACTGAGATACCTTTTTTATGGCAGTGGAGAAACAGGTTAACCCTTTGAGTGCCGGAAGGGTACGGAACTTATTGCAAAGCAATGCGTTCCGTACCCCTCTGGTACTCAAAGGGTTAACACCTTGTGGCCCTGTGACGTGTAAGGAATGTGACGCTACAAGCAGGTCATTTGTCATGGCCTATACCCTGTGCGGTGACATCTCCTAAGGACTATTTTGGAGACACTGGAGTTGAACCCCTAGTATCCCTTGCTGCCAATCATTTCCTCCTCGTGTCTCTACCTCTTACTTTACAGAAGTGTGATGACTTTACCCAATTATTATAAAAGGTTAAACATATTTTATAGCCCAGTTTGGTGTTTGTAATACACAACAGACTCTGGGGAGAAATTCATGTGACCCTCTCTTGATTTGGCTGGTTGTCCGCTTTCCAGAATGGTATGCTTTGTGAAACATTTCTTCATTTCTGTAGTGGTTATAACCATTTTACCACAGAGAAGTCACTCTTGAAAAAAATGTAAGAAACATCAAATATTTATTTGGTGTAGTTTTGTGTTTCTGGTGCCACTTATGTATATTTATACCAAAGTGCAATTTTCTTGGAAGAAGAAAAGCTAATAAATACAGTAGGACATTCTATACTTTTAAAATTGTACCTTCAAAGGTGGAAACATTTGGGCAAGGATAGAAAGGGAAGTGGTGCAACCACTGAAAGTTGGATATCCACTTTCAGTGGGCTATCCTGATGCTAATAGAGGATGATCCATGAAAAATCTTAATCAAAATGCTGCTATATGCAGTTAGCAATTTAATGTCAACGTGAAGGACATATCTATACACTTCTTATATTGAGTAGGAGTGTACTCAGGATATATGTGGCAGTCATACTTTGTTTTGTTGGTTACACTAAGCTTGCTCGAGATGTAGAGAAAATTGTGATATTCATGCTAATTTCTGAAAATTTTCTGAAGACCACTATTTTTAACAAAATTTCCTTACATCAGCATTTTTTGCAGGAAGAACCTTTCCTGTATTTTCTGATTTGTAAGTTAGTCTCCATTCAGGAAATATATGGTTTAACATACTGATTTGATTGTTCTAGGGTAATTTTCCCATGTAACCAGTGGAATGAGTATTCTAGTTCCTAAAGCTGAATATACAGATTTGTGCTCCTGTATATTATGGGTCTGTGCAGACCATACTTGTAATGTAGACAATATTATACATATTTGTTACTGGTGTACTCTGGGGATACAGGGCTTTTAGAAACGAATTTCCACTGCCAGCAAATAACTTTGCTATAGAGTGTATGATATTAACTAAATAAGTAATTTATTTTTATATTTTTGACATCACAGCATTTCACATGAAGCACAATTTACTTCACATGAGACACCATGAAGAACTGAAAGAATAAAACAATATAGTTTTCCACATATAACTAGAAAGATACCTACTGGAATCATAACAAAATAGACTGATCACAAAATGATGAAAACGTGTCTGGCTTCCAGGGTACAAACAATTCCTTAAAGGGATAGTGATGCTTAAAATGTAAAAAAAGCACCATGTTGTAGGGTTTATCCCCCTGAGTAAAACAAGGGGACTCCCACTGCTGAGAGGTGTTTTATTCAAAAGTTATTACAGCTCAAATTTGATTTTTTTAGGTGCAATATCACAGTGGCCTGAAATTGTACAGTGGAGCTGTTGCTACACCATCCTATGAACAGCTCTGGTCCCGGGACCATAAATCTCCATAGGATGGTGTAGCAACAGCTCCACGCTACAATTTCAGGCCACTGTGATATTGCACCTACAAAATTTCAACATGTTTTTTTACATTTTAAGTATTACTATCCCTTTAAAAGGGAACATTCACATAAGAAAAAGTTTTCACCAGTTGTTTAAACATGTAAGTAGTATTAGGAAACGTGTTTTTTAAACATACATTTAAAGGTCTTTAACTTCCAAGTTATGCACTTCCGCAAAATGCAGAACTGTGTATCCGTGGCACAGCTCTCAGGACTTCCCAACACTATCATTATCCTCCCACCTCCCTCCCAGATGCCCCAAGGAGAGTGTCTACGCTTCACTGAGGTATAATGCTAACCGGAGCTTGCTGTAACAATAGGAGCAGTTCACACCACACCGAAGTGAAGCGCAAACGCACTCCCTGGGGCATCTGGGAAGAGAATTAAATAGTGCTGGGAAGCCCTAAAAGCTGTGCCACAGATGCACCATGCCGCATTATGCGGAACTGCGGATCTTGGAGGTTAAAGATCTTAAAAAGTATGTTTAAACAAAACAAAACAAAACAAAACAAAAAAAAAAACTACACGTTTCCTAATACTACTTACATGATTAAACAACTGGTGAAAACTTTTTCTGATGTGAATGTTCCCCATTAAGCTTCTGCCACTGAAAGGGTTATTGTGACAGGCCCACTTTAATGTCATATTTGTAAATGTACTCTGCTTTGGAGTGGGAATTTGTTTCTGCTTTAACCAGTAAGCTCACCCAGACTATGAACCCAAAGGACAAATTTCCACAGATTTAAATGGGTCAAACTTCTTCAATGCTAGCATTCAAAGAGCTAAAGCCCCATTTAAAGGCATACTGTCAGAGTATAATACCATCCCTTTAAAGCAGAACTACCACCCTATATAAAGGCTCCACCCAATAATTAGGCACATGGCGACTAGTTTCTTAATAGTGTTATTTTCTGCCACAAGTACCACATTCTGAAGTAATCTTTTTTCTTCAAGGACTGACGGTCAGGCTTCTTGCTGTAGGGCTGTCTGCTCCTGCTCTGTCAGTCCATTCCCGTGCCTTTCGGTTCCATGCAATGCCTCCTAAACGAGACCGGAATGGATAGCGCAGGTGTCTCTGAGCAATATGTCTACATCAAAGCCTGGCTGCCGGTTTCAAAACCTGGTACTTGTGGTAGATAATAGCAGTAACAAGAAGCTAGTCGCCATATGCCTAATTATTGGGTGGTGACTTGATCTAGCATGGTAGCTCCTCTTTAAATCAATAGGAATATTAATTTGTGCCCTGTGGTGCAGATGTTTTGCCCCTGAATTGTGTCAGTTCTTTTTAACACAGAAAATGTGAGAGGCTCTGAGTACAAACAGAAATCATATTGGCTTGTTCTATGGCTAGTCACCACTCAGCAGCAACATGTTTCGGCTCTCTACTGCCATTACAGAGGAGAAATTCTCACAAGTCTCCTCTGCACGGGAACACCAGCTATCCCCAGATGTCCATTTTGGTCTTGTTGGGCCTTGTCACTGAGGTGCAGCTGGTTTCCCTATGCACCAAGAGCCAGGTGTCCAGTTTTTCTTAGAAGGAGAGAGGTTGCTGTACCAGTCCTCTCTATAGGTATGTGCCTCAATTCTGAGAAATACAAAGCAAATAGTCTACACCAGAGGTTCTCAGCACGTGCCCTCAGTGGCCACTAACAGGCCAGGACTTAGGGATTTCTCTGCTAGAGCACAGGTGTGTTGATCAGAAAATCATTCAAATTGATTAACGCACCTGTGTTCCAACAAGGGGATCCTCAAATCCTGGCCTATTAGTGTCCACTGAGGGCACGGGTTGAGAACAAATGGTCTACACTGCAAATGAAATGTTACAGATATATTTCACCCCCAGCTGTTATTAATTTATATACAAATGGGAGGCCATAAGAGCTTTGCTTACAAACAGCATGCAAGGTCAATAAACGCATAGTTTTCCCAAAAATATGTTTTTGCTTAAAAAAAAAAAACCCTCAGTGAATCTGATTTGAAATAGATCCTAGTTATAAAGGGGGAACTCATCGGCACCGTGTTCAAAACAGTTTTCTTCTGACTTAATTTTTGTTATTTACAAGAAAGAACACACATTATAAACTGCAATTACCACTGATTTAATGTACATGTTCATGGTAACTTCATCAAGCAATAATGACTTGATAGATTTTCATTTTACAACTAACTGAAGAAAGCATCCCTGATAAACTAGGCTTTGGTTAATTTTAAAGGGATAGTAAACCCTCCAAAAAACTGTAAGCACACGTTGTAGACCATTCTGATGAAGTAATTATAGTTCGATATCTCGATGACAGCGCTCCTGAAGAGCCGCCGTCTGGAAGCAGGATCCCATGACGTCCACTGTACAGCGGACACATGAGAAGGGGGAGGGAGCGGAGGTAAGTATGGTTTTATAATTCCTACCATTTGGCTTACAGTTTTTTGGGGGGTTTACTATCCCTTTATGGAACACTAAAATCTAAAAATGAACTAGGGTAATAAGCATATACATACCCTGTACTTTAGGCTAGCTGCTGTAAAAAATCTTCTAGTTCTTTCTGAGCCCTAAAGACTAGGCTTGCATATTGCTCTAAGGGAGCAACCATTCCTGCCTTTACAACTGTTACAAGGCCCCCACTTATTGTCCATGATTATCTGTGACTGGGCCAAGATGCAATTACAGCCATTCAGAATACAAGTGCTGTGGGCACAAATCACAATCAATTAACAAGCTTCTCTCTCAATGCAAAAAGTACAGCATTAAATGTTTTCTGAAGCAAAACATAACATACGAATAATTAACTTTTACTAGATGTCAATACATGATATTTAAAGTAACAATTACATTGTTTGGGGTTATTTTGATTTTAAGCCAAATAAAGTCAACTGTTGGAACTCCAGATTTTGGGACAACTGCTCCTACCATTCCGAACCAGGAGCCCAACCACACTTGAATTAAGCTCTTGCTTTTAATGCTTTGGAGAGTTCTTACTAAGTCTACAGGCCCAAGGCTTTAGCTAAAAGCCCCTGAAACAGCTCCTATAAGACAATCCAGCAGTATGAGGCTCTCAGTCACAAACTTTGCAGCTTGTGCACACACGCATTTTTTTTTTTTTTTCCCCAGTAAAAGATTTCTGGCTAAGTTTTGTAAGGATAAACTATTCAATGCATGTGCCATCTTCAGTGGGCTGTGGAAGAAGATTTACTGTACTCCTCATGTTGTGGACAAGATGTTCCTACTATGTAAGGCAAGGAAATGTAAGCATGCGAAAAAAAAACATTATCATGTACATGTGACTGTGTTACAACACACTTCCTCATGTAGAACATTCTGCAACCTGTTCATTGTGACTTTTTTTTTTTTTTTTTTTTTTTTTTACTTAACCCTTTCAGTGCCAGGTCCATATGAAATATGTACTGGCCATGTGTTCCTGTACAACTAAGCTCATACAACATATGGGCTTGACAAGCCCCTGCTCTCCCTCCTATATAAAGGTGTATATAATATTTAATCTTCAGTACCTTGTCACAGGGGCACCAGGACCATCTACAGTATCATGGTTACTTATCAATAAATACATTTGTTTTATTATTAATTTATTTATTTCTTTTTTTAAAGATTTAATAGACCTCGTGCCACTCACTTCTTTGTGCTTGTCTATGCTGTTTTGCAGGAATCATGGGGAGTTATTGCAGGATGGATCAGAGGGAGCAGAAGGATCGAGGTGGGTAGATGAAATTACCACATTTTTTGGTACACAATGGAAACAAAAGGCACAGGACCAAGTTGCTTCTTTTGACATTGGCTGAAGATGATTACACCGGTTTCATCGACTCAAGCATTCCTAGTGAGAGAGAAGGTCCATGTACAAAAGGGTAGATGGGGGTTCTAGGCACCCAGTCTGCACTGTTTCCCCCTCCAAAACTCAGAAGCCCTACAGAATAATACTTGTGCTGGCTCTCTGTAGCTGCTACCTTCTGACCCTGGCTTATGTCACAATACCACTGCTGCACTAGGCTAGCCTTCCTTATGCCTTCCATGCAAACTGCATTGAGAGCAGCTGGAAGAGTAGCAAATAGCAAGATACAGCACTGGAACTTGCTTAGCTGTGGGATCCTCTCGGGACCGCTTATTTTCCATATTAACATAGATGGCAAAGCTGAAAAAAAAGACACAAGTCCAGCCCATGCCAGACCACCCCTGTTGACCCAGAGGAAGGCAATAAAAAAAAAAAAAAAAAAAAAAAAAAAAAAAACTATTTAAAGTAATTTCTAATTAAACCCCAAGTGGTAAAAAAAATAATTCCTTCCTAACTGTAAATGGCAGTCAGCTATTTCAATGGATCAACAACCTATCTGCTTTGAAACCAACTGTCACAATTCTGAATATTGTTGTGTGAGAGATAGGTATCAATTACTTTTTTGAAAGCAGTTAAAGAGTTTACAGATTTACCTTATTGTAATCCTCATCTAGTGATAAGCTTAAATCGTTGGTTATTTTTAATTACAAAAAGCATGCTGTGGCAAAATGTACATTATTAAAAATGAGCAGTGGCCTTACTTCCGGACAGACTGCGGGTATGGCTCTCTACCACAGTCTGTCAATCTTCTTCTGTTCCTCCCCAAGTATGGTCGCTTTCAACCTCCTCCGATGATGGATTATTTCTCCTTGTAAGCTGGTTGGAACTTGTCCATACTCGGGGAGGGAAAAGAAGAAGACTGACAGACTGCGATGCAGAGCCGTACCCACAGTCTGTCTGGAAGTAAGGCACAAGATCATTATTAACAATGTGAATTTCACCACTGCGTGTTTTTTCTTAACAAAAATAACCAACGAATTAAGCTTATAACTAGCAAAGAACTACAATAAGGTAAACTAGTACAGGGGTGATGGTTCCACTTTAAAGTATCTGCATGCACAGCATTCCGAGTCAAAGAATTACACAACTTTACCACCCTTGCTGAAAAAAAAAAAAAAAAAAAAAAAATTATATATATATATATATATATATATATATATATATATATATATATATCTCCTTCCTTTGTTTTAGTCAATAGTTATCATTTAGTACTGGATATCCCATCCACTGATGCACACATGAACTGTTGCAAGATACCAGGAGCCCAAACTACTCCCATTGAAGGATCTCTAAGAGTACTTGAGCAGGATGAGTGATGTCCTGCAACAAGGCATCATACCTGCCTCCATGGACGGTTAAAGGAGAAGTAACTTTAATAAATCACCACACCTACCTCACTTTGGCCAGAAAATTCAATGGCCTCCAGTTGGCATAGCAACTTACTAAGTCTAAACACTAACCCTTAGAGTGCCAGGAGTATACAATATTGCACAGCCCCTATGGCACAAAAAGAATAAAGGGTGTAAAGCAAACACCACCTCAACAGCAGTTTCAGATCAGGTGTGGGGAGGGGGATCCTATATCCCTCACCATAGTCCTTTCACAGTGGGCCTTTGTCATTTAATTGGGCTTCCGGGCTGCCTTGCACCAGCTGCACCACCAGTAATTCTGCCCTAAATTACCGTGTGACTGATAAAGAAATTCAGCAAATAAGAGAAAAAAAAATGCAGTTTTTATTGTAACGTTTTGTTATTAAAGTACAATGAAGTCTTCTTCCTACATTTTTATAAAGATGTGTAGCAGTAAAACCTTATACAACTTTGAATTTTACATTTTTTTTTTCTCCCGCCCCTTTTACTTACCTCAGTAGTCTCAGCAAGCTTTCAAGGGGGCAGGCCTTTCCTTATACTGAAAGAAAGAAAACTGTCCCTCGCTGAAATCTGTCCAATCCTGGGACCGGATTCCAGATCTGAGGGGAGGCTGCTTGAGGTAAGTAAAAAGGGGCGGGAGGGGGAAACTTTATTAGAGAATAAATGTAAAATGCCATAGTTTAAGGTTTTACTGCTACACATAGTTAAAGAAAAAAAGAAAAAAAAAAAGTAGGCAGACTCAATTGTACTTTAATTACTATCCATTAAAGTGAAGTAGTAATACTACATCTGACCAGCAACTTTTTCTTTGACTTGTGATTATCATTAACCCTTTGAGTGTCTGAGGGATATTGAATGCATTGAATACCCCTCTGGCATCCAATTTCCAAAGGGTTAATATTCTTCCAGACTTGTCCATATACAGTATAACAAGAAGGTGTGCCATAGAAATCATACCAAAACATATGAAAAGCAAAATGTTGAAAATGTATTCGGCCTCATAGAATGAAAATATCACAAGCCGCTGACACGGACAGGATGCATTGTGAAGTGAGGCGTTAGAGATGTCAGTAGAAACCTAACGACTATCACAGAACCCCAAAACATAATCTTTACATGTTAATAGGCAATTTGTTTCTCTTGAGCAATTAATGCTGTTAATCTATTGAAAAGAGTACCCACTGCTCTTCTATTCAGACAGGCTGATATCTTAATTAATGCTAATTAACAACCAATAAAAAAATGAATCAATTCTGAGAACCTATCAAGATTTCCAGGGTTCCTTTACAATGGCAAAGGCAGAAATGACCGCACCCAGACAACATATACAAAACTAGATTTTAAATCTCGGAAAATAATGTGCATGTTTGTGTTCCTTTGAATAAACACATCAGTAATAGAGCCAATATTCAGCTATATTCCTGAACAACCACTTTAGCAGTTAGAGAACATTCATCATCAAGAAAGGATATATCAAGTAATTTAAGCAGTATAGTCCTGCCAATAAGAGGCAACAGGGATATGCTCCTGCAAATACAAATTAATTCTCACTTACTTCTGAAAATCAATTTAGTTACGGAGGATCAAAGCCTGACTGATTGTCAAAATCAATGACCATAGTTTCTCAGAGCCCTACATGCGGCCTCGCTCCCCCTCTCACCACCTCGCATATCCCTCGCTGCCCACCCTTTCCCCCAGCCTCGCGTATCCCTCGCTGCCCACCCTTTCCCCCAGCCTCGCGTATCCCTCGCTGCCCACCCTTTCCCCCAGCCTCACATATCCCTCGCTGCCCACCCTTTCCCCCATCCTCGCTTATCCCTCGCTGCCCACCGTTTCCCACATCCTCGCATATCCCTCGCGGCCCTCCCTTTCCCCCATCCTCGCATTATCCCTCGCTGCCCTCCCTTTCCCCCAGCCTCGTGTATCCCTTGCTGCCCTCCCTTTCCCCCAACCTCACGAATCCCGTGCTGCCCTCCCTTTCCCCCAACCTCACGTATCCCGTGCTGCCCTCCCTTTCCCCCAACCTCACGTATCCCTCACTGCCCTCCCTTTCACCACCTCACGTATCCCTCTCACTGTGCTCCCTTTCACCACCTCACATATCCCTCTCACTGTGCTCCCTTTCACCACCTCACGTATCCCTCTCACTGTGCTCCCTTCACCCACCTCACGTATCCCTCTCACTGTGCTCCCTTCACCCACCTCACGTATCCCTCTCACTGTGCTCCCTTCACCCACCTCACGTATCCCTCTCACTGTGCTCCCTTCACCCACCTCACGTATCCCTCTCACTGTGCTCCCTTCACCCACCTCATGTATCCCACACGGTCTTCCTTTTACCCACCTCATGTATCCCACACTGTCCTCTTTCCCCACCTCATGTATCCCTCACTGTCCTCTCTTTTGCCACCACGTGTATCCCTTATCGCCCTCCCTTTTTCTGTATCCCGATACACTCTATTTTTGTTGCCTCAAAAAACACTTATTGCCTTCCCTTCTGCCACCTCATGGATTGATCGCCACCCTCCCTTGCATCACTCTCTCTATACCAGCTCTCCCTCCGGGTAGAGGGAATGTTAGAACGTGTCTGATGACAATCAGTACTACTTGTACCGATTCCAAGGCAAATAGCAGTTTGCCATCATACACATTCACAGAGCCTCTGCGCTCAGTAATGACACTATAATAAGCTATTCAAACTATTGACATAAATAGCTCTGTAGGATGGCAATGTAAAATGATCCTAAGAGTTTGCATCTAATGTTATTAGAAGAGGAAAGTAAGTAGCATATATCTGCTTAACTACAGTGAATAGAATATTAAAACTGTGTGGAACTTTGTAGAATGTACTGTTATCAATCATTTACAGCATAATATACCCACCTCTGTTGTAACTGGCAACCGCAGATACTTAAGGTGTTTCCAAGGCAGGAACCATGTGCTACCATCACACACATTCATAATGCCTCTCCACCCAGCACTGACAGTATCAACGGCCAGGAAGGTGACACTGCTTAGGAGAATCTCTTCATTGAAGGCACATTATTGTACGGAAGTGCGTGCTTTGGCAATGTTTAAAGGGATAGTAATACTTCGTTTTAACTTTATTTTATTTTGTAGGCATTAAAAAAACATGAAGAATGACATAAGTCTTATCTCTCAAACCTTTATGGTTTATGAGATATTCACAAGCAAAGTTCCCCTCCCCGCCCCTTTTTCCTAGTGTAAGCAATCTCTTCTCAGATGTGAGTCTGGTTGTATGACAGTACAGATAACAGAAGGGGACAATTTTCTTTGTATGAAAACAATGAAAGCCCTTCCCCCCTTGACAAGTTTTTCAGCTTTTTCCATTATCTTAATTGAAGATTGTCCCTCTCTGCAGTCTACCTGGGCATCTCCCTTCTGATCTGGCTGAACAGGGGGGGGGATACTTTGTTTGTGAATATCTCTTAAACCATAAAGTTTTCCGAGATAAGACTTATATCATTCTTCATGTTTTTTTAATGCCTACAAAATAAAATAAAGTTAAAATGAAGTATTACTATCCCTTTAAATCTCTGGGTGACACCGTGAGAACGAGCATGGGTGGGTTTCTCACACTATCCCAGAGTTTGTATGTCATGGTGTGTAAATGACTGTCATTATATGGGAGGGAGTGAGAGAGTGTGTGTGTGTGTGTGTGTGTGTGTGTGTGTGTGTGTGTGTGTGTGTGTGTTTGTTTGTTTGTTTTTCAGATAGTGTGTGTCTTGTGTCGCTTGCTAATGCAGAAGCACTATCTTATTCTTGAAAGACATGTCCTCTACCCAAGATTTAATTATTCATATAGCTCACAGATAAGGCTAAAGATCTTGCCAAAAGGTTAATAATGTCAAAGGATTCATCACAGGAAAAATTCATAGAACATTTAAATATGGTTTGATCTTTCAATCATCTGGATCTAGATATGGAGGTTTCAATCTCATCATCCAGTTCCATTAGCTAGACCCTCATGGTACAGGAAATTAAAGCCTTTTCTGCTGCAAAACTCAAATTCTGTTCAAACTACAGTGTACTGTTTTGTTTTGTTTTTTAATGCACTGTCCATATGATGATCCATGACGCAGTTTGAAGATTACCCATCTTTGAGGATTGTAGTTCTGGATATGTGAACCGACGCTACATCAGTTTTGAGAGTAATGATCCAGGTTTTCAACATTTCTTTATAGAATGCATACAACTTCAAGAACTTCGTTGAGATGCTGGTTTTACTATCCACTGTCAAACTGCTTTGTTAAGAACATACTGGAAATGTTCAACGTTTAAAAAAAAAAAAAAAAAAAAATTTGGTTCCACACCATAAGCTATAAACTTGTAGCAAGGAACATTTCTGATGAGGAAGTTAGGACATCATTAATCATTCTGTCACTAGGAAAATATAAAATCTAATAAACATGTGAAAGAAAGAAAGGAAAAAAAAAAATGTTTTGCTAAAGTGACTCCTCAAGGAATCATAAGTCACTTCTCTGTTGCTTAGAAATGATCACAATTAACCATCTGAGTGCTAGAGAGGTGTTCAACAAGGGTTCTAATTAAAATATTACAAATGTAAAAAAAAAAAAAAAAAACTATACAATCAAGCTCATGTATAAATAAAAACATGCATATATTTAGATTAATGTTAAAACAATACTTCAAACAGTGATGCAGGATTCAAAAAGTTGCAAATGTTAGCTGATCACTGTAGTATTTACAAATGATAAAGATAGCCAGGAGAAAAGGTCATAATTAAATGAAGTGCACAGAGTGTTCAAATCGCACGCTGGGATTTTCATTTAATATGACCTTATACCCTTTAGGAGAGTCTGACAGGAAGACAGAATACTATTTTTAGCTCCCATCCTTGTAAAGAAACTACAAGAAACAGAACAACTTCCAAAAACAATAAAAATGTTAATTTTATTATATCCTATATAATAATTCTCTAGGATGTTTGTCAAGATGCAGTCATGCACAGTAGAGGCATTCAGGCAGTCTCTACTGTGCATGATTGCATCATGTGAGTGAGCTGACGCAAGACTGCATCGCGTGGAGCAGTGAGGTAGTGGCCTCTTAACCCTTTGAGTGCCAGAGGGGTAGGCAATGCATTGCAAGGCAATGCACTGAGTACCCCTCTGTCCCTCAAAGGGTTAACATTAACCGGATCTTGGCCCGTGTACATGGGCTTTTACACACACTGCACACACACACTGCACGCACACACACACACACACACACACACACACACACACTGCACACACACTGCGCACACACTGCGCACACACACACACACACACTGCGCACACACTACACACACACTGCGCACACACTACACACACACTGCGCACACACTACACACACACTGCGCACACACACACACACACACACTACACACACTACACACACTACACACACTACACACACACACACACACACACACACACACACACACACACACACACACACACACACACACACACACACACTGCACAAAGACCTGTGAGTGCTGGTTCTTTGAAATTTATTGAAAGTTGTCTATCGTGCACCCAGGCATTCACCCATAGTGACGAGAGTGCTTCCTTTATTTACAATTTGTATCCATCTCTCTCGCCCATTATCTCTCTCTCCCATTATCTATATATGTATATGAAAAAAGCACCCCTGAAATGTTTGCCATAGAATCTAGTTTTGGATTTCCATAGAGAGACAATTCTGCTCTTCATCTTTCTTTACTAGTTAAACCTTCTACGTATTCATTATATCACGTTAACCAATTCTGCACTTTATTTTAAAGGAACAGTAACGTCCATTAAACTTTTTTCTTGTTTTGTAGATTAAAAAAAAATGATGTTGCATAAATCCCATCTGTCAAACCTTTATGGTTTGAGTGATAATCGCATCCAAAGTTCCCCCCTCCCTCCCCCTCACCTGATGTCAGCTGTAAAGCTGACAGAAGGAGATCTGTGTCGGCCGACACAAGGAGACTCTTCAGCAGAACCACAATACCGAATTTGGAAAAGAATTACTTCACTGGAACGGTCTACAAAGTGAGCTTGCAAACCAGACACACTTTGTAGACCATTCCAATGAAGTAATTATTTTTCAGTATCGCCATTTCAGCTCTGCTGAAGAGCTGCTGGCTGGTCCCAGAACTGGGATCTCCTGCTGGCAGTAGAACAGAAGGGAACCTTCACCACGATTATCTCTGAAACTGTAAAGGTCTGAGAGATGGGATTTGTGCAACATAATATTTATTTTTTTTATTTTTTTTTTTTTTTCTTCAATCTACAAAACAAAACAAAAAAAAGGTTAGTGGACATTAGTGTCCCTTTAAAACAGCTTCTTTCATGAAGAGCTTTTCTTCCAGATGCTTCCTTGCAAATTGTGTAACCCCCTTGAGTGCTAGAGGGGTACGCAACACATTGCAAAGGGTTAAGGGAAGCTGCCATGCCAACCTGCACCCAACATACGGCAAAGCGATGCCTTGGAAGCCTCCCTTTCATTCAAGGGGTTAAAAAATACCCTAATGGGGATCATTGATTTGAAGGGTAGTTGTTCTCTATGGTGTAATTGGTGTGTCATAGAATTGCCCAGTTCTTGTTATTAAATAAACCTCCAAGTGTAAGGGGACATGTCCTCTTTAACTCCCTTAAGCTTTGCAATGCATTTCACACACCTCCAATCCATAAGGGGTTAATATAATGTTATTAAAAATAGTAAACATTCTCCTTGCATAAAGAATTGCATACCGGGAGACACATTTCTAACCCAAAGAACAGTGGTTCTCCATCTTTTTTTTGCTGAAGGCAACACTCTGGAAGTCTCTAGGCACACCTAACATTTTGTAGGTCATTTGTCAAGTTGTAAAGAATGAAATATATAGTTATTTTTTTGGGTCAGAAAATCAGAATAGCAGAAACAAATATATGGTGCATAACAATTTTCATAAATATATTCCATATTTCAACATTCACATTTTGTCTTTTCTATAAAGACTAGTGTAAACGCCCGTCTACAAAGGCCAAGGGCTGGGTGATGTTAACCCTTTGATTTCCCAAGGGGTACGCAACGCATTGCCACCGACGCAGTCATGCACTGAAGAGAATGCCCGAAAGCACAGAATGCTCCCGGAGCAGAACTCCCAGCATTCTGTGCATTCGGGAAGTCTCTACAGTGCATGACTGCTTCTGATAAACATCCTAGTAAATTATTATATAGGATGACACCCTAGTTGAGATCCTCAGATCACATAACTCCAATACTGAATGTAAAATGTTAAAAGAAAATGATTATTACTATTGAATCCAGTTTTCTGTGTTATCATCTGCCTGTTAATCAAAAGATGCAGAGAGGTGCAGTTTCCTAGCTTTATATTACAGCACACTAGAGGAAAGCAAACTGTCACTGCATTAACCCTTTGCTTTGCAATGTGTGGCGTACCCATCTGGCACACAAAGAGTTAACTGTGGCTCACACAAATTCTTAATTGCATGTTAAATAAGGACTGGGTAGTTGCTGTACAGGGCCTGGATGAAATCTGGACACTCTTTGGTGACCCTCTTTTTTCCTCTCCTTACTGGAGGGTGTGTGTGCTTAATGCTTGTGGGTCACTATGACTTCGTAGATTCACAGAATGTTATATTAACATACTCAGGAGCTCACAAGATCTGATCCAAACATTCGGTCCGAAAGGCCAAATTCACAGGGTGAGAGGTCCAGTGTTTTTTTACCATCAGTGTTTCTCAACAGTCACCCTCAAGATATCCCAACAGGTTAGATTTGAAAGGCATCCTACTTTGACAGGTAATAGTAGCGAAGTCTTTGTGCTTACCTTTTGGCGTGAGTTAAAAACTGGAGTGGATAATCACTGTTCTATTTGATCAGGATAAACAAAAATTCTGAGTTCCTACAAAGCAGTAAGCACATCTAATGGGAACTATACAGCCTTATATCTAAAACGTGTAAAAATAATAACATAACCTAAAAAGTGAGAAGTTCCACTGCACCTCCATCTTCTTGGAAACAGAGGACATGAATCTGGGTTAGGGGGAGGGTTGAGCTGGAGGAAGAGGAAGGAATCAAACACCCTTAAGACCCTGTCTTTTTGAAGTGCCCTGCCCTCATGTAGGAGGGAGCCCAACATCATGTTCCTGTGTTCCACACTGGACTTAAGAGAAAAAAAAAAAAGTGTTTTTTTTTTGGCACTTGAAATATCACCACCAACAACTTGGTGTACGTCCCAAAAGCGGATCACAAGCACTTCCTACAAACACTAACCAGAAGAACAAAGGGCATAAAAGCTTCAGATGAAAGGCACAGTATGGCAGAATATGAGAAGAGGGAAAGGTCCACACATGGAAGGAAGTTACCCCAAGCAAGAAGAATTCTGCTTCTGCAAGGTTTAGCATATCCATGTGTTCCGAGGGAGAAACACAAAGCTAAAATGGATAAACTCTGAATTCAAAGTGAACAGTGGCTAAGAAGTATGGAGTGGGCTTTGAACCCCTGTCCCACAACAGTTGGAGATATCCCCCAAATATCCTTTTACCCCATCATTTCCCCTGGTAAGCACTCGCTGTGCAAGTCCAGGGGACTTCAGGGATAACAGAGTCCCTGGCTTAGGCAGCATTAAAACTTCAAGGAGCTTTGGACAGTTAGAACCAAGTAAAACAGGTGAATATTCTCAGATGACCAAGTTTTATGACATAGATTGGTTCTATCCAACTTCGGGTGGAGACAAACCCTCAGGGATACAGAACAAATGAGAAATCCAAATTATTTAAATAGGGATTTTTAATGTACTAAAGGAATGGTTTGTCTGCTCTCCAATTTCTTTTTGCTAACACAGCTTAACCAATGCCACTATCCTATGAAAGAGAAATAACACCACCCAGGTCTAATCATTACATCTAAAAGGAGTAAATACTTTCTCAGTTATTTTATATTTGAGATTGATGTACAAAGTAACAAAGGAAGCATTCTGGAGAAAATCAACTGCACTTTAGGGGGGAAATAAAAGCTCCCCACATTCCCACTGATATAAAAACAGAGCAATGCTTCCTCCTGGATAGGACAAATCAAATGGAAATATAACCGTGTGCTCAGATCAGTTATTCTTTTGACAAACCTGCACTAAATACAAATTTGGGATTCCTGCCATGGAGGGACATGCAGGAAAGAATTATTAAGAAAATGTTAGAGGTCTCCATTGCACTGCTTTGTAATGCTTTGAAGGTTAAGCAGGATAAAAACAGCATACAAGTTAAAGGTAATTTTGGTGGATTTCTATGGTAGAGATTATTTGCTTCAGAATTGCACCACTTCTCCAAGTATATAGACAAAAACTATGTTCACATGCCAAACCACTAACCTGTGTTTACTTTTCCTCTGATGTTCTGCAGTCCCCTACATTTCACTTGCATGGGAAAGAGGTATGTGGCAGTGGTGTAGGAGTGTCACAATGCTGGCCTACGATTGTCAACATTGGGTCAGCCAGTCAATGGAGAATGCGAACAGCATAGCAGCCTACAGAATTGCTTTTGTGAATGATACATGTGGATGTCCATAGGCCACTGAGCAGAACAGAATGCTGAAACCTGAATGTGCACATCAGCTTAGAGCATCCAAGTTGTAACATGCTGTGTTATAGTAAGTTATAATACGTTCTAGTGTGTTCTGTGTGGACGTCATTAGTGTGAACAGCACCATTAGGGTAAGCAGTTTCACAAAGATGTGTTTAGCACTAATAGTACTGAGCTAACGTCAATCATGTGAGGAAAGGCGTAGGGTGTACAGCAATATTTACACTTGCCTAGCTCCAACAGATCTTTACTAATATAATCTAACACTAACACACTGTTTGGCTTGAAGTTAGGAGGGTGTTAGGTCACTTGTGATCTCACACTCCTGGTTGTGTGATATTTATTTGCCATGCTCAGAGTAAAACAGCAGCAAATAGCCATTTTACTTAAAAATTGAGGATTGCAAGTAGAAATGACCCATCACTCTCTAACTCCTCCTCAGCCAGTCAAAGAAATGAAAGAGTGAGACTGATATCCAACCAAGAAAAGCAAATTACCACAGAATCTGGTTAAGTGCTGCACATATATGCTAGCATCTATAATTACTTATATAGTGATAGTGTCCCAACAGAAAATGAAAGCAGGGGGAAAAGTGCTGAGTGTGTAACACAGAGAGCAAGCCTGTTATAACTAATAATACAAATAAGAGGAATAGCGTATACATATGCATAGTAATTGTCTTCACTCAAGCTTACCATCAAGACCAAATGCTGATCACAATTATTGAAACAGGATATCACATTCATGTCTTGCATCATATATGCCATTAAGTGATTTTGTTTTTACTTTTTATAAAAAAAAAAAAAAAAATCATAATAGCCAGGCTTTATGCCTTGAAAAACCAGGCCTTCCAGGATATAAAAAGGACAGAAGATGAAGCCAAGGAAGCAGGCAAATTCTAACATGCTGCCCACTATCCATCTCTCGGCTGCCTCTGGATCACTGTAATTTGCTGAGGTGGGGAGAGAAAGCAAGTGTGAGAGCAAGACAGAGTATACACACAAGAGAAAGCGAGACACAGGTATCAGTTTGTTTGGTTGTTTTGTGTTTTTTTACTCATGCATAACACGCAACTGTCACTTCATCTGATGTGGAAAAGGGGTGTATTATAACCGAGATTTTATAGCATATAAAAGACACACACACACACACACACACACACACACACACACGCATTAATTTCAATAATATTTCGCAAAATATCACAGGAGAACACAATTACTGCACTTAGTTGAATATGAAGAAAAGCATTCTAGGTAGAAAAGGAGAGATTCATGCAATTCAAATCACACTGGAAAACAAATGATAAATGTATACTGTTTATGGAATGTCAGAGCACCAAACAAATCACTAGTATGAACTTAGCCTAAGAGTGCGGTATGAGCCAGAAAGGATTACATTGTCTATGCAGCTGCACACCTCATATATCCAGAAAGCAGATTACTAATGGGGCAGGTTGTGTGTATATGTTTATTTATATGTTTTAATTTATGGCTAAATCACACATACGCACAGTGTGTGTGGCCCTCCAAATGCACTGGATATGGCCCCAGGCCATAATAATTGTCCATCACTGGTATAGACAAAAGTCTTGAGGATCTAAAGCTGCTGCTACCTAACATATGGTTGTAAATTTAAAGTTATCAATGCACAAATGTCAATATGGAGACTTGTTCCACACACGATATCTTCGGTATACATGAAAGCTATAGAAACTTAAAGAAAGCACAAAAGAATAAAATACAAAAACCAGGGAATGTATATAAGCTGGAAAGGATCAATCAAATCTATAAGGAATAAGAAAAAAGGAGGGGTGACAATACATCAGGAAAACCAATATTCCAATGACATTACTAATCAAAACTCGTCAACAATCTCAAGGTACACATATAAAATCAATTATCACCTCAATGTGTTTCATAATGTCTGTAGAGGACACCACTGAGAATGACAAGGCACTATGTGAGTGATTCTCAACCAGGGTGACTACTGTCTTTAATATGTTTTATATATTTATTAAAATGAATATGCACAGTATATTTGTTTTTATTATTTTACTTGTGAGAGCTTAGACTAACTAGATTTATTTACTTGTAACTTTCATTGCAACCTTGACAAATGGCACCACTAAAATATAACAATTTCATGGTAAGGGTGCCTTGGGCAAAACAAGATTGAGAACCAGTGGAACTATGCCATGGGTTCGCTGTTTTTTGTTGAAATAAAGAGGATCACACAGAAGTACTGGTACAACACAAGTTTATTAGGATGAACAAGAACATATGCCCACTCCACAAATACATCTCAAGTGAACACACAAACACTGTTACAGTTCCCAGTAATTTGCTCCGCATACCTGGAGCCCCCCTTCCCAGGAAGATCTGAATCAGCATTCAGGAGCCTTACAAGTTCCAAGACTGAACCAACCAATAACACCCCTGCTGGCAATCTCTTGTTCACACGATAGGCTGATATAATTACCCTCCCCTTGTCTTTTGCCAGATAATCCTCTTAGGTATGATTACCACCATGGTGTCCCCACTTTTCCAAAGAACAGTAAGTATGTATCCAGGGGGTCTATTTAATAGATCATCACTATGTCAGTGCTACACAAACTGGTTTGAACTTTATTTTAGAACAGATTAGCTCTAGCTCTTACACCCTTTGCAGGGCAATGTTTACCATACCTCTCTTGTCTTCAGACCTAATCAGTGGCTGCCTCTTACTCCTGTAGCCAAACATCACATTGTTACAAGTAACTAGATGTTTGGCTGCAGAAAAATGAAGCAGCCACTACTTATGTCATAAGGTATGAGACATACTGGAAACCCCTCACTGCAAATAGTTCAAGTACCAGCATTAAAAAGTTCTTATATAAAGCACAAAAACAGCTAATGCAGCATTGGCATAGCACATAAACCACGGAGTGAGGCAGGGAAAAAAGTCCTGGGATAATATTCAGTCACACTGGGTTAGAAAACTAATGATACCCATGTGGCCATGAAAATATAAAGAGTCTGCAGGGAAGCCCACAAGAAATTAGTCTCTGTGGGGTTTGTGAGCCGCTGGGTGCCTGGACTTGCCCAGAAATGACAGTCCAGCCTACTGGGCTTGCAACAGTATTTGACAGGTGTGTCTAAAAACAACAAACATATTCAGAGTGAATTAACAGCTCTAATTTAGATTGATACTTGATAATTATTAAATTTTATAATACATGCAATAGATTCTAGTCAAATTAAATATATACAATGCTGATGTACTTTGAAACTGGAGAAATTCTGGAGCAAATCAACTATACCGTGAGGTGAAAATAAATAAAATTCCCATTGAGCTAAACGGAACTTTTAATATCTTGAATGTTAGAGAAAATGGTTAAAATCCACCATTTAAGAAAACAAAAATGCAATACCGTCCTTTCAATAATACAGTTTTTTTTTCACAAATGTGTCCCAGTTCTTTTTAGTACATCAGACACAATGCCCGTATCTACAAGATACACATTATCTGTACCTAATCTGGGTTATTAATCCAAACTGAAATTTACAATTCCACTGATGTCACAAGAAAAAGGAAAACCACAAGCAACCATAATAAAAATCACTAACAAAAACAGAACATTTAAAATAGAGTTTAACCCTTCAAAATGCATATCCAAAGTAACAAAATATTGTTATAGTCATTAGAGCAGGATTATATACAAAAAACTGCAGACTTAAACTAGAGGAAACAGCATAAAGAAAATGACAACACTGTTACCTGCAAAATATGGAGTCACTATTACTTCAGTGTAAGCATTTCACACAGTGTTTTCTCAATTCAAAATATGAAAAACAGAAAGAGCTAACTGTGCCCATTATCTGTTGGTAAAATGGAATAAGTAACCAGGACAATGTATGTTTAATCATCCACCAATTTTACAGTTAGTCATTAGGCTGCTTAAGTCAGCACAACACATGATGCTTCAATGGACTGTGAACATAAATTAACCCATTACCTCCTTAGAGTCTTCTCTATATCTGAGCAGGCAACAAAAAAATCTCTCAGCATTCAATCATAACGTTGTTAGTCATATCTCAGATGAACTAAGCATCTGCACAGT
This sequence comes from Rhinophrynus dorsalis, assembly GCA_037306005.1. NCBI lineage: Eukaryota > Metazoa > Chordata > Amphibia > Anura > Rhinophrynidae > Rhinophrynus > Rhinophrynus dorsalis. Next base: position 240,764,286 of record CM074721.1, read on the forward strand.
TTTACTGCAAAGCTAAACCAATGCTGTCCAGCTTTTTCCTGGTGTGGGATGAATTTTCTTTATAGCTCCAAGATGGTGCAATGAAGCCCAAAGAAAGAAATCAATACCTACAGGAATAAGTAGCTCAGTTTATTTAATAGAAGAATTTACAGAGAAGTCCTTCACACCAGCAGTTAGATATATCTAAATATTCTTTTGTTTGCATTGGAACAGTTGTAGTCTATAGTTCATGGATAGAAACCCTATTCCTCGGCAGTTATCAACAGGGCATGTTTTCAGGATAGCTTTGCCTGAGCACACGCAGATCAATGAGTAGCTCAGTCACAGAAATATCATGAACACTTGCAGTCTTCCTAGCTTTTGAGAACCAGGGTATACTAACCCTGCAATGGTAGATAACCAAATTTATTATCTGTAAAAACAAGAGGCCTTCAGAACTGTGTGGGTTGTTTCTCTATATAACACCTCATTCAAACTTTTTAAGCCTATTGTCTGCTGTGAGAACATGTGAACTAGAGGCAAACTAAACGCAAGTTAATATATATATATATATATATATATATATATATATATATATATATACAGAGGAAAATATGGACAGTTGTATGCACATAAATCAAAAAGTCTGCAACTAATAGTTCCTGAAGAATAAATGTGTGGGCATCATTGAGTTACTATATACATTTTCTACTAAGGGTATTCTTGTACCCATCTGTGGATTAGGGGCTGTGACATGCTCTCCTTTAGAGCCCAACCCTCTACCCAACCAAAAAAGTATATATGTATACACATATATATTACACATACATACATATACATACATACACAAATATATACACTTTCCAGGTGATCTTATGCCTGTATCGCCTCTTCAACCCCAGCTCCTATCTTCATCATGTCCCTGGTTATGCAGATGGAATTCACAATCTTGTGACACCACACCGTATGTGTGGTGACATTCCAAAATGGTGGAGGGACCCTTCACTAGATACAAAGGTAAGCACCTTACCACCCATGAGTTTTTAGCTGCAATATGGGCATAAAAGGCATGACATTTCCTAAAACTTCAGCTGCAGTCAAAGGGTTAAACAAACTGGTTTTAATAGGAAATGTGAGAAAATATATGCATGTTTCCTAATTAAAAACAATTTTCCATGTCCACAAGTTAAATTTTATTGGTAAAAATTACAGAAATTTCTAAACAAATAATAAAAGGTTTCACAAGCTTAGCGACATTGAGATGCAAAACAGATGTTTTATACGTGTACATCTTACACGTTTTAAAACATGAAATTTGTAACCTACAGACAGAAGGTGAAATTTACTTTGATTTCCAAAAGTAAGAAAATACAAATAGGGAACCATGTGTATATTTATATACCCAAATATATAAAGCCATATATTCACCCAGGATATTCAAATAAGGCAAAGATCTGACCCTTATTCTGGAACCACTGCTTGAAATACCTTCCTTCCAAATCTGACTTCCACAGACGCATGCACATCAGGTTGACAATGCTTTATAAATGTTGAAAGTGATGCCCAAGTTGCTGCTTTACATATTTCACCTGGAGTAGCTAGAGACATCTAATTCCAAGAGGTAGAAATGGCTCTACTAGAATGCGCTTTTATCTTGAAGGGTGGATCCTTGTTAGCCATCTTACAACCTGTATTGTACAGCCATTGAGCCAACTAGAATTGGAAGCTTTAGTCCAGATGATGCAATCGCTTTGTATTTTTTGAAAAAATGAATAAATAACACATTAGTCTTTATAAACTCCTTAAAGTAAACTGAAATACGGCTAACCATGTCCGAATTGTGGCACTGTCTCTCATTCTTCTTACGGTTTGGAATGAGTCTCTTGGCCAAGGTGAAACTCTTTAGATCTAAAAGTTGGCTTTGTTCTTAAAGGAATAGTAATGTTTCACAAAAACAGCAGCTCCAATTAATCTTCATAGTATTTGAGCCATAGAGAGTGTTATTTCAGTACTGTCAGAGTTGCAGTTCAAGAGTAATTGAATGATAAAGTATCCCCTTCCCGCTCCTTTTACCTAGTGTTAGCTACCTCCCCTCAGATGTGGAATCTGGTCTTAGACCAGACAGCTCACAGCAAGGGGCAATCTTCTTACTGTGATAACAATTAAAACCCTGCCCCCATTGACAGGTTTTTCAGATTTTCCCTTATCTTAATTGAAGACTGTCCCTCCTTGTGATCTACCTAGGCACCTCCCTGCTGCTCTGAGCTGAGCAGTGTTAGATCAGTAAAAGGGGCGAGAGGGGGATACTTTAGCCTTCAATTACTCTTGTACTACAACTCTGACAGTACTGAAGTAACATTCTCCAAGGCCCAAATACTATGATGATTAATTAGAGATGCTTTTATTACTATCCCCTTAAGACCACATTGTCTTTATACATCGTGAGGTGGGGGAAAAGCAAAACAGGGCTTGTAACTCACACTCCTGGATAAATTCACTGCTCTTAAGACAACCATTTGAAAGCGGAACTATCACCTAAAACCAAAGTTTTACCATGTGTTTTCATGTTTAACCTGTCTTAGGACTTCTTTGCTGCCCCAGGGATCACGTTCACGCTCCCCTTCGAAGCTAGATTCCTGTGATACAGAAATGTTGAAACCTCAGTAGCATTGTATAAGAGGATTTTAGTCTTACCTGTTAAATCCTTTTCTCTTAGTCCATACAGGTTACTGGTAACTCCGGGAGGCGATCCGCCCCTTCGTAGGCAGGAACAATTCTCAAAGTGTATGCAGGGGGTGGAGCCTCCCTTCCCTCCTTGGCTGCAGCTAGCCAATCAGCTCCAGAAAGATTTGAGACACTAACTATGACTACATAGAAGAAGGGAAAAAGACTCCTGCGAGCATGACACCGAAGGACCCCCCACAGTCTGCCACAGGAGAGCCAAGCATGGTCTCTTGACAGGGTGGGAGACCAGTAACCTGTATGGACTAAGAGAAAAGGATTTAACAGGTAAGACTAAAATCCTCTTTTCTCTGTCATCCAATACAGGTCACTGGTAACTCTGGGATGTCCAACCATTAAGTTTCCCAGAGGTGGGAAGAAGGCAAGGACCAGGCGCAAGGCCCCAAAAGTCACCAGAACATATGAACCATCAGATCAGAGATAGTCCAACAAGAACTGAAGTGTCAACGGACACAAAACAGGGGTAACGGCACCCCAGGAACTTAACACAGCACACTGTACTGGAACCAACAGGGTCCAGCAGAGAAGGAACCACTAAGAACCAAGGAAAATCCTAGATCGGCAATACTGCCTCCAGGATTTTCCTCCCAAAGCTGGCATCAGCCAATGCCAACACATCCACACGGTAATGCTTCGAAAAGGTGTGCACAGATGACCCAGTGGCCGCCTTGCATAACTGATCAGCGGAGGCCTGATTCTTGTAAGCCCAAGAGGCCCCAATACATCGAGTAGAATGAGCAGTGACCCTGAAAGGGACAGGCTTCTTCCTCAGCTCATAAGCCTTGCGAATAGTGGACTTGATCAAAGAAGCAATAGCCACCTTGGATGCAGGTCTTCCTGCCCTTGGACCCTCAGGAATGACGAACAATGCTTCAGATTACCTGATAGACTCAGGGTGTTGTACATAAAACTTGAGACAACGCACCACGTCTAACAAGTGGAGATCCCTCTCCTTCTCAGAGGTGGGGTCAGGGCAGAAAGAGGGCACCACAATCTCCTGATTGATGATGTGGAACTCAGAGACCACCTTCGGTAGAAACCCCTTAGAAGTGCTAAGCACCGCCTTGTCAAACACCAAATTGGGTGGTTTACAGGACAGAGCATGTAGCTCCGCTACACGGCGTAATGACACAATCGTCAGGAGAAAAGCCATTTTCCACATCAGGCGTAGAGGAATAGTAGCCAAAGACTCAAAGGGAGGGTCCTGAAGGATGCCCAAAACCAAGTTAAGGTCCCACTGAGGAGTGGGAGACTTGAAAACAGGATGAGTATAAGCAACGCCCTGGAAGAAAATCTTGACATCAGGAAGGATGGCAATGCGTCTCTGAAAGAAAACAGAGAGAGCAGAAGTCTGAACCTTAAGGGAACTCGAACTGAGGCCCTTATCCACACCGTCTTGCAAAAAGGCCAAGACTGTAGGTAGATCAAATATCCTGAGACAGGTCCCTGTCAGCACACCAGGACAGAAAAGTCGAACAGACATGATGGTAGATCTTGGAAGAAACAGGCTTGCTGGCACGGAGCATAGTAGCCACCACACCAGAAGAAAACCCTTTCTTCTTCAATATTGAGGATTCAATTTCCAAGCCGTCAAAGCTAGCTGATGAACATCCTCCTTCCACAGGTAACCCTGCAGAAGAAGGTCCAGACGGTTGGGGAGCTGAAAGCGCTCCGCCACTGACAAATCCAAGAGCTCCGGAAACCAAGACTGGCGAGGCAAGTATGGAGCAATCAGAATGACTGGGAAACGCTCCTGTCGTAATTTCCATAACACCCTGTGCAACATGGGAAGGGGAGGAAAGATGTAAGCCAGAGGAAAGGCCCAAGGAATGGACATTGCATCCACCACCAGAGCCAGAGGGTCTCGCCACCGTGAGCAGAACACTGGAATCTTCCTGTTGTGTCTCATCACCATTAGGTCAATACAAGGGGGACCCCATCGCTGAACAATGAGTTGAAACACCTGTGGAGTTGCTGTGTGTCGACTGAGGAAGTCCACCATGACATTGTCTATACCTGGAATGTGCACTGAGGATATAGCAGGTACGTGATCTTCTGCCCAGGACAAAATAGCCTTGACCTCTAACCAAGCAGCGAGACTTTTTGTTCCACCTTGTTTGTTGATGTAAGACACGGCCGTGGCTTTGTCAGACTCCACTCAGACTGGACAGTCTTCTAACTGAGATGCCCAATGTCTCAGGGCATGAAATATTACCCAAAGCTCCAAAATGTTTATCGGAAGGAGACTCTTCTGGAGAACATCGACCCTGAGCGATCAAGCGACCCAGGACTGTACCCCAGCCGGAGGGGCTGGCGTCCGTTGTAATCTTGGTCCAAAAGGTCACCAGAAAGGACTTGCCCTTCAGCAGGTTGTACAGGTCAAGCAACCATGACAAGCTCAGTTCCACATGAAGAGGAAGGGAAACAAATGCTCTATTTGTAAGTTCTTACTGTTGTGTAGTTCAAAAGTTACTAATAGATCTAAGATCTAAGATCACCCTCCCATCCCTTCTGTCCAGGTTACCAGAAGATACAGTCTGGTCAGGACAGCTGCAGAGTGGGAAAAACTTCAGTAAGCAAAGGAAAATCCTGCCCTCCTTCTTCAAGTGGGGGGGGGCAGTAATTCCCTTATACTTACTGAAGTCTGTCTCTCTCTGATGCAGTCGAGTTGCACATCCAGAGTTGAGATTCAGAGAGAGAAGCAGCCAGAAGGGGTGGGTGATCTTTATCTATTCATAATTTTCGAACTACATAACAGTAAGAACTTATACATAGCGTATTGTGTTAATTTTAATATAAAGTAGACTCAGCAAAAGACATTATTATCCCTTTAAGTCCAGGGTAGGATGACAGCTTGGGGGTAAAATGAAGCAACAGAGGACTCTTGCCCTAGTAGCATGGCTAGTGACTTTCTCCAGTCCTGCACCAAAACAGCTGCTTGCCCATGAATGACAAGACAACTAGAGATTTCTTAGAAGAGTGGTACGCAAACCTAATCTTCAACCACAGGGTAAGCCGCATTGCAACAGAGAGAGCTAAGGACTTACAGGTGAACTTGGCAGTGTCAAAGGCAACTTCTGGAAGGTACTCACTGGCATCAAGGATCTTAGAACTAGAAAGAATAATATCCCCTTTTGGAGCATTTGAATGGACAGCACCTAACAGCCATGGCCCCAGTCACTCGCACCACTGCAAAAGTTGGGCATAAGGTACATCATGAAGCAGTGAAATTTGCTTCCGAAAAGTATCCAGGCCATTATCCACTTGATCCTTGAATTCAGCTGTGTCTGCAACTAGTAAGAGAGAGAGAGAGAGAGAGAACGAAAAAACACACCTGGGGATAAATAGTTTTCTATCAGGTGACTTCCAATCCTCAAGAATCACAGGGAGGGAAAAGCATGGATTCCCTTAAAAATGTCCAGAGGTAAGTAACTGAAGTCTGAGGTATCCAGACCCAACTGAACAAGACTCTCTAACAGCTGACCTAGGGTCTTCCTCAAAAGAATACCAAGGAGTGAATGAGGAAGCTACATCTTCCTCCTAAGTTCCCCTTTCACCATAGAAGAATTCCATTCTACAGGTAGAAAAGCCCTTGCTTCAAAAAAATGTTAAACTGCCTTTTAACAGTGTAGCTGTAGTTCCAGGACTCAAGGATCCCCTTAACAGATGTAGGAATAGTAGCTATATTAGAAATAAGAGGATTTTGGTGAACTTAAAGCTAAATCATTTTCTCTTCGCCCATATGGGACACAGGAACCATGGGGTAAAGTTCTCCACATCTAAAATTCTCTTTCGTCTTAAGTGCAATGGGGATATAATGAAACATCCACCAGGATTCCTGGGAGGGAAGTTATTTATATAAAAAAAAAAAAAAAAAAAAAAAAAAACTCCACTGGAGACCAGTATTCAACAGAACTAACTGAAACCATATAAACCTCAGATGTCAGACACCAAACACCTGAACAAGAACCAAAAGGTTTCCGAACTCTGCAAAGAGAAGAAAACAGGGAAAGAAGTCCATAACTGCCTGAAGGTCCCTGGGGCCTATAAGAATCAGGCTTCTGCTGAACAGTTGTATATGGCGACCAGGTCGTCTTTACATAACTTCAGCAAACATTACTGCGTCAATGTCTTGGCAAATCTGGAAGTTGTTGGGGCCAAGACATTGACATGGTAATGGTTGTTAAAGGTATGTAAAGATGACCAGGTCAACAGAAGACATGCTCCCATCAAGTCCTGCACATGCCAAACCACCCCTACAGATCCAGAGGATGGCAAAAAAAAACACTGAAGCCATTTCCAATTAAGCCCCAAGTGAGTAAAGAAATTCTTGAATCCAAACGGCAGTCAGATAGTCTCTTGGATCAACATCCTATGCTTTGAAGCCAACTTTAAGAATTCTCAATATTGTTCTGTGCTAGATAGATATCCATTACTTTTTTGAAAACAGTTACAGTACATGCAAGCACAACATCCTGAGGCAAAGAATTTCATAACTTTACTGCCCGTACTGTAAAAAACATAAAAAATAAAAAAAAATATATTATATATATATATATATATATATATATATATATATATATATATATATATATATATATATATATATATTATACCTGTTTAGTTGAAAGTGCATTTCCTCTAATCTAAATGGCTGACCTCTTGTTTTTTGCTCAGCTCTTTGCGTAAATAGTTCATTGGAGAGTTAAATGTATTGACCTTTAATATATTTGTAAATGGTAATCATATCACCCCCCTCAGGCTATTCTCTCTTTAGAACTCATATACTCCAATACCATCATTTGTTTTGTTGCACATCTCTGCATTTTTCCAGTTCAGTAATGTATTTTGTAAGAACTAATTCCCAAAACTGTACTCCATATTCTAGAGGAGGCCTTACCAAGGATTTATATAGGGGTAGAATTATATTTGCATCTCATCCATCTATACCCCTTTTTATTTAGGATAGTACCCGATGGGCTCTTGCAGCAGTTGAGTGACTCTGGACGCTGCTGTGAAGTCTATTGTCTAAACTAAAAAAGAATCTATACGACTGAAGTCAGCCAGCTTTGAGCATAGAAAACATAAGACAGTAGAGAAATACAATAGAATTGAGTGCCAGACAAGCAATAATACCACAGACTTAGCAGTTGGCACCACTGCACTAAAAAGGTTCAACTTATCAGCATTCTATCTTCAGACTCCAATTCAGATTCAGAAGTTCAGTAACGAGGCACAGACTTCTAACAACAAACTCCACAGGGAAATGGTCCAGAAGGAAAAAAAAAAAAAAAAACAACAACTGTGAACTGGGCAATCCAAATCCAGGGATGACCGTTAAGGAAGCCCACCAAATGGGGGATTATACAGCCCAATATCTAAGTAAAAGATAAAAAGAAGACTAAAATCTAAGAACAGTGCCAGCTTGCTCTTTTCCTGAGGATCGTTCAACTTGAAACTGAGAGGTATTTGGAAAGAAGGGAGTCTCTGCCTCGCAATCCCTGTGGATATAAGAAAAAGGGTTTTAACCAATGCAGTCTGCTGTTCAAACAAAGAGGGACCTAGAGTTGACTGCGTAAGAGCCACAGGACAAGAGGGACATAATACACCAGTAAAATCCAGGGGGAGAATAGTCTGACAGGAGGAACAAAGGTTACCGAAATCTTCTGAAGCACTGGTATGTCCTAGACTTCTCCATATCTAACATGTACTTAGAAATATTATTATTATTCTTTATTTATTTTCAAAGAGAACTCCAAAAGGAGAAATACAGAACAAAAATTACCATATTCTCTCGAATATAAGGCAGACCTCCCAACCTTTGCTGTTAAGACTACAGAAAAAAAAAATGCTATATATAATGCGAGTGTGTGTGTGTGTGTGTGTGTGTGTGTGTGTGTGTGTGTGTGTGTGTGTGTGTGTGTGTGTGTCTCAAACTCCCCTCATCTCCCTACCTTCATTCATTCATCCAATGTCCCTTCATGTCATCTCATTTCTCTCCCTCCTTTCATTCGGTCACCTAATTTCATGTCCCTTCATCCCATCTCATGACAGGTTATGTCATCTCCATTCATTCCTCTCATTTCACTTCTTAGGGTATCCCTCCCTGTACCTCATTGTATATGGCCCTAGGCAACCTTTCTACAAGTGTACTGCAGTGGGATACATTTAAATTAACCCCCTGCCTTCATGCTGATATCCCACATTATTTTTGAGCCCTTTCAGGACCTGCTATCACTGTGCAGACTCAAACGAAAGTGACACATGACATCTGGTCTGAGTCTGCTCACTGATAGAAGTCCTGAAAATTATGTGGGATACCAGCATGGAAGCGAGGGTGAATTGAAATGTGTCACCCGCTGCACCACAATTCTACAGGGTTCTTGACCAAAATGATATATACAATGAGGGAGAGGGGGAGAGGGAGATATGTAATGGGCTGCCCCCTGAAATATTCCACAGGTCCAGTGGGCATCCCGAATATAGGGCAAGGTCTTTTTTTATATACTAAAATGCATGAAAGAATGGTGGGGGGGACTAACTGAGCAAATATGGTAAGAATGAACATCTTAGTTGTCTATTTTGGGGTAAGGATAGCATGTCAGGATGAGAGTCAGTCACCAAGAGAACTGGACATCAAGTGTCCCATGTGTTGCCTCACATATAAGAAAAGGAAGAAGAGAAGCAGTAGCCCCTCTCCCTTTCCTTCCCTGAAAACCAGGATTAAAAGTATATATTTGCCCTATACACTTCATGGTAATTAAAACATTACCTCAAAAAAATTGTATAAATATATACCTGGTAAAACAATAGTAGCCAGGATGTGATACAGAGATTAATTTAAAGGGCAAGAGTGTCAAGTATAGCAAGAAACGATGAACTTCATATTGTGAATGCTAGTCAGAAAAACAGAAATGTCATACCATACTGTGCAAGTGTCTTAGGCAGGTGTGAAAAAAAATGCTGTAAAGGATGAATTTTTCTTTCCGATATTTCCTTTTCCTCTGTGTATCTCCATGGCACAATAGTAAGATATAGGCTTATCTCCCCTCCTCCATCTTGTAGGAATTTCTACACAAGGTGACTCCACCCCTTCCTCCACAGTTTTCTGTGCTAGCTGTGCTGCAAATACATATGTACAAATAGGTTAAGGGTGGGTGTGCCGTGGAGATACACAGAGGAAAAGGAAATATCGGTAAGAAAATGTAACCCTTTCCTCTGTGTACTCCACGGCACAATAGCAACATATGGGAATTTCCCAAGCAATAACTGGGTGGGTTAAAACCGCATGCTACCCATATAAATATAGTGATTAAACAAGTGCATGAATAATTAGCCTTATAGCACCGTATGTGGAAAAAAAAAAAACTGAACTAAATACTTCCTACCCGGTTAGGTTGGAATGACTGCCTCTAGAACTTTTCTCCCAAACCTTGAGTCTGCTGAAGCTGTGACGTCTAATTTATAGTGTTCGATGAAAGTTGATGTAGACGATCAGATGGCTGCCTTGCAAATCTCTTCCGGAGATGCATTGGCTTTATATGCCCAAGAAGTGGATACTGGCCTAGTTGAGTGGGCTTTGACTCTCATAGGAAGAACTTGTTTTGCCTCCAGGTATGTATTCTTTATACATTGTGCGATCCACCTGGCAATTGTTACCTTGGATGCTGCTAATCCTTTATACTTACCCTGGTAAAAAATAAACAATGATTCTGTCTTTCTGAAGTCTTTTGTTCTTTTCAGATATATGGACACACATAGATCGAAAAAAATGTAACCTCGGTTCTTTTGATCCGTCTTTTTGTGCTAATCATTCTGGAAGAACAAATTTCCTGGTTTAGGCGGAAAGGAAGAAATTTACTTACCGATATTTCCTTTTCTTCTGTGTATCTCCACTGCACTAACAAACAATGGGCTTTATCTCCCGCCTCCAGCTGGTAGGACCGATTAATTTCAAATAAAAACTCACTCCACCCCTTCCGCTCCAGTTATCTTGTCTTAGCCAAGCTGTGTTTTCTAAAATTAAATCAGATATATGTTAAGGGTGGGTGTGCAGTGGAGATACACAGAAGAAAAGGAAATATCGGTAAGTAAATTTCTTCCTTTCTTCTGTGTACTCCCCTGCACTAACAAACAATGGGATTTCACAAAGCTTTTTTCTCAAAGGGGGGGACAAGAAATTTATGTACATATCTATACATCCTCTATACACAAGTATACATACATATATATATATATATATATATATATCAGCAGAACATATAAAACAGATATATCCTACCATTATTATGAAGGAATCACCGCCTGCAGCACTTGTCTTCCAAACTTGGCCTCTGCTGATGAGCTCACATCCAAGTTATAGTGCTTAATAAACGTAGACATGGATTTCCATGTAGCCGCTTTGCATATTTCTGCTGGAGAAGCACTTGCTTTCAGTGCCCATGAAGTGGCAACTGCTCTTGTTGAGTGTGCCTTAATTTTAATAGGAGGAACTAACTTGCCTTCCTTATAAGCAGCCATAATACATTGTCTAATCCACCTAGCAATAGAGGATTTAGAAGCTGTAGACCCCTTCCTTTTCCCTAGAAATTGAATAAAGAGGGAATCAGACTTCCTAAATTCTTTAGTCCTCTCCAAGTATGTGGAAATACATCTAACCAGATCTAATGAATGGAGTCTGGCCTCCTTTTCTCCTATAGGATTCCTGCAAAATGAGGGGAGGATGATTTCCTGATTAAGATGAAAATTGGATACTACTTTACCTCTAAATTCTGGCTTCATTCTTAATACCACTTTGTCTTGGTGAAAAGACAAAAAGGGGCTCTTACAAGATAATGCTTGTAATTCATTAACCCTTTTAGCTGAGGTAATGGCTGTTAGGAAAACCGTCTTCCAAGTCAGATGTTTTATAGATATCTGGTTAATTGGTTCAAACAAAGGAGAATCCATCAGCTGATTCAAGACTATATTAAGATCCCATGCAGGAACTACTTCTCTTATTCTAGGCCGAGCTTTCTCTATAGCTCTGATAAAACGCTTAACTAAATCTTTTTCTGCCCAGTGTTTGACAAATACTGCTGATAATGCTGAAATCTGTACTTTTAGTGATGCTGGGCTAAGTCCTATATCAAAACCTTTTTGTAAAAATTCCAAAATCGTAGGAGTAGATACCTTATCTTTTGCTATGTTATTCTTTATACACCATGATCTAAAGGTTTTCCATATTCTATCATAGATCCTATTAGTGGAGGCCTTTCTACTTGAAATTATGGTATTAGCTACTTTGTCTGAGCATCCTTTAGATTTCAAATGCTGCCGCTCAACCTCCAAGCCGTTAGGTGAAAAAAATTTGGATTGTGATGTACTAGAGGTCCCTGTGTTAACAGATCCTTCCTCTCCGGAAGTGGCCAAGGTTTCTTGCATGAGAGTCTTATCAGCTCTGAATACCATGTTCTTTTGGGCCAGTCTGGAGCTATCAGAATCACTTCTGATCTGTCTTTCCTTATCTTCCTCAGGACCTCCTTTATTAAGGGAATTGGTGGAAAGATATAGGCAAGGGAGAATGTCCAATATTGTTTTAGGGCATCCTGAGCCACTGCTGCCCTGTTGTCCCATCTGGAAAAGAAAAGGTTGCACTTCGCATTCTGAGGAGTTGCCATTAGATCTATTGCTGGTGTTCCCCATCTGCTTATAATCTGAAGATATACTTCCTGATTCAGGGACCATTCCCCTTGATCTATCTTTACCCTGCTCAGGTAGTCCGCTTGCTTGTTCAGGATTCCTGAAATATGCGACGCCGTCAGAGCCTCTAAATTTCTCTCCGCCCATCTGAATATTGGCTTGACTTCTTTGTTTAAGGAAGCACTCCTTGTTCCTCCTTGATTTTTTAAATACTGTACCGTAGTCATATTGTCTGATCTTATGTGTACTGCCTTGTTGCGTAGCATGTTGCGGAAATGAATTAGAGTGTACCTTACTGCTCTTATTTCCAGAATGTTTATGTGCAGATGTGATTCCTTTAGTGACCATTTCCCTTGTACTGTTCTGGATTCCCAGATGCCTCCCCATCCTGATGGACTTGCATCTGTATATATTATTTGCCACTGATGATCCTTTATCATTGTGCCTCTTTTTAGATGCTTTTTCTTTATCCACCAGAGAAGGCTTCTTTTTACTTCTACTGGAATGGTAATCATCTGGTAAGGATCCTGTTGATAATTCCAATGTTTTAGAAAAAATATTTGAAGGTTCCTTAAGTGAGACCTTGACCAAGGTACTACTTGAATGGCTGATGTCATTGTTCCCATGCATTCCATGATCGTCTGTGCTGACTGTCTCTTCTTTTTTCTGAATTCCATAACTCTTCTTATTATGTTCTGAATTCTCTCTTCTGATAGAGTGACTTTTGCTCTTACTGTGTCTATCTGAATTCCTAAGAATATTAACTTCTGAGTAGGATGCATCTGACTCTTTTGCATGTTTATCAACCAACCTAGTCTCTGTAGATGTTGTTTTACCTTTAGAGTCTGATAAATCGATTCTTGTTTTGATTTTGAAATGATCAAGAGATCGTCTAGATAGGGAACTATGTGAATCCCTTCTCTTCTTAACGGCTCTAATGCTGTGGCCAAAATTTTTGTGAATATTCTTGGAGCTGTTGTTAGTCCGAAAGGCAGACATCTGAATTGAAAATGATCTTCCTTTATTGCAAACCTCAAGTATCTTCTGTCCTGTTTTCTTACTGGGATATGATGATATGCATCCTGTAAGTCCACTTTTGTCAGGAAGTCCATAGGGCAAATGGACCTTATTACTGAATTGACAGACTCCATCTTGAAGCGCCTCTGCTTCATATGCTCGTTTAACCACTTCAGGTCCAGTATTATTCTGCATGATGCCGGCGTCTTTGGAACTGCAAACAATACTGAATAAATTCCAGAATGCTTCTGCCCTACCGGAACTGGTTCCACTACTGCCTTCTTGACCAATTGCTGTACTTCTTTCCTGAATAATTTTGACTTCTGGGGATTCTTTGGTATTCTTGATTTCTTGAAAATAGATATCTTTGGGGGTATCTTGAATTCCAGCGAATATCCTGTTTCCAAAATTCTCTGGACCCAATAATCCTGAGTGTTCCAGTGATCCTTGAATCTTTTCAGGCGACCCCCTACCTGTTCTGAAAACAGGACTCGCTGAACTTCAGAATTCTCTTTTAAACTGTGTCTTCTTAGGGTATTCCTTATGGAAGTTTCCCCTGTAGTTCTGTGTGGGCTGAGCTCTCTTGTTTTCATTTTGCTTGCCTTGATACTTTCCTTGGTTACGAAAGGAATAGTTCTTTGACCTGTAATGTGTGGCTTTCGCTGGAGATGATCTAGTTCTTTTTCTTTGAGGAAGAAAAGCGCTGCGTCCACCTGTCAACTTCTTTACAATCTCTTCTAGCTGATCTCCAAACAACCTTTCTCCTCTAAATGGCAGAGAGATCAGCTTATTTTTAGATGGAACATCCGCTCCCCAGCATTTTAGCCAGAGAGCTCTTCTAGCTGCAACTGACATAGCTGATGTTTTAGCCGCTAGTCTTACTGAATCTAATGAAGCATCACAGATGAAGCTGTTCGCTTCCTTTATGATAGCTACTTCTTTCAATAGTTTTGACCTAGAAACTGATGAGTCTATTTTCTCTTCTAATGAATTTAACCAAATCCTCATAGTTCTTGATACTGAGGCTAACGCTGTAGCTACCTTAATGTTGTTACCTATTAAGGAGAATTGTTTCTTTAAACCTGACTCCATCCTTCTCTCCATTGGATCTCTTAAAGCTGATCCATCTTCTAATGGTATAGTAGTATGTTTTGCTAAACATGCAACTGCCGCATCTACTTTTGGAGGATTAGACCATAACTTCACCTCTTCCTCCTGAAAAGGATACATCTTAGCAAACCTCTTTGTGGTTACTGATCTCTTATCAATCTTCATCCATTCCTCCTGGACTATCCCTGATAAGGAATGATGCACCGGAAAGGTAGGTACTGCTCTTTGATTTCCCAGAAAGGCCGTATCCATTATATTTAACTCTTTTTGCTCATCTGTAATACCAAGGGATTTTCTAATATATTTAATAAAACCTTCTATCTTCTCTAGAGAAAAAGATCCTGTACCTTCGACTATTTCTCCTTCTTCCTCTTCTGAAGATGAATATTCTGAAGGTTCTTGACTGTTTGATTCCTCCATCTCTGTTTGTTTTGATGAAGTACCTTCTCCTGGATCCTCAGACCTGGGTCTCTTTTTTGGATTAACAGCTTCTTGCATAGCTGTAAAGGTCTCTTTCATGGATGTTTGCATCCATGATAAAAAATTCTGAAATTGTAGAGGTACATCTTGTCCTGCTACCTTTTTAAGGCATTCTAAGCAAAGTTTAGATCCCTCCACTACTGGGGCCTTCTTATCACAATTAGGACATATTTTTGGTTTAGAGGCTTTAGTTTCTGCACTAGAGCTATCTTTAGAGGTCCCAGCTTCTAATTTATCCTTAGAGCTACTTTTGGCTGAGGAAGACATAGTCAGTTGCTAGGAAATCTACTTAAAACTAACACTTTAATAATCACCATTAAAAACTGTTTAAACAACTAATCCTTACCTTGTCTTCTTACTTCAGCCGTTTTATACCTCCTGTGTTCCAAGCTGAAACGCACGCCGTCCCAGGCTACGTTTCATAGCGAGGGGATAAGTCCTGGCCACTATGCTGACTTCCTCCCCCATTCCAAACATCCGACGCTCACTGATGCTGCAGAAGTCTTGGTGATGTCATCTGAATGCGCCCTGCAATCGGAAGCCCGCTGGTGGTAGAGAGGCTGGGTCTTCCTGTGTCCCAGGAACGAGGTATCTTTTTTCTATAATTCATGGGAACCTGCGGGAGTTATTTTCTTTTTTTTTTTTTTTTTTTTTTTTTTTTTTTTTTTTAAAAACATCGCAAGGTTTCCCTGCTTTACACCTCCTATCCACAGATTATCTTGTGGAGGAAGGGGTGTCTCGATCGCGTTATCGCGATCTCCCATATAACCGGGTACTTTTTCTTGGAGCGTTACGGAGGCTGCTCACCTCACGCCCTCCAGCTGGTAGGACCGAAATAACTGGAGCGGAAGGGGTGGAGTGAGTTTTTATTTGAAATTAATCGGTCCTACCAGCTGGAGGCGGGAGATAAAGCCCATTGTTTGTTAGTGCAGGGGAGTACACAGAAGAAATCAGATATTACTTTTCCTCTGAAATTGGGTTTCATCCGTAATCCAATCTTATCCGTATGGATGGTTATAAATGGAGGCTGGCAGCATAAAGCTTGCAATTCGTTAACTCTTCTTGCTGAAGTTATAGTGGCCAGAAATACTGTCTTCCAAGTTCCATGTTTGACTGGAACTGTATCAAGATTTGAATCTGCAAGCTGATTTAAAGGGATAGTAACATTTTAATATTACTAATCCCCATAGTGTAGCCATTTAAAAAAAGAATTGAATTGCCCCCAGGTTCATCTCTCAACCCTTTATGGTTTAAGAGAAAACCATAAGCAAAGTTCCCCCTCCCCCCCCCTTCCCTGAAGTCACCGTTGTACTGCAGCAGAGCCGAGATCGCAAACCAAGCACATGTAGAAGACCATTTCAGTGAAATATTTATTTATTTATTTTTACTAACGCGATCTCAGCTCAGATGCAGAGCCACAAGACTGTCGTATGACAGACTTCCCCTGCAGTCAGTACAACGCCGACTTCAGGGAAGGGGGAGGAAGGGGGAACTTTGCCTTCGGTTATCTCTCAAACCATAAAGGTCTGAGAGATGAACCTGGGGGCAACTGAATTATTTTTTAAAATAGATACACTATGGGGATTAGTAATATTAAAGTATTATTATCCCTTTAAGACCAGGTTAAGATCCCAGGAAGGGATAACTTCCCTGATCCTAGGACGAGTTTTCTCTGTGGCTCTTACAAACAGTTTTATCAGTGATTCATCTGTAAACTGTTGCACCAATATAGCCGATAATGCGGAAATCTGCACCTTTATGGATGCTGGTTTTAAGCCTAGATCAAAACCCCTCTGCAGGAAGTACAGGATAACAGCTGGAGAGATGTTTTCTTCCCCAATCTGGTTTTGGCCACACCAATGTGTAAATGTCTTCCAAACTCTATTATAAAGAGCAGAAGTACATGATTTTCTCCCTGCTAGCATAGTTCTGATGACTGAATCCGAGATGCCTTTTGTTTTCAGATACTTCAGCTCAGCCTCCAGGCTGTTAGGTGGAAAAACAGTGTGCGACTGGGAGAGTCAGAGAAGGAGGAAGTAGAGACATTGTGATCAGGTTCGAGAACCAGCTCCTCCTGGGCCATCTTGGGGCAATAAGAATGACTTCTGACTTCTCCATTCTGATTTTTCTAAGAACTTCCGGAAATAGTGGAATGGGGGGGGGGGGGAGAAGAGAAATTCCAGGAATACTTGAGCGCATCCTATCCACTGGATGCTGGGTTCTGCCACCTGGAGAAGAATTTCAGGCATTTTGTATTCTTGAGGTTCACCATTAGGTCGATCTCTGGTGTCCCCCATTCTGATGTTATCTGATGACAGACTGTCTGCTTTAGGCACAATTCTCCCGGACCTACTTTGTTTCTGCTTAAAGGGATAGTATTACTAAAAAAATACTAATCCCTATGTTAAAGCCCTTAAATAAAGATGAAAAATGCCCCCCGCGTCATCTCTGAAAAACTTAAGGTTTGAGAGATAACCTCTTTCAAAGTTTGCCTCTGGCTGACGTCAGCATTCTGACAGCCTGGGAATCCGGTCCCGGGACCGTCTGCGGCTCTGCAGCAGAGCTGAGATCGCATTAACAAAAAATAAATCCTTCCTGACGTCAGCATTCTAGCTGACAGCATGAGAATCCTCTCCTGAGATCAGCCAGCGGCTCTGCAGCAGAGCCGAGATCTCGTTAATAAATAAGAAATCCATCACTAAAAGGGTCTTCTTGGTTTGCAAGCACATGTAGAAGACCTTTTTAGTGATGGATTTCTTATTTATTAACGCGATCTCGGCTCTGCTGCAGAGCCGCTGGCTGATCTCCGGAAAGGATTCCCATGCTGAATTATTTCAGAATTTTTACATTTATTTTTTCTTGGGAAATCGTTCCTGAATCCCCCTCTTGTTTGGATTGAAGAGGCCTGTCTTCTTGGTTCATGCTGTGTTCCCTGACACCTTCTGGTATCGCGAAAGGAATAGAGTCTTGATTTATATGAGGCTTTTCTAGGTGGTGATGTTCTGGTTCGTCTATCATGCGGAAGAAAGGCACTTTTTTGCCTGTCATCTTCTTAATCAAATCTTCCAACTGTTCCCCAAATAGTTTTTTGCCAAGAAAAATGGAAGAGACATCAGTTTGCTTCTTGAAGAAGCATCTGCTCCCCAAGGCCTCAACCATAAGGCTCTTCTTGTTGTAATGGATAATGTAGATGTTTTTGCTGCAAGTTTCAAGGAATCCATGGAAGCATCACAGACAAAATTATTTGCCTCTTTAATAATAGCCACTTCCCTAAGTAACTTAGATCGTGAGAGGAGTCAATTTTCTTTTCTAGACCAGATAACCAAATACGTATGGTTCTTGCAATCCAGGCAAGGGAGGTTGCTACTTTCATGTTCTGACCTATAAAGGCAATATTGCCTCTTCAGTGCTGCTTCCATGCATTTAACCACTGGATCCTTTAAGGCGGCTCCATCTTCCAGTGGAATAGTAGTATACTTTGCCAATCTTGGCACTGCTGTGTCTACCCTAGGTGGTGTGACCCAGTTAGTAACCTCAGCTTCTTCAAATGGGTACATCTTTATAAATCTTTTTATAGTGGATGATCTTTTATCTGTTCTTTTCCATTCAGAATTGACCAGGTCATTAATGGAATGGTGAACAGGAAAATATGGGGTTGACTTCTTATCACCCATGAATGCTGTATCCAATATGCCCGATTTGTTTTGTGCATCTATTAGACCAAGTGTCTTTCTAAGAAGCTTGAGAAATCCGTCAACCTTGTCCACACTGAATGCCCCTGATTCATCCAAAATCTCGCCTTCCTCTGCCTCAGAATAATATTCTGACTATTTCCTGTAAACTGAATGTATCTTCAGACTGAATAGGCCTACTGGAAGTTCCTTCCCCAGGATTATCCAGTCTGGGTTTCTTTTTAGGTATAATGGCTTCCTGCATTACAGTGAAGGTCTCCTGCATGGAGGCCTTCATCCAAGTAATACAATTTTGAAATTGTTTAGGCATATTAGAAACAGCAGCTTTATTAGTGCATTCTTGACATAGATTAGAAGGATCAGAAACTAACATCTTCTTGTTGCAGCCAGGACAATTTTTACTTTGCTGGGGCCTCTCCTCTTTAGAAGTAGAACCTGCATTCATTTTTTTTCTTTAGGAGGAGTCTTAGATGAAGAGGACATAATGGCTACTACTACAAAACTCCCCTATAAAGCAAGGCTGCAGAAAACTAATTTACAAATACCAAAAAAGCACAAACAAAGAAATGTGTATAGTTACTACCTGCTCTCCCTGCTTCCTTGCTTTATAGAGGCGTGTGGTTAATTCGTGTGATGCATGATTCTGGGGCCTCACTTCCTACTTGCAGTTTCGGAGAGGCTATTATCTTCAGAGCGGTAAGGCCCCGTGTTCCTCATGACTTCTGGAACGCACGCCGGGTTAAGGCGATCCAATATTGCCGTTTCATCTGGGAGCAGCCTTCAGCATATCCCGAGTTCCAGCGATCTTAGTGGGATGTTGGGACAAGAGATTATCTTCTCCTTTCCACAGAGTTTAGAGGAGGAAGGAGAGATGCGAGCCAGGTAGGATTTAGACTATTGTATTTTACAGATATATAAAGGAGGCTTCTGCCTCACGTACTCCCAGCTGGTAGGACCGGAAAAAACTGTGGAGGAAGGGGGTGGAGTCACCTTATGTAGAAATTTGACCGGTCCGACCAGCTGGAGGAGGGGAGATAAGCCCATGTTACTATTGTGCAGTGTATTACACAGAGGAAAGTAAGAATGTTTTCAAAAATAGACATGTTAATAGTTTATATTTAGCAATTAACAAAATGCATAGTGAGTGAACAAAAAAAAAAATCTAAATCAAATCAATATTTGATATTTCTACCCTTTGCCTTCAAAACCTCATCAATTCATCTAGGTACACTTGCACACAGTTTGTTAGGGAACTCAGCAGACTGGTGGTTCCAAACATCTTGGAAAACTAACCACAGTTCTTCTGTGGATTTAGGCAGCCTCAGTTGCTTCTCTCTCTTCATGTAATTCAAACAGAATAGATTATGTTGAGATCAGGGCTCTGTGGGGGCCATACCATCACTTCCAGGACTCTTCCTTCCTCATTACACTGAATATTCTTTTTAATGACTTTGGGTGTATGTTTGGGGTCGTTGTCATGCTACAGAATGTGGGGTAAATCAGATGCCTTCTTGATGGAACTGCATGATGGATAAGTATCTGCCTGCACTTCTCAGCACTGAGGAAACCATTAATTCTGATCAAATCCTCATCTCCATTTGCAGAAATGCAGCTCCAAATTTGCAAGGAATCTCCACCATGTTACACTGTTGCCTGCGGACACTCATTCTTGTACTGCTCTCTAGCCCTTTGGCAAACAAGCCTTCTGCTACAGCCAAATATTTCAAATTTTTACTCAGCAGTCCAGAGCACCTGCTGCCATTTTACATCCCAGTTTCCGTGTTTTCATACATAGTTGAGTCACTTAACCATGTATCCACGTTGGAGGCATGGCTTTTTGGTTGCAAGTCTTCCATGAAGACCACTTTTGACTAGACTTCTCCAGATAGTAGATGGATGTACCAGGATCTCACTGTTTTCTGCCAATTCTGAGCAGACTGCACTGCTGGACAGCTTCCAATTCCAATTGTTTCTGTGCTCAATCTTGACATGGTGCATGACTTTTGACATTAAATTGTCTTCAGCAACCTCAGCTTTTTAGCAGAGTTTGGTTGTTCCTCACCCAGTTTTAGTCCTCCTACACAGCTGTTTCTGTTTCAGTTAATGATTGTGTTTCAACCCACATATTAAATTGATGATCATTAGCACCTGTCTGGTAAAACTGTTTAATCATACACCTGACTATATGCCTACAAAATCCCTGACTTTGTGCAAGTGTACCTAGAAGAATTGATGTTGTTTTGTAGGCAAAAGGGTGGTCACGCCAAATATTGTTTTGATTTTTCTTTTGTTCACTCACCATCATTTTGTTAACTGATAAAATTAAACTATTAACAAGTCTATTTTTGAAAGCATTCTTATTTTACAGCATGTTTTCACAACCACATAAGACTTTTGCGCAGTACTGTACATATATGACCTTTGCATTCAAACTGTAATCCTATTTAGTCTCCTATGAAAGATAGAAGGAAAGGAGAGTGGCTTTATAAAGTTCTGAAAGTCATCCCCAAGAATAACCCAGATCCTGTTGAAGTCCCCCCCCCAACTGGCCCATATCCATTCTGAAGGAACAAGAGGCTGGTTAATGAGGAGAATGAACAGCCCCATATAAGATCACAAAATAAAAAAGCAAGCCAAGAAAATAATTTGCCCTTACTGTCTCCTACCAGGACACTTAAAACTGGGCATGATTGATTGGGGTAAGCTGAAGCAAGGAGGGAGTCTCTGCCTCTAAGAAAACCTTTGTGCAAGTCCCCTGCCTCATGGTTCCAGTCTTCTATAATGGAAGAAAGAGAAAAGCTAAGTTTGTTCATGAGTTCAGTGCTTAGCATGGAACAGATAGCTATACACCTTAGCAAATCTGCTACCCCGGCCTTGGGCAAAATTACAGCTTTCTGCAACAAGCCAGATACATCATAGGGAAAAAATAAACAAACATTCTCAGTTATTTATAACTTTTTTTATGTAACAAATTCACTGTGTTTATTCATTGATACATATGCCTATTGAGATTTGTCATGACCCATTTTTTACATATAACAAAATATCTTTTCCCTGGCTCATTCAGATAGTCACCCTTGATCATATTGTGGTTTCAAGCTTAGAAAATACATTTGATTGGATGACAGACATAAATTCACCCCTTACAAATACTGTGTAATTATACACACAAAACATTCAGACAGAGAAGCTACATATGTCCATCAAAATCAGGAGAATTAATTACCCATTATTTCATCAAAACTGACAGTTATTTGCAGGGATGCTTTTCTAGGAAAGGAATGTATTAGTACCAGCACCTGATTTCTCTGTTAATTAACAAAAAAAAAAAAAAAAAAAAAAAAAAAAAAAAAAAAAAAAAAAAAAAAGAGAAAGATTTTATGCCCTTATATTATAATGATGAATATGCTGCATTTCAGTTGTACTCTGAGTTTGAAAATATAAACCAATTACAGTATAGATGGTGCCAGACTATGAAAATTGGTCTCCAGCATAAATGTTTCTGAAGACTAAGTAACAGCCATGGTCTTCTGTCACAAGCACACGTCAATAGGAACGAATGCAAAGGAGGTAATCACAGCCTGGTTGTTGGCATACCCTTTTCTCCAAAAGAAATACATGATTTAAAGATCTTAATACCTATGAACGCCATTCAAATCATGATAGAATAAAACAAGGCAATAAGCTCACAAAAAAAGGAGAACAATTCTGGGGCAAATCAAATGCACTACTGGTGGCAAAATTCCTATTTACTTAAATGGGCCTTTTAATGCTAGAGATCTCCAACACATTGCTGAGCATCTGAAAGGTGTTGGAGTGTTCTATAGCATTCAAGTTTTTAAAGGGGATCTCTCACCCCTATAAAAGGCTTATTAGGTAGAGTATATTGCTAAAGTTGAAAACTTTATTTATTAAAAAAGCTATTTGGGCTAAAAGGAATTCTTATAGAGTGCCCTGCACCCTATTTCCGCCTACACTGCTCTTGCCGCTCTGCCTCTGCTCCCTTCCAACTACCCAGCCTCCTCCGATGATGGAGGCTGTCTATAAGCTGGAGCGGTCTCATTGGCAGAGATCGAGATCTAGCCAATGAGACCGCTCCAGCTTATAGACAGACAGCCTCCGTCATCGGAGGAGGCTGGGTAGTTGGAAGGGAGCAGAGGCAGAACAGCAAGACTAGTGTAGGCGGAAACAGGGTGCAGGGCACTCTATAAGCTATAATTTTAAATAAATTCCATTTTCAAGATTATCGATATATACTCTACCTAATAAACCTAACTTAAAGGGGATATCGCACTCCTACAAAAAAGCACCATTCAAATCAATTTTTACTTGTTCCCTGTGGTTCAGATAGTTTGGGTCAGAAACGCTCCACTTTTGCCTGTATGCATACATCATTAAAGGTTGAGACAAAAGTAGAAAACAAAGAAAATATGTTCCTATGCTAGAAGTTCACTTCTGGGAACATGAAGACTAAGCTATTTTATTTTCTAGTTTCAGTTTGCAAATTAATATTTAAGGATCTGTGCAAATATTCTATACATATCTATTATGGATCCGATGTCACAGTTCAACCCAGGTAGTGAGACAGAAGGAACAAAAATATTAATCAGGCGTTATATATACACTTAACCACCCTGTATTAAATGCTAGACTCTAAAATGTATTTATTTGATTTCAGAGGCTTAAATTCTAGTCTTATACAATCTCCATGGGAGCTTGCATTGTTGCATTTTGCAGGGCTTCGGCTTCATGAATAAAGCAATATTGTTGTCTGAGGAGAGATAGTACTTTAGTCCTTAAGCAGTCCGAGTCAAGACACAAGCCTTTTTGAAAACAAGAGCAGTGGTTATTAATCTCAATAAAATAAACCACCTTAGCTTGCATCTCCCATTACAAACAAAATTAACCTACTAGTGTCTGAATGGAACAGTAAACAAATACCACAAAATAAATGTAGGTTTACATTTTAAGGCTCTTCCATGAAATAAATAATGCTTACAAACACTCTATATGTAAGTACATGATATAACGCTATATCAACCCATTCTGTTTTTTAGGTGTTTGCACAATACGTACACATGCTTTTATGCTACCTACGTGTCTGAGAGATGGCAGAATACATTAGGATTGCCAATGAAATTATGGGCATTTGTAATCACATACAGATGTACATAGCAACAGAAGGGTCAAAATGAAGCACTTGAATGAGCCTAACAAAGATACAGTTACAAAATATTACATCATGCAGCTGCTAAAGCTCAAGCAATATATAAAAATAAAATATGGTACGCTGCTATAGTAAGGAACTTCATACACTGTTTGATATGATTTGTCTAAAAGAAAGCAACAAAATACAATTTTCCCCTCAGGAAAAATCCCTATTACTTAGAGGAAGCTCTCAACAGGAAACCACTCGGAAATGGAAAATGTAATGATTTCTGCTTGACAGCTGTTATGCAAGGTCAACAATGCAGAAGAAACCGCCAAGTTACTAGCTTATTATTATATACTCTAAAATGTCTGGTAGGCTCTTGTATTGACCCTTTGAGTGCCAGAGAAGTATGCAACACATTGCTTTGGTAAACTAGCCTCAGTCACTTAACTAGCAAAATGAGCGAAAAGAAACAACCACGCCACTTGCTCTGCAGAGGGCAATCTGTGGCTTTGCACCTGTTTAACTATAAAAAATGAAGGGTGTTGTAGTGCAACAGGTGGAAAGCCACAGGTTGCTCACGCCTGTACTAAATATGGTCAAATGCCAACGCAGCCATCACAAAGCCAAGGAGCATTATGGCAATAGTCTACCCCAGTGATTCTCAACCAGGGTGCCGTGGCACTTTAGTGTGCCACAGGCATCCATTCAAGGTGCCCCATCTTTTCAATAAAAACCTTGATAAAATGTGAATATGATTTCCAGATGTTCATTTCTGGAAATATTTCTGCATGTTATGTTTATTTATATTATTCTGATTGTGAGGCCTAAAAAGAGCTGTATATTTATGTATTTGTATCATCCATTATATGCTTGACAAATGACCTATAAAATGTTAGGTATGCCTTAAAAGTCCAGACTGCATATTAGGGGTGCTTTGAACAAAATAAACATTGAGAACCACTGGTCTAGCCTAACTGGCAACTAAGCAGTATTCAGTCCCTAGCCAAATTCATGGTTTGCCATGCTTTATTTCTCACTAAAATTAGATTTCATTATTATCTGGTATGCAAGCACAACTTGTAGACCGTTCCAATTAAGTATTATTTTTATTTTATTTTTTTTATTGCAGTATTTTGGCTCTGCTGAAGAGCCGCCAGCTGGTCCCGGGACCAGGATCTCCTTCTGTCAGCTACAGGCTGACGTCAGTGACAGGGAATGAAGGGGGAAATTTAAAACCTTATATTTCTCAAACTATAAAGGTTAGAGAGACAAGACTTTCATCAGTTAGCTTATTTTTGTAAGATCTACAATATTAGATTTCAGGGTACATATAAATCAATTACTTAATTTATTAAAAAAAATATATATATTTAAATAAAAATCTTAATGAAATGCTTTTGGAGGAAAAATCTATCTAAAGATAGTTTTCTGTATAACCCTTTGAGTGCTAGAGTGGTACGAAATGCGTTGCGTACAACTCTGGCACTCAAAGGGTTAAGATACATTATAGTTTATCCCTTTGAGTGCCAGAGGGGTACGCAATGTATTGCAAAGCAATGTGTTGCATATCCCTTTGGCACTCAAAGGGTTAAAGGTAGAGCTTAGTTATGTACCTGAGGCTGTAAAATCGTGTTCCTGAGGCTGTAAAGACATGCAATTATATTTAATGTTAATATTTTATTATATGTTCCAAATATGAGTGATTAATCCATTAAATTAAAATCAGTTCTGATATTGCTGTTTTACTAGTCTGACAGGTTATATTCTAAATATGACTTCTTCACCTGGTTGCAAATATTGATGGGTTAACTACCATGCAATGAGATTCTGCATTTAAAAATCATGATTTAAATCGAGTCTTACTGACTAGTGATTTAAATCAAACCCACCATGTTAAATTTTATTAAAATAAAATACATTACTAACCCTTTAAAATGTAAAAGCTGCTTACACTTGTGGAGCTATATTAGTATTCATTCAATGCTTTGGTGACCTCACTAGAATTCAAGCCTCATTTAAATTAAGGAGAATTTGCATTTATTTCCTATGGTGAAGTTGGTCTGCCTCCCAGAATTGCACCATTTTCTTAGTAAATCAGCCTCAGTTCTACATACACACCACTCTCCAGCTCACAGACACAATTATAGGTTAAGATATCTAATCTTTTAAATTGCTGTAATAATAATAATTGCATTCTTAACTCTATAGCTGAAGATAAGAAACAACTGAAGTTGAGAGTGATTATGACACAGTCCCCTCTTGATAAGAGATTTTCACACCTATGGAATTCCCTGCCTTTAAGAATACTATTGAACTGAAGCTGAAATGTTGATCATTTTTATTCCTACAAAGATTATCATCACTTTTAAAGGAACATTTACAACAGAGAAATTGCATAAATGACAGCTAGCATCTGTAAAATGTTATTAACAGCTTAAGGACCATTGCCGTGCCAGGACCGTCACAGCGCTCCGGCACTTAAGGACCAGTGACGGTCCTGGTATGTCACGGAGTTCAGGGCTCCAGGCGCTCCAAAAGCCCTGAACCTGAAGCGAAGGAAAAAAAAAAAAAAAAGCCCCATGATCCTCAAGTGCCGGCCTTGTGTGCGCTCGCCGGTCCTTAAGGGGTTAAATTCCTAAAACGTATTCCTAAACTTCCATTTTCAATGCATGTGTAAACTAACTTATATAAACACCATTTTGTTACATTAGCAGCATTAGTTCTGACCAATGTATTGAGATTAGTATCCACTGCTCTTTTCCTCAGAAAGGCTTTGATCTTATCTCAGACCCCATTAACAAACAATAAACCAATAACACTTCTGAGACACATATCAAAGATTGCAACTGTAATAGGAGCTCTGCAAAAAGCAAAGCCACCAGAAAGAATTTGTAAGACTATATCTTAGGGCTCAGAAAACAAGAATTATTTTATAGGGTAGCATAGAATACAATATGTTTATGTTTGTACAAACTTAGATCATTTTTAGGTGTTCATGTTCCAATAAGTCCAGTGAGTGCTGTACAGATTTGCTTGTAACACAGTGCTATTATGGCGCTATATGTCAGGGGACACATAATTTGTCCCACACCACAGTGCACCTTCTATTGACTGGTTTTATGAGTTATTGGAAGTCATTAAGTGCAAAATAGCCTTTTATGTTATGTCATATAGTGGGGTCATACCTGTTTATCCGTTTACAGTATGTGCATACACACAGATATACACAAGCACTGCACTATACAATAGTAGAAATGGAACAAAAACCATGCAAATAGGAGCACATTTAGGACTTTAAAATATAGTGTTGCTTTACTGACAATAAATCAACACAACACTTTATTCTAAAGTCCTTTGATGCTCATATTTACCAGGCTATAATTCCATTTCTATTTTGACATTGTTTTGTAGCACCAAGGCAAAGTATTTTTTTTTGGTTTGTTAGGAGTGCAATATACTTGATGTTTTTAACTGAGAAATAAGTGTGCTGGAACAGTTATATACTTAGTAAATGGC
This sequence comes from Rhinophrynus dorsalis, assembly GCA_037306005.1. Lineage (NCBI taxonomy): Eukaryota > Metazoa > Chordata > Amphibia > Anura > Rhinophrynidae > Rhinophrynus > Rhinophrynus dorsalis. Next base: position 240,791,658 of record CM074721.1, read on the forward strand.
CCAATGAAGCTTTGTGGTGTTACAAACAGAACCCAATTTGTCATTTAGGTGTATATAAAATGGTCCGCACGGCCAAATGTAAGGCTGGGAATAGCAATTGAAAGCTGAAATCTCTCTCTCACATTTCGCTTATTACAGCGCTGCCACCGATCCCTTTCATATTCAAGATACAACTTCCCATAAGAGTGAACAGAGTTTGTGTGCATAGCACTACAGTTCAAAAGTCTTGAGTTCCCTTGCCAGCAGTTGAAACAGCTGTGGGAAGGGAACAGATTTCCAACCCAGTAAGGACTGTAGAATCCCTGTCCCAATAGATTTGTCAAAGGCTGACTCTCAGAGTATAGTATGACTTTAATAAGTAACTAGTCTGCCTAGTGTTTATATCTCTCTCTCACACACACACGAGGAAAAGGGATATAGCATCAACATCTTTGTGAATGTCAAGGTTACAATTCAGTGGTTCAGCACGTAACAGCACTGCTCATAACTCACTCTCTCATACAAACATATTGATGGTGTCAGTTAATGCAGGGTCTGTGACTACTAGTGGAACAAAGCTAGGTGTCAGACAGTGTATGAGTATTTCTATGGAAAAAGCGTAAAAATGTGGGGAAGTATATGTGTGGGTCTGCTTTAGTCTGTAAAGCCCTGAACTCACCAAATTAAATAATTTAAACATATGCAGTATGTTTATATACATATTTGAGGTAGTCAAATGCAGGATCTCTACCTGTTGATACAGTCTTATCATCTTCAACCAGCCTGATCTATTATTACCCGCATGGAGTGTCCACATTTATGTTTTCCCAGTCCAAACTCAAAAAATAAGCTTGATATGAACAGATAAACACATGCCCAATATTGTTTGTTCTATTTTGGATGAACATTAAATATCTCAGAGTTCACATAAATATTCCACAAATATCGCCAGTTTTTGTGTTAAAGAAAGCCATGGCAGAATCCTCTCTCTAATGGATAGGTAAAAGTCTCTGAACATTGTGCATAATTTACACCCATGAAGATAAACCATTGCCAAATGACATCTATAGTTAGAGACCTCTCCTGCAATTATGGTGTTAAAGGCCCCATGTAAAGCAATGTGAATTTTAGGGATTTCATTTATCCACCATGGTGCAGTTGGTTTGATTCAGAATTGTATCTCTTTAGCTTATTGAATACGGCCAATAGATTAGTCACAATTAGAACATACTGCTTGGTTCTGTCAGATGAACATAGATACCAGTAGTTCGAAACACACTCTAAAAAATGACAAGCAACAGATAAAGGTTCAAATGCCATCAGCTCTCCAGAAGGCTAGTAATGTAAAGGGAACTTAGCTACTAATAATAAATCTATAAATAATGGCACCTATGAATATTTCCATTGTTTCAAGCGATAACATTGTCACTCAGTCCTGGATGTCATGTCTATGGAGAAGGATATGTCAGTTATTAGCAAGACCATAGGACACAAACGCCACCCACTGCACATAATAACCTTAACCCTTTAGACAACCCCAGGATGTGTAACACATTGATTCTTAATATGTTGAGCACCACTCTGGTCATTCAAGAACAAAAAAGGAGCGCTTCATAGAGTAGTATAGTCTTATAAATTCGATGCCAATCCCATTTGTATCCCAACTTATGAACTTCTCATATAGTAAAGTTGTCTTTCACCCACTTCCACTTGGGATTCTTTCCCACTTAATCCAGCAGCTCACTCTCGTACGAAAGGACTCCACATGAGGAGTGACCGGAAGATAAAAGAAAACAAATGCCAGTAGAAGATCTACAATAGGGGAGAACTATGGTCACTGTATTTTATATAGAATCAGTAATCACAGTATTAGTCGGACCAATGTTATCTCCACAATGGTGCTGATAATCCCATGCAGGGAATACGTTTGAAGCTTGTCCCTGCTGAAGCACTCGTCGGCAGGGCCGGACTGGCCTACCGGGATACCGGGAAAATTCCCGGTAGGCCGTCTGCACTTGGCTTCCTTGGGGCTGCTTGCTTTAAAATCCACGGCCGCAAGGTGACAGGACTGCGGTCGGCTCGCGGTGTGTGCACACTGACACAGTTCAGTGTAGTAGTAGTGGACCGCCATGTCACCAAAAAAAAAAAAAAAAAAAAATTAGTCTGAGTGCGCTGCGGGCCAGAGCTGAGCCAGAGCCCGGGCGAGGTAGAAATATACTTGTCTTTGGAGGGGGAAGACTGTGTGTAGAGGAGAGGTGGACAGCGGTTGTGCTACCAGCGCTATTTACTTGAGTTAGGAGTGGCCAACGCTAATCTGCAGAGTGTCTCTCAGTTGGTTTGTCAAGTCAATGGACTGAATGCGAGCACCTTGTATTTCCCCCAAAGTGTGGCAAAACAAAGTATTTTGCCTTGTATGTCTCAGTTCACAGTACTGTGAACTGAGGAATACCTGGCAATATACTTTGTTTTGCCACAGTTTGGGGGACGGATGAGGTGATCAGAACTGAGGAATACCACGCAATATACTTTTTCACCCACTTTGAGGGAAGGACAAGTGCTCGCAACAGAACAACACGAACCTCATACAGACACAGAGGTCTCACAACACCAGCTGAGAGACACTGTGCAGACTAGCGTTTCCAGTTTTAAAAGACTACTATTCCCTTTAATTTTATAAATACCTTTCTGTGCTGGACTTTACCCTTTGAGTGCCAGAGGGGGACGCAACTCGTTGCGTCCCCCTCTGACACTCAAAGGGTTAAGTACGTGCACACTCATACCAGTTTCTAATCTATTTTATACTTTCCTAGCTTTGTTATTGTTAAATTGTATATTTTAGCATTCACTTAGCTTGCATCTCTATCTACCAAGAGCTCTTATACTAAGTTAGTTATACCATTTGTTTTTATAAGCAAATATTTGGTTTATTCATTATAGGATTAATACTATTGCTTGTATTGTATATCTGATAATAAATTACATTTGTGTAATTTTTGCAACCATGCTGCACACACTGGAGAGTGGTCAACTATGATGTGACCCCTGGCCCCTCTTACTTAACATGGATGAACACTGCATGTTCACCCCTCCTTCCATTTTTTTCCCCTTTCTCCAGTGTCCCCCCCCCCTTGCTTTCAACTTTTTCCTACATCTTTCTTCCTTCCTCCCTCCTTCTTTCACCCTTCCCTCCCCCCAAATTCTCTTCTAGCTTCTTCCTCCCTCTGTCCAACTTCTTCTTTCATCCCTTCCACCTTTAGTTCAGCTGTTTCATCTCTCCGTCTTCCTTCACCTCTCAATCTCTTCTCCCTCCATTTTCTTCCTGTTACTTCTTCTTACTCACTCCATTTTCTTCTACCCCCTCCAGCTTCTTCCTCCATACCTCCATCTTCTTCCATCTTTCCATTTTTTCTTCCCCCATTTTGCCCTTCCACTTACCTTTCTTATTCCCTTTGACCTCGCTGGCCTTTCTCTTCCCTTTTGTCTCCAACCTTTCCAGTCCCCCCCTCCACTTTCTCACCTCCTTTTCCCCTTTTGTCCTATTTCTTCACCAGTTGACCTATAGCTACACTAGTGATACCCCAAATCTTACAGTTCTACGACTACCCATTGGTAGTCATAGAATTGTAAGTTCTGTGGTATCAATAGCATAGCTATAGTTCAGTTGTAAGCTCTGTAGCATCATTATTTCAGCTGTAATCTCTGTGCATCCAATTCAGTTGTAAGTTATGTGGAATCACTAGTGTAGATCCATTTCACTTGTAGTCTCTGTGGTATAAATAGTACTCCATTTGAACTGTAAGCTCTGACATCAAAACAGTATCTCCATTTCAACCACAAGCTCTGTGATATCAATAATGTAGACATATTCATGTGCAAGCTCTGTGATATCACTTGTGTAGCACCAATTCACTTAGACCTGCTGTACATTTTAATATATTTAACCCCTTAGGGACCCTTGACGTACCGGGACCGTCACGGTCCTTGAACTACTCAAGGACCGATGAAGGTCATGGTACGTCACTTACTTTTTACTTACAGAGCTCTACCGGGAGTGCTGTAAGTAAAAATAGGGCATGAAATAGACCGCTCCAAGATCGGAGCGATCTCTTTCAAGCCCCATAGTGACGCGCCGATACACGTGACAGGTCACGTGTACCGGAGCGTCAACGTGCCCCTATGCAGTCGTTATGGGACGGAAATGTCCCATAACCTCCGGTCCTTAAGGGGTTAAAGTATTCAGTATGTCTTGGTACTTGTGCCTCCAACCACAAAAACAATGAGCAAACCAAAAGAGGTTTGCGGCAGGGATGGGGTCCAAGCTGGGGGGGCCCCCCAATTTGGGATCCTGTCTAGGGCCCCATGGAGTCTTAATCTGGCTCAGGCCAGCGGGAGCAACAGACTGAGCATGCCAGGGCCAGCCAGTCTGGATTTATGTTGCACAGCACGGGCCGCGCCACATGAAATCTAATTCACTGGCCTCCTGATGTGAATGTGATACAACAGAGACACTGGACGGGATGTTGCCTCCAGGCAAGCACTGGTATTGAGGGTGATGGATGGAGCTCAGCCTGCAGAGGCGCATGTGTGCTGCACCGGAGGGACAGAGTAGAGCTTCACTGAATCGGGTGAGGAGTCTGATAAGGTGGTAAGAGAGAGAGGATTTGCTTGGCACTGGGCTGAATTATTCCTTTTAACCCTTTGAGTACCAGGGGTACGCAATGCATTGCTTTGCAAGACGTTGCATATACCCCTGGCACTCAAAGGGTTAAGGCTAGAGGGTCTCCACAAAATGTACACTAGATCTTCCCTTTTTAAGTAAATTTTAACACCAAGGTGTTTTAGTAATATACTTTGAGCTGTATTAAACACTTATATATCCCTCTAGTGTTGCACATCATTCTGCGGGCTGCGGTTTATATGATAGATGGTTACACTGCTATATGCTGGAATGGTATAAACAAATACTCAATGCATACCTCCTAATGTTTCAAATGGCCAAAAGATGGACATTTTTTTTAGGTGGTGTAATATACCTGGCTAATATATAAAGTTAAAGAGGTCTGGGGCTGGTATAATGACGCAAAGGCTGGTAAGCAATTTTTTCCAGGGCTGGGTTTTATTCCCAGTCCGGCCCTGCTCATCGGTCCTTCAGTGTTCAATTGAATTTAGTAATAATACTGAAGCAAGCTTTTTGCATTATTAAATTTCAGTATGAAAAAGGAAAAAAAAAAAAAAAAAAAAAAACTTTTATTATCTGTCATGTCTGCCTCCAACATGACATCAAGGTCTGACTGAAAGGGTTATTATTTTTTTTTTTTTTTTTTTAAACAAAGACATAAGGGCAAGATTTACAGAGGCCATTAGAATTTCTGGTCATAGTAAAGTAAGAAGGGGTATATTATTAGGTGTTACTTTCACTTTAAGAGAGAAAAGACATAGTAATATAGAACAGAAAGAAACAAAATAGGATCTTATGCAAATAAGCATAGAAAACAGGTAAGCCTTAGGTCAGGGGGTTACTCAGTTATAAAAGGTTGTTTGTATTCAATTTTTCACTTGTGAGATTATCATCATCAAATGACATCTACAGATAGCATGCTCACGTAAACTCCAACTGTGGAATTATAAACCAGAATGCAATTAAAGAAGATATTGCCACACCTCAAGATTGTATGTAGAAGTATTCTAGGGCTGAAGTACTAGCAGTCGATAAGGCCAAATACAGACATGCATCCATCAAGTTTAGCCTTTTCCATATCGCCCTTGCTGAACACAATAAAACCCCACTGAAGCAATTTCCAAATATGAACAGTGAGTAAAATGAATTCCTTCCTGACTCCAAAAGGCAGTCAGATATTTGCCTGGGTCAACATCCTATTTGCTTTGAAACCAGTTGTCATATTAATACTAACACCAACTAAAGGAACTCTGGGTAAACCACCAACACCATAGTAGACAATAAATGCAATAAGTTGGACACTCCGAGCACTCCGTGGTTAAAAACCCCATTATATGGATTTGTATTTGTCAATGGTCCTGTTGGATTTCTCCAGTTCTTCTAAGTACATCAGTCTCTCCAGGCTTAGAATATGACTGGACTCATTTTAAAAAGTTAACAACTAAAAACCCTGTGTTCAAACAAAAACCAGTGTAGCTCTGGGGCAAACTAAAGGCACCACTTGGGTAAAGCAAAAATTATCATTGATTTAACTAGGGATTTTTAACACCTTAAAAGCTAGAGAGGTCTCCATCTGGCTTTCAAGTGGTTAAAAGCCCCATAGAGACCGATGGAGACTGTGGAAATGTTTATCCCCTACGGTGCATGTGGTTTATTCCAGATTTCCACCCGAAAATAAATAAATAAATAAATAGTCTTATTTCTTAGGGAGATGTTAACTACTTACACAATTTTTTTCCCAGAGATATTCTTTCAGGTTGGTCCAATTTTCCAGAAGGACGTAAGAAGTAATACAATGGATATGCACCGTATTCATAGAAGTATAAAGACAATCCACAGTGTAGCTTTTGCATCTAATGCTATTTATACGCTCCCACATGCACCATTTCATGATAACAAGCTGCTATCTGTAATACATCCCTGCATTATATATTTATAGTCTGATGGTTCTGATTGCTTGCAAAGGACAATAATACTGTTGCCTTTCAGCAGTGGTTGCCAACTTACTGACCCACTTTTGAAGCCATGAACTCAGAAAGACCTGTCAGAATGTGCCATAGTTTACGAACTGCGTGGGTCTTATGCATAAAACAAATGAGGACCAATTCTGATTAGGCCAATGGCATGATAGGGAAAAATAAATTAAAAAAAAATATATATTTACACTGGCTTAAAAGGGGATTTTAACCCAATAAATACTAGGTCTCAGATGCACTTTTAAGCAACATATTGGAAACCTCTAGCATTCAAGGGCTTAAAAATTAATTTAAATGAAAGAAAACGTTGACAGTTTGTATTTGTTCCCTAAGGTGCAGTTCGTTTACTCTTTTCCTTAGAGCATGAGGTGTACTGCAGTGCATACTGTTACAATGACATTTTATATCAATTATAAAATGGTTCATAAAATAAATACATATCACATCAACAAATTCTACTTGCATGTAACACCACCTCTGCAAGGGAAAACGCATCATGTCACACTCTGCAGTCCCAAAACAGTAAAGGATTAACAGTAAAAGCCTGGCTGAATCTTTGTATGAAAATGGAAAGCAAACAAACAGACTAAAATATACTAGTACACTCAGGATGTGGTAAATCTTACTGTATACATAGCCATTGCTCTTCTACAATTGCATTAGCCCAACCCCTTGAATACACTGGAGAAATCCCTAGCATTTAAAACACTGAATAAAAGACTAGGCATGAGCATCCTACAGATTATAACCAAAATGTTAACCCTTTGAGCTCCGGGGAGGGGAGACAACACATTGCAAAAGAAATACATTGCATAACCCTCTGATAGTCACAGGGTTAAACCACAACCCCATAAATCATAAACAAAGCAAAAATATTTACTAACCTGAGATTACAAAAAATAAATAAATAATGTGGTAAAATACCACTTAGCAAAACTGCAGTGTTAGCCAGTAATTAAATTTTAAACACAACAGAATGCACAGATTTCTCTTAAATAATGCAGCAGTTTGACAGCTGTTTCAAAGATTATAGGACTAGAAACATAGGTGGATAACCAGCATCCAAACTATCAAATCAGTAATATGACAACACGTTTATCAAACACTGCAGAGAAAAAAAAACTACATTGGCTATAAATGAGAAAAATAAAGCAATAAAATAATGTACGATTATATAAAAAATAGCTATCCACAAAAAAACATAAAAGAGTACATTTTAAATAGAGTCAATTAGATTGCTCTTGATAATTAACCACTTAAGGACCAGACAAATATGCAACGCAAAGCTTCTGGTCTTTAAACGGTTAAAACTTAAAGGACGTCTTACCGAAGTTCTCTCAGGTTCCCCGTCTGAGACGATAGTCTCCATGTCGAAACGGCTGCCTTGCAATCTCTTCTCAGTAATCTAGCATCCCAAGGCCTTGCATATCCTGTAACAAGAACATAGCATATCGGTATCAGAAGACCTGAAGCACGAGTATGCAAAGTGTGGCTCTCAAGCCGTTGCTGGGCTCCAACCAAAATTCTTAGTTATTCTCCAGTTGCTTTTGGACTACAGCGCCCATTCTCTCTGGTCCTCCAACTGCTGTCTTATTACAACTTCCATTTCTGTGTCACCACAGCTGCAGATGAGCTAGAACTTTCACTATATGGAAAACAGCGGGCTACGGATGATGGAATTTGTAGTCCAAGAACAGCTTAAAAATTATAGATTCCCCACCTTTATCATACATTCTGTGCTGTGTAAGGGATAACTGCTCCAGTGACTAATTGGTAGTTCAGTTCATATAAATAGTTTAATTAGTAAAGCTCATAACCTCTTAACACAAGCATAACAGTTTTACTCCCCTGTACCCCAGTCTGCAAGAGATTTCATAGTCAGCAGGCTACCGCTAGTTTTTGCCATGGGACAGCTGAGGCAGTGAAATCCCTCGGACAAACACAGTGATGTGAAGCAAATCTTCTCTGAACAATAAACACTGCCCTCCACTGCTAGGAAACAGATGCCCGTGCCTTGCACACTGCGCTCACCAGCTCCACGCCTGGGATGTCAGGGGCGATAAAGCGGCATTGCTCTCCCAGTTCGCCTATTACATAAAATAGATTGCACAGACCAACTGCCTGGAAACTTGGTAGACCTCACCGGGACTCTCCGCGATATAACCCACAGACGAGATACTGGGACTGCGGGCTCATGACTCTAGCAGCTGCAGGTTGACTGACAGACAAGCAGTGTGTGTATATTGATGGCTCGCTGTGATGACGTCACGCTGGTCTCCATCTAGTATGCGCGCTTCCGACATGCGTTAACGCGGAGCGCGCTCACAAAATAGGGAAAAGACTGATCAGAGCTCAGCACATGCGCTGATGCTCCTGGATAAACTGTTCACGCCTGCTGATTGTTGCGCGGCGGATTGGTATGTACACGCATGCGCTGTGAAATAGCGGTTTTTCTGTTCTGATTTCGTTCTGCTCCTTATTATAGACGATTGGGAAAGTGCCGAGTACTCAGAAGGGAGATTCACTAAGCGGTGATAAAGAGAAGATGATTTCTCCGGTTTATCACTTCTCCAGTTCATATGTTATTGTATAGAGCTTATGCATTAAGATCTCCAAAGCTGAAGAAATCTTAGTGCATAGACTCCATACAATAACATAAGACTTGGAGAAGTGATAAACTGGAGGTCATCTCGCTTTATCACCACATAGTGAATTTCCCTCAACTGATTAGGGAGCTTATGGATGTGGAAATATGTAAAAATACAATAGTGTAACAATCTTCATGCAATACACAAATAGTATGAGAATAAAGAAGGCCGCAAAAGAAACAACTACAATTATGACTGAAACATTTCTCTTCCAAGGAAAAAAATATTATTATTATTATTAGTCTTGACATACAGGAAGGTCACCCTACTCCTGATACAATTAATCTATATCAATAAACTTAACCCCTTGGAGCAGTGGTTCTCCATCTTATTTCACTCCGAACATCCTTAACCCCTTAAGGACCGGGAAAATCTGATGTCGTTTTCCCTTAAGGACCGGAGAAATTTTGACTTTTTTGACTATGTCTTTTTTCAACCATATTTTCTCTTTAATTCTTTTTGTGCACCCACACAAATTATATACTGTTTTTTTAAGCACAAGTAGGGCTTTCTTTTGATACCACAATTATATGAATACCTCATTGTTTAATTTGATTAAAATAGAAAAAAAGAGGAAAAAAATTAAAAAAAAACATTTTGCTTACATTTTTCTGTCAGGATTTGCATACTATTAGTTAATGACAAAAAAATACCCCTAAATATATTCATTTGCTTCTCTTGAATATAAGAATACCCCATATGCCTAGTATTTCAATCCCTTCCTCACATTTACAAGGTAAATATTACACGATGGATGCCATTATTTCCAACTTGTAATTTCTCAACAATTGACATGTGAGCATCATAGCTTAGTTGATGGTGCCAGTACCAAAAATGTCCCACAAAGGTATATCTTTCTGAAAACTAGACAACATAAGGTAAATAATCAGGAGAATTTTGAAGTTTTTTATGCAGCTATTTTTCCAGAAAAAAATTTCAAAATTGTAGAAAAATTTTGTTTTTTTGCAGCTTTCACACTTACATTTCAATATTACTGTTGATTTCAAGCACGAGATAGTTGAAAATTTAAAAATATCCATTGTTTAGTGTTCAGCTCCTTCTTCTGAGTACAGCAATACCCCATATTCATAGGTTTCTCAAGATTTGGGGGAGCTACGGGGCCCAAATTGGAACATGCGTGTTTCCAGTTTCACACTTTGAATTTTCACAGCTTGCATCACTGGTGCCATGTCTCATTTGGGGCTGTGTAACAGTGCTCCACTCTAAGATTTCCCCCCAAAAGTGTATATGTTTGGAAAGTAGACACCCCAGGCTTTCATTTTATGTAAGTTTTTACATTTTTTACGCAGCCATTTTACCACCAATCCTTCGTAAATCTTGATCTAAGTAAAAAATTCAGCGTTTTTCACACTTAGGTTTCAATGTTGGTGTGAATTTCAAGCACAGGATAGGTGAAGATTTTTAAAAATGCATTGTTTAGTGTTCATCTCCTTCTTCTGAGTATGGCAATACCCCATATGCATAGGTTGCTCAAGATTTCTGGGAGCTACGGGGCCCAAATTGGAACATGCACGTTTCCAGTTTCACACTTTGAATTTTCACAGCTTGCATCACTGGTGCCATGTCTCATTTGGGGCTCTGTAACAGTGCTCCACTCTAAGATTTCCCCCCAAAAGTGTATATTTTTGGAAAGTAGACACCCCAGGCTTTCATTTTATGTAAGTTTTCAAATTTTTTACGTAGCCATTTTACCACCAATCGCTTGTAAATCTTGATGTAAGTTAAAAAAACAGCGTTTTTCACACTTGCACTTCAATGTTGATGTGAATTTCAAGCACATGATAGGTGAAGATTTTTAAAAATGCATTGTTTAGTGTTCAGCTCCTTCTTTTGAGTACGGCAATACCCCATATGCATAGGTTATTCAAGGTTTGGGAGAGCTACGGGGCCCAAATTGGAACATGCGCGTTTCCGGTTTCACACTTTGAATTTTCACAGCTTGCATCACTGGTGCCATGTCTCATTTGGGGCTGTGTAACAGTGCTCCACTCTAAGATTTCCCCCACAAAAGTGTATATTTTTGGAAAGTAGACACCCCAGGCTTTCATTTTATGTAAGTTTTCAAATTTTTTACGCAGCCATTTTACCACGAATCCTTCGTAAATCTTGATGTAAGTAAAAAATTCTGCATTTTTCACACTTAGGTTTCAATGTTGGTGTGAATTTCAAGCACATGATAGGTGAAGATTTTTAAAAATGCATTGTTTAGTGTTCAGCTTCTTCTTCTGAGTACGGCAATACCCCATATGTATAGGTTTCTCAAGGTTTAGGGGAGATACGGGACCCAAATTGGAAAAAACATTGAATTTTCATATCTTTCTTACTTGGTACCATTTCTCATTTGGGGCTATGTTCCAGTGCTCCACTTTACGATTTTCCCCCAAAAGTGTATATTTTTGGAAAGTAGACACCCCAGGCTTTCACTGTATGTATGTTTTCAAATTTTTTACGCAGCCATTTTACCACCAATCCCTCGTAAATCCTGACGCAAGTTAAAAAAATAGCATTTTTCACACTTTGACTTCGATGTTGATGTGAATTTCAAGCACGGTAGGTGAAGATTTTTAAAACTGCATTGTTTAGTGTTCAGCTTCTTCTTCTGAGTACGGCAATACCCCATATGTATAGGTTTCTCAAGGTTTAGGGGAGCTATGGGACCCAAATTGGAACAAATATTGAATTTTCATATCTTTCTTATCTGGTACCATTTCTCATTTGGGGCTATATTCCAGTGCTCCACTTTAAGATTTCCCCCCAAAAGTGTATATTTTTGAAAAGTAGACACCCCCAGCTTTCATTTTAGGTGTGTTTTCAATTTTTTTACACGGCCATTTTACCACCACTCTCTTGTAAATGTGACGTGAGTAAAAAAATCAGCGTTTTTCACACTTAGACTTCAATGTTGATGTGAATTTCAATTACAGAATAGGTGAAGATTTTTAAAACTGCATTTTTTAGCGTTCGGCTTCTTCTTCTGAGTACGGCAATACCCCATATGCATAGGTTTCTCAAGGTTTGGGGGAGATATGGGACCCAAATTGGAACATGTGTATTTCCAGGTTCACACTTTGAATTTTCACAGCTTGTGTTACTGGTGCCATGTCTCATTTGTCCTGTGTAACAGTGCTCCACTCTAAGATTTCCCCCCAAAAGTGTATATTTTTGGAAAGTAGATACCCCAAGCTTTCGTTTCAGGTGTGATTTCAAATTTTGTACACAGCCATTTTACCACTAATCCTGTGAAAACTTGACGTAAGTAAAAAAAAAAAATCAGCATTTTTCACACTTAGACTTCAATGTTGATGTGAATTTAAATTACAGAATAGGTGAAGATTTTATAAACTGGATTGATTACTGTTCGGCTCCTTCTTCTGAGTACAGCAATGCCCCATATGCAACGGTTTGTCAGGGTTTGGGGGAGATACTGGGCCCAGTTAGAACATATGAGTTTCCTTTTACAGACATGCCATTTTTACAGCTGGTGCCTTGTCTCATTTCGGACTGTTTGGCAATATTGCAATGAATTTTACCCCCAAAAGTATATGTTGTACAAGAGTAGACAACCCTGGCTTTCATTCTATTTGCATTCTTTCAATTTTTTCGCTGCCACTGTATCAGCAATCCCTCCCAAAACCTGCAGTAAGGCAGAGAAACACCATTTTTTCACACTTATATTTTAGTGTTGCTCTGGATTTCAATCAGATGATATTTGCAGATTTACTTTACTTTAGTGGTGAGTTACATCGTCTAAGTACGTCAATGCCTCATATGCATAGGTTTGTCAGGGTTTGGAGGAACTACTGGACCCAGTAGGGAACATGTGTGTTTCCATTATCAGAGATGGAAGTGCTTTGCTTCCCATTATATTTTGATAGTGTTAGATCTAAGGAGGGATGTGTTTTGAAAAATAAAAAAACAGGATATTTCAGGGGGGAAAAAGTGGCCAAATAATAAAATAAACTTCACAGCACTACTGCATTGTGCCTTCATGGTATTGCTTGAAGCAGTCGCCCATGCAGAGGCCAGGTTTAGAAGGGCAGTCAGGACAGTAAGTGGAGGTTTCTCTCCGTACTCCCTTGCTGTAGCAAACCCTGCAGCGCTTTTGTGGATTTTTCTTTTGGGGGGTTGGGGGGATTTTATAAATAAAATGTACTACTCCAGGTTTTGGGGGAATTATTTCTGTTGCCCCTTGAAGCAAAAATTGGGAGATAAGATGGAGCTGATACTGCAGAAAAGTAAGTTTTAGGGTGGGGTTTGCCAATTTAAAAATCAAAAATGAATTGTAAGCTGCAGTCTGCATCATGTAAATGGCAACCTTTTTGTACCATGCCCTACACTTTCGCATGGTGAGGTACGGCTGCATGAGTTGATCACACAGATCAACTCCCCCCATGTTCTTGTTGTAGTCTTTGATGCAGACTGGCTTTCTTAGTACCCCCCTCCTGCCACGAACAGACACTGCCACAGTTTTGTCCTCATGCATGGTGGACAGCATGTACACATCTTTTCTGTCCTTGAATTTAACTGCCAGCAGCTCTTGTTGGCATAAAGCTGAGGACATCCCGGTTTTAAGTTTTTTTTCTATCAGTTCTTTGGGCATCTCCCTGCAATTGCGCCTGACAGTGCCACAGGCCACGGTGTCAAAATAAAAAAGTGACTTAAATAAAAGGGGGCTGGTGTAATAATTGTCAACATATAAATGATATCCTTTATTTAACAAGGGGTAAATCAGATCCCAAACTATCTTCCCATTTATTCCCAGAAATTCGGGGCACCCAGGAGGATCAAGTTGGCTGTCCTTGCCCTCATAAATTCTAAAAGCCTGGGTGTAGCCTGTGGCACTTTCACACAATTTATAAAATTTTACACCAAATTTGGAACGCTTTGAGGGGATGTACTGTTTGAACCCTAACCTGCCTTTGTATTTCATTAGGGATTCATCTACACTAATTTCTTTTTGGGGAATATACACTTGGGCAAATGTTTTCTGTAAATGGGTTATTAGGGGCCGAATTTTGAACAGTCTGTCATACTGGGGGTGTTCTTTTGGGAGGCACAGGGTATTATCACTAAAGTGCATAAATCGCAAAATCATTTCGTATCTAGTCCTGGTCATTGTTTTGGCGAATATAGGGGTATCATATATGGGGTTTTTACTCCAGTATGATCTAATACTTGGTTTTTTAACTATTCCCATTGTCATTGTAAGGGCCCAGAATTTCTTAAATTCTAAAATGTCGGTGGGATGCCATATTTCTTGCTTGGAAATAAATGCTGATGGGTTGGCGGCAATATATTGGTCTGCGTATAAATTTGTTTGCGACACAATTTCCCCCAAAATTTCTTCCCCCAAAAATAAATAAAAAAACTGAACATGGGTAAATCCTGCCACATCCACTTGAATTCCTGGGTTGCCTGTGAATTCAGGAATTTGTGGGCATAAATTGGCTGGTGATACCCATTCATCAGCAGGAGTGGCAGTACTTGTGGCAGGTCTTCGGGCAGTACTTGTGGCAGGTCTTGGGGCAGCTCTTGGGGCATTACTTAGGGCAGCTCTTGGGGCTTTTCTTAGGGTAGCTCTTGGTGCAGTTGCTGGGGCAGCTCTTGGTGCAGTTGTTGGGGCAGCTGTTGGGGCAGTTGTTGGGGCAGTGCGTCTTTTTTTCACAGAAGGCCCTGCGTCATCACTGCTAGAGCTCTCACTCTCAGAAAACTGAGTGACGTCAAAGTCTGACGCTGTGTCTGTGGCTTCAGAGTCAGACGCCAAATAAGAATACGCCTCTTCTAATGAATACCTCCTCTGCATCTTATACACATACTCTAAACTAACTTCTATAACTAACTATACCTAAACTTAAATCTATCCCTAAGCCTTACCCTAACACGCGTAGTCCCTGAACCTACCCAACCTAACTACCTATCTAAACTAGCTTATAATATAGAATAAAGTTTTTAATAAAATTTTTTTTTTTTTTTTTTTTTTTCCCTACACTACTCCTAAACTTAAATCTATCCCTAAGCCTTACCCTAACACACGTAGTCCCTGAACCTACCCAACCCAACTACCTATCTAAACTAACTTATAATATAGAACAATTTTTTAAATAAAATAAACTTTTTTTTAAATTTTTTTTTTATTTTTTTCCCTACGCTACCCCTAAATCTAAATCTAAACCTTACCCTAACCCACGTATACCCTGAACCTACCTAACCCAAGTGCACTACCTATCTAAACTATATATATTTTTTTTTTTTTTGGTTTTTTTTTTTTTTTTGGGGGGGGGGGTTTCCCTAAATCTAACCCTAAACCTTTCCCTAACACACGCCTACACTAAACCTACCCACCTACCCACCTACCTACCTAAACTATAGCTCTAAATCAATTTTTATTAAAAAAAAATAAAAAAAAATTCAAAAAAATTACAAAAAATACAAGGGGGATGGGGGGTGTCCCACAGATCAGCAAACGCTGATCTGCAGCAAATTGATCACTCCAAGAGTGATCAGATGGGGGGGGAATGTATTGATCACTGCAAACCAGTGATCAAAGGGTTAAAATCTTTTTTTTTAAACACTGTTTTTTATTCAGGAACGATCTTCAACGCTGCAGCACGATCTCTCTCTGTCTCTCTCCACCTCAGCAGTGTGCAAGATGGAGGGAGGCAGAGATAAATGACAGGGACAGTATTTACAAATACTGTCCCTGTCATTCAGCATTTGCAACATGGGATTCGCTCATCAAGCGAATCGCATGTTGCAACAAAGTTTCCATTGGTTGTTACTAAGTGTCCCGGTACCGGGACACTTAGTAACAAGCAGCCCGCGCTCTCCCATCGCTCCGTGCGGCCGCAATGGGAGAGTTTAACCCATGACGGTGCAGGACCGTCATGGGTCCTTAACGGGTTTGCAACCCATGACGGTCCTGCACCGTCATGGGTCCTTAACCCTTTGAGTGCCAGAGTGGTACGGAATGCATTGCTTTGCAATGCATTCCGTGCCACTCTGGCACTCAAAGGGTTAAGGTGTTAAAGGGGAACTACCACCCCGCAATAACTTTACATGAATTAAGTCTTCATCTGGCGACTAGCTGCTTAGTAGCGCTGGTTGCAAGAAATATTACCTGATTCCAAAAGGGACTGACAGCGCAGGCGCACAGACATCACTGTGACAAGATGTCTGTGCTTCCTGCTCCTGTGAGCCTCCGAAAAACTGCAAAATCTTTCAAACCAGGTAATATTTCTGGCGACTAGAGCTACTAAGCAGCTAGTCGCCAGATGAAGACTTAATTCATGTAAAGTTATTGCGGGGTGGTAGTTCCCCTTTAAAGTGGAACTACCACCCAATAAAAATATTGCCCCACATAATTGCCCATCTGGCGACTAGCTGCTCAGTAGCGCTAGTCGCAAGAATTAATACCAGATTAAAGAGAAACCGCTATTCTTCTCGGACTGACAGCAGGACAGACACTTTCCATAGTGACGTCCGCGCGCCTGCGCTCAGTC
The DNA here is from genome assembly GCA_037306005.1 of Rhinophrynus dorsalis. Classification (NCBI taxonomy): domain Eukaryota; kingdom Metazoa; phylum Chordata; class Amphibia; order Anura; family Rhinophrynidae; genus Rhinophrynus; species Rhinophrynus dorsalis. The sequence continues at coordinate 240,808,459 of CM074721.1, forward strand.
CCTTTTGGAGCCGGCCGGCTCCTAGCAACGCCTCCTAGATCCGTCTTGGACTGACATTGCAGGCGCGCAGACATCACTATGGCAAAATGTCCGCGTTTCGTCCTGCTGTCAGTCCGGGAAGAATAGCAATTTCTCTTTAATCTTGTAATAATTCTGGTGGCTAGCGCTACTGAGCAGCTAGTCGCCAGATAGGCAATTATGTGGGGCAGTATTTTTATTGGGTGGTAGTTCCTCTTTAACTTGCAATCTGGAATTTTCAGGGCACTCCTGGCATTTATAGGCTATTACTCAAGGCCATAATGAAACCACTGCCTTGGACACTGAGAGGTCTTTAGACATCTCATGCATCCAAGGGGTTAACTTCCCATTTATATCAATGGGGATTTTTATTTATTATATTTTGTGCTCTTGCCCTGTCCAGTAATTTATGAATGTCCTGCATTATATCAAGTTCTTCAGTCTAATACCCAGTGACAATTTGGACATGGCCAATAAAGCCATTCATGAAAATCTTATTAAGCATGTGACCTTCTGCAAAACATTAAATCAATAATCTTTAGGAAGGATCCAGACATTTAATGCTGGATATCTAAGTTCACGCAGAAAAATGTAAGGTAGCTTATTTGGAAATTGAGTATTTGTTTGCAGTTAAAAACCAATTGGCCCATATATCTGCCCATTTCCCTATCTAATTTAAAGTGGATGTACCACCTTAAAAATGGTTTGAGCATAGGTTTTGTTACTAAAGTATTATTAGGGAAGCTGTTTGGTTTTTTGTAATGTAAGTATGTTTGCATGTATTCTATTTTTAAGCTTAAGTTGCTCTTAAATGATATGTTATAAAGCAATTATTTAGAGTATTTCATTCATTTCATTTTTTTAAATGTTATTTGAGCGAAATAGAAGGAATAAATATTGCCCTGATGCTACTTACGGATAGACTGCGGGTAAAGCTCTTTACCCACAGTCTGTAACTCTGCCTCTGCTCCCCTCCCTGTATCCAGCCTCCTCCAATGATGGAGAATTTCTGCCTGTAAGCTACAGCGATCTCATTGGCTAGATATCGATCTCTGCCAATAAGATTGCTCTAGCTTACAGGCAGAAAGCCTCCGTCATCAGAGGAGGGTGGATAGACAGAGGGGAGCAGAGGCAGAGTGACGGACAGCGGGTACAGAGCTTTACCCACAGTCTATCCGGAAGTAGGGTCAGGGCAATATTTATTCCTTCTATTTCGCCCAAAAAGCATTTTAAAAAACGAAATTATTGCAATACTCAAAATAATCGCTATATAACATATAATTGAAGAGCAACTTGTATTGGGATTATAGATCCCCTTTAACCCTTTAATTAACAAAGTGTATAACACATTCACACCCCTCTGGCACTCAAAGGGTCAGTAGTTTAGAAAATTTTTATTAGGCAGGTGTATGTAGCATCAAAAAAATATCAATTCCAGTGCCTTCTAACCCGTATGGACTGAGAGAAAAGGATTTAACATGTAAGGCTAAAATCCTACTTTCTCTGTCATCCAATACAAGTTACTGGTAACTTTGGGATGTCCAACCACTTAGTTTCCCAGGGCGGGAAGAAGGCAAGGACCAGGCGCAAGGCCCCCAAAGTCACCAGAGTATATATGAACCATCAGATAAGAGATGGCCCAACAAAAACAAATGAAGTGTCAACGGACACTGAACAGGGGTAGCAACACCCCAGGAACTGTTACACAGCACACTGAACTAGAGCCAACAGGGCTCAAAAGTGATGGAGCACTGAAGAACGGAAAAGAAGATCCTAGAGAGGCAAGACTGCCTCCAGGTTCTGTCTCCCAAAACTGGCATCAGCGACACCAGAACGGCAACACAGAAGTGCTTCGAAAAGGAGTGCACAGGCGACCAAGTGGCGGCCTTGCACAACTGATCTACTAAAGGCTGATTCTTGGAAGACCAAGATGCCCCAATAGATCTAGTGGAAGGAGCTGTGACCCAAAAGGAAACAGGCTTCTTCCTCAGTACGGGAACCTCACGAACAGTGGACGAAATTCAAGACACAAAGGTCACTTGGATGCAGGTCTCCCTGCTCCAGGAGTCTCAGGAATGACAAACAGCACGTCAGACCGTCGAAATTACTCAGTGCGATTCATCCAAAACGTGAGACAACGCACCACAGCTAACAAGTGGAGATCCTTCCCCTTGTCAGAGAAAGGTCCAGGGCAGAAAGAAGGAACCACTATCTCCTGATTAAGGAGGAACTAAGAAAACACCTTCAGAAGAAACTCCTGCGAAGTTGGAAGCACCGCCATGTCCTAGTGAAACACCAAAAAGGGATGTTTTACAAGACTGAGCATGCAACTTCACGACACTGTGAACAGAAGCGATCGCCAGGAGAAGGCCATGTACCACTTCAGCAGACGTAGAGGAAAGTAGCCAAAGACTCAAAGGGAGGGCACTGAAGGACACCCTAAACCAAGTTAAGATCCTACTAAGGAGCAGGAGACAGAAATCCAGGATGAGCATGAGCAACAACCTGGAAGAAAACCTAGACATCAGGAAGAATAGCAGTGCACCCTGAATGAAAAACAGAGAGCAGACGTCTGAACCTTAAGGGAACTCAAACTGAGGCCCTTGTCCACACCTTCCTGTAGGAAGACCAGGACCACAGGAAAATCAAAATCCAGAGATAGGTCCTATCAGCACACGATGGACATCCTCCTTCCTCAGGTAACCCAGTAGAAGATTCGGACGGCAAAGGAGCCGGAAGGCTCCGCCACTGATAGGTCCGGAAACCAAGCCTGTCGAGCCCAGTATGGAGCAACAGAATGACTGGACATCGCTCCAGTCTAAGTTTCCTTATCAGTCTGTGTAACATGAGGATGGGAGGAAAGATGTAGGCCAGAGGAAATAACCAAGGAACGGACATGGCATCCATCACCTGCTAGAGCTAGAGGTTCCCTCCAGCGAGAATAGAACGTCGGAATCTTCCGGTTGGGTCTTGTCGCCATCAGGTCGATGCATGGAAAACCCCACCGCTGAACAATGAGGTTGAACACCTGTGGGTGCAGTTCACACTCCCTGCTGTCCACAGCGTGTAACTGAGGAAGTTTACCACAACGTTGTCTACTCCGGCAATGTGAACTGAGGCTATGGCAGGAACATGTTCTTCTGCCCAGGACAAGATAGCCTAGACTGCTAACCAAGCTGCGAGACTTCGTTTTCTGCCTTTCTTGTAGATGTAAGCCACCGCCATGGCTTTGCAGGACTGTATCCGGACCGGGCAATCCTCCAGCTGGCGAGTCCAGTGGCGAAGGGCATGAAATATCACCTGAAGCTTCAACACGTTGGTGGGAAGGAGAGATTCCTCCTGGTACCCCAGACCCTGAGCATGCAGGTGACCCAGGACCGTTTCCTAGCCGGACAGGCTGGCATCCGTCGTCACCGTGGTCCAGAAGGACACCAGGAAGGGCTTCCCCTTCAGCAGATTGGTGTCACGGATTCAATAATGAGAATGGACCAGTAACACAATCTTTATTAGCGATAAGACAGGACAAGGAATTCAGCACAACATACAGGTCAAGAGAGGACTACAGGATGGATCAACAGGTACTATGGTACTGATGGAAACAGCAGCAGAGGAAGGGCGACTCAGGTCCGCACCTGAGGCCTCACTACAGGTACACACCTGTACAGACAACGGATCCAGCAACCCAATGCAACGGAGGATAAGCAGATTCGCACCTGGACAGACCATGTACCGGAAAGACCAGCTGCGCCACAGGTCCGCACCTGGAGGCCGCAGAGGTACAACGGCTAGAGGAAGTACGTCAAGCCACCAAAGACAATCCTAGGTTGTCCCCTGGAGCGTTTGTATGCTAGTTGCGCAGTTGACAATCCCAGGCTATGTCCAGGTGGTCAGACACAAGGAGCAAATACGGAAGGCTTGGTCAACTATAGCCACAGGTTCGCACCAGATTGGATGTCAGACAGGCCAAGGGGTCATACACAGAGCCGGTAGTCGGACAGAGCCACAGGTCAACACCAGAACGGATAGTCAGCCAAGCCAGGGGTCATACACAGTAGGGTTCACCAACTAGAGCTGCAGGTTTGCACCAGATTGGATGTCAGACAGGCCAAAGGGTCATACACAGAGCGGGTAGTCGGACAGAGCCACAGGTCAACACCAGAACGGATAGTCAGCCAAACCAAATCACACACAGGGCCCAAGAAGCAACTGCACTGGAACACCACGAACGGGCAACTGAAGTGGTGTCCAGGCAGTTTTTAAACATATTGCTCCACCCCTAGAGGTGGAGCATAATGTATGCTGTCCCCTTAAGAACCAGGTCGCGACGTCATCAGGGATTCCCTGAGACGTACGCCTGGTTCCGATGTGCAGGAGCCACCAGAGGGGGCAACATGGAGGACGGTCGCCTGGATGGACGCCAGAGCGCACCGGTCCTCTTCCCCATGAGCCGCACACCCCGGCAGGCTGCACGAGCGTCGGAAGGTAAGCGGCGCTTACAGTTGGAGAGGTTGAGCCACCACAACAGACCCAGTTCCACATGAAGAGGGAGGAACATCTTCAGGAGGTCCGGCTGACCCTTGCACACCTGGATCACAAACCTCTGGAGTTCTCTGGTGTGGGCCATGGCAAATGGGACTGCTTCTATGGTGGAAATGAACTTCCCCACGAAAGAGGACAACTTCTTGGCTCGAACTGGATTGTGAGCCAAACATCGGAAACCCTGTGGGCAATCTGGTGAGCCATCTCATCTATGAGAAACACCATGCTCTGCTGAGTGTCGAAGAGAAGGCCCAGGAAGACCAGTCGCTGGGATGGGACAAGATCCGACTTCTCCATGTTGAGGATCCACCCGTGACGGAGTAGTGCGTGAATGCAGTCCTGAACCTGCTGATGAAGAAGTTCCGAAGAAGGGACCTTCAGAAGCAGGTTGTCCATGTATGGAGTGACTCTGATGCCGTTCCAATGGAGGACGGACACTAAGGCTCCCAGGATACGATTGAAGGCTTGAGGAGCTGTAGTCAGACCAAAGGGAAGAGCAGAAAACTGAAAATGCTCTTGGTCGCAGGCAAATCTGAGATACTGCCAGCTCTCTGGATGAATGGCGATGTGCAGATACGCGTCATGAAGATCCAGAGAAGCAAGGAATTCCCTGGGGTACATGTCAGCAATCATCGTCCTTAGGGACTTCTGGTGATAATGAGTCTTGATCACAAAGAAATTGAGATCCTTCAGGTCCAAAATCGGACGACAGCCGCCATCCTTTTTGGAACCACAAATAGGTTTGAATAAAAACCCAAACCACGGTCCTGAACGGGAACCCGTTCCAGAACTTCCTTGTCCAGAAGGGCCTGGATAGAGCAGAACAGACGGCCTTTCTCTGCGCCCTGAGGCTTGTGAGAAGGGAAAACACCTGAAGGGAGGAAGAGAGGCAAAAGGGATCCTGTACCCTTCCACCACCACCTACAAAACCCACAGGTCCACCATTGAGTCCTCCCAGATGCTGTGGTAGTGACGTGAACGGCCACCCACAGTCAAGTGGGGACCTGGGTTCGGCGAGTCATGCCGAAGAAAGTTTGGAAGCCTTGAGCTAGGAGCTGGGAGAATCACCTATTTCGGCAGATGTGTCTCAGTCTGGAAGCACGAAAAAGCCGATTACGATTGAAAAGCATCTGCTTCCTGGAAACCATAGGCAGGAGGGTATTTTTTACCCCCCCTGTGGCCTCGCTAATCAGATCCTTAAGATCTGGCCCAAACAGAGAAGTGCTGAGAAGGGGCAAGGAGTGCAATGCTTACTGAGAAACAGAGTCAGCAGACCAGAGCTTGAGCTAAGGAGCTTGTCTGCCAATCACAGACATGGCGGAAACCCTTGCCACCAACTGATGGCATCAAACAAAGCAGCAGAGACCTAATGCTGAGCTTCAGAAATGTTGGAAAGTAGATGCAACATATCAGGAGAATGAGCTCCCTGACATACAGTAAATGTGAGCTGTTCAGTCCAAACCTCAATGGCCCTACTTACCCAGGCTGCAGCAAGTGCTGGATGAAGGGAAGTACCAGCAGAGACGAAAATGGACTTGAGGGAGGCCTCAAGTTTCTCGTCGGTCCAGTCTGTAAGAGCAGTGGCATCAGCAGCTGGCAAAGCAGTGGACTTAGGAGTCCTAAAAACAGGGACATCCATCTGGGGGATGAACCCACTGAGCTAGCGCCACATCAGAAAATGGGGTAAGGCTTAGCAAACGTCTCAGAGACAGAAGGCTTTCTGTTGGGAGACTGCCACTCATCAGACACTAGCCGGTCAAGAGTGGGGAGAGGTGGAAAACAAGTATAGGGCCGTTTGGGCTCCTGAAATACATCAGAGGGGTCTGAAGAAACTTCTTGAACCAAGGGAATGTTTAGGGTATTTAATACCGTTCTGATCAGGCCCTCACCAGAGGGATCGGGTCAGCCTCAAAGGGGAGTCTTCCAAGAACTGATAGGAGACCACCGCAGAACATTCCTCAGTGTCAAAATCCACCAACAGTTCCTCATCAGAGGAATTTGATACATCAGGTACTCCCTGCGGTTTCAGTAGGGAAGATTTGACAGAGGTAGGGGTCTGCCAGGAGTGGAAGACCGCCTGTAACTGGGATGGAAAGAGTTGTGAAGTATACTGGAGGTCTGTAGTAGCAGCTTTAAACTCTTTGCACCCAAACTGGCTCTAATGCATGACTGAAGGTCCCAGGGGGACACTCAGGGACAACAGAACATGCTGGGCATAAATAACCTGAGAATTCTCTAGGTAACCCTGATTGATGTGAGGAGCAATGCACAATGGGGACACAGAGACCCCATCGTCCATAGTGTTAGGTCTAGCCCAAGCTCCAACGGATTAGACATGCTACAGTGTAAAAACGTTCAAAGTATAAGGAATCACCCAAATACAGTGTGTATGATTAAAATTTCACCCCAGAAATCGCTAAAATACACTTATCTGGCAGGCGAAGGGTTAATCTGCTGAAGAGAGAAGGAGAGTCCAGGCCCAGCTTAGGATACTCGTTCAGGGAAAGCACGGGAGCCAATCAGGAGCGAGCGTGCGATGCAAGCGCTCATGCCCCCAACACACAAGGCAAGGGCAGACAATGAAAATGAGCCGTCTCTGAAGTCGCTACTCTGAGGTGTTGCAGAGATATTTCCCAAACTGTAACGTCCCATAGAAGTGAATGGAGCAAAGAAGTCTATGCGTAAAAGCGCGCCTTAAAGGCTCAGAACAAAATGTTTGTAAAGTTATAACTGTGAAGTAAATTTGCACCAAACAGCACTAAAACTCCAAACACCCAACAGACATACAGATAAACCCAATGAGTGCAGGAGTATGCAATAGGAACTCCAAAGGAGACCCCTGTACGGAGGGACAACGTGGGACACGTGGACCTCAGCACACAAAGGGTTGCTCACCTTTCCTGCAGATCTTCTGTCTTCAGATTACCATGTATCAAAAAGAAGCCTCAGTGGGCAACTCCTGGGGAAAGACCTTGCAGCCAAGATTTTCCCCCCAGGGCTTAGGTCCACAAAAGCACCTGGTAAACTGAGCTATCCACATTTGGGTGATGGGAATTGTCAGTGATGGTAATCCGCCTAATGGTGGTGTCCCATATCTAACAGAAAAATAATAAAAAGCTAAAACTATAGCAGAACTGTTCTCTTGCCTTGTTGTCTTAACCAAGGAACAAATCTTACTGGAGCTGATTGGCTAGCTGCAGCCAAGGAGGGAAGGTAGGTTCCACCCCTGCATTCACTTCTCAGAATTATTCTTGCCTACTTAAAGGGGCTGATTGCCTACCCAAAGTTACCAGTAACCTGTATTGGACGACAAAGTGATATATAAAATGGCATTAGAGCCTCTTTTTCTGCAGCTAATGCATCTTCTTTGCTGCTGTGTTCTGTATGTGCTATGTTGCAGTGTTACATTTTATATCACATAACGAAGTGTTATTTCAATACTGTCAGAGCTGTAGTTCAAGAGCAATTAAATGATAAAGTTTCCCCCTCCTCCTGCCCCTTTTACTTAGTGTAAGCCGCCTCCCCTCAGATGTGGAATCTAGTCTTGAGACCAGACAGCTCACAGCAAGGGACAGTCTTCTTATTGTGAACATAAGGAAAACCCTGCCCCCCCCCCCGACAGGTTTTTCAGGGTTTTTCCTTTATGCTAATTGAAGACTGTCCATTTCTGAGATCCACCTAGACACCACCTTGCTGAGGTAAGCAGTGTTACATCTCTAAAAGGGGCGGGAGGGGGATACTTTTATCATTCAATCACTCGTGAACTACATCTCTTACAGTACTGAAATACTCTCCATGGCCCAAATACTATGAATATTAATTGGAGCTGCTTTTATTGTGTCACATTACTATGCCTTTAAAGGGACATTACCACCAACACATGAAAAGGGCTCAGATCCATTCAGATATCATATACTCTTAGACAGCATTTTTTTATTTTTTTCCTTTAGTGAGAAATTTCTAAAATCTTGCAAAATAAAAGGTAATATTTCCCATATTAGGCCACTCTAATCAGTGAACTTTATTTTGAGTTTAGCTCTCCCCCAGGTCAGTGAACAGAAGAGGGACTTCAGCCATGTTGGTCTAGTGTGTGGAGCTGATGTTTTTGCCTCCTCTGGCAAAGACCTCTATATTACTGCTCCCTCTAGGTCCCACACTCAGTATAATAATAAAAGCACCAAAAATATGATGTAATATCCTGGTGTTCTGCATTTTGTGAGTTTGCAGGGATGCAAGGGAGCAGTTGCATGGAGGTCTTTGCCAGAGAAGGCACATACCTCACATACTTCAAAGGGCAAAGCAGCAAAAGGGAGGAGCAAAAGAACAAGCTAAATGAAGAGCGTGAAGAGGAAATTAAGTGTAGAAAGGGAGGGTGGGAGGCAGAGTAGTGAAAGGTAAAGGAAATGAAGAGGTGAAATGCAGGGTGGGAGTGGGGAAATGAAATGAGAATCGATGAAAGGGAGGGGGATAATAGCAGGATGAACAGGTGGCTTCTCTCCCTGCCCACACCTGTCAAATTCACAGCCCAAAGCAAACTGTCTGCATTGATTTTGACAGGAGTGAGGAGGCAGGCTTTGATTTTCTGGCTGTTCCTATATAAACCAACACCACAGGCAACTCTCTCCACTGTTCTTGCCCCCTGCCCACTCCTGTCAAAATTACCTCCTCAATTTATGTAACTCCTTTATACTGCCACCCTGGTTTGTGGCCAGTAGTGACCCAGGACCAGTGTAGCCTAAAAAAAACAAATAGATAAATAGATACATTTGATTTATTTTATTTAGAAAGTGTTTTGCCAGTAAGAAATATATTTACTGAAAAGGGTGTGAACCCTGTTCATTTGTAAGAGATAATGTGCCTTTAAGGACCAGAGGGGTGTGCATCACATTGATTCACAAATTTATTATGCACCCCTCTGGTGTTCATGGTGGGGCCCATCAAACATTTTATGTCATTTCAAGGGTGTAATGAATGCTACAGATACATATATATGTAATTTAGAATAGCTATTTTAGTCCAGTGCTGTAGATGCAAAATTAACGAGTATCGCAGTATGTGATTTTATTTTATTGGACTAATATTCAGATTTCAGGATGAGCTTTCCAGGGTAACAAGCTCCCTTTATCAAGATAAAAAGCATACTAAAATATGTATATTTTTTCTTGGATCTCACAATCAGCAGCCCAGAGAATAGACCTCCACCACGAGATCGCACACCAAAACAAAATATTAACTCAACACTTGCTGCTCATAGAAGCAGTATAAATTGCCCTCAATAAACTATATATATATATATATATATATATATATATATATATATATATATATATATATATAGTTTATGTTTAAAATGCTTTAATTAAAGAGACAGTCCAACAAAAAAAAACAAGCACCAACAGATATCAGAGATAGCCCTGAACACCATGCAGTCCTCTAACACTTTCTTCAGTGGCAGTGTAGTGAGATGACTGTTTTGTTTGTTTGTCTTTTTTAGCTGTTGCTGTTTAGGCATTTTGCAGGTATCTGGTATTGCCAGGAATTTTTCATGTATATTGCAGACCACTTTACATGAGTGAGAGACAAGTGGTGGTAATTTGGAATGGTAGTTAGCAATCCCGGCTCCAAGTTTGTTTATACAGCCTACATATGAGCATTAGCAGAGATGTGGTCTATTAAGATCCTGTTTAGCAGTAGCGGGTGTCAAGATTGTGAATTCAATGAAAGTGGAAGGTACTTCATAGGGACTTTAGAGGTGACCTGTAAAACAAACACAAAGAGTATATGCAGACGCTTAGCATGTACCAGTAGGTAAGAAGCATACATTGAACTGAATGATTACAATCTAGATTTGAGTGTTGACACACCTGTGCTCCTATATCCTTATCATGCAACAAACATCAAACACGTGAAGAGGTCAAACAGCTCTCACAGCTTCAGCGCTTCAAGTTACAGAACAATTAGTGTGCAGTACCCATGGGCCAAAGAATACTGGCCTAATCCAGTGCCACTAGGGTAGGCACAGTAGCATAGCAAGGAGGCAAGGTGACACTTGTACTCTATCCCTTATTTCCTGGAGTGTATTGCATACTAGTACAGGTGAGAGTAAATTATATTCATTAATACTTTCTACTTTTATCGATGTTTAGATAATAGTAGCAAATCCGTAAATGTGAAATATGTACAAGAAGACCCTTACAGGCCTAGCTAGGTCCAGATGAGAAGTAAAAAGATAAAATGTGAACAGCCTGGATAATAGAGCTCCCACTGGCCACATAGCTGTAAAATTGTGGGGCGAAGGTGACCTCCGTGATGCAATAGCCAGAAAAAAAAGCAAGCAAAGTGGTGCTATAGAAATACAGGAATTATTCGCAAATTTTCTAAAATATCGTATACCGGTATATGTATATATATGTATATATATATATATATATATATATATATATATATATATATATAATTGATGGTGTTTTGGTTGTTCAGATGAACAACTAGTTAACAGCAGTGAAACTATACCAGACAGCTTCTCTTCAAATTTAGGTCTGTCTCAGTGCTTCTGATTTTTACTAACAATATGTCCTTTTAGGATGGTGACTCAGACAGGCATTTTTTGTCTTTGGCGACAAGGGGCATGAAACATGTTGGTCACCTCCTTGACCAACTACTATCCAATCACATTTTTGCCTTCCTGCAGGCTACATACTATCCAGACTTTCTTACCCATCCTAGACTCTTTACTTAAGGATAATACTTTGTACTGCCTGATGAAGAAGCTCCTGAACATTTCCTTTTAAGTCTCTCGCATCTATACAACTCTCTTTTTAGAGACGTATGCCCGTCATGGCCCAGTGGATTCAAGTAGATGGCTGTTAGATATACCCAGCTTCGTTAGGAGTTTACAGTGCCCTCCCTTGGTGCATTTCCACAAACTTTCTTATAGATTGCTACACAGAACTTATGTCACCCCACTCGTTGCCCAATACATATGCCTCTCTCCTTCCTCACTGAGCCTTACGTGTAATACTCCTCAGGCCACACTACTCCATATGCACTCCTGCCCCCATACCACCTCATTCTGGTCAAAATTCTCTATTACATAACTAACAGAATTGGTATTCCTATGACGTCCACATCTCCAATGTTTTTATTGGGCATCTATGATATCCCAGCTTGTCTGGAGGCTAACCAGCTTAAATTGTTGGATTTTTCCGTCATGGTGGCACTGAAGTGCATCGTTACTCTCTGGGTGTCCCCTACTTAAACAATGCACCCCAAAATTGCTCCATTTTACTAGACATCATTGGATATTGGCCCTCTTGAAGAAGGAGATGTTGGGTGCCCGCTTCATTGCACTGTGGGAGCCTTTCATCATCACACTGTTCACATCTCAAGAAGCAGAATTTTACCTCTGTTTTCGCTACACCACGTCTGATGGAGGAGAGGATGCTGGGCGATGACAGACTGTTAACTCTACTGGAGGGAGACATGGTGGACGGGACTGCGACACTCTCACAAACACCTATCTCAGATGGGGTTGGGTCTGGCGGTGGCACCCACACCAATTTAGGATACTACTCTTGATACAGTGAAGACCAATTTGTATTTTGGAACCTACTCTTCCAGTAGGTTTATGTTTGGTATTGATCATGACCACCTATCATGGAAACCCCAGCTGTGAAACCACAGATCATTCAGTACCCCCGTCACTAAAATTGCTGACATGCATATCCCTTTTTTATTTGCCTATACAGTATACGTCTGTTTGTTGCCATGTTACCTTGTTTTGGTACTCCTCTCATTGAAATGTAAGGCATGTATCACTTCTGTATGACCTGGCATGTTAGTGCAGGGTACCTTGTTAACTGTATAGCTTTCACAAATAACAGAGCTCGTTTGTTTGTCTATTGTGTTATTGGAAATTTCTCAGTAAAAAGTTAATATCGGTGCTTGAAGGAGTCTCTGCAGGCATCTACATCAAAGCTTGTCGGCTTTACACCTGTTCCACTTGTGAAGTGTGCTAACCTGGGCTCTCTTCTAACACCCTCAAGATAGAACAATTGAAAAAGAATGGCTGCACCGCTTCAAACGAGAGATACAACGACGGAAAATAAATAAAACATTTTCTTTATTGGAAAAAAAATCCTTAAAATACAGTCTGTCTACTCTTGGCTGAGAAGTAATTTAAGGAAATTTCATAAATATGGGAGGATGAAGAGAGTTAGTTTTTCAGATGTTGAACAGAGCTCTATGGATATGGATACGAGTGTTATCTCTTCAACCTTCAATTCAGAAGCTTCCTTGGATACTACCAGCTCCTCTGTTACACCTTCTTCCGCATCTTTTTTAAATCAAAGAGAAAAGTTGCAACGGTGTTTATGGAGCAAATAGCGGATGTACATCGGGAGAGTCATCGAGGGAGGAGACAGAACAAATTGAGACAGCAAAGGAGATATGGAGAAAGACAAGAAGAGGAGGAAGGAAAAGAAATAAGAGAGTATCAAACAAGATATCCCAGATGTCAGGAAAGAGGGATAAAGAAGAATTGAGTGTCATTAATCTCTCTAGTTATGATTTGAATAATGAGGAGATTGCAGTTTTACAAAAAGGACTAAATTATGCTCCTACTAGCCATTTCAAATTATCTGATACTATTTTGGATGTGAATAAATTTGTCAGAAGATTGACAAAGGTTTGAGATTGGAGGTTTTGTGTAGGAGAGATGTGGATACCATCTATGTGAAGGATCCCATCACTCCGGCATTCCATCATCTCCCAAAGATCCACAAATCTTTGATTCATCCTACGGGTAGACCAATAGTCTCGGGCATAGGTTCCCTTAATGAAGTTTTAGCTGAATGGGTAGATGCTTTGTTGCAGCCTTTGGTCATCAGGCTTTTTAGTTATCTTAGAGATACCAAACATTTTCTACAATTATTAGAGCATGTTGAATGGAAGTCGAGTTACTCTTGGCTAACATGTGATGTCATTTCGTTGTATTCTTGCATTCCCTATTCGCTTGGCATCAGGGAGGTCAGATACCATCTGGATAGATATAGTAACTATGCGGACATTTTGAAAGATTTTATCATAGAATGTATTGAATATCTCTTGACACACAATCTCTTCATGTTTGATGGGGTTTTTTATCTCCAGAGGTGCGGCACTTCAATGGGCGCAAAGTTCGCGCCATCTTTTGCCATTCTTTATATGGGTTGGTGGGAGGAGTGCCGCATCTTTGGAGATGGCAATCCTCATCGAGGAGAGATTGTTGTATATAAGAGATTTATAGATGACATCCTTGTGATTTGGGATTCTGATGAACAGAGATTGGATCGTTTTATTACGTATCTTAATGATAATGAATTGAATCTCAAGTTCACTTCGGATCACCATTCAACAAGGGTGTCGTTTTTGGATTTGAACCTTGAAGCTGATTTGTCCACCAATAGTATTATCTTTAATGTTTATCGGAAACCTACTGCAGTCAATGCCCTATTAAGAGCTGAGAGCTGCCATCCGACACATACTATAAGATCCATTCCTATTGGGCAATTTGTGAGATTGAAGCGCAATTGTTCAACTGATGGATTGTTCGAACTGAGAGCAGAGGAGTTTTACATCAGATTCCGGGAGAGGGCTTATCTCTCATGGATGTTAGATAAAGCATTAACAATAGCTAGACTACGTGATAGACAAGATCTTTTGAAGGATGTCTCCAATGGAGTAGACACTCATAGGTGTAGGTTAGGTGGTGTTAGAGATGACAGAGTCACCTTCACCACTGCCTACAGTGAAGATTTCAATAAAGTTAAACAGATCATTTTGAAGTATATTCCCTTATTATATGCGGATGATATGTTGCAGGAGGTCATCTCCAAAGGAGTCAATTTCGTTTCGAGAAAAGCACCCACCATTGGGAGATGGCTTTCTCCTAGCTTATTTGGCAAAAAGAAAGAATCCAATAGATATTGGTTAACAACTGTGGGAATGTACAAATGTGGTGGAGTAAGATGTGGCCTTTGTGCTCTTATTAATGTGTCTAAGGAATTTCAATCATATAAAACTGGTAAAACTTATAAGATGCGAGCTTACATCAATTATTCGACCAAAAATGTTGTTTATCTTCTCTCCTGCCAATCATGCAAGTAGGTCTGCAACAACGAATCGATAAAATCGATAAAAATCGATAATGAGAATCGTTGTGCAGCGATTCATTGTGCCGCCCAGCAGCCCCACAGCCGCCGGATGCTGTCTTCTTACTTCCCGCATTGATGACATCCGGTGCGCAACCACACCAAACGTGGAGACGCCGCGTGGAGTTTGCAGGTATTTTCTTCCTCTGTTCTTCCTCTGTTCTGTTGGTTTGAGTAACATGTAGCATGTGATGGATTTTACTTTTTATAAGATCCATGTAAATAAGAAATCCAGTCTCAATCACTTGATAATAAGATGGATCCTGTATTTCACGCTGAATGATTTTTGATGTCCTGAATTTTGTTTCAGTGGTTAATACTATGGGCTGTGTTTGATATAACATCTATAATGTAGTGTTAATATATGTAGATTTCTTTGTTTTGTGCACCTCTATTGTTTTTTGTTTGGTAACATTGAACACTGTTTCATTTCTAGGCAACTACAGCACCTTTAAAGTTGGTCATGGAGAGATTTGACCCTTTGGGTGCCGGGATGGCGTGTGGTGCGTTGCTTAGTAATGTCTTGCATGTCCTTTTGGCACTCATGGGGTCGGAATGAGATATATGTTCAGTGTATCCATCCAGAATTGTTGTCATGGTGTAGTATACTGGCTGGTTTGCGTACACATTAGTGTTAGTGTCACGGTTGTCCAGTTGGTGTGGCCATCATGTGTGTCCACTCACTATTGTACAGCGCTGCGGAATTAGTTGGTGCTATATAAATAAAGAATAATGATGCGTAGAACTCTCCATCACCATGCCCCTGTAAATAAATACATATGTGGCATTCTCTTGACCCTTTTGTAACTTTGTTCTGCTCCCCCAAAGTCACATGGATGGAGATCAGAACTACAGGGTGCTAGGATACAACTTTATAACAATGTAATGTGAATGTTCAATAGACTTTTCACTTATTTCTCCTTATGTTTTCACTGTTTTATGCAGGTGTCTCAGCTACAGATGAAAAAATGTTAGTTTATAGATTTTATTTTTTGTTTTAATGGATGCACTGTGTTCTAATCTATATGCAAATCATTGTGCATATTATCTCGTTATATCCAGCTGTCTCACTGTATTTTTCACCCCATCAGTGTACAGAAATATTCCTTTACTTGTTAGTACACAGAAATGTTCTGTTTAACCATTTGAGTGCCAGAGGCCTACCCAACGCATTGCAAAGCAATGCGTTGTATACCCCTCTGGCACTCAAAGGGTTAAACAAAGAACTACAAACCTTTTTTTCTTTTTTTTTGTTCTGTTCTTTGAGCCGATTAGTAAATTTCAGCTACTGAGGCAGCTATCAATCATGGGCCTAGATTCCATTTCCATTTTGCCTAGTCGGGCAAAATGATAGTAACAACTCTATTTTTAATCTTTTTTGTGATTAGGGCCTTCCCATTCCAGCCTCTGTATCCCAAATTAGGAAATTTGAGATACATAGCAAACTGGCAAAACACAACTAAAATGCATGGGAAATGAGCATGACTACCATCACATTCTGGCAGAATGGCATTTTCAGTGCTCCCATTTGCAGCCAGAGAGGACTGCCCATCTTTTATCAGCAAAGGGCTGCTGAAGCAGGGAAGATACCTAAGTGACCCAATAACCTTTCCCATACTCACCTAAGTCCCCATTAACTATCCAATACCAGCAATGGATGAGTTTAATTAAACGAACATTGAACTTAAACTACCATGTCCCACCCCCCTCCACTAACCTGAATGGACCCACCATTAACCCCTCCATCGCTGGACTGGCTGTAAATGCATTGCAACCAATGCATTCCAACAGTCCGGGCAACTAAATGTTTAAAAAAATAGTTAAGGCCACCATGTCCTTAAATAAATTGTGATGAATAATAATATCTATCCATCTCTCCATTTTCATGAAGTGTGTAAAAAAATGATATGGTGTTCTGAGACCTCCAAATTAGGTTTTATTGCCAAAGGGATTAAACTTTCATTCCTTCCCTGAGAAAAATAAATATGAGTTATATTCACCCCATATTTTTATGTATTTTAAAATAAAATAAATTCATCTGGGGTACATTTACACCATGTTAATTTTACACCTCCATATTGTTTTATTTCATGACCAAGGAAGAGGTGCTAGAATCACTTCCACTACTTTTCTACTGGGAAAGGAAATTAATAAAAAAAGATTAAAATGGGGTCCGGAGCCACATATCAATTAAATATGTGGTTAGAAGCCCTCATATGAATAAAAAAATTCCCCGAGTAGGTTTGTGTGTGTGTGTGTGTGTGTGTGTGTGTATGGACCTCACTTCCCTGTAATAAAATTAATTTAAAAAAATTCCCGATGACGCAGCTAAAATACAAAAAAAAAAAGTTGTTCTAGTCGTTCCTTGTCCAATACCCAGGAAACTAAGAAAAATAAAGTTTGATTTTTAAAAAAAGTTCCTACATCCCCTTTCACTAAGATATTGACTGGCTTGTAGAAAGGGGTTATATATGATTCTGTGATGGCTAGAAGGTTGCAAGGAGGAGGATTGAAAGATGCCCTGCATAGTCCCACCTCCCAGCCAATCAGAGCAAGGAAACTTTTTAAAGCTGTGAGTAGCTTTTTTTTTTTTTTGAGAGGAGGAGTTTGGGTGATATCATTTTAGTGGACATCATCCCAGGAAGTAGTAGGAGAACCCTTTTTGATTTTCTAAATTTTATTGACCGTGGTGGTCATTGCTGTTTTTTTTGGTGGTGGTCTGTGGTCTAGTTTTGCACTCTGATTTTCATTTCTTTCAGCCCAACTCCCCTTCTCCTCTTTATCGGAGGTAACCTGTTTAATTGCTTTTTTATAAAATGTATAATATTTTAGCCAGATTCCGTTATGGGCCTGCACACCTTTAAGGAAGGGGCAATTGTAGCAACCATATTGGATGGGGTATTGGCAGCAACATTAATGTTCCTGCAGCGCCAGGTGGGCTCTGATATGTAGAAAGGGGCTTATTCTTCTATTCTCTAACTATTCTGAGGGGGGACACCCTCAGAGGGTCCCCCTGCAGCTGAGGCAACGGCTAGAGAGCCACTGTGTTGTTCATTAATATGGAAGGAAGAATAAGTCTCCCATAAGATCTCTGGGAAGAAGAATGGGAGTTAATGTGGCTCTCTGCTTCCTTTCTCCTCTGCCTGAAATCTCTCTCTCCTGACATTACAGCTTTAACCCCTTACAAGCAGATAAGTATTTTCTCTTTTACTTCTGCTCTAAATTCTTTATTTGAGGACCTCCTGGTTACGTTTGAGCTCATGTGAGACATGGGCAAGTGCCACCAGGGCATCAAGTGTTTACCCAATTAACCCTTTGTTCCTCATGTCAGACTGGTCTTCCAAGAGACTTTGCTGCTACATTGGAACAGAAGTTCTGAGGAAGGGATATCGCCTATTAACATATTTATTCCCAGACGATTTTCTCTCTTATTGTTCTTCTATCCCGATGCCCTACTGCAGTATAGCCCAAGAGTTAACCCTCTGATTTCTCACCTTTTTTAGGCTTAGAGAACTGCTGCTTTAAGAATCCTCTGCATTTAAGGATCAGGCAAATAAGAGCCTGGATCCTATTATTAAGGCGTGTTTCGCTGCTTCTGGTGCAGCTCTACATCGCACCTTTTGCAGTTGCTTGGGTGTCTAGAAGCATTGCTATCTGGGAGGAACAGCTCTTAGAAACTGGCCATGCATATCCTGGCTGTTTCTAAGATCATTAAGGCTAATGTGTTTCTTACTGAAAGGGATAGTAATGTCCCAGGAAAAATATTTTGCATTTTGTAGTACTTTAAAAGTTGTATTGAATACAAAAAAACATATCTCTCAAACAGCTATGGTTTGAGAGATATCTGCATTTAAAGTTTGATGTTTCCTGCTGTCAGCTGTAAAGCTGACAGCAGGAGATCCGTGTCGGCCGACTTGGAGGCTCTGCAGCAGAACCGCAATCCTGTTTTTTAAAATGAATGACTTCATTGGAATGGTCTACAAAGTGCGCTTGCAAACCATGCAGATATCTCTTAAACCATAGTGGTTTGTGAGATACGGTTTTTTGCATTCAATACAACTTTTGAAGCACTACAAAATGCAAAAAATATTTTCAGGGACATTACCATCCCTTGAAGAGGCTAACCTTACTGGGAGGGCCTTAGCATTCTCTGTTGTTAAGCATTGTACCCTCGTCATTCGTCGGCAGGCAGTTGTTTGACCCAGAATTGGAGAAGGTTATAAACCATGCTACTGGGATTAAGAGTGGACAATTACTTCATGTTAACCCCAACTGTTACTTTTTTTTTCATGGAAGAAGCGTGATTTTTGATTACCCCCACCAGTGCAGGTATACTCCCAGGGTTTCCCCATGACGGACCGGTGGGTTTTGAGGGTGACCATGGACATGTATTGTATAGATTTGAAATCACTTCTTCCATATCACTCCATATCTAGATATCCTAGCCATCTGGTGTGGTGCTGTCTGTTTTTATACATTGTTTCTTTCCTGATATGCAATGCAGGTCTTGGTATATGTTCTTTTTCAAGAAACTTTGCATATTTTCCAAAATACATGGCGGATCCCATCTTATGCTGGACTTGAATCATCTCATCCATTACACCCAAGTTCAAGGAATCTTTGTGCTCCGTCATCACTTCTATATGTTCAGAAGAGTTTTTAGCATCCCTAGACAAATAGAACACATATCTGCATCTTGTCATCCAAGCAGATCATCATCACATCCTTTTGTTTTCTCTTCCATACCACCCTTCTGTTTGTGCTGTCTTCTGCTCCTCTGTTTTTACAACGGTCTTGATATGCTTGGCTGCTTACATTCATTCTCTAGGAATTGCTCCCTCTGGATAGCCTTTTATTTAAAGGCTCCTAAGTGGGGGCCACTGCACATCCAGATTCACACTTGTGTTTTCATTCTGGAACAAACAGTTATGTACTTAAGTCAATTTGAAGAAATCCTTTCTGGTTCCGTCCCAGGTCCTTTATTTTCATGGCATGAGATTCAGCATTCTTCAGGGACTGGACTTTCTGTTAGAGGACAAGATTCAGTCTTTGTCTTTGCAGATGTCTCATGCTTTTCTTCATTCATCTGAAATGGTGCAGGAGTACAGGTATTTATTAGTGTTTCTGGTCTCTGCTTTGAAGGCGGTCCTCTTTGCCCAATTCCACACTCAGGAATTGCAGTCGGAGATTCTCTGAAATTCATCCAGGCAGCAGTGTTATCTTTCCCATGTCAGGTCTCTCTCCAGCTGACCAAAGTCAGATATTTGTTGGTAGTTTTAGGTGTCCCATCTGTTAATTAGGACTGCCATTGTTCATTTTTGAATTGGGCAATAGTCATGATGGATGTCAGCCTCAAGGCTGGAGTCCCACCTTCAGATGGTTTAGGGCCTTTGGCTCGAGAATGAGTCTTTTGCACATCACCACATCACCATCTCTGGGTGATTTGTCTCTCTCTGCTGCATTGGTCTTAGTCCCTCCAGGGTTTACCAGTACAAATTCAGTCCAACAATGTAATGGCAATGGCTGTATCAACCACAAAGGAAGGGACGTGAGTGTAACTGCATGATCAGAAGCTTGGTTGATTTTCATTTGGGCAGAAACTCACATACCTGCTCTCTGAGGGAGAAAACTCTGATTCTGTCTTTGCTACAATGATGACCGCTCGCAAGCTGGTGTCATCCAAGACATTCCATAGAGCATGGTTGATGTTCTACATGTGGTATGATGACCAGGCATTGCGGCTGTGCCCATTTCGTCTTCCAGTGTTCTTAGCCTTTGTTCAGGCTGGCCTTCAGCAAGTGCTAAGTCTTAGCTCTATTAAGGTCCAGAATTCTACTCTTTTTTTCTTTTTATAGATATAGTGCCTTATTACGAAATATGCACCTTTTATTTTGGGATCCCACACCTCTGTGGGAATTGACCTTGGTCTTGGGAGTGCTTCTGAAGGCTCCTTTTGAGCCCTTGTCTTTCCCCTCGGTCCATGACTCTTAAGACTGCTTTCCTTCTTGTGATTGTATCTGTTTGGCAAGTTGCCAAACAGCAGGTATTGTCCTGTAAACCCTCCTTTCTGAGTTTTCATTCTGTGAGAGCTCCTGTAGTGTTTCAACCTAAGGCTGTTTTTCAGCTTCTCATTAACCAGGAATTTGTTCTTTCTTCTCTTTGACCATCTCCATCTAACAGACAGGAGCAGGAGCGTCATTTTTTGGACATAGGTGCTCAAAGTGCTACATTCATCACACAAAGCCTTTCCACAAATCGGATACTCTTCTTATAATTCCTGAGGGCCATTGTGTGAGCCAAGTTTCATCTCAATTGACAGTGGTTTCCTGATTTAAGGCAACCATTTGTGAAGTTTGCACCCTCAGGAAACAAACCTGTCAGGGCTTTGTATTTAATCCTGGTTGTATTTTGCCTAGCTACCAGTGTCTCTCTGATTGACTGTCGGCAGTTCAAATTCTCATACTGCCTGTCAGCTGGTGCTCATTCTACAAGCTGCTTCAATCAGTAGCGCTTTCCTCTCTTCTGTGTCTGGATTAGTCCTGTTTTCTGATTCTCCAGTTGTGATCCTGGCTGCCCCCTGACTAAGTTTGTGTTTACCTAATTCTGTACATCACCTGATTCTGGAGCTTCTGGATCTGTCAGTGGCATAGCCGTTCCGACTCCCCTCCCGTCCGGATCTTCTCCTCCAGGGTTACCTGTGAAAAGAGGACGTTCATTGTCTAGCTTTGACGGCTTGGAAATTGAATCCTCAATATTGAACAAGAAAGGTTTTTCTTCTGGTGTGGTGGCTACCATGCTTAGTGCTCGCAAGCCAGTTTCCTCAAAGACCTACCATCGTGTCTGGTCTACTTTTCTATCTTGGTGTGCCGATAGGGACTTGTCTCAGGAATTTGATCTGCCCATGTTCCTGGCCTTCTTGCAGGATGGTGTGGATAAGGGCCTTAGTTTGAGTTCCCTTAAGGTTCAGACTTCTGCTCGCTCTGTTTTCTTTCAGAGGTGCATTGCTATCCTTCCTGATGTCAAGGTGTTTTTCCAGGGCGTTGCTCATACTCGCCCTGTCTTTAAGGATCCTGCTCCTCAGTGGGATCTTAATCTGGTTCTGGGTGTCCTTCAGCACCCTCCTTTTGAGTCTTTGGCTACTTTTCCTCTACGCCTTCTGACTTGGAACATGGCCTTTCTCCTGGAGATCGTGTCTGTTCGCCGTGTTGCGGAGTTGCATGCTCTGTCCTGTAGACCACCATTTTCTGTGTTTCACAAGGTCAAGGCGGTGCTTTGCACCTCTCAGGAGTTCCTCCCCAAGGTGGTTTTGGGGTTTCTGCCCTGACCCCACCTCTGACAAGGAGAGGGATCTCCACTTGTTAGACGTGGTGCGTTGTCTCAAGTTTTATGTACATCACACTGAGTCTATCAGGCAATCAGACATGCTGTTCGTCATTCCTGGGGGTGCCAGGGCAGGAAGACCTGCATCCAAAGTGACTATTGCTTTTTGGATCAAGTCCACTATTCGTAAGGCTTATGAGCTGAGGAAGAAGCCTGCCCCTTTCAGGGTCACTGCTCATTCTACTCAATCTATTGGGGCCTCTTGGGCTTAAAAGACTCAGGCCTCTGCTGATCAGTTGTGCAAGGCTGCCACTTGGTCATCTTGCACACCTTTAACACATCAACTAATGCCAGCTTTGAGAGGAAAATCCCGGAGCAATTTTGCCTGTCTAGGATTTTCTTTTGTTCTTGGAGCTTCCTTCACTTTTGAGCCCCTTTGGCTCTAGTTCAGTGTGCTGTGTAACAGTTTGGGGTGTTGTTACCCCTGTTCAGTGTCCGTTGACACTTTATTGTTGTTGGGCTATCTCCGATCTGATGGTTCATATACGCGCTGGTGACTTTGGGGGCCTTGCGCCTGGTCCTTGCCTTACTTCCCAACTCTGGGAAACTCAATGGTTGGACATCCCCAAGTTACCAGTAACCTGTATTCGACTACAGAGAAAAGAGGATTTTAGTCTTACCTGTTAAATCCTTTTCTCTTAGTCCATACAGGTTACTGGTCTCCCACCCTGTCAAGAAACCATGCTTGGCTCTCCTGTGGCAGACCGTGGGGGTCCTTCGGGGTCACGCTCACAGGAGTCTTCTTTCCTTCCACTATCTAGTCATAGTTAGTGTCTCAAATCTTTCTGGAGCTGGTTGGCTAGCTGCAGCCAAGGAGGGAAGGTAGGCTCCACCCCCTGCAGTCATTTCTAGAATTGTTCCTGCCTACTTAAAGGGACGGATCGCCTACCCAAAGTTCCCAGTAAAGTTACCAGTAACCTGTATGGACTAAGAGAAAAGGATTTAACAGATAAGACTAAAATACTCATATTAAGTATAATGGTCTTGCTATTACTGAACTAAGTTCCTTAAGTATCCTTGGGTGTATACCGTCAGGTCCAGGTGCTTTATTCACCATAACCCTCTCCAGTCTCTTTTGGACCTTGTCCTCAGTAAGCCATGCAAATAACAGAGGAAATTCCATCCTTGTGTCTGTTTTCCCATAGCCCGTCATTGCTGTTTCCTTTGTATATACTGAAGTAAAGAATGTATTTAGGGTGTCAGCCATAGCCTTATCCTCACTAATCACCTGTCTCACTAATCACCTGTCTCAGTCCTAAGAGTACCAATATCAGCCTTACCTTTTTTGTTATTAATATACTCATAGAGTTGTTTAGGGTTTTTCTTGCTCTCATTAGCAATATTTCTCTCTTTCAATTTTCTCTAGCTTAATTGCTTGTTTGCAGATTTTATTACATTCTTTATATTTTGTAAATGATGCATCTGACCTGTTTGACTTAAATACCTGTTTTTTATTTCTCATTTCCCTGCAAACCTCATTAGTAAGCCACATTGGTTTCCCTTTATGCCTCTTGTGCTTATTCCCCAATGGTATATATTGACGTGTATATTTGTCTAAGAGCATTTTAAATACATTCCATTATTCTTGTGCATTTTTATCTTTGAAAATTACACCCCACTGAATATCCTTTAATACTTCTTTTAACTTTGTAAAATTAGCCTTTTTAAAATATAATGTTTTAGTTAAACCCTTGCTATTGGGTTTCTCATAACAAATGTCAAAGGATACCATATTGTGGTCACTGCTACCCAAATGTTCCCTTACTTGTTCATTGTTTATCATGTCAGAATTGTTTGAGAGCACTAGGTCAAGCAAGGCCTCTTTTCTAGTTGGCTCCTCTACTAGTGGGGACATACAATTATCATTTATCATACTTAAAATGATTTCCATTTGTTGTGCTGGAAGTCATATTGCTCCAGTCAATTTCAGTTTAGTTGAAATCTCCCTTTATGATTACCTTTGCTGACCTAGAAGCCTTTTCCAGTAAAAGTTGGGCTTCCTCCAACTTCTCAATATTAGATGGCTTGTAGCAAATCCCCACTAACATTTTTTTATTATGTGTGCTCCCAGTGTGTATTTCAACCCACAAGGCCTCTACCTTTTCATTGGACCCTTCATTTAGATCTTCCCTTAAACTAGGTATTAAGGCATGCTTTACATATAGACATACCCCTCCTCCCCTTTTATTAACCCTAGCCCTCCTAAAAGTGAATAACCCTCCAAATATGGACTATGTATCATCTAGCCAGGTTTCAGACACACCAATCAGATCATACTGCTCATGTGTTGCAATCTCTTCTAGTTCCCCCATCTTAATAGCCAGACTACGTGCATTTGCATGCATAGATTTTATCATTTTGCCATTCTGAAAGATTTCCTTCTTTGTCAAATGTATCTGCCTTTTATAAGGCTGTATCAATGGCAACTCCCTATTAAATTATATATCCCATTCCCCCTCTTCACCTCCATGCCCCTTCTCTAATCCCATTTCCTCAGTTATACTACCTTCCCCATCCTGTATTGCATCACCCTGCATTCCCAGTGGGAATTATCTGTCCCCTACAATGCAATCAATGTGCTTCAGAATTGCTCGTTTTTTTCTTTATGCACAAGGCTCTGTATTGTCCCACAGATCTGCCATGATATGGCGTTGATGATACTAGGTGAGGCTTTCATAGTGCTACAGCACAACTGGTAATCATCTCCTGCTTTGCACTCATTGTACATGTTACAAAAGCTCTTTGAAATTGTTAAATAACAGCTCTAATGCTACTGTAAAGTCATTCATTCAACAATGAAAAAAGTAGCAGTGGGAGAAACAGTTTCAACTTCATGTTTTATAATACCTAATTTTTAACATATTAGATTATAAAACTGTAATGGACAACTACACAGAGCCTTTTAAAATGATATTCCCTTAAATGCTCACATTGCTTTTATACAGCTTGTCAGGTCTTCAAAAAGTAAAAATATTTTAAGATTACAGGAAGGGGAACTGATGCGGTGGTAACAGCGTTCAGTGATTTAAAGGGATAGTAATGTTTCATAATAAAAGCAGCTCTAATTAATTATCATAGTATTTGGACTTTGGAGAGTGTGATTTCAATTCTGTCAGAGTTATAGTTCAAGAGTAATTCAATGACAAAGTATCCCCCTCCCACCCCTTTTACTGATGTAACACTGCTCAGCCAGAGCAGAAGGGAGGTGCCCAGGTAGACTGCAGAGAGGGACAATCTTCAATTAAGATAAGGGAAAAACCTGAAAAGCTCGTCAAGGGGGGCAGGGATTTCATTGTTCTCATAGGAAGAAGATTGTCCCCTTCTGCTATCTGTCTGGTCTTACAACCAGATTCCACATCTGAGAAGAGATGGCTTACACTAGGTAAAAGGGGCGGGAGGGGAAACTTTGCTTGTGAATATCTATCAAACCATAAAGTTTGAGAGATAAGACTTATATCGTTCTTCATGTTTTTTTAATGCCTACAAAATAAAATAAAGATAAAATGAAGTATTACTATCCCTTTAACCCCTTAGTGACCGGCCGCGAGTGCACGCAGCCGGCACTTAACGACGGGGTTTTTTTTTTCTTCATTGTAGCGAATGACTTCCGTGACTTACCAGGTACGTCCTTTGTCACTAAGTGACATTTTTTCGTGACGTACCTGGTAAGTCACTTGTCGGGAAGGGGTTAAACCTAGATGAGTAATGCAACCTTTTTGTGTGTTGATTGGATTCTGATAATGCTAAATAGGAGTAGTCGTCTTTGTTAAAGTGCTGATGTTTTTCTAATATTATTGATTGACAGAAATGAAAAAAAGAAAAACACACAAAGGCGCCCCAATAGTGCCTGTTAAACTTTTAGGCAACAATCAGTATTATAACAAGAGTAGTACTCACATTCTAAAGTGGCTGGTAAGTGGCATATGTCAAAAACCAGCAGAAAGACATGCGGGGAAATTGCACCTGTCCCAGCTCAGGTCAATCCAGTAGAATCTTGAAATATGCAGAGAAACCCCCAAACGATTCACGAAGGGTACCAGGAAAAAACAAGCTGCTCCAAACTCAGTCTTCAATAAAATGTATTAATATATAAAATATAAAAATCAAAAAACAATTGTAAGGCTGAAATAACATTTCGTGGCTCACAGACCACTTTTTCAAATCAATATTGAAGAGCACCTTGGCATCCAGATTTGTAAATTATAGCAAATAAAGGGGGTATGTAAACTAGCAAATATCAGGAAAAGGTGTCTGCTGCAGGAGTACTGGGATGTCCCCAACCACACCAACAATGCAGACTTAGGGCTCAATCTAATTCCAACCGGTAAAACTGCCGTTAGGCAAAAATAAACACCGAACGGTATACACACATTGTTATCATAGGAATTCAATTGCCCTTCCAACAGGAACCACGACGAGCATTTGAACACGGAACCTAACTTGTGGCCCAACGTTTCTTGTGTTTTTTCAGTCCCATAACTCACGCTGAATAGAGTGACAAATGGGAAGATCACAGTGTCAAACACCGAGCATGAGCTGCAAACACAGTGATCCTTACGAACATTAACCCTTCCCTTGCCCGTACACTACCCCAACCTGAACAATAAATTGTACCCATACTATCCTTAACACTATCCTATCACCCAGAGCTGCAACACTTACCTGTACTCCTGATGTGAGCTGGGTTTTCTGCACCCTGGTCTTCTTCTATTAGCTTCTGCCTTCTTCTTCTTCTCTTTCTTCATCTGTCATCTCTGCCTTCTTTCTTCATATCCATCTTCTTTCTTCACCTGTGCCTCTCTTCATTCTTCTTCTTTAAACTTAATTAATTTGTAGCTCTTCTCTGTACTCTTTGCAGTACTAGAATATCCTTTCTATTTTGTCCAATGTGGAAAACAGGAACTATAGGGTATATCCTCCAACCAGGAATGAAAGTTGCTTGCCTTATTTATTCCATTGCACATCCCCCAGACATGCTCAGTTTTAAAAGTGACCTCAGTGGAGATGCATCTTGGTTAGCCTTCTTTTTTATTTGCTTAACTTATATGTGGCTGTGTTATTCCCAGTTAGGTGTGCTCCTATCTTTGGCCTCCTTGATGGATACACACCAGTGTGTAGGCTGTTAAAGTACCTGGGTCTGCTAGAGGATGGCTTTCTTTTTTGGCCTTTTTTCCTCTTCTTTCTGCTTGGTTATGCCTGAGCATAAATTATGTTTCTCTTGTGTCCTGTGGTGAACACAGGATCCATAGGGTAAAGTCTCCTCCTCCAAGAGTGCAGTGCACGTGCCTAAAAAGGGTCTCAGAGGTGGAGATTCCCATCCAGCTCCACTTTACCACCACCTGCACATGCTCAGTTCTGAATGCCAGCTAACATGCTCCGAGATAGAAATCCATCCTACGTGGATGGTTAAGAGTCTTGGTACGTTACAGGTTAATGAGTGTAGCACGTTTCAGGGTTCCCTGTGATCATGGTGGGGAGCCTGTTTCAGTTCCAGCCTCCAGCCTGTTCCAGTTCCCGGTGGCTCAGCATGTGATAACAAGCAGATTCCTCTCTCTGCCTCATGATCACAGTGAGGAGGAGAGAAGCAGAGATCAGTGACAAAGACAATGTTTACTGCTTCTCCCCTACTCGCTGTGATCATGAAGCATAGAGAGACAGAGAACACAGCTTATAGCATCTCTAATGGGCAGAGAGGGGGGCACTTTATTTCAGGTGGTGGTGCTTGGGGAAGAGCAGGTGGGGAGATCATTAAGCATACTTTTAAGGTTAGTTCATGACCTGTTGACATATTTGTGCAATCTGTTCTGTACCCTTCTGGCACTGAAAGGGTTAAGGGACCTGTGTCTGGTGGAGAATAGCTTGCGTTATCAGCTTTTTCCTTATAACTTTCTCTCAGCAGCTTACTTGCCTGTGATACAGACGACTGAAGAGAACTGATTCTCTCTCTATGGATGCACAGACTCTGTAATTATGTCCCTGTTTCCTTATCTGGCAGCCACATTTATCTTTCTCTGTGGTATTGGAGCTTGACTAGCACTCTCTAATATAGACTTGTCTTTGCAGCACATACATTCAATTGAGAACATATGTTTCTATCACCATTTCTATGCTAAAAAGTGGGATTTTTATTTAACCCTTGCACTGCCTTTCTGGCAAGGCATTCTTTGCCTTGAGCCTATTCTCCTTCTGTATCATGGGTTTCTGGAAATTTCTTTTTCATTTGAGCACAGTCCTTTTGTCACATTGTTTTTTTTTGTTGTTTTACTTACCTTTAGGTACTTTTGTTAACTTTTTACATACTTTTTTACTACTTTGGGTTGATGTGCCTTTAAGAACTGTCATGTATGGCAGCCATATCTTGTATTTTGGTGGCTGTAACGGGGCTTGTAGTTCTTCTAACTTTACACACTATCTACCAGAGCCCCGGGGGACCCTGTCTCAATATTAGGAGACAAATTATAACTGTGACTGGAGAGCCACAATGCATTTTATTTACTATGAAACTAAATTCCCCTGAAGTCTGTTCTTCTCATGCTTTTTTGGCAGGGGAATACGTGGTTCTTGGCTGACCCTCTTCCTTTTTTGGAATCAACTTACCCTCCTTTCTTGAGATGTTAACCCTTTACAGTCAGATAAGTACTTTTAAAGCTATATAAGTACTTTTATTCTGCTTTTACTGCTTTACTTCATACTTTAAGGTGCGTATAACTGGGTTGTTGGCCATAAAAACGGTTAACAACTGGGTGTAACCATTATAGGTTAAGTGTAACAAGGTTACTAGTTACCACAGAGTTAAAACCGGTTTATAACCATGCTGAGTTTATGAGCTGCAGCATCTGCTCGTTAACCAGGTATAAATGTTTGAGAATGCAATCTGTGTCTAGCAAGCTGTGATCGACCAAAACTGAATGCTGTGCTTCCTTTTCCTTGCCTGAGAGGAAAAAAAAGGACGTTTTATTTTGCTTAAAGGTATTTGTTTTTGCCTTTTGAGAAAGCCTCATCTGGTGAAACGTACGTTAGGGCTATGGTACGCATACCTATGCGTTCCTCAAATCCAGCTACTAAGGAAGTGATAAAATAAAAAACAATCTCTTTTGCTCAGAATTTATGCTAGTTAGAACTTTGACCTGCTTTGCTGGGCTCAAGGAGTCTCCTAAAACATGTCACTCTGTGATTTGTACTCGGACATATGGGTTCACCAATCCATACAACAACATCTTACCTCAGAGTTGGGCACACTTACTTGGCATCTCTGACCGACATAATGTGATGTTGCCCCTCTAGCCACATCACTGTGTGATATCAGGATGTTTTGCCCTCCATCTCTCTCTCGTCGTGCAAATGAATACCTCTGTGTTCTTTGCTTTACACCTCTCGCCCGCTTCCAGCAAGCTAACCATGCACTTGTAGTCCAGGACTCCACATTCTCTATGTATTTGTGTATAGAGCTCATATGCCATGTCACGCCTATTGGCCCAGCCTGGGTCATGCCAAGCAGTTAAGAATGCTTCTTAAGGAAGGAACAGAAAATGGGTTTCTTACATGTAAGGCAGAAAATGCATTTTGGGAAGCCAATCCCAGACATCCTATACAATCTTCCAAAAATCCATAAGGGATTGAACAACACTTCTTGTCATCATATAGTTTCTGGATTGGTTCCCTAGCTACATATTGACTTTGTAAAAAAAAAAAAAAAAAAGGTTATGAAAATATTGCTTTCATACTTAAGATAAGTGTACATATTATCAACATTTTAGAAAATCAACTTTGGGATGAAAGTTTAATACTGGGTACATTAGCTATAGATGCACTTTATACTAGTATAGAACATACACGTGTAGATACATTTTTTGAGGAAGAGTGGACACTCAATGAACAAGTAAAATATTAGGAGATTTAATGAAAGTTATTTTGTATCACACTTATTTTTGGTTTGAAGGAGAGGGTTTTTTACAGTTACAAGGTTTGGCCATGGGCACCAGATTTGCGCTGATTGATGCAAATTTGCATAAGGGGTGTGGGAAGAGAACTTTGTTTGGAACAATAACCCTTTAGGCGTGAATCTGGTGCTATAGATCAGGTATATTGATTATCTTTTTATTTGGAAAGGGAATACTAGTGAATTATTTTTTTTATATCAATGAAAATAACTATAATTTAACATTCACGCCAATTTGGGATTTTGCCACCATTCATTTTTTTTTTGGACTCCACCATATACTTAGAGGAATGTAGAATTAAAACCATAGATAACAACACTTACTAGTTTGGATAGCTGCCTCTTTGATAAGTGTTTGCTATATATACCCAAAACAGAATTCATTTATTTAAGAAGGAATTGCACAGAACTGAAAGTCTTTAAAGAACAAGCTAAGTATTTAACTAAAAGGTTTGAAGAGAAACAATACAGAAGAGGCTTTGTGGAGGTCAGCGCTAGAGAAGTGGAAAAAGAAGATAGAAATGGTCTGTTGATGATAAAGGGCGATTGAGAGAGATTGGGCTTTCACAATTAACACTCTATTTAATGTGGATTATAAAGAAATTCTCTGATCTTATCAAACACTGGAATATTCTTTTGGGCAATAAGGTAATAGGAAATCTGTTGCCATCTCATACTCAAGTAATTTACACAAAAGCGAGTAATTTGGGTTCAATAATTGAACCAAGATTTAGGAAGAAAACAAATCCTATTCATACATGGTTAAATCATAGAGCAAAGGGAGTATAGAAAATAATTTGTTCCTTTCAACAGCTACAGGAGAACAACCTGAAATCATAGAACATTTAACTTGCGAGGAAAAGGTGTGATTTGTTATACAGTGTTCATGTCCCAAACAATATTTAGGATGGACTAACACAGCCTTAATAGATAGAATTAAGAACAACATGAGCTCTGAGTATGAGAAATAAGAAAATAAAAAATAAATAGCAATTAAATAAATGTAGAAAAATAATAATAATAATAATGTGTGTGTGACACAGGGGTGTCCATCACATTGTTCTGCAATACTTAGACACTCCTCTTCAACTCATGCAATCTCCAGTCTCCTGATTCACTGGTAGTGTAACACTCCCCCTTTGCCACCCTAGGCAAAGCCTAATTTTGCTGCCCCTTGTGTCCCACCCCTTTATACCCTGCCTACTTATACCAGCTCCACTTTGCCCCCACAGCTCCAGCTTGCCCCCCTCTAGCCCCACTTTACCCCCTATCAGCTCCAACTTGCCCCCACCAGCTCCATTTTGCCACCACAGCTACAACTTGCCCCCCACTAGCTCCATATTGCCACCACCAGCTCCACTTTGCCCCCCACAGCTCCAACTTACCCCCACCAGCTCCAACTTGCCCCCACAGCTCCAACTTGCCCCCCACTAGCTCCAACTTGCCCCCCCCCCATCACAGACCTATAGCTGGAGCTCCTGCACGGTCTTCTCTTCAGTAATGCAGAGAGCGCTGGGAGATGTTGACTCCCAGTGCGCTCTGAATTACTAAACAGCCGATATCGACGAGGGAGCTCAGCAGCTAGGGCAGAGCATGATGCGGCTGTACACGCCTAGCGGGCAGACCTCAATGACAGGTCCCGCCTCCTGGGCATGACGGATACATGACACCGGCCCAGGGCGCAGCTCTTCTCTGCTCTTTGAATAACTTTTCCTGCATTTTGTTCTTATTGAGAAAGTAGTGTCATGCCCAGTCACCAGCTGTCAGATTTTTGAAGGTTTTCTCTAAGTGCTCATTTTTCTTGAAGTTTTCGATTATTTCCTTCAGCTCTTCCTGCCTCCCTTTTATGGGCCTAAACCTGGTATTCATTTTGTGTTTCTGAAATACTAAATAAGGGTCCAGCACCAGACTGGTTGCAAGATCATCATTTTCACACAGCTCCTTATCAGACATTCCAGATGAGGTAACGTAGCGACTTTGAGTTTCAAAAGCAGGGGCAGTACCACTACACCTGCTAGATCTTCTGTCTTGAACAATTTTACTTGGTCTCAAGTTCTCCCTTACAGAACTCTGAAGTTTGGCCTGGCTCTGCTGGTGCTCAGTAGATAATCTGCTTCCATGTCTCCTGCCATTCACTACTACTACACTACTAATCACTACTAATACTACTACTACACTACTAATCACTACTAATACTACTACATTCACTCCTGCCATTCTTGGATTCGCCCATCCACTTCATGGCAACATATAAACTGAACTAGTCGCGTTTAGTCACCCTTTGAATAGGCCCTGAGAAATGGGCCAAGAAATTTGGCTTCACCTGTTAAGGAGATCGGTTAGTTAGTCTCTTCTCACTTCATATAGGTCCCGAAAGCTTCATAACAACCGGTTGTCGATGTTAGTATCCCCCACAATGTAACAAATGTTCTTTGCCGGCGCTGGTTACTTCCGCTGAGCTTGGAGTGCGGCTGAAACACTGTTTCAGAGGAGGAGAGTGCAGAGCATGCCTGCGCCCCCAGTACATGTGTGCCCTAGGCTGGCGCCTACCTCACCTATAGGTGGTGCCAGCCTTGGCTAATAGTCACATATCCCATACACTGTCAGACCCCCAAGCCTGGTTCCATTACCCACATGAAGTCACAGATTCCCACATACACTGTCAGACTCCCACCAGTATAGTTCAACTGCACAGCACACACTATTAGTCACAGATCCCTACATATACTCTCTGACCCCTCCCCCTCCAGCCTTGTGTCATGGAATCACATATATACTGCCGGTTTCCCCTAGCAGCTATGCTCCTGGGTTGCCATTTGTGTCTGGCTGGCATTTTGTGCTGTATATACTAGGGAATTCCATGGTGTTTAAATATTTTAGTGTTTTTGAAGTGACTGAAGTATAAAAAAGTATTTTTTTTTTTTTTTCATATAGGACCATTTTCTGGAAAGAGCTGTGCACACACAACTAGCAGCTGGCAAGTAAACACCATTTTGATCAGGATGAATGTCTACTTTTCTAAATGTTATGCCTTACTGACTTGATATATTAAATGGTTAAGAACATTTTAATACTGAATACAGTAGGATATTCCATGGTTTCAAGGATTTTTATATCTTTGGAGTGGTGGAAATGTAACAAAACAAAAAGAAAGCAAAATAAACTTTATCCCAACAGTGCAAACTTTTGGAAATAGTTGTGTACAACATCCTAGAAGTAAAAAGGCAAAAATACCCTAATTTACAGGTGAATCTCTACTTTCCTTCATATCTGTCATAGTTACGACCAGTTTAGGGTAGGCGGCCTAATAAAAAAAACAACTGTAAGGTGTAGTTTTGTGCTCCTCACATCCCCTATGGTATGTCATCCCATACGAGTGGATTACCATTTTTCTTGGATGAGCAATAGCTAATGAATTCTGTTGGAAATACCATAGTTTTGAAAGATTTTAGTACGTTTTAAGAGGTAGAAATCTAAAAAAAGCATTTTTCCTGTAGCTCCACATTCTGGAAAACATTTGTTCACATCAGTTTAGGAGTACACCTTGATGCAGTGAGTTGTCGTCTTTCCAAAATGGTGTGCTCTGTCTATCTTTTCTTCATTTTTGTGTTTGGTACAAACATTTTAGTACAGACACGTATGGAGACATTTAAGAAAAATTAGATTGTAGTTTTGTGCTTCTGGCACCCCCTTAAAGGGATAGTAATACTTCGTTTTAACTTTATTTTATTTTGTAGGCATTAAAAAAACATTAAGAATGATATAAGTCTTATCTCTGAAACCTTTATGGTTTAAGAGATATTCACAAACAAAGTATCCCTTCCCTGTTCAACCAGATCAGAAGGGAGATGCCCAGGTAGACTGCAGAGAGGGACAATCTTCAATTAAGATAATGGAAAAAGCTGAAAAACTTGTCAAGGGGGGAAGGGCTTTCATTGTTTTCATACAAAGAAAATTGTCCCCTTCTGTTATCTGTCCTGTCATACAACCAGACTCACATTTGAGAAGAGATGGCTTACACTAGGAAAAAGGGGCGGGGAGGGGAACTTTGCTTGTGAATATCTCATAAACCATAAAGGTTTGAGAGATAAGACTTATATCATTCTTCATGTTTTTTTAATGCCTACAAAATAAAATAAAGTTAAAACGAAGTATTACTATCCCTTTAAGTATGTCAACTCAAACCACTGGCATGCCATTTTTACTGTAAGAGCAGAAGTTAGTGATTACAGTTAGAAATGCCAAAGTTCTCCAGATTTCACTATATATGAAGTAGTGGAAATGTAAAGAAAAATGCCTATTTTTTTTCTTTTAGCGTCACCTTCATGAAACATTTGTGCACACTAGGCTAAGGATATAAAATTAATGCTTTCTAAATAGTTATTGAGCTATTTTGGAATAGTTTTACCATGTGTCCCAATGAATGTTCAATTAAGGACCTGTGCAGACCATGCATATAGGTAAAATTATACATTGTAGGTATTCTTGTACTTAGGGATTTCCGGCTTTAGCAAATGAAACTTTCATAATCAACATAAATGTTATATATATATTTTTTTATGCTTTCCCCACCAGTCTGCTTCCAGTTCAACAAAAGTACCAAATCTTTTGCCATCCTAGCGCTGTGTTTTCTGCCTCTCATTTCCTCACGATTCCAGTGAGGAGGTGAGAGAGAGAAAACAGTGAAAAAGGCAATATTTCTTACATTGTCTTTGTCCTGTGGCTCTATTGCCATTTGTGATTGCTGTAGCAGCGATCACGTGTGTGGGAACAGCGGGAATGGACTGCTCTGGTTCTAGAGCAGTCAGTTATAGCCTCCCTGCCATGATCACAGCACACCCTGATGTGCACTGTAATCATTAACCCATGACATGTCAGGACTACCATCTGTCCTCAAACTACAGATAGTGTGATGGTCCTGTCATGTCATTTGGCATAAAGGGGTTAAGTAAATGCACCCATACATGGGAGTGTGTGTGTGTGTGTTTTCAGAGTAAACTATATTTATCAGTTTTTTAGTAAACCACAACTGTTTCCTTGAACGTATAAATGTATGTTCATTGTATACACTATTGCTTTCATTTAACATCACAATCATTTATGAAAACCTTTACATATGTATATGATTATTACAACATACTCTGTCAAAGAGATTGGCAACATTTCCCACTCCAGCTGTTGGAGACATAACTAATAAAATTAATACCTCTAGATTGAAATTAACTGTCTCTCTGTTCTTATCCCCTCCCTATTCATAACTAAAATAGACCTTTTGATATGTGTGTACGGATATTGACCAGCAGGAGTACTGGGAGCTACATGTCACTATCTCCTTTCATTATTCGTAGTTCTATCCACCTACATATTCATATGACGTAATGTGTACAGATCTATAAATGAACAGCTCTAAAATGATTACACACACAATTTTCTGCATACTGTAGCCAAAATATATTACAGGTCGAAATGTATATATGCTAGCAAGACACAGTGTGATCAGTTGTATTAGGTGTTTAGCCTGTACATATTTTTATATGTAAATGGACTAGCACTGTGGGAACAACAAAATATACCAAAACAAAGCCTCCAACAAATGTAAAAGCAACCACAGAGGGATTTTACATGATATTGGGATCCTAACTACTTTACTACGCTTAGAGAGAGGTGTGGCACTGTTCTCCCCTTCCCCTTTTTTTTTTTTATAAAACTGTCTTTAAAAAAAATACCCTAAGCTGTCACTCAAGAAAATGGGAAGACCGTTCCGTACTTCTGTAGTTCTCAAACTGTCAATTTTCAGGATAACAAAAGGTGACTGCAGTTTCAAATTACATTTTCAAAGTTTATGATCTATTGTCAGAGGAGTTCTTATTCCTTTAATAATCTGTAGAAAGCTAATGATTTGAAGAGAAGAAAGTACAGAGTTCATGAAAGTATAATAATAACATAAGTTTATGAAAACCGTAGTTTAAGGATTAAATTGTTTGCCATCTGTATAAACATTGGTTGCCCCCAAGTTACCTAGCATGAACAAACTTACTTAATTCACCTGAGGCAAAGGTATAGACTTCGGGACAAATGGAAAATTAAACACTCTCATGTAATAAATATAAATACATAGCATTTCTATTACCACACACACACATTTTTAATTATATCTTACCATCATCTCCACTCCACTCCTGGCATTCACCAGGTGAGAAGCCCAAGATGGCAGGGAAGAGCGATAGAGACAAGACACCTTGACATCTCCAGATTATGCTGCAGAAGCTCCTTATCTCTTACTACATTATGAATGAAACTGAAACACAATTTTTGATTGATATGGCATTTAGACACCACCTTGGGCAGGCATTGCAGAACATTTGACATTGGCTTTCTAGGATTAACACCATAACAGGAAGTCCTCTAAAAAAAAAAAGTGATCCAGATGTGATAATAGGCAGAAAACATGGCATGGTTGGTTTGGAGCAAACAAACTGTAACATGGGAACAAATAAAAATTCATATAATTCCCATTGATTTACATGGAGATTTTAACAGCTAAAGTGCTTGAGAGGTCTCCAAAGCATTGCTAATCAGTGCATTGGAGACCTCCCTAGCATTCAAGTGATGGAAATCCCCATTTAAACCAACTGGAATTTGAATTAAATCAAGGAGGAGGCTTCCCCCACTTCATGCTCCTTTGTCTTGTGGCAGAAATCGTAAAAAATATTTCAACAATTATTTAACAATTAACAATTATTGGCTGGGATGCGCTTATGCACTTTCCAGCCAATTAGCATCAAGCCCTGCTGCTTGAAGCTATTTGGCTGGGAGGTGGCAGAGAAATAGGAAATGATAAAGTTTAGTTTTTAATAATAAAGGAATATTTATTATACCAAAGTGGCAACATTTTTAATTACTGGAAGCATGTTATATGATGTATTTTATGCAAACATATATTGATACTTATTTTTATTTTTACAGCTACAAGACAAGAAGGAAGATAGAAGGAGACAGGCAGTGAATGACAGGTAAGTGTAACACATATAAGTTAACGATCAGTGCTTGGCAGTATGTCAGGCACTGATCGTTAGCTTTTTTCCTTTGAAGTTCCCGATATTGCCTCTATTTAGCAACATTTTGGGAACTTAACGCACAAAATGGACATTTGGCCACAAGACCTTTTCTGTGGCCTAACTTCTGTTGTGATTTTAGCTGGTAGGACAACTGAATACAGACTTAGACATTTTCTTTTGTCATTCGGTATCCATTTTGCCTTACTAGCTTTTCTAACAGGCTCAATAGAATTGAGTCCTTAAAGGGATAGTAATACTTAAAATGTAAAAAAAAAATATGTTGTAGGGTTTATCCCCCTGAGTAAAACAAGAGTACTCCCACTGCTGAAAGGTGTTTCATTCACAAGTTATTAATTTTCAAAGTTGAATTTTTTAGGTGCAATATCACAGTGGCCTGAAATTGTACAGTGGCGCTGTTGCTACACGATCCTATGGACAGCTCTGGTCAGTTGACCATAAATCTCCATAGGATTGTGTAGCAACAGCGCCACTGTACAATTTCAGGCCACTGTGATATTGCACCTAAAAAATTCAATTTTGAAAATTAATAACTTTTGAATAAAACACCTTTCAGCAGTGGGAGTACTCTTGTTTTACTCAGGGGGATAAACTCTACAACATATATTTTTTTACATTTTAAGTATTACTATCCCTTTAATGTCTGTAGATTAAATTGCTGTACTATGCTCAAACTGTTCAGCTTCAAAGTGTCTGCTCTCAGCTGATGTTCAGTAAAGACCAAGAAATCACTTAAAACACATTTCTCCAAATCATTTCAAATGCCATATTAGAAATAGACAAAAAAATAAATCAATGCGTTCCATATCCCTCATGCAGCCAAAGGACTTTATCCCCATGGGCAACTCTGTGGCCCTTTTCCTAGTTAAGCAATAAAACAATGAAGATTTTCACAAAAATAATAACTAAGGCTTGGGGATTATGTTTCGGGTGATAAGTGTTGTCACTGATTATATTACAGGGTTCTCTACTGAAGTCTATGGGGAGATTTGCAGACACATTGTGATGACATTTTCACATGCAATAGAATGCAGGCCTACATCTAGTTTACTAGTAAAGGGGGTAGATTATCAAAACTTGTAGCACTCACATATCTTGATCATATAAATGAGTTATTTGCTACAAAGGTTTTCTGCTGGTATCACCGTTACACAATTGGAATTGTATATAGACAAAATATTTAATGGAATACTAACATCAAAAATGAACTGGGGTTATATATTGTACGCTTAAATACCCTGTACTTACAATAACATCTGAAAAACATATCTGTTTAATTTATTAGACCTAAAACATAGTCTGTGGACTTAGGAAGCAGCTGTTCTTTCTTTTTCCAGGGTTCCAAGTACCACAGCAATCTTGTGGTGATCGTATGAAAATGAAAATGGACAGAGTTAAACTAACAGGCTGTCTGAGTACAGAAGCAGTTTGTACTAATCACAATAAATGAACTGACTGTAGATCTTAAATATTACAAACATCACAAACACAAATAAATTATCACCGAAGGAAAACAATGAAAATCAAGTTTATGATTACATTTTAGGGATGTTCCAATTGAATAATCCATTTTTTATATGAAATGTAAAATTATATTGACCCGTATCAATTTAGGTGTTAGAGTTCCTAAAAGTGTAAATTTTAACCCTATGCGTGCCAGGGGGTATGCAACGCATTGCAAGCAATGCGGTGCATACCTCTCTGGCACGCAAAGGGTTAAAAAAATGGTTCTACTTCTATAACAGGTTAAAAGAATTCTAACTTTTGGGTTATGTGGGGAGAAGTTAAAACATTTTGTTCTCCTTAAAGGGATAGGAATGGTTAATTTTAAGTTGATTTAATATTGTAGACATTAAAAAAAAGGTTAACATCTATGTAAGTTTTATTTCTCAAAGCTTTATGGTTTGAGAGATATAACTTGCTAAAGTTAACTTTCCTGGCTGTTTTACTCAAGTCTGCCATCTAGCTGACAGCTGCAGATTCCAGTCATTTGACCAGACAGAGGCTCTTCAGCAGAGCTGAAATCATGCTATTTAGAAATAAATACTTCATTGGAACAGTCTGCAAAGTGTGCTTGCAAACCAGGCACACTTCGTAGACCGTTCTAATTGAAATATTTGTCTTTAGATATTGCTATATCGGCGCTGCTGAAGAGCCACATCTGGTCAATTGACCAGAATCTGCTTCTGACAGCTTTACAGCTCGTCAAGCAGAAAGGGGAGGGACCAGAGAACTCTATTTTCCTATATCTCTCAAACCATAACGGTTTGAGAGATACTAATAAGTGCAAGTACTCTCTTTTACTTGTATCTACCATATAGTTAATACTTTTTTTCTGACATTACTATCTCTTTAATGTACATGTAACACATCACCAAAAAAAAGATAGAGTATTCTGTTGTTTCCATCTGCAATTCATACAGATAAGATTTAACTTTCAGAACAATTATATGCACA
This sequence comes from Rhinophrynus dorsalis, assembly GCA_037306005.1. Taxonomy (NCBI): domain Eukaryota; kingdom Metazoa; phylum Chordata; class Amphibia; order Anura; family Rhinophrynidae; genus Rhinophrynus; species Rhinophrynus dorsalis. The sequence continues at coordinate 240,848,058 of CM074721.1, forward strand.
ATCATTTGTGAGTTTGTCTAATCCCATTTAGAATGCCTCATAAAAAAAGATTGATAAAAAGGCTCTTACAACAACAGTATATTAAAATGGAAATTTCAAATGGATCTGCAAAGCACTCTAAGATTCTAATTTAAGACTGCATATGGAAAATAATGAACCATTCCTCAGTTTTCCCACATTCATGAAAATGAGAATAGATAACATCTTTATACCAAATGTCAGAATTTAATGCTTTAAAATATGCATTTTATGTTGCATGCATTTTACTGCTTTTTTATTCAGCTATAATACATTGCCAAGGTAGTTAAAATATAAAAATACAATTGTTTATTGTAATCTAAACAAATGAGTTTTAGTTCACGTAGCTATAATTACTGAAGCCAGTGATTCCAAAGGATTACAAACCAACGTACTAAGCCCCATTCCAACCAGTGGAAAAAAATGTCCCCTTTGGTGCAGTTTGGATGATATTGGGATGTAACTAGTTCTTCTTAGTACATCAGCCTAATTGACTTGTTCTGTATGACCATCTAGAATTATAATAATTATAATAATGCCATGCAAAACAGCAGTATGGGGTCTGTATAAGAATCTGTTAAATACTAGTCCTGGCTTCAGCAACTGTGGAGTTCCTGTAACTATAAACTCCTCTGTTGCCCTCCAGAAATCAATGCAGATCATTTTGCTGTCTTCCTTCCACTTTCACATATGACAACATCTTCTGCTGTATTCATGAGGATTCTCAAGAGCTTTATTTTCATATCCCTTTCTACTCATATGCCATTACTGTTTATTTGAACAGAGAACTGATTGTGAATATAAACAAGACTCAAACACGTACTTCTTATGATCTTTGAAGATACAAGAGTCTCAGGCTCTTGTTACAGGCCGCTGATAGGTGGCGCTGAAATCTCTGAAAGTGGAAGAAATAAAAGAACAACAGCTAATTCTGTACAGAGAATTAAAGAAAAAGAATGCCAGCAGGGTACACACATTGAGATATCATATCTATCTATGTATTATAAAAATGAAAATTACAATAAAATATTATTATTCATATGGCCACATTGTATGAATAATTTTGCCCTCATCTAGCTTTCACTGTTGGTATATTTAATATATGACGTAAAGGAATATTTTGGGGTTTCTTTTATTAATGTCTACATGTGGAAGCAGAATAGCATAAGCATTGTAATCAAAACATTTTTGTAGTATCTTTGTTCACCACTGCACTGGAAAGCAATGATTTGGGCATCCATCTAGCACTCAAAGGGTTAAAGGGACAGTAATGTCCCATAAAAAATGCTTATAGTTTTGTAGAGGTTAAAAAATAAACAATATGCCACAAATCCTATCTCTCAAACCGCTATGGTTTGAGAGATGTTCACATTCAAAGTGTTCCCCTCCTTCCCCTTCTCCTGACGTCAGCATCTAGCTGACAGCAGGAGATCCCGGTCCGGGGACCAGCCTGCAGCTCTGCAGCAGAGCCAAAATCATGTTATTGGAAAATAATTACTTCATTGGAAAGGTCTACAAAGTGTGCCTGGTTTGCAAGCACACTTTGTAGACCGTTCCAATGAAATAATTCTTTTTAAATAACGCAATTTCGGCTCTGCTGAAGAGCCTCTTCATGTTGGCCGACAAGGATCTCCTTCTGTCAGCTCTACAGCTGACATCAGGAGAAGGGGAACTTTAGCGGAGGATATCTCTCAAACCATAGCGGTTTGAGAGATAAGATTTGTGGCATATTGTTTATTTTTTTAACCTATACAAAACTATAAGCATTTTTTATGGGACATTACTGTCCCTTTAACAGTCACATGACCAATCTGTCTTTTTTATTCTTTTGTTTACTTTGTTTCTAGTTGAAATGAGAAAATAGACACAGACATATATATTAAAAAGAAAAACAACTGGACCATAGGGGACAAAGAAACATTTCTGTTAAATTAAATTGGTGCTTTAAGCCCTTGAATGCTAGAGAGGCCTAATGCACTGGAGCAAAAGAGCAAGAAAGAGGGGCGCCCAATAATGCCTGATAAATTCCCAAATGACAATAGGATAAGAATACTATATGTACTCGAAATACTGGTGGTGGGAGGAGTTATATACCTGCTTACATCACAACAACAAAGGCATGCAGAGAAAATGACATCCTGCCTCTGCTCAGGCTCCCAGATTTCCAGTGTCAAGGGATAAACAAAAAGTTGCTGCAAGTCTTTTTTTTGTAAAAAAAACTATTTTAATATAAAAATAAGTTTTCAATAAAATACAATTTAATATTGACTTCTTTCTTTTTTTGATGTTTATAGAAAGAAGTAAACAATAGCAACAGCAAACAAGCAAGATGCCTATTGGAGGAGAGCATTTTTCCCTAAATATACCAAACTTGCAGGATACTGCGTCCCATCTTACAACTGGGATACTGTATATGTTTATAATATATAAATCTATTAGTAAAATTACATTTGTCTTATTGTAAATAGTATAAAAGGCACTTATTATAACCAAGAAATAGTGTTTTTTCAAACAAACTTGAAGTATTCAGGCGATTGAAGCTGGAAATGATGAGTTTCTATACCCTAAAGTATAAAGATGCCCGAAAGAATCTTATATCTTTTTTTTCTAAAGCAAATAAATAACAAAATTAAAAAAAAAATAAATAATCCAAAATATACTCTGAATCAAGTAAATAAATTCTAAATCATACTGGAAGAAGAAACATTTAGAAAGGCCCCTAACTGACATCACAAGGAAGTACACATTCAAATTCCGCCTAAATTAAATGCATATATATATATATATATATATATATATATATATATATATATATATATACTAGCAATGTGGGATGGCGTTGCCCGTCATGTTATGACCGTTGGGCGCACGTGTGTGAAATGCAGACACACTGATAAACACAGACATATGCAACACACAGGCAGACACATACCATACATCCCAAGTGTCCCTCTTTAGGAGGGACAGTCCCTCTTTGAGGGCCGGATCCCTCTGTCCCTCTTTTTAGGAGGTCAGACTGTGTGCAGGGCCGGCTCCACCTATAGGCGAGGTAGGCGCCGGCCTAGGGCGCACACATACTGGGGGCGTGGGCATGCAGCGGAGAAGAGCTGCGCCCGCACACACCACGCCGGGAACCACAACACAATCAGGTCTGCGTTGCTACAGCGCTCCCTCATTGGGTTGGATCTTTAGTAATGCAGAGCGCGCTGGGAGTCATGATCTCCTGCCTCGCTCTGCATTACTGAAGAGAAGACTGCGCGGGAGCTACAGGTATGTGATGGGGGGCAAGTTGGAACTGAAGGGGCATAGTGGAGCTGCTGGGGGCAAGTTGGAGCTGATGGGGGACAAAGTGGAGCTGATGGGGGCAAGTTGGAGCTGATGGGGGCAAGTTGGAGCTGATAGGGGAAAGCTGGAGCTGAGGGGGCATAGTGGAGCTGGTGGTGGCAAAGTGGAGCTGATGGGGGTAAGTTGGAGCGGATGAGGGTCAAAGTGTAGCTGATGGGGGCAAGTTGGAGCTGAGGGGGTAAAGTGGAGCTGAGGGGGGGCAAAGTGGAGCTGAGGGGGGGCAAAGTGGAGCTGGGGGGGCAAAGTGGAGCTGAGGGGGGCAAAATGAAGCTGAGGGGGGGCAAAGTGGAGCTGGTGGGGGCAAGTTAGAGCGGATGGGGGGCAAGTTGGAGCGGATGGGGGGCAAGTTGGAGCGGATGGGGGTCAAAATGGAGCTGATGGGGGCAAGTTGGAGCTGAGGGGGCAAAGTGGAGCTGAGGGGGGACAAAGTGGAGCTGAGGGGGGGGCAGGTTAGAGCAGATGGGGGGCAAAGTGGAGCTGATGGGGGCAAGTTTGAGCGGATGGGGGGCAAGTTGGAGCTGATGGTGGCAAGTTGGAGCTGCTGGGGGCATAGTGGAGCTGCTGGGGGGCAAAGTGGAGCCGGTGGGGGCAAGTTGGAGTGGATGGGGGGCAAAGTGGAGCTGGTGGGGGCAAGTTGGAGCTGGTGGGGGGCAAAGTGGAGCTGATGGGGGCAAAGTGGAGCTGATGGGGGCAAGTTGGAGCTGAGGCGGCAAGTTGGAGTTGATGGGGGACAAAGTGGAGCTGATGGGGGACAAAGTGGAGCTGATAGGGGCAAAGTGGAGCTGGTGGGCCAAAGTGAAGCTGATAAGGGGCAAGTTGGAGCTGGTGGGGGGCATCTCCAGACCAGGGGCAGACTGGGCCAGGGGGCAGAGAGAGGACAATCATGAAAAGAGGTTGGGTATAAGTAGGTGGGGTATAAAGGGGTGGGGCACAAGGGGCGGAGCGAAATGGGCAGCAAAATTAGGTTTTGCCTACGGTGGCAAAAATCCTTGCACCAGCCCTGACTGTGTGGTGTGTATTACTTTGCTCTACAGCAATAAAGCTCATATACATATTTTTGTAAACTTCAGTATATGTGTTTATACATTAGTCAGTGCAAATAAAATACTTTGGTCTTGCACTAAATCATTTATTCAGTTAGATAAATAGCCAGTAATAGGTCATGAAATAACCTAAAAATTCTTACTAATGCCCTGCCCACCAGCCACGCCCCCAACAATATCACCTAAAACCAGGGGCGGATTGTAAGGGAATACCGGCCCGGGCTCCCCCCACACACACACACACACACACACGCACCCCCGGTGCGCACTGAAAGAATTGCAAATAAATTACAAGTGCTGTACAGCGCCGGACATCTCTCTCCTCCACTAACTTCCTTTAGTACCCTCATTCTGCACTCAAGACAAAGTGGAGCGGAGGGGTAGAGAGATGGCCAGCGCTGTACAGCACTTGTATTTTAATTGCAGTTCTTTCAGCACGCACCGGAGGGGGAGAGAGTCTGCACAAAGTGGATCGCGACTTTTTAAAAGTGAGCCGATATAGCGGCCCACCAGGGGATGCCCGATCCCCCGATAGGACAATCCGCCCATGCCTAAAACTAAAGTGTCCCTCTTTGGCCATGTGAAATGTTGGGAGGTATGCACATACACACAGTGAGCGGCAGAGACATGCAAAAGACACGCACACACACAGACACACTGGAGATGGACACACATATGTAACAGAGATGTACACACACAACATATATGAGCAGAAACACATGCGTGCATGAGTTGTGTACCCCTCTGGCACTCAAATGGTTAATGTATAGAGAGGCATGTCAGAGATAAATAGCAGTGGGAAGTGTATTCATACCTGGGAACTTTGATTTGTGTAGTCCCTAGAGGGGACTGATGTGGTGCTGATGTGGAGAGACAAATGGGGCAATCTGGGTTAAAAGTGGGCGGGGCTTAATCGTGAGTGGGGGCGGGGCTTAACATAAATATGGAAAAGTGCTAGTAATAGGCTAGGGAAGGAGGAGAAGTGGGAGGGAAATGCAAGTTTACAGTGTGAGGGGTTTGAACACACTCCCTGAGGGGTAAAACTTGATACACAACCCTGTGGCAGTCAGTGGGTTAAGTGTGAATGTGATGGCTGTCTGTCCTGTGTCTTGCATGGCAAATGATGACAGTGAAGAAATAATTGAGCAATGAGGGCCTACCTTAACCCTTTGAGTGCCATTTTGTTCCCCTGGTGCTGCACTACAGGTCCTGCTGAGGCCACTGGGAGTCAGGGTGAGTGACTGTGTGTGTGTGTCAGCCATATTTATTTCTGGCTTTGTGTGTGTATGTGGTGCTGTGTGTATGAGTGGGGGCATGTGTGTTTGGTGCTGTCTGAGTGGGGCATGTGTGTGTGTGTGGTGGTCTGTGTGTGTTTGTGTGGTGCTGTATGAATGAGGCATGTGTGTTTGTCTGTGGTGTAGGAGCAAGTGGCGGCCATATTGTTTTTTTCTGACTTTGATAGTGGTGGGCGGGCTGCATAGTGGGAGCGGGCCAACTCCCTGCATGATTGAATCACCCAATAGGAGTAGTAACTCCTGCTTTATGCCTCCCCTGGGTGTGTTTGCCAGGCACACAGAAGTCTTCTTTTATATATATAGATATATATAGATAGATAGATAGATAGATAGATAGATAGATAGATAGATAGATATAGATATATATACACACACACACAATTTGACCAATGTCTGGCCATACCTGCATGAACATTTTGGCTAAAAAAACTGATAATACTTAGGAACTATCATATCTCAAGGCGAACCCCTCTAGCACTCAAAGGGTTAAGATACCATCTTCCACTCACAAGCCTGCATCAGCATGTCGGCACATCACAGTCACACTTAAGCATTTCAAATGGGCTAAGGCACAGATGGACACCTAAAGGGATAGCAATGTTTCACAAAAACAGCATCTCCTATTAATCTTCATAGTATTTGGACCAAGGAGAGTGTTATTTCAGTACTGTCAGAGTTGTAGTTCAAGAGTAATTGAATGATAAAATATCCCCCTCCTGCCCCTTTTACCTAGTGTAAGCCTGCTCCCCTCAGATGTGGAATCTGGTCTCTTGACCGGATAGCTCACAGCAAGGGACAATCTTCTCACTGTGAGCATAAGGAAAACCCTGCCCCCCTTGACAGGTTTTTCCTTATGAACACTGAAGATTGTCCTTCTTTGCAATCCATCCAGACAGTCTTGCTGCTCTGAGGTGAGCAGTGTTACATCAGTAAATGGGGCAGGAGGGGGATACTTTATCATTCAATTACTCTTGAACTACAACTCTGACAGTATTGAACTAACACATGGCCCAAATACAATGAATATTAATTGGAGCTGCTTTTTTATTGCGAAACATTACTATCCCTTTAAGCAAGATTGTGATGCAGGTGACATGCTGATGCGGTCTTGTGAGTGGAAGGGCATCTTAACCCTTTGAGTCTCAGAGCGGAGAGCAATGCTTTGTGGCAAGCAAAGGGTTTAGACACAGTTGGAGGGTATACATTAAGGAGGGAGGTTATGTATCTTAACCCTTTGAACAGCACTTCATTTTATCTAGTGCATCTATCCATTTCTTCTTATTAGCTGACTGTGATGCGAGCGAGATCTGCTTATTGTAGAATTAAGGCACAGATGTAGTTAAAGCATTGATGGAGGCAACACTTAAGGCTGTGACATCATAATGTTGTCATTTTGATGCGGGCAACATTCTGATGTCGCCCTTTAATGCAGGTGGCATTTAAAGGGATAGTATTACTTCAAAGTTACAATCTCTCATATTGTAGCCCTTAATAAACTGAGTTAAATGACATCAGCGGCATCTCTCAAACCTTTATGGTTTAAGAGATAGCCGCTTTCAAAGTTTCCTCTCCCCTGCTGTCAGCGTTCTGCTGCCAGCAGGGGAATCCGGTCCTGGGACAGGCGGAGGCTCTTAAACAGAGCCGATATCTCGTTATGGAAGGAAAAATGATTAACTGAAACAGTCTTCTACGTGTGCTTGGTAACTGAGCACACGTAGAAGACTGTTTCAATTAATAATTTTTCCTTCCATAACGAGATATCGGCTCTGTTTAAGAGCCTCCGCCTGTCCCGGTACCGGATTCCCCTGCTGGCAGCAGAACTCTGACAGCAGGGGAGAGGAAACTTTGAAAGCGGCTATCTCTTAAATCATAAAGGTTTGAGAGATGCCGCTGGTGTCATTTAACTCCGTTTATTAAGGGCTACAATATGAGGGATAGTAATTTTGAAGTAATACTATCCCTTTAAATGCACCATTTTGTTGGTCGCCAAATAGTGGGTGACCTTTCAATAGGATACCGAAATAAACAATAGGACTGCAAAGCAAACCAAGGTACCATACAAAAACAATGACAACTAAATAGAATAAAGGCCAGGATTGAAGAATATCTCTGATTAAGCACAAGTGGGTCAGTCAAAATGAATGAGCTACCGATCTATTCACCAGTGCTTAATCATTGAACACCTGCAATCCTGGCCTGCTGGTGGCCCTGGGGACTGAACTCGGACATACCTGATGTTCAAGATCCTGTCAAGCTCATCAATCATTGATTGCCAGGGTGGTATCCCATGCACCGCAACACAAAGCATTGGATACCATCCTGCCACTCAAGGCTTCACGTGTCATTGTTATCGTCTTGCATCCCTCTTGTCATAGCTCATCTGATTAATCACACCATCTCATTTCCCTACACAGCCTCCAAGCCTGCTGCACAGCAGGAGGACAGTGAGGAGGAGCCATTTGACACCCCTCCCCTCAGTGACTTCCCCCATGATGAGCCTGAAGAGGGTGCAAGCAGGTGGTTACCATCACCAGCTGCACCACCACCAACTCAACCAGCACCAGCGGCTCCATCAGCACCAGCTCTACAAACTATGGAGTTCAGCCAGCCACCAACACCCTTTACCGATTGGATGCCTCCTGGGGGTATTTCATGAACCCACCACAGTTCCCACCCCACAGTGTGTGTCATATGGGCCCACCCCACGCCTGCCCTCATGGATGGAGCCACAACATGGGCCCAGATATGACCCTACTCACAGGTTAGAGGGATCCAGCTATGAACCGTGGTCACTGGACTTCAAATACTTGGGTGTGAATGGGAAGCCACAGAGCCCGCAGTGACAGGAGGACTTCAAACCCCCATCACATCAACATCAGAAGAATGGAGAGTGCCTACACGTACAGAGGAGGCAGCTCAGGGAGTACAGGAGGACAAACAGGTACATGAGGAGGTGCCAGTGAGATGCACAGAGGAACACTAGCACCCTCCATGCAGTGGAATCCCACATGGCAATCCTGACAACGGAGATCAGACAGTTCAGAACAGGGATCATGGACATGCTGGGACAAATGCTTTTTGAAATGAGGGAGAACAATCGCAGGGAGAGCGTATGACTGGAGAGGGAGCAGCAATCCACAGACGGGTCCACCACAACAAACCCCCCTTCAGTGTGACCCCTGTACCAACCCCAACATACACTGTTGTCCAATTTCAATTCACTTAGCAAAACTAAACAACATGAAGGTGTTGTGTGGCAGTGATGTGAATTGAACTTGAACAGCTGACAACTACCCCTTAGTATTGTATGTGCCAGACTGTCCCCTTGTGGTTCCATCCACTGGTGTGTTTATTAGGGTGTTGTTAGCCAACCATCTTTTGGGTTATATTTCCACTGACAGACTAAATCAAGCAAACAAACATATTCTGAGATTCATACTCCGATTAAGGAAAATCCATCACACTCCAAGTAATCCAAGGTTAATGGTTGATAACAATGTTGAGTTAGGCTACAAGACAGGAGCATGAAGAGGGCAATAGTCAGCTCAATTGATTACATTATGCAGGGTGAACATGGGGAGTTATGCACCTAGGTGTAATAGGGATTTGATGAGTTGGAGATGATTCCCTAGTGCTATCACTTCTCCAGTCCCTATGTTATCCAACGGAGCAGCAATATCTTTCAAACTAGAGCAATCTCATTGCATATGTTTCATTGAATAACATGGGAACTGGAGATGGAGAGTCATCTCCACATCATCACACCTTAATGAATCTCCCCCATCATCTCCTTGCATCAGTACATTTCTAAATTCACCCCTGAGTTTAAGGACATGCATTCATGAGTATAATGGATACATAACACAGAACCATTTTGCTATCTAGAGATATGGCTAAAACAACATTAATATCATCATACATATCATTGATGGTAATAAGCTTCCTTTATTATGTTTAGGAATACAACAGAGCATGAACATGTTTGTATTGTCCCAATATGCAATAATTTTTCACATTAAAACATGTTACTCATGAACCCAATTTGAGCTGCTCAAGAGGGTTTTGAACACTGAAGAGGAGCAGTATTGCTGTACATGTTTTCTTCTTAAATCTGAGGAAAACATACCCATATACATTATCATGTTTTGTCATAGTTAAAGGTTTTTCAGGGGTTGCTAACAAAGTCAGGTATTACAGAGACTGAACAACAGGATTAGAGAACAGCAGGAGGTAAGCTACTTGGACATGAAGCCAAGTTTCAACAGGGTCACTTGGACATTCCCCTGTTCCATGATGGGTCATGCCGTGGATGCCTGTGGGAAGGGATGACAGGATTTGAAACTGCACAGTCTGTCTGTCATGCACAGGATGAAACATCATTATCACATTAACCTGTTGCATTCCAGAGGAGTAGACAACTCATTGCTTTGCAGTGGGTTGTTCACCCCTGTGAAACCCATAAGGTTAGCAACAAGAGTATGCCAAGCAGCCATATGTATGTGTGACAGGGACGTTGAAGCAACACAACATTAGTATGTGAACCAAACCCAATCAAGCAGAGGGTGCTGGCATGGTAATGATATACACACACACACACCCACATATATTGCTCTGATGCTGTAGACAACACTAACACAGAATATCCATCTCTATTGATCTGGATTAGGCTTTGCACAACTATTGTTGTCATGCTAACTCCAGTACCCCTTTAACCCCTGTAAAGAGGTATCCAATGATTTGGAAGTCATTGCACTGGACATCCGTCTATCTCTCCAAGGGTTGTAGGGTTGTTATGGTTCTGTTCAACTCAACAAATGCTGTTTGCTGTCAGTTCATCTAAGGTATATGATAAACATGGGCAATGTGGTTTACCTTTGTTCTCAGATGATATCCTTGAGTTGGCAGTGTCATCATGGCAGAGTGAATGGAAGATGCTATTTGAATCTACACCCTCAAACTGACACATCCATGGAAGAGCTGCTGCATGGGTTGTATCCTTTAGTAGCTATGTGATTGTAGCTGGAAATCCCAGGTCTGTGTATGTAATTTATTGAAACAGATGATTATGTGTTGTGTGAGTGTGTTTACATGCATTCCCCAATCCTGATCATGGACATACATGCACTGTGTTTGATTCTTGTGTTGTACTCATGGCAGGTGAAGTGGTACCTGATGAGCCTGTATCTTATCTCTGCCCTTCTCCAGGTGTCCTCATCCTGTGTCTGGGGAACAGGGACTTCCAGGAGGTGTTGTGGCTCAACATCGTCAACTAGCCTAGTGTCCACTGCTATATTATGTAGGATTGTGCATACCAGGATAATGTCACATGCCTTTCCTGGTGCATATTGCAGTACTCCCCCAGAGTGATCAAGGCACCTGAATCTGGCTTTGAGGATGCAGAAAGTGTGCTCAGTGACATTCCTCGTTGTAACGTGTGCCTCATTGTAGCACTCTTGTGCCGGTGTTTGTGGATTTGGAAGTTGTGTGAGGAGCCACAGTTTACACCCATAGCCTGCATACAGGGAGCGTATGTTATGTGGATGATGTACTACTTGTGTGTCATGACCATGCTAAGCTGTGTTTCCATTATTCATTTGCATGCACCTGTGGCTGTAGTGTGATGTCTGTTTTGTTGACTCACCTAAAAGCTGTCCTCCTGTATAGGTCCCGGTATAGGAGTTGTGTCAGCTGCAGGGATAGGAGACACAGACATGGGTTATTCTCATTGTGGCATCACATACCATCTGTACATTTATGGAGTGGAAATTCTTCTTATTCATGTACAGATGTCCCTCTTGTGTTGGAGCTTTTATTCTCACATGTGTAGAGTATATGGCACCTTTGACCCAGAGCATGCCTCCCCTTGTGTAGGACTGCTATTTCACACATGTCCACTCCATATCAGTCGAGGTAAAGTGTTTATAGCTTCTGACCTTCCTCTTGAGGGCTGCCAACACCTGAGTCAGTGCCCTTGAACACGTGGCCTGTGACATGCCAGATGCATAGCCTTCTGTGGACTGGAAGGATCCACTTGACATGAAATGGATAGCACACATGAGCTTCTGCAATCCTCATAGGGCACGGTTGGTGTTTTAAATGGGGTCGATGTCATCATTGATCACCTCATATAACTGTATGATGCTGTGGGATGTCAACCTGTACCTGAGTTCAGCATTTGTCATTCACAGGAGTGTGACCCTTGTGCATAATATCCTGGTATGTGTGGACATCTGTCATCCCTGTGCTGCTCCACAGGTCTTTGTGGCAGCTGTGGGAAATGATGTTGCGGCAGCTGGGTGCTACTGCCTGGTGTGATTTTCCAAGTGAAGATGGGCTCCTGTCTGACTGTCCAGCCCGAGCATCAGTATCAACAGGTGTGCTTGGGGGAGGATGATGATCCCTAGCCCTCGAACACCTTTGTGTCCTCTGTCTTTGGAGAAATAGGTATGCAATCATACTGGTCGTAATCTCTGTCTCTCTTTCTCTGTGTCTCTCTGATTGAGTGATCTCACTGTAAACACTCCACATCTGAGAACACCGAGATGTCCTTTTAACCCCTTAAGGACCGGGAAAATCTGAGTTTGATTTGAGCAATTTTGACTTTTTTGACTATGTCTTTGTTCAGCCGTATTTTCTCTTTAATTCCTTTCATACACCCACACAAATTATATACTGTTTTTTAAGCACAAGTAGGGCTTTCTTTTGATACCACAATTATATGAATACCTCATAGTTTAGTTTGATTAAAATTGAAAAAAAGAGCAAAAAAATAAAAAACAACAACATTTTGCTTACATTTTCCTGTCAGGATTTGCATACTATTAGTTCATTACAAAAAAATACCCCAAAATATATTAATTTGCTTCTCCTGAATATAATAGTATCCCATATGCCTAATATTTCAATCCTTTTCTCACATTTACAAGGTAAATATTACAAGATGGACACCATTATTTCCAACCTGTAATTTTTCAACAATTGGCATGTGAGCATCATAGCTTAGTTGACAGTACCAGAACCAAAAATGTCCAACAAAGGTATATGTTTCTGAAAACTAGATAACATAAGGTAAATAATCAGGAGAATTTTTGAGTTTTTTTTTAAGCTATTTTTCCAGAAATATTTTTCAAAATTGTGGTAATATTTTGTTTTTTTGCAGTTTTCACACTTACATTTCAATATTACTGTTGATATCAAGCACGGGATAGTTGAAGATTTAAAAATATTGTTTGTTTAATTTTCAGCTCCTTCTTCTGAGTACGGCAATATCCCATATGCATAGGTTTCTCATGGTTTGTGGGAGCTACGGGGCCCAAATTAGAACATGCGCGTTTCCAGTTTCACACTTTGAATTTTCAAAGATCGCGTCACTGCTGGCATGTCTCATTTGGGGCTGTGTAGCAGCGCTCCACTCTAAGATTCCCCCCCCCCCAAAAAAAAGAGATCACTATATACATGAAACTGAAGCTATAATGAAAAATAGAGACAATATATTCCAAGGTTTTAGATCTCCTTTAAACAGCCAAAATAAATATTTATTCAGGGAGAAAAAAGGGAAAAATATCCCTCCCCCACAAAAAATTACTATAAATTGATTGTTTATTTTCCTTTCTCTGAATCAACATAGAAAAAGTGTGACCTTAAAGAAACACTGACACCAAATAATAGAATTGTTTGCTATATCCATAAATGTCATGTCCATCAGGTAGCATTTGAAAAAATAAATCATTTTATGTTAGATTCCTAAAATAAAATGTTAATCTTACCTTTTTATGCACTTGTAGAATGTGCATAAATCCTAACTTCTTTTTTTAATGCACATTTATAATGTCCTATTCAGTAACCATTTTGATAATTAATTTGTACCCACTGATCTTGTATTGAAAAAGACTTGTATCTAATCACTGATTAATTACAGACAATAAAGCACTATCACTTAGGTGATACCAATCAATATTACTATGTTAATGGCTGTCAAAGAGCCCTGCAAAAAGCAGTAATAAAGTTCCCATGGAGCATATGTAGGACTATACTTTAGGCCTCAAAAAAGCAGATAGATATTTTTCTTTTACAGATGTCAGGGTAATTAAGTGTATATGGTGCCAGTCAATTTTAGCTGTTGTTGTCCCTTTAATTAATTGACAGGGTTTCATTTCCTGACTGTTACTGACTTTATTACTATTTCTTGACCAAACATGTATCTTTATATTACTAAACTAGAAACCAGAAGGTACTGTATCGTTGCATGATTTCTTTCATTGCTATTACATTCTGTTGCGACTGCACTAATTATATTTCCAGTATTGATTCCCTGTGTAGCACAGAAAGAACCACCTTTATAATTACTGTGTTTAAAAAGACTAAATCCCAAATCTAATTACAAATAATGACCTTCAAAGAGTATATTTAAAAAAAAATCTGCCAGGATACTTATTATTAACCATCAGGGGAATTGGTAGATTCCCAAGATACCCAAGGTTTGGGTAAAATAATGAATTGTTAGTGCACTGTGCAACCCAGATGCATCAGTACTAGTAGAGAGATGAGGGCCATTATATGCCCCAATCTGGAAACAAGATGTGGAGTTTTATGTATGAAACCTGGGGCTGTAGTCCCCTCACCCAGCACCTAGCAACGCCCTATTAACCATAAGCTCTGCAGAAAGATAAATAATCAAGACCTTTAAAGGGTAAACAAAAGAAAATTTAATTCACATTATTGAATATTTTTCAGCAGTTTATACAGGCTTGTTAACCCCTAGAGCGCCAAGGCAGTACAGCATATGGGCTTGGACAGCTGTGCCAAGCCTATATACCGTACCGCCTAATTTTTGTAACCATATAAGCAGGTATTACCGTCTTGTGGTGGCCTCAATTAAAAAAATATTCTCAAACCTCTTGTGGGGACATCAGGACCCTTCTTGATGCACTTCCCCCAGCTATTGATCTCTCAGCCCAGCTGATTAGCCTCTGTAAATTGTGAGTAATTTTCTTACTTTAGTGTTGGTGAAGGCTGTTCCAGTACTACATACTACACTTAAAGGATCTTCAGCGCCACTTTTTAATGTTTTTTTTTGTTTTTAGTGTTCATTACATCCCCATATTGCATTCTAACCCACACAAATGGTGTACCATTTTTTCAGGCTGGTAGCAGGTACTGAATATAATAGGAAATTCTATGTTTTTTAAAGATTGTACTATCTTTGCAGTGGTTAAAATGTGAAAAAAACATGGATTAATTCCTATAACGCCAACTTATAAAAATATTTGTGCACTTCAGCCCAGGGGGAGAATGTCTACTTTCCAAAATGGTATACCTTACATACTTTTCCTTCATATCTCTAATAATTATGACCATTTTATTACAGGCAGCCATTGTCATGTCCCTTCTGCCACCCGCCGCTATGGGCAGACAGCCTGTGACTTCCTCGCTTATTCCTTTGCCCTTCTCCCTGGTTTGTCATTGCACAAACCTCCTGTTTGGGCCTTTATACGCTGCGTGCCACTTTCCTTCAGTGCGCGATTATAGCCTTTTGTGTAGTAATATTGTTAGTGTTCTTTGCTCCAGTTACTGCTTGTTTTTATGACCTTGACCTGTTTGATGATCCTTTGCCTGCATTTTATCCTGATCCGTGTACTTGTTGCTGACCTTGGCTTGTCTCAACCACTCTCCTTGCCTGCACTTATCCTGATCTGTGTGTCTTGATCACTCTCCATGCCTGCTCTTTATCCTGAACCATTTTCCTGATGCTGACTTTGGCTTGTCTAACTACCATTCTCTTGCCTGCTCATTGGGTCCTGTTCTGCCTACCTGTTGCTAACCTTGCCTGTCCCATGTATTCTACTCCTGCCTCCTGGTAGCAGTCTTCTGCATAGAGTCATCTCTAGAGGTCCCGAATTCAGTTACAGTAGAGTACTCCTCCAGTTGTATACTGCAGTCAGTCTACTCTGGAAGAATCCAGCTCTCCTTCGCCTGTTATCCTGAAACACCTTTGAGTGTCCTTCCTGTTCCTCTGGGATTCCTGCCAGCTTTCCACAGTACTCCTGTCATCTGTTCTTCACCTGGTGAGTTCACCTTCCTGACTTTATTATGTATGTAGACTCTCCCTGGGATTGGTGGCATTCATTAGACCTCACAGTAATGTGTTTTCCTGGGCCTTCTTCAGCTCATCTGGCTTTGGGCCAGCAACTTTACACAGCCCCGGCCACAGCACAACACACTATAGGGGGCCTGCGCTCACTAGCTACGAATCCTACCGTTGCATTCTAGCCATCACTCTACTAGCCCTTGTTGGAGGAGTTGCATCTTCCTGGACTTTCCTAGTTGCATCTTAGCCTATGTGGTCATTCTATCAGGTGACAGGGGGACATCCATTTTCATAAAAGAAAACAGGTAGGTGTAGTTTTGAGCTTTTGGCATCCCCTGCAGTATGTGAACGCATACCAATTGGATGCCATTTTTCTCATATGAGCAGTAGCTAATGAATACAGTTAGAAATGCCATTGTTTTAAAAGACATTAGTACATATGAAGGGGTAGAAATGTAAAATAAAATGTACATTTTCTCCTTTAGCACCAACTTCTGGAAACTTTCGTGCACACCAGTTTAGGGGTAGAAAGCCATGTGACTCCTCATTTAATGCAGTATGATACCGATTTTATGGATATATATCTGGTTACATTGCCCCCTTCTTTGCAAACTATCAAGGGGAGGTGCCATATAGTATTTGCTACAACAAAAAAGGGATAGAGGAAAAGAAACTATTTTATGGTGCCTATAAAATAGTTTATTTTCTTTTTCTCTATCCCATATATATATATATATATATATATATATATTAATATATATATATATATATATATATAGTTTTATAAAGTTAGTCTGTTTAGTATAGTTTAGGGTAGTTTTACCATGTAACCACTGGAATTTGCATTTTAGTTTATTTGAAAGTATAAATATTTGAAACTTTCACAATCAACATAAATATTTTGATATACAGTGTGTGAGTATAGCAACATAATTGATCTGATGCAGTATGTTATCTTCTTTACAAAATGATATACTTTGTATACCTTTTCTTCATTTATATAGTTATTATAGCCAGGCTTGGATTTACATCCCATAGGCAAGGAGCTCTAGATGCCCCTTCTCCACTCATGCCCCCCCCCAGTCACATGCACTGTTTCCTGGCACAGAAAATACCCTTGGCCTATAACAAGCAGGGATGAAAAAAAGCTTTAACTCCTCAGCTGCTAGAGAAAGTTGGATATATCACTAACATCAAAGCAGTTAAATAATAGCCTGTAAAGGAATATAAATCTGGTTCAGGGAAATAAAGATTGCTCTGGCCACACTCACCATTCAGAATATGGGTGTGGCCAGTGCAGCTGAGGAGCCCCTCAAAATATGGTGCTTTAGGCAGCTGCTTATCCTGCCTTTTGGGAAAGCCAGCCCTTTTGCAGGCAAGTCATGCTTGAGAAAATGGAAAGAAATTCAGAGATTGTAGTTGGCATAGTTTTGTACTTCTTTTTTATTTATTTATTTATTTTTTTTAAGCAACTTTATTAAGGAAAAAATAAAATACAAATTACAGGAATAGGTCCACAGGACCACATTATAAAACAGCTAAACCAGGAATATGCATAACATAGAGGTTACAATAGAGTAGCAACAAAAAGTTCACAAAAATCAATATATGCCACAAGATAGGTCGTGAGCAAGGGGAAGGGGGGATTGTCATGCAGCCGTGGGAATCCATGAATAAGTGAATGCGTTGGCGTGGGAGGGGAGTAAAAAATATATATATATATTATAATAGAGAGGTAATGGAAGGAGAGAAAGGGAGGGGTGGGATGGGATGGCATCGGAAGCAGGCATCCTCCTGTAGCATCCAGACGGAGATTGCAACCCAGACTGGAGTAAAATCAGTACATAGGGCGAACCCTAGAGTACACCCAACAGTAAGCCATCAACATCAGGAAAGAGTAGGGGCAACTGCGAAGAAGATAGTGGAACTACACGTTCATCTAATCCATGTTACCAGCCAGGCAACTTGAGCGCAGATCTCGAGACCTATAGACAGTCCAGCTGGCCCAGCTCTTGTTAAAGGCAGGCATGGAGGAGGTGTGTATGGCACATTGCTTCTCCATAAGAAACGGGTCATACATGCTTTGCAACCAGCTATGCACTGGTTGAGGGTCTTTGGAGATCCAGAAGGTAGGAATCTGTGCTCTGGCTATCAGGAACATCATACGCACTAAATGTAGAAGGTGAGCAGGAGGAGGCTAGAGATTGGTGGGGGTAAAGGAGAAGAGACACAGTCAAGGGTCTTTGGGAATCATGGAATTTATGATCGTACATATGAGATATAGAATGAAATCCCAATAAGTAGCAATCAATGGGCAAGACCAACATAAGCGTAGCATCGTACCTGGGCTGTTACCATATATCCAGCAGACATTAGAACGTGAGGGCAAGAACTGGGAAAGCCGCTCCGGGGTCATGTCCCACCTAGTAATAATATTGTAGTTCAGCTTCCTTAGTTTCATGTCGCATGTGCACCTGAAATTAAGTTTAAAAACTAGACTCCACTGTTCTGGCGTGAGGGTCTGGCCAATTTCTTTCTCCCATTGTGTTAGGAAGCAAAGCTTGTGATCTTCTGAGGGTGACTGTATGAGTGTATAACAAAAGGACAAAGGTCTAAGGGATGTGGAAGGGGAATTAAGCTTCTTTTCCATGATTGTCAGATTTCTAGGAGTATCCCTTCTGGCAGCATCTGCCCAATGTCTAACTTGTAAATAAGCACACCAATCTGTCTTCACCAAATGTAGGGAAAAGGCAATATGCCCAGTGGAGGGAAAGCCCGCAGCTAGGAGCAGGTTTTGTAATTTGTCCATTTTGTTTTCTTTCCATACCACAAATGATGGCCTAAGGACACCTGCTTTGAACTCTGGACTCTGTATAATAGAGGCCAAGGGGGAAGGGGTAGATGCGAGGAACAGAATGGAATTCAGGTCTTTCCATAAATAAACTGATAACATGGTTAAGGACGATGTGATCCTTGCATGAACGTGGGATGGGGCAAGAATGTGCTAGCAAAACTAGCAACAAATCAAAGTGTCCCAGAGCGTCATCCAAGGAAGTAGTCCAGAATTTAGGAGGTACACATTGGAAGTCGAAGACTTTAGACAACGCAATATGAGATCAGGCATGTTTATGCCTCCTCTCTGGATAGGGAGCATCAGAATATCATGTCGGAGTCTTTGCTTCTTCCTTGCCCAGTAAAGCCTTTTAGAATCAATAACAACCTCTGTGGGAGACGGATAGGAAGAGCGTTGAATAAATGGATGATTTTAGGTATGATCATCATTTTAACGAGATTATTACAGCCAAACCAAGATACTGGTAGTGAGGTCCATCTGTTCAAATATGGATTGTATGAGAGGTGCAAAATTGAGGTCTGGAAGGTTGCGTAAGTCTGGTTATACAAAAACACCTAAGTATCGAATCAAGGAAGGGGCCATTTAAAAGGGAATCTCTGCTTCAAGCAACGTGTTGTTGAAGCAGGGAGTGTTAGGTTCAGGATCTCCGATTTGGAGAAATTGATCTTTGCTGAGAGACCCAGCAGAAGTCTTCCAGGGTGGCGATTGGGGAGGAAGTGTAGTCTGAGGGTCAGAGATCAAGAAAAGGATGTCATCAGCATACGCTGCTATTTTTAAGTCAGTGTCACAAAGGGAGGGCCAGGAGGATTGGAACCCACAGGAGAGGGAGTGCTAGGGAGTGAAGAATGGGGCGCGATGCTCGGCGTACGTTGGCTGTCTGTACAGGTACCGTGCTGCGGCCTAGGCCGGGTAAAGATGCCAGCCGCAAGGCCGGATGACAAACCCCAGAGAAGCTGGAGGTGAGCCCTGGATGATACCCTACAGACAGCACCTTCTCTCCTGTGGGGGAGAGCGAAGGCTTGAGAGCGAGGGGTAGGGAGCAGAGCTTGAGAGCGGAGGCCAGAGGGCTGCAACTCTCCAAGGGGAAAAGACAGTGAGAAAAGGAAGTACTCTCCTAGACTGGAGAACTGACCTGTCCTGAGGCTAGGGTGGAACTGGAAATGCAGAAATAGAAGACAGGATACATGGAGATCTTAGGATGGCTCAGGAGAGTTAACACAGCAGAAGGCAGAACTGGAAACAGGTCTGGAGATCCTAAGAAGATTCCTGTGAATAACTCAGCAAGAGGCAGCACTGGAACGATATCAGGAGATCCAAAGATGGCTGAGAGAACTGCCCGGTACCGACAGCAACAGGATCCAACAAAGGAGGCAGAGACTAATTGGGGTCAGACTGGGTAGAAGCGCCAGACTGTAAGTAGAACTCTGGGAACACTATTAGAGTGCACCCGCGCATGTCTGGAGCGCCAGGATATAGGCGCCGCTAGAAGACGTCACGGTGCACGTGACGCGGCGTCGGACGAACCCGGAAGTGGACCAGGACAGAGGCAAACTTGGCGCCAGCGAGGCATCAGCCGGAACAGAAGCGGGGGTGACAGTCAGTCTTGCCTACCCTAATACCCTTGATACGTTGATGAAGACAAATTATGTTCAAGAACAGTTCAGTGGCTTAAACAAACAGAAAAGGTGAGAGAGGACATCCCTCATCCCATTGGTGATTGTGAATTGATCCGATAAAACTCCATTTACTTTGACCCTAGCCCAGGGTGAATAGTACATACTCATGATTCCAGATATAATGCGAGGACCAAAGCCAAAGTGTTGCAGGACTGCTTCCAGATATGACCATAGGACCCGGGCAAACACCTTCTTGGCTTCAATTGCTAGGCATATGGATGTTTTTTTTTAAAGGGATAGTAATGTCAGAAAAAAAGTATTAACTATATAGTATATACAATTAAAAGACAGTACTCGCACTTATTTGTATCTCTCAAAACACTATGGTTTGAGAGATATAGGAAAATAAAGTTCTCTGGTCCCTACCCTTTATGCTTGACGAGCTGTAAAGCTGTCAGAAGCAGATTATGGTCACTTGACCAGATGTGGCTCTTCAGCAGTGCCGATATAACGATGTCTAAAGATAAATACTTAATTTGGAACGGTCTACAAAGTGTGCCTGGTTTGCACACTTTGTAGACCGTTCCAATGAAGTATTTATTCCTGAATAGCGTGATTTCAGCTCTGCTGAAGAGCCTCTGTCTGGTCAAATGACTGGAATCTGCAGCTGTCAGCTAGATGGCAGACATGAGTAAACCAGCCAGGAAAAGGTAACTTTAGCAAGTTATATCTCTCAAACCATAAAGGTTTGAGAGATAAGACTTACATTAATGTTAATCTTTTTTTTAATGTCTACAATATTAAATCAACTTAAAATTAACCATTACTATCCCTTTAAGCAAAGCAGCTTGGATAAGGGAGATTGCCGTAGCAGTATTGTGTCTAGTCTTGCGCCCAGGCACGAAACCGCTTTGATTGGGTATGATGTATGAAAGATGCTTACGAGAATGGAGCGAAGTCTCATTGCTAACAGCAATTTAAGATCTAAATCTTCAGGAGGGATATAGGTCTGTAGCTCCCAGATCTTTCCTGGATTTGGGCAGGACCGAAATGTGCACCTCAAGTGTCTGCGGATGATAGACAGCACCAGAAAAGACTGAATTAAAGGATTGGAGCATATGTGGGGCCACAACCTCCCAGAAAGTCCTGTAGTATAGGGCTGAAAATACATCCGGGCCTGATGACTTGCCTAGTTTTACTGACTTCAATAAGGTGTCAAGTTCATGTACAGTAAAGGGTTTCTCTAGGTCATCCCTTAAGTTCTGTAAGTCATTTTTGTCCCACTGTCTCCCTCCAAATTGTACAGGGAATAATAAAATGACCTAAAGGATGTAGCTACTGGTGGGAATACCTTATGAATGTTACTAGAGTGATCTTTGATGTGGGTCACCGCCAGAAGTCGTCTCCCCTGTTTGATCAATGTGGCTAACAATTTCCCACATTTGTTCCCTTCCAAGAACTGGTGAAATTTCCAATAAAAAAGTCTTTGCTACATTTTGTCAGAGGAGAGAATTGAGCTTCTCTCTCAAGGACTCCAGTTCTTTCCTCTCCACCTCGGCCAGGGTCCATATATGTTTAAGCTCAAGAGCGTGAATTCTCTCTAGCAGAGTGCGGATTGTCTTCAGTTTCTCACGTTTCTTCCACGCCCCTATTTTAATCAAATGTCTGCGCAGGATGCTTTTGTGGGCTTCCCAGACCATTTGCGCAGAAACTGCAGGGGTGGCATTTGTCTCGAAATAGTCTGTAAGATGGTCTTTTAGCATTCGCACAATGGTTGGATCTTGTAGGACGAGTTCATTCATTATCCACGATCTGGACAGATCTGAGTACTGATTGGGGGAAATTGAGGCAGAGATTGGAGAATGGTCAGTCCAGGAGGCAGTATCTATGGAGGAAGATTTAACTAGATGAAGAAGGGATTGGGATATAAAGATATAATCAGTCTACTATATGTATTATGTGGGGGTGAGTAAAAGGAGAAGTCTCTATCATTCCGGTGTAGAACCCGCCAGAGATCTATCAATTGGAGCTTAGCGAATTTGAGGCAGAGAGTTTTGAGTTGTAAGAGTTTGATGCAGGATCTTGCAGATGAGCAATCTACCTGAGGGTCCAAAGCAAGGTTCAAGTCCCCACCAATAATTATAGAACAGTCTGCAAACTCATCCAGAGCAGTGAGGAACTTCTTGAGAAAGGAGACTTGGTTTGCATTTGGGCTGTAAACTGAAGCCAAGGCAACTACTGTGTTAAACAAATTGCCCTTAACGAGCATGTATTACCTGTCTTCATCTGACTTAATGTCAAGAAAGGTCCAAGGTAGTGATGACCTCAAAAGAATGCCCACCCCTATTTTTTTCTCCTGTACTGAAGAAAAATAGGTGGTCGAGAATCTATGGTCATGAAGCCCAGGAGACGCAGAAGCTGCAAAATGTGTCTCCTGTAAAAATATTATGTCAGCATTCATTCTATTGAATTACCTGAGAGCTATAGAGCGTTTAGTGGGGGTGTTCAGACCTCTGACGTTGACAGTAATGATCTTAATGGAGCCATTGAGCCTAGGGCTCATAATGCATTTGAATGCCAACAACCAACGCCAATCAGAAGGGGGAGGGGGTAGAAGAGGGCTTGCGGGGGGGGGGAGAAAAAAAGGCTAAGAGCTGCATAAACAAAGAATGCTGTGTTGTAGAAAGGCAGTATGTGTAAGCAGAGGATGTGCGTATACATGGGTTGTGCCTGATAGGCAAGGGGTGTAGCAGCATGATGTAGGAATAGGAATGGGTCAGTATAACTGGACTGCAGACTCAGAACCAAGCAGTATGGCTGAAGGGATGCCAAGTGAGGTCGGGCAGCAATGTATAGAAAAGAGTATGCTGCTTCAAGAAGTGTAGGAATGATATCCGAATTGTGTGATGAATATATGTACTAAGCCCCAAACAGTGCTTCGGAGAGGAGGAGACCATCCATGTGTGGGGTATAGGAGAGGAGATCATCTGCAGTCATGACGTGCCCCCCCCCCCAATGTCCCCAGCCATAGGGAAAAAGTCAGATGCAGCAGTGGGCGAGGGGGTAAATGGCACAACACACCAGCCATCAGCCATTTGAAGGGAAGTGCCTGACAAGTGGGACATATAGTGCAATTATATTAAACAGTAAACAGTTACACCGCAAAGGGACAGTAAGAGCGGCCTGTATGAGCAGACCAATCCTATAATCCCATAGAGGAGGGAAGGGGACCGAACACCAGGCCAACATATGTGTTACCAAATACTTTGGGGCATGGACTAAAAGCAGCCTAAATTGAGGAATCGGTAGCTAAGGAAAATCGAGAAAGTTATACCCAGTGGTATGAGATAAGCAGAAAGATGGGAGTCGTGAGGGGGAGAGGGGACAGATGATAGGGTATCAAATGCTCAGTATAGAATAATAATCTATATCCCAAGGAAGCAGGTGTTCGGTCACCCCCCCAACATCTTAAGCAGAATATACATCAGCAAGTATCAATGAACAGACAGCAGATATCACATGGAATAACATGACAGTACCTAGGCAATACTGTATTGAGTGGTAATTTAGATGGATAGAAATGGTAATCGAATAACAATCAGCCCATTGATGGACATGTAACCAGGTGAGGTAAGGGATAATTGAGGAAAATTAGGGTGTAGAATATAGGGGAACTATGTGATAGGGAATCAGGCCCAAACTTAGAGCAGTCAAGTTCAAAGTAGTCTGGCTCTTAAGAAGTTCGGTGAGAACAGTCAAACCGCCTGCTGCTACGACATGCCACCCCCAGCCGCAGGGAAAAAGTCAGCTGCAGCAGTGAACGAGGGGGTAATGGACGCTACACACCAGCCACCGGTCACTTGAGGAGAAGTTCTGGACAAGTGGGACATAAAGTATGAATGCATAAATAACATTAAACGTTAACACCGTGAAGGGATAGCAAGAGCAGCCTGTAGGAGCAAGCCAATCCGGTAATCCCATATAGAGAGGATGCGGACCGAACACCAGGTCACCAGATGTGGTTCTAAACATGTTGGGGCAAGGACAAGGGTAGCCCAAATTGAGGAATGGAGCAGCAAGGAGAATCGAGAGGGTTATACCCAATGGAGTGGAATATGTAGGAAGAAGGGGGTGTGAAGAATAAGGGAACTAAAGATAGGGTATAAATTATGCAAAATAGAAAAACAACTTATATCCCATGGAAGCTGGTGTTCAGCCTCTCCCCTGACATCTTAAGCAGAACATACAGTATTGATTAGGAACGAATATCAGCAGATATATGAAACAGCATGACAGAACATAGTCAATAAAGTATTAAGTGTTAATCTAGATGGGTAGAAATGATATTCGAATAACAATCATATTATGATGAATCATTTCATAGGCCAGATGATAGATATGTAACCAGGTAAGGGACAATTAAGACTTGAATGGAGAAATGAGGTGCATAGTATGGGGGAATTATGTGCTAGAAAACCAGGTATTAACTCAAAATGAGAGCCAAAAAAGTATGTACGTCCCGGTTATTAAATCAACCTGGTCTTTACAGCTACTAAGGGGAGATCAGAGCATTCAAGTGCAAGACAGACTGGTTCTCAGGATAGTCAGTAAGAACAAATAAGACATGGTCATACATGGAAAAAATAAAGAAATACAAGGGCAATATTTCATGGGAGCAAGACACAAAGTGGTATCTAAATAAAGACCCACGAGTGAATGAGAGTAGAACTATTGCATAACAACAAAACAAATGTCTCCGGTACCTCCAGTGTATCCATGCCAGAGGGGTTGGTATTCAGTTCGGGGAGTCGTTCTTAATAATCACAAAATGTGGTAGGGAATCAGGGTGCATAGTATATCACCACGCATACCGTGGACCTGTAGAGCTGGGAAGCGTCTGTCTGATGGTACCTTCAGAGTGCAAAGTGTGGATCGTTGCAGGTGTATTGGTCTCTCATTTCAGATCCACACTGTTGCTGGTTCATCGGTAGAGCAATGAGGAATGTCGAGTTTCCTCTGTTTCTTCTTTTTTTCTGGAGAGACAGAAGACCATTCGGTTAGTTTCTGCGAGTGTTGTTGCACAGCCTCTCCCATCAGCACGTTTTGGTCCGGGGCATCAATTCCCAGGGAAGCACAAAAGGGTGGAATCTCATTGACGGAGAAGAGGGAAGCAACTTTACCATTCAGCAAGGCATGTAAGGAAAAGGGGTAACCGCAATGGTACTTTATGTTCAGCGTTCTTAGGTGCACAGTGAGGGGTCTAACTTCCCTCCACAGTTGTAAAGTGTGAGCAGAAAGGTCATTGAATAAGCGGATCTCTGCTCCTGCCAGGAGAATGGGACCAGATTGTCTGCTTTCCCGCATTATTCTCTCTTTCAGATCATATTGGTGCACACATACAATGACATCTTGAGCAACAACAGTAGAGGAATCCTGTGGCCACAGTGCATGGGGAAGTCGATCCAAGTATATAGGGCCCAGGTGAGAGTCTCCAATTAATCTAGAGGAGAGGCCTGCATCCGTGAATGCCACGTCTTGCGGATGGATTGATTCAGGTACATTATTCAATCTGATATTGGATCTCCATCTGTATTCTCTAAGTCATCAAGTCGTAAAGTTAAGTGGTGTATCATAGCCTTCTGATCCATTAGGCAACGTTCTACTGATATAATGTGTTCCGCCATTGAGGTTTTCTCCTCTTCAAAGGTTGTCACTCTATGATGCAGAAGTGCCATGTCGGCTTTAACTCAGGCAATCTCAGGTTTGAAGGTGGATATAATGTCATCCGTACATATTTTCAAGTCTTCTTTGGAGACTAGACGAAGCATGGACTCTGTGAGGTCAGCTTTCATAAGCGGTGGCTCAATATCAGGAATCGGTAACAAGGTCTGGGCACCTGAGTTATCCTGTCTAGATGCAGTCAGGTCTATAGTGGAGGGGATTTCCTGCTCTACTGTCTGAGGCGGTGGCGTAGCTGAATTATTACGCGTCTGTGCAGTATGGGTAGGCCTAGTAGACACAATCCGGTCAATGGTGCCGTTGGATTTGCTTGGTTTCAATTCTTTCCCTTCATCCGTGTTGAGAAGGGTAGTAGCAATAAATTCCAGGGTGCGATGAAGCTTAATGCCTTAGTTAAGATAGTAACCCCGCTGGTCTGAGTCGGAGTTCTCCGGGCAAGCGTCCTGCGCCATAGACTACCAGGCCATGCCCCCTAGTTTTGTACTTCTAGCACCCCATATAGCATGTCATCTCATACCAGTGGGAAGTCATTTGTCTCCTAAGAGCACTAGCTAATGAGTACAGTTGGAAATTCAATAGTTTGCAAAGATGTTAGTACATTTGAAGGGGTGGAAATGTAAAAAAAAGGCAAATGTTTTCCTTTACTGCCACCTTCTGGAAACATCTGTGCTCACCAGACTAGGGGTAAAAAGGCAAGTGACCCCTTATTTGATGAAGTAGAATATCTACTTTATATATATATATATATATATATATATATATATATATATATATATATAGTTTTATATAGTTATTCAGTGTTTTAGGGTAGTTTTACCATGCAACCACTGAAATGTGCATTTTAGTCCATAAAGTTGAAAACACCATTTTGTGCTCCTGGTATTTAGGAATCTGCGCAGACCATGAATGTAGGTAAAACTATACCCATTTGGTATTTTTGAACTTGGAGGTTCAGAGTTCTTTCAAATATTTGAAACTTTCACAGTCAACAAAAGTGTTTTGATATATAGTATGTGAGTTTAGCAACATAAGTATTTTTTTAATTTATTTGCAATTTTGACATCATATCTTGTTGCATAATGCAACATTTATTTCATTAAGGCACCATGCTAAAGCTCTGATCATTTTGAAAATAAAATGATATATGGTTTTTGTAGCGCAAAAAGTTACCTATGGGAATCATACCTAAAAAGATGGATAGCAAAAATGCTGAAAAAGTATAGTGCGTACACTGTCTAAAAATGACACAAGCCCCTGGCACTCTGGATTAAAGGGGATCTATCACCCCTATACATGATTGTCTACAATGTTAGCTTAAATAGTGATTAGATTGAAAACTGTTTTCATTTTTTAAAAACAAATCGTTATTTTGCCCAAATTAAACGTCTAAAGATTACCCTGCGGCTTCCTTCTGGACAGACTGCAGTTACCAGCTCGGTATCCCAATCTGTTACTCTTCATCTGCTCTCCTCCCTCTATCCAGCCTCCTCTAATGACGGAGGCTTTCTACCTGTAAGCTGAAGCTGTCTCTGGCCAATGAGAGTGCTCCAGCTTACATGCAGAAAGCCTCTGTCATCTGAGGAGGCTGGATAGAGGGAGGGGAGCAGAGGAAGAGAGACAGCCTGGGGTACCGAGCTGGTAACTGCAGTCTCTCTGGGAGGAAGCCGCAGGGTAATCTTTAGACGTTTAATTTGGGCAAAATAACGATTTAAAAAAAAAAAAAAAAGAAAAAAAAAAGAAAACAGTTTTCAATCTAAACGCTATATAAACTAATGTAGAAAAACATGTATAGGGGTGACAGATCCCCTTTAAAGTTGATATAATAAAAATAACTAATTCTAAGCCAAAATTCTGTAACTACCACAGGGGACAAATAAATATTTTGATTGATTTTAATGGGGATTTTAACCCCTGAATGCTATAGGTCTCATATGCATTGTTTCACAATGCATTGGAGACCTCTCTAGTATTCAAGGTGTTAAAAGCACATTTGAAAACAATGGAACTTTGGGGGATTATTATTTGTCCCATATGCTGTAGCAGGCTTCCTGTAGAATTGCTCATATCCTTCTCTCTAAGGTGTACACACTAGGAACAACATCCTATATAATAATTCGCTAAGTGTATGTTTGTCTTAAGCTATCATGCGCAGTAGCGATGGCTGCACATGCTACAGTCGTGCTCAGCACAGACTGCCTACGCAGCGGTGGATAACGGAGCGGGGCGCTCCGAATTTACACCATAGTCAGTGATCAGAGAGGACTATGGTTTAAATTCAGAGCGCCCCGCTCAGTATCAGCTGCGGCTTGGGCAGTATCTACTGTGCATGACTGCACCGTTGGCCGTTGCTGAGCGGCTGTTTCTGACTGCCACTGTGGCCCGTGTACATGGGCTGTTCAAACATATCATGATAAAGAACATGTACTTTTGTGAAACCTGTTCAAAAGAAAAATGGAGGTGTTCTGGGGCAAACCATTTGCACTATAGGGGGGAATTCTAAAAACTCTCATTGATTTAAATGTGGAATTTAACCCCTTGAATGCTAGAGAGGTATCCATCGTATTGCTTGCATCTGTTCAAGGGGATAAAATTCTCATTTAAATCAATGAGAATTTTTAATTCTCCACTCTAGTGTAAATGGTGTGCCCCAGAACTCCTTCACTATTTAACATACGGCCCATATATGTTACATGGTCATTGTTTTACAGTTTTCAAACAATATCTAAATAATTATTTAAAAAATTATAATATATTATAATGAGATACACCATTATGAAAGCCTTATGTACCTGCCTGTACTATGTAATCTCTGAATACAGGTATTTATTTTTTGAGAAAATGTGAAAATGACAGTGCTGGGAGAATCCATTTTCAGATAAATAAAATGAGGTAGCTGTGAGAAAGGCTTCTTATGCATATAGCAAGCTTTGTGTCCACAAAACAGAGCTTACTGTATTTTTGATGTAGGCTTATTCCGTTTTAAAGATACAGTCAGAATTACCTATTCTTATTTTTTTCATCTTCACCTATTTGGAAGCAATTATGATTATATAGTTTTTCAGTCTTTATGCAGCATTGATTGATGCTGTAGAGGCAGCTTTTCTATATTGTTTCATTGTCTTTTTATATTGTGTCTGTCAGGGACATAAAAGTGTTAAAAAAATGTAAAGATTAAAAAATACCATGTACATATTATGCACAGAGGCGAACTGTCACTTTAAAATATTTGCCAGAAATGAAAGGACAAAATGGGTGTCTCCAGCACTGCAACTTTTACAACTACAAGTTGACAGACAGGATGCAATGGACTGAATGTATAAATTCAGCAAATGCACCTCCATTAGTGTTAGCTTTTAATGCTAGCGACTGTGCTTCATGCTATGTACTACAGCATCTGACTAATCTCCATCAGGAATAGAACTTTAATGGCAGCAAGCCATGTACATCAGCCTCATAGCATACGCAGGAGAATGGCATACACCTACGCCTCTTCCTATACACCTTTACATTGTCTTCTAATGGGTTATAACTTTCTTCCTATATAGGTGCAAGTTCACCTTACCCCTAATATTATAGGTTTCCAAGCACAGGTAGAAGACCATTTCAGTGAAGAATTTTTATTTCATTAACACGATCACGGCTCTGCTGCAGAGCCGCCGGCTGGCCCCAGGATCGGATTCCCCTGCATACAGCTAGACGCTAATGTCAGGGAAAGGGGAGGGGGGACTTTGAAATTGATTTTCTCTCAAACCATAAAGGTTTGAAAGATGTGACTGGGGGCATTAAAAATCTCTTTTTAAGTTCTACAAGATGATGATTAGTAAAATTAAAGTATTACTATCCCTTTAAACAGGTATATATAATTATGATGCTTATCCTATATAATAATTCGCTAGGATATTCTCACAAGGCAGTCATATGCAGTAGAGGCATTCGGCCAGTCTCTACTGTGCATGATTGCATCGTGTGAGTGAGGCAAAGCAAGACTGCATCACGTGGAGCACTGAGGTAGCGGCCTCTTAACATTACCCGGACCTTGGCCCGTGTACACGGGCTTTTACACTAGTATACAATAAATTGCATAGCAATATAAGAAGTAAGATTAGTAAATATCATTAGTAAATCCAGTATAACTAGCAGAGTATACTTAAATAATATGTTTGCAATAATAAAAGTATTACATACCATTAGTCTTGTGTAAAGTATTTATCTTTCTCTCTCTCTCTCTTTCTCCATAAAAATGTGACTTGTTTTATCTATATATAGTGTTGCCACCCAGCCAGTATTGTAACGGCAGGCCGGTAAAAAATTGGCTTCTGTCCAATGTTAAGTCTATGGAGGGAATGCCTTGGCCTGTATTTTTTTTAAGAAAACGTGGCAACCCTATTTATATATAAACTATCATATCTTATGGACATCTATGCTCATATAGAACAGCACCTGTACAATTTAGCACATTTGTGCACTAGGCTTATAGGATTAAACAGGGTTAATGTCACTTTTAGAATTATGCATGTAGTAGCATAAAAAGAGACATTATTAGCACATTGCAGATTAGGCAGGAGATGTTCCATAAACAAAAAATGATAATTAGGCAACAGCTAAAAACAACATGCAATTAGTATCTTATTACTCACGCTCAGTATTAACGGCTGTTTTGTGGTTACATTTAAGTCAGAAATTTTACGCCTCAGAGGTTGAGGGGTAGAAGCCATAACGACAGTTTCAGAACCATAGTTGTTCGAGCAAAAGCAGTGCAGAATACAGTATACAGCATAGAAATCTGACATAAAGTGCCCCCCTCGACATATTAACCCCCCCTTCTAAAAGTCGACTTACAGTGCTTTCTTTCACCATATTAATTTGACAAATATTGTATATCCGACATTTTAACACCCCTCCCCCTTGAAAAGTCGACTACAGTGCTCCCATGATTTTCTTTCACCATTTTCATCTGACATTTTTCTTCTCCTATTACATTCAACATGCCCTCATATTTTGTATTGCAAGACCGTATGAGTACCAGAGAGGTAATGTGTTTACTACCCCTCTGGTACTCATAGGGTTAATAGGAAACCTGTATATGTACAAAAAAAGATGTTTGTTTTATTATAGATGTAATTTGTGTGAAAATGTAATTAAATATTTTATTTATGTTTAACAATGATTTTCTTTTACTAAATTATATATGTAATTTTTATTACAAAAGTACTTCAGACCCCTCATGACTTCCCCCTAGCATGGGGGCGACAATTGCCCCCTTCATTAATTAAAGAACATATTACCTATGTGAAACATAGGTTATATGCTCTTTAACCCTTTGAGTGCCAGAGGGGTACAGAACGCATTGCTTTGCAATGCGTTGCATACCCCTCTGGCACTCAAAGGGTTAACCCTGTCAGCGTCAATTGAGTAACCATTTGAGCGGCAGAGAGGTATCCAATGCACTGCATTGTAATGCGGTGGATACCTCTCTGGAACTCAAAGGGTTAATAGCGGAGAGGCATTGGAGGAAGCGGGTGGAGGTGAGCGAAGCATTGGAGGAAGCAGGCTGGTAATCTTGTATTTGCAGCCTGCTTCTTCTATCTCACCCCTCCTCACTCGTCGATGTTGAGTCGCACACTGAACATCTTCGTCCCTCCTCACTCATATGTATAGTATGTATGTATATATATTGGATCCTAGAGATATCTGCATTTAAAGGAGAAGTGATCTCTGTTATGGTTCGGCTGCTTTTTTGACTAGAGCCCAAGCGATGGTAACATTTATGGTAATACCATTACAAATGTTGGGATCTCAGCAGAAACACACAACTGAAGTGTATTTCTCGTGATTGCAAGCTCTTTAGCCCTTAACCTGAGTAGAAGAGAAGGGTCAGTCTGAGATGGGAACAAGATGATCAAGAGGCACTGAGGCTAATCTACCAAGAAAAATTATATAAAATATGGGGAAAACCAACTGTACCACAGGAGACAATAAAAAAAAGCATTGATTTAAATGAGTAGCTTAACCCCTTGTATGCTAGAGAGGTCTCCAACAATTTGTAAAGTGATGCACTGAAGACCTTTCTAGCAATAATGAGGTGGAAAGTTCCACTTATATCAATGGGAAATGTTATTTGCTCCCTGTGATATGGTTAGTTTGTTCCAGACTTACTTTCACATTTGTTCATGTGGCCCCCTAAGACTAGTAGTGGATAGTAGTGAGGCTTGTGACTAGTTTGTTGGCCTGTTTTACTCTGAATTCAACCTGTGGTTAAACCTTTAACCCTTTGAGTGCCAAGTGGGTACATTGTACGAGTTTGGACAGCTGTACCCGCTGTGCCAAGCTCGTACAATGTACCCACTAAAATGCGGTCACTGCATGAGCCGGTATAACCGGCATGCAGTGACCGCATTTTAAAAAAAAAAAAAGGTGGGCAATCGTGGGGGGACATGAGGATCACTCCTCATGTCTCCCCTGTTATTGATCTCCCAGCCGATCGCGCTGGGAGATCAATAAAGGAAGAGGAGAAGCGCAGCAGAAGCGCAGCTTCTCCTCTTCCGTCTCTCCTACCCGAACTTCCGGGTAGGAGTGGGCGGGACCGGGGGAAGCCTCACAACGTCATCAGTGACATGTCACTGATGACGTTGGGGAAGTTTCCCCGGTCCCATTCACTCCTACCGGTGGTAGGAGTGAAGGGCAGGAGAGCTTCTGCTCTCCTGCAGTCGCCAAATTGGTCTCCCAGCCTATCGGCTGGGAGATCAATTACTTGGGGGACACCAGGAGGGGTCCTGATGTCCCCCACGAGGTCTGAATATATAAAAAATAAAATAAAAAAAAACAAAACTAACCCTGTG
Organism: Rhinophrynus dorsalis; assembly: GCA_037306005.1. Classification (NCBI taxonomy): domain Eukaryota; kingdom Metazoa; phylum Chordata; class Amphibia; order Anura; family Rhinophrynidae; genus Rhinophrynus; species Rhinophrynus dorsalis. Next base: position 240,880,894 of record CM074721.1, read on the forward strand.
AGTGCCGCAGTGGTCCCCAGCACATTGCTTTGCAACGTGCTGGAGACCCTTGTAGCACTCACAGGGTCTTTTCTTTGGGGTTTTTTTTTTTTTTTTTTAAAGACCTCATTGGGGGGATCAGGGGGGATCCTGATGCCCCTCAATGAGGTCTATTATTAAAAAAAAAAAAATAAAATTTTTTAACCCTGTGTGTGCCACAGGGGGGGGTCAAATGCACCCCCCCCCCTCCTGTGGCACACACAGGGCTTCTATCATTACTTTGTTACTAGAGATTGTTGGGGGGCCATCAGGATTTGTCCTGATGGCCCCCCAACAAGCTCTGATTACAAAGTAATAATAAAAAAAAAAATTAACCCTCTGAGTGCCAGAAGGGTCCAATGCATTGCTTTGCAATGCGCTGGAAACCCCTTTGGCACTCACAGGGACATTTATTTTGATTCCTTTTTTTTTTTTTTTTTTTTAAGACCTCGTTGGGGGGAATCAGAGGGGTCCTGATACCCACCAATGAGGTCCATAATAAAAAAAAAGTAAAGAAAAAAAAATTAACCCTGTGTGTGCCACAAGGGGGGCCAATGCAGCCCCCTTCTGTGGCGCACACACAGGGCATTTATCATTACTTCGTTATCAGAGATTGTTGGGGGGCCTTCATGATTGGTCCTGATGGCCCCCCAACAAGCTCTGATTACCAAGTAATGATTAAAAAAAAAATTAACCCTCTGAGTGCCAGAAGGGTCCAATGCATTGCTTTGCAATGCGCTGGAGAGCCCTTTGGCACTCACAGGGACATTTATTTTGATTCCTTTTTTTTTTTTTTTTTTAAGACCTCATTGGGGGGAATCAAAGGGGTCCTGATACCCACCAATGAGGTCCATAATAAAAAAAGTAAAGAAAAAAAATTAACCCTGTGTGTGCCTCAAGGGGGGCCAATGCAGCCCCCCTTCTGCGGCGCACACACAGGGCATTTCTCATTACTTCGTTATCAGAGATTGTTGGGGGGCCATCATGATTGGTCCTGATGGCCCCCCAACAAGCTCTGATTACCAAGTAATGATTAAAAAAAAAATTAACCCTCTGAGTGCCACAAGGATCCAATGCATTGCTTTGCAATGCACTGGAGACCCCTGTGGCACTCTCCGGGTCCCCTGTTTGTGGACATATATATATATTTTTTTACTAAGACCTCATTGGGGAGGGATCAGGGGGTCCTTATGCCCCTCAATGAGGTATATAATAAAAAAAAAATAAATTAAAACACAAATTAACCCTGTGTGTGCCACTAGGAGGGGAGTTCAATGCCGACCCCCTTCCTGTGGCACACACAGGACTTTTTATCAACACTGGTAGTCACAGATCTCCCATACACACTATCAAACACTGCCCCACCATCCTTGCTCCTCTGCTCATACCCACACACACTGCCTAATCCCTCACCCTCCCACATACTTTGTTACACTTGTAGTCACAGGTCCGCACGTACACCGGCTGACGCCCTAGCTTCTTTCATCTGTTAGCCATAAAATCACACATACACTGTTTGCTTTACCATTTCTGTTTCACTGGTAGCTACGCTCCTGTAGCGTAAATTGGTATGTCAACCCACAGCAGTGGGGTACCATTTTTCTTAGGCTGGCAAGAAGTCCTCCTAGGAAATCCCACGCCATTGAACCATTTTAGTATCTTTGAAGTGACTGATGTGTAAAACAAAATTTTATTTTTTCCTGTAGCACCACATTCTGGAAATAGTTGTGCCAACTAACTTAGGGGTAAAAAGGCAAGTGACCCCTCATTAGATGCGGCAGGTTGTCTTCTTTCCAAAATGGTATGGTTTATCTACCTTTTCTTCAATTCTGAAGGTGTTATAGTCATTTTCGTACAGGCAAGTCAGGTTTGAGAAAATGTTAGAAACATCAGAGGTTGTAGTAGGTGTAGTTTTCTACTTCTAGCACCCCCTAAGGTAGTTCAACTCATACCAATGGGGTGTCATTTGACTCCTAAGAGCACTAGCAAACAAATGCAGTTGAAAATTCCATGGTTTTCACAGCGCTCCATACATTTGAAGGGGCAGAAATGTAAAAAAATGCAATTTTTTTCCTATATCGCCTCCTTCTGGAAACATTTATGCACACCAGTATTGGGGTAAGAAGGCAAGTGACCCCTCATTAGATGCGGCAGGTTGTTTTCTTTCCAAAATGGTATGGTTTATCTACCTTTTCTTCAATTCTGAAGGTGTTATAGTCATTTTCGTACAGGCAAGTCAGGTTTGAGAAAATGTTAGAAACATCAGAGGTTGTAGTAGGTGTAGTTTTCTACTTCTAGCACCCCCTAAGGTAGGTCAACTCATATCAATGGGGTGTCGTTTGACTCCTAAGAGCACTAGCTAATGAATGCAGTTGAAAATTCCATGGTTTTTACAAAGTTCCATACATTTGAAGGGGCAGAAATGTAAGAAAATGCCTTTTTTTTTCACTAGCGCCACCTCCTGGAAGCATTTGTGCATACCAGCCTTTGGGTAAGAAGGCACGTGACCCCTCATTAGATGCGGAAGGATGTTTTCTTTCCAAAATGGCATTGTTTCTCTACCTTTTCTGCATATCTATTATGGTTATAACCATTTTAGTGCAAGCAGATAATTTCAAAAACAAAAGTGTCAGGTTTACGTACGTGTTCCTAGCACCCACATATTCTATGTTAACCCACACAAATAGGCTACCATTTTTCTCATGTTGGTAGCAGGTACTGAATACAGCAGGAAATGTTATGGTTTTCAAAGATTTTAGTATCTTTGAAGTGGTGGAAATGTAAAAAAACATGTATTTATTCCCATAGCGCCACCTTTTGGAAATATTTGTGCACTTCAGCCCAGGGGGTAGAAAGGCAAGTGACCCCTCAATTGATGCGGGAGAATGTCTACTTTCCAAAATGGTATACCTTTTATACCTTTCCTTCATGTCTCTAACAGTTATGGACATTTTAGTACAAGCCGCCATTTTCGAAGAAGCAAACAGGTAGGTGTAGTGATGTGCTTCTGGCACCCCTAAGGTAGGTCGACTCATTCCAGTGGGGTGTCATTTTTCTCCTAAGAGCACTAGCTAATGAATACAGTTGGAAATGCCATGGTTTGCACAAATTTCAGTACATTTGAAGGGGCAGAAATGTAAGAAAATGCCTTTTTTTTTTCATTAGCGCCACCTTCTGGAGGCATTTGTGCTCTCCAGGCTTGGGGTAACAAAGCAAGTCACCCATCAATAGATGCGGCAGGGTGTCTTCTTTTCAAAATGGTATGGTTTGTGTACCCTTTCTTCACTTCTGTAGTTGTTATAACCATTTGGGTACAGACAAGTAATGTTTGAGAAAATGTTAGAAACATTTCAGGTTGTAGTAGGTGTCGTTTTGCACTTCTAGCGCCCCCTGAGGTAGTTGAACTCATACCAATGGGGTGTCATTTTTCTCCTAAGAGCGCTAGCTAATGAATACAGTTGGAAATGCCATTGTTTGCACAAATTTCAGTACATTTGAAGGGGCAGAAATGTAAGAAAATGCCTTTTTTTTTCCATTAGCGCCACCTTCTGGAGGCATTTGTGCACTCCAGGCTTGGGGTAACAAAGCAAGTCACCCATCAATAGATGCATCAGGGTGTCTTCTTTTCAAAATGGTATGGTTTGTGTACCCTTTCTTTACTTCTGTAGTTATTATAACCATTTGTGTACAGACAAGTAATATTTGAGAAAATGTTAGACAAATTTGAGGTTGTAGTAGGTGTCGTTTTGCACTTCTAGCGCCCCCTGAGGTAGTTAAACTCATACCAATGGGGTGTCATTTTTCTCCTAAGAGCACTAGCTAATGAATACAGTTGGAAATGCCATGGTTTGCACAAATTTCAGTACATTTGAAGGGGCAGAAATGTAAGAAAATGCCTTTTTTTTTCATTAGTGCCACCTTCTGGAGGCATTTGTGCACTCCAGGCTTGGGGTAACAAGGCAAGTCACCCATCATTAGATGCGGCAGGGTGTCTTCTTTTCAAAATGGTATGGTTTGTGTACCCTTTCTTCACTTCTGTAGTTGTTATAACCATTTGTGTACAGACAAGTAATGTTTGAGAAAATGTTAGAAAAATTTGAGGTTGTAGTAGGTGTCATTTTGCACTTCTAACGCCCCCTGAGGTAGTTAAACTCATACCAATGGGGTGTCATTTTTCTCCTAAGAGCACTAGCTAATGAATACAGTTGGAAATACCATGGTTTGCACATATTTCAGTACATTTGAAGGGGCAGAAATGTAAGAAAATGCCTTTTTTTTTCATTAGTGCCACCTTCTGGAGGCATTTGTGCACTCCAGGCTTGGGGTAACAAGGCAAGTCACCCATCATTAGATGCGGCAGGGTGTCTTCTTTTCAAAATGGTATGGTTTGTGTACCCTTTCTTCACTTCTGTAGTTGTTATAACCATTTGTGTACTGACAAGTAATGTTTGAGAAAATGTTAGAAAAATTTGAGGTTGTAGTAGGTGTCATTTTGCACTTCTAACGCCCCCTGAGGTAGTTAAACTCATACCAATGGGGTGTCATTTTTCTCCTAAGAGCACTAGCTAATGAATACAGTTGGAAATGCCATGGTTTTCACAAATTTCAGTACATTTGAAGGGGCAGAAATGTAAGAAAATGCCTTTTTTTTCATTAGCGCCATCTTCTGGAGGCATTTGTGCACACCAGGCTTGGGGTAAGAAGGCAAGTTACCCCTCATTAGATGCGGCAGGTTGTCTACTTTTCCGAAATATATAGTTTTATATAGTTATTCCACTGTTTTAGGGTAGTTTTACCACAAAAACCCTAGAATGCGCATATTAGTTTATAAAGTTGAAAATGTCATTTTGCGCTGCTGGTGATTAGGGCTCTACGCTAGCCATGGACGTAGGTAAAACTATACAAATTTGGTATTTTTTTACTCAGGGGACTCGAGGCTTTTTCAAATAATTGAAACTTTTTCAATCAAGGTAAATATTTTTGATACATAGTATGTGATTTTAGCAAAATGAGTAAATTTTCACTTTTTTTTGTCATTATGACATCATAGCTTTTTGCACGATGTAAAATTCTCTTCATGTAAGGTATCACAAGAAAGCTCAATTCGTTCTGAAAAAAACAATATATAGTTTTCCATATGTAACTAAAAATCCCCAGAGGAAATCAAGCCTAAACGGAAGGATAGCAAAAATGTTGAAAAAGTGTCTGGCCTGCAGGGTTCAGGAAATGGCCCGAGCCTCTGGCACTGAAGGGGTTAAGGACCAGCTGTGCGGCCAGCACTTAAGGACCACGGAGCACTTAAGAACGTCATGCAGCAACGTGGGGAGTTCTGAATTCCAGGACTTACATATACGTCATGGGTCCTTAATTTGCATTTTCCCCATGTCTTATATGTATGTCCTTGGTCCTTAAGAGGTTAAAGATGTAGTAATGCTTTATTTTCAATTATATCATTTTAGAAATATATATTTACCTGCTGTAGGAATAGGCTGGGTCCAAATGTGCCAATAATCTCTATGATAATAGCAATATACATCGAACAACATCTATACAAGTACACAGCAATAATTCAGCACCGTTAAACAATATTTAAAAATTTGCTTACAATTCAAAATAATCTTAAATCATAGATCACTGTGTTCACACTCCCTTTTCCCAGGGGCAATTAGACTGCTTCCAAGGTAAAACAAAATTAAATTACAGGATGTTGCTTAAATCATGATGACAAGTGATTGTATGAAGTTTCCATTTCGGTTACAAGGGAAAAACAACTGTTTACTGTAACAACTTACCACTAACTGGAATGATAAACAATGAATCACAGAACATTATAACTTTTTTCACACATCTAGTATCTCTGTTGAAACATTGTCTAGGCATTAGTCTTAAGTCAACCTTTGTAACATTTTGTGCTTAGGCCTCAGGCCCAAATGTTCCTTCTATTGACCACATTTTTCAGCAGAATTTACTGCTCCTTTTAACCCCTTAATAACAAGGGATTTTTACACTAGAAGACGAGCAATTATGGCCTTCTTAGTATGCCTTTTTACAACCTTATTTTACCTCTAATTAATTTAGCCCATCCTCACAAATGATATACCTTTTTTAAAGGCTAAGTAGGTATTTCATTTGATGCCACATTTATATGGATATGTAATAATTTGATAATAATATGAAACATTTTAAAAAACACAACAATTTTTTGGTTTCTCTGTGATAATTTGTGCTAATTTGGTTCATTTTTTAACAGGCACTGGATAAAAGGTAAGAACGGTTCTTCATAACTCCAAAGTGTCCTTTTTGGGGGGGGCGGGGGCTACTGGCCCTCTTAGGCAAAAAAATCCTCTTTCCATGGTGTCCGTCTGTATAGATATCAGACTATGTGGTTTGTATAAAAGTGATCACTTTGCTTCACAGTATTCTCACAGTAACCCCTTAAGGACCAGGGGTTTAGTGCACCGTAGGACCAGGGCCATTTTATTTGCAGAGCTGGCACATGCAAGCGATCACATGTACCGACTTGCTGAAAAAGAGGCTGCAACTAACTGCTCCAGTCTTGGAGCAGTCAGTTTCAGCCTCCTGACATGATCAAAGTGCACCTTCATGACGTGCATGCACCGTCACTAGTCCTTAACCCCTTAAGGACCAGAAGTCCCAGGGTGTCTGGTCCTTTAAGGACCGGATAGGCGAGTTCGACGTGCCATCATACGTGACTTATCACGTGTTCCGGCACGTCGAACGAGGAACTGAAAGAGATTGCTCCGGTCTTGGAGCGATCAACTTCAGTCCCCGGTATTACTCACCGCGCTCCTGCAAAAGTACGTGATGTACCAGGACCGTCACTGGTCCTTAAGTGCCGGATCAGCTTGACGGTCCGGGTACATCACCAGACGCGAAGGGGTTAATGGACTGAAAGTTGTGATGGTCCTGGCACATCCACATTTTTTAAATGGTCAATGTTTGATTAAACTTCAATATTTGTTTATATATTAGTCTGTGTAAATAAAATACTTTGGGCTTGCTCTAACTTATTTATCCAATTACGCAAAGAGGGGTCAAACTGTAATGAAATGTTTTTGTTTTAAGTTCTTTCCCCCACATTTTTATCTGTTTGAGGCACTGGAAGCTTTGTTATCTGCTTCTCTCTTCATCATGATCACAGTGAGGAATAGAGAGGCAGAAAATGCTGACAATGGCAATGTATACTATACACTGCCTTTGTCATTGCTCCACCACCACATGTGATCGCTGTAGTAGTGATCAAATGTGCCAAGCCACCAGAGAAATGCTGAAACTGACTGCTCCAGTCCTGATCACAGCACTCCCTGAGGAGCACTTCTATCAGTGTATCTGTGACATGCCAGGACTGTCACTGGTACTTAAAAGGATGGAATGTCCTGGAATGTAACTCGTCATTACGGGGTTAAACAAATACTGTATCACTCCTTTATATGTGGGTGAAATTGGTGGTTAAAAACAAAACAAAAAAAAAACAGTGCACTTTTACTTTTGTTTGGTCTTTCAATCTCAAAAATTTCTGGACATATTTACATGAAATTTGCAGGGTTTGCATTGCAACTTGGAATCTTAGCTAAATCCTTTGTCATTCAAATGTATAATCATTTGAATATTGACATTTAATATTGTTTTGCCATTTCGACTTTGAACTGGTTAATAAAGCACCGATCATAAACTAGGAGTAGATCTCTGATGCAGGAACACATTCATAAATCAGCTTAGAGGTTGAGAAACCCCTAAAAATCTGGTGCATCATGTAGTTGTCTATACTAATGGGGAATCTGTTCCTGTAAAGAGGGTGGAGATTTTCATGGTTTTTACATAGATTAACACCTAGAAATGATCTGAGTTTATACACACATACCTTACTCTCCATGTTAGTATCTGTAAAAAAAAATCTCTGTGTTTTTGGAGACCTAAAATCTATTCTTACATATGCCCTCTTGGGGGTGACTAATCATGTGTTTTCCAGGGCTTCTCTGCTTCCATTACCATAAGAAGCTTGTCTCAGAAATGATAGTGTTTTATTTTCTACAAGTGGCTTGAGATAAGTAAATAGATTTTCTGCACAGAAGAGTGTTGGGTATCAATCACAGTAAACTAAATTAGCTCTTATCTCTCAATACAAACAGCAGAAGCACAGTTAACCAAATTATGTCTATGTAGGACAGTTTAAACATACATTAAAATGCAAGGTTTGGATTGGATTTTAGAGATCTAGTTATAAGGCTATTGGTTAGCTTGGGATTGTGGGAGGACCGTGTTTCCCTTCTTATACGCAAGGCAGGGATCTCTAGGAGGAGCGTATTCACTTAGATTAGTACACGTCATCAAATGGAGTCACAGTGTATCTACTCAGAGACGAGCCACTCTCTGCTCGTGCCAAAAGTTTCTTGTCCCATTGCTCTTGGTGGCACAGTGAGTATTGGATCGGATTTATCAGTATTTAGAAGTACCATGGACTTGGGAACTACCGGTAACATCAATTAAGCACTCAACGTTACTCGTTTCTTCACCAAGGGTCTAATAATATGTTTCATCATCACTCCCGTTACGGTCACGTGTCACAGCGATTAGTCAGTTTAAGGGAGCATTTGTGTATTTTGTGTATCTTACACATCCTGGCATATATCAGTTGGTGAGGATTGTTTGCCTATCCACACATGAGGTGAACATTGAGTCTAGTAGCGACCAGATTGGGGTATTTATTGGCATGCATCTTCCCCCTCATACACCGGTTGCAGAGCTGATACTTTTTGACCAGATCCGCAGCAATGGGTCCGCGGTGCAACTGATCTGTAATTGGGGCAGCAGTACATATACATTTTTACATACACCCGGGTGAATGGTCCAAATTTCCTATATACTGCTCACTGTATAACAGCTATAGAAGAGAGAGTAGAGACCAGTAAGCGTTTAAATTGAAATCTATAGGTTCTAACACAAGTTCTAAGAACATACCTTAATTATAAACATTAAACCAATATCTACCCTCAACTAGTTTGGATCTTTTAGAACACAATATTACATGAATACTGCTGTAATTTATTCAGAACTTCATTAACCCAGTGTAGAAGGGTCAAGGTAGTGCCTTAGTCTAAACTATGTATTGATATGATAGGTTGATATCATATAATTTTAGTACTAAAGTATAAGGGAACTGTATGTGGTATTTGCCCCTTATGTGCATTGAAGCTTAAATCATATATAGAGACACGGGTGCCTTACTCTCAAAGAGGATGTTACCTTAGTTATATGGGATTCCTATGTCACTATCATTTGTCATCAATAGGAAACAAGGGTTAGCTTAGATGTACAACAGACGTATATCCCCACTTAAGGCACCTAGGACAGTTATTTAAATGTATCCCAATCATGCTACTATAAGGTTTGTTAATTATGTCCCAGTGTCAGGGTGTTATAATTAACTAGTTCAATGTACTCTACCACTGGTACACACAGGGCAAGCAGCAATACTAGCTTTCACGGTTAAGTATGCACCTCCAGCATTATTTAAATAAATGCAGAGCAGGAATCAAGGTTTTGATCACAGAGTATATATGTACTCTACATTGTGTGGGTTGTTATATTGTACAGTACGGGGGTATGGGTACTGTACATGTAAAACCTACCCTAGGTGTCTCTCTGCAGACAATTGAAGTTGTGATATTTTCATCCGGTTGGTAGGGTCAGGTTCGTAGTATGTTGCATTCTACCATATAGATATATTTAGCCTCATTATTCATATACAACCAATCTTGGAACAGATTTCTGGAGTGATCGCATCATTAATCTAGAAATCTTACGATGATTTATCATTTGTTGGCAAAATTTTCAGAACTATACTGTTGTTGGGACATTTTAGGGGTTTCTGACACTATCTTTTAAGTCATGATCCTCACATTTCACCAGTCTTGTGACTTTTCAGTTTGGGTACTTAAGCCTGTAGGTCTGGGGAAGATCACTACACTGTTTTCACAACTTAATATTCCTTTATCCCACGCTAAATCCATAGGGCCGGTCACTAGGCTATGTTTTTTGGGTATACAGTTAGATACTGAAGGAATGGAAGTCAGTTCACCTCAGGAGAAGCTCACCCAGGTTCAGTGTCTGATTTCCGATTTTGCTACCAGGGATTCATGTCAGAGAGTGGAGTTGCAGTCGCTCCTGGTCACCTTGAACTTTGCCATGAGGATCATCCCTCAGGGCCGTTCTTTCATATCACATCTGTTGACGCTGCTCTCTGGGAATCCTCAGGCGGAAAGCTTGGTTCATCTTGATGTATCCACAAAATTAGACCTGGACATGTGGGCTCGTTTCCTGAGGTCTTGGAACAGTCGCTCCATGTTTGTACCTTGGGTATCCAGGACGTCACCTACGGTCACCACGGATGCAGCAGTTTCTGACGGATTCGCGGCAATCTATGGTGACCACTGGTTGGCGAACGCTTGGCCTCCGGAGGTAAGTAGTTTTCCTAAGTTCAGGCTGACATCAGCCCTTTTCGAATTGATCCCCATAGTGGCAGCGGCCATGGTGTGGGGTCAGTTTCGGATAGGGAAGATAGTTAAGTTTAGGACAGACAATGAGGCAACCGCTTTTTTGGTTAACAAGGGCCGTTCTTCCTCAGCCCTCATCATGTAATTTCTTAGGAAGTTAACCTGGGTATCATTATATTACAAATTTGCCATAATTTGTGTTCCTATACCAGGTAGCTCCAATCAACAAGCTGATGCATTCTCATTTAAATTTTCAGGAATTTCATCGCCTTCACCCCACGCAGAACCTTTCCCTATGCAGTCTCCGGCAATAGAAACCATGAGAATGGAATAGATATCCACTTAAAAGGGGCACAAAAACTCATGCATCAGGCTCTATCCACAAGTACAAGGAAATGTTATGACAGAGCCTGGACATTATTTCAGAAGTTCATTCATACCTTTAGGCCAAAACATCCTCATGCAGTCAGTACCATTTTAGTCTTCATTTCATATTGCCATTATTCATTACACCTTGCCTATAATACCATTAAGTTATATGTGGTAGGTATCCAACATTTTCGGGCCATCTTAGACAGCCAGCATCAATCACTATTGGCTTGGCATCCCATCAAATTAGCCTTGGGGATTTTAAAAGTTCCCCAGCATAAGGTCACGCCTAGATTAACTATTGATGGTGGAATTTTCAGAGCCATTTGTCAGGTTCTAAACTCCAGACCTCTTTCAGTAGAAACCAACAATACCTTGTTGGCAACAATATTTTTGGCCTTTTATGGGTTCATGAGACCAGGAGAAGTCACGGTGTCTAGAGCATCTGGAAGGTTTTTAAGAATAGCAGATTTATCTCGCTCTACAGACCATTATATACTATCCTTAATTACAACCAAAACCAACCAAGTAGTTTGTCCCACTAAGGTTTATTTTTATCAGTCTCACAACGCTTGGTGCCCAGTATCCTACCTAGATGCCTAGCTAATTACCCTTTAGGGTAAACCAAGCTATAGCCCCTTAATTCCATTCTATGGGAAACTCCTTACTATGGCTATATTCATCAAATACATACGGGTCATTATCACCAGATTAGGGTTAAACCCCAGTGGGTTCTCTGGTCACTCGTTTTGGATAGGGGCTGCCATGTCAGCCTCCAGCAATAGGGTACCTATACACATCACCAAGTACATGGGACGCTGGAAATCAGCCAGTTACATGTCATACATACTATTACCAATAAGGGAGGTTAGGCAAGCTTTCAGTAAGTTGGCATTGTAATCACTCGTTAAATTCATTACGGAAATAAAGTTCTACTGTTTCACTGTTTATTATGGTTTCCTTCTTTTGTGCTCTCATCAGGCCTTATCACCGTCGGCAAAAAGCACACTGCTACCGACTTTTTGATATTCAGTTACATTTAGGTCTGACCAGAAGTTATAAGGCTATTGGTTAGCCTGGGATTGTGGGAGGACCGTGTTCCCCTTCTTATACGCAAGGCAGGGATCTCTAGGAGGAGCGTATTCATTTAGATTACCCACCCTTTGTTAAAGGTCCCATCCCTTTTTTCTTTTTTTTCTCTCAATTTTCTTTTATTAACATTCCATTTCACTTAGGCTCTCTCATCAGGCCTTATCATTGTCGGCAAAGAGCACACTGCTACCGACTGTTTAATATTCAGTTACACTTAGGTCTAACCACAAACAAAAAGTAACTACCTTTTAAAGTTCCGAGCTAGAAATACATGATATTTAAAATTATATAACCCAATTTCGTCTTAGGTGTTACTATTCCTTTAAAACATAAAATGTATGGCCTAAATAAAATCAAATAATGTACAGTGTCTTATCTGACCCTTTTTCTATCATTTGCATAACTGCAATAGTCAGCATTTTATTGATCAGTGGACCTTCCAGGTCCAAGTATTTAGCTTTCTTAAGACACCACTGATGCAAAAATTAGGGGTGCACATTTCATGATTAATCTTATTTTTAAGCTGAGTAATGTTTTCTTTTTAAAGGGAATGTTGTAAAGCCTTAATGTTTCTTTAAAAATATATTAGAAAACACAGTATATTAAAGGGCCACTGCTTACTTTTTATCATAGCCCTAAACTAACTTGCCTTGCAGATAACTGAATATATAAGTCCTTTTCAAGTAGCCCGGACAAGTGACCTTTCCTTAAGGACTGCTTTGATCCTTGTAGGCACGCCGGCACACATGACCAATGACTTGTACTGGTGCGCTGAATGGGGGTGTGATACAGACTGCTCCGGTCTTGGAGCAGTCAATTTCAGACCCTGCTAGTGTTTACAGCAATCCTGCAGGAGTTCTGTAAGCACAAAATATGTGACCTGCCAGGACAGTCATGGTCCTTCAGGGAAAAAAAAGTGACAGTCCTGCTATGTCACTGGTCATTAAAGGGTTAATCCCAGTTTCTTTCTACAGTAATTGAGATGTGCTGTTTGCTTTAACCCTTGAATATACTAAGAAGAATTTGAGCAATTCAGGAACAAACCAACTGCACTGTAGGAGATAAATAAAAATTACCCAAATCCCATTAACTTAAATGGGGTTTTTAACCCTTTGAATGCCAGAGGGGTACACAACATGCTGCGTCCCCCGCTGGAACTAAACAGGGCTTTGCCCCACTGAATGCTAGAGATGTCTTCAAAAATCTACCATTCAAGGGGGTTAACCCTTTGAGGTATCCAACGCAAATGTTATTTTTCATCTATAGTGCGTTTGGTTTACTCCATAATTGCTTTTCTTTTCCTTTGTGAAAACTGTCATTAAAATGTTATCAGTATATTATATTGACATCTGTTTTTCATTTCTTTACTCTACAAAGTTTTTTTTTACTGCTTTGCATTTTCAACAAAGTTTATTACATGTCCCCTACATCTAAAATGTATTACCTCCAGGTGAAGGCCCACCTGAGTGCAGGCAAAGTATCTGTGAGATTTCAGCACTCAGCCTACTTCTAGTCTCTCACTGTACCATCCTCAACACATCCCCTGAAAACTAGCTGATATAGTAGGTTATGCTTGGAGGAGCAAGACAAACTGGAATTCATGTTACATTTATGGAGAAAGGATATTGTGGTTTAGCATGTTAATCGTCCTCACTCAGAAAATGTTCCTAAGTAAGTGAAGCTGTAGTGAGCAGTAGCCTGGGCTTAATAGCAAGTGATAAATATTAGCACGGCTTTATCTCACAGATTCCTAATGAAATGTAATGGAAAATCTGGACAACAGTGAAGTTATCACCTGCAACAGAATCAAGTCCATTCTGTGTGTCATTCCAATTGATTTTGAGACTAGGCATGATTCTGTAAATGTAATCTGTTTAGCATGTAAACTAATATTTCTTATTGTGTAAAATACATTCACTGTGTTTATTACATAAACATTCCCATTAGGCTAGATGTTATTTGCTACCTAGGGCGCAAATGGTTTACCCCAGAACCAATCCACTTTCTTTATGCATATGGTCCAGAGTCTATAACAGGGCTATTTAAATGGTGGATGGTGAGCAGAATCGGGCCATGACCAATGTTTTATTTCCTTTGATTTGGTCCTTCAGTATATTAAACATAAAAAAAGCAAGACAGCACTGGTGTTATGTATAAACATGGTTGTAGGACAACCTTAACAAAACTTCATTAGTAAAAAGATTTTCTGATGTGCAGTAAGAAGGAGAGTTTATATTAGGTGGATTGTCAAATGGCTGGCAATGAAAATACTTAGATTGTAACTGATTCTTTGGCTTGTTAGGAGTTAATTTACGGGTGACATGAAAACAGAATTTATTAAAGTAGAATTTTTATGGAATAGCTGCTGCTAGAAATAACTTGTAATGCTTGATAGGTACAAGGACATTTAGAAAACAAACATTATTTATTTGGTTTTCAGTATATAGGTAGATATATATGCCTGGTCCTGTAACCATCTGAGTACTACATTGGTACTCAAAGAGTTAAAAAATGTATCATGGTAATTTGTTTTATTTTGTAAATTCTTATTTTGCAAATTATAAAAAATATTGTGTTAATAAAGTACTGTGTGTGTCTTATGCAGACAGCATAAGTTAGGTAATTCAGAAGCAAATCGAGTACAGAGTCTTTCAAATATGATGTGACATGCAGTTTTCCAGATAGGCAGGGCCTGGTCTGGGGTGTTTGGAAGATTTACTCCATGGAAAGAATTACCTCTCTTCTCTCCAAGTCCAAGACTTGATTCTCACAGAACTGGGAGCCTTGGCTCCTCTACTGTTGCCCAAACTTGGCTTCCGACTGAAACTTTGGGTCCCAGCTCAGGCCATGACCTTCACCTTGTCCTAAGCTGCTCTTCCTAGCTTTCCTCTCCTTTCATCTTTTCTCCTTTTCTTGTCTCTCCTCTGAAATGGGGATTCTTTGTTTCCTATTCCCCACCTCTTTTTTTTTTCTTTCTCCCACACTCCCACTAGTTTTTCCCACCCGAATAGCCTCAGTCCCCTCAGCCTGTAGCTTTAACATTGACTCCTACCTCCTGATGCTCTGTAATTTGGGTCAAGGCAGCTGAATTCCCCCTCGTGTACCTCTTTAGTTAAACAATGGAAGCCCTTTACAGTTAGTATGATACTTTATGCTGTATCTTGTATCCTTGACAAAATTGTCCCATTACTGGTGCATGTTGTTACCTTATCTATTATGTGTGTATCAGTATGATGGGTGTGCACTTTCTACAATGAGACCTGTTTGACGGCTGCTTTTTTCATTTCTCAGTGCTCTGATATTTGCTCATGTCTCCATCACCCTGGTGACCACAGACTAGCTTTGGAAAAGTCCCAACCATAAAAGTCATCATAATGAGAAACAATTAATTATGTACTATTTAAGGAGTATTTTATACTCTGAAGTTAAGAACCCACCCAAAATTGTCAGATCCACTTACTCAGCACACAGGCACTGTCTTGTTCCTCGGCAAAACACTCCCATAATTATTTTTATTATTATATCCTTAGGCTGGTTTCTATAGCTCATGCTAGTGTAGTTAGCAAATTTACATCTATGAAAGTGGCCAGATGTACACAGTCTAGCAGCCAGGTTATGGAGGGGGTGGGCATGGTCATTAATATTCTCTGTACTCTCATAAATAAAGCAGTTGCATTCTCTTTCTAGTAAATCCAATCTTGAAGACCATAATTGAGCAAGATGTTTTCATTCTGGTCAAACACAGGTGATTTACTTCTATGTAGCATATGATTAGCTAGACAAAGACAAGGATCCTCCAGGGTGAAGGTAGGTGAACCAACCAGTGGACCTGAGGTCCGGATCCTGGCCAGCAACAGAGAGCTGCTTGAGTGCAGAGGTTATATAGGGGACTGCAGTAAATACTGGTGGAGGAAACAGAAAGTTATTTACTGTTAAGAGTTGAAACTTGAGCAGAAACCATAGGTATGCTGAGTCATTGACAAAAGACTTGTGTCACGCTCCTTCTGGTTACTCCTCCTACCTCTATCTTCTATTGGCCGCTGTTACCTTTATCTACCTGGTTCAGCCTCCAGCATTTGCTCGATTTTTGCTCCAAGTTCCTGAGAGTCCTTGCCCTAGCTTTCCTAGTTTCTGAATCTCCTTGTACTGACCTTTTGGCTTGTTTCCTGACCTTGTCTTCAGTCTCCTGTATCCTGCGACTATTTGATTACGAATCTCAACCCAGCTTCCCTCTTGACTACGGCTCCATCTCATCCCCAGGTACCTTCATCTCTTGTCTGGCTCCGACCTTGGCTTTTCCTTTGACCACTCTTCATTGATTCTGCGACTCCTTTCCTGCTGCTCTGCTACGCAATGTGTGTCCCTCCAGCTGTTGTCTGCTTGACTCCCTTTACTTGTAGGACATTCGAATTTGACTTGTTTCCTGTCTTCTGCTGTGCAACGAGTGTCCCTCCAGCCGTCGCCTTTCCCAACCTCCTGCTGTTTCTGGGCACTCATACTATTGTTTGTTCGACTTCCACATCTAAGGCCTTCCGACCTAGTCGAGGGTGTTGTTGTGTGTGCTCCCAGCGACTGCCCCGGCTAGTTGAGGGTGTGGATGATTGACAGCCTATGACGCCCTGCCTATCAGGATTACAGTTTGGGGATTTGGTTCTCTGATATCTATTAGCAGGACTAGGACTGTTTGCTTGTCTTCTTTATCGGTGTGTTTCCCTGTCGGCTCTCTCCTCCCCTTTGTTTCCCATTGGTTCACTTCCCTTTTTATTCTTCTTCTGCCTGCCCAGTTATTCAAGCTAGTTACCTGGCATTTTTGTGGCTTTGGCTTTGTTTTTAGGTTTTTAGAACTCCTGGCTTGTTACTCGCTACGTCTTTGCCTTACCTCCGTTATTGAATCCGCTCCTGTTGACCTCGGCTTGTTTCTGACTTTGGCTTGGCCCCTCCTTATCAAAATATCCACTCCCGGTGACTATTGGCTTTCTGACTATTCTACTCTCTCACAAGAAGGGAAGTTGTGTTTCCCTTCATTTTTCATGGGTTAAGTGTGAGCGCGGGCATTGTGCCCGTCTGTTAGGCCTTAGTATCTCCGAGGTGGACGCCTCTGCACTTTTCCCAGTCCCTGGTGGATTAGTGATGGAGCGTTCTCTGATTGTTGTCTCTGCAGCCTTCTTATTGTTGCGTTCTTACCCCGCCTGCTGCATTCGGTCCTCTAGCACCCAGTCTCAGCACTGTGGGTTTCTATTGAGGTAAGGCTGTGTAGTTTTACCAACTAGCTTAGAGTATTTGGAGGATTTCTGCTCTAGCAGCTGCTACCTCTTTATTTGAGTAGCGTTCTACCCTTATTTCTGAGGCCAGTCCTGTTTCTTCTTGCCAGTAGTATTTAGCAGCTTCATCCGCTTATTTTCCTGGGTAGCTTTCTACCCTTCTGTTGGGGGGGGGTTTGTCTTGTTGCTTTGGTGGTATATTGGTCCCCGTTCATTTCTGCTGGTAGCATTTCTACCTATCTCGGATACCCCTATCCTGCATTAGCCCATTGCTGGGACTGTTGCCTGAAACAGTCTTGCCCTGCATCAGCCCATCGCTGGGGCTATTGCCTGAAACAGTCTTGCCCCGCATCAGCCCATCACTGGGGCTATTGCTTGAAGCAGTCTTGCCCCGCATCAGCCCATTGCTGGGGCTATTGCCTGAAGCAGTCTTGCCCTGCTGTAGCCTATCTTCAGGGCTAGTATGTGCAGCCATATCCTGAATTAGCCCATCACTGGGGCTATTGCCTGAAGCAGTCTTGCCCTGCATCAGGCCATTACTAGGGCTATTGTGTGAAGCAGTCTTACCCTGCGGTTGTTTTTCTTTGAGGCTAAGTGTCTGCAGTCTTGTTCTGCTAAGTCGTTCCTAGTGGCTTCATTGTCCTTTTGATACACCCCCTGCATTAGCCCACCACTGGAGCTATTGCTAGTAGCAGTCATGCCCTGCTGCTGCCCATTCTTGGGCCGATTGTCCCTGTTATTATCAGGATTGTCCTGGTACCTATATGGAGTCTATCAGATCTGCACCGAGGGTCCCTCCTAGTCTCCAGTTCAGCTCTAATCCAGTCCCCCCTACTTTTATCCTGGTCAGAGTTCTGGCTAAACCGGAATCGGACATCTGACTTCTCGGCCAGCACCTTTAACTCGGCTTTGGCCACAGCAAGAAAGTAGGGGAACTGTCTCCGCTCACAAGCACTGCTCTCTAGCATCGATCTCAAGCATCTGAGAGCTGAAATAGGAGAAGACAGGTGACACTGCCTCCCGCCTGTCCAGCTAGTCGAGGGTGTCGTAGTTGAATCCTTATGACTGACGCCTCCAAGATACTGACTAGTTGAGGGCAGTGGTAGTCGAAGATTCAACAACTAAGTCTGTTCGAGGTCGATGGTTCATTCCCTGTCCTGGTTTGTTCAATTCTGTTTGACTCTCTTCGAATCCGGCTTCATCTCCTGAGTTCTCTGTGCTCCTGCTGTGATATCCCTTCACACTAAGTTTCTTTCAGAGTTTGACAACCGGGCACTGAGAAGAGAGTAGCAGAGATCTGAAAAGGGATATACAGAAATCCAGGTAAAATAGTTCATTTTAGCTGGACAGGTAGGGAGCTGTTGTGCATTGCAGATCTACACAGTTGGGACTGCAATACTACAGATTTCCACAAATTGAATAGGTTAACTCTGCTGTAGAGGAGTAACCAAAGATAAGCGACTTGAGAACAAATATGAACACAGAGTATAGTTTGGGTAAGAAAGACAATTAAGTCAATCAGGAGAACAGACACAGTCACTTGTTGGACTATTTATATGAAGGTATCCAAAGGGTTAAAACAGAGAACCACTCAGGTTGGATTTCTTCACTTAAATAGGTAATTGACAATAAAATAATTCGAGAACTTTATCTTTAATATGTACTGACACGCTACTTCACAGTAACAAATTGATCACAAGAATCAATCCTTCATATTTGTGCAAAAAAATATATATTTTATTAAAATACAATATACTGTATATATATATATATATATATATATATATATATATATATAACAAGTATCAGTAACAATGAAATATATAAGTGATTAGCAATTATAATAGGTACATAGAAAATCAAACCACACTTATTACCATAAGGATTACCAGCGGTGCAAGGGTTAACCACACATAGGTATATTCAGAGGTATAATAACAATAATTGCATTCAGTAGCATAGAACAGGTTAATTGATTCTTACAATTAATATAATACAGTTGGCCGCAGTGTCTCTTAATACCTCTGCCCCAGAAATTGTATAGACTATGCCAATTATGATGCAAGGGGTATTGTGAGATGAATTAAATAATTCCTCTAACAATTCCTTGTATCATATATCAATAATAACTGGAATAGAATCCCAGATTTGAATCACTATAATTTAATTATATACTGAATTCAATATTGCTTACCTCTGGATAAAATATATAAATTGCAATTAATATAGTCATTCAAAGTTTATACAAATAATCTACCAGAATTAATCCAGTAACATATGTCTAGTAATGCAACATACATCATAATTTTGACTACAGCAACATATATAAAACCTATAGGCACTCCAAGGGTTAATCCACTCGTTTAAAAGAGATGCCACACCCAGAAGTTATTTTGTCTATTAGAGTGAATACCTCCAATTTACAAAATATAAGCCTAGTACCCTCCCAAAGAACTTTAGAATGCACACCACAAATAAATAGACAAACAGCAGTTAGAGAGTTAATAAATGAATTCCAAGAATTCCCTTGATTAAATATCAGCTATTATAATTTTACCAGAAACACAATATTCTAGACATACCAAAATTATATTAACCAATATACACAAGGATAAATATATCTCACTGCTATCTCTATTTTAGGATCCTTCTGGTAATTTATAACAATAAACTAATTAATTAATTCTGTGTAATTTCTTAATGACTATGCTAAATATAGCTTATTATAATATTTTCAATAAAACTGGCCAGGCTTCTATGGGCAAATATATATATATATATATATATATATATATATATATATATATATAATTTTCCTCAAATATCGAGGAAATATACTTATTTTGAAATTATGCAGAATTAGAATAAATAAAATATAATTACAGGAACTACTGGCAGCAGAAGCAAGCATGTAGTCTCAACTGGTAAGGCTGACAAAGTTAAATAGATTGTAAAGATACATAACATCACCAGATCCTGTTTCAGCTCCATACTCTGCAGATGTGTGACATAAGTAGCCAGTACCTTCTCCTGATGATCATGACAACACTGGAATATAGACTTTTCTCTGGGTCCAGGATGATGATGGACAATTATAGTGTTGTCACAGGCACCCAGGAATGCTCAGAACTCAGTACGGTAATGTAATGCAAAATATTTATTAGAATAAATCACAGCAATAAATATGTAGTCAGGGCTCAAAATTTCAAGTCCTGAGCTACTAGCCAGGCCTGAAAAGTTACTCGCCACCAGTTTCCACGCCTAGCCCCACCCATATCCCCGCCTCTAACCACACCCATATCCCGCCTTTAACCCCACCCATCTCAAGTTCTCTTTCATGATACGACACTGTTGTTCTGTGTTATTCAGCATATCAACTGAATGCAAGAGATCTCTTGCAGATTGCTGTACAATGCATTCGTTACTTCACCAACATCCAATCTGTTAAAATAAATGCAAATTAAAAAAAACAATTTGCATATATAACATTAACCTTTTGAGTGCCAGAGGGTGTGCAACACATTGCATACCCATCTGGCATTGAAAGAGTTAAAGCAAGAACAGATTTTCTTATATGACGAGGCTTGTTGAATAATCCATATGTTTGGATCTATTCCAAAACAAAATATTTAAAGACACATGACGTGTGTGGATTTTGGAGTATGCTGTGCACTCCAAACTTCCTGCAATGCCTGGATCCCAATACCAATACATTGATCTAGCATTACTAGTTAGCTATCTGCATTTCAGTCAGAAATACACCAGCAAGTACAAATAAATAGACGATCAAGATATGCAAACATGTGTCTCTCATGTTGATGTTGGAGTACAACTCCAATAATTATAGCAGGGATACTTCAAGTTGCTTTGAAGAGCGCCTGGAAAGCCAGCGTTTGCTAAGGCCTGCGATAGGACGTCCGCATCTTCTCTAACAAGATGAGGTCGCAGGACTCACAGTGCCATCTGCTGGTCAGATAAGAAGCAAAAACACAAAGAGAAAAAACAAAAGGCAGCATAACACGAAAACAGGACACAATCAGCTCAGCATCCTGACACATCCCGAATATTGGGGCCCCAATCGATGTGTAGCCCCAGCAAGGCTGCTGATAGACACAGATTCGTTGTTTCTAGAACAGAGGTTCTCAACCCATGCCCTCAGTGACCACTAACAGACCAGGACTTAGGAATTTCCCTGCTAGAACACAGGTGTGGTGATCAGAGGCTCAGTCGTATTGATTAACTCACCTGTGCTCTTACAAGGAAATCATCAAATCCTGGCCTGTTAATAGCCACTGAGGGCACGGGTTGAGAACCACTGCTCTAGACCACCTCCACACACAGTCCATGCTATTATTGTCCACCTCCACGGTGTACGCATTGTTCTCCTCCACATTCCCCCCCCCCATTGTCCATCTCCACATTGGCCCCCAATTTTCCATCTTCCATCTCAACATTGGCCCCTCACTGTCCATCTCCAGACTGGCCACTTCCACATTGCCCATCTCCACATTGGCCACTTCCACATCTCCACATTGGCCCCCCGTCCATTTCCACATTGGACCCCACTGTCCATTTTCACACTGGCCCCCCACTGTCCATTTCCACACTGTCCCCCACTGTCCATTTCTACACTGACCCCCACTGTCCATTTCCACACTGGCCTCCCACTGTCCATCTCCACATTGACCACTTCCACATTGCCCATCTCCACATTGGCCCCCCACTGTCCATCTCCACTGTCTCAAACTGTCCATCTCCTCACACTGACCCCCACTGTCCATCTCCTCAAACTGGCCCCCAATGTCCATCTCCACACTGACCAGACTACTTCCACATTGTCTCCATATTATTGAGTCTCTATTGTCCACCCGCATATTATTCACCTTCACACATTGTCCACCACAGTACCCACCTCCACATGCAGCGGCTGTACTGCTGAGTTGTGCTTCTGGCTCAAGATGCTTCAGGCACCTCTGCCACAGGCCATTGTTTCCATCACACACAGCAGCATGATGACATCCTGCGCATGGAGCGCTGCGCACGCACGCTCCGTTTTGAAATAGCTTCACTTCATTGAAGGTGCCAATACACTCAATAAATAGAAGCTTACTGTCAGTGCTATGGCGGGCACACGGGGGGGGCATGCATTCTCGTGTCCCAGCCCCACAATGCTACCAGAGCATAAATCAGCGCTCCCTCGTAAATGGGGAAAAAAAATTCTCAAAAAAAAAATTCCCTCCACTGTGGCACCCTTATGTTAGCGCTGGCCCTGTGCCTCTGTGTGTGTCATTCATTGAAACGAAAGCTGCCGATAAAACAAATGCATATTAACCCTTTTGGCACAGAAAGGGTTAATATGCATTTGTTTTATAGGGCAGCTTTACTTTCAATGAATGACACATCACGGCAAATAATGTTGATTCTGCAGGCTTGGACTGAATGCTGTGGAGTTGTCAAACTTCTTTCACGATAGGCCTGCCCTACATCACGCCTGCTTTCCGCCTAACCCTTTGACTGCCAGAGTGGTATGGAATGCATTGCAAAGCAATGCATTCCGTACCACTCTGGCGCTCAAAGAGTTAACCCCTCCCCCACCACCAACATCCATCAATTATGTCTGGCATTGTGTCTAACTCCCAAAACATTACCTATTTCTTTATCATCCCTCCTCGTGCTCTCACCTCTCTCTGATCACCAGCTGTCCCTCTCCATCAACTTCCTGCTCTGGTTCGGACTCTAACTAAGGTACCCGCAGCTTAAGAGTAGCCTGCTCCGGACATAGGACAAGTGTCACACACCGCACAGACAGCCAATAGGTGGCGCCGGCCTTGCATACAGGGCTTCAATTTCCACTCGCCCTAGTTACTAGTTGGCGACACTACTACCAGAAATAGTAGGCCTCTCGCTAGACCACAATGCTGGAGACTGGGCCGAAGCCCCTGTGAGTCTCAGCAGGAAACAGGAATGCCAGCTCTTGATCCGTCGACTGGAACACTGGAACAGGCGACCACTGTGAACACTGGCTCAATAATCTTGATCCGATGAACAGGAACACAAGGACTGCTGGACTGGAGAACTGACCCACACCTGCAATCACCGCTAAGAGACCCTGTGACTAACGCCTGCAGTCACTATATTGAGACCCTGTGACTCACACCTGCAGTCACCAATCAGACTCTCTGTCCTCAACAGTGGTCTGTCTTAGGCCAATACCACAAATTGATCACAGTAAGGGGTACTCGTGATCACTGGGACATACACAGAGAGGGTTCTCATGTTTAGCTGAGTCATACACAGAGAGAGGGTTCTCGTACATATCTGGGTCATACACAGAGAGGGTTCTCTTACTTAGCCGGGTCATACACAGTGCAGGTTCTCATAAATAGCCAGGTCATACACAGAGTGGATTTTCGTAGATAGCCAGGTCACACACAGAGCCCAAGTACTTCACCTAAGAACAACAACGCAAAGGGCATCTGAGTCAGGCCTCAGTCTGCCTTTTAAACCCCTTCACAGGAAGTAGGAGGAGCAGCTCAGAGGGAGGAAGTAGGTAGGAGGAGACTACAGTAAGCAAACAGATAAAACAGAGGCCTGCAGCCTGCTTGAAGCCTCGCGCCTTTAATCATGCTGGAGTCAAGGTAAGCTGTGACAGTACCCCCCCTCAAAGGCCCCCCCTCCGCAGAGCCGGCCGGGGTTTATCAGGGAATCGAGCATGAAACCTGCGTACCAATACAGGAGCTTGAACATCAGCAGCTGGAATCCAGGAACGCTCCTCTGAACCATAACCATTCCAATGAATAAAGTAGTGTAGCCGCCCTCGAACCAAACGAGAGTCCAGAATGGTTTGGACCTCATATTCCTCGTGATCTGCAATTCTCACGGGAGGAGGACGAACAGGAGCTGAAGTATACCGGTTGCAGACCAAGGGTTTTAGCAGGGAAACATGAAAGACATTGTGAATGTGCATGTTGGCAGGAAGTTCCAATGCATACGCCACCGGGTTAATTTTACGCAACACCCGAAAGGGACCAATGATTAGAGGAGCCAACTTGTTACAAGGCACCTGGAGGTGCAAGTTACGGGAAGACAGCCATACTCTGTCTCCTACCTGAAATGTAGGTGCCGGCAGTCGCCTTCAATCAGCCTGCCTTTTTTGTCGCTGCACAGAAATCACGTAGGGTATGCTGTACCTGTACCCAGGAGGAACGGAGCACCCTTAAATGCTCGTCCAGAGCTGGAATTTCTTGTGCATGGAAGGTCTCGGGAAGAGCTGAGGGTTGGAACCCATAATTAACCAAGAACGGGGAATTCTTAGTGGAAGAGTTAACAGCACTATTCTGGGCAAACTCCGCCCAGGGTAACAGGGTAGCCCAGTTATCGTGATGGTCAGAGATATAGCAGCGGAGGAACTGTTCTAAGGCTTGGTTTGACCTTTCTGCTGCACCATTAGACTGCGGATGATACGCGGAGGAGAATGCCAACTGAATGCCCATTTGAGCACAGAAAATCCTCCAGAACCGGGACACAAACTGGCTTCCTCTATCGGAGACAGTGACTTTAGGAAGACCTCTCTGGCAAACACCACTGCCAACTCTTTAGCGGAAGGCAATCCTTTAAGTGGTACAAAATGAGCCATCTTTGAGAACTTGTCTACAATCAAAATGACTGTATAACTATCACGGTGCCTGTGATTGCTCGCTCTTGCTGTCAGTCAGGTGTGTGTATTCCCCATTGGCCGCCTGTTTAACGCCCGCCTAGCACTGCCTATTTAAACCAGCCTGAGGCACCCTTTGGTTGCCCTTTCGTGGTGTCTCTGTACCTGCAGTCACCTGTATAATGTATCCTTGGGCCTGTGATCTTCTATCAGTGTCAGCGTTCACCACTGTCAGAGCTGCTGCTGTTTGGTTCCTGTCCTCGTTCCAGATCCGGTGGTCTGTTGTTCCTGATCCTGCTTCTGCTCCGGTCCAAGCGTTGTTCCAGCTTCCGTTCCTGACCCGGTTGGCCGTCCTGCTGTTCCTGCGGTTGCCCTGGAGGGCAACCTGTTCCTGTACTGTATCCTGATTCACTGCGTCTGGCTGCCTGTCGCCTGGGCGACATTTTCATCTTGGGCGTTCCATTTGCTCCAGTGCGCGGTACTGGTTTACTCCATGTTACCGGTTGCTGATCCCAGTGCATAGAACTGGTTGGGCGTTCCATTTGCTCCAGTACGCGGTACTGGTTTACTCCATGTTACCGGTTGCTGATCCCAGTGCATAGAACCGGTTGGGCGTTCCATTTGCTCCAGTACGCGGTACTGGTTTACTTCGTGTTACCGGCTGCTGATCCCAGGGCATAGAACCGGTTGGGTGTTCCATTTGCTCCAGTACGCGGTACTGGTTTACTCCATGTTACCGGTTGCTGTTCCCAGTGCATAGAACCGGTTGGGCGTTCCATTTGATCCAGTTCGTGGTACTGGTTTACTCCACTTATACCAGTTGCTGATCCCAGTGCATAGAACCGGTTGGGCGTTCCATTTGATCCAGTACGCGGTACTGGTTTACTCCATGTTACCGGTTGCTGATTCCAGTGCATAGAACCGGTTGGGCGTTCCATTTGCTCCAGTACACGGTACTGGTTTACTCCATGTTACCGGTTGCTGATTCCAGTGCATAGAACTGGTTGGGCGTTCCACTTGCTCCAGTACACGGTACTGGTTTACTCCATGTTACCGGTTGCTGTTCCCAGTGCATAGAATCGGTTGGGCGTTCCATGTGATCAAGTACGCGATACTGGTTTACTCCACTTATACCGGTTGCTGATCCCAGTGCATAGTACCGGTTGGGTGTTCCATTTGTTCCAGTGCGCGGCACTGGTTTACACCATAGACCGGTTGCTGATTCCGTTACATAGAGCCGGTTGGGCGTTCCATTGCTTCAGTACGTGGTACTGGTTTACTCCATTCACCAGTCGTAGACTCTGTTGCATAGAACCGGTTGGACTATTTCACTATTCTCATATTCCTGCAGGCTGCCTTGCCCGGTATATTGGAAGGGCCGGTAGAGCCTATTTACAGTCCGTTGTAACATCTGACTGGCTGCCCTGCCCAGTATATTGGCAGGGCCGGTAGAACCTATTTACATCCTGTTGTACCATCTTACTGGCTGCCTTGCCCGGTATATTGGCAAGGCCAGTAGAGCCTATTTACATTCTGTAACATCATACTGGCTGCCTTGCCCGGTATATTGGCAAGGCCGGTAGAGCCTATACTGCCGTATCTTGCTACTACTGTTTGCACCCAGATTGTGTATTGATATATGTGTATGTACTGACCCGTGGGGTTCCCATTAAACTTTTCAATAAAGTTTGGTTTTTATCTTACTCTGTGTCTGAGAGTCATAACAAACCGTGACAATAACCCATAGAGCTCGGAAGTTCAACCATAAAATCAATCGATAAGTGTGACCACGGGTGTTCCCCATTGGCCACTGGCTGTAACAAACCCAAAGGTAATTGTCGGGGTGACTTATTTTGGGCACAAGTTGTGCAGGCTGCAGTGAAGGCAGCACAATCGGCTCTCAGACTAGGCCACCAAAAAACATGGGACAAGGACCATATCAATTGGACTCGGCCAATGTGACCAGCTACTTTAGACGCATGGTACGTCTTCAGTAACTTAATGCGCAATTGCTCTGGCACAAAGCAACGGCCTTCGGGTTTCTCAACAGGAGCAGCAGCCTGGGCAGCCAAAATCTCCTCACCCAGAAGAGAAGTGATACAAGTGCGAATTGTGGCCAGAATACGATCAGCAGGAATGATCGGAGTAGGAGGATCTTCCTCCCTAGTTGAAGAACAAAACCGGCGAGATAACGCATCTGCCTTTAGATTTTTGGAGCCAGGAAGATACGAAACCACAAAATTGAATCTAGAAAGAAACAGTGCCCAACGAGCCTGTCTTGAAGAGAGGCGTTTTACCTCAGAGAGGTATATCAGATTCTTATGATCCGTTAGGATCAGGATAGGAGACTTTGTGCCCTCTAGAAGATGTCTCCATTCTTTAAGAGCAAGGATTATCGCCAACAGTTCTCAGTCCCCAATTTGATACAATCTCTCAGCCTTGGACAGTTTTTTAGAGAGGTAGCCACAAGGATGAAGGGCCTCCCCTGGGGTAGAACGTTGCGACAATACGGCCCCTACACCAATCTCAGAGGCGTCTACTTCCAGCGTAAATGGCAGAGAGGGATCGGGATGAACCAACAACGGAGCTGCCGCAAATGCAGCTTTTAGTTTCTCGAAGGCATCAATGGCCTCTTAGGACCATAAGGTAGTGTTGGCTCCTTTACAAGTCATTTCGGTGAGAGGTTTGACAATAGAGGAAAAATTATTGATAAACTTCCGATAATAATTCGCAAATCCCAAGAACCTTTGAATTGCCTTAAGGCCCATGGGACGAGGCCATTTAAGTACAGCTGACAATTTCTGAGGATCCATGGCAAATCCAGAGGCAGAAATAATATAGTCGAGAAAGGCAACCTGGGGTTTCTGAAATTCACACTTCTCGAGCTTGCAGAAAAGCTTATTCTCACGCAACAGGCTCAGGACCTTAGTTACATCAGCTTGGTGCGTCTCCAGAGTGGGAGAATGTATAAGAATATCATTCAGATAAACCACCACACAACTCTGGAGTAGTTCTCTTAGAACATCGTTTATGAATTCTTGGAAGACAGCTGAGGCATTGCACAGGCCAAAGGGCATAACCAAATATTCATAATGACCGCTCCGGGTATTGAAAGCTGTCTTCCACTCGTGCCCTTCTTTAATTCGTACTAAATTGTACGCAGCCCTTAAGTCCAATTTCGTAAAAATCTTGGAACCTTTGACTCGGTCAAAAAGTTCAGTAATCAAGGGAATCGGATAAGCGTTTTTAACCAGCAACTTGTTTAAACCACGGAAATCGATACAAGGACGTAACTCCCCATCCTTCTTTTTGACAAAAAAGAATCCAGCACCTGCAGGGGATGTGTATTTCCGAATGATTCGCCTGACCAGCGCATCAGACACATACTCCTCCATAGCCTTGTTCTCCTCTACAGACAAAGGATAGACACGACCCCTTGGGGGTGAGGAACCAGGCAATAACTCCAAGGCACAATCGTGAGGTCTATGTGGAGGTAAGATCTCAGCCTGGCTTTCACTGAAAACGTCTACAAAGGAGGCATACTCCTCTGGGAGGAGTGGATTTGAGGCCTGTGTGGCTGTCACAGGACAAGCTAGACAAGGCTTTGTACAGCCTGGAGACCAGGATAAAACTTCACACGTGTGCCAGTCCATCCTGGGGTTGTGTCTCTGCACCCATGGAAACCCCAGGACAATGGCATGATGTGGTGAATTAATCACCTGAAACTTCAGAGTCTCAGTATGTAGGGTTCCTACTCTCAGGGTTAGTAGTGTGGTCTCATGAGTAATGTGTGCAGGTTGTAGAGGTCTACCATCAATAGCCTCTACTGCCAAAGGAGACTCGAGTGGTACCAATGGAATACATTTTCTGGCTGCAAATTCCACATCCATAAAGCAGCCTGTGGCTCCCGTGTCCAGGAACGCTGGAACTGACACAGATTTATTTGCCCAGTAAATACAGGCCCTCAGTACTGGTTTATCCGAAAAATTTACTTGGGACAGTGAAATTCCACCAATCACTTGTCCCCTTCCAGTTCTAAAGTTTGAGCGTCGCTCACGATGGACTGTACAGGATCGCAGCAGATGTCCAGATTTACCACAATAGAGACAGAGTCCCTCCCTCCTCCTAAAGGCTCTCTCCTCCCTAGACAAACGAGTGGCCCCCACCATTCTAGGGTCACCACTCTCAGAGTCAAGATCAGGAGGTAAGGGAGGCGAGGGAGGATAGGGTGGGTCAGAAACATGTGGAGGGACCTCACCAAGCTGTCTGCGTCCCTGCTCCACAACTGCCGGCCTCCCTCTGACCACAACATCAACCTGCATGGGCTCAGCATCATCCGCGACAAATCTACGAGGCGTGGGAGGCGAGGGAGGATAGGGAGGGTTGGCATAACGAGAAGACCCCTTGCCAGAGAGCCTCCGCAGATACTCTTTTAACGAGGGTCTCTCCCTTATTCTGGTATCCATCAGAATACAGAACTCAATTAACCGGTCCAACTCATTAGGAAGATCTCGTGCCGGGATCTCATCTTTCATCGTATCACAGAGCCCTTGGAAAAACACGGCCATCGGCACTTCGATATTCCAATCAACCTCAGCCACCTGAGTACGGAATTCAATAGTGTAATCCGCCACCGTGCGTACACCCAGACGGAGGGTCATCAGGTGTTTGGAAGCCGAGACCACACGGTCAGGCCTGTCAAAGACATGCTTAAAGGAGTTCACGAACTCCGTGACATTATGCACAATGGGTTTATTAGTCTCCCATAACGGGTTGGCCCATGCCAATGCCTGACCAGTGAGAAGAGAGATCAGGAAGCCCACCTTGCTGCGTTCATTTGGAAACACACATGGTACCAACTCAAAATATATTCCCGATTGATTTAGGAAACCACGGCAACCATCTGGATCCCCACCATACTGCTGTGGGAGCTGAGCGGAACCCGTTAGCCTCTTGACCGTGCCTGCATCAACTGAGGTGGGTTGAACTGGTGCCCGGGAGGGATCGGGAGGGGCCACCAGTTGTGTACAAATTTGTTCAAGGTTTGCAGTATGCTGCGAAACCATCTGTATGGCTAAAGACAACTGGTCTAGTCTTTGACTCAGTGTCTCCATCCTATCCAGGATGCTTTGGAAAACTACATTACCATCACCGTCTGAACTCATGGCCCTTGCGTATTGTCACGGGCACCCATGAATGCTCAGAACTCAGTAATGTAATGCAAAATATTTATTAGAATAAATCATAGCAATAAATATGTAGTACAACAAGCAAAGGGTTACTAGCTGACGACACTACTACCAGAAATAGTAGGCCTCTCGCTAGACCACAATGCTGGAGACTGGGCCGAAGTCCCTGTGAGTCTGAGCAGGAAACTGGAACGCCAGCTCTTGATCCGTTGACTGGAACACTGGAACAGGCGACCACTGTGAACACTGGCTCAGTAATCTTGATCCGATGAACAGGAACACAAGGACTGCTGGACTGGAGAACTGATCCAAGCCTGCAATCACCGCTAAGAGACCCTGCGACTCACGCCTGCAGTCACTATATCGAGACCCTGTGACTCACACCTGCAGGCACCAATCAGACTCTCTGTCCACAGCAGTGGTCTGTCTTAGGCCAATAGCACAAATTGATTACAGTAAGGGGTACTCGTGATCACTGGGTCATACACAGAGAGGGTTCTCGTACTTTGCTGGGTCATACACAGAGAGAGGGTTCTCGTACATATCTGGGTCATACACAGAGAGGGTTCTCTTACTTAGCCGGGTTCTCATAAATAGCCAGGTCATACACAGAGTGGGTTTTTGTAGATAGCCAAGTCACACACACAGCCCAAGTACATCACCTGAGAATAACAACACAAGGGCATCTGAGTCAGGCCTCAGTCTGCCTTTTAAACCCCTTCACAGGAAGTAGGAGGAGCAGCTCAGTGGGAGGAAGTAGGTAGGAGGAGACTACAGTAAAACAGAGGGCTGCAGCCTGCTTGAAGCCTCGCTCCTGTAATCATGCTGGAGTCAAGGTAAGCTGTGACAAGTGTCTAGTTTTGGAAACATTGGACCAACAGTGAAGAATGGCTGATTCCTAGCATGTCCTGTAGATGGTAGCAAGAGTTTTCTGGTAGACTTTTCTGAACCATGTGGTGACAACCAGTAGTTCCCAGGGAGTTAGTTTGTGCAAGAAGCAGAAGTCGTGGTACAAAAAGCTGAGATGAATAGAGGTTCAAGGCCAGGGCAGGATGAGTTCACTCATAATGGTTGTCCAAACGAACGTTCAGGGCAAGCAGATGACAAACATAATTTGAAGATCAAAGCCAAGGTTGACACCAGAGAAAGCAGCAATCAAGAAATGATGATCTTTCGACAAGGCAGAGGACTATGAACAGGCAGCAGACTAAGCAGTGGTCTTTGGACAAGGCAGAAGTCTTTTGTCAGGCAGCAGATAGAGCAGTAGTCATTGACAACAGCAGAAGCCTTTGGACAGGCAGCAGACAGAAAAAAAATCTTTGGACAAGGCAAAGGCCTTCTGGCATGCAATAGACAGACTGGTGGTCTTTGGACAAGATTCAGGTCATTCACAAGCAGCAAAGTGGTGGTCATTGGATAAAAGTGAGGTCATAAGCAGTCAGCAAAGCTGTGCTGTTTAACAATGCCTTACTATGACACCCACATGACCAAACATTAAGGTTTCAGAATCTTCATTTTTATGGTGTGACCTTTGTACTTTTATTAGGGTAGGATATATGGTTAATCCCTTTTTTGTAGGTGAGGGTTGTTTTTAATGCAACATTGCTTGGTTTTAGTGGCGGGGTCTCGTGATCTTCAGATTTTCTGTCCATTTTAATGTAAGTGGGGTGGGAGGCTATTATTAGGAGATGTTATTTCTCATTTAAATGGTTAACAAGATCAGGTGGTAACCTTACAGGCAGCACAGGGGTTAACTCCTATCTTGCACCAGATTCATTTAGTCAAAATAAAAAACAAAAGACAGAAAACCTCTTTGCATGTGTCACAGACATCATTTCAGATTTAAAAATAAAGTAAACCATTTCCTGTGTTGTTTTACTCAGTGGAAACTTGAGTCTTGCCATGACTTCTGCATGAATAGTTCTCTTCCTCTGTTTACATTTGAGACCATTCGTCCTCAAGGGAGCTCAGTTCATTGCTCAAATTGCAGGCATCCACATATCAGCTTTACAGATGTTCCACTGCACTCTATCTAGAAATGTTCTGCAATTACACTCCTCTGCTGCTGAGGAGAAATGAAGCAGGCATCTACCTATATAACTTAAATTACAGTCCAGGGAAATAAGGAAGATAAACCATACATAATACACTGATATACTGCTCTTCTGCTCAGTAAATGTAGAGAATTAACCTACATACTGTTGTAATAAATGAATATCAGGTACTAAGGCAGATAATCCCTAAAGGAGATCGTAACCCCTTAGATGCTATAGATGTTTGCATTGCAATGGGGACATTTCTGGCATCCAAGGGGTTAAAATATACACTAATATAAAATCGAACATTATATTACAGAACCTACTGAAAATGTGCAGAGAAGTATTTGCAGCTTCATTGTCTTTGAGCAGTACTAATGTTCCTTAAACAATGCAATATTTTTTAATAAGATATATGTTTTCATCATACAAAGTTTCTGGTACAAAATTACTTTTGTTATCAGATATGACCATACCTGGGAATTTTGAAAAATAGCTCGCCCTGAGATTAAAAAAAGCAAAAAAACAACTCCATCCTTATTCTTGTTAATATAATAGGCAAGCATGGGAACATAGTGGAATCAGTAGCCCTGGAATTGTACTTACTCTTTGAGTTAGGAGGCGCTAGATTTATGCACTTGACTACCAAGGTGGTATCTAACACATTGGACACCCCCTGGCACTTAGAGTTGAGAGTGTAGCTTAAATTGCGTGGGTGAAAAATATGTAAAGTAGAGGAACTGAATGTGTGGAGCAGGAATGTAACTGAACAGGAAGTGGATATTAAAACCAGTCACCGTTGATATTTGTTTTGCACTGTGCTTATAAAGAGAAATCGATATAGTTTATTCAAAAGTGAGAAGACATGAAAACTTGCTCCTTCTAACATGTCCGGGACTTACCTGCCTCCTGGATGCTCTCTCAGACCTGTTGCCATGATCTCTTTACACCTGCCATACTCCATGCATATTCATAGTAATTACTAGTTAGCATTCATGAACATCTTGTATTTGATTCCTGTTATGTTGCTAGGTTGATTTGCCACTCTCTCTTGCCTCCTTCCTACCACCAACCCCCACCCTTTGACCCCTGCCTTTATCCTGCTTGTTCCTTGTTATCCAATTATTCAGTTCGTTGATTGACTTTGATATCTAGCCTCAATGTCTCACCTGTGCTCTCCAGGGACTGGTTCAGGTTGACCCTCAGGTCAGACTGCTATTATTTGACTGCTCTGTAGTCAAAACCTGTTCATTTATGTGTCTATGGTTTATGATTTCCATCTTCATACACTATCTAGTCTCCTCTAACAGCTGATACTGGGAACACTTTTTCCATTTGATTGAATTCCATTTGATCAGAGTTTGGTCAGCAGAGTGCTCCAGCTACAATATCCAGGGGTAAGCCCTAGTGGCTTTCCTGCTGCCCTGCACCTCATGACAGGCAAGTATCACAATGTTGATCTTATAAAAAGAAAGGTACCAGGTAATCTCATTCTGCAGCAGAGTAATTCCCTATTTGTGGTATGCAACGGGGTGTTGCACTGCTGGTCTTACGTAATACCAAGTGAAAAAGGATACCTGGTTATCGACAAATCATGACCTGGCTTAAAATCAAGAGATACCAGCACTCAGCAGGAGAGAGGGTTTTAATGGTTTATTTAAATTAACTTGCCGCAATATAGTGGGGTGATAAAAATCAAGTCAAATTACACTATCACAAATAAGTGGAGTGGGGAAAGAAACAGTAATGTGTTTTGAGCCTAAATACTTCAGGGTGTACAAATGAGTGTACTGAGCATTGGCACCTGCTAATATATCTTAAGCAACAAATAGAGAGACGTAGTTATCATAAAGGGATGTATAAATGTGGTCAAAATGTTATAATCATGTCAAATTTGGGAAAGAATTTAAAAGGCATCAAACCCAGAAAATAAATGTCATGAGAAATATTATGAATTGCAACAGATCAGGGGTGAGTTATCTGATATCTTTCCATTGTGGAGCACAATATGTTTGGCTGACTTTGTGTCCAATGATTGCAAGAATGAAGATACAGTTGAATGATGTTGCAGTTTGTGAGAAAAAATGCGTTTTTACTTGCACAACACTTTATTGAACTTCATGATGCTTATTTAGATATTTTTCATTATCTGGTGATCGAACATGTCAAGATTTTGAGACCCTTCTCAGAAAGGGAGAAGCATTTTGGATGTTTAAATTGGACACAAGATCCCCAAAAGGTGGAAATCAAGAAAGGTATATGTCTTTTTTCGTGGACTCTAGAAAATACAACTTTTGGGACACTACCTGTTTCTGCTGCTATACAAGAACATTATTTTGCTGCTTTTGTAAGAGATTTTACTGCTGTCATGTTAATGCTTAGATCGGTCTTCCATTTTGATTTGGATTTATGTTTGTTCTATACATTTTCATGGATTATCTTAGTGTTGAGTAATTTATTAATAATTATCTTACTCTTTAGCACCTTGCACTTGAACATATTGAATCCAAATACTTGGTGTTTATTTATTTGAATTCTGAGCATTGCCACTAAAATGTTAAATCATGTTTAATTAAAATATATATATGTGTGACGGGACAGTCAGTATGATGAATGTGTTATAGTTGGAGCCTCAGGGATCAGAAGGATGCATGGTGTGTCAGCGATGCACTGCAACCCCCCTCCAGCCTGTGGGTCAGCCATGTTCTCTCCTTATTGGTTTTCAGGGCTTTAACCCCTTAAGGACTCATGACGGTCCTGGACCATCATGGGTTGTTATACTCTTAAGGACCCATGACGGTCCTGGACCTCCATGGAATTCCGGGCTGCACGCCATTCAGGGAGTCTGGAATCGGATTCCAAAAAAAAAAAAATTGTCCCTGGTCCTTAAGTGACCACACCGTGCATGGCCGGTCCTTAAGGGGTTAATTGTGTTTAAATCACTTTGATATTCCTATATTTTCAGCACTGTCACCTTCATCTTCATGTAATGATGACACTTACTTTTGATTGTCATCTTACTAAATATCAGTGGGTGTCAATGTGCCCAGTTGTACACTCTGATGAAGTGTCTATTGTAGGCATAAATCTCGCCAGTATTTCTTTACCACTCCACTTATTTGATGTCACTTTACTTGAGTTTTATCACCCACTGTATTGCTGCAAGTTATGGTACTCTAAATAAACCATTAAATAGATAATTCTTGCTGAGTGCCACCTTTTCTTGTTTGTATGCTGTTTGCAGAGACAGATACTTGTCTGGAGTGCACCAGCTGACTGTGGTGATGTAGAATGTGAGAAGCAAGTCCAGGGAGGAAGTTGTGTGGTGATCTGTTGCTTGAACTGGATGAAAATCACCCTGTATTGTAGTATGTTTCACAATAACAATGTTTATCTCTCCTCTGGTCTTATCATCCCAGTGCTGGACACCAGATTTATTGGTCAGTGTGTCTATTGCTTCTCTGGTCTGTGGGTCTGTCTGTTGTCTGTTCTAGTAGCATGGCACACCTTTATACCACTCTTGTGAGTTTTTTACTACACTGAATCCTGTCTTGGATTCCAGAAACCCAAGTCAAAAGTTGATTTAAAGTGTGAATGAATTGAGCACGTTTAGCTGTTTCTGCCTATGACTAGACATATCTGGCCACTACTGATAATGTCTGATCATTAGAATCTGCATGTTCATTAAACTTTTGACAGTGCGCCAGAAGATATCTCTTTTACTTGTAAACTTTGCATGAACAGTGAATTTTATGGAAGGAAGGACATGAATATACTATTTAGTAATATGTACATAACACAAGATTGTCAGGGTCAGACAAAACATGTCAACTCTCAATGCTCAAGTTAAGCTCAAGAATGTTGTTTTCAAGTTAACCCTTTGTCTTGAAAAATGAAGTATGTTTTAAAGTAGAATTGTCATTTGGCAAAAAACAGGTAATTTTAGAAGAACTTTCAAAATCACCTATATTTATGTTTGTCATTTTAAATTTAAAACAATAGTTTTTAAGATTTATTTATTTGATAGTTTATGCAAATTAGACATTCCTGCCATATACTAACATTCTACACCTCTCCCTATCCCATCCTCCACTACCTAGTAATTTGCATAAAATGACCAAAAAAGCTGCATATCTCAAACTATTGTTGAAAATGAAACATGGCTATACATATAGATGACTATGAAGGCTCTGACTATGTTATAAATTGATAGTTCACTATGAGCAGAAATACTATACAATGCATGTAACATATGGCGCGATGCAGGAAATGTGCGCAATTGCTATTTGCCGTGTGAAAACCACTAGGGAATAGGTTTGCGCATGATTTTGTTGAATTGCGCATGAAAATTCAAGATTAGCAAGCGGCTGCGTATATTTATTTTTTGTGGGCGTGGCTAAGATTAACGAATCTGTGTGAGTGGAATAGCGAATGCGCCTAATGCAAGAACTGCTATTGCGAATGAATTTATACGTCTGTGTACTGTTGTCGTAAAATGAATTTTTTTATGCACAATTCAAGAAGTGTTCGGTATTTACCTTCCTGGATTAGAACACGCGCAAAATCTATCTGCGCACAAAAATGCCTTTATCTAATGCGAACATTTCTTGCATCGCGCCAGTAGTTTTGTCTTCTGTTATCTACTTCAAGACATAAAAACACTGGGATGATGATGTAAGAAAATGGGTGTAATTTTTGCAGTAAACCAAGTGCATTAGAGGGAACAAATAAACATTCCCACTGATTTACATGGATCTTTTAATAGCCCAAATGCTAGAAAGGTCTTCAAAGTGTTTGGTGATACATACTGACCCTGTAAATGAATGATGGTTCTTCAGTACTTTGAGTCAAAGGTGGTTAAATGGTTGAATAACATTTTACTTTGCAATGGTAAATGTTTCAGAGAAACTCAGCTGATCCATGATTTTATATTTAATGGAAGATACTGACTAAGGCTTAGATTATAATTTTAGCTCAGTGATCAGGAAATTACTTACACATGTTTAGCTATGTCTAAGGGCAATTTAGAAAATAATATAACATAATTATTTCTTATGTCATTCTATTTATTAAAGAGGCTGATGAGACTCATGTACTAAAAGCAACTGGAGAAATTCTCAATATTGAGGGAAATACAAATTCCCATTGACTGAGTGGTGCTTTTAACCTGTTGACTGTTAGTGAGGTCTCCAACACATTGCTTTGCCATGTGATGCATGGTTTTTTTCAGAATTGTTCCAGTTTCTCTTTCTACATCACATTCAGTGCAGGGGTATACCCAATGATGCCAGAAAAGCTATTTAAGTGAGAGAAATAGCTCCTTTTCATATGCTATATTATTAAAGGACACCTAGCATATAAAATGTATGTGCTGAAGTATGGTCTTTTACTGTTTAATGACTAAGCCCACCATTGGAAGTAGCAGCTTATAAATTTATAGCCAGTGTACATGTTCCATGGGTTTTTCTCTAGAGCTAGTACTTTTTGCTTTAGAGAGAAAGCTGATGATTCCTATTGGCTGCTGTGAAGCCACACTAACCTGCACAGCTAAATGGAATGAAGCTGCCAATGACAGGTTCAGTGCTGGCAGGCAGTGTAGGAGTTCCATGTGTTTGGATATTCCAGGACGTGTCTTCTTACTGAGTTTGAGTCTAATTTTCATGGACATTTAAAATAAGCTGTAAATGTCCTGGATTTCCTTGTAGGAGAGAGCATATGGACATTTTGTTTTGTTTGCCCCTCTCTATTCTACCTACTGATCTAGTGCAGTTCCTGATGGATCCCCCTGGTCAGTTCTGTCCAGTCTCTGCTCCCTCAAGAGTTCCTCCCAGACGTTGGTCTTCTCATCTGAACAGGCCTGTTCTACCCCTTTGAGGAGAGTTGTTTTACCTTCCATCTAGTTCTTGTGATTGGAGAGTTGTGCTGTTTCAGCATACGTACCCCATCTCCATACCCTGCTCACCATATTCTAGCCATCACTCTCCCCTGCAGAAGCAAACATGATGCCTGTGGAGGTTCCATCCTGGGCTCACTTCCAGCTCCTCTGGGGTTTGTCATCTGGCCTTGCATCTGGCACCTTTATCCAGCCCTAGCCGCAGCAAGGTACCATTTGCAGACAGCCAGTCGCCTAGCACTGTCCTCCTGCTCCACTCCTGAGAACTTCCTCTCCTGTAGATTTCATTCATATCTCCTTGTGTCTATGTGACAGCCATCCTGGGGACCCAGTTCTGAGTTTAGAAGAGTGCCATTTTCAAATGGCTGGAGAACCACATATGCTTAGCATTTCTTATAAAACTACATCCCACAGGATTGCCTGTTTCTCAGGCTTTCAGGAATGGATAGACATGGTTCTTTGGCAGCCATCTTGCTTTCCTATTACACGTGCTATCCAGAAGCTGGTCTCTTCTCTCTTCTTGCCATTTAGCCCCTTGCAGTTAGATAAGTTGTTTTTATTACTTTAAGTACGTTTATCTTACATGCCTTCTTCTAATTCAAAGCAAAGATTCTGGGGTCCCCTTAACCCCTTCAACCCATTGCTCCTCATGTAAAACTGGGCTTCCTAGGGAGTACTCTGGTATCAAAAAAAGAAACAACATAGTGGGCACCAATTTTGCCTTATCACTTAGAATGTAATAATTTTGTAATTTTTTTATCTAAATGACCTTTCAATAAAGGCTCCATCAGAAATGATCCTACGGTCACATATTAAGGAGTGCTTCCCCATACTGGAGTGACACAGTTGGATACTCAGTCTCAATAAGTGCTCTCTGGTGCCTTCCCAGCTTCTGCATTTCTTAGGCATGATATTCAATACCATCCATGGGATGGGATTATTTACAGAGGATAAGATCATGTCTTTGTACCTTCTGGTGTCTACAGCAATTGCCTGGCCCTCAGGAGTACACTAAACTTCTAGACCATTTAGTTTTGGCCTTAGAAGCTGTTCCTTTCGCTCAATTTCTCTAAAGGGAATTGCAGTTGGACATTCTCAGGAAATGGTCCAGACAACTTTCTCACCTCTGTAATTCATACCCCTGTCTTCATGGATAAAAGACCTTCACTGCTGACTTCAGTTAACACATGTAACTCTAGACCTCTATTTGTCATCCTGAAGTTGGTGGTGATCACCACAGATACTCATATTATCAGCTGTAGGGCTATCCTGGGTCACTTGATGGACCAGGGTTTATAGTAACTTTACTATACATTGCAACTGAGAGAAGGTGGGAAGAAGGGAGTCTGTTCCTCAGAGGCCTTACTTTTTTTGAAGTGCCCTGCCCTCCAAGAGGAGGGAAGATTTTCCACATGGTTCCTGTGTGCCACATGGACTAAGGGAAAATGATTTAATGGTAAGTACACTTAAATTCTCTTTCCAAAAGAATGGGAATGTGGGGATTTTTTTTATTTCTCCCCATGGTGCAGCTATATTGCCCCCAAATTGTTCCTCTTTTATGCATGAGGCCAGGTGCGAGTCTTTAAAAGTAACTTACCATGATGTCTTGCAGCATAGGGTTCTTGGGATATACATTCACTTCAATGAAAATATCATATGGCAACACATTTCCGTCACTTTCAAAGCTGTACTCCATATTAACCATTTGAGTGCCAGAAGGGTACACAAATCATTGCTCTGCAATTAGTTGTGCACCCCTCTGGCATTCAAAGGGTTAAACACTTTTTTTTTTTTTTTTTTTTTTTTTTTTTTACAAATAAGTCAGTGCTAAAAACTGGCAGTACACACATCTCTTTACTTCAGCTCTGATAAATGATAAATGACTGAGGTTTTTGCTTGTACACTAACCCATTAATAGGTGCTTTAACCCTTTGGGTGCCAGTAGAGTGTCCAACACACTCCTCTGTAATGCATTAGATGCAGCCTTGAACTCAAAAGTTTAATAGTTACAGGGTTGCAAACCACTGTATCTGTGAAGAAACAGGAAGAAAAGATCTCGGGCCTGCAGCATAGGGGACAAGTAAAAATCCACACAATCCTCACTGATGCAAATGGGGCTTTTAACCCCATGTATGACAGTGATGTCTCCAGCACATTGCCTCATAATATATTGGAGACATCTCTGGCATTCAAGGGGTAAAAATCCCCATTTACATCAGTGGCTATTTTTTATGTCATGTATGTGCAGATGGTCCAGAACCACACTAGTTTTCTTCTGAACATAAGACCCCTCATTGCAAAGACTTCATGAAACAGGCTTAGGGCTGTATGGTCAAAAGAAAAGTGAAAGAGTTCTGTGGCAAACCATTTGTACTATAGGGGAGAACTAAAGATTCCAGTTGATTTAAATGGGGATTTTAAGCCCAAGAATGCAAGAGTCGTCTCCAACACAGAGACTTCTAGCATTTAAGGAGTTAAAAACAGCCATTTAAATTAAAGGGAATTTTTGTAGTTTTTAGTTTTCCCCTATAGTGCAAATGATTTGCCCGGAACTCCTCTACTTCTTTTTTTTTTTTTTTTTTTTACATACAGCCCTTAATTAGAGACAGCCAAACTAGCACTATAAAAGAATATAATGGTTTCTGGTATTAAATATATGTGGATATTGAGGTGATTCTGCACTAAATATAGTGACTGAATCACAGTTGTTGCTATGTCTGCCTAATGCTGATTTACTAAGCTACATATGCAAAAAATATCTCATTAATGCCACTTGTGTCAAAGGGAGGGCAGTGAGGCAGTCTGTTGGTTTTTCAGGGTATTCATTAAAACAGCACCAAGCTCTATGTTTTGTATTAAAATAGTGTAGACATCTTATTCACTGTCACTGTCAGTTTCTCTGCATATGCTATAGGGAATACAGGGCTTGCTGACATTAACATACTAAAATGGTGGAAAATGTTCATCGGTATGTAGTACACTGTACTGTATACCCAGAGAGACAACCACTTGCATTACAGACTAATGTCATGCTGCTGCACTGGTACATTTGTACATATGCCCCATTGTATTGGTGTCCTATAATCCTGTACTGGTATTTGAGAATTACAGTTTAATTTACTTCCCTTATAAATTTTAGGCAATCCACAAAAATAATTATGTTGATTTGCTGGAGTACTTTCTTTTCCATCACTTAGAATAAATACCAATGGAAGGGGATGTTCTAAATATGCAAGAATTGTGTACACTATAGTTATATAAAATTATAAAATAGAGCAACTCTGGGCTATACCAACTGTAATTTAGGAAACAAAAATATCCTCAAATCCCTACTAATTTAAATGGGAATTTTAATCCGTTGAATTCTAGAAAAGTAACATAGTAACATATTAAATTAGGTTGAATAAAGACACAGGTCCATCAAGTTCAACCTTCGTCTCCTACCCCAGCGACAGAGAATTTTATAGCTTTCCTTTTACCAAATAACTTTATCAGGCCTTCCTGATCTGCCTACTAAAAATAGTATAACTCTGTATGTTCCCTTTTGAAAGAAATGTATCTAATCTTCTCTTAAATGTATCCATTGTATCTGCCATAACCACCTCCTTGGGCAAGGAATTCCACAATTTAACAGACCTTACTGTAAAAAAACCCTTCCTCTGCTGAAGTCCAAACCTCCTTTCCTCTAATCTCAAGGGGTTTCCCCTG
This sequence comes from Rhinophrynus dorsalis, assembly GCA_037306005.1. NCBI lineage: Eukaryota > Metazoa > Chordata > Amphibia > Anura > Rhinophrynidae > Rhinophrynus > Rhinophrynus dorsalis. The sequence goes on from CM074721.1 coordinate 240,922,628, forward strand.
GTCACCTGATCAGGCCTTGGAATTAATAGCTCACCACAGAGATCCTTGTATTGACCTCTCAAATACAATATGATAAGTTCTCCTCTTAGTCGTGTTTTCTCTAGAGTAAATAAACCTAGTTTGTCTTGTCGTTCCTCATACGTCATCCTCCATTACCTTAATTAGTTTTGTTGCTCTTTGCTGTACCCTCTCTAGTTCTAGTATATCCTTTTTCAGAACTGGTGCCCAAAACTGCACTGCATACTCAAGGTGAGGTCTTACCAATGATTTGTATAATGGCAAAATAATGTTATCCACTATTGCTTCAATTCTTCTTTTAATGCAAGACAGGATTTTGTTTGCCTTTGCTACTGCTGTTTGACACTGGTCACTGCCTCCAAGTTTGTAGTTGACAAGGATACCCAGGTCTTTCTCTAGCAATGAGTCCCCTAAAATGATTCCATTAAGTTCATAAGTAGCCTTGGGATAATTTCCTCCCAAATGCATGACTTTACACTTCCCCACATTAAACTTCATATTCCATTTGTTTGCCCAATCTGACATTGTATGTAAATCCCTCTGTAGAGAGAAAATATCCTGTTCTGAATTAATTACCTTGCATAATTTAGTGTCATCTGCAAATATTGATATTTTGCTTTCTATATCTATTTCCAGATCGTTTATAAACATGCTTAAAAGCAGCAGACCTAATACTGAACCCTGAGGTACTTTACTCTCCACTTTAACTGTATTGGAGAATTTTCCATTTACAACAACACACTGTTCCCTATCCTTCGACCAGTTTTGTATCCAATTGCAAAGGTTATCTCTTAGCCCCAATTTCCTTTGCAAAGTCTAAATATACTACGTTAACTGCCTTGCCATTATCAAGGTTGCTGCTTTCTTCCTCATAGAAGCTGAAAAAGATTAGTTTGGCATGATCTATTCTTCATAAAACCATGTTGATTATTATCCATTCTAAGAGTTTTCCCACTACAGAGGTCAAACTCACAGGTCTATAATTCCCAGGTTCTGTTTTAGTTCCCTTCTTAAATAGAGGCACAATGTTGGCTCTTCGCCAGTCCTGTGGTACTAAGCCTGTGGTGAGAGAATCTTTAAAGAGTAAATATAGGGGTTATGCTAACACTGCATTAAGTTCCTGAAGAACCCTTGGATGTATACCATCAGGACCCTGTGCTTTGTCAGTCTTAATTTTGTTCAGTCTACCCATGACATCTTCTTGAGTTAACCCAATATCTGATAATTGTATTGTTTTAATTGTTACTTGTTGAGGCTCTTCTACCATTCCTTGCTCCCTTGTATATACTCCTCACTATTCAACTCACCGATCTCATTTTTGAAAGGTACAATGCACTCCCTCTTAAGTTTTTTGCTATTAATATATTTGAAAAACTTTTTTGGATTAGTCTTGCTTTCCCTTGCAATTCGAGTTTCATTATTTATTTTTGCTACCCTAATTGCCTTTTTGCAATCTTTGTTGCGCTCCCTGTATTTTAAGAAACAATGTTCAGTTCCTTCAGACTTAAATAATTTGAATGCTTTTTTTTCCGTGCCATTTCCTTCTTTACATGTGCAGTTAACCACATTGGCTGTGACTAACTTCTTTTGCATTTGTTCCCCATTTATACTGTTAGGTACATTTCTGCAACCTAAATTTGAATTCTGACCATTTTTCCTCAGTATTTTTGCCTTTAAATAAAGTATCCCAGTCTATGTGTTGCATTGAAGCCCTTAAGAATTTGAAGTTAGCTTTTTTAAAATTAAGAGTTTTGGTTGAACCTATACAGTTTTGCTTTGCCAGACTAATCTCAAATGTAACCATGTTGTGATCAGTGTTTCCCAAATGTTCTCCTACTTTAATATTGGATACATTTCTGTATTATTCACTATCACTAGGTCCAATACATTGTTATTTTTTGTCGGCACTTCCACCATTTGTGACATGTAGCACTCTGACAGGTCTCATTTTTCCAGTTGATATCTGGATAATTAAAATCTCCAATTATTAAAGTATGCCCAAGCTGGGCAGCTTTCCTCATTTGCAATATCAGTTGGGCCTCAACATTGTTATCAATATTTGGTGGTTTGTAGCATATACCCACCAACACATTTTTTTTTTTACCTTTTACACCACATTTAGTATCAATTTCTACCCACAAAGACTCCACAATTTGGTCAGTTTCCTCACTAATATCACCCCGCAAAATTGGATTTAGCTCTGGTTTCAAATATAAGCACACACCTCCCCCTTTTCTATTAATTCTGTCTCTTCTAAACAGGGAATAGCCCTCTATATTTACAGCCCAGTCTTGTGCATCATTCCACCATGTTTCTGTTATACCAGTTATGTCCAATTCTAGTTCTCCTATTTTATCTACCATACTTCTTGCATTTGCTAGCATACAATTAATTTTGAAGTTTTTACATATATTACTCCCTACATGCCTTTTATCTACATCTTAATTTACAATGAGTTCCTCCTTATTGACAACATTTATCCCCACCCTTACTCCACCCTCCTGATCATTTACTTGGACCCGGTTCTCCCTGCATTCCCTCTGTCTACCTGCACTGGCACATGTAGTATTTCAGAAAACACTACCTTAGAGGTCCTCGCCTTGAGCTTACAGCCTAAATCCCTGAAATAATTCTTTAGGGACCTCCATCTTCCTCCCACTTTGTCATTGGTACCAATATGTACCAAGACAGCTGGATTGCTTCCAGCCCCTCCCAATAATCTGTCAGCCCTGTCCGCAATATGCCGAACCCGAGCACCTGGGAGACAACATACAGTTCGGCATTCATGTTCCTGGCGGCAGATTACCCTATCTACCCTCCTAATAATAGAGTCCCCTATTTCCACCGCCTGCCTTGGTTTCTGCCTACTATGCATCCCATCTAGCCTGGAAGGAGGACTGTTCCCCTGGCTGCTAGAGGAATTAAGCCTCTCCAGTGTTGCCAATTCTGAGCTATCCTCATCAACATCTTCACACAATCTTGCAAATCTGCCTGACTGAGTCAACTCAAAACTGGCCTTCCTCTTCCTCTGCCCACTACCTCCCTCCTTACTGTTACCCAACTGCCTACCTGCCGCTCCTGATCTACAGCTCCACCCTCTTCACCACTAACCCCCACATACTACCTGCTCTGTAAGTTCTAAACTCCTTTCCAGGTTTCCAATGTCCTGCAATGTTGCAATATTTATTTCCAAATCCAATATCTTAGACTCTAAAAAGAAAAAATGCTCACACTTGGCACAGCGGTATGACCCCTGGAACAATTGCTCCAAGTGTTCAAACATGTGACAAGATGTGCACTGCATGAGATTGTCTAACCTGCTATCACTCATGCTTGGTTTTACAATTCAAATAGCTTTATATTATCCTCTAATTCTCACTCTACGGTAAGTAACCAACTTTAAATGTGAATGCAATTAAGCCTTTGAAATGATAGTCACCTCAGAGCTCTACTGATTTCCAACTGCTGCTTCTGTTCTAACTCCAGATTCCTTCTAACTCTTCACTTGTATGCAGTCACTGGGAATGCAGTTTCAAAAAGCCAGCTCCAATGAGCTTATGGACTGTACTTATAGTTACACTGCCGCCAGGTGACTTCCCTTAGCAATCATCGCTAATCACACAGGCCAGAGAAAAACCCAGTAAACAGTTTTTTTTTAACTCTTGCAATACCCACACAAAAAAAAACCTTAATAAAACACCAATAAAACACCAAACACACTCTCATGTGCTTTACCAGATTCCTTCTAACTCTTCACTTGTATGCAGTCACTTGAAAAGCAGTCTCAAAGAATCTCAAAGTTTCTAACTCATTGCTTCACAATGAGTTGGAGACCACACTAGCATTCATGGGGTTAATATGTCCATTTAAGTGAATGGGGATTTAGGCAATTCTTACTTGACTCCTGCTGTGCAGCTGTGTTGCTACAGAATTTTTCAAATTCTTCTTTGTCCATCAGCATTTTGATCTCAGCCTGTCATTGTTACCATGTTCTGTGGAAAATACTCCATTCACTTGCCTAAACTTATTTATAGAAGCTTGTCAGCAAGTATGGTAGTTTTCTAATTTTATATAGCACATTAACTGTTCATCTACAGACCAAAGTCCTTCTGGAGTAGATATACATCAACATTTTGCACTGAAAGCAATCAGAATATTAGTCCAATATAGGCATTCCTACTGCTTCAGTGGTTCCCAACTCTCTCCTCAGAGATGCCCATCAGGCCATGTCTTCATGCCTTTAACATTACCAGTGGGAAAAGTTACTAGTCCAATCCATGATGAAGAAAGATGAGCAAGGGTGGAAGAGGAAAGGATGGTGGGAGGAAGAATGTGGAATGATGGAGAGGGGGGAGAAGATGGAATTAGGAAGAAAACTGATGATTGAGTTACTGTCCATATATCCAAGTGCTGATCCAGGGGATTGGGAATATGGGGTAGTGTTTGTGAGGAACCAAAGGGAATTAGGGGCACATCTCAACAATCAGCTCCACACAGGGCTGGTTTAAGGTGGGTGCACTTATCATTCACTTCACTGCTCAAACTGTTGAATGTGGGTCTAAGCAGGTAGTAGGGCTTAAAGAAGGAAGTGGGTGTAACTTGGAAGCGCAGGTTGCTTAAGGCAGGTGGGTCTAAGGAAGTGCAGGTCGCCTGATCCTCCCTATTGGCTCTTACTGCTGTTATTGGGAAGTAGGGAGGGATGGTGTGACCTGCTGCAACACTAACTCCTCACATTCCACTGCTTGAAAGTATGTCTGAGCGTCATCTCACTTGACAGAGAGAGAGAGTGGAGAGCATTGAAGAGGCCAGGCTTCCGCCAATGCTCATTATGCTGGGAGCAAGCTGCTCACCAGCACCACACTGAGTAAGTGCTGCTGCAGCTGCTTATTTAATTATTATAATACTAGTGTAAAAGCCCATGCACACGGGCCAAGGTCCAGGTAATGTTTACCCTTTGAGTACCAGAGGGGTACGCAACAAATTGCTTTGCAATGCATTGCGTACCCCTCTGGCACCCAAAGGGTTAAGAGGCCGCTACCTCACTGCTCCACACGATGCATTGACTCACTCACGCAATGCAATCATGCGCAGAAGAGACTTCCTGAAAGCGGGCAGTCTCTACTGTGCATGACTGCATCGTGACAAACATACTAGCGAATTATTATTTAGGATATTGCACCATTGCCAGTGCTGTGTCCTCCTGATATGATGATATCCAACTTTTGCCTGTGGAGGTCAGGACTCGGGAGCTCACACGTAGTCACAGATGTCACAGCAGTCAGCAAGCAGGTCCTGGCTAAGGCTTATGCACCAGGCATAAGTTACTCCACTGAATTGATGTCTCTCCTAATATAGCATTAACTCTTTGAGTGCCACTGTGCCAGAGTGTGAGAGAGAGGTCTCCAACTCATTGAGTGGCAATGCGTTGGATAACCGCCATCTGACTCTGGCAATTGGCATGACACTCAAAGGGTTAATGAAGGAGTGAGGAAAAGTCACTGAATGCAATGTTCCCCATTTTGAAAATGTTATTTTATAATTTTCCCTTAAAGGGATAGTAATACTTCGTTTTAACTTTATTTTATTTTGTAGGCATTAAAAAAACATGAAGAACGATATAAGTCTTATCTCTCAAACCTTTATGGTTTATGAGATATTCACAAGCAAAGTTTCCCCCTCCCACCCCTTTTACCTACTGTAAACAATCTCTTCTCAGATGTGGAATGCAGTCCATAGACTGGACAGATAACAGAAGGGGACACTCTTATTCCTATGAAAACAATGAAATCCCTGCCCCCCTTGACAAGCTTTTCAGGTTTTTCCCTTATCTTAATTGAAGATTGTCCCTCTCTGCAGTCTACCTGGGCACCTCCCTTCTGCTCAAGCTGAACAGTGTGACATCAGTAAAAGGGGAGGGAGGGGGACACTTTGTCATTGAATTACTCTGGAACTACAACTCTGACAGAATTGAAATAACACTCTCCAAAGTCCAAATACTGTGATGATTAATTAGAGCTGTTTTTATTATGAAACATTACTATCCCTTTAAATAAATGTATTGCCCCCCATTTCCAACAAAATGTTGGATTTTATCACAGCTATTATAATAAATCATGCAAGGAAGCTTCCAGGGCCAGGCTAAGGCTGTAGTGTTCATTCCAAGGTAATTCCAAGTTGACTGAAATAAGCCATCAGAATATAGACTATGGAAAAGCTGCAAAGAGAGGTAGCAAGCAGACCATGTAGGGGCCGTTAATTGGCCTTTACATTTCCCCATTTGTTGAACACACATTGTCTTGAGAAAGGTCCATGTGGGATTGAAACATTGACCAGGCCATTTTCCTCTAAGCCTGAATAAACCATTTTTTAAATAAGACCCACTGATGCGGCCCTCTTCTTTTCATTCCATCTTTCTGTCTGTGTATCTATAGATATATTATATATATATATATATATATATATATATATATATATATATTAGATAGAGAGAGGGAAAGAGATGTGTATGTTTTAAAAATGTTTAATTATATGTTTTAATATTTAAAAAAAATAGCAAGAGAAATTCAAAAATGTGCTTTTTTTTAACATTTATTTAATTTTTGTTTGTGCTAACAAAAAAAAAAGTGTCTCCACAATTTATCTCAGCCTGGCCCCCGAAAACCCTAGAACCAGCAGGCCCTGGCTCCAAACTGTAGGAAACTGAGGCCATACTAGAGCACACCACCTACAGAGAATAGAAAATAAATGTGTAGACCATGTGTGTGTGTGGGGAGATTTTTTGACACAGGGGCCCACCTCACTGTGAACGCTGTGGGGGACTCCACGACACCATTGATGTGATAATAATGACTGGCTGAGATGTCTCCAGCAGTATCTGTGCTAATAATGGTTGTCTGTTACCTACTCATCAGCTGATTTTTTTTCAACTCATATGCCATTCCATCATTTACAAATGTTTTGGCTTTACGAAATAAAGACCTGTATTCCACTGAATTTCCAAACAGACAACAGTTGGAATCCGTGAGAAAAAACAAGTGATAAAATGTGTCTCCTGCAATCTAATTTAGGCCAGCAAATCAGACATGTTGACTTCAGAATGCTAAATGGTAGTTCCTGTGATCAGTCTGTTGCCATTGCTGCTCTTTACACTATAAATACACAGTTACGAATAGTAGTAGTAAGATGAGAGTCTTTAAATATATTAACTCTCAGACTGTCAAGGCCATAGCTGATGCAGGATTCTCCATCTGTACCTGCAAAGCCAAACCCACTCAATAGCTTTTTTTTAATAATTCAGACTTCAGTAGCCCCAGTATTGATCACCTACACGACAGTGATCAATACCAGCTAACAGAAAACATTCACTCCTTCTTTCACTACATCCACAACCCAGCATTCTTGAAAACCCCTGGGCTGACCAGGAAGGCTGACTTGCTTTATCTCTGATATCAGAGATGACGTGGCAGATTCCCTGTTTTCCCACTCAAGCCAGAACTTTGGGAAAGAGAAACGAGAGAAAGACAACAGTAAGTGTGATCATGTAGACAATCAATGCCATTAGGAGAGATCATGCTTCGGCCCAAATGAGTTCTGAACCCCCAAAACAAAACACAGGCATTTAACCCTGTGTGAGCCACATAGGTGCCCAACTCATTACTTTGCAATGCATGGACACCCCTCAGGCACTCACAGGATTGATTTTAATGTATAATGGAGGCAGTAATCAGAGTCTATGAGACCTTGATTAGAGCTCCAATGTATGCAGGCATATCATTAGCTCTTTTAGTGAGATCTGCCCACATCCTGGCATGACAGGAGCAAAGGCTGACAGCCAAAGCTGTGATCAGCTGTTAGGAACATCTTAGGGTCTTAAAATTGCCCTGAAGAGGGGGCCTGCAAATATCAGATGCTGAGAAATAATTGGATTTTATTTTCAACATGTTTCAGATCGCTTTGTGTTTTTCTACTGAGTCATGTACTTGGGCTGTTGGCCCATTTGTCACACAGTTATAATTATTAATACATTCTTCTAGTAAGAGGACAAAACAAGAAACCATTCTCTGAAGCTGTAGAGTTACAGACCACGAAAACTCCAAGGAAGCTGCATATCATTAAACATGCTGTAGTTAGATTTGCAGTGGAGTCAAAAACTAATGATTATAGCAAAACAAATTAAAATCAGGTTGAGGTAGGCATAAAACTATGGTATGTCCATGACCAGGGATCCTACACACTGACACATGAATTGGAAGGAAACTGCTGAATTCCTGTATTGAGTAACATAGATTTTGTGTATCAAAACTCAGAAGAAAAGAACAGAGTTGAGTATTTACAATTAGATAAACTCCATGCATGGATACCATTCCCTCTCCAGACTGCCCACAGCAAAGGCTGTGCAGAAACATTCCAGAGAATACACAGAGTCCAGCTCCTTCGGGCTAGCTAGTGTAAATATTGACTAGAGGTCCTCCTCAGGTGTAGTAGCAGTATTCCTTGTGGTCACATGTCTGCACTTCTACATTCCACCCATTTTTTGCCTTCCCCCACAGAGTGCCTGCTGTGACAAACAAATGACTACCCATTGCATAATTCCCATCACAGTTATATGCAACATTTCTACTTGTTTCTTTATTTTTCTTTTAATGTTTGCCATTGCTGTCTTCACTCACATTTACTTTTCTTTGTTTTTAATTAAAAAGGATATAGAAATCACAACAAATAATAATATAGAAAAGGTACAATGGGACAAAAAGAGGGTGAGAATCATACAAACCAGGCAGGGCTCACAGGAAAAGGAGTCCCCTGGTCTCTGCCTATAATACATCGAACCAGAAATGACACACTGTGAGACCTTGAACCTTACCCCAAAAGGTCAGAAGAGCCCCATCTGAAATGATTAAGCATACATTGTTAGAATTTTTAGTTTAGTTAAAAACATATTACAAATAAATGAAATCTAAACAGAAAAATATCTGATTGTTTAAACCCATTATTATGTTGATGCTTTAAAAACAGATAATAAAAATGTGACAAAATTTTGCATTTTTAAGGCTACATTGTGATAATTATACATTTGTGTGAAGATATTCCTGATTGTTCCCTGGTGTTGCAATCTAAGCAACTGCTTAATTATCATTATATCTTTTAAACCTCTTTCATTTCTTTTGGAGTGCTGTTTAGCATCCCTGTCCTAATTGTTTTACTAGCACTGCTTCAAGTTAATGCATTTATACATCTATATGAGTAGTTTGTAAATTAATAATGTAACTATCAATAACTATTTGTAGTCAGAAATACATTTTTTACCAACTTGGGGCTTAATTGGAAATGGCTTCAGTGTGGTTTTTTTTTTGTTTTTTTTTTTGTTTTTTTTGCCTTCTTCCAGATGAACAGGACTGCTACCCTTCTATCCAGCCTCCTCAGATGATGGAGGCTTCTGTTTATAAGCTGGAATGGTCTTATTGGCTAGATATTGATCTCTGCCAATGAGACCGCTCCAGCTTACAGACAGAAGCCTCCACCAACGGATGAGGCTGGATAGAAGGGGAGCAGAGGCAGAGTGAAAGACCGCGATTACAGAGCATGTAACTGCAGTCTATGCGGAAGTAGCCACAGAACTGACTTCATAACTTAAATTTACAACAATTAATGCTTAAACAAAAATAAACAAAAAAAAAAAATTTAAGACAGTTATAGTAATATTCGCTATATAGCCTAACTATGCTATGTTATATTGAGGCGATACATCCACTTTAAGTCAGTCGGAACATGGGGAATTGTTATTCGGCCCCCGTGGTGCAGTAGGATTACTCCATAACTTCACCTCTGTCTTTGTGCAAACTGTATTTTACGAAAGAGCCCTGAGGCCAAAAATAAAAAAAATTCAAATTTTGTCTTTTAAAGTCAAACTTTTGTCATCACTCTTTCCTTTTTTTTCTTCTGCATTGCTTTACCTTACCATGTTTTTGTACTGCTGTACTTTATCTTACATTTCTCTATGGTACCGCTGGTTTATACCAGATTCCACCACATTTCTTAGTACATCAGCCTCAATATTTGTCTCTCTCTTGGCACTGACAGAATAAAGTATTTCTCTATACCTAGCCATAACTTCCAAGGAGAGAAATGCCCTTTTACCCAGGATACAGGCTTAGTTCACACATGCAATATTGTTGCAACAGAAGCTTTATTGTAAATATCATTGTTTTCTATGGGGTAGTTCACATGCGTTGATGTAATAACATTGCCTATGTCAACTAATCTATAGTGCAGAACAATGCACTGACCTCTAGCATCCTAGCAGTCAAAAGACCTACTTGAATCAATGAGTGTATTTATGTGTCTCCTATGGTGCAATTGCTCCAGTTCTTCATAGTAACATAAGATTTGTAAACTACAAGTGGACTCAGCAACTGCATTTTCATCACCTTTACTCCATCTGTGAGCACACCTGGCGACTGGACACATTTGAATATGTTTTGTATATTTTATGTTTGCTGTGATTTCTATACTTTTTCCTCAGATGTAAACTCTGAGTCAATGCTTTGCATATGTTATCTCCTTCAGTGCTGGAAAGGAGTTCAATGTATTGTGAAGCAATGCACTGGATACCTCTCTGGCATCCAAGGAGTTAAGAATTACCGCAACTGCTCTGAGTCCTCCCCTAATATATGAACTATGTACATTTATGTTGTAACACTGTATGGTATAGCAGTTCCTAGCTCCAGGCATCCAGACACATCACCAGTGCAGGTTGTCAGGGTATTCTCACATGAAGAAAAAAAAGTTTTTTTAAAATACACCCTGTATTGAGAATATATTATATCACTATGTTAGTAAAATGAGGATTTCATTGCGTATTTTGGCTAAAGTATGTCTAAGTTCGCTTACCCCTTTAGGTACCCCATATAAAGCGAGTCCCTATCTAAGTTACAGTATACCCCCTGATATATTCTTGTGAATAAACACGTAGGATTTGAGACCTAAAATAAAAACATTTAAAAACACAATACCCCTGACGATTTCTTGTAATCAACGCATAGGATTTAGTATCTTATTAAAACATTAAGATCACACAACTTTTAAAACCTTCATGATGTGACTCGCCTTCTTTCAAAAAAAAATGGTGGGGTGTAGTGAGTGGATGGAAGCCCAAAAGGACCAAAAACACTTTCAGTCCCTTTTATAGGTCTTTTGCACCCACCCGCCCCCACATGAACACATTGACCTATCATTAGTATGGGAGTATCTGTCACAATGCACAGAAAATAAGAGGAGCATTTCTGGGCCAACTGAGCCAGAGGGAGTGTGAGCTTTGGACCCTTTGAATGCTAGAGAGGTCTTCAACACATTGCAAAGCAATGCAATGGAGACCTCTTGAGCATTCAAGGGGTTAAATATCTCATTTAAATCCATTTGAGTTTTGTAGATGTTTATTTCTACGCTGGTATAGTATTTGTTCTGTGGATGGCTACTTGTAAATCAAAATAAAAACAAAAATATACAATAACCAACTTCATAGTAAAATACAGAATATTTGATAAATTAGCCAGGTAAAGGTTGTAGTCCTTGGCACATTTTCTAAAGGGGAATACTTCCAATTTTTTTTTAACAAAAATTAGGCTAAACTGCACAACATCAGTAAAGAAATGGTGTAAATATGGAGCAAATCGTATTCACCATATTTATAAAACAAGCCTTATACAGATAAGGGATTTTTTCTTATACCATATTTACTAAACCTGGTCCTTCGTTCATATGCCCCCAGTTTCTGTTAGTCTTTGATGAGAAAATCTGTATAAGGTTCTAAATGACTAAGCATTGCATGGGTGTGTGACTTTCCTACAATGGCTGTTGTACCCCACTGATAATATTCCCACACTGTTAATAAACATGGAGGACACTATTGGTTCTCTTTGTATCCTTACAGTGCAACTAACATGCAAATAAATAAATCAGTATAATAAAAATATATGGTCACTGCTGGGAATATTCACTTTATAAACCTCCTACCCTAAATGTACAGTGACCCTTCCCTTTGAGTGTATGCTGTGAGCTCTGAAGAGGCAGCTAATGATTGGCTCCTTTATCTTTTTGCTGGGATGTCCCACTCTCCTGTGCAACAAAGAGGAATAAGGCTGCCACTCACAATTTCAGCTTTTGCTTGAGCCATTGGAAATAGCTGTATATTTAGGACTATACTTTACAATGCTTTAGTTTCCAGAATTTATTTTGTTTGTTAGTTGTATTATGAAGAATGAAACTTCAAGCAGACATATTGTACCTCAAATACTATACATATTGTATAATTGTAGATTGGTATATATAGAGAATGTTCTCTGGATGCTACTTAACAAGTTTTCCCTTCATTTCAGATGTGATATTTATATAGCTGATGATAGGACACTAACTAAAATACCCACGACTGGAAACTTTAGATCAGTCCTTGCAAGCACCTCCTTTGTTCTTTTGTATAAATATATCCCGACACTAATTGTTTAGTTCCTTCTATTTTCAGACTGTTTTTTATGAACAATTATCCGCTCAGAATAAAGTTAAAGCATCTGAACAAAAATAAAATACTGGTATTATCTGCAGGGAATAAAGTGCCTTGATGTTATATCATTGCCAAGTTTCTCTGTATAGTAGTGTTTATTTTAATGTTTCTAACTTTGTTAATGATAATTTCTTATTTTCCAGTTCCTTTTCCCAGACTGGAGGGGATTAATAGCCAGGGAGAAACTTCCATTCGATCGTGATATGAATGTGTTTTCCTGTGGCCAAGGATACTGCCTACTTCCACTACCCATATTTGATTTTAAGTTTACACTTTATTTTACATTGAATATTTATATATTTTATGTAAAACATGTAGTAAAACACATGCACACACTCAGGTCTTCAAGATAAGTAAAAAAAAAAAACAAAAAAAAAAACCTCATAGATCCACATTTCAGGTGCAGAAACAGCAGCCTTCCCCGAAACGTTGATCAATAATTTTTTTTGTACTTGTCTTAGTGTGCTCAGGTATGTTATTGCATAAAATACACAAGCCTCCACATCTGCACCCAGGCATGAATCGACCTTAAACATGAGTGCTTCCCAGTAGGTACACACACTGCGTTCAGGCAGTCTCTACTATGCATGACTGCATCAGACAAACATACATCTGGCCTTTTATATTATTGTATGATATATACACACGTGTATGTATGTATATATATATATATATATATATATATATATATCCCCTAAGGAGTGTGGAGTTATTGCAATTACTCTACACTGCTACCCAAGGTTATAAATGTGTGGGGGCAGTGTTTTGGACAGGATTAGACGGGGTGAGACCAAATCACTGCAGGAACATATCCATTGGGGAGGTGATTTGGACAGGATTGGGCAGGGGTAGGCAAACTCCCAGTGGAATAATTCTCACATGGGCAACGCCGTGCTTCTTTTGTTAATAGAATATAGACTATGTCATTGTATTAACAATCACCTGATAACTTCTTATTGGTGTGTGTGAAAAAATGTAATTGTATATAAAATATTGAATGTGTTATTTTTCTTGTTTCTATTTATGTGCTTTCTCGGACATACTTACCCAATAAAAAATAAATTAATAAAACAGTTACTGAACAGTTCAGACCAGGGGTAGACAAGCATCCGCAATCTAGTTGTCCATGAGAGGATCATGGGAATTGTAGTCCTAGGAACTACTGAAAAAGTAGGGCCTTATCTAGGATAAACTGGAGAAATTCTGGAGCAAAATGGTTGAACCAAAGGAGTCAAGTGACAAATCCCATTTATTTAAATGAGGCTTTTAACCCCTTGAATAGAGAAAGGTATTTAACACATTGCAAGGCACTGCACCGGAAACCTTTCTTGCATCCAGTGGATTAATAGCCCCATTTAAATCAATGGGAATTTGGGGTTTAACCTCTTGAGTGCCACAGGGGTACACAACACTTTGCAATGCGTTGTGTACCCCTCTGGCACTCAAAGGGTTAAGAACTACTTCAATTTGCCCTTAGTCATGAGGTCCATTGTCTGTGAGTGGGAAGAGGCCTTAGTTGCTCATTGCTTTGTTCTGCTTATGGCATGTGCACACAGCGTGACCACTAGAATTGGCCTTTCCTTGAACAAGCTGGACAGTGGTATCAGGGTAGTGCTGCATGGTTTATATCAGGTTTATATCAGGTTTATATCAGGGTTAACCTTCTGCAACAATTTAATGTATTCAGGTTTGAAAAGTAAAGGATTCAGGGTTTGTTATCAGGATGACAGTATACTACAAATAAGATATGCACTACCTACATTAAAACACTTTCCATAAAGCTAAAGAGGTGCATTTTTGGACCAAACCAATTGCACAGTAAGTTTGAAATACAAATTCTGTAAATTCCTATTAATTCAAATAGAGCTTTTAACCCATTGCTTGCTAGAGAGATCTGCATGTGAGACATCTCCATAATTCAAGGTATTATAATCCTCATTTAAATCAGTTGTAATTTCCCCCCATTGCACAGTTAGGGCTCAATTCAGCTGAGCCTGTTAAAAATGCCGGCAAGGCAAAATGGATATCAACCAACAAAAAAAAATGTCTAAGTCGGTATCCAATTGTCCTACCTGCTAAAAGCACAACAGACGTTAGGCCACAGAAAAAGTCTTGTGGCCAAACGTCCATTTTGTGTGTTAAGTTCCCAAAACACAGTCAGAGAACCAGACAAGGGCTCCATGCCACGAGCCTGGGTGGATGACTGGGCTACGGATACCGGAGTAGTACTTGCCCTGGAGACAGTGGTCACAGGCTCTTGCATAATGACTGTAGCAGAATGACTAGGTAAGGAGGAGACTGTTTTCTTGGAGGCTGCAAGAGAAGCACTGCAAATCTCAGTCACCGGGACCTGAGTAACAGTAGGAAAACTAGAGGTCACTGGTATCTGGGCAACTGACTGGGGATAGCATGGCAAAGGCTGGTGTCTGGATACTGGAGGTGGATTCCACTTTAGAAGATTTAGCAGGACCTGGAAAAACTCTGTTAATGGTAGTGCATCAGTATTGGTGACAGTATGGTAGACAAACTGGAGTGTAACTCTTGGTAAGCCCAACAGACCCCTGTACTGGTCGTGGAGGGCAAATAGGGCAAAACTGGATGTAATGTCCTGGGTCCCCACAGTTATACACAAATCTTGGATTCTCCTACGGTTCTTTTCATCCACAGATAAGGATGTCCTTATAATACCTATTTGCATGGGTTCAGGCTGGGGCAGATGATGCACAGACCTCACAGGCAGAGATGGTGAATAACTGTGAAACTCTTTACAAGTGACCTCCCGGGGGTGCTCACGCAAACTGCGATCCACTTGGATAGACAGGTGTGCCAATCCTTCCAGAGTACAGGGCACCCCAGTCCGTGCAAGTTCATCTTTCAAAGCATCAGATAATACATGCCGAAACTGATCTTTTAGAGCTGGCTCATTCCACCTGCAAAATGCTGCAGCGTACTCTTCTGCAGTACATTTGCCTTGTTTAAGGGTCCAGAGGGCGGATTCTGCAGTGGCAGTCTTATGTGAGTCTTCATACAAAGCAGCAAGAGCTTCCAGGAAGGACTGCAGACTGAGAAGCACTGGATCATCCAGTTCCAGAAGACTGTAGGCCCAGGACATTGGCTCACCTCTAGTAGGGAGATTACTGTTCTTACTTGAACAAAGTCTGAGTGGTATGTCCAGGGCTTGAGTGAGAACAGGAGTTTACAGGAGTTACGGAAACCTTGGAAACAGGAATGATCCCCAGAGAAATATTCAGGCAGCGGGACCTGGGGTTCAGGTGACAAAGATTCTCTGTCCTTCAAAGTAGAGCCTAACTTTTTTAATTTTTTACTCATATGGGAGTAGTCTTTCTGAAGTTCTTGGACTGACTGGGAAAGCAGTGTCACCTGATGGACTAGTGTGGTCAGGGCGTCAGCCATCCCTGCAGGCTCCATGTTCTGGCTCAGTTGTTCTGTCAGGAACTACCACATACAGGGGAAAATACAGTACAGTCCAATGGTCAGGAAACTAGTAGCAATCAAACAGGGACAAGGATGAGTTTCTGGTCAGGCCAAACAACTGAGCACTGGGAGCTCATTCAGGCTGGTTTAAATAGTCTCCTCAACCAGATACAACTGGAGGCCATTAACCAATGGGAGCTAGGAGGCAGATCAAGGATTCAGAAGGAGAAACAGTACAACTGCTTTAGACCAGCAGCTTAACAATCACTTCTCAGGTAGCAGCATAGGTAGCTGCAGGGCTGATATCCTGGAGGTTGCGGGTTCAATTCCAAGAAGCAACATATGCAGTGGAAAGTTTAGACCAAGCGTGTCCCAAAAGGATGGCTATGCCTGGCAGTCTGTCGTCCAGAGGAGCAAGCCTGACGCCACGGACAGACTTTGTAGCTTCAACACACTGTAATGTCTCAGTGATCTGAACACCTGTAGGACCTTGAAGTGTTAGTAATGTCTAGTTAAAATGATTTTGCCAAGTCTCCTGTATTTACTAACATATTGCGCTATATTTAACTCCTTATTTTATTGTAGTTCAAAAGCTATTCAGGTCTAAAGACCTTCCGCCTGCCCCTTTCTGGCAGCCTCCCTCTGAATTTCAGATCGGGTCCTGCAACTTGACGACTGCAGTGAGGGACAAACTTCAGTAAGTGTAAGGGTAATCCTGCCTGCCTTGATGAAGGAGGGCAGGATTTCCCTTTGCTTACTGAAGTCTGTCCCTCGCTGCAGCCATCCGGACTAGACTGTAGCTTCTGTCGTGACATAGCCAGAAGGGGCGGGTGGTGGATCTTTAGCTCTGCATAACTTTTAAACTACAATAAAGTAAGGACTTAAATGTAGCACAATATGTTAGTATTAATATACAGATGACTTGGCAAAATCATTTTAACTAGACATTACTAACCCTTTAAGGATTACCACCTTTGCAGGCGTTTTTCCAAAAAGGTGCTGCATGGTCTAACATTCATCAACAAACAATTGATTGTCTTATTCAAAATATGCCGTATTACCCAGATGCCCGTACCTCCTCCCAAAATCTACATATTTGCTACTGAGTAATATGTTTCTCATGTGCACATTTTTTTTCTTTTAAAGAAACTTTATTGAGATAACATGGGGCATAACAGAAATTAGTACAGTAACAGAGAAGTATAATGTGATGACAATGAGAAGCGACATCTTGAGATAGTGCATTGGATAAAAGATACAACAGGCTTTGGAAGGTGAATACAATCTACAATATCAAGTGTGAGAATAAATGGCATTTACAAAAGTATCAATAATGTTGTTTGAGATATTAATTAACTGTCCTCTCGTCATCGAGGGAGGAGACAGGGAAGGGATGAAGAGGAATAAAAATAAGTTAAGTGGGAGAGAGGAGGAGGAGCGGTAGGGAGGGATATGTCGGTAGAGGAAGGAGGTGATGAGAAAACAAAGGGGGGGGGGCTCCTGGAGGCTAGGTGCAGCACCATTGTATGATATCAATAGCAAAATAAATGTGAGAAATCATGGTAGGTAGGAATACCAAAGGCCTTGTAAAACAGGGTGGTATGTTTAGATGCTGGAGGGGGTGAGGTAGGGAGGTGAGCTGGGGTGAGGGCTTTGCTACCAAGACCAAGCATGGAAGTGTGTTAGTGGAAATGACATTATGCTTTTCAAGCATATATCAATTGTCAGTCTTATTGAGCCATAAAGAAATCGGGGTGGGGGGAGTGTCAGAAACATTAAGGAGGGGAGGGATCTTTGGCCAAATTCTTGGAGGAATCTTAAGGGGAAGATGATGTATATAGGAAAATAGGCATAGTAAGGGGTCTCGAGGAAGGGATGTTCCTAAAGCTAAATTTGTTGTAGGACGAGGTCCCATTAGGGGACGATACGAGTGCAGGTCCACTGGATGTGTGGCAGCCAATCAGTAAATTACATCTCCAGAAAAGATTGGAGGAGGAGGTTGAAATGTGTGAGAGTCATAGGAGGGGTCATATACCATCCTGACAGAATTTTGTAGTTGAATTCTCAAGTGTTGGCGTTGTGGGCATTTTTAAAGTATTGTTGAAAAATCAAAGATCATTGAGATGATTCTAGAGAAAGGGACAGTACTTTCTCCCAGGTATTTAGGAAACATGGTTTATAAGAAGAGGCTACATCTTGTATGAGGGAATGGCAAAAGGAAAGCGAATGGAGTGTTGTATGTGGATTAGAAAGATGTCACTCAAATAGAATGAGGTCTCTCCTTATAGTGCGGCTTTTGCTTTCAGTTTGAATCCAATTATGTACTCCAAGGAGTGTGGATAGAACCAAGATTCTCTCGAAGGGAAAGGTCAGACGGTTTCCATTATGATTTAACCATTGTAGGGTAACCAGACCCTACTCTTGCCAGACCTTGAAAATTTGTTGTGTTAAATCTGGGGGAAAGTTTGGGTTACCCACTATAGATGTGAGAATGGAGGAAGAGGGAGCAAGGTTCATTGAGCAATTGAGCTCATGCCAGGTCTTAATAATATGGCTGAGTATCACATGATCTAGGTTTCTGGTGGGTGAGGGTTAGGGAGAAGACCATAGAAGTTGGATAGGTGAAATGGGGCTTATAAATGCATTAATGGACGGCATTTTGGCAATGGTAGTTGCCCTGTAGTATCTGTATAAATTGGGAAATTTTAGACCTCCTGCTCAACACTTAAGGACAAGATGTTATAGCTTAGTCTAGGTTTCTTGCAAACCCAGATGAAAGAAGAGGAAGTTGTGTGAATGGTATCAAAGTATCATTTAGGAATGGCGATGTTCAGAAGTCAGTACAGTATAGTTAAATGCAATTTATTATAATATAAGAAAGGTAGTACACAAGTAATACAACAGGAATAAGCAGAGGGTTACAAGCCAGCAAGCTCTGCTATCAGGAATAGTAGGCTGCCAAGCTTGACCACACTACTGGAGACCAGGCCTCAACCACTTGTAGTCTCTGCAGGAACCAGGAGCAAGAACAGGAACACAGGATCTTGAGCCGACGTAGAGAGAATACTGACTCACCCCTGCCGTCAGTATTTAGAGATTTCTGACTCACGCCTGCAGTAAGTGTAGGGAAATGGATACCTGACTCACGCCTGCAGTCAGTATCAGAGTTAGTCTGCCAGAGCCCCAGGTCCGCAGTAGATTGGGTGTCTGCTAGGTACAAGGGACAAATGTAAGAATAGTCAGAGCCACAAGTCAGCACCAGAGAGGGTAGTCAAACAAGCCAGGTCATACACAGTTCAGGTAGTCAGCCAGTGCCACAGGTCTGCACCAGGTTGGGTGTCCACTATAGGGATAGACAAAAGAATAGTCAGACAGAGCCACACATCAGCACCAGGTTGGAAGGAAGACAAGCCAGGTCATACACAGAGCCCAAGGTAATAGAACTGCTTTGAACATAGACCTGGCTTGTCTGACTACCCCCTCTGGTGCTTACTTGTGGCTCTGTCAGAATCAGGGAGGGTCAGGGTTTTGGATAAGAAGGACATGTGATTAGAGTTGGGCCATAAACGTTTAGTATTCTTAAGGGTTTGTTATAAAGTAAGACTGTTAGTAGTAGATATGGGCCATCCTCATCTTTGAGGGAGCCAAGCAAAATCCATGGGAGAGAGGTCCTTATAAAGATGCCTTCCCCTCTTTTTTTCTTGAGAGGAGGAAAAAATATGGATTGAAAAATTGGGAGACGCTGAGAACAGGAAGTGCTTTTCCTGAACTAGGATGTTATCGGCTGCTAACCCATCAACGCTGCGAAGGGCAAGGGCACATTTTTCAGGAGAGTTCAGGCCTTTGTTAATTATTTTAATGGGAAGCATGATATGATCAAGAAGATATATTTTGAGGATGTTCCAACACTAGTCCCAGTATGAAGGAGAAAAAAAAGATTAAAGAGAAACTATTGCCCCAAATAAAGTCCGCCCCCCCAATAATTATCAATATGCCTACAAATAGTACTATTATCCAGCATAAGTACCTTGTTATACAGAAATCCTACTTCTTCTGAGACTGATGGCCAGGCATGAATGCACATATCTTGGCTTAGAAACATCTGCTCTCCTGCACTACCAAATCCGGTCTCCTCTAGGAGGTGTTGCATGGTACCTTAAGGTAACAGAAGGAACTGGCGGCGCAGGCACACAGATGCCTCTAAAGCAAGAAGCCTGGCCATCAGTCTCAGAAGAAGTAGGATTGCTGAATAACACAATACTTTTGCTGGATAATAGTACAATTAGTAAGCTTTTCGCTATATGACTGGTTATTGGGGGGACTTTATTTGGGGTGATAGTTCCCCTTTAAAAAAATCATTAGGGTGAGTTACAAGGGGATGTAAGGGAGAAGGGGAGGGGGAAAGAATGCATGGGGGAAAGGTAACATGCATCAAAAGTATACAGTTCAAGAGAGCCATGAGGAAAGCTAGCAGGGAGTCTGTTAATAAGCCAATAAGCTTAAGTGTGCCCTTAGGAGTTTGCATAACACTGCTTACAGCACATAGCTGTAGAATTAGGCAGGCTAGTGATGAAGTTTCAATGCATATTCTGCTGAGGCGCCCAGTATGTGAGTGGGTATGGGTCTGGTGATGGATTTAAAGGAGATCTCATGAAATTCCAACAATAACGAACAAAATCATGTTATTGGGACATATTAATGGCGAAGCAGTGTGTGTCAAGAACAACATATGGTCAGCACAACGTGTGAACATGAAACAGTTATAAAACAATATCTTCATACTAATGGGTGTGGTGACTGACGTGATAATAAAAGAGAATGTGAGATTATGGTAAGGATGTTTGGTTAGAATATTCTGTGGTAATGAGTGGCTCCTAATCACAAGAAGCACAATCAGTACATGGAAACAAGAAACAACATATTGAATTATACATGTAATGATATGAGCAATTAAACTTGTATACATAATCATAATAATGCTATAGCTTACAATTGAAGTCCCAGAAGTATGGAAAAAAGGGAAGTATAGAAAGCAATGTTCATTTCTGCAACAGATACAACCATGCGCTGTCCATGCACTAATGGCTAAGTGTGTGAATCATTATGATTAGATTATGGGGCTGCAGAAGGACAATCGATGTCGTCCAAGGGGGGTACTTCCTATCCTGGACGAAGCTAGGTGATGTGGTATGGACAAATAAAAAGAGCCAGTTCCATGCTGTGGAGGAGGGTTAGGGGTTCACCATCTGGAAAACCAGGAGTCTCTGCTTTGTGTTCTTCTGAGTTGGGGAGCCATGTTATTCTCTTCTGGGACATAGATGGTTGTGGAGTTGAGGGGGCAGCAGGGTGTGATGGGGTCAGGATGCCCAAGGAATCACAGAATGTAGGGATGTCGTCAGTGGAGAAGAGCATCTCTGTTGTTCCATTCACAGTTGGAGAAGGGAAAGCCCCATCTGTATCTAATTTGTTGGTTACTCAGATGATCTTAACTGACCTGCCTACTTGGAGTGTGTGGGGAGAGATATCATAAAATAACTGCACTGCAGATCCAGTGCATATAAGAGGGTCCCCTCTCTGTTCTCTTAATATTTCCTTTAGCTTCAAATCAATGAAAGCAGATGACATCTCATTGGGAGCTGCTGGATCTTTGAGTCTCAAGGTTCTGTGAACCTGTTGCAATTGTGTGGAGTCTGGTGAGGTTCTGTGAACCTGTTCCAATTGTATGGAGTCTGGGGAGGTACCTCCGAGGAGTGATGTGAAGCATGGCGTAATAATGTTGTTCAGTTCCTGTGGGGGTACTGATTCAGCTAAGTGTTTCAAGCGGATACTGCACCATCTCCCTCTGTTGTCTAAATTATCAATTATGAGGGTTAAGCACTGAACTGAGTCTCGCTGCTCCACAATGAGTTCCTCTAACATGGATGCATGATCTGCTACCACAACTTTGTCGTCTTCAAGATGGGAAACTCAGTGGCTTAGCTCCATGAGGTTGGCGGCAATCGTGGCAAGCTCTGCCTTTATCATGTTCTTCATCACCTCCATGAGCACCTTGAGGTCTGCTTTAGAGGGGAGATCAGCAAATAGAAATGCAAGATGGGTTATGCAGATGTAGGGTTTGGATGCCATTGGACTGGTTCTGAAGACTCCATCCGGGAATGTCACTCAATCGAGGACATAGATGAAGCCTGTGCTAGGCCACATCTTATATCTGTGATGTTAAGCTGAGGGGAAGGAGGTGGGTTAGAGGGCCTCAGTAAGAAGAAGCATTTAACAGGTGTTATAGGTGGGGAATCCTGTTTTTTCTTCCTTCTCATTCATAACAATTATATGTTAGTGGTGGTGTAAGATAATCACCCTCCAATTAAAGATAATTGTATGTACTGCCGGTGCAGGCTTGGAGCGATGTGGTTATACGCCTGTCTCCATGAGTTGTCAGGCTATGCCCCCGTGCACATTTTTTTTTTTTTAAGAAATTTTATTAGTGAATAAGGATAATGGGTTGCAATCATATAACATTACAAAACATAGTACTTCATGTAAGAAACATAGAGTACTTCAGTGCTCGGTAATCAATGTAGCGTGAATAAAGGTATAGTGAAATGACATGTAACTGATGACCACACTAGTAAATCCAGATAGGATAGTGTCAGTGCTAACTGTTAATTAAATCAATAAGTAAAGAGGCTCTTTATAAGATGTGGAATCATCATTATGGAATTACCAATTATATAACAGATTTATGATTGCTCCAGTTGAGGAGAGGAAGGAAAGCTGGAGAAGAATAAAGGATAGCGCAACATAAAAAGGTGAGGTAAAAGCAAAGGAAGATGTGAGAGGATATGTGGATACACTCCAACCAACGGATTAATCTAAAGTTGCCTTAATGACTGTGATACACAGAGGCACCCATAAAGATGTTACTAAAAGGGATGCATTAAAAACCACCCAGCCAATTTGGAATCATGCCAGGGGGACTAAATAGCTACATAAGTATCTTATTTTTGTGTTGCCAAAGCATATATTCTATCCAGGTTATCTGTGGATTTACCTTCCTGTACCAGACTGAAACAAGGGGTAGGGATGGTTGTTTCTAGTGAGTGGAGATCAGACGTTTTGGTGTGGTGAGCATAAAGACCAAGAGTCTAAGAAAAATGTACCCCTACATGTTTAACAAGGAATAGAAAGAGAAAGGAGTCTAATTGCAAAGTGAGGAAAAAGATAGAATTGAGCACACCGAGAATATGAAGCCAAAATAGAGTAAGTTAGTCACAACTCCATCATATGTAAAGCACTGAGACCACTTCGTTTCTACATCGCTAGCACAAGCGAGCTCCATAGGAGAAAATTCTTGCCAGTTTCTGTGGGGTGTAGTACCATCTGGCTATTAGTTTGAAATTGTTCTCCCTAGACGGAAAATCTGAAGGAGGGAGGAGTGATCTCGTGCGCACTTTTGTCTCAAATATTAATCACATTTTGCTCATGTTATCCCTCATTCATGTCTGCAATACCATGCAAATCACTGATTCTGGTGTTACAATATCATTGTTGAGCAGTGTATAGAAACAGCATCCTATATAATAATTCACTAGGATGTTTGTCAGAAGCCGCCATGCACAATAGAGATTGTACGCACTACAGTCATGCACAGTAGAGACTGTCTATGCTGCAGTCAAGAAAGATGCGCAGAGATGACTACAGTCCGAATTTGGAGCATCCCGCTCCGTATCAGCTGCGGCATGTTTGGGCGCTCTGTACTGCGCATGACTGCAGAGCAGGCAGTGAGCAGAGAGGCACCAGCCGAGGCTGCTGGGTGGCACTATGGCACGTGTACATGGGCTTTTAATCTCGTATATATATATATATATATATATATATATATATATATATATATATTTCATCTGTTTCAGTCTGTGATATGAACTTACATATTTTAGGTTTTAGGTCTTAAAATCTTGCATATCCTTTTCAAAGCAACATTAATGTGTAAATATATTGTATTTAATTCTAGAAATGTAACATGTCTCCTCCTGGGAAATGTATGTTCCATGTGCTTAGGCAGTAGGTCTAAATTTGTCCATCCCCTGAGTCGCCTTGTTTTCATTATGTCTAAGATTAATAGATTGTTCTTTATATAACACACAGGACCCTATTTTTGATGAGCTTGTTCTATACTAAGATGCTTTCATAACTGTCCAACAAAAAAAGTGTATAGTTTTAGGGATATCACCTATGGGAATATGCATTAAGAGGTAAGAAAACCCTTCGGTAAGTAAAAACACTTTAAAACGCTGCTTAATAGAATAGATGTTTGACAATTGTTTCTTTAGAACAGGTTTTCAAAAAACGTCATTGTAAGCCCTGTTGTCTTGTGTTTAGCTAAAACCATGTTTGTTTATTTTGTTTGTGTATCATTGTACTCATCTCTTTTTAACTGATGTATTTGACAGACTATGAGGTTCAAATTGCCAACAATTTAATACATTTTTGTTAAATAAATTCATTATTTTGACCATAAGAAGCAGGTAAGAATACAAAATCTTTTTTAGGAAAAAATATGATATATAGGGTTGTATTCAATTGCATTTGATCCATCTATCGATGGTCTCTGGAGAAATTTTTAAATAAAACCAGTGATAACTTTATCACACACATGCAATTGAATCTAGCCCATAGTGTTAAAAACACAAACGATTGCATTGATTACATAATCTTTAGATAATGATATCTGAATGAGATTTATGTTAGATCATTTGATACTCAGAAATCAACCTATTAAATAAACTTTTATTATTTACTAATATTAAGAAACTATACTTCCATAAAGAATTAGATATGAGAGTAGCCATGAATATTATCTGGCATGTCTTCTATATGTAAGAACCTGCGTATCTGAGCAAAGGATCTTTGATTTGGAGATTGCAGATACTCAGATTGTGCCTTATATTGCATTTCTGAAATCCAAACTTGATCTTACCTCCTCCTTAATAACTTCAGGATTCTGTCCTCAGTTCATATAAGATTGACCAAGAATAAGCTAAGCATTACTGGTATCCTTTTGAAATATCACCCACTATTGGGCGATCAACAAAATGGTGCAATAAAAATGTTGCCTGATTGAAAAAGGCTACATTCTGATGTGTCGAGACATCAGAATGTTGCCTGTATAAGAGTAACCTCCTGTGTTGCACACCAGAATGTCGCCCACAGTGTCGGAAAGCTCAGCCCCTTGTAGTCAGCTGTGAGGCCAGAATGTCGCCCAGAAAGTCGGAATGCCCAGAATGTTGGAATGCTCAGCCCCGTGAGGTGCTTGTGTAGAGAGAAAAATCTTGCAGACAAAATATAGGCACATATTTTTAACATAATAAAAAGCATCTGAGCTGAAGCAGGTAGCTAAAGTCTCGTTCTTAAGAAAGCTTTGGTAAGAAATGTCACAAGAAGCAAATTTATTTCATGTATTTATGGGATTCTGAGACTAAAATACTGTATTTTAATTTTAGACATTTTTTGCAGAAAAATTATATAGTAGCAAAATGTATTTGAAATACAGGATACTCCAGAGTCTATTAATGCAGGTGCATTTTTATTATCCCTTTGAGATTCAGAGGGGTGCACATCACTTTCGGTTGTATACACACCCCTATATCACTCACAGAGTTAAGGTCCTTTTGGCTGTATGAGCCTCGACTTACATTATATTTCTTTTAATGGGCATATAGGTGGATCAGTGCCTTGCAATATTAAAAACAACTTGGGGTGGGTAGGTCCATCCTCTGTAGTTAAGAGGTGTGGGTTTTTCTAGTTGGTTGGCAATGCTCAAACAGAGGTGGAGAGTAGGCAGAATGTGGTAGGATGTTGGCAGAAGGAGTTGGAGAGGAATGTTCAAATCCATCAGCGCAGTTCACTTTATTCATTATACCTTAGCTAAAAAATCAACTGCCTACATCTAAAGAAAAAATAAGTTCTTGTGCCTATTTTAACCTTTTGAGTGCCTGACAGTACACGACACAACATTTAACATTGCAAAGTGAGATAGACAACTTTTAACCCTTAGTGACAAAGAGATTTCCAATACATTGCAACACATTACCTCTCTCGCACATAATACCTACCAGAACCTCTGTACCTGGCTTTCTATGATGATTGCTGAGCTACTTAATGATAAGAACCAACAGAAGGGTCTGTCCTAGCCACAGAAAAACTTTATCTCCTTGACAACAATTCCTGTGTTTCTATATTCCAGATTATGCCTGGGAAGTTCATAAGATGAGGCAAGGCTTCACAGAAGTCAAAAAGAGGTTACACAAATATTCTAAGGTATTCCCTACGCAGCTGCTGTAAACTTGGCAAGAAAGACTAGTGACAAGAAAGACTACTTTTGTCTTAGTCCATATGGAACACAGGACTCACATCCAGAGAAAAACATAGTTTTCCTTCCCAGGGCAGAGGAGTCCTCTTGGGGTCTTTGTTCAGTGGGTTTCCTTCTTTTCTTCTTTTGGTATGTCAATGGGACACTTTGCTATACGTGAAACTGGATAGTTGGGGGGTTGAGCTGTAGGAAGAGGAGGGAGATCTGCCTTTTAGACCCTGCATTTTCTGAAGTACCCTTCCCTTTGGAGCTCAACCCCTCGGTTCCTGTGTTCCATATGGACTAAGATAAAAGGATTTAATAGTACATTCACTAAAATCCTATTATAACAGAACCTTGATTGTCCAAATTGTCCTAGCACTGAAACACCAATTGCTGTTTTTGATCTTTGCCCAGTTATTGTGATTTTTTGCTCATTTGCTATTTGTGTTTTCCTGTTACTCTTCATACCTACCTTGTACTGACCATGCACCTGCTCTCTGCCAGTATTGGCTCTGCCTTATTGACTCCCCTCTACTTCTTGTCCAAACCTTGCTAGTTCTTAGCCCATTCCTGCTCATTACCTGACTGACCATCCCTATTATAACAATGATTCTGCCTGTCCTGGCCCTGTTTATTCTGACCAAACTTATCCTGATACAGCTTATCCTGAACTCTCTCAGTCACTCATTGGATTCTATATAATCCAGAGATTCCCATTGGTCTTAAATGAAAATGATTCTTAGAATCTCTATAATCTCTCTTCACTGTGGTTCTCAAACTGTGTTGTGTGTAACTGTCTCATTCTCTGCATAAGTACACGGGGTTCCACTAAATGCCTTTTTTTGTAATGTTGGACAGTGGAAAGAGACTGAGGTGCAAGACAATGAGGCTGATGTATTAAGTTAAAATGGAGCAATTCTGGATCAAGCTAACTGCACCATATGGGACAAATAAATATTCCCATTCATTTAAACTGTGATTTATCCCCTTGAATGATAAAGAGTGATAGGACAATTACCTAGATTGCTGCCTGTGAGGGTACCTGTCACACTCTGGTCAATCTGTGGAATCTATGTCAATTTATCGGTATACCGGGGGTCTGTATGGTTCGCAAAGAAAAACACACACAACAGCGTATACCATACAAGCTCTCTCTTTATTCTTATCACACATAGCCTTTATAGGCCCACACAGCCCCCTCCCCTACAGGGAGGGGCGAGGTGCACAGTTTCAACATAGAACAGAAAATTATAAAAAAAAAACAGAAAAGCAAAACTTGTTCCCAGGAAGGGGGGGAGGGGAGGGAGTATAGATAACAGTTCCTTCAGTATCCTATCACCTCCCCCGTGGGGGGGTTGTGAGACTCGGTACATTCAAGCATAACAACCTTGAGCATATTCTAACAGCTTTTGCAATACACAGATAAAAACTAGAAAGAGCCAGTTTGGTGGTTTCCTCCCTAGCAGATGGATTCCTGCAGAATCAGTCAAATATAAATGTAACTATTAACCCTATGGGTGCCGAACACACTGCAAAGCAGTCAAATGTAACTATTAACCCTATAGGTGCCGAACACAAGTATTACACACCTCCTCTCTGTACCCTTCAATCCCTTCTTTGAATCAGTACTAAACTGATTCACCAAACTAAGTTCTGGGGGTTACACTGGGTCAGGGGTATCAGCATAGCAAGGGGTGGGAGGGGGAGGGCGGCGGGATAACATTTTCAAGTAAGGGGCATACGGATTGGCAGGGGAGTTACGGGCGTGATATGCACAGCAACAGAGCAGCAGTTTGATAACCAGACTCCCTTTATAATGTTAACATGGCCTGTTTGACAAATATGGAATGACTTGTTACACAAACAATTTAACCCTAAGAATATTTAACCCTTCTATATGTTATACAATCCTTTCAATCCCTTCTTTGAGTCCGAGCATACCCGGACTCACACAAATCTTACAACCTGGATAAGGCATCATCATATAGAGGTGCAGTACTGTGGAGGTGACTTAAATACTGGGTGTAAAGGCCTGACCCAGGGGAACTACACCTTTTGGCAATGAGGCAAAGCAAAAAACTTAAATAGGACATAAAGAACAATAATACTTTTGGATTACAGCTAGCGAAACAGACACGCTGATGAGGCAAGTGGTCATAACGTCAGTAGGGCTGACCATGTTGCACAAGCAAAAGTTCGTAATGTTCATAACATGTTGGTGCTAAGTAGATTCAGACATTGGAGTTCTCACGGGTCTCTGGGGTGTCTCTGCAGTCCATCTGACCCCAGTGCAGAGGTGGCCTTTCAGAAGTCCTTACGTGAGTGAGGGTGAGACATAAGTTGCATACATAAGCCAGCCTTCCACCCCCCACACTTATAATGTTAATACACATTAGACCATCATTTTCTATCTGTAGGGGCACCTCCTCAAGCAGGCCACTTTCACTGCCAGAGGGTGCTAGCGTTCCAAAGGGATGGATCTTCATGATGGTCTTGTCCCACGGAGGCAGGTGGTCAGGGATTATTATGCCCGTCAAAACACCTACTTGATGATCGCACGGTGGCAGGCGATGCAATAAGCCTGCTTACTGGTCCCACGGAGGTAGGCGATGCAATAAGCCTACTTGCTGGTATTTCTTGAACAAAAGCCTCAGACCTTCACCCTGTTCTGCCTCCCTCTGGGCATCTGCTGGGCACTGGGAGGGCACAGGGCCTTTATCCTGCTCAGGCTCTGGTGCAGCTGTCACTCTGGCGTGGTATATCCAGGTCTTTCCTTTATGCAGCGTGACTGCGCTGTAACTTGTCAACAGAATCTGGAATGGACCCTTCCACTGGGGCTCCAAACACTCTGTTCTCCATGTCTGTACATATACCCACTCTCCAATCTGGAAACTTGCTCTGGGCCAGCCGAAAGCAAAGGCTGTGGAACAGAAAATCTGGGAAGAAAAGAAAGGGTATGCTGCAAAGCAGTTACATAATCCATAATCTGCTGATTACCAATCTCTAAGGTAGATCCTTGATACATCACAATCCTATTCCAGGGCCTACCGAAGAGGATCTCATAAGGACTAAGCTTTTAAGGATTTGGAAGGGGTCACCCTGAAGTGAGCCAAGGCACTGGGAAGCGCCTCTGGCCTTTTGAGTCTTAGTTCAGTACATAGTTTGGTCAGAGAGCGCTTTAGAGTCTGGTTCATCCTCTCAACTTGTCCAGAGGATTGAGGCCTCCAGGGGGTATGATATCTTCAGTTCACCCCTAGAGTGACACAATTACTTTTAACAATTTCAACTGTAACATGTTTTCCATGGTCTGACCCAATGACTGGAGGCAAACCAAACCTTGGAATTACTTTTCTTATTAACACCTTAGCTACTGATCCCGCAGTAGCACCTTTCAAAAGAAATGTCTCTAGCCACTTAAACAATTAATCAATTATTACAACAGCATACTAAAATCCCAGTACAGGCTGCAAAACAACCCAATATAATCTATCTGGAGCAGTTCAAATGACACCCAAGCCCATTGCCTGGCCCCAGTGATTAGAATATGTCACATTTTAGGATTTATTTACAAGTATATATCACACAAATCCCAACAATTTCTAACTTACTTTGTACAGATCTGGTCTGGGTAAAGTCACTTCCTCCAGGGCGTCTACACAGTCATGCTCTGGAGGATCATTTATGTCCTCGGTCAATAGGGTAACTGGTTTTGGCAGAGCTAAAGCAGGGGCGAACATCAGCACCCGCTTCAGTTCATCCCATACTATCGTATCAGGAGAATCATAGTCAGTTTGTCACACAATCCTTCAGTCAAAATATTGGCCACTATTAGCTGAACCCTTGCCTAGCCTCTTGGCTGATGGGGTACTATCTGTCCTAGACCGGTCCTGCATTAGGCTGCAAGTCAATAACGGGTCGGGTATCTCTACCAACCCCTGGCTTTCCAGCTGCTCAAACAGCAGAGGCCACTGAGCGCAGAACCTCCTCCGGGATGTCTGAATCATGACTATCCTGGGAAGTGTGTCTCAGTGCCATATGGAAAGTCAAGTCATAATAGTCAGGTACATATACCTCTATCTTGTCAGCGTCAAAAGTTATCTCTGTCCTCAATCTGGTCAACAAATCCCTTCCAACAGTGCAATGGGGCATGACTCTGATAGGAGAAAACCATCTTGGACCATAGTCCCTTCTATGGTAACTTCCATAGGTTGTATATATGGCATAGAGGAGGGAATTCAATCCACCCCTACTATACTGATAGTTTTCTTCACTATGAATTCCACCCTCCTGCACTATAGGATAATGCTAAAAAGACTGATCCTGATCCCTTCCTATTCTGTCTTATGAGGTGAGTCATTTCTGTCTGCATCACCACTAACAGATACACCTTCTTCCTGGGGATTTCTGTCTGTATATCTATATTCCTCAGCTTGGGGCAATTTCACTTCCAATGTCCTTCCTGCTTACAGTAAAAACATGTATTCTTTCCTACCTGCTTAGATCTCGCTGTACCACTTACATTATTCTTTCTACCTGCTTCAACAGTGCCAACTTTCCTTGCAATTGCTAAAGCACTAAACTTTGCCTGGTCCTTCAATACCTGCCTAGTCTTTGTGTCTCCCTCTGTATCTCTGTTCATAACTTCTGTCCTTTCTTTCTCCATTACTTCACTTACTGGCTTGCTCAACACACTCTCAGTGTTTCCCTAAATCCATACAAAGATGCGGCAAGGGACTTATCCCTCTGCTGCACAACCTACTGCACCCCAGGAAGATTCAGATGGGGTTACCCACATGTCCGCACGGACCCCAGGGTCAGAGAACAGTAAAATAATAATACATTATCAGTCACGTCATTAAGAGGGAATGCATCTGCAGTCCCTACTTATCTGTCTCTAATTTCATTAGAAGTTAATTTCTTATATGTGTCAACAATCTTTTCTCTTTCATTCCCCCATAACATTATTACAACTGGGAAGGATTTACACAGGAGAGGGAGGGGTCTGATGCTGCGCGATCGTCTCATAGTGGGAGAGAATCAGCACACAGGCATTTAACCCCTTCCTGTCATTTTCAGGGAAAGCAGGATTGCTGTTTCTCTAATTAACAGACAACAGGTTGCAAAGGGCACATATACATAACTACAATTTGTTCTTATGGAGGCTAAATCACAATTCAACAAATCTTCAGTTGAACATATACATATATACACATATATATACACATACACATACACATTGGGTGCACCACTTCAGTTGAAATATATGTTTCCCAAGAAGTCAAAAACAGGAGAGGAAGGGGTGCCCGTGACCGTGCCGGGTGGACTGGCTGGACTACTCGGTCTTAGATCACTGAGAACCATTGAACCGGTAAGACCAATGCCAAAACCCCCTCAGACACTTCCAGCAAGACAGCCCCCACATTCCTGCCTCTTCTCACTCAAGAACATAATTTCAGTTCTATTATCTATAACACATTGACAATTTCTTTAACAAATCCATATTTTTTACTTGCTTGGATCCATACAATTGATTACACAAAATTAGGATTTAATTTACCTAAATGTTGCAACATTTTATCTCAGAACCAATACCGTGTGCCTGTCCAGGCTAATTACCGTTGGCCAACCAGTACCTGACCCTGGCAATACATATCCACATAAATGTACAAAAAAACCTGCCCCTGTCAGAATCCTCGGATCATTGAGTTATTACGGTCCCCTTTTAACAAGGAAATACAAAACGGTATATAGATATTTAAATGCAAGTCTATACCATAATACAAATCTATATTTCCACCCAATCATATTTATTAACCCTTAGTTCCCAGCTACTAGACAACATCTTAACAATAGGACCTTTAGAAAAACAGCAGCGTTGATGACCTTGAAATTCCGTTACTTGTGTCTTATCTAAGAACAGAGAGAACAAGGGGGAGAGGTAGAATGGAAGAGAAGGGAGGGGGAATCAGAGCTGCGCTAACTTTCTCATAGCATCAACATTTTACAAGCATGGCGGCTTAACCCCTGCCTAGCTGTCACTAAATGAATGCATAATGTGTTAGTACCTGATTTTGATAGCAATAATCCACACACTCTGAATAACTTTCCCATTTAGTCCCTCAAGTCTCTCTCTCTGGTGATGTAGGCACACTCTCCCTCTTTCTGTGCTCACTTACTATATCCCTCCGGAACAGGGCACGTATCTACCCCAGACAAACGACACATAACATGTATGTAAACAGGTTAGCCATGCGCAACAAATATGAGACAGTTGTAAATTTTCCCAGTGATCAGGGGAGAAAGTCAGTGGGTGGTATCTTGCAGGACCAAATTAGACACAAATGGAATAGTGTAATAGGAACCCCCTGTCAGTCTCTCTACATAGTGTATACAATCCTCACCTATTTCTGGGGTCTTACTCTCTTGACCACCCATCTTACAACAAGTTGTACAATACAATGCAATCACAATGTCAAATAAACGAGGAAAAGAAAAGGAGTAAAAATTCAGGTGCTCACCTTCACCTGGAATAACACCCGGTCCCAGTGCTTACCTTCACCTGAACCGGGGACAGCACACAATAACACAATACTTATTCTCAGCCTCTAATATCCTTTGATACAATACTTAATTGACATCTCTACAAACATCCATATCTCAACACCAGTGCATAGTAATCATATAGTATCACGAAACAATTTGACAGACAAGAGAGGACAGAACAGTAGATTATTGACATAGACTCACAGAGGGACCCTATAGTGGAGAGTGTTCTGCTGCCTAATATTCAGTAGTCAAATGCCACTCACTTAATTTACCGGGCAGTCTCCCGGAAAGTCACATATAGTGCTTTCGAGACCACCAAGGGCCGAATCCTGTGGTCATTTCCGGACTACAACTGTTCCTGAATCCTTTTCCTACTTGCTCAACTACGGTCCCCGGAGCCTACCACATGGGTGACTCGGACCGTAATTCCGGAGCTCTGGATTCGAACTCTTATCTATTTCTGTTCCCGGAGACACTATACTTGTGCCTCGAACTTATTTTTATAGCGCGCTTATATATTAGACTAACAGAGACTCACTCCCTATCTCCCTATTTCACTCAACCCTTAACACGGCAATGTGCTCCCTGAGACGGCGACAACATATAGTCACTTACCCATGGACGCACATCGCCCGCATTCTCCACCACCTGATAGGACAATTACCTAGATCGCTGCCTGTGAGGGTACCTGTCACACTCTGGTCAATCTGTGGAATCTATGTCAATTTATCGGTATACCGGGGGCCTGTATGGTTCGCAAAGAAAAACACACACAACAGCGTATACCATACAAGCTCTCTCTTTATTCTTATCACACATAGCCTTTATAGGCCCACACAGCCCCCTCCCCTACAGGGAGGGGCGAGGTGCACAGTTTCAACATAGAACAGAAAATTATAAAAAAAAAAACCAGAAAAGCAAAACTTGTTCCCAGGAAGGGGGGAGGGGAGGGAGTATAGATAACAGTTCCTTCAGTATCCTATCACCTCCCCCGTGGGGGGGTTGTGAGACTCGGTACATTCAAGCATAACAACCTTGAGCATATTCTAACAGCTTTTGCAATACACAGATAAAAACTAGAAAGAGCCAGTTTGGTGGTTTCCTCCCTAGCAGATGGATTCCTGCAGAATCAGTCAAATATAAATGTAACTATTAACCCTATGGGTGCCGAACACACTGCAAAGCAGTCAAATGTAACTATTAACCCTATAGGTGCCGAACACAAGTATTACACACCTCCTCTCTGTACCCTTCAAAGAGGTCTCCGCAGCATTTCTTCGAGATGTGTTGGAGTCCTCAGGCCTGGATTTAAAGCTCAGGTGCCCCTAGACACAACACCTTGTGGTGCCCATAGCCCCTCCTTTGCTCCACCCCATAACCACACCCTCTCATATTTAAACACACCCGCTTTTTTGGCCATGCCTCTTAAATCTATTCTTCAAAGTAATGTGGAAATTCTCAAATGTTCAAATGAGGTGCACCACTTTTCTTAAAGTGGTACAATTTTTGAGCAAAACAACTGCACCACAGGGACCAAATAAAAAGTCATGTTGCTTTTAATGTGTTTTTAACCCACTGAATGAGAGGTCTCACAGTGGGACAGTGTATATTGGGGTCAGTGAGTACGATAGCAACAGTGTATGTTAGAGTTTGTTAGAAAACTTAATTAGTGAGGAAAGAGATCTTAAACATCTGAGGACCATTCCACCAATCATCATAACCTAAATAACCCTTCCTATAGTATCATGCCCTCTACTGAGCATGTGCACAAATTACTTTATGGCCATATGTTTCATGGTTTTTAAACCGTAATATATTTGGTTCTACTATTCCAATTTACTACAGTACTCATCAGGGCCCTTTTCATGCCAATGTTGGGGAAAATCCAAGGACTAGTTTGGGCTGTAGGTCTAAAGTTTCATATAGCACAAAATGAGAAAATTTACTTTTTTATGCAGTATGGATACTTGCACTTTGATGGAACTGTCAATCAGAACTAGAATCCAAAGTTTCAACCAATTTCATGGCCAAAATAAATATATCAATAATGACACTTAACTATAGAAGCCCTATTTGGCTTCCAAAATGTATACACAAAGCGAGTGAGACTGATGTTAAACACAGTTATTATGTAGACATGTCTGTTATATGTAGTTCTCCTATGTAGGAAAGTCATTCTGCTACATGCAGTAATTACACAGAAATAAGCAGGACTCCTACCTAGGTAAGTGCTTCTGTTACACAAAGTAATTATATAGGTCTCACCCCTTCCATCCAAATGTCTTTCTCTCCACCTCTGACTCTGCCTAGTCTTTTTCTCCCTTCTCATGTACCAACAAGCCCATATTTTTCATTATTACCCTCCATAGGTCTTCCAGCCAAACCACAATACAGATGAATATATGCCCAATAGATTCTTCACACACACACACACACACACACACACAGCTCTCACCCACACATAGAGGAGCCACTGCCACATAGACACACAGTTCTATTCCTCACACCCTTCTTTTGCAATGTTTTGCTGTTTCTTTTTCAAAATAAACTGACAAGAACTTTGACTCAGTTGTCAGTGGTTGCCAACGACGTGACAATATTCACCTCACCTAGCAATGCAGGGAGGTGCTGACGGATGCAGCATGCACTCTCTTACTGTCTCCAGAATATAAGCAGCCGCACAAGCTATGTGTAGTGTGTGGCTGTCTATTACCACGTTGCCCCGTGAGATTTAACAAAGGAAGTAAGCAAAGACTGGGGGGGGGGGTACCGGGCAGGGCAGCTGCTCTGAAAACATGTAAGCTAACTACCTGAGTGGGGAGCGCATTCACCTTACAGCAATTTCTGGGGACCCCCAAGTGGGCGGGCCAGTGGGCATGACAAGCCATTGCCAGGCACCCCTAAAAATCTGGCACCCTAGGCAGGTGCCTTGTCTGCCTATTGATAAATCCAGCCCTGGGAGTCCTCCATTGCATTCAAGGGGTTAAAAGCTGCATTCCCTGTAGTGCTGCTGGGGGATATAAATTATGTGATTTGTGTCAAAAGGGGGTATGGCTTACTTGGGAGTGGGATGGGGCTTAACAAATGTGTTAAAAGTGGGTGGGAAGTGGGAGGAACTGGGAGAGGAAAGAGGAGAAGAGGGTGGGAAACTGGAAGAACAGGGTGGGCAGAGTTTATTATGAAACTCCCCACAACCGGAAAATCAGCCTCTGTCCCTGGGAGACCCAGTAGTCAGCTGCAATCCTGGAGAGTTCCCAGGTATGCAGATCTGTCCAAATGTCTTAATACCTCAGCCTCAGTGTGTGTGTGTGTGTGTGTGTGGACCTCTCTATCATACAAGGGGTTAAATAAATTGGTTCCCCTAAAATTTCATTTGAAACCAATGGGTTCTGTCACCACAAAAGGTCTGAGAAATGTATCATACTAAGGTAGATTAAATGGGAATGTCTGACATACTGTATATAGAACTGCTCATTTTGATGAGTGGATGAGTTCAATCTGCTGTCTAATAAGGCAGTTATACAGGGATCTCTACAGCCAAAACAAGAACATTTTACTGGGAATCTTCCAAAAATCAGATAGCTTTTAACGTTTCCCAGCTCTCTTATACAAACAGCAGCTCATGAGATTATGTGTGCAAACACTGACGCTCTGAGTCATTGTCCTGAACATTATCTAAATGAGCAGGATTATTATGTACCCAATCTCCCATTATACACTGTACAGCAGACTTCCTGATAAGAGAACACACTCCTTGTCTTCCCATGCTGTTTGTACTAAAGTATACCTGCCTGCTTTTGTTCTTATGAATGCAGTTTCCGCAGCCCTGCGGATTACATTTATATTTATCTGATATATTGCCAAATACACCATAACAGTCTGCACAAATACACATTTTGTATTGCTTGCTTTGTTGCACAATAAATGAATATAGGCATTTATAGCTTATAGCTTAGCTACCACTGTTTAACCCCTTTAAAGGAGAACTAACACCTTGGAATAATAACCCTCCCTGTTGCCCAGTGTCTTTGTTCAATGAGTCCTGGATATCATACCCATGGAGGCAGACATGACAGTTGAGTTGCTGGCAGGACCACAGGTTCTCAAATTCTACTCACTGTACATTGTGATCTTAACCCTTTAATTACCAGAGCACTGTACAATGCATTGCTTTGGAATGTGTTGAGCACCCCTCTGGTCCTTAAAGGGTTAAGTAGGTTTATACAATCCGCCTGCTGCAATCTGAGAAAAATACCAGAAATGGTTATGTCTGCCTCCATGGACGATTGAAGATACTTTCTCTTGAACAAAAGGTGCAAGGATAAATGATAGGAGTCATTAAATAGGCTGACCAGACCTCACCTTTTACTGGGGACACACAGGAAATATGCAGGACAGCACTGAAATCAAAGCAGCCCTGCAGTATGCATTTTTGATATGTGTCTCCAGTTAAAGGTGAGGTCTGGTCACTCTGCATTAGGAGTTTCTGGACACAATAATCTAAGAGGGAGTTATTGTTAGAGTGTGCTAGTTCTCCTTTAAATGAAATAAACTACTTTGGGTGCAGATGTGGATCAGTGCAGTGAGCTGTCAGTCTATGAACACTATGAGGCTGATGTAAAAGACAGCTAAGTGAAGCAGTTTTGGGGGAAAACCAAATACATCAAAGGGCACACAAACAATTCCATTTGATTTAAATGGGACATTTCACCTTGCTTGAATGCTAGCTAGGTCTCCTGCACATTAATTAGCAATGCATGGAGATATATCTAGCATTCAAGAAATTAAAAATCACCATTTACATCAATGGTAATTTTAGGAATTTTTATTTGTCCCCTGTGGTGTAGTTGGTTTGGTTTGCTCCAGAACTGTTCCACTTCTGTTTAGTAGTCTCGCTATATTTAGGACAGCAAGTTTTATGGGCTGGATCTGGGCAGCCTATGTTATTATATATTTTCTTTGCAAGAGTTATTTTAATTACTTGGTAAATGTCTCAAATGAAGGTTTCCTTAATATGATCTGTAATGAAAAGAGTTCTAGTCTGTTTGGGCCCAACCCTGCAGTCAATTACTTAAGGTTTTTATCTGTATTTTCTCCACTCTTCAGTAGTGATCAGCGACTAATTAGGTACATTGTATATTATCTTATCTGTACCCTCCACTCTTCAGTAGTGATTATTGAGTGACTAGGAACACATTTTATTATTATATTATGGTCTATTTGTGTTTCTTGGAGATCTACTTAAAGCAGACAGGCAGATGGTTTGGATTCGATTGTACTTTCCAAGGGCTGAACAGTTGGAGCCACTGGTTTGCTGTTGTGTGAGTGTCTGTGTGTGTGTGTGTGCGCACGAGTGTGTGAAAGATAATGAGAATGTACATATGTATGTATGTGGATTGTACATATCTGTGTGTGTGTTTAGCTGTTAATATGAATGTGTGCATGTTTATATATATATATATGTGTGTGTGTGTTGACCGCTAATAAATTACTAATTTGCTATCTTAAAGACCCATGCTTGCTGCTCCTTCCATTTGCTGCATACACTTGTAGACATTATCACACACAAACACACATATATACATGCACATGCACTCATACATACTGTCACACACATTTATACACTTATATAGTCTCACACACACATACACACTCATACATACAGTCGCACATGCACTCACATACACATACATAGCGATGGGCAATAATATACACCTCAAACTGAAATCAGTGAAAAATGGCACTTTCTACTTAGTGAATAATTTCCAGTGAAAAGTGCAGATTTTTCGCTTTTTTCAGCTTTTTTTGCCTAGCTCATTCCATTGAAATCAATAGGAACATTGAATTTACAAACAACACATAGCAAATATTATTTTATGATTATTATTATAAAATGGGCATGAGGGTGCCTGTGTTGGTGGGGTGTGAGGAAAGAATCATTTGAATGGGGATGATTTTTGGGGAGGTTGTTTACTGGGACTGGAGGGCAGTTAATAAAAATAAATCCTAGGAACCAGACAGACACAAAAATGTAAAATGCAAAACACCTTTATTAAAATAACCAAAGTAAACAAAGCAAAATCGTGATCCTGGAGAGTAAACCAAAGACAAGCCTGGGTCAGAAACCAATGCAGGTACTTAGACAAGCCGGGGTCAGGAATACGGAGATCAGCAATGTCAGGAACAAGCCAGGAGTCAGGAGACAGAAGGGATGTCAGTGGAAGCCAGGTCATGCACAGATAAACAGGAGCTCAGGAGAATGCACTTGCAGCCAGAAGCAGACACAAGGGCAAGAAAGAAGTGATCCTAGCTGCTTTAAATACCCTGGAAGGGGTTGGCTGATAACAGTTAAATGAGTCACCATGGAAACTGAGAGGTCAAGGCAGTTCGTTAAGCATCAGCTGACACAGGGAGGAAAGGCAGCAGTAATCAACTGTCGAGTGTTAGACCAAATCAGTCAAACCATGACAGTGTGTAATGAATCAGTTGAATAGGGAATTTGTTTGGGGGGGTTTCTTGACTGGTATTGGGGGGACAGTTAATAAAGCATGCAATAAATAAAATAAAATAAGAAATGTGTATGTAAAGTGATAGAGGCAGGAACCCCCTGACATAAGCTGCCACTGGGGTGGACGGATACTTGATAGAGCATTTTGTAGAGGATGATTTGTTAGATTTGTTGTTAGAGGTCCAAGCCCTGAGGAAAGATTGATTTGTAGGACTTAGACTTGTTAGAGGCCCAAGCCCTGAAGAAACATTGATTTGTAGTACTTAGACTTGCTTGGCACAAGCCCTAAGGAAACATTGATTTGTAGGACTTAGATTTATTAGAAACAAACCCCTCAAAATGGTACTTTCCTGACCAGAAAGTAGGCAAACAATGTAGTAAAGCAGTGGGAAAGCTAAGATGGTACTGTATTGTATAGTAAGCTGTATTAGAAGCTGGAAGTGAGATGTTAATGCCATTTAGAAAAAGCGAATACGCAATTAATGAAGGGAGAGAGCGAAAAAGAACTACCACCTCAAAAGCTGCTTTCAGAAAAAAAGATCCCACCACAAGCATACCAAAGAATTTCAATTACACTAAAACAAACTACAAAGTGCTAATGGACGTATAGGATGAGGAACAAACATTCACAATTAAATGATAGTGTATTTGAAATATTAATGCCACTTTATATACCAATGGTATGACCTCAAATGGAGAACTGTGTACAGTTCTGGAGACAACATATCCAGCAGGACATTAATAAATTGGAGGCAGTTAAAAGAAATGGTACAAAGTATTCATGACGAAACTTACCAAGTTAAACTGAAAGACCTTACAGGAACAGTAATGTCCACTAAACATTTTTTCTTGTTTTGTAGATTAAAAAAAATATTTAGCACAAATCCCATCTCTCAAACCTTAATGGTTTGAGAGATATTCACATCCAAAGTTCCCCCTCTCCTTATGTCAGCTGTAAAGCTGACAAAAGGAGATCCGTGTCGGCTGTCATGAGGAGGCTTTTCAGTAGAGCCGCAATAGCGATACTGGAAAATAATTACTTCATTGTAACGGTCTACAAAGTGTGCTTGCAAACCAGGCACACTTTGGAGACCATAAAGATTTGAGAGATGGGATTTGTGCGACATAATATATTTTTTTCAATCTACAAAACAAGAAAATATGTTTAGTGGAAGACAGGAGGGAAAAGAGGATATGAAAAAACTTTAAATATGTGAAATACGTTTAAAGATTTTACAAAATTCAGGAGAGAAGCATTTTTAAGGAAAATATGAATACTAGAACAAGAGGTCATGATCTAAAGTTAGAAGATGGAAGACTTATTTGACAGGTTTTTGGTGACACCCACTAGAACAATACTATTTTATGGAACAGTCTCCCATCTGCAGTGATAGGGGCTAATAAAGTAAAGGAACTAAAAAATGACTGGGATATACATAAGTCTATTCTGAGGGGAAAGATTTTGCTTTTTATCTAGATAGTTAAATAAGCAGACTGAATGGGCTGATTGGTTATTATCTGCCATCAAAATTTATATTCTTTGTTAATTAGTACTAAACAATGTTTCATCTTTATGAATTAATCATCATGATAACATCAAATAAAATAATGTCTAATATGCATTTCTAATCACACTTACCTCTGGTTGAACCTCAGAAGCAAATGCCCAGAGGCTATGTTCTGGTAAATTGTAGCTATAGGTAGGTTTTGATCTGATGTATTGATTACACATCTTAGAAACATGCACAAGAATATTAAGATTATAATAACTGCAAATTAGTGGTCATTAAAACTGATTATTGCCATTGTGCATAACATCCTATTTTGAGATATATGAAGCTAAAACACAGTGGGCGGAATGTATTAATGCACTTCTAAGCTAATAGAGGAGCACTGTGTTCCAAGGGGAGAGTGGGCATTTTGGGGCACATAGTTTTTCTGCATCTTGTTTTATGATGTACAGAAAAGGTGGTGCAGATGAAATTACTTCTAAATTCTTCCATTTTTCTGTGAATGTTCTAGTGGGGTTAATGCTTGTTTTCACTAAAGTCCTGTGCTGGCTGATTTGTGTGCACTGGGATGCACTAAAGGTGTATATAAGCACAGTTACAGGTGCTAGATTTTAAAGCAAATGGGCTGCCCTCACAGATTTGCATATTCCTTTCTGTGAGGATGATGTACTAACAAGAACTGGAGCAATTCTGAAACATACCTACTATATCGTAGGGGACAAATATAAATCCCTGTGGATTTATATTGCAAAACAACATGCTGAATATCCTGCTAGCATTCAAGGGGTTAAAATATTTAAATCAATTAGATTCTGGGTATTTTTATTTGTCCTCTGGTGTTGTTGGTAGCACCGAAATTGCTCCAATTCTTATAAATATATCAGCCTCATAATGTGATTATTTAGATTGTATAAAATGCACATCATTATGGCTGAAATTCACCAAGATGCTGGAAAAGCAGTGTTTCAAAATATGCTGCTTTTTACCAGCTCTTTGCTTCAATTATTGATGGATACATTAGGGTATTTAGCAGTTCTTGACTGTATTCCCTGTCTGTGGTATCTTAGGTTGGGGAAATATGAACAATGGAGTAAATGCCTCTCTCACGTATACAGCGTATATGTATCCATGTGTTCACCTCTACTTTGTACAATTGGATCAGCCTGCTTGATACTGGCAGATGGAATTTGATAATGTATGTGGCTATCGCTTATTCATAAGCAAACGATGTCCGGATCTGATCAGGCCATTGCTGAACAGACAAATGGCTATAGTCATGGACATTCTTAGATTTCTTTGCTTAATGAAATATTCTCAATTTTAAGAATTTCTGCCTATATTGGCTTGTCAGGATTTCATATGGTACTTGGGTGATGATGGAAAGCAAGGATTTTATTAAAGACACAGAGGCAAACATTATGCTAAACTATTTAAATAGCAGCAAAGTGAACCTTTATAAAAAACATTTTTAAACATATAAAGCAAAAATACACTTTTTAATCCAGCTGTCTCATCCCCTCTCTTTTGTTAGTGACTTCAGCTGTTGATCCAACAAAATGGAGAACTTTAGGAACTGGATTCCATACTTTCAACTTGCAGAATATATACTGATTTGCCTTTCAAGATGTAAAGACAAAGCAGAAAGTTTGGTAGGGGAGTAGCCAGGGAAATACATTTAAAAAATTTGACTTTACTCCATGGACGTTAGAAACATCTTCCAATTTTATTACAAGACCAAAGGCTTTATATTATGCTAGTTTAAATCTGAACAATAACATTCATAGAAACATGGCCAATAGATTTATAATGAAAGATCATAAGAGTACATTCCAGAGACCAATCTACTGCCTTGAAGATGGTTCACTTTTAAAACGTCACATTTAAAACATCATGTGGCTACAAGCTACAAGCATTAAGCATGTCGCTGTGATTAAAAGGGTGACATGAGAATCTCTCCCAGCATAAAAGCGTGAGATTCTCATGATGCCTCCTTAAACGGAGCATCAACTCAACCTGCAGCATTGCCCACATACGTAAGGAATGACTGTTAGACTTATTTTCCTTTTGACAGTCTAATAAAGAAATAATAGTACTCACCAACAGTTACTCTGAAACTCCCCATACATGAGATGCTGGTCCTTAGCTCCGTCTCTGAAATCAAGCCGGGGTGTGGAAGGGGAGGCTGGATAGTGGAAATGATATAAGGGTAAAATTAATGAAAATACTCTTAAGTCTTGCTAATAGGAAGCAAAGCTTAGACATAGTCAGGATCAAGACTGGCTCAGTACACATCATTGTATTATATCTTAACCCAGATCAGTTTTCATGCATATGCAAGAGAGAAGGCTGACAGCGCATGGCGTGCAAACATTTATCGCTGAAGAGCAGTTACGGAGGCAACATGAGAATCTCGCACTTTTATGCAGGGCGAGATTATCATGTCACCCATTTCATCACAACGATATGCTTAGTACGGCATGTAGCCACACAATGTTTTAAATGCAACGTTTTAAAAGGATGCCCTTGAGGATAACCTCTAAGGGCCATATGTTTAAAAGAGCTCTGTTGTTTTTTTTTTGCAGTTAGTTTATTCAAATAAACAAATATAATATACAACATATTTACAAAGTATTTTCCATCGATTTTGTTTCATTTTCTGCTGTCTCTGAAAGAAAAACACTGTTCTAGTTGGTGTCTCCAAAAAACATCTGTCAAATAAAGCAGCGCCTTTTGATAATATGTCATTAAATATGTCTATTTAGTGGAGGATCTATTAAAAAAATGTTCATGAGGAAAAAAATGGAGTAGGAAACTTTCTTCCAAATTTAAAGTGTTAATAAATAGCTGTCGTCTGTGTAAATTAACAATATTAATTAACCCTTTAAGGACCAGAGATTTGTGCAGCACATTGCTTGGCAGCGCCTTGCACAGACTTCTGGCCCTTGTACACTGGATGGATATTGTAATCTCTGGTC
Source organism: Rhinophrynus dorsalis (assembly GCA_037306005.1). Lineage (NCBI taxonomy): Eukaryota > Metazoa > Chordata > Amphibia > Anura > Rhinophrynidae > Rhinophrynus > Rhinophrynus dorsalis. The sequence goes on from CM074721.1 coordinate 240,966,525, forward strand.
CTACTGGCACCTAGCATGTCTGTCTCAATGGAAAACATCCAGGAGTTTCATTAAAAAGAAAGTTTTTCAAGGCAATAGGGAAAATTCATGATTCGTCACAATTTTCTAACCTTGCTAAATATATTTTATGTTTTTAAATTAGTCATATTATATCCCCTACAGTGATTTAAGTTCTTTATACACTATTATAATCTTTATACATTTCTTTATAGTTATTCATTTCAATGTTTCTTGATCATAATCCACATATTTCATTACATACTTTTAAAATGTGTTTTCATTTCTTTACAACGACAAAAAAACTAAAGAAATAGTAATATAAAAAAAAACCTCTTTATAGGATTGCTAATTTCAATTTGTTTTAATGCATAGAGTATTTGTAAATCTCATTACCTTCATTTTCTTCTTCAAATTCGATTAAAAAAATTCCCCTTCCCACTCTTTTCCATTACACCAAGTAGAGATCCCATAGGTATGAAAGCCGGTGACCAGGCGGATTGCACTGTGGGATAATATTGTGTCTGTCAGTATAAGGAAAACCCTGCCCCCCCCCCCCCCAACGAAGCATGTAAGAGTTTTCCAAATGCTGACACAATAATGTCCCTCGTTGCAATCCATACTAACCGGCTTTCGGATTTGCCTGATGTAATGGAGGAAGGGGGAATCTTTTAAATTGAATTTAAAGAAGAATATGAACACCAGCTGAACCAGATTTCCAATGCATCCCTGTAAGAAAATGTTGTGCCTGGTGCCAATGGTTCTGAGATGAGAAGTTACACAATTCCATTACTACCTCAGATATCACTGCATTTACTGTGGCAGCAAAATGTATTGAGGAATCCACATAGAATGCTGCAGCAGTGGAATATATAGGTGAAAATCTCTGGAGCTCACAAATAGGAGGGAACCACAGCTAAACTGGTTAGAAAAGGAGTCACTAGTACCACTATTGCTAACTGATTCCTGACCTGAAGGATAACTCTTGGAATTATTGTGAATGAGAGAGATGCATAATTCCTGCTCCTCAGCCACATTTTGAGAATTGCTTCCAAACCTAATGCCTCTGGATCTGGTCTACAACTGAAAAGCTTTTGAAGCTCTCTGTTAGTCACTGTCACACTCATGCTTTGCAGACTACCCATCCTGGCTGTTCATTGCCTGCCACTTGCCAGGCTTAAACTGGTGAACTTGTAGCCAGGAGGTCAGCGATTTCTAAATGGAGCCACAGGAAGAAGCGGGATAAGCAGGATCCTGGTGGCAGTACTGTTCTATGTTCTAGGAGTATACAAACTAATGGTATCCTCCCTGCCACCATATTGACAGTTCTGCTGACCCAGCTGGAAATTTAATTATCTTCACTCCTTTGTGATCTGTTGTCTTAGCGTGTACCTGATTCTTGGCCTCCTGTTTCTGTGTTTACCTGATTTTGGATTTTAAACCTCTTTTCCAGCCTCTGAGCTTACAGCATCGGGCCCTCCAATTTCTGAGTTTTTGGTACCTGGACCTCAAGCACAGGGCTTTCAGCACCTGGCCCTTCAGGTTCTGAGTTTTCAGCACCGCTGGTCTTTCAACACCTGCTCTTCAGCCTCTGGTTTTCCACCATCTGTCCTTCATCACCAGTTCACTAGGTTTTGCAGTCTCTGGCCTCTAGCGCCAGTTTTATAGGCATTCCTTTCACTAACAACCAGCTCCAGCCTCCTTATGTCAGTTTCACTAACACTTTTGATCTGGCACCTCCTACGCAGTTGACATATCTGACTACTGAAATGTTCTACTTCTTCTGCAGATCACAACTCCAAATTCATCAGAGCAAACTAACCCACTAATAATTCTAAGCAATGTATATAGAGGTTCCATTCTTCTAGAGACCATTTCATCCAAGGTCTGATTTCCACAGTTTGACCCCAACATACCAGACTTGCATCTGATTCTATCACTAGGTCAGGTGAATTTCAAAAATTACTTTTTAATTTCATGCTTCCATTTGTTTTAACTATCATATTAACTCATCTTTCATTTTGTGACAGTGGAATAAAATCTGGCTATTGTGGACCCTTGTATAAATAAATAGTTTTTAACCTTTCAAGGGCTAAATAATGAAGTAATCCTAAAAAGAGTGCTTGTATTGAGATTATCTGTGCTAATCCGTGATGGGGTATCAATTTCCTTGAGAAAAACCTGTTACGTTCTAAAGCAAGACAAGAAGTAAGACAGTATAGTAAAAATCACCTTTATTTTGGATAATAAATAATAGGCAATAAATGAATATACTATAAGCAGAGGGTGACTGGAGAGGCTAGCGACTCTATCAGAAAGAGGAGCCTGCCGATAGGTCAACCATGTCTGCTGGAGACTAGGCCGAAGCCAACTGGTAGTCTCGGGGTAATAGGTGGATTGCACACGGAACCTACAGTCTCCCGAAATACAGCAATAAGGGAGACTACTGACTCACGCCTGCAGTCAGTAAGGAAGAGCTTGTCTCCAATAAGGATGGCAACAATGGAGACTACTGACTCACGCCTGCAGTCAGTAAGGTCAGAGTCTGCCAGAGCTCAAGGTCTGCACCAGGATGGATGTCTGTGGGAAGGGATGGATGTCTGTGGGGAACTGAGCCACACAGCGGAGTGAAGAGACAGAGCCACAGGTCAGCACCAGCTAGGATAGTCAGACAAGCAAGGTTCATACACGGAGTGGTTAGTCAGCCAGAGCCACAGGTCTGCACCAGATAGGATGTCCAATAATAGAAGGCAACAATGGGAGGATAATTGGACAGAGCCCCAGGTCAGCACCATGTTGGATAGTCAGACATGCCAAGATCATAGAAAGAGCGGGTAGTCAGCCAGAGCCACAGGTCTGCACCAGACTGGATGTCTAAAGCCAAAGGAGTGCACAGGTAGTATGGTCAGACAGAGCCACAGGTCAACACCAGAATGGATAGCCAGACAAGCCAGGTCGTACACAGGATACAGGAACAATAGGAACTAGAACTGCACTGAACACGAACGTAAGGGTAACTGGACAGAGATCTAGTTCCCTTTTAACAGGCAGACCAGGAAATAGATGGGTGGAGCTATCAGCCCCAAACAGTACAAAACAGGTGCCTGCGACATATTGCAACCTTGTGCCCGAAATTGACGCAGGACCATGAAATGCATCACAACACAGACCCCGCTCCGCTTCAGTCTACAGAGCAGGTCCAGTTCGCACGAGGACAAGGACGGCCGCTGAGAATACCAAGCACTCCTAGGCCCAGTCCTCAGAATGACACATGGGATGACGCTGCAGCGACATTTCATGCCATCAAATACCTGCGTCAACCCACCAGGCGATGCTGGATCTAAGATAACTGTGACAAAACCATACATATTTCTTTGTGAATCAGTTTTGATTTTGTCTTAGACGTCTGAGAGTTGATTTACCTGAATCCATAATCAAACCTAGAAATTCTATATTTCTTCAAGGGATTAAAACTGACTTTTCTCCAATTTATAATAAATCTCAGATCTGAAAATAATCTTAAAGCCCTCCCATATAAGTTATTATTGTTGATGACTCTTGTGACATGGTCAACTTGTCTTACAGATATATGGTCATGTGAACACACCTGGTTCTTAAGAAAGTCATTTGTTTCCTCCCACAGAAACTGCAGGCATGTTTGACGTAGAAGAGATATGGGAATTGTTATATATTGTAATGGATATTGCATAATAAAGCCCCAGGGTGAGGGCTTTGTTGTTTCTATATATGTCATAAAGACACAAACAGTGTGTTTTCAAGGGGCCCTGAGGATGAGTTTTTGAAGAGCAAAGTGGGAAGTGCCTGATAATCCAAGCAGGGTTTTGAGAATCCAGGCCAGAGGGTAGATTCAACCAACATGGGATGGACTAATTAAAAGTATTATTGCAGGTTTTTCTGGTACTAGTAATTAATTTATCTATAATCTGCATATGTGCTGCAAAAGCATTTCGTATTTGTAACTTAATCTTGGTTATGTAGTACATATTTTATGTAATGCAGTTGTCACTTTGTTGCACTCACTAACTACTGCAGTGGAGCTTAAGGGTGAAGTTTGATTTTTCAAACCACCCTTTCAGTACCAGTGTGTAGTTTTGTGAGATGCTTGATCTCTCCTCCTTACAAATCCTATATAATAATTCGCTAAATCGTGTGTAACGCAGCGACATGCGCAGTACACACTGCTGCTCGTGCTGCAGTCATGTGCAGTAGAGACTGTCCGCGCCGCGGCTGATACAGAGCTGGGCGCTCCAAAGGAGCAGTGGCCCTGTGTAACGGGCTGTTCAACTACTTTATTTAATAAATATATATTTTTATATCCATTACATTTGATTGTTCTTTATTTTTATCATTTTTAGTTTGAACTAGAGCTTTAGATACAATATATATTTTTTGGTCTTATTTTAGGGGATATATTCGCTTTAGGCATATAGATATTGTTATTTTTGTTTATATATTGAAGGGCCGGGTGGAGAGTCCCAGCACCAGGTTCAATATTTAACGTGATATCTTTGGCTTTTTTCTTGTGGTGGATACTCTTGGGTTGTGGCACCACCGGAGCTTTGGGCAGCAAGGAACTTCCCCTTTAAGCACCTGTATTTATGAGTCCAGACTGGACAAGTGACTGCAATATTTGACCTCCAGCAACATTTCGGGACTCATTACTCACTTTAGCACCTTCCTCAGGAATAATTATAAAAGTATGGAGTAGCAAAGTCTCAGAGAGAGACTACTGAGCAGCTGCAGAAGATGTCCTGGTCTCCCAGGCAAGGAAAGGTCAATTTCATTGCCTTGTGCCTTGGAAGGCGTTACCTGCCTGGAACTGTAAGTGCTGTCTCGGGCAGTTTTCCAGAACCTGGTTTAGCTGGGTTTGGCAGGGTGGATTAGAAAGTGGGAGGATTAGGCTCAGCCAGGACCGGCATATATAGGCTAAAGAGGGCTCCAGTGGGATCAAGATTTAATTGTATATCATTTTTGGTGAAGTAACCTGATAATAAACTGGTGATCCATATGTCATTATACAAAAATGATTGTGTTCTAGTTCCATATTGCCCTGGAAGAATGTGCTACAGAAAAAATATGGTTGCTCAAAAGGCCCCAGGCAAAGGGGCTTGTCACAATACTCATCCTTCAGATTTATTTTTACTATACAATCAAATGGGAGAGGCAATTAATGCTGTTCATCTTGAAAAGTCTGTAACACACAAAAGTTTTAGATTTCCCTGTCCCTTTCTTTTGAATGAGAAATATATTGTTGATGAAACCAGTTAATGTAACCTATTTAATTCCTGCTTTCTATAGAAGTCTGAAAACATCCTGATTTATTAATTCTTAAACTATCTCAGCTAGCGTTGGATCTATTCTCAGCAGGATAGACCTATACCTCTCAGTAGCGATAGTTATATTGGTATTGCTTTCCAAACACAGTGCTCTCTGAACCCAGCCCCTTAGGATATCAACATGTGAGTTAATGGCAATATCCTTTTCTGCTAGATTATATATTTTTTTAGTAGTCCAATATAATATAATATTTTGTCTCAGCAGACCTTAAGGGATACATCAATACCCTTTTTAGCATATCTCCCTGATTTATTGAAGAAGTATATCCATTTCTGGAGCATCTGTCAAGTTCTGGATTTTCCTTTTGCCCTTGTCCTTGCCTGATTTTGTACCTTGTCCTGTACCTTTAAACACTTCCCTTCCTCGTTCATTGGTGCTTGTTCAAAGCCAAGTCAACCTATTCTGTATGTATCCTGCTTGGTGCTTTTTGGTCCCAGTCATGTTCCTGATATTGTCCTTAGTAATTGTCTGTGTTTTTCTGAGTTCTGCTGATCTTCAAGCAATTGCTCCAGTTCATGTCTATTGTCACCTTGTTCTTATATAGTGACTGGAATTGTACTGTGTGTTGACTGGTATAACCATTCTTCATTGTTCAATTCTTTATATCCCTCTCCTTTGCTGTGTGGCTGTTTGCTATCTGTACCTGTATTTAGAGTTTATATTGCTTTGCTCGGAGATTTCCTTGTACATATTTGTCTTATCTTCTTCTTCCCAGCCTTCCAGAAACTCCTATTGTTGTTGGCCTAGAAACTTTTGAATATGTTGTCTATGAACTCTTAAGAGGCCTGTTTTCTTGCAAAAGTATATTTGCTGGTCTCCATTTCAGTACATCTCTAATGTAATTTGTTAGTTTTTGTATTTATTTGGCTAGTATAGATTTACCTCATTTTAGAGTACAGCTTTTCTGTTATTGTCTCAAACATCACCTCCTCTTATGTCCCTGGTTCAATCAACCTGTCCTCCCATTGTCTCAACCGGTGAGTGGGGGTATCCTATTGAAATGTCACCCTCTAGTTGGCAACCATCAAAAGGGCAAGATCAGAATATCGCCCGCCTGCAGAATGTCGCCCACATCAACAGGGCGACATTCTGATGTTGCATGCTTAAGGGTCGCCCACTAGAGGGGACATTTCAATAGTAAACCATTTTTCAGGAAAACAAGCAATTGTCAGCTTCAGCCAACTTACATTAGCAGCACAGACTCTTTTTCATGCAGTACTTAATTGTACAGGAAAAACTAAACCACAGTAAGGAATCAACTCTATACAATCCCCCATTGTACTTGAACCTGCAGCAGTAAAGTGTTGCTGGTGACAAATCAGACATTTGAAAGCAGGTGTCTTTGCCACTGTAAACCAACTCAGGGTCTTCCTCTTCTCCTGCCCATTGTATCCTGTATCTAGAGATATCAGCACCATTATCATCAGAGAGATGAGAAGGAGGGTTAAAAGAGACAGTTTCTGGAGTAAAGATAGAACTGTGCTAAACAGAGCAGAGCGAGCTGTGTCGGATGGAAAGAACGAGGAGATCAAGTGAGCTGTGCCAGAGGGAAAGAGGGCTCCCTGAAGTGTGTGAGGCAATATATTTACATGGCTGTGCGGGGCGACCCTTAACCCTATGGGTGCCATAGAGGTATCCAAGGCATTGCATTGCAATGCGTTGGATACCTCTCTGGCAACCATAGTGTTAAGCGTGCAACATCAGCTATACTTACTATATAATGCAATGTTTACTCAATGCAGTACAGTTGCGCAGACACCTGCTTTCAAATGAAGTTGACAATTCCCGGTGTTCCTGAAAAATGGTTTACTATTGAAATGTCACCTCTAGTTGGTGACATCAGAATGTCGCCCTGTTGATGTAGGTGACATTCTAATGTTGACCTCCTGATTCTGGTGGCATTATGATTTCTCCTTTTGATGGTCACCGGCATTTCAGTAGTAAATCTAGGCAGGTATCTGATCATGCGGTCAGCACTTGTAGTTCATCTGGGGGTTACAGATTTTACCCCCTTACTCTGTAAACTAGGTCTCCATGACAGTATCACAGACTTTACCAAGAATGTCCAGTCTAGTGTATTTCTTTATTAATTTATTTCTGGCCAACTCATGGTCAATTGGGACCCACTTAGAGGAGCAGGAGTGTCTTATACTCTCTGGATCAAAAAGTGTTTTGGCCTGATAGACAAAAATTATTTTAGAATCCCCTTCTGTTATTGTTAAGCTCTCTTCTTTAGCCTTTCTGCTCTTCACAGGACTGACATCCAAATAAGAATCAAGATGTGCATAATCACCTCTGTCCCTGTCATAACTTTTGAATGAGCAACATGAATATGAATATGAATCGGTCTTATCACTTTTTGATATTTCAACCTTGGTTGCATATACTCACAAGGGGAGAGGCTCAGCTGTGAGTTAGAGACACACATTTCTTTCTTGCCTTTAGTTTTCAAGGTAATTGACAATATACTCTTTCTTTAGCTCTGTAGGGAAAAAAAACCTTGCATTAATTTTCCCACCCATATGCATAGTAGCTAGAGGGGGGCAAGGAGGCCATATCCCTCCACCTGATTACATGCAATGCAGACCAATATTAAAGTTACTAGAGCTGGTAGTAGCACTTGAAGTGGTGCTACATTCTCTACCTTCCACTCTTTTGGAATCACTCTTGTCAATAATGACACTAAATAATTATGTTAATGGTTTTGCCACTCCTAAGTTCTTTTAATATCTTTGGGTGTATTCCATCTGATCCCCTTGATTTACATGCATGTTTCCCATATCTCACTAATTCTTTTTTCTGTAAAAGCTGAACAGAAATATTCATTGATGCAGTCAGCTAGAACTATATCCTCATTTAAATAACTTCCAACTTTTGTCTTCAGTCGAACTATTCCTTGTTTAATTTTCTAAAAATTGTTTTGTCCTACATTTTTATTGCCTGGGCAATTTTCTCCTCTGCTTGTGCTTTGGCGCATTTAATAATGCATTTAGCCTACTTCAGTCTGTCCTTGTGCAGATACCTATCTTCCTCCTTTTGTATCTGCTTATGTTTCCTAAATGCTACTTTTTTCTCTTTTACTATATTTGCAATTAGTGGCTTCCTTTTTTTACCCTTACTGACAAGTGTTATGCAATGATCTGTTGCCTTTAATAAAACACATTTCAGATAATTCCTCCCTTTTGGAGCCAAACGGCTCCTAGCAACTCCTCCTAGAGTTGGCTGAGACTGACAGCGCAGGCGTGCAGATGTCAGAAGGTAATAATTCTGGCGACTAGCGCTATTAAACAGCTAGTCGCCAGATGGGGAATTATTTAAGCTCAAATTGTTTAGCGGTGGTAGTTCTGCTTTAATCTTGGGGTGCATTAGTGAAGGGAGGGGGTAGATGCACTGGAGCATATCAGCAATGTTTATCCCGCTCCTCAGTAACTGAACTATACAAGTCTGATTTGCTTTTTTACTTCTTGTCTGTTATGCACTAAGGCCTGATAAAGAGGTGATAAAGCAGAGATGACTTCTCTAGTGATATAACTTCGCCAGTTCCTATGTTATTCCTTGGAGCCTATGCACTAAGATCTCTGAAGTTGGAGAAATCTTAGTGCATAGACTCCATAGAATAATATATGAATTGGAGAATTGATATCATCTCTACTTTATCACCTCTTTATCACGCCTTAGTGCATCTCCCCCCTTATCTTTGGTCATCGTCTCCTTTTTTAGTAAGGTGGTTGGCAAGCTGGTTCGTATGCCCCAGCAACACTGATATAGGGTACAGATTACAAAGCACAGCTTTTTAATAATTTGTCCCTTCCCTATATTTTTATTTTAAGCGTTTGGCAATGAAAGTTATGTTTTACCAATTTCCATAATTTGGCAATAAAACTTTTAGAGGTTTTCAGAAACTGATACTGCAGAGATATCTGTTATCTGCTATGTGTATAGACTTCCCTGGATGGGAATGCAGTATACAAGGAGGGGGAAAGATGTAATAGGGAGAGTTGATCCAGACAGTATGTGTGTGTGTGTGCTAAGGGAGGAGTAAGGGAAAAGGGGTTTATAAAGGGTGGGCAGTAAGTGGACTGCTGTCCGAAGGACAAGAGGACAAGGAGAAGCATGGTTGTCCCACTCTTCCCTCCTGCCTATTTCCCATCCTTTGGAGTCCCTTCCCTGAGGTTTCATCCACCTCACTCAAAGACATTGGTTTCCCTATTCTGGCAGATTGTTTTTGTCTGTGCATGCTACAGGCTGAGGACAAAGAAAGACTCTCCTCTTACCTATGTTATGGTCTGCCCTTGGCATGCATTTGGACAGCGCTTCTGATTCCCTGCACCAGTACCGACGTCTGTGTCATCTCCTTGGACCCTGGGCGGGATTGACCCCTGGTACCACTTCATTCTGCCTGCTGCCTTGGTGTTGTGTGTCCCGTTGTCACGGGCACCCAGGAATGCTCAGAACTCAGTACAGTAATATAATGCAAAATATTTATTAGAATAAATCACAGCGATAAATAAGTGGTACAACAAGCAAAGGGTTACTAGCTGGTGACACTACTACCAGAAATAGTAGGCCTCTCGCTAGACCACAATGCGAGAGACTGGGCCGAAGCCCCTGTTAGTCTCATCAGTATACAGGAACGCCAACTCTTGATCCATCGACTGGAACACTGGAACAGGCGACCACTGTGAACACTGGCTCAGCAATCTTGATCCGACGAACAGGAACACAAGGACTGCTGGACTGGAGAACCGACCCACGCCTGCAATCAGTCAAACCAGCAACACCACACCTTTGCAGCAACCCGGTGACCCATGCCTGCAGTCACCGCTAAGAGACCCTATGACTCTGCCTGCAGTCACTATATCGGACCCCTGTGACTCACTCCTGCAGTCACATATAAAGACCCTGTGGCTCACGCCTGCAGCCACCACACAAGACCCTGTGACTCACTCCTGCAGTCATTACACCAGACCTTGTGACTCTGCCTGCAGTCACTATATCGAGACCCTGTGACTCACGCCTGCAGTCACCAATCAGACCCTGTCCACAACAGTGGTCTGTCTTAAGCCAATAGCACAAACTGATCACAGTAAGGGATACTCGTGATCACTGGGTCATACACAGAGAGGGTTCTCGTACTTAGCTGGGTCATACACAGAGAGGGTTCTCGTACTTATCTGGGTCATACACAGTGCGGGTTCTCTTACTTAGCCGGGTCATACACAGTGCGGGTTCTCATAAATAGCCAGGTCATACACAATGCGGGTTTTCGTAGATAGCCAGGTCACACACAGAGCCCAAGTACTTCACCTAATAACAACAATGCAAGGGCAACTGAGTCAGGACTCAGTTTGCCTTTTAAACGCCTCCACAGGAAGTAGGAGGAGCAGCTCAGAGGGAGGAAGTAGGAAGTAGGTAGGAGGACACTACATGAAACAAACAGATAAAACAGAGGCCTGCTGCATGCTAGAAGCCTCGCGCCTGTAGATGCTGCTGGAAACAAGGTAAGCTGAAACTGGAACACCCGTTTGCCTGGGCCAGACCTTTTGTCTCTCTGGCTGGTGAACTGCCTCTATAGCACCTTTCTTTTCTCTGTGGTATATTTTTGTCTGCCTGTCTAGTGCTTTCCATCGATTTATTCTCTCTTGGTATGCTCTGGTCTGTTTCCCCCTCTCTATTCCTGTCCACCATGTGTGTTGTGCCAGCCTCTTGTTTGTTCTGCCTCTTGCTCAAGGCTGTCTTCCCTGCTGCTCTGTATCAACTCATTGTCAGCCCTTTACTAGCGGTACTTCTCTGGTTCATTATCCCTCAGCTGCCCTTCTTCTCCTTTTCACCCCTTCCATGTTGTCCTTTTCTGTCTTTGTAGCCTCTTCTAATTTTTCTTTCATTACTTGTGGTTATGTTTGTCCCCCTCTTTTTCTTTTCTCCCCTCACTTTATCTTTTCTTTCTTTGAGTTTTCTTTTTCTTGTTTGGTGTGAGATCTGGCCGCGGGGCTCCAGGCTACCACTATGGGGAGGTGCTGTTCCTTGGCACTGACTCCATTGGAGGTGGGTTTTCTTTTCTTTGGGCTCTCTGCTCCTCCCTCATCTCCCCAGCTCGACCATATATGTGGTGTACTGGTGTTCCAGTCTTCCTTGGGGTGCTCTTTGCCCATATGTTGCTTGTTCTTTTCAGTACGCATGCCTGCAGTGCTCTTCCTGTTAGCTGGCCACTATGTCTTACAACTCCTGAGTCCTTGGGGATGTCACATATTTGAACAGTGTGTGGGAATTTTCCCCTTTTGGAGTCCATCAGTTTCACCCTTGAACAAATCACCTTTTTCTATGTGCAGTGATTCCGGTTTCAGTATTGGTCTCCATATTCATTGAAGGGACAAGACCAGATCTATGAAAGAGCTTTATGGCATTGGTCCGATCTCTAGGGCACCAGTGGCTGAAGGCCTAGTCAGGCATTGCAGTGGAGGTAGGGTTCTGGTGAGGTGTATAGTCCCCCCACACCCTTTTATTTGGCAATCTAGCCTGGATGGTGTAGAATACCTTTCCATCATTTCATGACTGGGCCTGTTTCTGTGATGGTTAATGAGTGGCATGGCACTCCACTGCTGTCTGTGATACAGGTCAGGGACTACTGCCTAGGCATCCTTTGTGACTCTTCCCAGTACCTGCTGATTTATGGCTCATCCACATGGAGCTGGGTGACGGCAGTGGCTTACTGGGTGTTTGGGGCGGTGTCGGGCGTGGACAGTCCAGGTGAGGGTTCCAGGGCAGCAGTTGGAGGTGCCCAGCTTCCTGATTGGCTTCTTTATTTGGCACTGGGGTACATGACAGTGGTGGCCATTCTGGGCTTTCACCTCAGAATTTGGTATCCCTGGGTGCGTATGGCAGTTCAGATGTAATGGGCTGGGCTGCTTCTTGGTCCAGACTTGATGGGGCATTGTGAGTGGTGACCTGTCCGGCATTCCCCTGTCCTTCCTGATATAGCTCGTGTTGATGAAGTTGGATCTCTGGTGAGATGCTGGAGTGCTGTTGTTATTCCCACTGTGCCGATATTACCGTGGCAAATGGTGTTGGTTTGCTGGGTGATCGGTGCCACTGTTTCAGTTTTTCTCTTCCCTCCTCCCTCTTTTCTTTTCATAGGTTGCTTGTTCTGTTGTTGTTTGCCTGAGGTGCTTTGTGCCTTGGGTCATTGATCACTAATGTTCCAGTTGGTTTCAGTCTCTTCATCACCTAATACACCTGGCTTATGTGCTAGGGCATTCTGGATGTTGCTGGTGAAAGCACAGTCGTAGCAGGATGTTACCGCATGTGCCAGGTGGGCTCCAGTGGTGCTGCAATGCCAATTGTGGAGGGGATGGTGCTACAAACTTATGTGTCCTGCTAAGTATCACGGTGCCTGTGATCTTTCTTGCTGGCGACATTGCTACTTCCTGTATTAGTCCTGCTGGGTTCTTATTGGCTGCTGGCATCTGCCCCGCCCAGCACTAGCCTTTTTAACCTCAGTCCTGTCATTCCTTTAGCACCCTTTCATTGTGTTCCTGTACCTGTCGTTTGTTCTGCTGTTGGTTCCTGCTCTGTGTATGACCCGGTTTTGCCTGACCTTGCTCCTATCTCTTTGCTCCGTTATCCATTGCTGACTAGGACTGGCTGACTACCGCTCTGTGTACCGATCCCGGCTGTGGCTGACTACCCAATCTATTGCTGACTAGGTCTGGCTGACTATCGCTCTGTGTACCGATCCCGGCTGTGGCTGACTACCTGATCCGTTGCTGACTAGGACTGGCTGACTACCGCTCTGTGTACCGATCCCGGCTGTGGCTGACTACCCGATCCGTTGCTGACTAGGACTGGCTGACTACCGCTCTGTGTACCGATCCTGGCTGTGGCTGACTACTCGATCCGTTGCTGACTAGGTTTGGCTAACTACTGCTCTGTGTACGATTCTGGCTGTGGCTGTCTGCCCAATCCGTTGCTGACTAGGATTGGCTGAGTACTGCTCTGAGTACTAACCCTGGCTAATGCTGACTACCCAATCCGTTGTTGCCTAGTGCCCTACCAGTGCCTGTCAGTGTTGCCTTGCCAAGTGCCTATCAGGGTTGCCGCGCCAGTGCCTGTCCGCGTTGCCCTACCAGTGTTGCCTCCGGTTACTCTAGTCTTCCGAGACCAGGATCTTGTCAGGGCCAGTCAGTGTTGCCTCCGGTCACTCTAGTCTCCTGAGACTAGTGACTCGCCAGTGCCTGTCTTGTTGCCTCCTGTTACTCTAGTCTCCTGAGACTAGTGCCTTGCCAGTGCCTGTCCTTTGTTGCCTCCAGTTCGCCCACTGAAAGGTGACGGGGTGATTTAGTCTGCTCACAGACTGGACACGAAGCGACAAAGGCAGCAATATCTTTGTTAAGTTCTGGCCACCAGAAAAGATGGGAAATCGAACAGAGGAGCTGGTTCTTACCGGGATGCCCTGCTGACTTCATATTAATGTATGTGGAAAGTACCTTGGTACGGAGGTTACAAGGTATGAAACAGCTCCCATAAGGAGTCTCAGCAGGTGCATCTACTTGGGTGGCCTGTATTCTCTCCCCGTAATCCTTGTACGTATGGTGGCCAGTACTCAATCTGGAGGCATAATCGGACTGGGAGGGCTCTGCTCTTCAGCACCCGAGAACTGTCTGGATAGGGCATCAGCCCGGACATTTTTGGTGCCCGGCAGGTACAAGACCACATAATTAAAACGGGACAGAAATAAGTCCCATAGGGCCTGTCTTGGAGTCAAGCGCTTAGCTTTGGACAGGTATGTGAGGTTTTCCTTCAAGCAAATGCCTCCATTCTTTAAGAGCGAGTATTATAGCCAGCAACTCATGATCACCAATTTCATAGTTGCATTCCGTAGGACTTAGCTTCTTAGAGAAATACCCACATGGTTGCAACTGGCTCTCAGGAGTAGGATGTTGAGACAGGAGGGTGCCTACTCCTGTCTCAGACTCATCAACCTCAAGTATGAATGAAAGCTCGGGTTTCGGGGGTGTTCCAAAAAGGGTGCTGCAGCAAAGGTGACTTTTAATGCCTCAAATGCTTTGATGGCCCAGTGCATGGAGTTACCGTCTTTTTTTGTCATGAGTGTAAGAGGTTTTACAATCGAGGAAAAGTTGCGGATAAATTTCCTGCAGTAATTAGCGAACCCGAGGAAGTGTTAAAGGGAGCAGAGACCTACAGGTTGCAGCCACTCAAGAACAGCCAAGTGTTTCTAAGGGTCCATAGTGAAACTGACCTCTGAGATTACGTACCCCAAGAAGGTGACCTGTTTGCGGTGGAAATCACATTTTTCTAATTTGCAAAATAGATTATCTCTTAATTTTTGCAGAACTTGGGCTACATCTGCATGGTGGGTTCCCATGGAGGCGGAATGGATCAGAATGTCATCTTAATTTACCACCACGCATTGCTGGAGCATGTCCCGGAGGACGTCATAATATTAATATTTAGTTAGGGCTTGTTGATCCAGGGAGAAATCTGATTGCCATTTGGAATCAAGAAGGAATTTTTTCCCCCCATTCAAGGCAGAATTTGAAATTGCTATATTGAGGTTGTGTTTTTTTTTTTTTTTTTTTACTTCTTTTGGATCAATGATGGTTAACAGGAATAGGAAAAAGGTTGAACTAGATGGACGCAAGTCTTTTTTCAACCTAAATTACTATGTTACTATTTAAGAATTCCTGGAAAACCACAGGAGCATTGCAGAGACCAAAGGGCATTATGAGGTATTTGTAATGCCCGCTCCTGGTGTTAAACGCGGTTTTCCATTTGTGGCCCTCCTTCATCCATACCAAATTGTACGCCCCTCGCAGGTCGAGCTTGGTGAACACCTTGGACCCTTTTAATCGATCGAATACCTCGGTAGTAAGAGGAATAGATATGGTTGAGCCCCCTGTAATCGATACAGGCTCTCAGTTCCCCACTCTTTTTCTTCATGAAGAAGAATCCGACCCCAGCGGGAAAGGAGGACTTGCTGATGAACCCCCGGGACAGCGCATCCGCAACATACTCCTCCATGGACTTATTCTCCATGACAGAAAGAGGGTAGACTTGACCTTGAGTAGGTATGGCATCTGGTTGCAACTCAATGGTACAATAGTAGGGGCGGTGAGGAGGGAGCTCACCAGCCCAGCCCTTATCAAATACATCCCAGAACTCTTGGCACTCTTCAGGCAGAGAAGAGACTGGGGATGTGGTTAGCACCTTTACCACTTTTGCTAGGCATGTCTAGGAACTGTTAGGTAACCATGCCATAACTTTGCCCCTTACCCAATCGAACATGGGATCGTGTCTGTGCAACCATGGATAACCCAGGACCACAGGATAGTGAGGAGAGTGGATCACTTTTAATTGTAAAGTTTCATGAAGGGAAGCCCCTTCAGCCATAGACAAAGGAGCAGTTTTGTGAGTGACCTGAGGCGGCTCTAGGGGTCTGCCATCAATCGCCTCAATGGCAAGTGGACTAGTACGGAACTGCAGTGGAATGGAGTGCTTCTGGGAGAAGGCACTGTCCCGCTGCACCGGAGTCAATAAGTGCCTCTGTAATAATGGAGCCCAACAGAGACTAGAGGTCTATCCTTCTGGATAGCCAGGGACGCTGAGACGCCACCTAAGGTCTGTCCCCTATAGGACCTTAGGTGTGGGTGTTTTCCCGGACGTGTGGAACAAGTTCACAGCATATGCCCTGCCTTACCGCAGTACAGGCACAGGCCCTCCATCCTCCTAAAGGTCCTTTCAGCAACCAATAGGCTAGTGAACCAAAGCTGCATGGGCTCCACATCACTTGAGGTCTCGAGGCTAGGAGGCACAGGAGGAGAGGGAGGCATGGGTGGGGACAAAAAGCTTGGGGCTAAACGGATGGGATGCCTCTGCAGGTGCTCCCTGAAGGAAGGTCTTTCACGGATATGGGAGTCAATCAAGATGCAATATGAGACCAGTTCCTCTAAATCTCTGGGGAGGTCCCAGGCTGCAATCTCATCTTTAACTGTATCCGAAAGCCCATTAGAGAAAGCAGTCATGAAAGCCTCATTATTCCAACTCGGCTGCTAGGGTACGAAACTCTATGGCATAATCCGAAACCATCCTTCTACCCTGCTGAATGGACATTAGTTGCTTGGTAGCTGAGGTGGAGTGGCCCGGTACATCAAATACCCTTTTAAAGGAAGCCACAATGTCAGGGTAATTGTACACTATGCGTTTCTGCATCTCCCAAAGGGGGGTTGCCCATGCCAAAGACCTGTCAGAGAGTAAGGAAATCACAAGGCCCACGTTACTCCTATCAGATGGAAAGGACTGTGGTACCATCTCCAGATAGATACCTACCTGGTTCAGAAAAACTCTGCACTGATTATGGTCACCCCCATAACGCTGGGGAAGCAGGGCAAACCCAGTCATGCCTCTAGCAACATTGGAATCATTATTGACAGTCAGAGCGGGAGCAGCAGCAGCTATAGGAGCAGCCTGCACCGGGGGTTGCTGAGGTGGTGGAGCCAGATGTGCAGTACGGAGCAACAAAGTCTGGAGGGCTAACACAAACTGGTCCATGCGCTGG
This sequence comes from Rhinophrynus dorsalis, assembly GCA_037306005.1. Lineage (NCBI taxonomy): Eukaryota > Metazoa > Chordata > Amphibia > Anura > Rhinophrynidae > Rhinophrynus > Rhinophrynus dorsalis. Next base: position 240,983,452 of record CM074721.1, read on the forward strand.
TCTACCTGGTCCAGCCTGAAAAAAACATTTGATGGATTGCCTGCACCTTCTGAATTCATGGCTCTCGTGTTCTGTTAGGGACCAGGAACCAGACAGACACAAAAATGTAAAGTGCAAAACACCTTTATTAAAATAACAAAAGCAAACAAAGCAAAAGCGTGATCCACGCTGCAGGTTTCCAGTACCAGAGGATGCAAAGCAGCCCCAGAGCATCACCGAGCCACCACCATGCTTAAAGGGATAGTAATACTTCGTTTTAACTTTATTTTATTTTGTAGGCATTAAAAAAACATGAAGAATGGTATAAGTCTTATCTCTCAAACCTTTATGGATTAAGGGATATTCACAAGCAAAGTTCCCCTCCCCGCCCCTTTTACCTAGTGTAAGCCATCTCTTGTCAGATGTGGATCAGGTTGTATGACCAGACAGATAACAGAAGGGGACAATTTTCTTTGTATGAAAACAATGAAAGCCCTTCCCCCCTTGACAAGTTTTTCAGCTTTTTCCCTTATCTTAATTGAAGATTGTCCCTCTCTGCAGTCTACCTGGGCACCTCCCTTCTGATCTGGTTGAACAGGGGGGGGATACTTTGTCTGTGAATTTCTCTTAAACCATAAAGGTTTGAGAGATAAGACTTATATCATTCTTCATGTTTTTTTAATGCCTACAAAATAAAATAAAGTTAAAACGAAGTATTACTATCCCTTTAACTGTAGACAGAGTGTTCTTTTCAGCGTATGCTTCAATCTTTTCCTCCAGACATACCGCTGATCCATCAGGCAGAAAAGTTCCAATTTTTTTCATCTCTCCACAGAACAGAATCCCAAAACTTCTGTGGCTAATTTATATGATTTAGAGCATATTGCAGACAACTTTTCTTGTACTTTTGGGTCAGCAGTGGTATATGTGTAATCATATGCCTATCTATATATATTATGTACTTGTGTGTATCGGGTTGGCGCTGTCTGCATTCGGGCGAGTATCTGTTGGTATTCTGAAGGGTTTTTAGAGGTGGAGGTGGTTGGTGCCCTGTGGGGTATTTGGGGTTGGTTTCCTTTAGGTTTTGGGGTTGGTGATAGGAGCTATTGGATGGTGGGAGATTGGTCTTTCTGTAGCAGTAGATATGGGTCTTTCTAGGTTGGGATGGATCATTATACTGCTGCCAGTATTGTGGTGCTGGTGACTATTTCGTTCTACATGTGTCAGTTGGGTCTTTGTGTTATGGGTGCTTTCTCATTTTAGTGGCATCATGGGATGAGTGTGGCATGTGATGTTTGTAGGGTGCCTGTTGTGCTCTTTCTACGCTGTGCAGTATGACTGTGGGTTACTTGGTTTGGGTTGTGAGTTTCCCCTGTGTGACTGGTCTTATTGGGTGGTTTGGGATTAGGCACAGGTGGTTTTGGTGAACCGGCTGTTCATCTGTGCTCAGTGTGTGTTTGCACGGATTGTCTGCTGGTTGCTGTCTCTAGATTGTTTTGTCTATGATAGGATGAATGTTGTACTGGTGGTCTGTATCGAGTTGTAAGGGTATGTGGGTTTTGGGCTGGTTGGTCCTTGGATTGAGCCACCCTTTGGCTCTGTGTGTTTGCTTTTCGGTTTTGAAGTGAGTGTTAGTAGGGGGCAGGCCATAGCTTTAGTGGGTTGAGGGTGGCCCGACTGGTCAAGGTATTGACAGTCAGGCCTTGTGGTGGATAGCCCTTGCATGGTTTTTCAGAGATCGATAACTGATGTGGTAAAGTTATGTGGATTTTATCCTCGGGCGGAAACCCTTTGGGAGTTTACCCCAGACTTAGGTAGTGGGTGGGATGACGTTACCCATTGAAGCTAAAGTGGATGGCCAATGGGGTAATTCCTAGGGAGTCAGCTGTAAGTGCTGACGAATGTTGGGGACAGCTGTAGTGCTGAAAAAGTGTGGCGATTCTAGCATGAGCCCGTGCAATTTGGCCATGCTTGCTTTCAAGGAATGTGGATTGGCAAGGACTGTAAGTTAATGATTGATTAGCTGACGCACTCACAATACAAGCAGGCATTCTTCTCTGCCTTTCTGGTATAAATGCCTCTAATTTGGACATTACAATAAGATGTAATTTGGTGTAAATCATATAGTAGGAAACACTGGACTCTCTCGCCCTGAGAATTTGACCCTTTGACCCTGAGATTTGGTACAAAACCCTGAGAGTTCCCATTGATGGTTATTCCTGTGCAGTAGTCAGATGGATGATGCAGCAATACAACGTGTACAGGCAGAAAAGCTTTAATACAAAAATAACTACCACATACATTTGACTAAAAAACAAAAATTGAATAAAATAAATAAAATGCTATTTGTCTGCCACACCAAAAATACTGTTGATGATATGCTTATCTGTAATAGTTAACAGTTGTTCTATTTGCAGTATTCACCATGATACAGTAGGTCTTATGTATACATGCAAAATGGAAACATTCTGGGAAGAATAAACTAAACCATAGGGTTCAAGTAAGCATTCTGACAAGACACCCATTAACTTAAATTGAGCTTTTAACCCACTGGATTCTAGAGAGGACCCCAACACATTTGGAATCTATGAGTTGGAGACCTCTCTAACATTCAAAGAGTTAAAAGCCACATTTCCATCAATGGGAATATTTTTTCCATATGGTATAGTTGATTACTGCATAATTGCTTAACTCCACTTTTATAAATAAGGTGCAATTCAAAAAATGGAAGGCGCTCCTGGTGCAATAACGTCAAAAGATTAACTATGACACCAACCCGTCACCAGTTTAAGAGACGTACTCACAGTGTACTGTGGTCAGCTCGACCCGTATGTGACTGCTGATAATCTCGCTTAGGGGGTATGTTGACACTGTCCCCCCAACAGTGTAGATTTACAGATATGGCAGATCGCTCCTCAAGACAACTCTCTGGTAGTGTAAGATATGTAGGAAAAACAGAAAGAGGGCGCCCAATAGTGCCTGTTATCTTTACAGTGAAATAGACATAAAAAGCTTAAAGGGTACTCACAAGTGTGATGGTTGTGGAGGGGCTTATGCCCAAACACAACAGACCGTGCTTACAGAGAGTTTAACCTGTCTCTGTTCAGCTAACACCGGACAGGAGTATATAATCCACAGGATGCTGCTGGTTTCTCAAAAAAATTCCTTTTATTTTCATTGTGTATAACACAATACAAAATATATTTTTAAAAAAACGATTACATATATGCATGGATCTGTTTATGATAATGGTAACCAGAATAACAGGAAGTGAGGAGGAGGAGGTTTGAAAAGGCCAGGCATATTTGCTCTGCAACGGCTTAATGCTTGTTCTCAGTGCATCAGTGATGATAGGGGAGGAGAAACATGGACCCTTCTTTTAACCTTATTTCTAGTGCAGGTTGCCCAGTTGGTGCCACGGCTATCTAGGATACCTTGGAATGCATTTTTTTTTAAGTATCCCAAGGTGCCACTTTGCCTTTATGTTTAGAAATTATGTGATTTGCTCAAAGTCACAAGTCGATGGTCCTTAGCCAGAAAAGCAATACTATCTAGAATTTACTCTGGTATAGGCTTTGGGATTTTTTTATTAAAGAAGATGGTTATTAAAACTTTATAAATATCAAGGAAGTGACAAAAAGTAAGAGCTCTCAAAAGAGCTGCTGTGAGCATGTTTGCATAACTCTAGTTCAAGAATAAATGGGTGTACTCATCCGTTTTTTAACCCTTTAAGGACCAGAGAGGTATGCATTTCTTTTGCAAATCAATGTGCTGCACTCCCACCTGGGCCTTAAGGGGTTAACAGTGGGCATATGAAAGAGCTTCTTCACATTGCAAGCTGAATTGCCTCATATTTCCTGTTTCAATTCTGTAAGACCTAGCGAGTATCAGAACAAGAGCCCTTCTTCTAGCACAAGCATACAAAAGAAAATAGGCCTGCATGCCATTCATACTCTGTGTGTGTGTGTGACACTGATATTACAATAAAACACTGGGAAAAGAAAATAAAGTAATTGAAGAGTGGGTGGATGAAATGCAATTGGCAGGCAAAACAAGAGGCAACACAGAAATACAGAGACATGCAGCAGGAGGAAATGGTGCTGTTCTGAATCAAACCAACTGCGCCACGGGGGATACTCATTACACACATTCATTGAAATGGTGATTTTAACCCTTTGAATGCTAGAGACAGCACAATGGACTGTAAATCAGTGACTTGGAGATATATTTAGCAGAGGCATAACTAGAAGCTACCAGTTCCTGGTGCAAGAATTGCCCTGGGCCCCCCCGAATAGGAAGCAGTGTTTGTGTGTGTATGTGCATATGTGTATGTATGTGTATATATATTTATGTGTGTGTGTGTGTGTGTGTGTTCGTGTAATATGTATATGTGTGAATGTTTGAATGTATGCATATATATATATGTGTGTGTGTGTGTGTGTGTGTATATATATATGTGTGTGTGTGTGCTTGTGTATATGAGTGTGTGTTTATGTATGTGTATATAATATAGTAACAGTTGATAAGGCTGAAAATAGACATGCATCCATCAAGTCCAGCCCAACCTAAATCACTCTTGTTGACACAGAACAGGGGAGTAAAAAACACTAACGAAGCGATATCCAATTAAATAAAACCCATCCTGACTCCATAAGGATACTTCCCTTGATCAACATCCTATCTGTTTTAAAACAACTGACATAATTTTCAATATTGTTCTATGCCACAATTTTCACTGCCTGTACTGTAAAAAAAATCCCTGCCTTTGTTTTAGATGAAAGAGCCTTTCCTCTAGTCTTAATTACTGACCTCTTGTTTTTTGCTCAACTTTTTGAGTAATTAATCCCTCGGATTGTTATTTGTATTGATCTCAAATATATTTGTAAATGGAATCATATTACCACTTAGATGTCTCTTCTCTAATGAAAACAAACCCAGTCTGGCTTGTCTCTCTTTATAACTCAGATCCTCCTATTCCTTTATCAGTTTTTTGCAGGTCTCTGAACTTTTTCCAGTTCACTATTTTAAGAACTGGTGCTCCAAACTCAATTTCTAGATGAGTCATTATTAAAGGGATAGAAATGTTTCAAAATTAAATAATTTCAAATTAATCTTCATAGTATTTGGGCCATGGAGAGTGTTATTTCAATTCTGTCAGAGTTGTAGTTCAAGTGTAACTGTCTGGTCTTAAGACCAAATTCCACATCTGAGGGGAGGTGGCTTACACTAGGTAAAAGGTGGTGATTATCACGGTGCCTGTGCTCCCTTGTTTTTGTTTTCCTGTCAGTTATCCTGTGTAATGCTTTCATTGGTTGCCCTGTGTTGATCCTGCCCAGTATGGCCTTTATATACTGGGCTCCTGCACCCACACGGTGCCCTTTTGTGGTGTTCCTGTACCAGTGCTAACTTGCTGCTCAGTGTTCCCAGTGTACCGACTTGGCCTCCCTGACTGCTCTTCTGTTCCTGCTCCTGTGTACCGACCCGGATTGCCTGACTTCTCTTCAGTGTCTGCTCCTGTGTATCGACCCGGCCTGGCTGACGTTCCTGCTCCTGTGTACCGACCCGGACCGGCTGACGTTCCTGCTCCTGTGTTCTGACCCTGCCTGGCTGACGTTCCTGTTCCTGTGTACCGACCCGGCTTGATCAACGTTCCTGTTCTTCAGTTATTGTCGCCTCGGCGACATTCTTTGTCAGCAGATAATCCAGTTGCTTGGCTTGTCCTCTGCTACTGCTCCTGCAGGTTGTCAGTGTTGTCTCAGTTACTGCTCCGGCAGTGCGCCTTTGGCTAGTCCTCCGTTACTGTCATACCAGTTGCAAGTGTGTGCCTCTGTGATTGCTCCGGTAGTTGCCAGTGGCTTGTCCTCCGCTACTTCAGGTTGTCAGTGTTGTCTCAGTTACTGCTCCGGCAGTGCGCCTCTGGCCTAGTTCTCCGTTACTGTCATACTGGTTGCAAGTGTGTGCCTCCGTGATTGCTCCGGTAGTCGCCATTGGCTTGTCCTCTGCTACTGCTCCTGCAGGTTGTCAGTGTTGTCTCAGTTACTGCTCCGGCAGTGCGCATCTGGCCTAGTCCTCTGTTACTGTCATAGCGGTTGCAAGTTTGTGCCTCCATGATTGCTCCGGTAGTCGCCATTGGCCTGTCCTCCGCTACTGCTCCAGTAGGTTGCCAGTGTTGTCTCAGTTACTGCTCCGGCAGTGCGCCTTTGGCCTAGTCCTTCGTTACTGCTACACCGGTTGCAAGTGGCTGCCTCCGTGATTGCTCCGGTAAGAGTGCCATTGGCTTGACCTCTGCTGCTGCTATTCCAGTTGCAAGTGGTTGCCTCCGTTTTTGCTCCGGCATTGCTCATTACTACCTCTGCTGAGCTCTGGCAGTTCACGTTTATTTGCTGACCTTGGGCGATCTGAAGCTTGGTATAGTGCTATTCCAGTACCTTCACACATGGGACTGTTTACCATCATTGATGAACTTTAACTCCTGCAGTACCGGAGTCCTGGGAACTTACTCCTCTTGCCTGACCTGTGTCAGTATATACTGTCTGTACCTTCATGTTATGCTGGACCTGTGTGGGCAATGAATAATTAACCTGTCATGTGTCTGTATACTACAGGACCTGTGAGGGTTCTTAATACATTGTGAATTCAATAAAACTGTGTTTTTATCCTAAACCATTGTGTCTGTGAGTCAAACAAACCGTTACAGGGGATACTTTATCATTCAGTTACTCTTTATCTACAACTCTGACAGTATTGAAATAGCACTCTCCATGGCCCAATTACTATGAAGATTGATTTGAGCTGCTTTTCTTTTGAAACATTACTATTGCTTTAACCCTTTGAGTGCCAGAGGGGTATGCAACGCATTGCAAATCAATGTGTTGCTTACCCCTCTGGAACTCAAGGAGTTATACAGAGGTAGCATTATAGAGTTTAGCAACACTTTTTGTCCAGATTCTGTGCAGCTGTCTTTTCCACCAGATAACAGGAGCATTCTAGAAAATGTATTACTATATTGTATGGTCTGAAAATGTGCACCCTGCATTTACTGGGGCTGAATCCTCCACCTGCTGTAACATGGTGGAGATGCTGTGGTAAATGAGAAGAAAAAAAGAACAGTGTAAGAAATGGTTTGGGAATGGTGGAACAGTATATTTTAATCAACTGGATGCTAGAGATGTTTCTAAAATTTTGCAAAACAATGTGTTGGAGACACCTCTATCATCAAGGAGGTTACATGCCCAAAGCATTTGGTTCATACATGGTCCCCTAGGAGTCCTGAAAGGGTTCCTTTTTATGTCATTTCAATGGATGGGCATACCAGGAATTCTGTGGGGGGCTCTTATTGCAGGGAAACATACCTTTAGTTAGTAAGTAGACCAAGCAGCACTGGGCTGCCTCAAAATAGCTCCCTGCCATCAGCTTTTTAGAGGGGGATCAAAAAAACTGATGCCTTCTCAGGAACATGCTGCCTGGGTTGCGTGTGTAACATCCATAGACCCTCTGTGTCAGGCTTTTCAGATCCTCACAGAGGATCTATGAAGACTGAGTTTAAGGCCAATGAGATGGAACTGTGAGACTTCAGTCTCCCAGTCCAGTCTCTTCTTCATGCACCACTGAGGTACTCTTTTAAGATCCACATTGCACTTTCCCATTAGTCTGCCAAGACTTACAGTGCAGCCCTAGCTTCATAAGAAGCTCCTCCTGGTGATAGCTGACCTTTAACCCTTTTAGTGCCAGAGAGGAATCCCTATCTGGAACTCAAAGGCTTAAGGAATTGATCTACCCTCCCCCTTGGATGCTAAAAATGTCTACAGTTAATGGCTTCACAATGTGGCTGAAGCATCGCTGTCATCAAATCGGTAAACTGAATAAAAAAATCCTGTATTTTTCCCAATTTCACCAGGGGCCTCAAAAGTTCTTAAAAACAACTATGTTTGCATCCATAGTTATTAAATATATCACCCACACATCACTTATACTTATATACTTATATTCTGACACTTTTGGAGTAAACATTCAACAGGAATCTGCCATTTCTAATTGCAACAAAATGACAGCTTCACCAGTTGATGTGTTTAATGGGAATGTTTTTTTTCTTCTCATCCATATCACTTGACAAATAAGTATAAGATTCTAAAGGTCAAGTGACTTGATAAACAGCTTGAAGTGAAGTGCTGTGAAACCTTGTGACATGTCTTCGCCCACTCTTTGGCACCAGGCCCTTTTCAGAAAGGCTGCCAAGATCCATAATTTCCTTGGTTCAGTACCGTACTGAGCCACTCTGGTGATTAGGAGACCTACTTTCAGTTCTTTATTTGCTGTTCTGGCTATGAGACATAAAACATAATTGCTGATATGTTGAATATGTAATTTATTACTTTCGAAATAAAATGAAGAAACGCCACATCTGATACCAACGGTTAATTTAAAAAACTGAAATAAACATTAATAATAATAATAGGATAATAATAACAGGATTTTTTTTATTCTCTTGGATACACACCTCAGAAATAAAATGCATTTAACCCTTTGAGTGGCAAAGACATATCTAACACATTGCATACCCCTCTGGCACTCAAAAGGTTCATATTAATCGACATGCATACTTAACCTTATTCATGAAGCTGCATCACTGTCAGGAAATAAAAATTACCACTGGTTTTAATGGGGCTTTTGTCCCCTGTAATCCTAGAGATGTGTTCATTACAAACATAGTAACATAGTTGATGAAGCTGAAAAGAGACATGCGTCCATCAAGTCCAGCCCATGCCAAAACACCCCTGTCTATCCAGAGGAAGGCAAAAAAATAAAACCCTGAAGCCACTTCCAATTTAGCCCCAAGTGGGTAAAGAAGATTCCTTCCTGAATCCAAATGGCAGTCAGATAGTTCCCTGGCTCAACATCCTATCTGCAATGAAACCATTTGACATAATTTTCAATATTGTTCTGTGCTACATAAACATCCATTGCTTTTTTGAAAGCAGTTACATTGTCTGCAATTACAACATCCCGTGGCAAAGAATTCCATAGCTTTACCTCCCTTACTGTAAAAATTCCCTGCCTGTGTTTTAGTTGAAAGCGCTTTTCTTCTGGTCTCCATGTGCCTAGAGAGAATCAGCTGCACCACACCGACGAGGCCCAAATGGGCTGAAACATACGTCTGTGGTTTTGCAGGTTCTCTCGTGCATGGAGGATTTGCCTGACATTTTGGAGCTTGACTGTCTGAAAACGGGACCAGTCTGATATGAATATGAAAATTTCCTCTCTGCAATGGCACATGGGAGTGAAAAACTTGACTTGTAGCACCAGTGTGGGGGTCACTATGCTCAAGAACAAGACACTTTATCTTGTTCGTTCTCGATGGGTACTTGTCACAACATTTGTTTCTTTGTCTCCCTAAGTGGAAGGGGATCCCAGGCATGGGCCCTTGCTTTCCATGTGCCTACAGGGAATCACACTGATGAGGCCCACATAGGCTGAAATGTTTGGCTGTGGGTTTGCCGATTGTTTCGAGCAGGCAGGATTCGCCTGATGTTTTGGAGCTTGACTGTCTGAGTGTGGGACCAGTCCGATATGAATATGGAAATTTCTTCTCTGCAATAGCATATGGGAGTGAAAAACATGATTTGTAGCACCATTCCCAAGAACAAGACACTTTATCTTGTTCGGTCTTGATGGATGCTTGTCACAACATTTGTTTTTTTTGTCTCTCTAAGTGGAAGGGGATCCCAGGCATGGGCTCTTGCTGTCCAGGTGTGTAGAGGGAATCAGCTGCACCACACTGACAAGGCCCACATAGGCTGAAACGTACATCTGCGATTTTGCTGATTCTCTTGTGCAGAGAGGATTTGACTGACATTTTGGAGCTGGACTGTCTGAGGGTGGGACCAGTCTGATATGAATATGGAAATTTCCTCTCTGCAGTGGCACACGGGAGTGAAAAATGTAACTTGTAGCACCATTGAGAAGTCACTATGCCCAAGAACAAGACACTTTATCTTGTTCGTTCACGATGGGTACTAGTCACAACATTTGTTTCTTTGTCTCCCTAAGTGGAAGGGGATCCCAGGCTTGGTCTCTTTCTCTCCATGTGCTAGCGATAATCAGTTACCCCACACCGATGAAGCCCACATAGGCTAAAACGTATGTCTGTGGTTTTGCTGATTCTCTCGTGCAGAGAGGATTTGCCTGACATTTCGGAGCTGGACTGTCTGAGGGTGAGACCAGTCTTATATGAATATGGAAATTATTTCTCTGCAATGGCACATGGGAGTGAGAAACAGGACTTGTAGCACCATTGAGGGGGTCACTATGCCCAAGAAAAAGGCACTCTATCTTGTTCGTTCTCGATGGTTGCTCATCACAAAATTTGCTTCTTTGTCTCCCTAAGTGAAAGAGGATCCCAGGCATGGGCCCTTGCTGGCCATGTGTCTCGTGGGTATCAACTGCACCACGTTGATGAGGCCCACATTGGCTGCAACCTACGTCTGCGGTTTTGCTGATTCTCTTGTGCCAGGAGGATTTGCGTCACATTTCGGAGCTGTACTGTCTGAGGGCGGGGCCAGTCTGATATGAATATGGGAATTTCCTCTCTGCAGTGGCACATGGGAGTGAAAAATGTGACTTGTAGCACCAGTGAGGGGTCACTATACCCAAGAACAAGACACTTTATCTTGTTTGTTCGTGATGGGTGCTAGTTGCAACATTTGTTACTTTGTCTCCCTAAGTGAAAGGGGATCCCAGGCATGGGCTCTTTCTCTCCATGTGCCTAGAGGTAATCAGCTACACCACACCGACGAGGCCCATGTAGGCTAAAACTTATGTCTGTGGTTTTGCTAAATCTCTTGTGCAGAGATGCTCTGCCTGACATTTCGGAGCTTGACTGCCTGAGTGTGGGACCAGTCTGATATGAATATGGAAATTTCCTCTCTGCAATGGCACATGGGAGTGAAAAGCGTGACTTGTAGCACCATTGAGAGGTTGCTATGCCCAAGAACAAAACACTCTATATCTTGTTCGTTCTTGATGGAGCTTGTCACAATATTTGTTTCTTTGTCTCCCTAAGTGGGAGGGGATCCTAGGTATGGGCCCTTGCTCTCCATGTGCCTAGAGGGAATCAGCTGCACCCCACCGATAAGTCCTACATAGATCGAAATGTAAGCTTGTGGTTTTGGTGATTCTCTTGTGCGGAGAGGATTTGCCTGACATTTCGGAGATGGACTGTCTGAGGGCGGGACCAGTCTGATACGAATATGGAATTTTTCTCTCTGTAATGGCACACGGGAGTGAAAAATGTGATTTGTAGCACCAGTGAGTGGTCACTATGCCCAAGAACAAGACAATTTATCTTGTTCGTTCGCGATGGGTGCTAGTTGCAACATTTGTTTCTTTGTCTCCCTAAGTGGAAGTGGATCCCAGGGATGGGCTCTTTCTCTCCATGTGTCTACAGGTAATGAGCTGCACCACACCGATGAGGCCCACATAGGCTGAAATGTATGTCTGCAGTTTTGCTGATTGTCTTGTGCAGGGAGGGTTTGCCTGACGTTTTGGAGCTTGACTGTCTGAGTGCGGGACTAGTCTGATATGAATATGGAAATTTCCTCTCTGCGTTGGCGACCATTGAGAGGTCCCTATGCACAAGAGCAAGACACTTTATATCTTGTTCGTTCTCGACGGTGCTTCTCACAACATTTTTTTTTTCTTTGTCTCCCTAAGTGGAAGGGGATCCTGTGCATGGACCCTTGCTCTCCATGTGCTTAGAGGAAATCAGCTGAACCCCACCGATGAGGCCCGCATAGACTGAAACGTACGTTTGTGGTTTTGCCTGGCATTTTGGAGGTGGACTGTTTGAGAGCGGGATCAGTCTGATATGAATATGGAAATTTTCACTCTGCAATGGCACATGGGAGTGAAAAATGTGACCTGTAGCACCATTGAGGGGTCACTATGCCCAAGAACAAGGCACTTTATCTTGTTCGTTCTCAATGGGTACTCGTCACAACATTTGTTTCTTTGTCTCCCTAAGTGGAAGGGGATCCCTGGCATGGGCCCTTGCTGTCCATGTGTCTAGAGGGAATCAGCTGCACCACACCGACGAAGCCCCCATTGGCTGAAACGTATCTCTACGGTTTTGCTGAGTCTCTCCTGCAGGGAGGGTTTGCCTGACATTTCGGAGCTTGACTGTCTGAGTGTGGGACCAGTCTGATATGAATATGGAAATTTCCTCTCTGCAATGGCACATGGGAGTGAAAAACGTGACTTGTAGCACCATTGAAAGGTCGCTATGCCCAAGAACAAGACACTTTATATCTTTTTTTTGTTCTCGATGGTGCTTATCACAACATTTGTTTCTTTGTCTCCCTAAGTAGAAGGGGATCCTATGCATGGGCCCTTGCTCTCCATGTGCCTAGAGAGAATCAGCTGCACCCCAACGATGAGGCCCACATAGACTGAAACACACGTTTGTGGTTTTGCTGATTCTCTTTTGTAGAGAGGGTTTGCCTGACATTTCAGAGTTAGACTGTCTCAGTCAGATATGAATATGGAAATTTTCTCTCTGCAATAGCACATGGGAGTGAAAAACATGACTTGTAGCATCATTGTGGGGGCCCCATTCCCAAGAACAAGACACTTTATCTTGTTTGTTCTCGATGGGTGCTGGTCACAACATTTGTTTCTTTATCTCCTTAAGTGGAAGGGGATCCCAGGCATGGGCCCTCGCTGTCCATATGTCTAGAGGGAATCAGCTGCACCACACCGACGAGGCCCACGTTGGCTAAAACTTATGTCTGTGGTTTTGCTGATTCTCTTGTGCAGGGAGGATTTGCCTGACAGTTTGGAGCTGGACTGTCTGAGGGTGGGGCCAGTCTGATATGAATATGGAAAATTCCTCTCTGCAATAGCACATGGGATTGAAAAATGTGACTTGTAGCACCATTGCGGGGGCCCCATTCCCATTCCCAAGAACAAGACACTTTATCTTGTTTGTTCTCGATGGGTGCTTGTCACAACATTTGTTTCTTTGTCTCCCTAAGTGAAAGGGGATCCCAGGCATGGGCCCTTGCTGGCCATGTGTCTCGTGGGTATCAACTGCACCATGTTGATGAGGCCCACATTGGCTGCATCCTACGTCTGCGGTTTTGCTGATTCTCTTGTGCCAGGAGGATTTGCCTCACATTTCGGAGCTGTACTGTCTGAGGGCGGGGCCAGTCTGATATGAATATGGGAATTTCCTCTCTGCAGTGGCACATGGGAGTGAAAAATGTGACTTGTAGCACCAGTGAGGGGTCACTATACCCAAGAACAAGACACTTTATCTTGTTCGTTCGTGATGGGTGCTAGTTGCAACATTTGTTACTTTGTCTCCCTAAGTGAAAGGGGATCCCAGGCATGGGCTCTTTCTCTCCATGTGCCTAGAGGTAATCAGCTGCACCACACCGACGAGGCCCATGTAGGCTAAAACTTATGTCTGTGGTTTTGCTAATCCTCTTGTGCAGAGATGCTCTGCCTGACATTTCGGAGCTTGACTGCCTGAGTGTGGGACCAGTCTGATATGAATATGGAAATTTCCTCTCTGCAATGGCACATGGGAGTGAAAAGCGTGACTTGTAGCACCATTGAGAGGTTGCTATGCCCAAGAACAAAACACTCTATATCTTGTTCGTTCTTGATGGAGCTTGTCACAATATTTGTTTCTTTGTCTCCCTAAGTGGGAGGGGATCCTAGGTATGGGCCCTTGCTCTCCATGTGCCTAGAGGGAATCAGCTGCACCCCACCGATAAGTCCTACATAGATCGAAATGTAAGCTTGTGGTTTTGCTGATTCTCTTGTGCGGAGAGGATTTGCCTGACATTTCGGAGATGGACTGTCTGAGGGCGGGACCAGTCTGATACGAATATGGAAATTTTCTCTCTGTAATGGCACACGGGAGTGAAAAATGTGATTTGTAGCACCAGTGAGGGGTCACTATGCCCAAGAACAAGACAATTTATCTTGTTCGTTCGCGATGGGTGCTAGTTGCAACATTTGTTTCTTTGTCTCCCTAAGTGGAAGTGGATCCCAGGGATGGGCTCTTTCTCTCCATGTGTCTACAGGTAATGAGCTGCACCACACCGATGAGGCCCACATAGGCTGAAATGTATGTCTGCAGTTTTGCTGATTGTCTTGTGCAGGGAGGGTTTGCCTGACATTTTGGAGCTTGACTGTCTGAGTGCGGGACTAGTCTGATATGAATATGGAAATTTCCTCTCTGCGTTGGCGACCATTGAGAGGTCCCTATGCACAAGAGCAAGACACTTTATATCTTGTTCGTTCTCGACGGTGCTTCTCACAACATTTTTTTTTCTTTGTCTCCCTAAGTGGAAGGGGATCCTGTGCATGGACCCTTGCTCTCCATGTGCTTAGAGGAAATCAGCTGAACCCCACCGATGAGGCCCGCATAGACTGAAACGTACGTTTGTGGTTTTGCCTGGCATTTTGGAGGTGGACTGTTTGAGAGCGGGATCAGTCTGATATGAATATGGAAATTTTCACTCTGCAATGGCACATGGGAGTGAAAAATGTGACCTGTAGCACCATTGAGGGGTCACTATGCCCAAGAACAAGGCACTTTATCTTGTTCGTTCTCAATGGGTACTCGTCACAACATTTGTTTCTTTGTCTCCCTAAGTGGAAGGGGATCCCTGGCATGGGCCCTTGCTGTCCATGTGTCTAGAGGGAATCAGCTGCACCACACCGACGAAGCCCCCATTGGCTGAAACGTATCTCTACGGTTTTGCTGATTCTCTTGTGCAGGGAGGATTTCCCTGACATTTCAGAGCTGCACTGTCTGAGGGTGGGACCAGTCTGATATGAATATGGAAATTTCCTCTCAGCAATGGCACACGGGAGTGAGAAACGTGACTTGTAGCACCATTGAGGGATCACTATGCCCAAGAGCAAGACACTTTATCTTGTTCGTTCTCAATGGGTGCTAGTTGTAACATTTGTTTCTTTGTCTCCCTAAGTGGCAGGGGATCCCAGGCATGGGCTCTTTCTCTCCATGTGTCTAGAGGTAATGAGCTGCACCACACCGAAGAGGCCCACATAGGCTGAAATGTATGTCTGTGGTTTTGCTGAGTCTCTCCTGCAGGGAGGGTTTGCCTGACATTTCGGAGCTTGACTGTCTGAGTGTGGGACCAGTCTGATGTGAATATGGAAATTTCCTCTCTGCAATGGCGCATGGGAGTGAAAAACATGACTTGTAGCACCATTGAAAGGTCGCTATGCCCAAGAACAAGACACTTTATATCTTTTTTTTGTTCTCGATGGTGCTTATCACAACATTTGTTTCTTTGTCTCCCTAAGTAGAAGGGGATCCTATGCATGGGCCCTTGCTCTCCATGTGCCTAGAGGGAATCAGCTGCACCCCAACGATGAGGCCCACATAGACCGAAACACACGTTTGTGGTTTTGCTGATTCTCTTTTGCAGAGAGGGTTTGCCTGACATTTCAGAGGTAGACTGTCTCAGTCAGATATGAATGTGGAAATTTTCTCTCTGCAATAGCACATGGGAGTGAAAAACATGACTTGTAGCATCATTGCGGGGGCCCCATTCCCAAGAACAAGACACTTTATCTTGTTTGTTCTCGATGGGTGCTGGTCACAACATTTGTTTCTTTATCTCCCTAAGTGGAAGGGGATCCCAGGCATGGGCCCTTGCTGTCCATATGTGTAGAGGGAATCAGCTGCACCACACCGACGAGGCCCACGTTGGCTAAAACTTATGTCTGTGGTTTTGCTGATTCTCTTGTGCAGGGAGGATTTGCCTGACAGTTTGGAGCTGGACTGTCTGAGGGTGGGGCCAGTCTGATATGAATATGGAAAATTCCTCTCTGCAATAGCACATGGGATTGAAAAATGTGACTTGTAGCACCATTGCGGGGGCCCCATTCCCAAGAACAAGACACTTTATCTTGTTTATTCTCGATGGGTGCTTGTCACAACATTTGTTTCTTTGTCTCCTTAAGTGGAAGGGGATCCCAGGCATGGGCCCTTGCTCTCCATGTACTTAGAGGGAATCAGCTGCACCTCACTGACGAGGCCCAGATAGGTCAAAATGGATGTCTGTGGTATTACTGATTCGCTTGTGCAGGGAGGATTTGTTTGACATTTCGGAGCTGGGCTGTCTGAGGGTGGGACAGGTCTGATATGAATATGGAAATTTTCTCTCTTCTATAGCACATGGGAGTGAAAAATGTGACTTGTAAATCCAGGGAGGGGTTACTATGCCCAAGAACAAGACACTTTATCTTGTTCATTTTCGATGGTTCTCATCAGAACATTTGTTTCTTTGTCTCCCTAAGTGGAAGGGGATCCCAGGCATGGGCGCTTGCTCTCCATGCGTTTAGAGGGAATCAGTTGCACCACACCGACGAGGCCCACATAGGCCGAAATGGACGTTTGCAGTTTTGTTGATTCTCTTGTGCAGAGAGGATTTGCCTGACGTTTCGGAGCTGGACTGTCTGAGGGCGGGACCAGTCTGATATGAATATGGAAATTTCCTCTCTGAGGTGGCACACGGGAGTGAAAAACGTGATTTTGTCTCCCTAAGTGGAAGGGGATCCCAGTCATGGGCTCTTGCTGTCCATATGTGTAGAGGGAATCAGTTGCACCACACCAACGAGGCCCACATAGGCCCAAATGGACGTTTGCAGTTTTGCTGATTCTCATGTGCAGAGAGGATTTGCCTGGCGTTTCGGAGCTGGACTGTCTTAGGGCAGGGCCAGTCTGATATGAATATGGGAATTTCGTCTGTGCAGTGGCACACGGGAGTGAAAAACGTGTTTTGTAGCACCATTGAGGGGTCCATATGCCCAAGAACAAGACACTTTATCTTGTTCATTCGTGATGGGGACTAGTCGCAACATTTGTTTCTTTGTCTCCCTAAGTGGAAGGGGATCCCAGGCTTGGTCTCTTTCTCTCCATGTGCTAGAGATAATCAGTTACACCACGCTGATGGAGCCCACATAGGCTGAAACGTATGTCTGTGGTAGTTTTGCTGATTCTCTTGTGCAGGGAGGATTTGCCTGACATTTCGGAGCTGGACTGTCTGAGGGCGGGACCACTCTTATATGAATATGGAAATTTTCTCTCTTTAATGGCACATGAGAGTGAGAAACGGGACTTGTACCACCATTGAGGGGGTCACTATGCCCAAGAACAAGACACTTTATCTTGTTCGTTCTCGATGGGTGCTCGTCACAACATTTGTTTCTTTGTCTCCTTAAGCAGAAGGGGATCCCAGGCATGGGGACCTTGCTGTCCATGTGTCTAGTGGGCATCAACTGCACCACGCTCACATTGGCTGAAATGTACATCTGCGGTTTTGCTGATTCTCTTGTGGAACCAGTCTTATATGAATATGGAAATTTTCTCTCTTCAATGGCACATGGGAGTGAAAAACGTGACTTGTAGATCCATTGATGGGTTACTGTGCCCAAGAACAAGACACTTTATCTTGTTCATTCTCGATGGGTGCTTTTTATAACATTTGTTTCTTTGTCTCCCTAAGTGAAAGGGGATCCCAGGCATGGGCCCTTGCTCTCCATGTGCCTAGAGGGAATCAACTGCACCACGCTGTTGAGGTCCTCATAGGCTGAAATGTACGTCAGTGGTTTTGCTGATTCTGTTGTGCAGGTGGGATTTGACTGACATTTTGGAGCTTGACTGTCTGAGGGTGGGACCAGTCTGATATAAATATGGAAATTTTCTCTCTTCCAGGGCACATGGGATTGAAAAATGTGACTTGTAAATCTATTGAGTGGTTACTATGCCGAAGCATAAAACACTTTGTGGTCAGGGCTTCCGGAGTATGATTACCTGTGGGATTGCCTTTCCCCTGAGTTACCGTAATCCTCCAGGGGATGAGCGACGACGGCTACCTGAAGAAAGGCAGCCCAGGTATCCCTGTAAAGAGGGGTGTTGGTGGGGGGGCGCAAATGACGATGCGTCCCGTGGGAGAGGCTGCCGCCCGTCTTATAGGCCTGCAGCCCCTCCCACAAATACGGGCTCTTAACCCTTCACTTGTGGTCAGGGCTTCCGGAGTATGATTACCTGTGGGATTGCCTTTCCCCTGAGTTACCGTAATCCTCCAGGGGATGAGCGACGACGGCTACCTGAAGAAAGGCAAAGAGACTAGCCATAAAGGTTCCTTTATTGAATAACGAAAGAAGACATTATTTAGTTAAGTTAGTGAGGGCCCTGCGGATTTCTGAGTCCGGATTGGGTATGTATCTTTGAAAACATGCTGAATGCCATCTTCCTAACCTTTGGATGATGTGCGCTGGTACTTGGTTCTTGGAGGCTGATGATGCAGCCCCTATGCGAAACGAATGACCTGAGTAATGATTCGGGTTGTAACCTAGTCGTGAGAGAATTATGCGAGTGTAGTACGTGAAAGTGGAAGTTGTCAGTGGGCCAGAAGGTAAGGGAAGGAGTGGACTATTATTAGGCTGTTGTTGAATGAGGTTAGAGAGCCGGACTAGCGCTTTGTAAGGGCACCATTGGTCGTGAGTGGCGTAAAAGGGAATAAAGTGGCCAGAGTGAGATTGATCTGTTTTTGAGTGGGTGATAAAGAGGTAAAAATGGTCGGAGTGGCTAGAGAGTTGTTCCTTCCGCACGAATTCATCTGACTTGGATCGACAGGAGAACTCTCCTGGCTGGAGAAACCCAAAGAAAGCCAGACAAACTGCTGCCTGCAGAATGATATTGGTTTGCTTTTGGAAGGGGTTTGTCTCGAGAAATTCGTAGATGCATCTAAACATGGGCCCTGTGATGGGCAGACGCGTGCGTGGTGAATGTATGTGACGGTTGGAGATTAGTGATGAGCGAGCACCCCAATGCTCGGGTGTTCGGGTGCTCTAACCGAGCACCCCCTGAGGCTCGAGTGCTCGGCCGAGCACCCGAGCCCCATTGAAGTCAATGGGAGGACTCGAGCATTACACCAGGCACCCCCTGCTCTGATGAGGGGAGGGTGCCTGGTCCATAGGAAAAGGGCAGAAAAGGATGGAAACACCACAGAAATGGTTCAGGGACAGCATAGGGAGGATGTCTGGATGCATCTTGGACTCCAACATCGCTGCTGGGAACGATCTTTCGCCCGTAGTACGCCATTTTTACAGACTGACCATAAAACACACAAAAAGGAAAATAAAAACGACTTTAGGCGAAAAATTGTTACCAAACAATATTTGCTGTATATTTACTTGTATATCATCTGCAAATTCTCCCAAAAATTTCCTTGGTTTTCGGAAGTGAGGCCATGATTAAGAGGGAAACGTGCGCAGAGGCAAATTCTCCCAAAAATTTCCTTGATTTTCAGAACTGAGGCCATGATTAAGAGGGAAACGTGCACAGAGGCAAATTCTCCCAAAAATTTCCTTGATTTTATTGAACTGAGGCCATGATTAAGAGGGAAACGTGCGCTGAGCCGACCATCTAAAACATTATGGGTGAGGGTCTGCTGCAGAGCTGACCATCCTAAACATTATATGCGAAGGCCCGCTAGTGAGCTGACGCTATAAAACATTATATGAGAGGGCCCGCTAGAGAGCTGACCCAATAAAACATTATATGAGAAGGCCCGCTGGTGAGCTGACCTATATAAAAATTGTCAAACAGGGCCCACTGGTGAGCTGGCCCTATATAAAAATTATATCACAGGGCCCGCTGGTGAGCTGGCCCTATATAAAAATTATATCCCAGGGCATATGGAAGAGGAGGAGGAGGATGAGAAGATTAAGAGTCAACCATATACCCGTTTTTTGGGTGGAAGGGGTGAATGGGAATACAGAGTATTCCCATCATTGTAAATAACATATATAAAGTGAGTTTATGTTCCCCCGGGGCTTTCCTCCAGTGGAGTGGAGAAGTCAGGGGAAATCCAGGCCTTGTTCATTTTTATAAGTGTCAACCTATCAGCATTGTCGGTGGAAAGGCGGATACGCTTATCTGTTATGATGCCACCAGCAGCACTAAATACCCGCTCAGACAGAACGCTGGCGGCAGGGCAGGCCAGCACCTCCAAGGCATAGAGTGCCAGTTCATACCACGTGTCCAGCTTGGACACCCAGTAGTTGTAAGGCACAGAGGGATCATTGAGGACGCTGACACGGTCTGCTACGTACTCCTTCACCATCTTCCAAAACTTTTCCCTCCTTGTGACACTAGGCTGCGCATCAGGGTGAGGGTGCTGGCGGGGTGTCATGAAGGTGTCCCACGCCTTGGAGAGTGTTGCCCTGCCTTTCTCGGAACTGCTGTGTGCTCCCCTTTTCTCCCCTTCTCGGTTGGCCAAGGTAGCACGTACTCTGCCGCCAGCGTTGTCAGATGGAAAATTTTGGAGCAATTTTTCAACAAGAACCTTCTGGTATTGCACCATTTTGCTTGTCCTCTCCACCGGAGGAATGAGAGATGAGAAATTCTCTTTGTAGCGGGGGTCCAGAAGGGTGAACACCCAGTAATCCGTGTTGTCTAAAATGCGTGTAACGCGTGGGTCACGGGAAAGGCAGCCTAACATAAAGTCAGCCATGTGTGCCAGAGTACCAACAGGCAAGATTTCGCTGTCCTCACCAGGAGGATGACTCTCAATCTCCTCATCCTCTTCCTCCTCTTCTGCCCACCCACGCTGAAGAGATGGAACTAAAGTTCCATGGCTACCCTCTGTAGCGGAGACAACCGTGTCTTCCTCCTCCTCCTCCTCCTCCTCCAATTGTCGCTGAGAAGACGAAGTGAGGGTGCTCTGGCTATCACCTTGTGTAAGCTCTTCCTCCCCCATTTCCACCTCTTCCACATGCAAAGCGTCGGTTTTAATTGTGAGCAGCGAGCGTTTCAGTAGACACAGAAGTGGGATGGTTACACTGATAATAGCGTTATCGCCGCTCACCATCTGTGTCGATTCCTCAAAATTGCGTAAAACCTCACAGAGGTCTGACATCCATTCCCACTCCTCACTTCTGATTACAGGAAGTTGAACGGAGAGGCGACGACCGTGTAACAGCTGGTACTCCACTACTGCCCTCTGCTGCTCACAAAGCCGGGCCAACATGTGGAAGGTGGAGTTCCAGCGCGTGCTCACGTCACACAGCAGCCGGTGAGCTGGCAATTGTAAGCGCTGCTGCAGCTTCAACAGGCCGGCTGAAGCTGTTGATGACTTACGGAAATGTGCACACACGCGGCGCACCTTGGTCAAGAGATCATGCACATTGGGGTAGGTTTTTAGAAATCGCTGCACCACTAAATTAAATACATGCGCTAGGCATGGTACGTGTGTGAGCTTGCCGAGCTCCAAAGCCGCCACCAAGTTACGCCCATTATCACACACAACCATGCCTGGTTGCAGGTTGAGTGGCGAGAGCCACTGCTCGGTCTGGTGACTAATCCCCTGCAACAGCTCTGAGGCCGTGTGCTGTTTGTCCCCAAGGCAGATCAGCTTCAGCACGGCCTGTTGACGCTTCCCCACTGCAGTGCTACACTGCTTCCAGCTACTGGCTGATGGGGGAGTGGCGGTGTGTGTAGAGAATTCGGAGGTGGAAACGGAGGAGGAGGAGCCAATAACGTAGGTGCTGGTGGAAACCCTGATGGAGGTAGGGCCCGCAATCCTCGGCGTGGGTAGCACCCGTGCCATCCCAGGGTCCGAGTCGCTCCCAGCCTCCACGACATTCACCCAGTGTGCCGTCAGGGAAATGTAGCGTCCCTGGCCACAAGCACTTGTCCATGTGTCAGTCGTTAAGTGGACCTTCCCAGTAACTGCGTTGGTCAGGGCACGGGTGATGTTACGGGACACATGGTGGTGTAATGCGGGGATGGCACACCGGGAAAAGTAGTGGCGGCTGGGGACCGCGTACCGAGGGACAGCTGCTGCCATCAGGCTGCGGAAGGACTCAGTGTCCACAAGCCTAAATGGCAGCATTTCGATGGCCAGTAATTTGGAAAGGTGTGAGGTTAGTGCTATGGCCTGTGGGTGGGTGGCTGGGTACTTTCTCTTGCGCTCAAATGCCTGGGGTAACGACATTTGGACGCTGTGCTGGGACAGGGAAGTGGATGTGGTCGCTGATGGTGCTTCAGATGCTACAGGTGCAGGGCGGGAGGTATGCGGGCCTGCGCCTTCGACAGGCGATTGGCCGGCACCGAAAACAGGGGAAGAGGAGGCAGTGGTGTGGCCTGCAGACACAGATGGGCGATCCAGGCGTTCCTCCCACTTACTACGGTGCTTGGATGCCATGTGTCGGATCATGCTGGTGGTGGTGAGGTTTCTAGTGTTCATGCCTCGGCTCATTCTGGTGTGGCACAGGTTGCAAACTACAATTCTTTTGTCGTCCGCACTTTCCTTAAAAAAACGCCATACCGCGGAACACCTACCCCTTGGCAAGGTAGATTTACGCAAGGGGGTGCTCCGTGGAACATTTGCGGGCCGGTTTGGTGCGGTCCGCCTTCTTTCTGTAGCCACACCACTGCTTCTTCCAGCCTGTTGCGGTGCTGCAGATGGCTCACCCTCAGGACTGCTGTCATCGCTCGGCTCTACACCTTCCCAGGTGGGGTCAGTCACCTCATCGTCCACCAAGTCCTCCTCCACTTCCTCACTCTGATCATCCTCCTCAAGTCTTGATCCCACCACATACTCAGTCATTGACAACTGTATAACATTCTCCTCAACAAGGTCTTGAGACGGAAATAGTGGTTGATTTAATGGCAACTGTGTCTCATCATCATCATCATCATCCACTACTTCCTTTGACCTTAAATGCCGTTCACATCTGTCATCTTCTTGAGATTGGGTAGCCTCTAGAGGTTGTGAATCAGGGCACAAGATGTCATGTTCCTCTGCAAGCGTGCTTGGAGAGAGGGTCAAATGAAGGATTGGTGATGAGACGAGCTCCTCACTATATCCCAGTGTGGGATCACTTCTTTGACCAGACCGTGTATGGTGGGAGGAAGGATGATCAGAGTGAGGATTATGTTGACCAGACTCTTGGCTACTGAGAGTGGACTTGGTGGAAGACAGGGTGGTGCTTAACCGACTGGAAGCAGTATCAGCTGTCATCCAACCGACCACCTGTTCGCAGTGGTCGGACCTCGAGAGTGATGTCCTGCGACGCCCTGTAAAATTACACATGAAGCTAGGTATGGTGGATGTCTTTCTTTCTTGTGCTCTGGCACCAGGCACAGTTTCTCCGCGTCCTGACCCGCGCCCTGAACTTTCAGGATCACGTCCACTTCCCCGTCCCTTTTTACCCGCCTTCTTCATCTTACACAGAATATGTGACTTTAATATTTGAGTTTGAAAACTTAACAGTATTTCTTATTATTCTGCAACTCTGCAGAGTACACAGAATAGGCTGCTAAACTGCGGTGAAACACACTGAATGGAATATGTGAGTTTAATATTTGAGTTTGAAAACTTAACAGTATTTCTTATTATTCTGCAACTGTACAGAGTACACAGAATAGGCTGTTAAACGGCGGTGAAACACACTGAATGGAATATGTGACTTTAATATTTGAGTTTGAAAACTTAACAGTATTTCTTATTATTCTGCAACTGTACAGAGTACACAGAATAGGCTGTTAAACGGCGGTGAAACACACTGAATGGAATATGTGACTTTAATATTTGAGTTTGAAAACTTAACAGTATTTCTTATTATTCTGCAACTGTACAGAGTACACAGAATAGGCTGTTAAACGGCGGTGAAACACACTGAATGGAATATGTGAGTTTAATATTTGAGTTTGAAAACTTAACAGTATTTCTTATTATTCTGCAACTGTACAGAGTACACAGAATAGGCTGCTAAACTGCGGTGAAACACACTGAATGGAATATGTGACTTTAATATTTGAGTTTGAAAACTTAACAGTATTTCTTATTATTCTGCAACTCTGCAGAGTACACAGAATAGGCTGCTAAACTGCGGTGAAACACACTGAATGGAATATGTGAGTTTAATATTTGAGTTTGAAAACTTAACAGTATTTCTTATTATTCTGCAACTGTACAGAGTACACAGAATAGGCTGCTAAACTGCGGTGAAACACACTGAATGGAATATGTGACTTTAATATTTGAGTTTGAAAACTTAACAGTATTTCTTATTATTCTGCAACTGTACAGAGTACACAGAATAGGCTGTTAAACGGCGGTGAAACACACTGAATGGAATATGTGACTTTAATATTTGAGTTTGAAAACTTAACAGTATTTCTTATTATTCTGCAACTGTACAGAGTACACAGAATAGGCTGTTAAACGGCGGTGAAACACACTGAATGGAATATGTGACTTTAATATTTGAGTTTGAAAACTTAACAGTATTTCTTATTATTCTGCAACTGTACAGAGTACACAGAATAGGCTGTTAAACGGCGGTGAAACACACTGAATGGAATATGTGACTTTAATATTTGAGTTTGAAAACTTAACAGTATTTCTTATTATTCTGCAACTGTACAGAGTACACAGAATAGGCTGTTAAAGGGATAGTATTACTTCAAAATTACTATCCCTCATATTGTAGCCCTTAATATACTGAGTTAAATGACACCAGCGGCATCTCTCAGACCTTTATGGTTTAAGAGATAGCCACTTCCAAAGTTTCCTCTCCCCTGCTGTCAGCGTTCTGCTGCCAGCAGGAGAATCTGGTCCCGGGACAGACGGAGGCTCTTATACAGAGCCGATATCTCGTTATGGAAGGAAAAATGATTCATTGAAACAGTCTTCTACGTGTGCTTGGTTACCAAGCACACATAGAAGACTGTTTCAAATAATCATTTTTCCTTCCATAACCAGATATCGGCTCTGCTGAAGAGCCTCCTCTTGATTCTGAGACCGGATTCCCCTGCTGCCAGCAGAACGCTGACAGCAGGGGAGAGGAAACTTTGAAAGCGGCTATCTCTTAAACTATAAAGGTTTGAGAGATGCCGCTGGTGTCATTTAACTCAGTATATTAAGGGCTACAATATGAGGGATAGTAATTTTGAAGTAATACTTTCCCTTTAAACGGCGGTGAAACACACTGAATGGAATATGTGACTTTAATATTTGAGTTTGAAAACTTAACAGTATTTCTTATTATTCTGCAACTGTACAGAGTACACAGAATAGGCTGCTAAACTGCGGTGAAACACACTGAATGGAATATGTGAGTTTAATATTTGAGTTTGAAAACTTAACAGTATTTCTTATTATTCTGCAACTGTACAGAGTACACAGAATAGGCTGTTAAACGGCGGTGAAACACACTGAATGGAATATGTGACTTTAATATTTGAGTTTGAAAACTTAACAGTATTTCTTATTATTCTGCAACTGTACAGAGTACACAGAATAGGCTGCTAAACTGCGGTGAAACACACTGAATGGAATATGTGACTTTAATATTTGAGTTTGAAAACTTAACAGTATTTCTTATTATTCTGCAACTCTGCAGAGTACACAGAAAAGGCTGCTAAACTGCGGTGAAACACACTGAATGGAATATGTGACTTTAATATTTGAGTTTGAAAACTTAACAGTATTTCTTATTATTCTGCAACTCTGCACAGTACACAGAATAGGCTGCTAAACGGCGGTGAAACACACTGAATGGAATATGTGACTTTGATATTTTAGTTTGAAGACTTAACAGTATTTCTTCCTATTCTGCAACTCTGCACAGTACACAGAATAGGCTGCTAAACTGCGGCGAAGCACACTGAATGGAATATGTGACTTTGATATTTTAGTTTGAAGACTTAACAGTATTTCTTCCTATTCTGCAACTCTGCACAGTACACAGAATAGGCTGCTAAACTGCGGCGAAGCACACTGAATGGAATATGTGACTTTGATATTTTAGTTTGAAGACTTAACAGTATTTCTTCCTATTCTGCAACTCTGCACAGTACACAGAATGTGCTGCTAAACTGCGGCGAAGCACACTGAATGGAATATGTGACTTTGATATTTTAGTTTGAAGACTTAACAGTATTTCTTCCTATTCTGCAACTCTGCACAGTACTCAGAATGTGCTGCTAAACTGCGGCGACGCACACTGAATGGAATACGTGACTTTGATATTTTAGTTTGAAGACTTAACAGAATGTGCTCTAATCTGCAACTTTGCACACTAAACAGAATGTGCTCTAATCTGCAACTTTGCACACTAAACAGAATGTGCTCTAATCTGCAACTTTGCACACTAAACAGAATGTGCTCTAATCTGCAACTGTGCACACTAAACAGAATGTGCTCTAATCTGCAACTTTTCACACTAAACAGAATATTTTTTTTTTTTTTTTTTTGTTTTTTTCCCCCCACACACAATATAACCTGCTTCCCCCACACACAGTAGTCCTAAAAAGGACTTTTGGTTCTTTTTTGTCACAATTTTTGTTTTTTCCTCCCTACACTGCCTTTCCCTTCCTATCCTCAGCTCTCCCTGGCTCAGACTGAGCCGAACTCGATGGTCAGGTGCTATACAGCACCTGACCACGGGTTCTGGCCAGCCAATCAGTGTAATGCCAGCAGCCAACATGGCTGCTGGCATTACACCGATGTCAGAGCCTCCCTGCACGTTTATTGGCTGCGCAGCAGCCGCAAAACGTGCGGGGAGGAGACCCGAACATGGTGTATGGTGTATGAATGTAGAACTAAAGATCGGTAGATGGACCAAGATCCTGTAATTGCGTGACTTGATATGATAGGCTGTCCTGGAATCTGTGGATGCTTGAATAAGACAAGCGGGTATATGACTTGAATGCTAATGTGACATCATAAATGCAACAATAAAACAGTCGAATATGAATTGATAAGCATGAATACAATCTTGTCTGACGTGGAATTAGGGAATCCCCGATGCATGATCCATGGAACTCCACACACAGAACATAGTTGGTAACAAAGGACAATTTACGATAGACATATATGAACTATACCCTTGATTTACTAAGCATTGAGCTTCATAAAGCAAACTTGCTATTGTAGAGGATAGGAAATGAATGAGGAGCGGTGAGATATATCTATATACTGATATACAGTGATATACTTATCAATTAATGAGTATGCATCCAGCGAGGGAATACTATTAAAGATAGCGCTGAATTGGTGTAATATAGACTTGCTATATGGACTTGTAGACCTATAATACCGTAATTTGACAAATGAATGAGATCCAGTATTGGACCTGATGCATGAATATGTGTAGCTGCATAGTCTGTCAGTAGATGCTGAAGGAATATATTCGCTGGATTCAATGTGGTAGATTGTAGATAAATGTATATAAGTGCTTCTGTAAAGACCTTGAAGTGATTAAATGAATGTGACCGGTATAAACTTATCTTATGCCGTGTAAGTGGTACCTGGGGTGCTCCTGATTGAGCACTCACGTTTGCCGTTCTACAGAAGATGGAAGCTTGAATAAGGACTTGGTAGAGTCTGATTTGGGATCGGTGATAGGAGTGATTCACACTATAGATGCCGCTGCTGGCTGGGACACGGTTTCGTAAAACCGGAAGTGACGCGACGCACATCCGGTTGAGGACGCCAACCGACGTTCTGTCTCTCGCTTCGGGGCGCAAATGACGATGCGTCCCGTGGGAGAGGCTGCCGCCCATCTTATAGGCCTGCAGCCCCTCCCACAAATACGGGCTCTTAACCGTTCACTTATCTTGTTCATTCTTGATGGGTGCTTGTCACAACATTTGTTTCTTTGTCTCCCTAAAGGGAAGGGCATCCCAGACATGGGCCCTTGCTCTTCATGTGTTTAGAGGGAATCAGCTGCAGCACACCGACGAGGCCCACATTGGCTGAAACGTACCTCTACGGTTTTGCTGATTCTCTTGTGCAGGGAGGATTTGCCTGACATTTGTTTCTTTGTCTCCCTAAAGGGAAGGGCATCCCAGGCATGGGCTCTTGCTCTTCATGTGCCTAGAGGGAGTCAGCTAAAACACACAGACGAGGCCCACATAGGCCACAACGTACGTCTGTTGGTTTTGCCTGACATTTCGGAGCTGGACTGCCTGAGGGCGGGACCACTCTGATATGAATATGAAAATATCCTCACTGCAATGGCACATGGGAGTGAAAAATATGACTTGTAGCACCATTGAGGGGGGTCACTATGCCCAAGAATAAGACACTTTTTCTTGTTTGTTCTTGATGTGTGCTTGTCACAACATTTGTTTCTTTGTCTCCCTAAGTGGAAGGGAATCCCAGGCATGGGCCTTTGCTCTCCATGTGCCTAGAGGGAATCAGTTGCCCCACACTGATGAGGCCCATATAGGCTGAAATGTATGCCTGCGGTTTTGCTGATTCTCTTGTGCTGGGAGGATTTGCCTGACATTTCAGAGCTAGATTTATTGAGGGCAGGACCAGTCTGAGATGAATATGGAAATTTCTGCTCTGCAATGGTGCATGGTTGCAAAAAAAAAGTTACTTGTAGCACCATTGAGGGGTCACCATGCCCAAGAACAAGACACTTTATCATGTTCGTTCTCAATGGGTGCTCATTGCAACATTTGTTTCTTTGTCTCCCTAAGTGGAAGGGGAAAATTTTCTCTCTACAATGGCACATGGGAGTGAAAAACATGATTTGTAGCACCATTGAGAGGGTCACTGTGCCCAAAAACAAGGCACCCTATCCTGTTCGTTCTTGATGGGTGCTAGTCGCAACATTTGTGTCTTTGTCTCCTTAAGTGGAAGGGGATCCCAGGCATGGGCCCTTGCTCTCCATGTGCCTGAGGGAATCAGCTGCACCACACCGATGAGGCTCACACAGGCTGAAACGCACATCTGTGATTTTGCTGATTCTCTTGTGCAGGGAGGATTTGCCTGAAATTTCTGAGCTGGATTGTCTGAGGACAGGACCAGACTGATATGAATATGAAAATTTCCTCTCTGCAATAGCACATGGGAGTCAAAAACGTGATTTTTAGCACACTTGAGGGGTCACTATGCCCAAGAACAAGACACTTTATCTTGTTCATTCTCGATGGGTGCTTGTCACAACATTTATTGCTTTGTCTCCCTAAGTGAAAGGGGATCCCAGGCATGGGCCTTTGCTCTCCATGTGCCTAGAGGGAATCAGCTGCACACACCAATGAGGCCCACATAGGCCTAAACATACATCTGTGGTTTTGCTGATTCTCTCGTGCAGTGAGGATTTGCCTGACGTTTTGGAGCTGGGCTGTCGGAGGGCGAGACCAGTCTGATATGAATATGAAAATTTTCTGTCTGCAATGGCACATGGGAGTCAAAAACGTGACATTTTAGCACACTTGAGGGGTCACTATGCCCAAGAACAAAACACTTTTCTTGTTCGTTTTCGTTGTGTGCTCGTCACAACATTTGTTTCTTTGTCTCCCTGAGTGAAGGGGATCCCAGGCATGGGCACTTGCTTCCATGTGCGTAAAGTGAATCAACTGCACCACACCAATGATGCCCACATAGGCTGAAACAAACGTCAGGGCCGGATTTACATCTCAGGAGCCTGTAGGCACAGATATCTGAAGCACCCCCCCCCATTGGCCATCTCAGCAATGCTCCAAATCTCCATATTACCCTCACATTGCCCCTATCACCTCCACATTGACCCCATCAGCTCCACATTGCCCTCATGTTGCCCCATCATCTCAACATTGCCTCTATCATCTCAACATTGCCCCCATCAACTCCATATTGCCCTCACATTGCCCCCCATCAGCTCCACATTAACCCATCAGCTCAAAATTGCCCACCATCATCCCCATATTGTCCTTACATTGCCCCCATTATCTCCAAATTAAGCCTCACATTCTCCCCCCCATTCGTTTCCTACCTCACTGGTGGTCCAGCGGCAGGAGAGATCTGTGCTTCTACAGACCTGCAGCTGCTGGAGTTCCCGCACGGTCTTCTCTTTAGTAATGCAGAGCGCTGGGAGATGAGGTGCGGGGGAAGTTCGCTGCCCCGAAAGAGATGGGGAAGTTGGGGTGGCAGACTCCTTCCTCAAACCGTGGTGGGATGGGATAGTTGAAGGATTATGTATAATGGGTCTAATGAACAAATGGGTAAAATATGAGGCATATTCTCCTTATTTTTGTCTGGAAAAGTTCTAGTTAGAGATGAAGTGTGCTGCAGGTAAAACAAGGAAGTTTCTTCTGGTGTGATATTTACACAAGACTGCACCTTATTAGAATGAGGCAAGAATCATATTATCACAGTGCCCCGTGATTGCCTGTGGCTGAATGTTGTTTACTTCCTAGCTGTCGCTCTCGCTGAGTTGCTATTCTTATAGGGCACCATGCTGATGAGGTCATTGCTCCACCTACCTGTCAGGGTTTTTAAACCTCAAACTGTGTCATTTCTAGTGCCCTTTCGTGGTGTACCTGAGCTTATTGCTGTGTTGGTCCTTTACCGTTCCTGCGTATTACCTGGCTACGTCTGACTACCCATTCCGGTTCTGACTCCTGGCTCGTCTGACTACCCGTTCTGGTTCTGACTCCTGGCTCATCTGACTACCCGTTCTGGTTTGGACTCCTGGCTACGTCTGACTACCCGTTCCATTTCTGACTTCTGGCTAAGACTGACTACCCATTCCAGCTACGACCACTGGCGACGTCTGACTCCTCGATCAGGTTCTGACCATTGGCTGCCTCCTGGTTTACTCTCCGTGTTGTTCTCCGTGACCATTCCGTGCCTTGGTTTGGTTCCCGTGCTGCCTGTGTCTTCCGTTAGCGGTGCTTGTCGGTCACTCCGTGTGTCTGACCTCCCGTGGCCGTACCGGTTTGTGCTGCCTTGCCTATCCTCTGTCTGGCTACCCACCTAGTGTATACCCTGGCGGGGTATTGTCTGCTCCTTATCTCTGCTGACTGTGTGTATGGGAGTGCTCTGCACTGTCCTCACATCTACCATGTAGTCCAAGGGCCATTCCGTTTCTGACCACCTGTCCCGTGAAGGATGAGGAAAGTGCCTACACTGTTCCTCTCTGGTCTCGTGAAGGTGTGCCATTCTATCTGTGTATGGGAGTGATCTGCACTGCCCTCACATCTACCGTGTAGTCCCTGGGCCATTCCATTTCTGACCACCTGCCTGGTGAAGGGTAAGGAAAGTGACTCCATTGTTCCTTCCTGGTCTTGTGAAGGTGTGCCACTATCTACTGCCACTTTGTGTCATTACCATACTACTGTAGTGTCATTTGTTGCCATCAGCCTGTTGCCTTATCTCCTGTCATTCAATGTATTTAATAAAGTTTTATATTAAGCTCATCTGTACTTGTCAGTGTGTTAATTTCCTAGATACTCCTTGACAGTACAAAAGGGCCATGAACACTGACAGTACTGACACCAGTAGCGGGCAGTCGCTGAGTATTATGTCCAGGATGGACATGCAGGAACAATGACTTGATCAGTTGTCAGTAGTGTTGCAGATACTGCTAGACCGACCCGTACATTTGGACAAAGTTGGGCAACCACTGATGGCCTCCTTGGTATCGGCATCAGTGACAACCACTCAAGTGGAAAATATGTATTACAAGGGCTTGTCTGGGTCCGCTCCTCTGCCCCTAAGATACGATAGAGATCCCACATTATGTTGCGGGTTCATTAATCAGCACTGAATTTTTTTGGAACTGGTCCCTCATGCTTTCCAATCCGAGAGAACGAAAGTAGGCTTCATGATTTCTCGGTTGACCAGCAAAGCCTTGGTGTGGGCCAATCCGTTATGGGAGATGCAAAACCCATCACTTCAGATTTCTCCCAATTTGTTGAGGAATTCCGAAGGGTTTTTGATGTCCCTGGTAGGTCCATCTCTGCCGCAAAAATACTAATGGCAATTCAGCAGGGCACCCACAAGGTAGCAAAGTATGCTATCGAATTTCACACATTTGCGGCAGAGGTGGGATGGAATAATGAGGCTCTGGTTGCAGCCTTCTCGCAGGGACTAAACGATACAATCAAAGATGAAATAGCAGCCTGCGAATTACCAAGTGACTTGGACCAACTAATCTCTTTTGTCCTCCTAACTGACACACGTCAATCCGCCTATCACCCCCAGACCAATGGTGCTGCGGAAAGAGCCAACCAAGGACTGGAACAATTCTTGCGCTGTTTCGGTTCTGACCATCATGATAATTGGGTTGATCTGTTGCCGTGGGCAGAGTTTGCCAGGAATTGTGCCATAAACGATTCGTCCGGGAGCTCCCCTTTCCTGATCAGTTATGGGTTCCAACCCTCTCTGCTCCCGGATACATTTTGGGCACAGGAAATTCCGGCTCTGGATGAGCATATGGAGCAGCTCCGCTCCACATGGCCACAGGTTCAGAATAATTTGCGAAGGTCCTCAGAGTGATATCAGAGACACGCAGATCGCAGGAAGCGTCCTGCTCCGGTCTTTCAGGTGGGGGAGAGAGTCTGGTTGGCCACCAAGAACCTGCACCTCCAAGTATCATGTCACAAGATGGCTTCATGATTCATAGGACCCTTCCGGGTACTCCGTAGAATTAACCCTGTGTCTTATGCCTTAGACCTCCCTAGGAATATGCGTATCTACAACGTATTTCATGTATCTCTCCTGAAGCCACTGATCTGCAACCGTTATATTTCCGCCCAGGTAGCCCCAGGTCCAGTACGCATTCAGAATCAGGATGAATATGAGATCCAAAGCATCCTGGATTCCCGTAGGGTTCGGGGGCGCATTCAATATTTTGTCCACTGGAAAGGTTATGGTCTGGAGGAGCGTTCATGGGTGGACCAGGGTGATATCCACACTCCTAGTTGCGCAGTTTCCACATGAAATTTCCCAACAAGGAGTGAAGGTACTGAGATAGCACTTTATAGAGAGCTTCAGGTCGCCCAAGGCTAGCAGAACAACGTGAACTGCCAGAGTACAACAGATGTAGAGTAATGAGCACTGCTGGAGCAGTAACGGAGGCAGACACTTGCAGCCGGCAGGAGCAGTAAACGGAGGACAACCCAATGGCACACTACAGGAGCAATAACGGAGGAAGACTCTTGCAACCGGTATGAGCAGTAACGGAGGACTAAGCCCAAGGCACACTGCTGGAGCAGTAACGGAGGCAGACACTGGCAACCTGCAGGAGCAGTAACAGAGGACAAGCCAATGGCGACTACCGGAGCAATAACGGAGGCAGACACTTGCAACTGGTATGAGCAGTAACGGAGAACTAGGCAAAAGGCACACTGCCGGAGCAGTAACGGAGGCACACACTAGCAACCTGCAAGAGCAGTAGCGGAGGACAAGCCAATGGTGACTACCGGAGCAATCACGGAGGCAGACACTTGCAACCGGCATGATCAGTAACGGAGGACTAGGCCAAAAGCACACTGCCGGAGCAGTAACGGAGGCGGACACTAGCAACCTGCAGGAGCAGAAATGGAACTGACTCAAGTGCTGGAAAGCAAGTGCAACCGGATCGCCTGCAGAGTAAGAATGTCGCTGAGGCGACAACTAGCTGAAGAAGCAAGAACGTCAATCAAGCCGGGTCGGTACACAGGAACAGGAACGTCAGCCAGGCCAGGTCAATACACGGGAGCAGGAACGTCAGCCAAGCCGGGTCGGTACACGGGAGCAGGAACGTCAGCCAAGCCATTTTGGTACACGGAGCAGGGTCGGTACACAGAGTGGGTCCACCAGACAAGCCGAGTAGGTACACAGAGTGGGTCCACCAGACAAGCCGAGTTGGTACACGGAGCAGGAACGTCAGCCAGGCCGGGTCAACACAGGAACAGGAATGTCAGGCAATCCGGGTCGGTACACAGAGCAGGAACGATAAGCAAGCAGAGTAGTCAAACAGTCCGGGTCATACACTGGTATCAAATAGTAGAAAACGGAACTAGCACTAGGCAACGGATACACCACGAAAGGGCAACCCCTAAGTGACAGCCCAAGGTATATAAAGGCTGTCACTAGGAAGGGCTATACAGCACAGCCAATGAAAAGGCACCAGGAAGTAAATATATCAAAATGTCGCAGGGATCACGGGCACCATGATAAACGTGTGCTACATGTGCTCGTAGCAAGACTTCCAGGCACCAACCTGTGGGATTATTCAAACCTGTCCCTAATGGCGAGCGTCCTTGGTCACACCTACCCATAGACTTCATGGTTGAATTACCTGCATCTAAGGGCCGAACAGTCATACTTATGATTGTCAACAGATTCTCTAAGATGCTCACTTTGTGCCGCTGAAAGGGCTTCCCTCTTCCAAAGAGTTGGCTGTGATATTCACCAGAGAGGTGTTTAGGCTCCAAGGGGTACCCAAGGTACTGGTCTCGGATCGAGGGAGCCAGTTTATTTCCCGATTCTGGAGAGCTTTCTGTGGGCAAATGGTCATACAATTTTCATTCTCCTCCACCTACCACCCACAATCAAATGGTGCTGCTGAGAGAGCCAATCAAGGCTTGGAACAGTTTCTACGCTGTTTCATTTCAGACCATCAAGACAACTGGGCAGATTTGTTACTGTGGGCGGAGTTTGCCAGGAATTGTACTATAAGCTCTTCTTCTCAGAACTCTCTGTTCCTGATCAATTACGGGTTCCAGCCCGCACTTCTACCTGAGTCTTTCGAAGCACAAGATATTCCGGCTCTGGAGGAGCATCTTAAGCAGCTCCGCTCCACTTGGGTACAAGTTCAAAGATCCCTACAGAGGTCCACTCAACATTGCAAGAAGCATGCAGACGGTAGGCACGGGTCAACTCCGGTGTTTCAAGTGGGTGAGAGGGCGTGGCTATCCTCTCATAATCTCAATCTCTGGGCACCTTGTAGGAAACTGGCTTCCCGTTTTAAAGGTCCTTACCAGGTCCTTCCTAGGATTAACCCTGTCTCTTACGCTCTAGAACTCCATGCGGGTATGTGCATCCATAATGTATTTAATTTCTCCCTGCTCAAACCCTGGTCTTGTAATCGCTACACTAATTTTCCAGTCCTGCCTGTTCCTGTTCAAGTCGAGGGTCATGAGGAGTACGAGGTACAGTCCATCTTGGATTCCCGCAGAGTCAGAGGCCGTCTTCAGTATTTTGTGCATTGGAAGGGGTAAGGTCCCAAAGAGCACTCCTGGGTGCTGAGTGGTAATGTTCACGCTCCTGCGTTGCTCTGCAGGTTCCATGCTTGCTTTCCGCATAAGCCTGGTCTTCTTCATTAAAGGGTGAGTACTATCACAGTCTCCCTTTGAGGTCTAAGCGATCCTGTGCTCTTACCTCGGTATGGCTGCCGGCTGGCATGGCCTCAGGCCACTTCCTCATTGCTAAGTCATGTTGCAGGCACTGGCATGGACACCTGTTTATGGGCCTATTCTGTTGAGCCTATTTGGGCCCTGCCTCCTTCTGATGCTTTATAAACCTCATTGAAGCTAGGACTTGTTGCCCTTTCTTGGTGTATCTGTGCATTTCTTCAGTGTTGCTCTCATTTGACCCTTGCTTGGCTGCGTGTGTACTCCTGATTGATCTAGTGGCTTTGTCTGACTACCTGATCTGTGTACCACCATGGCTTGTCCAACTACCTGCTCTGTTTTGACCTTGGCTGTGGCTTACTACCCGATTTGGCTCTCGACTGTGGCTTGACTGACTTACGTTCTATGCTGTCCTTCCAGTCTGACTACCACCTGTCTGGGCTAGTTGTAGGAGCGCTCCATTGGTGTAGTGCAACTGCTTCCTCCATGGTAGAGTTGCTGGTTGTCTCTCGCTCCATTGCCTCCATCCTGTGCCACTGTATCCGTTACCTCCTGGGCCTGTTGCTTAACCCTCCGCTCTGTAGCCTACGTAGAGTACTGCCTTCACATACTTACCGGTGTTGCAGCTGGCTACGTTCCATACTCTTGCCTCCGCCCTTTGCCTACCTAGTAGACCTGTTCCGTGACTCTTTCAGAGTACTAGTTACTCTCTGTCTTGCTCCTCCTACCACTCTGTGGTAGAGTCACTACTTCCAGACTCCTGTCTGCATGTCTTGTGTCTGGGAGTTTAGCTGTCGCTCCAGTGATCAGGTTTCCTGGCGTTCCAGGTTTCCATTTGCTAGGTATAGAACCAAGCCTGGTTCTGCTCCCATCTATCTCTATAGGATACTGAGAACCGGTTACAGTTCAGTGTCAATCCTTGGGTAGCGGACTCAGAACTGTCCTCACGCCTGTTCCTACTAGGGCTGGGGAAGTGCTTACTCTTGCTTATCTTAATAAACTGGTTACATTTCAC
Organism: Rhinophrynus dorsalis; assembly: GCA_037306005.1. Lineage (NCBI taxonomy): Eukaryota > Metazoa > Chordata > Amphibia > Anura > Rhinophrynidae > Rhinophrynus > Rhinophrynus dorsalis. Next base: position 241,019,616 of record CM074721.1, read on the forward strand.
TGTACCTGTGTTGTGTGTATTATTTACTCTGGTGTCCGTGACATATTGTCTGATAAATAGGATCTGAACCTGTTTAGAGAACGATTACCCAATCCTGAGCTTTTGAATGTACTTATCAGAATATTATGGTCTACTGTATGAAAGGCCTTTGCAAAATCTAGGAAAGCGAGTTCACCGTTTCAGTCTGGATATCATTACATACTTTTAGAAGGGCAGTGACTGTTGAGTGATTTGGACGAAAGTCTGATCGAAGCAGGGTGAAAAAAGCGGGACAGTCAATAATACTTGTATAGTTGAACATGGACATGTTTCTCTAAGACTTTAGCTAATGTGGGACTGGGGAGTAGGAATATTGGTCTGTAATAGGATACTATATTTTTGTCTCCACTTTTGTGGATAGGTAAAACTCTAGTCACTGTCCAGGCTTTGAGCATATACAAGGAAACATTAAAGGGATAGTAATGTTTCACAATAAAAGCAGCTTCAGTTAACCTTCATAGTATTTGGTCCATGGAGAGTGTTATTTCAATACTGTTAGAGCTGTAGTTCAAGACTAATTGAACAATAAAGTATCCCCCTCCCGCCCCTTTTACTGATGTAACACTGCTCACCTCAGAGCAGCAAGACTGTTTTGATGGATCACAGAAAGGGACAATCTTCAGTAAGCATAAGAAAAAACCTCTGAAACTTGTCAAGGGGGGCAGTGTTTTCCTTATGCTTACAGTAAGAAGATTGTCCCTTGCTGTGAGCTGTCTGGTCTGTGGACCAGATTCCACATCTGAGGGGAGGTGGCTTACATTAGGTAAAAGGGGCAGGAGAGGGATACTTTATCATTCAACTACTCTTGAACTACAACTCTGACAGTATTGAAATAACACTCTCCATGGCCCAAATACTATGAAGATTAATTGGAGCTGCTGTTTTTGATAAACATTACTATCCCTTTAATTAGGGACATGATAGAATGGGCAGTGACCATGGCACTGAGCTTTAATAAAATTGCTGGTAGTTGGACAGGCCCAGACTGCAATGTCAAGGTGGCCATATCTTTCAACGGTTACTGGCATGAAATTTAATTCACTAGTATCGTTAGACCAGATTGTAGGTGACAGAGATTTTTCCATGCACGTTTCTACTTCAATATTAACTTTTTTTTGTGGTAAATCCTATGAAGTAACTGTTTAATGCATTAGCAATTGCTATGGGGCATTGCATTGTTTCATTGCCTATTTTTATAGTTGAGGGGTGAAAATGATTGGGGGGGGTTGTAAATTTAATAACCTTTCAAAAGTTGGCCAGTTTTGATATGTTACTATTCAAGTTGACAGTAAAATATTGAGCTTTTGCTAGTTTTGTTTGCTTTGTGCTGATATTCCTCTATTGTCTGTATGCAGCGTGGACATACGTGGAGCCAGTTTGTTTAAATTTTGTCCATAAGGCATCTCTAAAACTGTATAACTCAAGCAGGTCTTATCACAAGAGTATGGTTCCACCTTAAAGGAGAACTAAGCCTCCTAGTAATAATCCCACACTTACCCTAGTATGGCCAGGAAATCTTAATGGCTAATATGAATTTTGCACTTTTGCCTTTGTTCAGTCAGTCCAGGATGTCATATCCATGGAAGAATGTATGTATGAATATTTTTATGTATAGCGCCAGTTGGTATACTTAGCACTTTACAGATTACATTTTGTATAGAATTAGTACAATAAGTGCAGTAATTAAGTGGTTATATAGTTAATTATCATAAGGGGAACACTAGGTGAGCATACATTAGGATTGGAGGTCTCTGCCCCGTAGAGTCTACAATCTAAGTAGCAGGATCGCAGGACTTTCAGCTCTGTCCACATAGTAGTCTTAACCCTTTATGGACTAGAGGGGTGAGCAAAGCATGGCTTTGAGATGTGTTGTGCAGCCCTATGTTCCTTAACACAGAGGATGGAAGAAGCCCTGGAGCCCAGCACCTACACTTTTACTGCTGACTCCCACATTGGGTGGCATTTTACATATATCTACACATATACATAATTACACTGGATCCCAAAACTCTTAAATATACTTTGACTCCAAAGTCTATTAAATATTTGTCCACCCTCCCTTAAAGGGATAGTAATACTTCGTTTTATATTTATTTTATTTTGGAAGCATTTAAAAAAATATGAAGAACGATATAAGTCTTATCTCTCAAACCTTTATGGTTTGAGAGATATTCACAAGCAAAGTTTCCCCTCCCGCCCCTTTTACCTAGTGTAAGCCATCTCTTCTCAGAAGTGGAATCTGGTTGTAAGACCAGACAGATAACAGAAGAGGACAATCTTCTTCCTGTGAGAACAATGAAAGCCCTGCCCCCCTTGACAAGTTTTTCAGGTTTTTGCCTTATCTTAATTGAAGATTGTCCCTCCCTGCAGTCTACCTGGGCACCTCCCTTCTGCTCTGGCTGAGCAGTGTTACATCAGTAAAAGGGGCAGGACGGGGATACTTTGTCATTGAATTACTCTTGAGCTACAACTCTGACAGAATTGAAATAACACTCTCCAAAGTCCAAATACTATGATGATTAATTAGATTATTATGAAACATTACTATCCCTTTAAAGAGTCAGCAGCTTTCATGACTCCCTCCAAGGACATGACATCCAGGACTGATTTTTATTATCTCTAGAATGAAAACTAAATTCATAGGGCCCTTTAGGATTTTCTCGACACAGAAAGGTAAGTGTGTGGTGGATATTAATAGAAGGTGTTGGGTTTCCTTTAATATCACAAGGTTTGTTTTGCATTGGTGCCGTTTTCATACTTCACAAGTCTGTGTTGTACTCTGTTTATTCAAAAACCACAATGAAAAGCAGTTACTGTGTGTAACAAGATAAGAAGACAAATGTTATGTGGGTTTCATGTGGTTTAGCAGAAACACATTAGGTAGCTGTAGTGCTAGTTTATTTCACAAACATAGATAAAGGAAGCACTGTAAATATTTATGGAAGTTGCTGCTGTAATGTGTCAAGTTTCCAATGTCCTGAATAAATCTGCATTGTCTGTTCACTTGACCTATCTCAAAACAAGTAGTCAAGTCTTTAGAAAGAAAGTATTATATCTCTACACAATACACCCAAGGCTCCACTCCAGGCTATGGCAACAAAATATAACCTAATTCCAAGAAAAACACAGACAACACATCTCTGGTGAAACTAGTAAATAGAAAGGTTTATTCAAAGGTGCAATGTCTCCTAGGACAAAATGGAGATAAGTGCATGAACAAAATTAAACAAAGCTGTGTTTTTATTATTGTCCTCCATCTTTTATTGCCATAAAATAAAATTAAACGCATTGTTTACCAATTTTTGGTGGCCATGGCAACAGTAAGAGTCTTTGCTAACAGTTTCCCCTACACCTGTGGGTGTAGACGTTCATATTCCTCTTCCACATTTATTTCAGTGAGCTTGTCTTTAATTATCACATCGAGAAGGGATGAAAGGGGCAGATGGTAAAGGAGACTGTATGGATTTATCTGTCCCAGAGAAAAATCAGAGAAGGTTGATATTATCAAAAATTAGCTGTACATTTTTAAGGTTTGTCAGGGATAAGCTCCCCAACTCTGTATTTATTAAGTATTTTGTTTGAGGCACTGTCCCTTTCAACCTGCAAATGACAAATACGCTTGTATTTTCTCAAGTGTTAACAGATTTAATAATGGGCCTGCACTCACTCATTCATCAGTGAGTGAGTACAGAGACATCCCATCCAGGAATTCAAACCTTGTATGCCTGTTCCTGGATGGTGTATTCCTATACCTCCCACTATTTCAAATGGCCAAAGAAGGACCCTTTTGTTTCAGATGGGGGTACAGATGGTGAGCGGGGCGTTACTGAGAGTTTTTAGGTTACTTCATGACCTACTGACATCCTCTTTATTCCACTGAATAAATTACTTAGAACCCAACCAAAGTGTTTTATTTACACAGACTAAATTATAAAAGCACATATGGAAGTTTAAAGAAACAACAATATAAGTTTTATTGCTATGAAGCAATGTAATATATTTATATACATTCAGATTGCCTAAAAAGAACCAACACATGTTAGCCATAGAAAAATCAGGAGACTAGTAGAGTAAAAATGTTACATATATTCGCTAACTGAGAGGCTCTAAGATGCAAGCTTTCAAGACAACTAGGTCTCTTTTCAGGCATAATAAGAATGAAGACTGAATGTATAACACTAATGCACATTATTTTAACATTTAAATTCTACTGGCAGTTTGTGTCCAGAATGTACTATAATTCATTCTCTAGACCCTAGTAAAGTCTCTTTGAAGTTGTCTAGAGAATGCAAACAAGATTGATTATCTTTTTTGATGCTCCAGTGAATTTTAGTCTTTAGCCAGAGATTGCTAAGTCTATAGAATGTATTGGTTAGCTATGCTGATGGGAAACTTTAGGACACAGGGAGACAGAATGGTTTGGGAGTATAAATTGATAACTAAGTCTAACATTCTGTACTGTTTCATGAACTGTGACAAGAAGTTTATGTCACATTATCCCACAAAATAAACATTTTTGGTCCCCATACATTTTAGTATTGTAACTTTTTTATTAAACAAGGATCTAGTAATATAGTTTTATTATCAATAATCTCCACAAGCTGTTCAAGTTAGTCTAGTTCCTCTTGGGATATATTCTGTGAGTATCGTCAAGCACAAACACACACATTGTGTACCGATGTGAGCTTGAAAATATCCACTTATGGAAACAAGAGTGAATTACTGAGAGGAGGCAGCGTAATAACATCCCCCACTAGTTATTACCAGACAGGCTTCCATCTAGCTGTGTGAGTGTTTATCTTGGTTATAGACTGAACAATCGTAGACAAGTTACACTTATTCTAACTGTGAAGTAGAAAACCAGTAACAATGACAGACATTCTATCTCCATTTGTGGATCTGTTATATACCAACAGTGGACTGTTACAAACAATACAATTTGTATTTACTTGTGAATGGTACTTTTTGTATGTAATCAGTTGAGATCATAAACATATAATCAATTTCGAGTTGTCCAAAATTATCATATCATGTTTTATACTACTGATTATTTATAATTTGTTTTTTTAAAACATATTACACTATGTATTTACATATATTTTTGTATGCATGCACTGCATGAGAGAACCATCATCTCGTCTACATTCATTTTGTTGTTCATCCCACTGTCCGTTCCATTATTATCTTCATCTTGTATAAACATCTATCCACATGGTGAATGAGTAAACTCAATGTAAGCATTTTTTATTCACAGTTTGCATACATTTTTAATATCAACTCGTATAGAATTTTGGTTATCCTAATGTTGCATATCCATATCAAACTTAAACATGAAATAAGCTAGCACTAGTCAAAAATAATCTATCGCATATCCATATCAATCAGTGTTGATAGGATTGCAATAATTATTATAAATAGATATATTTTTTATGGAATTAGCTCCAACCATTTCTATCAATATTCTATACTCTATTAGAAAGAGTATAGAGTTTATAGCTAGCAGTTTTTTTTTATTTTATGTATTGCACAATTCAATATATTTATTTATAGGCAGAATGCATTTATATCATATTGTGTTCATCAGTTTCAGCAACTTCTGATTCTGATATTTAATATGTTGATCAGATATGCTGCACATCCTGTACTTTGATGGAATGTCTTCAAACTAGGGTGACCAGATCTCACCTTTAACCACGGACACATAGGAAATAGGCATACTTCAGGACTGCACTGAAATCAAAGCAGCCCTGCAGTATGCTTTTTTCATATATGTCCCCGGTTAAAGGTGAGGTCTGGTCACCCTACTTCAAACTGAATACACACCGGCATACAACTTATTCCTGGTTACTTTAATCAAGGAGAGATAGGTCAGGTATGAAAGAACATCATGTTTTACAATAGAAGAGCAGAAATTTTTTCAATTAGATTTTTGTTGTATATACTGACAATTCAGCAGGGTTTATGGTGTCAATAATATACACAGGGCACATAGGAAATAATTGCAGAGTTAACAAACTATACTGCAATTATTTCCTATGTGTATACCTGAGGAGTGCGCAATGCATTGCAAAGAAATGCGTTGCATACCCCTCTGGAATGCAAAGGGTTAAATATCTTAAACTTGCTTTAAGTGGAGCTTTTAACCTCTTTAATGATAGAGAAGTTTCCAACACATTGCAAAGCAATGCATTGGAGAATTCTCCAGTTGTTTCACAATAGGTTATATCAATGGGAACTTGTTCCACATGGTGTCATTGTTTTGACTTGCTCCACCTTGCATTTGAGCTCATGGCCCATAATCTTATCTACAAGAATATTTTGTTTCTGTAGCTCTGTATAGGTAATATGTTTAATTTAGTAAAATTGAATCTTCAATAAAAATATAGCAAAGGTGTCATGTACTAATGAGCGGTACAACATCTGATAACACTCGAGTGAATTCTGAAAACAGTGTTTGCTTTCTTCCATCTAAATTCATTCATACAACAATGCTGAGTACACAGAGCCTGTTACTGTAGATCTGGAGTGTACATAATGAATATAGTAGTACCAGGCACACTTGGGTTCTACTGTAATTTGAGAGATGGGTTAACCCTTTGAGCATCAAAAAGAAATTAGAGCTGGCAATCTTTGGTAATGGCACACATGAAAACATGGCTAAAATGCTTATAATGTAAATTCATTTGTTAAGTAAATTAGGGGAAAATCAGAAAATGAGAGGTTAATATAGTGATGAGAGAGTATGAGGGTTTTTAGAATAGAGATAGATAGATAGATAGATAGATAGATAGATAGATAGATAGATAGATAGATAGTTTCGAACAGCTGGTCAAGCAATTGACTACCACTGATAAAAACCTCTTGACAAATTCTTCATCCTAAAATGTTAAGAAGACTTTTTTTAAACTGTAGATTATGTCATCTTCAGTTCGCCTTAATTGCTAGCTGGGGATGGTGGGAGTTCAAGAAAACATACGGAAAACCAAAGGTTGCGCACCTCTGCTTTAGCCAGTCCTATTTCTGGTATTAAAGAAGAAGGAGAGGAATTGCATTATCTGTGACAGGACCAGCAGCTCCAGGCTCAAAAAAAACAATAGGCCAATTCTTATCAGTAGTGTGTGAGCCATAATGGGTCACTGATTGGCCCACTTAGAGAGCCACAACTTAATTAGTTAATTTTTACTAAAATATAGAATTGACAGAATTATTCATACTTAAACAAGACCTGTGAGTGTCCTATTTTGTCATCATCTACATACTATCTTCAGAACAAATTTACAGCCTTCCAGTAGAATAGGCCTATAATAAATTTTAGCTTCAGGTCCTTCATAAATTTCAGCTCTAAGCCTCTCATAATTGTCAGTTCAATGTCCTTCATAAAACCATCAGCTCTAGGTCAATTGTAAGTCTCGGTCCAAGGCACATTATAACTTTCAGCTCCAGGTCTATCAAAACTGTCATCTCCATATCCATGATAATTTTCATTGCCAGGTCCATCATAACCATCAGCTCTTGGCCCATCAACATTTTCAGCTCAGAGTCCATCATATCTTTCAGTTCTAGGACCAAATGTTATAGAATCTTATAACAGAACTAGTTGAACAGCCCGTTACACGGGCCACAGTGCCTCTGGCAGCCGGTCGCGGGGCAGTCACGCGCAGCAGAGACTGCCTGCGCCACTGCTGATACAGAGCTGGACGCTCCTTCGGAGCGCCCAACTCTGTATCAGCCGCGGCGCGGGCAGTCTGTACTGCACATGACTGCCGCACGAGCAGCAGTGTCTACTGCGCATGCCGGGCGTTACACACAACTTAGCGAATTATTATATAGGATAACTTGCGTAGACCAGTACAATTGAACTTAACATACCACACATAAACTATTTTGTTTGTTTAACCTCCACAATAGTAGAGATGTCTTTAAAGCATAGCAAATCAGTGCATTAGGTGACATATCTAACTGCATGCTGGTGATGGGGTTCAACTATAGCTAAAGTGGAATTGTACCTTATATCAAATTACATGATTTTGACAGAGCTTTCAAAACCACCTACATTTGTGTTAGCCATTTTTTAATGAGAGTAATTTTCTAGGGCAATATACAGTGTATAGGAAAGACATGTTACATGGCGAAACAATTGTGCATGTGAAATCTCACTGAACTTGCTTGAGTGAGCAGCTTCTACTTTGGTAAATGCCTTGGAAACATGTGTTTAGCAGATTTCCATAGGAATGCTATTGTGATGTACAAAGGTAATTTTTCCATTAATGTTGTGGAAGACCAGAGACACAGTGTTCACAGCTATGCTCAGAGAACAGGGAGGACTCTGCTGCAGAGAGGAGACACTCCTGTGGAAGGGACTGCAATTTCACAGGGATTGGACACTAATGCTCTGAAGGACTACACTTGTGCATGTGCTTGAGGAAAGTATCCCATAATTTATTCAAGTAAGCCTTGTGGAGTTTTAATGAGCTGAATGTCCACTCAGGTTCATAGGGGTTAAAAATGTAAAGGTTTATTACCTGCAGCTGCGAGGAGACTAGTGGAACATGCATGAGTTTGCAACTTTTAGGAACCAACAGCTTTTAATACAGAAATTACTGAGGAAAATGAAAAAAAAAAAAAAAAAACATGCAGCAGAAAGCTGCATGCACAGCACAGTGATCATTTTTAAAAAACTTTCTTGGCCCAAGGCCTGGAGTAGCAGGGACTTCCCTAAATCTAAGGTCAGGAACCTTCCACACCTTCCTGTTAGCTTTCTTGATTCTGAAGAGTAAAACCACTTTCCGTTAACTGTTCTGAAAACATGTTTTTGTCCTTACTCTGATCATGCAGCCCACATCCTTAGACTTCTCCCCTTGTATTCTTGTCACTGAACTCACACCACAGTGTACATCTTGACCAAATATGGATTCTGTGCATGGCATCCTTACGTAATACAATTTGATAGAGGGTTTGGTATGCTGCCACTACCTTATTCAATCACCTCCTTTGTTCACCAGCTAATGATATTTGATTTAGCTACACCCTTCACACCTACCATAGTCCCTAGAGGAGGTTTGCTTTATAGCATATGTCTTATGCCTTACTCACTTACTTCCAAGCACTCGGTCACTGTATACTACATTATAGCACAAGCCTTCTCAATAGCTGGCTTTATGTTTACTCAATTTTTTTTTCTGCTATGCAATATACTTATAGGGAATCAACACTGGTCATAGACTACACTCTGTTTTTATATATATACTGTTTACATGTCTATACATTTTTCTCTTATACTGTATTTGTATTAATAAATTATATAAAAAACACTACTCTTAGATTACATGTATGCTGCAACACAGTGGTGGACCATCTGAATGTAATATTGAGGACAAGCAGCAGGGGAGCTACAAGTAGATTTATTTAACACTTCCAGCTAGGGAATATGGGCAATCTAGGGTTTTCCTTATTGAATTTTGTTTTGGTTATCATTCCCCTATTATTTTCAATTTTGTGCTAAGGCTATCTCTGTCTCCCAGCTATTGAGAAGGCTCGTGCTATAATGTAGTATAGATAGACCAAGTGCTTGGCAGTGAGTAAGTGGTCATAGCATATGTCTTATACCTTACTCACTTATAAACTATCTTTAACGTCATTTTTTTTGCTTGCAGGAATTTTTTTACAGAAAATCAGCAATTCCTACTTCTTCCTTGAAAATTCTAGAATGTAGAACCCCTCTAAATATTCTTTGTTTTTCTAACCCCAACATATTTCCAGTGGGAACTTTGGCAGTTCCAGCTGGGGGTGGAATGTTGACTCAGCATGTGTGGTTCTGGTTATACCAGTGCAGTGGGAAGAGTTTGGAGGTCGGGATACATGTTCTGTGCTGGGGCAAGGCTAGGAGGTCACAATTTGTGGTTCAGTGGCTACAGTGGTTCAATGTCTACTGTGGGACAAGGCTGGGGGGATTAGTATATGTAGTTCCATGGCTATTAGTCAATGGGACAAGGCTAGGAGGTCAGAATGTGTGGTTCTGTGCCTACTGTGGGACTAGACTGGCGGTTTCACTATGTGTGCTTCTATGGCTACCATTGGATAAAGCTGCTGATTACAGCAGTGGTAGGAAATATGAGGACCACCATCTGCTGCCAGACATAAATTCCCATAATTCCCTGCCAGCCATTGGTTAGCAGGACTGATTACAGTTGATTAGTTTTTAGACAGACAGCAGCTGGAGGGCATCATGTCATCCATCCTGTCTACAGGACAAGGCTGGGTGGTCAGTATATGTGGTTCTATGGCTACTGTAGGACAAGGCTGTGTTGTCAGTATATGTGGTTCTATGACTATTGTGGAGCAATGCTGGGTGGTCAGTATATGTGGTTCTATGGCTACTGTGGGACATTTCTGGGTGGTCAGTATGTGTGGTTCTGTGGCTACCATAGGACAAGACTAGGGTCAGCATGTATTGTTCTAGTGCAGTGAAACACGGCTGTGGTGGAAAAAAGCAGAAAAACTGCACATTTTGTGGGAATTCCCACAAAAGGTGAAAAGTGCCATTTTTCTCACTTTTAGCTTTTTGGGTGAAAGTTTTCAATCATCCCTACTCTCTGCATAGTTTAACCACAATTATTGTAAATAATGATAAAAATTATATAGCCTAAACCAGGGGTCTCCAAACCTGTTCCTTAGGCCATTGTAATGATCTCACAGACTAAGCGCCAAATGTAAGCTGCCTGGCAGTAGATTCCCCCACAAAGATGTGACAGACTGCTATTCGATGTAAATACTATGATAAAAGCACAACAACACAGATATACTGCAAGGCAGGCCCCAGTGGGCCAGATACTAGGGATTGAATACATGGCTGCTATCTGGGTTGTCTTGCTGTGATGTAGGCTGTTAGAGATAATGGCCCCAAGGCCAGATTAGTGCCGACCGAAAGAACCATCCTGCACCTCAGATGACAACCCAGATAACAGTAGGTACCCACTGGAATCGAAGAGGATACTGAACAAATAACCCACCTGCAGTATAGTTGTAGTTGCACAGGAACAGAGAAGCCTAGAGCTCGTATGGTCGAATCAACTGAGCCAAGGTTGGTAACAGGAGGATATCAGATAAGCATGATACCAAATCGCAAAACAGGAGGGAGGCTGCAGGAAAAGCCACTTCAATACACAAGATTACACTCAGAACAGGACAGGAAACTCAGGGTCATGATCTGTAATGCTTTGCTAGCTCCCTGACCAAAAGCACAGATGCTCTATAAAGGCTCAGAGCAAAAAGACAAGGCAGGGAACCAGGATTCGGATAACAAGGGTTGTGGTCGGGCCTAGGAGAGACTATGATGATAAGGTGTGTGTCGGATGCCTATTGCCCATTCCGACCTGTAAGGTAGGCCTAAGAGTGGGCCCACGTGTATAAGAAAAAGAATGAAATTGATAGAGCTGAGAAAGGGGTATGGGTTGGGTGGGTAACACAGAGCTCAGTCGGAGCTCTGTGCAGTCCCGAGGAAAGGATTGAGGTTGGTATAAATGTCTCCAACCGGCCCTCCCACAACTCCAGGCTAACCAATAGCCTTACATTTGTGGTCGGGCCTAGGAGAGACTATGATGATAAGGTGTATGTCGGATGCCTATTGCCCATTCCGACCTGTAAGGTAGGCCTAAGAGTGAGCAAAAAAGGACCATGAATCCACAGGGATCATGACCGTAGATCTATATCCAACGTGAATAAAGAATGGGTACTGAAATAACCTGAAACTGGATAACCCCCAGCCTGGTGACCCCTGAAATCTAACAGAAGCCATAAGAAAGGTGGAGCAAATGTAACTAAAAAGGAGGGCTGATAACCGAAGGGTAGTGAGCCGTCTACCCAACTGCTCCAAAAATATACAATCTAAGGTGTCAAGTGAAAGACTACTTACAATACCTCACCTGATCAATTGTAGGAGTGTGCGACAGTGTAACTTACTGTAGTAGTTGTGTTGATAAAGATGTTTGATACCTGCCAAGACGGATTAACAAAATAAGATAAAATATGCATAACTAGTATATAAATGGGCAAAAAGATGTAAAGGCAGAACACATGTGGCACCCTACCACAGAACAGCTAGCCCAGTCAATAGTTGACGTGTATGGTGGAAACGGTGAGAACCTTGAAATACTACCTCCCATATGTAGCTTCATAAACATGGCACACGTCATAACATCAGGGCCAGGTATGTAACACATGTACGTCTGAAGGTGGTAGTCTGTCTTGCCATGACACCAATGCAACGTCTCTGCCAAAATAACTCACAATTTGACTGCCTTAGCCCCGAACATAAGGCAAATAAAATCCTTCTTCCCCAGACACCCTGTAAAGCCATAGAGCGGTGTCATGGCAGTATCTTACCCGCATGTTCTGCTACCGGATTTGATTATGTAAATTCTTCCGGTAATGCCACTGGTTTCATTGTGAGGGATCTTCCTTACATATGATGATCCTGTAAACAAAACTGATTCATGATACTTAATATATTTCTATAATGCTGCTGGTTCATGACCCCCTGCCTAGTGAAAAAAGAGAGAAAAGAATTAACTTGTATATGGTGAATGGTGAGTCCCTCTCTAGTGCCAAGCGGCTGATGCGAGACGCTACCTATGGTTTGGACCGATGGGCGTGAGGCCTATGCGATAGGCTGAGGGGTGTTGGTCTCGCGGTGACAAATAATCTTAAGTAGTATAAGACCCTATGTCTATAGAGTGGGTGTGACAGGTGAAGCCCTGTCTAACAAGAAAACTAGGAAGAAGGCTCTGTCTATGAGTTGGGCCGAGGGAAACGTGGGACGGACTAAGCTGTAGCCTTCCCCTAACTATCCTAAAAGACGAGCCAGCAGTCTTAACATAACCTAAACCTAACTGCCTCTGAAAGTAACTTGCTCGAGCCTGTATGCGTGTCTCTGAAATGAGGAGACTGAATAAGATATACAAGATACCCAGTTTAATGACAAACAGTATCACAGTGTGAGATAAAACCCATTCAATTTAATTGTGGACTACCTAGTTTAAGAACATACTAGAACATACAAATAAACCCTAGAAACCTAACCGTAAAAAATGATGATGAAAAAAAAACATGGAGATCTCCATGTGCGACTATCAACATAGGAATAAATGAAAAGATCCACCAACATTACTTATTTGCTGTCGGTCACCTGAAAGCCTAACTGACTAGAGAAAAGGATAGATCAAAAGCACCTAACTGAGCTATATATGTGGGGAAGGTGAGGCCCTAAAATAAACACCAACCAGAACTACCTATGATTTGGACCGAGGGGCGATTGCCTAAGCGGTAGGCGGGAACGTGACTGGTGGTGTTATCTATCTCAAAATAAAAACCCGGCTGTCCGTGACGCCCTACCTAAAAGAGACCAGGAGGAGGTACGCTAACTATGCGTTGGGCTGAGGGGAAATACACGAGAATTCCCGGGGGACTGGACTACTCCTCCATTCCTACCCTAAAAGACAGGGACCGACAGACTTTAGAAAAATAAAAAACCTGCCCTACCTAATCTTAGTAGAGTCAGCTTCATAAATGCCAGAGCTCCCTTCCTGCCCCTGTAACCGAAGTGGCTACATCTCCAACATCAGATTAACTAGATACCTCTGATATTTGAGACCCGTAATGCTTGGTCTAGATGCCCTAGCCCCAAAAGTCAAGATGTAGAACTTAACTATAACAATAGGGACCTATTGAACAGGATAAAGATCACGCTCAAAGCTGTATGCCTGTCTCTGAAATAAGGAGACTGAAATGATACACGAGATACTAAGTTGAATGATAAACAGTATCTCTATGGGAAATACCCCTATGTAATTCCTTAGTAGAATACCTAGTTCAGAACGTACAAGAACATAACCAAAATTCCCTATAAACCTAATCAGGAAGTATCATAGCAAAATGACTACAGAGATCTACATGAGTGATCTGAACGTAGGAGCTTCCTAAATGACGGAGCTCCATGCCTGCCCTTATCCCAGAAGTAGCTAACGCCACAACTTCCCTTCCCCGAAGACTGGACCAGCTTAAATAATTCCTATCCCGCTAAACATATCCTAATTCTAACTCTACCCTCACCTCAATCCCAGGAGAAATTGAGAGACGTATCCATAATTGGACAGAATAGGAGGCACTAAAAAAAAAAAAAAAATTTTAACTGGTAAGTAGTATGCTGGCCTAGACAACCTGTCTCGCTCGCGATTATTTGAACGTCAGAAACTAAATACAAAAATATATACATTACAGTAAGACAAGTGTTGGCTGTCGTAGCGGATGCCTGAGCAGCTGTACGATCAAGATTACATTGTAGTATAAACCAGAGGAGTAAGTAGACATATATGAAATCAAACCCGGTCTTGACTGCAGTAAAGTTCAATGCTTGTGGAAGGAAAACCAGCCTGCAAGAGGAGCACTTGGGGTGATCGCGTGCTTGACTGTGCGTGGCTGTACACATGATCGCGTTGTGATGACTTGAACGTGACTTAGTCTAAGAGAATTGACGATTAACACAGAGCTCAGTCGGAGCTCTGCGCAGTCCCGAGGAAAGGATTGAGGTTGGTATAAATGTCTCCAACCGGCCCTCCCACAACTCCAGGCTAACCAATAGCCTTACATAAAACAAACTGAAACCCAGGCATGGAATCACAAAAGAAAAAGAAAAATGGGCAGAACATGAAAGCCGTATACAGAACTGGAATTAAGAATGTCCCTGAGTAAGCACAGGTGTGGCAAATGGGTAATGAGCCACTGGAAAAGGTGACTTAATATTGGAACCAATGACAAAGTAGAAGAAAGATGGAGGTCCCTAAAGAATGATTTTCAGGGATTTAGGGTTCAAACTCTAGGCAAAGACCTCTAAGGTAGTATTTTCTGAAATACTACGTGTCATGCTCCAGTGCAGGTAGGCAGAGGGAGCTCAGGGAGCTTAATGCATGGCTAAAGTAATGATGTAGGAAGGAGGGTTTTGTGTTTTTAGAACACTGGGCAGACTTTTCTCTTGGGTACAATCTATATGGAAGTGATGGATTGCACCTAAATTGTAGTGGAGCCTCTGTGCTAGGGGAGAGAATGCTAGGAAGCTTGAAGTATCTTTTAAACTAGGAAAGGGGGGGAAGGTGTAGATAGCAAAAATGGGGTAGATAGAGCACATAGGAACTGGGTCCAAGTAAATGACCAGGGGGATGGAGAAAGGGTGGGGATAAATTTAGTCAAGAGGGAGGAACTCCTAGTAAATGAAGGTGTAGAAAAAAGGTATGTAGGGATTAATATGCTAGCAAATGCAAGAAGTATGGTAGATAAAAGAGGAGAACTACAACTGCTGGCAGTTAATGAGCAATTGGACATAACTGGAATAACAGAAACATGGTGGAATGATGCACATGACTGGGCTGTAAATATAGAGGGCTATTCCCTGTTTAGAAGAGACAGGATTAATAGCAAAGGGGGAGGTGTGTGCTTATATTTGAAAACAGCTAAATCCAGTTTTGCGGGCTGATATTAGTGAGGAAAATGGCCAAATTGTGGAGTCCATGTGGGTAGAAATCGAGACTAAATGTGGTGTAAAAAGTAAAAAAAAGGTGTTGGTGGGCATATGCTACAAACCACCAAATATCGATGACAATGTTGAGGCCCAACTGCTATTGCAAGTGAGGAAAGCTGCCCAGCTTGAGCATACTATAATTACAGGATATTTTAATTATCCAGATAACAACTGGAAAAATGAGACCTGTAAGAGTGCTAAGGTAAGCAAGTTTGGGAACACACTTTGTGAAAGCTACATGTCACAAATGGTGGAAGTGCCGACAAGAAATAACAATATATTGGACCTAGTGATAACTAATAACACAGAAATAGTATCCAATATTAAAGGGATAGTAATACTTCATTTTAACTTTATTTTATTTTGTAGGCATTAAAAAAACATGAAGAATGATATAAGTCTTATCTCTGAAACCTTTATGGTTTAAGAGATATTCACAAACAAAGTATCCCCCCCCTGTTCAACCAAATCAGAAGGGAGATGCCCAGGTAGACTGCAGAGAGGGACAATCTTCAATTAAGATAATGGAAAAAGCTGAAAAACTTATCAAGGGGGGAAGGGCTTTCATTGTTTTCATACAAAGAAAATTGTCCCCTTCTGTTATCTGTACTGTCATACAACCAGACTCACATCTGAGAAGAGATTGTTTACACTAGGTAAAAGGGGCGGGGAGGGGAACTTTTCTTGTGAATATCTCATAAACCATAAAGGTTTGAGCGATAAGACTTATATCATTCTTCATGTTTTTTTAATGCCTACAAAATAAAATAAAGTTAAAACGAAGTGTTACTATCCCTTTAAGGTAAGTGAACATTTGGGAACCAGTGACCACAACTTGGTTACATTTGAGATTAGTCTGGCAAAGCAAAACTGTATAGGTTCAACCAAAACTCTTAATTTTAAAATTGTTAAGGGCCTCAATGCAACGCATAGACTGGGATATTTTATTTAAAGGCAAAAATACTGAGGAAAAATGGTCAGAATTCAAATTTAGGTTGCAGAAATGTACCCAGCAGTATATACCAATGGGGAACAAATGCAAAAGAAGTAAGTCATAGCCAATGTGGTTAACTGCACATGTAAAGAAGGAAATGGCAAGGAAAAAAACACATTCAAATTATTTAAGTCTGAAGGAACTGAACAATCTTTATTAAAATACAGGGAGTGCAACAAAGATTGCAAAAAGTCAGTTAGGGTAGCAAAAATAGATAATGAAACTCGAATTGCAAGGGAAAGCAAGACTAATCCAAAAAAGTTTTTCAAATATATAAATAGCAAAAAACTTAAGAGGGAGTGCATTGAACCATTCAAAAATGAGATGGGTGAGTTGGTTAGTGAGGATAAGGAAAAGGACGATGTTTTAAACACTTTCTTTGCATCAGTATATACAAGGGTGCAAGGAATGGTAGAAGAGCCTCCGCAAGTAACAAATAAAACAATACAATTAACAGATATTGGGTTAACTCAAGAAGATGTCATGGGAAGACTGAACAAAATTAAGACTGACAAAGCACCGGGTCCTGATGGTATACATCCAAGGGTTCTTCAGGACCTTAGCGCAGTGTTAGCAAAACCCCTATATTTACTCTTTAAAGATTATGTCACCACAGGCTCAGTGCCACAGGATTGATGAAGAGCTAACATAGTGCCTCTATTTCAGAAGGGAACTAAAACAGAACCTAGGAATTATAGACTCATGAGTTTGACCTCTGTAGTGGGAAAACTGCTAGAAGGGATAATAAGGGACTGTATTCAGGATTACAACACAAAAAAATTAAATCATTAGCACAAATCAACATGGTTTTATGAAGAATAGATCATGCCAAACTAATCTTTTCAGCTTCTATGAGGAAGTAAGCAACAACCTTGACAATGGCAAGGCAGTAGATGTAGTATATCTAGACTTTGCAAAGGCATTTGATACAGTGCACACAGAAGGCTGGTGTATAAAATAAGGACACTGGGACTAGGAGATAACCTTTGCAATTGGATACAAAACTGGTTGAAGGATAGGGAACAGTGTGTGGTTGTAAATGGAAAATTCTCCAATACAGTTAAAGTGGAGAGTGGAGTACCTCAGGGTTCAGTATTAGGTCCGCTGCTTTTTAACATGTTTATAAATGACCTGGAAATAGATATAGAAAGCAAAATATCAATATTTGCAGATGATACAAAATTATGCAAGGTCATTAATTCAGAACAGAATATTTTCTCTCTACAGAGGGACTTACATACAATGTCAGATTGGTCAAACAAATGGAATATGAAGTTTAATGTGGGGAAGTGTAAAGTCATGCATTTGGGAGGAAACAATCCCAAGGCTACTTATGAACTTAATGAAATAATTTTAGGGGACTCATTGCTAGAGAAAGACCTGGGTATCCTTGTCAACTACAAATTTGGAAACAATGACCAGTGTCAAACATCAGTAGCAAAAGCAAACAAAATCCTGTCTTGCATAAAAAGAGGTATCGAAGCAAGAGTGGATACCATTATTTTGCCATTATGCAAATCATTGGTAAGACCTCACCTTGAGTATGCAGTGCAATTTTGGGCACCGGTTCTGAAAAAGGATATACTAGAACTAGAGAGGGTACAGCGAAGAGCAACCAAATTAATTAAGGGAATGGAGGACTTGACATATGAGGAAGGACTAGACAAACTTGGTTTATTTACTCTAGAGAAAAGATGACTAAGAGGATACCTTATCACATTGTACAAGTATATGAGAGGTCAATACAAGGATCTCTGTGGTGAGCTATTTATTCCAAGGCCTGATCAGGTGACCAGGGGATACCCCTTAAGATCAGAGGAAAGGAGGGTTAGACTTCAGCAAAGGAAGGGTTTTTTTTACAGTAAGGTCTGTTAAATTGTGGAATTCCTTGCCCAAGGAGGTGGTTATGGCAGATACAATGGATACATTTAAGAGAAGATTAGACACATTTCTTTCAAAAGGGAACATGCAGAGTTATGCTGTTTATCAATAGGCAGATCAGGAAGGTCTGATAAATACTAATGTAATTGGTAGCAGGAAAGCTATAAAATTCTCAGTTACTGGGATATGAGGAGAAGGCTGAACTTGATGGACTTGTGTCTATTCAAACTAATTTACTATGTTACTATGATATCTATTTACTTTTTCAAAATGTATTTGACCTTGGCTAGTCCGTAACAGGACAGGAAATTTTACTATAGCCTTATCGAGAAATCTTCCTCCTATCCCTCTCCCCCCTACTCTCACAGCCTTATCCTATTTCCCTCTTTCTCCTGCTATAATGGAATTCTTAACTATAGTCATCTCTTTACTGTAGAAAGGCTGACGATTCAGTATAACTTCTCATGGCTGCCTTGGGACCTTCCCAGTCATTATTATCTTGTAATCAGACTGCGAGTGACCTCTTTTTAATGGCACCACTCCTGAAACATAATAATCGTAAATAAAGAGAAGCATAATGTCTGGACAGGAGACTGCAGGTAGAAGCCTCATGTAAGAACAAAAAATAATGGAGTAACTATACAACACAATTCTAATGTAATTGATTTTCTTTTCCTACGCCTGCCTAACACTAATTTACCAGCACCAAGTTACCTCCCATAATTCCCCCTTAAAGGGATAGTAATACTTGAAAATAATTTTATTTGATATTGTAGCCCTTCAAAAAACATTAAAAATGATATGTCTTATCTCCCAAACCTTTATGGTTTGGGAGATATTCACAAGTAAAATAAAGTTCCCTTTTCCTGGCTGTTTCAGCCAAGTCTGCCATCTAGTGGACAGATTTGGAATCCGGTCCACAGATCAACCGGCAGCTCTTTAGCAGTGCCGAGATCACAATCTTTAAAAAGAACTACTTCTTTGGAACTGTGTATAAAGTGTGCCTGGCTTGCAAGCACACTTTGTAGATCATGCAATGAAGAAATTATTTTTAAAGATTGTGATCTCGGCACTTCTGGAGAGCCGCAGCCGGTCCCTGGACCGGATTCCAAATCTGAGAGATAGAACGGTGACGTCACTCACGGGGAAACTTTGCTTGTGAATATCTCCCAAACCATAAAGGTTTGGGAGATAAAACTTTTATCATTTTAATGTGTTTTTAAGGGCTACAACATCAAATGAAATTATTTTCAAGTATTACTATCCCTTTAACACTACTTGTCCAAAGGGGAGGGCAGTAGGGAAGTGTATGGACATTTGTGGGCAGTTCTTTCCTCTGCTCCTTATTATATGTAATGACCTAACAAGGTGCACAAGAAATGTACTTAATTGTACACAGTTTTCCTGGGCATGCTGTTATATGTGACAAGCATAAGGGGTTTGCTGGAGTTATGTTCTTAAAGAGGGAGGAGGTTATCTAATGGTATGCACTGCAGTAATCATATGCTGTAGTGCAGTGACAGGTAACCAGATCCACACATATGGGGCCATCAAGCCTACTTAAGTGCCGTACATCAAAATTCTAACTAGTGATTGAAAAAAAATAGAGTAACACCTTGAGTGTTAGGAAGATCTCCAAAGCTTTTCTTGGGAATATGTTGGAAACCTCTGAAGCCCCCAAGGTTTTAACAGGTTAAGTGTAAAGGGAAGTGTGTCTGAGGCAAGAGAAGGCAAAGGTGTATTTTGAGGATGAAAATATGGTGTGAATGTTTTATTTACATTTCAGAGGGAAAAGGTCTCCTCTTCCCACGACAACAGAGAATAGACTGGGGCTGCAGAAGACACTTCTGATGGTGACCTGGGAGCCCACCACTGCTCTAACACATATATTTCATTGCACTCACTGGTGCAGGAGGCCAGCATCCAGTGGAGCTGCATTGCGGATTTGAAAATCCCCGCAATGTCCCTACATGCGTCTTTCAGTGAAGTGATGCAGGCAGATAAATACTGTTGTGTATCACTGTCCTGATAAATAGGATTGTTCTAGATTAAAGTGAAATCAGTTATACATATATTGCAGGTGCTGTGCTTTTACGAGACTCTGCTCAGCAAATAAGACTAGATTAATGAAATTCATTAACGCAGACACTGGAAGTAAAAAAGGTAACTAAATGCATGCTTTGTGCAGTATGTATACAAGCAAAGACTTTTGTTAACCCCTTGGATGCTATAGACATCTTTAGAGCCCAAGGGCTCAATCCCTATGTTGCCAGAAATTTGCTGTATTTGTTTAAAAGAAGACTTGAGAGCACTGGCTGTTTAGACAGACAGGGAGCTCATTAATCCTCTCATCTCTGTGGTTTTTCAGCATTACACTGCTTACCAGATATTAACCTCTGGCGGCCCTGAATTTAATTGCTTTTAAAACATAATTCATGCATTAATCATGTTGAAAAGCCTCTGTAGTGCAGATCTATGGCCTTCCCTTACATTTGAAACACAGGGTTTTGGTCTCTTCAAAGCTAATTCATATTATCTGAATAATTTCCATCTCGAGATGCTGCCTAATATAGGAAAAAGTGGGATAATGCAAATTTATTAGTAACATCCACAGTTCACTGCACTGCTAATTACCTCAAACCCTGATTCTCACATACGTAACACGTTCACAACACCACAGTCTATCAGAAGACCTATGGTAAGATTAGCCAGTCTTTGCATCTCTGTTGGAAATACAACTCTCATGAGTTGTTGGGAATGATGCAAGTTGTATTCCCCAACATCTGGAGGTCCAAAGATTGGCTACACTGACCTATGAGAGTTAGTCCACATATTATCCAAGAGTTGGCAAGAGTATCCAGACCTTAACTGGAGCTAAAATTCATTAAACTTTTAAGAGCGGTAGGAAATGCATTACAAAGCAATGTGTTGCACAACCCTCTGTTCCTTAAAGTTTTAAAGTGTACCCACTACCTAGATTTATGTTTGTAGAAGAAATTAGACTATATTCTTAAAATATATATTTTTTAAACAAAACAAAGATCTAATATCAGAAGTAATTTCCAGGTTAGTGTTAGGGATTGTGGTTCTCTTAGCTATTTAGGAAGGACAGATACAGTTCTTGCAGAGCAGAGACCTACAGTAACAGCATTGTGGAGCCAGTAACTGGAATGTAAGAACTGCTGACATGCAGCCTATATAAGAAAATCCCTTAGGTAAACTGTCTTTCAGCCTTCAAGCATTTTTCAAATGCTGCTCTGATGGTACTTGCCTCTTTGTGTGCTCCTCCCTTGAAATGTGCCTAGTATTCGATATTAGTCATGTTCACTCAGCTTTGACTGTCTTTCATGGCTGGAGGGATATGGGTGGGGCATAGGTTCGTAACACTGCCCCATAAGTCTTGGAGGTTGGAGGTCGCATGGGGATTCAGTTTGTGACAGATGGTGAGGCAGCAACTGCAATACACTATGCTTGCTATGAGGATGAATAATTTCTAATGCATTCACAAATCTTTTATATATCTGTCAGAGGGGGCAGTGTATGCTGGATTTCTAGCAATTTGGGCAGCATGGGGACCAGCACCTTTGTGTGTTAGCCCCACATACAGTGCCTGACACCCCCAGCCTTCTTCCCTTGACCAGGTAGTTCCCATGGGGATATGTGGCTAGCAGTGGGCAATTGAAAAAGGCTGGAGAGGGTCAGACAGTGTACATAGGGATCTGTGGCTACCAGTGGTCAAAGGAACAAGTGTGGGGGCCAAGCAGTCTATGGTTACTATTGGGCAAGTGAATAAGGCTGGGGGGCAAGTAGTGGTCACAAATCCCCATAGAAGCTGTTTGACCCCCAGTCTTGTTCCCCTGGGAGTGCACAGCATGTACAATATGATACATAGTTAAGCGATAATTGTGTAGTGCTTGGTGTAATTTTTTTTTTAACCTTTAGAGTGCCACAGGGGGGAGCAATGCACATCTCTATGGAACCCAGGTATAATGGAGTGATGCTGTTCATGGTTCTGAAAGCCTTCTCTTTAGTCCCCTACTGGTCAAGTAGGGAAGCAGAGAGAATGCTCTTCAACGTCAGAATTTTGAAGTGTTGGAGATGTGTGAAGGGAGCAAGCCCCTTCCACACAAACAACAGTTCACAATCCTCCCTGCTTTTGATTGATTGAGGGCTGTTACTGCATAGGAAAGTACAGGGAGATCCCAACTTTACCAGCCTCAGGTAGGTGAAGATGAGACTGTGATCTCCGACAGCTGAGGCTGCTATCGGGGTTTAGTGAATGTGTCAAAGTGTCACATTAACATATCAACACACCCTGTTGCATACTAAACTGTCTCATTATTCAGCATTTCCATATGGAAATGAGTCTTTATGCTTCCTTTCCATATGGAAATATGCCATTGTTGATGTGATGAATGAAAACTCATAAACCTTTTGGATGGATGTCGATGTGGGCTTGTCGGAGTGCTGGTGATGTGATGTCACTTTAGTGAATACTATCGATGTGCTCCGACAGGACATCAACATTTTCAGCCTTATTTGAACTTTCATGAATCTAAGCCCAGTTCTATGTGTACAATCCACATACAGATCAATGCTTTCCACCACATGTTAATCTCAAATAATTACTAAACGCACCACAAACACAGTGTCATATTCAATCCCTTTTTCTTTGCTTTTTGTGATTCGTTGTCTGTTTTTTTTGTTTGTTTTTCCTTATTGTCTGGAACCTGGCTTCCCAGCCTTGTCTTGTGTTTTCTCTGAGCCTTCATAGAGCCTCAGAGCTTTTTTGGTCGTGATCCTTAGTTTCCTGTCTTGTTGCTGAGTGTTATCATGTGTATAGACCCAGCTCTTCCTTCAATTTCAGTTAACTGCATGATCTGGCTTGTCTGACTTCCCGTTTGTCTTGACCTTGGTGGGCTTCTGTCACCTTGACCATCAGTCGATCATTGACCACCTCAATCACAAGTTGAACATTAACTACCTCAACCACCAGTCGAACACAGACCACCTCAACCACCAGTTGGACTTTGACAATTCTGTTCTCTGTGTTCTCAGTTGAGCTCCAGACCTCAGTGTACAACAACTATGATTATACTGCAGGTGGGTTATTTGTTCAGTATCCTTTTCAAACTCATTGGGTAGCTGCAGTTCTCTGCAATGTCATCCAGGGTTTGGGCTGGCTCCTCTGGTTTTCACTAATCTGGCCTTGTGGCCAACATCTCTAAGCTATATACTCTAGTCTTCATTCCCAAGCATCTGGCTACTGGGAATCTACTTCACAGAGTCGACCAAGCAGCTTACATTGAGAGCTTAGTCTATCAGATCATTACACACTGCACTTTGTCCATCTAATCCATTACTAATTAATACTGTGAAAGCATGTCAGTCGGCTAGACATATTCAAAGTAGTGCCCTTAATTTTCCACTTGCATCAGCTACAAGATTGTGATGAGCACTCACAGAGAACGAAAAAAATAAAATGTTTTGTTCTAAGGCATGGTGGCCTCTCAGAGGTGCTACAAGTCACTTTTTTCACTCCCATGTGCCATTGCAGAGATGAAATCTCCATGTCCATATCAGACTGGTCCCACGCACAAGCAGCCAATCTCCAAAATGTCAGGTAAGTCCTCCTGCATGAGAGAATCAGCATAACCACAAATGTACGTTTCAGCCTATGTAGGCCTCATGGGTGTGGCTTAGCTGATTCCCTCTAGGCATGTGGAAAGTAAGAGCCAATGCCTCCCTGAGTGCCAGAGAGTTATCCAAGTCTTATGTGGTTCATTCAAATATGGTGCATAGAAATGAGTAGGATACTTCCATTTAATTTAGTATCACAGATATGAAATACAGCTCAAACTAACTCTTTTCAGTGGAGAGACAGGGATCTATGGGCAGCATTCATCAAGCTAAAGAGGTGCAATGATGAAGAAGACAAACTGCACCAAAGGGGCAAATGAAATTTCATTTTGAATTCAATGTGGTTTAAATACATATAGCGCAATGCAAAGTAATGCATTAGAGACCTCTCAAGCATACAAGGGGTTAAAAAATCACTTTAAATCAATGAGAATTTGGGGAATTTTTATTTATTGCCTAGGGTACAGTTGGTTTTCCTTTCGAATTACACTCTTTAGCATGATGAATACAGCCTATAGATCCCTGGCTGAAGCCACATAGGGCTAAGTGTGATAGGATAATACTTGTCTCTTACTGTTGTCAATATTACATCTTCAATAGAGAACTAGATACCTTGGTTTTTCCATTTGATTCTGGCTACAGCCCCTTCATAAGTGTCACGGTTCCCCGGAATAAACCAGGAGTCAGTACGGTAAAGTAAAACAATCTTTTATTAGAATAATAACAGTAATGCACGTAAACAGATAACACACAAAGGGTGATCAAAGAGGCAAGCACTGTATCAGAAATAGCAGTCTGCCAAGAGATCCACCACACTGTCCAAGATTAGGCCTCAGCCTACTGGAGCCTTGAGGTAATTCAGAACACCCAAACGACTAGCACTGACTCAGCCTGCAGTCAGTCTAGGAGTCTGATAGATCCCCAGTTCCTCTCTAGGATTGGTGTCTGTGGAACAGGGACCAAAACATGGAGGAAACAGACAGAGCCCCCTAATCAGCACCAGAAAGGATAGTCAGATAAGCCAGGTCATACACAGAGCGGGTACTCAGCCAGAGCCACAGGTTTGTACCAGATAGGCTATCCACTGAAGTGTTGGTGTACTGGAAGAGCAGTGGATCACTCGGAAGGGACCAACAAATGAGGAGCCCACTTATTGCATGGAACCTGGAGGTGCAAGTTTCGGGAAGACAGCCACACTCTATCTCCCACTTGGAAGGAAGGTACCGGCAGTCGCCTATGGTCCGCCTGCCTTTTCTGCCGCTAAACAGAACCACGTAGGGCATGCTGTACCCGTGCCGATGAGGAATGGAGTGCCGTTAAATGCTCATCTAAAGATGGAATCTCTTGTTCTTGGAAAGCCTCGGGTAGCGCAGAGGGTTGAAACCCATAATTGATCAGGAGTGATGGACTCCGTGAGGAAGAATTGACTGCACAAGTCCGGGCAAACTCCACCCAGGGCAACAGGGTAGCCCAATTGTCGTGGAGGTCGGACATATACCAGTGGAGACATTGCTCTAAGGCCTGGTTAGACCTCTCTGCCGGATCATTTGACTGAGGGTGGTAGGCGGAAGAGTATGCTAGCTGAATTCCCATCTGAGCACAAAAGCACCTCCAAAACCGGGACACAAATTGGCTTCCTCTATCAGACACAATAACCCTGGGTATGTCGAGTAATCGAAAGACCTCCTTGGCAAATATCACTGATAATTCCTGTGTGGAAGGCAAACCCTTGAGAGGTACGAAATGTGCCATTTTTGAGAATTTGTCCACGATCATAAGTATGACCGTAAAGCCCATGAAACTAGGAAGTTCGACTATGAAATCGATAGAAAAATGGTACCATGAACGGTCTCCATTAGCCACAGGCTGCAGCAAGCCGACTGGCAAGTTTTGAGGAGTCTTACTCTGCGCACAGGTCGCAAGCAGCAGTAAAAGCCGCACAATCCTATCTGAGACTTGACCAGATCAATTGGTCCCGACCAATGTGACCTGCTATTTTGGACGAATGGTACGTCTCCAACAACTTAATACGTAACAGCCAGTGGAGAAGTGCGGGACTGCAATGGAACCTCTTTACTGGCTGCAAATTGCGCATCGATAAAGCAAGCCTCAGCACCCATATTGTTTAGTGCTGGGAAACAGAGTGACGTGTCCCCCCAAGAGATGCACACCCTCAACATGGGCTTATCAGAAGAATTTTCTGGGGACTGCGATATGCCGACTAAGATCTGTCCCTGACAGGATCTTGGGTGTGAGCGTTCTCCCGGGCGTACTGGGAAGGACCTCAGCATATGTCCTGGTTTGTCGCAGTATAGACATAGTCCTTCCCTCCTCCAGAAGGCCCTCTCCTCCTTTGAAAGTTGGGTAGCACCCACCTGCATAGGTTCTCCCCCTCAGAGACAAGTCCAGTAGGCATGGGAGGTGAGGGAGGATAGGGTGGGCCAGTATTATGAGGAGAAAGTCTGCCAGGAGCCCTCCGCAGGCGCTCCTTAAACGAGGGTCATTCTCTGAGTCTGGTATCTATAAGGATACAGAACGAATTTAACTCATCCAGTACGTTAGGTAAATCACGGGCCGTGTTATTCCAGCCTACCTCGGCTGCCTGAGTATGAAACTCAGTGATGTACTCTGCCACAGTACGAGCGCCCTGGCGAATGGTCAATAGGTTCTTCTAAGCCAAGACCACGTGGCCTGGCATGTCAAACACACTTTTGAACGACTTCACAAACTCTGTGAAGTTATGCACAATTGATTTATCAGTCTCCCATAAAGGATTGGCCCATGCCAATGCCTTGCTCATGAGGAGAGAGATAAGGAAGCCGACCTTACTGCGCTCAGTAGGAAAGGCATGCAGCACCATCTCCAAATATATGCCAATTTGGTTGAGGAACCCACGACACGACTCTGGGTCTCCCCCATACTGCTGTGGGGATTGAGCGGAACCAGACAACCTCTTGATCATGCCTGCATCATGAGAGGTAGGAACCACCGGTGCCAAGGGTGGAGGGGGAAGGCCACCATTTGTGGGTTTAGTCATTCAAGATGAGCAGTGCACTGCAACAAGGTCTGTAAGGCAAAAGACATCTGATCAATACGTTGATCTTGTGTCTCCCTCCTATCCAGGATGCTTTGGAGAGCTGAATTACTATTACCGTCTGTATTCATGGCCCTGTCACGGTTCAGTACGGTAAAGTAAAACAATCTTTTATTAGAATGATAACAGTAATGCACGTAAACAGATAACACACAGAGGGTGATCAAAGAGGCAAGCACTGTATCAGAAATAGCAGTCTGCCAAGAGATCCACCACACTGTCCGAGATTAGGCCTCAGCCCACTGGAGCCTCGAGGTAATTTGGAACACCCAAAGGACTAGCACTGACTTAGGCTGCAGTCAGTCTAGCAGTCTGATAGAGCCCCAGGTCCGCTCTAGGATGGGTGTCTGTGGATCGGGGACCAACACACGGAGAAAACAGACAGAGCCCCCTAGTCAGCACCGGAAAGGATAATCAGACAAGCCGGGTCATACACGGAGCGTGTAGTCAGCCAGAGCCACAGGTTTTCATCAGATAGGATATCCACTAAAGTGCTGGTATGCTGGAAGCACAGTGGACAGAGCCCCAAGTCAACACCAGAGTGGGTAGTCAGACAAGCCAGGTCACACACGGAGCGGGTAGTCAGCCAGAGCCACAGGTTTGCACCAGAAAGGATGTCTAAACCAAATCAGAATGCACAAGGAGAATGGTCAGACAGAGCCACAGGTCAACACCAGAATGGATGGACAGACAGGCCGGATCATACACAGTCAGCCAGAGCCACAGGTCCGCACCAGATAGGGTGTCCACAACACAATGGGGGCAAGCAAAAGAGTAGTCACAGGTGAGCACCAGAATGGATGGTCAGACAAGCCAGGTCATACACAAAGCCCAAGGGAAACAAAACTGTATTGTACAACAACGCAAGGGCAACTGAGTCAGAACTCAGTCTGCCCTTTAAACCACTCCTCAGGAAGTAGGTAGGAGGAGCAGCTCAGAGGAAGGAAGTAGGTAGGAGGAGACTACAAGAAGCAAAAACATAAAACAGAGGCCTGCTGCATGCTTGAAGCCTCGCTTCTGCAAATGACACTGAAACCAAGGTAAGCTGTAACAATAAGGAATTAAGAGACGGGTGAAGCAACCTTTCACCACGTAATTACAAGCAAACACATTTTAGCAATTGGGGCTCAGTTCAATAAGGTTAAGTAAAACCCTTGTCAATGGCAAAACAAATATTACACATAAATGATGTTCATACAGAGAACTTCATAAACTTAGGGATGGTGGGTGAGACACAGAGTCCACAGTCAAAACCATGATTTATACAACAAAGTCATACACCTCCAAAGCAGCCATCACTGGTGCTACAAGATGTTGTAGCTATTGAGGCAATCACAGATATGGAGGGGGAACACATTGCTTATACATATATGCTCTCCTGGCTCTGCTCCATAGTAAGCTCCTAACCAGACTTCCCAGCAGTCTTCAGCGACATTAACACCAATGTTCTCTCTAAGGCTAGTGCAGGTGAGCAATCTAGTACTACAAGACTTAAAGATATCTTTTTTTGCAGGGTTGTATTGGACTAAACGTTGCATCATGAAGCTATAACCAGTTCTAATTATTCTTTTAACTCTTTCAGTGCTGGATCAATCTCTTTTGCTTACCGTACAGGGAAAACTGATCACCATCAGTATGAGCAGCATCAGTACCATTAGCATCATCAACAGCATCAAAACCAGCAGCATCAACAACACCAGCACCAGCAGCATTAGTAGCAACAGCAGCATCAACACCAGTATCCCCAGCATCACTGCAGATCCACAATTCCCCAGTTTTCTCTGGGCAGAGTATGTGGCCATAAAGAGGAGACGACTGAAGGAGACACAAAGACAAAATTGAAAGTGTCTATACACCCACCAGAACATAAACCATGCATGTACTGTTTACCACTAGGCCAGCGTGGGTGCTCTGACTGGCACTGAAACTCAACTCAGAAACAGTAGCTACCAGAATGAGACAACTGCTTCGATAGCTCAGTGAGCACAACCACGTACACTGGATCCTTGCACAGAGAGAGCCATCATCACCTCCAACTCCTCCACAATTTCACCATCACACCACACATACACACCTGTCCACACAAGGGTAGATAGAAAAGGCTTCAAACTGCACATCCTTCTAAAAAAGTAATGTTTTGGCTGCCATGTTTGTATAAAAATAAATCTGCACTTCATGGAACTGTTGTATATGTGTTAGCTATACATGTTTAACCCTTTGCGAGCCAGGGGCATGTCCGACACATTGCAAAGCAGTGTGTTGGACAACCCTCATGCACTCAAATGATTAGAGTACATTTGGTTTCAAGTGTGCAGTAGAGGTGTGCACAAGAGCTCTTCTACTGTCTCAATACTACAATCCACTTCAGTCTTAGCAACATCCATATACAACAAATGCTGGCTGAGAACCATGGGAGCTGCAGTTCAAAAACAGCTGAGGAGCTACCAATTTGTCTAACTATGGTCTCATGCATGATGACAATTACAAAAGAGGGCACCTAGCAATACATAATCACTGGTCCAGTTTGTCCTAAGGA
The DNA here is from genome assembly GCA_037306005.1 of Rhinophrynus dorsalis. Lineage (NCBI taxonomy): Eukaryota > Metazoa > Chordata > Amphibia > Anura > Rhinophrynidae > Rhinophrynus > Rhinophrynus dorsalis. Next base: position 241,049,368 of record CM074721.1, read on the forward strand.
CAAGGTGAATGCCAAATGAACACATAGGTCATACTGACAGCATATACCATGCTCGCAATACATATAAGGTGTGATTCAATAAGCTAAAGAGGTACAGTTCTGGAGCAAACCAACTGCCCCTCCTGGGGGTGAAATAAAAATCCCCAATGATATCAATGTCGCTTTCAAGTGAAACTATCACCTCTGGACATTATGCTCCCATATGAAAATGGAAGCAAAAACAACTGTATGCAGCAATGTAATTTTGGCTAAACTCTGTTTTTTACTAAATCCACTTTTAAATTGAACTAGTGACATCACCTTGGAGCTTGCCTACAGTACCAGCTGTACTGCAGGCATCTAACTGTAATGCCTTTGGTCCAATGCATTGTGTCTAAAGAGCTGCATGCATGAAACAGCAACATGATGCAGCTGGATTCCTCCTGAATTGCACATTTTAGCTTATTGAATATGATTTATTGTATTTACAAGACATAGTAAGTATTCATAAGGTCCTGATACTTATTGATGTGGAATCTGGGAATAGAGGGGAGGGGATGAGATAGGTCACAGAAGACTTATGAATTCTTCTCCATTCTGCTTCATTGCTAGGTAATGCCAAAGGCTGCTGTAAGAAAGCATAAACCACATTTGTATAATTGTCTCTTTTTGCAGGAAGATGTGATAAATTGGTAATGGCAATGTAAAAATAGTGAATTTAAAAATGACATGTCAGTTCAACTTATAGGGTCACATGGTGCTATCAATTTCCTGGCATCTGGATCCTTTTAATTCACCGAGGGCTATGTATCAGAGATATCCCAGCCAACATGTTCCAGGGTGGTGAGTGTTGGGTGTGGTGGTAGTTACAGCTGTACAAAGGAAGTTCAGAAGATATGTTCACTTCTCCTCCACCCAGATGCAGTGACAAAAGGATAAGCAGGAGTTCTGCATTTTGGAAAAAAAATCCTAATGCTTTATGAATAGATTGCTTATCCATGGAGATACGATGTTAAATGGGTTGTGCTGGTTTATTGATGAAGGCACTGGGACCATCTCTAATGTTCTATTTCAATGTCCATAGATATGTGTTCCAGTGGCATAACACATAATGCTGCCCCCTCCCCAGCAAACTCTGTTGAGAGGGCCTCCATGCCCATTTCCTGTAATTATGCCTCTTTCCCACCTTTACACCATTCTATCACAATAACAACTACAACAACAATAAATCATGATTCCACAGCACTCCATATCCCACTGTGAAAAAACATATTCAATGGCATACAAAAGCATCCCACAGCGCTTTAATAAAATAGATCATGCATCAGCACCCCATAGTCTTCTGTATTAAAAGAACCAACCGCAGGGAGGGAGGAAGAGCCTGGAGAGCAGGATTAAGAAGATGGAGAAGGTGGAAGAAGTTAGAGGGACTGAGGAAGAAGCTGGAGAGAGAGATAAAGATGATGGAGAATGAGGAAGAAGCTGGGGAAAGGGAGGAAGGAAGAAAAATGATGAAGAGGGGAAGAGAGTAATAAGATGGGCACATGAAGAAGTAAGAATTGGGAAGGAATGGATGGTTGGAGGAAGATGTAAAAATGGAGGAAGAGAATGGACTGGGGAGCAGCTACAAAGAGGACAGCAGCAGAGGTACTGTCACATCCAAGTTTTATCTCACCTGGCGTTCTTGTCTAAGCCTCCTCTCCTGGCTTACCTGTCTCTCATGTCATGTCCAAGCCTCTGTCACAGCTTACCTTGACTCCAGCATAATATCAGGCGCGAGGCTTCAAGCAGGCTGCAGGCCTCTGTTTTATCTGTTTGCTTACTGTAGTCTCCTCCTACCTACTTCCTACTTCTTCCCTCTGAGCAGCTCCTCCTACTTCCTGTGGAGGGGTTTATAAAGCAGACTGAGGCCTGACTCAGATGTCCTTGCGTTGTTGTTCTTAGGTGAAGTACTTGGGCTCTGTGTATGACCTGGCTATCTACGAAACTCCACTCTGTGTATGACCTGGCTATCTATGAGAACCCGCACTGTGTATGATCTGGCACCTTGCATTGTTTGAGGTCAGATATCTGGCCTTGTGGCCATCACCTTTTTTATCCAGACAAGGCTGCAGGTAACTTGTGGTTGATAACAACTATAGCAGCATTCAACATTCATTGCTCATGAGCAACTTCCAGTTCATAGCAACCCCTATTGCAGGTTCAGCTTCACCTAGTTTGTCCCAGCCCAGCACAGACAGGCCAGGTATCTCAGACAGCACAGTTTGGCATTCAACACGCAACTGGAAGCAATACCTGGCCACTTTAATGCCCAGTCACACAAACTCTTCCGGTGAGGGCACACACCAGTCCAAGCTTCCCGCATACCAGTCCCAGCTTCCCCCATACTGCCTTTGCAAGTGCATGGACCAGTCAAAATCCAGGCCCTCTCTACATTATGGAATGGCCCTGCCCCTGTTTCTACATCTTCACCTTCCTTCTCATTCTTCTCACTGAGTTTCTCTCTTATACTTTCCTTGATACCCCATCCTCTCTAGGATCTGATGTCACAGTTACCAATTACAATATATATCTTGCATAGACTTCTCAATGGGAGGAAGGGACACACATTCAACTCACACAGGTTTTTTCTTCCTCCTATGTTAAATGCATTTCCTCAAGTTCTGCTAGTGTTCCACGTGGGTCTATTTGATAACACTGAATCTCTTGTGTTAGCTAGACTCCATGGCATCATCACTCTCTACTTCAAACATACACATTAACCCCTACAAGGCTGGTAAAATGTCAACACTCTCTAATACATGTACACACACAAAGGATATTATTGTTTCCAAGAATGGGAACACATAGTGATGACAACTTGGATCAATGAAAACAAAGTTTGTTTTTAGGGTCACAACCATGAGGAGAATACATGTGCAAAGAGAAAAAAATGGAAAACTCAAAGCTACACACTACATAAATATATATATAAGACGGCCAGGCAGCACTACCCACCTTTTTCCTCCAAACCAACAAACCACAACCCACCCCCTCCCCTAACCCTATAACATAACAAACATCAAAGAAACACACAGATGCAGTAATTGGTGGGAATAAAGAGATCAGAGCTTTATTAAAATGGGTTTGACATATTTACCCATGGAGGGACCCCCACCCCAATGCGGGTCCACCAGGCCAGCATCCAGCATGGATGCCATGTCCAGCCCTGGAACTTGAGCCCTCGCACCCAGCTGCCCGCCACCCTGGAGCTATGTAGGGAATTCTCAGGCACTCATAGCCTACCTTGGCCCTCTGTGGTGGCCACTCTTTTTGAAACCGTGAGTGCCTGTGGATGTCTTCTCACTGACCCCTAAAAGCAACAGGCTACCATTACATTTTCAAACTAGTATATACTATACTGGTGTGTATACTTGTATGGCTGTAAACTCACTGAGGTATATGTATAAACATAGAAGTGGAGCAAATCTGGGGCAAACCAACATAGATCATTTAAATGGGGCTCTTGGCAAGCAACAACTCTATCATTTAAGACAGGGTTTAAAATCCCATGTAAATCAATGGGAATATTGGGAATGTGTACAATGGTTTAATTAGTGTGCACCAGAATTGGTTGACTCCTGATTTGTGCAATGCATTGGTGTCTGGCCCATCCAAGGCATTAAATCCCAGGAAGCCTCTCCTGTTCCCCTGCTTTGCAATTCATGGCACACCCCTCCGGTCCTTACACAGGGAAACATTTCAAGCCGAGGCCAATCCCTAAACAATGGGTACAAATAAACATGTAGCTGTAGCTCCCAAAATTTGCTTTGGCTGCACCGGCTACTCTTCTCCTTCAAATTAAGATACATCCAATAAACAAAGGTATTTTCCAAGTTTGATTCAGGTGGAATTCTCTGCTTGATTTAGTACATATTCCCTCCCATACATTTCTATCACTGGTAACCCAGGTTTCTCTTGCTCCTTGCATGCAAGGCAGACACTAGATACTGGAGAATAGCCTCAAATCCAAAGATGTTTGTATGATGAAGAGATCTACTGATACAATTTCTAATGAATCAGCTTTCAAATTACTGACTAAATGGTACAGAACGCCTTGATTTCTATCCAATAGATATCCTAGATGGCCTGCCCACTGCCAGAGGTGCCTTACCAGGAGGGTCTAGATATCACATTTGGTGGACTTGCTTTGTAATTCAAATATACTGGCCACAAATCAGCTCAAGCATAACCAAGATACTAAATGTTTCTCCCATTTGATCCTAGTGTTCCTCTTTTACACACAATTTTACCTCATATTCACATCTCTGAAGCCAGAAAACAACTACTTTTCCATCTAATAGATTCTACCAAACTCTTAATTCCTCTTCACCGGAATTCCACTTTCCTTTGATCTCTGGATCCATCAGGTTAAAATATTTTATGAAATCTAAAAAAAAAGGTTTGGGTCATAAGTTTTCATTTTACTGGGCTCATGGCAGACTCCATTGTCTTATTCACTTGATTTAAAGGGTTAGGAATGTTTTATATTAATAAAATGTAATATTGTAGATACTGAAAAAATAAATTAATAGATGACATTCCAATCTCTCAAACCTTTATGGTTTGAGAAATATAAAGTTTTAAAATTCCCCCCTCCCTCCACTTCATTGATGTCAGCTGTAAAGCTGACAGAAGGAGATTTGAGTCCTGCTACTTGAGGCGGCTCTTCAGCAGAGCTGAAATACTGCAATCTAAAAAGAAATCATTGGAACAGGCTACAAAGTGTGCCTGGTTTGCAATAGGGAGTTGGCCAATGTAGTTGAGGGGGATCAATGTGGTCGGGGGAGGCCCATGGCAATTCTTGCAGCAGGGCCAGGTGGCTTCTAGTTACGCCTCTGCTCGTGGACAAGCATGACTCCCCCTATGCAATGAACTCAGGCACCGCCGCAAGAGACATCAGTGAGTGAGATAAGACAGTCACTAGGTAACTGTCAGATTAGCGGTATCCTTTGAAATTGTTGCCCTCTATTGGGCAAGCAACACAACATTGTATTAAAAATTTTGTTGTGTTGAAAACAGCGACATGAGAATACCACAGGCATCAGAATGTCATATCTAGTGCTTTTATAACTAGGGTGTTGCCTAGAGAGTGTTATTGTGCATGTGTGGGGGTGTCAGAAGATACAGATGAATACTTTATATATTCCTGTATATAAAACAGAGTGGAGCGTTCAAAGAGAAAGGAGATCAAACTGGAAAGTTTTCCTAGTTTGCCAAATACCTTTGCTGCACGTAATTGATGCAGTACACTTTAATACACTTTGGAACCAAAGAGAAACAATGGAAGCAAACACCTAATAAACCTCTTCACTGCCCAAAAGAAGCTAGCAGCCTCACAATGCTATCAGAAAAAGCTCATGGAAAAATTATCATTACTTTCCTCTAACTTTTGTCAAGAACCCAACGCTTGCCTGAGGCTGCTAGCTTCTTTTTGGCAGTGAAGAGGTTAAACTGTTACAGGCATGCTTGTTTCAGTTGGTGATCCCCCCGGGACAAGAGGAGGGGGGAAACGATAGAAACACTTGTATTTCAAGCTAAAACAAAGATTACTTTTTCTTTGTTAATGAGGCATGGGTTAAAGGTTTTTTTTTTACTGAATTGAGTGATCCCCCCCGCCATACGATTTAACTCTTTTGAGTGCCAACAGGGTGTTAAGGTATTGTTGCACACTCCTCTGGCATTGAAAGGGTTTGCATGGAGAACTAACCGAAGAAGGAAAAGTTTGATAAGAGTGGAATCAGCAGAGGAGTTTTCCACAGAATGAAAGAACAGAAGCAGTGCAAGAGAGAACGGGTCATATGCCAACCCTCCTTCTGCCTCCCCATACCTCCATTCGTCACAGCTATCTATCCTCTCTACAACTTCCTGGTCACTGTTATGCTCGTTGTGGCAGTGAAACAATATAGTTTGAAAACACTTGCATGAAGCACTACTTCCTCCAAGAAGAAAAAAAAAATCAGAGATGCTCCATTAGACGACATGTAAATAAGCAGTCCGTTTTTATGATTAACCCTTTAACCCCTTGAGTGCATGAGGGGATGTGCTTTGCATTTAAACAGGGAAAGGGGTAATTCATTTATACACTGCGGAAGTATTCAGGAAGTTAAAGATGATGAGCAATTCTGGAATGCACAGCCCCTCTTGCCTTTAACTCTTTTAATGCTTCCATTGTTTCTCTTTGGTTCCAAAGTATACTAAAATGTACTACATCAATTACGTGCAGCAAAGGTATTTGGAAAACCAGGAAAACCTACCAATTTGAACTTCTCTCTTAACTCACCGTTCTGTTTTAAATGCAGAAATATATAAAATATTAGCTTCTGACTCCCCCCCAACACACACACACTAACACTCTCTAGGCAACACCGTAGTTACAAAAGCACTAGATGTGACATTTTATGATGCCTGCGGCATTTTCATGTCCCTGTTTTCAACACAGCTACATTTTTAAAGCGACATTGTGTTGCTCACCCAGTAGAGGGCGATGTTTTCAAAGTGAACCCAGATTAGGATATATCAGGACAAGAGACAGTCTGTTTGATCACAGACTGCTTGGCCAGCTTGCGTTCTCAGGTGCATCGGTGGTTGCTGCTGCTGCTGCAGTACTCAGTCAGACACTATTGGAAGTGGGATGATAACTGTCCAGCGCATATAATAGGATGGGAGGAGATGTGTGCAGACTTAGTGGCCCTGCCTCCTCCATATCTTTCTTTTTTTCTATTTACTCTTTTTCGCTTTAGCTCCATTGCTTCATTTTCACTTTCTCCAGACCCTACTTTTTTCTTTTATGGAAATCTAAAAATCTAGATGTTCTAATCTGTGTAGTTGTTTTTTTACTGTTAAAGGTAACCATAGAAACATAGAATTTGACATCAGATAAGAACCATTCAACCCATCTAGCCTGCCCATTTTACTACTGTAAAAACCTTGAACCTTATTTTGTCCTTGGTCTTGTCTTATGTACAGAACTTGGTTAAGAGCATCAGGCTAAAGTGTGATCATTGTATTATTTGTGGGGGAAAGTGCAGTAAGGGAATCATGCACTGGGAAGGGGACCCGGCCCCAAGGAGCTTACAATCTAATTAGAATTTATGATGACATACAGAAGCAGTAGGAGGAGGATCATAAGTGCAAGTACAAGGCATAGTGAAGGAAATGCAGAAGGTTTCTGATGCTACTATCAGTGTGCACAGATATGGCTGAGGCGCATATGTTAACATGCATAATGCACAAGTTACCTGTATTACTCTGCTCTTGTTTTTTCCCCTTTAACTTTTATTTATTTTCCAATGATCTTCTATAAAATGCTTTACAAAAAAAATGACAAGCCCTGTATTTATGCATACCAAAGGACAATATGTTGAGAGTCCATCATTAATTCCACAGTGTGAAATCTTTTGAAATATAGTATAAAGGCGCCCTCCAGTGGTTGATTGCAATTGATATTGTATTTGACATCAAAATTGAGTTTTTCCACATCTCCAATTGATCAGTGTAAAACCATTCTCATCAGTATCAGAGAGCTTAGTAGATCAATATAATTTGTTTGGTAAAAAAAAAAAAAAAGTAAACAGAATGATGAAAAAGAAAAAAAAATGCATTGAAACCATTCAAATGCTGGCAATGTCCTCTATGAGGGCGTGTGAGCTTTATTCAGAAATTTTTAAATTATTTTTTTTTATATTTTAGTAATACATATAAAACCTCCAACTACATGAACAAGATAGTGCAGATGTGTTTATGACTAATCAAAACATTCAGGTAAAGAGTAGCAGTAACAGCAGTTGACACAAAAAGCATTAAGGGCCGTATGACAACAGTAAAGTGGAGCAATTCAGGACCAAACCATCTGCACCATATAAGGAAAAATTGGCAAATTGATGTTCATTTAAATTAGTATTTTAATTCATTGAATGCTACTGAGGTCTCCTTCAAGACCCGGTTTCCATGAATATAATTTTTTTGCCCCAAGATTGCCCCAAATCTTCTTACTGTATGAATATGGACATATTAAAAAACCCTTTGTGTACATTTCCAATGCATTAAATTGCAATGCGTTAGATGCCTTTCTGTCATTCAAAGGGTTAACACTTATGAGTGCATAGTTCAAAGTTAAGAAGTAAGAGGAATGCTGGTAAAAATATGAATCCCATAATGTTATGGATTTATATGCCTTGTTCTCTCTCTTTTGTTAACAGCTAGTCCAGGACTTTCTCTGACCATGGTGATAGACTACATAACTGTAGGCTGGTGGAAGATAGCCTACTAGACTATGGACTAGTAGCCTCTGCAATCCTGCAAGACACACTGAGGCTGATGTTGTCACAGTGCCTTACCACGGCCTGCGCCGTTTATCCAGGAGCAGGGTTCTGGATGGATGCTCCTGCATCACTAGCAGCATTCCTCTACCTGCGGCCTAGTCTGGTTCCTGGTTACTGGCAGCATTGAATCAGGCACTTTCCTGGACGCCTGTTATAGGCCCAGCTTGGGGGACCTAATTGGTCCCACCTTCTCCTACACCTTTATAAACCTCTATGGGCCTGTGTATCAGTTACCCTTACGTTGGTGTTCTGAGCAGTTCATTATGTAACATTCCTGATTCTTGTGTATGATCTGGCTTGTCTGTCCATCCATTCTGGTGTTGACCTGTGGCTCTGCCTGACTATTCTCCTTGTGTGTTCCGATTTGGCTCAGATATCCTTTTTGGTGCAAACCTGTGGCTCTGACTGACTACCCACTCTGTGTATGACCTAGGCTTGTCTGACTACCCACTCTGGTGTTGACCTGGGGCTCTGTAAACTGCGCATCCAGCATTCCATCGCTTCAGTGGATATCCTATCTGGTGCAAACCCGTGGCTCTGGCTGACTACCCGCTCCGTGTATGACTTTGGCTTGTCTGACTCTCCTATCTGGTGCTTAATAGAAGGCCCTGTCTGTTCGCTCTTAGGGTTGGTTCCGTTATTCAGACATCCTTCCTAGTATTGACCTGGGGCTAGCAGACTCCCAGCTACTGACTGCAGGCTGAGTCAGTATCACTCTTGGGCGTTACCGTACCGCGAGACTCCAGCAGGCTGAGGCCTAGTCTCGGACAGTGTGGTGGTGATATTGGTAGATTCCTGGTCACTCACTGTGTGTATATATTATATTGCATTACTGTATTATTCTCATAATAAAGGTTATATTAACTATACCATCTGACTCCTAGTTCTGCTTGCCAGCCGTAACAGATGTTCAAAGAAGATCTGGTGTAATTCTGTGGGTAAAACCAGCTGCAACATAAGGGATAAATACAATTCCCATTGATTCCCAGTGATTTAGTGGAGCTTTAAATGGATAGAAAACCCCCAAAATGTAAGCCAAATGATAGGAATAATAAAAGCATACTTAATGCCCTCATTCCCATCTCTCAAACCGTTATGGTTTGAGAGGTGTAAGAAAATAAAGACAACATGCCTGGCTACTGGAGTATCACACTTGTTGATAATGTTGCTAATATACTCCAGAACAAGTACTCAAAATTCTCATTTTGTCTTAACAACATAACATTTGCGTGATTTCTTATAAATAATGCCCCATGCTCTGCAATTGATACATTGTCTTATATTGAATCTTTTTGGATTATGAATGGTAGCAAAGGAGGTTGTTTTTTGAATACACTGACATACAATGTATGTATTGCATGGAGAACAACCTACAACATTTGGTTTTAACCACTTATTGCTGGTTATCTTTTGATAATGGCTATGTACCAGATGGTCTCTTAAGTTTTTACTTCTTCTGTAAGTTACCAAAGGTTTTGTATGTAAAACCTCTGCCAGGTCTGGATCCAATTGTAGACATGACCAATGTTTTTGCAGTATCTGCAATATCTGATGTGTTGTCAGTTTAAGTACCAATTACATTAACTTTCTTTGATTGATTTTTTCCTCTCGAATTGCTTGAAAGCAATGCATTCCTGTCAGAGAAAAGAGCTTTTTTGCATGCCCATTTAAGACATATTTTACTGTATTCACGTTGCAGGAATCTGTTTTGTAATTCCTTGGCCTGTTGTTTAAATTCATTTATAGATATACATAGTCTGCTAATTTGCATATATTGGCCCATTGCTATTTCTTGAATAATAGGATGCGGATGAGAACTTTGGGCTAACAACAGGCTACTGGTTGAAGTTTATTTTCTGTAAACAGTGGTGACCAACTCATTGGTGATACTTCTTATCTTGATGTCTAAAAAAATCATTCATCCTTATTGATATATACAATGTGACTTTTTAATTGGCCAAATGCCAATTTTCTCTACATGCTGTCTCATTAAAGACGTGGATGTCCTTCCACCAACCTAGGTAAAAGTTGTCATATGACATGGGCTACCCATGGAAGTACCTCTTACTTGGTAGTAAAATTTGAAGAAATTATGGGTGAGGACAAATCACAAGAGGCCCAGTACGAATTTATTGTGATTCAAATATTGGTAACCTCTGGTAGAGAGCAAAGATTTTATAGCGGCTAACCCAGTTGTTACGGTTTTCAGACACTCAGACAATGGTTAAAAGCAAAAACACAGTTTTATTGAAAATAAAATTAAAGAACAGTGCCCCTGGGGGTCAAGACCAGTAATCCAGATAATGACAGTAATACTGGCACAATATAAGGGAGCTACCAGAATGGTCAGAGAGAATGTAGTACCAAGGGTTAATGCTTAGAGCAACAGATCAGTCTCTGTGATGATAATTGGCCAATGCCCGGTTGGTAAGATCAGTCTCTGGAAAGTGCAAGGAAAAGTGCAGAAAGCGTCTGCAAATAGCTGTATAATAGGATGCCCAAGAGTTACAGCAAGATGATCAGAGCTGAGCCAATACCCCGTAGGGTGAAGTATCAGAGCAAAGCCACTGCTGGAGAAAAACCCAGAACCTGGAGCGCCCTGTGTTCTCACAATAAACGAACTCTGCGTGTACCAACGGGACCAGAGCCACAAGCACCCCTAAGGTGCCAGAACGGGGAAACACTGCCCAAGCTGTTTGAAAGCCAATGCACTGGTAGTGCGATTGATACGTAACACAATGAGCACTTGGAGGCCAGAGCCAAGACACCCTTCCGGTGCCGTCACGGAGCAATACAATGCAAGAGCAATGGAACGCCCATAAGCACCCGGAGGTGCAACCAAGGACTGAACGCACACCCACTGGAAACTGCTGTGCTAGTGTAACGGATAGGCTCGGACAAAAGGCACAGGCTCAATAAGTGTAATTTGGCTCGGTAGAACGCAACCAGCTTGGCAAGTGTACAGGCTCTATATCAGTGGCAACCGGCACAGCAAGCGTAAATGGTAGGTTCGGTAACAGAGGCAGCAGCTCAGCAAGGCACTATAGACTGGCTCGGTAACGGAGGCAACAGCTCAGCTAGAGAGAAGTGATTAGTCAGAGCGAACTATCAGCACTGTCCAGAATGTCGCTGGTAGGCGACGAGATGCCAACAGCACAGGAACAATCAGGAAACAGGAACAACAGCCGGAACCGGGTCGAATCACGGAGCAGGAACGTCAGCCACAGCCAGGTCAATCACGGAGCAGGAACGTCAACCAGAGCCGGGTCGGATCACGGAGCAGAAACGTCAGCCAGAGCCGGGTCAATCACGGAGCAGGAACGTCAGCCAGAGCCGGGTCAATCACGGAGCAGGAACGTCAGCCAGAGCCGGGTCAATCAAGGAGCAGGAACGTAGAAGGGTCAGACGAGTCGGTACACAGAAGGCAGGAACACAGCAACAAATGCGCAGGATCGGAAACACCACAAAAGGGCAGCTGACAAGTACCAAAGGCCCAGTATATAAAGGCACATCCTGAGCGGGTCAATCAGCCTCTACCAATGCACAGGTATCATCACAGAGATTGACAGTAAACACGGGGACCGTGATAGTACCCCTCTCAAAGACCCCCTCCCCTGGCTGAGGGTCTAGGTTTCTGAGGGTATTTAGAGTGAAAATTGCGTAATAAGTGTGGAGCATGGAGATCCCTCTGGTTAACCCAAGAACGCTCCTCAGGCCCATAACCTTTCCAGTGGACCAAATACTGCAATTTGCCTCTAAATCTCCTGGAATCAATGATACTCTGTACTTCGTATTCCTCTTGGCCTTGAACATCCACCGGCCCAGGAACCACCGGAGTGGTAGTATAGCGATTGCATACCAAGGGCTTCAATAGTGACACATGGAACACATTGCGAATGCGCATAGAAGCCAGGAGTTCCAGTGCGTATGCCACGGGGTTAATCTTGCGGATAATCTTGAACGGAGCCAATTTGTTAGATGGCACTTGCAGATTGAGATTCCTGGAAGAAAGCCATACCTTGTCCCCAACCTGGAAGGAAACCGCTGGCAGCCGTCTGTGATTGGCGTGCCTCTGATGTCTCTGGAAGGACTGGCTGAGGGACCTCTGCACCTGTGCCCAAGTGGAGCGGAGCTGCTCGATGTGCTCATCCAGAGCCAGAATCTGTTGTGACTGAAATGAGTCTGGGAGCAGACACGGCTGGAACCCATAATTAAGAAGAAATGGAGAGCTCCCAGACGATGAGTTAACTGCACAGTTCCTGGCGAACTCTGCCCACGGCAACAGGTCGGCCCAATTATCATGATGATCAGTCACAAAACAGCGCAGGAACTGTTCCAGTCCCTGATTGGCACGTTCAGCGGCCCCGTTGGTCTGGGGATGGTAGGAGGAGAAGGACAGTTGTATGCCCATTTGGCTACAGAAGGCCCTCCAGAATCTCAACACGAATTGGCTCCCTCGGTCCGACACTATCACCCTGGGAACCCCGTGCAAGTGAAATACTTCTCTGGCAAAAACTACTGCCAGTTCCTGGGCCGAAGGAAGACCAGAGAGAGCCATCTTCGAGTACCTATCTACCACCATCAAGATAAACGTATAGCCCTTAGACACCGGCAACTCTCCCAAAAAATCGATAGATCTATGAGATCATGGGTGTTCACCATTAGGCACTGGTTGGAGCAGACCCACTGGGAGATGTCTGGGAGTCTTAGCGCGGGCACAGGTGGCACAGGCAGCAGTAAATGCTGAGCAATCAGCTTTCAGAGAGGGCCACCAAAACATTTGTGATAGGGACCATGCCAACTGATCCCTCCCAATATACCCTGCTGCCTTAGATGAGTGATAGGTCTCGAGTAAACGGGTACCGAAAGGCTCATCCACAAAGCACTTGCCCACTGGGGTCTCAGGAGGTGCCCGAGCTTGAGATGCCAAAATTTGCTCCCCTAGTGGCGAAGTGATACTGGTGCGAATAGTAGCCAGGATCCTATCAGGCTGAATAATAGGTACCGGGGCCTCATCCCTCTCAAAGTCAGTGCAAAACTGTCTGGATAGAGCGTCAGCCCTAATGTTCTTCGAACCAGGCAAGTAGGACACAATGAAATTGAACCTTGACAGGAATAGGACCCACCTAGCCTGGCAAGAGGACAGCCTTTTAGCCTCTGAAAGATAAATCAAATTTTTATGGTCCGTAAGAATTAGTACCGGGGTTCTAGTGCCTTCCAATAGATGTCGCCATTCTTTTAATGCCAAGATGATAGCCAACCATTCCCTATCACCAATTTCATAATGGCTTTGGGCACTGGATAGTTTCTTGGAAAAGAACCCACAAGGTCTCAGATTGCCACCCTCCTTGGGACGTTGAGACAGAACTGCCCCTACCCCAACCTCAGAGGCATCGACCTCTAACTTGAACGGCAGGGTGGGATTGGGGTGGGACAGTATAGGAGCGGAGGCGAAAGCAGATTTAAGGGTTTCTAAGGCTTTTTCCGCTGCTCAGACCATTGAGAGGGATTAGTGCCCTTGTGCGTGAGGTCAGAGAGAGGTTTTACAATGGTGGAAAAATTCTGAATTAATTTTCTATAATAATTGGCAAAGCCCAAGAACCGTTGGATAGCTTTTAACCCTCTTGGTCGTGGCCATTGTAGGACTGCAGCCAATTTTTCTTGATCCATGGCAATGCCATCCTTAGAAATTACAAAAAAAGAAGGGTACTTTGGAACAGTGAAATTCACATTTTTCTAATTTGCAGAACAATTTGTTCTTGCATAACCGGAGCAGGACTTCTGACACGTCCTGGATGTGCTGGGTTAGGTTAGTAGAGTGAATCGACATATCGTCAAGGTATACGACTACACAGGATTGTAGCATATCCCGGAGGATATCATTGATGAACTCCTGAAATACGGCTGGTGCATTACATAATCCAAAAGGCATCACTAAATACTCATAGTGACCAGACCTAGTATTGAATGCCGTTTTCCACTCATCTCCGGCCCTGACCCTTATTAGGTTTTAGGCAGCACGTAAGTCGAGTTTCGTAAACAACGAAGAGCCTTTCAACCTGTCAAATAACTCCGTAATGAGTGGTATGGGGTATGCATTCTTAGACATGAGTTTATTAAGTCCACGGTAATCAATATATGGTCGTAATTCGCCATTTTTCTTTTTTACAAAAAAGAACCCTGCACCAGCCGGAGAGGATGATTTGTGAATGATTCCCCATTTGAGGGCATCCTCTATATATTCCTCCATGGCCTTATTCTCGTCACAGGACAATGGGTACGTCCTGCCCCTCAGTGGCACCACCCCCGGGGGCAAATCAATAGTGCAGTCATAAGGCCTATGCTGCTGCAATGCGCTAGCCTCTCCCTTACTGAATACGTCACTGAACTCACTGTATTCAGGTGGCACGGAGGGAGAGGTACACATGATCCTGACTGGATGAGACAAACAGTGACTAGAGCAATAATCAGACCAAGACTTCACCTCACATCTTTGCCAATCAAACTGGGGATTGTGCAGCAATAACCAAGGGAACCCCAGAATGACCACGTGATGGGGTGACTGTATGATCTGGAAACAGACCTCCTCTCTGTGGAGAGCCCCAATAGACATAGTAATGGGAGTAGTTTCCATAGTGATGAAAGCTGGTTCTAGAGGTCTGCCATCAATGGCCTCAATGGCTAGCGGAGTATCTCTTTTAGACAACGGAATATTATGTCGTTCAGCAAAAGCCCGGTCCATGAAATAGCCTGCTGCGCCCGAATCCACCAGAGCTAGTACCTCCACCGCTTGGTCACCTAGGAGGAAACTCACCGGAATGGTGGGTTTTATGTTACAGGAATCTGGGGACGATTGTACACCACCTGGGGCCTGTCCCCCAAGGTACCCTAGGTGCGTGCGTTTCCCGGCCGTACTGGACATGTACGTAGTATGTGCCCATTCTTGCCACAATATAAGCATAAACCCTGCCTTTTATGGTGTGCCCGCTCCTCCTTAGAAAGCCTGGTGAACTCGAGTTGCATAGGCTCACCCGGTTCGGATACCCGGTCAGGAGGATTGGGAGGCGAGGGTGGGTTTAAAGGGCTGTCTTGCCCATAAGTTCTGGCTCTTGCCCTTCTTGCCAGGCGCCTCTCGCGAATGCGAGTATCAATGAGCATAACATAGTCTATGAACTCGTCTAAGTCAGTAGGCACTTCTCTGGCCGCAATCTCATCTTTAATTGAGTCTGATAACCCTTGGGCAAAGGCTGCCACTAGTGCCTCATTGTTCCAGCCTACCTCTGCTGCCAGTATCCGAAATTCTATAGCGTAATCGCCTACAGTACGATTGCCCATTCGTATTTCCATCAATCTTTTGGCAGCAGAGGTGGCTCTCCCAGGTACCTCGAATACTCTCCGAAATTTTTTGACAAACTCATTGAAGCACAGAGTACAAGGTTTGGCCTTCTCCCATAAGGGGTTAGCCCACGCCAGGGCTTTCCCGGTTAACAGAGATATCATGAACCCCACCTTGCTACGGTTGTTCGGAAAGGCATGAGGTGTTAGTTCAAGGAATATCTCTAACTGGTTAATAAACCCCCTGCACAGATCGGGTTCGCCATTATATCTTAACGGTAATGGCGCCGCCGCCGTTAGACTTCTGGAGGAAGCAACCATTTGCCCAGCCTGGTTATCCGGTGTCAGAACTGGAGGGACCACCGGATTTTGGTTAGGTTTATCAAGGTGTACCGTATGTTGTAGTAAGGTCTGCATGGCCAGTGCCAACTGGTCCAGGCGTTGCTCGTGCACATCCATCCTCCAGTGGAGATTCTGTGTATTGCCGTCACCTTTACCGTCTGAGGTCATGGCCCTTTCGTACTGTTACAGTTTTCAGACACTCAGACAATTGTTAAAAGCAAAAACACAGTTTTATTGAAAATAAAATTAAAGAACAGCGCCCCTGGGGGCCAAGACCGGTAATCCAGATAATGACAGTAATACTGGCACAATATAAGGGAGCTACCAGAATGGGCAGAGAGAATGTAGCACCAAGGGTTAATGCTTAGAGCAACAGATCAGTCTCTGTGATGATAATTGGCCAACGCCCGGTTGGTAATATCAGTCTCTGGAAAGTGCAAGGAAAAGTGCAGAAAGCGTCTGAACTGGATCACTCTCAAATAGCTGTATAATAGGATGCCCAAGAGTTACAGCAAGATGATCAGAGCTGAGCCAATACCCTGTATGGTGAAGTATCAGAGCAAAGCCACTGCTGGAGCAAAACCCAGAACCTGGAGCGCCCTGTGTTCTCACAATAAACGAACTCTGCGTGTACCAACGGGACCAGAGCTACAAGCACCCCTACGGTGCCAGAACGGGGAAACACTGCCCAAGCTGTTTGAAAGCCAATGCACTGGTAGTGCGATAGATACGTAACACAATGAGCACTTGGAGGCCAGAGCCAAGACACCCTTCCGGTGCCGTCACGGAGCAACACAATGCAAGAGCAATGGAACGCCCATAAGCACCCGGAGGTGCAACCAAGGACTGAACGCACACCCACTGGAAACTGCTGTGCTAGTGTAACGGATAGGCTCGGACAAAAGGCACAGGCTCAATAAGTATAATTTGGCTCGGTAGGACGCAACCAGCTTGGCAAGTGTACAGGCTCTATATCAGAGGCAACCGGCACAGCAAGGGTAAATGGCAGGTTCGGTAACAGAGGCAGCAGCTCAGCAAGGCACTATAGACTGGCTCGGTAACGGAGGCAACAGCTCAGCTAGAGAGAAGTGATTAGTCAGAGCGAACTATCAGCACTGTCCAGAATGTCGCCGGTAGGCGACGAGATGCCAACAGGAGCACAGGAACAATCAGGAAACAGGAACAACAGCCAGAACCGGGTCGAATCACGGAGCAGGAACGTCAGCCAGAGCCGGGTCAATCATGGAGCAGGAACGTCAGCCAGAGCCGGGTCAAATACCGGAGCAGGAACGTCAGCCAGAGCCGGGTCAATCACGGAGCAGGAACGTAGAAGGTCAGACGAGCCGAGTCAGTACACAGAAGGCAGGAACACAGCAACAAATGCGCAGGATCGGGAACACCACGAAAGGGCAGCTGACAAGTAACAAAGGCCCAGTATATAAAGGCGCATCCTGGGCGGGCCAATCAGCCTCTACCAATGCACAGGTATCATCACAGAGATTGACAGTAAACATGGGGACTGTGATACCCAGTGTCATAGAGAATGCTGGTATGTAGGGACTCTATATCTAAGGATTCTGAAATATCACTGGGAGACAGTGTTAACACTTGAAGTTTTGTTATAGCATCCTGTGAGTCTCTTATGTAAGATGGAAGTGAAGTCTCAGATTTTTGAAGGATGATGTGTACATACAGTAATGTGCAAAACCTTTAGGCAGGTATGAAAAAAATGCTGTAAAGTAAGAATTCTTTCAAAATCAACATGTTAATAGCTTATTTTTATCAATTAGCAAAATTAATAATGAGTGAACAGAAGAAAAATAAAAATCAAATCAATATTTGGTGTGACCACCATTTGCCTTCAAAACAGCATCAATTCTTCTAGGTACACTTGCACAAAGTCAGGGATTTTGAAGGCATATAGTCAGGTGTATGATTAAACAATTATACTAAACAGGTGCTAATGATCATCATTTTAATATGTAGGATGAAACACGTTCATTAACTGAAACAGAAACAGCTGTGCAGGAGGATTAGAACTAGGTGAGGAACAGTCAAACTCCGCTAACAAGGTGAGGTTGTTAAAGACAGTTTAATGTCAAAAGTCATACAGCATGGCAAAACTGAGCACAGTAACACGACACAAGGTAGTTATATTGCATCAGCAAGGTCTCTTCCAGTCAGAAATTTCAAGGTAGACAGGGGTTTCCAGATGTGTTGTCTAAGAACTGTCATGATTTGACTAATCTGGTCTAACACTTGCCTATTGATTACTGCTGCGTTTACTTCCCTGAGCCATGCTGAGTCAGCTGATGCTTAACGAACTGCCTTGTCCTCTCAGTCTCCATGGTTACTCACCTGACTGTTATCAGCCAACCCCTACCAGGGTATTTAAAGCAGCTAGGCTCACTTCCTCCTTGCCCTTGTGTTTGTTGCTGGCTACTGTGCATTCTCCTGTGTTTCTGTTTATCTGTGTATGACCTGGCTTCCTCTGATGACCCTTCTGGCTCCTGACTCCTGGCTTGTTCCTGACATCACTGACATCTGTGTTACTGACTCTGGCTTGGCTGAGTACCCTCCTTGGTTCCTGACCCTGGCTTGTCTTTTGGTTTACGCTCCTGGATCACCATTCTGTTTTGTTTTTTGTTGCTTTAATAAAGGTGTTTTGCATTTTATTTTTTTTTGTGTCTGTCTGGTTCCTGGTCCCTAACAAGAACAAAGAAATGTGCAACGTTGAGGACAGTAAATGCAGTGGTCGGCTAAGGAAACTTAGTGTAGCAGATGAAAGACACATCATGCTTTTTTTCCCTTCACAATCAAAAGATGCCCAGTAGGGCCATCCGCTCAGTACTGGCAGAAAACAGTGGGATCCCGGTACACCCATCTACCGTCCGGAGAAGTCTGGTCAGAAGTGGTCTTCACGGAAGACCTGTGGCCAAAAAGCCATATCTCTGACATGGAAACAAGCGACTCAACTATGCATGAAAACACTGGGGTGCAGAAAAATGTCAGCAGGTAATCTGGACTGATGAGTCAAAATTTGAAATATTTGGCTGTAGCAGAAGACAGTTTTTTCACGAAGGGCTGGAGAGTGGTACAAGAATGAGTGTCTTCAGGCAACAGTAAAGTATGGTGGAGGTTCCTTGCAAGTTTGGGGCTGGGAGTTGGGGATTTGGACGTAATTAATGGTCTCCTCAATGCTGAGAAGTACAGGCAAATACTTATCCAATGCAATACCATCAGGGAGGCATCTGATTGGCCCCACATGTATTCTGCAGCATGACAACTACTCCAAACATAAAGCTAAAGTCATTAAGAACTTACTTCGGCGTTCAGAAGAACAAGGTGTCCTGCAAGTGATGGAATGGCCCCCACAGAGGCCTGATCTCAACAGAATCGAGTTTGTCTGGGATTACATGAAGAGAGAGAAGCAATTGAGGCTGCCTAAATCAACAGAAGAGCTGTGGTTAGTTATCCAAGATGTTTGGAACAACCTACTTGCTGAATTTTTAACAAACTGTGTGCAAGTGTACCTAGAAGAATGTATGCTGTTTTGAAGCCAAAGGGTGGTCAGACCAAATATTGATTTGATTTTGATTTTTCTCCTGTTCAATAACTATGCATTTTGTTATTTGAAAAAATAAATTATTAAAATGTGTATTTTTGAAAGCATTCTTACTTTACAGCATATTTTTCCCACCTACCTAAAACATTTGCACAGTACTGTATATACTGGCATGTTCTGACATGCAATCATTACCAGAAACAATCTGTCTGCTTGGGGTTTTTTTTTAGCTTGGGGGGGGGGTTCTTTTGAATTTTGGGAATGTAATAAAAAATAGCAATTGTGGGATTTTTTGGAAGGAGATAGATTCTTTTTTTTAGATATCACTCCTATTTCTAATCCACATTGCAATGATACTGCTAACTCTTGTTTGAAATATTCATTGGGATCACAATTCAGACGGGTATAGCAATTTGTATCACTCATAAGCCTCTTGCATTCTTGGATATAATAGTCTGCTGCCCTGGTCTGCTGGTTTTATAGTTATAGATGTTTCTTTACTGAGATCTCTTAAAATGTTTTGTTCTTTTGCCATAAGATATGACTCCTGATATACTGAAGTAAAGAGAAAACTAGCTAGTTGTTTTAGATCATTAGTAACAGCCTCTAGAAATATTTGTACATGTGGAGATGTGGTACTGGAGGAAGTAAACTGGTTACTGAGTTGTAACTCAGTGAAAAGGCCTTTGAATTGTTCAAAAGGAATTTCATTCTCATTAAAAGGATAATAATACTTAAAATGTAAAAAAAAATATGTTGTAGGGTTTATCCCCCTGACTAAAACAAGGGTATTCCCACTGCTGAAAGGTGTTTTATTCAAAAGTTATTACCTCTCAAAGTTGAATTTTTTAGGTGCAATATCACAGTGGCCTGAAATTGTACAGTGGTGCTGTTGCTACACCATCCTATGGACAGCTCTGGTCCTGGGACCATAAATCTCCATAGGATGGTGTAGCAACAGCGCCACTGTACAATTTCAAGTTCTTCCTGAAGTGTCATTTTAGATAGATTATATACTTGCAGATGATCTTTGTTTAAAGTTTCTAAATTGGAATCTTGTTTATTTTGTATCTCTTCCGGATGCCCGTGTACTATTGCCATTTCTTTTTGTCATTCATTCTGTCTGTCGCTCAAATGAGGTGGCCCTTGCCTGGTATCTCTGAAATTCCTGTTGCCTCCCTCTAAAAAAATGATGACGTGCTTGATTGGTTCTCTTATTTCAATTATATTTAAGTCTATGATTAAATCTTGTGAGACCTTGTTCATTAGTTTCGTCAGCAGATGACAGATTGTGTATCACTTGATGTTTGTAAACTGTCAGATTGTACCTGAAAATTCTGAAAATATACCGTATTATTTTTGAAATCCTTGGTATCTCTCTGGAATTTTTTGAACTTGCGATTTTTTTAAATCATTAGCTAATTTATCAATTTTTGTTTTTAAACCAGTTTCCAATTTTGCAAATTCAGTATTATCCTTCTGTTTCTGAATATTCTTTAATTGATTTTCTACTTCTGTATTGATCAGTTGATTTTGTCAGTATTTATTATGAAATGGATCAATTCAAGGGAGCTTTTTGTTAAGATTTTGTTCCACTCTTTTATGAATTCTGAATCTACTAGATGTTTTGCTGGACTTAATGAACTTCTTAGCCCTCTTGAAGTTATTTTGTGCGATAAGTCATTTTCTAGTCCAGTGATATTCCACCACTTACGGGTCTGTTTCTGAAGACTTTTTGTTAGATATTTAAATAAAGCAGAGAGTTCATTATCTATTGATACTTGACCTACAGTACTTTTGCCAAACAACTGTTTGGCTTCAATTTGCCATTTGGAAAAATCTAGGGGGCCTGATAAAAATCCGGTCATAATACTAATATCTCAGAACAGAACAGGAAATTGAATCCCATGTATAATGAAAATACAATAATACAATAATGATTGAGATATAGTGTAGCATATTAAACAAGTACATCACGTTAAATTTTTGCCTCATAACCCAGAGAAATAAGCATTATACAAGCTTTTCTGCTGCCAGATAAGTTAGTCTTTATCTGAACTTCATAATTTGCCTACTAATACACAGTATAACCCTGTATGTTCCTTCTTAAAATAAATGTGACCTTATCTTAAATGTATCAATTGTATCTACCATTACCACATCCTTGAGCAAGGAATGCCACAATTTAACAGACCTTACTGTAAAAACCCCTTCCTCTGCTGAAGCGGAAACCTCCTTTCCTCTAATCTCAAGGGGTAGCCCCTAGTTATCTGATCAGGCCCTGGAATGAAAAGCTCACCAGACAGATCCTTGTATTGACCCCTCATATACTTGTACAGCGTGATAAGATATCCTCTTAGTCGTCTTTTCTCTAGAGTAATTAAAACAAGTTTGTGTAGACGTTCCTCATAAGTTGTCTTCCATTCCCTTAATTAATTTTGTTGCTCTTCACTGTACTTTCTACAGTTCTAGAATATATCCTTTTACAGAACTCGCAGCAAAAACTGCACAGCATATTCAAAGTGAAGTCTTACCAACGATTTGTACAGTGTTATCCACTCATGCTTCAATACCCTTTTTTATGCAAGACAGGACTTTGTTTGCTTTTGCTACTGCCATTTGACACTAGTCACTGCTTCCAAGTTTATAGTTTACAAGGATTCCCAGTTCTTTCTCTAGCAATGAGTGCCCTAAAATGATTCTATTAAGTTCATAAGTAGCATTGTGGGGGTTTTTTCTTCCCAAATGTATGACTTTACACTTTCCACACATTAAACTTCATTTTCCATTTGTTTGCCTAATCTGCCATTTTATGTAAATTTCTCTCTAGAGAACAAACATCCCATTCTGAATTTATTACCCTGCATAGTTTAGTGCATCTTCAAATATTGATATTTTACTTTCCATATCTCTTTCCAGGTAATTTAGCCTAGATTGTAAGCTCCTTGGGGCAGGGTCCCTTTCCTAGTGTATGATTCCCTTGCTGCACTTTCCCTCACAAATAATGTAATGATTGTACTTAACCTTAATGCTCTTAACCCCATTTCTGTCATTTTTTGTATTGTATTATTTCAACTTCTGTTAAGCGCTGTGTACATGTATGGCGCTATATAAATAAAGATACATACATACATTTATAAACATGTTAAAAAGTACTGAACCCTGAGGTACTCCACACACTATGTTCCCTATCCTGGAACCAGGTTTCTATCCAATTGCAAAGGCTATCCCCTAACCCCAATGTCCTGTGTGGCACTGTATCAAATGCCTCTGCAAAACATATATATATATATATATATATATATATATATATATATATATATATATATACTACATCTACTGCTTTACCATTATCTAGGTTGCTACTTACTTCTTCATTGAAGCTCAAAAACATAGCTACATTACATTCTATGAGTGATTATTACACAGATGTAAGATCATTACTCCTTAGATACATGACTTATATGAAACTTTCCTAATTCTTGCATTGCTCCAAGAATACCATAAAAACTAGATTATTTCGTGCATCTTTACATCTCTGTTATCCTCAGGCTATCCCTATCAACATCTAAATGAGGAATACGGTTTTAATTTTACATTTCTACCCATTAAATTAAAAATTCCAAATACAAGCATATACCGCCCAGGAACAGCAGAAAAACCAAAACAACATTCATGGTAAGACATGAATATAACAAATGAAACACTTAGATCTCCATCTCCATTTTTAACATACTATTGCTTAAATGATCAATAACAGATCCTAATAATAACAACCTCCACTTACTTTAATGTGGGCAAAAAATCCAAATAACTATCATCAAATTTGTCATTGTTTCTTCACCAGTTAACATCTTCACCCATTTAACATTTTCTTATCTTAAGTTTTGAAAACATATCCAGGGCTTAACTACAGTGCAGTTGTAACAGGGCCAAGCATCCAACAAGGTCCATGGCCTAAGATGGCAATAAATAATAGTCCATCCTGGGAAAAAACTAGGTTAGGTGACCCATAAAAATTTCTGCACCTGGGCCCTTCAATAACTAATTATTTTACTGGAAACATCTTCAATGTATATGCCTTCATCACTATTTTTGCTACTACAAATCAATTACCTTATCTTTAATGCCACAAAGAATGTTAATAACAGTCTTCTTTTGAAGAGATAATCATCATAGTTACCATAAATGCCCCTCAGTTACCTCTCATAGTTTCTTCAGCGATCCTCTGATATTGAATCTCTATTGTTTTGTGTTATCATTTCAGCTTTCAAATCAACTAAGATTCTTGTGTCTTATGTCTTATTTCTGGCACATGAAGTACAATATTTAACAAAGTCCTTAACATCTTGTTAATAGACGGCCACAAGAATTGGTGCTCAAGCAACGCTAATGATTTTTTGACTGAGGAATGACCAGAGATGGGAGAAGAGTGCTCTCACTAAAGGATCTTGCGATGAAACCGTTGTGGAACAAGGGGGAATTAGCTGGTAAAGAAATGTCATGTGGGAGGTTATTCTGAATTCCATGAAAACTGAAAAGAACAGTAGATGAACAAAATGGTTGTCTCTGGATTAGAAACCGGAATTGAATGAAATTGCTGAGAAATAGTGTCTGCCTGGTGTGATAAATACTCACAGCCTTAGGGTTTCTTAGCAGAGTCTTCTACGGCTATAAATAACAGAATCTGGACGTCACTTTAACAATGTTTATTGTGTAGTCCAAAACTGTGCATTTTCTTACAGCAACTCAAAATAAATAAACAACAGAAAA
Organism: Rhinophrynus dorsalis; assembly: GCA_037306005.1. Classification (NCBI taxonomy): domain Eukaryota; kingdom Metazoa; phylum Chordata; class Amphibia; order Anura; family Rhinophrynidae; genus Rhinophrynus; species Rhinophrynus dorsalis. The sequence continues at coordinate 241,073,725 of CM074721.1, forward strand.
ATAAATCCCAGAGCACCAACTATCGCTGGGTGGCTAACCCCACTTACCAGCCACAACAAAATCTCAAGATAGCATGAAATGCACAACTTTCGATTCTAGTTTCATTACCTATAAAGTTAGCTCTTTTCCTTTCTTGCAATCCACAGAGAAATCAAACAAAGGGGAGAGAGACCTGAGCCTTTCTTGCTCTGACCTTTAAAACATTTTTTTCCCAATTAATTTTAGGTGTGGCTCCTAACTATCCCTCACCAGCAGTGCTACCTGCTGGGAAATGTAGTTTTCTTTCTGAAACCTAAAGTGGGTATAAGCTGTGTAGGATTCTGGGTCCTAAATATATTCCTTCTACTATTATTCCTCTGACATTGTCACATATCCTCCCCCCCCCAGCTCAGACTGGAAAGGGCGAGCGACCTTGGCCATCAGGCGGTAAGCTCTGGAAAGACCATCTGCATTTCCCAGTTTGGATCCTGCCCTATGTTCTATGGAAAAATTGAATGGTTGTAGGCTAAGAAACCAGTGGGTCACCCTTGCATTCTTTTCCCTATTCTGGCTCATCCACATGAGAGGAGCATGGTCAGTGATCAGCTTAAAGGACATTCCCAATAAATAGTATTTAAGGGTCTCTAATGTCCATTTGATAGCCAGACATTCTTTTTCCACAATTGAATAGTTCTTCTCATGGGAATTAAACTTTTGGCTTAAGTACAGAGCAGGATGTTCATCACCTTGAACTTCTTGAGACAGTACCACCCCCACACCAATATCAGATGCATCTGTTTGTACCACAAACTCCTTTGAGAAATCTGGTATAGTTAATACCGGAGTAGCACATAGGGCAGCTTTCAATGATACAAAAGCCTGCTCTGCCTCAGGTGTCCATTTCACCATAACAGGACCTCTAGCTTTAGTTAGGTCCGTCAAAGGGCTTGCAATTGTAGAAAAATTAAGGATGAACCTAGCTCTAACTTGTTTCTTGGAAACAGGGTGTGGCCAGTTCTGTATTGCCTCCACCTTAGATGTCTGAGGTTTAACTAAGCCCTTCCCAACAGTGTACCCCAAGTATTTGACTTCCACTAAGCCTATAGAACATTTGGCAGGGTTAGTAGTAAGACTTACTATATGTAGGGAATTTAGGGCTCGATTCAAAAGTTGGCATTAAAACCAGCGTGAAGTAAAAAACTGCCTTTGCGAGTTAAACAAGACTAGGTAATGTGAGATTCAAATCTTCCTTACCCAGAAAGGCTAACGAGCGAAGACCAACAAAATACACGTTAACCTTAAACCTGCTTCGCATGGAAAATCTTCCCTAAAAACACACGATAAAAATGTTACCTAGCACCACAGCCAATCACAGCCCTCCACAGCAGAAAGTTCAGTCAGAAAATCCAAAACCAACGTCGACAGTTCTGAACAGCATTCTCTGTGCTTCCCTACCCAGCCAGTAGGGGAACACAGAAAAGGCTTTCAGCATCATGGACAGCTTTGAATGCCATAGGGATGTGCACTGCTCACCCCTGTGGCATTCAAAGGGTTACAATAATGAAAATTAGTACACCAAGCACTACACAATGCCCCCCTTTGACCCCCCCCATTAGTATGTCACATATATTGCATATATGTGACATACTAACCCCATCCACATCCACCTCATGGACTTCCATGTAGTGGACAAATCTGTCTTTTATTCCACAATTAACCCTTTGCGTACCAGAGAGGTAGGAAAGCATTGCTTAGCATGTTTCCTACCCCTCTGGTACCCAAAGGGTTAATAGGCAAGATATGCCTGTATGTGTGTGTGGGTGTGTTTTATACATTTTATTATTAAAATACTATTATTAAACGTATATTGACTTAGATTCATTCATTTGTAATGCCCTACCTCCTGTGTCCCATTGCTATTATCATTTTTGCTCCACTCTCCTTCACATGGAGATTGGAGCAAAAACACTAATAACAATAGGACACAGTAAGTAGGACATTATTAATGAATTAATTAATTACTCATTTGTAATGCCCTACCTCATGTGTCCCATAGCTATCATTATTTTTGCTCCACTCTCCTTCAAATGGAGATTGGAGCAAAAACACTAATAACAATGGGACACAGCAAGTAGGACATTATTAATGAATGAATTACTCATTTGTAATGCCCTACCTCCTGTGTCCCATTGCTGTCATTATTTTTGCTCCACTCTCCTTCAAATGGAGAGTGCAGCAAAAACACTAATAACAATGGGACACAGTAAGTAGGACATTATTAACCCTTTGAGCGCCAGAGTGGTACGCAACGCATTACAAAGCAGTGCGCTGCATTCCACTCTGGCACTCAAAGGGTTAATAAATGAATGACAAACTATTGCTGAAGCAATTGTGTGCTGACAGCAGCGCTCCCTTCAGCAAATGTCTTTAATGATATTTTGTTGTAGGCATTAGAGTGGCTGCGTTCATTACAGTGTACAGAGGCATTGGAGGAAGCGGTGGAGGGGAGAGAGACATCGGAAGAAGCGGGTGGCAAGCTTGTATTTGCTGCCCCTTCCTCCGATACCTCTCCTCACGCGTTGGCATTGTGCCCGGCTGCCTGGCGTTGTGCGTTGTACAATTCGTCCCTTCTCACAATGCTTGTCAAGAAAGGCCTGAATCTTTCTGCCCTCTACTGTTACCCAACATAAAAGTGGGACCTTAGAAGGAACTGTTGACATTAGACTTGTGCACAACAAAAATTTTCAGTAAAATTTGATTTCTCTGTCATCCAATATAGGTTACTGGTAACTTTTGGGAAGGCGACCACCCCTTTAAGTACGCAGGAACAATTCTGGGAAGAATTTGCTGGATGGAGCCTTCCTCCTCTCCTTAGCTGCTTCTCAGCTAATTCCCTCCAGTAAGATTTGTTCCTTGATAAAGCAAGGAATGAGAACAGTTCTGCTATAGTTTTAGCTTTTTTTTTATAATTTTTCTGTTAGATATGGAATACCACCATTAGGCAGATTACCATTAGTGACAATTCCCAAGTGGATAGCTCAGTTTCCAGGTGCTGTTGTGGACCTGTCAGCCCTGAGAGAGCTTGTGTAGCATGTTTTTTCCCTAGGAGTTGCCCACTGAGGCTTCTTCTTTAGCAATGGTAACCTGAAGACAGAAGACCTGTTAAAAAGGTGTGCAACCCTTTGAGTGCTGAGGTCCACATGTCCCATGCTTTCCCTCCGCACACTGGTCTCTCATTCACACAAAGTTATAGTAGTTGAAGTTCCCTATAACAGGTTAATTATAGGTGCAGATTAAGTCCCGTCATAGACTGTGTGAATAATGTCATCTGATTACAGTGGGTGATCAGAATCACCAGAGCCCTCTCCCTCTTGAGCTTCCTCAGTACCCTGGGAATCAGGAGAAATGATGGAAATACATAAACCAGATGGAAGTTCAATGGAATAGACATTGTGTCCATCACAAAGGCTAAACCAGCCATCGGTCTATGAGTTTGGATGACGGGATCACAGGCGTGTAATGCATACCCTTAACTGACCACATTCTACAAGCCCATTGATTTGCTGGCAGAAAGAGGATCCTCAGAGGCATGCAAGAGGACCTGTGTAACATCTTATACTAGGAGGACTTACAACTCACATTGACTTAATTTTATGTCAATCAGATTTTTGTTTACCATTCTGTGCTATTCTCCTCCTCATCTTGTTTTAATTTTAATGTTTAGCATCTAATGTTTCTTGTCTATTTTTTACACTAGAGGCTGTGTGTCACAATGCACTACACAACATCTCGATCCAGGAAAAAGCAAAACAAAAATAAAGCTGCTTTAGCTTCTCTTCTTGTGGAGCAGATGATGGTGTTCCAAAACCCCTTCTTTGGGCAATTTTAAATTAATATAGGGCTTCTGGACAATATATTATTTTATTCAACATTCCTCTTCTGGTAAGAAGGGTAGAGGAAGGGATCCTTAGACAACTTCCTTGAGCAATTTATTGATTAATATGGGGTCTCCAGATCCCATATTCATTTATTGCCCTTACTCCATTCTTTCTCTCTCTCTCTCTCTCTCTGGTATTACTCAGGTACACTGATTTCCACCTCTTTGCAATGCTATGTGATCAAGTCAGATGGTGTCACAGCTTACCTTTGTTTCAGCGGCCGTTCTAGCTGCACGGATGATGCAGGAAGATGGCAGCGGTTGGACGCATCAGAGCAAGATGCGTCATTTGCAGGCACGAGACTTCAGAGCGTAGCAGGCCTCTGTTTTATGCCATGCTTCCTGTAGTCTCCTCCTACCTACTTCCTGAGGAGGGGTTTAAAGGGCAGTTTGAGTCCTGACTCAGTTGCCCTTTCCTTGTTGTACTAAGTAGTTCTGTGTCCTTGGGCTTTGTGTATGACCTGGCTTGTCTGACCATCCAATCTGGTGCTGACATGTGGCTCTGTCTGACTGTTCTACTGCCTTATCCTTATAGTGGACACCCAATCTGGTGCAGACCTGTGGCTCTGGCTGACTACCTGAACTGTGTTTGACCTGGCTTGTCTGACTACCCTCTCTGGTGCTGACCTGTGGCTCTGTCTGACGATTCTCTTGTTATTCCCCTGTACCTAGCAGACATCCAACCTGGTGCAGACCTGGGGCTCTAGTAGACAAGCTATTAACAGACTGCAGGCGTGAGTCAAGCTTCCTCTTTCTCCATTCTGACTACAGGCGTTGGATCAGATCCAGTGTTCCTGTTCCTGCTCCTGTTCCATTCCAGTTCCTGCGCCTGGTTCCAGCAAAGACTACCAGTGGCTGAGACCTAGTCTCCAACAGTGTGGTCCATCTTGGCAGCCTACTGTTTCTGAAAGCAGTACTTGCTGGCCTGTGACCCTCTGCCTGTTCCTGCTTATTCTATTTATGCTATTGTGTACTACCTTACTTATTCTATATAATAATTTGCTAAGTTGTGTGTAACGCCCGACATGCGCAGTAGACACTGCTGCGCGTGCGGCAGTCATGCGCAGTACAGACTGCCTGCGCCGCAGCTGATACAGAGCTGGGCGCTTCGAAGGAGCGTCCAGCTCTGTATCAGCAGTGGCGCGGGCAGTCTCTACTGCGCGTGACTGCCCCGCGACCGGCTGCCAGAGGCACTGTGGCCCGTGTAACGGGCTGTTCAGCTAGTACTTTAATAAATTGCATTTAACTATACCGTAATGACTCCTGAACATCTCTGGGGAACCATGACACTTGGTTAGTCTGTTGCCTGATGGATTCTTAGTATGTGTACTTACCACACAAGATATTTTGTATGGCTTAATATGTATTAAAAAAACACTACTGGGATAGAAGAATCCCAGAACAAAGAATCCATTAATGAGGCACACTACCCAGGATGTAATATATTTCAAAACAGAAAAATTCTTTATTGTCACAAATACATACTCAGGAGTTGTTATAAAACATACTTAAAGTATACTTAAGTATGTTTTATAATAACTCCTGAGTATGTATTTGTGACAATAAAGAATTTTTCTATTTTGAAATATATTACATCCTGGGTAGTGTGCCTCATTAATGGATTCTTTGTTCTGGGATTCTTCTATCCCAGTAGTGTGTTTATGATTGTTTTCTTCCAGAGAGCACCTAACTATTGAGTTATTAATGCCCGGGCAGTTTATTGCAACTTGTGCTTGTCTGCTGTTTGATGATGTAATATGTATTAAAACATATACAGTACTTAAAGTGTTAGTAATGTCCAAAAAAAGTTTTTTTGCATTTAGAAGAGCTTAAAAAGCTGAGCTAAATGCAAAAAAATGTATCTCTCAAACCGCTATGGTTTGAGAGATACAGACATTTAAAGTTAGCTGTCAGCAGGAGACTTTACAGCTGTCAGCAGGAAACAGCTAATTTTAAACACCTGTATCTCTTAAAACATAGTGGTTTGAGAGATACAGCTTTTTGCATTTAACTCAGCTTTTTAAGCTCTTCTAAATGCAAAAAACTTTTTTTGGACATTACTAACACTTTAAAACAAATAACATATAAAAAGCACAATAACTTTCGAAGTAGTGGTTTCTTAATGGCTGTATAGCTTATCATTAGCTCAACGTGTTTTGTGATTCAGTGTTACTCTTTCAAGAGTCTAAATATATCATACACATGATTTACCATACAAAAGTGCTATTTATGTCCTCTCATCTATTAGAGACCAATCACCAGATCCATAACTCAATAGCTAATCCTAAAACAGATTAATGAAACCCACATAAAACAGAAAGACTTAAAACATAAAAATAAACATCAATTTAATTATTAAAGTTGTGTTAGATTAAATCAAACAAAATTGGGATTTTCTACCAATAGGAACAATCTTATTATGTGTCCCACAGGCCACTAATATGAACAGACCCTGTTGTCCACACCTCGTAAACGCAAGGACATAATATGGTGGCCTCTCAGTTGTGCTGCAAGTCATGTTTTTCACTCCAATTTGCCACAGCAGAGAGGAAATATCCATATCAGACTGACCCTGCCCACAGACAGTCCAGTTCCAAAATGTCAGACAAATCCTCTCAGCAAGAGAGAACTTCAAAACCACAGACGTACATTTCGGCCTATGTGTACCTCGTCGGTGTGATGCAACTGGCTCCCTCATGGCACATGGAGAACAAGAGCCCATGCCTGGGATATCCTTCCACTTAGGAAGAACTACAGTAGAGACTGTGATGAGCACCCATTGAAAATTAACAAGTGTTTTGTTCTAAGGCATGTGGCGTGGTCTCTCAATGGTTCTACAAGTCACGTTTCTCACTCCCATATGCCAATGCAGAGAGAAAATGTCCATATCCATATCAGACTGGTCCTGCCTACAGACAGTCAAGCTCTGAAATGCCAGACAAATACTGTCCTCACGAGAAAACCAGCAAAACCACAGATGTAAGTTTCTACCTATGTAGGCCTCATCGGTGTGGTGCAGCTGGCACCCTCTAGACACCTGGAGAGCATGGGCCCATGCCTGGGATACCCCTCCACTTAGGGAGGCCTACACCAAGAAGTGTGATGAGCACCCATCAAGAATGAGCAAGATAAAGTGTCTTGTTTAAAGCATGTTGGCCTCTAGGATAGCCCACAACCCATTGCCTACACATGTGGAATGTAAACAGACAATAGGACTGGAACATGAGCTCCTGCCAGGAGAGAACCAGATGAACCTTGGACTATGCATCAGGTACCTCCTTGATGGTTAACTGAAACCACCTATATTGCATTATCTGACTGAATCCTAACATGGTGGCCATGAAGACACAGGGACCAATACTGAAGGGCCAGATGAACTGCCTGAATCTCCAGTACATTTATCGAAAGCTGGCTCTCATGGCTGGACCAGAGGTCCTATGTCAACTGAAGGCCAAAGATGTCCCTCCAATCCAATAGACCGGCCTCCATTGTCATATTGGCACTGTCCAGTATGACCAACAGACAATGCAATGTTAGGTGGGTATCCAGAGCCACCAATGCAGATCTCTTCTGGGATGAGAATGACATCACACAGGAGAGATGACACTGCTGCCTGGACTAATTTCTCAGTATGTTCAGCCATGCTAGAACAGAATGGACACATATGTCTGATGGTGGGGATGCAAGATCTTCCCCGAAGGAGTCATAAACTAGAGACAGTAGAAATAAAGTGTAAGGAAGATGCCTTGCTAACAAATATAGCTGGAAAAAGCAACCATAAATTGCTATGAAAACCCATGGAATGGGGGCCAATGCAAAAGGAAGGGTCTTAATTAACAAATGACGATCATGAAGAACAAAGAGGAGAAATCTCTGATTTCAGACATAGACACGTGAAGGTACACATCCATTACTTCCAGAGAACCCAAAAACACTCTCCAGGTGACAGAGGTATAAACAGAGTGCTGAGATTCCAGCTTGAATCTAATAGAAATGTTTAAGGCCTGGGCCAGATAACAAGCATTGCCTCTCTTGTGAACTATGAAGCAGTTTGAATAAAACCCCAGGAAACTTTGTGGAAAGGAAACCAGAGTCAAGAAGTTCTTGTCTATCAAAGCTTGAATCACCTTCCAGGGCACAGGGGTCCTCCAAGATCAGGGGAAACGTTGACTGATGCTTAAGTTTGAAATTGGAGAAAACAGGAAAGACAATTTGGGGCTAAAAATCTGATTGTCCTTCCTACCCTCCCTCCTTCTCTTTCACCTTACGCATTGCTATACAAATGTATTAGCACCACACATTCAGAACCATTTCTGTTTTTCTTTTCTCAATATTTCTTCTCTCTCCATTACTTTAGAAATCTGAATGCACCTGCACCTTTTATAAGGTTTAATGTATAATGTATTGTGTCCTGTTTTCCTCCTGTTGACTTTGTTCTTGTAATGCTGAAACTTGTTTCAACGCTTTTCAGATTTCCATTCTGGTATGTAACTTTGTTTTCAATAAAGATTTAAAAAAAAAAAAAAAATCTGATTGTCCATGAATGGTAAAAGAACAAGGGTTTTTGAAAAGATTGATCAGCCATCTGCATCATTAACCCCAGGGCATGGTGTTCCACCACTAGAGAGTGTGGATGACTTACCAAGATAAGTAATTGCATCTAAGGTTACCTGTCATTTGGATATATCTATCTACTTCATGGGGGCACACATCATTTACATATAACAGCAATAGCATATACAAATCAAAATATATATGGTGTGCTATGAATGCCAAAAATACTGGATAATCCAAAGAGAAAATAGAAGGAAAATAGAAAATAGAAGGAAAATAGAAAGATCCTAATAAGCACAAAGCCTAATGTATCTTGTACAAATAAAGTAATCAAAGTAAATAATGGTAAATGTATGAAAATTTATTTTACACAAAAAATAATAACTAACACTGTTGCATTACGTCAAGTCTCCCTTCACCACATGTAAACTCACAATAAAAACAACCAATAGGTTCTCGCACCTTACTTGAGACTAGAAACCTATATATAATATACATCAAGAAACCTGGCTGTGTTTGAATCTAAGCACAATATAGAAAGGAAGACTACAAAGCCTATAAATCAAATAAAGTGCACCCTCTCATATTGAATACTATGCTCAGATAGTCACCAACAGATACGTGTATAATGTGTGACAAATAATATATTGTATCAATACTCAAGGTCCATTACTATAGTGATAATCCACTGGTTGCAACAAGAAATTGGAGGCAAGATACAATGCTGTGCAAAAGTTTTAGGCAGGTGTGAAAAAATGCTGTAAAGTAAGAATGCTTTCAAAAATAGACACGTTAATAGTTTGTTTTTATCAATTAACAAAATGCATAGTGAGTAAACAGAAGAGAAATCAAAATCAAATCAATATTTGTTGTGACTACCCTTTGCCTTCAAAACAGCACCAATTCTTCTAGGTACAGTTGCACACAGTTCGTTAAGGAACTCGACAGGTAGGTTGTTTCAAACATCTTGGAGAACTAACCACAGTTCTTCTGTGGATTTAGGCAGCCTCATTTGCTTATCTTTCTTCATGTAATCCAAGACAGACTTTATGATGTTGAAATCAGGGCTCTGTCAGGGGCCATACCATTACTTCCAGGACTCCTTGTTCTTCTTCACACAGAAGATAGTTCTTAATGACTTTGGCTGTATGTTTGGGTCGTTGTTATGCAGCAGAATAAATTTGGGGCCAATCAGATTACTTCCTGATGGTACTGCATGATGGATAAGTATCTGCTTGTACGTCTCAGGATTGAGGAGACCATTAATTCTAACCAAATCCCCAACTCCATTTGCAGAAATGCAACCCCAAACTTGCAAGGAACCTCCACCATGCTTCACTGTTGCCAGAAAAACACTCATTCTTGTATCACTCTCCAGTCCTTCGGAGAACAAACTGCCTTCTGCTACAGCCAAATATTAAAAGTTTTGACTGATCAGTCCAGAGCACCTGCTGCCATTTTCTTGCACCCCAGTTCCGGCACTCCAGCTTCGCCTTGATTCCACGTCAGAGGTATGGATTTTTGGACACAAGTCTTCCATGGAGACCACTTCTGACTAGACTTTTCCAGACAGTGGATGGGTGTACCAAGATCCCACTGTTTTCTGCCAATTCTGAGCTGATGGGCCTGCTGGACATCTTCTGATTGTGAAGGGAAGTAAGCATGATGTGTCTTTCATCTGCTGCACTAAGTTTCCTTGGCCAACCACTGCTTCTACGGTCTTCAGCGTTGCCTTTTTCTTTATGCTTTTTCAAAATTTCTGCCTGGCAAAGTATCACGGTGCCCGTGATCCTTGTAGCAATGTGGCGACATTACTACTTCCATGTTTCCGATGCTGGATTCTTATTGGTCCTAGGTCCTGACTCCACTCAGGGCCAGCCTTTTTATACCCTGTCATGTCGTTAGTCGGGCGCCCTTTCGTGGTGTACCTGAACCTAGTGCTAGTTACTGCTGTTTCTCTGTTGGTGTATGACCTGGCCTGCCTGACGACGCCTCTGTGTATCCTTGTGCTGCATCTGTTGCTGACCGGACTGGCTGAGAACCTGCTGCTGTTGCTGATTGGACTGGCTGAGAACCCGCATCCGTTGCTGACTAGGACTGGCTGACAACCCGCTTCTGTTGCTGACCGGACTGGCTGAGAACCCACATCCGTTGCTGACTGGACTGGCTGAGAACCTGCTTTCACTGCTGGCATGATTGGCTGAGCACCCGCTTCTGTTGCTGTATCGTACTAGCTTCTACCGCCTCTGTGGCGGTTTGCACATACGGAGTACCGGTTTCCGTGCTGTCAATAGCCAACTGAGTTACTCATTCACATTACTGATGTGTCTGGTTTATCCACTGTCACTGGCTGTGCTCACTCCTGGTTGATGGTTATAGGCATATTCACCAGGCGCATTATCACCATAGCTGAACTTCGCTATCACCCTAGAGTTCTAAGAACAGTTCACTATCTCGCCCTGCCTTACCATACCGTTGTGGTCTACGGGCTCTAGAGCCAGCTGTAGTGTGGTGGTCCATCTCCTGTACCGATCCATACTACCAAACACTCGTTGCCTTATCCGTGGTCTGTTGCTTCCATCTTACCCTAGCGTTCTAGGGTCACTGCTGCCTAATCAGTGGGTCAGTTGCCTCCTTACTACCCTAGCGTTCTAGGGTCCCTGCTGCCAGTATCAGTGGGTTAGTTGCCTCCTTACAACCCTAGCATTCTAGGGTCCTTGCTGCCAGTATCCGTGGGTCTTGTGCCTCAATACTATCCTAGCGTTCTAGGGCTCCGGTTGACCCTACCAGCAGGTAATTGCCTTAACGCTACCCTAGAGTTCTAGGGTTCCTGCAGCCTGCCTCTCTAGTCTGTGGCATTGTTTCGTTATACTGTTTCCTACCTGACCTCTGAAAGTTGTGGGAAGTACCTGTGCTGTCTCCATCTGGGCCTGTGTGGTTTAGGAAAGTATTCTATTGTTGATTGTCTCTTTATTCACAATTTTTAACCTTACAGTATTTGTCTGAGTGTTCTTCCAAACCGTGACACAAAGACCTTGATGATGCAGTATAACTACCTTGTGTCTTGTCGCTGTGCTCAGTCTTGCCACGGTGTACATCTTTTGACACTAAACTGTATTCAGCAACCTCACCTTGTTAGCTGAGTTTGGCTGTTCCTCTATCACGGTGCCCGTGCTCTTTTTATTTTTTTTTTCTGTCAGTCTAGTCTGTGCCTTGCTCCCATTGGCTACCGTGTGTTAGTCCCGCCCAGTATGACCTTTATATACTGGGCTAGGGGCACCCCTCCGGTGCCCTTTCGTGGTGTTCCTGTGTCAGTGCTTATTTCTGCTCAATGTTTCCCTGTGTACCGACTCGGCCTGCCTGACTACTCTGCATACTGTTCTGCTGCCCTTGTGTACCAACCCAGATTGACTGACTATTCTTCTGACGTTCCTGCTCCGTGATTCGACCCGGCTTGGCTGACATTCCTGCTCCGTGACTCTGACCCGGTTTGGCTGATGTTCCTGCTCTGTGATTCGACCCGGCTTGGCTGACGTTCCTGCTCCGTGATCCAACCCGGCTTGGCTGACGTTCCTGCTCCGTGTATCTACACGTCTTGGTTGGCGTTCCTGTGCTGTGTCGTCTAGGTGACATTCTGACTGTCTGGCAATTGGGTTATTTCCTTGTGCAGAGTATCAGTGGCCAATCCCCGTTACTGCTCCGGCAGCTGAGTCACCGGTTGCCTCCGTTATACTTGTGCAGAGTGCAAGTGTTGTCTCTGTTACTGCTACGGCAGTTTACCTTGGGCCTAGTCTCCGTTATTGCCTCTGCTCAGAGCAAGTATCTGCCTCCGTTACCACTCCGGCTGTTGAGCCACCGGTTGCCTCCGGTTATACTTGTGCACAGAGCAAGTGTTGTCTCCATTACTGCTACGGCAGTCTACCTTGGGCCTAGTCTCCGTTATTGCCTCTGCTCAGAGCAAGTTTCTGCCTCCGTTACCACTCAGGCTGTTGAGCCACCTGTTGCCTCCGTTAGACTTCAGCAGTGTGCCAATGTTGTCTCCGTTACTGCTACAGCAGTACCTCACGTGTCTCTGTTCCCAGTATTGCCTAAACATCTCATGCTAGTTCTGCTTATCTGGCTTTTGCGTTACGATTTCCACAGCTGTTTATATGCAGGGAGTCCCATCACTGACCTCTCTGCACATGGAACTGTTTACACTCTGAAGATCTTTAACCCATGCAAGACCTTGCTCCTGGGAATCCATCATTCTGCCTGACCTGTGTCAGTATAGACTATTGTGGACTTATTGTTTATGCTGGACCTGTGTAGGCCTACGTATCTATTCTGCTGATATACTACAGGACCTGTGAAGGTTATTTATTTTAATAAAACTGTGTTTTAACCTAAACCACTGTGTCTGTGTGTCAAACAAACCGTTACATCCTCACCCTGTTTTATACCCCCTACACAGCTGTTTCTGTTTCAGTTAATGATTGTGTTTCAACCTAAATATTAAATTGATGATCGTTAACTGGTATAATTGTTTAATCATACACCTGACTATATGCCTACAACATCTCTGGCTTTGTGCAAGTGTACCTAGAAGAAATTATGCTGCTTTGAAGGCAAAGGGTGGTCACACCAAATATTGATTTGATTTATTTTTTTCTTCAGTTTGTTCATTATGCATTTTGTTAATTGGTCAATATAAACTATTAACATGTCGAAGTTTTAAAGCATTCTTACTTTATAGCATTTTTCACACCTGCCTAAAACTTTTGCACAGTATTTCTTTACTCGTTCAATGTTTCGTCCTACATGAACCTTTATCAAGAACACAATAACATATAACGAAAAACAAAGCTTTTCATACCTACACCCATGCGACAAACCCGCTTGTCTCACAATTGTGACGTGTGTTTCCAAAATGTGATTGACATGCCGCAAAACCAAAATGGTGAATGAAGATAGAACTCGCTCAAAGTGAAAATCAGGGTTAATTTAAAATGACTCGACACCTACATCCTCATGCCCCGCTGTGTGTAGATATTATGTGATCCATAATAGTTAAATTGTACCTCAACAAGTGAAATTAGATACAAGTAAATCTTGTGTGTGATCAGAAATGTGCTATGTTGCTACATATAAGACATAATTTCTTCTTGCAACATTGCACTCATATCAAGCTTTCAACCCGTCTTGCAGAGAAAAACAGTTATGGTGCACTAAGTGATGTGAACAATGAGGTTAAAAGAATTTTGTTCACGAACCAATCGGGTTAATCTCCGGTGTCGTAAACCATCATTATATATAAACAAAATGTTAAAATTAGCTTTTTATTACTAAAAAATATTTTGGAAAACTGAGTTACTGAGGCAAAAAAAGCTGTATTTTTAAGTAAGCACTATCTCCTACAAAAATGGATCACTTAGCCTATATTGTATTGCAACACTGCTTAGATGCTCTATCTACCTATATTATTTTTCATTGAGTAGTCAACTGACCATAGCTCATGGAAAAATATTCTATGAATAAAAAACTACAAAAAACAAAATGATCTAAAACATTCCTATATAAAAAGAAAAAACATTAAAAAAAAAATAAATAGTAAACTGAGATCCAAAAAATCTCAGGATCAAAAAAATGGTTCTCCCAAGGCCTCTGTTGACGACATCTGTACATCTCTATCTTGTCCTGTATTGTCCCACTAAGATCCCCCTTCATCTGTCCTCCAAAACATGAAAAAATGTATTGTTTCGTTGCGTCCTCGTGGGGACATAGTATCCAAGGTTCTTATCCAGAACATCTCTCTTTGTAGGAGAATTTTGCTTCTGTTACCACCTCTTTGTAGAGGGGGAATACGATAAATTGGCATCACTGTGAAAGATGTAGGTGGATGTCCCATCTGTAAGAAATGTTTTGCTACAGGTTTCTCTGTGGAACCATCCCTGTGTGCTACTTTTATTGCTGACCGGTGTCCCGTCATCCGTCTTTTAACATACCATCCATTTTTCCAATATACATGAGTTCACAAGGACACTTTAACAAATAAACTACGTGATACGTAGTACAAGTCAAACGGTGCCTAATTTTATATTTTTTCCCATTGTATGTTCAAAAAAACCTCCTGTTTTCATCTGTCTGCAGGATGCACATCCTAAACACTTGAACACCCCATTGTTAGGTTTAGGTAACCACGTTTGATTTGGCCCATGTGGGATTGTTGTTATGGTTTTTACCAATAAAGCCTTCAAATTTTTACCCCTTTTGTAACAGATGATGGGTTTTTGATGTAAAGTCGTAGGTATGGATCTGTCCGTTGCTAAAGATATTCCAAATCTCCGTTAGAGTGTCATGGATAATCTTCGTAACTGAATGATAAGTAGTTCTATCCATAGCATCACAAGGAGTTTTGGGGTTTTTGTATTGTTCACAAGCTTTGGATAGATTTGCGAGGATAATGTTTTGTGGATATCCTCTCATTACGAAGCGTTCAGCCATCTCATATAGCTGTAATCTCATTTTTTCAATATCTGAGTTATTCCGCATTACTCAAAGGAACTGGGACAATACCAATGAATGTTTTGTGGCAGTTGGATGCTGGCTGTTATAATGCAAAATTGTGTTGTGTTCTGATCTGTTGTTTTACGAAAAAGAGTGTAACTCAATCTTCTGTCGTCCCTTAAGATTCCCAAATCTAAGAATGTAATTTTCTCTCTGCTGACATCATAGGTAAAACGAA
This sequence comes from Rhinophrynus dorsalis, assembly GCA_037306005.1. Classification (NCBI taxonomy): domain Eukaryota; kingdom Metazoa; phylum Chordata; class Amphibia; order Anura; family Rhinophrynidae; genus Rhinophrynus; species Rhinophrynus dorsalis. Next base: position 241,088,919 of record CM074721.1, read on the forward strand.
CTGGACTCTGCAAATTGTTTAAATGTGTTACAAATTCATAGAAGGACTCTTCATTGCCTGTCCATAGAATTATTACATTGTCTATATACCTTTTGTATAATAATAACCTATAAGCAAAAGGTATTAGAATATCCTGCTTTTCGTATACAAACATATAAACATTGGCATACACTGGTGCCATGGGAGCCCCCATGGCAGTGCCAGTGTTTTGTATATAGTATTTGTTCTCAAAAACAAAAAAATTGTGAGACAGCATGATCTCCAAAAGACGTAATAGGCATTGTACTGGAGGACCTTCATATGTAGTTGATTCTCCAGTTAGAGTCTGGATGGCTCTTAATCCCCCTCCATGGGGTATAATGGTGTACAAATTCTTGACATCCATTGTTGCCATCAGGGTTTCTTCATTCAGATCCAATTCTATAACCTTAATGATGTCCCACAGAGTAGAGGAATCTTTGAAGAATGTACTATGTAGACAACAGGTTGCAGCCAATAATCAATAGCCTTCCCAATAGGATACAGTAAACTGCCTCATGTCGACACAATCGTTCTTCCGGGTGGTTTGTTTGTGCATTTAGGCACTTTGGGGTGAGTATACATAATTGGGCAAATCGGATATAATTCCAATAGGTAATCAGCCACAGATTTGTTAATCCATTTGTTATTTATTGCTTCATTCAAAAAGTTCACAATGATTTTAGAGACCTTATCTGTTGGATTACTAATACTTGCTGTGTATGTAGTCTCATCCACTAATTGCTCCAAAATATCCCCTCTATAGTCTTGATAATTCATTATAACCACACCACCGCCTTTGTCGGCAGGGCATATTACTTTGTTAGTATCCGCTCTTAATGTATGAATAGCATTTCTTTCCTCCAGTGTTAAATTGGGATGAATAGCTGGTGCTTGTGCCACTCTTTCATCTACCATTTGTTTGGTTAACCGGGTGTATGTTTTGATTGAGTCACTTGTGTTCTTCAGATCCAATTTCCCTTTAAGGCTAAGAGGGTTCCTTTTGGTAGTAGTTTGTAAAAGAATTATTTTAATCTCAAAGATCTCGCTATTTTAAAGTGTTCCACTTCCCAGTTAAAATTCCTGAAAGCCTGTGTAGGTATTAATGAGAGACCTTTTTGTAAAATTGACTTTTCACTGTCTGTCAGTTCATGTCTGGAGAGACTGAAGATTACTGAGGTGGAAATATTGGGGGTCTGCCTCTGTTCCCTGAACCCCTTCCCCTGTTGTCCCCTCCTGATGTTCCCCCTCTGGCGCTTGCACTTCTGGTCAGTGGTGGATCTGGGGGTGCTGATGTCACCTTTCCATCCTCTAAAAAATGTACCTGTGCAGAGGTATTCGTTTGTACATACTCTCTAGATTGTACATCATGTGGACTGTTTCCGATTCTCCAGAACTTTGATCAACTGTGGAAACATTCCGTCTCTTTGAACCCTGCTGGTTCGATTTCTTGTAATAGCTGTGAACACACTTGCGGGTATTCATGCCGGTCAACCATGGATAAACCCGGAAAAATGATTAGTCATCCTTGACCTTTTGTAGCTTTTGTCTTTTAAAGCGTAAAAGTTGATCTTTGTACTTAGCCACTTCTACGTTGTTCTTATCTAGGAATAACTTAAAATCTTCTCCTTCTAACATAGTTTATTATCCATCCGGAAAGTGGCTAGTTGTAAAAGTGTGGTCTTCAAGTCTTTACTGACTTCTTCTAACACTAAAATCATCAAGTCAAGGGCTAGATTCTATTGCAGGTGCTAAATGTTACCTCCCACTTTTTCAAACATTTTCCTATTGAAGTCTATGGGGAAAACCGGAGATAAACGCAGAGATAAAATTAGCACCTGCAATAGAATCCAGCCTCAAGCAAGCATTGGTTTAACACCCCTAAACATTTTCTACAAAACTCAGGGTTATGTCTCCCTATCGTAGGGATATTTTTCATCCGAAAACCTCTTGGAATTTGTTTGGCCTTATAATAGAAATAAAAAGACCATGTAGGTCCAAATCGATTTCGCGTTTCAGCATCTTTGCAACATATATCATAAAGGTAAGTCCTTTTTGAACATGACATCAGATTCATTGATGGACAGTATCAGCTACACTTTTCCATAGGCCCACTAAGAGAAATAACCCCCTCACTTCTTCAGGCACCATCCGGAATACCTTAAAAAGGGTTTACTTCTATCACAAATGTTGCGAACCAGGAGGATTGTTAGCAAAAAAAGATTTACAATCTTAACTAAGAAAACCGAGAGAAAAGTTCATTTAAAGAGGCTATGATTGTACAGACATTCTACATTGCATAAATTAGGTGATCAACATGAATAGAGAAGAAACATTTAGAAAGAAAGAAAATAATACAGTTAAAAGAATGATCTTTCAAATGTCTTATCTTCCAAGTTATCAAAATAATTTGAAGAAAAATGGGTAATCACTGTTCTTCAATTAAGACAGCACAAGAAGCAAGCCTTAATCCTAGAAAAAAGCAACTCTCCAATATTAATAGTGAAACAGTCGCAATGCATTTTGCGAATTAAACATACTCTTCCTTCTCTGAAATACATGGTCTTAGACTGGGTACGCCTCATAAAAATGTTTTTTATATTAGGATAGTGTGTCACCAAAAAGATAAACCCTTTGAGTGCCAGAGGGGTATCCAACACATTGCTAAAGCAATGTGTTGGATACCCCTCTGACACTCAAAGGGTTAAATGAACAAGTTTAATTTTATTGTTCATAAAATCACATAGATAATAGAGTAACACTCGCCAGTTTTCATTATTGAACCTACATCCTTTCATGACTGATGGTACTTACTATGTTTATTTTTCTTTCTGTATTAAAGATAGGATGCTATGCTTACTAATCCTATAATATAAAAGGTCAAATGTATGTTTGTCTGATACAGTCATGAGCAGTAGAGTGTGCCCAAATGCACAGAATGCTGGGCCCGTGTACACAGGATTTTACACTAGTAAGTATATATTTCATTGGTTTCTGTAAAAATATCTTCAAAAGCAGATTTGATTTTGGTGTTTTGCATATCACATTGCTATTATTAAACAAGGGCATTCTCCAGATCATTTATTCTTTTAATAAATTGTTTATCCCTGTAATAGGACTCCGGCTCTCTGCTTGGGCAGGATCCATAGAATCCAGGGGATTTGGGTGTTTTATACAACAGCCAGTCATGACTTATATCCGGTTTACATGGATGGATACCCTATGCTGGAGGTTGGATTATGATTGGGATTACCTCTTTTTTATTGCTATCTACATCACTGAACTGGTTCATGTCTACAGGTAGCAGATGCGAAAGCATACCTAGATAAGTGATACTCTTCCCCATTTCTTTGCATCAGTGCTTTTTCTGTGATGCATTTCCAGTCACTAGTTTAGTCGATACAATGTATTCATATTTTTCTTCTTTTATTCCATTACATTATGTGGGAGTTCTAATGGCGCATACCCTCAGAATATTATTACATTTGATATGGATATGGAATAATGTCACTTATTATACTGATCCTGAATGCTATGGGAGTGGTACTTACACCCCATAGCACTTATCCTTCTGTGTCCCACCTACCTTCCTCTAGACTGTAAGCTCTCACAAGCAGGGCCCGCTGATCCTTTTGTTTTCCCTGTTCCAACTGTACTATTTAATCTCTGTATGTCTATTCCCTATTGTACAGCGCTGCAGAATAAGTTGGAGCTATATAAATAAAGTATAATAATAATTCTTGCTAGGACGAGTCTCTTTTAAACTAATTAATTAAAGCAATAGTAATGTTATAAATGTTATAATATACACATATGTTGGATTGTTCAACTTACTTTTATATAATGCTTAGTATCCATCATAGCACCTGTACCTTTTATATTCTTCTCAAAAAGTGATTTAAAGGGATAATAACACTTCGTTTTATCTTTATTTTATTTTGTAGGCATTAAAAAAGCATGAAGAATGATATAAGTCTTATCTCTCAAACCTTTATGGTTTGAGAGATATTCACAAGCAAAGTTTCCCCTCCCGCCCCTTTTTCCTAGTGTAAGCCATCTCTTCTCAGATGGGGAATCTAGTTGTAAGACCAGACAGATAACAGCAGGGGGCAATCTTCCTCCAATGAAAACAATGAAATCCCTGCCCCCCTTGACAAGTTTTTCAGGTTTTTCCCTTATCTTAACTGAAGATTGTCCCTCTATGCAGTCTACCTGGGCACCTCCCTTCTGATGTGGCTGAACAGTGTTATATCAGTAAAAGGGGCAGGAGGGGGATACTTTGTCATTGAATTACTCTTGAACTATAACTCTGACAGAATTGAAATAACACTCTCCAAAGTCCAAATACTATGATGATTAATTAGAGCTGCTTTTATTATGAAACATTACTATCCCTTTAAAACTTCCCCCTCCTGCTCCTTTCTATAATGTCAGTCATAGTTCCCTCAGATCTGAATGTCGGTCTGGACAGATCGCAACAAGGAACAATATTGTGTCAGTGTAAGGAAAACCCTGCTCCCCATCATCAAGGGGAGCAGGGTTTGCCTTATGCTGACATAACCAATATTGTCCCTTGTTGTAATCATCCGGTCAAGTGACAGGCTTTTGGATCATAAAGAACTATAAATGATGTAATGGAAAGGGGTGGGAGGGGGGAACTTTTAAATCACTGTTCAAGAAGAATACAAAGGTATAGGTGCTAAGAAGGATACTGTGAATTCTATAACAGTAAACTGAACAATCCAACGTATGTTTAGAACATTACTAACCCTTTAATCTACTTTATTCATTAAACATCATATAGGTGCTGTTGGAGTCAGTATAGTACATCACATAAAGACATCACACTCAAAGACCTGGCTTTAGATGGGGCATTTTTTCATGTATTCTTGTTTATTTTTCAGTTATTTCTTGTGTGTTTTTGGGTTTGTCTTGATAAAGGCCTATAACTGGATTGAAACGTAGACATTTTGACACATTAATTAAATACTACGTCTTCTAATGGGGAAGAGTAGAAGAAAGGAATCTTGGTCTCCTTCACTGGGCAATTTAAATTAATATGGGGTGTTCTGGCCCCATATTAAATATTACAGACACTCCCTATTCCATTGGAGAAGTTGGATGAAGGGTCCCCTTCGTTGGGCAATTTTAAATTAATATTGCGTCTCTGGACCCAATATTAATTATTACAGATGATTACTCCACCAGAAGAAGAGTAGATAGTCCCCTTTATTTGGCATTTTTTTTTATTTGTATGGGGTCTTCAATTGTTAAATTAAGTTAGACACTTACTTCCCACTCCTAATTGGGAGGAAGAAGGTGTCTGAGAACCCCTTCCTTGGATACGGAGTATCCAGACCGCATAATAATCATTTGTGCAATTTCCAGTCTTGGTGGGAGGTTAGATGATGGTACCTTGGTCTGTTTTCTTGGGCAAAATTTTAATTAATATGGGAGTCTTGGGACCCCTTATTAATTATTCCATTCCTGGTGGGAGGTTATAGAGATATGGGTTCAACAATACATTCCTTACCATAATTTAATTAAGAATGGGATGTAGAAATCCCACATTGTTATTTATTTATTTGGGAAAGAGGTGCTAAGTAAATAGGAGGGCTTGTCCCCCATATTAACTTTCAGCTTTATAATATTGCCCCCCAATACATTAGTAATATAGTAATAGGCAAAGTAATAGTTGTGTTACTGTGAATAAATCTACGGTATTGAAGTAATCCACATTCTTCTGCAGGCATCCAGGACACAGAGCTTACAAGAGAAGCTCTGTGCGCCTGCGCAGGCAGCAACTTCCATTACCTTAAGGTAACCAACAAACGTCAGCATCAATCCAGGCAGTGCACTGGACAGACAGCGCAGACTCAGAAGCAACTTCCATTTAAGATGTCTGTGCTGTTGTCCGCTGAATGCCCACAGAAGAAGGTGGATTATTTCAATAACGTAGATTTATTCACCATAATACAACTATTACTTTGCCTATCACTATATTACTAATGTATTGGGGGGCAATAGTATAAAGCTGAAAGTTCCACTTTAATATGGGTTAAATGGACCCCATATTGTTTTTCAAAAACAATTAAAAATCATAGAGGGTGAATGGACAGCAAAATATATGTTTTTGTTTAATCCTGTCTGGGAGAGAAAGATTTCTCCCTTCCTTTTTAAAGGGATAGTAATACTTCGTTTTAACTTTATTTTATTTTGTAGGCATTAAAAAAACATGAAGAATGATATAAGTCTTATCTCTCAAACCTTTATGGTTTAAGAGATATTCACAAGCAAAGTGTCCCCCTCCCGCCCCTTTTACTGATGTAACACTTCTCAGCCAGGGCAGAAGGGAGCTGCCCAGGTAGACTGCAGAGAGGGACAATCTTCAATTAAGATAAGGGAAAAAGCTGAAAAGCTTGTCAAGGGGGGCAGGGATTTCATTGTTTTCACAGGAATAAGAGTGTCCCCTTCTGTTATCTGTCCAGTCTATGGACTGCATTCCACATCTGAGAAGAGATTGCTTACACTAGGTAAAAGGGGCGGGAGGGGGAAACTTTGCTTGTGAATATCTCATAAACCATAAAGGTTTGAGAGATAAGACTTATATCATTCTTCGTGTTTTTTTAATGCCTACAAAATAAAATAAAGTTAAAATGAAGTATTACTATCTCTTTAAAAAAAAATTATAATATGTGGTCTCAGAACACCATGTTATTTCATCAGAATAAAGAGATGGCGTGATGTTATCAACCACATTTTATTTAAGGCCATTCTAGCCTTAAATAGAATTGAAACTTGTCTTTTCTATCACATCAACCCCTCTAATGAAGGCCAGTGTGGCAGTAGATGGTCACTCTGAATTCAGTTTAGGATAAAAGGGGTGGCAAGGTGATAGTTTATTTACTATAGAAAAGTTTATTGAATGTAATGCCAGCAAGTTTTTAATTCAGTGCACTGTGAACTCACATAACAACAGATGGTGTTTGTGTGTGCGGGAAGTGTGCTTCAGGGCACTAAGGGGACACAAGGTTTAGGAAAAGCAACGGGAAGGGTCATGATGACAGCCCCCTCATTGCACCTACCTGAACTGGGTGCACAGAAACAGGTGTATATATAGGCCAATTTCCCTTGGTGCATACACATGCTAATGATGTCATTTTCTCTAGGAACAGTCAAGTGTTGGCTTGAGGTACTGACTGGTGCATAATGTGCTTGGAAATGCCATTTCCAGGTGGACCGACTTGGTACATAGATACCAAGCTGACACAGCTTTTGACTCTGAGTAAGCTTTTGTCCTGCTTCGATAGCCCTTAGCTGCTGAAGTAGAGAGGCCTCTCTGTTCACAAACTGGAGCATTAAAAAGGCCATTTTGCCAGAATGTGATGGCAGTCAGGCCGTATCCAATTTCTTTTTTTTTTTTCCCCTTTTGTTGCTGTGTGTCCCAAATTTCCTAATTCATAATGGCCAGGATATGAAGGCTCAAGTTGCAGAAAAAGGCTAGAAAATAGCCTTATTTTTAGTTGAAGATCCATTCTTGAGTGCATGTGTGTTTGTCAGTCAGTGCAGACAAATTAAGGGTGGAGGGCAGCTGGTCCGCCTGTAGCTCAGTGAGGCAGCTGCCCTCCCCCATTCCTGACCTACACGTTTATTACCCCCTGTTGGGTTGGATTGGTTAGCACCTGGACAATGGAGGGGATGGTCACTCCAACCCAGTGGGAAAAATCTGGGAGGGTTGAGGGGTGGTCCTTCTCACCTCCCCCCAGGTAAAGGTGTGGTGGGGGAATATATGGCAATAAAAAGGTCCCAAATTACTTGGCTTGCATTAATAACTATTTTTAATTTGTTTTAGGTCATGGATCCTTGCCGAAGAATTCATCGCCCCCTCTGTTTCTGGGATCAAGAGGACATCAGCTCTTGTGAGATCTCGGGGACAAATTGGATGACCGGATTCCTGGAGCCGTTGCTGGGGGCCGGAAAGCGGCCATCTTTGTTGAGGTCAGCCATACTGTTCAGAGGTCTGTGAATGGGCAACCGGGAGCCACCAGGGAACCGATCATCAGCGGGGGTCTCACTTTCCCAGCCCAGGTACAGTGCAGGACCCCTGGGAGGGCAATGGCTTAGTTAGGCATGCAACACTCTTGCCTCCATCATAATGCAGAAGGTGCCAGAGTGTGCACGTGGGGGGCTCTAATGTCATATCTCTAGTGGGGGGCTGTGTTTCACAAGCGCAGCAGTCCAGGCCCATGCCCAGCTTCTCAGTGGGAGGGGGTCTGGGGCAGGTCATGCTCTCCACGCTCTCCTGACTGCATGGTCTGAAATCATTCAGAGGGCTGAGTGGAGGGGAGCAGTTTTTCATAAGGCTATAGAGAAGTCTAGAAAGAAGGTTAACCATGCAGTCAGGAAGTTTATGCTCTCTCATGGGGCTTACGTTATCCGGCATAAGTAACTGGTGGCTATAGACATCACTCTTTATAGGTCTGACGGAGTTAGAGGTGTTGCCAGGTAACAACACCAAGTGGTGAGCTGCCGCGGAGGGTGGGGAGGTTGGTCTAAGAACATCTGGTAAAAGGCCTCCCCACCTAGGTAGCTGCCCTGGCTGGGGGTGCGGGTAGTGCCGTTCCCATGCCAGGACACCGTGGCCCAGGATCTCCACATTATGAGGGTGGGTTCAAGGGTTTAAATAGTTCATAGGCCTTAATAAACCGTGACCTCGGTTTTCCCCACAAATTACTGTGTTGTGTCATTAATTATTTAAAGGGATAGTAATGCTTAGTTTTCACTTTACATAAAATGGTTAAGTGTAAAAAACTAAATCATCCCATCTGTGTCTCTCTGCCCTCACTTTTATAATTATTAAGCTTTTGCCAGTTATAGTTCCCCCAACCGCCCCTTTTTGATACATCACCGCTTCAGATCTCAGCTCAGAGATCTGGTCCCGGGACAGTCCGGAGGTGCACACTTTGTACACTGTTCCAGTGAAGTATTTCTTTCTATATAAAGCTATTTCTGCTCTTCTGAAGAGCCGCCGGATGGTCCTGGGGCCAGATTTCTGAGCTGAGACCTGAAGTGGTTACGTATCAAAAAGGGACGGTTTGGGGAACTATAACTGGCAAAAGCTTAATAATTATAGAAGTGAAGGCAGAGAGACATGATCAGGGCTTATAATTTTAAGTTCTTTGCTACTAGCCAGACCTGAAAAGTTACTCGCCACTGCAAGCCAAAACATACCCACCAGGGCTGAATTTCTACTCGTCAGGGCTAAATTTTCACTCGCCATTGGCTAGTGGCGAGTGGAAATTTTGAGCCCTGGATGGGATAATTTAGTTTTTTACACTAAATGATTTTATGCAAAGTGAAAACTAAGTATTACTATCCCTTCAGTGTTTAACAAGTGTATGTTAGGCAGGTTTGTGTGTGGTTGGTGGTGCTTTGTTGGGGGGAATAAGGAAGGAAGGTCAGGGAGTATGGTATGCGCAGCCTCATGTGCTATGCTTGCAGTGTGCAATGCTGTTTGTGTGCCAGTGTGCAGAAAACACAGTGTGCGTGTATTTTTGTGAAGTCATTGTGTGTTTGTGTTTTTTAGTATGTTACTGCAGAAAAATGTGCTACTGCGCTGTACATGCTGTGTGCATTCATGTGTTGTATTTTGAACAGTGTAGTCAGTGTGTGCGTGTGTAACTATTTCTGCAAATACGAACAATGTACAGTGCATTATGTTTTTGTATTACAGTGTGTGCCGGTGTACTTTATTCATGGTGTATTTTTATGCTGTATTGTTATGTGTCAGTACAGAGTGCTATGCTTGATGTGTGTGTACATTATGGTGCTTTGCACAAAGTATGTTCATGTGTTGTATTACTATGTGTCAGAATGGTATGTTGTACTTGATGCGTGTATGTGCTTTACATTTGGTATCTTCATGTGGTGTATTGCTATGTGTGTCAGTCACTGTGTGCTGTGAATGGTGTTTGTGTATTGGTTGGTGTGCTAGGGTGCTGAGCACACTAATGCTGATGTACTATGAAACACTGGTGTAATTCTGGGACAAAATCCAGCTGCACCAGAGAGGCCCCATACAAATTCCATTTTGATTTAAAGGAAACTTTTAATCCTATGAATTCAAGAAAGGACTGCAGAAGTGAATTGCAAAACAATATGTTGGAGACTTCACAAGCATGCAAGGAGATTAATATCACAATTCTAATCAATATGAATTCATGTTTGTTTATTTGTACCTTTCTCTTACTGTTCGTTTGGTTTGCTCCATATCCTTATAGTACATAAGCCACGCTAGTGTTGTTTAATTGTCTATTGTAGTGTTTTCCATTGTATTGTAGATCATGTGTTGTATACAGAGTATCAGTTCAGTCAGTATGGTGTAGAAGGTGAAGTAGCCTCTCCCTCCTCCTCATTACCCAGCATGCAGCCGGGGATTTAACGCCAAGATGGCTGACACTATGGAGGAGTACGAGAAAGAAGCTGGTTGCGTCCCGATTCTGCATCCGGAGGTGAGCAGATTATATCGGTCACATGTCGCTGGGTTTTAGGAGCAGGGTGTCAAAGTTAGGACTGGTTAACCCGGGCTCTGAGATTTACTGCTGACTTGCTATATGCGGTAACTGTGGCATCAGCTGCATAGGATGCTCGGTAGATGAGCCAAAGGAGTACCGCGGCCCACACCCGGCCTGTGTGTGTGTGTGATAAAGCTCCAGGGCTTTTCACCTGTGTTATGTCCACACTCTCCTTACCCCTTACTCCCCTGCACCCCCCACTGGGTGTCAGTCTGTCCATCCTCTCTCTATCATCCCTGTCATTGTTGTGTGCATCTCCCTGGCAAGGCAGTCTGTCTGTGTTGTACAGCTGATCTGGATGGTCTGTGGTTTCGGCTTTTTTTTTTTCTTTGTTGCTTTTTGGTGGTGTTTTGTCAACTGCATGGTGAGGTTAATTTACTAACAAAAAGTGATTCATTTCAGGGATAAACCAGTTTCATCAAATGGAACAAATACCCCAGTGACTGAAATGGGGCTTTGAATTCCTTGAACTCTAGCGCATTCGTTTAAGACATCGATAATATGCAAGGGGTTAAAAGTCCTATTTAAATAACTGGAAACGGTTGCGTGTTTTTTTTTTTTTTTCCTGTTCCTGGTGCTCCGCTTTGCTTGGTACAGGATATATACCTTTTACTGTGTAAGCATCTGTGTATGTTTATATATGTACACCTTACAAAAGGCCTGCAAACCCCTGTCGTTGGAAGTGGTCTTGTTTGTGGGCGTAATAGAGGGATAATGCTTTACTTGAGTTTCAAAGTGGTAAAGTCCAGTTCAGTCATTGGGAACCTACACTACTGTTAGTTCTATATGATGCTATTAGTTTGCCCCAGAATTGTTCCACCTTTTGTATTTATTCATATGGCTCAGATTTCTCAATCTGTGATGGGACAAAAGAGAGCAAAGTTGTAATTTGCAGCAGGTAAGAGGTTAACACAGACGCACTTTGGTAATTTTTTAGTGCTGGATAAAGACAGAATGCTTTAATTTCTGTTGTATATTGTTTGTGTTTTTCTTGGTATATCCCATCCTTTCAAGGATGTCCTATTTTGCTCAACCTTTCTGAATGGACACCCATCTGGTACTCAGAGTCAATGTGTGAATGCTGGTGCATAATCAGTCTAATGGATTCCTACCATGGAAACTGCAGAACTTTTAGATTTTGAACAAATTTATCACAATATAAATGGAGCACTGTAAATGAGACTATGTATTGTCCAGTGTGTGATAGAACAGTTATAGCTGTGCAGGTAGAAATCAGACTACCCTTATTTCAAAGTTAATTTATGCTCAAGAAGTTGAGCAATACTGGGCCACACACAACTGCACCACAGATGACAACATTCCATTTGCATTAACCTATTAAGGACCAGGGGTATTTTACACAAGGTTTGTAACATATACAATGATAATATTTATGGTATTTACGTGTTTAACACATTTTCTCATTTTTATTACTTTAGCATACCCATGTAAACATTGTGTGTGTGTGTGTAATAAATAAATATATATATATATATATATATATATATATATATATATATATATATAATTTTTTTTTTTTTTCCCTGTACACATTGGAACATAAAATGAGTAATGGCTCATTACTTGGATGTGTCAAAGATAAGGGTCATTAACCCTTTAAGTGCCAGAGGGGTATGCAACACATTGCTTTGCAATGCGTTTCATAGCCTGCTAGCATTCAAATGGTTAAGGCCTAGTTTCTTCTCATATATACATATATGTTGAGGATTGTTATGGGTCTCTCCTGAATGCTAAAATCTTAACTTTGCATTGCAGTTCTTTGGATGTGTTGAGCAGTGGGATAAATCCCAGTTTAAAACAAACAATATTTATCTGTTCTCTGTAGTGCAGTTGGTTTGCTCTTGGATGACTCCACTTTAGTTCAGTGAACTTAAATTCCTGGGCAGAGCTCTGTATGTAATGTTTATCTTCATGTGAGTATTCATACAGTCAGGTGTGTCTGGTGATAAGGAATGTGGATTTTCAAAGATCTGAATAAAACTGTATAAATGTTATGCCATTGCTTTAATTCAACATGACTTTAAATGAGAACTAACACCTAAAATGTGTTTAGGGCTATACACCATGAATGCACCCTTATTTACTTTGTATAGGAAAGTAACCTCACACACTTTCACTTTTCCATCATTTCTGCTTTTCCCAGGGCTCTGATTACAACATTAATATTGAAAGTTGTCAGTTTTATTGCCTGTTAATTGGACTGAGGTGAGATATCGGCCTATTTTTCTTTTAGTGCCATCTGTAAACATTTGTGCCCACCAGGCTAGGGGTAGAAAGGCAAGTGACCCCTCATCTGATGTACTGGAATATCTAATTTTTGACCATTTAGTTTTATATATTTCAGCTTTTTTAGGGTAGTTTTAATATGTAACCAATAGATGTGCATTTTAGTTCATAAAGTTAAACTTGCCCTTTTGCACCCCTGGTAATTAGGGGTCTGTGCGGGCATATTGGCAAAACAGTAAATATTTGGAATTTCTTGTGTCCTTTTCCACAGAATTAGACAAAACACAATACTTAAGCGCTTAACTGTCTCAGATCCTAACAATGTATCTAAACTAAACAATGTCGCATTAAAAACAGTAACAAAAAAAACATATTGATTCATAACCAAATGGTATATTAATAAACATCAAAGGATATTATTCTTATCTTATATAATAATTCGCTAAATTGTGTGTAACGCCACGACATGCGCAGTAGAGACTGGCAGCGCCGCGGCTGATACAGAGCTGGGCGCTCTGAAGGAGCGTCCAGCTCTGTATCAGCCATGGCGCGGGCAATCTCCACTGCGCGTGACTGCCCCGCAACCGGGTGGCAGTGGCACTGTGGCCCGTGTAACGGGCTGTTCAACTAGTTCTTTATATAGCGCCAACTAATTCCGCAACTCTGTACAATTGGGATATGTCCCTTTTTATATATCTGTCCAACATTAATTCAGGGGGTAGCTAATATAGTGTGCGTGTTAATTCGCCATACACTTCAGGTATGTAGCTTGCTCTTAAGTTGATGGATATACCTTCTAAGTGTGTAGACACACAAATATAGAAAATTATATTCTATAAGGAGAAATAAGTGTCCACATAATAAGGAATGGTTGAGGTCAGGGGATTAAATAAAGTGACTGTCTTAAGGTTTAAATAGAATATGTAATGAGTACAAAAATTATCTCATATAGAAATGAATGCAAATACTTAGGGCCCGATGCGTTTTGCGACTCTTTACCGATTCTTCAGGGGATGCCCACATGGTGGCCATCTTTATTCTGTAGAAGTGCATGGCAAGTCTTTACAGGGACATGTTTCTGCTCCTGTTTCACCTAAATGGGTCAGAGTGGACTCCAAAATTAATTTAATTTTTTGTATGGTCCATGTGCAGACAATGTTTAATCCATTAATTTCACAATTTTAAAATGGCTGGTGAACCACCATTTGCTTGGCTTATGCAATGGCAAACTACATTACCCAGAATCCCTTTTTTCCAGACTTTCTGAATAGGACAGGGTGGTGACTTGGCAGCCCATTGCTTATGCTACACATGGTCTGGGCACTTTTCTCTACTTTTACAGTCAGATTAGTACCTTTTTTGTTTTTTCTCTGTATTTTCTCATACTTTTCTAATTCTCTGGACTACTTGTTCTACTTTTAAAGGAACTGTCTCTGAACATGTCTGATCACAAGGGAAAATCAAAGCATAAGAATTCTGGGTTACCTTTAACCCCTTTATCTCACTGTTCCTCATGCAAAACTCTACTTCCACGGGAAAGTTCAGGCATCCTATGTCTCTCTTTCACGGTGGCCGTATGTCTCCCCCAGGGCCCTCCACTGCAGAACAAGAGCCAGTTTGGGTTATGACTCTGATAACTTCAGTTGCTTCTATTACCATCAATTTAATGGGTTCTCCATTCTATACACTCCACACAGCCGTATCTCCTACAAACAGTGACACCAGGGTAGGAAATAAGGATTTGGATCTTATATGGACACACAGTAGGAGGCAGGTGAATATGTATGCCACAGGGGTATCCAGCTCTTGCAGAGCATTGTGTTAGACACCCCTGAGGCAGATGCAGGTTTCTTCGATAATGATTTATTTTTCTTCATACCTCGCTGAGAACTGTCCACATGCCCCAATACAGGTGACGCAGGAGAGTAGAGCATTCCTCCCTGAACTTCTACATAGGAGTGGGTGGTGTTGGTGGAAAGCCTTTCCACATCACCCGGGAGCATGCTGTTGGTGACATGGAGAGGCTTTTACAGATCCTGCCCACTCCTACCCAGACGTTAAGGAAGGCATGAAGTAGGAGATATACCCTGCTGTCCCACTTTTTTTTTGTTTTGATCTCCCAGTTTGATTGGTTGGGAAATCAATAGCTGGGGGCATCAGGATGGGTCCTGTTGCCCCCACAATGAGGTCTTGTGACTTAAGAGGGGGGCAACTCCAGTCACATGTGAGGCATGGTCTTGGCTGTGCAGGTACAAATGGCATAGCCTGGTCCTCAGAGCGCTGAAGACCTCTCTAGCATTCAATAAGATAAAGCCGTATTTAACCCTCTGAGTACCAAAGTGGTGCACAACACTCTTTATTTGACCCCAAGATGCAGTGTGTTTGCTCCAGAATTGCTACTTTTGTCGCTTCTTAGAAATAGCACAATGTTGAATGCTAGAGTGTGGTCTCCAACATTTAATACCTCTCTAAATTGGTGGGCATTTACATGTCAACTATGGTTCAGTTGGTTTAGGCTAGAATTTTACCGCTTTAGCTGGATATGTAAGTGGGATTTTCCTGTGCTACCAGGTGTTATGCCAGTTTTTTTATGAGCTGATAATGTCAGTTAGGATGTCAAAGCACCCAGCACCCGATTCTGATACACCTATAAAAGTCCAGTGATTTGAAATGGAGCTTTTAACACTTTGAATGGTAGAGATGTCGCCAATGCATTGCTCAGCATTGTGGTTAGGGACCTCTTTAGTATCCAGTGAGTTAAGTGGAGCTCAAGGTTTGCCAGATATTTGCTTCACTTTGACCACATTTCCTTAAAGGAGCAGTATACTTTTTTTTTTCATTAAAAAACAAAAAAACAAAAAAAAAAAAAAAATATATATATATTATTGTAGGGTGTTTCACGTTGAGTAAAATTAGTGTACTCCCACTGCTATGGATGCATATTTCCAGAGGTATTACTGTTTAAACATGTGTTTTACACTAGCAGTGCCCTCTAGTGGTCAAATTTCAATTGGTTATTCTGTTACAGTCTAATGGAGCAGAAAGTCAGTGACTTAACGTTCTCCATAGAATTTGATAGAAACTGCAGATTCCCTTCCTGTTACAACAAACACAGTAAATTCACTTCCTAGTTAACTGAACTGTTATAAAGTTTGAATAAAACAACTGACAGCAGTGAGAATAGCCTTGTTTTACCCGGCAGGAAAAGCTATATAACATGTTTTCATAAAACAAAGTTTACTGCTCCTTTTAAAGGGATTGTAAAGTCCTGAAAAAAGTATAGCCAAAATGAAAGGTAGAATTTTCCTTACGCTCACAGTAAGAAGATTGTCCCTTGCTGTGAGCTGTCTGGTCCACATCTGAGGGGAGGTGGTTTATACTAGGTAAAAGGGGTGGGAGGGCAATACTTTATCATTCAATTACTCTTGAACTACAACTCAGTATTGAAATAACATTCTCCATGGCCCAAATACCATTCATTGGAGCGGCTTTTATTGTGAAACAATACTCTCCCTTTAAGAGAGTACATTTATTTTATATTTATATATATATATATATATATATATTTTAAAATAAATATAGGAGGTCAGTGCCAACCTCTCTACACAAGTATTTCCTGGGAGTTTTTTTTTTTTTTTTTTGTTTTTTTTTTTATCGTTATTTGATGTGTTTGTACTCCATTGGAGTTTTGGGCAGCAGGACTCCTAATATCCAGAAGCAGCTATTGAAATGTAATGTTTTAACAAGCCATAGAGGTCGCCTCTGAGAAATAAAGGTAGAGCGAATGAATCTACATTAGGTTAGAAGAATTCCAGGAGCTTGGGAACTAGCTCTCCTAAATTATGTGACTTCTACTTAAACTTTTTAGGTAGCAATGGGGAGTTTTATCTGGCGGCAAAATGCTCATCAATTCTTTATTGTATGTATTTTCTTCGTATTTTATCATTTGTATTATTTATGTATCAGAAAAACACCAGTTAATTACAAAGATTAATTTGCAGTATGGTTAACAAACAAATCATTACAATCTGAGGAAATTTCACTCTGCATTACTTATGAACACTAACTGCTGTGTAAGGGGGGGGGGGGGTGTTTCTCCGGTTTCATAGGTGTTTTCCATTGCATCCCAGGATGGACCGTGACTTGTTTTATGGTCTAAGTATCTTTCTTTTTTCACGATTTAAAACATGAGCGTTTGTTTATTACATATAATAGTTAACTTGCCCACTCTTTATATAGATTGTGTAGGTTCACCTTATTAGGATTCACATTTAGATACTTATCATTAGTCACACGTTTACACTTTGTACCAAATTTGAGATGTTATTATTTAGATCCTAGATGCTATGGTTCTATTTGTCATACAGTTGTTTAGACTGTGTGCTTTTTGAGAAAGGCAGCTTATATTGTTTATCAGCCTTCCTCTGTATTTATCCACCTTGTAACTGAAGATATCCCCTGCCTCACATGTGTTTTTTTTAATCCTTTTTAATTGTTTTTAATCTTTTGTGTCCATGTTTCTATTTTTGTGAATAAAGCATTTATATTACTATGTGTTTTGCTTCCATAGAGTGCCTCATATATTAGATCCTTTTTTTTGAGGTAATAGTAGGGGAGAGTGGTTTCTCTTGCTTCTCTCCTCTCGTGTTTTCCTCTTTTAGTTTTGTTATGGTCTAAGAGTGCACCACATCATTTTAGGGTGTTACATTATAGCAAATCACACTATTTACTTGTTTGTGCCTGATCAACTTTTCTAAATTTACTTATGAACACTAACACAGGTTTTAAAAAAATCGTGTACCGGTTCAACATGTGTCCTTGGAAAAAGTGGATCAGGTTCCAGTAATTATGTGCTACTAACCAGCTGGTTTTAAACTTGGTGCACCTGTCATATGCAATAATAAGATGAAAGTAATCATCACGTGAAGAGTGGAGGCGACCTCTACGGCTTATTTAAACATTAATTTCAATAGCTGCTTGTGGATATTAGGAGCGTTGGGCAGCAGGACTCCTAAGGAGTACAACCACACATCAAATAACAATACAAAAAACTCCCAAGAAATACTTGTGTATAGAGGTTGGCCCTGACCTCCCTCCCACCCAACTAGAGCTATTTATGTATATTATAAATGTACTATCGTAAAGTTTCACAAAAACAGCAGCTCCAATTAACACTCTCCATGACCCAAATACTATGAAGATTATTTCAATACTGTCAGAGTTGTAGTTCAAGAGTAATTAAATGATAAAGTATCCCCCTCCTGCCCCTTTTACCTAGTATAAGACACCTACCCTCAGATGTGGACCAGACAGCTCGCAGCAAGGGACAATCTTCTCTATATACTGTAAATGCATTATTTTACTGTACAATTTATAACCCTGTTCCACTAAATTTGGTGCTTAATGGCAAAATATCTCCTTTTTAGATGGTTTTCTTTAGCACGTGCAGCATCTGGTATCTATAAGATACTTGATCAATGAGGAGCAAGTAAGCTGTACCGTTGGAAATAAGTGTCCCAATATTCTAATTGATTTCAAAGGAGTTTATAACCTATTGAATTATACAAACGTGTCTAATGCATAAGACGATTGGAGGGGGGCAGATAACTTCTCCAGTGTTATCACTTCCCCGGATACTAGGTTGTTCTATGGAGCCTATGTGCTAACATTTCTTAGGCTCCATAGAATAACATAGGAACTGGAGAGGTGATATGATTGGAGAAGTTTCTTCTTTAACACACCTCTGTGCATAACTTCCCAGGTAACAAACTAGACTTTTTATTGCTCTTTTCACAGAGGCTATGCTAAAGCAGCTAGAGTGCATTAAAGGGATAGTAGTACTTTAATATTACTATTCCCCATATTGTAGCTATTTCAAAAAGATTTGATTTGTGAGAAATCCAAATGCAAAGTTTCCCCCTCCCTCCCCCTTCCCTTAAGTCAGCATTGTTCTGACTGCAGGGATATCCGGTCTTATTTTCATCAGGCGGCTCTGCAGCAGAGCCGAGATCGTGTTAGTAAAAAAATAATTTCACTGAAACGGTCTTCTACGTGTGCTTGACTTCCCCTGCAGTCAGTACAATGCTGACTTCAGGGAAGGGGGAGGAACTTTGTGTTCTATCATATCTCAAACCATAAAGGTTTGAGAGATGACACTGGGGGCAATTCAATTCTTTTTCAAATAGCTACAATATGGGGATTAGTAATATTAAAGTATTACTATCCCTTTAATGATGTTGCCGGGAAGCATAGAAGGCACTATGCTGGGCTTTGGTGCCTTTCACATGGATGACTATTGCCACACATGAATGCACAAAGTGCCGGCATGCCATATTTTTAATTTGTTAATGCATCTTGATGGCATGCTTGTTTTATTTGATGCTGCCATGCTCACAGTATACCCAATGAATAGCTTACCCAAATGGGCATCAGACAATATTATTGGCTGTCACTCCCGTGGCCCGGCCACCACGCACTAAACTTATGTTTCTAGATCAGCAGTGGAACACAGGAGAAGAGCTGTAGCAGTAGGCTGTAACCGTTCTGTCACCCATGTGAAAAAGCCCTTATTACTGGTTCACCATTTCATTGTCTGTACAGTATTGAGTCCTGCACTATTTCGAAGAAAATAGGAGGCTTTGATGCCTCTGAGCCTGTTCACATAGGCAAACTACATGCTGAAACTCAACTGTATTTATGGACATTGTTTGATTAAGTTGACAAGCTGATCTACATGATCCAATGTGCATATTGTTGTATTGCAACATCCAGTGGATGGGCAACCCTTGTTGACATCTGTCAATATACTGATGGGAACATAAGGAATACTTAAAAAGGGGGGGGGGGGGGCAGCAGTCTTAACAGTGATATTTTCATGGTTGTTGCAAGGCTGTAAGTGTGAACTTAAATTTACCATTAGGGTGAGTTTGACTATCTGATTAGTATTGCTTTATTAAATGGACCCCCTTGGGTGTGTGTGTGTGTGTGTGTGTACGCATATTGGAGCAATTCCAAGGCTAGACAACAGCACCATAGGGGACAAATAAAAATTCCCATTGATTTTTTTTTTTTTTTTTTTTTTTTTTTTTTTTTTTTTTTTTATACACCTAGTAATGCATTGAAGACCTACAGTGGAAAGGTATTCAAAGTATGATAAAACTGAGCGCTATGCAAAGACAGAGATGATTCAATACATAACTCGGTGTTGAGTACCATATGGTAATCTTAATCCATGTATCATAAAGAGAAACACCTATAGAATAAAAACATGTGAACAAATAATCCAATAAGATCTGTTTTAAATGGAACACATGGCAATGTAATATGCTAATAAAATCCAATTTAATAAAAAAAATAATACCACACATATAAATCAGTATAGACTCAAAACAAATTAAAAATTCTCAAATCCCAACTATATGAACGAGAGACAAGTGACCAGGCCAATGTCCAGCTGGAATCACTCACTAAGTAATGGTCACGGTAAATCCACTGTAATCCCGTCAGATCTCCTCTGAGACAAACAGGATATAACTGGGCTCATCTACGATCATCCAGTGGTGATATACCCAGCAGACAACCTCCCACTATACTCCCCACTGGTCATAAAAAAACAAAACAAAACAAAACAAAAAAAAACTATACATATTCACAACACCCTCTGATCTATGGTCCCAAAGCTCAGGAGGTACCCAGTATAAGAACACGGACTCCCGGATGGAATTACCTGGTCCGAAATCAGTAAGCCCTTAATAATCTCATGACTCTCACCACCATCTGAGATACACAACCTCACATATAATGGTTTTGTCAAAATATAAAAAATAAAAATATGCTGAATCATAACATATCAGACACGCAAAGGATAGAATATCAATTCTAATATATCTCAAACTGTACACTTCTATATAAAAATTAGGGCTGCAACTAACAATTATTTTGATAATCGATTAGTTGGCAGATTTATTTTTTTCATTTAATCAGATAAAAAAACTGTATGCTAATTTTTCATTAAAAACAAACAGCAGAATAAAAAAACTTAAAATTTACATTCACGTGTTCATTTTATCCCCCAAGGCCATCCAGTACTACTCCCTCAGGCCATCCATTACCCCCCCCCCCCAGGCCATGTGCTCACCCCTCCTTCTACGAGCCAATGTTTACTTTTAGGATGGTGTAAATAAGCAGAGTCCAGGAAATAACCCACCACATACAAGGTCCACCTTTTAACACAGGGGGATACCCCATTCACTGCCATAACTGGCCTTGTGTTAAAAAAAAAAAAAAAAAAAAAAAAAAAAGTGGAGAAAATCTGGGGCAAACCAACTGTACTACAGGGGTCAAAGTATTCCTATTGGATGTAATATGGTGAAGTTGGTTTTCCCCAGATTTCATCCACTTCCCTGTGGAACATTAGGCAAATAGAGGCAAGGCATGACGTTTAAGACCACCGACAGCAGCCCCCTATCAGAAAAAGCTGGCGAGGGTAATTTACATACATATACCTTATACTATTTGGAGCTTGAGTGAGAACTGCTGTGCTATGGGTCTTGTAATTAGTCTTACACTAGTCCTAGTCGCCCCCATGCTGTGGGGGTTATCAACCTTTGGCCCTCCAGCTGATGGACTACAATCCTCATCATTTGGCAGCCATTGCTCACTTGTAATGTTGATTATGTTGTAGTCTAACATCACTTGTGGAACCACATGTTTTCCACCACTGACTGCTGCCCTCAAGCCTCACTACTTTCTATATCCAGAGGGTAGTAATGATACGCCAGAGAGTTGTTGCCCTGATGCTATTACACCACATTGGGTCATCTTTCCACGTTGCCCCAGCATTTCTCCATTCAGGGCCTACAGCTACTCATATGGGCTCCACTAACTCGACCAGCCAGGTCTTGAAAGCATCCACATTCTCTGTCGGCATGTCAGCGGCTTGTTTGGCATTTTTTTGGGGGGGGGGGGGGGTTCTAACACTTTTCCTACTGGTTAAGTGTTTTTTGGATATCCGAACATGTTCTAGTGATGTTTCATGCATTTTTATTTTACTGTTTCAATTTTGGTAAAATTTGAGTTCGGCGCACTTTACCGCATAGGCGCCATTGCTGCATTCACTTCTATGGGACTGTACAGTTTGGGACATATCTCTGCAACTGTTTAATCTAGCAACTTCAGAGATGGCTCATTGTACTTGTCTGCCTTTGTTCTGTCATTCGGTTCATGTTTCTAGTACATTTCCCCATAAGCGCTTGCTTTGCACGCTCATTTCTGATTGGGCCCTGCCACGGCAGCCATTTTGTGCTATTTTCAGAACTAATATCCTACGCAGGGCTTGGATGACTCCTTTCCTCTGCTCATTAACCATTTGCCTGCCAGATAAGTTTATTATAGCTATTTCTGGGGTGAAACTTTAATCCTAGACACTATAATTGGGTGGTTTCTTATACAGAAAGGTTATTTGACACTGTGAGAATGTCTATACCGCTCGAGCTTGGGGCCATACCTGAGACGAAGGATGCTGGGGTCTCTGTATCCCCCATTGTGCATAGCTCTTCCTGTCATTCAGGGTTACCTAGAGAATTCCCAGGTCATTTATGCCCAGCATGTTCTGATGTCCCTGACAGTATTCCACGTACCTCCAGCCATGCATTAGAGCCAGTTTGTGTGCAAGAGTTCAAGCTGCTACTAGGGACCTTGGGTCCACATTGCAACTCTTTCCATCCCAGTTACAGGGGGTCTTCCATTCTTGGCAGGCCCCCTCCTCCGTCAAGTCTTCCCTGCCAAAGCCTCAGGTTGTACCTGACATGTTAGATTCCTCTGAGGAGGAACTGCTGGTAGATTTAGACGTTGAGGAATGTTCTGCGGTGGGCTCCTCTGTTTTTTGGGGACCCTTTTGAGGCTGATCCTGAGCCCTCGGCTGAGGGCCTGATCAGGGCTGTTTTAAATATCCTAAACATTCCCTTAGTGCAGAAGGTTCTTTCTGACCCTTTTGATGTATTTCAGGAGCCTAAAAAGCCCTTTACTTGCTTTCCACCTAACACCACTCTTGACCGCCTTGTGTCCAAAGAGTGATAGACTCCGGACAGGAAACCTTATGTTGCCAAGCTTTATCCCTTTTTGAGGTCGCACTTTTAGTGGGTTCATCCTACCGAAGTGGATGCTCCTATCTCCAGGCTGTCTAAGTCTACTGCCTTGCCAGTCTCTGATGCGTCCGCTCTGAAGGACTGGACTGACAAGAAACTTGGTCTCTCGCAAGTCCATTTTTGCCACTGCTGGTTCTGCCATGTGTCCAGCAGTTGCTGCAGCTTGGGTGAACCGGGCCATTGCGGTCTCGACTGAACAGCTCTCCCTGGCTGTCCATCAGGGTGCTCCTACTTCGGATATGTTTCAAGGTACTTCCTTGTTTGCGCCAGATCTTAAGGATCTGATCAGTGAGGCAGCAGGGGGTAAGAGTACCCTTCTACCTTTGGTTCTCAGGAAGAAAACGCTGCTTAAGCGTAATCAGTATTTTCGTTCCTTACAGAATGAGACCCATCCGGCGAGCCAGATGGTTCCCTCAGCTCCGCCTACCTCCTCCGAGCCCAAACAGCAACGGAAGCCCAAGGTCTCCTCCAAGCCCAAGGCTTCCAAGCCTTCTTCAGCATGACTCACCAAACCTAGGTCCACACTCTGCTGTGGGTGGTCGTCTGCGCCACTATCACAGCATTTGGGAGGATTCTGTGATGGACCCATGGGTTTTACAGGTAGTGACTGAAGGGTACAGGATCCCTTTCGTATCTCTTCCTCCCTTTCGCTTCTTCTCATACGCCTCAGGTCGCAGAGAAACACCGTCTGTTCAGTGCTTTTCAGGCTCTTCTGGACAAGGACGTTCTAGAGCCGGTTCCAGATCAGGACAGAGAGGTATGGGTTTTTACTCGACCCTCTTTGTGGTCTCCAAGAAAGATGGTGGCTGTTGTCCCATTTTGGACTTAAAGGATATCAAATCCTTTGTGATCCGGACTGATTATCACCAGGAGTCTCTACGCATGGTGATTGCTGCTGTGTCCCTGGGGGAATTCCTTGCAACTCTGGATCTTCAGGACGTGTATTTACACATTGCCATTCATCCGGAGAGCCGTCAGAAGCTGTCATCTCTAGTGGGGAAATTCATTTCCACCATAGAAGCGGTACAGTTTGTCATGGCGCACACCAGGGTTCTCCAGAGGTTCGTGATCTAGGTGTGCAGGGGTCAGCTGCACCTTCTGAAGATTTCAGTCTCCCTCCCTCTTCGTGTGGAACTGAGTTTGTCATGGTGGCTCGACCTCTCCAATTTGGTGAAAGGCAAGTCCTTCCTGGTATCCTTGTGGACCACGGTGACGACGGATGCCAGCCTCTCCGCCTGGGAAGCGGTCCTGGGTCACCTGAGTGCTCAGGGTCAGTGGTCTCTGGAGGAGTCTCTCCTTCCTATCAACATATTTGAGCTTTGGGCAGTATTTCATGTCCATCATTGGACATCTCAGCTGGAAGACTGTTCGGTCCGAGTGGAGTCCGACAACGCCACGGCCATGACTTACATCAATGAGCAGGATGGAACAAGAAGTCTTGCCGCTTGGTTAGAGGTAAAGGCTATTTTGTCCTGGGCAGAACAACACATTCCTGCCATATCAGCAGTGCACATTCCTGGAGTAGACCACATCATTGCTGACTTCCTCAGTCGACACACAGTGGACAGCGGAGAGTGGGAGCTGCACCCAGAGGTGTTCACCCTCATTTTTCAGAAATGGGGTCTTCCTTACATCGACCTGATGGCGACGAGACACAACAGGAAGGTTCAGAGGTTCTGCTCTTGTTGGAGGGACCCTCTAGCTCTGGAGGTGGATGCGATGTCCATTCCTTGGTTATTTCCTCTGGTCTACATTATTCCTCCCCTCCCAATGTTTCACAGGGTGTTGTGGAAATTATAACTGGAGCATTGTCCAGTCATTCTGATTGCTCCATACTGGCCTTGAGAGGCTTGGTTTCCGGAGGTGGTGGAGCCATTCCGGCTTCCTTGCCATCTGGATCTTCTACAGGGTTACCTATGGAAGGAGGATGTTCATCGGTTAGCTTTGATGGCTTGGAAATTGAATCCTCAATATTGAAGAAAAGGTTTTCTTCTGTTGTGGTGGCTACTATGCTCCGTGCCCGCAAACCTGTTTCTTCCAAGATCTGCCATCGTGTTTGGTCGACCTTTTTTTGTCTTGGTGTGCTGACAAGGACCTGTCTCAGGAATTTGATCTGCCTATGGTCCTGGCCTTTTTTGCAGGACGGTGTGGATAAGGGCCTCAGTTTGAGTTCCCTTAAGGTTCAGATTTCTGCTCTCTGTTTTCTTTCAGAGGCGCATTGCCATCCTTCCTGATGTCAAGGTTTTCTTCCAGGGCATTGCTCATGCTCGTCCTGCCTTCAAGATTCCTGCTCCTCCATGGGATCTTAACTTTGTTTTGGGCATTCTTCAGCACCCTCCATTTGAGTCTTTGGCTACTTTTTCCTCTACGCCTCTTGACGTGGAAAATGGCCTTTCTCTTGGCAGTCGTGTCGCGGAGTTGCATGCTCTGTCCTGTAAACCACCCTTTTTGGTGTTTTGCAAGGACAAGGCGGTGCTTCGCACCTCTCAGGAGTTTCTTCCGAAGGTTGTTTCAGAATTCCATATCAATCAGGAGCTTGTGGTGCTCTTTCTGCCCAGACCCCACCTCTGACAAGAAGATGGATCTCCACTTGTTGGATATGGTGCGTCCAAGTCCACTATTTGTAAGGCTTATGAGCTGAGGAAGAAGCCTGTCTCTTTCAGGGTCATGGCTCATTCTACACAGTCTATTGGGGCCTCTTGGGCTTACAAGAATCAGGCCTCTGCTGATCAGTTATGTAAGGCGGCCACTTTGTCGTCTGTGCAGACCTTTTCGAAACACTAAAGTGTTGATGTGCTGGCATCAGCTGACGCCAGCTTTGGGAGGAAAATTCTGGAGGCTGTTTTACCTGTCTAGGATTTTCTTCGGTTCTTGGTGCTTCCTTCACTTTTGAGCCCCGTTGGCTCTAGTTCAGTGTGCTGTGTAACAGTTGGGGTGGTGTTACCCTTGTTCAGGGTCCATTGACACTCCCTTGTTGTTGGGCTATCGCTGATCTGATGGTTCATATCTGCTCTGGTGATTTTGGGGGCCTTGCACCTGGTCCTTGCCTTAATTCCCTCCTCTGGGAAAGTCAATGGTTGGACATCCCAGAGTTCCCGGTAACCTGTATTGGACGACAGAGAAAAGAGGATTTTAGTCTTACCTGTTAAATCCCTACAGGTTACTGGTCTCCCACCCTGTCAAGGGACCATGCTTGGCTCTCCTGTGGCAGACTGTGGGGATCCTTTGGGGTCATGCTCACAGGAGTCTTCTTTCCCTTCACTATCTAGTCAATAGTTAATGTCTCCAATCTTTCTGGAGCTGGTTGGCTAGCTGCAGCCAAGGAGGGAAGGTAGGCTCCACCCCCTGCAATCACTTCTAGAATTGTTCCTGCCTACTTGTCTCTGCGTAGGCGATCCACCCCTTTATCATAAACCTGTATGGACTAAGAGAAAAGGATTTAACAAGTAAGACTGCTTTTTTTGCAAAATTTTACAATCCACATTATTCCAGCATTCCTTTAGAGCATCCCAGAGAGCTTCTAGAGATGTCACAGTGCAAAAATCTCCTGCACCATATTTCATTGTAGGTTTTACACACTGTGGTGTTAGTCTCTCATGAGGCAGTCTCCTCACATGAGTTTTTTGAAAATGTATTTGCAAATGGTGTGTGAAGAGGATATTCATATAAATCACCATTTCACATAAACATTTAACAGATACAAATTTGATTTGTCTGTGTTAAATGTATTCCTGAATAAGTATCAACTGATTATATTTTGCTATCGCAACCTTCAAAAAAAACAAAAAAACAAACAGACCTTGTGGTTGGGCATCAGGCCCCCTCCTGATGTGCCCCCCCCCCAGTTATTGATCTCCCAGCCTATTTGTCTAGGATAATAATAGGAGCTACGCAGGAGAGCAAAACTGCTCCTCTGCTTCCATTCTACTTGGGAAAACCCAGGTAAGAGCAGAATTGGCAAACCTCTCATGTCCATGAGTGAAGACCTCCCTCACTGATGTGAGAGGGTTTCATTTCCTGGCCCTGCCTACTCCTACCTGGCTCTGGGTGGAATGGAAGCAGGGGAGCTCGCTTGCTCCCTTCTGTATCTTTATTGTTCTCCCAGTACCCGGGGGGGCATCAGAAGGGGTCCTAATGCATCCCCACGAGATATGACTCTCGAGTGCCACAAATGTATCCAAGCAATGTTATACCTCTTTGCCTCTCAAAGGTTTAAAAAAATAAATAAATAAAAAACACACACCCCAAAAAGTTGGTCAGCTGTGAAGTTTGTGTGTTTTTATTTTTATATATATATATATATATATATATTAGCAATGTGGGACGGCGTTGCCCGTCAGAATATATAGGGAATTAATGCACACACACGGATGCAAGACAAACACAGATACATACACGCAAATGCACACGCATGCACTGAGATGCTTAAAGAGCGACAGTCATACACACATACATGCAGACACACAGAGTGTGATACAGACATGCAACACACACAGTGAGAAACACACAGACAAACACACACACACACAGAAGTGAGTCATAAGGGGGTGACTTATGTGTCATTATAATGAGTTTGTGTTTGTACTTATGCCTCAACTGTAGCATTCATTCATATAGTTGAAATGCATGAGGTAATTGCACATACTATGGTGGAAAGTCGATTGTGCTGGCTCCCGGGATGTGAGTGAGTGGCATTCATTCATGTAGTTGAAATGCATGTGGTAATTGCACATACTATGGTGGAAGGTGAATCGTGCTGGCTCCCGGGGTGTGAGTGGGAGTGAGACTATGGTGGAAGGTGGATCGTGCTGGCTCCCGGGGTGTGATTACATGTGAGTGAGTGCTAGATTGAGTGATTGCGTGAGAGTGAGAGGCTGCGTGAGACTGAGAGTGTGTGAAAGAGTGAGACTGCGAGTGAGTGCTTTGCAATGTGTTGCTTACCCCTCTGGCACTCAAAGGGTTAAGTTGAGCTAACACAGTAATCTAACACACGGTGGCTCTTCAGTTGAGGCAACGTAGCAATATGCTGAGGGAACAAATAGAAAGTGGTGTTTGAGGCTTGCCCTTTGTAACATACAGCAAAGCATCTCTCTACCTTTAAGGAGAAAGGGCGGGAAGCAGGAAGTGGAGGAGAGACAGTTGAAAACAGACAGTGAGGTGACTGAAGAGATGAAGAGTTAAATAAGAGTTGCTATCAAGTCTATCCCTGAGTTTGTATTTTATGGAAACATTACACACTTGTATTGAAACAGAGTGTATGGAGGGTTTCAATTATCTGTGGGAGGTGAAACAGTGTGTTTGTGGGGTCATGATCCTGACTGAGCGTGTGTGTGGACCAGGAGAAGTTATTGATATCCCCTACTTCAAGTGGCAGCTATATTTTTTTTTTGTCAGTTGGATAGTAGTGGGCAGGCTGGAGGGGGCGGGCCAACTCCCTCTATGATAAACATGCCCCCATTGAATCACCCAATGGGAGCAGTAAAATCCCCATTGAATCACCCAATAGGAGTTGTGTCTCCTAATGAGACATAAATTATGTAATCAGACATTCTATTCAAAGCGAGTTTCTTTTCTGAGGAGACATAAATTATGTTGTGTGTGTGGGGTACCATAAATTATGCAATGAGGCTTATTCTTTATATATATATATATATATATATATATATATATATATATATATATATATATATATATATATATAAACACTTTTTATAATTATTTGGGTGGGTCTATGAACATCAGAGACAATCCATAAAGGTTTGGCTTATAATGATCAAATCTGTTTTACAGGAAATAAAGACTCAGAGCCATTATAACCATGGTTACAGCAGTGAATCTCTTGGACGTAAAAGCCACATGGATGATTATAGTACATGGGATATTGTTAAAGCCACACAGTAAGTGTTACTGAAGAGATCATATTGTTTTAGACCATTAAGTTCAGATTCAATAAACAATTTACTGACACTTTTGCATCACGCAGTAGCTTCCTAAATGCATGGTGTTTGTGGCTTTCAAAAGGAGTATGGTTTCTGGCAGTTGTATAATTTATTAAACGGGATCCAGAATGCAGCAGTTTTAACCCTTTTAAGGACCCAGGGCATATGCAGTGAACTTCTTCACAGTAAGTTGCTTAATTGTCTGGTCCTTTTAAAAGTTTACTGAGAAATTGTAGCTAAAAAAAAAATGAATATGCAAGATATCTGAAATGAATAGCACGAATAAAGCCCCAGAGGTTCTTTCTGCTTTCTCTTTTTTTCCGAAAGTTCCAGTGCAAATACCACATAATACTTTGCAGGCACCTTATGCTTAGATCTAGCTTCATAGAATGAAATTAGAGTGGGGGGACCTAAAGGGATAGTAATGGTTAATTTTAAGTTGGTTTAATATTTGTAGACATTAAAAAAAGGTTAACATCTATGTAAGTCTTATCTCTCAAATCTTTATGGTTTGAGAGATATAACTTGCTAAAGTTACCTTTTCCTGGCTGTTTTACTTAAGTCTGCCATCTAGCTGACAGCTGCAGATTCCAGTCATTTGACCAGACAGAGGCTCTTCAGCAGAGCTGAAATCACGCTATTTAGAAATAAATACTTCATTGAAACAGTCTTCAAAGTGTGCTTGCAAATCAGGCACACATTATAGACCTTTCTAAATGAAATATTTGTCTTTAGATATCGATATATCGGTGCTGCTGAAGAGCCGCATCTGGTCAAGTGACCACAATCTGCTTCTGACAGCTTTACAGCTCGTCAAGCAGAAAGGGGAGGGAGCGGAGAACTTTATTTTCTTATATCTCTCAAACCAAAATGGTTTGAGAGATACAATTGAGAGAGTACTTGCACTTATTAGTATCTGCCATATAGTTAATATTTTTTTTTTTTTCTGACATTACTATCCCTTTGGCACTCAAAAGTTTAGAGGGCTATGCAAATCATTGCAGAGCAAATCGTTGCATACCCCTCTGACACTTTAAGGGTTAAGACATTTATGGGGAGAATACAATGGTTCAAAGTGGACCTGTTGCCTACACAGCTTTTAGGCTCATTATGTGTCTATTTAAACATCCTATTCATTGTGATTTTTGTTTAGGAAACTGGTAAAGTTATAGAGATGTCATTTACCAGCTGGGGAGTCTGCGCTCCGCAGAGCTTTGTTCTCTAGCATAGTCACCTAAAAAATGCCTAATTACTAACATGTCCTAAAAATCACCTCTGTCCATCTACTTGGGCTGCTAAACACGATCCTTTTCTGTGTAATACAAATGGGGTGCACCACCCAGTTTGTGTGATGGAAGTGCTGACTAAGCCAGAGGGAAGGTGCTAGGGCCAGTTTGAATGGAACAAAACTTTGAGAGAACAGTAGACTCATTGGCAGCACAAGACCCACCTTCATGACAGAAATATATGATCACAGTTAGATTATGATGATGGCGTAATGGGCGCAAAAAATGTTTTAAAGCAAAATAAAAATTCACTTTTTATTGAGAAAAAATTAAAATGAGTTAAGCCAAATTGTAAAACCAGTATTTGCTCTAGAGAGTAGATATTCATGTTATTCAAGTTATATTTCAAATATGTGCCTGTGATCAACTCTTGAAATAACAAAGTATACAGGCCTAACCCACCCAAAAACAGTGTTCAGCGTTCCCTGCTTAAACACAGCTGAGTCAGTCAGAATTAATGAGCCACTGATTAACTCACCTGTGCTTAATCAAGGAAATCCTTACATCCTGGCCTGTTGGTGGCTCCTAAGGACTGAACATGGACAGCCCTGGTTTAACTCATTAGATATTAACTTCTCCACTGTATTGTGCTGCAATACATTGAATATATCTTCTCTAACCTTCATTGGTTTAAAGAAACACTAACACCTAACTTATTGTTAGCACGTAACAGTAGTTCTATTTTATACATGAGGCCTAAATTCTAGTTTTAAATATGCCCTGTGACTGCACCCATTCATGCTTTGTGCAGGACCCAAGTAGCATTGCAGTGTTGATGAGTGTCTCAGAAGTGATGTGCATTATTGTCTGCAGACTGGCAGAGATGAGAGCAAATACTTTCTGAAAAGATGATGGCTGGATGCAAATATCAATAAATACCTTTTTGATCTGGTCACATATAAGAGAACACCAAAGGAAACCAGACTGTGCTCTACAAATTCCTCAGAAAAACAAGTTTAGGAATCTAGCTATACTGGGATTGATCAATTTGAATAAATTTGCTGACGGTCCTGCCACCATATTTTTTTTTATTCTGCAGTCCCAAACCTATTTTAGAACCAAGCTATAGAGAAAGGGATTAATATAAACCATTTACCCTTAAAGGGATAGTAAACCCCCCCCCCCCCCGAACAACGTGACTCCAAAATACAGCATACTGAACTCACTTAGTCCCATCTCTCAAACCTTTATGGTTTGAGAGATGTAAGGCAAGACAGACCTCCGCTCCCTCCCCCTTCTCATACGTCCGCTGTATAGCGGACGTCATGAGATCCTGCTTCCGGCACCAGACGGCGGCTCTGCAGGAGCGCTGTCATCTAGATATCTCCGTATCATTACTTCATGGGTATGGTCTAAAATGTGTGCCTGGCTTGCAAGCACATGTTGTAGACCATTCCGATGAAGTAATTATACGGAGATATCTAGATGTCGGAGCTCCTGCAGAACCGCCGAAAGTTGGCCGACCGGATTCTGCCTCTGACAGCTTTACAGCTCGTCAGGCAGAAGGGGAAGGGACCGACCGGAGGACTGTCTTGCCTTGCATCTCTCAAACCATAAAGGTTTGAGAGATGGGACTAAGTGAGTTCAGTATGTTTGTATGATTGCTGTATTTTGGCGTCACGTTGTTCGGGGGGGGGGGTTACTATCCCTTTAAGTTCCATGGGTTTGAGCAACACATTGCATTACGACTCCCTCTAATTTTCAATGGGCTAACTTTTCAGGTGTACTAATGCAGCAGATTAGTAGTAAGGTGTACCTAGCCAACATTTGTTATATTGGTTTAGTGTTCTTTTTACATACTAGCTGTAATTAATATATAAGTAGATAGATAGTTGAAGGCAGCCTGGGAACAAACTCATTAATTTGATATACCGTTGATTTTGTCTGTGTATACATATATTGAAATTTGTGGTTTCTTCCTAGGTATGGAATATACGAACGCTGCAGAGAGTTGGTGGAAGCAGGTTATGATGTACGGCAGCCAGACAAAGAAAATGTTACTCTGCTTCACTGGGCAGCAATTAACAATAGAATAGATCTGGTGAAGTAGGTATTACTATCCATACAAAAGCAAAGTGTTATCCTGTAGTTGACATTACTTAGTATATTGTGTTTAACAATAGCCATGACCTCCTTGTGTACACAATCTATATGGCTGTATACCTGAAGTGTGTAGGGAGGACAATTGGGTCATGTACACATTTCTTTATGCGAAGCGGTTTTGGGGGGCAAACTAAGACCACAATAAAGAACACAAACATAATTGAATGGGATTTTAATAGTTTTCTGCATGCTAGAGGGGTCATCAATGCATTGCAATGTAATACATTGGAGACCTTGAGTTTAAGGGCTTAAAAGCTTCTCTATTTCTGGTCCATATTGTTGTTAGTTTGCTCCATATAAACCAGAGTTTACAACCTGCTGCCCACCTTTTGACTACAAATGAAATCCTCAGCAACAGCCAGCTAGTGGCAAACTGAGGATGATGGTAGTTTTAATTATGCAGCAGCTGGAGGGCTGCAGTTTGTCCAGCTCTAATATAAACCATGCAAGATAGTACACAACACCAAAACTCGAGTGCACTCAAACCTCCCACCCAATAGAGTAAAACGCACCTGCTGCTCCAATGCCAGAGTACATAGGCAATGGTACTACAGTATAAATGGGAAATATTGAAATGGAGAGACAGATAACCCTGTTGTACTAGCACTCAGAGCCATTGATGGTAGTCCTGGTGGGAATTGGTTAAATAAAGGATTGCAAAAGGGAGCTAAAACGTAACTTTTAAAATATATATATATATATATATATATATATATATATATATATATATATATATATATATATATATATATTTTATTAGTGGTGTGATGTTCCTAACATGTAAGTGTATATATTATGCCGGGGTATTAAACGGCTTGCCATTTTTGAAGGAGAACACATTCTAATAATAAGAGTTAATAGTTTGCCGGGGCCATTTCCTGTTTGCCTGATAATAGTATCAAATCACCAACAAAGATGGATAAATTACACAAGTGTTTCCACTGACTCGCTTAGAATATCATTCAGCAGAGAATGGGTTAATCTTAAACCCTGTATAATATAAATCACACTATAAGGTGGTGGTGATAAAATGATATTCTCCTATATCAGATGAATCAACCTATCGCTTAAACTGGTAACAAAGTATCTAAGAAATGGACGTGACTCACTACTGATGTCACCTCAATAGATACTTAAATGCCAGGATAGTGGATTACTACAAAAGGTATTAGAAAGTTCGTAAACTAGATACAGAGAAGCTTAAATCGTCGGGACATTACAATCAATCAATGTAACAGACTATCAAAATGTAAACTCCTGCAAGCACATTTTTTCAGGTATCCTGTTTAATACCAGGGCATGTCCAGCTTGCCAGAGAACCAGCTAAACCTGATATTCGGTTTAATCACAATTGATATATTATATAAAATAGGTGCCTATTCCAGGGCATGTCTGTCTTACCAAAGATGAACAATATTGATAAATATAACCTAATTCAAAATAATTGCTAGGCTACTGGGGCATGACCAACTCACTACTGCAACTGCTCGAATCCTACTATGCCGGGGCACATCCGGCTTGCCAACAGGGGAACACTGCTAATATACAGCTGGGAAATCGGACCTATCCACTCCTAGGCTGTTACTAAAGGATACAAACTGCACCACTATGATCAATCATTAAAATTCTTAAATGACATACAAGGAACGTCTTCCTTCAATAGCCCAACGTACATTTCGCAACTAGCTTCATCATTGGTTCTGAGTGCTAGTACAGCAGGGTTATTTGTGTCTCCACTTCTCATGCAAGGTAGGAGCTACATGCTACTGTTCCTTTAATAAATATCCTGTTAGGGCCCTGATTTTAAAATACGAAAGATCTAAAATTGAATCTGCAGAGTTGCATCATTAAACTTCCCTGTATTTAAAAAGAACAGGTGATACTTTTAAATTTTCTATATTAATGAAATGGGAAACAGATGTTTTGTCATGGTATTATTTTGATAACCCCTACCAGTATTTACAATGCTATGACTCTTGATAAACATATTTGTACTCTTTAAACTGTATAGACACACAGTGAAACACAGCACATGGTGAAGTCCTTACTTGAAGTATGCCAAAAAATTTTTATTTATTTATTTTTTTTTTTTTTAATTTGAAACTTAACTAATTTTATAACATTACCATTTAATTTACCAGGTGTAATGCGGCTATTGATATTTGCATATGAAACAGATGCACAATACAGACTACTCCTTGACGCTATGAGGGGAACCCTAGTAGGCAAGATGGTATGGAGTGGAGAATACGGAGTGTTTCTGGCTAGAGTAGGCTAACTGCCTAGGGATAGTATCTACCTGTTGGGGTACAGCAGAACACAAGATAACATAAACAAAGTACCTTCACTTGATTTAATCTATTCTGTGGACAACTGAGGGTCGAGGAAATCAAACGCTAATTGAACATGCACTGACAGTTGAATGAGTTGAACACTGACTGACAGGACCCAACCGGAATCTGAAGGTCAAACTCCTACTAACTGGAACATGTGTAATGACTCATGATGAAACTAGTCGAAGTCCGACTGCACCGGATAATAAAACTGAGGGAATTTGAGTCCAGCTAAGCAGGAACGAAGATTCAGATGGTCGGTCAAGCAGGCCAGCAACAGGAGAGCATAGGAGGAACAGAATCAACAAGATGAGGAAAGCCATGGTTGACAATGGAGAAACGATACTGGAAGCGAGGTACAGGAATGGCAAGCTGAAGAGTAGTCTGCAAGAAGGCCAAGGTCTGTAACAAGGAATCACAGCTAGAGGAAGGGTAACTGAAACAGGACTAAGACGAACGCGACTCTTGCTAGAACGTTAAGATTGAACCCCAGCACAGAGCAGCTGGCATCTAATAAAGCTGTGAGAGCAAACATAAACTCTGATATGGAGTGAGGAATCCAGCAAAACGGGGAAATAATAATACAAACCCAGATATGGAGTGGACAAGAAAACTCTGGCCAGCAGGGCAGTTAAAAAAAAAAAAAATAGCAGGTCCTCTATGCGGAAACTCTCCTTTTACATCCAACTTTCAATTAATCTGCCCTTATGATAGGGGTAATTTAGGCACCATTCTTCCCTCCTTATCTTCCCCTCTTCTTTTTTTCTTATTTATTTTTTTATATTTATTATTCTTCTTCTTTGTCTCTCTCCTCCCTTCCTTTTGACCAGTAGAATCACTGGTAGCTGAATATTACTCCTGCATAATCTTCTAGCAGGAGGAAGCAAGGCGAAATAGAGGTAATAGAGGTATCTCAAACTACGAGATTCTTATAACAGAAAACTCTACTCCACTGTCTATCTCTAGAGTCTCAGGGTATGGATCAAAACTGATTTATTAATTAAAACAAATAAAACCTAAAACAAGCTGAAATAGCTATATACCAATAAAATACACTCAACGCGTTTTGTAACACAATGTTACTTCCTCAGGAGAAAAAAGTATATTGTGTGGCGCTTTCTGTAGGTATAGTGTTAGGGGATCGCTGTAGTAGTGAACCATACACTATTACCGCTGTGTAATTGCCCATTAGGCAAGCTCTCATTAATGGTCTTTCCTGGAGTTGGATTGACCAGTTCACAGGTGTAATTCTGGACCTTTCCCTGTGGAAGTATACTTCACTTTTGAACTTCGCTGAAGCTCTTGAATTTAAATGGGAATCTTAAGATTGGCAAGATAACCCCTGAAGTGCAATGGTCCTATCTTTTATGTCCCTGCTGTTTTATGGTTTTCATGCCTGTAATTCACTTTATTTACAATGCTTGCATTGTAAATGTCTTTTCAGCCTTTTCTGTACTTGGTACAGATTTTCCTAATCTATTCATTTTGTCTTCCAAGTCGCTGTTTCTATGTGTGTGATATATTCTATATACATACAATTTGACGGCAGATGAGAAACACTCAACCCATCTAGTCTGCCCATTTTTCCTACTGTAAAATATATATATATAGTTTTCAGCTTTCTCGATTTCCTTTCTTTGTTGCATGAGGTCCTTCACAGGGACCTATCTCTGCGTTTGTTTCACCCACAGGGGTTAGAGAGAGCAGGCCTTGTGAATCATTTTGCACCATTACATAGTCTTTTTGAAAATGGTGTTCAGAACACTGGAAATCACTTCTCTACCTACAAGTTTAACCCTTTTGGAGTCAGATAAGTACCTTTTTTGGGTATTTCTAAGTACTTTCTCATACTTACTCTGGTTTTCCCCGTGTCTCCCTTGGTATGTGACATGTTCAAAGGAAAAAAAAAACAAACAAACATAGGTATTCTTGGGTTTGTTAATCCCTTTAGTGCATTGCTTATTATGCCAGTCTGGGCTTCTGGGAGAATATTCTGGTACCCACTGCTACACCTCCAGGGCTCCTCCACTTCAGAACTAGAGGTAGTTTTGGATTAAAACTTTGATTCAAATGGTCCTTCATTCTTATTGCTCCATAACTCCTTTCAGACACATTGATCCTGTCTTTGGGGCAATTTTCAGTTGGAGATTGAGGAAACACAGGATAAAAAAAATTCCTGCTTGAAGAGG
The DNA here is from genome assembly GCA_037306005.1 of Rhinophrynus dorsalis. Taxonomy (NCBI): domain Eukaryota; kingdom Metazoa; phylum Chordata; class Amphibia; order Anura; family Rhinophrynidae; genus Rhinophrynus; species Rhinophrynus dorsalis. The sequence goes on from CM074721.1 coordinate 241,125,753, forward strand.
ACTTGGTCCTACTTAAGAGAGAGTGAGTCACTCCACCTGGAATAAATGTGCTACTAACTTTGATATACAAAGTGTATATCAGCGACTTTCTGATATTAAGCATAACATAGTATGTTTATCTGAAAGTTCTTTGAACAAAAGATTAGCATGATTTATAAAAAAAAACAAACAAATATTGTAATACTATGGTCACATCCCAAAAACTTGATTATTAGGAAACAGGAGGTCTAGACAATCTGATACCCTTCATCAGTCTGAAACCTAGAGGATGATGTCCACCCTGTAACAATAGTGTTATATGTTTCACCAGCTTGGAATTAAACCTGAGCCCTTTTTTCCTGACAAGGGGAAAAAAAAAGCTTGCTGATGAACCCTAAAGTACAAATAGGAACTTGCATGATGGCTTATTTTGTTGCTAATTCATGGACCTCTGTCCACCAACTGACTTTCCAAATCTGGGAAAAGAATAAAATCCTTTTTGATATCCTCTGATGTTTGTAAGAGCCACAGGTTGGAAGTAGTCTGAGACCAGTAAAGCAAGAAATGGAAGTGTGTGCCACTCATTTTTTCCTGGGGAAAAGCAAAAGTGGCTTTCCTGAAAAGGGTCAGAATAGGAATTGTTCTCTTAATGTTCTCAGTCTCCATGAACTCTGCCTTTGTGGGGAGAAAATATTATGAACCCTGGTCTCCTAATGAGAAAATCTTCTGCCACATGAAGAGGGCCCTTGTTCAGATAAGGTTTTTTTTTTTTGTGTGTTTTTTTTGTCTTAAACAGGTGTTTTGAGGCATGTAAGTCATCATAATGTTCATTACCTAAATTAGAATGAGTTGTGGATTTGTCTCTGGTTTTAAATTGGGCTTCATTGCCCCTTGATATATTTTCTTTTATTTCTCTTTTATCATCATATGGACTGTCCGATTCGGAACCTAGGTTTGACCCAACTCATCATGTGATGATTGTGAATCATAAGTCTTAATTAGTCTTGACATTAGATAAGCTGCAGATATGGTTTTAACTAAATTTGTACTCCTGTTCATGCAGGATATAAAATCCTTTGATTTATCACAGACGTGTCCATTAGAGCCTAAATCAGCAACTTTCAGGAGGTGATGATTTGGTGCCATCTGATGTTCTGGGATGTCAGGTTGTGTATCCGGAGGTAAAAAAATGATGGGGAATTCTATTTGATTTCAGGGGAGTGTGATTTAAAAAAAAAAAAAAAAAAATGGCTTGTTAGGTGACTTATTAGTGAGATTAAGAAATTAATTTCACTTGCCCCAAAATATGGAGGAACAAAATATATAACCAATGTAATCCGTCAATCACATGTCTCAAAATAGCAGACACAGATTATAACAGACATCACACGAATTGGGGGGAAAAAAACCCCTCCACAAAATCACTGCTGAGTGGCATGTGTAGAAGGAGGTTCCCAAATAAAATGACAACCAAGGTGGCTACCAAGCTGCACATGTGCAGGCTAAATGCCAGTAAAGGGAAATGTTCCAAAATGACCACTTGCATGCATGCTGCAGGAAAGACCTGAAATAGGGAGCAAAAGAGGCCAGCATTGCAATGGGGAAATGAGGAAAAAGGAAAACCAATAAAGAAAATACAATGAACTGCCAAGAAACAGTCCAAACCTCCACAGGTGGTAGGAGTCAGATGAATACAAATCACAAATGGCAATATTAAAACAAACACAAAAAACCCTATATATTATTAATACAATCAAATACAAATAGTAGATGGAGAGGAAAACACCATTGTAAGGCGCTTCCTAATGATTAAAACAAGGGCAATCCCAATGCTTGATGATTTTTGTTTTTTATATCCTAAAAAGATAACTTGGCATTTTAGTGATTTGTGTTTTTAAATGACTGAACCTGTAATAGGAATGGCTCCACCTGCCTACAAATCTCGAGCTATATCTTGTCTTTTTAGCAATGTTTGAAATAAACGTGTCCAAGCATTGGGTGTGGTTTGGTGTTTTACTCTGTGATAAGCCCTACAATTTATAATTCATCTATAGATTATAACAGATGTTCAATGCAAAACATAAACTAGACCTGTCTGCAGTATATAGTACATACCTAACTGTTAAACAAAATTACCTTAAGAAGACCTGTTTTCTACAGAGTTGGTGCGTATTATCTGTTCTTGCAATTTTAAATAACAAAAAAAAAAAATACATTGCTACAAATGATTGTTGTTTGAAGAACACCAGCATTGATTATGTATGTGGTAAGAGACCTGGAGAAAATGCAAATGTCCATCAAAATGTAGTATATTTCATGAAAGATGTCATAAAAGGTCTGAAACATGACAATATAACAGCTTCCTGAATTCAGTCATTCTCGTGTTTGGATGTTAGAGAATACTCCAGCACATTGCTTTGAGCAGAGTTGGAGATCCCACTAGTATCCAGGATTTTAAAGACCCCTCTCTCTCTCTCTCTCACTTCAAAAAGTGTGTAGGACAGCTTTTTGAGTTTACAAACTGTACAAAATGTAAACTGCCCCCCTCCCCTTAAGTACTTATTGTTTCTAGTAAGTTCGTTGTTAGACCTCTAGCTGTTTGAGACTACAGGTCCAACAATAGTTTACCCCTGTTGTAGTCCTTTTCCTGTAGACTAACCAGCAGTTGCACTGGTATATACATTTCTTACAAAAGTAGTTAAAGCAAATGCGCAAACTTTTATGAAACTCTTGGCAACAGTACCAACTGGTGACAAATGCAGATTTCTATTTATTTTTTAATTTCATTTCAATTGACAATTTGACTTGCAGACTACTTCTCTTCATAACGGATAGGCACACCACCACCCACCTGGTGACCACAATAGAGAATTACATTTTAATATTAAATAAGGGGGTTTGAACTGTAAATACTTTTGAATGAAAACTCTTGATGCCACAGGAGTACCCTCGTTCTACTCGGTAAGACAATTACTGGAACACTTGTACACAAATATTTAACAGCTCCTTTAATTGATACAATAAATTTTTAATAGTTGTGTTTTGTTTTTGTTTTGTTTTTTTCTTCTCAAATGTTTTAATACTTTGTTTGCATCTCTTATTTGAAGGTTCTACATATCAAAAGGTGCAATTGTGGACCAACTCGGGGGAGACTTGAACTCCACCCCACTTCACTGGGCAACAAGGTGAGGTTGCTGTTGGCCTAGTATAGCAATATTTCTCTGTGCATTGGTTATGGTCCAGATGATTGCTAATCTAATAGCTGTATCTCATTTGATGGTATTTTATGTTCCTTCTTCCACAGTATTTCAACTGTATTCTTTTGTCACATATGACCTGGTCTCTGTAAAAATGTCTGCTTTCTGCCTTACCTCTGTTTTTTTTTTTGCCATTCGTGTAGGTAAAAATAATTAATTAGAAATAACATGACAATGATTGTGTGATAACACCATAAAATAGAATAGATAAACTGAAAAACAATATTCACAAAGTGATGAATTTAAATAGAAAAATGAGGAATACATTTGGCACTTTGGATATATTGGTTCTCAATATTTGTGACTGATCTCATCTTCTCAACAGGGAGTTACGGTTTCTGTTCTATTTTATTACATCCTATATGGAACGCAAGAACCTTGGTGTTAAGCATATTGATCCCATCTTTAGGAGCCACTCTCAGCTAGTAGGGGGCTCTGGTATATATATCTATCTATTATATATATATATATATATATATATATATATATATATATATATATAAATATTTTTTTTTTTTTTTTCATCACAGCGGTGCTAGACACCTTTTAGGTGTCTGAGGCATCTGATGTGGAGTCTGCCTTACCAGACATCTTCCAGAGATGCAAGAAAGAATCCTCAAACTTTCCTCCCAACAGCACCTTAGATAAAAATTTATTGGAGTAATGGAAGGCACCTAGTTAAGAGATTACCTTTAATTCGTGCATTTCCTAACTATACCCTTTTTCTTTGTAAATTAAAGTTTATTAATTTTTGAGTAATAGGAAAGGGGTACATAAATCAGAAAGAGGGGGGGAGAGGGAAACAGGGGACAAGAATAACAAAGCATATCTGTATCCAATAGGGAATAACAGAAACAATACGGTACATGAGATATAAAAACAAATTGGAGACTGCAATCACAACAGAATCTCAGAGAGAATGAGCTAAGAAGGGAGAAGAAGGAAAAAAAAAAGGGGGGGGGAACAATATACCCTTTTTCTGATGAGACTCTAGCGTAGTGGACTTCTACAACTGCGGTTGATTTTCTTTTCTCCGACTGTATTGCACAACTGACCAAAAATACAGCTTTTCCCATGGGGGATGCTCCAGGCCCTAAAGACCAGGCTAACACGTGCCTCAATACATAAGGTAAAGGCAACCTTGGTGCCCACTGGGGAAATAAAACACAAAGCCTATAGCTCGGCCTCTTGCTGAACAGACAGTCTCAAGAAGGAAAGTGGGATGCTGATAAAACAAGTTCGGCATCACCCCTTGCATGTAAGTTTGTATATCTGGCACCAAAAGTATGCAATTCTGAAAAAGAACAGACAAGTTCAAAATCTGGACTTTGATGGAACAAAGACCAAGTCACTTATGGAGACCTGTCCTGGACAAAAGTCAAAATAACTGTAGGGTTAAGAGGATGCAGTTGCATCCATGGTCTTCGCACCACTTGAAAAAATGAGTATATCCTATGTTGGATGAAACACGATTTATGAGCTTTTAGCTTGGTCACAATGACTGTTCAGAAAAGGCTTTATTCCTTAGAATACTGTCTTCAAGATCCAAGCAGACAAAGCTAATCTCTACATTACAAAATTGATTAGATTGGAGTAGTGTGAAATGTGAAAATCCAATAATAAACCTAGAATAGGGTAAAAAAAAATCCCACCAGTGGTTAGAACAAACAAACCTAAAATCAGTATTTGAAGTACTAATCACCCCTATATATTTTAGATCAACTCTGGAAAAATCATGTCTCCAAAAAAATGATTGGTATCCATAACCCTATAAAATTTACTCTGTTTTCCTTTACCATTTTAGATTGTAAACTTTAGGGGTGCACCGAAATGAAATTTCTGAGCTTAAAATGAAACTTCAGTATGCACTTGGCGAAAACCGAAACCAATCCAAGGCATAGACTGTGGGTATTAGCTCCACTTCCCAGCTGGTAGGACCAATCAAAATTATAAATGTGCACTTCACCTCCCCACCTGCAGTTATTTTGGTCCTACCAAGCTGGAGGACAGAGGCAGGGAGCCTCTTTCTCCCAACATGAAGTCTATTTTTTATTTTTCTTTCTATGCAGCCTGCCTAAACCACGGCTAGTATCCCCACTGTGTATCAGGATCTCATACCTCTTCTCCTTTCGAGGTCGCATGGGTCCTTGTTCCTCTGGATACCTGGTTATGACCAGCGCTTGTTTCTGCCCTGGTTCAGATGCTCCTGGCAGACCAACAGATGTCTCAGCTGGTGCCAAACAGACACTCGACGTGTGGGATAAGATACTGGCTTCAAACCGGAAGCGCAGCTGTGTGCGTTACAGTGGTGGAATGCATACACGAGGATACAGCGTTGTTGAGTTCCACTACAGAGGGACACCAGGAGGGTAGCCTGCAGCTTTGTGAGTACTCTACATATGAATGTTTCGTCACAAATGCCTAATTGCCTAAATCTCTGCTTAAGAAGTATTGACTCTTCCATCTGCTTTACATATGTAGCTATATGTGTATATATGTAGGTATTATGTATATAGGTTGGTGACTCTGTATGTGCATGTATAGGTTAGTTAACATGTCTAACCTTGGAACTTAAGTGAGATCAGTCAGGGAGTTCTAATTTGATGAATCTGGCCCAAACCCTCTGTGCGCAGATTGGGATCTCAGGCTCCTACATCTGACCCTGCTAGTTGTGTGTGAACTAAATGCAGGCTGCAGGAAGTAAATCCCATCCCACTTCAAGATAATTCTTCACTGGATTTAAAGCTCCTTACAAGAGACTTTTTTTTTTTTTTTTTTTTTTTTTATAACTATGCAAGTGTCAGTACATAAACTCCCAAAGTTTGGGTTCCTGATACATAGCCATCCTACTTAACGGATATGGATAAGACTGGATGTTGATTGAATTTGAAGCTACTGTGTCCTGTGGAACAAGGTAAAATTACTGATGTGATGGGTAAATTTATCCAAGACAAGTTACATGGGCTCATAGGGCCTTGAGAAATTCTGGGCCTCTAAAATACAAAGGGATTTTACACTTCAGGTATACTACCTTCATAGGCTACAGCAAGCAGCCCTTCAGATTCTGGTACAACAGTTCCATTCAGGAAGTTATTCCTACTGAAGGGAAACAAAGTGATAAGCATAATCTATGTCCAGACAATGTCAGCACAGGTATCCTTTTGCTGATGAAGATACAGCAGTCTGGGGCAACTCCATCTATGTTGACGCAACAATAGGCCAGCTTTTCCTCAGCACTTACATACTGTCAGTCAGTGGAACCGCAACTGATATGGCTTGCATTCTTTGTTCCCTAAGGTTTGGCTCTCTGAACTAGAAGTCAGATTGAATCATCTGTGTCCAGATCCCATTTATTGAAAGATCTATCTTCAATCACAAATGCACTGAAACTTTTTATGTCCTGCTTCTCTTGATAAAACAAGATTCTTGCAAGTTCATCTCTTCCCATCACTGCCAGACCAGAAGGACATTATGGATCAAGGTCTAGGAAGCGGATGCTTCCTCCACGAACTAGTTTATCTCCCTTGCATTTAATGGTTCAGACCTATTTGGTGACAAACTTTAAGAGATCATCAAAGGTATTCTAGCAGTGAGATTCCTTTTCTTCTTCAGCTAAGATGAGCTAAGTGTTTGTGGCAAGCTCCACTCAAGAAAGACGACAGTCCTTTCATGAGAAAAGCAGTAACAATACTGGCAGAGGTTGTGACCAGTGGAAGCAGGGAGCTTCTCAATACGTCAGACCAGCATACAGGGAGACTACAAAGGAAGACTCCCTTTTCAATACTTTCTATGATGCCTCGTATACTCCATCTTCTGCTCCAATGGGGTTACACTGGAGCTCTTTTTAAAATATCTGGAACCTGATTCACCCAGGCTAGTGGGTATAGAGAACTCTAGTGACAGGGTGGGCATTATAATTCAGAAACAGGTTCCAGTCTGTCAAAACTTCCAGGGTTTTATTCCACTCCTTTTTTGTCAGAGAGCCTTCAGGCGATTTTTTTTTTTTTTTTTTTTTTTTTTTTTTTTTTTTTTTTTTTTCCCCTTCTCAATGCTGAATCAGAAATCTCAACTCTTTCATTTGTGCATTTGATTTTAATGTAGGAACAGTTACATTGGCTGAAAAATGCCGATCAGTACTGAAAATTACCTAATTTCAGATATCCAAGAACCGTTGACATATTTAGGTTGTTGGCATCTCCTCAAGTCCTTCACCGGCTCTTGCGTTGACCATGCCACGATGCCACAGGCAGCAGATATGAGTTGTACCTTGATCATGGAAAGTTCAAGAATATGATTGGTAACGTACACAGGATTGTCTGTTTTAATTCACCAGCCGAACTATTGCAGGATGTTTTGACAAGTCAGCTTCTGTCCTCACAGAACCCACATTCATGATGAATGGCATTCAATCTATCCTTCAACAAGCAACTTAGTCCCAAAAGAGACAGGATCGCATGTTCGCAAGTGTCCACCTTTCTGCACAGAAAGGTTCAAACTAGGGCTGCAACAACTAATCGATTTAATCGATAAAAATCGATAATGAGAATCGTTGCCAACGATTCTCATTATCGATTAGTTGTGCAGGGGGGGAGCTGCAGCACATACATATGTCCCGATTTTTCCTGACCTGTACTTTTGCCCACAGTGCAGCACGGCACGCTTATCATGTGACTGGCGTCACCGTGTCATCATCGCGCATAATTCATGCAATCACACAAGTCCGTCTGTGTGCTAGTATCCTCGTCCTGATCATGCCTCCGGTGTAACTTGGAGGAGGCCAGGCGCAAGGAAGGCAGGCACTCACTGACTGAGGCAGAATGATGCGCACAGCACCGCCAGTCACTCTGTGCCAGTGCTCATCATGCTGCCTCACTAGGTCAGTGCCTGCCTTCTTTGCGCCTGGCCTCCTCCTAGTTACACTGGAGGCATGATCAGGAGGAGGATGCTAGCACACAAATGCTTACCCCCCTCCCGCCTAGATTTACTATTGTTACCCGAGTGACACGCGGCAGATGCTGGGGTTTTCTTCACCTGCAAATGCAAGTTTAAATCTGGCACCCAGAGTGAGGAAGAGAGCCTCCGCATTTACCTCGCGGCATCACCGCGTGTCATTGCATTCAGTCGCGGCTGTCATCACCAGTGTGGGCAGAGACAGAAAGATCCTGCGGGCATTACAGTGTGCACAGCCCTGCAATCATCTGCACAAGAGGCAAGGGGGAGAGAAAGGCATTCTGGAGCAAACTGAGTAAAAAAGAGGCACGGGGGAGCAAGAGGAATAAAAAAGAAGGCATGGGGGCAAGTGGAGTGAAAGAGGGCAAGGGGGTTGGACAAGAGAACTGAAAAAGAGTCATGAGGATAAGTGGAGTGAAAAAGAGAGCATGGGGGCAATAGGAGTGAAAGAGAGGGCATGAGGGCAAGAGGAGTGAAAGAGAGGGCATGGGGGCAAGAGGAGTGAAAAACAGGCCATGGGGGGTCAAGAGAAGTGAAAAGAGGCATTTAAATAATGAAAAATTAGCATATTTTTTTTTTTATCCAATTAATCGATTAATCGAAAAAATAATCGGACAACTAATCGATTATCAAAATAATCGTTAGTTGCAGCCCTAGTTCAAACTGCAAATAATTTTATGCAGTTGTTAGGATACCTATCCTTGATATATCTATCGTTCCCTGGGCTTAGGCTCATACCAGAATTACTAGGGTAAGGATCTCAGGTGCTACAACTCTGATACCTTCAGGTACCCCAAAAAAGATGCTAATTCAGCCATACACAAGAGGAAGTTATCAAGACGGGTCATCAGCCCAAACTAGTACAGGCAGTCCCCTCAGGGAACCAGACTGGCAGACACGATCAATAGATGTCAGCAATTAGGACGGGGAAGAATTGGGAATCAAATGAATTTGGACCCCTCCTGAAACCGATCTACACTAACGAGCTGGATGTCCTGCCAATATGGAAATGTCTCAATTGTTTTCCAGGACGCTCTTCGGTAAACAGCTGTCTTGAATTCTTCATTAGTACTATACCTCCTAATTCAGAGAGTAACTTGAAGTGTTCCATTCAATAGCCTGGCAATACGAATCCGGCCTAGGATGGTAATGCATCTACAAGCCCTGTCTGCATGGTCATCTCAATCATAAAGCTGAATTCTTCATCAGAACAAAGATAAACAGGGGAAGGGTCCCTAAAAGGAAATCTATCAGTCATTGACTATAGGGTTTCACTCGATAGACTTGATGATGATAAATAAAACTCAGTGGAAGAAATTCCTGTCCAGTTGGCACAACCGTTAACTCCTGGGACAGGATGCCTTGAAATTCCCGTGGAACTTCAGCTTACATACCTCTTTCCTCCTCTTCTGCTACTCGCGAACATTGTACAGATGATACACACAGATCAGAACTCATTCCCTTCGATCCAGCCTGGCCACGGAATTTGTGGTATACTGACCAAAGCTACAAATCCAGTTTTCTTCAGGCTGATGGCCTGGAAGACTGAACAGAGCTCTTTCAGACTCATGGATATTTCCAAGTCCATTCTTGAAACCTTCCTAGTAGGCAGATGGCTTTTCTCCACACAGATCTCCTACAGGATATGGCTACAAATCCCAGCTTTCCTCAGGCTGATGGCCTGGAAGACTGAACAGAGCTCTTAAGACTCATGGATATTTCCACTTCCATGATTGGTTCTATCCTAGCAGACAGATGGCCTGCTTCCACAAAATCTACTACAGGATCTAGTCTATCTTTCATACATGGGGTCTATCCCGGAATCTGGATAGGTCCTTTATGACTGCAGAAATTATTAGTAGTCTTCTCTATGGAGTCTAGAAGACTTTAAAGCTTGAATCGTTTAGTCCTCTTTGGCTCCTTTTCTTCAGTTCTGGCAATCCCTTTTTACTGACAACTACCTCATTATGGGATACACCTCTGCTATTTCACAAACAATTAACCTACATTCTGGAAGATTCATCCCATCTTGTGATTTTAAATATAAACTATTATCCTCACATCCATACTTTGAATCATTGGGAGGAGATATCCTTTAACCATCTCTCCCGCCGGACTCTGACTTACAGAGATGTCTTCTGCTATCAAAGGATGAAAATTACAGGCATTATTATGTGTCCCTCCATATAAGGATCCATCATGGCACAGTTGCATTATGTCGTTAAGCTACAATTAATTCTGAGTTGACAACCCAATTCCATCTTAGTCAGGACATTTTTCTTCCATCCTTCTGTTTAGGTTCCAGACAGAATACAGAAGGGGTTGCATAACTGATCTTGCTCTGTTTACAGATTTACCTGAAGAAGTACACCACTCCTTCATTCAACTAAGCTCTTCATGTATTTCCTTGGGGAAAATTAAAGGGCACAGCAATTTCCGAAATAATAATCCATTGCAAGATGGATTTGAGACTAGCATGAGTCAGCTATTGGGGATCCTCCTATTTTAGTATTGTAAGCACATTCTACCAGGACTGTTTCCTCCTCAGGAGCACAAAAGACAGTCATTGTCCCAGAAGACAGTTACTTGCTACCACCTGGTCCTCAATCTCTGTATTTTACTCTATAGACGGAACCCTCACACATTCAAAGATGTGTACTTTGGCAGGATGGTGCTTGAAGCTGCTATTTCTGTGGTAAAAGGGCATTGTTCCCTCCCTATTATCTGTGTACTGCTTTGGTAAGTCCCACAGTCTATGCTGTGGATTGGACACCGAGAAAGGTGAAATTTACTCACTGATATTTGGTTTTCCTCTGTGTCCTTCCACTGCAACCCTCCCTACTATTTGGTGAGTGATGTATCGATCCTAGTTCTTTGTGCTAAGCCTGTGATATTGCCTAATGCTTGCTGCATTATTTGCTATGATAGCTACTAACCTGTTGTCTGTCTTCAGCTTGGACAATAGTATAACTGCAGATGGGGAAGTGAAGTGCACATTTATAATTTTGATTGGTCCTACCAGCTGGGAGGCAGAGCTAATACCCACAGTCTATGCCATGGAAGGACACAGAGGAAAACCAAATATTGGTGAGTGAATTTCACCTTTTTTCCAGTACCCCCTATGACATCCAGTACCCTGCCCCAGCACCAGGCCATCCAGTACTACTGGCTTACCTGTGCTGCATCTGGGGGTTGAGGGGCACATGAACCAGTAGAAGCTCATTAAACTTCAGTACAATTCAATGAGTTGAGATTATGAGATTGAGATGACAGAGTTGAGATTATGGTGCATGCTAACTTCTATTAACAATGTGTTTACGCAGTCCTAATTCAAGCACCCATTGGTTTATTCCAGATTTGCAGCTATCTACCTTACTATCTGTATCTACAGTTTGGGTCTATGTGTACTAGTTGATACAGGCAAGAGAACACGCCTATAAGCAGAAATACAGTAGTCATATACTAAAGCTTCTCTATCAGGAAGGAACAAGACGTGGCACACTAGGAAGTGACAGTCTGCTACTGCCATCATCCTTGATGCCATTACCATGATGGTTTTCAGATGCTGCATTGTAATACCATAATTCTCAACTAGCGAATACCTGTTAACTGTTTTTGGACTACAATTTCCACCCGCTTCAGTGGCCACTGACCAGGTGTTAATGAACTAAAACTTCAGTTACACTCATCTGGCAATTCAAAGGATTAAAATTAGATTTAGTCTAACAAAAGCTGAAAATCCACATATACATAAATGCCTTCTGCAAACCATTTATTACCTGGTGTCCAGTGGTTCCTCCCCCTGCTCCTCCTCCAGCCCAGCTCTACCCGACCTCCAGGTCTCAGCGGCTCCCTCATCACCCCACTGTCGAGCAGTCACATCCCCATCTACGCCTGCATAGTACCCATCGCCTACACCCCCAGGCCTGTGTGCAGTTGACATGAAATTTAGTGCTTAGCTGTCACACAAGAACAGACTATGCAGGCGCACCAATGACAAGGTCCAGTCTGGCATCTCAGACAGCCAATCACGACAACTGTGCTAACCGAGCAGCCAACAGATTGCAAGCCACCGTGGATGGCTACACCTTAGTGTGCCAGTAATAGCCAATGAGGAGTGAGGATGGACTGTGTCTCTCTCAAGCTGCTGTGCCCACAGTCCAATGACGTGAGGCGGATAGTAACATGCATTATCACCAAGGACTAGGTTGGCACTAGGGCTTTGTAGTGGATGACAGGTTGTCATTGTCCTGCCCACATGATTATTTAACCAATCACCGTAAGGCAGTTATTTCAATTGCTTACTCCAGCGGTAACCTCTAATCCAGTGCCACGGATTTTTGTCCATGTTTTCTTCTGTTTTCGGCTTTTTGCATTTAAACATTTTGGCTTCCAAAATTTTGGTGTATCCCTAGTAAACTTTCAAGCAGGGACCCCATTTTCAATGTTTCACTTTGCTAAGAACTTGTTGCCCTGTATTGTCCAAACCATTAAATTGTAAAGCACTGTGCAAGTGCCATATAAAATAATAAAACAAAAAAGTTGATAAAAATGGAAAGTATCACACTAGCCTACAGTTATCCATACCCAAATTTGCTTATATTCTACAGATCATCCATGTGTGTGTCTCATCAGTAACTGTCATGAACCATTGCCCATCTTTGTTTTGTTTCGTTTGTTTGTTTGTTTTTTTTAATAAATTATTGCGTTTCGGTATGTAAAGTGTGATTTGAGAAAATCTGAATTAGGGTAAAGAGGCTTTCTCTGTCTTTCAATACAGGTTACTGGTAACTTTGGGGAGGCGATCAGCCCCTTTAAGTAGGCAGGAACAATTCTGAGAAGTGACTGCTGGGTGGAGACTACCTCCTCTCCTTAGCTTGCAGCTAGCCCTTGCTCTGTTATCCGGTCAACGTTCTGGGCATGTTGGGGGTGTTCAGGGGGCTTTGGGTACTTTCTCAGTGAAACTACAATTCCCATGAGCGCTTGCTTCGCGCGCTTGTTTGTGATTGGCTGCTGCCGCGGCAGCCGTTTTGTGCATTCTCTGAATGAGTATCCTACGCAGGGCTTGGACTCTCTCTCTCCTCAGCAGTTTAACCCTTCGCCTACCAGATAAGTCTATTTTAGTGTATCTGGGGTGATTTTAATTATCATACACAGTGTGTTTTGGGTGTTTCTGATACTTTGACTGTTTCTCTCTGTGAGAATGTCTGTTCCATTAGACCTTGGGGCTAGGCTGAAGACTAAGGAAACTGGGACATCTGTGTCCCTCATTGCTTCTCATGTCACTCAGGGTTACCAAGAGAAATACTCAGGTCACATTTGCCCAGCATTCACTGCTGCCCCCGAGTCCTCTGCAGGGACCTCCAACCATGCACTAGAGCCAGTTTGGTTGCAAGAGTTTAAGGCTACTACAGGGACCTCCGGTCTACCTTACAACTCCTTCCATTCACCTTGCAGGGGGTCTTCCAGTTGTGGCAGGCCCCCCACCCCTATCAGACCTTCCCTGCCTAAACCGCCGGGTGTACCTGATGTCTGTTGCGCTGTCCCTTCCTCTGTTTTTTGGGGACTCCTTTGAGGCTGGTCCTGTTCCATCAGCTGAGGGCCTGATCAGGGTTGTGTTGAACACCCTGAACATCCCCTTGGTGTCCTCTGACCCATCTGATGTTTCAGGAGCCTGTCAGGCCCCGTACTTTTTTTTCCCCCTAACCCCACCCTTGACCGTTACCGTTTGGTGTCGTCTGAGGAGTGGAAGTTTCCAGACAGAAAACAGTCTGTCCGTCTAGGAAATTTGCTAAGCTTTACCTGTTCTCTGAAGCGGCCCTAGCTCAGTGGGTTCATCCTCCTAAGGTGAATGCCCCTGTTTCCAGGCTTTCTAAGTCCACAGCCTTGCCTGCGGATGATGCATCTGCTCTGAAAGACTGGATTGGCAAAAAGCTTGAGACTTCTCTCAAGGCCATTTTTGCAACTGGAGCTCTGCCCTGCATTTGCTGTGGTGTGGGTGAATATGGCTGTAGCTGTTTGAACTAAACAGTTCACTTCAGCTGTCTGGCATGAAGCTGACATGTTGCGGCTTCTCGCCAACATCTCTGAGGCTCAGCATTATGTTTCTGCTGCCCTGTTTGATGCTGTGCGTATGGTAGCCAGGGCATCAACCATGTCTGTGGTAGCCAAACGTGATCTTTGGCTCAAGATCTGGTCTGCTGACACTGCCTCTATATGAGGGCTCTCCTGTCGTTTCCCTTTCAGGGCACCTCACTGTTTGGGCCTGATCTCAAGGATCTAATCAGTGAAGCCACGGGGGAGGGGGGGGGGGAGTACTCACATACCAGTGATCCATAGGAAGAAGGCGCATGTCAAGCGGAATCTTTTTTTTTTTTTTTTTTTTTTTTTTTTTTTTCTCCAGCCCTTTCAGGCTGAATCGCCCCAGGCGGTGCCTCAGGATCCACGCCCCTCATCCAAGCCTAAGCAGCAATGGAGGCCTAAGTCCTCTGCTAAGCCCAAGGCTTCCAAACATTCTTCTACATGACTAGCCGAATCTAGGTCCCCACCCTCAGATAGCTTGGAAGCCTCTGTGGTGGATCCGTGGGTTTTGCAGGTGGTGGTTGTGGGGTACAGGATCCCCCTTCACCTTCCTTCCTCCTCCCCAGACCTTCACTTCTCGCTCTCCTCTGGGAGCAGAAAAGCACCCCCTTTTCGAGGGAGCCATTCAGACCCTTCTGGACAAGGCTGTCTTTGAGCCGGTTCCTCCTCAGGAACGGGGGTTGGGAATCTACTCCAAAAAGGACGGTGGCTATTGTTCCATTTTGGATTTGAAGGATCTCAACTCCTTTGTGGTCAGGTCCCAGTATCGCCAGGAGTCACTACGCACGGTGATCGCTGCCATATCCCCTGGGGAATTTCTGGCTTCTCTGGATCTTCAGGATGCATATTTGCACATTACAATTCATCCAGAAAGTCCGCAATATCTCTGCTTTGCCTGCTCCCGAGGGCATTTCCAGTTTTCTGCCCTCCCCTTTGGCCTGACCACGGCTCCTCAAGTCTTCAACAGAGTCCTGGGAGCCTTGATATCCATCCTCCATCTGGACTGCATCCGAGTTACCCCGTACATGGACAGCCTCCTGAAGGCATATTCTCCAGACCTCCATCAGCAGGTGCAGGACTGCATTCATGCCCTGTCCCGTCACAAGTGGATCATCAATCTGGACAAGTCGGACCTTGTTCCTTCCCAAAGGATGGTTTTTCTGGGACGAAGTGCTTCATCAGATAGCACTGAAGGTCCAGGCTGTCCTGAATCAGGATCTGGTTCCAGCCAAGAAATTGTCATCCCTGGTGGGGAAGTTCATTTCCACCGTAGAAGCAGTCCCGTTTGCCATGGATCATACCAGGGAACTTCAGAGGTTTCTAATCCCCTGGCATGCAGGGGTTGACCAGATCTCCTGGAGAGGTCCCTATCTCTCCCTCTTCACAAGAAGCTGAGCCTCTCGTGGTGGCTTAACCAGGACAATCTGCTGAAAGGTAGGCCCTTCATGGTGCCATTCTGGACAACCATGATGACGGATGCCAGCCTCTCCGGCTAGGGAGCGGTCCTGGGGCACTTGAATGCTCAGGGCCAGTGGTCCCAGGAAAAATCTCTCCTTCCCTTCAATGTCTTAGAGCTTTGGGAGATAGTTCATGCCCTGTGCCACTGGACGTGCCATCTGGAGGATTGCTGGTCAGGGTCCAGTCGGACAACGTCACAGCGGTAGCCTACATTAACAAACAAGGAAGTACAAGAAGTCTCGCAGCTTGGTTAAAGGTCAAGGCTATTTTGTCTTCGGCAGAGGAGCATGTCCATGCCATTTCTGCAGTTAATTTTCCTGGTGTAGACAAAGTTCTGGCAGAGAGTGGGAACTTCATCAAGAGGTGTTCAACCTCATTGTCCAGTGGTGGGGTCTTCTGTGCATCAACCTGCTGACAAGACACAACAGGAAGGTTCCAACATTCTGCTCTCGCTGGGTGGACCCTCTGGCTCTAGCAGTGGATGCCTTGTCAATTCCATGGGTCTTTCCTCTGGCATACCTTTTTCCTCCCATTCCCCTGTTGCACAGGGTGATCAGAAACCTGCGACTGGAGTGTTGCCCAGTCATTCTGATTGCTCCGTACTGTCCTCGACAGGCTTGGTTACCGGAGCCTCTGGATCTCTGTGGTGAAACCTCTTTGGCTCCCCCCCTGTCTGGATCTTATTCTACAGGGTTACTCTATTCCAGCCTCTTAGTGTTTAAAGAAGGGGAAAAAACCACAAAAAAACCTGTGGATGACTCCCCATTCTGAACTTGAAGATCCTCAACTGTTTGTTCTTGCACCCCTGTTCAGAATGGCGTCCTCACTACCTTGTGTCCAGGGGGGCTTTGGCCCCCTAAACATAAAGGACGATTGATTACCTGCATGTTTCCATCAATGCAACTCATCCTTTTTTCCTGCGGTTTGCTTTTCTAGACCATCCTTTTCAATTCTTTGGATTGACCTTTACAAAGGTCATGCCAGCGCTGGCAGCTCACTTCTGTTCCCTATGGATCTTCTTGACTCCTTATCTGGATGACCTTTTGCAAAAAGCTCATTTTAGAGTGCTGTAGTATATGAAGGTGTGGTGTTATCCAGTCTCTGCCCTTTAGGCCGTCCCATTTACATAATTCCATAAGCAAGAGCTGCAACTGGAGATTCTCGGAAATTGGTCCAGGCATTGGCATAGTGTCTCCCTTGTCATGTAGCTGTCTGACTGGATAAAGGCAGACCTTTAGTTGTGGCTGCAGGAGTCCCATCCGGAGCTGGGTCATCCACTGGCCATTTCAAATTGGGTGATAGTCCTGGTGGGCGCCACATTTGGCCTTCAGATGGCCTTTGGACTAAAGTAGAGTCTTATGTTCATCAGTGTCCCGGAACCTTTGGCAATTCCCCTGGCCTTGTCGGTATCAGTCCTTCCAGGGATCTCCTTTTGCTGTGAACTACATCAACTCCCAGGCAGGAACCAGAAGTGTAGCCATGTGTTGTTGTCCAAGGTGCGGCTGATCCTTGTGTGGGTGGAGGCTTGCATTCTGTGTGTCTCGCTTTTGATATTCCAGTTGTAGACAACATTGTGGCAGACTTTCTCAGTCCTCATCTTCTTGAACCAGGGAAGTAGGAGCTTGACAAGACAGTTTTCAATTCATAATTCATGTCTGTGGTCCTCCACAGTGGACTTAATGGTGTCTTGGTTGAACCGTAAGGTTCCCCAGTTCTTTTCCAGAACTTAGGTCCTCTACATCTTGTGGTGGACTCAATGGTCATTCCATGGCATTTCTTCTTGATATACATATTTCCTCTGTTTTCCCTGATTACCAGCATGCTGTGTAAAACTAGAATGGGGCAGGCTCTTATTATGATCGCCACTCCCCCCCCCCCCCCCCTCCGTCTGGCCTGGTTTTCAGAACCTCTCGCTCCGTCAGAGCAACTTTGGCTCCATCTGCATCCAGACTTCTTGGTGTCATCCAGAGGTGGAAATGCTGGTTTTGAAGTCTTGTCTCTTGATGCCAGCATTCTGGAGAAGGATTTTCTGACTCTGTAGTTTACCACTATGGTGAAGACATTAAGCTGTTTTCATCCAAGGCATACATTAGGGTATGGTATTTGTTGTATAAGTGATGTAAAAACTGGTGATCGTAGCCACAACATTTTTGTCTCCCAGTTCTTTTGGTCTTTCTTCAGAATGGTCTTCTAAAAGGTTATGTTAAAGTCCAGGTTTCAGCTCTTCTCATCCCCAAGCCCCCCCCCCCCCCCCGAGGCATATTACCTTTTTAACAATTGTACAGATTTTTGTGCAAGGTCTTATCCAGCCTTTCGGGATCCCACAGGTGGCTGACGTTCAGGCTTCATCTTGTCAGCCTTTCTTTCTGGTTTTCTACTCTAATAGGGTTGTTTTGTTGAATCCTACAGGGTTTTCCCCTAAGGCTGTTTGAGTGTCTCATTAACCAGGAAAGTTTTCTTTGTCCTGTGCCATCTAACGGACTAGAGCAGGAACTCCATCTTTTGGATTTGGTTAGGTGCTTGATGTACTGTGTACTTCACACTCAGCCTTTCTAAAAATCTGGCTTGCTCTGTCTTTCCTGGTGGCCCTCGTGTGCCAGGCTGCATCTCGGGTGATGGTAGCCATAATTCAAAAAGCTACTATTTGCCAGGCTTGTTCTCATGAAGTCTGCACGCCTTTTCAAGTCATGGCTCATTCAGCCAGGTTGGTGGGTGCCTCTTGGGCCCATAAGAATCAGGCCTCTGCAGAACGTTTGTGTAAGGTAACGAAGAGGTCATGTCACATTTGTCAAACACTACCGTTTTAATGTGCTGTACCGTTTTTTTTTTTTTCTTTTTTTATGTTCCAGTCTTATTAGAACTGGTTGGTATTTTGAGAGGTTTTCTCTCTTTACTTTCCTGGAAACTTGGTGGATGCTTTGGTATATCCCCTTGGTTCCTTTGTTCCACATAGGATGTAAGAGTAAAGCAGGTTTTTGTGTATTCTAGTTAAATCCTTTCTCTTCGCCCATGTAAAACACACAGCTTCCTTCCTGGAGAGACACCTCCTTGGCTTTCCCTAATTTAGGGGGGTTCCCTTTACTACTTTGCTTCTGTTTTTCTTAGATCTTTGGTATATGTTAAAACTGGATTTTGTTGGACTAGACAGGCTGGGGTAAAGTGAGCAAGGAAGACTTTTATTCTTCTGTGTGCCTTTAAAGTGCCCTGCACTTTTGCCAGAGAAAACTTTACCCCATGGTTCCTTTGTTGCACATGGACAAAGAGGGATTTATTGGAAAGTACACCAAAATCCCCTTGGAGTTGTTTTAGTACCCCTCTCTCTCTCCCTGCTGCTAATGCATCTTCCTGTAAAAAAAAACAAAAACAGTGTGCTTTTCCCACAGCTTTACTATATTGCTTGCCTACTTTAAAGTAATCTGAAATAACTCCCAAGTACCTTTTCTGTGATGCTTTTGTCAGCACAGTAGCATTTAAGCATGCATTCCACTTCTGGGTTTCTGTGTCCTAAATGCATGATCATTCATATTTCAGCATTATACTTTACATCCCATACTCTTGCCCGTTTTTCCAGTTTTCCTAAATTCTCATGCATTTGGTTTATCTCTCCTTTAGCATCAGCCATGTTGCAGATTTGTATGAAACCTTTAACCCATAAGGACCTATGATGTGCCAGGATCATCATGAGTAAATGTGTGTAAATGACTAAAGACGGTCCTGGCACGTCATTGAATTTTGGGGTCCCCTCGCAACTGTATGAACTATAGAAGTCTAACCTATCCAGAGCTTGCATGTTGGAATATGTCAATAGTTGTGTTTATATTCATTTGCTAGAGTTAACAATTTTCCTAATACTTTGCCCCCCATGCCCATCGTCCCTGTGGGGCCACCCATGCTGAGCAGCCTTACTTGTTTGTGTTGCTGTTATGATTCCATGGAAGAGAGATTATGGGAATGGTAATAGAAGTTAAAGTAAGTGGATCTGCTCGGGTGTTAAACTCTCATGTGACCATCATTTACTAACAGTGGCTCCACCCTAAGGGGAAAGGTCCACTTTAAGCATTACATTTTACCTCCTACTATACAGAATTAGGTTCCCATTCCATGATATATGTTTGAGTTTGCGTTTTGTCTTAAACCCTCAAAGAAAGATAGAGATATAGATATATATAGATATATATATATATATATATATATATATATAGATATATAGATAGAGAGAGAGAGATTTGTGTATATATGTATCCGAGTAAAATAGAATCTGAAAAAAGAAGAAAGGAGCGCCAGTGTTGTAATAGCATTATAATATAAGAAATAGATTGACAATTGCTTTAGTACTCACACTTGGTTATTGCCAGTCACTTGATACCAAGGGTACCAGCTTATGTGCCTACAGAGAGAATCACTCTGTCTCCGTTCAGGTATTGGCCGTGTTTGGCAAAATATTGACAGGCGGAGGCTCAAACTTCAACTTTTGTATAATTTAATAACAAATTAAAAATTAAGAGTACACAGGTATTACGCTTGCTTATGTGTTTCGTGGCTACACAACCCCGCTTTATCAAAGCGGAACAATAATCTGATGTGTTCACTTAAGTTTTTAAGGGAATATATCATGTTGTTGTTCCGCTTTGATAAAGTATTTGAGGTTAAAAGCCCTATTTATATAAAATGGAAATGTTAATTTCTTCTCTAAGGTACAGTTGGTTTGGGCTAAAATGTAGCTTATTGAATTGCATCTAAAGTCTACTCCCAACCCAAAGGAAGATTGATTTGGGGGGGGGGGGGGGAGTGAGTGTCACAGAAGCCTCATGCCCTAGGCTTCTGGAGGGGTCTGAGGACTAGCCTCCTCCATACAGACTATGGGCCCCATTCATAGGGAAGCCCCTTTCTCAGCTTTCCAGTCCCCTCTTGTGCCTGTCACCCTGTGCATATTGGGGGCACAGGGTGACTGGGTAAAACCCAGTCTAGTTGGCCCAGTCCAGACCTCTACAAGCTAACCAGCCATGAGGGCTTTGTGCGCCTTAGTGAGACAAACCTAGAAACTCTGTGGAACTCAGTTGTTTTTCATTTACCCCTTCTTGAAAGAGCATATCACTAACCCTGTATGGTTGTTTGGTTTACCCAGAATTATCCCTGATTCCCTATCCTTGTTGTTGGGAGTTGAGTGACTCTTTTCCCTGATTGCCCTGGGAAGGACAGGGTATTGTGTTTGGTAATCAGATTATGCTCTATTGTAAGTCTTAATACTGTCACACAGGGTATTGTGGTTGTTAATTAGATTATGCTGTATTGTAAGTTGTGATTTAATTATGATTTTTATCTGCAGCTGTACAGTATATAAACCTATGTTGTGGTTCAATAAAATTGTCGTCCCAGGCTAAGGGAGCACAGTTTGGCGGAGCTACTCCGTCTGAGTACGGGTAACCGTCACAGGGAGGTTATTAACCATTATTAGCTGTTAACCCTTTCAGTGCCGGGGGTGTCCAATGCATTGGAATTCTATCTGGAGGCATCATGGAGCAAGTAAGCAGGCCCCCCCCATATTTGTGAGATAATCTGTGGGACAGTAGTCAAGACCTAAAAGATCAGGCAATGTATGTGTGCCTCTTTGACAGTGTGAAATCTCTCTCCCTTTTAAATATATTGGACATGAAAGGATTAATGAAAAAAGAACAGCTCTGAATTACACATGCCCCACGATGTATAAATTCTCTTTGCACTGTTAAAATTATGCATTTGCACTTCCAGTAAAGGAAAAGTCAGAGGTGACATTTTCTTAGTATAGCAAGTTTTCTGTATGTGCAAAGCCAGCCAGACCCAAGGATCAGATAAAATTCGCCTGCAGGCTGTGTTTTGGACATCTCTGCATTAAAGGCAGTAGATGCATAAATTCTATTCTTTTAATTTGTACTCTTCAGACTTGCAATTATTTACTGCCTTTCTCTCATTTTAAAAGCAGCATTAGAATTCCTAAAGTGCTTTAGGTAAGCACATTCAGTATATTGTCATAACAACCACTGCATTGAAGTTTTTGATTTTTACCTCTCCTCTCCAAGCACTGATACGAACGTAAAGGAAGAAAAAAATCTCCTAAAAAGAACTATGTCCACTATATGGATTGTGCGCATGTGCCTTGGTTTGAGAGAACATGTAAAAAAACCCAGTCCTCCTACTCATGGAGATGAACATGAGTTGCTGGAAGTTTATCTTCCACTCCCCAGGCTGAAGCAAGCAGGGTGCATAAACTGATTAAACATTTAAGAACCAGAGGACTTCACAATGCTGTCCTTAGTTAAGATTAGCATGTGTAGTGAGTAGAGTTTGAGGTCCTGTGGTACTGCTAGTAACTGTGGGCCCATCTCCATGGACGTATTTTTTAATCTTGGACGTTATCTCTTGAAGCAAGAACAAAATTCATAGGGGCCAGTAGGATTTTCTGACCATAGTAACGTAAGTAGTGGATTATTATGAGGTGCTTGTTCTACTTTAACAGCTTTTGCATCTCCCCCCCCACCCCCCCCCCACCGGTCCAATATTAGTATATCACTGGTTTGCACTGGTCCGTATACATAATCAAGGACTGTGAGCACTGTAAATAGTGTCATGATATCTGTGACTCAAAACACATGAATAGTAGAGGGTCAAAAGTCACAAAAAAGCATGAAAGAAGACTCGTACCCAAGATAATGACGTAAAGATGCAGGAAACTTTATTCGGACAAAAAAAATAGGGACTCCAAAGAGTAAAAACCTTAAAGGGATAGTAATAGTTTGTTTTAACTTTATTTTATTTTGTAGGCATTAAAAAAACATGACCGACTTTATAAGTCTTATCTCTCAAATCTTTTTGGGAGATATTCACAAAGTTTCCCCTTCTGCCCCTTTTACATAGTGTAAGCCATTTCTTCTCAGATCTGGAATCCAATCCATAGACCAGACAGAAAAGCAGGGGACAATCTTCTTATGAGAACAATGAAAGCCCTGCCCCCCTTGACAAGTTTTTTTCAGGTTTTTCCCTTATGTTAATTGAAGATTGTTCCTCTCTGCCGTCTACTTTCTGATCTGGCTGAGCAGTGTTACACCAGTAAAAGGGGCGGAAGGGGGATACTTGAACTAAAACTCTGACAGAATTGAAATAACACTCTCCAAAGTCCAAACACTATGATGATTAATTAGAGCTGCTTTTATTATGAAATATTACTATCCCTTTAAAAGCACACACACACACACACACACACACACACACACACACACACACACACACACACACACACACACACACACACACACACACACACAAAATTGCTTGTACACACACACACACACACAAAATTGCTTGTAGATGTGTGTTGGGCTGGACGAGGAGACTGTATCTTGCTTTTTCCACATCTCTCACATTTTGATTCTGATCTCGTAGCTATGTATAAGTATATATTTATATATATAATTGTGTCCACACTCTGATTACACCTTATTGCATTCATACAGTGTCGTCTTTTTATAGATTTTTCAGAAAGCTTTTTGAAAGCAGTTTCTTTATTTTGATGTACTGAATTGATTAGATTTACTTTATCATTTTTCACTAGTTTCTGTTTAGCATAGTTGGGCATGTCCTGTTTAACAGAGTGTTTTTGTATTAGTTTTTAAACCTTTAAGGACTGCATGACGTGCTATGAACATAATGTGACTTTTGCCTTAACCCGTTTATAATCCATGACGTACCAGGATTGTCAGAGGTTAACTTGCCATGAGGACCCATGACGGTCCTGGCACGTCACGGGTTAAATGATAGCAGCGCGCCTCGTTGTACACTGCTGTCATGCTTTTCGGGATGAAACTGAGCTCTCTGGGACCGGAGTGTTCTGCTTCAGTCCTTGTCTGTTCCGTCGGTTCACATGATCGCTCCTGGAGCAATCACATGTACCGCCATTTTGATTGACACACTGCCTTTGTGTAAGGGAGAGAGAAGCAGAGAGCAGACACAGTGGAAAAAAAGAATGCAGTAGTTGGGGGTATTAAACCCTTCGGTGCTGGGGGCTGGCTGGATGCAGGTCCATTTCTGTCCTGCTAAGAGACTTGTTTTATTGTTGTGGAGCGATGTAATAAACTTGTACACACCACAAAGTCTAACCAATAAAAAAGTGGGAAAATAGGGTGGGAAAGGGGGGGGGACATGGGGATTTTCACCCTGGGGGGACAGTGCCCACTTAAAACTGCCCATTTTGTAGGTATGAATGACCAGTCATACATTTCATGCAGTCTCCATAAAAATTTAAACCCACTGCTCCCAAATAATCCCAAGAGAGAAAAATATTTATTTTATTTAACCATTTTTCTTTAATTTTAATAAAATAAATAGTGGTCTATCCATATAAGTGTGGTATCAAAATAAAGCCCTGATTGTGTGTGGAAAAAATGGTATATAATTTGGCTGAAATGAAAGCCTTAGAGGGAAAACACTGTTTAACAAAGACATAGTCAAAAAGGTCAGAATTGCTCTGGGCCTTATGTTCAATCCACCTCATGTTTTCTCGGTTCTTAAGGGGTTAAGGATTGGTGACGTTCATAGCACGTCGCATACATTTTACTTACAGCGCTCCTCCGGGAGCATTGTAAGTTAAAATGGGTACTGAAATTGACCACTTCAAAACTGGAGCAGTCTCCCTCAGACCCCAACGCTGCAAGCCGGTATGCGTAACAGGTCACGTGTGCTGGAGTGTCAGAAAGTATCTAAGCGGTCCTTAAGGGGGAGGGTAAATTCCCTGGACCGCTGGTCCTTAAATGATTAATCTTTAGTCCTTTTTATTTTATTTTTGTCTGAATTAAGTTATTTGTATCCTTTAATTTATGATCTTGATTGAGTTCCCCAATTATGAGTCGTCTCTTGGTCTATTTTCATTTTTTTTTTTTTTTTTCTCCTTTTCCTCTACTGACCCTTTACTAGGTGTATTGGTATAAGTTATCTACTGTTCTGTAAATACATTGCTATAACTTGAACTTAACACAACTGTTGTATTCTGCTTCAGACAAGGGCATCTCTCCATGGTTGTTCAGTTGATGAAATATGGTGCTGACCCCTCACTCATTGATGGAGAAGGATGCAGCTGTATTCACCTGGCTGCTCAGTTTGGACACACATCTATTGTTGCATATCTCATTGCAAAAGGACAGGTACTTTACAGATACTTCTCTTTTAACCTTTTAATTGTCAGAGGTTCTCGATCATGCTCGCACACACACGCACACAATTCTGGGACTATCTGCACTATTATGGACAAATTAAAATACACTAATTTAAGTGAGGCTCTTTAAGCCCTTTGCTGTGTATTGAAGAACTATCTAAAATGCTAGGGATTGAAAAACCCCATTTAAATTTATGGGAATTTGGGGTATTTTTATTTTTTCCCTATAGTGCAGTTGATTTTCTCCAGAACAGCTTTTTATTTCTACATATAATGCTTTTGTCCTCTTAACTGATGAAGTTGAATATTGCAATTCAATAGTACATAATGAAACTTTTCACTTTAGTTACGCTGATTTTAGTTTTTTGGGCATACTTTGTTTTTATGTATAACTTGCCAGACGTTTAGTTGTTCACACATGGATACACTATAAAATTCTTACAAAAATAGAGCCAGCTTGGGATAATACTCTCTCCTCTGTAGCATCTGCTCTCTTCTTTTCAAGGGGTCTTCCATTCTTGGATGTATAAATCCACCATTAGACATTGAACCTGTATTTAAGGGACATACCCAAGATATTTGAGCATCATCTGATGAGGATTTGGATTCAAAGGAAGAAGATATTGACTCTTCCTTGTCCTTTGGGAATTGCTATGAGGCTGATCCTGTCCTTCCTGTGTAGGGGCTCAGAGCAGTGTTGGAGACCCATCCGGTCTCTGAGGCCTCTGATTGCTGGTCTGCTTCTCCAGATAGTCTTTCTTGCGTCTCTGGAAACTTTCTCCAGTCTTCCCTCCAAACAACATCATTGATCAGATTCCCATGGAAGAGGCTTTCCTTAACAAGTAAATATGTAAATTCTATCCTTTTACATCTGAGGCGTTAGCATAGTGGTCTTCTTCGCTTGACCAAAAGCACAGCTCTTCAATTTTCAAAAGCTGCTTGCCTTAAGGATCAGGCTGACAAACACCTTGATTTCCTTCTAAAGTCTAGCTTTGCGGTCACAGGGACAGGTCTGCCACCCATCTTTGCTTTAGCATGGGTGAACAGGGTTAAAGTTGTGTGGGATGAACGGCTTTCTGACGTGCTGTGCTGTGAGACAGGGAAGAGGGTTTTTTTTTTTTTTTTTTTTTTTTTTTTTTTTTTTTTTTTTAATTTATTTATTTTGTATTCTGCATGGTAACCTTTTGGAAGTGTGTGTGTGTGTGTGTTTTGTGTGCTTTTTTTCTGTGTGTGTTTGTTCTTCAGGACACCTACCTGCAGGTCTCTGATCCATCCAGACCATCAATGTTTCCTATGTTGCTTTCTCATGCAGGCACTGCTAGTTCAATGCATTGCCCTTTGTCCTGGCTTCTGCTCTGCGAATCTTCACGAAGATTATGCCAGCTTTGAATGTATAATCCATTCTTGAGACATTTCTCTACTCCATAGTTGGATGATCTGCTGATCAGTGCTCCTTCAGAAGACATCTTGGCACTGATGGTCCCATCCCAGGCC
The DNA here is from genome assembly GCA_037306005.1 of Rhinophrynus dorsalis. NCBI lineage: Eukaryota > Metazoa > Chordata > Amphibia > Anura > Rhinophrynidae > Rhinophrynus > Rhinophrynus dorsalis. The sequence goes on from CM074721.1 coordinate 241,152,153, forward strand.
TTTATCTTTCTAGGAATGAAGTTTGACACCCTAGAGGGTTCTTGACAGAAGGCAAGATTCAGATTCTGATGCAGGACGTGTAATGGGTGCTGGTGTGGCCCTGTGCAATAAGGGACTACTTGAAAATTCTGAGATGACTGGTGTCTGCCCTGTATTCTGTCCCAAACAATAAGTTCCACACAAGGAAGCTACAACTGGTCCTGGCAGCGTGCCAGTCTGTCTCCCTCCATGACCCCCTCTCCTAAAGCAAGGGAATACATTTGTTGGTAGCTGCATCATCCTAATCTAACTCGGACATCCCTGTGTGATTCTGGAGTGGAACCTGGTCACAACAGATTATATATATCTATATAATATTATATTATGGACGTGAAAGTATTAATGAATAAGAACAACTCTGAATTACACACACCCCACAACACCTTACCTTTTGTTTCTTATGATACACTACTAACAACTGTAGACAATGTGTTTAAATTCTCTTTGCACTGTTAAAATTATGCATTTTACACTTCCAGTAAAGGGAAATTCGGAAGTGACATTTTCTCAGTATAGCAAGCTTTCTGTATGTGCAATGCCATCCAGACCCAAGGAGCAGATAAAATTTGCCTGCAGGCTGTGCTTTGGACATCTCTGCATTAAATGCTTTAGGAGCAATAGAGACATAATTTATATGCTTTTAATTTGTACTCTTCAGACTTGCAATTATTTACTGCTTTTCTCTCATATTTTAAAAGCAGCATTAGAATTCCTAAAGTGCTTTAGGTAAGCACATTCAGTATATTGTCATAACAACCACTGCATTGAAGTTTTTGTTTTTTACCTCTAATCTCCAAGCGCTGATACTAATGTAAAGGAAGAAAACATCTCCTCCTAATTAGAACTATATCCATATATGGATTGTGACAGAGTACAGGGCAGACATCCGTCTTCTCAGAATTTTAATGTAGTCCTTTATTGCACAGGGCCACGTCGGCACCTATGACACACCCTGCGACAGGATCTGAGTCTTGCCTTCTGTCAGGAACCCTTCAGGGTGTCGAACTTAATTCCCAGAAAGATAAAGGCCTGGAATGGGACCAAAGAAGAATTCTTTTGACCTGAGAGTTCAGAGTTTAGTTCTTCCAACAATACATCTGATGGCCTGGCATGAGAACAGGAAGGACCCCCTGTTTTGCACAAAGACAAATGATTTCTTTGCCTTTTGCAAGGGGCACAGTGTCTATTCCATCGAATTTTCATCTGCCCTATGTGTTTCCTCCGATTCCCCTCATTCCCAGGGTATTTCTGAAAGTCTGTATAAAGAAAGCTTTGGTAATCCTGATTTGCTCCATTCTAGCCCCGTCGGCCTTTTTTTGTGGATCTTCACAACTTGTGCATTCAGGAGCTGTTCCACCTTTGACCAGGACCGGATCTCCTTCTCCAGGGTCTCAGGAGTACCAGGAGGTTGAAAGATTAACTTTGACATGGCACCTGTAACCACCATCCTAAAGCCTGTCTCTTCTAAAACATACCATAGAATCCACCATGCTTTAGTCTGAGCTCAATTAAGATGCATATATCAACTCTTTCTGTCCTCTTCCAGAGGTGCATTGCGATCCTTGTGGATGTTAAAACCTTTCTTCAAGGGATGGCTGATGTCTTCCCTTCCTTCAGAGACTGCATGCCTCTGTGGGACCTTAAGTTTGTTTTGAGCGTCCTTCAAAGACCTCCCTATAAACCTATGTCTTGGTCTTGCTGCATTTTTTGACATTGTAAATGGCTTTCATTTTAGTCATTGTCATTGTGCAGAGCGGTTGCTGAGTTGCAGGCTCTGTATTGCAAAACTCCTGTGTGTGTGTGTCCCCCCCCCCCCCACCAGGACATGGTGATACTTTGTACCTCCCAGGTGTTTTTACCCAAGGTTGTTTTGGATTTTCAAGTCAATCAGATCATCTTGCTTTCCTTTTTGTCCTGACCCTACCTCCACGCTGTTAAAGGATTGTCACCTTTTGGATGAGTGTGATGCCTTAAGTATTATGTGCATTATTCTTGGCCTTTCCACAAGGCAGATTCTCTCTGTCATTGCTGAGGACCTTAGGATGGGTCTGACAGTGTCCAAAGTTGCCATTGGATCGAGGCTACCATACGCCAAGCATACGTGACCAGGAAGAAACCTGTTCCTTTCAAGGCCATGACGCCTCCTGAACCTACAAAATAAAGCCTCTGCTGAACAGCTTTGCAAGTCTGCTGTGTGGTCCTACTTGAAAATGTTTGTGAAACATTAGTGTCAATGTTTTGGCCTCAATTGAGGACAGGCTTGGCTTGAATGTCCTTCTGGCAGTTTTGACTGTCTAAGGTTGTTTTCTCCCCCCTCCCCCCCTTTTTACTGCCATATTTTTATTCAGTAGCTAGCTCTTGTTTGGTGTCCTTTGACCCATGAGGTTACATATATCTGGTTTAGTCCTGTGGAATTCTGGTATTCTAGGTAAAAAGTAAGTTTTTCTCTCCCCATAATCTTTGGGATGCTTTTTCTCACACTCTGAGAAAGAGGCGTCGTCTTGAATGGGCAAGGGGTTGAACTGGATTCGGGAGTTTCCACCCCAAAGACTCTCCACCCCATGGTTCTTATGTTCCTTATGGACAACAGAGAAAAGGATTTGACAGTAAGTTCACTGAAATCCTATTTCACTGTCGTCCAATACAGGTTAATGGTAACTCTGGGAGGCGATCCGCCCCTTTAAGTAGGCAGGAACATTTCTCCAAACGTATGCAGGGGGTGGAGCCTTCCCTCCCTCCTTAGCTGCTTCCCAGTCAGCCAACACCAGAATGATTTGTTCCTGGGTGTGTACACACCAGGTGGAGAACATCACTCTTCAGTTTTAGTTTTTTTATTATTTTCTGTCAAATATGGAATACCACCATTAGGTGGGTTACCATGACTGACAAATGCCCTCTCCAAAGTGGCTAGCTCAGTGTCCAGGGATTTTTGGTGGACCTTATGCCCTGATGGGGGAACAACTTGGCTTCAAGTACTTCCCTGGGGGTTTATCCACTGAGGAAATCCTTTCTTTGCATGGTGACCTGAAGACAGAAGACCTGCAGGTTACATTTTTTAAATTTTATGTTCCGCACCTTTAAGGCGCGCTTTACCACATAGTCACCATTGCTCCTTTACTCTCTATGGGCTTACACTGTGTGGGACGTATCTCTGGAACCGCTTCACCCAGCGACTTCAGAGTGGACTCATTTTATTTGTCTTCCCTTGCTCTTTCATCCGGTTCAATAGTCAAGTGTGTTGGGGGACTTGGGGGGCTTCGGGCACTGTTTTGGGGTACTTTGTGATACAAACTACGTTTCCCATGAGCGCTTGTTTCGTGCCTTTTTTCTGATTGGCTCCCGTCGCGGCAGCCATTTTGTGAGTTCTTCTCATCGAGTATACTACGCAGGGACCGGACCTTCTCCCTCTCCTCCGCTGATTAACCCTTCGCTTGCCAGATAAGTTTAGTTTTAAACGTTTCTGGGGTGAATCTTTAATCTTTCACACTTTTTATCGGGTGATTTCTGTCAGTGGGGTATATCTGACACTGTGAGTATGTCTACTCCGCTGGAGCTTGGGACTAGACCTAAGACTAAGGAGGCTGGGGGTATCAGTTTCCCCCATTGCGCATTGCTCCTCCTGTCATTCAGAGCTGCCTAGGGAATTCTCTGGTCATTTATGCCAAGCATGCTCAGAAGGTCCTGACAGCAACCCAGGGCCTTCCAGCCATGCTATAGAGCCAGCTTGGGTGAAACCATTCAAGACTGCAACTAGGGACCTCATGTCCTCTCCAACTCTTTCCCTCTCAGGTACAGGGAGCACTGCAGGTATGGCAGGCTCCCTCTACCATCAGGACCTCCCTGCCTAAACCACAGGGGGCCCCTGACGTGTCTGATTCTTCTGAGGAAGAATTGTTGCTAGATTCTGATATTGAGGATGGTACAGTTATTGAGTCTTCCAGGTCTGTTGGAGACCCCTTTAAAGGGATAGTAATACTTCATTTTAACTTTATTTTATGTTGTAGGCATTAAAAAAACATGAAGAATGATATAAGTCTTATCTCTGAAACCTTTATGGTTTAAGAGATATTCACAAACAAAGTATCCCCCCCCCTGTTCAACCAGATAAGAAGGGAGATGCCCAGGTAGACTGCAGAGAGGGACAATCTTCAATTAAGATAATGGAAAAAGCTGAAAAACTTTTCAAGGGGGGAAGGGCTTTCATTGTTTTCATACAAAGAAAATTGTCCCCTTCTGTTATCTGTACTGTCATACAACCAGACTCACATCTGAGAAGAGATGGCTTACACTAGGAAAAAGGGGCGGGGAGGGGAACTTTGCTTGTGAATATCTCATAAACCATAAAGGTTTGAGAGATAAGACTTATATCATTCTTCATGTTTTTTTAATGCCTACAAAATAAAATAAAGTTAAAACGAAGTGTTACTATCCCTTTAAATGTGACCCTGAATTTTCTGCTGAGGGCCTAATTAGGGCCGGTCTGACCACCCTCAATCTTCCCTTGGGTCAAGAGGTTCCCTCTGACCCAACTGATGTCTTTCAGAAACCGGCAAAAGCTGTTACTTGTTTTCCTCCTAACCCTACTCTTGAACGTTTGGTTTCTGATGCTTGGAAAAATCCTGATAAGTCCTCTTCGGTCTCAAAAAAGTTTGCTAAACTTTGTCCCTTTTCTGAGGCTGAACTGGCTAAATGGGTTCATCCTCCCAAGGTGGATGCTCCTGTGTCTAGACTGTCTGAATCAACTGCTTTGCCTGTATCTGATGCTTCTGCTTTGCAGGACTGGATGGATAAAAAGTTGGAGGTTTGCCTCAAGTCTATTTTTGCGTTTATTGGCACTGCTATGTGACCGGCTTTCACTGTAGCGTGGGTTAACTGGGCCATTGTGGTCTGGACCGAGCAACTCGCCAAGGCGGTCCGTCAGGACGCGCCGGTTTCAGAGCAGTTGTGCTTGCTTGCCAATATTTCTGAAGCTCAGAACTATGTTTCTGATGCCGCCTTTGATGCTGTCCGTATGATGGCGAGGGCTTCCACTTCTTCTGTCGTGGCCAGGCGTGCGCTTTGGCTTAAGATTTGGTCTGCTGACACTGCTTCTAAGAAGGTTTTGCTTTCCTTGCCTTTTCAGGGTACTTCCTTGTTTGGTTCCGAGCTCAAGGAACTGATCAGCGAGGCTACTGGGGGTAAGAGTACCCTTTTGCCCTTGGTCTTCAAGAAAAAGTTGCCGGCTAAACGTTACTGGTCCTTTCGTTCCTTTCAGGCGGAGGCACGTTCGTCGTCCAAGACAGTTCCGTCCGATCCTCGTTCCTCCTCCAAGCCCAAGCAGTCCTGGAAGCCCAAGGTTGCCTCCAAGTCCAAGACTTCCAAGCCTGCTTCGGCATGACTCACCGAACCCGGGTCTGCACCCTGCCATGGGTGGACGCCTCCACCTCTTTCGCAGGGTTTGGGAGGACTCTGTGACGGACCCATGGGTTTTACAGGTGGTCTCAGAAGGATATAGGATCCCTTTCTCTTCCCTTCCTCCCCTTCGTTTTCATCTCACTCGTTCTCTGCAGGATGCAGAGAAACTGCGGTTGTTCGGCGCTATTCAGGATCTTTTGGACAAAGAGGTCCTGGAGCCAGTGCTTCCTATGGACATGGGTTCGGGGTTCTACTCCAACCTTTTCGTGGTATCCAAGAAGGATGGCGGGGGCCGTCCTATTTTGGATCTCAAGGATCTCAATTCCTTTGTGGTGAAGTCTCACTATCGTCAGGAATCTCTGCACACTGTGATTGCCACCATGTCTCCAGGGGAGTTTCTTGCTTCTCTGGATCTGCAGGATGCATATCTGCACATTCCCATTCATCCAGCGAGCAGGCAGTATCTGAGGTTTGCCTGCGCCAGGGGTCATTTTCAGTTCTCAGCTCTTCTGTTTGGGCTGACAACTGCTCCCCAGATTTTCCAAAGAGTTCTGGGAGCGTTGATTTCTGTCCTCCATCGGGATTGAGTGAGAGTGACGCCATACATGGACGACTTGCTTTTGAAGGCAGAGTCTGCGGATCTCCTCCACCGGCAGGTTCAGTCCTGCGTTCATGTCCTCGCTCGCCACGGTTGGATGGTGAATTTGGACAAGTCTGATTTGTCTCCATCTCAGCGTCTCATCTTCCTGGGTCTACTGTTCGACGCTCAGAAGGGTATGATGTTCCTGCCGGAGGAAGTAGCGCATCAGATTGCCCAGCGAGTATCGAGGATCCTGTCTCTCGAGTGGATTCCAGTCCCGAAGTTGCTTTCCCTGGTGGGGAAGTTCATCTCCACGATAGAGGCGGTGCCATTTGCAGTGGCACACACCAGGGAACTTCAGAGGTTTGTGATCCAGACATGTAGGGATCGTCCAGATCATCAGAAGTTGTCAGTATCTCTTCCTCCTCATGTCGAGTTGAGCTTGGAATGGTGGTTGGACCTTTCCTATCTCTTGAAGGGGAGACCATTTCGGATACCCTACTGGACCACGGTAACAACGGACGCCAGTCTCTCGGGCTGGGGTGCTGTCTTGGGTCGCATCAGCGCTCAGGGGAAGTGGTCGTTGGAGGAGTCCCTTCTCTCCATCAACATCCTGGAACTTCGGGCGATTTTCTATGCTCTACGCCATTGTGAATCTCAGCTGGAGGACTGTCCGGTCAGAGTGGAATCTGACAACGCCACCACCGTGGCTTACATCAACAGACAGGGCGGGACAAGAAGTCTCGCCGTGTGGCTAGAGGTAAAGGCCATTCTGTCCTGGGCGGAGGTTCATGTTCCCGCTATTTCTGCAGTGCACATTCCAGGCGTAGACAACGTCATGGCAGACTTCCTCAGTCGTCACTCAGTCTACAGAGGAGAGTGTGAGCTCCATCCGGAGGTGTTCCAGCTTCTAACCCAGATGTGGGGTGTACCTTTTGGTGGATCTGATGGCAACCAGACACAACAGGAAGGTTCAGACATTCTGATCCAGGTGGAGGGACTTGCTGACTCTGGCGGTCGACGCCATGTCGATTCCTTGGGTGTTTCCCCTAGCTTACATCTTTCCCCCTCTTCCAGTGTTGATCAGTGTGATCCAGAAGCTGAAGGTGGAGCATTGTCTGGTCATCCTCATTGCTCCAAATTGGCCTCGTCAGTCTTGGTATCCGGACCTTCTGGCTCTGTCGGTGACAGAGCCCTTTCCTCTTCCCTCTCGTCCAGATCTTCTGATACAGGGTTATCTGTGGAAGGAAGATGTTCATCGTCTCCATTTGACGGCCTGGAGGTTGAGTCCTCTATTTTGAAGAAAAAGGGGCTTTCTTCTGCTGTGGTATCTACCATGCTCGGTGCTCGTAAGCCTGTTTCTTCCGGGTCTGGTCGACCTTTCTCTCTTGGTGTGCTGACAGGGACCTGTCTCACGATTTTCATCTTCCTACTGTCCTGGCCTTTATGAAGGACGGTGTAGATAAAGGACTCTTTAGGACTCTCTTAAGGTTCAGACTTCGGCGCTTTCTGTTTTTTTTTCCAGGAGCGCATCGCTATGCTTCCTGATGTCAAGATCTTCTTTCAGGGCGTTGCTCATGTGCGTCCTGCTTTTCGGAGTCCGGCTCCTCAGTGGGATCTTAATCTGGTTTTGGGAGTTCTCCAGCGTCCTCCCTTTGAGTCCTTGGCTATTATTCCTTTACGCCTTTTGTCATGGAAGATGGCTTTTCTTCTGGCTATTGTGTCTGTCCGCCGGGTGGCGGAGTTACAAGCTCTCTCCTGTAAACCACCCTATTTGGTGTTTCACAAGGACAAGGCGGTTCTTCGTACTTCTAAGGAGTTCTTACCTAAAGTGGTTTCCAAGTTCCACATTAATCAGGAGATTGTGGTGCCCTCTTTCTGCCCTAACCCCTCTTCCCATAGGGAGAGGGATCTCCATTTGTTGGATGTTGTGCGTTGTCTCAAGTTCTATGTACATCGCACGGAATCCATCAGGAAGTCTGATGCTCTGTTCGTCATTCTGGAGGGTCCTAGGGCAGGGAGACCGGCATCCAAAGTGTCTATTGCATCTTGGATTAAGTCTACCATTCGTAAAGCGTACGAATTGAGGAACAAGCATGTTCCCTTTAGGGTTATGGCCCATTCTACCAGGTCCACTGGGACCTCTTGGGCCTACAAAAATCAAGTGTCTGCTGATCAGCTGTGCCGGGCGGCCACTTGGTCCTCTGTGCATACTTTCTCGAAGCACTACTGTGTGGATATGCTGGTCTCTGCTGATGCCAGCTTTGGGAGGAAGGTCCTAGAGGCAGTTCTGCCTGTCTAGGGTCTTCTTCCTCTGTGGTTCTTAGTGTTTCCTTACTGTTGAGCCCGGTTGGCTCTTGTTCAGTGTGCTGTGCTACAGTTCCTGGGGTCCGTTTGCACCCTTAGTTGGTGTCCATTGACACTTCTGTTTTTGTTGGGATCTCTGTCCAGTAGGTCATGGAGGTCCTGGTGACTTTGGGGGCCTTGCGCCTGGTCCTTGCCTCTTTCCCACCTCAGGGTAACTCAATGGTTGGACATCCCAGAGTTACCAGTAACCTGTATTGGACGACAGTGAAAAGAGGATTTTAGTCTTACCTGTTAAATCCTTTTCACTTAGTCAATACAGGTTACTGGTCTCCAACCCTGTCAAGAGACCATGCTTGGCTCTCCTGTGGCAATGTGTGTGAGTCCTTCTGTGCATGCTCACAGGAGTCTTCTTCTTCTCTCCCTTTTCTGGTCAGTTGGTAGGGTCACAAATCATTCTGTTGTTGGCTGACTGGGAAGCAGCTAAGGAGGGAGGGGAGGCTCCACCCCCTGCATACATTTGGAGAAATGTTCCTGCCTACTTAAAGGGGCGGATCACCTCCCAGAGTTACCAGTAACCTGTATGGACTAAGTGAAGAGGATTTAACAGGTAAGACTAAAATCCTCTTTTTTCTGATATCCAGTGAGCTGCTTAGAAGAGACCATGGTTGTTGAGTGAAAGCACATCACCCAGAAAAGTGTGGAGAGTCTGGGAATTTAATAAGCTCTGGAATTGTCATCACCTAACTTGGATTAAAGCCTAATGAGTCAATTAAGTTCTGAGACCTTAGCAACAAACACTATTGGATCCCTAAAAGGGTGCCTAAACTTTTGCACATACCACATTCTTTGTTTTTATTTCTACAGTCTGTTAAATTTAACAAATAGTAATGGTGCATTTCAGTTTGCAGGAATATGTCAGGTTTAAGATTGTTCTCTACAGAGATTCTCATTTTCACTTAGAAAATCAATCAAATGTGTAATGTGTCCAGGGTGCCCAAAAATTTTGTATACAGAAACGAATCCAAGGGTGGGCAGCCTGAGGCACTCCATTTCTTGTAGACTATAGTTCCCGGGGAAGGAATTTTAGTCCTGAACAACTGGAGCTCATCAGGTTGCCTATACCAGAGATAATCGCATGGAAGTAGATGAACTGAGTTGTCTTGCATGTGCTAATAATCTTTACACTTGTGTTCCAGGATGTAGATATGATGGATCAAAATGGAATGACTCCACTAATGTGGGCAGCTTACAGGACACACAGGTATCCTTTGCATGAACTGTAATCTGAACTTCTCACTGTAAAACACGGATATTCAGACAGTGTGTGTAATATATATATATATATATATATATATATATATATATATATATATATATATAAAATTAGAGAGATAAGTGTGTGTGTGTATTTATAATATATATAATTAGAGAGATAAGTGTATATGTATATATGTGTGTGTGTGTGTGTGTGTGTGTGTGTATATGTATGTGTGTGTGTGTATATATATATATAATGTGTGTGTGTGTATATATATATATATATATATATATATATATATATATATAATGTATGTGTATATATTGGGGCAAGCTAAATTTATCATATGGAACAAATATAAATGTATTATGAAAAGAGAGGTTATTTAACACACTGAATGCTAGAGCTCTCTAGCATTTACGTGCATAAGATCCCCATTTAAAGTAGTAGTAAACCTTTGTGAATAGCATATATTGTAGGGCTTTTACTGCTAGTAAATCAAGGGTCCGCACACTAACCTGTAATGAAGCATCTCCTGGTAAACATTTACCTTTCTACCTGGTCTCTAGCCAGTTATGTTGCATTATATGAGAGAAGAGTCACCGGCTGCTGTTCTCCATACAATACTTTGTGATAATTTGAGCTGTAATAACTGCCAGCAGTGTGTTTGTTTTATTGAGCACTAGAAGCCCTATGAAGCAATACACTGGAGACTTCTCTAACATTCAAGAGGTAAAACTTTGTATGCACACACTTGCAGCTGATACCTTGCAGCAATAGCCCTTTATATCCAACCTTTGAGGCCGACTCTGCAGTTGGTCCAAACTATTTTCTTCTCTTTAATTAAATGAAACCTGAATGTACCTTGTTTCACTTCTCCCCTTTGCCTCCAGATTACAGGCAGTGTGTTCTCCATCATTTATATCCATATAAGCATGTCATGCTTTTATCAGGAGTTTGTTAATTGTACTGAAGAACCAAAGGCTGCCTACCCTTGGTTTAGACTCTAGAATCTATGATGATGCTTATCTTCGTAATTGTTTCCTGTCTGTCTTTTCAGTGTGGATCCCACTAGGCTGCTCCTTACGTTTAACGTGTCTGTTAACCTTGGTGATAAATACCACAAGAACACAGCATTACACTGGGCTGTACTTGCAGGAAATACTACAGTCATTAGTCTCCTACTAGATGCAGGTGCTAATGTTGATGCCCAAAATATTAAGGTAATCATCCCTTCGTGATGCAAGTATTAACTTTATTTTCCACATTAAAAAAAAAAAAAAAAAAAAAAAAAAAAAAAAGTACTGGCTTAATTATACTGTTGTTGGTGCTGGTCAGGGCATTGACTCAGATATGAAACAAATTGTCAGTCGCTGCTGGTGTCTGTGCACATGGCCTTTAAAGGGATAGTAATACTTTGTTTATCTTTATTTTATTTTGTAGGCATTAAAAAAAATGACCGATATAAGTCTTATCTCTCAAACCTGTATGGTTTGAGAGATATTCACAAGCAAGGTTTCCCCTCACTGATCAAAACAGTCAAGCCTGCTATCTAGCTGTCAGATTTGGAATCTGGTCTACGGGCCAGCCGTGGCTCTACAGCAGAGCCGAGATTGCGAGATATAAGAACTACTACTTCATTCGAATAGTCTACAAAGTGTGCCTGGTTTGCAAGCACACCTTTTAGATCCTTCTAATGAAAGTTATTTTTATATCTTAAGATCTCTGCTCTGCTGAAGAGCCACCAGTTGATCTGTAGACCGGATTCCAAGTCTGACAGCTAGATGGCAGAATTGACCGTTTTGGTCAGTGAGGGGAAACTTTACTTGTGAATCATTCTCACATCATAAAAGTTTGAGAGATAAGACTTATATCGTGCTTCATGTTTTTTTAATGCCTACAAAATAAAATAAAGATAAAATGAAGTATTACTATCCCTTTAACACTGCCAGTGTCAGCAGGGTGTAGTACAACACACGACTGTGAATTTAGGCTCACACACTAGGCCATGTCTAATAGTGAATTGAGGAATAAGTTTGTTCTCAAGCAGAACTAATCAGCATGTTTCACATGGAATTGGTTTAAAGTGCTACACTGCCATCAAAATATAAAGGATCATTTCTCAAAGACTATTTATTTTACAAAAGCGAGGCTAGAACATGTAGAAAGATTTAATCCAGCAAACAAACGAATCTGGTTTAAAGGTGACCTGTCTACTTTAACTCCTATGGTTAAAACCTTTCCAACACCCAGTGAGTTTTGCAACGTGTTACAACATGGTAGTATTAACCCTTTGTGTGCCCAAGAGTTATGCGAAGCATTGGGTTGCAATACATAGGATACCTATCTAGCACTCAAAGGGTTAAGAATATATGCATTTGCTTTCTTTTTAGTTATTCATTTCCTCCAGCAGCTGTGGATTCATTGACATCCAATCCTAATCATGCACACTTCTAATTTGTTCTCCATCACTGTAGTTGGGTGGACTTGCTGTGGCCCAATTATAAAGGGTTGTTAGTAAACATTTAAGAAAAGAAGCAGTCATTGCAACATTGTGGGCCATAAGCACAAAAAACACCCAAGCAATTCTGTGGCAAAACAACTGCACCATAAGAGAATAAATAAATAATCCAAAAGTTGAATCCCATTGATACAAGTGTGTTGGGAAACCTCTAGCATTCACGGGGTTTAAAGCCCCAGTGAAATATATTGCATTTGTACTTGTCCAGTTGGTTTGTTTTAAAATGGTTTCCAGTCTGTCTCTAATCCTAGCCATGCGCCTCTAGCTATGGAACAAGAGTTAAAGGGATAGTAATCATTGAGAGAAAAAAACAAGATTGCAGAATCTTCTTTATAATAAAAGTAACATACTGCTCTGTTTTAAACAACTTACATTTCTGTAGTTAATAAGATATGAACTATAGAAGGATCCCCCTCCCGCCCCTTCTGGCTGCTTCCCATTGAATCTCTAATCCATTCGTGGTACCGGACGGATGGAGTGAGGGACAAACTTCAGTAAGTAATTATAAAGAATACCCTACCCTCCTTGATGAAGGAGGGCAGGATTTTCCTTTGCATACTGAATTTTTTTCCTCTCCACATCTGCCCTGACCAGACAGAGCTGCAGAAGGGGCGGGAGGGGGATCCTTCTACATTTAATATCTTATGAACTACAGAAATGCAAGTTGTTTAAAACGGTGCACAGTTTGTCGGATCTTCCCTGGGGACATATAAAGACTGATTATGCCAGGGCTGTATTGTGAGTTCCAGGAGAACAGAACTGTGATGCAAGTCCCTAGTATCAGGGCCGGATTTATAATAAGGCAGAGTAGGCATCTGCCTACAGGCGCACCCCACAGAGGGGCGCCTGTCATTGGGATCGTTTTGGTTTTTTTACACTTTTTTTTTTTTTGTGCCGCCCAGCAGCCCCACAGCCGCCGGATACTGCTGTCTTCCTGCACTGATGACATCCGGAGCGCAACCACTCCAAACGCGGAGACGCCGCGTGGAGCGTGCAGGTATTTTCTTCCTCTGTTCTGAGGCCAGTTTAAAACTGGCGCCCAGACAGAGGAAGAAAACCCCTTCACGCTCCATGCGGCGTCTCCGCGTTTGGAGTGGTTGCGCTCCGGCTGTCATCAGTGCAGGAAAGTGAAAAAGAGGTACGGGGGAGAGATAGAGGCACAAGGGGGAGAGAAAGAGAAGTACATGGGGGAGAGAGGCACAAGGGGGAGCGAAAGAGAGAAGTACATGGGGGAGAGAGGCACAAGGGGGAGTGAAAGAGAAGTACATGGGGGAGAGAGGCGCAAGGGGGAGCGAAAGAGAGAAGTACATGGGGGAGAGAGGCACAAGGGGGAGCGAAAGAGAAGTACATGGGGGAGAGAGGCACAAGGGGGAGCGAAAGAGAGAAGTACATGGGGGAGAGAGGCGCAAGGGGGAGCGAAAGAGAGAAGTACATGGGGGAGAGAGGCACAAGGGGGAGCGAAAGAGAAGTACATGGGGGAGAGAGGCACAAGGGGGAGAGAGAAGTACATGGGGTGAAAGAGGCACAAGGGGGAGAGAGAAGTACATGGGGGAGAAAGAGGTACATGGGGGAGAGAGGCACAAGGGGGGTAGAGAAGTACAAGGGGGGAGAAATAGAGGCACAAGGGGGGGAGAGAGAGAAGTACAAGGGGGGAGAAGTAGAGGCACAAGGGGGAGAGAGAGAAGTACAAGGGGGGAGAAAGAGGTGCATAGACCCCATAGTAAAATAATAACAATGACACATGTTAATGTGTTAAGTTTTTTATTCTGCTGTTTGTTTTTAACACTGTTCATTAAATCAGTTTAAATAATGAAAAATTAGCATTTTTTTTATCCGATTAATCGAAAAATATTTCAGTCAAAACTTTTTGAACTTTTTTTTTTTTGGCGGGGGGGGGGGGGGCGCGCTTCAGCTTTCTGTGCCTACAGGCTCCTGAGATGTAAATCCGGCCCTGCCTAGTATACCTCTTTTGGTCCTGCAACAGAAACTTTGCTGCGGGACTTTGAAGTCTCACAGTTTGTCTCATTGGACTGTATGTGCAGACCATTTTAGATCTTAGGGAAGGGCTTCTAAGCCTAACACTTGGGAGTCAATGTAAGCTGTGTGTTCAGCCTGTGAATGTTAATGGCTGAGAACCTCAAATTACTGTGTTGCATGACAGTGAGAGATGGTCCGTTTTCTGACCCTCCTCAGACTGCTGACAACAACCAGGCTATCAGCATCCATAGGAGTTGACTTGGTAAAACGTGAGATTGTGTTTGTTTTTGTTCCTCTGTCGTCACAGATACCATGGGGAGGCAACCACTCCTCCCAGTGGGCTGGCACAATTCTCGAAGTCACCCAGTCGCCTCCGCTACTGTTCCGGAGCCGGGAGCACAGACAGGCTGTCAGCCTTCCGGAGCTCTCCGCTCCGGATCAGCCCCTTCTTCGAGTCCCAACAGTGCATGTGCGGTTACGCACACAGTAAGCGATGCATTCTAGGACTTTATGTTAAAGGATATGGGGTGTCAAAATTCCCCCATTAGGTGGATTACCATTTACTGACTTCCCCTGGAGGATTACCCAGTTATCAGGTGCTGTTGCAGACCCTTTGCAGCCCAGTGGAGAGAATCATGCAACCCATGTCTCTCTCTCCTAAAGGGGTCTCTCTGAGGCTCTGTTCTTTACAATGGTAATCTGAAGAAAGAAGACCAAGGTGAGCCACCCTTTGAGTGCCATGGTCCATTTGTCTCACTGTCCCCCTCTGCACAGGCGTCTTATTGGAGTTCCTTATAACTCCTGCACTCATGTTGGGTAATTTATTTGTTCCCAGGGTCATTGGAGTTTGGTTGTCTGCTTTTGGATTTTTAACCCCTCCCCTGCTGGTTCCATTGGGTTTTGGTGCTTATTTTAACTTATCCTTTGAGAATTATTAGTTTTTTTACCCCTATATGTTCTATTGTGTTTTTGGGTGCTTTGGTTAACTTTTATAAAAGTTGAACTCTCTTGAATTCCGCGCCCTTTGCCACATGGACGCACTTGCTCCATTGACGTCTATGGGACAAACTGCTTTGGGATCTATCTCTGCAACTGTTTCACTTAGAGTTGAGAGAGGGCTCATTCTTCTTGTCTCTCCTTACCCTGCAATCCAGTCCACATCCCCAGTGTCTTCGGGGCCCCGCGAGTTCGGGTTCTGGAATTGGTAGGTAACAGTATTCAGAGAAACTCCGATTTCAAGAATGCCCGTTTCGCATACTTTTCTCTGGTTGGCTGTGAGTTTGTATACCATTTTCTTTCTCTCTTTTCTGAGTATCCCATGCAGAGGCTTGAACCTCCTTACTCTCCTCGGGTTAACCATTCGCCTGCCAGATAAGTACTCTTTTGGGCTTTCTGAAGAGATTTATTATTCTGGGTGACGGTATTGGGCTTCCCTTTACTGTGCAGACACTTCTCCTGTTAGGATGTCTGATTCAAAGGGACATGGGGCTAGACCTAAGGCTAAGACTTAGGCATCTTTGACCTCCCCCCCTTGCTTACTTTTCCTCATGCCAAACGGGGCTCCCCTAGAGAATACTCAGAACACTTATGCCCCTCATGCGCTGTGGCCCCTAACTCTCCACCTGGGCCCTCCAGCCTTGAACAAGAGCCACTTTGCATCAAGGACTTAAAGTCCTCTATGGCACAGTTCCCTTTTTCCCTCCAAGGGGTTCTCCGGTCTTGGAATTAATCTTTAGTATTTGGGTCATGGAGCGTGCTAGTTCAATACTTTCAGTTGTAGTTTGAGTAATTGAATGATAAAGTTTCCCTCTGCCCCCCTTTTACCTAGTGTAAACCACTTTCCCCAAGATGTGGAATCAGGTCCACAGACCAGACCGCTCACAGCAAGGGACAATCTTTTTACTGTGAGAACAATGAAAACCTTGTCCCCCTTGACAGGTTTTTCCCTTATGCTAATTGAAGGTTGTCCCTCTATGCAAGCCATCTGGACACCACCTTTCTGTTCTGAGGTGAACAGTGTTGCATCAAAGTATCCCTCTCCTGTCCCTATTATCATTCAATTACTCTTGAGCTACAACTCTGACAGTATTGAAATAACACGCTCCATGTCCCAAATACTATGAGGATTAATTGGTGCTGCTTTTATTTTGAAACGTTACTATTCCTTTAACTACCCTACATGTTACTTATGAACCCTGTCAAGAGCCAAACTTCTTCTGACATCTTTCAAAGGCGAATGAAGTCCCTCATGTTTCTGCCTAATCCCACTCTTGACCAGGTTATCCTTGATGAGTGGAAAACCCTCGACAGGAGCCTTTCTCTTTCCAAGAGAGATTCTAAGCTGTAACCTGTTACAGACACAGCTTTGGCCCAGTGGTCTACACCTCTTCAGGTTGATCCCCCTATTTCCAGACTTTCAAAGTCTACTACTCTACCCTTGGCTGATGACACCGCTGTAAAGGATTTGACTGATAGAAAGCTTGAGGCTATTCTGAAGTCTACCTTCACTTCCATAGGTGCGGGCCTGAGGCTTACCTTGGCCTCTGTCTGGGTAACCAGAGCCATTGCTATTTGGGGTGAACAACTTACTGAGGCTGTCCTTAAGGGTGCCCCAAAGGAGGATCTTTTAGCCCTCTTGGCCAACATGTCTGAGGCTCAGACTTATCTCACTGACACTCTTTTTGATGCTGTCAAACTCGCAGCTAAGGCTTCTACCTTCTCTGTTGCTGCCAGACGCACATTGTGGCTTAAGATTTGGTCTGCTGACCTTTCATCTAAAAGTCACTGATTTTTCTTCCCTTTCAGGGCACTTCTCTCTTTGGGCCTGAACTGAAGCAAATTATCTGTGACTCCACTGGGGGCAAGAGCACTCTATTGCCTCAGGTTTCCAAATGTCCTAACATGGCGAGGAAGCAGCATCTTTTTCATCCCCGCACTCAATGATCCACTGCCAAGTCCAGGCAGCAGTGGAGGTCAAAACACTTCTTCACCAATCCCAAATCCACCTAACATTCTTCTGCATGACTCACAGAATCCTGATCAGCACCTCCCTGTGGGTGGACACCTACAACATTTTTCAAACGTCTAAGTAGGCTCTGTTGCGGATTAGTGGGTTTTACAGGTGGTTTCAGGAGGCTACGTGATTCCTTTCACATCCCTGCCTCCCTTCAGGGTCTTCCATTCAAGACCTCCTCCAGGCCAGGAAAAGCTGCATCTTTTCAATGAGGCAGTGCAGGCTTCTTGCGCAAGGGAGTCCTGGCTCCAGTTCCTTCTCGAGAGGTTTAGGTTTTTCTTCATACCTCTTTGTGGTTCCCAAGCGGGACGGCAGCAGTCATCCCATTTTGGACCTCAAGGAATTCCACTCTTGTGGTGACTAATCGCTTCAAAATGCAGTCTTTGTGCTCTGTCTTCACAGCTTTGTGTCTGGGGGAATTTCTGGCCTCTCTGAATCTGCAGGATGCCTACCTGCACATTCCAGTTCATCCGGACAGTCAGAAGTACTGGGCACTTCCTATTTCACTGCTCTGCCCTTTGGGCTTACCACTGCTCCTCAGGTGTCTGCAAGGGTCTTAGGAGCATTTCATTGTTTACCTGTACACCCTGGGGATTCAGGTGACTTCTTTCATGGATGACTTTCTGTTGAAGGCACCCTCCAGGGAACTCCTAGACCAACAGGACTGTGCTCAGATTCTCCTCCTCCACGGGCGGATTCTGAACATGGAGAAATTTGCTCCCGTTCCCTCTCGGATCCTTGTCTTCCTTGGGCTCCGGTTCGATACCTGCCAAGGGATGGTTTTCTTGACCAAGGATTCTGTCCAACAGATCATGCATTGGGTGTCCAGGCCTGGAGTGGACTTAAGCTCCAGCGCGCAAGTTCTTCTCTCTGGCAGGCCGCATGGCCCACACCAGTGAGCTGCAAAGGTTCACTATCGGTTCCTGTAGTGGGAACCCAGATCTCTTGGACCGTCTTGCCTCTCTCCCTCAGGACGTGAGGCAGGATCTGCTTTGGTGGTCGGACAGATCCTGGAGAAGGGGAAGCCTTTCGTAATTCAGAACTGGACTCTGGTGACAACGGACGCCAGCCTAAGGAGCTAGGAAGCTGTCGTGGGTCACCTGGGGGTTCAGGGCATATGCACTGTGGTGGAGGAGAACCTCCAGCCCATCAATGTCCTGGAACACTGGGAGATTCACCACGCTCTAGTGGTGAGGGGTTGTCCAGTCCGCGTCCAGTTGGGCAGCGCTATGGCTGTGGCATACATTAATAAACAAGGAGACACAAAAAGCAGAAAAACTTGTCCTGGCAATCTCCGCTGTGCACATCCCAGGCATAGCAAATGTCCCAGCAGACTATCTGTCAGACAGTGGACCACAGGGAGTGGGAGCTCTATCTGGAAGTTTTCGGCATGCTGGTGCAGAAGTGGGGTCTCACTTGGATAGACCTGATTGCCACTAGGGACAACAGGAACTTCATATGTTTTGCTGTTGTTGGAGGTGTTCGCTGTGGACATCCTGTCAATTCCTTGGCCGGGGAAGATTTGGATGGACGGTCTCGCAGTCATCATGACTGCCCCCTACTGGATCAGGATGTCCAGGTTCCAAGAACTAGTGGCCTTGTCTATTCAAGATCTGTTTCCTGTCTATTCTCCTTAGGTGGTCTCCACCATAATCCAGGAAACTGGTCTCTTCCAAGGCTTGCCATAGAGTTTGGTCCACTTTCCATTCGTGGTGCATTGTCAGGGACCTGTCTTTGCAGAAGTTTGATCTCCTTGTTATCCTGTCCTTTTTGCAGGATGATGTAAACAAGATTTCAGCCTTAATTCATTGAAAGTTCAGACCTCGGCTCTGTCTTCTTCCAGAGACTCATTCCCATCTTACCAGATGTCAGCGTCCTCTTTCAGGGTGTTGCTTATGCTTTCCCTGACTATAAGGCTCCCACTCCTCACTGGGACCTTAATTTTGTTTTGGGAGTCTTGCAGCAGCCTCCCTTTGAATCCCTGGCTACCATCTCTCTGCTTCTTCTGTCATTGAAGATGGCCTTTCTTCTGGCCCTAGTCTCTGTCCTCAGAGTTGCTGAATTGCAGGCCTTGTCCTGCAAGCTGCCGTTCTTGGTGTTTCACAAGGATATGGCTGTCCTTCGTACCTCTCAGGAATTTCTTCCTAATGTAGTCTGAGTTCAACATCAAACAAAAGATTGTTGTGCCTTCCTTCTGTCCTGACCCTACTTTTCATAAGACTGATGCTTTGTTTGTCATCCCTGAGTGTCCTAGGGCTTGTGTGGCCGCATCCAAGGTCACCATTTCTTCCTGGATTAAGGCTACCTTTCTTAAGGCCTATGAGCGCAGAAACAAACCTGTTCCTTTTCGTATTACAGCACACTCCACTATGTCCACCGAGGCCTCCTGGGCCTACAAAAATCAGGCCACTGCTGAACAGCTGGTCAAGGCGGCCACTTGATCTTCTGTTCCCAACCTTTGCCAAACACTACCACATGGATGTTCTGGCTTAGGCTGAAGCCTGGTTTTGGTAGCAAAGTCCTGGAGGCAGCATTGCCTGTCTAGAACGTTGTCATTCCTGTGCCTTATATCTCTTTAAAGGGATAGTAATACTTCGTTTTATCTTTATTTTATTTTGTAGGCATTTAAAAAAAAAAAAAATGAAGACCGATATAAGTCTTATCTCTCAAACCTTTATGGTTTAAGAGATATTCACAAGCAAAGTATCACCTCCCTGTTCAGCCAAAGCAGAAGGGAGGTGCCCAGGTAGACTGCAGAGAGGGACAATCTTCAATTAAGATAAGGGAAAAAGCTGAAAAACTTGTCAAGGGAGGGAGGGCTTTCATTCTTTTCATACAAAGAAGATTGTCCCCTGCTGTTATCTGTCTGGTCTTACAACCAGATTCACATCTGAGAAGAGATAACTTTCACAAGGAAAAAGGGGTGGGAGGGGGAAACTTTGCTTGTGAATATCTCTTAAACCATAAAGGTTTGAGAGATAAGACTTATATCATTCTTCATGTTTTTTTAATGCCTACAAAATAAAATAAAGTTAAAACGAAGTATTACTATCCCTTTGAGTGTGTGAGCCCTGTTGGCTATTCTTGTGAGCTGTTGGTTGTTATTCATTGTCCATTGACAGTTTGGGCTGTTCCATGTCCTGGATAGTCCATGGGAACTCTGGTATCATGGAGACTGGTGCTTGGTCCTTTCCTTCTCTTCCCACCCTGGGAGCTCAGTATTGGTATATCCCCTTGGTAACTGAGTTATATTGAACGACAGAGAGAGGAGAATTTTAGTCTTGCCTGTTAAATCCTTTCCTCTTAGTCCATATAACTCACAGGTCTCCCACCTAGTGAAAGGGACCAAGCTAGGTCTCCTGTAGCTGAATATAGTGGTCCACTTGGGTCCATTGCTCACAGGAATATTTCCTTTCTTCCTTCTTGCTGTGCTGCTTCTATAATTGTTCCAGCCCACTGGGAGGAGCGGTCACCTCCCCATGGTACATGTGAGTTTTATATGGACTAAGAGAAAAGGATTTAACAGGTAAGACCAAATCCTCCTCTTTTATCACCTGCAGCCAGTCTGTTCTAGAAATGTAGTGATCTCTCTTCCTGATAGGGCAGAGCTTTGCTTGTTTAATTCTGCTGTAAAGTTTGGGTTTTCATGCGGAAAAGCAGATCTTAAACCTTGCCTGCCAGTTGTATGTGTGTGACACATTGCTCTTTTACTCACTTTGTCACTCAAAGGCTTAAAATGCACATTTTTACATTTTTCTCAACCTATTTCATGGTACCTTGCAGGGAGAGTCGCCTCTTGATCTAGCGAAACAGAGGAAAAATGTTTGGATGATTAACCATTTGCAAGAGGCAAGACAAGCCAAAGGATACGACAATCCCTCTTTCCTGAAAAAGTTAAAAGCTGATAAGGTAAGAGGAGAGGAGGAGATAAAAAATTATATATATATCTATATAATATATAGATATATTTTCATACATTACTGTGTAAATGTATTAGACAGGTGTGAAAAAATTAAAGTAAGAATGCTTCCAAATAGACATGTTAATAGTTTATATTTATCAATTAAAATAATGAGTGAACAGAATAGAAATCTAAATCAAATCAATATTTGGTGTGAGCACCCTTTTTCCTTCAAAACCGCATCAGTTCTTCTAGGTACGTTTGCACACGTTTTTTTAAGGAACTCGGCAGATAGGTTCCAGACATTTTGGAGAACTGACCACAGTCTTCTGTGGATTTAGGCAGCCTCAGTTGATTCTCTCTCTTTCTTCGTGTAATCCCAGACAGACTCGATTATGCGATAAGAGCTCTTTGGGGGGGGGCATTCTATCACTTCCACTTCTCATTCTACTCCAACCTTTTTGTGATTTCCCAAAAGGATGGCGCATGTTGTCTCATTTTGGATCTGAAGGATCTCAACTCCTTTATGGCCCTGTCCTAATACTGCCAGGAGTCACTGCACACAGTGATAGCAGCCATGTCCCCCGGGGAATTATTGGCCTCTCTGGATCTTCAAGATGCCTATCTGCAGATCACAATTCATCCAGAGAGTCGGCCGTATCTCCACTTTGTCTGCGACTGAGGGCATTTCTAGTTTTCTGCCCTCCCCTTTGGCCTGACCACAGCTCCCCAAGTCTTCAACAGTCCTGGGGGTGTTTATCTCCGTCCTACATCAGAACGGCATCAGAGTTACTCCGTACATGGATGATGACCTTCTGAAGGCCTCTTCTCCAGACCTCCTTCATTAGCAGGTGCAGGACTGCATTCATGCTCTCTCCCATCACGGATGGATCATCAATCTGGGCAAGTCAGACGGTGGTAACTTTGGGTAGGCGATCCACCCCTTTAAGTAGGCAGGAACAATGCTAGAAGTGAATGCAGGAGGAGGAGCCCTACCTTCCTTCCTTGGCTGCAGCTAGCCAATCAGATCGAGTAAGATTTGTTTGTTGGCGAAGACACAGGAAAGAACAGTTCTTCTGTAGTTTTAGCTAATTTTTTATTTTTGTTAGATATGGGATACCACCATTTGGCAGATTACCATAATTGACAATGCTCTTAGATGTGGCTAGCTCAGTATCCAGGTGATTTTTGTGGACCATAAGCCCTGGGGGGAAAATCTTGGGTTCAAGTTTTTCCTCAGGAGTTGCCCACTGAGGCTTCTTAAAACATGGTGATCTGAAGACAGATCTGCAGGAAAGGTAAGTAACCCTTTGAGTGCTGCAGGTCCACATGTCCCACAGTGCCCCTCCGCACAGGGGTTTTCCTTTGAAGTTCCTATTGCACACTGCGGCACTCATTGGGTATATCTGTTGGGTGTGCTGGAGAAAGTTTCTGTGGTAACTTAACCCTTTAGCTGCTGGTTTTGCATCTTTTGGGGGTTTATTGACACTTTCCCTTCTGGGTTCAGTGTTTTTTTGGGTTTGCAAACATGTTCTAGTGATGATGTTTCATGTAATTTTAATTCACAGTTTCAACTTTGCAAAAGTTCCGTCGCACTTCTACCGCATAGACGCCATTGCTCCATTCACTTATATGTGACTGTAGAGTTTGGGACAAATCTCTGCAACCGCTCAACGTAGCGACTTCAGAGGTGGCTCATTTTAATTGTCTGCCCTTGCTCTGTCATCCGGTTAATGTTTTGTGTGTGTTGGGGGGGCTCAGGGGGCGTAGGGCACTGTTGGGGTACTTTTTCTGGGAAAACTACATTTCCCATGAATGCTTGCTTCGTGCTCTCGTTTCTGATTGGCTCCCGCAGTGGCGGCCATTTTGAGCCTTTTCCTGAACGAGTATCCTATGCAGGGCTTGGACTCTCCTTCTCTCCTCTGCAGATTAACCCTTCGCCTGCCAGATAAGTGCATTTTTGCGATTTCTGTGATGAAATTTGAATCTTACACACTGTATTTGGGTGATTCCTTATACTTTAAATGTTTTGACACCGTGAGAATGTCCAGTCCGTTAGAGCTTGGGGCCAGGCCTAAGACTAAGGACTCTGGGGTCTCTGTGTCCCCTATTGCGCATTGCTCTTCCTGTCATTCAGGGTTACCTAGAGAATTCTCAGGTCATTTATGCCCAACATGTTCTGATATCCCTGAGAGTCTTCCAGAGACCTCCAGCCATGCATTAGAGCTAGTTTGGGTGTAAGAGTTCAAGGCTGCAACTAGAGACCTCCAGTCTACATTGCAACTCTTTCCATCCCAATTACAGGGGATCTTTCACTTCCGGGTCCCGGGCTGATCCTGATCCCTCAGCTGAGGGCTTGATCAGAGCCATCTTAACTACCCTAAACATTCTCTTAGTTCAGGAGGTGTCTTAGGATCCCTCTCATGTATTTCGGGAGCCTAAAAAGCCCTATACTTGTTTTCCACCTATCCCCACTCTTGACCGCCTTGTGTCTGAGTGGAAGTCTCCGGACAGGAAACCTTCTGTTTCCAAGAAATTTGCCAAGCTTTACCCCTTCTCTGAGGCAGCACTTGCTCAGTGGGTTCATCCCCCCCCCCCCAAAGTGGAGGCTCCTGTCTCCAGGCTATCTAAGTCCACTGCCTTGCCAGTTGCTGATGCTTCCGCTCTGAAAGACTGGACTGACAAGAAACTTGGTCTCTCTCAAGTCCATTTTTGCCACTGCTGGTACTGCCATGCGCCCAGTGTTCGCTGCAGCATGGGTGAACTGGGCCATTGCGGTCTGGACTGAACAGCTCACCCCCTGGCTGTCAATCGGGGTACTCCTACTTTGATATGTTGCGCATCCTTGCCAACATTTCTGAGGCCCAGCACTATGTTTCTTCTGCCTTATTTAATGCCATCCGTTTGGTGGCAAGGGTTTCCACCATGTCTGTGGTTGCCAGACGAGCTCTTTGGCTCAAGATCTGGTCTGCTGACACTGCTTCCAAGAAAGCTTTGCTCTCCTTGCCTTTTCAAGGGACCTCTTTGTTTGGGCCAGATCTTAAGGATCTGATTAGTGAGGACACGGGGCAAGAGTACCCTTCTGCCTATGGCCCCCCTCCTCTCGAGCGTAATCTGCTTTTTCGTTCCTTCCAGATGGAGACACGTCCTGCGAACCAGGCGGTTCCTTCAGCTCCGCGTTCCTCCTCCAAGCCCAAACAGCAGTGGAAGCCCAAGGTCTCCTCCAAGCCTCCTTCGTCCTGACTCTCCAAACCCAGGTCCCCACTCTGCTACGGGTGGCCGTCTGCGTCGTTACCTCAGTGTCTGGGAGGATTCAGTGCCTGATCCGTGGGTTTTACAGGTGGTGGCAGAAAGGTACAGGATCCGTTTAGTCTCTTCCTTCCTTTCGGTTTTTCCCCTCTCATACACCCCAGGGCCGTCTGTTCAGTGGAGCTACCCAGGCCCTTCTGGACAAGGATGTTCTGGAACCTGTTCCAGTTCAGGACAGAGGTATGGGTTTTTACTCAAACCTCTTTGTGGTCTCCAAGAAGGACGGCGGCTGTCGTTCCATTTTGGATTTGAAAGAATTAAATTCCTTTGTGATCAAAACTCATAACCAGGAGTCCCTAAGGACGGTGAGTGCTACTATGTGCTCGGGGGAATTCCTTGCCTGTCTGGATCCTCAGGACGCATGTCTACACATCGCCATTCATCCTGAGAGTCAGCAGTATCTCAGATTTGCTTGCGACCAAGGGCACTTTCAGTTTTAAGCTCTTCCCTTTGGTCTGACTACAGCTCTTCAAGTCTTCAACCGTGTCCTGGGAGCTTTAGTATCCATCCTCCATTGGAACGACATCAGAGTTACTCCATACATGGACGACCTGCTTCTGAAAGCCCCTTCTGCAGAACTTCATCAGCATGTTCAGGACTGCATTCATGCTCTCACCCATTACTGGTGGATCATCAAGATGGACAAGTCAGATCTTGTCCCATCCCAGTGTCTGGTCTTCCTGGGCCTTCTCTTCGACACTCAGCAGAGCATGGTGTTTCTCACAGATGAGGTGGCTCATCAGATCACCCACAGGGTTTCTGCTGTTCTGATTCACGATTCAGTTCCAGCCAACAAGCTGTCGTCACTAGTGGGTAAATTCATCTCCACCAAAGAAGCAATCCCATTTGCCATGGCTCACACCAGGGAACTCTAGAGGTTTGTGATCCAGGTGTGCAGGGGTCAGCTGGACCTTCTGAAGATGTCTGTGTCCCTCCCTCTTCATGTGGAACTGAGTTTGTCGCGGTGGCTCTGCCTCTCCAATTTGCTGAAGGGCAAGTCCTTCATGGTATTCTTCTGGACCACGGTGACAACAGATGCCAGCCTCTCCAGCTGGGGAGCGGTCCTGGGTCGCTGGAATGCTCAGGGTCGGTGGTCTCCGGAGGAATCTCTCCTTCCCATCAACGTGTTGGAGCTTCAGGCAATATTTCATGCCCTTTGCCATTACGACCTCTCTGTTGAACCACAAGGTCCTTCTGTTTCAATTCAGATCCTGGGACCCTGTAGATGCAATGATCATTCTATTTCTCCTGGCCTATGTGTTTCCTACATTTCCTCTAATTAACAGGGTATTGAGGAAAGTAATGATAGAGTGGGTGCATTCAATTCTGATTGCACCATTCTGGCCCTGCCTGATCTCGTTTTCTGATCTACTCATTCTATCCTTAACAGCCATTTCAGCTTCCACTCCTTCCAGGCCTCTTGACACTGGCAAAGCTGGCTTTGCTTGGCTCTTGAGCCCAGCATCATGAGGAAGAGGTTACACTCTCTGTGGTTTCCACTATGATGAGGGCCTGTTAGTTGGTTTTCATGCAAAGTGCATCATAGCTTATTGGCCTTGTTATACAATTGGTGCTACGTCCTTTTTGTCTTCGTTATCTTGAACTTTCATCATGATGGGCTTAATCCGATATCTACTAAGGACCAGATTTCTTCCTTATCAGTGCTTTTTCAGAGGCTTATTGCATTATCAGATGTCCAGACTTGTGTGGTGGGGGGCTGGCTCATGCTTACCCAGTCTTTTGAAATCACACTTAAACGTAGTCCTAAGAGTGCTTCAGATTGCCCCCTTTGAGACTCTGTCTTCTGTTTTCCTTTTGGTCTTTGACTTTTTAATACAGTTTTCATGCTGTCAGTTGTGTCTGACTGGCAAGTTGCAAAACTTCAGCTTTTGTGCTGTAAACCTCCCCTCCTGATCTTTCATTCTGAAAGGGTGGTTTTGAGAACTCCTGCAGGGTTTTTCACTACAGTTGTTTCCAAGTTTCACATTTACCAAGAAATTGTTCTTTCTTCCTCTGTCCGTTTCAGAAAGGAGCATGAGATTCATTGTTTGGACACTGTTCGATGCTTGAAGCACTACTTTCATTACATGACACCTTTCTGAAAAGCAGACTTTTTCCTAGATTAAGGTGACAATTCTCCAGGCCTGTGTTCTCAGGAAATCGCCTGACCCCTTTAGGGTCACAGCTCAGTTTGCCAGAGCAGTGGGTGCCTCCTAGGCCTAAAAGAACCATGCCTCTGAGGAGCAGTTATACAAGGTGACTAATATGTGGTTGCCCCTTCAAACTTTTGCTAAGCACAGTCATGTAAATGTTCTGGCTTGGGCTGAAGATGATTTGGAATGGAAGGTCCTACAGGCTGTTGTGCCTGTGTAGATGTCCTCCTTGTAGTAATTAGTGTATTTATATACTATATAATAATTCGCTAGGATGTTTGTCACGATGCAGTAATGCACAGTAGAGAGTGCCCGCGTTCAGGCAGTCCCTACTGATTGCATTGAGTGAGTGAGGCGATGCAAGACTACTTCTCATGGATCACTGAGGTAGAGGCCTCTTAACCCTTTGAGTTCCACAGGGGTACGCAATTAGTTGTGTACTCCTCTGGCACTCAAAGGGTTAACATTACCTGGACCTTGGCCCGTGTACACAGGCTTTTATACTAGTATATAATAAAACACAATTCCAGTGGTTTGTGTACTTTAGGCAGTATTTATAAAGAAAGGTTTATATTTAAATGTAATCCCTTCTTAGCTAAACTAGGCAAAGACCCATTCCCCTTTTACCCCCTTATTGCATTAACCATTATATGCGTTTAAAACACAGTTAACTGAGATAACAAGATTTAGCAAAACATGGGGATTCCAGGCCAGCATAACAAATGGGAATGAGGGGTAGTCACAAAATGGGGGAGGAACAGGGAGAGACATAGGAGAGGCAAAGGAGCTGGAATCACCAACAACTCGGTAACAATACAGCATACGAAAGAGACAGATAACAGAGCTTTTATGCCCACATTCTGGCCCCACCCTCCTTTTCCTACTGGCTAAAGGCTTTGATCTCACAAAACTCTCACAAAACTCACCCCATCCATTTCCTAGCATGTACAATGTCACCACTTTTTTTTTTTTTTTTTTTTTTTTTTTTTCCTTCTTCTTCTTCTTTCTGTTACTTGGTCTGTGTTGTGCAGGTGACACCTGAAGTTAATACATTATCCCATTTGTCTGTTAGAGCTGGTCTGTGTTTTGAAGGTTATATCTTCTGCCTCACTGGAATCTTGGTAGATAGCTTTGATTTATCAGCTTCATATGTTCCACATTGAACACGAGAGAGGTTTGCGTTTCAAAAAATCCTTTTCTCTTAGTCCATGTAGAACACAGGACTCCCCTCCTGGGGAAAAACAAATGGAGTTCCAGACAGGGTGATCCTTTGAGTTCTCTGGTTCATGTAAACCCCTTCCTGCCTTGAGTTTTCAGTCTTTGCTATTAGTTAAACTGAGCATGTCTGATGGGGGGGTGGAGTACATTAGGGAAGGAGTTTCTGCCTACAGAGAGGCCTTTTAGGCATATGCCCTGACCACCTGGCCATACCATACTTTACCCCATGTTTCCTTTGTTCCACAATGACTAAGAAAAATAATTTATAATTAATTTATCTGAAAGTACACAGAAATCCCCTTACTGTTGAGCTTTAGCTGCTGAGAGTATACAAAGGTACTCCCTCTGTTGGAAGATGAGTGTTTCCAGAGTTTTTAACAACTTAAACTTTTTTTTTTATTTCCCCCTTTCATTTTTGGTATGAACTTGTTGAGTGTAGGAGAGGTGGCACTCAAAGGGTTAAAGGTACCCTCTGGTGACCACAGCTTAAAACTACATCTGATGTTCACACATTTGTCATGTTGCATTCTGTGGGAGAGGCGAGTCACTGACAGCAGTTGTCCATAAAATGTTGTTCAGGGTGTGAAGTGGTTAGCCCCCTGACAATGAACAGTTATTTCTTTGGAATAAAACTGCTTCCAGCAGCAAGATCGCCCTTATTTAAAAAGTGTCCTGAATAACCCAATTTTTTATACAGCACAGTGATATATATACCACCTTTACAAATATTTATTTCTCCTCTTCAGTCTTTTCATGTATGTATTTTATCTATGTACATTTCCACAAGGATCCATATGCGTAACCCTTTACAGACCAGAGGAATGTGCAGCGCATTGCTAAGTAATGCTTTCACACCTCTGGAAATTGAAGGGTTAAAGACAACATTTGAGGGCGGTGGAGCTAGCTACAGAACAAGATGGACGTGTTTTTTGACAGCTCCTAGGCCGCACGTTACTAATTCTACTCTTCTTGCCACAACTGACCCACAATTTGAAATTTTATATTTCTAGATGCTTTCTAACGGGACAGACTGTTATTTCTCGCCTCCTGGTACGGGTTATCTCGCCCAATATGAGACCCTTATAGAGTTGTTTTCTCTCACGCCATGCGCATCGGAGGGCACTGATATCCGCCATGTTGGATGCAGACTTAGTTACACTGAGAGGACCGACACGCTGCAGTCTGTCAATTGATACTGCTGTTATCGAGGAGGTACCTCGTGAGCCACCACAGCACTTCTCTTCTGCTAAACCCATGCCTACGTACTTTCCCGCACCGGAGTTGCCCACACAGGATCATTGTCTTCACTTGGCGACTAGGTTGGAGATGGACACCCTGTTAGCGAATTGCAGAGAGGTCATTCTTGTGGAATTTGCTGCATTGCGTATGGCATTTAGGGAATGTGTATTCTCTGCCTTACATATAGTATTGGATGTGGCAAACGAGACTCAGCCTCTAATGGCCATGGGTCAATCTCGGAGCCAGGAGGATGTTCTGTTGGCGAACACCGCGGACCGTACGGATCGATCTGGTAGCGATGTCGAGAAACGCATCTTGTTTTTCCGCAGCATGCCTATATCTACTCCTCCACTAACCTTGAAGGCCATTGTGGGCAGTGGCTCTGCTATTATCTGTACCGATCGACAGTATCTGGAGCAGTGGGACTTTTCAAAACTTATCTTAGGAGGAGACTGTTTACTATGGGATGCTTCGCCCTGGGATCCGGGGATCTTGGCCCCAATATGCGGGATATGGCTATGGAGGATCCTTATGACCTATCCCATCGATTACCTTCTGGAGTACATCTCCCCATGGAACTCTGGACCCCTACTCACACCACATGATTCTTGAGATCTGTTCGGACACTGCTTACCTACCGGACTTGCTTGATTATAGTTGATTGTGACCTGTGATTATTTCCCCGATCCACTGCTCATTCGCTGAGGAATCCTATCTATTGCACTTAGTGGGACTTGGATCTTCTGTTCCCTGTCATGAAACATCCATGCCGCTCATGTACTCAGGCCTCCACATGCACGGTCCCCTTCCTTGGGCCCTGAGAGGGTAGACTATGGTCTTCTACTGCCTTATGCCGTAATATTACACTTTGTATGCGGGGGATGTGGTGTGTGTCTGCGTTTAGACTCCTAACTGTTTCTCATGCATACTCTGAAATATTAATATTGTTTGTATTATATAGATATATGAGGACTCACCGGGCCGCTTCCGATCCAGCGCGTGGGTCGGGATCGACTCCGGTGACTCTCAAACTTTGGGGGATGTTGCGTTTATGCTATTTTTTCTTAGACCTTGGGGGATGATGAGCTTATGCGATGTTCTTACAAGATCCCGGGTTTTGTTCGTTTTTGTTTTCCTGTTGCTGTTCGCAATGTGTATTATTTCTTCTGTCCCTTATGGCTTCCTCTGTGGTCCATATGCCTATACTTAGCATGCCTTGTAAACTTGGCCACGCACTCTGTAAGCACCCCTTTTCTTTGTTTTTAGAGCCTTATATTTCCTCTGTGTCCGATCCACGGCATACTGTGGGCTTTGGCTCCGCCTCTCAGCTGGGTAGGACCAATTAATTTTTCTTTAAATACTGCCTGCTACCTCTCCTCTGCAGTTATTTTTGGTCCTACCCAGCTGGAGGACGGAGGCTAAGCCTCACTCTCTAAACCGGACCGAACACAGAAGGCATTAATGTGTCCTGCCTAACCGCGGACACATTTCTTTTTAAAACAAAAAAACATACCGGAGGAAGATCGCAGGCCTGCGAGGTAGATGCGGGCATGGGAAACTGGCGGGCCACACAGCGAAACGCCACTTCCATAGCGGTTTCCAGCACACTGAGGAAAATAGAAACCGCCGGCTGACTAAGCGCGCGCATGCGCCCGCTCACAGCTTTCTCAGCAGGAACAGGAAATGACGTGCACAAGAGCGTGCCACGGCTGGAACGCACGCGGGGGAACACACATCCGTCCAGGGCATTCATAAGAGGACGCAGAGCAATGGAACTCAGGTATGTGAAATTTGTATTTGACTTAAAAATATCGCTAGTAGCATTGTTTGCAGCTACAGGTTAGAATACAGCAAGCCTGGTATCCTGCTGAGATAGTTATGTCAACTGGTAAGGAGACCAAATCTGACAAAACTAAAGCTACTGAACCACCAAGGGAAGACAAAGCTGGATCCAAAGATAGATTATGTGCAGGATGTCAGAACACTTTACCTGCCACAGACCCTGCTAAATTATGTGCAGCATGCCTGCAACAGGCAGCTGGGGGGAATGTTCCTGTCCAATTCCAAGATTTCTTGTCCTGGATGAAGACCTCCATGCAGGAGACCTTCACGTCAATGCAAGAGTCAGTACGGAAACGTCCCAGACAATCAGACCCAGAGGAAGGACCTTCAGGGATCCAGGATGATTATGATGATACCTATATTGATATGGAATCGGCGGCTTCATCAGCAGAAGAAGGAGAATTGGTGGAGGAAACAGGCAGCTTCAGTATTGACAAAATGGATCAATTGGTAAAATCCATGAGGAAGACACTGGGTTTGTCTGATGTACAAAAAGATCTAAATGTCATGGACACGGCATTTGTTGGCTACAAAAAAGAGCCTCCTCAATTTCCGGTCCATAACTCCATACAGGAGATCATTCAAGGTGAATGGAAACAACCAGAGAAACGAGGAGCCGTCTCTAAGAGATTCCACCGGATGTATCCATTCACAGAAAACGACACATCCAATTGGTACACTCCACCTAAAGTGGATGCCGCCATAGCACAGACCTCAAGACGTACAACAATTCTCCTTGAGGATGCTACAACCCTAAAAGATCCAATGGAAAAAAGGGCGGATAGCGTATTAAAGAAACAATTCGCCACAATAGGCCAGAACCTGAAAACAGCAACGGCAATGGCATCTATCTTCAGAACTCTACGCATATGGCTTACTGAGTTAGAAGAGAAAATAGAATCCTCAGTTTCCAGGGCACGACTTCTCAAAGACCTGTCCATTATTAAAGACGCCATCAATTATTCCTGTGATGCTTCCATGGATAACATCCGTTTTTTAGCAAGAGCATCATCACTTTCGGTAACAGCCAGAAGAGCCATGTGGATCAAGGCATGGGTGGCAGATCCATCTTCCAAGAATAAACTGGTCTCTCTCCCATTTGCAGGATCCAAGTTATTTGGAGATCAGCTTGAAGAAATAATAAAAAGATCTTCAGGGGGGAAAAGCCAATTCCTACCCCAGGATAAGAAAATAAGAAAGTCACCTGGAAGATCAGGACAATATAGAAGACAATCCTTTCGAGAATCTCGCAGTTACAAGCCTGGCAAAGGATATGATCAAAGGAGAAGAGGTGCCCATATATCCCAAAGGGCAGGGAATCGCAAGGATTTCCAGCGACGCGGCCAATTCTCCCAATGAAGCCAGCCAAACCCCTTCTCCAGTGGGAGGCAGACTGGAGGAATTCCATTTGGCCTGGACAGTCATACATCCAGACAAATGGGCATGGGAGATCATTCAAAAGGGGTACTCGCTGGAATTCAAAACTGCCTTCCTGCCCCATCGTTTTCTAACTTCCAAATTGAGACAGAGAACAAAGGCCCAGCAGATGAAGCAAGCCTTAAAGTCCCTTTTAACCAACAGAGTAATAGAGGAGGTCCCTCTACAGCAGAGATTTCGGGGCTTCTATTCGATTCTTTTTTACACTATAAAGCCTTCTGGGGAACTCCGTCTCATTTTGGATTTGAAAGATCTCAACACTTGTCTCAGGATACGCCATTTCAAGATGGAAACAGTATCTTCCACACTCAAGCTGATACAACCAGAGGAATATTTGACACGAATAGATCTGCGCGATGCATACTATCATGTACCGATCCATCAGCCACATCGCAAGTACCTCAGGTTTCACATATTTGGAAAACACTACCAGTATCGAGTAATGCCATTCGGCCTAGCCTCAGCACCCCGAATATTTACAAAGATCATGGCCAACGTCATGGCCTTTCTCAGACAACAGTATCTGCTGAAGATCATTCCTTATCTGGACGACATACTAATAATAGAATCGTCACTCCAAAGATCTCAGGCCAGCACAAGCATATGTGTAACGCAGCTACAAAACTTAGGATGGCTCATAAATTTCAACAAAAGCTCTCTAGTTCCTTCCCAGACACTGGTATTCTTGGGGATACAGATCAATACAGTAATAAGCAAGGCATTTCTATCGTCAGATCGTCAGCAACGGATCATCAATCATGTCAATCACTTCCTGCAGAGAAGTCAACAGACAGCAAAATCCTTCTCCAGACTCCTAGGTCATCTGACATCAACATATCAGATCATCCCATGGGCAAGAATTCATGCCCGCAGGACTCAACTGCACTATCTAACCTATTACAAAAAACATCCAAACAACTTTCATCAGTTGATCCCAGTCTCCAAATTGATCAGACAGGAATTAAACTGGTGGACCCATCCAACACACCTTATGACAGGAAGATCTCTACTGGAGCCAGTTTGGCAGATCATTCATACAGATGCCAGCAAGATAGGATGGGGAGGAATTTGGAACAACCAAACAATTCAGGGGACATGGACGCTACAAGAGACAAAGTTACATATCAACGTCCTAGAGCTACTGGCAGTGTGGAACACATTAAGACACTTCAAAAAGGATCTTCAACAACAACCAGTCCTGATCAGATCGGACAACTCCACTACAGTCCAGTACATTCTAAATCAAGGGGGTACTCGAAGCTTCCAGTTGAACAATCTGGCGCTCAAGATTCTCCTTTGGGCAGAAAACAACCTGTACTCAATTACAGCGTCATTCCTATCAGGACAAAAAAATGTACAAGCAGACTTTCTGAGTCGACATCAAGTGGATCCAGGGGAATGGGAACTAAACCCAAAAATATTCCAACAAGTAGTAGCCAATCTGGGACTACCAGACATAGACCTAATGGCCACGAACCAGAACAAAAAGTGCGCCAAGTACATGTCCAGATGGAAGGAGACACAGGCCCTAGGGCAGGATGCCCTAAGGATTCCATGGAGATTCAGACTGGCTTACGTGTTCCCTCCTATACCTCTAGTATTCGAGGTCATCAGAAAAATCAGAAGAGACAAAGCAGAGGTGATTTTAATTGCCCCAAGGTGGCCAAGGAAACCATGGTTCCCAGAAATACTTCGAATGTCAGTCAGACATCCATTTCAGCTTCCAATAATCCCAGATCTCCTGCTACAGGGCCCTCTACAACATCCAGAACCAACATTCTTCCAGCTCTGGGCCTGGAGGCTGAGCGGCAGTCTTTAAGGCTACAGGGAACTTCAGAATCTGTCATCGACACTATTCTTAAGGGACGAAAAACATCATCCTCAAAGATTTACTATAGAGTATGGTCCATATTTCATAAATGGTGTTCCTCACATAATCTGGACAGAGCAACTATATCACCAACCAAGATTCTGGACTTTCTACAGGAAGGTTTCCAGAAAGGGCTAAAACCAGCATCATTAAAAGTTCAGTTATCTGCATTATCAGCTATACTGGCTACGCCCTTCGCAGACAACTATCTAGTCAGACGTTATCTAACATCCATATCAAAAATCAAACCGACCATTAGAGAAACCATCCCTCCTTGGGATTTGAATCTGGTCTTGCAACAGTTGGCCTCTCATCCATATTTTGAGCCACTTCAGCAGATTTCATTAAAGTACCTAACTCTGAAAACTGCATTCCTCATTGCTGTCACATCAGCCAGGAGAGTCAGTGAACTTCAGGCCCTAGTAGCGGTTCCCCCTTTTCTTTCATTTCATCAAGATAAGGTGGTACTACGCCCAAAACCCTCCTTTCGGGCAAAAGTGATTTCCCAGTTTCATCTCAACCAGGAAATAGTTCTGCCATCATTCTGTCCAAATCCGCAACATGATCTAGAACGACGTCTGCACAACCTAGACTTAGTCAGAGGGCTGCAAACATATTTACTGAGAACAAAGGACTTTCGAAAATCAGATTCCCTCCTAGTCCACTTTGGAGGAAAATTTAAGGGAACAGCAGCTTCAAAGGCATCAATTGCCAGATGGATTCGTGACTGCATTTCCCTAGCATATGAAACTGCGGATCAAGAACCTCCCCCAGGTCTAAAAGCACATTCAACTCGCGCCATGGCCACTTCCTGGGCTCTCAAAGCAGAGGCCTCCCCAGAGGACATATGCAAAGCAGCTACTTGGGCCTCAGTCTCTACGTTTATCAAACACTATAGACTGGACCTACAAGCATCTTCAGACGCCAAATTTGGAAGGAAGGTGCTTGAAGCGGCTATCCAGACTTAATTCCAATCCTACTGCCCCATCCCTCTCTGGGGTACTGCTCTGGTAAGTCCCACAGTATGCCGTGGATCGGACACAGAGGAAAGGTGAAATTTACTCACCGATATTTGTGTTTCCTCTGTGTCCTTCCACGGCAACCCACCCTAGGGTATGACGGTATAGGTATCTGTTTCGATTCAATGTATGTATCTGCTACCGTGTTACAACATAAACTTGGTCTGGTTATCTCTAACCTCTCATATCTTTCAGCTTGGTCAACTAGATAACTGCAGAGGAGAGGTAGCAGGCAGTATTTAAAGAAAAATTAATTGGTCCTACCCAGCTGAGAGGCGGAGCCAAAGCCCACAGTATGCCGTGGAAGGACACAGAGGAAACACAAATATCGGTGAGTAAATTTCACCTTTTGACCCTCTCCTCCAATGTATGCTACATTTAATCTATTTACTTTATTTTTCTGAGGCTTATAACTCTTTTCGTACTGTTTCCAATTACACTTGCCTGATATACTAATGACTATATTCATTAGCTCGTTCCTTTTGCTGTATGTCTTTGGCCCCTGCCTTGCAGCTTCTCTGCACTCACCAATTGCTGCAGACTTTCATATAACAGTAGCTCCCACCTAGTGGGAGCTAGATACCTGTTTTATTCCAATCTCTTTTAGAGCTTAGTACCTAATCTGCAGCCCCTGACCTATGTACATTTATGCTTATATTGATATCCCAGATCCCCCCCCCGGGCCATTGGCCATTACGTGCTTGTTACACAGAGGTTCAGGTTCTATTGACCTGTGCTCGCTGTCCACGTTTTATATTTCCTTTTCTTCCTCTACTCTTATTTCTTTTCACTGTTTTCATACTATGCTATTCTTAATGGCTTTCAGCTGCCTTTCTTGTATGTTCTTTAATCTCTCTACCTTTACCTGTTTAACGAGTTTTATCTGTATTATTTTGTATAGCGGCTTTCAGTGATTCTTCACCTTCGAATATTGATTACTTTCTAACTACCGCAGCATTTTGAAAGGCCTTTCCATCTTTCTCTGTTAATTTGCTTATTTTCTATGTGCCACTTCTCTTCTTTTATATCCTTTCTCCTTCTACTCTTTCATATCTCTATGGTCCAGGTTTCAGTGAATCCTGGATCTGCTGCCTAACATGTAAGGAAGTATTGCTTATGATATTTTAACACGTGTATTTTTAACTTCCCCATGCCATTTACGAATATATGTATTTTGCTTGCTTATGTCAACTTTTATCTGGAATTGCTTTCGTGACTGATCTTCTCATTACATTCCATGTTTGTAACCTTTCTTATATTGTTATTGGATGCCATTTGACATACCTCTTTGTACTGATTTTCCTTTCCAATAAAGCTTTTGAAACAAAAAAAAAAGACATTTGAAAAAATCTCAGCCAAACAATTTACATCGTAAAGAAAAATATAGATCACGTGTAAGGGAGTATTACAGTTCTCAAGACCATGGTTTTCATGAGTAAATGCAAAAGTGGTACATTTCTTGGGCAAAACAACTGCACTATTACAATAACATAACAACCTTTTTCATTGAAAACTACATTTTAACCTCTGCAATGTTTTGAAATGGTGACTCTCAACCTTTTATTGGTCAAGCAACGTCTGACAGGCTGGAATTTTCGGTGCACACCTAATATTTTAAATGTGACTTGTGAGTAAGTTAAAAAAAAGCAAATACATAATTATATAGTTATTTTATGGCCTCACAATCAGAATAACTATAAAATACATCATGCATAATAATTTCCATAAATAAATGGTAGAAATGCAACATTCAAATTTTTGTCAATCTTTATAGAAAAAAGGGGTGCCTTAAAGGGATAGTAATGTCGCTTTAAAAGCTGTTCACTGAGTCTTCTGTATGCTAAAAGTAACAGATTGCACTATGTCTAAGACCTTACTTGTTTGTAGTTCAAAAGTTATGAAGCAAAAAAGATCCCCTGCTCGCTCCTTCTGGCACGTCGCACAGAAGATGTCTGGTCAGGATGGCTGCAGCTATGGACAAACTTCAGTAAGCAAAGGGAAATCCTGCCCTCCTTTGTCAAGGGCGGGAGGGGCAGTATTTACTGAAGTTTATCCCTCGCTGCATCCATCTTGTCCCACGACCCGATTTCAGATTCAGTGGGAGGCGGACAGAAAGCTGCAGGCGGGGGATCTTTATCTCTTCATAACTTTTGAAACACAGACAAGTAAGGTCTTGGACATAGAGCAATCTTTTACTTTTAAGATACAGAAGACTCGGCAAACTACTTTTACAGCACCATTACTATCCCTTTAAGTAGATGTCCACAGAGCCAAAATGCCCCTTCAGTTATATCCCAGAATTTTTCCACTTTTTCTTTACACGTAAGCACCCATATCTCCAGAAGGATCTTAAAGGGGATCTATCACCCCTATACAACGTTGACTAAATAGTTTTGTTATATAGCGAAAATGTTGAAAAGTGTATTCGTTTGTTTTTGTTTTTTACTCTTGTTTGCCAGCTTATGCCTGTAAGTTGGAGTGATTTCATTGGCCAGAGAGAGCTCCAACTTACAGGAAGAAGCCTCCATCATATGAGGAGGCTGGATAGAGGGAGGGGAGCAGAGGCAGAGTGAGACTGTGGTGCAGAGCTGGTAACCACAGTCTGTCTGGGAGTAGGTGCAGGGCTGTATTTATTCTTTGAATTTCGGCAAACAAGTTTTAAAAAAAAATAAAAAAAAATAAAAAAAAAATAAATACACTTTTCAATATATTCGCTTTATAACAAAACTATTTAGTCAAAGCTGTATAGGGGTGATAGATCCCATTTAACCCTTTGAGTGCCAGAAGGGTATGGAACACATTTCTTTGCAATGCATTATTAACCCTCTGGCACTCAAAGGGTTAAAGTTGAACTAACCTTTTAAAATTAATGATTTTGAAAGGATTTTCAAAATTGCCTATTTGTCAGCCATTCTTTATTTAAAAACTGTAGTTTGAGATTTCTCTGTTTATGCAAATTAAGCAGTACTTCCTGGAAGGAAGTGGAGGGAGACTGGAATGTTATGGTTTGACACACCATGTTGTGCCAGCCAGTCCTGCCTGATTTGCATAATTTTACAAATAAAACATTAAACTTGATCCATCCTGATTCCTTGTTATAGGTTCTGCTTCTGTATAAACTGAGATTGTTTTGAGTTGTACTTCGATATGTCATTGTGGACTTTAAGTCTCTCTGGCTTTTGTGAGGTATATTTTTTCTCAGCGCTAGTCATTTGCATTCATTTTCATCTTGAGAGACCATGAAGTCTTTATTTGTGCAGGTGTGTAGTAGGATGTTGATGGAAAAAGAGCAACTACAGCAAATTCCTTTTCGTATGCCCCCTTCAAACATGTATTTTTATCTCCCTGAGGTGTTGAGACATGGCTCAATAAATCAGTAGGTTAATGTTAACAAACCATACACATGGGCCTTGGGGCTCAATTCTTCTGGCATTTTAATTCCATGTTATGCTTCAACACTATAACATTCTTTAAATGACGTTGTCTACAGATCCAAGTGAAGCCATTTATGCATTTAAATGAGAAGTAGCATGTAATAACATCCCACTTACCTTGCTATGGTCTGAAAATCATAATGGTGCTTCTACATTTTGCCTTTGTGCCTTGGATCTAGAGTTAACATCTTCAATCAGTCCTTGATGTCATATCAGTCATATCCATGGATTCAGACATGGTGGTTGCTAGCAATACCGCAGGACCAAACTGAGCTTGATGCACGTGGTATTCTTAACCCTTCAAAGACCAGAGAGATGCTTGTTGAATGCACTCTGGTCCTTAAAGATTTAAGTAGGGTTAAAGGGGCAGTAAAATGTTTTCATACAAACCTATATGTTTAGAGCTTTTCCTTCTGAGTAAGACCAGGGACGTCCCACAGATGTCAGTTGTCATAGTCAAAAGTTAAAACGGTGCAAATATTCAGGAAGTGAATTTACTGTTCGTTTACTTACTGAAACTTCTAACGGTTTGTATAGAGAACAGTTTGTCAGGGACTTTATTAAATACCGTAAAATCTTGCGTATAATATGCCGAATCTTGCCCCCTTCACCTTATGTGAAGTGGAGGGTGCGTATTATGCACGAGACAATTTAATTATAAAAATTTTTTTTTTAAAAATCCAATTGCCACCGCTTCCCTCCCTCCCTGGCTTACCTATGTACTTTAGATTTATGATATTGCCCTCCGAGGACCTTGCAGTCCTTGCAAAACATTATCCATTGGCTGCAAAGAAGAGGTCCTGGCAGGGCCATGCTGGAAGCAGGTGGCAGATACAAACATGCCGCCCGCTGGGACCCTGTCAGGCTGAGGCAAGCGGAGGGACTTCAGAAGAGGAGATAGGTAAGCCGGGAGGGAAGTGGTGGCAATGGAT
The DNA here is from genome assembly GCA_037306005.1 of Rhinophrynus dorsalis. NCBI lineage: Eukaryota > Metazoa > Chordata > Amphibia > Anura > Rhinophrynidae > Rhinophrynus > Rhinophrynus dorsalis. The sequence continues at coordinate 241,191,596 of CM074721.1, forward strand.
TTTTTTTTTCTTTTTGTCTAATGGGAAAACAAGGATGCGTATTATACATAGGCACTTTTGTTTTCCCCTAAAATCTTGGGTATAACGTACACATGCATACTATACACAGGTGTGTATTATACCTGAGATTTTATGGTAGAATGTAACAGAATGGCTAATTGGAATCTGGCCACTAGAGGGCACAGTTAATGTAACAAAACAAGTTTGGGGCTGGATTCAAATACAGGAGATAAATGTTACCTCCCGTTATATCAAAAATGTTCCTTTTGAAGTCTGTAGGGATACCTGGAGATAAAAGCAGAGCTAAAATTAGCACCTGCATTTGAATCCAGCCCTTTATACTTTAATAAGGTTGGAAATATGCATCTCTCAGTAGTGAGAATACCATTAGTTTACTCAATAGGAAAAGGCCTACAATATATATTTTCCGTAAAAAAGGAACCAAGGGGTTAAGCTCCCTTCTCCAGGAGTGCAGGTCACGCACAAAAGTGATGACTTCCTCAATACTCAACTCTCCTGTCCACCTGGTTCATGTTATCTGCATCCTTGGAGGAGGTGTAGCAGAGCTGTGGCACTTCGTAGTTATTAGGTTAGTTTGTGTGTTTTTTACCTTTTAGATATGGGTCTATATTATTAAGAAGGCTCACATCACTGGCTTCTCTGGAATTTGATTGCCCAGTTCACAGTAGTTTATGAACCTTTTACCCTATGGAGGTTGACTTGATAAGACTGTTCCTCATGGCTAAATCTTAGAGATTCTGTCCCATTTAGATGGGAGCCTGAAGACAGAAGAGTGGTGAGCAACCCACTGGTCTATCTGTATGTCCCATTCTCAGATATCAACACACTTGCTTGAGTACTCATTCTTATCTCAGTTCTTCTCATGTTTGGTGGCACAGAAGGCTGCATTAGTCCTTTATTCTTTACCCTTTCTATGCTGACAATCCATTTTTGTTCTATTCTGAGATATTTGGGGTGTATAGATGCCCTTATGTCATTGTATTACTCATTATCCCCCCCCCCCCCCTGGGTTTTGGGGGACTTTTTTTTTTTTTTTTTTTTTAACCCTGTAGATGGCAGAGGGGTATCCAATGCATGACAACGATCTTTGTTACATAGGTTTCTTTGGGAGCAACTATTTAGGACATACCTCTGTACCTGTTCTTACTACAAGGGTCAGAGAGGGTTTCCCATTCTCTGATCACTCTGCATTGCATGATCAGGTTTCTGACTGTCCCCTAGACCAGCCGTGATCTGCTGTTGGAGAGCCACACTTTAGTAGGGAGCAGTAAAGGAGAAGACTACAATATCCAGAATCCCTTTCTTCCCAGGCTTTTCCTGATTGGCATTCCCCTTTTCTAGCTTTCTTACTTTTCCATTACTTATCATATGCAGAGGCTGACACTCCTGCTCTCCTCTCTAGCTTAACCCTTTCCATACCAGTTGTGTAATTTTTGAGCCTTTCTGGAGGCTTTGTTTTAAACTGACACTTACTCCTGGGCATGTCTGACCCTCAGGGGCATATGGAGAAATCCAAAGCCATGCTTTCAGGTGTTTCCTCTCTTCCCACCCCCCCCCCCACTGAGTCTGGATGGGTGTTTTTCAGTGTCTTACTTATGCTCACTAGCATGGGAAGGGGGTAGAAAGGCAAGCTGCCCCCATTTGAAGTGATGACCAGGGTTCTGTAAATAACCTTCTGTAAAAAATGTTTAAGCTATTATTTAAAGCTATTTTCTCATGAGACCTCTTAAGTTATTGACTGCATCTATCAGCATTCATGTGTTTGTATACAGTCTCAAACTGCAAACATACCTTTCACATGCTACTTTTGTCTTGTTTCTTCTATTTTTGCTTAACATCCCAAGGAAAAGGTGTTCTGAAATGCTTTGACTCTGAAGCTTAAAGCAATACAATAGCCATCAGCATAGGCTTCAGTCCTTCAGACTTGGGTGGTGGTAGTTCTCTTGGCTGGTTCCCTATTCCTGCACAGTAGTTTCTGTGTGCAGCAAACACCATTAACAAAGCCCCACAAGACTATACTTGTAATCTAGCAACAGAGGCAAACACTCGGTCATAGGCATCTCTGCTCCATGAAATCAGTGGTAGCATTCTTTTATTTTTTGTATTTTTTGTTTTTTGCAGTGTGGGTATGGTTGTAGTCCTGATTTAACTGCTCTCTTTCCTGGTAGCTTTTGAGCTTAAAACCTGCAGTTCCCAACATAGAGATGTAAGCAAACTTGGCTCTATGCCTGGAATAAGAAGCAACAAATATTTGAACTTCACAGATATCCCAGACTGTCAGTAGACATCTGAAACTATAATTCACACTAACGATGGGCAATCTGTGCATGACAGTGAGACCAACCCTGTGTTAAGTATATGTATAAGACTGTATGTTGCACATTCCAAGAATAATCAATGTGATGTCTAAACGCACCACAAATTTTGAATGTTACAAAAGATGACATACATTTGTTCTATTCAGTAGTTGTTTCTACATATGTGATTTAGCTTATTAAATCTGTATTTATTTTTCAGGAGTTCCGTCAGAAGGTAATGCTGGGAACGCCATTCTTGGTGATTTGGCTAGTTGGCTTCATTGCAGATCTTGACATAGACTCCTGGTTGATCAAAGGTCTAATGTATGGAGGTGTTTGGGCAATGGTGCAATTTCTTTCAAAGTAAGTTTATTTCATTTTTAATATTTGCCATGTAACAGAATACTTGTCAAAATGCTAACTGAAATCAGCCTAGCTTTGTGAAACAGATGCGTTATAATTTACCTATAAAACTTAACAAATTTCTCTATATCCTATGTGGAACACAGAACCATGCGGTAAATTCCCCTCCTCCAGGATGAAAGGACACTTGAATAGAAAGTATCTCAGAGGTGGAGATTCCCAGCCTTCACAGCTTTAACCTTGCCTGGACATGCTCAGTTTTAAGTGACCTCCAATAACTTGGAGGCAGGGTAAAGCTTCCCTCTGTTAGCTTTTTTAATTTTATGTTGTTAAGATGGGGCTGTACTCCCATTAGGCATGCCCCTTTCTCTGACCACCTTGGTAGAATTGAACCAGAACACAGACATCAGGGACTGGAGTCTGATGGAAAATGTCTTGTATCATCAGCCTTTTTCTCTTGGCCTTCCTGAGCTTGCTGACCTTATAGGAGACTGAAGAGATGGGACGTTCTCTTCCTGAATGCACAGGTCCTGTCAGTATGTCCTTATTTTCTTTCTCTGTAGTGCTGGAGCCGGTCTACCACACTATGCTGTGGGCTTGCTTTGACAGCAAATACATTAATTTACATGAATATTGCTATGTGGGGATACTTATTTAACCCCTGAACTGCCTTTCTGTCAAGAACATGCGCCTATTTTGACCTTAAGTTGGTTTTCTGGGACCATTTCCTTATTTGCACTCCGGCTTATTGTGGCAGTGATGTTTTTATTTGCTTTTTGTTAACTTTTACACATTTTCTTTTTTTTGTGTTGTGGTGCTTTTAAGAAATGTGCAGGTGCGGTGGCCATATTATGGAATATAAAATGATTATCTGGCACTTCTCTTACCTCAGATTGTATCTTGGATGCTGTAAGGGGGCTGGTAGTGATTCTGTCTTTGCACACTACTTGCGTTTTAGAACTAAGAATCTGTATTTTCCAGAAGCCTGTTCTTTCCAGGCTTTTTGACAATGGAAGAAGCTAATCTCCCGCTACTTACCACATTAACCCCAGTACTTATACATCTTTATAAGTACTTAATGCTACTTTTTTCTTTTACTGTTCTACGTCATTATTTGTGTCAGTGCCTAAGGATGACATGGTCAAGTCTAAAGCTACTAAGGTTTCGAGTGTCCCTTTAACCCATTTCTCATCATGCTAGATTGGTCTTTTCAAGGAAATTTCTACTACTTTGTCTCTTTCTGTGGCCCCCACCCAACCTCTGATGCCTTTATATGTTGAACAGGAGCCTGCCTGGGTTAAGGAGTTAATTTTCTCAGTCCATTCTATCCCTTCATCTGTACAAGTTTTCTTGGACTCTTGGTCCATGGGCTATTCTGTGACCCCCCCCCAAGCATGCTAGCCCTTTTACAAAGGTTCATGTCCCCATCATTGGGTATTCTTCCACTGAGGAAGGGGAAACAGAGACTATTACACTGGATTTGTCTTTCTCTGTTGGGGACTTTTCTTCTGGGGGTCTTATTTGGGCTGTCGTGGAGACTCTTAAGGTCTGAGGCAACCATTAGTTCCTAGTTCCTCTTTCCCTGATGTTTTCAAGAGATGCAAGAAGGAGGTTGCCATTTTTCCTTCTCTATTTCATAGTCCAGGTTCTCCTGCAATAAATTAGGCTTTATCGCAGTGGGCTATCACCACAATTTCTTGCCTTGCTATGAATACAGATTTGCCACTAGTGGATGCCATTGTTCTTAAAGGGGAAATATCACACCAGATAAAGTCTGCCCCCAACAAGTAACCATCTAGTGATAAGCTTAACAATAGTAATATTAGTCATCAATCCTATTTCTGCCGAGACTGACAGCCAGGCAACAGTGCTTTAGAGGCATAGGCACAGTCAGTCCCTTCTGATACTAAAGGTACCATGCAACGCCTCCAAGAGGAGACAGGGACTGACAGCACAGGCGAGTTGATGCTTGTAAGCAAAGATGTCTTCGCTGTTGTCTGGCCGTCAGTCTCCGTAGAAATGGGATTTGTGGCTAATGTAGTAATTTATGATGGCTAATTTTACTATTGCTAAAGGGATAGTAATGTCAGAAAAAAAGTACTAACTATATGGTAGATACAATTAAGAGTACTTGCACTTATTCGTATCTCTCAAACCGTTATGGTTTGAGAGATATAGGAAAACAAAGGTCTCCACTCCCTCCCCTTTCTGCTTGACGAGCTGTAAAGCTGTCAGAAGCAGATTCTGGTCGCTTGACCAGACGCAGCTCTTAATCAGCGCCGATATAACGATATGTAAAGATAAATACTTCATCGGAATGGTCTACGTGTGGTTGCAAACCAGGCACACGTTTTAGACCATTCCGATGAAGTATTTATTTTTAGGTTATCCGTATGTCTTAACTGCTGAAGAGCCTCCATCTGATCCAGGAACCAGTATCTGCTTCTGACAGCTTTACAGCTAGTCAAGCAGAAAGGGGAGGGAGCGGAGAACTTTTTCTTCTCTCTCTCTCTCAAGCCATAACGGTTTGAGAGATATGAATAAGTTCAAGTACTCTTTTAATTGTATCTACCATATAGTTAATACTTTTTTTCTGACATTACTATCCCTTTAAGCTTCGCATTGATAGCTAATTGATGGCTGTAGATTTTATTTGGTGTGATCCCCTTTAAGGATGAGGAGGAGAAGCGCTCATTTCTTTTGAGAAACTAGTGCCAAACAATGAAGTGTATTTTAGACCGTCTCTTCCTTGCAAACTTTTTGTACCTGTTGCTTCTCTGTAAAGGTTCACACAGGTCTGTTCCAATATTTTTATATGATCTGCTGAAGGGCCCCTTCTGATGAGTCTTTGTGACTTCAGATTCAGACTTGCTTTTCTCTGCTGGAACAACACGTTTAGGTTCTAAATTTCAAGAAATCTTCTTCTGGTTCAGTCTCTGGTCCTTCACACTCTCAGTATGAGACTTGATATCTCTGGTATCTCAGGCCATATACATCGACCATCTTTGACTGTGAGGTAGTTCATGAAATTTCTGGACTTACTAATTTCTGCCTTGGAGGCAGTCCCCTATGCTTAAGTCCACATGCAGGCACTGCAGTTGGAAATTCTCAGGAATTGGACAAAAATGTGGCATCCTCTCTACCCTCTTATGTCCTTATCCAAGCAGGTGAAGGCAGACCTTCACTGGTGGTTTCAGAGGCCCAACTTCACTCTGGAACGACCACTGGTTATCCCATCATCATGACCGATTCCAACCTTATGGGTTGGGGTTCCACTCTTGGTCCTCAGATGGCCCAGTATCAGGGTTGAGAGTCTTCTGTTCATCAGTGTCCTGGAGCTTCAGATGATTTGTGTAGTCCTGCAGCATTGGTCTTGGTCCCTTCAGGGATCTTTGGTGCTGATCCAGTCCTACAGAGTGACAGCAGATCAACTGCCAGGGAGGGACTAGAATTGTGGCTGCATGGTCTGAAGTTCTGCTGATACTCCTGTAGGTGGAGGCCCACATGACTGCTCTCTCCATCGTTCATATGCCAGGGGTAGATAACATGGCAGACGTTCTCATTTGACAAAGCTTGGATCCTAGGAATTGTGAACTGAAGCAGAGTGTATTCAAATGATTTGCATAACCTTCTGGCACTCAAAATCTTAACGAAATGGTAAACAAATATATATTTTTTTTTCCCCTCTGCTGAGTAAAACACTGGCCACTTCTAGGTGATTTAATCAAAAGTTCAGGGAGCTTACTTCCTGAAAGTTCATACTGAGAGAAAGTGACTTTTATTACATTTTATTGTTAACTGTTGTCAAAACCCTACTCACTTCTATATTATGAAGATGTATAACCATTTGAAATCTGGCTACTAGAGGGCAGCGTTAATGTAAAAATCACCTGTAATAAGTCTGGAAAAATGCACCTCCTGTGATTGAGAGTATCCTTAAGTTACTGCCCCTTTAACCCTTTGAGTGCCAGTGGAATGCAATGCATTGCGTACCACTCTGGCACTCAAAGGGTTAAACCATCATAGGTGTGAATAAAATTGCTCCTTTCTTTGACCACTTCTAATTTGGTGGAAAATGCAATGACTGATGTACTACAAAGAATTATGTCAGTTCTGGTTCATAGAAATTGTACCCTATCTGCAAATTTCAAATTCAGCATGTAACCCCTTGAATGCTGAAGAGGTCCCCAGTACATTGTTTTGCTTTAGCCCTTTGAGTGCCAGAGGTACCCACTCAGTGTTAATGATGTCTAGTATTCACTGGATTAAAAACCAAATTTTAATGTATATAGGAATTTTTTTCTGTTATGATGCAGTTTGCTTACCCCGCAACTGATCTTTTTTTGTGTATCCCTTTAAAGGGATAGTAATGTTTCACAATAAAAGCAGCTCCAATTAATCTTCATAGTATTTGGGCTATGGAGAGTGTTATTTCAATACTATCAGAGTTGTAGTTCAATAGTAATTGATAAAGTATCCCCCTCCCACCCCTTTTACTGATGTAACACTGCTCACTTCAGAGCAGCAGGGTGGAGTCCAGGTGGATTACAGAGAGAGCCAATCTTCAATTCACATAAGGAAAAAACCTGTCAAGAGGGACAGGGTTTTCATTATCTCACAATAAGAAGATTGTCCCTTGCTGTGCTCTGTCTGGTCTGTAGACCAGATTCCACATCTGAGGGGAGGTGGCTTATGAGGGGAGGTGGCTTATGCTAGGTAAAAGGGGAGGGATGGGGATACTTTATCATTTAATTACTCTTGAACTACTACTCTGACAGTATTGAAATAACACTCTCCATGGCCCAAATACTATGAAGATTAATTGAAGCTGCAGTTTTTGTAAAACATTACTATCCCTTTAAGGACTAGAGAGTAGTGAAAAGTAATGAAAAGCAATGCAATGCACATCCCTCTGGTCCTTAAGGGGTTAAACACAGCAAGTTCATTTGAGGTGACCACAAGCCCCCACACTTCTCTCCAGAATTGCTTAGCCTGGCATGGATGCCAGATTGTGTAATGCCTCGGCTAATGTTTATTTGTTCCATACAGCTGTCTGACTAAAGTGTTTCTTTTCTGTGTAATGCAGGTTTGAGTGATGCTTCTGTCACTTGTGTGTACATCATAGAAAAGCCGACTGTTTAAATGTGGAGATTATACTTGTTTATGGGAATGAGTAGCTTTTGAGAAAAGGCACACTGGGGTTTTATAAACCATTTATATTGATAAAGTAAATGGGAAGACTATGGCTTGATGATTGAATTGCAGCAGAAAAAGTCTCTGTGTCTGATTCAAGTCTGTTATTTATAGATCAAATTAAACAAAGCTGTTCCAGATTAGACTTTTATGGGACCCCTTGCATGTCAGATTGGTATGGAATGCATTGCAGAATAACCTTCTACTACTCAAAGGGTTAACCATTTGAGGACCGCTCAATGTGTTGCTTGCCCATCAGATTCTCAAGGAGTTAGAGGAATAGTATGGGATATGCAAGTCTCTTGAAAGAGCTTTAGAATACCAATGAGCATTTGTAATAGAAAAGCAACACACACTGAGGCTGTTTTATTAAGAAGAACAGGAATTGTTTTGTGTGAAAGCAGCTGCACCATAGGGAACAAATAAACATTTCCAAATGTATCATTTATTAAATTGAGCTTTAAACCACTTGAATGCTATAGGTCTTTAGCAACATATCAAGCAACAGGTTGGTGATCTCTCTAGCATTCAAGGGCTGAATGTAACAGAATAACCAACTTTTATTTACATATTCTACAAATGTATAAATGTACACTCAACCTGCCTGTACTTTATTCATTTTTTTGCATTTGTGTCCTTCACAATGAGCTTCCTGGATCTGCATGTAGAGAGCATTCTGTCAAGGAGTCTGAAAGGCAGGTCTAGTGATAAAAACAAAGATACAATGTACCGTAAATAATATGCCACACACAGCAGTGAGTGTTGTAACACTGTGTTGCATCCTGCTGTGATGGTCTGTTCACCAGAAAGCTTTTTGGAAAATAAGACCCAGGGAGCTCACGGTCAGAAGCAAAAAACTGAAGATGGGGGAAAAAAATTGTATAGGCAATTCACTATGTTTATTATTTTTGTTTTTTGCAGAATATGTAAAGAAAAACCAAAAGGGTTATTGTCCTCTTTTAAAATGAAGATTTGTATGTTGTTTTCCCCCTGAACTACTCTACAACTTTTTTTTTTTAGTGCATCAGCCCCTCTGTTAGCCTGTTCTCCTGTTACATTTATCAAATCATACAAGCACCTGTAATTCTCAGTTGCAGTAATTGTACATGTGCATGTCACTTCTTATCTAATGTTAAAACAGTCTAGAAATAAAGTACAAACTTGGGTACCATGTGTTTGGCTCCCCTCTGGCACTTAAAGGGTTAAGTTAAAAGCTCACACCTGCTACAAAATATTCTTGGTAATATGCATTTTTTTTTATTGAATGTAAGTATAAATCTGTATTCTGTGCCATTATACACTTAGGCTTTATACAAAATCCAAAAGAGGAAACCCAACTGCACCTTAGGAAGAAATGGAAATGACAGTTTATTTTTAAATAGGGCTTTGACTCTATCTCCAATGCATTTGCTTTACAGTGCAGGAGACCCCACTCTCATTCAAGATGTAAAAAGCCCTATGTAAATCAATATACGTTTTGGAAAAAAATTGCAGATAAGAACTTTTATTGATATACTAGTGTAAAAGCCCGTGTACACGGGCCAAGGTCTGGGTGATGTTAAGAGGCCGGTCCTGCTCTGCGTCCTGCCACCGACGCAGTCATGCACTGTAGAGACTGCCTGAAAGCACAGAATGCTCCCAGCACAGACCTCCCAGCATTCCTACACCTCCCAGCATTCCGTGCTTCCAGCATTCCTACACCTCCCAGCATTTAAGGACCAGAGGAGTATGCAAAGTATCACTTTGCAATGTGTTGCACACCCCTCTGTCCCTTACAATTTTAGCACAGTGCATTTAATATTAGGACCTGTTTATCAGGAGGTTGCTGGGGTTGCAAGGGTCCATTTTTTACTTCCATTGGCAGGTTTTAGAAGTACCAATTTCTAGCAAGTTAGTGAGTTCTGTCAAGGCATCAGTCTGCGACTGGAAGTGATCCTGCAAATTAAGAAGATTTGATTCTCACCACTGTGGGGTAACTTGACAGTTGCGTATCTGACCAACCCACTGCAGGAGCAAATAAAGCCCAATATGTTAAGCTACTGCAACTGCTTTGATTAATATCCCTGATATTAACCCTTTAGTGACAGGCCTCATGCACAAGCGGCGTCACTTAACGCCCGGCTAAATTTTTTTGGAAACTATTCCGGAGTCCCCGAATGGCATGCAGCCGCGCGGGGATCTGCATTTCTGGGACGTACATGTACATCCTCTGTCGTTAAGGGACATTTTCTCTGGACGTACATGTACGTCCTCTGGCATTAAGGGGTTAAGCACACTATTTTTGTTTTGAAGGAATTCATTGTTTATACATTGCTAAATGTGCTTCTTTATTTACGTTGTACCAGTAGCTGAGATTTCCAATGTCAGAGTCTCAAGAAGCCCTGCAGTGCTAGGTTTAACCCTTTCAACTTCGCAATCCATTGCACACCTCTCTGGCACTCAAAGGTTTAAGCACTTCTTCACCTAAGCTCAGGAATATGAGTCGCTGTCAGAGACCTCTTCACTGGTTATGTGGTATTAGGGCATAAAAGGAAAATTTAAGAAATTATGATGCAGCTCTTTTGCCCCAGATTTCTAAAGAAATCCCTGTTCTAATCAGCTGGAATTGGTACTTGATATGGTGCGGTATTATTTCTGATTTATCTTTATACTTCTTTCTCATTGAGATGATGTTCTAAGTAGAGCTGACACAATTCTGTTTGTCCCCCATGATGCAGCTGATTTGCTCCAGGATTGCTGCAGTTCTTCTTAGACCATCGGACTTTTCGGGCCTTGTGTACTATATAAAAGAGGAGCAGCAGTTCAGGAGCCAACCAGCTGTGTCTTGGAAGAGAAATCTTCCCAAATTTCACATTTAATTTAAATGCAATTTTTAACCCCTTGAATTCTAGCTATGTCTCAGTCTCATTTTAAGGCTGATGTATTTTTTTTTCTTTTTTTGGTCAATGAGAATATATTTAATTCCCTTTGGTGCAGCTTGTTTGCTCCAGAATTGCTCATTCTCTTGTACATGAGACAAACTGTATTTTAAAAGTTTTTTGTTTTGCATGTGATTTTAGTTTGTTGTGGATTGGGTTATACAGCTGAAAATGTATGAAGATTTATCCAGATGTGCTTGTTCTGAGATTTTTTTTTTTCTGTTTCAGATCCTTTTTTGATCACTCCATGCACAGTGCACTGCCACTGGGGATATACCTGGCAACCAAGTTCTGGATGTATGTCACATGGTTCTTTTGGTTCTGGAATGATATCCTTTGCCATAGGATGCTTTGACAGGTGTTAACTTCCAAAGGCAACATTGTATTAAGAGAATTCTAAAAGAGAAATTTCATAGAATGTATTGATCCATATTCTTGATAGCCTCCCACTCCTGTTACTATGGCCAGAAAGTTCAGGATAAGTTGTGTGAGCTACAGCAGAGTGCCATAAGCAGTGAAGAGTTTGAGGTCTGTTATTTCTCTGTAGTAGTCCTCTTTATTTCTGTGGATATGACCTCCAGCACTGACTGAAGATGCTTGAACCAAGGTGCAAGGTCAGAATTCTTAGTGGTTTTTAGAAATTTCTGGCCATAGTACAGTAAATGGGTGTGTGTTATTGGAATGTCTTACTGTTTCTTTAATTTGCAAGGAACAAAAATGCCTTTTAAAGGAGTCACTGGGATCTCTGTTAATTTTGGACCACTTTAACTGAAGAGGCACAGTGACACTGTCCCCATCTTCTTTGTAGTATTACACCATCAAAATAGATGATTGTATCACTGGCCTTCATAAAATGAACTTGTCTTGTACTTTATTGGTTAATTTATTCAAATTAAGTTGGCTTTGTTCATAAAAGGAAGAAATTGCCATGCAAAATTACAAGTGAAGTCAGAGTGTGAGGCTCCTTTCCTGTGAAAGCCACAACCACTTCCTGAATCCATAACAAAGATGACCACTGGTCCCTCTCCCTCCGGCAGTCCAGCAGCAGGTTAATACACAAACACACTGACACCTCTTCAGACACATACTGCACTGACACTCCTTCAGCTCAGCGAAACACAGGTGACAAACTGTCAGTGACAGATTAACAGATTGATCTTATGAGTGCACTTTTGCTCCCTCCCTTAAAAAAAATGGCGTATGGGGTCACTTCTGTGGCTGTCTACATACAGACCTGAACAGAGACACGCTTAGTAACACTTGGAGTTACCTAAAAAAATGTTATCCTAACCTGCCATTTACAGAATTTGTTTTAGTGCTTTTAATTTCTGGAGAGGATACTATAATCAGTTGAATCATGTGATTGAATCATAAATGACAAGCAATGTAATTTTTTTTTTTATTTATTTTATTTATCAGAAAATTCAAAAAATACTTTGTGGCAAAATATTTAAATCACTCTATTCCCTAAAACAGCATAGGTTGCATTTAAAGAGCTTTCAGGATCACCTATTTGTTTTTAGCCACTTTTTATTTCTCTGTCGTCCAATGCAGGTTACTGGTAACTTTGAGTAGGCGATCAGCCCCTTTAACCCCTTAAGGACCCATGACGGTCCAAGACTGTCATGGCTTGTTTACACTTAAGGACCGATGACAGTCCTGGCCCTTCATGGAATTCCAGGCTCGCCATTCGGGGAGTCCGGAATTGGATTCTGAAAGAAAGAAAAAAAAAAAAAAAAAAAAAAAAAAAAAGGTCCGTGCATGTGTGGCTGGTCCTTAAGGGGGTTAAGTAGGCAGGAACAATTCTAAGAAGTGAATGCAGGGGAGGAGCCTACCTTCCCTCCTTGGCTGCTGCTAGCCAGTCAGCTCCAGTAAGATTTGTTTCTTGGTGAAGACACAGGCAAGAGAACCGTTCTGCTATAGTTTTAGCTTTATTATTATTTTCTGTTCATTATGGATGCCACCATTAGGCGGATTACCATCACTGACAATTCCCATCACCCAAATGTGGATAGCTCAGTTTATCAGGTGCTTTTGTGGACCTTAAGCCCTGGGGAGGAAGATCTTGGTTGCACGTTCTTTCCTCAGGAGTTGCCCACTGAGGCTTCTTCTTGATACATGGTAATCTGAAGACAGAAGGTCTGCAGGAAAGGTAAGCAAACCTTTGAGTGCTGAGGTCCACATGTCCCACGTTGCCCCTCTGCACAGGGTTTTTCCTTTGTAGTTCCTATTGCATACTCCTGAACTCATTGGGTTTATCTGTATGTCTGTTGGGTATTTTGGAGCAAGTTTCTGTGGTAACTTAACCCTTTGGTTGCTGGTTTAGCATCTTTTGGGGGGTTCTGAGCACTTTCCCTACCGGATTCAGTGTTTATTGGGTTTAGTGACCTGTTTTAGTGATGTTTGGTCCAAATTTACTTCACAGTTACAACTTTGCAAAATTTGTGTTCCGCTTTTACCACATAGCCGCCATTGCTCCATTCACTTATATGGGACTGTACTGTTTGGGACATTTCTCTGCAACCGCTCAACGTAGCGACTTCAGAGATGGCTCACTTTAATTGTGTGGCTTTGCTCTAGTATCCGGTCAACGTTTAGTTTGTGTTGGGGGGCTCAGGGGGCTTCAAGCACTGTTGGGGTCCTTTTTTTTGGGGGGGGGGGGGGGACACACTACATTTTCCATGAGCGCTTACATTGCGCACTCGTTCCTGATTGGCTCCTGTGGCGGCAGCCATTTTGTGCCTTCCCAGAATGAGTATCCTATGCAGGGCTTGGACCCTCCTTCTCTCTTTAGCAGATTAATCCTTCGCCTGCCAATTAAGTCTATTTTAGCGATTTCTGGGGTGAAATTTTAATCATACACACTGTATTTGGGTATTTCCTTATACTTTTAATGTTTTGACACTGTGGGATTGTCTATTCCTTTGGAGCTTGGAGTTGGGGCTAGGACTAAGGACTCTGGGGTCTCTGTGTCCCCCTTTGCGCATTGATCCTCCTGTCAATCAGGGTTGCCTAGAGAATTCTCAGGTCAGTTATGCCTAGCATGTTCTGTTGTCCCTGAGTTTCCCTCAGGGACCTCCAGCCATGCATTAGAACCAGTTTGGGTGCAAGAGTTTAAGCTGCTACTAGAGACCTCCAGTATACGCAAGTCTTCCATCCCAGTTACAGGGGTCTTCCGCTCCTGGCAGACCCCTACTTCTGTAAGATCTTCCCTACTGAAACCGCAGGGAGAACCTGACTTATCAGATTCCTCTGATGAGGAACTGTTGGTGGATTCTGACGCTGAGGAATATTCTGCAGTGGTCTCATCGCAGTTCTTTGGAGACCCCCCCCCTTTGATGCTGACCCTGATCCCTCTGCTGAGGGCCTGATCAGAGCCGTATTAAACACCCTAAACATTCCCATGGTTCGAGGTTTCTTCGGACCCCTCTGATGTACTTCTGGAGCCCAAATGGCCCCATACTTGTTTTCCACTTGACTGCTTAGTGTCTGAGTGGTAGTCTCCTGACAGAAAGCCTTCTGTCTCCAAGGAGTTTGCTAAGTCCTGCCCCCTTTTCTGATGTAGTGCTAGCTCAGCGGGTTCATCCACCCAAGGTGGATACCCCTGTTTTCTAGGCTTTCTAAGTCCACTGTTTCTCCAGTTGCTGATGCCTCTGCTCTTTATGCTGGTCTGATGAGAAACTTGGGGCCTCCCTCAAGTCTGGTACTTCTGTACTTCCAGGATTCGCTGCGTCCTGGGTATAGGGTCATTGTGGTTTGGACTGAACAGCTCACGCTTGCAGTTCGTCAGGGAGCTCTTGCTTCTGCCATGTTGAGACTTCTTGCCAACATTCTGAAGCCCAGCATTAGGTCTCTGCTGCCTTGTTGATGACATCCGTTGGTGGCAAGGGTTTCCACCATGTCTGTGGTTGCCAGACTAGCTCTTTGGCTCAAGATCTGTTCTTCTGACACTGCTTCTAAGAAAGCATTGCTCTCCTTGCCCTTTCAGGGCACATCTGTTTGGGCCAGATCTTAAGGATCTGATTAGTGAGGCCACAGGGGGTAAGAGTTACCCTCCTGCCTATGGTTTCCAGGAAGCAGACGCTTATCAAACGTAATAGTTTTATTTTTTGTGCTTCCGGACTAAGACACGCCAGGCAAACCAGGCAGTTCCACCAGCTCCGCGTGCTTCCTCCAAGCCCAAACCACAATGGAAGCCTAAGGTCTCCACCAAGCCCAAGGCTTCCACACTTTCTTCGGCATGACTCGCCAAACCCAGGTCCCTGCTCTGCAGTGGGTGGTCGTCTGCGCCACTACCGCAGCGTCTGGGAGGACTCCGTTGTGGACCCTTGGGTTATACAGGCAGTGGCAGAGGGTACAGGATCCATTTCACCTCTCTTCCTTCCTTCAGGTTTTTCCCTTCTTGCACTCCTCAGGGTGTAGAGAAACGCCGTCTGTTCAATGACACCATCCAGGCCCTTCTGGACAAGGCTCTTCTGGAGCAGTTTCCTGTTCGGGACTGGTTTTTACTCAAACCTGCTTGTTTCCAAGAAGGACGGCGGCTGTCATCCAATTTTGGACCTGAAGGATCTCAATTCCTTTGTGGTCAAGACTCATTATCACCAGGCGTCCCTAAGGACGGTGATTGCTGCCATGTCCCCTGGGGAATTCCTTGCTTCTCGGGATCTTCAGTACGCATATCTGCACATCACCATTTATCCAGAGATCCGGCAGTACCTCAGATTTGCCTGCGACCATGGGCATTTTCAGTTTTCTGCTCTTCCCTTTGGCCTGACTACAGCTCCTCAAGTCTTCAATCGTGTCCTGGGAGGCTTAGCGTCCATGCTCCATCGGAACAGCATCAGAGTCACTCCATACATGGACGACCTGAATCTGGAAGCCCATTCTCCGGAAGTCCTTCAGCAGCAGGTTGAGGACTGCATTCATGCACTCACCCATCATGGGTGGATCCTCAACCTGGACAAGTCGGATCTTGTCCCATCCCAGCAACTGGTCTTCCTGGGCCTTCTCTTCAACACTCAGCAGAGCATGGTTTCTCACGGGCGAGGTGGCTCACCAGGGTTTCCGCTGTTCTGGCTCATGATCCAGTTCCAGCCAAGAAGTTGTCCTCTCTAGTGGGGAAGTTCATTTCCAACATAGCAGCAGTCCCGTTTGCCATGGCTCATACCAGGCAACTCCAGAGGTTTGTGACCCAGGTGGGCTCAGGGGTCAGCCGGACCTCCTGAAGATGTCAGTGTCCCTTCCTCTTCATGTGGAACGGAGTCTGGCATGGTGGCTCAACCTCTCCAATCTGCTGAAGGACAAGCCTTTCCTGATGTCCTTCTTGACCATGGTGATGACGGATGCCATCCTATCCGGCTGGGGAGCGGTCTTGGGTCCCCTGAATGCTCAAGGACGGCGGTCTCCGGAGAAATGTCTCCTTCCCATCAAGGTCTTGGCGCTTCAGGCAATATTACATGCCCTTCGCCACTGGACGTACCAGCTGGAGGAGTACCCGGTCTGGGTTCAGTCCGATGATGCAACGACAGTGACTTACATCAACAAGCAAGGCGAAACTAGAAGTCTCACAGCTTGGGTAGAGGTCAAGGTTACTCTGTCCTGGGCAGAAGAACATGTTCCTGCCATATTAGCAGTTCACATTCCTGGCATAGTCAACGTCCTGGCAGACTTCCTCACTTGACACACAGTGGACAGCGGAGAATGGAAACTGAATCCTGAGGTGTTCATCCTCATTATTCAGAGGTGGGGTCTTCCATGCATCGACCTGATAGCGACAAGACACACCCGGAAGACTCCGACATTCTGCTCTCGCTGGAAGGATCCTCCAGCAGTGGATGCAATGTCCATTCCTTGGTTATTTCCTCTGGCTTCCATCTTTCCTCCCATTCCCATGTTGCACAGGGTGATAAGGGAACTGAGACTGGAGCGCTGTCCAGTCTTTCGAATTGCTCCGTTCTGGCCTTGCCAGGCTTTGTTTCCAGAGCTTCCCTTGCCATCCTGATCTTCTTCTACAGGGTTACCTCTGGAAGGAGCATGTCCGTCGTCTAACTTTGACAGCTTGGACATTGAATCCTCACCACTGTGGTAGAAAGGGTTTTCTTCTGATGTGGTGGCGACTATGATTGGTGAGCGCAAGCCTGTTTCCTCTAAGGCTTACCATCAAGTCTGGTCTTCCTTTCTCTGTTGGTGTGCTTATAAATACCTATCTCAGGATTTTGATTTTTCCTGCGGTCCTGGCCTTCCTACAGGAAGGTGTGGACAAGGGCCTCAGTTGAGTTCCCTTGCGTTTCAGGCATCGGCTCTCTCTGCTTTTCGTTCAGAGGCGCATTGCTATTCTTCCTTATATCTAGGGTTTCTTCCAGGGCGTTGCTCATACTCGTCCTGTATTTCAGACTCCCGCTCCTCAGTGGGATCTTAACTTTGTTTTGGGCATCCTTCATCCTTTTTTAATTTTTCTTTTGGAAATGGAATACCACCATTAGGCGGATTACCATAACTGACAATGCCCTTAGATGTGGCTAGCTCATTGACCAGGTGCTTTTTGGAGACCTTAAGCCCTGGGGGAAAATCTTGGCTACAAGTTCTTTCCTCAGGAGTAACCCACCGAGGCTTCTTCTTAAAACATGGTAATCTGAAGAGTGCTGCAGGTCCACATGTCCCACAGTGCACCCCGCACAGGGGTTTTTCATTGGAGTTTCTATTGCACACTCCTGCACTCATTGGGTCTATCTGAATGTCTGTTGGGTGTTTTGGAGCTGGTTTATGTGGTACTTAACCCTTTAGCTGAAGGTTTTGCATTCATTTGGGGGGTTTTCTGACACTTTTCCTACTGGTTCAGTGTTTTTTTTTGGGTATCCTAACATGTTCTAGTGATGTTTCATGTCTTTTAATATTACACCTTCAATTTTGTAAAATTTGAGTTCGCTTTACCGCAAATGCGCCATTGCTCCATTCACTCCTATGGGACTATACAGTTTGGGACATATCTCTGCAACCATTTAACCTTGCAACTTCAGAGATGGCTCATTCTTCTTGTCTGCCCTTGCTCTATCATCCGGTTCATGTTTCCAGTGTGCTGGGGGGCTCAGGGTGCTTCGGGCACTGTTGGGGTACTTTTTCTGGGAAAACTACATTTCCCATGAGCGCTCGTTTCTGATTGGCTCCCACTGCGGCAGCCATTTTGTTCTGTTTCCAGAACGAGTATCCTACACAGGGCTTGGACTCTCCTCTGCTGATTAACCCTTTGCCTGCCAGATAAGTCACCCCAGAAATCGCTAATTTAGGAACTTTAATCCTACACACTGTAATTGGGTGATTTATTATTCTGTAAGGTTACTGACACTGAGAATGTCTATACCGTTGGGGCCAGACCTAAGACTAAGGATGTTGGGGTGTCTGTATCCCCTCCCAATGGTGCACAGGGTGTTACGGAATTTGCAACTGGAGCGCTGTCCAGTCATTCTGATTGCTCCGTACTGGCCTCGCCAAGCTTGGTTTCTGGAGCTTCTAGATCTGTCAGTGGCAGAGCTGAGCCGTTCCGGCTCCCTTGCCGTCCGGATCTTCTTCTACAGGGTTACCTGTGGAAGGAGGATGTTCATCAGCTAGCTTTGACTGCTTGGAAATTGAATCCTCAATATTAAAGAAGAAAGGGTTTTCTTCTGGCATGGTGGCTACTGTGTTCACTGCCCACAAGCCTGTTTCTTCCAAGATCTACCATCATGTCTGGTCGACCTTCCTATCTTGGTGTGCCGATAAGGACCTGTCTCAGGAGTTTGATCTGTCTGTGGTTCTGGCCTTTTTGCTGATGGTGTGGATAAGGGCCTCAGTTTGAGTTCCATTAAGGTTCAGACGTCTTCTCTCTGTTTTATTTCAGAGGCACGTTGCCATCCTTCCTGATGTCAAGGTTTTCTTCCAGGGCGTTGCTCATTCTCGTCCTGCCTTCAAGAATCCTGCTTCTCCTTGGGATCTTAATTTGGTTTTGGGTGTTCTTCAGAGCCCTCCATTTTAGTCTTTGGCTACTATTCCTCTACGACTGTTGACATGGAAAATGGCCTTTCTCCTGGCGATTGTCTGTCTGCTGTGTCGTGGAGTTACATGCTCTGTCCTGTAAACCACCCTATTTGGTGTTACACAAGGACAAGGCGGTGCTTCGCACCTCTCAGGAGTTCCTCCCCAAGGTGGTTTTGGAGTTCCACATCAATCAGGAGATTGTGGTGCCCTCTTTCTGCCCTGACCCCACCTCTGACAAGGAGAGGGATCTCCACTTGTTAGACGTGGTGCGTTGTCTCAAGTTTTATGTACATCTCACTGAGTCTATCAGGCATTCTGACGCAGCGTTCATCATTCTGGAGGGTCCTAGGGCAGGAAGACCTGCATCCAAAGTGACTGTTGCTTCTTGGATCAAGTCCACTATTTGTAAGACTTGTGAGCTGAGGAAGAAGCCTGTCCCTTTCAGTATCACGGCTCATTCTACATGATCTATTGGGGCCTCTTGGGCTTAAAAGAATCAGGCCTCTGCTGATCAGTTGTGCAAAGCTGCCACCTGGTCGTCTGTGCACACCTTTTCGAATCACTACCGTGTTGATGTTTTGGCATCGGCTGATGCCAGCTTTGGGAGGAAAATCCTGGAGGCAGTTTTGCCTGTCTAGGATTTTCTTTGGTTCTTGGTGCTTCCTTTACTTTTAAGCCCGTTGGGTCTAGGTCAGTGTGCTGTGTAACAATTGGGGGGGTGTTACCCCTGTTCAGTATCTGTTGACACTTCATTTTTTTTTTTTTTTTTTTTCTTTCTTTTTTTTTTTTTTTTTGGGGCTATCTCTGATCTGATGGTTCATATCTGCTCTGGTGACTTTGGGGGCCTTGCGCCTGGTCCTTGCCTTACTTCCCGCCTCTGGAAAACTCAATGGTTGGACATCCCAAAGTTAACAGTAACCTGCCCAGTTGTGCGCAAATCACTTTTTGTTTTATCGTTCACTATGTTTTGCTTAAAGTTTGTGTTTTTATCAATGCCAAACAAGTTTTTTTTCTGGTGTTGGATATATCATTTAGCGGTGAGTGATGCCGTTCCTGCTGTAAAACCAAGACTTATAGATGCCTAGAGTCAAGTCCCTCTGAATTGGCAGTCATTCTCCATATAACATCCTTCCTATAATATAAAAGGCCAGATGTATGTCTGGTGCAGTCATGCGCAGTAGAGACTGCCGGCGCAGTCATGCGCAGTAGAGACTGCCGGCGCAGTCATGCGCAGTAGAGACTGCCGGCGCAGTCATGCGCAGTAGAGACTGCCGGCGCAGTCATGCGCAGTAGAGACTGCCGGCGCAGTCATGCGCAGTAGAGACTGCCGGCGCAGTCATGCGCAGTAGAGACTGCCGGCGCAGTCATGCGCAGTAGAGACTGCCGGCGCAGTCATGCGCAGTAGAGACTGCCGGCGCAGTCATGCGCAGTAGAGACTGCCTGAACACACACAGTGTCTCATAATAATATACATGATTACTGTTAGAGTTGTTCATTAAAACATTTAATGAATGTAACAAACCTGGCAACTTTTGTTATAATTGTTGTGCGAATATGGAGTTGCACTGTGTCCCTTACCCATCTTTACACAACATATTTCCCACAACACTTGTATGTCAATTTTGCAAAGAACACAAAAATATCTATAAGCGGCTATTATGGCAGTGTGGCAGACAAACCATAAAAATGCTGTGAGGCTCTCTATGTGCATTCCTATCAGCACTCTGACTACTGCTGGATACCGCAGATAAAAGCTGTGCCCAGACTGGCTGCAGCCAATAGGGAAGCAGGTTTCAATCACTGGACACATGTCTGGCAGGCCAGATAGCTTGATACCTGATTGGACTGGAGACAGCTGCTCATTGATAGCCAAAGAGCTACCAGTAGCTCCCAAACTACTTGTTTGGAGACCCTTGCTCTGGAGAATCATTCCATACAATACATAATTTACAAAAGACACACACAAACAAATCTGTACTTTAATGGATTAAATTATTAAATATTTCAGTGAATTATCCTATTACTAATTCGCTAAGGATGTTTGTCAGAAGCAATCATGCGCAGTAGAGACGGCTGTGCGTGCTGCTGTCATGCGCAGCAGAGACTGCCCGCACCACGGCTGATACCGTGCGGGCCTCTCCGAATTCAGACTGGAGTCGGGACCACTTATTCCCAGGAAGGTACGCACAAAGGAATATGGTCTGAATTCAGAGCGTCCCACTCCATATCAGCAGCTGCATGTTTGGCCAGTCAGTACTGCACATGACTGCAGCTCGGCCATTGACGAGACTGGATCCAGACAGTTGCTGGGTGGCACTGTGGCCTGTATAAATGGGCTTTTCAACTAGTAGTTAAATAAACAAACACATATTGTGCATCTATAAGTCCATCATATTTGTTTAATGACTTATGGTAATGGGGCGCAAATACTGCTCCACACCTAGGCCATATTCAGAAAGATAAAGAGGTGCAATTCTGGAACAAACCAGCTTTACCATAGGAGATAAATGAGGTAAAATAATTAAAATCAAGGGGGGGGGGTTGTATTTGTTCCCTGTGGTTGTGGTCCAGGATCGTATCTTTTTGTTTAGTACTAGCAATGCTATTTTGGAAAATTTACACACAGTTAAACACAAGCACGTGTCACCTAAAATATTGCTGTGCTAATGGGAGCTGTGTCTGTCTGGAAAAGACAAGAATGGGAGACCCCAGAGAGCACAGGATGACTAGATTTTTAACCTCTGAAAACACTTTTTTTTTTTTTTTTTTTTAGATTCTATCATGGCATTCAGGTTATTGAAGTGTGAATTGCCATAGGTAATTTTTTAGCAGCTAGTGGCTCTTAACCCTTTAAAGCAGTGATTCTCATCCAGGGTGCCGTGGCAGTTAGGGTGCCTCTTATTTTCAATAAGGATGTTCACTTATAGGCATTTTATGCATAGCATGTACATTTCTATCTTATCTGATTGTGAGACCTAAGAATAACTGTATAGTACTGATTTGTACCCTTTATAACATACTTGCCAAACAAAGTGTTAGTGTTAGTAATATCCCAGAAAAAATATTTATTATTTTGTAGTGCATAAAAAGTTCAACTATATGCAAGAAATCCTATCTCTCAAACCAATATGGTTTGAGAGATATCTTCTGCTAAAGTCTCCCATCTCCTGATGTCCACTGTAAAGCTGACAGCAGGAGATCCGTGTCGGCCGACACGAGGACGCTCCTCAGCAGAGCCGCAATCACGTTATTTAAAACAAATTACTTCATTGGAATGGTCTACAAAGTGTTCTTGCAAACCGGGCACACTTTGTAGACCTTTCCAATTAAGTAATTATTTTTAAATAATGCGATTGCGGCTCTGCTGCAGAGCCGCCAGTTGGTCCCTGGACGGGATTCCCCCACAGTCAGCACAGCACTGACATCAGGGAAAGAGGAGGGAACTTTGACAGTGAATATCACTCAAACCATAGTTGTTTGAGAGAGAGAGAGGGTTTTTTTTTCATATAGTTGAAATTTTTAAGCACTACAAAATGATAAAGATTTTTTTTCTGGGACATTACTGTCCCTTTAAGGATGCCCCAAAAATGTGTATTTCTTATTAGGGGTGCCCTGAACAAAAAAGTTAGCCATTTGGTTTAAAGGAACACTAACTGCAGAGGCGTTTGCCTAATTTAGAAACAAACAAATCATTCTCTAACTGTAGACTTGTACATGCCATTCTTTGAACCAGGTTTTGTTTATTTTAACTGTATAGATGGCTTGATAAATGCTTCAGGTTCAGTCCGTACCCTTATGTGTGTGGTATCTTGCCTGCCAAAGATGTGTAGAACAGCTGTTCCTAAAGGAAATGGTTTCAGGAGCTAACCTAGCAGCTCGCCCTCTTGTTTTGTTAAATGCCTTTGATTTCAGAACTTTGTTTTCATTCTGCTGACTCATCGTTGTTTCCTAATTTTTTACGTATGCTTGTTGAGAGGCATATGTTACCTCATACCACATGAATTGTGATCTTTTAAACCTGTCTAAGAGTCTATGAAAGGCTAATATCATGAGTTAACTAGATTAGGATGTCTGTCTAGACTTGTATTATATACATATTCCATTAATCATGCAGCACCTGCCTACAGCTCTTCCACTATGCATCAACACCCTCTGGCTAAATGGACATATTTATTTTAAAGGAAAAGAAAAGCCTCTTAACCCACATTTAGATTACTTTCGCTGGAAAATCCTATTGGACTGTGAATTTTGCACATGTGCCTTTGTTCAAGAGAGAACATTTTCAATCCGTTCTGGATGCCATGTCCATGGAGGGAGACATGACAATTGCTAGCAGGACCACAGGGGACACACGCCGTCCATTCTACATGATCTTACCCCTTAAAGGGATGGTATTGTATTTTAGGGACCGTTGGAGGCTCTTCAGCAGAGCAGAGATCGAGAGACCCGAACAGTTACTTCTCTGGAATGGTATACAAAGTATGCTTGCAAACCAGGCACACTTTGTATACCATTCCAGTGAAGTAACTCTGTTTAGGGGTCTCGATCTCTGCTCTGCTGAAGAGCCTCCAATGGTCCCGGGACCGGATTTCCCTGCTGTCAGCTGGAAGCTGACGTCCGGGAAAGGGGAGGGAGGAGAGAACTTTACTGCTGAATATCTCTCAAACCATAGCGTTTTGAGAGATAGGACTTGGGTCATTTAGTTTAGGTTTTTGTTAGCTTCAAGAATCTTTCCTAAAAATATAAATACTATGGTTTTAGTATGCTTGTGCTCTTTGCTTGCTTCAGTTTAAAATAAATAAAAATGCCATCATCTGTCACGTCTGGCTCCTTGGACATAACTTTCA
Source organism: Rhinophrynus dorsalis (assembly GCA_037306005.1). Lineage (NCBI taxonomy): Eukaryota > Metazoa > Chordata > Amphibia > Anura > Rhinophrynidae > Rhinophrynus > Rhinophrynus dorsalis. The sequence goes on from CM074721.1 coordinate 241,215,245, forward strand.
GGACTGAATGAAGGTGTCATCTGTAGAGAAAAGACACAAGTGCAAAATTCATAGTCCTTACAGTGAATTTCTGGTGTTTGTAAGGTAAGAGGGGAGGGTGGTTAAGATGTTATGTCTCCTTTAACTGCAGCTTGCAGCCTTGTTGCGTTTTATTTCCTTAGAAAATAAATATTAACCCTTTAACGACCAGCGAGTGCGCGGCTGGCACTTCAGGACCACTGGTCGTTAGTTTGGCTAACCGATTCAGGGAATTACATGACATACCAGACCGCCGAGACTGTCCTGGTACGTCAGTGGACGCAAAGGGGTCAAAAACAGTTGTACACAAATGTTTATGCACCCCTGGCCAAATTACATGTTTTGCTTATTTGCTATGTGAAAATAACCTTTTCTTGAACAAACGTAACCCTTTGAGTGCCAGAGCGGTATACAATTGCAAAGCAATGCATTGTGAGCCCCTCTGGAACTCAAAGGGTTAAACTTGAAGTATTACTGCACTGCTGCACACGGCTCGGACACCTGAATCCAATTCACTAAAAAAAATAAATTCCCAGTTGTCCTTAACTGTCTGCTGCTGGTTGTTAAGGGGTTAAAGGATTAATATACAGCCCCATTCACACCAAAGGTATTGCAATATCCTAATCCTCTAAACTTGGTTGTGATACAAATGGTTAGTTTCTATTCTGCTCTGTTTAGTTGGCTCACTTTTGAAAGCATGCGACCATTTAAGACATTAACCATGCTGCTTGGATTGAAATAGCGTCATGATAATCTCGCAGTGCATGACAGTACGAGATTGTCATGTCGCCTAGTCAGTGGTCGCGCGGTTCAAAAGGGACTGACAGCGCAGGCGCACGGACGTCACTGTGAAGAGACGTCCGTGCTTCCTGCTCCTGTCACCATCGGTAAAACGCCGATATCTGCAGAACCGGATAATATTTCTGGCGACTAGCGCTACTAAGCAGCTAGTCGTCAGATGAGCAATCCGTAAAGCTTAAATTATTGCGGGGTGGTAGTTCCCCTTTAAGGCTCAAACAGAAGGTGAAGCGAATCACCGGCTGTATAAGTAATGTGCGCGACCGTTGACTAGGCAACATGACAATCTCGCACTGTCATGCACTGTGAGATTGTCATGTCACTATTTCACCCCTTTGAGTGCCAGAGGGATACGCAACACATTGCAGAGCGATGTGTTGCGTACCCTCTGGCACTCAAATGGTTAATCCAGGAGATATTGTTAAAGTTTTACATGGTCGCATGCTTTCACAAGGATACTGTTAAAGTATAACAATTGGTTATTTAAACAAGGCACACTTACTGTGTATGCTCAGAATAAATGTTTCTATAAAACAGTTGTGTGAAATGTGATTACTGACATTGAGATGACATCATTGCCATATGATTTCATGCTCTCAGGCAAGTCTATTTGGTCGCAGATGGCTTTATATTACACTAGAGAGCAGCACAAAGACAAATGGGGAATGTTTGCTGACATGTCTTTCATCTGCGTTCACTCCAAATGAAAGATCGTGATAAATGTGTCTTTTGTTCATAATTACAGACACACTTTGTAAGGTTTGAGCACTCCTGGTCTATGACTTGCATTTACTAAGGTTGTGCTAGTAAATTTTTATGATGTGTTAGCAAAGTGTTTGCTCATTTATTAAACAAAATTGTAGGCATCTACAAGCGCATCTAATTTAAAAACTCTTAGCATCCTTAGCAGGGAGGCTGAAACTGACCCAAGACTGGAGCAGTCTGCTCCAGATGTTCCCCAGTGGTTACACACGTGACTGCTTCTACAGCAATCACATGCACAATGTTGCCAAATGACATCATTGTAAAACATTGCCTTTGTCACTGTTCTCTGCCCCTCTCCTCTACACTGTTCTGTGGGGCAGAGAGGGAGAGAAAGAGAACATGCCTCCCAGAGGTTCAAATGGCCAAAAGAGGTGGGGGCACTTTTGTTTTAGGTGGTGGTGCTGGAGGCAGGACTGGTGGGTCCAACATTAACCCCTTAAGGACCCTTTACTGTCCTGGCACATCATGGGTCGGCGAGCCATAAGGACCCATGACGTATCAGAACTGTCATGGAATTCAGGGCTCACCGCGAGGATGCACGTTGTTCTGGGAGCACTGAAACAGATGCGTCGGGAAAAAAATGGTCCGTGGTCCTTAAGCAATGGCCACATGCATGATTGGTCAGTCCTTAAGGGGTTAAAGGGATAGTAATGTTTCACTTTAAATGAATAGTACTTTTGCCTGATGCTCTTAGTCTTCAATACTTTTTAGTTATGATCTAATCATATACTGAAGTTGATCCCTCGCACCCCTTTTGCAGATCCTAATCCATCTCCCCTCCGAACTGAAGTCCTGTCGCTTGACCGGACAGATCACAATGAGTGACAATCTTCCCTTGCTCAATAAGGAAAAACTTGCCCTCCTTGCCGAAGGAGGGCAGGTGTTCCTAATACTAATTGAAGATTGTCCCTCTTTGTGAGCCTCTGTCATAACTCAGACTTAAATGCTTACATCTGCAAAAGGGGCACGAGGATCAAATTCAGCATAGAATTATGTTGTAGCGAAACAGTTTAAAGAGAGAGCATCAGGCAGCAGTACTCTGTTAAACCATCTGAGCTGCATTTATAGTGATGTTACTATGCTTTTAAATATATATTGTAGTTTACTTCATAACCTATTCACACCTCTTTGTGTAGCTCAAAAAACTGATTTAGAACAAAATAAGTTTGGTTTTTATATAATATACATACACAGATTAATTTAAAAACATATACTGAAGCTTAAACTAGCACACCACAGTCTGATCTTCTAAAAGTTGGATGTCGGGGTAAGAGAAAAGAACATAAGTTTGCTCCTAAAAAAGACATATTCAGTATCATATATAATCGGACGTTCAGATTTTTTATCCAATCCCTGTAAATAAAATGCAGTAACTGAGCACAAATAATTGCAGGAAAACCTACAATAAAATGTACTTTATTTCCCTTTTTTAGATTATCTAACTCAATCATGGCATCAAAAGAAAACCCTTACTTATCCTTTAACCCTTTGAGTGCCAGAGGGGTACGCAACACATTGCAAAGCAAGGGGTTAATATCTATCCAATTAAAAAACTATTTCTGTAGGCTTGCAAGTACCTGTAAATAATAGTGTAGTTTGACAGGAACACTAAAAATGGCATTTGCTAGTTTACACCATTTGCTGTCCTTTACTAATTAAAGGGATAGTAATGTTTCATAATAAAAGCAGCTCTAATTAATCATCATAGTACTTGGACTTTGGAGAGTGTTATTTCAATTCTGTCAGAGTTGTAGTTCAAGAGTAATTCAATGACAGTGTCCCCCTCCCTCCCCTTTTACTGATGTCACACTCTTCAGCCAGAGCAGAAGGGAGGTGCCCAGGTAGACTGCAGAGAGGTACAATCTTCAATTAAGATAAGGGAAAAACCTGAAAAGCTTGTCAAGGGGGGCAGGGATTTCATTGTTTTCATAGGAATAAGAGTGTCCCCTTTTGTTATCTGTCCAGTCTATGGACTGGATTCCACATCTGAGAAGAGATTGCTTACACTAGGTAAAAGGGGCGGGAGGGGGAAACTTTGCTTGTGAATATCTCATAAACCATAAAGGTTTGAGAGATAAGACTTATATCATTCTTCATGTTTTTTTTAATACCTACAAAATAAAATAAAGTTAAAATGAAGTATTACTATCCCTTTAACGTACCTGCTGAGATTTACTTTTTTTTTTTTTTCTTCCTCCCTCTTCCCTATTGCTAAATGTGGCATAAGGTCATGAAATGGATCCCACACGTGTCATTTCTCTACAATGCACTCCAATATACTTTATCTGAATTTTATATAATTGAATAACTTGAATACAATGGAATTTACAGAACATCCCAATGTGATGATCTTGACATTGCTTGTTAGTATTAGGTTTGTATGTTTAACAGTTGCACCACAGGGTAACTATTATAAATATTCCCATTGGTTAATCTCTTGAATGCTAGAGGGGTCTGCAGTGAGAATTTACTCCCTTTTCGTGCAGTTGGATTGTCCCAGAATGTCTCCACTTTTCTTTTGAACATCTAGCCCTTCATTTATTTTACACTTTGAAGACTGAATAAAAATGAATTAAAATCTCTCTTAAAATAAGCTATACTATGAAGGAAGAGTAATAAATTGTCAGATCTTGTCTACAAAGACTGATGTAGTAACAAAATAAAATATTGAAAGTGACTTTATTACCAAGTCATTTCATTGTACAGGGATTTCATTTTATTCTCATGACCATCTTGTGGTTTGAAAAGGAAGAGTCCTATAATGTTCCTTTGTGTTTAAAGGGATAGTAATATTTCACAAAAACAGCAGCTCCAATTAATCTTCATAGTATTTGAGCCATAGAGAGTGCTATTTCAATACTGTCAGAGTTGTAGTTCAAGAGTAATTGAATGATAAAGTATCCCCCTCCCACACCTTTTACCTAGTGTAAGCCACCTCACCTCAGATGTGGAATCTGGTCTGTAGACCAGACAGCTCACAGCAAGGGACAGTCTTCTTACTGTGAGAACCATGAAAGCCCTGCCCCCCTAGACAAGTTTTTCATCTTTTTCCCTTATTTTAATTGAAGATTGTCCCTCCCTGAGATCTACATGGACACACCCTGCTGCTCTAAGCTGAGCAGTGTTAAATCAGTAAAAGGGAAGGGAGGGGGGATACTTTTATCATTCAATTACTCTTGAACTACAACTCTGACAGTATTGAAATAATGCTCTCCATGGCCCAAAAATTATGAAGATTAATTAGAGCTGCTTTTATTATGAAACATTACGATCTCTTTAAGTAGCTAGTTACTGATGCCGCATTACAAAACCTTGAATAAATAAGTAATTTGATTTGCAAAGTATGATCTTATGTGGAAGGATGTTTCATCCTGGTTTACTTGTTAACGGTTCACTTTAACTCACACGTTTTATATTATACATTTGTTCTTTCCCATTCCATGTTCTATCTTATGATTCCTTAATCCACAGCACATCTAAATTTCCTGTTCATTCATCTCCCATTCCTTGCCAATAGTGTTGCTCTCTTTTACAATTTTGGGAAATCTTGGAAATCTGACCCAGGAATTATTAAAGCTACAGAAGAACAAAAGAAAAAGGTAAAACTTGTTTTCATATCTGTGACTCCTACATATTTCACAATGTAAAGTTTTCTATTTAACCCTTTGAGTGTCAGTGGGGTATGCAACACATTGCAAAGCAATGCCATGCGTACCCCTCTGGCACTCAAAGGGTTAACTTGGCATATAGTGAGGCTGATGTACCAATAACTATTAGAGCAATTCTGGCACAAGACACAGGAGTAAATAAAAATTATTGTCTTAAGTTGGGCTTTTGAACCCTATATGTTGTAGACCTCTCTAGCTGTCAAGGTATAAATACCTTATTTAAATCATTGGGAGATTTGGAATTTCTATTTGCCCCTTTCTGGTGCATTTGGCTGGTTACAGAATTACTCCAGTTCTTTGTATGTCTGCCTCAATTTATAAATTAAATATGCCACTTTGCCTACATCCTTTGTTTTATTACCTAAAATATTTTAATTGGTTTTCGTGTCAGACATTGTTTGTATACACCTGGTCATGCTTTCATTTCTATAATTCTCGGAAGGGATGAATGTTTAGTTAAAATTTTCCAGGTTAAAAATGGGTGAAAAGGGAGGGGAGGATAACGTCTGGTATTTTAATGCAGCCTGGAAGGGGCACACTGAAAAAGTAACAACCTTGATTTTTCATGCTTTTTTTCTTATTCATGTCAGTGCAGTTACTACTTTGTGGGGGAAAAAAAAATAGAATAGAATGGGACAGCCATGGTCCTCAAGGGTTACCAGCAGTGCATATTTTCAGGTTATCCCTGCTTCATGAATCAATTTAAATTTTCTGTGCCACTGATTGTCACCTATAATGAAGGAAGAGATCCTGAAAATGTGTATTGTTGGTTGCTTTTGAAAACCAGGGTTAGCTACCAAGTTCTAGAAACAGACTCCATGCCCAGTAGATATAGGGTTACAAGGCATATTACAAAAGTCCCATTTGTTTGCCTACATTCCAGATTACTTATATTTTCCTATCCAGTAGAGTTTCTCAGACTAATGAGGGAACAGAACAGGGGGTTCTGAAAAAAGACCTGCTCCCATAGGTTCAGACTTGGTTAAACATAATTGCCCTTTTAAAAGGATTGTAATGTTTCACAATAAAAGCAGATCCAATTAATCCTCTTAGTATTTGGGCCATGGAGAGTGTTATTTCAATAATGTCAGAGTTGTAGTTCAAGAGTAATTGGTTGATAAAGTATCCCCATCCCGCCCCTTTTACTGATGTAACACTGCTCACCTCAGAACAGAAAGGAGGTGTCCAGGTGGATCACAGAGGGGGCCAATCTTCAGTTAGCATAAGGGGAACACCAGAAAAACCTGTTCTCATAGTAAGAAGATTGTCCTTTGCTGTGAAAGCGGTCTGGTCTCAAGATTCCACATCTGAGGGGAGGTGGCTTACACTAGGTAAAAGGGGCAGGAGGGGGATACTTTATCATTCTATTACTCTACAACTCTGACAATATTGAAATAACAATCTCTATGGCTCAAATACTATGAAGATTAAGTGGAGCTGCTGTTTTTGTGAAACATTACTATCGCTTTAAGGACCTCTCTACCTGTGCACAGGTGTTTAATAGGTGAATCTTTCATTCTGTATGGTTAACCTGTGCTGAGGCAGGAAAATCCTTAAACTGTTAGTAATGTCCAACAAAAAGTTTTTTGCATTTAGAAGAGCTTAAAAAGCTGAGCTAAATGCAAAAAACGTATCTCTCAAACCGCTATGGTTTAAGAGATACAGGCATTTAAAGTTCGCTCTCTCCTACTGACAGCTGTAAAGCTGTCAGCAGGAGATTCGTGTTGATCGACAGGGAGGCGCTTGAAGTGCAGAGATCTCATTACTTACACGGAATCCCTTCATTGGAATGGTCTAAAACGTGTGCTTTAAAACCAGGCACATGTTTTAGACCATTCCAGTGAAGGGATTCCTTGTAAGTAATGAGATCTCGGCACTTCTCAAGCCCCTCCGTGTCGACCGACGAGAATTTCCTGCTGACAGATTTACAGCTGTCAGTAGGAGACAGCGAAATTTAAACGCCTGCATCTCTTAAACCATAGCGGTTTGAGAGATACGGTTTTTGCATTTAGCTCAGCTTTTTAAGCTCTTCTAAATGCAAAAAACTTTTTGTTGGACATTACTAGCACTTTAAACTCTGCACTGTTGGGCCTGCTCAAGGGCCAGTGTAGAAAAACACTGTTGTTGTCTCCTTTATGTGCATCCTTATAGATGAATGTAGCCATTGAGTAATGTTTGTATATTGGGGGTCCAAATGGTGTACCAGCATCATATATGGCAAAAACAGACATCATCTAAACATAAAAGATATGGAGCGAAGAAGAAAAAAAAATCTCCCTTATTAGTCTGTAAACATGACTGTCCAGTTGGTGACCTAGGCCTGGCTTATTCTTGGCCTGCATAAGCCCAATTGATTTCATAATCTAAAGTTCTAGAACTGGCCTACTAGCACATGGGTATGAAGAAACAGAGAAGGTTGACAGCTGAAACTATGACATTCTGAACAGCAACCTGCAAAAAGTGTAAAAATGAGCACCTTCCGACTTTGAAATAACGATGAACTGCACCCATTTACTAATATTTAGGGAGATGTTTGTAATTGAAATAGTTGAGACATATTCCTCTGATGTTACCTGTTGTTAACCATGTTGTTGTTACAGGCCCAAGTTTGAAATCCAGTCATGCATATCCTTGGTTATTTAGCAGCAGATATTGCATTTGTATGTTTAGTTGCATGTGTGCAGATGTCAATGTGGTGTTGAAAAGTCTGTTTACTTCTCTTTTGTCTCTGTCATTACCAGACAATAGTAGAGCTTGCTGAAACAGGTAGTCTGGACCTCAGTATATTCTGCAGTACCTGTTTGGTAAGTACCTTAGTTCTATATTTTCAGTCTATAAGAGTAACTACTTTATTTGTTTGACATGTGGTATAGGAAGAAAAACTCTTTAGCCATACAAAATAAAGTAAATAACACTCAACAGCTATGCTTACCAACTGCCACATTTTTCCTTTTATAACTATCCTCCCTGAAGCAGAAACCACTAATATTAAATGATATAATGCTGTAACATGTAGTTGAGATTTCTGAATAAATGAGGGCCAGTAGAGCTGCTTAGCTTGTCTGCACTTAGGCTGTGAATACGGATTGTGTACAGTAATGGACATCCAGTGTAAATGATCTGTAATTAGAAAACACTGGACCATGTGCAAACCGACAAAACTGGAGTGATTCTGGGGTAAATTAACTTCACCATAAATGACGAACATTCCTCACTGACATAGGGCTTCTAAACTGTTGAATGCTAGAGTGGTTTCAAATACATTGCTTCACAGTGCACTGGCGCGCTCACTAGCTTTCAATGATTTGAAAACTCCATTAAATCTATGGAAATTTTGAGAACTAGTATTTGTTTCCTGCAGTGTAGTTATCCCAGGATAATTCAGTTTTTGGTATGCGCAGATTTTCTGTAATGTACACCAGAAAATTACCTGAGCAGTTGTTGGTGTATACAAGGGGTGTCACAAGTTTAGTGCTCAAAGTCTGTAAAATGCCAGAATTTATAGATTTCCCTGCCTGAGTGCAAGTGGGTTAGAGAGTTGTGAACAACATTACATGTAGTCATTAAGTAAATGAGAAAGGTAGCAGTAGGGCTCATTTCCTCATTTCAGTATACAGTAATGGTATATAGAGCTTGGCAATGTCATTCATTAGATATAGTTGACTATTGCCACCAAGTCAGACCATTTAAAAGCTGCTTTCAACCAGTAGCTGGTAATGGCAATTCGGTCAGTAATGCAAAATATATATATATATATATGTATATATATATATAATTTCATTTTATTATTAAATGACTACTTGTAATTCAGTGTTTACATGCCACTTTACGTTGGTTAACATTGCAATTTAATTCCACCCCTAATGCAATTTGTAGTCTCATTTACATTGATTTTCCATTGATTTGTTTAAATCTGTAAATGTTCAAGGCTTGTTAAATTTCCAAAGGAGCAAAATGTCTGTGTCCAGTACCAGTTTAGAAACTTTTCTTTTCTGCATTCCTAGATATTCATTAGTCTTTTAAGAGATTCATTAGTCTGAAATGGATTGTTTTAACAGCTTAGCAATGATGTAATACCTTGCTAATAGGTAACATTATCAAAATATGTATTTTAAAATTACTGACAAGCACTGAGACTGAAGCAGATTCTGTCTGCAAGTGTCCACTGAACTTTGAAATTTCTGCCAAAAATAATAACACCTCTTCAAATGTTAAATTCTATAACGGACTGATATTTTCTGATTTCTAATACATATACTTGGTTCACAGATTAGGAAACCAGTGAGGTCCAAGCATTGTGGAATTTGCAATCGTTGTATAGCAAAGTTTGACCACCACTGTCCTTGGGTTGGCAATTGTGTAGGTAAGTTCGAGAGGGTATACTGGAAAACATGCATTGTATGATATTTATGTAAAAATTTGTTATTGTCAGAATATGGACCACCATGTGCCGTTTGTGTTCCTAAATTGGGATTGCATTGGACAGAGATGAACATAACTAACTTGACTTGCACACTCAAAAATCACAATATGCAAGTTTTTCGAACATATGCTACATGATAGAGAGCTATACATGTAAGGGCCACAGAAAATCCTTTTGTTCATATATTCGTATCCCTCTTAACACCTTGACTACCTGAGGAGGTTGCCACAAATTGCATAGCAATACATTAAGCAACCCTGTGATCCTCAAGGGTTTAAGCATGAAGTTTGGGAGGAGAACTGGAGATGGAATTCTTTTCTTCTCTCTCTCTATTACTCTCTTCTCTCTCTCTCTCTCACTCTCTCTCTCTCTATTACTCTCTTCTCTCTCTCTATTACTCTCTTCTCTCTCTCTCTATTACTCTCTTCTCTCTCTCTCTCTATTACTCTCTTCTCTCTCTCTCTCTCTCTATTACTCTCTTCTCTCTCTCTCTCTATTACTCTTCTCTCTCTCTCTCTCTCTCTCTCTCTCTCTCTCTCTCTCTATTACTCTCTTCTCTCTCTCTCTATTACTCTCTTCTCTCTCTCTCTCTCTATTACTCTCTTCTCTCTATTACTCTCTTCTCTCTATTACTCTCTTCTCTCTCTCTCTCTATTACTCTCTCTCCCCCCCTCTCTCTCTCTTCCTTCCCCCCTACACTAGTTGGGATTTCCAGGCACTTGCTTGATAGCAGTGTAATGAATGCACAAATAAGTAATCATACTCAACAATTTCCATCAACTTACATTTGAATCTCAAAATTAACATTTATAAGGAATATGCATGTGTCAGTCTTTGTGCCATATCTGATACTGTAAGTGCTATATATTATAAAGGAAAGTAGAGTAATTCGTTGACAAACCACTCTTTTGGGAATAACTAAAATGTCCATTTAAAATGGTTGTTTGAACACCTTGAATGCAAGAGTTCTTAAAACAAGCTTCTTTAAGGTGCGAGAGGCACTGGAGAGAGATGAAGGAGACTCACTGGGGAAGGGGGCACTGGTGATAGAGGCCCAGGGGATGGTATAGAGAGGCACTGGACAGGATCATTGGTGTTAAGAATGGCTGGGTGAAAGAAGACTGGGTAAGAGAAGACAGGATGGGATGAAGCCAGATTGTGGCATTGGTGGAAGAAAAGTGTGTTAGTCTTGGAGGTGAGATCCTCTGCTAGGAGGAAGTGAGAGATGGGAAAGTGGAAGAATGAAGACTGGTCCTGGCAGAAGTATGAGATTAGTAGCAAGTGCGAGACAGAGAGAAAAAAGGCAGAAAATTTGAAGCTTAAAAACCCACTAACATTTATTTTTAGTATAATATATTTGTATGTTATGTGAGATGCTTTAAATGATGTCACCCTGTTTGTGCCATCACAGCTTGTAATTGAGTGACCGGAGTGATCAGAATATATTTTTTTTAAATCTTAGATTTTCTGCTCTTTTCCTTCTGCATCATAGTTGCAGTTCCTCTCCCACTCTTCCCATTGGTTTGTGTTGCAAGGTACTGCGTGTAACAGAGTGCAAGAAGATATAGAGAAGACTATTGCATTCACCTGGCCACAGCTGCATCCTCTTATTTATCATTTGTCTGTTGGTAGTGTGCACTGTCATCAGGTTCATACATTGCGGAGATGATCCACTGTCAGGCTCCTCACTGCCTCATCTGGTAGCTTTAGTGCACTGAGGTGACGTCCATGCACCCAATAGTACAAGGCAGGGGGCTTTTGACACAGGGCCCCCCTCACCATGGTGGTTGAGGGACCTCTGCTAAACCACTGCAATGATAGTAACTATTGATGAAATCTATGCTAATTGTGTGTCTGTCTGATTACTCACAAGCTGAGTATTTTCAACCCATCGCAGACTACTGGGTTGTTCTAGAATCGCATACGATATATGTATAATATAAACCAGGGCTGTCCATGTTCAGTCCTCAAGGGCCACCAACAGGCCAGGATGTAAGGATTTCCCTCATCAAGCACAGGTGAGAGGTAATCATTGGCTCATTCATTTTGAATTATTCACCTGTGCGTAAACAGGGAAACCTTTACATCCTGACCTATTTGTGGCCCTTGAGGACCGAACTTGGGCAGCCCTAAGTGGTTTATTGGTGCACTCTTGCTTCTAACATCTTCATTTGTCATTTTCTGTGTAGGCTCAGGTAACCACCGCTATTTCATGGGATACCTGTTTTTCTTGCTATGCATGATTTGTTGGATGATTTACGGCTGTATCTCCTGTAAGTATACTTCTGTTTCACTATTTCAGGGCATGGAGCTATTTTATTGGAATATGAGCATGTACTTTCCTGTTTGAACAGAGGAATATATTGCATGGGGCTTGCAGTGCAAGAGCCTCAGAGTTCATATATATATATATATATATATATATATATATATATATATATATATATATATATATATATAATATATACAGACAAGACAACTTCCAGCGCTAACTCACCTAAATGTGTAAATAATATATGTGTGTATATATATATGTGTATATTACCTCATAATGCTATTATTTATATTAAAATGTCCATTAAAGAATTTTGAAGATAACTGAAGTGTGCAGCAAGGAATAAAGGGGTTCTCCAATCCCCCAAACAAGTGCAGACATAGAACAGACCATAAACCTGCGCTCCTCCAGTGAACTAGTGATTAGTGCGCCCTGTATTCGGCATATATATTAACACTGTGTATAAAAATGAGGCATTAGTGCCAACCTTTTTAGGCCCAAAAAAAGAGGGGGTAAGCTTGCCAACCACATCAAGGTTCCTCATTTGTGGCAAGTACCTACTCTCAACACTTAATCCCTATCTAAAAAAATAAATAAATAAAAATGTTCCCTGAAGAGATGTTATTATAACGCGTTGGAGGGGGACCCCTTTTCTTTATATTTTGTCAGATGTATGTAGGTCCCCATGTATGCAATTAAAAACAATGGACAAACAATTTAAAAAAGTGTGAGAAAAGGACTTGCGTACCTGTATTGGGGAGAGATCACAACTCAAGAACTGGAGCTTACAGTCCTTATAAGCAATCACCCCCACAGGTCACATGTGGAATAATCAGTTGGAAACTAGCAGCATGTTAAAACCCAAATTAACCTCTTAGGGCCTGAAATAAGAAAAATAAATAAAATGGACAGTAAGAAGCTGCTAAGGAAAGCAATGGAGATAGATAGAAATATATATATATATATAAATAATATGCATGCATGCACAGGGTAAAAAAAAGTGATAAGATGTGCAACTGCTATTTCCAAGGTTCATTAACAGATCCGTAAGAATCACGTGCAGGGATGACTAGAGCCATAAAGAGAACAGCACTGTGACTCTAAAAGGTCATGGCAACATTCGCAAGGCAGTAAAATGTCCTTATTAGTTACAGGCTACAGTAGAGTTCAAATTAAAAAAAAATAAATAAATAAATAAATAAAAAAAAAAAAAAGTTAATAGTTGACTGCCTTATGGATGACATAGGTAGAGTTCTACGTTTTAAAGAGAAATTGGTGATTTGTGAAAGTTTAACCTCTTCAGGTTTTATACTTCAAATTAGAGTGATTCTGGTGCAAACCAGGTTCCCCATAAGGGAGAAGAAAATCCCTAAATTCTCAGTGGTTTAAATGGGGCTTTTAATGCCTTCAATGCTAGCGAAGTCTCTAACACACTGATTTGCAATGCATTTGAGACCCCTCTAGTATTTAAGTGGTTTAAAACGTCTTTTAATGAAAACCTTGTTGTTCCAGAATTACTATTTTCTAAGTAGTCATTTTTCTTTTGTCCCAGAATTAAGTTAGTCCACATTTCTTCCATGCTTTTTTTTCCATGTGGCCCTTTATAATTGACTGCTAGAGAAGGCTGCAACATATTGCTAAATGATGCTTTGGAAAACTTTCTAGAATTCTGGGGGTTAGGTGTGAAATCTTTCTATTTAGAGCTTTTTAACATTGTATTACAAAATGTATGAATGCTTGCATCATGTATAATTAACTGAATTGCTGCTTTCTTTCAGATTGGGGAATACACTGTGATACAACATACACTAAAGATGGATTTTGGACGTATATTACGCAAATTGCTACATGTTCGCCCTGGATGTTCTGGATGTTTCTCAACAGCGTCTTTCACTTGATGTGGGTGGCTGTGTTACTTATGTGTCAAATGTACCAGGTATGGAACGTTCTAAATACACTTGAATTGGCACCATGACTGCTAGGAACATCATAGTTACTGCTTGAACGTTTTGTTCATTATGGGGTAGTTTTCATTTCAGTTGAAGAACAAAAGTAGGGCAGTAGGTGCCCCTAAACATAAGATCGAAGTGCAGCAGCTATTACCACAAGATAGATATAGATATGGTAAAAAATTATATCTGAAGTATCATATAGTTCAAGGAGATATGGGAGTCTAGACTAGCGGTCATACAATATACACTGTGGTCCTGTGTATGTGAAAGCCAGGTAATTCAAACACTGATAGGCCTATTAATAAAAGCTACAGACTAATAGGGCAGATAACCCTCTTTCCCTACACAGTCTAATCACTTGCAAAATATTTTCTTGTCAAACAGCATATGGATCTTTTCTGACACGCTATAACTAAAGAAGGTATCTGGTGAGCAGATTGTATTGTGCTAATGATATGCTATATGACAAGAAAATATCTTGTAGCCTGTGTGTGTTTGGATGGGGGTTGTTATCTACTAATCTGTAGCTTTTATTGATATGTCTATCAGTGTTCGAATTACCCTGCTTTCACATATACACCAGGACCACAGTATGTATTGTATGACCGCTAGTCTATCGGACTGCAATATCTCCTTGAACTATATGATACTGTAGATATAGTTTACCATTCGCTTTTGTTTTTTAGTTACATTTTGTTTTGTATCATTTTTTATTCCATTTCATAAGTCATTTTATATTATCAGCGGCGTGCTTGTGGGACTAATATTATGAGAGAGAGCTAGAGATAGCTAGATATAGAGAACTATAGATATATAGTGGTAATAGCTGCTGCACTTTATATCTCTTGTGCACTGTCATCATTTTTCATATATAACGTTGCTTGAGAGGACTTTGGGCATCTGACAGCGGTACAGAGTGGTAACAAGTGAATGTATTTACTGAACACCAGTAACGAGACTAAATTAATTCCTTCATGTCCATTTCATCCATTGACTACTTTGGACACACTCATCCTATAACCATCTGGGTTTCCTGATCGACTCAGGTGTTTTGCTTATCTGTTTGACATTCACCCATCAGACTGACTTTAATATAAATACCAAAATATGTTCTGTGCATTTGTCATTGTACAGTGTTTAACATTCAGTTTATGACTGTGATGTATATGTATCTGTTTTGTTAAACTTTGTTTAATAGAGTATCAGGAAAGGGATAACTTATAAGTATTGGTATCTGGGTAGTAATTGCCAACTGAGTGTAAGGTTCCTATCTTTTCATGTCAAAGATCAGTGAGGATTCTAATCACTACTTTACTTTAATTGTACCTGAATAGTCTTTCATTTGTCTTTCATACAGCATTCCAGTATATTGAAGTCTGATAAAATCGACTTCTTCAGAATCATAGGGCTTGTCTCTGTAGGATTTTCTATTTATACTGTTCGGACTGAAAGGGGTTTTAAATAACAAACGGCCAATATAAAGATAACAACAAAGTAGGTGCCCAATTGTCCAATAATGTAATGTTATCAAAATGTACAAGCAAATAAAAATCAATTGCTCACAATAAATTATGGTCCGAGTACTCCCAAAACCTGACCATAAAGCAAATTGAGAGTGTAACCCGTCTCCATACAGGGAACATGACGGACTCAGGATAAAGAGGCGGCTGGACTCCACATAAAACCATATAGAAAGGCTTTTATTGTGAAAACATGTGAAACATATGAAATAAGTTTCCTCTCGTTTTTGCCAATATAAATATATAGATGCTTTTGAAAGCTGTTTCAAAATAATCTATTTCTTTGTTACAAAGTGACAGGTCCATTTTAATTCCATAGGAACAATTTTTATGTCAGGAAATCCTTATGTGCAACATATTATGATACTTTTTCCTAGGATATCCCTTTTAAATAGCTTTATTGCTGGTCATAAATCCCTTTCAGAAGTAAACTGCTCCATAAATCATAGTTAGGCCAGCTGGAGAACAGTGGTTGAACATTGTATTCTGAAATAAGATAAAGTACTGAGATTTCTTGAAACATTGGAGTATGATTTAAAGAAGCAGTAGACTTTTAATGAAACAAAAATAAACTTTTGTTGTTTTTTGTTTTGTTTTGTTTTGTTTTTTTCCCCTACCAAGTAAAAATAAGGGCGCATCTTTCCAGAGTTGTTAAAATTTTAATCCTCCACTCCACCACCATCATTAACCCTTTTTAGTGCCAGAGGGGTACGCAACACATTGCTTTGCAATGTGTTGCGTACCCCTCTGGCACTCAAAGGGTTAATGGTGCCCTCTAGTATCCGTAATGTTTATCTATAGCTCACCTGGTGTTCTGTTGCATTACGAGAAGAGTGACAACCGTTCTCCATAGAATGTTTGTTTTTAGTGTTCAAACTGTCAGGGAAGCAGTGAAGTTGTTACTCATTCACTTTGTGACAATTCAGTGATTATAAAGTTTCAAAAAAAAAAAAAAAAGTGTTTACTACTTAGGAACCGTAAACCACACCATTTTTTAATCGAAAGGGCAAGTTTGCCCTGACTATATTAATATTTTGAGATTGAGATGAAACAAGTGATGTGTGCATGTCCAGTAGTAGTATAGGGTTTGACCAGGGAAGATGTGATGAATGAAGAAGTAGAGAGAGATGGAAATATGCCCTTTTTGGGTTCTCTGCTCCTTTACCCCCTTGAGCACCATGGGGCTCAGTGATTTGCAATGCATTATGCACCTCTGTTCCTTAAAGGGATAGTAACAGTTAAAATGTTTAAAAAAAAAAAAAAAGATGTTGTAGGGTTTATCACCCTGAGTAAATCAAACTTGAATTTGTTTAGGTGCAATATCTCAATGGCCTGAAATTGTACAGTAAAACTGTTGCTCCACCATCCTATGGAGATTTATGGTCAACTGACGAGAGCTGTTTATAGGATGGTGTAGCAACAGTTTTACTGTACAATATCAGGCCGTTGAGATATTGCACCTAAACAAATTCAGGTTTGAGAAGTAATATATTTTTAATAAAGCCACTTTCAGCAGTGGGAGTACCCTAGTACTCAGAGAGCTAAACACTAACACATACATACATACATACATACATACATACATACATACATACATACATATCTATATATCTAACTAGCAATATGTGACTGAGTTGCCCGTCATTGTAGTAGGGTATGTGTTATGTAGCATTTTTTGTTTGAAATGTTGTAGGTGGCATGTTGAAGGTATTTTGTAAGAATTGTTTGTGTGTGTTTGTATTGTACATTTCATTTAGCTGTATTGACTGATGATATTTTTGTGTACTGTGTGAAGCAGAAAGAATCATATTGCACAGATACATAGACACACACAGATACAGTGACATATATACAGACATTGATCATACATACATGCGTACACACACACATATTATTACGGTCCTGTAAGTGCCAGAGGGGTAGGCAAGGCATTGCTCATTGTGTTGCTTAATCCTCTGGCACTGAAAGGGTTAACCAGCTGTCCCAGTATGTAGCGAGAGTCATGGAGTCCACAGTCCCTGAAGTGGACTCTGTACATGCACATTCAGAGGCTGCCAGACAACCGCCAGCCCAGCTCCCTGGCCAGGAAGGACACCTCCTGCCTCGGCCAAGAGCATTACTAGGGACGCAGCCCAGGCACCGAGAGTGGGAACTGAGAAGGGATGGTGTGTGTGGTTGGAGCAGGGATGGTGTGTGTTGTTGGAGCAGCTATAGTGCAGCATGTACATTTTTTGTGCCAGGGTACTTACACAATGCAGGTGTGTGACAGCAGGCAGAGAGCAGCAGTGAAGAAGCTTGTGTGTAAGAGTGTGTACTAAAGAGTGGCCCCAGCATGGTCTGTCTCTAGCACCTCAGCCATGGGTAATGGCTACATCCAGCTGCTGCTTGTAGAGAGCTCCTTGAAGGGCCGGGGTGGAGTGTTGTGCTTCATGAAGGGGGAACATGAAGGATTTGGTACTCGGCCTGCCTGCCTCCGAGCTACATGAAGCAGCTGGGCTTCCTGCAACAGAAGCACATTGTGCACCAGGAGCCGAAATTATTGTTGTGTTGCGGATACCAGAAATGAAGGTACACTGGAGCCGATCCCGCCCTCTCTTTGTTGGATCAGCTCATTGTGTGCCTCAGGTTGGTGGAGGGACCCCTGGGGACTTGTGTGTGTGGCTTGTGTGTGAGTCTGTGGTGTAGGAGCGAGTGGCAGCGTTTTTGTTTTTTCAGTCACTTGGATAGTGGGGGCAGGCCAACTCCCTGAATGATTTAAAGGGATAGTAATCAACGATGGTAAACAGGAATAGGAAAAGGGTTGAACTAGATAGACGAAAGTCTTTTTTCAACCTAAATTACTATGTTACTATGTAATGTTTCGTAATAGAAGCAGCTGTAATTAATAATCATAGTATTTGGACTTTGGAAAGTGTTATTTCAATTCTGTCAGAGTTCTAGTTTGAGTAATTCAGTGACAAAGTTTCCCCCTCCCACCCCATTTACTGATGTAACACTACTCAGCCAGATCATAAGGGAGGTGCCCAGTTAGACTGCAGAGAGGGACAATCTTCAATTAAGATAAGGGAAAAACCTGAAAAACTTGTCTAGGGAGGCAGGGCTTTCATTGTTCTCACTGTAAGAAGTGTCCCCTTCTGTTATCTGTCTGGTCTATGGACTGCATTCCACATCTGAGAAGAGATGGCTTACACTAGGTAAAAGGGACGGGAGGTAGAAACTTTGCTTGTGAATATCTCTTAAACCATAAATGTTTGAGAGATAAGACTTACATCATTCTTCATGTTTTTTAAATGCCTACAAAATAAAATACAGTTAAAATGAAGTATTATTATCCCTTTAAATCACTCCTCCATTGAATCACCCAATGGGAACCGTAATTCTTACTTAAGCTGAGGTAACATAGCAATATAACACACAGTGGCTCTTCAGTTGAGGCAACGTAGCAATATGCTGAGGGATCAAATAGAAAGTGGTGTTTGAGGCTTGCCCTCTGTAACATACAGCAAAGCATCTCTCTCCCTTTAAGGAGAAAGGGCAGGAAGGGAGGAGCGACAGTTGAAAACAGACAGTTAAGTGAGGTGACTGAAGCGATGAAAAGAGTTAACCCTTTGAGTGCCAGAGGGGTACGCAACACATTGCAAAGCAATGTGTTGCGTATCCCTCTGGCACTCAAAGGGTTAAATAAGAGTCGCTATTAAGTTTATCCCTGAGCTTGTATTTTATGGAAACATTACACCCTCGTACTGAAACAGTGTGTATGGAGGGGGTACAATTATCTGTGGGAGGGTGACACACGGTGCATGGAGGGTTACAGTTATCTGTGGGAGGTGACAGTGTGTATGAAGGGTTACAGTTATCTGTGGGAGGTGAAACAGTGTGTTTGTGGGGTCATGATCCTGAGTGACAGTGTGTGAGTGGACCAGGAGAAGTTATTGATATCCCCTACTTCAGGAGCGAGTGGCAGCTATATTTTTTGTCAGTTGGATAGTGGTGGGTGGGCTGGAGGGGGCGGGCCAACTCCCAGTATGATAAACACGCCCCCACTGAATCACCCAATGGGAGCAGTAATGTCCCCATTGAATCACCCAATGGGAGTTGTCTCCTAATGAGACATAAATTATGTAATGAGGCATTCTGTTCAATGTGTGTTTTCTGAGGAGACATAAATTATGTTCTGTGTGTGAGGTACCATAAATTATGCAATGAGGCTTATTCTTTTATATATATATTATATATATATATATATATATATATATATTATTTATATATATATATATATATATATATTATTTATATATATATATATATATATATATATATGATGATAGATATTTAATTTTTTTACATTTTAAGTATTACCATCCCTTTAAGTGGTTAAAGAAAAAACAATTATAAGATTTGGGAAACAAAATGTTACTCTGGTCTGGTATTATGTAACATGTTCTATCATGTAAGATCAACTTGCACTAAAGCATTACTTATTCCATTTAACTGGGTTTTCATTTCAAAATGAGGTGTCTTGGGGGAAAAAAAAGGAATTTTATAATGTACCATTTGTCCAATACCAAACATGCCAACTAATAATTTTACTTTATTGGCAATCAGTCTCTGAAGAATGTGTAACAGATGTTAATCTGTCCTGTATATTTGTGTTCTTCAGATATCTTGCTTAGGTATAACCACAAATGAGCGGATGAATGCCAGAAGATACAAGCACTTTAAAGTTACCACAACATCCATTGAAAGCCCTTTCAAGTAAGATTATATTTATTTCTTTCATATTTAATCCCTTCCTGATCCATAGAGTGTGAGCGTAGAATTGGTTATTTTCCTGTGCTTTGTGAATCTCACATTTTAACCAGTCACTAAAATGTTGCTTCTCAATGCTTTAAATACATAGCAAAGCAATGCACTGGTCAAATAATAACTACTACAAATATCAGACTTAATAGTCCAGATGCACTCAGGCTTAACACAGAAACCTAATAACTATTATGAGGACAGACAAATGATAAGAGAACCCAAAAGCTGCACTCAAAGAAACCCCATATAAACGAGGCACACTGAAAGTAGCAAACAATAGAAATGAGCTTTATTCATACAAGTAGTTCAATATCATTTAAAATCAATTAAAAACAAGGAGCACAGAGGACCCAGAGTATAAATTAACCTCAATGCAATCTCCAGAGTACATAGGTAAATCTATTTCACTATAATAAAGTCTGTAGATAAAGCATGAAACATATGTACACTTAATATAAAGATGGAAATAATATGATAATACTTAGACCAAATCTACAAAGGAGATAAATATAGCCTCTGGGAACTCTGCAGCTACCCAAACGCCCCACGCGTATCGCCACCGACCGTGGCTTCGTCAGACTTAAAGTGGTATAGTGCAGGGATAGGCTTTTAAAGTTACTTCCTCCATTAGGAAGAGAAATATATCATAATGGTGGGGTGGACCTCTCAATTGCTTTGGCAATCTCTCTAGTACCTGGTGGGTTAAAAAGCTGATACGAGACTGTGCAAATTGATATGCACCACCTTAACCCTTCGAGTTGCAGAGAGATGCCCAACACATTACAATGCAATGCATCAGATACCTCTCTGGCACTCGAAAGGTTAAACATAAGAGACTTTGGGTCATATTAAATGAGCTAAAGAGTTGCAGCCCTGCATTATAGGGGATAACTGAAAATTTCCCAGATTACCATTGATTTAAATTAGATTTTTAACCCCCTTCAATACAAGGAGCAGGGTCTCAAATATATTACAAAGCAATGTGTTGGAGGTGCCTCTGACACCTAAAGGGTTAAAGTCCCCTCCTGGTGCAGTTGACTTGCTCCAGTTAGGTTCCTAAATACAGATTTGTGATCCTAAGACAACTGTATTCTACTGTAGTCTGTCTGCCCACTGCCTCTAAACAACCTAGCATTTATGACATTGAGGCTGGTGTACAAAGACATCCTGGTGCAATTATGGGGCAAGTATTCTGAACCATAGAGTATATAATATCCCCATTGATTTAAATGATGCATTTAACCCTTTGAATGACAAGTTGTTCAGTCCATAGCAAATGGTCTCTAGTATCTAAGGTCTAAACTTCACCATTTAAATGAACAGAGATCTTTCCAGTTGTCTCCTATCTGGTGCAGCTGGCTTTCTCCAGAATTGGTCTGGTTTTATGTAGTAGATCTGCCTCAGTGACCCTTTGTTCTTAGTGTAAATTACATGGGGGGGGGGGTTTCACTGAACCCCATTTAGGGACCAGATGTGCATTGCTTCACAATACTTTGCACACCCCTCTGGTTTTTAAAGGATTAAGGCCTTGTACTATGTACCACTCATTTTCTCTTCAATACATAACCGCACATTATGCAGAAAAAATATTCAAACCTATTTTATTCATTTTAAGCAGAATCGTAGGGCCGTATTCTGGGGCAAACCAGCTGTGCGATAGGGAACAAATGGCAGTCCCCCAAATTTCCTTGGTCTTAAATTAGGCTTTTAACCCCTTGGAAGTTACGTCTCCCACACGTTTACAAGCCGTTTCTGAGTAATTCTCTAGCATTCAAGGGGTTAAATGAAACTTGTAATCAGTGGGAATTTGGGCAATTATTTGTCCCTCCTGATGCAGTTGCTTTGCTCCAGATCTGCTCTCACCATATCTTCCCGAATATGCTCAGTGTGGGTTGGGTATATATTGTATTGCTTTAGGAGAGTTCTTTCATTCCTTGAAATGTATTTTCTCTTTCAGCCATGGATGCATCCGAAATATTATAGACTTCTTTGAATTCAGATGCTGTGGCCTCTTCCGCCCTGTTACTGTGGACTGGACAAGGCAATACACAATAGAATATGAACAAACATCAGGCTCAGGATACCAGCTGGTGTAGCCAACACAGCACCGCCACTCTGACGTGTTCCTCTCCGAGTGGTGCCTGCACATGTCTTTGTCTCTCGCCCCTTGAACTATAGCATGCTGTTTGTAGGGCTAATGATGAATTTCACAGTACCTTCTTTCTGTCAGCATTGTATCAATGAGAGGAACCCTGGACAGGACCTACCGACCACACTGAGGAAGAAGGGATTTTCAGATCCTAGCACTGGGATTATTTTGAACAGTGAATCTAAACTGTGTTGCTTTTTTATTTATTTAACATCACAACAAAGCATGGCACTGCGTTATTGACATGTTTCAGTCTTGTTCGGCTTGGGGAAAAAAAAAAATCATTGCCCTTTCTTCATTTTGAATTAAGCCAGTCGAGCAAGGTGTCGTAGTACAAGATATACCAAATATGGCCAGCTTTGGTCTAAGATTCTGTGGCATTTTATTCCTGTAATGTGATCTCCCGCAGTTGTGCTCTTTTATTGTGTCTTCAAAAATGTGAATCTTGATACTGGGCTGAGAAATGATGCAGTTTTATTGGTCATTCAGCCTGCTGGGATAAATTGGTGAGACGGGCGCATGAGGATAACAACTGAATGTATGTTTCCTACATTTTATGATTATCAGCTGTTGACATCTGTTTCTGGGTCAGTGAGAATAAATGCTAAAACTCCTTCTCTGAGGCTAAGCACTACCCAGTTGCATGTGGGCATATATGCAAAGAAAAAGAGGAGAAAACAAAGTGCACAATAAAAATTACAATTTACCAATTCTTTAAATTGTGTTTTTAGCACCTTGAATGAGATCTCCAGTGTAAATAATGCTTTGGAGACCCCATCCATCATTCAAGGTTTTAAAAGTCCCATTGAAAATGTAATTTGTCCACTGTGATGCAGTTTGTTTGCCACAGAGTTGTTCCGCCCCTTCTTTCTGTATACTGCCCTAAGCCTACAATATGAAAGGGGAAACTGTTATCAAGACACAAAATTTAGTAGTCTGTAAACTCATGGTTTATAGCAGATTTGGGGCAGTATACACAAAAATAAATAGAAGAGAAATTCTGCAGAAAGCCAACTGGATCAAAGTGGGCAAATAGAACATCTCAAAATTCTCATTCATTTAAATACATTTTTTTTTTTTTTTTAGCCCTGAATGCTGGAGGACTCCAGTGTATTTGAAAGCAATGTGTTGGAGGCCTCTGGCCGTCAAGGGGTTGACATTTAACTCAATGGGAAACTTCATTTTTCCCCTGTGGTGTGAAGATCATTGGCTTCAGAGTGGTTCTCCATTAGTTTTCTGTTTACAGCCCCGATCACTAAAATGTATATTTGTGTTCCAGAAATAACAATGTTTCAAAAGTTGGCAGTATGTCCCCATACTTGTATATTGAACCAAAGAAGTATATTATACTATTTTCTTTATGCTTTTCGTAACATACAAAGGTATGTTTGAAGAAGTGTAAAGTTTGCATGATAAAGGCTTTTTAAATCCTGAGATATTCTGAAAGACCTATGAAAAATGTCTTGGAATGGTGATCAGGTCTTTCATGTAGGGAGACCATGAAATGTAAATCAAACCAATATCTATCTCTATCTTCACTTCCCAGGTAATTAGTAATATTAAGTGTAAAGGGGTATGTAAAACAAAAAAGGTCCAAATCTAGGTTACACCTCTTGGTGGGAAAGGCCGTCTTCAGGAATATTAACTTTATGTATTTTGCTACTCCATTAACGTTTTATTGTGTCCACATCATATATGTTTTGTCTTGATACTGCAGTTGTCTGGGCCTCCCCCCCCATTGTGTACATTGACACATGTATGCACATAATGACCACCTAATTGATTTAGTACAGAAGAAACATGTTATGACATCACCACAAGGCAAATGGTCCAGGAATGGAAGGAAATTTTGGGAAGGAGGGTTAACTTGTAAAAGAACACTAAATTTCCTTAAAAATGGGTGTCTAATGCAAGAGAACCCATTTTAAAATGCTCTGGAGGCTTCCTGTTTTACTGTGGATTATGAGTTAATGTATTAACACTCTCTCTGTATTAGTCTCTGGAAACCTGCAGGCTAATGTCTAATTCAGCAGGTAGTCCACACTGAACCTATGCACAAAGTCTAGAAGACTTTGTAATAAGATTCTGCTTCTATCACGGTGGCAGTGAGAGAGGGAAAGTTGTCTCCTCAAATCTTGTTAAAGTACATATGTTCTAGACTTGGTCTAGTGATGTCCCACTAGTGGGAAACTGTTGCAACATATGTTTTAAAGATTCCTATGCCGAAAGCCTGAAACAAACCAAGTGCAACACAGGAGTGTGATGTAAGTTCCAATCATTTCAATTGGTCTTTTAACTCCTTGAATGCTAGAGGTCTCCAGTGCATTTTTTCACAATGCTTCAGAGACCTGTCTAGCATTCGAGAGGTTAAAATCCTTTTAAATCAGTATGGATTTGGTGAATATTGATTTAACCTGTATGGTGCAGCTGGCATGTTCCAGAATTGCTCTTTAGCTTTCTGCGAAAGGCTCATGGATTTTATCTAATTCCCCTTTAATGCTTGTATATTGCATATTTGTTAATGTCTACAACTGGGACAAACATGGGCTGCATTTCAGCGCCTATAAACACCACTCGGCTGTTTGTTGGCTGGGGATGATGGGAGTTGTAGATGGCCTCATGTTGCCTCATGTTGTCACATTTATAAACAACTAGTTGAACAGCCCTTGCACACGGGCCACAGTGTCAGGAAGCAATGGCCGCAGTGCAGTCATGCACAGTACAGACTGCCTGCTCCGCGACTGATAACTGAGAGGGGCGCTCCGAATTCAGACCGTAGTCCTCTCTGCGCGCTACAGTCTGAATTCAGAGCACCCTGCTCTGTTATCGGCCTCAGTGCAGGCAGTCTGTACTGCGCATGACAGCTTCTGATAAACGTACATTAGTGAATTGTATAGGATTGGGGGATATTCATTTTTAACAGTCATAGAATTTTTAAATATGAAAATTATTTGTTGCTTCTTTTATGTATCACTTGAAACAGAGGAGTAGAAACTGCTTGCTGTGGCCCTGGGTTCATTTCAGTTAAAAACGTTATACTGGTTTACTACAAACTGACTTAATCCGGAATCTGCGAGATGACACAATTAGTGTCAACACTTATCGCATGCAATATAATATAGGCCTGTATTCTGTTCTGTGTGCAAATCCAAATTCTTTGTAAGGAAACGAAAGCCATGTGTGGGATCAGTTGATAGATTTAACACTTTTCCATTTTATGAAATTCGTGACTGGGATTGTAGTTTTGCTTCAAAACACTTTGTGACATGTTTTTGAGAGGGTTTCTCACTTTCATTTTCCTTCACTCCTTTCCCTTTTCTCTTCTACTAGTCACATATTTTTCACACACTCTCTCCACCTTCCACATCCATCAATTCTTATTTTAATTCTAATCCTTTTTCTTTAGCACTCTACCTCATTGTCCCCTTCCTTTTCCTCCAGCACTTCCTCTCTCATACTGCTCTCTACATCCCTTTCCATCCTTTACTCTCCTTCTATTCTCCCTCATCTCCCCCCCCCCAACTTCTATCTTTTCGCTTCTCATTTTATATTCCCAGTTTTCACTTAAAATTCTACACAAATGCATATACCCAGTCCAACTATGCCAGGCTTTTACTGTTAGTCTGTATATAAATCACTGCATTCAAGCAATATTGCCATTCCTTTGTATGACGGAGGATTTCTCCATGTGCGCTGGAGTGTGCTCTTGCCAATGAGAGCACTCCAGCTTGCATGGAGAAGTCCTCCATCATTGGAGGAGACGGGAAAGGCACTACTTGGTGCAGGGAAGAGATGAACATTGACAGGCTGCAGGACAGAGTTGTCCCACAGCCTGTCCTGTAGTGATGTCACCGGCTCATTTTTAAAATGTTACATTTTGGCATTTCCTGCATTAAATTAAGAAAAAAAAAAAAAACTTAATACAAGTTCACTCTAAAGGATCATTAAGATGAGGAGAACTTTTATAGAGGTGCCAGTTCCCCTTTAATTCATTAAATTACTACCCATTGCTATTGTCATTTGCAAATTTTAGAGCCAATTCTTAAACCTACCTTTTGGCGCCTTCCCCATTGCATATTATTTGCAGTTCTGTGCAAACCAACTGAACCATAAGGAACAAAAAAAATTCCCAAGGGGGTCTAACCACTTACTCATATCTGAAGTATTGCTTCACAATACTTTGGAGAAACCTCTTGAACATTCAAGGGGTTAACCCTTTGAGTGCCAGCGGGGTATGCAACGCATTGCTTTGCAATGCATTTCATACCCCTCTGGCACTCATGGGGTTAAAATACCTATTTAAATCAATTGGAATTTGTGATTATTTCTATTTGGTCCCTGTAGTGCATTTTTTTGCCCAGAATTACTCCACTTTGGCTTTTATACATAAGGCCCAGTGTGTCTGTTAAAGCTTTACCACTAAATATGAGGAACTTGGCATTACTTTGTTGGATTCAGTTGTATGAATTGGTTTAAGTGGAAACTATCATTCTGATTTACTTTTCCTTTGTGACACAGCAGCAGAGTAGTCTTATGTTTCAGAACTCTCGTTGCAAAGTGATTTCTTGCTTATTCCGCTGATATGCAAAGACTGATGGTGATCAGTGAGCTAAAACCAGTGATAACACTAATCCCCACAATGGAATGCAGCCCTTAATAATAAATAACAGGAGCAATTCTGGAGTAAACCAACTGCACCATAAGAGATAAACCAATTGCTTTCAGTGGAGATTTTAACCCCTTGAATGATAGCGATGCCTTCAACTGTTTTGCAATGCATTCACTAATCTCTGCAGTTCAAGTGGTTAAAGTTCCCATTTAAGACAATATGAACTTGGGAAATGTCTTCTGACCCCTCTAGTGCTGTTGGGTTAATGTAGAATTGCTCCTGTTAACCCTTTGAGTGCCAGAGTGGTGTGCAACACAATGCAATCAAAGTGTTAAGGGCTGCATTCCATTGACGGTGATGAATGGTATTGCTGTTTTTATCTTGATGATTACTGTTGATCTGATGGGGAATTTCTAGATAAAACCAGTGGTAAAGTAAATATCTGCAGAAGTTTTAAGAATTAAAACTTTGAGGCCGCTTTAGGTCTGTATTCAATTGCAGAAGACTAAAATGTGACAAAGGCTACCATGCTGTGCTGCAATTTATCAACCACAACTGAGCAGTACCCCATTCACACTGGTAAAGTTGTCACAACTCTTTAACTCTGTGCTAATCACCATTGGATTGAACACATTGGCCTCAATGTGTCTGGTCAGATGGTCAGTTAAACCCATGTATGATGCATCCAAATGCATATCCTGTAGTTTCCCTCTGTCCAGGTGTTGAACTCAGGCAAAACCGGCAGTGGTGATGTGCAGGTCTACCCATAAAGTGTAATTCAGATTGTTCAAATCATACAACATCCAATGAATGACAAATCCATGTGGGTGTCAGCCAGTGATATGACTAACACATGTGTAATGCCCATGTCATGCTTCTGCCATGCCACCTTGGCGACAGGAACACAGGGACAATGCAGGTAAGTTAACTGCAATTTAAATAGTCATCATTGTTCAGATGGCTGGTATGAACAAAGCCTAATAATGTTAGTGGTAAGGATATTCCTGCCTGAGCACTGGGGTGCAATTACTGGAGATCTCATTCTTATTAGTTCACCTGTCCTCGGGCAGGGGCAATCCTTACAGTGTGCTCTTAAGGGGACTGGAGAACCAAAGTATAACCCTTTAATTACCAAAGGGATATGCGTGTCCTGAAGCAATTCGTTGCTAGTCCTTAATGGTTAAGGTTTACAAAAACGTTTAAAAAGTAATTATTGGTTTCCTTTGTCACATGTTTAGAAGGATTTGTAAATCCAATGTTTAACCCCTTTAGTGCCATGGGGTACATAATACATTGGTACCCCTCTGGCACTCGAAGGGTTACAAATCTAGATTGGTACTGAAATGTAGTGCCTGAATTGCAAACTTATCCAGTATAATCAAGACATCGCTTTTGTTATGATCCTGTGATAGCCGTATTCTATCATCGTTTTAAGCAAATCTGAATTGACCTTTTGCCTGATGCTGACTGATTCCTCTCTCTTCCTTTCATCCTAGCTGGTTTAGATAGAACTGGGTTTTATGTTGCCTGGTCTTAAATTGAATCCTTTGGATACTAAATTGACCTCCAGCACATTGCTTTGCAGTGATGAGCATATCTCCCGGGTGCTGAAGCAGGGTCTGTATGTAATGGCAAAATGGAGCAGTTCTGGAACAAACCTATTGAGGAGAAATAAAAAATCTTACTAATTTAAACTTTTTTTTTTTTTTTTTTTTTTCTTTAAATAACACATTGAATGCTAGAGAGGAGACCTCTAAGCATTGAAGGGGCTAAAAGCCCTATTTAACTCAATGATTTGTATTTGCTGCTCCATTTTTGGTTTCTCATGCAAGGCCCATGTATAACCCTTTGAGTGCCAGAGAGGTATCCAACAGATTGCGTTGCAATGCTCTAAAGAAATGTTTCATAGCAGTGTCCTTTGGATAGTCTAACAGGACTTCCCCTGCTTGTGCATAGGTGACTTAATCAGAGGCTCCACACTGAGGAGAGAGTGGGGAGCCACGCAGATCTGTAAAGTATGTTTATGTGTAAATAGATAATTTATCAGTTGGGTTTCTCTTTGTGGTTGTGTTAGTATATTTAATGCTGCTCATTTAATTTTATTCAACCAAACAAATAAATGAAAAAGATAGGGAGTTCTCTAATGAGCTTTTAGTGCTGTCTAACACTGCTGTTAATATGCATACTAGCCTGCAAGCTCACTGCATGATTGTTGCTTGCAAATGTAGGATTTCTGTAATGTTCACATTACAGGTAATAAAGCGATCTAGTGGTATTCCCGACCCTTGCCTTAGTAGGATGAGCAGTGACCATGTAAATAGTTGATGTTCAGTATTTGGAAGTGACTGTTTTTGTTGTATGTTTTCGTTTTTGTTGACACTACTTTCATGATTTGCAAGTTTCATCTTCTCCTGACTTGCTGATTCTCTGTATAGTACTTGAATGTTTGGTGTTGGAAAAAATCAAGTCTAGATCAATAGTGGGAAACATGAGGCCTGTTGGCTGTTAAGGACTAGAATTCCTATCATTGGCTGGTTGGGGATTGTGGGAATTGTATTCCTCAACAGCTGGAGGGCCCCAGGTTGCCCCGCCGATCTAGATTGATGAGGCAGAGGAACAATATTAAAGTGGACCTGTTGCCTTGCAAGAAGCTTGCATATCTGCAGGCTATATTTAGATTTGCCATTCATAACTGCCTGTGCTCCAGAAAAGGCCACCAGGTTCACAGTTTAGGGCAGTAGTTCTGTACACTTTTTCAAGGGTAGAACCCTTAAGTTACAAATGAAGACCTCATGAACCCCCAACAATCAAACTCTTTAACCACCTTGAATGTTAGAGATGTCTCCAATGCATTGCTTTGTAATGCATGAGAGAGATGTTTCTCTGGCATCCTTGAAATTACCATAGTATTGATTGCAAACTTAATATCAGAAATTTGACTACGTTGTTAGGCTGAAACCTGTTGGATTACAATTAACAGCTGGTTTTGGGGGGTTTGTGTAAGAGGAGTCTAGGTGTACAGGCTTATTACAAAAATAACATTGCACTGTGGAATGTCTTCACACATCCACTGATAATCATAGAACCATACACACAGTTATATGGCTAGTGCTACCTCAGAGAGCTCACCCTTATCAGTCAGGCTAACAGGTTCAGTATTGGCACAAACCAAATGCACCACAGAAAGAACTGAAATACCTCTGGCATTCAAGAGGATAAGTCTCATTTAAATCAGTGGAAATTTTCTGTTCTCTCTAGGGTGCATATTGTTTGATGAATAAATCCCTCCTTTTGAAAACCACTGGTTTATGATACTTTTATTTCTGGATATGAAGAGTGCTGCACTGAAAGAGATCACCATCCAGCAATATAAGTATTACTACCCCCTGAATCAGTGATTCTCAGTGTTGGTCCCCAAGACACACCGACAGGTCATGTTTTCAGTACAACCCTGTTGGCTCACAAGTGGGCAGTGGGTGGCTGAGTCATTTAGCGGAGATCCTTAAAACCTGGCCTGTTGGGGTGTCCCAAGGACTGGAGCTGAGAATTGCTCCTCTAAACTATGCACCTGTTGGCCTTCTGACTAATTGGATACAGATGGTGTGTTATGAAGTTTGCAAATATGTAGACTTAAATGCAAGGTGACAGGTGCACCACATACACACAGAAAATGTGGTGCAATTCTGGGGCAACCAATTGCACCACAGGTAACAAATA
The DNA here is from genome assembly GCA_037306005.1 of Rhinophrynus dorsalis. NCBI lineage: Eukaryota > Metazoa > Chordata > Amphibia > Anura > Rhinophrynidae > Rhinophrynus > Rhinophrynus dorsalis. The sequence goes on from CM074721.1 coordinate 241,245,942, forward strand.
TTCCCCAAATGCCCATGGATTTAAATAGGGGTTTATGCTCTTCAATGCTAGAGGCCTCCAAAGCATTGGTTCTCTGTGTGTGGAGACTCCTCTAGCAGTCGGGACTTGAGCTCATTTCAGAGTGGTGAGAATATTGTATTCATCTTCTGTGGTGTAGTTGGTTTGCCCCAAAATTACTTCACTTTTGTTTTATGCATATTGTGCTATAAGCACTATTTTTTCCCTAATTTTGAAAATGTGTAAAGGATTCATGGAACCTCCTACCCTAGTCATACTGTGTTCATGCTCAATCAGCAGTCTAAGAGGCACACAGGAGCCTTACAAATGTTACTCCTAAGATGATACGCCATTGTACGTACTCCACAGTATGAAAGACTTGGGAAGCATCTGGGATTTCACTGAATGCTCTCACTTATACATGTGAACATGGGTCTTATTCATTATTGGTCACTTTTATTTTTATTGCATACCGTACATATCATAGCCAAAGATAGAATTGCATGCATTATTGATCATGACTGGCCATTATAAATACTGCTGATAAAATACAGAATCCTGGACTTGAGGAAAGCATGTATAATTAAAGGAGCACTAACCTCTGCTAATAAACATTCACCTGTCTTAACCCTTTAAGTACCAGAGGGATGTGCAAATAATGTATGAATTTGCTGCAAATCCATTAAAGAGTTAATCTGGGCATAAAGAAATAAATGGCCATTGAAAATGAACACTGTGGGGTTGGTTCTCCAAAATAAGTTTTTCCTAAATCCTTCATTGTAAGGAGTTTGAGATTCCAAAGCCCTGCATAAAATATTATGCCTCCCTCCATTGACATGTTGTCCTGTACTAATTACAGATTCATTTTGACCAACCAATCCAAGCAGCATTGGCATTTAGCATAAGGATATTCTTCCAAGCTTAAAGGAACAGCAACTTTACATGTTCTGTAATTACATAATTTATATAGTCAAGTTGCGTATCTCATTATTGTGCTACACTGGTGTCTTTGACAATGAGCTATCTGGATCTATTTGCAGAGAGCTTCCTGTCAGGGAACTTGAAAGCAGGTCTAGTGATCTATTGTAAATAAGAGAGCTCACAGCAAGTGAAGGTCAGGAAAAAACAGTGTAGGCAATTTAACTGCTCCTATGTACTTGCAGAATATGTAAATTATTACTATTCCTTTAATGTGGTTGGAGGTTTATTATTGGCGGTATTAATGTTGTTTGCTTGTTTTTGTTTTGTTTTTTTTGTCCCCCCCCCTCTATTAACCTCTTGAGTGCCTGATAGGTATGGAACGCATTGTGTTGGATACCTCTGTCACTCAAAAGGTTAAAATATAGATCATGTTCACTTCTTTTCATATAAGTTGTGTATATTAAAAAAAAAAAAATGACTGCATTTTGTCATCCTCCTACATCTATTTAGGGAGATGATGTATATTTTAAAATGGGAATCAAATGAGCATGCTCGACTATCTTACCATGACCTGAGGTAATTATCAATATCTCCCAATTATATATGTTTGGTTACAACAGGAACACTTTATAGCAAAATTCAAACCCTTTAGGTGCCAGTAGGTTCTCCAATACATCACCCAGCAATGAATTGCACAACCCTTTGTCACTTCAAGGGTTAACCCTGCATAAAGTGCAAAGTATCTATTGGGAAGGTGAATGTAAATACTGAACAGTGTATTTTATGGGGCTAATTCATTATTGTTCTGTTTCTTTTTTTTACTTTTGTTCCAATTATATTTTTAATATATATTTTCAACAATTTGCACATAAATGCTATTATCGTTAAATCTTGTATACATACCCAGCCCTTTTTTTGTTTTGTTTTTTACCCCTCAAAGACCAGAGGGTGTGTAATGCAATGTTTTATGCATGCCTCTGGTTCTTTAGGGGGGAGGGGTGGGTTAAGAAAAAAAATGGAACTAAAGACCAGTTTAGACTATATTTATATATGCACTGATAATCTGCTGGTTACACTGATGGCTGCCTAGCCTCAAGCATTACTTTCTGTACAGAATGCTTGGGTGGGAAATAGGGCAATGATATCTGTGGGAAACATATCTAAATTGTATAGATCTATATAGTGAAGTCTAACATCTAGTTAGGCAAATTGTGTGTCTATTGTTTTGTTTTTTGCCCGAAATGCTTTCTTCTGATCATGTTTTTTTCAGTTGCGAGCCAACTACAAGAATACCGCATCATTTTATTTTAAGCTATGAAATTGTTTGTATTGTTTCTTTTTGTATTTATTTAACTGTGCCAAGTATTATTTTACTACTGTCTCGAGTCTCGATGTACTACATTGTGAGCAACAGAAATTGTACATTTCATCATTTAGCTCTCCTTACATAAATTAAGTCCATCAATTTTTTTGTAAGTTATTAATCAAATAAATATTGACAATTCGGTGTCATGTTTGTCTTCTTAAATGGAATAATTACTTATTTTTGTAAAAAAACATTTTGCATACTAGGGTCCAGATCCGCCAAACTAAAGAGGTTTACTTTTGGAGCAAATCAACTGCCCTTTAGGGGGAGTTTAAAATTCTGTCAATTCTCTTTTATTTAGATTGGGGCTTTTGGCCAGCTGAATGGTAAGAGATGTCTCCAGTGCAATGAAGTCCTCTTTAGCATTCAGGGAATTAAAGGGATAGTATTGTCTCATTTTCATAAAATTGAACATCGTAGCTATTAAAAACCTAAACGAAATGCACCCAGTCCTATCTCTCAAACCTTTATGGGTTGAGCGATGGTTTCCCCCTCCACTTTCGCTGATGTCAGAGCTCTATCTGACTGCAGGGGAATGCGGTCCCTGGACCGTCGGAGGCTCGTCAGCAGAGCTGAGATCAAGAGACATAGAAAGAGCTACTTCACTGGAATGGTCTACAAAGTGTGTCTGGTTTGCATAAAGGTTTCAGAGAGAGGACTGGGAGAGTTTAGATTAGGTTTTTAATAGCTACAATATTCATTTTTATGAAAACGAGACAATACTATCCCTTTAAGTCTAATTGAAGTCAATAGAACTGTTCTTTCTGCCCCATGGTGCGTTTGGATTGTCCAGAACTATACCTCTTTATCTTACTGAATAAGACCCTAAGGACCTTGTGTGTAGCAAGAAACTGGAGTTATCCTGGGAGAAACCATCTGTATCACAGGGGTCACATTGATTGCTCTTTTAACAACTTGAATGCTAGAGAGGTTTACACGAATTTCAAAGGAATGCGTGGCAGACCACTCTATCATTCAAGGGGTTAAACACCCCATTTTAGGTCTCTGCAACAAGTACATTGGATTTATATTTGCATGCTAGTGTTGCACTAATACTTACCTTGAGCTGCTTGATTGTTCATGTAACTGCTATGTTTTGACTTGTGTGTGTTTTTTTTTTTTTCTCTTTTGATCACTGGGAATTTGAGGACTTACTTGTCCCTTATGGCGAAGTGGGTTTGCCACGGAACTGCTCCAGGTTACTTTTATAGGCCAGGTCCTAGGTTCCCACGCTGGTTGACTGTCGTTATATAGAGATCCAAAATGGTTTCTATAACTATGCTTAATGTTGCCCATTTGAAAAATATATTGTGTTTGCAATTTCAAGGTGTTACCTAAACTAAACTGCACTAACATGCTGTGCATTTTCACACACACAAATCTGTTACACCATTTCCATTCAGCTGCATACACAAACCCTGCCATAAACACCTCCCACGCTGTAACCTATTCTTTAACTTGTATATTTAAAATACAGATGCACATTACATCCATTTTCATATACACACCCATCCTATACACTGAAGCCTAAGGGAGTGTGTGACCAAATGCGAGAGAAGGAAGACTGAATTCTGCTTTGCCAGTATGGCTAAAAGTTACCGGAACTGCGCTAGAAGTGAAATTTGTAGATTTATGCCAAGTGTTTTCTTGATCTATCTGGGCCTGATAAACAAGATTACTTCTGCAGCCCCAGAGACAGGCAGACTATTCTATACATGCTCGCAGCCAGGCTTACAAACACAGATACTTGTAATGTTTCAGTCAATGGGCCTTTGATATAAAGGCAATGTGTAGAAATTCTGGGGCACCTACATTACAAAATCCCAACTGATATGAATACTGTGTTGGAGACCTCTCTAACATTCATGGGGTAAAAAGCCCCATTTAATCAAAGGGATGTTTATTTATCCCATATGGCACAGTTGATTTGCTCCAAAATTATAAAAGTTTGCCTCTATACATAATGTGATTTGGTGCATAGTAACCAATGTATAACAGTCCACACAGCTCCCAATCAATCCATGTTTCCTTCTTTAGAAATGAACCTAGGGTTACCATCTGTCTTCTGTTTTTAGAGAACATGTCTTCTTTTTGGGGCTTGAGAGTCTGTCCACCTGGAATTTGCAAGTGTTCTGGGTTTCCTTGTAGGAGAAAGCAGGTGCGCTTATTTTGCTTCTCTCAATTGCATACTTTGTGGTGAGTGTAGGAAGCTTTGCCATTCTCACTACAATTTGCAGCTTTGTTTCTGCTATTCCTGCAGACTTGTCAGACACCCCCCCCCCCCCCCGCAGAATGAGCAATTCAGGGGCTCACTTGTATTAGGACCTGTAAAACAATAGGGATTCATAAAACAAGTACCTTACCTGCAAACATACCCACTCCCTAGGGCTATTCTATAACCTGCCCTGCAGGCATAGGTAAATCCATAGGCTGCACAGGCCTGACATGCAGCTAATGCTTGTCTCGTCTTTCTGTTCCCCCTAACCCATACCATATAGCAAGAGAAGCAGGAATATCAAAGGGAAAATGGAGAACTCTCAATGTTTGACACAGTGCTGGGGTGTCAAAAATCCACCATGAGTTACTTACTGTCAGACAATCCCCCAACATGGTCTACATCCATATAAAAGCTAGTCCCTGTTCATTCCCCCCCCCCCCCATCACACTGGCATGGGGAGGTTCTTTAACTTTTTAGGAACAGTGGCGGAGAGTTGTTGGGGTGTTAATTTTATATGACAACTGTGGAGGAAACTGCAGTGGAGCACCAGAACATATTGGATACTGCTGGACCTCTGACATCAGGGTAATTGCTTCGCATGGGAAACACCTGGGATGGGGAAAAGGTGCCTATGTTGTTGTCCATGATGGTTCTTGTTTGGGTGGAGGGGGGAGGAAATAATGGTGCTTCATTTGTTGGCTGTATTAGGACTGTTTCAGAGGGTAGGGGTGTCCCTTGTGCTGTTAATGAATTGATATGGGAGCTTTGGCATCCCCTCAGCATGTTCCCACTCAGCACATACAATAGAATGGCAAATGGCTCATGCTTGTCCATTGATTTCTACATGCACTAAGCTAGCAGTGTCCTGGATATTTAACTCTTGTTAGTTGTCACAGCACAGGCCAAACCGTGACTTCAGAAAAGAGCCGTATGGAAATAAATATGCTGAAATTTTGAGTATCTTAATTTAGTGCCTTAGTCATTAAAAAATGTTTGCAATGTGTTCCTCATCTGTCCAGCATCCATATATAGTTGATATGCCAAAATGTCCACCATCTTGAAAGTTCAAATATTGGAAGCTAATGAACTGATAGATGCTACATTCTTACCTAACCTAGTCACACAGTCTTATTGCTATGGCTCACATTATTTTCTGTAGTTACCAGTTTATTCTGCAGTACTGCGCAGTGAATAAACAGTTGTGATAACATACAATCTAGCGAAGATGAGCTGCGAGTAATCATTTGTCAGTTCAGTGAAGACAAACTTGTGTTGTGGTTTGATTGGATCGGTGTGATTGGAGGGGCTGTTATGGCTCTCAAAGGGTTAATGGATGCAATACCTCTGCTACGTTCTCCCTACACTGTCGCCGAGCTGCAGGAAACATGGGATCAATGTAGGGAGAATGTAGCAGTGCCATTGCATCCATTAACCCTTTGAGTGCCACAACACAGCCCCTCCAATAACACAGATGGGGCATCAGTCACGCTTGCTGCTCTGCGAACTGCATGTAAAGCTCATTCAGAGATTCCCCTCTTTCTTATGCTTGTTGTTCAAGCGGTCAAGATTCTTATGTTGCAGTTTTCAACCTGGATATATATTTAATGCGCCCTTGGGGTCGGTCACCAAATTGAGGGTGACATTTTGATCAGATACCATCAGACTTCACCCCCAGCCTCCTCCTTTGGCTTTTAATCTCTCTTAAGACCCACTTCCTATTCACTCTATCTTTTACACACTTGGTCAAATTTTTTTTGCAGTGTCCATCCAGATTTTCTCATTACCTAATGCAAAATGTATTAATAGTTGGACTCTTAGTGGAACAGAGAGCCTACCACAAAAAATGTTGTATTCCTTAATGTAACATAGTTGATGAAGCTGAAAAGAGACATGCGTCCATCAAGTCCAGCCCATGCCAAAAACACCCCTGTTGATCCAGTGGAAGGCCAAAAAAAAAAAAAAAAAAAAAGAGCAATTTCCTATTTAGCCACAGATGTGTTGAAAAAAATAAATAAATAGTTAATTCAAAGTCTAAGGCTTTCATAAACAAGTGTATAATCTGATGTCAGTGGCATAGTTTGTAGCTTTAATTAAACTTTGGTGCTGAATCTGTGTATACTGGCAGAGTTTTCTGCATCACCCTGTGCAAATGATGTCGTACTGTCCTGCTTTACAAAAATAGCTGATTACGTGACTTCTATGTGCAACAATATGGCAGCACACAGAGCTCAAGCATGGTCAGTCGGAGTGATCGGTAAGGCTAGGTTATAACATGTATAGTACTGTTATACCGACCCAACCTCATTGTTGTCCTTTGTTCTTGTGGGGTGTTTGTTTTGTTTTTGTTTTTTTGTTTTTTTTCCAGGCGATCCTGCGGGTCAGACTTGCTTTGTGGGACCCATATGCACAATATCAAATGCCAGGAGTTGCGCTCTCTCTACCATTCATTGTGTAGTCACCATTCATTTGTAAATGTGATTTTGTTGCAATTGATGTGGTTGGTTTGCACCATAATTGTTCCATGTGTGTGTGTATGTATATGTATATATATATATATATATATATATATATATATAATAATTTCTCTGTCGTTCAAAACAGGTTACTGGTAACTTTGGGTAGGCGATCAGCCCCTTTAATAGGCAGGAACAATTCTGAGAAGTGACTGCTGGGTGGAGCCTATCTCCTCTCCTTAGCTTGCAGCCAGCCAGTCCCCAGCCAGTAAGATTTGTTCCTTGGTCAAGACACAAGCAAGAGAACAGTTTTGCTATAGTTTTAGCTTTTTATTATTTTTTTGTTAGAAATTGAATACCACCATTAGGCAGATTACCATCACTGACAATTCCCATCACCCAAATGTGGATAGCTCAGTTTACCAGGCACTTTTGTGGACCTAAGCCCTGGGGGGAAAATCTTGGCTGCAAGTTCCCCAGGAGTTGCCCACCGAGGTTTCTTCTTGATATATTGTAATCTGAAGACAGAAGACCTGCTGAAAAAAGGTGAGCACCTTTTTGAGTGCTGAGTTCCATATATCCCATGCTTCCCTTCCACACAGGGGTCTCTATTGGAGTTCCTATTACATACTCATGCACTCATTGGGTTTATTCTGTATGTCTGTGAGGTGTTTGGAGCAAGTTTCTGTGGTAACTTAACCCTTTTTGCTACTGGTTAGCACCTTTTGGGGTGGTTAGGGCACTTTCCCTGTTGGGTTCAGTGTTTAAGTGGTTTTACTTTTGGTATTCACCTCGCTAACTTTGTTTGGGTGCGTTTACCGTATAGATGCCATTGCTTCATTCACTTATATGGGGCTTTATAGTTTGGGATGTGTCTCTGCAACCGCTCCACCTAGTGTGGTCAGAGATAGCTCATGTTGTTGGTTTTCCCTTGCTTTGTTATCCGGTCAACGTTCTGGGGATGTTTGGTTTTTTTGGGGGCTTCGGGCACTGTTGGGGTACTCGGCGAAACTACATTTCCCATGAGCGCCCGCTCGTTTCAGATTGGCTTCCGTCGCGGCAGCCATTTTAAGTATTCGCAGATAGAGTATCCTACGCAGGGCTTGGACTCTCCTATCCTCCGCAGCTTAACCCTTTGCCTACCAGATAAGTCTTAGTGTTTCTGGGGTGCATTAATTATCATACGCTTTATTGTGGGGTTTTGATACTTTGACCATTTTGACTCTACTCCGTTAGACCTTGGGGCTAAACCTAATACTAAGGATACTGGAGTATGTGTGTGTCCCATTGCTCATTGCTCCTCATGTCAATCAGGGTTACTTAGAGAATACTCAGGTCCTATTTGCCCAGCATGAGCTGCTGCCCCTGAATCCCCTGCTGTGGCCTCCAGCCATGCACTAGAGCCAATATGGATGCAAGAGTTTAAGGCTACTACAAGGGATCTCCGGTCCACCTTACAACTCCTTCCAGCCACATTACAGGGGGTCTTCAACTCGTTGCACACCCCCACCCCTATCAGATCTTCCCTGCCTAAACTGCCGAGTGTACCTGATGTATCTGATTCCTCTGAGGAGGAATTATTGGTGGACTCTGATGATGATGACTGTTCAGCTGTTCCTTCATCTCAATTTTTTGGGGACCCCTTCGAGGCGGACTCCATTCCCTCGGCTGAGGGCCTGATCAGGGCTGTGTTATCCACCCTGAAGAGTCCCTTGGTGCAGGAGGCGTTTTCCAGGAGCCTGTTAAGCCCCATGCCTGCTTTCCACCTAATCCCACCCTTGACCGCTTGGTGTCAGAGGCGTGGAAGTTTCCAGACAAACCATCTGTGTCTAAAAAGTTTGCTAATCTTTATCAGTTTTCTGAAACGGCCCTTACTCAGTGGGTTCATCCCCCTAATGTGGATGCCCCAGTTTCCAGGCTTTCTAAGTCAACTGCCTTGCCAGTGGCTGACGCCTCTTTTCAAGACTGGACTGACGAGAAGCTTGAGACTTCTCTCAAGGCTATTTTTGTGACAGCGGGCTCTGTTCTTCGCCCTACCTTTGCTGCTGCATTGGTTAATACAGATGTGGCTGTTTGGACTGAACAGCTAAATTCTGCTGTCCGTCAGGGAACCCCTTTTTCTGACATGTTGCGTCTTCTCGCTAACATTGCTGAGGCTCAGCATTATGTCTGTCACCCTGTTTGACGCTGTGCATATGGTAGCCAGGGCATCTACCATGTCTGTGGTAACCAGAAGGGCTCTTTGGCTTAAGATCTGGTCGGCTGACATGGGGCCTCTAAAAGGCTCTGATGTCTTTGCCTTTTCAGGGTTTTTCCCTGTTCGGGCCTGTTCAGGGATCTCATCAATGAGGCCACTGGAGGGAAAAGTTCTCACCTGCCAGTGGTTCTAAAAGGAATCTGCTTTTTCGTTCCTTTCAGGCAGGCTCGTACGAAATTACCCAGACAGTCCCTCAGGCTCCGCATTCCTCATCCAAGCCTAAGCAGCAATGGAGATCCAAGTCCTCCACAAAGCCCAAAGCTTAAAAACCTCCTTCTGCATGACTCACCGAACCCAGGTCCCCACCCGCAGGTAGGTGGCCACTTACGCCACTACCTTTCAGCTTGGCAGGCCTCTGTGGCAGACCCATGGGTTTTAAAAGTGGTGTCCTTGGGTTACAGGATTCCCTTCACCTCTCTTCCTCCTCCAAGGACCTTTATTTCTCGTTCTCCCTTGGGAGCAGAAAAGAGACGCCTTTTCGAGGAAGCTATCCAGGCCCTTCTGGACAAGGCGGACCTGGAACCAGTTACCCCTCAGGAGAGAGGCTTGGGATTCTATTCCAACCTCTTTGTGGTTTCCAAGAAGGATGGAGGCTGTTGCCCCATTTTGGATCTGAAGGATCTGAACTCCTTTATGGTCAGGTCCCAATACCGCCAGGAGTCTCTGCGCACAGTGATAGCGGCCATGTCTCCTGGGGAGTTTCTGGCCTCTCTGGATCTTCAGGATGCCTATCAGAACATCACCATTCATCCAGAGAGTTGGCAGTATCTCCGTTTTGCCTGCGACAGAGGGCACTTCCAGTACTCTGCCCTCCCCTTTGGCCTGACCACGGCTCCTCAAGTCTTCAGCAGAGTCCTAGGAGCTTTGATAGCCATCCTACATCAGAACTGCATCAGGGTGACTCCATATATGGACGACCTCCTTCTGAAGGACTCTTCTCTGTAACTCCTTCACCAGCAGGTGCAGGACTGCATTCATGCTCTCTCCCATCACTGGTGAATCATCAACTTGGACAAGTCAGACCTTGTTCCTTTTCAGAAGATGGTCTTTCTGGGTCTCCTCTTTGACACTCAGAGGGGAATGGTGTTTCTGACAGACAAAGTGGCTCATCAGATAGCACTAAAGGTCCAAGCTGTCTGATCTCAGGATCCGGTTCCAGCCAAGAAGTTGTCATCCTTGTTGGGGAAGTTCATTTCCACCATACAAGCAGTTCCGTTTGCCATGGCTCACACCAGGGAACTTCAGAGGTTTCTGATCCTGGTCTGCAAGGGTCATCTAGATCTCCTGGAAAGATCCTTGTCTCTCCCCCTTCAAGTGGAGCAGGGTCTCTTGTGGTGGCTCAACCTGAACAATCTCCCGAAATCTCGACCCTTCCTGGTACCCGTCTGGACCACCGTGACGACGGATGCCAGCCTCTCTGGGTGGGGAGCAGTGTTGGGGCACTTGAGTGTTCAGGGCAAATGGTCTCAGGAGGAATCTCTCTTTCCCATCAATTTCTTTGAGCTTCGGGCGATATTTCATGCCCTACATCGCTGGAAGTGACAACTGGCGGATTGCCTGGTAAGGGTGCAGTCGGACAATGCCACAGCAGTAGCCTACATCAACAAGTAAGGCAGCCCAAGAAGTCTCACAACTTGGCTAGAGGTCAAGGCTATTTTGCTTTGGGCACAGGAGCATGTCCCTGCCATTTCCGCAGTTCGTATTCCTGGCGTTGACAACGTTCTGGCAGACTTCCTCAGTCGATACAGTGGACAGCAGAGAGTGGAAGCTGCATCCAGAGGTGTCCAACCTCATCATCCAGCGGTGGGGTCTTCCATGCATAGATCTGATGGCAACCAGACACAACAGGAAGGTTCCAACATTCTGCTCTCGCTGGGCGGATCCCATGGCTCTGGCAGTGGATGCCTTGTCGATCCTGTGGACGTTTCTTCGGAAGCTGAGACTGGAGCGCTGCACAGTCATTCTGATTGCTCTGTGCTGGCCTCGACAGGCTTGGTTTACGGAGCTTTTGGACCTCTCAGTGGCAGAACCTCTTCGACTTCCCTCCCGTCCAGACCTCCTCCTACAGAGTTACCTCTGGAAAGAAGATGTTCATCTTCTGCTTTGACAGCATGGAGATTGAATCCTCAGTTTTGAGGGAGAAAGGTGTTGTGGCTACTATGCTTAGTGCTATCGAGTTTGGTCTACCATCCTGGCTTGGTGTGCTGACAAAGACCTATCTCAGGATTTTGACCTTCCTACAGTTCTTTCCTTCCTCCAGGATGGTGTGAATAAAGGTCTCAGTCTAAGTTCTCTCAAGGTTCAGACTTCTGCGCTCTGTCTTTTTTCAGCGGCGTCTTGCCATCATTCCTGATGTCAAGGTTTTCTTCCAGGGTGTTGCTCATACCTGTCTGGTGTTTAAGTCCCCTTCTTCTCAGTGGGATCCTAACCTGGTCTTGGGAGTACTTCAGCATCCTCCTTTTGAGTCCTTGGCTACCATTCCTCTACGTATGCTGACGTGGAAGATGGCATTTCTCCTCGCGATTGTTTCTGTTCGAGTTGCAGAGCTGCATGCCCTGTTCTGTAAACCGCCCTTTTTGGTTTTTCACAAGGACAAAACGGTGCTTCGCAACTCGCAAGAGTTTCTCCTGAAAGTTGTGTCAGAGTTCCATATCAATCAAGAGATTGTGGTTCCTTCCATCTGTCCTGGCCCTACTTCTGACAGAGAGGGATCTTCATCTGTTGGATGTTGTGAGTTGTCTCAGTGCGATTCACATAGAACTTGAGGCAGTCTAACACTCTGTTTGTCGTTCCTAAGGCAAGGAAGCCTGCTTCCAAGGTTACTTTTGCTTCTTGGATCAAGTCTACGATTCGTAAGGCTTACGAACTTTGGAAGAAGCCTGTTCCCTTTAGGGTCACGGCTCATTCTGCGAGGTCTGTTGGGACTTCTTGGGCCTACAAGAACCAGGCCTCAGCTGATCAGTTGTGCAAGGCGGCCACTTGGTCATCTGTGCACACCTTTTCTAAACACTACCATGTGGATGTCCTGGCATCGGCTAATGCCAATTTTGGGAGGAAGATCCTGGAGGCAGCCTTGCCTGTCTAGGATCTCTTTGGTCTCTTAGTACTCTTTTTTTTACTTTTGAGCCCTGTTGGTTCTAGTTCAGTGTGCTGTGTGACAGTTCATGGGGTTTGTTTTACCCTTGTTCAGTTTCAATTGGCACTTTGTGGTTAGTGTTTAGCTATTTATGTTCTATAGGTTCATTGGTGCTCTGGTGACTTTGGGGACCTGCCTCTGGTCCTTGCCTTCTTCCCGCCCTGGGGAACTTAATGGTTGGACATCCCAAAGTTACCAGTAACCTGTATTGGATGACAGAGAAAAGAAGATGTTAGTCTTACCTGTTAAATCCTTTTCTCAGTCCATACAGGTTACTGGTCTCCCACCCTGGCAAGGGACCATGCTTGGCACTCCTGCTGCAGAACGTGGGGGTCCTTTCCGGTTCATGCTCACAGGAGTCTTCCTTTACCTTCTTACTACCTAGTCAATAGTTAGTCTGCAAATCTTACTGGTTGGGGATTGGCTAGCTGCAAGCTAAAGAGAGGAGGTAGGCTCCACCCAGCAGTCACTTCTCAGAATTGCTCCTGCCTATTAAAGGGGCTGATCGCCTACCCAAAGTTACCAGTAACCTGTATGGACTAAGAGAAAAGGATTTAACAGGTAAGACTAAAATCCTATTATATAAATAATAATGCAGAGCTGGGAACTCTCTGGATTTCACACTGCTTTTACCAGCTCTCCGGGGCAGAGGCTGAGTCTCTGAGTCTACTGAAACTCTGCCCACATCTGCTCTTTCCCACTGTGCTCCTCCTTCCCTAGCTTATTTTTGATGTCTGTGTTGCCCTGTTAAGCCCCTACCCTTTTTGATGCAATTCACAGCATTCTCACCCCTTCAGCAGCAAAGGACTCCCCTCTGGGGAATCAACATTTTAACTTCCCAGGTATGTATATATGTATATTATATGCTGACAAACATAACACTGCTCTGCCACATCCTCTGGGCTGTTGATGACAAATGGTACTGTGCCCTTTAACCCTCTGCATGCCACAGGGACATGGAGCCGCCTCTTGCACTCCAACAATGTTGCAGAAAATTACACTCAACTTTTATTATACAGACCATAACATTAACACACATCCAAGAACATTCTCACACTGCAAAGTTTCCTTCTCTATATCCTCTTTTTAGTCTTCCCCCAAACTTTCATTAATACTCTGCCTCCCTCCTTTTTCACTACTACTCCCCTCCTCACTTTCACCGCTTGACACATTTACCAATGTTAAGTCATGGCCAAATATGTAACACTAGCAAAAAGCCCACAGTGTTGATTGTGGGGATTAACTCCTTTTACTGCTTAAGGGCTATTGAGCACATTTATTAATAATGGTTTGGCTACATTTGCCATACTCAGAGGGTTGTTTTCAGAAGCAAAAATGTATCCCTGCAGTCAAATATGCTGGATACTTATTTGCCACTGAACTAACCAAACACATTCCCCGTTGTCATTTTCATTAAAGCCCTTCAGTGCCAAAGAGATATTCAACACATTCCACCTTATGGATACCTCTTTATATCTCATTCTACCCTTTTATTGGTGTAAAAAATGTGTATAAATATATATAGTAATGTGCAAAAGTCTTAGGCAGGTATGAAAAAAATGCTGTAAAGTAAGAATGCTTTCAAAAGTAGCCATGTTAATAATTTATATTTATCAATTAACAAAATGCATTGTGAGTGAACAGAAGAAAAATCTAAATCAAATCAATATTTGGTGTAATCACCCTTTGCCTTAAAAACAGCATAAATTCTTCTACGTACACTTGCACAAAGTTTTTTTTTTTTTTTTTTTTTTTTTAAAAAGGAACTCTGCAGGTAGGTTGTTCCAAACATCTTGGAGAACTAACCACAGTTCTTCTGTGGATTCAGGCAGCCTCTGTTGCTTCTCTCTCTTCATGTAATCCCAGTCAGACTAGATGTTGAGATCAGGTCTCTGTGGGGCCCCATACCATGACTTCCAGGACTCCTTGTTCTTCTTTAGGCTGAAGATAGTTCTTAATGACTTTGTTTGGGGTCACTGTCATGCTGCATAATAAATTTGGGTTCCACTGGTTTCTGCCAGTTCTGAGTTTATGCCACTGCTGGATATCTTCAAACTGTGAAGGGAAGTGAGCATGTTGTCTTTCTTCTTCGGCTGCACTGAGTTTCCTTGGCCGACTACTGCCCTCAGTGTTGCCTGTTTCTTTGTGCTTCTCCAAAAGAGTGTGGACAGCACATCTGGAAACCCCTGTCTGCCTTGAAATTTCTGCCTTTGCCAGACCTTGCTGATGCAGTACAACTACCTTGTGTCTTGTTGCTGTGCTCAGTCTTGCCATGGTGTATGACTTTTGACATGAAACGGTCTTCAGCATCCTCACCTTGTGAGCCGAGTTTGGCTGTTCCTCACCCAGTTTTATTCCTCCTACACAGCTGTTTGTTTGTTATTGATGGTATTTCAACCCACATATTAAATTGATAATCATTAGCACCTGTTAGGTGTATGATCAAACAATTAGACCAGACTATATGCCTACAAAATACCTGACTTTGCAAGTGTACCTAGAAGAATTGATGCTGTTTTGAAGGTAAAGGGTAGTCACACCAAATATTGATTTAATTTAGGTTTTTCTTCTGTTCATTCACAATGAATTTTTTAATTGATAAATATAAAAAAGATTAACATGTCTCTTTTTGAAAACAGTCTTACTTTACAGCATATTTTTCACACATGCCTAAAACATTTTGCACATTACTATATATATCATACTTACTCACTGATTGCTCTGAGGAATGTTCAGATTTGAACAGAAAATGTGTGATAAGAGAAGGAATAATCTTTGTATCTTTATCCTTCTACCAATTGCGTGTTGTCTCTTCTTGGATAAACCAGGCTGAGAATATTTGTATGCATTATATGCAATCTTCACTCATTTTTACATTGAGTATATCATATTTAGCTAGTTGCCTTGCAGCGCTGGGGTCCTGGGTTCAAATCCCACCAAGGACAACATCTGCAATGAGTTTGTATGTTCTCACTGTGTTTGCATGGGTTTCCTCCGGGTACTCTGGTTTCCTCCCACGCTCCAAAAAACATACTGATAGGTGAATTTAGATTGTTAGCCCCAATGGGGACAGGAACCAATATGAGTGTAAAGCGCTGCGGAATCTGTGTGCGCTATATAAATAAAGGATTATTATTATTATATATGCGCAACTCCCATTTTTCTATTTTATAGTATACTATAGCCATACTATGGGATTAAAACTTCATAGTTAAGAGTGGTGACAAGCAGGAAATATACAGCAGAGTAAAGAGTTAATATGGATTACATATGTATGGGCACCAATATTGTGTTTTTGCTTTAGCTGTTTTAGTCAAAATTGGTTGCAGTTTTAATTTTAAATGCCAGAGGGTCTCCTGCTGTCACACTTGCCAGCAGCAGGCACAGGCAGCTGATGTGCTGTTGCTCATACTGCTAGCCAGTTCTACCATCTTCAATATACCAGAGGGCTAATGCCAGGGGAATGTGAATCTTTAGGACAGGGATATGTGGGTTCCCTTTACTGCTTGTGCCTCGGATTGCCTTTTTTTTTTTCCCTTCTTTTCTTTCTCTTCAATCTTTGTAGCAGCAGTATCAGGCTCGATCCAGCTTCTCCTGCAGCTGGTGAAAGTGTTAGCCAAACTCCACTCCCAATTTTGTCTTAACTTTTATTTATTTTTTTTCCTCTGCTCTCTTTCCCCTTACTTAAATTCTTTGCACTGGGAAGTTTTGCCACCATTGGAAACCATAGGAGGGAAATGGAACCATTCTTGCAGGAAATTCTGTAGAGTTAGGGAAACCGAGTTGTAGGTTTGCAGGAATTCCCATGAGAAAAGCAGGACCTTTTGCCCATCCCATCGCTTTGCGCAACTGCTCTCCAGTAGCTGGATTCCTGCAGGCCAAATTGCCTGCCGACCTGGTGGAATGTGCCTTCTGAATGATTGCCTTAATCCAGAAAGTTGTGTATGTATATCTATTTATATGGCACCACACAGTGTAGGCAGCGCCTTACACTAGACGCAAGGTACAATAAATAAGGGGATAAAATAAGTGTCACATTCATAGAAACAATAGGAGAGAGGTCCCTGGCCTAAGGAGCTTACAGTCTAAATGGGTACTAGGAGACAGACAACAGGGTATGAGAGTGTCAAGTGCTGAGATTACAAGTGCTGAGTTTGGCCAAAAGTAGTGCATAGTCCTAGTGATCCAGAAGATGAGACTTAAAGACAGAGGGGAATTGTTCAAGACGTAGGGAGAGGGGTATGGAGTTCCATAGGTTGTGAGCGGAAAGTGAGAAAGGTTTGAGACGGGAGAGAGTGTGGATGGTTGAACAAGAATTGCATTGTGTGCTGAGCAAAGGAGGATAAGCAAAGATGAGGGAAGAGATGTAAGGAGGGGTAGCAGTGTGAAGAACATTAAAGGTGAGAAGGACTTTGTAAGTGATGAGTTGCTGAGTAGGGAGCTATAGTAACCTTAGACAGCCTTGTCAGGATCAAAGTTTTCTTCAATCTCGCCTATTCCTACCTGGATGTTCAGGTAGGAGTGTAGTTGATGTGGCCGAAGAGACACATCGGTCCATCAAGTCCAGCCCATGCCAAATCACCATTGTTGATCCAGAAGAAGGAAGAAAAAAAAAAAAAAAAAACACCAAATCAAAACATTGTTGTTGTTCCTAATTAAGCCCCAAGTGGGTTAAAAAAAAAAAAATCCTTCCTGACTCCAAATGGCAGTCTGATATTTCCTTGGATCAACATACTGATTTGAAGCCAAGTGTCATAATTTTCACTATTGTTCTGTGCTAGATAGATATCCATTATTTTTTGAAGGCAGTTAGTGTCTGCAAGTTCAGCATCCCGAGGCAAAGAATTCCATAAGTTTACTGCCCTTACTGTAAAAAATTACTTACCTTTACTTAAAAGCACATTTCATGTAGTATTAATGGATGACATCTCGTTCTTAGCTCAGCTCTTTGGAGAGTTTTTTATTGACCTCAAATACATTTGTAAATGGTAATCATACCAACCCTTAGAAGTCTCTTTTCTAATGTAAACTAACCCAGTTTGACTAGTTTCTCTTTATGACTCAGATCCTCCAATACCTTTATCAGTTTAGTTGGATGTCTCTGCACTTTTTCCAGGTTAATAAGGTTTGGGTTTTTTTTTGTTTGTTTGTTTTAAAGAAGGAGAGAGATAGAATAGTATATTTGCATTCCGCGCATCTATACCCTTACCCTATTTGCTATTGCAGCAGCTGAGAGACTATACACACTGCTATGAAGTCTATCGGTTATCAGTACTCCTAAATCTTTCTATAATGAGGATTCTCCAAGTAATTTCCCATTTGTTGTATTTGTAGAATGTTTGTTTCTACAGCACAAATGCAAAACTTTACATTTTTCTACAATAAATGACGTGCCACTTTACTACCCATTCATGCAGTTTATCTAAATCATCCTGCAAAGAAAAAACATCTGTGTGATCAGATTGAGACATTACTTTCATTTCCCACTTCTAGATCATTAATAAACAAATTTTAAAAGCACTGGACCAAAGACTGTAGGCACCCCACTTACAATTTTAGACCAACTGGAAAAGGTTCCTTTTACAACAACTCTATAATTTAACCAGTTCTCTTTGTATGGACAGATACCACCTTACAAACCAAAGCGTTTTGGTTTATGCAGTAACCTGTTGTGTGGCACTGTAGCAAAGGAGTTTGCAAAATCAAATCAGTTGAGGTCCAGATATGTGCCCCCCCCCCATGAGGTCTATAATTTAAAGGGTCAGGGGCACTCCTGCCATGTGTAAGGCACAGGCTTTGCGGTGCAGTTTCACACAGCTAAGCCCGTGCGCCACCTGTGGCTGGCACTGAAGGGCGCACAGTGGATATAACGGGCATGCTGCATGAACTATATCTAGTAGCCCACTACTATCCTCCCAAAACAAAGTACTTACCTTACCAATAATCAAATCCCTCCTATTTCCAGAGGAGTTATTTGTTGTTGGTGCCATGTACAGGCTTCCTCCATGCCTAAACAATGTGTTTCTTTTAACCCTTTGAGTGCCAGAGGGGTACACAACACATTGCTCTGCAATGCTTGGCATACCCCTCTGTCACTTAAAGGGTTAAGAATGTGCAAAGTCAAAATCGGTGAAAAGTTTATCAGAAAGGCAAGTACTTGGAAGTGAAAAGCTAATTTGGGGGGTCACTTTATGTGTTGTAGTGACCCTTAGTATCCAAAAGGGTTATTCCAGAATAGTGGAAGGCAATCATTGGACCTCCAACTGCTGGAAACTACATCTCCCATCATCCCTTACCAGTTGTTTGCAGGTTGGGGATGATTGGCATTGTAGTTCCTAACAGCTGAACGTCCATCAGTTGACTATCCATGATCTAGAACCATGGATTCGATCCATTCTTAAAGGGGAATATTTCCCTAGGAATAAGTCAATCAAATTTGTGTAATAAATCAATTTACCTATGTAGGTGCTCTTTACCAATCATTCAGTTATAGCCATATATTTACAATTTGCATTAAAGCTGCAGTTTCCTGTATACAGTGATGTCTATTGAAGTCAGCCTTTAGGTCACACCTTCTTATAACAAACCATAGGCTTTGCCGGATATGAATGGCTTGTAAATTAGTTATTTTGGAACATATTGAAACAAACTAGCAGGAGACAAACAGAGATCAAATGCAAACAAAACCAGTAAATAAAAATAATTGACTGTGGACTGAAAATTAAGAGCCCCTTATTCTTAGTGTAGATCCCCTTTAAGAGCACTTCATCACAGCTGCTTGTGACCAGCGAAAATCTGGCCTGTTGGTAGTCTAGGACTAGTGACTTTCTAGTTCTAGAATAATTAAGGACAAATCTGTTTTTCATTTATACTATAGCATTAAGTGAAACAATACAACTCCAGTTTGCAAAAACTTTATTCTTACCTCAAATATTCTTACTACTGAGTAGTGTTACAATGTTACATGAAGCACAAATAAAGTATATGAATATCCATAGGCATTCTATAGCAAAAAAAAAAATATGCAAGAGCATTTTCACAGTGATTAGTAGAAGTTTGGGATAAGCCTAGTTCCAACGAGCATATCTGGGCTCACTGAATGTTCCGTAATCTGAATCATCTTTACTGGGCATGGACAAGCGCACCAGCTCCCTGGCCATATCCAAATCCTTTGGGTCCAAAATTCTTTGCATAACAAGCTATAAAGGGAGAAAGCAAATAAATTATGATTACACAAACAATCCAGCCCTATATGTAGTGGGTTAGGAAAAAGGGTAAAATCTGACACTTTTCACATGATTTAAATCCTTCACATCACAATTCTCTTTATAGCAGGTGTGGGCAACCTGTGACCCTCCAGCTGTCAGAACAGCCAGGGGGCTTCAAGTTGTCCATCCCCGATTTATAGGGAAATAATAAAATGGCACAGATCTTTAAATTATCCTTTGTTTCTGGCACAGATCTATAAAATATAGAGAGTAGTAATAATAGACTCTAAATGATTATCTCCAATACACAGATCATGATTACATACAATTGTTGTTTGATCCAGCCTGTCCCAATGCAGCTGATTAGTGCTGAAACAAGGCATCATGCCCTTCAGTTTGGAAACCACTTTTCTAGTCATACAATCTTGATAGGAAGGACAAGGGGGCCCACGTGTGTGCAAGGTCACTTTCCCTTTGAACGTCAGCCTCTTGTGTGTGATTACATATATACATGTTGAAAAGCCCGTGTACACGGGCCACAGTGCCACCCAGCAACCTTGGCCGGTGGCCGGATCCTGTCTTGTCACTGGCCGCGCTGCAGTTATGCGCAGTAGAGACTGTCGGAATGCACCACGTCTGATAATGGAGAGGCGTGCTCTAAATTCAGACCGTAGTCCTCTCTGTGCACTTTCCTGGGACCAAGCAGTCCCAGGAGGTGTGCAGAGAGGACTCCGGTGTGAATTCAGAGCACCCCACTCCGTTATCAGCTGTGGCGCTGGCAGTCTCTACTGCGTATGACGGCTTCTGACAAACATCCTTAGTGAATTATTATATATAGGATAAATGTAAAATATATCATCTACCCTAGGGCTATTTTTCAGACGCTAAGCTCTAAACGATATCCTTGTCTAACGTTTTTCAACCCACCACCCCTTATGTACAGTGGTCCTGCATCAGACCACCTAAAAATCACCTGTGCAAACAGAACACAAATATAGCACAGGAATCATGGACATATTAAAGGTAACATCTGTGCAAAAAAACAAACAAACATGATATTATCAAGCAGAATTTATAAGGGTGCCAACTGCAAGCGAGATCAGGACACATATATAACTTAACAGCGTTATGTTTAAGCACAGTACATATATAGTACACAAGTGACTGTGCCATCACCATAACAGTACACTTACAAGATACTATAGCACTCAAACTGATTAAATATGGCATACACGTAAGTAGCATATTTGTAGTGGGCAAATAAAGATTGGCATATAGTAGACACAGGAGAGAGAAGTGTTAAGAAACACATTATACTAGCAATAGTTTGGGTTTTTAGAGTCATTCATGCTTATAGGAAGTACATAGACGACCATTTATGCGTTTACCTGCTTTTCTCACAATATATACTCAACCCCCTTGGATGCTAGGCGGACTTCCAGAGCCATGAAAAGCTATGTGCAGGGACCTCCCAAGCACCCAAACGCCAACAACCGGACTAATAATTGACTGATATTGATGGTGTTTGAGAAAAGAATACAATTATACTCCCCTTCATACGTCGTGGGAACAATTAATAACCAACATGGACACGTTATATGTCCAATAGACACCTATACTAAAGAAACTAGATCATAGGCTGAAGGACACAGAACTCAGGAGCATAATACTACATAGTTTAGTTATAATGCCTAAGAGTTATGAAACTGAAAGGGAAGAACTGGAGGATATCCCAGCTCCCAATGCCTGCTAAACTGTGACAGGAGGGAGTGTGCTAGGAAAAATATGTTTTTTTTACAATTGTGCCACCATGCCCAATGGCATTTCCACCATCTGCAGTGGGTGTGCTGTGAAAGAAATAAATTCCAAAAGGTTTCCCATAAAATGTGAACGCTTAGGGTTAGCACTGAGACTCTGGACTGAGATGGAGATATAGCAAAGCTTCAAGGCTTTGAAAGGGGAGAGATAAAAAGCCTCAAAATGCAAACTTGTCTCAAAACAAACAAACCAGAAACAAGTATGATCCTCAGGTGTCAACGGACACAGACACACCAAAACCGATTAACAGCAAAATCATACTAAATAATTAAGGTAAGAAAGGCTCCTACAATGCACTACAGTCTGTAGGGCCTATCCAAAACTAGATTCGGCCAAAGCCATCACATTGGCTGGAATATTTAGCAAACGTGTGAAGTGATGACCACATCACTGTCCTGTTCAGCTGCCCTTCAGAGACCTGGTTCTTTTAGGCCCAAGAAGTACCCAGCACTCTGCAAGAGTGAGAAGTAACCCTACAGGACATCAGTTTTTTTTTTTTTTCTTTCTTCTATACGCAGTTTGGCCTGCACATGGACCTCAGGAATAATGAAAACGGATTTGCAGAAAGGTTCTGTATGATGAACATACTATATTAGACACTGAACTACATCCAAGCAGTGAAGCTCCTGCTCCCATCTGTTATATGGAGCCAGACACAAAGAAATATTTACGTATTAATATGAAAATCAGAATTCACCTTAGGGAGAAACCCAAATCAGGTAGGCAGAACCACCCTATCTGAATGAAAAATTAGAAAGGAAAGTCTAAAGACAAAGCATGTAGTTTGGCAATATGCTGAACAGACAATTGCAAGCAGGAAAGCTTTCTTGAAAGTGAAACAACAAAGATTCAGAAGAAAAAGGAAGTCCCAGTACCAGATTTAAGCCCCACAGAGGAGTAGGATCCTGAAAAATAAAATGGATATAAGCCAACCCTTGCACAAAGGTCTGAACACCTGGCAACAAGAAAATGCACCGCCAAAAAGAACAGAGAAGTCTGATATCTGGATCTTAATAGAACTAATACTAAGTTCTTTCTGAAGTCCATCCTGAAGAAAGGTCAAAATAACAGGAAAGTGACCAGGACCCCTTGTCTTCACACCACTTGAAAAATAAGGACCAGATATTAGGATATGTCTTGGATGAAATTGACTTAAAGACTTTAATCATGGTTGAGATAACAGGTTCTGAAAAACACTTCTTCCTCAGAACACTGGCTTCAAGAGCCAAGCCAACCACATTTGGGTTACACAGAGGACCCTACATCAAGAGGTCTGGGACACAGGGAAGATTACCCAGTTTAGCAATGAATAGATTGACTAGATCCCAGAACCATATCTGGCAAGGCCAATGAAGGTCAATAAGAAGCAATTGTTACATGTGCCTTCTCCATCCTGACCTTCCTTAACACTCTGGGAATCAGAGGAAAAAAAGAGGAAACATATGCCAGAGGAAACTGCCGCTGAATGCTCATCGCATTGACAGAGAGCGAGAGAATCCCGGGTTCTGAAGCAAAACAGGGGAGCCTTGTGAATAGATCAAGATTCCATAAGATCTACCACAGGAAGACCCCATACCCGAACTATGGAGGTGTCAAACACTGTCTGGTTGAGCTCCCAATGCCTAGGATCCAGATTCTTATGGCTAAGAAAGTCCACCATCACAATGTCTATTCCAGGAATATTAACAGCCAAGACAGCCAGAACATGAGCTTCTGCCCAAGCAACAGAGGAACTTCTCGCCAGTCATTAGTTGTTGACATAAGTCACCACTGTTGACTGTTGGACTGAAAATTGGGACCATTGCTAAAGAGCCAAGTGAATCGGTCAAAGTGATGGAAAGAAGGTGCTTGCTGTTGGACCAAAGTCCTTGGGCTATCTTGGAGAAAAGGATGATTCCTAACACTTCAAGCTGGCATACATCGTCACTTTGAACTAGTCCAGTACTGCCAATTGATGACCCAGTGTCAAGAGAGATTGCTAGAGAAGATCTACCCATAGCTGGTCTGAGAGGGAAATCACACTGGAAAGGTGACACTGCGCTCTGGATCAATTCCTGAGAATATCCAGCTGCATTTCCAGAGTATAGAATTGGGTGAATGAACTGCCTCCAGTGCGGAGACTAGATACCCCAAGACCTTCATGCATTATTTCTCCATCACCGATAAGTGAGAGAAGGCCTGAGACACCTGCTGTGACAATGTCTGAAAGCCACAACATTTCTGCAGGATACTTGGGAGTAACCTGAGGCAACAAAACATTCATGCTTCCAGTAGCATGGATAATTACCTTGTCTAGTTCTGGAACCAACAGTTGCTTGACCATGGACAGGAGAAAAAATGAGAAATGTCTTGGAAGACTGTACAATCTGCAACCAAAGTGTACATATTACGGTGCCCGTGCTATGCTGACTCTTATTGGTTGATGTGGCTTTGCCCCGCCCAGTATTTGTCCTTAAATACTGGGCCACGTCACTTCTCCAGTGTCCCTTTCTTGGTGTTTCCGTTGCCAGTGCTTGTTCCAGTTACTCATGTGATCTCTGTGTATGACCCGGACTGCCTGACTACTCTGCTATCTCGTTCCTGCTCTGTGTACAGACTCGGATTGGCTGACGTTCCTGCTCTGTGTACTGACCCGGCCTGGCTGACGTTTCTGCTCTGTGTACCGACCCGGCCTGCCTGACGTTTCTGCTCTGTGTACCGACCCGGCCTGGCTGACGTTTCTGCTCTGTCTACCGACTCGGCCTGGCTGACGTTTCTGCTCTGTGTACCGACTCGGATTGGCTGACGTTCCTGCTCTGTGTACCGACCCGGCCTGGTTGACGTTTCTGCTCTGTGTACCGACCCGGCCTGGCTGACGTTTCTGCTCTGTGTACCGACCCGGCCTGGCTGACGTTCCTGCTCTGTGTACCGACCCGGCCTGCCTGACGTTCCTGCTCTGTGTACCGACCCTGCCTGGCTGACATTTCTGCTCTGTGTACCGACCCGGCCTGGCTGACGTTTCTGCTCTGTGTACCGACTCGGATTGGCTGACGTTCCTGCTCTGTGTACCGACCCGGTTTGGGCTACATTGTCCGTGTATCAGGGCCTGCCTGCGGCCCCATCCGGTACTCTGTTTGGGGCTGTCATCCGGGTTCCTCTCTCTACCCGGACAGAGTCACTGTTGCCTCATTGTCGTTCCAGCAGTCTAGTCTCAGTAACCTGTCACTTCCTGTGTCGCGCGGGTGACACTCCTGTGTGATTCATCCATTTGTTGCACCACGGTATGCTTGACGTTTTTCCCTGCAACAAGCTGATGTTGGTCTTACTCTGGGCTACTCAGGCTGTTCTCTCTATCGGGCAGTCGACATTGGTCTGAGCGTTCATTAACCCCTTCGGGGAAAGGTGCCACCTTCCACCAGATTTCAGTCTCCGTTGGGTGGTCCTCCGGGCATACAGTTACAGTCCTCCATTACTGCTACGGCAGTCCACAAGCTTGTCCTGGGCCTCCGTTTACTCCTGTGGCATTACTCGCTATTTGTTCACTCTCTGCAGAGTGAGAGTCTTAAGGGCCTCGCGCTATTAGGGCCTGTCAGTCTTCCTGGCCTAATTGTAAACCATTCACTGCTGCCTCATTTGAGTATCACACAAACTTTACCTGACCTGTGTCAGTATATTATTGTTGCTTAGTTGTACATATACTGGACCAGTGTGGGTATTTATTACTGTAACCTGTCCTGTGTCAGTACTATATTGTGTACATATATTACTGGACCGCGAGGGTTATTCTGTGTTTATTCAATAAAACTGTGTTTTACCTAACCTACTGTGTCTGAGTCTCAAATAAAACCGTTACAGTACAACGTGCTGTGACTGGAGGCAACAAGGGTTTGCCAATTAATTCTGGCTATGTCAAAGGCAGATTCAGTATGATGCATTGGCCATAAGAATCTTAGAGATTGAAGACAATAAGGGGATTTTTGTGCACTTACCCTGGGGTAAATTATCCTCTGGCAAGGATGGTAGGACACTTGCCTAAAAAACGCTCTCTGGGGTCAGAGACTTCCTCCCTACTCCACTTTACTAAGCCCACTCAGCTTTAACCCCTTAACGACCCTTGACGTATCAGGACCGTCAAGGGTAAATTTGCTTTAAGAACCAGTGACGGTCCTGGTACGTCAAGAGTTAAATAGTAGCGCTCCGCCGTGCACGCTGCTACCATTCAATCCAGGCTGAGACTGAGCGGTCCAGTACCGGACTGTTCAGTCTCAGCCTCTGTCGGTAGTGCCGGGTCATGTGATCGCTGCGTCAGCGATCACATGTACCGGCATTCTAAGTCTGTGAATGAGGCAGTGCTACTCACTGCCTCTAGTGTCTCCTCTCTGCTAATGCGTCCCTTACATCAAAGTAAGGGACACAGAAGCAGAGAGGAGACACCTAGTGGAAATACAAAATACAGCAGCTGGGGGTGTTAACCCCTTCACTGCTGGTACAGGAGGATGGCTAAATGCAGGTCAATTTCTGACCTGCTAAATACACTTTTTTTTTTTTTAATAAAAACACCACACTTTTTTTTTTTTTTTACAAATAAAATATTTTATTAAAAAAAAAAAAAAAAAAAAAAAAAAAAAAAAAAAAAAACACACATCTCAAGAAACAAAATTGGAAGTGTGATTGTTGTGGAGTCATGTAATACACTTACACACACCGCCAAATGTAATTAACAAAAAAGTGGGAAAATAGGGTGGGAAAAAGGGACATGGGGATTTTCACCCAGGGGAGACAGTGGCCACTTTAAACTGCACATTTTGTAGGTATGACTGACTAGTCATACCTTTCATGCAGTCTTCATAAAAATGTAACCCTTTGCACCCAATTGATCCCAAGAGAAAAAACAAAAATGATGTTTTTTTTACCTTTTTCTTTAATTTTAATAAAGTAAATGGTGGGTTATCCATATAAGTGGGGTATCAAAGGAAAGCCCTATTTGTTTGTAAAAAAACAGTATATAATTTATGGGGGTGGACTAAAAGCCTAAGAGGGAAAACACTGTTGAACAAAGACATAGTCAAAAAGGTCAGAATTGCTCCGGTCCTTAAGTCAAATCCACCTCTGATTTTTCTGGTCCTTAAGGGGTTAAAGAATAGCAAGGATCAAAATCAGGTGAAGGAAAGGGGGTGTCATGGCAGCGTAGACAAAAAAAAACCTGGCAGGTACAGTTAAGATCAACACCACTTTATTAAAAGATATAATACATAGAATAGCAAATAAGCACTTCCCCAACCCTTCCCAGGGTCAGGCATGGAGACAGTGCTACAGTCCACTACCCAGCCCGAAATACTGGAACCAGGAGCAAGGAAGAGAACCGAGCCTAAGGTTCTGGGAGCCACCTGAGATGCAGCAGGGTGGCAAGTGGCCAATCTGTACCCTAGAACACTTGGATCAGAGACGCGATACCCTAGAATGCTAGGGTCACAGAGGCATAATACCCTAGAACGCTAGGGTCCACAGCAATCTGACAACACCCTAGGATGCTAGGATCCAAGCACGATACCGGTAAGACTAGAGCGATACAAGGCCTATGGGTAGAGACAAACCCGGAGTAGTATGGTGGCAGAGACCAGGCCCAGAGGCCTGCACGGAGAGCGAACCAGGCCCTATGTACAATACAAGTGGAGTCAGACAAACCAATGTCATACACATATCAGGTATACAGAGCCACAGTTCTTAGCACGGAGCAGGTAGTCAGCCAGGCCAGGGGTCATACACGGATCAGGTAGTCAGGCGGAGCCAGAGATCAAGCATGGATCGGGTAGTCAGACAAGACCAGAGGTTCAGGCACAAATCGGGTAGTCAGACAAGACCAGAGGTTCAGGCACAAATCGGGTAGTCAGACAGAGCCAAGGGTCGTACAAGAATCGGAATCAGAAGCCAAGAACAGGTCAAAACGAGAAGCGGAATACAAGTAATACTCGGACCTGAATCGGCCAATTAGGCAGAGTCTATAAAATAGAGAGTGTGCTATAGTGATGCGCGTATGCAAACAGGAAGTCCATAGCCAGGTAGCAACCAGACACGCTGCTGCCGAGTCACCAGTGGGGAAAGGCAGGTTTGTCACAGGTGATAGATCATGGGCACAGTGATAGGGGGCCACATGACAGAGCCCAAAGGACCCCTCTCCAGAACTCCACGTTTTTTTCTGCAAGAGAAGTCCTGTATTTCTCATTAAGTGCACCCCCTCCCCTCTCATCCATCCACTGTGGACCACAGAAACAAAGATACCAGAGAGGGTGAGAAAACCTGCACAAAACACAGGCCAGTTCTAACAGAAATTAACTGGAACAAACATGAACATCGTATGTCAATGTACACCTATACACAAATCCATGTAACAAGAAAAACAACAAGTTACTGGAAGCAAAGACAAGAAGGACACCTACACAGGAACAACGGCCTGTAGGACTTTTTGTACAAAACTGGCTTCAGAAAAAGCCTGGTCATTGACAATGGTGGGGGTTAAAAATGTGCAGGGACACAACTGCTCAGCAGAGGCTTGATTCTTATAGGCCCAGGAAGCACCCATTGCTATGGTGGAAAAAAACAGTAACCCTAAAGGCGCAGTCTTTTACTTAAGGACAAAGGCATGGGGAATGGTTTCGGTACTGTCACCTTTGATGCAGCTTGGAGTTTGCAGAACCTCCCTGTCAGAAAGAAAAATCAGAAAGCGGGGGGTTTACAGGGCAAAGACTGTAGTTTGGGCATATGCCATACAGACACATTTGCGAGAAAGAAAGCAGTCTTAAGAGTCAAGAACCGCAGGGAAACAGAAGGGAGAGGCTCAAATGAGGCTTTCTGAAGCACTCCCAGGACCAAGTTCAAGTGTCATGAGGGAATAGGGTCCCAAAAGACTGGGTAGACACAAGCTTCCCCCTACACAAAGTTTTGTGCATCTCATAATAAGGCAATGTGCCTCTGAAAAAGTATAGACACAGAGATCTGGACCTTGAAAGAACTAAGGCAAAACCCCTTTTCAAGCCCATCCTGAAGAAAGGCCCAAATAACCAGAAGATGAAAGGGACTTGGCTGAGAACCCTGGTCTTCACATCGCTTGTGAAATATGGACCATACTCTTATGACAAAGGAGAGATTTCATTGCTTTCTGGATGAATCTCCAGCTGCGGTTCCAAGTATGGATTTGGGCGAAAGGGACCACCTCCAAAAGCAGAGACCAGACACCCCAGCACATTCATGTACTTCTGCAACATTGTGAAGTAAGGCCTGTGACACCTGCAGAGACACCAATTGACTTTTGTGATCTGAAAGGAAGATCCATCTCTGAAGAGTGTTGAATCTCTTGCCAAGAAAGAGAGGGACCTGGGATGGAACCAGAAAGTATTTCCTGACATTGAGCAACCAGTCATTTTGATCCAGGGTGGACACAAAAGACTGAATCTTAAGGTTCAACGCCTCCTCAGAAGGAGCCTTTAACAAATGAATGTCCAGATAAGGAGTAAGAGAAAATCCTAGAACATGAATGGGCTCCCTTATCTGTGTAAAGACTAGCAGAACAGATGCTAGCCCAAAAATAAGGGCAATGAACTAAAAAGATGATCTTGAAGGGCAAACTGAAGGAAATGCTCATCTGCGTGGATGGGGATATGCAGATAAGCATCCTTTATGTCCGGGGAAGATAAAAATCTCCCCCAGACACATAGCAGTGATGACAGAGCTCATAGTCTCTATCTTGAATGTTTGAGACTGCAGCCGTTTTTCTTGTGAACCATGAAAAGCCTGGAATAGAATATGATGAATCTTTCCTGAGGAAAACCAGATACCAGGACCTGCATGTCCACCAGAGATGAAGCAGAGTCTAGATGGCCCCACACTGGATAGAGAGGGACTATTACCCCAAATAGCACAGTTAATAACATTCTCCAGTTCTGGGCCAAACAACTGTTTGCCCCCAAAAGGGACAGAAACTAAGGACTTCTTGGAATACTAAGCTGCATAGTATACTCCAAGCCAAAGAGTACAATGCGCAGCAATAGAGAGCACTTCCCGATAAGTGGAGCAGTAAAAACAACACCTTTAGGTGTATACGCATGGATAGCTCCAAAGAGGTGCACTCCCAAACAGCACCCCCATAAAGTGGCACCTGAAGCCAGGAAATTCACCTTTTGATGAGAATCCTGGAGCTTATTCACCTGGTCCTTAAGCATCTGCATCCACAGTCAACAGTGCTGTAAGAAATTGGTGGGCCCACTATTGGGTTGGATAGCCCACTGAAATAGGGCATCGGACGAGAAAGGAGGTATGAGGGAGATTCAGCATAAAAAGTTTATCAGGCATTTCCTCTTCCTCCAGAACTACCTGGACCAAGGAATGACGGGGAGGAAAATCAGAAGTCTCCCTTTGGCACCTTTTAAGTATATCTGGGAATGTAATAGAAATAAAATGTTATATTTTCGTTTAGGGCAACCACTATGCAACCCTTGCTATGGTCCAATGTGAACCTCAGATATACTATAATATAATGATAAATAAGCTCTCTAAACTGCAGCAGCTAAGAGAGGCATATCAGATGCTCTCCTACACTTGTTCATTAATGAACAGCTAGCATGGGTAAAAAAACACAAACAGCAACATATACTGAAGTTCACTCCTAAAAGGTAGCAGCATTATAAGCTCACAGCTCTGTTTGTACATGATTATCTCCAAATTTCTGTCCCTCCTCCTGCAGGAGCTGAAGATGCCAGAGTCAATCTCATTCCTACTAACTGTGCCAGAGGGTGTCATAACAACCAATAGTCATCAGCTGTTCCCTGGAGCTCACAGCAAAGCTTTGTAGAGGAGACACCCACAGAGGAACTGTATAGAGAAAGTTCAATGCTGCCACTCCCAGAAGAGTACCAGTAATCAGGGCCATTTTAATGCTTGGGTATTCCTGGCATATGTTGTGGGCCTCATGCTTGGGGTGCTCATGATTTTATTGTGCCATAAGAGAAACTACACTGTCGTTAACTGCATGCAGAGAAATGCAATCCTTCCAACGCATCACACAGATCATGGGCATATGAACCAGGAGGGAGAAGAGGATCAAATACCCTGGATTATATTCATGGGGTTCAGTTGTTAATCTGCAGATCTAATGCTAGCACTTCAACAGTACAAGCATCTAATGTGTAAGTTGCAATGGAGCTCTCAGATTGGTGGGGATCCTGGGAACAGGTCCCCATAGTCAGAGGTTAGCAGTTGATTCAGCCAATAAATGGTGATTGTCCCATTTCAGTGTGTTGCACAGTGTACCTGCCTCCCTGCAGAGATCAAACTTGGTGGGGGATTGTTTGTGTGTGTGTGAGCATGTGTGTGGGGAGGATATGAGGTCACATAAAGTGTAGCTGAGAGACATGTGTATGCTAAAATCTATTGTAGGGGAGAGTCATGTGTTTGAATGTTATGAGGAGGGGTGTGGGGGATAAGAGAAAATCTTGAGGAAATAAGATATTTACTTGCTTTATTTGAGGGTAGGGGAAAGGCGAGGCTGCGTATAGGAGAGATGAGAGAAATCTGTGGGTGAGTTGACTGAAGGAGAGACCTGATGGGAGTAGAAAAAGAGACTGTGTGTGGGGGAAGAAAGATTGTGTATGTGGAAGAAGAGATGAGAGAGAAAAGTGAGGAGGGGAAAGAGACATAATTTACAGGTGAGTGACAGAGATACCCTTTGCTGTAGAGATGGAGAGGGTAGTGGCAGACTGACCACGCTGAGGTAGTTCAACACTGGTGAGTGGAGGAGGGGCTGGATAGAGAGATGTCTGACATCTTCTTCTGATTAAGAGGGAAGAGATGGATACCTGTATGCCTGGGTGTGGGGTGCAAACTTATTTGAGTTTATGTTGGTTACTTTAAAACCTTAATGTTTCAATAAATAATACAAATGCATCTAAACTAGAAAATCTATTTGTTATTTTATTTTTTCACTACATTAAAGATTATCAGATGTTTTGTATCAAATAAGAAATGTACAATTTCTAAAGTGGAAAGCCTCCTTGTACAATTACACCAGGGGCCCTCAGAAAGTCTTAAAGCGGAACTACCACCCGACAAAATCTTTAGCTTAACCAAGTCCCCATCTGGAGACTAGCTGCTTAGTAGCGCTAATCGCCAGAATTATTACCTTGTTTAATACATTTATGCTCTCTTCTATGGCTGACAGTAGCATGGAGCACGGACATCTTGCCATTGTGACGTCCGTGTGCCTGTGCTGTCAGTCCCTTTTGGAGTCGGCCGGCTCCTAGCAATGCCTCCTAGACCTGGCTGGGACTGACAGAGCAGGCGCGCGGATGTCACAATGGTAAGAGGTCCGCGCTCCGTGCTACTGTCAGCCATAGAAGAGAGCATAAATCTATTAAATAAGGTAATAATTCTGGCAACTAGCGCTACTAAGTAGCAAGTCGCCAGATGGGGACTTAGTTAAGCTAAAGATTTTGTAGGGTGGTAGTTCTGCTTTAAAACATCCCCTGCCAGTTATGACTGTTAGTTGGTCTTTAATAAACTCTGCTCTGTGTTATAAGCAACACAAATGCAGACTGTTCCTCCCCACTTTTACAGATATCATTCATTAACCTTTTGAGTGTATAGCACAGGTGTTAAGCACCATTTATTTGCTTAAAGGGATATTAATCTTTGCCTGGTTTGCAAGCACACTTTGTAGACTGTTACAATGAAGTATTTCTTTCTTTCTTTCTCTCTTTCTCTTTCTTTCTTTCTAGATATCTCTATTTTGGGTCTGCTGAATAGCCGCCAGCCGGCCCCAGGATCTGCTTCTGTCAGCTAGAGCATAGACGTCTATGAAAGGGGCGGGGGGGACTTTAGACGCTTAGATATCTCAAACTATAAATGTTTAAGAGATGGGACATACCTCTTTGTATTAATATTTTTTATGTCTACAATATTAACATTTGTTAAAAACAACCATTACTATCCCTTTAAAACAAACACTAGGCAGTTAGCATCATAAAACAGTCCATTCTAGAGGTGAACAGCAGCATGTCACCATCTGAAGATGCTTCCAAGGTTCTCCATAATGTGAGTCTGTTATCTTCCAATATCGTCTCACATTCAGTTGATTAAATGAAAAATAGAAAATATGCAGAGACAATAATACATAAAAAAAGCTATATAAAAATACATGTGCCAATCTCTCATCAGAGCAAGCCCTTATGTTAAACAAATTAAGAAACACATATTCCTGTAGTTCTAGTTGCCCTTTAACCCCTTAAGGACCACGGATGTGGCAGGACTGTCACGCTGGTCCGGCACTTAAGGACGAGTGACGGTCCTGCCACGTCACGTACTTTTACTCACCTCACTCCTGTAGGAGTGCGGTGAGTAATACTGGGGACTGAACTTGATCGCTCCAAGACCGGAGTGATCTCTTTCAGTCCCTCCGTTCGGCGTGCCGACACACGTGATCAGTCACGTGGAACGTCACGTCAAAGTCTTCTATGTGGTCCTTAAGGGACAGCACACCCCAGGACCGCTGGTCCTTAAGGGGTTAAAGAATAACATTGTTGAAATAAATACTGCAGTTCAGCTACTGTCAGGATTATTTGCTCACCTTTGCAATAGATCTCTCCCTCTTTCTCAGTAAGAGTTGTAGATTCTAGGCTTTTTCCACACTTTGCACATCTAAAGCAATTCTTATGCCAAGGCTAGAAGGTAAGAGATTTAAAGGTAAACCTAAAAACCACACACAAGGTAAAAACACATACACGCACAATGCACTGCATTCCTTGCCCATACAGACAGAACAGCAAAACCATCAGGGTTCAGTGGTTACTTTAGAACATATGGCTCAATACAAGAAACGTTCACATTGGATAAAGGCATTTTTGTGCGCAGATAGATTTTGCGCATGTTCTAATCCAGGAAACTAAATACTGAACGCTTCTTGAATTGCGTATAAAAAAATTCCATTTTACAACAGTATACAGACGTATAAATTCATTCACAATAGCAGTTCTTGCATTAGGCGCATTCGCTATTCCACTCACACAGATTCGTTAATCTTAGCCACGCCCACAAAAATATAGGCAACCGTTTTTTTCATGCACAATCCTATTCCCTAGTGGTTTTCACACAGGAAATAGCGATTGCGCACATTTTCTGCATCGCGCCAATAATCCTTTAACCCTTTGAGTGACAGAGTGGTACGGAATGCATTGCCGTGCAATGCATTCTGTACCCCTCTGGCAGTCAAAGGGTTAAGGACCAGAAGGGTGTGCAATACATTGAAAAACAATAATCAGAGAAGCCATCTTACCTTTCCAGCTCCCATTACTTTTTCTGCAGCATATACAGATCCATCACATCTCGGACACTTTTCAGTTCCTCCAAACTTCTGAGCAAATTTTGATGGATTTGAATTGGTAATGGGACGGGACAGATGTGTGCTGGTATTATGGTAAAAAGAAAAAAGAATCAGAAAAAGTATTGTTGTTCAATTCAAAGCACCGCTAACCTATATGGTATCATAGCAGAAATAAAGTAACCATACAAGGCCAACAGACAGCTGACATTGCATCACTTTCAATATATAAAGTAGCTATAAACTCTGCAATGCACAGTTCTAGCAAGTGAGCAGATATCATAATACAGCATACTATCTCTCTGTCTCAATAATTAAAATGATTCTGTTATGAGGTTGCCATATCAGCATATAATATAAAGTCTTATTCAGTAAGGTGCAATTCTGGAGCAAATCAACTGTACCACAAGTAAAAAAAAAACATTGATTTAAAGTGGACCTCTCACAACTTTTTCTTTTTTTTCATACTTGAAAACTTCATTCAAAACTGCTTGTGTATCTATGTTATCCAAAAGTCTAACAGATGTATAATTGGCAAAAGTGAAAGTTTCCTGGGGCATCACTGAGCTTAATTAGCATATGATACATAATTGAAAAGCTTCATTAGTATATGAAACCATAATTAAAGCTTCATTATCATACATTTGAATATTGTACCAAGTATGAATATCTCCTAAATTATATATTTGCTTGTCTTTTGGCTAACATGACACAGATTTTAATGGTTTTAAGATATGCAGCTCCAAAGAGAACAAGCAAAATGTTTTGGTTAAAATAAAAAATGACAATAATAATAACAATACAAATAACTACTTGCGGGCACAGGATCTCTAGTGGCCAGTGGTCCTTCAATACCTACAAGATATGTTGAAAGACACAAGAGACAAGGGCAAACAATAGTGCCTGTTATCTGGATGAAAAGAAGTAAAAGTAATATACTCACGATTTGAAATGGTTGGGCTGAGGCATATACCTTCTCCCAGCAAAGCAAGCCTGCAGAGAGAACGGCCCTGTCTCTGCTCAGGCATCCCAGAAATTTCGAAAGAAAGGTGCTGCTCTTCAATCCTCTTTAAAAAAAAAAAAAAAAAAAAAAAAAGGTATAATATCAAAATTGTAAATATTAACCATAGATTAACATTTTGCAGTATGCACGGCTTCTTCAGAATGTAATGGCTAATGGCTAATACAAACAAAGGTTTGTATTATCCATTAGATTCTGAATAAGCAGTGCATACTGTGAAACATTAATCTATAGCTTTTTAGCTCTTTTTTTGTTAATATTTAGAATTTTGATATTATATCATTGATATGTTTTTTTTTTGTTTTGTTTTTTTTTTTTGTTTAAAATAAAATGTTTAAGAGAATTGAAGATCAGCACCTTTCTTTCACAATTTTGGGATACCTGAGCAGAGGCAGGGTCGTTCTCTCTGCAGGCTTGCTTTGTTGGGAGAAGGTATATGCCTCTGCCCAACCATTTCAAATTGTGAGTATATTACTTCTATATCTTTTACCAATTTCCATCCAGATAACAGGCACTACTGGGCTCCCTTGTCTCTTGTGTCTTTCTACATGTTTGATTTCCTAATGGATGTATAGAGGAACAGCCCATCTTTGCATGTATTCCCATTAACCATCAATCATACTGTTGGAATTTCAGTGGACATATATGTGTCACACTGAACTCTTCAAATTGTGAGTAGATTTCCTGTTGGGGAAAGGCATTTGTATTATTGGATTCTGTCTGACGATAGCACATCAGGAGCACCTCCTATTCTTGTGGTTTTTCTGTACCTACAAGATGTGTAGCTTTGAGAATAAGGCTCAAATCTTTGTTTTACTACCTATCTTACATTTATTGACAAGAATTTCAATATTTGGCTTTATTAAAAAAAAAAAAGAATAGCATGGGAATAACACAAATGAGGTTAAGGAGGTCTCAAGTGACATGAAACTCCTCAGGGCTAAAAACATATTTAGGTCTATAGATGACTAATATAGAAACCAGAGTCTAGGTTGACCATCAAGGTAGATGTTACTTTGTTTTTTTTTTTTGTTTTTTTTGCAAAGATCATAACTGAAGCATGGCTTTGAAATGAACAGTTTTGCAGATGATAACTTTTGATGCATGAATGGTTTAAAAACATGAAAAATTAGTTCAAGACAATTACTCTATGATTTGCTAAGGACAAACAATATGCACGTCATACTTACTCGTCTGGTTTAATACCAAGTCTTTCCCCTCTGTCCATATTCAAGGTGCCAGCTCCTTGCCCATATCCATATCCCTTTGGTCCATACTTTTTCCCATAACAAGATCGGCAATAAATCTCGTCATCATGAATAGCCATAGTAGTGCTATCCAAATTTTTTCTGCACACCACTAAGAATTAAAAAGAAATGTCAGAGAGGAGAAACAAAACTATGAATAATGTACACATGGTTTGCATGTCATTTGAGAATGTAGACAAAAGATGTTTGTAGCATAAAGGCAGAATGATTAGGATTAATTTGGGATTTACAATAAAGGTTTCAATTCTCTGTGAATGCCTTTGTAACTATGACATTTAATAAGTGGAAACTCTGTCCCCATTTGGATTGTGGCTGCACACAAAATATTTTGTAAATACTACCGGATGGTGTTTTTCAAGTTTGATGACTTTTTTCCAGTGGGAATCCACAGGCAAGAGGTTACATAGAATGAATGTGTTACATATGCCAAAGGGAATCCATGGCCTTTAAATGCTCTCACATTCCAACCCAGTTGCATTTACAGTCCTCACAGAATGATGTGTGTGCATATGCAACCCATAGAGACTGACACACAGTACACTGTAAACCAGAGTAATGTGGAAAGTACAAGAACAAATCACCAATATGTACAATTCTGTCAAGCCCCGATACAGACAAGAACATTAAACAGAGATCTCCACCATATGCATTGCCAGTCAAAGAGTTGCAGACATTTTTAGAATACAATGAGCTAATGCACTAATGTATACCAATATATGCAGCTTTCTGTAAACTGCTGCACTAAGGTAATTCTGTATAAAAAGCAGATAATCACACACAAACTTACTACAGAGGAAACAGCATTTATGGTAACTCCTCCCATCACATTGCACTTCTTCTGCATGGTACACGGTCCTGCCACAGGCCCCACATTTGTTTCCACCTCCCCAGTTAGGCATCTTGTGTCTGTAAACATCAAAAAGGCTGGTTGTCAGAATTCATAAAATAAAACAACATGCAAGACTGCTTTAAAGATAAAACCAGAGAAATTCTGGAGCAAAGCAACTGTCCCAGAGGGAACAAAAAATTCCAAAAGTATAATTGATTTAAAAAAAAGCATTTATACTCCCTTGAATGGCTTGAGACCTCTATAGCATTTTTAGTTTTCTTTTTTTTTTTGGGGGGGGGGGGGTGAAAATCCCCCATTAAAAATTAAATGGGATTTTTTTTGACCCCTTATGGTTCAATTTTTTACTTCAGTCCTCCTCCTATAAACATAATGCCTTGAGAAAGTCCCGTTAAGTAGGACGAAACGCATTGGCGGTGATGGTGATGTGACTCACCTTGTATTTGGAGGAACCTTGTGGAGCAACTACCCGGACGGATATGGAAGTACACAAGAGGAGGGGGATGGCGAAATGACATGTTGATGTACTCCAGTGGAGCGGTATGAAGATTAGCACATAAACTGCTGAGAGGTATCTGGATATACGGTGATGTTCGGACCGGACACTTATGAGTGAGGCTATAATGCCAGGATGATTGAGATCAAGTAACGGTTTACCGTGCGGCTTATGCCACGACACGTTTTGGATATCCGACATGGCTGTTTGTGATTTATCTAACCGCTATCAACTTTCTGCCTTCTAACCCCAGTATATGTGACTATATATTCTATCCGTCCTGAGGTATATAGTTGCTACGTGTGGATTATGAATGGACGACCAACTACATGACGGTTCATGCTTTATATACAGATTTATTGGCTATTAACTCTTGCTTTACTAACCGTATGACTTAGCACTTTAGTCATCAAGTGATTTCATATATTTTAGACCAGTGACGTCACTGTTTTGGTATATATTTTATTACCATGCATGGTTTAGTTATCTATATTATTGGATGCTATAGTTAGTAGCCTATATAGCGTCTTTATTTATCATCATTGTTGAGTTTTAATTGAGGTGGTCATATATTGCCAGCTCTGACTGGCTTGGTTTAATGTATATAACTATACACACCTATTTACTTATCATCTTGGGTGATGGTGTATAGTTGCATCCACTATAACTCCTATATATATATGGTTTGAGTCCATCTGGTTTGGGGTTGCTTTTATTGCAACGTTGTTTTTTGTTTTTATTTTTATTTTTTGATCTTATGTTCTATAGGGGGGTATGCGTTGTTTGCGCTGTGCCATTTTTTGCTACATATGTTTAATAAATTATCTTTTTTGACATTTTGGATATCACTACTTACATTTAGGATTCATTATGGGTTATGAATATATTTGGGTCTGAGTGCCTATTAAGACTCTATTTTCCTTTCCTTGCCCTTCTTTTTCCCACATTTAATAGTTATATTTACTAGAGTTATGGCACCCCTCATGGATTGCATGGGGATATGACCCATGATAGGACTTATTGGATATATGTTCTCCCTAGTATCTAATTGTGTTTAAAAACTCCTCCTATAAACCATTTGAGTTCCAGAGAAGTACCCAGCATATTTTGTGTTGCAATGTGTTGGATATCTCTCTCCTAATAATAAACTCCCATGTATCTTAATCTGGGAAGAGGGTTCAGTACCAAAATGTTATAGATTTGTGAGCATGCATCGTAGTAGAGCATTTAAAATGCTGCCTTATTAAAGCAGGGTCTATCATTATGGCCTGTTCTAAATGTTGCCCAATTAAAATAACTGTACACCCTAACTAATTTAAGAAAAACAAAAACGTTACCCAAGCCAAAACAATCCCAAAACACCAAGAATGTACACCAAAACTACCCTATCTATACCCAAACTATTATCAGACACCCAGCAGCATAATGTCAGGTGCGGTTTTATCAAGGCAACATTTGAAACAGCAACATTTTAAATGCTCCGCCAACTGAAATCTTCAAAAGACGATATCTATTAATACATATTCATTTTGGAGAGCAGCTCCACATAGAATTTATTCTTATTTTCAGTGTGGATTATATAAAATTAACATCTATGAACATATATAGAAACATTTTCTGCTGCGCATCAATGTCGCTTACAAAGACCTAAATGTTGAATACAGAAGGTGTTATTATTGACCTTACAGTTTAGAGATAAAAAAGATCTGTATTTCATTAAGTAAACTGAGAGCTTTCCATTACCCATTCTATTTTGTGAACCTTCTGTCACAGTAGTAGAGAGAGAGAGAGAGAGAGAGAGAGTATGAGTGAGAGTGTGTGTTACTGTACATGCTCGAAAATGACTTTATAATGCAGCATGGGAACTACATTTCCCATGTAATATGGAACAGTCAAAAGAATTTCCGTTTAGTATATATCCTCCACCATTTTATTTTACATTCAAAGTTTATAAGATAAGGAAGAGAGGAAGTAGGAGTACTTGAAGAATATTTATAGGCTTGAACATTTTGGGGAAGAGAGATGGATAAGGTGAGGTGGAATTTAGGGGAAGCCCAGGACAAGTATTGTATATAGATATGGGAAGAAGTGATGAGGGAATAGGAGACAAGCTATTGTTGGAGCAAAGGAACTGTTAAGGAAATATCTGGTGATAAGGGCTGTGATGTAACTGGGGTCAGCACTAGTGTGGGAGTGAGTATATTTATTTTGTTCCTGGAGGAAGTGTGGACAGTGGAAAGTTCAGTGTAAAACAGAGTCTTTGCATAATCTTAAAACAGACAGGAAAATTCTGCAGACTGCAGACAATTCATCATGCAGCAAATAGCTAAATATGCATTCAGATATGTATTTCTATATCTCAGACATTTGCACAACAATGAAGTTGTTAATGAAATGTCCATTTAAGTGGGTGAGGGGTGTCCAAAGCAATACAATATAAATACATACCCCTCCAGCACTCAGTGGGTTACATAGTCAGTTACATACAGTGGAACAGTTCTGTACACCAGGTTCTGGCTGATGTAACGCATATTAGTCATAGAAAGTATGTAGTTTTCAAGTATGTCCTGGACAGTTTTCAGTAGAGGGTTGCATATTTATACAAATTGAGAAACATTATATATTACATGTTATTAAATATACATATGAATATACATACGGAAATTTTAAAACTAATAATACACACACACACACACACACACACACACACAATTATATATACACATATACATACATACATACCATATACACATACACTACTTATAAATCTATTTTAGTTAATCCTGATAAACGGCACATGCAGGGGCTGGAACAATTACAAACGTATCCCTTTTTTCACCATATTTTTTAGTGCCTGCAGAGTGCTGGTTTGTATTAATTATTGGGCATCTAATATTATCCCTTTCAGTGCCATAGGGGTATGCAACGCATTGCTCTACATTGTATTGTGTACCCCTCTGGAACTCAAAGGGTTAAATATAAAATATATGTTTTTCCGTCAGAGTCTCTTAGGTAAAAACACCACTCCTACACAAGTGGCACAGGAAAAATAAATAAATAAAGATATAAAGAACCTCCTAATCTCATAATCCCCCACTGTTTTTTCTGGTCTTCCTATTGGTTTTATTATTATTTGCTCGGTACCTTTCAGTCATCCAACCACATACTCTCTGCACTGGAAAGGAGTTTGTCCCCTTTAGCCACCCCCATCCCCCTTGTTGCAGGTCCCTTCTGGGTACCTGAGTGCAGAGTGGAAGGCATGCATCTATGGGGGTTCCGGTTGCTGTTCCACAAACCAAAAGTTGAATAGATGTTTCAGTTTCCAGAGGTGTTCAGGTTCCCCTCCAGACCCTCTTCTAAAAGAGGAACGTTTAATAACTAGTGTTAAACAACGCTATGCTGAAGCCTCCCCCTCCAAATTGTAGACTGCAGTTTTTTTCCCCAAGACAGGGCATCCTAAGCAGTGAATATTCACAAATATTTTACATGTGGCAGCTATCTTTTTACTATTTTGTTCTCTTTGGGAATTGTTTGATCATGGGGTCTATGGTTTCAATGGTTTACCCCTTCTTTACAGATGGATAATAAAAGATATCCAGTATGGTTTCCTTTATAAAGCTTGTCTAAAAAATGGTTAGATGAAGAAGCTGGAACTAGATCCTTACTGTATGTGAACTCTCCTACAGTATCCCAGATGTGTGTTCCTTTTCTCCAATATTACCAAGGCCATTTAGAAATCCCTTAGGACAGAGGAGAGTATGGAACGTACATTTTTTTCTTCCCAAGCAACATCCTTGGTGCATATTTAGATCAGCAGAGGTTTCAGAATCTGAATCAGAATGATCAGAGGAGGAATACAGGGAAGAATCCTATATATCTTTCCAGCTGAGTGTGTGGACACCCTGATAAGGATAGTTGATCTTCCCTAGGTACCATGAATTCAGCTAACCACTATTCCAGTAACAATGGGCAAATCTAGAAAGGTCCTTTCCCAAGAAGCTAAAATCTCTATTTCCTTTAGATCCAAAAGGACACAGCTTTTTTGGTCTTGGACACCCAAGAAATGTTCACGTTGCTAAACTTTTGAGGAAGTCTTCTATACAGATGGAGGATAGGTTTGGATTTAAGGACCCAATGGAGAGTCTGCAACCAACATTTGGAAACTTCAGGCATACCCAAGGTGGATTCGACATGAGCTATTTATTGTAGCTCCTTGGGCTGTAAGGGCAAACACTTCTACTGATGAGATCTCTAGGGCTGCAGCCTTGAGTAGTGACCACACTTTTACATGTCACTACAGGCTGGATCTCCAGGCTTCGGGTGTGTGTGTGTGTGTGTGTGTGTGTGGGGGGGCTGTTTTCAGTCGCAAGGTCCTAGAAGCAGCTAAGACTCCCTCCCTTGAGTTCAGCTTCATCATATCCAGCTGTGTATGCTACCAAGGAGACCCCCAAAATCATTTTTCTTACCTGAGA
The DNA here is from genome assembly GCA_037306005.1 of Rhinophrynus dorsalis. Lineage (NCBI taxonomy): Eukaryota > Metazoa > Chordata > Amphibia > Anura > Rhinophrynidae > Rhinophrynus > Rhinophrynus dorsalis. The sequence continues at coordinate 241,287,763 of CM074721.1, forward strand.
ATTCCTTTAGGCCACCAGTGGCAGAAAACAGACTTCCTATCACTTGTTTCTATGTCTTGCTTGTCTTTGTGAAAACACTAGGGGATGGGAGGTCTTTTATATCTTTTGTTTTTTCAGGCCTGTCTGTGAAAGTGGGGCTCTCATTTGTGTGCTACCTATGGATACCTAAAGTGAAAAGGAATTAACACACAAGAAAAATTATATCCAATAGTACACACCACACACAACAAATGCCATGTGTACCCTACTCAGAATCATGCCACTGTGAAAACATACTTCAGCACAATTCCAGTAGAAAAAAAAAAAAAAAAGGTATTGATATAATTTCATACATATACCTAGGGAAGTCTTCCCGATCTGAAAAAAAACAAAACACAAAACAACCACCACCACCACCATTTGGTTACAGAAAAGACTCCAACACGATGTACCTCTAGCATCAAGTATTATAAAATAGCACCAATTCCTAATAGAATGATTACATTTTTAAATGATACTTTATTTAAAATAGGACATTTACAAAATATCGAGTTGGGGACATGTGTAAAAACTACTTAGTGGTGTTTAAAGTGGACCTATTCCCCTTGATTCAGGTTTACATCTTTAGAAACTTCATCAATAACTGCACATGTGTAATGTTAGCCAAAACAGAAAATGTACATTTAAAGGGATACTTACTTGGTACCATACGGTAAAGTATATTAATTATGGTTCCAGTGAGGTTACATATGCCAAGTAAGCTAATTATGTTTTCCAGATATGTTTCATATGCTAATTAAGGGTTTCAATTATGTTTCATATGCTAATTAGGCTATGTCCTGTACCAGGAAACTATCACTTTTCCCGAAAATAAAAGTGTGAATATTTCCTAAACTATAAATCTGCTGGACTTTTGAGTAACATGACACATATGTATTTAAAAAAAAAAAAAAAAAAAAAAAAAATATTCACGGTGACAGGTCTGCTTTAAGAACGGTCACTATAATTCACAAGAGGCAATAGTGACTGGTCATATTAAATAATAAAGTCATATTTATAAATATCTGAGAAAATGCAATAATGAAAACTTTTTTCACGTACATAGTTTGCACACTATCCCTTAAAGGGATAGTAATACTTTAAAATTACTAATCCCAATATTTTAGTAGTAAAAAAAAAAAAAAAAAAAAAAAGAAATTATTTGCCCCCAGAGACATCTCTCAAACCTTTATAGTTTGAGAGATATTCACTCACAAAGTTCCCCCTTCACTCCCCTTTCCCTGAAGTCAGTGTTGTAGCTGACTGCAGGGGAAGCCTGTCCTACGAATGTCCTGCGGCTCTGCAGCAGAGCCGTGATCTCGTTAATAGAAAATAAATCACTTAAAAGGTCTTCTACGTGTGCTTGCAAACCAAGCACACGTAGAAGACCTTTTAAGTGAATTATTTTTTTTTTACTACTAAAGTATTGGGATTAGTAATTTTAAAGTATTACTATTCCTTTAACATCATATATACTTCCATTAAGAATAGGTTATACCTGGCATTAAGATTCAACCTCTAAAACCACCTTTATTTTTGTTGCAATGAGTGAATGTATATATAAGTCAGATTACAATTATTCTCTGAACCACAAATATTCTGTATTCTACATTCAGTTGGTGTTAGTATTTAGTAAAAATGACAAATATTTATATATGTCCTTACATTTTGTGTATAAATATACAAGACATCAATAGGACTATACCTTTGATTGATCACATTGACAATATATTTTCAGAGATTAACCTTTTGAGTGCCACAGGGTACATAACATTTTTATTTGTAATGCATTGCACAACTCCATGGCACTCAAAGGGTAAAACGCACCATGCTCAAAACAAAAAGGTAACAATTCTTGGGAAAACCTACTGTGCACATAGAGGAAAAAGTGTGATAGAGACTTCTGACAGTCAATGGGAAAAATCCCCATTTAAATCAAAGGATATTTGGAAAATATGCATTTTGAAACAGTAAATAGGATACAGAAATACGTAAGAAAAAAAACTTTTTTTTTAACCCCTTAATGCCACATAATATTCCAGGACCATCACACAATTCTGTTCTTCGAGGATGGATGACAGTCTTGGCACATTGAGGGGTTAAGGGTCACAGTGTGCCTTAGGGAGCCCTGTAATTGTGAAGGCTGTAACTGATTGCTCCAGGACTGGAGTAGTCAGTTCTAGCCATTTTCAGGTGATTCTACACATGAAATTTCTGCTACAGCAATCACGTGTGTAATGGAGCCATATGACAAAGGCATTTTATGTAAACATTGCCTCTGTCACTGTTCTCAGCCACTCTCCTCCTACATGTGATTGTGAAACAGAGAACACAGCTCATAAAACAAATGACTAAAGAGGGGCCACTTTTTTTTAGATGGTGTTGCTGGGGCAAGACTGGTGGGTAGAGCATTTTTAGGTTACATCTTGACCTACTGACACCTCTTTATATAGCTGAATAAATGATGTAGAGCAAAAGCATTTTATTTACACAGCTTAACATATAATCACATACTTAAACAATGTGAGATTTATTGTTGTGGAACAATGTGAGGGACACCAGGGTAGGTACGAGGAATATTGGCATGTCTGAAGGACAGTAAAAACAAAAGACTGATGAACGCACACCGAAAAAGAGCAAAATAAAGTGTTTTGCTCAAGGCATGGTGGGCCATCAGGTGCTGCTCAAATCACATTTTTCACTCCCATGTGCCACTGCAAAGAGGAAATGTCCATATTCATATCAGAGTGGTCCCGCCCACAGACAGTCCAGCTCCGAAATGTCAGGCAAATCCTCTCTGCTCAAGAGAAACAGTACAACCCCAGACGTATGTTTCGGTCTATGTGGACTTCATCAGTGGGATGCATCCGACTCCCTCTAGGCACATGGAAGCAAGGGCCCATGCCTGGGATGCCCTTCCACTTAGGGACACTACAAAAACAAAATGTGTCGAACGCACACTGTCTGAAGGAAAGTACCCCTCTTAAAAAGGGTCCTTGAGAGGTATGAAAAGGTTCAAAATTTGTATCCAGTCCCTACTTAAAATAAATGCATTTTATTTTTCAGTTTCTTTTTGTATTATCAAACTAAATGATGGGTTATATCTATAAATATGGGACCAAAAGAAAGCCCTTCTTATCCTTAACATTGCGGTCACTAAAGGACCATGGAGCATTTTTTTTTTTTTTTTTTAATTCAGATTCCGGACTCCCCAAACGGTGTGCAGCCGCTGGGGGAGCCCGGAATTCCATGACGGTCATAGTATGTCATGGCTCATTAAGTCAGATCTACCAATGACGTACTATGACTGTCAAGGGGTTAAAAATGGTATATAATGTATGTGTGTTTCATGAAAGAGGGAAATATGCTTGAACAATGACGTATTAATAAAAAAAAAAAAAAAAAAAAAAAAAAAAAAGCCAAAACCACTCTTGTCTTCTATTATAAAACGTTAACAGACAATGAATGCAACCCTTTCTGCTTGAATAGTCAGAATGTTTACATTTACATTTGATTATACAGAACAGTAATTTTAAATTTAGCATTAAGTCATGCCATACCAAACATATAGGACCCTACATTTGACTGCAAAATCAGAACAGTAAAGTTATACAGAGTGATGCAAAAGTCTGATTCTCACACAGGTTCAGACACATTGTGGAAATTACAGATGTGTAAACTTTGGAAATGAAAGTACCATTCAAGCTTTACAGGCTTACCAGAAATACCTAGGAGTTTATTATATGGAGATTGAATTGACTGAAATGGAAAACTTCCAAATGGCTGATGTCAGACATGTCTCATTGGGTATATATCATCAACCATTACTGAACAGGTCTCTTGGCCTGCTGTGGAAATAATTAATACCAAACTAATTCCCATTATTTGGCTTGAAATTGTAAAGGTGGATACAGGATGTAAACCAGACGAATAAAAATGGTTTATGTAAACCACAGTGATAACTCAATGAAACACAAAATCAAGACAAAAAAATCTACACTAATACCAAATCAGAAAGAGGTTTATATATCTTTAAATATACCATACATATTTCATATGGCTGCTGTATGTATTAAAAAATTGCATCACTTAAGTATAATCCCTAACTTGCTTTTTAAAGAATGTGTAAATTGCCCTGTTCAGAAAGCATATGTTTATGTCGTTTGTATTGAGAGTCAGGTAAAACACTGTGATTAGAGCCCACTGCTCTTGTATTCAGAAAGCTCGTTATCTTTTCTCAGACCATTTACAAATAATCCTGGACAAATCGATGGGGAGCCCTGGATTCCTGAAAAATGCAGGAAAGTCTGCTCCCTCAGAGCATATGTAAGATTAGATTTTAAGCCTCAGAGAGAAATTCAGATGTTTTACACATGCTAGCATGTTCATTTTTGGGTGTTTGTGTTCTTCTAAGGAATCATGTGTTATGATTGCTGTACATTTTATTTAAGACTCCATCTGTAAGCCCTTGTAAACAAACACAAAAGTTAATATGAATAAAATTGAAGCATAAACTATGCTGAAATTTTCAACTACAGAGACTAAGACAAAAACTAAACAGACGCATAATGCTGTACTTCAGGGAAGGCCAACCTCAGGGCTGGTTTGATGGAGCTCAAGGCTGTTTCAAGGGCAACATAAAGAGTGCAACTGTACTTACCAGAGCAAAGGTATTTGACAGGCATAAAGTGACTTTGCTTTTGGAGCAGATTTTCTGGTTCCCACCTTACAAATCCGGTCAATAGCAGTATCGGTGAAAAGTATAGGGTTAGGGAGGGTGCATATATCAAAGAATATCTCAGCTCTGCCTGCTTCAAACATATATTTGGTATTTTTTGGAAACAGGAGAGTATCCCATTTCCATGAATAACATTTATGAATGGACTGGACTCGAAAGAGCCAAGATAAAAAAAAAAACTAAATGCTGCCCCTGCAGGACACATGATGGGCACAGCAGCAGGTCATGGGCAACCACTGGCAGAGAGTATAAAAGAGCCACAAACTGGAGTTTAAGGAAAGTTTTCCGAATACAGTTTATGTTGTTGGTGTTGTCTTGCTGTCTCCCAGCACAGATTGTAAGCTCACTGGCAAAATCTCTGATGCCATGAGGGTCACCCATCTGACACTTCAAAGCATACAATCTGTGACCCACATTATACCGTATAGCTTATACATCACAGGATGAGACCCACAGTCGGTAATTCTTTTAAAGATTTTAGCTATGTGGTTCCATAAGGTTAATACAGTGTTAGCTAGTGCCAGCCACTTTGCTGTACAGTGGGTACCAGCTCAAGGTTCCCCACTTTTCCTATGGAGATTTTGTCAAAAAAGTTAAGGTTAAGTTTCTAATGTATATTTATGGAAATATGGGGGAGATTTATAAAAAGCCTTCTTAGTTTAAGAACTGTCGCTAAAGTTCATAATGCTGGGTTATATTTATAAAGAAGCCAAGTTTATAAATAGGATTATCTGATAATAGTCTGAGAAAATTCACAACTAAGAATATTTTTTTCTCACACATATCGATCACTATATACTTCCATTAAGAACAGGTTATGCCTGCCGTTACGATTTTATCACTAAAACTGCCTTAATTTTTGGCGCAGTTGGTGTATTTCTTTATAAATACATCGGGTCAATTCTTATTTGGACAAGATCATTCCTACTCCACTCTTCAAAAAAGTGGACTGACTGGAGTTAACACTTAAAAAAATGTTGATAAACAGTTATACAATTTTTTTAGACAATTTTAAAGATACTTTCTTTATTACTCCTACCCCTATGTTCCTTGATGTCACTGTAACTGAGATTCAAGAATAACAATACATTTATATATTGTTCCCTTCATTAAACCCTTCAGAAATTACCTATAAAATGTGAGGATTTCCCTGAAAATTCTAGATTTCATGTTAGGGGTGCCTTTAGCAAAAAAGTTGGAGAACCATTGTTGTAGGCTCTGTGGTGTCATGTGTATTATAGATTGTAAGATCTGTACTGCCATGTTGGTAATCCTCAAGGCATCGCAGAAATGGAGTTTCACAGGACTTGATCCACAGCAAGGCGTGCAGATATCATTATGGGAAGATGTCTACGCACCGTCCTGCCTGTCAGCCCGAGAAGAATGGATAATCCTATTTAACAAGGTAATAATTCTGGCGACTAGCACTACTAAGCAGCTAGTCGCCAGATCGGGAATTATTTCAGCTCAAGTTGTTTAGCGGTGGTAGTTCTGCTTTAAACTTATAGGTATTTAGGACCCAGAAGCTCTGCTTGCTCATGCACTGTAACAGGACACACCTAGCAGGTAGAGTAAAGCCGGCTGGTCAGCCTTGGTGGGGAATTATACACTAGTAATAAATGGCTCGTATTTAAAATGCAATTGTTTAACTAGGTAAGGAGTCCTTAACATATATGCATTTTATTTTGTGCTTTAATATCTCTCTTCTAGTCAACTACTAGTTGTTGCTATTTAAAATCAGATAAAAATGGTATCCTTTGTGAGCCATTAAGGTCTACTGAAGCCTACGCTTTGTGGTGACAGACTTCAAAAAAAGAGGGTACTATTTAAGGAAAACTGCAACTATAATGCAAAAAAATAAAGATACATTCTGGACATTTGTATGAAGGACAAACTAAACAAATTAACAACCATTTATTCCTAGGGTATACTTTCCCATTAAAAGAAAGGAAACTTAGGAGACCAAGGCAGAGAAAGTGGATTGCCAGGATGCAGACACATCATAAATCTTCACAACAAAAGTGCACATCCCATGACTATATGTAGATAAGAAAATAAACAGGCTGACATACAAAGTAGAAATGGAGAAGTCCAAGAACTAGGGTTGCCACCCAGCTGGTAAAAAAATTGTCTTCTGTCCATTGTTAAGTCTATGGAGGGAATGCCATGGCCGGTATTTTTTTGAAGAAAAGGTGGCAACCCTACCAAGAACAAACCAACTGAAACATAGGGACAATAGAAAATTCCTACTGATCTAACACAGAACAATACTGAGAATTATGACAGGCTGCTTCAATGCAGATAGGTGGTTGATCCAGGGAAATATCTGACTGCCATCTGGAGTCAAGAAGGATTTTTTTACCCACTAGGGGCTAAATTGGAAATGACTTCAGGGTTTGTTTCTTGCCTTCCTATGGATTAACAGGGGTGATTTGGCATGGGCTGAACCTGATGCACGCATGCTTTTTTCAGCCTCATCAACAATGTTACTAAAAGGGACTTTTAATTCTTCTAAAGCTAGAAAGGTCTCCAGTGCATTGCTCTGCAATGCATCAGAGACAGACTGGTCTGTCTTTCAGGAAGTTAAAACCTACATTGGAATCAATGGAAGTTTTTATCTCCTATGGTGAAGTTGATGTACTCCTGAACTGAACCTGTGATTCTTAGTACATCAGTCTCTAGAAAGCGTTTCCCTAGAACTGACAAGCTTACCATGGGAGTTGTTTTTTTTTCCCCTATAAAATAAGGACATACTTGAGAACGAGAACAATCTCAAAGTATTCTTCCTGGTAAAACATTTTCTAAATAAAAACTAAAAACAAGGAGTGTGGTTTTCCTGAGTGTTATGGCAGCGCAGAGCGAATCAGAGATTGACCCATCATTTATTGTTACAACCGGAATAAACCATCACAACCGGATAAAACATCCGGACCACACGACACACACGTGGGAAGAACTATACGTGAACTACAGAAAACGAAAAGCCGGCAGAAACAACATGGACTAAAAGGACAGAGTGGAAGAGAGACAGAAAAACTGACGTTTACAAACCTACATGTAACTAGTTTCTGTCTTCTCATATACTGTTTCAACTCATATTGATACAAAGTTTTCTTCTATTTACATGTGGACGAGGAATTACAGCCTTCCGATAGAAAACCCACTCTCAATCAAAACACGGAACATCTCCCACATGAGACAGGTCCCTTTCAAGATTCACACTTTCAAATTACAAGGAGTGAATACCGTAAACTACTATTGACTATTCGATTTCTACATTTATTGACTTTATTTATATATGGACATTTTTGTTTAAATCATCCAGGCAACACGGAACTTGGAGTGTTATTATATTTAGCTATTACACCCAGTAGATTTACATATATTATATTTTATTATATTTATTGTATCTTGCTTATTTTATCTTAGAACGGTTATTATAAATAACCTCTTTGTTTTTATTTTACATTATTTGTTTATATGTACACTTGATCCTTTGTATACATAACACGTTGTTGACCTCCATCTAATCCACGCTTCAGTGAATATATCCTGACTAATTACACATTCCAATACACTGTACTCAGGTCCCTTAAGCGCCACCAGCACCCTTCTCTCTCTTTTGTCTACATTTTCTGTGATAGCAGATTTCCTGGGGCAGCATTAGGTGCCTTAGATTAGTGTGAAGTGTAGAACAGCGCTGGGGAACCATCCTCTTTTCTGTATCTGTAAGAAACATGTTTGCTACCATTGCAACCAATTTTAAATTAATTTTTGGGAGCAAATCTACACAGAATTGATTCAGTGAACGTTAGGACTTTCTGCCCAGATTCTTCTTTTAATTAGGAGGAATTGTGTTCCTTTCAAAAAAATAAAAAAAGTGAAAGTTCTTTTTACAAGATATCACTTACTTTGTTAGTTTGTGAGTCTATTTGAAGCTATGGGAGATTCTTTAAAGGGAAACATTCACTTAACAAAAACGTTGTTAGCTGCGTTGTTTTGTTTTTTTTGCTTACCATGTATTGAAGTTATGAAGCGTTAAACTGTGGCACTTCCCTGTATGTGCGGCACAAAGCCACAGGACGTCCACCTCCTGCCCAGCTTCCGCAGGGAAGCACGTTCACACTTCCCTTCATGGTAGTATTTATGTGGTCAAGCGTTAAAACAAGCTCCATTTACCATGCTACTGAGGTTGAGCTTATTGTAATATTAGACCACATAAATGCCCCCACAAAGGGAAGCATTAACGCTCTTCCCAGGGGTAGCTGGGAGGGAGGTGGGAAGTCCTGTGGCTTCGTGCCGCACATACAGGCTGCCACAGACGCAGAAGTGCCACAGTTTAACGCTTCATAATTTCAATACTTGGTAAGCAAATAAAAAAAAAAAAAAAAAAAAAAACCAACACCACTAATCTTGTTATAGTGGTTGAAAACACTACAAGAATGTTTTTATTAAGTGAATGTTCCCCTTTAACCAAAACTGTGGACCAGAGTGTGTGCAACTTATATCTTTGCAATGTATGGCACACCCCTCTAGTCCTCATGGATTTAACTAATACATTTTCCACTGAGGTTCAGGACAACTGAATTTGGAAAGCAAGCTTTCTGTGGAGTCTATAGCCAAATACCATGTGAGAGACAAGTTACCTTACAGCCACTCATTTTATTCACATCACCCTCTGGATAGCAGTATTAATCTAAGACATCTGTCAAATACAATTTAATCTAGTTTACTACCCAAAACCAATACAGCACAAAAGGATTAGGGGTGACTTTGCTGAATGGAAAAAGGCAAATAACCCATGACAAGGAGCAAGCTGTCAATACTGCAAAAGAAAGGACTGGAAAAGCAAACCATGAATCCAGAAGTAGGTTTTAGCCAAAGTATATTCCTTTCATTTCCTGTAGAGTAAGATCAACACTAAGTTACATTTCTACCTAGGTTAAGTCTGACTGATCTAAACCAGATGAATCATGCTTTATCACAGCAGATACAGAGAAAGACAAACGCTACCAAATACAGAGGCTGATGTACTAAGGGAGCAATTCTGGAGCAAACAAGCCATTACACAAACAAACTTAACATTGATTTAACCCCTTAACGTCTGTCAGTCCTGGGGTAGGACTACTCTTAAGGACAGCACAGACATCATTCAGAGAGCCGGCACATGTGAGTGAAAGAGAGGCTGAAACTGATTGCGTCAGTCTTGGCACAGTCAGTTTCAGACTCCCTTAGCCATAACAGTGCTCACACAGTAGCACTGTAATCATAACCCATGATGTACCAGGACCATCAGCGGTCCTTAAGGCACAGACACTGGTGATGTGCCAAGACCTTCACCAGTTCTTAAAGGGTTAAGAATTGAATGCATTGGAAACATCTACCCTATGGTGCAGTTGTTTTGTCCATGAATTACTACAGTTCCTCTTATTAAATTAGCATCACACTGCAGAAATACTCATTAAAGGGATAGTAATGTTTCATAATAAAACCAGCTCTAATTAATCATCATAGTATTTGGACCATGGAGAGTGTTATTTCAATTCTGTCAGAGTTGTAGTTCAAGAGTAATTCAATGACAAAGTATCCCCCTCCCGCCCCTTTTACTGATGTCACACTGTTCAGCCAGAGCAGAAGGGAGGTGCCCTGGTAGACTGCAGAGAGGGACAATCTTCAGTTAAGATAAGGTAAAAACCTGAAGAACTTGTCAAGGGGGGCAGGGCTTTCATTGTTCTCATAGGAAGAAGATTGTCCCCTTCTGCTATTATCTGTCTGGTGTTACAACTAGATTCCCCATCTGAGGAGATGGCTTACACTAAGTAAAAGGGGCAGGAGGGGAAACTTTGCTTGTGAATATCTCTTAAACCATAAAGGTTTGAGAGAAGACTTGTATCATTCTTCATGTTTTTTTAATGCCTACAAAATAAAGTAAAGTTAAAACGAAGTATTTCTATCCCTTTAACCCTTTGAGTGCAGGGAAGGTGAGCAAAGAAATGCTATGCACACTACTCTGGCAGTCAAACTGTTATGAATCTATGTTCCTAAGTATATAACACCTACAAAGACACAGAACTTGTAGCTGTATAAATATAAAGAGAAAAGCTGATTAGAGCTCACCTTATGTTGGATCTGGGAAAACACTGTTGTGTACAACAAATAGATTTATTACAGAATACAAAAGTGATATTCCCGTAGCAGATACCGGAATGTACTAGTGAAATAGTCAGTACTGAATGTCCTCCACAGAAGTGATGTGACCAATAAAAACTAGACACCGCTCACCAAATGATGTTATGATCAGACGTCTTGTATCAATGTGTACCTTAAGAGTCTACGTATATTGCACAGCAGGTCTTTTTGTCTATTTATTTATCCTTAAAACGTGTTCAAGTATACATGATTTTGTTTGGAGTTTAGGATTGGACCCTTGACTGCACGGTAAGTGTTGGTGTAAGTAGGTGTCTTAGAGTCCCTTGCTGCTGTCTGGATCTGGGGATAGCTCAGGATCGATAAATAGAAAAGAAAAGACAGCACACTGGAACATCAGACCAATTCTTTATTCACAAACTTGTACTAGTAGTGTCTTGAGTCACGTGTCTCCTTATTGGTCTCCATGTGATGCAGATTCTCCTCTGTGCTCTCCTCTTACAGTGTGTCCTCCTCTCGCAGACTGTGTGTGACTGCAGTTCTTACATGGATCACCATAATGAATTCTATATATACTTATACTTCAATTGGGGATGTTGGCAAATAGAATGAGTATCATAAAAAGCACAAATAAAACTAAATACTAAATGTAATTTTAATGTAAAACAAAAAATGGCAGTGAAGGATACTAAAAAATAAAATTAATAAAAACCATATCAACGTGTTTCAAGACTGGATGTCCCTTCTTCAGGATGAATATAATTAATCAAATGCAATGACAAAAAACACCAAGAATGTCAGGAACCCTTATAAATGAACCAACTTGTACTGTTAACAACAAACTGTGATTATCATTATAAAGGGACAGGGTGTTGCCCATGGGGATTAAGTCCTTTGAGGGGTACTGAACGCACTCTTTGACAGTGCAACACAATCCTACACACTGTATGTATATTCATACACATAGAGACACAGACACCCATACATCTAGAATTACAGATTCACGCACACACCCACAGATATCTATAAATATACAGACATACACACACATATATATATATATATATATATACATACACACATACACATACACACCAAATGTGTGTTTGGCAGGTTACATGTGACAGGAAACAGAATGAAGGTTTGGAATGGCAAAGGGTTGTGAAGCTTTGAGGGTTAACACTGCAATTTAGAGTGGGAGTTGTGTAGAGTAAGGTACGCTGACTGAGGGTCATAGCAGAGCGTAAGGAGGTGAGTGATAAGAGGGCAATGTGGAGAGAGTTAGTGTGAGGAAAGGTAAATATGATTGCACCCATGTGTTTACAGTACTCCTTTCATACTGATTAACCTTTGACTGGCAGATGGGTATGCAACATATTGCTCTACAATGCTTTGCATAGCCCTGTGACATTCAAAGGGTTAATGAGGCAGATGATGTACAAAATTTTATGTCAGTTTGTTTGATACATAAATAAAATTACTCCTCGTATAACAATAGTGTGATAAATGCTGTGAGGTTAATACAATATGACTGGACTGTAGTGTGGAGAAGCTGAGCAGTCCACCAGGGGTTATGAAGCACCCCAAAGTGGAAGACGTGAATGGAACTTGCTGGCTAGCTGTAGACAGGAGCGGATGCATGTTGCAAGCATGTGACATATTGTAGTCAGCATTGCGTCAGTTAAACTCTGAATGAGAATCAGTTTTGTACATTGTAGTAATAATGAAAGAATAGTGAAAAACACAGTCTTGATTACGATTTTTTTAAACTTTTAATAAGAAATTTTATGACATATGTATAAAGGACAACACATTCAAGGGATTAAGCCCCCATTAAAAAGAGTGGGGATTTTGTTTTGTTTTTTGCCTATGGTCCATTTGTTTTGTTCCATAAGATTGTTCCATGTTTCTTTATACATATGCCCCATTGCAGCCTTGTGGTCCAAGCCCAAATGCACTAGAGTAGTCAATGCTACTTACAGCAGTAGTCATCAACCTTGTTCAAAAACAATGTAAAAATGAAAATATTTGGAAAGGTGTAACACAAAGCTTGATGCAGTGATTCTCCTGTCGCTAGGGTCATTAGTAACAGAAAACGGGAAGTGGTCATGCCACTCTACAGATTTCTAGTTAGACCTCACAGAGTATTGTGTACAGTACTGCAGACCCCATCTCCAGAAGGATATAGATACTCTAGAGAGAATTCAGAGAAGGGCTACTAAAATGGTGACTGGTTTACAGTAAAAGAAATATAATGATAGACTAAAGGATCTGAACATATATAGCTTGGAGGAGAGAAGAGAGAGGATATGATAGAAACATTCAAATACATGAAAGGATTCAACAAAGTGCAGGATGGAAGTACATGTCCTATCATTTTTTTACTCCTTTGACAAGAGGCCAGTGTCTAAAAATAGGGGGACACAATTTTAGATGCAATGTAAGAAATGTTACTTCACTGAGAGGGTAGTAGATAAGTGGAATAGCCTACCAGCAGAAGTGGTAGAAGTTAATACAGTGAAGGAATTTAAGCAAGTATGGGATAGGCATAAGATTGTGCTGAATATCATACAAAGCCAATTACCAAATGGGGTTTGAGGTTTTTATAGTAGGAAACATGGGCAGACTAAATGGGTTGAATGGTCCTCATCTGTTGTCAAATTCCATGTTTGTATTGGGAACCACTGGTCTAGAGTTAAGGAAAAAAGTGCCTTACAAATGCTATAGGGTAGAAAGTGTAGCTAGTTTAGTGGATGCCTTCAAATAAGTATACTCAAGGTCCTCTACAAAGAAGCATTAAGGAAAGATCCTTGGATTGGTTTACTCAGCAGTTCATGTATGTAGTGTATCATGTTTTAGCCATTTGTACTGACTACATTAGTCTGTCTACACATTGTAGCAAGTCTTCAACAAGTTCCAAGTTAAAAAACGCATAAGAGACTAGGTTAATATAAAGCGATCCATCTGTAAACAGTTTAACGCAAAATCTGGTACATCTGTAAAATGGGTCAGATCTGCAGATTTGTGCCAGTATAACATTTCCAAAAGAAGCTTGAAAGTGGAATCTGGCCAGATGACTATCCGAACAAGGGATAGAGTTAAATTCCATGTGTAATGCAATTTGCATAAAAGGGCAAGTACTGTATACGCACATGCTGGTCAACAAGTGGAAGACAGGACTCATGAGGTTTCCTACTTTGTTCTCTAGTAAAATGAAAATTCCTATTAATATAAATGGAGCTTCTAAACTCTTGAACACAGATTGGTCCGACAAATTATGAAACATTTTAGGAATCCTATAATCACTATTCCAAAGATTAAAAAACCCACACCAATAAAAACAGCACACACACGTATGTTTGGAATTTCATCTTTTAATGAGTGGTGTAGATTTCTTGCTCCAGTTTTGAAACGTAAAGAACCAGACAACTAGGGAAGCTAAAGGGGGGCAGTTCCAGGAAACTCCAGTGTACCATAGGGGACAATATAATTCAAGTCTCCAATTCCCATTGTTTAAGTCATGTCTTTTAACCCCCTGAATGCAAGAGTGGTCTGCAACACTTTGCTCTGCAATGATTTAGCAAAATCTAACATTCAAGGAGTTAGAAGCCCCATTTAAATCAATGGATATTTCATCCCCACTCCCCCATAGTACACTTGGTATGCCCTAGAATTGCACATCTATTGCTTGACAAATAACACTTATTTTTGTTATCAAGTTCACAGTCAGCAGCACTTCTCAGCCTGGTAACGACAGATGTAATAGTAAATCTGATATTATGACTTCAGATGACGTACTCTAGATTTTCTGTAATGTTTGGCAGTCACACCAGGACTTGAAGATTAGCATTCCTTTTCTTTTAACTAAGCATTTGGCTGAATTATGAAACAGCAGCTGACATATACCAGAGCTAAACTGATTTGATTGAAATAAAACAAGGTCAACCTATGTATTATGCAGAACCTTTGTCTTTTGAATTTGTAGAGGAGTCAGACCCACAACTGAAGTCAGTCATGTTTTATGATGACTTCAGATTTGTCAACTACTTAAAGGGATAGTAATGTCAGGAAAAAAAAAAAAAAAAAAAAAGTATTAACTATATGGTATATATAATTAAAAGAGAGTACTTGCACTTATTTGTATCTCTCAAACTGTTATGGTTTGAGAGATATAGGAAAATTAAGTTCTCTGGTGCCTCCCCTTTCTGCTTGACGAGCTGTAAAGCTGTCAGAAGCAGATTCTGGTCACTTGACCAGATGTGGCCCTTCAGCAGCACAGATAATTATATCTAAAGATAAATACTTAATTTGGAACAGTCTACAAAGTGTGCCTGGCTTGCAAGCACACTTTGTAGACAGTTCCAATGAAGTATTTATTTCTAAATAGCTTAATTTCAGCTCTGCTGAAGAGCCTCTGTCTGGTCAAATAACTGGAATCTGCAGCTATAAGCTAGATGGCAGACTTGAGTAAAACTGCCAGGAAAAATTAACTTTAGCAAGTTATCTCTCAAACCAGAAAAGTTTGATAGATAAGACTTACATTGATGTTAATCTTATTTTTAAAATGACTGACCAGTGTCAATTCCTGTCACTTCCATTCAGGGAGACAAAGGTCTGGACAAAGTGAAGTTAAAGGGATAGTAATGTTTCACAAAAACAGCAGATCCAATTAATCTTCATAGTATCTGAGCCAAAGAGAATGTTAGTTCAATACTGTCAGAGTTGTACTTCAAGAGTAATTGAATGATAAAGTATCCCCCTCCTGCCCCTTTTACCTAGTGTAAGCCACCTCCCCTCAGATGTAGAATCTGGTCCACAGATCAGACAGCTCACAGCAAGGGACAATCTTCTTACTGTGAGAACAATGGAAACCCTGCCCCCATTGACAGGTTTTTCCCTTATCTTAATTGAAGATTGTCCCTCTCTGCAATCCACTTGGACACCACCCTGCTGCTCTGAGCTGAGCAGTTTTACATCAGTAAGAGGGGCAGGAAAGGGATAATTTATCATTCAATTACTCTTGAACTATAACTATGATAGTACTGAAATAACACTCTCCATGGCCCAAATACTAGGACAATTAATTTGAGCTGCTTTTATTATGAAACATTGCTATCCCTTTAAAGCCTTTTCCCTTTTCTCTAATATACTGCATTGTTCTACCTGTGAAGGGTGAGGCTTTTTTCTCCAAAACATCACCTTACAATCGTACTAGCTGGGAAGACGGACCTATCAATCCAAACCACCTTCTTCTATTCTCACTGTCCAAAAATACCACCATGTTCTTGAATGAGCAGTATTTTACTGCTCTAAAAAGGGCAACAACCAATTAATTAATAACTGAAATATTCAGAACTTTGAAACTAGTGTAGACTGCAACACTCTGGTTTCCTGTGTCAGTAGTTTTCATGCTGTCCAAGCTCCATCACTAAACAAAAATATGTATAATTTCTGCAATTTAGTTAAAATTAAATGCTTCTATAGAAACAGTTATTAAGATTACTCTTAAAATCAATACCAGAAACCAAAGCAAAGAACATGACCACTGAATGCCTGTCACTATGACGATACTAAACTAAAATCTTTTGGGTTTGGAGGACACTTTAGTTTAAAAAAGCCAAACGCTGGATAGGGGAAAAACAAAACAAAAAAATAAAAAACACAAACATTCTAGATGACTATTTTCAAAACTACTTAACCTTTCATTTTTTTTCCCTTTCTCTGAGAACAGCTAATGGATTAAAGTCAAGTGGTGGCATGCGTTTCTGATTGTGACTATTAACATTTGACTTAATTTGTCCTGTCATACTTCATTTTACAGCTGGAAAAGCATTATACAATTGAGCACCATGACGGATCATAATCATTCTGAGAGTACTGCAGCCCAGTCGTGACCTGACCAAACATCAGGAGGCATTGACCAGTTGTTTATGACAATTTCTACCAACTCAAAGCTTTGCAGCCATTTCCACATTATGTAAAATTCTAAAGTAGTTAAAAAAAAAAAAAAAGTATTACATATAATGCCATATATAATTTACATTATTATTTTAACTGCTTGGATGATAGAAACATACCTAACGCACCGCTAAGTAGCGTGCTTGAGAAGTCTCTAGCTTTTAAGTGTTTACACTCTGGGTTGGTATATGGTATAGGAGTGTTATGTGTCGCAAATAATATTTTTCAGTGTAATATAATGTACAGTGTAGTTTGCAAGAAAATAACATTCCTCCAGCAGAATTGCTTTGAGCACTATGGGGGGGGGGCGGTTTTCACAACCCTGTTGTAGGTAACAAGAGCTGTGCACACGGATAATCTCTGCATTCAAAGTTTATATATGTAGAATATATCATTTTAAAGTTCCTTTTGAGCACTTTTGCTGTGGTAGATGTGACTGCAGCCCTGGCCTACTGCATTCAGCAGAAGAGGTGTGTTATATCACTGTGGTAAGGCTCCCCAGTTGTGCTATACTGGGAGAAAAAATACAACTAAGCACAGTCAATCATTTCAGTTTTAACAATCAATGTAAAAACACTATAACTATTAACCATTTAGTGCAAGAGAGGTATTACTTACTGAATTTGCAATTATAACAGTCTTTCAGAGAACACATTCCCTCTAAGGGTTATTTCTGTTCGTGTGGACATTATTTTATTTATCTTGCAAGGTATTGGAGAACTATCTGCTCTCCAATGAAGTTAAACATTTAGATCTCATATCTTATCAAAATCTATAAATTGTGTGTATATTAAACAATCTTGACTCAATATCTTACCACTTTATTCACCACTGAACAAGCCACAGTGATATGAAGGCCAATAAAAAGTCGATTCACTTTGTTATTCAAAGGGAGCTGAAGTACATGTTTTGTGTAAGCTATATAAAACAATGGTTTCCTGAAGAGCATACAGGAGGTATTATTGAAGAACTGAGCATTGTGTAGCCTAAATATTGCATTTTAGTACAGAGATTGACATTTTTATGAAAATACCAGTTTCACAAATGTGAGTTCAATCCAGCTTAGAAAGCATGCAAAACAATATTACAGATAAAGTGCATGTCATCGCACTATTCACCTCTGAAATCTTAGTTCATTCATTCTCCCTAGCAGTTCCTGCACTACTTGTTTAGAATAGGATATGAGCTCTTCACTTTGTTTGCACTTAAACTATTGTTACACAGGAAACAGAATATCTGTATTTAATATTTTCTAAATTTTCTTCTTTGATTTCCCACAGGTCTGAATTCCCTGACACGCAAATTACAGTTTTAAAATGAGTTATTATCATTTACATTCCTCTAAATGGAGTATATTTAAATAGTCAATTAAAAATTGGAAGTTAAAATGTTTACCCAAAGCGGTTCACATGGACAAATTTGTTGCCACAACATTATGCACCATGGTTTTCTAGGGTGTATTCACATGGATGAGTATTACAGAAATAATCACTTTCAATAGCAACAGTTGCCCATGTGAACTAGGCCTAAGAGGTCCTTCCACTGTTTATAGTACAGCCTAGTTCACACGGGTAATTTTAGTGCATTATTAACACTGAGCTATACACACCCAAAAGTGATTTTTACCTCACATTATGCACCCTTCTGCAGCATGCTGCAACAGATGCTGTAATGAGATGGGCACATCGTGGTTTCAGCATACTAAATCTGCACAGGCATGTGACACTGTAGTTTGAGATGTTGTTCTCAGACATCAAAGAAAGGCTGACCACGTATGGGCTGACCTGGTCACACTTCTGCCACCCCCCACCCCTCCTTGAAAGGGGATTTCTGTGGGGGTAAGGAGGTCAACGGTAAGTAAGCATGCAAAACTCAGAGTCCTAAAGCAGAATGATAGCTTTAGGTGCAATTCTATGCACCATGTTTTACAAATGGATTCACCATTGCATGTCTGTATCTGGTCACATCCTTATTAATGACCAGGGTGATGGAGATTTCATCCCAGAGATTATACTGAACGATCAAAGTCAGTTTTTTGTGGTTCCAGCAGTACATTTTCTATAGCTGTTAATCTCATTCTTTGGGAGATTTCTCTCCACTACACAGAAACATTAGCACAGTGAGGGCCAACCCGAGGCCATTCAGCTTTTGATGACCACAATTCCCTTAATCCCCAGACAACCAACAGTTTACTGGAGATGATCAGATTTCTAGACCTCAACAGCTGGAGAGCTCAGGTTGCCCATCCCCACTCCAGCAAGTATGGGGGTTGAAGACTGAGCATTTTAGACACCACTGGTATGAGGAGGGTAGTCAACATAATGGGACACCCATGCGTTGGTTTGTAGACATTTGCTTTAGAATGCATTGTAGTCCTGTCCACCACCTAACGATTAATCCCATTAAGTGTCTGGGATGTGTTCAGCACATTGCGAAGCTATGCTCTAAACACCACTCTGTCAGAAGGATACTACAGCTCCTGAAGTTTATCAGTAGGTATAGGGAAGGGATTGTCTTTGCTTCCTGGTTTTCATTATTGGATTCAGCCTCCTGACTACAAAATGAGAAGTACAAAGGGAAATTACCTTCCCCAGCTAGATGAACAATGGAAAATTGTGCCTAAATTTTAATATTTGAACATGCTCCTACAAATTAAATAAAATCAAACACATTAATTTGTTCAAATTGGAAGGGCAGCCATAATGGCTTAAAAGGATAGTATATCTTTATTCTGACTACAGATTATGCATGTGCCCAATATGTAAAGTCATGCTGCCTATACTTATTTTGTCTTTTATCCTAATTTCTTCTTATGCATATGGCTGACTGATCAATAGCTGTGGTTCTGGGGGTTCATAAGGACACCACCCCAGCATCAGTTTTGGTCAGCTCTCGGAGAGTTGATCTCTTCTTTCCCTCTTGAGCTCACAGGCAAAGCAGTGGATAGCTATCAGTGAGATACAAAATAGCAACAGCAATGGGAAGCTATGATCAGGATCTCACTATACACAATATAGTTCCCCATGAATGAAGGAATTCCCAGGGACCACTTAAGACTCAATACTAAGTAAAACAAAAAATAATAATAAAAAAAGGAAGAAGAAAACACACTCCATGAACACTGGCATCTGATCCTCAGAGAGGCCATTGCCAAGCACAGTCACCCAAAAAAATATTTATTTAGAAAATGTTTTACCAGGAAGAATACATTGAGATTTCTCTCTTTTCAAGTATGTGTAAATGGCTGACTACATTAACTGACAGTCACCCATTAATGTAGCATGCTGATACTTCCTGACTGTCCCTGACAGTAACCTTCCGGGATCTCTATTTCCAGAAAGTTTTATGGTCAGTGGACCATAGAAGCACAATAGTTATAAAATGTAACACTATCCCTGCAGTGAGTGCTCTGTGTGCTTTTATACATTGTATTACTATTCCTATTTTTATGGTCCCTGACAGAAAGATCTCTGGAAACAGATCCAGGGAGCCCAATGTCAGGAACATTTAACCCCTTAGTGACAGCCGCGTGTGTACGCGGCTGTCACCTTAACGCCCATGGTAGATTTTTTTTTTTTTTTATTAAAAACCATTCCGCCGTGCAGCCAAACGGAAACCTGGACTTCCGCGACTTACCAGGTACGTCCTCTGTCACTAAGTAACAGTTTTTGCAGGATGTACCTGGTAAGTCAATTGTCGCAATGGGGCTGAAAAAAAAAAAAAAAAAAAAAAAAAAAAAATAGACAAAGATGTGAATCAAAAATAAAAAAGGATAGGCAACCTGAATTTCCATATTATGGACTTTCACAATGTGTAAAGTTAAAAAAGGGTAAAAAGTTAGGTTTTTTTTCTTTTGCAGCAGTGTGGAACCTTTATTTTAGTCAACACCTACATGCATTGACTTCTCCTTCACTCAAAGTCAATTGGTCTCTCTGGGGAATTTACTGCCACTCTGCTTAAGCACAGGTATATTAACCAGAGGCTTTAGTTCTATTGTTTTGCATGCTTGTGTTCAAGCAGAGAAATCCTTATTCAGTGCCTGAAAGGTTTACAGAGTATTGTACGAGACATAGGGTCATATGCTCAAAAGGAAAAAAACTCATAGGGAGAAGAAGGAGAGGGGAGGATAATCCTCAAATTATTACCCCTTGATCAAACCCATTTCAACCAGCTTCACCCTTGCTGCCTCAGGATTACTAAACGCCATAGGACTTCCATCCTGAAGCACCAATAGTTTAGCTGGGAAAGTCCATTTATACATAATCCTCCTTTCTCTCAACTCCTCTGTAACTCCTCTAAACATTCTTCTCTTATTTCTTGTAAAGATCGACATATCATTAAATACAGACAGTTCTTTATATTTGTCAGGCCTAGTTTTTGCTCTGAATTCCTTCAAGAACTGATCTTTAATATAGGCATTGTTAAATCGAACTATAACGTCTCTTGATTTATCTTGAAAATGAAGATCTTTAGGTCTTGGCACTCTGTATATCCTCTCAAAGGGAGAATTCTCTTTGGAACTAAAATTTCGCTCCAAATAATAAGAAACCAGCTCAATACAAAAAGTCTCCAGTTCTTGGATTGTTCCCAGTTCTGGAATAGCCCTAATCTTAAGGTCATTCCTTCTGTGATGATCCTCTATGTCAGCTAACTTATTCTCCAAATTTACGCAATTATCAGTAATCTCAACATTAAATTTCTGCAAAGCTTCAACCTCAGTTTGCAGTACTTGTATCTGCTGTGCTTGAACTGAAAAATTCATTACAACCTGAGCTAGTTCTTGCTTCACTTCCGTAATCTGTGAGTGAAGATCCAGCTTTATTCTCTCATATAAATCATCCAGAGCCGTAACAAGGATATCTTGTGTAATATTACTATAATGTTTCTTCACCCCCTCTAAGTTCTCCCCACCTGGTTGATGTTCTATATCTGGTACTTCTACATTTGGTAAAGACCTTTTTTTTTTTTTTTTTTTTTTTTTTTTTTTTCTTTCACAAGGGGGAGTTTGCTTTTGGTTTGGAAAGATTTGGAATAGTAGAGATAGTTTAAATATGAGGGGGGTTTAAAGATTTGATAATAAGTCTTGGTATTATATAATATGGAATTTGATGAAGAATATGTCACACGAGGTTTAGACTTAAAAAATATATAATTTGGTGAATGTGAATATGGGTGAGGATATACAAATATGATGTCATTTGAGTTCGGTGTGCCGGGTGGGCCCGTTGGCTGTGCACACCTGGGTATTGGCCGGGTGGGCGCGGTGGACGTACTCACATTGGTGTATAAGAAATATATCAATATGGGATGAGTATAAAAGTAAAGTAGTATAAAATGATGGGAAATTTTGGAATGTGATAAATATGTGATGCACTGGTTAATTTATTTGAGTATATACATTTTTTGAGATTTATTAAGAATTGATGGAGAAGAATGTGTGAGATAGAGAGAGAGGGGGAGCAGAAGGAAGGGGAGGAGGTAGAAATGGTGGATAAGTTGGGTGGGATGAGTTATGTTACGGAGAGAACTGGGATATTTGTCCTCTAACATCACCGGTACTAGATGCACTCTGGCATATGTTGGGTCGGAGTTGTATCTTTCTGTTATCTAGGATATACAGAAGTAGGATGAAAGTATTGATTGCATGTGTGTATATTGGACAGAATGGTGAGTGGCATGGGGTGGGTGTGGTAGAATTCTCCAGACGCGATGGGGGGGATAAAAATGTAGGGGTAACAGACGGAACTTAAGTTTGTTACCATAAATGCTCAGGGTCTTAATACGCCGCAGAAAAGGGCATTTTTATATGATTTGTTAAATACTAATAAAATAGATATAGGGTTTGTTCAAGAAACTCATTGGAATAAAAACGGCACTGGGTACTGGAAATATAAAAGATTTCCTATAATATTTACTGCAGATCTAAAAGAACAAAAAAAAAAGGGGTGTGGCCATTTTTATTTCTTCTAGGATTCGGTTTGAATATATTTATCATGAAGCTGATGAGAAGGCAAGATATTTGATTCTCATAGGTAAAATAAATGGAGTGCTTTACACAATGGTAAATATATATGCACCTAGTGAACATACGGTATTATTTTTGAATAGGCTTATGGATAGAGTGGATAAAATAAGCAAAGGTACTTTAATTATGGGGGGGGGATTGGAATTGTGTTGCAAATACTGATATGGATAAATCAATTCCTAGAGGAAAGAAGGTTAACCCACAAATAAAGTCTGTCGCCTCAGCATTTATAAAGTATTTGATTAGAAATAACTTATATGATATTTGGCGAACGTTACATCCTATGGAAAGGGATTTTTCTTTCTTTTCTAAAGTACATTATTCATATTCAAGAATAGATGCTTTTGTGATGAGGCAGCCAGACTTATCGGAATGTTTGACTTCAGAAATGGGCTGTATTACATGGTCAGATCATGCGCCAGTATACATGACTTTGACAACTGATCTACAGTATGTTGTCAGGCCAAATTGGAGATTGAAGGAGTTTATTTTGGAAAGGGAGGAGGTAAAGAGTGGGTTAATTGAGGAAGTGCAGAGTTTTTTACAAGATAATGATAATAATCAAGTTTCAGACCCTATATTGTGGTGTGCTCTGAAATGTTATATTAGAGGATATTTGATTAAAACTGAGGCCTATATTAAAAAAAATAGGGGGAAAACTCTCTCGGATCTGTATATTGATTTAGCCCAATATGAATATAGGAATAAAAGTAATCCTAATGTAGTTCTCATGGGAAAGATAACTGAGATTCAGAAACAGATAAAAGAATGTTTGATTGAGAAAGCTAATAGAGCAATAGGTATATTAAGACAAAAATGGTATTACGGTAATAATAGAGCAAATGAGATTATGACAAAAAAATTAAAGAATATGGGTGAGAGGAAAAGAATTGATAAAGTTATTGTGAATAATAGATCTATTTTATTACCAAAACAAATAAGTGAGGCTTTTGGGGATTATTATAGATCATTGTATAATCTACCAGAAGTAGATAAGACGGATTTACGGATAGATACATTTTTGGCAAAGTTAGATCTCCCTAAAATTTCACAAGATCAACTTGATAGGTTAAATGAACCTATATCAAGGGCCGAGGTTAGTAAAATAATAAAAGATTTAAAAAAGGGGAAGTCACCAGGTCCGGATGGGTATACAGCAACTTTTTATAATTTACTTGAAACAACTATTTCAGATTTAATGGCTAGGATGTTTAATGAAATAGTTATCAAAAAGGAATTTCCTAGTGAGATGCTTAGAGCATCAATCTGTCCGATACCGAAGGTTGGGAAAGATCATAATTATATAAAGAATTATAGACCGATTTCTTTATTGAACATTGATACAAAGATCTTTTCTAAAATTCTGGCAGATAGATTGAAAAATGTAATGAGGGATATAATTCATGTTGATCAAACTGGTTTCATTACAGGGAGAACAGTGGAGGATAACACTAGGAAGGTAATTAATTTGATAGCTAATATACAACATAAAAAAATATCATCTGTTTTTTTGGCACTTGACGCTGAAAAAGCTTTCGATAGGGTAAACTGGAGGTTCTTGTCATGTGCCTTGAAAGCATTTGGATTGAATGGGTTTATTAAAGATGGAGTAATGGCATTATATACAACGCCTAGTGCAGCTATAATGGGTATGAATTTAAAACCTGAATATTTTGGTATTAAAAATGGCACTAGACAGGGATGCCCGTTGGCACCCCTGTTATACGCAATAACAATTGAACCATTAGCAGCAATGATTAGGAGGTCCGAAGAGGTACAAGGGATTCAAGTTGGAACCCAAGAATATAAAATTACGTTGTATGCAGATGATATTTTGCTGACATTAGCTTCACCATTAACCTCAATCCCGGCGGTTTTTGCTCTGATTGAACAATATGGGAAATTTTCTAATTATAAGATTAATCTGTCTAAAACACAAGTAATATATATAGGTTTATCGGAAATGGTAATGGAGGAATTGGAAAATAGATACCCATTCAATTGGAAGAGGGGTTATATAGAATATTTGGGTATTATAGTACGATTTAATTTACACCAAATGTTCGAAGGGAATTACCTGAATTTGAGAAATGTATTGCAGAGATTGACTGAAAGATGGAAAGGATTAGAGATTTCCTGGATGGGTAGGGTGAATAATGTAAAGGCTTACTTGCTCCCTAAACTTGTATATTTATTTAGGACAATACCTTTGAAAGCTCCAAATAAAATTTTGAAACAGATATTAAGTATCTTTATAACATATGTTTGGGCATCAAAGAAAGCCAGGATTGCGAAAAGTTTGATGTTTAGAAGTATAGCAAATGTTGGATTGGGACTCCCAGACTTGTGCCTACTAAATGAAATTTCTCTGTTTTCTCATTTTTTGGAATGGTATAACATTAAGGACAGGGGAATACCTTGGTTTCTATGTGAATCGATGGATGGAGGTGTAGATGAATTATTTTATTTATATTGGGTAGCTCCAGATATAAAAAGGAAATTGAATCTGATAAATCCGGTGGTATGTGATATATATGATAATATACATTTGATTAGGAGAAGGTTTAAGGATAATGGGTATATTACTTTAGCTACCCCGATAGAAGTTTTAGAGCTATATATAGATAATATAGATTTGAGGAGATGGAAACTTAATGGAGTTAAGAGAGTATCTGATCTATACACTCATCATCAATTGTTAACGTTTGTAGATATGCAAGAGAGATATGGCTTCCTAAATTCAGAATTATTTACATTTAGTAGAATAAGAAGTTACCTAAGATCTAACTTAACGGATACTACTCATATTTTAGAACATTTTATTTTGAAGGGTTATACTTCTAAACTTATTTCTAGAATAGGAAACTTTATTAATAAACAACAGGAGGAAAAAAAAGCAGTAACGATTCAAAAATGGGAGAGGGATTTGGGAGTTTTCTATGAGGAAGAAAGATGGAATGAGACATGGATTAATGTTAGGAAAGCTGTTCATTGTATAAACCTGAATGAAATATTTTTTAAGGTGTTACATCGTTGGTACATGGTCCCGTCTAGGTTACACAAAATTTATCAAGACTGTTTAAGTGAATGTTGGAGATGTGGTGAACAGGAGGGGACTATGTATCATATATGGTGGGAATGTGATAAATTGAGTGAAATTAAGAATAGATTGCAGTATATGTTTATGCAAATTTTTCAGGTTGATGAGCCGTTTCAACCAGTGCAGTTTTTTATTTCATATGGATTTACCAGTGGAAGGCAATATAAAGACTTATTTGGCAATTAATATTTTGTTGGCAGTAAAAATGGTCTTAGCGAGACACTGGAAGAAAGTGGAGGCACCTCCTTGGATTGAGATTATCAACCAAATTAACTATCAATATAGAATGGAAAGATATTTTTTTGCTAAGTATGGCAATTTAGACAAATATAAGGAGATATGGGAACCCTGGGCATTTAGGCAAAATGATTTGTACCCCATCGCGTCAGGGGAATGATGGAGTGAGTGAAGAGGGAAAGAATATGAGAGGAAGATGTAGGTGAATGAATTTGAGATATATTTTTGAGTGGAAGCTGAGGATGTGGAACTGATTATTATGATTATAAGAAGCGAAATATAGTTTTAAAGATGTATCTGTAACTTTGAATATGTGAGTTGCGGAAATAATTTGGAATTGCTTGTGTATTTTATATAAGAAAATAATAAAATTTTATAAAAAAAAAAAAAAAAAAAAAAAAAAAAGGAAAAAAACTGTTGCAGTTCTGGGGCAAACCAATTGCACCACTGGGAACAAATAAGCATTCCAATTGATATGAAAGATGATTTAACCCCTGGAATGGTATAGATGTCACCAGTGAATGGAGTTGCTCCATTTAAAACAAATGTAAATTTTTGTTTTGTTTTATTGATCCTTATGGTGCAAGTATTCCCCAAGCTTGTTCACAGGTACCACCCACAGGCCCCAAGTTCCCTTGCTTGTGCACAGCTGAGTGAATCAAACTGACTAGGGGTCTTATGCACAAGAGAAAACTGGAGTCATTCGGGAGCAAACCATCAGAACCATAGAAATCTAAAATTAATTTAAAAGAGGTTTAACCCACTGAATTCTAGAGAACTGTCCAACATAATGCAGAGCAATGTGTTTGAGACCTCTCTAGCATTAAAGTAGTTAAAAAGGTACAATGAAATCAGTGGGAGTTTGGGGACTTTTTATTTCTACACTATAATGCAATTTGTTCTCCCCAGATTTACTAGAGTTTCAGTGTGTGCACAAGGCCCTAAGCCTCTGATTAATTGCCTGGGCTCTAACAGGGAATGTAAGGTTGGAACTTTCTCACAGAGACCAATTAAAGTAGAACTAACATTTTACAATAATTTGTGTGATTCTGAAAGAGCTTCAAAAACCATATTTATATTTGCCATTCTATATTAAAAAGTATAATGTATTAAATATTACACTTTACATATGCAGCAGTTTATGCAAATTAGGCAGTACTGGCTAGCGCAGCCTGGTGTGCAAGATGGTAACATTTGACTCTCATCCCCAACTGCCACTTTCTACCAGGAAGCTACAAGTCTCAAACTATAGTTTTAAATATATAATTATAAAGTGTTAGTTTCTCTGTAACTGGTAGTGTCAGTTTGGCTAGTCTGGAGTTCCCTAAGGAAAGGTCTGCCAAAGAGAATCCCCAGTTTACAGTTTCTTGATCAGAAGGAAGTAGACCCACATCACAAGATTACCTAAAATAGCAAAGCCTCCAAGCAGACAGGAAAGGAAGCACAGCAAGAGAGACCAACACCTCAAACTGGAAGTTCAGCAGATCAAACAAACACGGGAGGATCCTGAAACGCGCAAATTATGGCTCAGGTCAAAAGATCTGATACTCTAGCTACTGGCTAGCCATATTTTAGATGGATTTGTAAGGATACAAAAAAAAAAAAATAAGAAAAACATAATGGCCTTATGTTTAATGGGGATGTATCACTTTATAAAAATTTTTTACCATAGCTGTTGTTAATAACATAGTAATAGGAAAGCTGTTTTAATGTAAGTACTTTCAAATATACTATATGTTCTGTGCTGTGCACTTCCGCATAATGTGCACAGCTCAGTTCTTCTCCTCCCAATTCCCCCAGGGAGTGTGTTCACGCTTCCCTTCTGTGTGCTGTGAACAGCTTCTATCGTTATATCAAGCTCTGGTTAGCATTATACTATGGTTGCAACCTCAGTATAATGCTAACCGGAGTGTGATATAACGATAGAAGCCATTCACACCACACTGAAGGGAAGAGTGAACACGCTCTCTGGCACAGCTGGGAGGGAGGTGGGAGGAGATTAGGCAGTCAAGGAGAGCTTTGCCGAAGAATCAGCATGGTACATTATGCTTCAACAAGCAATATATTTTAAACTACTTATATTAAAAAAACTTTCCTATTACTACATTATTAACAAAAGCTATGGTAAAAAAATGTTATAAGGTGATACAAAGTACAACTCAAACTTTGTAACAAGTGATTTTGAAAAGAGCTTCCAAAATCACATTTTGCAAACCAGGCACACTTTGTAGACCACTGCAATGAAATATTTATTTTTAGATATTTAGACAGAGCAATTTCGGCTCTGCTGACGAGCCGCCGTTGGGTCGCATGACCCAAATCGCCTGCTGTCAGCTAGAGGCTGACATTAGTGATAGAAGTGGGAGGGAGGGGGGGCTTTAAAACCTTATATCTCTCAAACTATACAAATTTGAGAGACAAAGCATACATCATTCAATTTATATTTTTAATGTCTACAATATTAAAGTTTATTAACCGCAGGCATTAATATCCCTTTAATACAACATAAGTAGAACATCCACAGGGCACTATTTTACTCATAATTAATACATATTAACTCTCAGTGCTAGTGCAATGTGTTGGATTCCTATATAGCAAATATTTTTCTCTGTGAAATTCTACATCCAAATACTCTTTCATCGGTTTGTGCATTGATATTAGACTTGTCCACAGCAAAAAAATAAAATTTCATCCGAAAGATTAGGTCTTTTTTTTTTTTTTTTTTTTTAACCCATTCAGATTAAATTCATTTCCTTTAATTCCTGTTCAGTTAGTCAGAATTTTAGAAGGTTTTTGTTGCCAAATGTAATTCTTTGTAGCCATAAAAATTAATAGGGATTTGCTTTTATATGGCCATCCCTGTTCAAATTTGTTACCACGCTCCCATTGGCTGTGATGGAATGTGCCCTGGAGTAACCTCACCTCCCAGCCAATCAGTATCTAGCTGGAGCGGGCACGGATCAATAGAATGTTACCACTCCAGTAATTTTAATCAGTGAGAGCATTTGTACAGGGACGGTCACATAAAGGCCAATCCCCATGCCTGGGAACTCTGACTTGTGGACTACTTGGAGGGGAGTCCTGTGGTGCTGCTGGGGGGGGAGATGGTGTGGCTTAATCACAAGTGGGACGGGGTTTAATATACACGGGCAAAGTAAAAGGCTGGGGAAGGAGGAGAAGACATGGGCGGGGAGTTGGAGGAACAGTCTGTGAAGTAGTGAAGTGGGCAGAGTTTGATTAAAAATACTTCGCATCTGGAGAATCAGCTTCTGCCCCCGAGAGCCGGTAATTAGCAGCCAAAACCTGAGTCTCCGGGGCAAATCTGGAGAGTTCCCAGCTATACCAATCCCTGCTCATTTTTTTCTCATTCTCACTGAGACAAGGGACTGAGAAAGATTAAGGGATGGGGGGGGGTATTTTAGTTTGTATAGGCGGGGGAGGGGTATCAGGGTTATTTTATATTTATTTTTGTACAGAAGATGCAGGAAGACCATTACATCAAGAAAACCATTGAGGTTCTGACATCAAGTTAAGTGGGACACTTGTTATGAATGGTGCAAGAGTAGGAATGAACTAATGGATTTGAACGAATGAACTGAATATGCAATTCTTATTTCTGAAAATGTGTTCTGTGCCATTCATTTGTTGTTGTAATCCAAATGTCGTGAAACATTCAGTTTTAATAAAATCTTGCATTAGTTCCAAAACGAATGCAGAAGTCTAATAGATATATTATGCATCACAGAAAAACAGTATATGATATATGTGGGTACATAAAATGAGTAAGAGGAAAATTACAGCTAAACATAGTAGAAGTGTTAAAACAGCCATTGTCCTGCTTTTTCTCTGCTTCGTATAGAAAAAGGAAAGCAGTCATGCCACTCTCTAGATCTCCGGTTAGACCTCACCTAGAGTATTGTGTACATTACTGGAAACCCCATCTCAAGAAGGATATAGATACTCTATAGAGAATTCAGAGCAGGGCTACTAGAATGCTGAATGGTTTACAGGAAAATAAGTTTCAGGATAGACTAAAGGATCTAGACATGTATAGCTTGGAGGAGTGAACAGAGAAAGGTGATATGGTAAAAACAAATACATGAAGGGAATCAGAAGGGAAGTACATTTCAAAGGAATGAAAATGTTAGGAGAAGACGCCATTGTATAAAACTAGATGGGCAGAGGTTTAGACGCAATATAAGAAATGTTACTTCACTGAGAGGGTAGTAGATAAGAGGAATAGCCTAACAGCAGAAGTGGAAGACATTAATACAGTGAGGGAATGTAAGCATGCATGGGATAGGCAAAAGGCCGTCCTGAACATAAGACAAGGCCAAGGACCAAATAAAGTTTGAGGTTTTCACAGAAGGAAAATGGGCAGACTGGATGGGCCGAATGGTTCTCATCTGCCATCAAATTCTATGTTCCATTAGACCCCACGTAGTTCCTATGAGTAAAGGAACCCCCAGGAACCACTTAGGGATTCAATTATAAATAAAATAAACACGCACATGCCATTCACACAGTCAGTTGTGCCTTTTAAGGCCACTGACATGCACAATCACACAAAATAGGATGCACTGTAGAAATGAGAAGCTGAAATGAGTGACTGTGTCAAATGACAGTCACCCAATCATGCAGCATGTTTTACCTTCTTGGCTACTAGCAATGTTTGCATAGGATATGCAGTAGTGGGAGGTGGCCACTATACAGGCTATTTAGAAGTGACTTTGTGATGATGCTCATCACAAACATCCAGTCAGTGGCTGCCCCTCTTGGGTGTCCTCCAATCTTCTATGGCCAACAGCCAAATGGGCAGGCCTTGTCCTTCTAAATCATTTTGGTTACCTCTTATCACGGTGCCCGTGATTGCCTCCAGTGGGTAATTGTTGTAACAGCGACATTGTTACTTCCTGGCTGTCGCTCTATGCTAGTCGCTGTTCTTATAGGTCACTGTGCTTGTGATGTCATCTCTCCTCCCACCTGCCAGGCCTTTTAAACATCAGCATGTCCTATTGCCTTTGCCCTTTCGTGGTGTACCCGAGCCTAGTGCTGTGTTGGTCCATTGCTGTTCCTGCTCCGTCTGACTAACCGTTCCGGCTCTGACTCCTGGCTACGTCTGACTACCCGTTCCTGCTTTAACTTTTGGCTACGTCTGACTACCTGAGCCAGCTCCGACCACTGGCGTTGTCTGACCTCCCGATCCGTCTCTGACCTCTGGCTTTGTCCGACTACCCGTTCCGGCTCTGATCCCTGGCTGCCTTCAGTTACTCTCCCTCTGTTGAGCTCCGGTTGAGATCCTTGCTGCCTGTGCCTACCCATTTCAACACTCGCTACTACTATCGGCTCTTGTCGGTCAGTCCGTGTACTGACCTCTCGTGGTTGTTCCAGTTTGTGTTGCCTTGTCGGGCAGTCCGTGTTACTGACCTCCAGTGGTCGTTCCGGTTTGTGTGTTGCCTCACCTAGCACTCAAGTGCCGTTTACCTTGCATTCGGTATACCCTAGCGTTAGGGTATAGTTGTGCTTCATTCTCCTGCCGACTCAGATTGTGGAAGTGCTATGCACTGTCCTCCCATCTGTCTGTGAAGGTTCCTAGGGCCATTCGGGTACTAGCTACACCTGCCTAGTGAAGAGTTGAGGAAGTGTCTTGCACTGTCCTCACCTGGCCACGTGGAGGTGGTGGAGTTAGAGTCACTACTGTGTGCTCCAGTGTCTGGAGCTACTCGCTCCCGTTGCCCGAGTTACTCTATTGTCTGGGTACAGACGTGAGTCTATCGCACTAGCCTAGTGAAGGATGAGGAAAGGGAGTTCACTGTTCCTCCCTGGCCTTGTGAAAGTGTGTTACTCATTGCTGCCACTTTTGTGTCATTCATTGCTACCACTATTGTATTTAAAATAAAGTTTTATTTTAAGTTCATCTGTACTTGTCAGTGTTATTTCTTAGTCTCTCCATGACAACTCTATGAAAACGTAATGTGTAAAGTCTATTATTGTCTGTTAACATGGGCCACAGAGGATAACACACACATATTATATATATACACATATACATATATACATACACACACACCTAAACTTATTGGCTAGTGGTGCACTCGGAGGATACCTAGCATTCATATTTCATACTTTGTGTGTTACACTAGAAATCAGGCCTTGATTGATTTAGTGATCTCAAACAATATACACGCAGGGAAACATTTAGGCAGCAGTGACCAAAATATGGTATCTCATTATATATTAGTAACACAGTAACAAGGGTTTAATCAAAACATACAGCTTTAAAAAAGGCTAATTTCCAAATGCTAAAAGCAGTATTAAAAAGGACATTCGATGAGATGTACAATTGACAGATAAAAATGCACAAGAAAGATGGAATTTGTTTAAAATGCTCTTATATAAATACTAGTGTAAAAGCCTGTGTACACGGGCCAGGGTCCGGGTGATGTTAAGAGGCCGGTCCTGCTCTGTCCTGCCACTGACGCAGTCATGCACTGTAGAGACTGCCCGAAAACACAGAATGCTCCCAGCACAGAACTCCCAGAATTCTGTGCATTCGGGCAGTCTCTACTGCACGACAGCTTCTGACAAACATCCTAGCAAATTATTATATAGGATATAACATTGGTGAATAAATACAAGAGGAGCAAATTAAGACCATTGCGGCTTAGTAAAGAGGTTTGCCGGAAAAAGAGAAATAAGAAGCAGGCTTTCAACTTTACATCAGAAGGGTCAGATGCCTCATTAAAAAAAAAAAAAAAAATCTGCAAACAAGCAATTAGGCTAGCTAAAGTTGAAAATGAGTAAGTACTGAAAAGGACAGCAAAAAAAGAACCTAAACTATTCCAACAGTGTAGAACTGGACTAAAGATTAAAGTTTATATTGGTCCTCTTGAAACAGTCAGGTGAATTAATTAGTGAGGAGAAGGCTATGGCTGACAACTAAAACACATTATTTTCTTCTGCATACAGAAAGGAAGCTACAATGATAGGCTAAGGGCAAATAGAAAAAAAACACAGAATTCCCTCCATCATGAACATGGCTTACTGAGGACAAAGTCCAAAAGAGACTGGAAAAGGTTATGGAGAATAAATCACTGGATGTGATGGTATACGCCCAACTGTACTTAAAGGGATAGTAATACTTCGTTTTAACTTTATTTTATTTTGTAGGCATTAAAAAAACATGAAGAATGATATGTCTTATCTCTCAAACCTTTATGGTTTATGAGATATTCACAAGCAAAGTTTCCCCCTCCCGCCCCTTTTTCCTAGTGTAAGCCATCTCTTCTCAGATGTGAATCTGGTTGTAAGACCAGACAGATAACAGCAGGGGACAATCTTCTTTGTATAAAAACAATGAAAGCCCTTCCCCCCTTGACAAGTTTTTCAGCTTTTTCCCTTATCTTAATTGAAGATTGTCCTTCTCTGCAGTCTACCTGGGCACCTCCCTTCTGATCTGGTTGAACGGGGGGGGGGGGGATACTTTGTGAATATCTCTTAAACCATAAAGGTCTGAGAGATAAGACTTATATCATTCTTCATGTTTTTTTAATGCCTACAAAATAAAATAAAGTTAAAACGAAGTATTACTATCCCTTTAAGGAACTTAGTTCAGTAATAGCAAGACCCCTGTACTTAAAGTGTAACTTCCACCTTAATTAAAAGTTTTCATATTTGAAAACTGCATTAAAGGCTGTCTACATGACATGTTAACCAAAACTCCAGCAGATGTATAGTTTAGGAAATATTCACACTTATTTCTGGGCAAAGTGAACATTTCTCGGTACTGCAAAATGTTTCATTATCATATAAAATGTAACCGAAACCTTCATTAACATATGACATCATTAAAAGGCTTAATTAACATATGAAATGTTACTGGTACTGCACAGGTACCACAATTACCATATGGAAAGAAGTGTGAATATCTCCATAATCGTACATTTGCTGGTCTTCTGGCTGACATGAAATATAGGCAGTTCCTAATGCAGTTTTCAGATATGTAGACTTGAAAGTTCCACTTTAGTATTTATTAATTCATTGTCATCAGGTATAGTGCCCTATGATTAGAGGAAAGCAGATGTAGTATCATTATTCAAAAGGGGGACAAGATCTAAACCAGAAGATTATAGACCTGAGAACTTGACTTCTGTAGTCGGCAAGATATTAGATGGGTTACTAACCTATAGTATTCATGACTATGTAATGAACAATAACATTATTAGTAGGAGCCTGCATGGTTTTATGATGATTTGATCATGTCAAACTAATAAGCTGTAAATTTAATAAGGGTATTGCTGTTGATGTAGTATACTTGGATTTTCCAAAAGCCTTTAATACAGTGCCTCACAACTAGTTACTCCATAAATTAAAAGGCTTTGGTTTGGGAGGGGATATCTGTACATGGACAGAGATAGTAGTTGTAAATGGAACTTTTTCAAATTGGTCTTAAAGGGTCTGTAATGTCCCCTAAAAAATATTTAGAGTTAGGTAGAGATTAAAGAAGAAACTAATTGCCACAAATCCTAATCTCTCAAGCCGCTATGGTTTGAGAGA
Source organism: Rhinophrynus dorsalis (assembly GCA_037306005.1). Classification (NCBI taxonomy): domain Eukaryota; kingdom Metazoa; phylum Chordata; class Amphibia; order Anura; family Rhinophrynidae; genus Rhinophrynus; species Rhinophrynus dorsalis. The sequence continues at coordinate 241,322,542 of CM074721.1, forward strand.
TATAGGCACTGAAAGTTCCCCCCTCCCTCCCCTTATCCTGACGTCAGTTCTGTGCTGACAGCAAGAGATCCCAGTCTGGGGACCGGCCGGAGGCTCTGCAGCAGAGACGAAATCGCGTTATTTCAAAAGAATTACTTCATTGGAAAGGTCTACAAAGTGTGCTTGGTTTGCAAGCACACTTTGTAGACTATTCCAATGAAGTAATTCTTTTGAAATAACGCGATTTCGGCTCTGCTGAAGAGCCTCCTCGAGTCGCACAACTCGAATCTCCTGCTATCAGCTTTACAGCTGACATCAGGAGAAGGGGAGGGAGGGGGGAACTTTCAGGGCCTATATCTCTCAAACCATAGCGGCTTCAGAGATAGGATTTGTGGCAATTAGTTTCTTCTTTAATCTCTACCTAACTCTAAATATTTTTTATGGGGCATTACTGGCCCTTTCAGTTATAAATGGGGTGCTACATGATCCAGTCCTACACCCAATGCTTTTTAATTTGTCTTTAATGATCTAGAAGTGGGTATTGAAAGTAATGTCACAAAGCTATGTAATTGAATACCTACAAAGCAGGTTATTATTTCTCTGCAGAAAGATTTGGATAAACTGAGTGAATGGGCATGAAAGTGGCAGATGAGGTTTGACATTGATAAATTAAAGATTATGCATTTCATCTGCAAAAACAAACATGCTACATATACACTAAATAGGAAACTACTTGGGGAATCCTCGTTACGGAAAGATTTAGGAGTATTGATAAACAATAAAAGATGTGTGCAATGTCACTCAGCTGCTGAAAGTCAATAAAGGTACTATCCTGTATAAAAAGGGGTACAGATGCATAGGATGGGAATATTATTCTTCCTCTATATAAATTCTTTGTCAGAGCCTCATCTGAATAGAGTACGTTTTTGGGCACCAGTTCTTGAAAAAGACTTTATTAAACTGGAAAAAGTGCCAACACAATCAACAAAACGGATAAAAGGATTGGAGTTGAGTTATAAATGCAGTGTTATTCTAGCTTTGTTTGTTAACCCATGCCTGAAGAAGGGACCTTAGTGTCCTGAAAGCTTGCACTTGTTATGTTCTCAGGTAGCCATTTAAAGGTATCGCCTTTATACCACTCTTCTGAGTTTTTTGCTACACTGAATCCTATCTACTCCACTGGCTAACACGGTACCATCTTTTTTCTGGTTTACATTAGAGAAGAAAAGTCTAAGGATCATGTGATAGCATTACATTTACAAATATATTCAAGATCAATAAAATAACTCTCTAAGTAACTAGTTACTCAATGAGAAGAGCAAAAAACATCCATTACTGTTGCCGATTTAAAACAATAATGGCTAGGTTTCTAGCTCAGAACAGTACTGAGAGTTATGACAGTGGGTTTCAAGGTAGATAGGATGTTGATCCAAGAAGTATCCGACCACCATTTGGAGTCAGGAAGGAAACTGTCACCCAACTGGGGATTCACTGGAAATGGCTTCAACTGATTTTTCTTCCCCTAACCTCTGGATCAAAAGGGTCATTTGGCATGGACTGAACTAGATGGGAGCATGTCTTTTTTCAGCCTCATCCTATATAATAATTTGCTAAGTTGTGTGTAACGCCCGACATGCGCAATAGACACTGCGGCGCGTGCGGCAGTCATGTGCAGTACAGAATGCCCGCGCCGCGGCTGATACAGAGCTGGGCGCTCCAAAGGAGCGTCCAGCTCTGTATCAGCCGTGGCGAGTGCAGTCTCTACTGCTCGCGACTGGCTGCCAGAGGCACTGTGGCCCGTGTAACGGGCTCTTCAACTAGTTAACTATATTACACTAAGCTTCTGTGTGATGATGTGATGTAAATTGTGACTTATATGCACTTTTTTTAAGAGGGAAAAATAAAAAAATCAAAAAAAAAAAAAATCAGAGAATTAGTCTGATATTCAAAGAAAATCAATGGCTTGGCAGTTTCATACAAAGTAACATGCCAGACAGTTTTGAACTCTCTGGAGTATCTACTTTCATGGAATGCATTTAGGTTTTTTTTACTGAGATAATTAAGCATTACAAACTAAGCTTAGCATGTTTTAGTTAATTCCATGGAAAAAGTCAGTCACATATTGTTATGTGCGCTTAACAATCTTGGGTACCAGGGACAAACATATGTTTGTGTGCCTACACATAATGGGTATAATCTATTAACCCTTTGAGTGCCAGAGGGGTATGGAACGCATTGCTTTGCAATGCGTTCTGTACCCCTCTGACACTCAAAGGGCTAAGGAGATAAGTGGTACTTACTGAAGATTGCCACTGACAAATCTGTGTTGGCAAATCTTCAAACACAGCTCTCCAGCAGAAAGGAATTCAGTAATTGTTACGGTGTATATATTTTCATAGATTCTATGTGCAAATCCCAAGTTTTAAAATCTCTTTTCCGAATCTACTACTTTCCCTTTAACCGGAAATAATCTTAAAAAAAAAACAAACACAAAAAAAAATATATATATTTGCAATATTTTAACCCAAAGGCTTTCAGCAATAGTGCAGTTGTGCTTTTTTTTTTTTTTTTTTTTTTTTTTTTTAAATTTATTTATTTTTTTAATTAAGCCTGACAAAAATATTCAAGTTGAGTTTTAAACTTTATAAGTATTAAATTAGTATGCACATTTTTGTACTAACTGCAAGATGTAAGAATGACTGAATAGTTATGTATTCCTACCTCTCACTCCCATGACAATTGACCAGTAACAGAGTTATGGCAGTCCTGAAAGTTACAATAACATTTTAGGGGGTTTTCTTTAATCTTTTCAGTGCATGTGCTTTCATACCTCCGAACATTTCAAATTGCCAAAGAGGGACACTTGTGTTTTAGGTGGTTTGCTGGGGGCGTGACTGTTGGGTGGGGCATTGCAGAGCATTTTTAGGTTATTTCATGACTTATGGACACCTCCTTGTGTAACCTAATAAATTACTTATAACAAGACCAAAGTATTTTATTTACACAGACTAATTTATAAACACACATACTGATGTTTAAACAAACAATAATGTGAGTTTTATAGCTGTAGAGCAATGTGATACAGTTATATACACACCACACAATCTGATTTCCTAAAAAAAGGGACATCAGGATGGAAAAGAGGGATACAGGGACTTGGGTCTAAAACAGGGACACTTGGGAGGTATGTGCTTTGGCTACCTCTCCGGCACTCAGAGGGATTAAGGATCTAAATTATTTCCAACCCACTTCCCCTGGTCCTCGAATGGTTAAAATCACATGTTTTCATCTCTTGCTAGAACTGCACATGATTTTGTTTGCTCAAATGCAACGTTTGTTCCTGTTCGGTCAGTCTCAGAGCAGGACAACTGCGCTTGTCACTTGTTAACCCCTTGTGGACCGGAGGGGTGCGCAACGCGTTGGTAACTCCTCTGGTGCTCAAATGATATCGAAATACAATCGGTTCTTAATTTAAATAGCATTTTACATACCAACATGTTTCTATATAATATGTGTGACATTCTGGTCCTTCTGAACTTACTCCCATTACACAGGTAGAGGTAGCCACCCTCACTGATGTCATCTAATGATCCCTTAGTACTGCCTGCTACACACGTCTCTTAGCAATCATTCCAAGAAAACCAGACTTTGGACTGCACGCCAACAGATAAATTAGAGTTTAAAATGAATGACAAACCTACGATTCTCCAGATACCTGGATTACAACTGTTGGTGTACTCGCTCCACGTCAGACTGAGACTCTTAACCCTTTGAAAGCAACGTTTTCCTCTGACATTCAAAGGGTTAAACTATTGAGTTACAAATCCCCACACAGGATATGTAGTCAACATTAGATCAAGAGCTACGGATTGCTCGCCCTTCTTCAACAATACGGAGAATGTTAATCAAAGTATCCCCTGACAAAACATGTAGTTCTTAAACTTTAAATACAACAGAAAGCATAATCTAGGTGTGTCCTATTTGTGTTGCATACACCTGATTATAATTCAGTTAAGGAACATCATGACCTGTAATTCAATTATCTGTAGCCAGCCCAGCTGTATTACAAGTACTTACCAGAGGAGAGCAGGCACCAGCTTCTGACTGTGAGAAAGGACTAGCGAGACTACTGCCTGCTGTGCTATGTCTAAAATGCTTTTTTTCTGGGAGGGGCTTGGGGTAATGTCAGAAAGGAGCATTTGTAGTAGAGAGGAGGGGAGAGGAATAGGAGCTCTCGGACTGCCACATACTCCTCATTCCAGCCTTCAGGAATGACATCATTCCTTATAATCTTCCCACTCACACAATGGGGCTGATGTAGTGCCAAAGGGGGCAACGGGCGAGTTACAAGGGACATTATGTGTAGAGGTAAGGGGGTGTAATTGTGGCATAAACCAACTGTACCACAGACATTCTATTTGACTTAACCATTTAAGTGCCAGAAGTTATCGCATTTGATACCTCTGTAGCACTAAGGGTTAAATGGGCATTTTAACCCCTTGAATGCTAAAGATGGTTTCCAGTGCAGTAGCTTCATTTAAAACAAATGGACACGATATGCGTCCCTTGGTATGAAGTTGGCTTGCTGCAGAATCGCACCACAGTTCTGTTACATAAGGTCCACGAGGCCGTGTTCAATAAACTAAAGCGGTAACATCCTGGAGAAAACCAACTGCACCATAGGGCAGAAATGACAATTCACTTTGATTTAAATGTGGCACATTTAACCTCTTGAATGCTAGAGAGTCCTCCAACACATTAGGGACCTCTCTAGCATTCAGGAGGTTAACGCCCCATTTAAATCAATATGATTTTTGGAATGTTGTGGTTCCCCATGGCTTGCTCCAGGACTGAACTTCTTTAGCTCACTGAATGCAGGCCAACCCCAGGTTCCCAAATGCACATCTGTCAGTGTCACCTGGCCCTCGTTTCCAGGTTCATACTCTAACATTTCAACCGGGCCTTAGTATAGTGAGTCTCTTGCATGGATATTTAGCAAAGAAGTTGTAGTTGCTTGATAAATGTACCTCCCTTGGCTCACACAGGAACAATTACTGACAACTCTTGACATGTCGGTAATTGTCCCATATATATATATATATATATATATATATATATATAATAGCAATGTGGGACGGCATTGCCCGTCAGGATATATAGGGAATTAATGCGCGCACACACACGGATGCAAGACAAACACATACAGAGACACACGCAAATGCACAGTCATTCACTGACATGCATAAAGATCGACACAGTCATACATGCAGACACATAGAGTGTGATACAGACATGCAACACACACAGTGAGGAGCACACAGGCACACGCACATACAGAAGTGAGTCATAAGGGGGTGACTTATGTGTCATTGTAATGAGTTTGTGTTTGTGCTTATGCCTCCACTGTGGCATTCATTCATATAGTTGAAATGCATGTAGTAATTGCACATACTATGGTGGAAGGTAGATCGTGCTGGGTCCCGGGGAGTGAGTGTATGTGAGTGAGTGGCATTCATTCATGTAGTTGAAATGCATGTTGGAATTGCAAATACTATGGTAGAAGGTGGATCGTGCTGGCTCCCGGGGTGTGAGTACGAGAGTGAGTGTGTGATTGAGTGAGGATGTATGAGTGTGAGGATGTATGAGTGTGAGGGTTTATGAGTGTGAGTGAGAGAGTGTGTGAGTGTGATTGAGTGTGAATGTGAGTGAGTGTGAGTGTGTGGGATTGAGTGTGTGAGTGGGAGAATGTGAGTGTGTGAATTATTGTGTGTATGATTGAGGGTGTGTGATTGAGTGTGTGTGTGTGATTGTGTGTGTTTTTTGTCTGATGTGTTTGTGTCTGTGGTGTAGGAGCAAGTAGCATCCATTTTGTTTTTTTTAGTTACTTAGATAGTGGTGGGCGGGCTGGATAGTGGGGGCAGGCCAACTCCCTGCATGAGCAGTAACTCCTCCTTACTTAACCCTTTGAGTGCCAGAGGGGTACGCAACACATTGCTTTGCAATGCGTTGTGTACCCCAGGGGCATCGCTAGGGGTGAGCTAAGGAGGCTGAAGCCCCGAGTGTGTCAGTGGGCAGTCCAGAATGTCAGACAATCAGCAGACTCACTCCTCCTGCTGTTTATCCTGAGGCTGGCTGCTGCCCAGCAACTTGTGGGCATATATAGCTTGGAACAGCAGGCTGCTGCCTTACTCTGTTCTCAGCTTCAGCCCACAGCCATCCGCTCCACACTGGCTCTTCTAGCAATTCCTGGTGCTTTACGATGAGGTCATCAACATGCACCTGAAGTACCAGAGGAGGCAGTGTTGAGCCCATGGCTCTACACTGAAACAGAAAGCAGAATGGGGCAGAGCAGAAGAGAAGGTATGAGGGACAGTATAGATGGGGGAAATATATGGCTACCAGTGGCAGGTAAACAAGGCTGGTGGATGTTACATTGTATATGTGGAGAATTTGTGGGCTGGCTACCAGAGGGCAGGGTAACAAGGCTGGTGGGATCACACAGTTTATGTAGGAAATCAGTGGCTACCAGTGGGTATTGGAATAAGGTTGGTGGTGGTCATATAGTGTATGTGTAGAATCTGTGGCTTTCAGTGGGCAGGATAATAAGGCTGGTGGGGTCCACAGTGTATATGGGGAATCAGTGACTACCAGTGGACAAGGTAATAAGGCTGGGGGAGGTCACATAGTGTATGTAAGGAATCTGTGGCTACCAGTGGGCAGGAGAGCAAGGCTAGGGGGGTTATATAGTGAATGTAGAGAATCTGTGGCTACCAGTGGTTAGGGGAATAACGTTGTTGGGGGGGTAACATAATATATATATGGAATCTGTGGCTATCAGTGGGCAGGGGTAAAATGCATTTGGGAATCACATTGTGTATGTGAGGAATCTGTGTATACCAGTGGGCAGGGGGGGCACACGCAGTGTATGTGGGAAATCTGTGGCTTCCAGTGGGCAGGAGAACAAGGCTGGTGGGGATGCGCAATGTATGAGGGGAATCTGTGGCAACCAGTAGGCAGTTGTAGAAGGCTGGTGGGGTAACACAGTGTATTTGGGGAATCTGAGCAGAGAAACATGGCTATGGCTACCAGTGGCCAGTGGAACAAGGCTGTGGTATCATAAAGTTTATGTGCGTTGTTCTGTGGCTACCAGTGGTCAATGGAAAAATGCAGGCAATCAGACAGTGTATGATTGGCTACAGGTAACCAGTGGAACAATGATGGGGTATCACACAGTGTATGTATGGTTCTATGGATACCAGTTGCCAGTAGAAGAAGACTGAGATATCAGTTCATGTGTGGGCCTGGTGCTACCGGTGGCAAACCACTGGAGTATCAGACAGTGGATGTGTGGCTAATAGGGGCTAGAAGCGCAAGGTTATCAGGTAGTGTATGAGGGGTTCTATGGCTACCAGTGGGCAATGGAACAATACTTGGTATAAGCATACCTCCCAAGTGTCCCTCTTCGAGCCCCAAATTCCTCTGTCCCTCTTTCACACCCTGGTGTCCCTCTTTTTAGGACATCAGACTGTGTGGTGGGTACATAAATGTATCACATGGCTCCACAGCAATAAAACTCACATGAATGTTTGTTTAAACATCGTTATATTTGTTTATACATTATCTGTGTAAATAAAATACATTGGTGTTGCTCTTGATAATTTATTCAGTTACATCAATGGCTCATATGTATTAAAGCAACCTGGTTTTATTCTGGAGTAAACCGACTGCACAATAGGGGACAAATAAAAGTTCTTAAAATCCACTGTACTTGAATAGAGTGTTTAACTTCTTGAATGCTAGAGAGGTCTCCAGTGCATTGCTTTGCAATGTACTGAAGACCGCTCTAGCATTCAAGGAGTTAAAACCCCTATTTAATGTGAAAGGAATTTTGATTTGTTCCCTGTGGTACAGTTGGTTTACACCACAATAACTTCAGTTAGTTAGAACAAAAAACAATGGCAAGAGTTGAACATAAAATGGCTTACTTCTTAACTCTTTGCATTGCATTATATATAGATTAGTAAAATAAACATATATGTTGTGTAAGGATAACTCACTCCACACTATAGCGTTATCATCACTACCACTGGTGGCAGGCACTCTGTTGAATTTTGCTGTGGGCTCTAGCCCCAGATCATTTTGGAACCTAGAAACGCCCCTGTTGTACCCCTCTGGCACTCAAAGGGTTAAGTTGAGGTAACATAGCAGTATAACACACGGTGGCTCTTCAGTTGAGGCAGCATAGCAATATGCTGAGGGAACAAATAGAAAGTGGTGTTTGAGGCTTTCCCTCTGTAACATACAGCAAAGCATCTTTCTCCCTTTAAGGACAAAGGGGCGGGAATCAGGAAGCAAGAAGTGGAGGAGTGACAGCTGAGACAGTTAGTGAGGAGACTGAAGAGATGAAGAGTTAAATAAAAGAGTTGCTATTAAGTTTATCCCTGAGTTTGTATTTTATGGGAACATTACACCCTTGTACTGAAGCAGAGTGTATGGAGGGTTACAATTATCTGTGGGAGGTGACACAGTGTATGGAGGGTTACAGTTATCTGTGGGAGGTGAAACAGTGTGTTTGTGGGGTCATGATCCTGATTGAGAGTGTATGTGGACCAGGAGAAGTTATTGATATCCCCTACTTCAGGAGAAAGTGGCAGTTATATTTTTTTGTCAGTTGGATAGTGGTGGGCAGGCTGGAGGGGGCGGACCAACTCCCTGTATGATAATCATGCCCCCATTCAATCAACCAATGGGAGCAGTAAAGTCCCCATTCAGTCACCCAGTAGGAGTTGTGTCTCCTAATGAGACATAAATTATGTAATGAGGCATTCTGTTCAATGTGTGTTTGTTTTCTGAGGAGACATAAATTATGTTCTGTGTGTAAGGTACCATAAATTATGCAGTGAGGCTTATTCTTTTATATATATAGATATATATACAGTTCGTGGAGAATGACGGCACTCACAGGGTCCTTTTTTCAAAGCAGAAAGATAGTTACATTTATTGCAGTAAATGTAACTATCTTTCTGCTTTGAAAAAAGGACCCTGAGAGTGCCGTCATTCTCCACGAACTGTATGTATTGTAGTTTTTTCTCGATGTGCACCCAGGTCACAGTGGACTAATTAGCAGCGAGTGCATCCTAGCGTCTACTATTTTTCATATATATATAATATACGTGATGCATGTTGAGCTTCATTAATAAATAAAACTTATACTTCTAGTTACAATATTATCTCTTGCCATGGTGGGACCTCATGCCTTGCATTTTCAAGAACTAACAAAAGTGCATGGTTTCAAGATATCCCTGAGCAAAGGGAGACTAATTAATGTTACTGAGTAAGTAATTATTGGGATATCCAAAAAACATGTGCTGTTGGTAGCACTGGAGGACCCAGGATGGCTTTCCTAAACTTAGGCAGTGGTTTTGCAAGGGTAAAAAAAATTCTCATTGGCACACCATTGAATTTTGACTAATATTCCCCTTAGTATCAAACTAGTCAGGAGACTGTGTTTAAAGGTGAATTTTGCCCTAGGGATAAATGGATTTTCTTTTAATCCAGTGTTTAGGAATACGTTTGCACTATATAAATAAATAATAATAATTAATAGAGTGATTTACCTAAGTAGATGTCATTCATGCAGCAGCAATTTATACAGTTTATTTTTGTGAATTTTATCTCTGTTTTAATTTACTGCTGAGTGTTTCAGTTTATAATATGAAAGGCAATTAACCCTTTGAGTCATTGAGGTGTGTTGAGTTTTATTGCTTTTTGTTGTGAGGAGGTGTGACCTAGAGCTAGACTTCAATAGAGATCACTATGTACAGCAAATGGCAGATATAAACAAAAATGAAATATATAGATTTTAAGAATGTAGCCGTATTAGTCCAGTGATGTAGATGTAAAATAACAAACAATTAATATCTTGTAATACCTTTTACATTGGACTAACAGAATTTTGGATTGACAAGCTTTTGGGATAAACTCCCTTTCTCAAGTCTGAAGCATTTCTGAGCACAAGGATACAGAATTCACAGTTAAAACAGGTATTACAAGATATTAATTTTGTTTGTTATTTTACAAAAAAAAAAATATATATAATAGGAAATAAGGAGAGTATTAAATAATGCTGTAACAAATAAGCTTTACTGGTAAAATATAATAAAAACAGCAGTTGTAGTATGCTCCCTGAGGAAGTGCTAGTCAAATAGCACGAAACACGTTGGAGGAGGTTTATGCTGGCACTAAGGAAGATATTAATTTTATCTGGAGCCCACAGAAGTTTTATGATCATTAGAGTGGACCGGAAGTACATCTACTATACTTGTTGTATCACGACATTTCCAACAAATAAAGGAGGACGGGAGATCGAATAAACATTGATTGCTGAATTGGCTAATGTTTCTGCCCACGTACGAACAAGAGACAGCTAAAAGCTGAGGCATTATCGCAGCTTGAGATCAAGAGTGAAGGGCCCACCACCACTGGGACGCATAAAGATCCAGGTGGAAGTAATTACTTGCAGTCTCTGCAGATGGGAGAAGCCTACAGCACAGTAAGCCTTACAGATCTCCTATGCTATATCAGTGACATTTTCCTCTATAAACATTGTATACTATTACATCAAGGGTATAGTCATCGGATATACAGTTACCTGCCCGCTTTTACTTCTGTTGGACCCCGGTTTGATTCTTTATTTCAGAGAGACATTAGAGGACATATAGACAAGATATTGACTCTTTTCTCCATTATCCATTAGATCATTACCATTTTAAACTGTTCAGTAGCAGGAGTCCCCACATTTGGGAGAATTCAGATTTTTATTTTTTTAGAGTTTACTAATTTATGCTCCGGAGTTTACAGTATATGATTAGACTATGTTCCTATAGTGTTTTTGCATTTTTTTGCACATAGTACATGTACAACTGCTGTTTTTATTATATTTTATCAGAAAAGTTTATTTAGCGCTCTCCTTTCCTATTTTGAATTTTTAGTTTTTGTTGGACTCGCTATACTAACGAGTCCAGGGATAGTAGCGACACCTAGTGCTGTATACATATTACAGGGTTATATATATATACAGGTTTACCTAGCGCCGTGATCACTATTAGAACAGTGTTTTTGTTATACATACACAATTCCATTTGAGGTTAGGATGCACTCACTGTTAATATTGTAATATGACCTGGGAGCACATCGCAGAAAGGTAAATCATAGATATCCAAAAAAATTGTAACTACCCCCCTAAATCATTATTAACATAGAGATACACATATACATACTTTTATTATGCTTAATAAGTCTGGCATTATTAAAAAATACAACTTGTGTGTCAGGCATCAGTGGGAAACAGCGCAGACACCTTGACGAAAAGGTGTCTCTGAGCCTGTGCTAGGCACTAGAAATTATTATTATTCTTTATTTATATAGCACCAGCAAATTCAGCAGAGCTGTACAATAGGGAATAGACATACAGATGTATTAAATAGTACAATCAGATGTGGAGAACCGAAGGATCAGAGGGCCCTGTTCATGAGAGCTTACAGTCTAGAGGAAGGTAGGTTGGACACAGAAGGAATAAGTGCTATGGGGTGTAAGTGCCTCCTGCCAGATGAACTGCCGGTCAGTGGGTGGGAGAGAGAAGTGCTGTTGAATGCAGTGGTCCAGGGAAGGGGTAGTTCAGGGTGATAATGTTTATGGAGGTAGTTGATAAGCTTCCCCAAAGAAGTGAGTTTTCAGGGAGCGTCTGAAGAACTGAAGGCTGGTGGAGAGTCTGATGTGGTGGGGGAGTGAATTCCAGAGCTCAGGTGCAGTACATGAGAAGTCCTGTAGGCAGGAGTGGGAGGACATAATAAGAGCTGTGCAGAGGAGATGAAATGTAGGGGGTGTGTTGTTAGTGAAGGCTCTATAAGTTAGCACCAGAATTTTGAATTTATTTCTCTATGCTAATGGGAGCCAATGTAGGGATTGGCAGAGGGGATTGGTGTTAGAGAAGTGATGAGTGAGGTAGATTGGTATTGCAGCAGAATTCATTACAGACTATGGTGGGGTTAGTCGGGTGAGAGGGAGGCCAATTAGTAATGAGTTACAGTAGTCTAGATGGGACATGAGTGTTTGGATTAGAATTTTGGTAGTGTCCCGGGTGAAAAAGGGTAGGATTCTAGAGATGGTGCAGAGTTGGAGGCGACTTGAGTTGGAGATTGACTGGATGTGAGGAATAAAGGATAGGGCGGAGTCAAATGAGACCCCCAGGCAAAGTTCTATAGGTGTTGGTGTGATGGTAGTGCTGTTAACAGTGAGGCTGTTTGTAGAGGGAGGGAAGATAATTAGTTCAGTTTTGCCAAGGTTAAGTTTGAGTTGATGGGAAGACACAGCAGACAGACAGTCCAGTACTTGGGACAGGAGGGAACGGGAGAGGTCTGGGGAGGAAAGATAGATTTGAGTGTCATCAGCATGATGGTGAAACCCAAAGGACGTTATTAGTTTGCCAAGGGACGCAGTGTAAATTAAGTAGAGCAAGGGTTCCAGGACTGATTCTTGAGGCACTCCGACAGACAGTGGGAGGGGTGGGGAAGTGTAGCCAGAGTAGGAAACACTGAAGGAGAGGTTGCAGAGATATGATGAAAACCAAGAGAGAGCAGTGTCACAGAGACCATGTGAGTGGCAAGCTTGGAGGAGGAGTGGGTGATCAACTGTGTCAAAGGTGGCTGACAGGTCCAGGAGAATGAGTAGGGAGTAGTGACCTTTTGACTTTGCGGAGAGCAAGTCATTGGCCACTTTAGTGAGGGCAGAGTCAGTGGAGTGATGAGGGTGGGATCCAGATTGCATAGGATCTAGCAGAGAACGGGAGCAGAGGAATTGAGTGAAATATATGTATGATTGTTCAGTATAGCTCCATGATGTAGTACTGGCTAGATCAGCAGCTCTGCTTCCACTAAGTGTGAACTTTCCAGGTGATGCTTTCCTTTTAACCCTTTGAGTGCCAGAGGAGGTAGCCTTGTGTAACCCTCTGGCGGTCAAAGGGCTAAAATTGCATATTTGAAAAGTTAATTAAAAACTGCCAATCCATGATGCTGGCCAAAATACTAGCAGATTAATAAATTCGGAGCTATTAGTATGTTTATTTCAGAATGAGGCTCAACCTCAGTGCAGCACCACATAATTTAAAGAAGCAGTGAACTTTTTTTAAATTAAAAAAACTATATGGTATAGGGCTGTCTGCTAAGCAAATCAAGAGTGCTGCCACTGATGTGAGATTTTTCATTCAGAAGTTATAACGGTTAAGATAGTTTTTGATTTGATTAAACTGCAATTTTGTATTCTGGTCACTGTGGGGAGATGTAGTCAGTGACTCAGAGTGCATTATAAAAAATAAAATTTGCCTTTTGGCCAGTAGTTAGTGCTGTTGATTATAATATATGTTTACACTGTCAATTCAAGTACTGTTGTTTTACCTAGATGGGAAAGCCAGCAATTCAGGTACCCTTGTTTTACTTAGCATGAAAATAGCTATATCATATATGTTTTTCATAATAAAAGTTTTTGTTTCTTTAAACCTTTAATCCCCTTTAGGGCCAGTGATGTGCCAGGACTGTCATAAGTGTCGTTTCAAGGATTCTTTTTGATTCCAAAGTAAGTAAACAGAGAGACACATGGGTAATCACAGATTTGATTAGCCATAAGCAATAATCATAGCAAAAACCATGAAATACTTATCAGCCAATGATCTCAGCATGTATGGGAGAACCCCTGATGGATATGACCACCACCCACACAATCCTGCACAGACATACAGCAGACACATCACATGCACGTTCCCGATGAAGCTATAAACCAGCCACCACAGCACCCAGCTCTTTATACCCTTTATCACAGCCTGATCAGGATGCTGTAGAAGATATTCAAGGGTTAACAGGAGAACCAATTAGGTTGGATATCTTCACATAAATAGATAAAATTAAATTTGAGGACTTTACACTCTATTAGGTATTGACATGCTACTTCTCAGTAACAATCAATCCCGCATATTTGTGCAAAAATATATATATAATTTATTACTTACAATATACTATATATGTGTAAACAACAATGATATAAATGAGTGACCAGCAATTACAATAGATATCCAGAAACTCAAACCACAATTATCAACATTAGCATTGCCAGCAATTAAAGGGTTAACCACACATAGGTATGTTCAGCGATATTAAGTAACAATAATTGAACTCCAACATAGAAAAGGATAATTGATACTTACAATTAATTAAAATACAGTTGGCAGCAGCATATATGAATACCTCTGCCCCAGAAACTGTATATACTATACTATTTGAGATTTAAGGTATATTGTTAGGTGAGTCAGCTTTAACCCCTTAGTGACGGGCTGCGCGCACATGTGGCCGTCACTTAATGCCCAGCTAGGAAATTATTTTTTTGGCCAAAGTAATCCATTGTCCCAGAATGACGTGCAGCCGCGCGGGGACCTGGACTTCTGGGACGTACATGTACGTCCTCTGTCACTAAGTGACTTCCGGAACATACATGTACATCCATTGTCGGGAAGGGGTTAATATTAAGCCAGGTCCTCTGACAATTTCCTTATACCATATATAATAACTAAATTTAGAGAAACTAACTGGAATGAAATCCCAGTTTTAAATCGCTATAATTTAATTATCTACTGATTTCAAATATTGCATACCTTCTGAATAAAACATATAAATTGCAATTAATATAGTCAAAATTCGATAATACCAAGAATATACTTAGAATCAATCCAATAATATATGTCTAGACAGTATACCAACTTCATACAACATATATCATGAACATGACCATGGCAATCTTATGTAAAACCTGTATGGCACTTTAAGAATTAATCCACTTAGAAATATATGATGCCACACCCAAGATGGCGACTTCTTTTGTCTAGTGTATGGTTTACATAAACTTCTGACTGTACAAAAATTTATACCCAAAACACACACACACAGAAATCCCAAAGAAACATTTCAAATTAACTAGACAAATAGCAGTTGAAGGATTAATAAACAAATTCAAAGAATTCCCCCAGATCAGATATTAGCTATAACAACCTTTCTAGAAACACAATATAGTCTAGAAATATCAACGATTATATTAACTAATATATAAACAAGGATAAATAGATCTCACTGCTATCCTATTTTACATTTATCTGGCAAAATATAACAATTTACCAATTAATTAATTAATAAATTCTGCTTGATTCTGAATTACTAGAGCCAATATAGCTTATTATAATTGGTCACAATTGCGTGGCCAGTCCGATTTAAGACCAATTATAAGAAAAATGATGTTTCTTCAAATATAGAAGAAATATATATTTGATTTTGAATTTTGCAGAATTAAAATAAGGAAAGATATAGTTACCAGTCCAATAAGTGTTTCTTAGTATCTCTTTCACAGCCAGCCCAGAATACTTTTAAGAAAACAAAGCAGGAATTGAAACCAGGAAAGCAAGAAGAAAAAGCCCCTTCTCTCACAAAAGTTACATATTTATAATGTAAAATGACCCTTATCAGAATATTCTATGATTGGATAGAGATCCATTTCATTATGCAGTGACATCACACATATTATTATGGAAAAATTCCAAAGCACTAGTAATAATGCTATGTAATTTAGAGATGGCACTCTTATTCTACATTAAAATTCTAGATATGATCATTTTTGTGACATCAGTGATGTATTAAAGAGGTCATTAGATGTCATATAAATATGTCATCCTACTAGACTTTCCCACATAGGAGTATCTTTGTCTGTAATAGAATCATTTATAATCTTAAAATTCACCCAACTATTTTCACTCCTGTCTAGGTAAAGAGAGGCCCCTTTTGTCTCTAAAATGGAGTCATTGTTATAACATGAGATCATTACACACATCTTAAAAACAGACTTTCAGAGAATCTGGTTTAAAAGAAAAATTAACCATCTCCTCCCCATCATGGCAATGTCTCTGACAATGTTTTGACAAAAGGACTGTAATTGTCAAAAGATTGTGAGAAGCTGATTCAAAGAACAGATATGTTTGGCATAGTCTTCCATGTATATATTTTTTGTTTGAAAATGTAATTTGCAAAAGATGTATAATGAATTTGTTCAAAATATGTTACAGAACAAGAAGAATGCAAATTAATAATTAAAAAATGTATTCATATAAAAAGGAGTGAATTGAGGATTGGTAACAACCAAAATGGAAAGGCAATTAAAGAGTTTGGGAACCATTGGTTTGGAGGAAGGCTGCTAGATTTCCTGTTAGCCAGAATGTGTGTGTGAAAATGTTTCTGGAAACTGTGGGCCTTATGTAGAATTAAAAGTGGAGGAAACCTGGGACAAATAAAAATCCTGACATTTGCATTGAATTAAATTGGGCGTTTAACCCCTTGAATGCTAGAGAGATCTCCAGTGTGTTTGTGTTAGAGAACTCTCTAGTATTTGTGGGGCTGAAATCCAAATGTAATTAGGTTTTAATAGACAGACTTGCCAAAGATTGGGGCTAATACTTTGAGGCCAGCTCCCATTATTTCAAATTGGCCAGAGAGTGTCACTTTAGTTTTAAGTGTCTTTCTGGGGGCACAAATGGTAAGTGGGTCATTGCATACTATTTGAGGTTACTTAAACCCTTAAAGACCATGTTGATCCGGGGGTGGGGAGCTCTGGAGGACCAAGCCACGTTTTTTTTTTTCACAGACGTGATCTGTGATCACAGCTCGCCATGGCACACTGCTATCACAAACTTTCGTGAAGTGCTATAACCATCACCAGTCCTTAACGGCCAGACAGCTGTGATATCCATGGTTAAGGTGTTAATGACCTTTTGACAGCTGTTTTATATAACTGAATAAATAATTTAGAACATAAAGTATTTACATACATATACTTATACCTCCAAAGTGTCCCTCTTTAGGAGGGACAGTCCCTATCCCTCTTTCTCACCCTCGTGTACCTCCCTTTTTTTTTTTTAGGAGATCAGACTGTATGGTCTGTATATAAGTGTATAACATTGCTCCACAGCAATACAGTTCACCTTAATATTTGTTGAAACTTCAGTATATGTGTTTAAAAATTAGTCTATGTAAATAAAATAAAATACTTTTTGTCTTGCTCTAAATCATTTATTTTGATACATAAATAGGTCACGCCCACAGCAACAGCACCAAAAAAAAAATATATATATATTTTCAATGTTGGGATGTATTAATATAGATACTAAAGTTTTACCAGTCTCATGTTAACGCCTGGAAGAACACCTGATACTTTTTTTTGGCAAAAATTATGCCTCTAAATTGTCACAGATAGCGATATTTCTTTATAAACTCACTGTGCAAGAATTTTTCCCAACTTTACAGTTTTTAAGAAAAACACAACTACGTGGGTATGGCTTCCAAAACTGCCATAAGCTTCTTTTTAAATTCCGATCTTCAGTTTTAGGCAACTTTTACGCCACAATTTTTTTTTTTTATTTTTTTTTTTAATGCCAGGTCTATAAATCTCCCTCATTGTTGAAGTGTTGAACTGTTGAAGTCAAGACCAGATGTGTATAGGACCTGCAGGAAAGTTTAGCTGGCACTAAACAGTGTTGCTTTCACAAACATGATTTGCATGGAAAAGTCATCAGGTGCAATCTCATGACAAATTCCCATGGGTGACTATGCAACACAAAACTTATGGACCAGAGGCGTTTTGAAGCCAAGTGCTGTGCTCTGATGAAGTTAAAATGTAACTCTTTTGGCTATAATCACTAATGGTACGTTGGTGAAAAAGAGGGAGACTCATTTGAAGAAAATAACACCTTGCCAACTTTTAAGCATTGGGTGGATCTATTTTGCTTTGAGGTTATGTGAAGAAAGTGAATCTGAAAAGAGGTTGGACATTACAACAAGGCGATGAGCTAAAAATACCTCCAAAATCAACCATAAACTACATGAAACAAATGCCTAAAGGGATAGTAATATATGTTGTAGGGTTTATTTCCCTGAATAAAAAAGGGTACTCCCACTGCTGAGAGATATTTTATTAAAAAATTAGCTCAAACTTGAATTTTTTAGATGCAATATCACAGTAGCCTGAATATTTACAGTGGCGCTGTTGCTATACCATCTTATGGTCTACGCACCACAGCAGTCAACAGGATGGTGTAGCAACTGTGCCACTGTAAATTTTTAGGCCAATGTGATATTGCACCTAAAAAAAATTAAAGTTTGAGCTGTTATAATTTTTTAATAAAATATCTCTTAGCAGTGAGAGTATCCTTGTTTTACTCAGGGGGATAAACCCTACAACATATATTTTTTTTACATTTTTAAGTATTACTATCCCTTTAAGGTTTTGGAATAGCCTTCACAGTCCCCAGACCTGAATATTATTGAGAATCTGTGGGAAGATCTCAAACATGCAGTGCATGCAAGATGTCTTATGAATATTTCCTAACTAGAAGCATTCTGCAAGAAAGAGTGGGAAAAAATTCCTAAGACAAAAACAGAAAGACTGTTAGCTGGATACAAGAAACATTTGGAAGTGGATTTCTCCCAAAGGGGGTATTGTCAAGTACTGACTGACAGAGTGCCCAGACTTTTGCACATGCCACATTTTCCATTATAATTTTTTATTCTGTCAAATTGTGGAAATAAGTAGTTACTGTGCAATACAATTGTAGAAATATGTCACTTTTAAGTTTATTCTCTAGAGAGGTTGTATTAACTTATTTTCTCTTAGAAAGTCAACAAAACATGTAATTTGGCTTGGGTGCTGTATATACACACTACACATTCTGATCTCCTAAAAAGAGGGACACCAGGGTAAGAAAGAGGGACCTAGGGTTTTGGGTGTCAAAGAGGGACTGTCCCTCCTAATGAGGGACACTTAGGAGGTATAGGGTGAGAGGCATTTGCATTGCTTACCCCTCCAGCATTCAAGTAGTTACATAAATTTAGTTTGTCATTATAAAATATTTGTGCAGAAAATATATGTAAAATGTTTGGAAAGAAAGGTCTAGTTTACATGGGTGATTTTTTTTTGTAGTAGCTTCATAACAAGATGTAGCAGAAACACAAGTTTTATATTAACATTTTAAATAGTCACCCATGGGAATTACCCAGTAGAAATCAATGATATGTTTTTTTGTGAAACTTGTTGACAAGAAGTTACCCATAGGAACTAAGCCATAGAATGAGAATTGGTATTCAGTCAGTGTGAAAAAAATCAGAGTTCAGGTGGCTACTGTGGTCCTCACACAACAGATAAAGGTTTATTGGACACTAAAGCGTTTTTACAGTTTATTTCAAATCAATGCATTGGAGACATCTATATCATCCATGGGTGTTAGTTAAATGTGAGGTAATCCGTGACTCGGTCACTTTGAATAACTAACGATTTCAATCTGTGATCTCTCTGGAATGGAGATAGGCGACACTTAAGTCTCGAGCTGTTCAACTTCAACTCCCATTATACAAAATCACCCAACATTATTGTCGTTGTTTTAAAGGACAAATACACTTTTATTATGTAAAAAAATATATTCTAGGGGTTTTCATGTTGAGTAAAGCAAAGGTACTAAACTGCTAGAAGATTAAAAAAAAAAAAAAAAAAAAGCTTATTTATTTGAATCAACAGCGTCAACGTGTGTTCAAAAGGCACATTTCTTTATAATGCATTCTATACAAGAAAAAATTAGCTTTTGAATTTAGAATTTTCCAGAAATGGAAGTAGCCTTTTATTCAACAGGAATAGCCCTCAACCATATTTCTTTCGTTAAGAAAGTTAACTGCGTCTTTAAGAGGAGGCAGGTACAGGGTCATTGAAGGACTCTGTGCAATCTTTTTTGGTCACTCAATCACAAAAAAATTTTCACAGAGGCATAACTAAAACCTGTTGGACCCTAGGGCAAATGGGGCCCCTTGGTTGCTGAGCCCCAGCACAACTACACACTCTGCACTCCCCATGGTTATGCTGGTGGGTGGGTGGGTGATACCAGGTAATCTACTCACATTCATAGGGCCATATGTATTGGATTGAATGATGTGCACAAGGACCAATCATAATACAGTTTTGTATTAGGGAGGCAGACAACATGGATAGGTACTGGCTAGCTTAGGTGTCAGGTTCAGTGAGAGATTGTATTAACCCCTCCACATGATGAATGCATTGCATGCATGTGTGAGCCTGCATTCACTAGCTGAAAGCAATGGCTTAGCTGCTTAGACTGACTAGAGATGACGGTTTCCTGTTTCTACTGTGTTATCTGCCTAAGGAGTAGATTTAGTAAACATGATCATTTCCATTTAATTAAAGCTTTTGTTTCTAAGTGGAGACACTGCAGTAATAACTAAATATCTTACTACTAACAAAAGGCTCTGGTCCTTCACGAAATACAGGGGAACCCTAATATATAGCCATGCATGGGTTAAGTTAAAGTTATAATCTATTTTCCTGTTTACATGGTAGAGTTCATTTTAAATAAGCAAGACATGTCTTCTTCCTCCATGTGTTTTATAGCAGAGCTTTTCCCATAGAGCTCCATTGTGGATCTGTACAAGGAAGATGCAGACTTTATATTTCTTACAGCCAGCTTTGGTAATCAGTAGTAAATTCACTGTAGGTCGTGTCCATATAACTGCTCTGTCTTCAGGAAAAAATATAAAGAGTCAATGAAAAATGTGGTTGTTGATATTTTTTTCCAGTATTGACAAGCATTCTATGTTGTAGTGCATGCCAAGCTGACAGTGCGTCCTTCCCACGTACACCAACAATTTTATTTTTGCATGGGAGCTTGACAGAGGTATCACAAGGCAGGCCAACTTGTGTGTCAGCCACATATGGTTGGTTTACACCTACGTGACCCCCACGCATGACACTAACCTAGTTGCAGTATGCTGCATTAGGTTGTGTTATACAAGGCAAACATTGCAGTTTTTTGTGGCACTGGAGACAATTGGGCTCTTATTAAGTACAGTGTTAGTAACGGTCCACTAATGTCACCCATGTGAACATCGCCTAAATACGTTTTACATTGGCTGACAACAGGAAGGCTGATGTACTAGGAAGAAATGGAGCAAACCAACTTCATGAAGAGGAACAAAAAAAATCCCAAAATGCCTACTGATTTAAATGGGGCTTTTAAACCCTTGAATGCCATTGTGATCTTCAAAGCATCACAAAGTTATAGATTAACAGCATAATTTAAATCAGCAGGAAGTTGTTTGTTCCCAATGGTGCAGTTGGTTTATAATGTTTACAGCAATAGAGTAAGCTATACCTTATAGAGAATTACTTAGGAGAACAGGATACAAATTGTAAACAAAAGCAAATCAAGCAAGAAAAATGTTTTATTTGGAAAAAAAAAACCTAGGTTAATTAGTTAGCTAATTGCTTTTTTTTACCTAATAAATAATGTATGGTTTATTATTTGTGTTAACTTGATTTGTTTTCATTCAACATGGGAGGAAATGTAATTTTGGAAATGTAACCTTTAATACGACACACAAATCTGTTCTACAGGAGCAACAGTATGTTCTTTATAAGAGGCAATTAGGTAATACTTGTGGATTATGAGTATCTATAGGTACTTTAAACCCAAAAACATTTGAGAGGTTTTGCCATTGTACCACATAAAAATAATAGTGTATAGTATTTCATCTTGTCCATTTGTACTATAATTTTTAAACCTACTTGAATGCTACAGTGGTCTTCAATGTATTAAAGGGGAACTTTCACATCTTAGACTTTTAGCCATGTGTTTCGGCTATAAAAATAGTATTTGGATTGGTGTGTGTTTTTTATTTTACTTACCTACTTCCGCATTCTGCGGCACACTGAATCTTTGGCATAGCTCTGCAGAACTTCCCAGTGCTGTAATTCTCCCTCCACCTCCCTCCCATCTGTCCCAGGGAGCGTGTTCGTGTTTCCCTTTGTAGTGGTGTGAATCGCATCTATCTTTTACAACAAGCTCAGTTTACCATTATACTGAGCTTGCAAGCTCAGTATAATGATAAACAAAGCTTGCTGTAGAGAGTGACGTGAATAAAGACACAAGGGCAAAATTCATAGGGACTTTTAGACAAGTAAGGTAAGTGGGAGTTATTATTAGGAGGTTATATTTCTTCTTTAAACAGGAATGATAACAAAGCAGATCAATAGACAGGTTTCCGTAGCAGTAACAGCACTCTGTAGAAACAAAAGCAAAAACAGAAAAAAAGTCCACAGCGCTAGTTCACCATAATATGTAGTGAATTAAATAAGAAAGGTATCAATAACTGGCATCTAGATATCATCAAGGAGTGAGAGGATTCTCTTGTACCCCCAAACATTAGGCCAGAACCCAAAGTGCACATACAAAACAAAAAAGAAACCTGCTCTCCTCCATACTAGTGTGTAAATGTGTGCCCTAACTTAGGCATATATAATAACGGAGTTGATAAATATGAGGATTTAGTCCATCATTTGGCCAAAGAATGTTAAGCTTACCAACTCTGTCAAGGTACCTCAAAGATCTGGCAAGTACCTCTCTAATGCACCTTTAAATCCCTATCTAAATTAAAAATATAAGGCTTGGCTTTGATAAGAGGTTATAAGGAAACATGTAGCTGGTTGTTGATGACTTAAATAAACAATACTTGTGTGACACAGTGTATGCAATTAAAAACAAGAAGACCTAATTTAAAAGGTGTAAGCGAGGACGTGCCTGATATAAAACTTCTTAGGCCTGGAGGATGTGGATACTGGCACAAAAAGACTGTGGGTCCTTCAGTTCTATTTATAAGCCGGGGTTTACTACCCCCATGGGCCACATGAGGAATAACCATTACATACAGACAAGGTGGTGTAAGCAAAAACAGGCCCAAAACCATGCCTTTAAGGACCTTTAAGAAAAAAAATAGATATGAAATATACTTATGTACTGTTAGTGATAATGAAATGAAGTACGTGAAAAGCAGTTAGAATGAGCAAAGGAGAGTTGTAGAAACAAAAACAGAAAAAAAGCCCACAGCGCTAGTTCACCATAATATATACATGTAGTGAATTAAATAAGAAAGCTATCAAAGTAGTTGCCAGATCGTTAACCCTTTGAGTGCCAGGTGGGTACACAATGTGTTGCGTACCTCTCTGGAACTCAAAGGGTTAAGGTGCCTTGACGGGGTTGGCAAGCTCAACATTCTTTGGCCAAATTATGGACTAAATCCTCATATTTCTCATGTCAGTCATTATATATGACTAAGTTAGGGCACACATTTACACACTGGTATGGAGGAGAGAACTCTGTAGAGCTCCTTTTTTTTCCTGGAGAACCATGTTTGGCACTACTTCTCTGCAGCTGGTCTGATTCTTCTTTTCTAGTAAGAAAAAAGCATGTTTCCCTTCCATTGTTCTGTATTATCCTCATGAGTGCCACCTTTTGAGGAACCCCCTTTTGGATATTTACTCTTCTCTGGGCAGAGACCCCCCTTGAAATGATCCCTGTCCTTTGTCTCCTGGAGTGCCCTGGCCCAGCTTTAGCTTCCTTGTACAGGTCCTGGCTGAGGGAGAATCCTCCTTTTCCTTGTTGGACCCTGATGAGGATCTGGAACTCATGCACCTCTCTGCAGTCTTCACCACAACTAGCTATAGGGAAACCCTTTAAATACTAACTAACACCTGCAATGTGTATGTGTACATGTCTCTGTGTGTATCTTTTTATGCATGTCTATTTTGTGTTTGTTAATAAGTGTGTGTGGGGGGGTTATATGCCTGTTTGTATGTGTATTTGTGTCTGTGTCAGTTTTAAGTGTGTGCTTTTGCAACCGTTGGCACTTGTTGTTATTGAACTACAACTTCCATCAGCCAACCAGAATAACGGATTAAAGGATACTAATGCTAAAAAAAGAAATAGACGAATACAACTTTAAATACCACATACTTACTGCAAATGTATGTAAAATCATTTATATGTCGCACCTTAAAATTTAACCACACCCAAACATATTTACACATACATACACGGCCTCCATCAGGGGTTACAGGGAGTACTGGTGTCCTGGGACCGGCCAGGCAAAGGAGGCTCACACAGGGCCAGTTTGGGCTGGGTACCAAGTGAGTGGGGCAAATTAATCCATAACCTAACTGGTCCCTTATCGAGACATCAGTCCCAGAGTCTGAATAGGAAGAGCAAACAGATCATCCCCTAACCAGATGGCTGAGGTCTCTTTCTCCTCCAGATAATGCAGAGTGCCAGGATAAGACATCATATCTCTGTATTACTGGACGCTTGAGTACCATGAAGGGGTTCTTTATAGGGGTCTACAAAAGGAGGCACAGATTTCTTATTCTAAATTCATCTGGTCTCACCAGAGATGAGCCCTCCTTCAGTTCCAGCAAAGGTAGACAAAACAGGAGGGTACCTCAGTAAAGGGGGGGTAGACTGACAGAGAAAGAGAGGGAGGAGGAAATAAACCGATAGAGTAAATGACAGGAGGAGGGAGGGCAAAGGGGGTTGAAAGACTGGGGCTGATGGGGTGAAAGAAAAGGAGAGAGAATTGGTAAGTTCCAGGGAGAATGGAAAGAGGAAACTGAATGGGGTTAGACTGAGGGAGGGGAAGACTAGGGGAGAGAGTGGGAAAACAGGTGGAGAAGCATATGTGGTTCAGAAATTACAGTGGAACAAGTTTGGGGTCTCAGTATATATGTGGCTCTGCCTCTGTGGCTACTTGTGGACAGTGGGACAAAGCTGGGGTGTCAGTGAATATTTAGTTCTTTGATTACAAGTGGAACAACACTAAGGTGGTAGACAGTGTATGTGAGGTTTTGAGACCACCAGTGGAGAGTAGAACTAAGATGTCACCTGGATGTGTGAGTCTGTGGCTACTAATGGACAGTGGAACAAGGCTGGCGTTTCAGACAGTGTTCGCCAGAGGGATACTAGTGTTAAGAGTGCGTGAGAGAGGGAAGATCGAAAACACTAGAGGAGCTGATGGGAGAGAGGAGGGGGCTGGGAAAGAAAAAAATGGGAGAACATAGGGAAAAAGGGGATCAGAAAGACTGGGGGAGAGAGAAGGGGAGCTCCTACTCTCATTGGCTCGGATGTGGTGTTACACAGGGCACAATGTGCCCTAGTGTAACCTCACCTCTCAGCAAGTCACCATCTAGATTGAAGGTTCATGCATGCGAGCTGCATCACCCCTCCATCTAGCAATGACTGAATAGATGTAGGGATGGCATTACACACGTGTGACCCCACCACATAGATGGTGATTGGCTGAGAGGTGAGGTTACTTTATGGCACATTTCGTGCCCTGTTTAACCTCCACCACTGAGGATTTGAACAGGGATTAGTCATAAAAAAGTTTATGCCTCTTCTATTTCTTCCGACTTTGGCTTGGGCAATGGACGAAACTGGACCAAGGGTTCTTTTTTGTGTTTTTTTTAACTTGGTAGTGGCAACCATGGCTGCTGCTGATAGTTGTTTTTTGTTGTTGTTTTTATTTTTTCTTTATTATTTAAGTAATGGGTGGAATATAAAGGAGGACCAGGGAGTCTAGGACACTGCTGGGCCTCTGATATCAATGTAATGTTTCACATGTGAAACACATGGGGAGGGGGAATGGGGCCTAGAGTAGTGTTAGTGTAAGGTCTAGTGGTGGTGGAGTAAGTACTTTATTGTTAGTGTTAGGTCTAGTGGGGGGGCATTTAACCATTGGAGTACAAAAGGAGTATGCAACTCATTACTGTCCCTCTAGTTTCAGATTATGACCTATTGTCCTAACATTTCTACTCTTTTGAAATGTGCTTCCCTCTTGTACTTTGTTGAATACCTTTATGTATTTGAATGTTTCTGTCATATCTCTCTTCTCTCCTCCAAGCTATACATGTTTAGAGTCTTTAGTCTTTCCTGATATTATACTGCAAACCATTCACCATTTTATTAGCCGGTCTCTGAACTCTCTCCATAATATCTGTATCCTTCTTGAGATGGGGTCTCCAGTACTGTACACATACTCTAGAGATCTGTGGTCAGTCCTCACCTATAGTTGCCTGACCACCTCCCTTTTTCTACTACTGTTGTCTCTCGCTATATAACCCAATGCCCTGCTTGGATTCTCTGCTGCTATGTTACATTGCATGCCTACCTTTAAGTTATCAGAAATAATTACTTCTAAGTCCCTTTCCTCTGTTGTTGCTGACAACATTGTACCCTTAATACTGGATTCTTCCTTTGAATTTTTACATCCTAATTGCATAATTTATGCAGCTGCCAAATTCCCATCCATTCTTCTAATTTACCTCAATCATTTTCCATTTTACTTTTTCCCCCAGGAACCCTGTAGGCATACCTCACCTTGAATACCTTTTGTAATATCACTAATAAAATTATTAAAAATAATGGGCCCCAGTACAGATCCCTGAGGTACCCCACTAGTAATACGACCGTTCTCTGAATATTCTCCGTTAACTAAAACCCTCTATCTACTGTTACTCAGCCATTGCCTTACCCATTCAACTATTTTTATTTCCAAATCTAAACACTGCCATTTATTAATGATTCTTCTGTGAGGGACAGTGTAAAATGCTTCTCTGAAATCTAGATAAGCTATATCTAATGTGCTCTCCTCTTCTACTGTTTGTTAGCCAATCAAAAAAAACTATGACATTAATTTGAAGATCTCCCTGTGGGAAAACTGTACTGTTTAGGATCTTACAAGCCATTAAAAATTCTGATATTGACAAGACTTTCAACACGGATTCCATTAATTTTCCTACTACTAATGTAAGACTTACTGGTCTGTAGTTGTCAGACTCTTCCCTTCTACCTCTTTGTCAAGCTATACTACATTTGCTAACGTCCAATCTTCTGGAACTACTCCATAAATAGTGGCTAATTGAATAATTGTGTTAGAGGTTTTGCCAGACCCCTTCTAAGTTCTTTTAATAACTTTGGGTGTATCCCATCAGGACTGTTTAGTTGAAGTAAAATGTGTTCCTCTGTAAATATATATGTTTCCCATGTCTCACTATTTATTTTTTTCTAACAAAGGTCCCTTCCCTTCACCTTCCTCTGTAAAAACTGAACAGCAATATTCAATGAGGTAGTTAGCTAGACTTTTAAACTCATTTTCATATGTCCCATCTTTGTCTTCAGTCTAACTCTTCCTTGTTTATTTTATTTTCAATTTTGCTTATATATATATAAAAATGTTTTGCCCCCCATTATGATTGACTGGGCAGTTTTCTCCTCTGTGTGCTTTGGTGCATCGATTAATGCATTTAGCCCAAAACTTTCTTCCTCCTTCTCTGTCTGCTTCTATTTACTTCTGCAGAGTACCACAGTGATTTCCATCTGTCTTTTACCCTAACACGTCTAATACAATGTTCTGTTTACTTTAATAAAACAACTTTCAGATAAACCCTTTTCTCCTGGACTGCATCTAAAGATCTCCAGGCTGTTAAAGGGATAGTAATACTTAAGTATTAATAATCCCTATAGTAAAGACCTACTAAAAAAAAAAAACAACCTATTGCCCCCAGTGTCATCTCTCAAACTTTTATGGTTTGAGAGATGAACGCTTCTAAAGTTGCCCTCTCCCTCCCCCTTCCCCGAAGTCAGCTTTGTAGCTGACTGAAGGGAAATCCAGTCACAGGTCATCAGGTGGCTCTGCAGCAGAGCCGCGATCACGTTAACTAAAAAAAAACTTGCACTAAAAAGGTCTTCTACGTGTGCTTGCAAACCAAGCACACGTAGACCATTTCAGTGAAAGTTTTTTCTTTTTTAGTTAACGCGATCAGGCTGTGCTGGAGAGCCGCCTGAAAGTTGTACGACTCTCTTCCCTGCAGTCAGCTAGAACGCTGACTACGGGGAAGGGGGAGGGAGAGGGCAACTTTAGAAGCATTCATCTCTCAAACCATAAAGGTTTGAGAGATGACACTGGGGGCAATATGTTTTTTTTACTAGGGCTTTATTATAGGGATTAGTAATACTTAAAGGGATAGTAATACTTAAAATGTAAAAAAAAAAATATATGTTGTAGTGTTTACCCCCCTGAGTAAAACAAGAGTACTCCCACTGCTGAAAGGTGTTTCATTCAAAAGTTATTACTTTTGAAAGTTGAATTTTTAGGTGCAATATCACAGTGGCCTGAAATTGTACAGTGGCGCTGTTGCTACACCATCCTATGGAGATTTATGGTCCCGGGACCAGAGCTGTCCATAGGATTGTGTAGTAACAGCGCCACTGTACAATTTCAGGCCATTGTGATATTGCACTTAAAAAATTCAACTTTGAAAATTAATAACTTTTGAATGAAACACCTTTCAGCAGTGGGAGTACTCTTGTTTTACTCAGGGGGATAAACCCTACAACATTTTATTTTATTTTTACATTTTAAGTATTACTATCCCTTTAAGTATTACTATCCCTTTAAAGACTGACCTAAATATGTCCACAAATTCGCACACTTGATTTCTAACCTTTAACCCCTTAAGGACCCTTGACGTACCAGGACCGTCACGGTCCTTGAAATACTCAAGGACCGATGACTGTCATAGTACGTCACATACTTTTTACTTACAGCGCTCTACCGGGAGCGCTGTAAGTAAAAATAGGGCCTGAAATTGACCGCTCCAAGATCGGAGCGATCTCTATCAGTCCCCATAATGATGCGCCGATACACGCGACAGGTCACGTGTACCGGCGCGTGCAAGTGCTCCGATGCGGTCATTATGGGACGGAAATGTCCCAGGACCTCCGGTCCTTAAGGGGTTAAACTGGTCACTGTTTCTCAACTTTTTGCATCAATCTTCAAAAAATATGAATCAGCCCTAATCCAATATCCTAAACAGAATCTGTGTTAAAAAAAAGTTTTGATATCAAAGAAGCCCATAAACTTGGTTTTAACTTTCTAGCACATGATCTTGTAAAAAGTATGCTATAAGAAAAATTATTGTTGTATGAAAGTAAGTGTTGTATTATTCACATTATTATTTATTAATTATGTGCAAGTTTTCATAGCTCGGCAGAACGTCAGATATGTAACACTGTAAATGCTGTTTCTTAGCAGTCTAGGTGAAGCAGTGTTTCTTTATACTTCTCACTTCCAGGTCATATCAAGGCAAGTTGTATTTTAGTGTGTGGTTGTATAAAACATACTTTGTAGTAAGACTATCTCAAGTGAGATTCTTCACTTATTAAACTAATCTGCTCATATGGGAAGGGGGCAATTAGCATTTTTATGGGAGATGCAGTATTACAGCTCCATGTATGTATTTCAACAGATATATATATATATTTTTTTTGACGAAGAAACAAACAATATCTACCAATTCAATGTCTGTGTAATAGCATACTAGTGTAGGAGGTGATGTCTGTGTCACATGCAGCATTGAAAACTTTGCTGAAATGAAAATGCTGGTAACCCTATTTCTGCTATATGGTAACTGTAGTCTCAGTGGCCCATATTTATTCAAGCAAACCTGAGTTATTCTGTAGTAACCTAACTATACCATAGGGGACAAATACAAATTCCTAAGTTCCCATCTACCTGAAGAGAGCTGTTTAACCCCTTGAATGCTAAAGAGGCCTCTATTGCATTGCTTTATTAAAATACTGATTTAATTTAACAGGAATTTGTCTGTGTCCCCCTGTGATGCAGTTGGTGTACTCTAACATAAATGCAGTCAGGGGAGGGCTGGCCACTTGTGGCCCAGGGGGCCAAATTCAGTCAAGTGGCCCTTTTCTATAAATCGGGCAAGCCCACTGTCCCAGCCCACCCCATTTTGTTAATTTTAAAATTGGCATTAATGTTGTCACATAAGGTTATACCACAGAGCTTACAGTTGAAATGAGTCTACACTAGTGCGCTACTACAAAGCATACAACTTAAGTTAAGCTACACTAATTATATTATAGAGTTTACAAGGGAAATGGGTTAGGTACTGGTATAGCTCCATTTGGATTGTAGTTCTGTGGTATATTTTGTGTTGCTTCATTTCTGTTGTAAGCTCTGTGGTATCACTAGTGTAGCAATCAGTAGATTTAGTGAGGTGAAGTGGCGCACCAGCCCAGACATATGACTGGCCTAGGGGGCAATTGCCCCCCTGACCCCCAGGCCAGCCCTCCCCTGAATGCAGTTTGCTTTTGTAAATATGGACCAGTAAGCCGTATTCAGAAAACTAAAGATGTACAGGACCAAAACTACCTGCACCATGCATTCAACTAGTTTTTTAACCCATTGAATGCTAGCAAAATCTTGAGAACCAATGGAGAATTTACCAGTTTTTTAATTCTGGTTTAGTCCAGAACGGCACCATTTTAGTTTTCTTTATATAGTCCAAAGTGCTAGGGTTGTGTCCTGTGAAATGCATGTCACACTAAGGTCACTAGGCTTAAAGGGGACCACAATTGATACCAAAATGACCCTCAAACTGCTACTTATAGACTAAAGTGGAACAATTCTGGGGTAAAACAACTGTGCCATAATGGACAAATAAGAAAATCCCATTAATTTAAAATAGAGAACTACGGACATAGGAAGCAAGAAGTGCTCCTGAAACTATACCAGACCTCTAGAGCTGGGATTTGTCTACCACCACAAGATATTAGTGATGTGAATGAACCAAAGAATAAAACCTATGTAGGTTGTTTCTAGTATAAACAATACTATTGCACCCTATATGTAAATAGTACACTGGATAAAATTAAATAATTAAATGATGAAAATTAAAAAATAGAGGAAAGAAAGGAGGAACTCTATATCTATCTATCTATCTATCTACATATCATATAATGTAAAGGGCCAGATGTATGTTTGTCCGATGCAGTCATGTACAGTAGAGACTGCCCGAAAGCAGGCCCTTTGGCCCGTGTACACAGGCTTTTAAAAGGCCAGATGTATGTTTGTCCAGTGCAGTCATGCACAGTAGAGACTGCCCAAAATTGTCCGATGCAGTTATGCGCAGTAGAGGCTGCCCAAATGCAGGCACTTTGGCCTGTGTACTTGGGCTTTTTCACTAGTGTATATATAAAAGCTGCTGGTGATATTGTATGGATGGCTATTCAGATAATGTCCAAAGAACAATCAGTTTGTATTAGTGAAATTTATAGAGAACTAAGGCCTCGATCCAAATTTTGGAGACGGCTGTTTTTTCTGCCGATGGCATTTTTTCCAGCATAGTAAGCTATTCAAATGTCTGTGCTCTGAAAAAATACCGGCAAAAAAAAAAAAGAGCCGTAGTGTGTTAAACTTAAGAGGTGTTTTCATCCATTGAAAATGATGAAAACACTGTAAATAGCAATACAAATGTCTGGGTTAGCTAAGAACAGGTGATAAGGGACTCAAGTTATCGCAGGAAAGTTAACACCTATTTTTTTTTTTTCTAACTTGAGTCCCTTATCACCCAAGTCCTCGGTAGATGTATTGATATGGGGCGCTATGTTGCAGACGTTAGTAGAATTAACCCTGTGAGTGCCAGTTGGGTATAATTACTCTGCCGGCATTCTTAGGGTTAACCCGACTCAGTTAAAAAAACATCACATTACTAGTAACACTTACCATTAACCCCTTCAGTGCCAGAGGCTCGGGCCATTTTCTGAACCCTGCAGGCCAGACACTTTTTCAACATTTTTGCTATCCTTCCGTTTAGGCTTGATTTCCTCTGGGGATTTTTAGTTAAATATGGAAAACTATATATTGTTTTTTTCAGAACGAATTGTGCTTTCTCGTGATACCTTACATGAAGAGAATTTTACATCGTGCAAAAAGCTATGATGTCATAATGACAAAAAAAAGTGAAAATGTACTCATTTTGCTAAAATCACATACTATGTATCAAAAACATTTACCTTGATTGAAAAAGTTTCAATTATTTGAAAAAGCCCAGAGTCCCCCGAGTAAAAAAATACCAAATTTGTATAGTTTTACCCAAGTCCAAGGCTAGCGTAGAGCCCTAATCACCAGCAGCGCAAAATGACATTTTCAACTTTATAAACTAAAATGCACATTCTAGGGTTTTTGTGGTAAAACTACCCTAAAACAGTGGAATAACTATATAAAACTATATATTTCTGAAAAGTAGACAACCTGCCGCATCTAATGAGGGGTAACTTGCCTTCTTGCCCCAAGCCTGTGGTACCCAAATGCTTCCAGAAAGTGGCACTATAGGAAAAAAATGGCATTTTCTTACATTTCTGCCCCTTCAACTGTACTGAAATCTGTGAAAACCATGGAATTTACAACTGTATTCATTAGCTAGTGCTCTTGGGAGAAAAATTACACCCCATTGGTTTGGGTTCACCTACCACAGGGGATGCTAGAAGTGCAAAAAGACACCTACTACAACCTCTAAATTTTCTAACATTTTCTCAAACATTACTTGTCTATACAAAAATGGTTATAACAACTAGAGAATTAAAGAAAGGCTACACAAACCATACCATTTTGGAAAGAAGACAACCTGCCGCATCTAATGAGGGGTAAATTGCCTTCTTACCCCAAGCCTGTTGTGCCCAAATGCTTCCAGAAGGTGGCACTATAGAAAAAAAATGGCATTTTCTTACATTTCTGCCACTTCAACAGTACTGAAATCTGGGAAAACCATGGAATTTACAACTATATTGATTAGCTAGTGCTCTTGGGAGAAAAATGACACCCCATTGGTATGGGTTCACCTACCACAGGGGATGCTAGAAGTGCAAAAAGACACCTACTACAACCTCTAAATTTTCTAACATTTTTTCAAACATTACTTGTCTATACAAAAATGGTTATAACAACTAGAGAAGTAAAGAAAGGCTACACAAACCATACCATTTTGGAAAGAAGACAACCTGCCGCATCTAATGAGGCGTGAATTGCCTTCTTACCCCAAGCCTGTTGTGCCCAAATGCTTCCAGAAGGTGGCACTATAGGAAAAAAATGGCATTTTCTTACATTTCTGCCCCTTCATCTGTATGGAAATCTGTGAAAACCATGGAATTTCCAACTGTATTCATTAGCTAGTGCTCTTAGGAGAAAAATTACACCTCATTGGTATGAGTTCCCCTACCTTAGTGGGCGCTACAAGTACCAAACTACACCTATTGCAGCCACTAATTATTCTAACATTTTCTCAAACATTACTTGTCTGTAGAAAAATGGTTATAACAACTAGAGAAGTGAAGAAAGGCTACACAAAATATACCATTTTTGAAAGAAGACAACCTGCCGCATCTAATGAGGGGTGAATTGCCTTCTTACCCCAAGCCTGTTGTGCCCAAATGCTTCCAGAAGGTGGCACTATAGGAAAAAAATGGCATTTTCTTACATTTCTGCCCCTTCATCTGTATGGAAATCTGTGAAAACCATGGAATTTCCAACTGTATTCATTAGCTAGTGCTCTTAGGAGAAAAATGACACCTCATTGGTATGAGTTCCCCTACCTTAGTGGGCGCTACAAGTACCAAACTACACCTATTGCAGCCACTAATTTTTCTAACATTTTCTCAAACATTACTTGTCTGTAGAAAAATGGTTATAACAACTAGAGAAGTGAAGAAAGGCTACACAAACCATACCATTTTTGAAAGAAGACAACCTGCCGCATCTAATGAGGGGTGAATTGCCTTCTTACCCCAAGCCTGTTGTGCCCAAATGCTTCCAGAAGGTGGCACTATAGGAAAAAAATGGCATTTTCTTACATTTCTGCCCCTTCATCTGTATGGAAATCTGTGAAAACCATGGAATTTCCAACTGTATTCATTAGCTAGTGCTCTTAGGAGAAAAATGACACCCCATTGGAATGAATCGACATACCTTAGGGGTGCCAGAAAAGCATAACTACACCTACCTGTTTGCTTCTTCGAAAATGGCTGCTTGTACTAAAATGTTCATAACTGTTAGAGACATGATGGAAAGGTATAAAAGGTATACCATTTTGGAAAGTAGACATTCTCCCGCATCAAATGAGGGGTCACTTGCCTTTCTACCCCTGGGCTGAAGTGCACAAATATTTCCAAAAGGTGGCGCTATGGGAATAAATACATGTTTTTTTTACATTTCCACCACTTCAAAGATACTAAGATCTTTGAAAACCATAACATTTCCTGCTGTATTCAGTACCTGCTACCAACATGAGAAAAATGGTAGCCCATTTGTGTGGCTTAACATACAATATGTTGGTGCTAGGAACACGTACGTAAACCTGACACTTTTGTTTCTTAAATTATCTGCTTGCACTAAAATGGTTATAACCATAATAGATATGCAGGAAAGGTAGAAAACAATGCCATTTTGGAAAGAAAACAACCTGACGCATCTAATGAGGGGTCACTTGCCTTCATACCCAAAGGCTGGCATGCACAAATGCTTCCAGGAGGTGGCGCTAATGAAAAAAAAGGCATTTTCTTACATTTCTGCCCCTTCAAATGTATGGAGCTCTGTGAAAACCATGGAATTTTCAACTGCATTTGTTAGCTAAAGCTCTTAGGAGTCAAACGACACCCCATTGGTATGAGCTGAACTATCTTAGGGAGTGCTAGAAGTAGAAAACTACACCTACTACAAACTGATGTTTCTAACATTTTCTCAAACCTGACTTGCCTCTATGAAAATGGCTATAACACCTTCAGAAGTGAAGAAAAGGTAGATAAACTATACCATTGGAAAGAAGACAACATGCCGCATCTAATGAGGGGTCACTTGCCTTTTTACCCCTAAGTTAGTTGGCACAACTATTTCCAGAATGTGGTGCTACAGGAAAAAAACCAAACATTTGTTTTACACATCAGTCACTTCAAAGATACTAAAATGGTTCAATGGCGTGGGATTTCCTAGGAGGACTTCTTGCCAGCCTAAGAAAAATGGTACCCCACTGCTGTGGGTTGACATACCAATTTACACTACAGGAGCGTAGCTACCAGTGAAACAGGAATGGGAAAGCAAACATTGTATGTGTGATTTTATGGCTAACAAATGAAAGAAGCTAGGGCGTCAGCCAGTGTACTCGCGGACCTGTGACTACCAGTGTAACAGTGTGGGAGGGTGAGGGATTAGGCAGTGTGTGTGGGTATGAGCAGAGGAGGAAGGATGGTGGAGATGGTGGGGCAGTGTCTGAGAGTGTGTATGGGAGATCTGTGACTACCAGTGTGCACTGTATGTCCCCCTCATACAAAGTTTGATTCCCAGCCTGAATCTAGTGCATACTGGTACTTTGAGTCTACCAATAGGCAGTGGAAACAGGCTGGGGGTCAGGCTGGGGAATGGGACTGCCAGTTGGCTGTGGAACCAGGCAGGGGAATACGGTACGTGTGTGTGTGGGGGGGGGAATCGGAGGCATTTTTTGTGCATGCCACAAGGGTGCCCAATGCACTGCAAAGCAATGCGTTGGACCCTCTGTTGCACACAAAGAGGTTTTTTTTTTTAATTATTATTTTGTATTCATACCTCGTTGGGGAGGCGGTGTCAGGAACATTCCTGGTGTCCCCCATCCAGGTCTAAAAACAGAATAATAAAAAAAAAAAAGTGTGTGTGTGTGTTACAGGGGGTCCAACGTATTGCAAAGCACTGCGTTGGACCCCCCCTGTGGCACGTGCATTTTTTGGGGCTTTTCCCCCAATATTTTTGTGTAGACCTCGTTGGGGGCATCAGAACCCATACAATGAGGTCTAAATAAAAAATAAAAGGGGAAAAAAAATAATCCTTTGGGTGCCACAGGGGTGTCCAATGGATTGCAAAGCAATGCATTGGACCCCTGTAGCACACAAAGGGTTAATTTTTTTATCGATACTTTGTATTCAGATGGCCACCAAACAAGCTCTGATCACAAAGTAATGATAAAAAGTCCTGTGTGTGTGCCACAGGAAGGGGGTCTGCATTGAACCCCTATCCCAGTGGCACACACAGGGTTAAATTTTTTTTAATTTATTTATTTTTTTTATTATATACCTGATTGAGGGGCATCAGGACCCCCTGATCCCTCCCCAATGAGGTCTTAGTAAAAAAAAATATATATGTCCACAAACGGAGTGACCCTGTGAGTGCCACAAGGGTCTCCAGCGCATTGCAAAGCAATGCATTGGATCCTTGTGGCACTCAGAGGGTTAATTTTTTTTACTATCATTACTTGGTAATCAGAGCTTGTTGGGGGGCCATCAGGACCTGATGACCCCCTCAACAATCTCTGATAACAAAGTAATGATAAAAGCCCTGTGTGTGCCGCAGAAGGGGGGCTGCATTGCCCCCCCCCCGTGGCACACACAGGGTTCATTTTTTTTTTTTTTTTACTTTTTTTTTATTATAGACCTCATTGAGGGGTATACAAACCCCCCTGATCCCCCCAATGAGGTCTTACCAAAAAAAAAAAAAAGTTATTAAAAAAAGTTTCCCTGTGAGTGCCCCCGGGGTCTCCAGCGCATTGCAAAGCAATGCATTGGACCCTTGTGGCACTCGGAGGGTTAATTTTTTTTTTTATCATTACTTTGTAATCAGAGCTTGTTGGGGGGCCATCAGGAGCAATCCTGATGGCCCCCCAACAATCTCTGGTAACAAAATAATGATAAAAGCCCTGTGTGTGCCACAGGAGGGGGGGGGGTGCATTGGACCCCCACCTGTGGCACACACAGGGTTAAATTTTTTTTTTTTCTTTTTTTCCAATTATAGACCTCATTGAGGGGCATCAGGATCCCCCCTGATCCCCCCAATGAGGTCTTTAAACCCCCCCCCCAAAGAATTGACCCTGTGAGTGCAACAGGGGTCTCCAGCACATTGCAAAGCAATGTGCTGGGACCCTGTGGCACTCACAGGGTTACTTTAACGTAATTTTATTTTTTTTTATTTTTTTTAATATGCTTTTCAGACCTCGTGGGGGACATCAGGACTCCTCCTGGTATCCCCCCAGTCATTGATCTCCCAGCCGATAGGCTGGGAGATCAATGATGCGACCGCAGGAGAGCAAGAGCTCTCCTGCCCTTCACTCCTACCACCGGTAGGAGTGAACAGGATCGGGGAAACTTCCCTAACGTCATCGGTGACCATGTCACCGATGACGTTTGGAGGATTCCCCCGGTCCCGCCCACTCCTACCCGGAAGTTCGGGTAGGAGAGGGGGGGAAGGAGAAACTCCGTTTCTCCTTTTTCTTTATTGATCTCCCAGCCCGATCGGCTGGAAGATCAATAACTGGGGAGGCATGAGGAGTGATCCTCATGCCTCCCCATGAGTGCCAGGATTTTTTTTTTTTTTAATGCGGCCACTGCATGCCGGTTATACCGGCTCATGCAGTGACCGCATTTCACTCTTACGCCGTACGAGCATGGCACAGCAGGTACAGCTGTGTCCACTCGTACGGCGTAAGTAGCTGGCACTCTAGGGGTTAATCCTGATGTCCAGTGGAGTCCTCAGCTTCGTGGTCATCTTCTGTCCTTCTTTCTTCTCTTGTATCGTCTTTCTTCTGTCTTCTTGCTGTAAAAGAAAAACAAAAGTTTAAGTTAAAACCATACAATATTTAACCCCTTGAGTGCCAGAGGGGTACACAACGCATTGCAAAGCAATGCGTTGTGTACCTCTCTGGGGCCCAATGGGTTAAAGTATATAATAGTGTGCCACATCTTAAAATACAAATGCCCCCATAATAATAAAAATAAGACATATTTTCAATATATTTCAATCCAATGGTATTATCATAAGTAAAAGAAAATAAAAATAAGACTTCGCATATAATTGTTGCTGTCTCCCCCACTGTGTGAGGCCGCTGAGGTGGCAGCGGAGACAGAATAAGGCGTCATGCATCCCCCCTCTTGTTGTCCACTGGCCAATGCCCCTTCTGATATGAGGGAATTAGAATCGAGGCTGCCCTTATATATGGGCAATCTCACTTCTACTTTCCTCACAGCCATTGGCTGGGATATGCTTACGCACCTCCCAGCCAATCAGCTTTGAGCGGCTGCGCTTTAAACTGATTGGCTGGGAGATGCGTAAGCCTATCTCAGCCAGTGGCTGTGAGAGAATTAGAAGTGAGGTTGCCCATATCTAAGGGCAGCCTCAATTCTAATTCTCTCATACCGGAACAGTCATCGGCCCGTGGACAACAAGGCGGGGGGGGGGGTGATTGATGCCTTATTCTGTCTCCGCTGCCGCCACAGTGGTCTCACACAGCAGCGGAGACAGCAACAATTATATGCTAAGTCTTATTTTTAAGACGTGGCACACTACTATATACCTAAACCCAGAGAGATATGCAACACATTTGGCACTCAAGGGGTTAAACATTGTATGGTAACTTAAACTTTTGTTTTTCTTTTACAGCAAGAAGATAGAAGAAAGAATGGAGACAGAAGGAGACAGATGGTGGATGACAGGTAAATTTAACACAGACTTTTTAATGATCAGTGCTTGACAGTATGTCAGGCACCGATGGTTAACTTTTTTACTGTTAAGTTCCCAAAACTAGCGTTATTTTGTGTCCTAACGTCCATTGTGCTAAATGTCGGTAGGACATTTGAATATCGACCGAGACATTTTATTTTGTCGGTCGGTATCCATTTTGCCCTACCGACATTTTTCTACTCCAACATTTGAATCGAGCCCTAAGTTCCATAAAGTTCAGTTATCTGAGATCTAGATAGCTGGAAATTTAAATAAATGGATAGATGAATGATGAATAGATGTTGATGAGCATGAATGCGATTTTTCAACTGTCTTATTCTACTTTCTTAGGTACCTTGTTGCTGCACATTGCATATGGCCTCATCCACACGTGAAAACAGAAATCTAGAGATCAAGGGTGCAAAAACAGGAGAAACCCATCTAAAATCAGTGTATTTATTTAAAATCAATCTGCATGTGTAACATTACACTCACTCCTAGCCCATATAGCCTTGGAGCCATGTCCACTTCTCTCCATTTCTGCTATCTCCTTTGTGCGTCCTGCTGATGATGGTGATGCAGTGCAGTTCGAATGGGCGCTTGACGTTCTCATGGTCCTCCACGCCGTTCAGAGGGAGCACCAGGGGCTGAAACTCACAAAGGAGGAGAAGCTGGGAGTGTCAATGTTTGCAATGAATTGTTAACCCCACTCATATCACGGGCTTCTCTGTATGCTATGTGAAGGGTAATTACAGGCACCCATTCAGATGTTCCTACACAGGCACTTGATGCTGTTAAGCAACTCGGTTCTCTAAATATTGTAATATAATAATAATACGTATATTTTAGCACATATCTTAGTTAGGGATAGTATTGTTTCACTTTACTGTTAGGGATAGTGTAGGGTTAGTGTTTGGGAGGGTGACTGTGTATGACACTGTCCAAACACCAAGCGTGAGCTGTTTTCCTTTGATGTTTTCATTTCTAACGATATTAAGCGTGACTTTTGGGAACAAAAAAACACGTCGGACATTGGGCCAAAAGTTAGGTTCTGTGGCCAAACTTTCATTGTGGTTTCTGTTGGTAGGGCGATTGGATTGATAGGTAAAACAGTGTGTGTACCGCCCGGTATCCATTTTTGCCCTACCAATAGTTTTAAAGAGGACTATGGAATCGAGGCCTTTGTCCCTTCACAACAACCTTTGTGTTGCAGACACAGCATCCCAGGAGCTCTTGTTGCAGTGATGATATCACCCATACTGAAAGAAATACACTAAAACACACTTATTTTGCAAGATGAACATTTGTTAAATAAAGAAGATAAACACTTCATTAAACATTTATTAACATGGTTATTTCTTTTATATAAAGTATTTTTGTCCCTTTAAAGGAAATGATGGGCTTATAAATTAGTCCTATTTCATTACATATTGTTAATGCAAGAGACATCTCCATCGATTTGAGAAGCAGTGCACTGTAGATGGTTCTAGTGTCCAATGGTTTAACCCTTTGAGTGCTAGAGAAGTATCCACCATAATGTTGGATACCTCTTTTGCACTCAGTGGGTTAAAGGAGAAGTAACACCTCTTAATAATATCCTCCGCTTACCTCCCTATGACTATACAATCCTAAATGTCCTCATGACTTTTGCCCGTGTGCCTTTTAAATGAAATTGTTTGTCGAGTCAAATGGTCATTTTTACTCAAGCAGCATTTCTGAATGATCAAGAACACTCAGTAATGGGACATGTTTTATTTTTTCACATCTGTCTGCACTAGCTTGTATCTTTCAACAAAAATGTATTGTGCTTTGCATACATGCATGATGATCAAGTCAAATTGAGGGTAATGACAAAGAGAAGTCATTCTTTTCAATGTCAGCAAAATCAAATTTTCCATTCTGGAGAAATCTCCCAAACAAACAACAATAGCTTCCATTTACCAAGGTCTCATACTGGTATGAGCAGTACAATTGCTTATTGTACACCCTCTATACTTTTGTAACTCTGTTTTGCTGATTTATTACTGAACGCTAGATGTAAGTTCCATAAAACTGACACTGTTGTTACACTCCATGAAAAGATCAATAGACATGTTAACTGACCATCAAAATGTTTATACTTCTTCTCTGTTGTCTTTTTCACTGAGTTCCAACCCAAATACACTACTGGTCAAAAATTTTTGAACACCCCCCATTTTTCCAGTTTTTATTGAAATGTATGCAGTTCAAGTCCAGTGAATAACCTGAAATGGTACAAAGGTAAGCGGTAAACTGCCAGAGGTGAAAAAAAAAGTTTAGGTTAACAAAAACTGAAAAATAATGTACATCTCAGAGTCATACAAAAAGGCCTTTTCAGGAAGAAGTAATTGTTTAACAACTCACAGTTGTGCAGCAATGTAAGTAAATTACTACTTGAAAGTTCATGCTAACAATGTCTACAGGTGTAACAACTTTTGTTGATTGCTTGCAAGCCCTCTGTCCATATAAAGGCAGCGTTGGAACAGACTGTGTTACTACACTCTTTTAAGCAATATTTGGACAATATTGTACTGCAGGAAGTAGTATATTGCTCTCAAAATGGCAAAAAAGGCAATTAAGAAAGGAAGACAGACCATTATAACTCTTAAAAGTGTAGGTCTTTCCTTTAGAGAAATTGCAAAGAAAGCCAAGGTGTCAGTGAGTATAGATTCCTGCACCATCAAAAGACACTTGGAAATTGGAGGAAACTCTGACAGGAAGAGGTCTGGCAGACCCAAAGCCACAACCAAATCAGATGACAAGTTTCTGAGAGTCAACAGCTTGCGTGACAGGCGGCTCACAGCACAACAGCTTGAAGCACAACTTAACACCGATCAAAGTAAGCAAGTGTCAGTGTCAACTGTGAAGAGAAGACTTCAAGCTGCAGGTTTGAATGGTTGAGTGGCAGTAAGAGAGCTATTGCTAAGATGGCATAATAAGAAAAAGAGGCTTGCCTGGGCCATGAAGCACAGCCAGTGGACTACTGAAGGCTGGAAGAAGGTCTTATGGACCGATGAATCAAAATTCATCACGCAGGGTTATTGTATGCCATCGAGTAGGCGAAAGGATGGTTCCTCAGTATGTGACACCAAATGTCAAACATGGAGGAGGAAGCGTGATGGTCTGGGGCTCTTTTGCTGGATCCAGAGTCTGCGACTTGCACAGAGTGAGTGGCACCCAGAACCAATACGCATACCACAGCATTTTGCAGTGCCATGCAATACCCTCTGGTACACACCTAGTTGGGTAGGGGTTCATCCTACAGCAAGATAATGACCAAAAGCATACCTCCTGGCTGTGTCAGAACTACCTTAGAAGAAAAGGACAAGATGGTAGGCTTCAAATCATGGAATGGCCAGCACAGTCTCCAGACTTAAACCCCATTGAGCTGGTTTGGTATGAACTGGACAGAAGAGTGAAAGCAAAGCAACCTACAAGTGTAACACATTTATGGGAACTTCTGCAACAATGTTAGGAAGAACTTTCAGAACAATATTTGATTTCCATTGTGGAAAGAATGCCATGAGTGTGTTCAGCTTTTATATCTGCAAAAGAACCGGGTTAATCACGGAGCAGGGTCATCAGCCAGAACCGGGTCAATCACGGAGCAGGGTCGTCAGCCAGAACCGGGTCAATCACGGAGCCGAATCAGGAGAGAAGTCAGACTAGCCTGGAACTACAGCAACGAGGCGCAGGAACAGGAACACCACGAAAGGGCAACTGACAAGTGCCCAAACTCCAGCATATAAAGGCACATCCTGGGCGGGCCAATCAGCTTCCTCCAATGCACAGGTAATTCAGCCCAGATTGACAGGGAAACACGGGGACCGTGATAGTAACCCAGTCTACTGCTGCTGGCGCACCATATGAATTTTCTCAGAAGTTTTCTCATACCATGAAAAAAGGAGCGAGGTACAAAGATGGGCAAAGTTTGTAAGACATATAAATTTCGAGGCAAGATATTCATTTTAATCATCGCCATACGGCCGAACCATGAAAGTCGCAACTTAGACCAGGACTCCAAATCAGCAACCAGTGCGGATCTCAATGGAGTGTAGTTATGTTCAAACAATGTGGACGGATTAGCAGTAAGAAAAATTCCCAGATATTTAATCCTCACCGGTTCCCATTGGAACTCAAAAGATGATCGCAAAGTGTCACGAAGACCAGAGGGGAGGGTCAAGTTCAGTGCAGCAGATTTCTCCATGTTGACTATGAAGTGGGAGAGCTGACCGTAAACCCGAAGCTCACGCAGAAGATTAGGTAAGGAGACCAAAGATTGGGTTAAGGTAAATAATAGATCATCCGCGAAGGCGGAGATTTTATAAGTAGCTGAGTGGAGTGGAATACCATGAATGGAGGGATTATCATGAACTGCATTGAGGAAGGGCTCCAAAGTCAGGACAAACAAGAGAGGGGACAGGGGGCATCCCTGACGAGTACCGTTTGACAGATTAAAGGGTTTGGAGAGAATCCAGTTAATACGAATGCGAGCCGTGGGAGAATAGTATAGAGAAGTGATCCAATGCAGCATACGTTCACCCAATCTTATATGCCTAAGGACACCCATCAAAAAAGGCCAACTCACCCGATCGAATGCCTTCTCGGCATCAGTAGACAGCAGGTGGATCAAATTGACAGCCTTAACGGTGTTATCTCTTGCCTCACGGCCAGAAACAAAACCAACCTGATCATGGTGAATAAGTCCAGGTAGGACGTGACCCAGACGAAGACTAAGGATCTTTGCAAAGAGTTTAACATCTGTGTTAAGCAGAGAGATGGGCTGATAGTTGGAACACTGTTCCGGGTCCTTGCTTGGTTTCGGTAGGATTGTTATATATGAGCATCCAAAGAGCGATCAGACAAGAACACCCCGGGACTCAAAGAATTGAAGGTGAGAAGGAAATGTGGAATTAATATGTCCCGAAAGGCCCTATAATATGCCATAGTTAACCCATTGGGGCCAGGGTACTTCCCGGAAGGAGTAGTCTTAATAGCCGCCTCAACCTCCTGAAGAGTTAGTGGGGCATCCAAATGCATCGCCGTCGAGTGAGCCAGCTTTTTAGGCATGTGGAATGCCAGATAATCAGAAATATCTAGTGGGGTGTCCGCAAGCGCAGCACCAGAGGAGGATGGTTGAATGTTATACAGAGAATGGTAAAAGAGGCGAAAGGATTCTGCTATGTCCTCCGTTTGATGAAGGAGGACTTTAGAGGAAGAGCGTATTTTAGAAATAAAAGATTGAGACTGTCTCTTCTTAAGGGCTCTCGCCAAAAGCCTCCCAGGTTTATTGGAATGAACATAAAAAGTGCTGCCTACTTGCTGACAGGTCCTTTGCATGTTTCCATTACAAATAGAAGCTAATTCCGCCCATAACTGAAGAAGTTCCTGGTATAAGTCTGGGGATAACGTCAGTTTATGAGTGTTTTCAATGAGGGCAATTCTATCTAGAAGAAAAGAGAGCCGGGCGGCTCTCCTCTTCTTACGAGTGGAACCTAAACTGATAGAGACCCCGGATCACTGCCTTGTGGGCCTCCCACGTCACCGGGGGAGAAGTCTCCCCATTACAATTTTCTGCAAAGTATCGAGAGAGAGTGACACGTAGTTCTTGTAAGCTTGACTAGTCTTTCAATAAAGTTTCATTGAGCCTCCTGAAGGACTGACTGCGCGGGAGCGAGGTAATAGAGAGCCGAACCGTTACCGGAGCGTGGTCGCTCCACGTGATAGTACCAATCTGGAAAGTGCGTGCCAAGTGGAGGTGCCTATGGGAGAGAAAGATATAATCTAGTCTAGAATATCGAGCATGAGGCGGGGAGAAAAAGGTGTAATCTTTAGAGCTCGGATGGTGAATCCTCCAAACATCCGCTAATTGCGTCTGATGAAGGGATAGTTTTCACCCTCCGAATCCTGGAGTAGCGAACTGCAGAGGAACCTGTGGAAGAGTCCAATAGCGGGTTTAGAGTCAAATTAAAATCTCCCCCTAAAATAACAATTCCTTCTGCAAAGGACTCCAGGTCCCGAAGGATGGAGCGGAGGAAGAGATGTTGGTCTTTATTAGGGGTGTAGACATTAGCAATAGTAACCTTTTCGCAGACCAAGAGTCCTGTATCACAAAAGGCAAAGATTTGGAAATAAATGTAGCAACCCCCTTTGGTTTTTTGAAAGGGAGAATGAGAGTAATAACCTACAGGGAATTGCGGGTGGAAACAGGAGGGCACCTTACATCTATGAAAATGTGTCTCCTGAATAAGACCTACGTGAGCCCCAAGAGCCTTAAGTTCCCTAAACATCCTAGACCTCTTTTACGGAGTATTCAATCCCTTGGCATTAATCGAAACAACAACCAGAGAAAAGGCAGGATCCTGCACCTTAGCCATAGTCTAAATACAAAGCAAAAAAGCCAATGAACCTAAACCTTCTTGGAGAGATGCCATGGCCGGAGGCCGACCAGAGCCCATGCGCGCGAGACCCAGTGCTAGGTAAGCAGGGAAGGGGAAAGTGGCAAAGGGAAAGACAGGAAAAGATAAAGATGAGAAGAACAGACAAAACAATAGAAAGAGAGGCAGAACAGGAAAGAAAAGAAAGACACAAAAAGAGTGTAACCAGCCCTAAACTAATCAGGAGAAAATCCTGAATCACGCTAACGCCT
Organism: Rhinophrynus dorsalis; assembly: GCA_037306005.1. NCBI lineage: Eukaryota > Metazoa > Chordata > Amphibia > Anura > Rhinophrynidae > Rhinophrynus > Rhinophrynus dorsalis. The sequence continues at coordinate 241,367,521 of CM074721.1, forward strand.
GAAAATTGGGCTCCCCCAGGCACTGTCCCAAGAGGCCCAAGGATCGGGATGTCACACCTATGCTAAAACGCGGGATAAAACCAGCAAAGATGCGAGAGTGCTGCGAAAAACCCAGAATCCAAACAGCAGTCCCATATCCCCGCCCCGCAGGCGTTAATTGGAACAACAAACTAACCGGCATACAAAAGCAGCACGCAGGATGTAAAAAATAGTGAACCCAGTGAAAATATCTGTTGAAGATAGAAACTGATGTCAAAAGTCAGACACACAATCTAAGGCATGATAGCATGGCAAAGGAACATAACAAATCACCCCAAAAAAGGAGAGTGGGGGTTCGGGATTGGCCCCCCCGTGTGACAAGGGCGGCACGGTAGAGAGAAAGCAGAAAATGCACAACCACTAAACGGCGGCCGTGCGGCCTCTTGGCCCATAACCCATCCGCACCCCAGGCAACCGGGGGGAGGGGGGAGAGGTTTCTCTGCCCCATATGGTGTCAAGGGAAACATCAGGGAATACAGTATAAAACCCATAACCCAACAAGTAACCGTATAAGAACTACCCAAAGAATATCCCCCCACCCGCTACCCAGAACCCACATTCCCTCACCCCAAACATCCCCCCCCCCACATAACAACAGATTACTGGCCACTCCGGCCGCCACCCTCAGACCCCCCCCCCAGCGCCCAACAAGCACGGGGGAGGCCGCAGAACGACGAAGCCAGGAGAAAGCCCACAGCCCGGCACAGGCCCGACCCCCCCAAGAACACAACCCAGCCCCCATGGCCCAAAGGGATCAATCCAGACTGAAGGCCAGACTGGGCCCCAAGCCAACCAAACCCAGACAGTAACATGAACAGCAGCAGTAACACCATTTAAGTCACTGGATGGCATTGAGCCAAGAGCAACCAAGGGCAGGGAGCCAGGAGAAAAACAGGTGCAAGTCCGCCTGCAGTGCCTAGAGGCACACCGGCAACCCGGTCAACCAAGGGGAACGATAACTCCCGCAGGCCCAGGCCCCACAGCGGCCCGATTCTGTCTGCGTCGGCGCTGAGGTCTAGGCAGCCAGGGTAAATTCCGCAGAGCCAGCATGGGCAACGAAGATTCTCCAGAGAGAAAAGTTCTCCAAGCAGATAAGTCAGGGACCTCCAGGCCCAGAGCCTCGCACAAAGGGGGGACATCATCCGGATCTTTAACCACGTAAGTATCGGAATCTTTCCGCACTGAAAGGGAGAGAGGGTAGCCCCATTGGTAAGATATGTCAGCCTGGCACAAACGTTCAGTTAAGGGTGTAAAAAGTTTGCAGAGCTGCAGGGTAGCCCACGCCACATCAGGCAAAATCTGGATCGAAGAGCCATTATAGTCCAATGTACGCCTCTTTCTGGCAGCTGACAAAATATCCTCCTTAAGTCCAAAGGAATGAATACAACAGATAATGTCCCTGGGAGCAGATCCTGGGCGTTCCCTAGGCCTGAGGGCCCTATGGGCTCTATCCAGGACCATCGTAAATGATGAATCGCGGCCCAATACATAGTTAAACACTCCAACTGCAAGATGGCGGGTATCCTCCGGGCCATCCGATTCGGGTAGGCCACGAATCCGCAGGTTATTTCTGTGTCCTCGGTTGTCCAGGTCAATTACATGTTGCGCCAGCTGAGATAGCATACGTCCCTGGGTAGTAAGCCTTGTGTCTAGCGCCTGAAGCGAACCCTGGAGGATAGAGTGATCCTCTTCCAGAGTCTGTATTCTCGATCCCTGTTGCCGAAGATCCTCCCAGAATTCCTGCAATTCGTCCCGCACCACGGAACGGACCTGATCCACCACTGAAGCCAAATCCTTTTTAATTTGTAGGGTGAAAGCAGTGAAATCATCTTTTGTCACCACATCCTGGGCAGACGGAGACTGGGCCCGAGAAGAAGGCCTGCAATTGTCCTGTAAGTCTTCCTCCGATGAACAGGATGAGGCGAGGGCGCCACTCATGGCGTCAGCTGCAATGGAGGCCTCCGGCTGGACGGTAAACAAAGGGGTAAAATATGAGTTCATGGGCTGGGAGGGAAGACTCTTCCCAACCCTCGGCTGGCCCTGATGTTTAGGGGTCTTCTTAGCAGATTTTACCATGCTTACTAAAATAAAAAAAGTCACGGTTCACTATCTGAGAAACGCCCGCGGAGCGGGAGCAAAGACAGAGCACGTCTGTTCACATCGAGCGCCGCCCCCGCTCCCGTTGAGTCAAAAGTTTAGATTACATTTTGTTAAGGAAGATGATTCCATGATTTATTTTTAATGTCCAATTGTTTATTTGTTCTATGCTTTATTTTCAGAGTACATTGAGACATTAACTGTGTAAATTTCAATAAAAACTGGAAAAATGGTGATGTTCTAAAACTTTTGATCGGTAGTATAAGTATGTTGCAGAAAATGTGCCTATCTAATCTGTAAATGGAATTAAATGAACACAAATATCTAAAAATGTAATTGTTTTATACACCTAAATGAAAGCTAGAATATATAAATTATAAATTCTGTTCTTAAAAATGTCCAAGGAAGCAGACAAACCAGTTTTTTTTAGGGCCACGGGACTCCCATTGATTGTCCAGGATTATCTGTAAATGGACTGAGATGACATAATACAAGAATGGTGGACACTAATCTCAATTAACTCTCTTTAGCACCTACCTCTCAAAACAAACAGCACAAACCTGACCAGGAGGGAGATGCACTAAGGTTCGATGCCATGGAGATGTGTGTCTGTCAATGTGTGGTGAGCACATTATCTTGGCAATAGTTACACACTTTGCCATAAACAAGAAGAATTAAGTATGCAAGGGGAAGGTGGGGAGAATATAATCATTAGCATGCAGGGTTGTCCTAAAGATGGCAATGTGTAAGGAGGATTCCCTCTGTTCTACATCTCCAGCATTATGACAAATCGGAAGATTGAGAGCATTCTCTCTGCTCTCTTCCAAGTGGCAAAGCTAAGAGGATCTGCTTAGATTGCAGCACCACAAATACCATCACTTGTTAACCCTGTCAGTGCATTGTGCACCCCTGAGGCAGTGAAAGAGATAGAACTTTGAAATTCCATACCCACTGATACAACTGTTAGAAAAACAATATAGCATAGGGGAGTACAGAGCACATGCAGAATCTAAGTGAAACATTGTTTATTATGCCATATTTAAAAACAGACATGCATAGTAATAAACACAAAAAGTAGTGAATAATAAGTAGACTACAGTTCTAGTATGGGATAACTATACACCTGTATGGCTAATTATCAGAACACCTTTGGCTCCTACATACATAAGAGTGGATTTAATCATCCCACTGTAATATTCACATATGGTATATAAATATGCCTTGATACAATTACTCTCTGAAAATCTGCATCTCAATGTAAACAAGTTTAAGGTACTGATGTACCTTTACTATAATGTTTCTTGATTTTTAGCCATTAGCTGCTTTATTCTATTGTTCTCATTAAAACAAGACATTTCTTTCTACCTCATGCACTCCCTCACTCCAGAGGCTGGATGCTATTGCAGGTGCTAATTTTATCACTGCTTTTATCTTCAGATTTCCCCATAGACTTCTACAGGAAAATATTTGATAAAACGGAAGGTAGCATGTATCACTTACAATAGAATCCAGCCCCAGATTTCTCAGTTCCTTGTCCCTCCCTCTCCCCTGTCTCTTTATTATTTGTTCTGGAATGATTTGGACATACACAGAATGTTCTGCAGGTCTTTAGCTCTGTCTGCAAAATGAATTGTGGATGTTTCGCTATTTTAATTGCATTCTGCAACATCCCCTGAATGTTACTAGAAGCATAATAGCTGTTTAAAGGGATAGTATTGCTTGAAAATAATTTATTTTATTTTATATTGTAGCCCTTAAAAAAACATTAAAAATGATATGTCTTATCTCCCAAACCTTTATGGTTTGGGAGATATTAGCAAGTAAAATTTCCCCTGGAGTGACGTCACTGCTCAAGCCTTCAGATTTGGAATCAGGTCCACAGACCGGCCGCGGCTCTTCAGCAGTGCCGCGATCACGATATTTAAAAATAATTTCTTCATTGGAATGGTCTACAAAGTGTGCTTGAAAGCCAGGTACACTTTGTAGACAGTTCCAATGAAGTAGTTCTTTTTACAGATCGTGAGCTCGGCACTGCTAAAGAGTTGCCGGCTGATCTGTGGGCCGGATTCCAAATTTGTCCACTAGATGGCAGACTTGGCTAAAACAGCCAGGAAAAGGGAACTTTATTTTACTTGCTAATATCTCCCAAACCATAAAGGTTTGGGAGATAAGACTTATATCATTTTTTAATGTTTTTTTAAGGGCTACAATATAAAATAAAATTATTTTCAAGCAATACTATCCCTTTAATGGAAGCCTGAAGACCTTTCCACAATCACAATGTAGAAACTTATGGAAAAGCTGTTCTATCAATGATGACAACTTTGGGTACCGTTTATGGTACATTATATATGAACATAACATTGAATTGTCTTTGTATGGTAACTTTTATTGAGGTACGAATTTCAATTTCTACATTGTTGTCACACAATGACCTTTTGCTGAAGTACTCAATTTGATAAATCTGTCAATTCGTTTTTTTTTAAAGTAGAATATAGTAATATAACTGTCCTTCCTGTCATGAGAAAGAGGATGAGATTTTTTTACAGTGTGCTGTAGGTTCCAAAAGCAATGGAGAGATTATTGGATAATAGGAGAGGAGGCAAAATTGAAAAACTATAATTGAAATATTTTTATCATTTCCACTGTAGGCTGATCAGACCTCTACATTAACACTTTCAGTACTTTTAAATGAGTTGCACGCCTCTCTGATGCTCAAAGAGTTAATCAGAGACACAAATTAAATCGCAATATTTTAGGACAGCACTGAAATCAAAACAGCCCTGCAAAATGCATGTTTTGAATGTGTTCCCAGTTAAAGTTCAGGCCTGGTCAGCCTACTCCACTACCAGTGTGGCCCCAGCACATCCACACCACATAGACAGATACACACACAGATGCCTCCAAGAAGAATCACCTTTACTAGAGTAAGCCCTAGTACAGCTTTATTGGAAGTCTTTGTTAGCTCCCAGATTGTCACTCAAATCACCACTGAGAAACACAGCATACAAAAATAATATCCTATATAATAATTTGCTAAAATGTGTGTAACGCCGCAGTCATGCGCAGTAGAGACTGCCCGCACCACGGCTGATACAGAGCTGGATGTCCTGCTCTGTATCAGCTGCGGTGCGGGCAGTCTCTACTGCGCATGACTGCCCCTCAACAGGCTGGCAGTGGCACCGTGGCCTGTGTAACAGGCTCTTCAACTAGTTATATATAATGGAACTCATGAAACAATATTAAAACACAACATGGTTTGAGATTAACGAATCACTTCATTGGGGATTGAAAATAAACTTTATATTTATTGTGCACATTCATTCAATGATCCATGCATTAAATTTAAACAGTTATATGTAAATAAAATCTGTTTTCAAAACCTGATGACATGATTTGTTAATAACAAAATGTGTATTGTTGTAATATTGTTTTTAATGAGCGAGTTTGTCAGAGATTCTACCATGGATGGAAAAAGATGGTTAATCTATTTTAGAAAAACCAGGATTGTCTATGAAATTATGTCTTAGATCTATATGTGTTTAAGATGATCTCATTTTAAGAGACAATAGGCCCTTGCTTAACTCTAGGGAGTGAAATATTTCAGTGACTTTATGGTAAATGATAGTCTGATTTCCAGACAACCACTCTCTAGTATCTATGGGGGCTGGCAAGACCTGTCTGGTATTAGCTCTATTATCTTGTGTGAAAGGCTGGGAGTACAAATTCCGCGGATGCCTTGGTTATCACAAGAGTTGAAATTTTACACCTGGCATGCCAACATACATATACAGTTTTAGATATGGTATCGGGTGGAAAGTGGAAATATTTATATAGGGGTTCCAAATTCTGAAAAACCTTATGTTTGGGTTGACCAATCAGAGAGTCCAGAAAATTTAGTCGGACATCATATTCTAATGATCTGGCAACTAATCCTATCAGTGGAGGGTGGGCGTATCTTTCTTTTGGCTATATAAGGTACCGATTTTGGGTAGCTCTCTCTCTTTGTTCTGACTTCCTTGAAGTGGTCCAGTAACCATCTGACTAGGGAGGGGAGAACCTTTCTGCCTCAAACGGAAATCGGAGAAAAATGGCACTTTCCGCTTGGTGAAAATTTCTTGCGAAAAGTGCTGATTTCCTGATTTTTTTTATTTTTTTTTTCCTGCTTTTTCACCCACTGAAATCAATGGGAACATAGACGTTACAAACAACACATTACAAATAATATTTTATTTCCCAAAGGCATAGTATAAAAGGGGCATGAGGGTGCCTGTGTTGGTGGGGTGTGGGGAAAGAATCAGTTGAACAGGGGATGATTTTTGCGGGGTTGTTTATTGGGATTGGGGAGCACTTAATAAAAAATCCAAAATAAAATAAAATAGAAACCATAAGATATGGTATAAAAGGGTCTGAGGAGGGTGCCTGTGTTGGTGAATGAATGAATCATTTGAACAGGGAATTTGTTTTGGGGGGCTTTCTTGACTGCTATTGGGGGGACAGTTAATAAAAAATAAATAAAATAAGAAATTTGTATTTAAAGTGACAGAGACAGGAATCCCCTGACATAAGCTGCCACTGGGGTGGACTGATACTTGACTTGAGAGAGTATTTTGTACAGGATGATTTGTTTGATTTGTTGTTAGAGGCCTTTGTAGGACTTACATGTATTAGAAGCCCAAGCCCTGAAGAAACATTGATTTGTAGGACTTAAGCTTGTTTGGCACAAGCCCTAAGGAAACATTGATTTGTAGGACTTAAGCTAGTTTGGCACAAGCCCTAAGGAAACATTGATTTGTAGGGCTTAGGCTTGTTAGAGACAAACCCCCCCAAATTTTTTTTTGTAGGACAATTTCTTTTTTCTTCAAAACACAAGCCCTGAGAAAAAAATAAAAATGCCCTACTGGCCTAATGCCAGCAGGTCATGTTGGCCAGTGGCCACTGTCAAATGTCCTCCTGAGTTGCAACTGCTGTTCGTACTGCTGCTGCTGAGTTGTTTAAGCAGCAGGATGATTAGGCAGCTGAAAGGGAATGGGATCAACAATAGCAGTAACATGGAAGATGGATGATGAAACTTCCACTTGCCACGACTGACTCCAGTGATGTGCCTGAAGCAGTAGCAGCAGTATAAGTAGCCCCCCGTCTATGTGGAGAAAAGAAGAAGTTGGCCATTAAATCTTCTCCACCTGCCCCTCCTCCAAAATCACGGGTGTGTTGTTATTACAATATATTTTTTTCCCTTGAGAGCAGAAACTGTGGCTCTCATCAGCAATTGCAATGTGCACAATGTGTGTGTGTGTGTGTGTGTGTGTGGTAAACAGGGCCGGCCCTTACATGGGTCCCAGTGGGTCCATGGACCCAGGCGGCACTTTGGCAGGGGAGGCAAATTGCCCCAAGGTGTGTTTATTTTGTGCGCGGCCGGCCGCCAGGTGCCCCATCAGTGTCAGTGCCCGAGCGGCAGCAGCGGCCCTATGCTCCCTCAGTGGGGAAATGCCTGGCTCTGGCTGCTTCAGTGACACATGTGAATGACAGTGGCGATGTGCTCGTGGAGGAGGAGGAAATGCCAAGTCTGGACCTGTTCACGGGGGGAGGGAGCACTGAGCGGTGATGCATCACGCAGGCAGTAGGCTTGTATTTAAATACAAAAGAAATCCTATAAAAGATTTAAACAGGATCTGAACACAGTCTATTTCTGCATAATAATTCATAAAGACAATTTTTGTTGTAATTGTATTTCACACAATAAAAATTAGACTGGAAACTTTCTCATTAAGCCCCCTCCTAATCTCTTTTTTAAAAAGCTCTTCCAAAATAATTCAGAACAATTTCCAAAAGATGGATTGCAGACTTTTATTCCTTAATAAAGTATTCACACCAAGATGACTTGCTGCATGTCTTATAAGAGGTATGTGTTAGTGTGAGCCATAAAATATTCTGAGGATAATGTACCATGATGAACTGGAGCAGGTTTGGAGCAATTCAACTGCACCATACGGGATGAATTAAAGGTTCCCAGATTCATATTTATTTTAAAAGTGGCTTTTAACTCATTGAATGCTACAGAACATTGCTTCGCAATGCATTGGAGATCTCTGTAGCATTCAGTGGATCAAAGGGAGTTTTTATTAATTTACTGAGGTGCAGGATGTTTGAGCAGCTTTAGAGCAATTCATAAAGCATTGGCCAGTTGGTTAATTAACTGCCTTTGACGCAAAGACAATCCCAGTGAATCTGGTTTAGTTCCTAGTGTCAATAGCTCTTTGAAGCCTTGCCACACACTCTTTATTTCCTTGTGCCTCAGTAGACAAAAATTAGATTGCAAGCTCTATGGGACCGATACTCACTGTGCCTGAAAAATGATGTGTGCAACTTAACGTTCAATTTAGTAGCGCTATATAAGAATACATGTTTTATTATTATAACTGGGCCTTAGGAGGCAAGCAAACAAATCCCCAAAATTTGCAATAATTTAAACCAATGAGGATTTTTATGTGTCCAGAATGGTACAGCTGGTTTGACTCAGAATTTCTCTCTCACTACACAGTTTTATTTTCTTATTAAATATCGCTTTTCCTTAGGTCAACAAAACAAATACACATTTTTATGTTACTTATTTATTTATTTATTTTTTACAAAATCCGTGAATTTCCTTAACCCTTTGAGTGCCAGACGGGTACACAACGCATTGCTTTTCAATGCCTTGTGTACCCCCCTGCACTCAAAGGATTAAACGATTCCCAATTAAACAATACATTCACACTTTAAATTATCACATAATGGATGTGGGTGTGTTTTGGTGGGCGTGGTTTGGGGGGGCAGCATTTCATCCTTGAACCCAGGCAGCACAAAGTCTTGGGCCGGCACTGGTGGTAAATAACATCTGGAGGCACAACTATATTCAAACATCATGACACCCGAAACCAAGTACTGCCGCTGTCACTGTACCCCTTTTTCAGACCCGCTAAGGACACATGACCGCTTGCTGACAGTTTAATAGTAATGATGAACCCTCCCTGCCACCATCTTAGCATATTCTGCAGGATGGAATCTCCTCAGATGCCGCTTGATGCACTGATTGCGATTCTCCTCCACCACACTGGCATGTGTGGTCAGTGCACCACACAGTGTGCAATGGGTAGAGACGAACCGCCACATCCTAACATCAACGGAGTGGCTATCATTTGGCGGGGGAGGTAATGAACGAGGCGGATTGGCAGAAGATGTAGTTACCCTAGAAGGTGATGGCGAGCTAGTTGTTTCACTCATCCTGGAACTTCCAGTCTTTGCCTGGATTGTTCTGTTCCTCCTCCTCTTTGATCTCCGCCTCGCCTCTTGTTGCCTTTCTGGAGAGTCAGGGACAGCAAAAGCGGTGCTTGATTTCTGTGGTGGGTGTTTGGCTTTAACATGTTTGGAGTAAATTTCATGGTGTCTGTGTTTCATGTGTGATATCAGGGCACTTGTGCCAAAGTGTGTTCCCTCCTTTCCTCTTCTCACTGACGTCACAAATTGTGCACAGTGCCAATGCTAATGACTGCACTGTGCCTGCCCCAACAGAAAAATAGTCCCACACCCATGATGGGGAAGGTAACAGCTGGAGAAGAATGGCCTAATCTTCTTGTCCTCCACACTGCTGTTGCTGCTACTGCCTCAGATTCAGCACTGCAACTAGGATCAGGACTATTGCTACTGCTGGCAAGTGGAACCTGTCCTAGTCCTGCATCGCTTGTGGACCCCATTCCCACTGTGTACACGGTGGTCTGTGGCACACTAGCCTGCTCCTCAGCATCCTGCTGCCCTTGCATCTCAGCATCAGATGGAATTAGAGCAGTTGCAAATTCCTCTAATTCCAAAATGTCATTGCTAGTGGTGGTGATGCCCATCCCTGTCTCCCATTCCTTCTCAGTTTCTGCTAAAAAGGCCATCAATGTCTCTTCCACCCCAGCTTCTCTAGCATCATCCCCACCACCACTAGTCCCTATATGCTGGTGTTGCTGCTGCTCTATTCCAGACATTTCACTGTTGCTTGGAGGAGGTGGCAAGCAGTGTGACAGAGGGTCCCCTGCTGTCACACTTGGCATCATTTTCTCCTTCCCCCTCTGAGTACTACAAGAAACACTAGCGGCAGGCAAAAGTATTGGTGGCAGCAGGTTCAGCACTGGCAGCAGGTTCAGTACTAGCAGCAGGTTCAGCACTAGCAGCAGGTTCAGTACTAGCAACAGGTACAACACTAGTGGCTGCAGTTACAGAAATAGTGGCAGGGGCAGCATGTCTGGCAACAGGTACAACACTAGTGGCCAGTTACAGAAATGGTGGCACTGGCAGCAGGGGTAGCACGCCTGGCAACAGGTACAACATTAGTGGCTGCAGGATCAGAAATGGTGGCACTGGCAGCAGGGGCAGCACTTCTGGCAGCAGGTACAACACTAGTGGCTGCAGGAACAGCAATAGTGGCACTGGCAGCAGGGGCAGCACATCTTGCAGCAGGCACAGGCAGCTGACCTGTCCTGCTCTCACTAGTACTACCCTTTTCTCCCTCCCTTCCCATTCCCTTTTCTCCCTTCCTTCCCATCCCTTTTCTCCCTCCCTTCTCATTAAATTCCCCAAGATCCCTTGGGGTGATTTAGGGGGACTGGACAGCATTGTTCCAGTACTGCTCTCTTCCTCCTGCTCCTCAGACTCAGTGGACACATAATAAGGGTCCTTCCAGTTCCTCTTATTGCTGCTCATAGTGATAGGAGTCACAATGAGCCTCTCCTGCCTCACTTTTTGAAAAATATCTCAAGAAAACAGCACAGCACGTCTATCTCGCTCTGTAGCTGGTTCTATTGTGTCTGCCTTCAGCAAAAACGTCATATTTTTATAGCGGAAGTGCGAAAACAATGTAAATCAATGGGTGAAAATTTTTTAGCCATTGAAAAAATGGCGAAAGATTTTGGCCTATGGGCAAAAGATGCAAACATTTTAACCGCTAGTTGTAATGTGGATTTTCTCGTGAAAAAGCAGGTAACAACGTGGTTTTTGCTCAATTTCCTGCAGGAACACGGCGACACGTTTCCCCCACCCCTATATCTGACCAGGGCCAGAGAATTCCAAGAGAAACACACCTTTTTTGTCTGGTAATCATATATTTCTTTACTATTCATTCTGTATATCCCTATGCATTATATATATTTCCTCTATATCTGAGGAAAAATAATTTTGTAATAATTTTACTATATATTAGACTTTTGCGATTCGGTTCAGCAAATTTCGGAATTCGGACGAATAAGGTGTATTCTTCATCATTCGGACCTTCTGAAAGCCAAGGTCCACCCACAAAAAAATGTCAGAATTCGAAACGTTCCTAGTCCGAAATTTCGGTGTAAATTTCGGAAATTCAGATGTCACTTTCCCACCTGAAACTATTACAATGTTGCTACATGCTACTAAAAACAGACGGCACAGCGCTTTTCCGCCTGAAACTATTACAATGTTGCTACATACTGCTAAAAATAAATCTGGTAAAACAGGCACTTTACAGTTCATGCAAAGTGCAGATATTAACCACTTAAGGACACAAGCAATTATGGCATTTTTGCTATGTGTGTGTTCAACTATAATTCCTATCTTTCTCATTTATTGCACAAACACATATTATATACCATTTTTTAAAGGGCAGAAAGGACTTTAATTTGATGTGACATATATATAAATTCTTGTTTATTATTTAAAAAAATTACAAAATAAAAAAAAAACACTGTAATAATGGGTACAGCTTAAGAAAAGTAATTCAAAATAATTTCTCTGTCGTCCAATACAGGTTACTGGTAACTTTGGGGTAGGCGATACACCCCTTTAATTGTAGGCAGGAACAATTCTAGAATTGTATGCAGGGGGTGAAGCCTACCTTCTCTCCTTGGCTGCAGCTAGCCAACCAGCTCCAGAAAGATTTGTTCCTTGGTGAAGACACAGGCAAGAGAACAGTTCTGCTATAGTTTTAGAAATGTTTTATTTTTCTGTTAGAAATGGAATACCACCATTAGGCGGATTACCATAACTGACAATGCCCTTAGATGTGGCTAGCTCGGTAACCAGGTGGTTTTTGTGGACCTTAAGCCCTGGGGGGAAAATCTTGGCTACAAGTTCTTTCCTCAGTAGTTTCCCACCAATGCTTCTTCTTAATACATGGTAATCCGAAGACGGAAGATCTGCAGGAAAGGTGAGCAACCCTTTGAGTGCTGCAGGTCCACATGTCCCACAGTGCCCCTCCGCACAGGGGTTTACCTTTGGAGTTCCTATTGCACACTCCTGCACTCATTGGGTCTATCTGTATGTCTATTGGGTGTTTTGGAGCAGGTTTATGTGGTACTTTAACCCTTTAGCTGCTGAATTTGCATCTTTTGGGGGGTTTTCTGACACATTTCCTACTGGTTCAGTATTTTTTGGGGTATCCTAACATGTTCTAGTGATGTTTCATGCATTTTTATTTTACTGTTTCAATTTTGTAAAATTTGGAGCGCTTTTCCGCATAATCACCATTGCTCCATTCACTCCTATGGGACTGTACAGTTTGGGACATATCTCTGCAACCGCTTAACCAACGACTTCAGAGATGGCTCATGTTTCTTGTCTGCCCTTGCTCTATCATCCGGTTCATGTTTCCAGTGTGTTGGGGGGCTCAGGGGGCTTTGGGCACTATTTGGGTACTTTTTCTGGGAAAACTACATTTCCCATGAGCGCTTGCTTTGCGCGCTCATTTGATTGGCTCCCGCCGCGGCAGCCATTTTGTGCCATTTCCAGAACGAGTATCCTACACAGGGCTTGGACTCTCCTTCTCTCCTCTGCTGATTAACCCTTTGCCTGCCAGATAAGTCTATTTTAGAGATTTATGGGGTGAAACCTTAATCCTAAACACTGTACTTGGGTGATTTCTTATACTGTAAGGTTATTTGACACTGTGAGAATGTCTATACAGTAGGAGCTTGGGGCCAGACCTAAGACTAAGGATGCTGGGGTCTCTGTATCCCCTATTGCACATTGCTTTTCCTGTCATTCAGGGTTACCTAGAGAATACTCAGGTCATTTATGCCCAGCATGTTCTGATGTCCCTGAGAGTCTCCCAGGGACCTCCAGCCATGCATTAGAGCCAGTTTAGGTGCAAGAGTTCAAGGCTGCTACCAGGGACCTTAGGTCTACATCGCAACTCTTTCCATCCCAGTTGCAGGGGGTCTTCCATTCTTGGCAGACCCCCTCCTCTGTCAAGTCTTCCCTGCCAAAACCTCAGGGAGTACCTGACATTTCAGATTCCTCTGAGGAGGAACTGCTGGTGGATGTTGAGGAATGTTCTGCTGTGGGCTCCACTCAGTTTTTTGGGGATCCTTTTGAGGCTCATCTTGAGTCCTTGGCTGAGGGCCTGATCAGGACTGTTTTGCATACCCTTAACATTCCCTTAGTTCAGGAGGTTCCTTCTGATCCCTCTGATGTGTTTTAGGAGCCTAAAAATCCCCTTACTTTCTTTCCACCTAACCCCACTATTGATCGCCTTGTGTCTGAAGAGTGGAAATCTCCGGACAAGAACCCTTTTGTGTCCAAGAAATATGCCAAGCTTTATCCCTTTTCTGAGGCAGTGCTTTCTCAGTGGGTTCATCCTCCCAAAGTGGGTGCTCCTATCTACAGGCTATCTAAGTCTACTGCTTTGCCAGTTTCTGATGCGTCCGCTCTGAAGGACTTGACTGACAAGAAACTTGAGGTCTCCCTCAAGTCCATTTTTGCCACTGCTGATACTGCCATGCGTTCAGCACTCACTGCAGTATGGGTGAACCGGGCCATTGTTGTCTGGACTGAATAGCTCATCCTGGCTGTTCGTCAGGATGCTCCTACTTCGGATATGTTGCTCCTTCTTGCCAACATTTCTGAGGCACAGTACTATGTTTCTGCTGCCTTATTTGATGCCATCCGTTTAGTGGTTAGGGTTTCCACCATGTCTGTGGTTGCCAGACGGGCTCTTTGGCTCAAGATCTGGTCTGCTGACACTGCCTCCAAGAAAGCATTGCTCTACTTACCTTTTCAAGTTAATTCTTTGTTTGGGCCAGATCTTAAATATCTGATCAGTGAGGCCACAGGGGGTAAGAGTACACTTCTAACCTTGGTCCCCAGGAAGAAAACGCTGCTTAAGCGTGTAACGGATCCTACCCGTCCACTTCTTTTCTTCAGCAGGGAGGCACTCCCAAACCTCCCAGCAATTTTACTCAGGCACCTGGAGAACACCATCTTCCCTTTCTCCAGGGCACTAACAATAGGGGGCAGACTAGGGCTGCTGGTGGGGACCTGCGTCTCCTTCACCACAGCAGGGGTAATAACAGGCTCCTTAATGAAGACCGTGGCCCCACTCACTAGGCCAGGGGTCTCAGGGAAACTGATGGGGCACTCTTCCCCACCCATCAGGTCATACGACACATCCGCAGGAGGTCCAGCAGCACTATTCTCTTCCAGTCCGCTGGGGTCTTCCTCCTGTAGGCCATCACACACAGGCCTTTCTTCTGCCTGGAGGGAGACCGCAGTCCCATCCCTCCAGGCGGCATTACTTGTAATCCTGGGGAGCATGCACGGCTCTGCTCCCAGCACATCTTCCACCCCCACCAGGGGCAACATCTTAGGCCCGCTGGTGGGCTCTTTCACACCCACTACAGCAGGGGATTCACAAGGGCTGATGGGGATCGCGCTCCCAACCATCAGTTCACAGTCCATATCTTCAGGAGGGCCAGCAGCATTGCTTTCTCCCAGCCCACTGGGGTCCTCCTCCTGTAGGCCGTTACACACAGGCCCTTCTTCTGCCTTGAGGGAGACCGCAGTCCCATCCCTCAAGGCGGCATCATCCATGGCCCTGGGGTGCACACACTGCTCCTCTCCCAGGGCATTCTCCAATAGAACAGGGGGCATCTTTCTGGGGCTGCTGGTGAGCTCTTCTTCCCTCACCACAGCAGGGGGTTCACAGGGACTGATGGGCTCTCTCCCACCCATCAGTTGGGGCATACAGTTGCTGCTGGTGGGGACCTGCGTCTCATCCACCGCAGCTGGGAAAACAGGGGAAGGGGCAATATGCCTATCAGGGGAGACGTCCGTCCCATCCCCTGATGCAGAAGCATTCTCTTCACTGAGGGGGAACGAATTCCCACCCCTCAGCTCAGGCAACAAACAGTCCAGTGGCAAAGGGGTATCAGGCAGGGCAACAGGGGCACTGGTGAGGAACGCATTCCCACTCACCAGTGTGGAGTGAACAGGGGCAGCTCCATCTAAGTCCTCAGCTCCACTGAAGTCCTCCTCAGATGAGAAACCCCCCCAGTCTTTTTCCTCTCTTTGTATCTCCTGGGCTTCCTCTATCCAGCCCATGTACATTAGCTCCAAGTTCCATTCCTGCTCGACTAAACGGTCTAGGTTCCCCTCCAGGTCTGGAGGAAAGTAACTTCCAAACATGGCCTTTCTTTTCTCCCAAATCTCCCAGTAGCGGCTGTACTTCCTCTGGCCGAAAGTAGCATCCTCCTGAAAGGCCATCCATACCAGTTGTTGGAGTTTCAGGCGCAAGTTGAACGGGAAAAAGTTGACCATAACTCCTGTATACTCCTTGTGAAGGCACTTGATCATTTCCCAGTATCCGTCCTGGACTCGAAGCTCCTCTGTGATGCAGGTGGTGACCTCCCGGTAAAACTCCTCGGCTAAATCACCTAGGAAGGTCTCCCATTGACATCCGATGTAGTGGTACCGCATGTCATACACTCCTATGGCCTCCGGTAGCCGTGCTTTCGCCGCCATCTCTTAGCTGGTACACCCGATAAAAGAAGGAGAAATCCCACCGCTATGCCACCAATGTAACGGAAGCTGGGAAGGGACCGCGTCGCCTTCCGCCGTCGTTCCTGGGTCTCTCCTTCTCAACGCCAGATAAGCGCCGCCAGGTGCACCGGTTGGAGTATGAACAGTCACTGGAAACAGCCACAGGATCGCTGGAAGCAGGGAAGAGTCCACGTCGCTGCCTGACAGTCCACGAAGTTAGGTCGCAGGAAACTGGCAGCAGGCGGTCGGCGATTCAGGATACTTGGCGCAGATGGGTATCAGAGTGGATACTTTAGACCATAAGCAATACAAGACTCCAGGACTCCTTGTTCCTCCAAAACAGAACTCACTTTATTGAAGCAACCACACATATTTATAGTCAAACCTTACATTCAAATAAATGGACCAAGCAAATACATTAGGAACATAATTCAATCACACAGTAGACAAAAGGTCAATGGTCTAACAAATACAATGACTCAGACTTCATTACATATCAAATACAAAAGGGTTGCTGAACTCACACAATGGACATAAAGACTGGAGGGACTTGAATGAATTATCACACAGCAGGGGGTCTCAATACAATAGCTTTAGTGCCTACAATACACATTGCAAGTAACATTAGGTAAACTCAAATTATTAACCCCCTAATGGCCCTGTTCCCTGAAAGCAGGCTATGATTTTTAGTCCTTTTTGGCACATCTGTCCACCAATATAATATCCCAAAGCTCTACATAGCTTGCGTCACTGGGCTGACAATCCATATGCCTAGACAAGGGTTGTTTTAGGCATGACATAAATGTCCACAGTTTTTGGTTAAACAAACTTATGGCCAGACAAGGCCTAAGTAACGGATAACATCCGTTACAAAGCGTAATCGGTATTTTTGTTCCTTTCAGACTGAGACACTTCCGGGAACCAGACGGTTCCCTCAGCTCCGCGTGCCTCCTCCAAGCCCAAATAGCAATGGAAGCCCAAGGTCTCCTCCAAGCCCAAGGCTTCCAAGCCTTCTTCGGCATGACTCACTGAACCCAGGTCCCCACTCTACTGTGGGTGATCGTCTGCGTCACTACCACAGCATCTAGGAGGATTCAGTGGTGGACCCGTGGGTTTTACAGGTGGTGACAGAAGGGTACAGGATCCACTTTTCTCTCTTCCTCCCTTTCTCTTCTTTCCTTCTAATATGCCTCAGAGAGTGGAGAAACGCCGGCTGTTCAAGGGCGCTATTCAGGCTTTTCTGGACAAGGATGTTCTAGAGGCGGTTCCAGTTCAGGACAGAGGTATGGTTTTTTACTTGTGATCTGGACCAATTATCACCAGGAGTCTCTACGGACGGTGATTGCTGCTATGTCCCCGAGGGAATTCCTTGCATCTCTGGATCTTCAGGACGTGTATTTACACATCGCCATTCATCCAGAGAGCTGGCAGTATCTCAGATTTGCCTGCGACCAAGGGCATTTTCAGATTTCATCTCTTACCTTTGGTCTGACAACAGCTCCTCAAGTTTTCAACCGTGTCCTGGTGTAACGGTTTGTTTGACTCACAGACACAGAGTTAGGATAAAAAACACAGTTTTATTAATACAATAATACACAAAGAACCCTCACTGGTCCTGTAATATACAACGTATAGTACAGACACACGACAGGTAATATTTAGGCCCACACAGGTCCAGCACAAGTATAGGAGACAAACAGTTTATGCTGACACGGGTCAGGCAGAGGATAAGGTTTCCAGGTTTCAGCAATGAAGGAGTTAAAGTTCATCAAGGTTCATCAACAGTCCCATATGTGAAGGTATTGAACTGATTCTTAAACACGCCAAAGACTGCATTCACAGAGAGTTACCAGTCCACTGAAGTAAACAGGAGCGCTACCGGTGCTGACACGGAGGCAACACTTGCAACCAGTTTTGACAGAGTGGAGCGGAACCAATGGCAATGTGCCGGTGCAATCACGGAGGCAGTACTTGCAACCGGCTTTGACAGAGTGGAGTGTAGTCAATGGCAATGTACCGGTGCAATCACGGAGGTAACACTTGCAACCGGTTTTGACAGAGTGGAGAGCAGCCAATGGCAATGTACCGGTGCAATCACGGAGGCAACACTTGTAACCAGTTTTGACAGAGTGGAACGTAACCAATGGCAATGTACCGGTGCTATCACGGAGGCAACACTAGCAACT
Source organism: Rhinophrynus dorsalis (assembly GCA_037306005.1). Lineage (NCBI taxonomy): Eukaryota > Metazoa > Chordata > Amphibia > Anura > Rhinophrynidae > Rhinophrynus > Rhinophrynus dorsalis. The sequence goes on from CM074721.1 coordinate 241,385,646, forward strand.
GGTTTTGACAGAGTGGAGCATAGCCAAAGGCAATGTACCGGTGCTATCACGGAGGCAACACTTGCAACCAGTTTTGACAGAGTGGAATGTAGCCAATGGCAATGTACCGGTGCAATCATGAAGGCAACACTTGCAACCGGTTTTGACAGAGTGGCGCGTAGTCAATGGCAATGTACCGGTGCTATTGCGTAGGCAACACTTGCAACCGGTTTGCAGAATGGAGGACTAGGCCAGAGGCGCTCCATAGAGCCAAAATGGGACAACACTAGGCAAGCCTGCGGGTGCAGAGGTGCCAGACAGGGCAAGGCACCAGAAATCAGAATGTCGCCGAGGCGACCAGGACCAAAACAGAGATCTGCCGAGTCGGAGCGCAGGAACAGGAACGTCAGCCAGGCTGGATCAGAACACAGGAGCAGGAAATCAGCCAGTCCGAGTCTGTACACAGAAGCAGGAACGTCAGCCAGTCCGGGTCGGTACACAGGAGCAGGAACGTCAGCCAGGCCGGGTCGATGCACAGGAACGGACACTGAAGAATAGTCAGGCAATCCGGATCAGTACACAGGCGCAGGAACTGGAGAGTAGTCAGGCAAGCCTAGTCGGTACACTGGAAACTTTATGAGCAAACGTAACACTGGCACAGGAACACCACGAAAGGGCAAAGTGTGGGTGCAGGAGCCCAGTATATAAAGGCCATACTGGGTGGGCTTAACACAAGGCAACCAATGAGAACCTCACATCGGATAACTGACAGAAAAATATAAACAAGGAATCACGGGCACCGTGATACCTGGGAGCCTTAGTGTCCGTCCTCCACGGGGACGGCATCAGAGTTACTCCATACATGGACGACCTGCTTCTGAAAGCCCCCTCTGCGGAACTTCTTCATCAGCAGGTTCAGCAATGTATTCACGCTCTCACCCATCACGGGTGGATCATCAACATGGACAAGTGAGATCTTGTCCCATCCCAGTGTCTGGTCTTCCTGGGCCTTCTCTTCGACACTCAGAAGAGCAAGGTGTTTCTCATGGACGAGGTAGCTCACCAGTTCGCCCACAGGGTTTCTGGGGTTCTGGCTCAAGATCCAGTTCCAGCCAAGAAGCTGTCCTCTCTAGTGGGGAAATTCATCTCCACCATAGAAGCGGTCCGGTTTGCCATGTTTCACACCAGGGAACTCCAGAGGTTTGTGATTCAGGTGTGCAGGGGTCAGCCGGACCTTCTGAAGATGTCAGTTTCAGTGTCTTCATGTGGAAATGAGTTTGCCATGGTGGCTCGACCTCTCCATTCTGCTGAAAGGCAAGTCCTTCCTGGTATCCTTCTGGACCACGGTGATGACAGATGCCATCCTCTCCAGTTGGGGAGTGGTCCTGGTTCGCCTGAGTGCTCAGGGATTCCGTAGCTTCTGGATCTGTCAGTGTCGGAGCCATTCCGGCTCCTTTGCTGTCCGCATCTTCTTCTACAGGGTTACCTGTGGAAGGAGGATGTTCATCGGCTAAGCTTGACGGCTTGGAAGTTGAATCCTCAATATTGAGGGAGAAAGGTTTTTCCTCTGTGGTGGTGGCTACTATGCTCAGTGCCCGCAAACCTGTTCCTTCCAAGATTTACCATCGTGTCTGGTCGACCTTTCTATCTCGGTGTGCTGACAAGGACCTGTCTCAGGAATTTGATCTGCCTACTGTCCTGGTCTTTTTGCAGGATGGTGCGGATAAGGGCCTCAGTTTGAGTTCCCTTAAGGTTCAGACTTCTGCTGTCTCTGTTTTCTTTCAGAGGCGCATTGCCATCCTTCCTGATGTCAAGGTTTTCTTCCAGAGCGTTGCTCATACTCGTCCAGCCTTCAAGAATCCCGCTCCTCCATGGGATCTTAACGTAGTTTTGGGCGTTCTTCAGAGCCCTCCATTCGAATCTTTTGCTACTATTCCTCTACACCTGTTGACATGGAAAATGGCCTTTCTCCTGGCGGTTGTGTCAGTTCGCCATGTTGCGGAGTTACATGTTCTGTCCTGTAAGCCACCCTATTTGGTGTTTCACAAGGATAAGGCGATGCTTCTCACTTCTCAGGAGTTTCTCCCAAAGGTGGTTTCGGAGTTCCACATCAATCAGGAGATTGTGGTGCCTTCTTTCTGCCTTGACCCCACCTGTGACAAGGAGAGGGATCTCCACTTTTTAGATGTGGTGCGTTGTTTCAAGTTTAATGTACATCGCACTGAGTCTATCAGGCAATCTGACGTGCTTTTCGTCATTCATGAGGTTCCAAGGGCAGGAAGACCTGCATCCAAAGTGACTATTGCTTCTTGGATCAAGTCCACTATGTGTAAGACTTACGAGCTGAGGAAGAAGCCTGTCCGCTTTCAGGTCACGGCTCATTCTACTAGATCTATTGGGGCTTCTTGGGCTTACAAGAATCAGGCCTCTGCTGATCAGTTGTGCAAGGCTGCCACTTGGTCGTCTGTTCTCACCTTTTCGAAGCACTACCTTATTGATGTGCTGGCATCAGCTGATGCCAGCTTTGGGAGGAAAATCCTGGAGGCAGTCTTGCCTGTCTAGGATCTTCTTCGGTTCTTGGTGCTTCCTTCACTTTTGAGCCCTGTTGGCTCTAGATCAGTGTGCTGTGTAACAGTTCCTGGGGTGTTGTTACCCCTGTTTAGTGTCCGTTGACACTTCATTGTTTTGTTGGGCTATCTCTGATCTGATGGTTCATATCTGCTCTGGTGACTTTGGGGGCCTTGCGTCTGGTCCTTGCCTTACTTCCCACCTCTGGGAAACTCAATGGCTGGACATCCCAAAGTTACCAGTAATCTGTATTGGATGACAGAGAAAAGAGGATTTTAGTCTTACTTGTTAAATCCTTTTCTCTTAGTCCATACAGGTTACTGGTCTCCCACCCTGTCAAGGGATCATGCTTGGCTCTCCTGTGGCAGACCATGGGGGTCCTTAGGGGTCATGATCATAGGAGTCTTCTTTCCCTTCCACTATCTAGTCAATAGTTAGTGTCTCAAATCTTTCTGGAGCTGGTTAGCTAGCTGCAGCCAAGGAGGGAAGGTAAGCTGCACCCCTTGCATACAATTCTAGAATTGTTCCTGCCTGCAATTAAAGGGGCGGATCGCCTACCCCAAAGTTACCAGTAACCTGTATGGACTAAGAGAAAAGGATTTTAACAGGTAAGACTAAAATCCTCGTTTAATTGTCCTAATGGACTCACCTTTGAGGCTTGCCTTGGCATGGCAGGTGAGCTTTCATTCAAATGGCCATTGGAGTGAAACTAAAAGCCTCCAATTATTTAAATGTGCATAGGGATTTGGGACAGAGCGCAGGTAACTCTGTTTTTTGTACTATGTATTTTGGGCTGATGTATACTATAGCCATTGCTGCTGCCCAGGAGTAGTGGGAGTTTGAGAGCAGGGTTTTATTTTGTGTGTTTGTTGTATGTTTATTTGTATCACACAGCCATATTACATTGCTGCCACTCACCCCATATTTGCCCTATTAAGGGTTAATAAGTGTGTAAGGGTTTATAAAATACCCCTTCCTGTCTCATTAGAGATTTAATGTTGTTATTAATTTACTTTTAATTTATTTTTTAATATTTATTTGTTTATTTTTAATTTTTTTTAAAATATTTTAAAGTTTTTTTAAAATTAGACCGAATAATTCGGACTATTGTTGAATTTTGTCCGACTCGGACAGATCCAGGCCGCTTTCAGCTCGCTCTCCCTTGATCCTGTGGCCCAGATGATCTGAGCAGCCAGCTGGGGAACACACACAGCTGCCCGGTCCTGATAACAATCTGTGCCTTTCGCTGCCTGGTCCAGATAATCTCTGCCTTACGCTGGCAGAGGGTTATGGGATATGTAGTCTCTCAAGAGCTGGTGACCCACATTTTGAAGACACGGAGATATACAAAAATAATATCACTAACAGGTATGTCCGTCTCTCCAGTCTGTTTCACACATCACATCACTTGTTTTCCTTGTTGTAATGTATAAGCCAACACAGCGAGTTGTTCTTACATTTTCCTATTATATATCATTCCACTCTCCAAATAGTACATGGAGATTGGAATGATATATAGCACCATAATGTAATAACAACTTGCTGTATCCTCTTATACGTTATAACAAGGAAAACATGGGGGATCTATGAAACACAGATGTGAAAGCTCTGAAATATGCCTCCTCCACCTTCCAGAAGCACGGGTTGGCCTATCCTCCTGGCCGCAGGGGTTGATGTTTCCAGATTTTGCTATCAGATGCCCGCCTTCAGCCACCGCTGTGTCGCCCGTGACCGTTGGCTGGTTGATCTGCTCACACTATCGCTCTCATCAGATGTCCCGAGTTCTCTGCGCTGTGTCCCTCACCCCACATGCGTGGCTGCTTACAGCCTCACACTCTAGTTTGTCCGCATGTGTTTTGCACACAGTGTGAGCGGCTATGCATGTGGGGTGAAGGCGACAGCGCAGAGAACCGGGGACATCTGATGACAAATAAATAGGATGATGAGGAGAGCTGCGGGGGGGGGAGCAGGAATAGTTGTGCTGACTGTACCAGCTGTAACATGGATGACAAGGCCCGGGGGTACATCTAGGACAGCTACCACTGGCAGTGAGAGTCCCCTGTCACCAGGCTCTTTTGTCACATTAACATGGCCATGTTTTAAAATAATTTTGCCATAATGTGTACAGCAGGAACTACTGTACGCTTAGAGCAGGAGGGTAGCTGCAGGGGAAAGTACTTCGCTCCTGGGTGTAAGCGCCACATCCTGATGGCCACATCCTGATGGCCACATCAGACAATCCAGCCTCCAGCCCCTGTTAGCCCTTTCTTTCCTGCAGGTTCACAGATGCAATGCCTGCACTCCCATATGGGACGCCAGCGTTCTGCACAGCCTGATGATGAAAGCGTACACATTTGGTTGCGAAACTTGAGCCTCAAACTTAAAACCTTTCACTGCCGCAAAGGCGTGCAACGCTTTGCACACCATAGCAAACCGTTGTACATCCCTGCGACACTCAAACACTTCAACTTCGACTGTAATATTTTGTTACCAAATATCAACTCTACCATTGTCATGTTGCCCTTTTTTTTTTATAAACACCACATGATGAATGTGCTCTTACTTGAACACATACCTGCCTCATAATTCACAAAATACATTATATTGAGCCTCCCATTCACTGAGGATGATGGATATTGTAGTTCACATTTTATATAATGCACCACTCAATGGACTCCCACACTTTCCCTGCAATGTGTTACATAACCAATTACAATACTGCACGTGTAGAAAAGAACTCTTCCACTTACAAAGCAGCCACATGATAAGGTTCACATTTTCATGCACTGCAACATTGTCATGTACCTGCTTTTATAACTCCAGCTGCTCAATTCCGTATGACTAAAACACATAAAACACATCAGCAACATTTATCATACTCAGACGCACCATAATCAAGGATGATGGCGCTTATATTGTAAGTTGTACATGACATCCAACTCACATGCCGTCCTCCATTCTCTACATATGTCACAATTTACTTCTACCATATATACATACACGATAACATTATGACATATATACACACACACACACACCTATAAGGACTCACACACAAACACGCTCACTCATATATACACACATACACAATGAGATATATACATTTACAAACACACATATCAACACATACACATCCAATAACACACACACACACATACTGTCACACACACACACACACACTTACTTACACATATATGCATTCACAGACCCTATAAAACACTTTAAACACATTACATTTGAAACACAAACTAACACAAATACAAACCCATGACGGGCAAGGCAGTCCAAAACTGCTTGTGTATATGTATGTATATATATATATATATATATATATATATATATATATATATATGAAATTATTATAATAAGCTATATTGGCTGTAGTTTATTCTGGGGAATTAAACAGAATTAATTATCAAATGTATCCAGATAATTGTGAGATCATTTGATAGCAGACCAATATAGCTTTATATATTAGTTAAATTTAATTATTAATACCTATAGAACCATATAGCTGTGTTTCTGATAAGGTCATTGAGCTTATATTTGATCTGGTGAAATTTTTATTAACCCTTAGTCTGCTCTCAGGAAAGTTTTTCATGTGTTTCTATCTTGGTGTATGTTTCAGATAATTTCTTTGCTACATGTGTGCATGGGCCTAAATTTTGTCAGTTGAAAAAGTTCTTTGGGGACCATCTCACTGAACAAAACAAGCCACCATCTTGGGCAGGGCTACTATATAACCTGCAATCTCTGGATTAAGCCTTATAGTGCTGTATGGTGTAACAAATAGGGTTGCTATTGTCATTTTTATAGTATATATTGCATGAAATGTGTTAGTTTTAGCTGTGCTTTCTAGACATATAATTTGATTATTTCTGAATATATTCTTGGTATAATCTATAACTGACAATAAAATATTTGCAAATTATATAGTTTATCCAGAAGGTGTGCAATATTGAAAACAGTAGATACATAGTTAATTAATATTTATCTAATCTGGAACTTTTCATATTCCAGATGAATTTCTACATTTTGATATACTTTTATATGGTATAAGGAAATTGTTATGAGATCTGTGTTAACCAACTCACATAACAAAATCCCTTAGACTTTAATTAGCATAGTTTATACAGGTTTTGGGGCATGTATTCATATGCTGCTGTGTTCAGATATTGCTACCAGATACCTCTGGATACACCTATGTAAGGTTAAATCCTGTTTATGCTGGGTAATATTATTTTGTGATATTGGTTATTGATTTACTGTCTACCTTAGTATATGACTAAATCATATTAAAAGATACATCTTTGAGTCATTTGGTGTTCGCTTATTCATATTCTGATTACATTTTATATATAGTATATTTCTTTGGGGACCATCCACTGAACAAAAAAAGCTGCCATCATGGATGGGGCTACCATATAACCTATAGTCACTGGATTAAGCCTTATAGTGCTGTATGGTATAACAAATAGGATTGCTATTGTCATTTTTATAGTATATGTTGTATGACATTTATTAGTTTTAGCTGTGCTTTCTAGACATATAATTTATTTCTGAATATATTCTTGGTATAAACTATAATTGACAATACAATATATGCAAATTATATAGTTTATCCAGAAGGTGTGCAATATTGAAAACAGTAGATAAATAGTTAAATTATATTTATGTAATCTGGGACTTTTCATATTCCAGATGAGTTTCTGCATTTTGATATACTTTTATATGGTATAAGGACATTTTTATGAGACCTGTGTTAACCAACTCACATAACAAAATCACTTAGACCTTAATTAGCATAGTTTATACAGGTTTTGGGGCAGGTATTCAAATGCTGCTGTGTTCAAATAGTGCTACCAGATACCTCTGGATACACCTATATAAGGTTTAAAGGGATAGTATTGCTTGAAAATAATTTTATTTTATATTGTAGCCCTTAAAAAAACATTAAAAATTATATAAGTCTTATCTCCCAAACCTTTATGGTTTGGGAGATATTAGCAAGTAAAGTTTCCCCTGGAGTGATGTCACTGCTCAAGCCTTCAGATTTGGAATCCGGTCTGCAGACCGGCCGCGGCTCTTCAGCAGTGCCGAGATCACGATCTTTAAAAAGAATTTCTTCATTGGAATGGTCTACAAAGTGTGCTCGCAAGCCAGGCACACTTTGTAGACAGTTCAAATGAAGTAGTTCTTTTTAAAGATCGTGATCTCGGCACTGCAAAAGAGCTGCCGGCTGATCTGTGGACCGAATTCCAAATCTGTCCACTAGATGGCAGACTTGGCTAAAACAGCCAGGAAAAGGGAACTTTAATTTTACTATTATTAACTTTACTTGCTAATATCTCCCAAACCATAAAGGTTTGTGAGATAAGACTTATATATAATTTTTAATGTTTTTTTAAGGGCTACAATATAAAATAAAATTATTTTCAAGCAATACTATCCCTTTAATCCTGTTTTTGCTGGGTAATATTATTTTGTGATATTGGTTATTGATTTACTGTCTTAGCATATTAGCATATGACTATCATTCTGATTACATTTTATATATAGTATATTTCTTTGGGGACCATTCACTGAACAAAAAAAGCTGCCATCTTGGATGGGGCTACCATATAACCTATAGTCTCTGGATTAAGCCTTATAGTGCTGTATGGTGTAACAAATAGGATTGCTATTATCATTTTTATAATATATGTTGTATGAAATTTATTAGTTTTAGCTGTGCTTTCTAGACACATAATTTAATTATTTCTGAATATATTCTTGGTATAATCTATAATTGACAATAAAATATATGCAAATTATATAGTTTATCCAGAAAGTGTGCAATACTGAAAACAGTAGATAACTAGTTATATTGTATTTATCTAATCTGGGACTTTTCATATTCCAGATGAGTTTCTGCATTTTGATATACTTTTATACAGTATAAGGAAATTGTTATGAGACCTGTGTTAACCAGTTCACCTAACAAAAATGTGAGTCATTTGGTGCTCACTTATTCATATCATTCTGATTATATTTTATATATAGTATATTTTACTTAAATTATATATATTTATGCACAAATATGCATAATTGATTATTTTAATAAATTCTGTACTGTGAAGTAGCATGTCAATACCTTGTCTGTGTAAAGATCTCAAATTAATTTATTTACCCATTATTATTGTATCTATTTATGTGAACATATACAACATAATTGGATTTTCTGTTAACCATTTCCTGTATATCCTTGACAAGTTCCAGTAAAGAGTAACTGAGAATTTAATCAAATATCAAGGAATGGATGTTTTACAATTGTCGGTATCCATCTGAAATGTCTCTCTGTTAAGAGAGTGCAACCTTTTAAGTAATTGATCATGTTGCCATGGTCAAAATGGCAACATGACTATCTCTCACTGCATGACAGCGCGAGATTGTCATGTCGCCTACTTAATGGTCGCATACATCTTGCGCTTATCTGCAGCACAGCACACGGAGGTGCTCCAGCTGCACTAATGACAAGTATTATCTGCATGACAGAATTCAGTCTTCCTATGTTACTTTATTCTGTCATGCAGATAATACTTGTAATTAGCACAGCTGGAGCTCCTCTGTGTGCTATGATGCAGATAATACTTGTCATTAAAGTGGACCGTAAGAGAAGTGAGCGGATATAAGTTACAGACCGTAAAGAAAATTTCCCCTGCTCTTTACCTTTGATCTGTGTGGTCTGCACCTCACTTTCCCACCAGAAACTCCAGTATGATCATTGTGCCTGCGGTCAAACGAGGCGTGCTCCAGGGCAGTGCGGGGGGGGGGGTGCTGTTCACTGACTCACTCCAAGCCTCTGGATCTCGTGGCTGGGGCATGTTTACTGTGGACAAGGGGTCGCTATCAGATCCACGGGAGGAGGGGTAATATGCAGTGACCCTGGTCAGTTGATCACCGAGGCTGGAGTGTCCCTGTGCACCAAGGTTGCTTGTTGCATGGCTGCTGCTTCCAAGAATGAATTGCCAGTTGCTTGGAAGCTTAGTAGATGACAGGTCATATGATAGACAGAGCGCATATAAAGCAAACTCTCATAAATAATGTCCGCAAAGGGTTAAAAAGTTACTACCAGGGAGTTCGCTTAGGGAGAGCTCCGTTGTGCAAAATAGATCACTTAAAAATAAATTAGTATATAATAGCTATTAGTATATGTGCTGCTGCCATCTAGTGGAAAAAGAGAATCAATGCGAAAGATTATATTTCTAATAGTAGTGTTTCTCAATATTAATCCATGGGGCACAACAGCAGTCCAGCTTTTAATGATATCCCTAATTAATGACAGGTGAATAATCAGTCATTTTGCCTGTTCTACATGTGCTTTATTAGGGATATTCTGAAAACCTAGCCTGTTGGTGCTACGAGGATTGGAGTCGAAAATCATTATAAGGTGGTTTTCAGATCTAAAAAAGAACAAAAAAGAAGAAGAGGTGCACACCTGTTCTCAAGCAGGGAAGTGCAGACAGGTTTTTCCACCACTGTGCTGTAACACCTTCATGTAAATTATGCTCATTACTCACATTTTTCTAAGGCTAAAATCCAGCCTGTAGTTTTGTAAGCATCTAATGGATTACTCTCTGTGCAGGGACGTCCCGGATCTATCTTCTGCTCTTCCTCTGTTTACATCTTCTTAATTTATTGCTGAAGTCTGACCTGGTTCCTTTATAAAATCCTGTATATATAGGGTCTTAAAACACTCCATTCTCTGGCAGACCACTCAATTTACAAGACCACTTGAGGGGAACTAATCATTAGTGGCTCCCTTTATAATCAAATTATGTACCAATGCTGCTGAGATAAAAGGCCGAATCTGCCTTAAAAAGGATTTTTAATCATAAAAACAACAGTGTTGTACATAAAGCATAAACATTTAAAAAATAACATAAAAAATTGTGACCATATATCATATGAATATAACTATTAATGTCCTTTGTGTTTCCTAGCCTTATGCTACTTCATTAGGGGCATATCAACATGTTATGGTTAATTCATACCTTTTATATCCTAGTACTGGTTCAGTATTACACTCTTTGTGTTGCCAATCTAAGTGAAATGTGCTCTCTGGCGTGTATTTCCCTGCATATACTGTGTGTTGGAACGCATATGCATTCCACATGTTCCCCAATGGCATGACATTAGTTAGGAGTCCCAAATACATGTCCACTGCGTCAGCATACGTGATACCATGGAATGCACATGCACTTCACATCCTCCCCACCAACCACCTTCATATGTACACCCCAAGCACATGATTACTAACTGAAGTATGAATGGAACACATATGAGCTCCAATTCCATAATATCTTGGATCGCACATTCGCTCCACACTCTCCCCATCAGCTAACTTTGGCTATATGCCTAATGCACATGATGACTATATGGAATGCAAATAGAAGATGGAACACATGCACTCCAACTCTCCAGTCATATATTCTACTCCTATTAAGGTGTTTAATACACCAAAATAAATAGAATAAGATCAAAAGAAAGAGCTAGGGAGAAGCAGGGAAAAGTATCTGAAGAAATGCACATACCGCTATGCTATAGCACCCCCAATTCCATCTTTATATATATCCATGACCATTGCAATATGGGTGCAATCCATAGGGAATCAGTAGAAACTATCTAGCTTAGGAAGGGGGGCACAGAAATCAATATTTCATCTTGCTGCCTCTTGACCCCCACATCACAATAGGTAATTTTTATAGATAAATTATTTTCTTTTAGTTGATTGAGGGATACAGGGACTAAGGAGTATAGAGTACTTCCTCCAGGAGGCAGGGCACAGAAGAGAAGACCCCCTCCTGCTTCCTGCTCTCTATACCCCTCCACCCAGCAGAATAAAGGTAGTTAACATCTAGAAAAGAAAAGAAAGGTATAGGTACCAGGACAGAGAAGCTAAGGACTAACAGGGCATCCTGACCCCATAAGAGATAGATAAGAGGTTTCCTCATAGTGGGATGCCCTGCATCCTTCAGTCTACTAAGAGAAAATAATTTATTGGTTAGTCTCAAAATCCCACTTACTCTTGTGTCCCATTCAGCTGTCTGTCACCTAATATGTTTAGTTGTTTGCTTATTTCTTTATTATTTTTTATTCCTTATTTATTTATTTATTTATTTATTTTTAAGTTGTCCACCCAATCTTATCACAGTCTGTAAAAAAAAAATTATATATATGAGAAACAAAATCAACAACTTATTTCCCCAGACTTTCCTAGCACAGAGACAATAACAACAAGATCAGCAAGCAAAATGGTCACCAGCTGCCTATGTCTTGTCAGTCAGACTGAATTTTGGGGTATTTGGGGTCAACTACCTTCCTCCCTTCTTCTCCCCGACTCTCCGAATACAGAGAACAAATGTCCTACCTAAAAGACTCCCTAAACTAACCTTCAAATCTCCTTTAGTTTCCTATCTTCTCTAGCTCAAACACTTGTTGCTTTCTCCTCTCACAAACACAGAATGGAATGCTGTGAGAGTCTGACACCCTTTTATATGGCTGTAGAAAAGCAGAGAAAACTTTTATGTGGTGGGGAAAATTTTTTTCTTCCCATTAATTTCAATGCAATAAGCTAGGCAAAAAAAGCAGGAAAACGGCACTTTTCAGGGAAGTTATTCACCAAGAGGGAAGTGCCATTATTCACAGGTTTTGGTTTGAGGAGAATGTTTTTGCCCATCCCTAGTTATTAGCAGTCTGTGAGCTATTAGTGATCTTATTTCATCCAGCAGATTTTCCTTCACTACCCCTTTTCCAGAAAGTTTCAAACTATCCAGTCCTTCTATTGTTAGAATAACCTCTGGAAGGTGCTCTCTCTCTCTTATAGGCAGTGCCATATTTCATCTTGCATACTGTAGATATTTACAAACAGGGATACATCCCTAGATCCTAGTCCAGTATTATTAAAGTCTAGAGTTTTCAAGAGTGGTCCTGGCTGTGGCTCAACCAGAGTCAGACATCTGGCTTTGTGGCTAGCAATGTTACTTCAGCTTTGGCTGTAGTATAAGCACTCTTGAGGATCCTGTATACCAGAGCCACTCACTCTGACCTGTGCTCCTCAGCAACTACATTGAAGGCTGCTGGTTTCAATTTTATTAGTGTTACAAGTACAAACCATAGAACATAAACCAACATGGTACCAGTTCAACAGGAATCAGGAAAGATACCTACACAGGCACAATAGCATGGATAGCCTTTTGTCCAAAGCTGGCTTCAGCCAAAGCAGACACATTATCAAGGTAGTGTTGGACAAACGTATGTAGAGTTAACCACATCACCACCTTAAAAAATTGCTCAGCATAGGATTGATTTTTGTAGACCCAAGAGGCACCCACTAACCTGGTGGAATTAACTGTAAACAGAAAGGGTACAGACTTCCTCTGCAGAACATACACCTGGTGAATAGCCTACTTGATCCAAGAAGCCACCATCTCCTTAGAAGCAGCCAGGCCTGCATTTGTGGCCCTCATGAATGAGAAACAGGGAATTCGATTTACAGAAAGGCTGTGTGCAATAGACATAGTACTTCAAACACAGCACTATATCCAAAGGGTAAATTTCCTGCTCCTGTCTATTAGATAGAGCTGGACATAGATAAGGAAGAAAAATTTCTGGTGTGTAACTCAGAAACAACATTAAGGAGAAACTCTATAGCAGTTCCTAGAATCACCATCAGGATGAAGGAAGATTTACAGGACAAAGCATGAGGTTTGGCTGCCCGTTGAATTGAGACAACTGTCAACAGAAAGGTGGTCTTGAGCATTGTAAGACATGGGGGAACCAAAGACAAAGGCTCAAAAGGAGCCTTCTGAAACAGATAGAACCAGGTTCAGAGTCCATGGAGGAGTGGGATCCTGAAAGACCAGGTGAGCATAAGCCACCCCTTGGATGAAATTTTGAACAGCAGACAATACTCCTCTAGACAAGGACAGAAAAAGCAGAAATCTGAATGTTAATAGAACTAACGACAAGCCCTTTCTGAAGACCGTCCTGAAAACAGGCCAAGAAACCCAGAAAAAAGGTCAAAACCGCATCCCCTGATGCTCACCCAACTTGTGGTACAGTGACGTTCCCCGTTAGCCTAGTGACTTTTAGGAATTTTGGTCCATATTTATAAAAGCAAACTTGAGTTACCCTGAAGTAAACCAGCTGCATTACAGTTGATAAATAAAAATTCCTTGTCAATTAAATTGCATTACAAATGCAATGCACTAGGGACACCTCTGTCACTCAAGGGGTTAAAAAGCTATATGTAAGTTAATTGGAATTTAATAATTTTTAAATGTTCCCCTGTGGTACAGTTGGTTTCCTCCAGAATAACTCCAGTTTGCTTTTATAAATATGTGTCTGGACCTTAACAGTATATATTGGCAAGTTTCCTGTAGATCTGTGGTTGTCAGGAAAGGTCAAGTTGGGACAGTTTTGATAAGTTTTAATAGGCATCTGATTTTCCCTGAAGATTTGAGAACTACAAACAAGTTGGAGTAGATCACATAGCCCTTCTGGCTCACTGGAATGTCTCCTAGGACTTTGTTCCTAAAGAGGTCTTGAATTGCTTTCTGCACTACAGTTGCCTTGAAATTGTTTCTTGGAATTAGGTGAGGTTCTAAATCTTTTGTTTTCCGGAAGAGCCTTGAATTTTAGTGGAAACCCCATCCTCGCAATTTGTTGTATCCATTTGGATGACTCTGATGTTGACAAGTTGAATAGTTTGCCCCCTACTGGACCTGAAGAGGAGTTCCTCTTCTTGTTTGAAATATTTTCAAAATTCCACTTTCCTAGATGAATCCTTTCTGGATCTCCCTATGGCACTTGGGGAAGCTTCTTTTTTGTTGAAAGCTTTTCCTGGTTATCATCTGGCTTCCAATAAGGACTATCTTATGCATCTATATGGCCTGATGGCCTAGATGGGGAGAAGCTTCTGTTCCTTTTTATTGGTATAGGGGAACACTCTTGTCTCCTGAGGTCTTTCTAATTATGTCTTCTATCAATTCACAGAAGAATGTATTTTCTACTAAAGGAAAATAAACCATCTCATTCTCAGACTAAATGTTAGCCTTCAAAGGTGCTCTTCTAGCAGTAACATAAGTTGAATGCAACTTCACGCAGAAGTCTTGATCTAGCACTGAATATTCTATTTTTTTCTTGTTAGCCAGATTCTTACCTCTTCAGTGCCAGAGGCTTGGGAAATGTTCTGTACACTGCAATTCAGACCCTTTTTCCTTATATCCTTATGGATGTTTGGCAGAATATAAAACACTGGGGTAATGGGATGTTTATTAATCAAGAAGTCTCTCATTTTTTCATCTATTATCCCTTCATCTACTGCTCTTTGCACCACTGTATAAACGATCCTTCCAATATTAAACACCGGATCCACTGAGAGAACCCTATAGTGGTTTCTATTACTCAGTTGTCTCATAATTTCACTATGGTATTTTGACTCATCCATCACCACTGTAGAGCCTCCCTTGTCTGCAGGTTTAATAACCAAATGATTGTTACATTCTAATTCCTGTATCACTCTAAGTTCAAGGTTATTCATATTACCACATCTTAATGGTGCATCCCACTTGATGCTCTCTACTTCTTGGGTAACTACCTGAGAGAAAGCTATAACAGCAGGATGCAGCATTGGCGGGTTGAAATTACTTTTAGGTTTACAATCCTGTAGAAAATACATACTTGGTAGTCTTTTGATCTGAGGTCCCAGGAATTCAGGTTCAGCGTGCTGGCTGTCCTGCTGTTTTTCCTGGGGTACCTTCCCTGAAAATAAAACACGCAAATTAATAGAGCGAAAAAAATTATACAGTTCTGTCAGTGTCAAAAAACAGTCACCTTTATATGTTGGTACAAAACCTAACCCCTTCCTCAGGGCAGAGTACTGTGCAGAAGTCAAAGTTACTGAAGAATGGTTGTATACCTCTTCTTTAATTGTCGAGATCTCAGCTGTATCTGTGAAGCGCCTTTTGTTTCTTTTGCTTCTCCTGGTTTTCCTATGGTTGGGGCCTTTACCCTTCCTAAAAAGGGGTATCCACTTGTGATTGTGCACTTTCTGAGTCAGATGATGTAGTCGATGAAGAGGCTGTGAGAATTTCGGTCTCAGCTGCAGTAACCACTGGTTGCTGTTGTTGTCTCTTTTCTCTTCTAAATGATTTCCAAGAGTATACTCTATCAAACTGGTAATCCAGAGTGTCTCTTTTACATTTCTTAAGCTTAAGGGCTTCCAGTTCAGTCTTATATTTATCCAAAATGACATCCAGCTCTGCCAATGAGTTCCTGTTGCTCTCTGGATCCAGATGAGCACTTCATTCTCCTTTTACAGTTATTAATGTATTGTCCAAAGTAAGGATTTCTTTATTCAGACTCTCCATTGTAAGAATCATTAAATCTATAGAACATTTGTTCAAAATTTGGTACCATTTTTTACTGTGTTCAGTATCACCTTTGCAAAGGGTTGGCTGTAAATTTACTTAGTCCCCGTGGTATTCGTCGGTATTCCAACAAAGTCATTTTATGCAAAGAATAATTCAGTCTCTTTTTTTGCAATGTTTTCCAATTGTTTTAGATTATCTTTCTCATTATTATATCGTAAAAAGATTGAAGATTCTGATGGAGTGTTGGTCAATAATAGATCCTCCAAATGTTGCTGTGTGTATCCAAAACACTCTGCGTGCTTAGTCGTTAAAGTGGAAATATCCACGAAAGACATAATAGGTGCTGGTTTGTTCAGAGATATAAGGTTATGCAATAATACTAAAGTCCGCACTCCAGATTTTCTCCAAGTTTGGTCATATATGACACATAATATTCTTTTACAACATCTATTACACCAGGGGTGCTCTCACTCTGTCCACATCTCTCCACAGTAAGACAGCATAGTTACACAATATGCAAATGAATGAGGCACTCACCACTTGTTGCTCTGAATACGTCAGCGCAGGCGCAGCTATGAGCGCTTCCGGATACGCATCTCAGCGTGTTTGCTGTAGGAGGCTACTTAATAGAGTCTCTAGGGAGAGGTATCTTGATGGGCTGTGCTGAAGAAGAGGACGATATAGTCCTCGAAACGTTAGTTTAGCCCAAAACACTACTGCCATGCTGTAAAACTTGCACGAGTGGAACACATTGAAATAAAAGTCTTCTGCTGTACAGCAACAAATGGTGAGTGCCTCATTCATTTGCATATTATTCGGCACTTTCATATGGTATCCATACCAACATGTTTCGCTCCCACATTTATTTTGCTGAGGATGGTATTTTGGAGAATAACTATTGGCATCATCATTTGTCTTATTTTTGATCCGTTTTGATGTGTATGTTTGAAACATATATGCCTTTATGGGTAGGTAACCCCCTGGAGAACATAGCGAAGGGGGAGCATGCAAAAGGGGAGGGTTTTAGGAAAGGTAGGTTAATTGGTAGGCGGGGTTGGGGGAGGGTTTATAAGGTAACCTGTGGTACATTGACTAGAATCATTTGCTTTGGAATAATGGCTGACCTGGAGGCACTGATGGAGGAGATAAGACGGGAGGCAGAGGAGGATGGTGGAGCATGGTTGCAAACGCAGCTTGAAGCCCGGCGTGCATGCTCTCAGAGGGAGAGGAATCTGGCTGCAGCATCCCCAAGCGCCTCTCCATTTCCGGATGTGACGCCTTTGCCTTCTACATCCGGTGAGACGTCTGCGTCTGGCCAGCCGGTGCACTCAACGCGATCCAGACCTCCCAACCGCTTGAGCCTGGCTTTAGGAAGAGGAAGGACAAACAACAAGAGCCCATTACGGCAGCATGGGAGGCAAGAGCCAAGTGTCTCAAATGGAAAGCAGGACAACAGGAAGCGCAATAAGGAGGCAATCAATGACGGTATGGAGGAGAGCAGGGGAAAAAGGCAGAAGATTTGCAGCATAGTAACAGCTGGGCAAAACCAAGAACGGAGGGTAAGCCAAATACATGCATGTGGGAGAAGCTGGTTGGGTAATGAGACATGGTCTACAGATGAGGTTACTATACCAGTGGAGGAAGAATTTAACAATCAAAGGGAGGAGACAGGCGATATACTACCTACACTCTTGGAGGATAATGATACAATGAATTCAGACTTTGGAACAGGGTATTGTTTAATATTGTGGGTCAACGGGGGTTTGTAAAGCCGCATGCACTTCTTAATGAGGCAGTTGGAGACTCCGAGTATATGAGTAATGTCGCGGATAGGATGACTGGTACCGCGTTAGGTAAGCGGCATATAGGTATTGCGGCTTTTAACCTGTTTTCTACTTCTTCTCAGGCAATTGCTGGAGAACCAAGATACCTATCACTGTGCCCGTGATCTCTCTCTGTCACTCTCGTTTGTGGTGCGCTCTGATTGGCTGAGTCTGTTTGGCCCGCCCCTGGTGACCTTTTTATGCCCGGCTATTGACACCTCTCAGGTGCCCTTTCGTGGTGTTCCAGAGCCAGTGTTGCTGTTGCTGTGTTCCTGATTCCCCTTTAACACTTGCAGAGCCGTGTCTCCAGTGCTGAGTCTCCGTTTACATTTGCAGAGCTGTGCTTCCGTTGCTGAGCCTTCCTTGGCACTTGCAGAGTGATACCCACTATTGCTGAGCCTCCAATCCTTGAGCTGCTATTAACCCTTGCAGTGCTGTTGACTCCTTACCTGAGCCCTCATTTACACTTGCAGAGCCTATGCTGTTGATTTGCTACATCTGCTGAGCCGGCCGCGTTGTAAGCCTGGTATAGACGGCGGCTCATATTGTCACTAGCAGAGTAGTCAGTTTCCGTTACCGCGCCCGCGGGAGGCACTATTGGCTCTTGCTCTAGCTGGGTTGTCTCCGGTATACGCCCATGGGGGCTGTTGGCTCAAGCACTTGCAGTATAGGGTGGTCTCCATTGTTATGCCCGTGGGGGCTATTGGCTTATACACTTGCAGCGCAGGGTGGTCTCCATTGTTACGCCCGTGGGGGCTACTGGCTCAAGCTCTTGCAGGTTGTCTCCGGTATACGCCCGTGGGGGCTATTGGCTCAAGCTAATCCTGTGCTGTTGGTGTCCGTTATTACGCCCGTGGGGGCTATTGGCAAGCTCTTGCAGTGTAGCTATCTCAGTTGTTACGCCTGTGGGGGTTATTGACTCAAGCACTTGCAGTTTAAGTTGTCTCCGTTACTACGCCCATGGGGGCTATTCACTGCAACTTCTCTGCAGATTCCACCACCATTCCGGTACTGCCTAGCAGCTTTCTGCCTTAAGAACTTTAGGTGTTGCATCATCTAACACCAATTGCTGCCTGATTACCACCTTGGGCATGCCAAACACCACAACAGAGACTGACTGATTATTGTATTTAACCATTGAGTATCCTCACTACGGTGTGCCTTTCCTGTGACAGTATATGTGATACTTATGCTTCTGTATACTGGGCCTGTGAAGGCATATCTGTCATTATATCGCTATTATTTTGTGTTGCCTGTAGAGGGCGATCTTTCCTCTTTATTTTTTTTTAATAAAACTGTGCTTAGCTTGTCTGAGTGTCTTAAAAACCGTTACAATACCCTACAGTAACTAATGAAATAAGAGATACTCAAATGGAGAGGAGATCCGAATTAATCCGTCTTTTGATAGGGCAGTATCATTGGTGGGATGCGCTAGCCGTGGGGCATTAATGGCCGAGACAGATATTGAGTCCACATTCCGTTTATTACCAGTGCATCCAGATTGTCAGCATTTATTGGGATGTTGTTTTCAAGAAAAATATTATATGGATCTTTCATTACCAATGGGCTGCGCAATTTCACGCGCACATTTTGAAACATTTAGCACATTTTTGGAATGGGTAGTGAAGTCAGAAGCAGGTGTTACATCAATCATTCACTACCAAGATGACTTCCTCTGCATAGGCCCAAAGGGGACAGCAGTGTGCTCATGGCTTATGCAGACGCTGAAATGGGTAGCAAACTGGTTTGGGGTTCCATTGGCACCAGGCAAAACAGTGGGGCCAACATCATGCTTAGAATTTTTAGGCATTACAATCGATGTTGATGCAATGGAATGCAGACTCCCGAGGGAAAAAGTGATTGACCTATGTGTTATGATTAAAGCATTTTTTGGGGTGCAGAAAGTGACACTGAAACAAGTACAGGTGCTGATTGGAAAAGTGAATTTTGCCTGTCGCATACTGCCGATGGGTAGGGTGTTCAGTAGGCGCCTGGCTTTGGCAACAACAGGCTCCAAGAGGCCGCATCATTTTGTAATCTTGTCTAAAGAGGTAAAAGAGGATTTGGAAGTATGGTTAACGTTTTTAAGGGAATTCAATGGGTCAACCATGTGGCCTATGTCTCCAATTTCTAATACAGATCTGGGTCTGCACACTGACGCAGCAGGACCTGTAGGTTTTGGAGCAATTTTTGGGGCAGAGTGGTGCGCGGCACACTGTCCAGACTGGTGGAAAAAGGAAGGGCTTACCAATAATCTAGTATTCCTGGAATTGTTCCCTATTATAGTGGCAGTGGAATTGTGGGGACCAAGTTTTAGGAATCGGAGGATATTATTTCATTATGATAATTTAGAGGTTGTAGAAGTCATTAACAAACTTACGGCATCATCATATCCTGTACTAAGGCTAATGAGAATCTTGGTTTTGGCCTGTTTAAAGCTTAATGTGGTTTTTAGGGCGATACATGTACCCGGCAAGTGTAATAAAGCAGCTGATTGTTTATCACGATTTCAGATGAATGCCTTCAGAGTGGCATGGCCAGGGGCGAAATTAATTGGTTCAGGATGCCCGGATTTCCTATGGGACCTTGGGAAGGAGAAATAGCACAATGGATCTGGAACTCCGTTGTGCCAGCCACTTGGGTGCTGTATATGAGAACATGGGAAGAATGGGAAAAATTCTCAGCGTTAGCAGGAGGTTTTACAGATGACACCAGTAGAATGCACGGTGTCCTGTGGCTCTTATGGTGTTGGTCTGAACAAGGAATGTCACCAGCAACCATCTCTAAAAAATTAGCTGGTCTGGTATTTGGTTTTAAACTTAAGGGATGGCGAGATGTAACAAAAGATTTTGTAGTTCGTATGGCCTTAAGAGGTCTCCGTAAAGGGTCACAAAAGAGGGACAGCAGAAGACCTGTTTCGGTTTCCTTGTTGCACCAGATTATGTGGGTATTGCCTCAGATATGTTTTTCATCTTATGAGGTTTGCCTATTTCAGCTAGCATTTAGCTTAGTGTTTTTTGGTGCAACAAGAATTTCTGAATTAGTAAGTAAAAATAAAACTTTCTCTGGGGGGATTCAGATGAATGAGGGGAAAGGGTTTTTACGCTTCAGCATTTCACGTTCAAAGACAGATATAATGGGACGGGGAATATGGGTTACTCTATTTGAGGTATCTCCGGCTAATTTTTGCCCAGTAGATTTATTTAAAAAATATTTTGTCATACGACCAATGGTATCAGGTCCATTGCTAATACATATAGGAGGTGATCCACTCACTCATTTTCAATTCGTGCAGGTATTCCGAACATGCCTGGCAAAATTAGGAAAAATCCCGACTGAGTTTGGATGACACTCCTTCCGAACTGGGGCAGCAACGGAGGCGGCTAGACTGGGGCTGTCGGATATGGTAGTTAAGAAGATTGGCAGATGGGAGTATAGCCGTTTCCGTTCTTATGTTCATCCAGAACTGTTGTAAATAATGGGGATGGGCATGGGTGTTTTTTGCATATATATGTGTATATATATATAAAAAAATAAATATATGTATAATCATTTTCTTGGGAATTTTATGTATGTCCATCCTTTAAACAACATATATATTTACCTTCTAGATACTGCGGGCATAAGAGTTTGGATTTTCGGGCATTCTTATGTATATTGGGCATGTCGTAGAGCAATGGTCCGTAAGAATGGCCTACAGCTGGGTTTTGCCGAATCTCAAGTAAAGGTATCTTGGTGTGGGCACCGAGGTATGTTATGGGTACAAATGTTACCTGAAATACTGAAACTAGCAGCTTGGAGAAATACTGGTCCGCAAATTTTGGTATTGCATGCAGGGTGGAATGATTTAGGTACCTTTCCAGCATGGGATTTGGGGGAACGAATGAGAAGAGATGTGGCCAGGTTGGTATCTTTGTTCCCAGGGATGGTTGTTGTTTGGTCAGAAATTGTGGCTAGAAAAGTTTGGAGATGGGCGAAAAATCAGAAAGCAATAGATAAAAGCAGGATTAAATTAAATAGAAAAATGTCTCGCTTCATAATGGGGTTGGGGGGGATCTCCATTAGACATAGGGAATTTGAGGATAAAGACCATCATTTATTTAGGGATGATGGAGTTCACCCTAATGATATTGGGTTTGATTGTTTTAATCTGAATATAATGGAAGGTATTGAACAAGCCTTGGTACTATTGCGGGGGGCAGGCCCTGCTGCTTAGGACATAAGCAGCTGGCCCCTTTTGGTGGTATTTTCCTCGGGGGGTTTAACCCTGAGGGGGTTGACGCCAAGCTTATGCCGCGGTTGGGTACGTTACCCATCTTGGGCTAGAAGATTACAGCCAAGTGTATTTATTATAATTAATAACATTTATTTGTTTTTCCCAAAAGTTTTTGTAGAGTGGTGTTTTTTCCTTTATACCCTTGTACTTTTGCAGGTAACCCCACGGAGAACATAGCGAAGGGGGAGCATGCAAAAGGGGAGGATTTTAGGAAAGGTAGGTTAATTGGTAGGCGGGGTTGGGGGAGGGTTTATAAGGTAACCTGTGGTACATTGAGTAGAATCATTTGCTTTGCCTCCCGCCCATCCCTGCTGCAAATAATTATGATTTCATAGATGGGGGGAAAAGATGGGGGTATAATTGGCAGTATTTTCCTCAGGGAGTTTAACCCTGAGGGGGTTGACGCTGGGCTTATGCCGCGGTTGGGTACGTTACCCATCTTGGGCTAGAAGATTACAGCCAAGTGGGGTAACAGGTTTATGCACTTTAAAGAAGGTGGCGGTAACTGATCTGTTAAGATACTGGCAAAAATTTTTGATATGTATTTATTATAATTAATAACATTTATTTGTTTTTCCCAAAAGGTTTTGTAGAGTGGTGTTTTTTCCTTTATACCCTTGTACTTTTGCATGATGTAGCGGACATGTATATCAAAATGTTAGATCAAGTGACATCTAGGATTATGGATGTGTGGAATACACAATATGTTTATATTAAAGTGAATCACAATGTGTAATTGTTGGATAAATAAGGTGATGAGGCTGAAATTGAGCTCCATAGTTTTTGGCATGTGTAGGGTTACTGTAGTTGGATCAACTAGTCGGCAGACTCGCTTGATTAATTGGATTCAAAAAGCTGTTAATCAGGAAGACATTTCTGGGTGTTAGGTATTTAAGATGTAAATTAGTTCAGTGATTCTAACCTTCACAAAGCTCCGATATGTGGAAGCGATATGTGGTATGGATACCATATGAAAATGCCGAATAACTTTTAACCCTTTGAGTTCCAGAGGGGTATGCAACTCATTGCAGAGCAATGTGTTGTGTACCCCTCTGGCACTCAAAGGGTTAAGGAGGAATGGTACCAATATATGTTTATCCATGTGAAGATGAAAAACAGCACTCTACAGTATAACGAAGTGTACCTGGGCATGATCGAATTAATGTCCAACCTGGTATGGATATATATGTAAGGACAATATGGAGACAAACTACTGTATGGAGATCATGTCTTTACTTTTGCAATTAAATATTTGGGCACAGAAGGATTACTGTGATGGTCGAGCTGAAGATGTGGAACTGGTGAGAGCGTTCCTTTAAGTTGTCTTGTACATGAACTATCTAGTCTCCAAATATCCTTGTGCGAATACATATCTGTGTGTGCAAATGATTTATATATATATACATATGGTGGCTACATATCAGATCTCCATGATTGATACATTGTGATCTCCTATGATTGATGTCCTATTTACAATTGTGCTGAGGAACTGTGGATGTGATTGACACATATTAGTTACATTAGTATCGAATAGTTGGCACCTTTAAAAGTATGTAACTCCATCTATATCAGTGCGTTTATATAGAGATATACATATATTAGATACTATTAGCTAGCTGCTTATAATTAAGTGCACTTTAGATATAGATGCAGGAATCTTTACTGTATATAGGTGTTACCGGTTTTAACTGGGTCAGCAATAATGTGACCCAGAGAAATATGTATGTATATATAAATATGATGATTTTACATGTACATATACATAAATATTTCAGGTTATGAGGATTCAGGTGCAAAAGAGATGGTTCAATCAAAAACAGAATTTATTAGAACACCACAGAGTCTTAAAATGTACACGGCAAATAAACCTATACTTCCTTATAAGGAATTAAATGGCATGCACAACAGAAATTAGACTAACTACAAAAATACATTTAGGACTACAGAACACAAAGCATTAATATATTTCTATATACATAAGTGCACTGTGTGTTCTGGCATAGTTACCTGGGCAGAATCTCCTCCAGCACGTCTTGTTATAGCTCTCCTTCACTGCCCCTTCTCTCCTTTCCTCCATCTTTCTCCTTCACTGCATCTTCCTCCTCCTTCTCTCTTCCTTCTCGCTCACTCCTTCACTCTGACTAAATGGAATCTAATCCCTTATTTTATACTCTTTACTTTCCATTGCTTTCAATGTAAAATAGGCCTAAACACATGACAGTGCACTTCTTTAAGACACTTCCCTATAAGGATCATTTTAAGAAGTTAACTTGTGTGTGTAAAAAGAAACACATTAGAGTGGACTTCGTGATACACTTATTTTGGGACCCTTCTGAAAATGCCTATTTCTCTGAAGGACAAGGGAATGTCAGCCTAAGGTCAGCAACTCTCCTCCTGCAAGATATGCACATCTCTATTGGTTCCCAGGCCATTTGTCTTGTCAGCGAACAGGTGATACCCTGACTGAGTGGGTAAAGGCAAGGATGATACATACATCTGATTTGTGTATATAAATATATATATTTACATACACCGTCTGCATTTGCAGAATAAATATTATGTATCAGTATCATGTGTGCACTATAAAACATACTTGTATATCCCATTATCACTGATACATATTCACTCATACACTGACCATCCAAAATAGATCTTCCAGTGCCCACAGAGCCCACTTGTCCACAAACAAGCTGACCCCTGTTATTATGAGAGAAAATAGATCTGTATCTCAGCAAGCCTGTGGGCCACCTGTCCCAGAACAAGCTGCCCACTGATTGCTGTATAAAATGCAGACATATTTCCCTATCTATCTATCTATCTATCTATCTATCTATCTATCTACTGTATTGCTATAAAAACAACATCTATTTACATGAATATTTACATGAAATGGAGATATTACACAAGCAATAACCCATCTGGTAACATAGGTTTTGTTTTTATTGTTTTTTTTTTTGTTCCCTGGGTGTATTCAGAGGGGGGGTTGGGTCAGGGGGAGGTCTTATGCCTTGGGATCTGTCTCAACCATAGAGCTTCAATATTTGTGAGTTAATTTATAATCTGTGAACCGAAGAGCTGAGCTTGCTGGAAAAATTATATTTTGTGTGTGGTGTAGTATGGTAAGGGAGAGGTTAAAAAACAAATCTCTTGGGGTTTTTTTCCCCTCCCTTTGCTCTGATACAAGGAACTAATTGCAATCTGGTATTGTTGGAGTGGTTAATTTCTGTGTTTGTAAGTGGTGGATTCTGCCTTAAGACCAGCGGTCCTGGGGTGTGTGGTCCTGTAAGGACCAGATAGGAAACTGATGACATGTGCTGGCACGCCGAACGGGGAACGGATAGAGATCACTCTGGTCTTGGAGTGGTCAACTTCAGTCCCCACTATTACTCACAGCGCTTCTGCAGGAGCGATGTGAGTAAAAAGCACATGATGTGCCAGGACCGTCACTGGTCCTTAACCGCAAAATAGCAGTGACGGTCCTGGCACATCACTGGACGTTAAGGGGTTAAATAAGAGAAAGAGAGAGAGATCTGTAAGTTGATCAGTGATTTGTGAACTGAAGAGATGAGCTTGCGATATTTGCTGGAAAAATTGAATAAGTATTTTGTGTGTGGTGTAGTGTGGTAAGGGAGAGGTTAACCCCTTAACGACCCTTTATGGTCATAGTACACCATGGGTAAATCTGACTGAACGACCCATGATGTACTATGACCATCAGGGAATTCCTGGCTCCCCGCGTGGCTGCACGCTAATCTGGGAGTCCGGAATTGGATTCTTTAAAAAAAAAAAAAAAAAAAAAAAAAAAAAAATGTTCCGTGGTCCTTTAGTGGCCGCCGCGTGCCTATGCGGTCAGTTGTTAAGGGGTTAAAAAACAAATCTCTTGGTTTTTTTTTCCATCCCTTTGCTGTGATACAAGGAACTAATTAAGTATGGTGTGGTGGGAGTGGTTATTTGCTGTGTTTGTAAGTGGTAGATTTTGCCTTAAACCGTTGATGACCCTTGACGGTCCTGTAACGTCATGGGTGGATTTGCGTTAATGACCCATGATGTGCCAGGACCGTCATGGAATTCTGGGCTCACCGCGCGTCTACACGCTGTTTGGGGAGTCCGGAAGTGGATGCAACAAAATAAAAAGGTCTGTGGTCCTTAAGTGACAGCCACATGCGTGTGAGGCCGGTCCTTAAGGGTTTAAATAAGAGAGAGAGAGAGAGAGATCTGTAAGTTGATCAGTGATCTGTGAACTGAAAAGCTGAGCTTGCAATATTTGCTGGAAAAATTAAATAGGTATTTTGTGTGTGGTAACGGCTGCATGCCGTTCAGGGAGCCCAGAACCGGATGCCAAAAAACCCCCCAAAAAAGTCAGTGGTCCTTAATTGCAGGCCGCGTTTGCACGTGGCTGGTCCTTAAGGGGTTAAATAACAGATACACAGTGAATACTTGAACATGTGAATCTTGCATCAGTGTGTAAGTGCAGAAGGGTGGTAAGTGTGGGAATTTAAATAAGGGGATTCAATAAGTGCAGAAGTGTGGGAATTTAAATAAGGGGATTCAAATACAGGGGATTACACAGGGGAACACATTTTTTTGCCTTATCATGCAGATATTTTTTTCTGCCTGCCTTTTAACTGGTGGTAATTGGCATAATGAGTGGGAGCATGATTGTTCATTTAACTCAGAGCACAAGCTGCCATATGTTTGTACACCTGGCACAACTGTTCCAGGGTGCATACTTCTGTGTTTACAAACCCTAACAGATTTGCTGCTTTGAGTAATAATGTTGGGGATGTTGACACAGGAATGCCTTTGCTGGATAGGACTGTTCTCTCTAACAGCCGGGTGAACAGCCCCTTTAGCATGGTTGGAATCAGGCAGACCTAGACAGATGGTGGTGGTAGGGGATTCTATTATCAGGAAGACAGGTTAATCTGTTACCAGGATCACTACAATCAAACAGTTTGCTGTCTCCTGGGAGCTCGGGTTCGACGTGTGGCAGGTCGGGTTGATAGAGAGGCTGGGCATTACCCCGGCTGTCATGGTACATGTTGGTACTAATGACAAACTCAGTGGAAAATGGAGGTCCATTAAGAAGGATTTCAGGGTCTTAGGATATAAGCTTAAGCAGAGGACCTCTAAGGTAGTATTTTCTGAAATACTACCTGTGCCACTCGCCTCATTAGATAGGCAGTGGGAGATTAGGAAGTTAAATGCATGGCTAAAGACTTGGTGTAAGCAGGAGGGGTTTGGGTTCCTAGAGCACTGGGCAGCCTTTTCCCTTGCGGGCAATCTTTATAGCCGTGATGGACTGCACCTTAGCGGAAGGGGGGCTATGGTGCTGGGTATTAGGATGGTTAGAGGGCTGAAGGAGACTTTAAACTAGAAAGGGGGAGGGGAGAGTGCTGCAACAAAGGCAGGGGAAGATGGTATAATTGAGGTGAAGGGATTAGAGAAGGGACATGGGGGCGGAGAGGGGGAATGGGCTAGTTGCTGGCAATGTAACGACCCTAGGTCACTAGGGTAAACTGAGGCGACACGGGCAACAGTGTGGTATTGGCTTGCAATCCCAGATAGGTCACTATTCTGGAAGGAACTAGTTGGCTTTTGTTTTCTTTTATCATCCATCCTAGGTGTTTCAAATGCTCCAAGGTCTGATTGGTATGTTGAATTGCCTTTGAGTGGGATTCTGCTAGGGTCAATATGTCATCCAAGTATGAGACCACATGTATGCCTTGTTGTCGCAAGGGCTGACGCTAGGACCTTTGAGAATACCCTTGGGGTTGTTGATAGTCCAAAGGGCAGGGACCTGAATTGAAAAGGATTGTCTCCCACTGCAAACCTCAGGAACCTTCTGTGGGATGCTTGGATTAGAATATGGTGATAGGCATCCCTGAGGTTTTCTGTGGTCATGTAAGCTCCCGGGAAGATGGTTTTCATCACGGATGTGGTAGACTCCATCTTGAAGTGAGCCACTCTGAGATTTTGGTTCAGAGTTTTCAAGTCCAAGATAGTCCGGAATCCTTCCGAACTCTTGGGTACTATAAATAGAACTGAATAGTTTCCAGAAACCTGCAGATGGCAGGGAACTGGCTCTATCACATGGTTGGTCAGCAGGCTCATGATGGACTTCTTGAAGGTTGCTCTTTTCACAGGATTGGAAGGAATGTTGGACCGGACAAAATGGGGAATTTTTGGGCTCTGTGAAACTCCAGCGAGTACCCTAGCTCCAGAATCTGCGAATCCAACAGTCCGGCTTTGTCAGAAGATCCCATGCAGAACGAAAAAGACCTGGTCTGCCCCCGGCTGGGTCCAGAGTTCGGGTCCGCTTGCCTTCACTGGAATTTATCTTTGTTTTGGGGCTTTCTGGGAAAATCCTTCATGTAACCCCCCCTCTTGAATTGTGAGCAAATCCTTGTTTCTTATTATAATAGGATCTTCCTTGGAACTTGGGTTGTTCACAAAAGGAAGTATGCTTAATCTTAGAGCTTGAGGGTCTAGGGAATGAGAATCTAGGCCTACGTTCCTGGGGTAAAAAGGTGCTCTTTCCCCCTGAGGCTTCTTTATGATATCCTCAAGGTGCTCGCCAAACAGTGATGTTCTTAAAAAAAGGTAAGGCAATCAATTTTCCTTTGGAAGAGGTGTCAGCATTCCAAGATTTAAGTCATAACGCTCTTCTGGCAGCTACTGAAAGAGCAGATGATCTAGCGTTAAGACGTATAATATCTAAGGAGGCATCACAGGAGAAGTTAGTCGCCTCCTTCATGACCGCCACCTCCTTTAACAATTTTGGACTGGACACATTGGATTCAATTTTCTCCTCTAGACTATCAACTATATGCATGGCACGGGTTAAGCAGGTAATGGCTTTAGCTGCCTTAAGGTTCTGCCCTAGGACAGAAAACTGCCGTCTGAGAATCCCATCCAATTTCCTCCTCTTTGGGTCCTGGAGAGAAGTCCCATCTTCTAGGGGAAAAGTAGTATGTCTAGCGAGTTGGGCAATGGAAGCATCAATTTTTGGAGGGAATACCCATGGTTTCACCTCTTCTTCCCTGAAGGGGTACAACTTAGAGAAACGCCTGGAGACGTTAGATCTTTTGTCTCCAGTTTTCCACTCAGAATTAACTAAATCAAAGATAGATTGGTTTATGGGAATAGTCGGAACCTCCTTCTTCTTCCCAAGGAAGACAGTATCCATTACGTCCAACTCATGTTGAACTTCTGACAGCCGTAAGGCTTTCCTAACTAGACAAACCAGGCCTGGGTCATTCAGGATTTCACCTTCTTCTTCTGAGGATAAGTCAGATTCAGGGTCAAAGAGGGCATGCTCTGTTATATTCCTCCTGACGGGAGGAAGTACCTTCCCCAGGATCTATTCATGGCTGTTTTCTTGTGGATTCTCCTTCCTGCATAGTCTTGAAGGTATCCTGCATGGATACCTTCATCCAGGATAGGAAATCCGAAAACTGGGATGTCATATCCACACCAGCTGCTATTTTTAAGCAGTCTTGGCAGTTTCCCATTCTCTTTAGGTCCCAACTTAGTCTCACAAGAGAGGCAGCTTTTGAGTGGGAAGGACACAGAAGAAACCACAGTGTTTCCTCCATCATGTACATGGCTTACTGAGGACAAGGTCTAAAAGAGAATGGAAAGGGTTAAGGTGAATAAAGAGCCTGGACCTGACAGTATACACCCAAGGGTACTTAAGAAACTTAGTTCAATAACTGAAAGACCATTATACTTAATATTTAAGGATTCACTTTCATCAGGCATTGTGCCCTGTGATTGAAGGAAAGCTGATGTAGTCCCATTGTTTAAAAAGGGAGCAAGTTCCAAACCAGGAAATTATAGACCTGTGAGCTTGACTTCCATAGTGGGTAAGATACTAGAAGGGTTACTATCTGACAGTATTCAGAACTATGTGAAGACAAACAATATTTTTAGTAGGAATCAGTGTGGTTTCATGTAGAATAGATCATGTCAGACTAATTTACTTTTATGAAAGAGTAAGTAGTAATTTGGACAGGGGAATTGCTGTTGATGTAGTATACTTGGATCTTGCAAATGCCTTTGATATGGTGCCTTACAACAGGTTACTGCATAAATTAAAAGGCTTCGGTTTGGGCAGTGTTATCTGTACATGGATTGAGAACTGGTTAAATGATAGATGGCAGAGAGTTGTTGTAAATGAAACCTTTCCAAATTGGTCTAAAATTATAAGTGGGGTGCCGCATAGTTCAGTCTGGGCCCAATGCTTTTTAACGTGTTTATCAATGATGTAGAAGTGGTAATTGAAAGTAGCGTCTCAATCTTTGCTGATGACACTAAGCTATGTAAGGAAACACATACAGAGCTGGATGTTTTTTCTCTGCAGAATGATTTAGATAAACTGAGTGAATGGGCAGAAAAGTGGCAATGTCATTTAAAGTGTTAGTAATGTCTATATATATATATATATATATATATATATATATATATATATATATATATATATATATATAAACATTTATTTGCAGGGGCAAAAAAAAAAAAAAAAAAAAAAAATCGCATTGCCACAAACCCCATCTCTCAGACCGCTATGGTTTGAGAGAGTCTAGCTGACAGCAGGAGATCCCAATCCAGGGATCAGCCGGTGGCTCTGCAGCAGAGCTGAAATCCCAGCACACTTTGTAGACCGTTCCCATGAAGTAATTATTTTTTAATAATGGGATTTCAGCTCTGTTGAAGAGCCTCATCGTGTCAGCTGACACAGATCTCCTTCTGTAAGCTTTACAGCGGACATCAAGAGAAGGGGAGGGAAGGGGGAACTTTGATTGCAAAGATATCTCAAACCATAGTGGTTTGAGAGATGGGGTTTGTGGCAATGAGATTTTTTTTTTTTTTAGCCTCTACAAATCTCTTCAACATTTTTATTGGACATTACTAACACCTTAATGTAGATAAATGTAAGGTTATGCATTTGGGCTGTAGAAACAAACTTGCTACATATACTCTAAATGGGAAACAACTTGGGGAATCCTCATTAGAGAAAGATTTAGGCATACTGATAGACTTCACAGCAGTGTGCAGTCACTCAGCTGCTGCAAGAGCAAATAAGGTACTAGTCTGCATAAAAAAAGAGGTGTAGAAGCAAGGGAATTTTATCCTACCTCTGTATAAATCCTTGGTTAGGCCTCATCTACAATATACATTGAGTACAAATTTTGGCACCAGTTCTTAAAAAAAAAAAAAAAAAAAAAAAGACATTTTCGAACTGGAAAAGGTGCAGAGACGTGCAACAAAACTGATAAAGGGATTGGAGGATCTGAGTTATAAAGAGAGACTAGCCAGACTGGATTTGTTTACATTAGAGAAGAGACGTCTAAGGGGTGATACATTCGAGGTCAATATAAAGAAATATCCAATGAATTATTTATGAAAAGGGCTGAGCTAAGAACAAGAGGTCATCCATTAAGACCAGAGGAAAGGCGCTTTAGATTAAAACAAAGGCAGGGATTCTTTATAGTAAGGGCAGTAAAGCTATGTCCGAAGCCTTTTAACTCTTAACTTCCCTCTGTATTCCCATTGGTTAAATGACCGACAATGTCCATATCTGTTCATATATCCTGGGAGGGGAAATCTCTCCCCTTAATTAACATGCCTACCACCCAATGATTTTGCATTATATAAACTGGTGAATTTCGCTTAATAAATTGAATAAGAAGTTATAGCACAAGATTCGTGTCTGCGTGTATTCATTTCTTATTCCCAGGCCTGCGACTTAGGATATCTCGGAGGAACAGTGTGGGAGTCCAAGGTCCCCGGGGGGGGAAAATATAAAACAGAGTATACAGAAGATAGAGACAGTTATCTACAACAGAATGCTTTGCCTCAGGATCTTGTACTTGCAGATAATGCAACTGGTTTCAAAAAGGCAATGGATGCCTATCTAGCACAGAATAATATTGAAAATTATGATAGATGGCTTCAAAGCAGATCCGGGGAATTATCGGACTGCCATTTGGAGTCAGAAAGGAAAAATATATATATTTTTTTTCTTTACACTTGGGGCTAGAATGGAAATGGTGCCAGAGGACTTTATTATTATTTATATTTGTATATTCTGAGGAAGATGAGTGCCTTATGAATATCCACTAGGTTTGATGTAGATTTTTTGGATAAATAGGTACCCTGTGTATATAAGACACAGTTCATTCCCTGAGATTTAAATAAGTGTGCGGGATCTTTAATTTATATACTTTGAGCACAAATATTATCAGAGGTGGCAGTAAAAGGAGGGAGGCAGAAGGCTTTTTTTTTTTTTTTTTTTATAAACTTTTCCCCTAATTCAAAATGTATTGAAATCTTTAGCTACTACCTTTGCAAGAAAAATGTCATCCCATTAGAAGAGATTATTTACTGTAGGGGGATCAAGAAGCACAAAAACTACACCAACTGCAAGCTCTCATTTTTACAATTTTTTTTCCCAACATGACTTTCCTGTACTAAAATGGTTGTCCCAAATAAAGAAATTAAAAGGCAGACAAAGCATACCATTTTGGAAAGAAGACAACCTACGGCATCAAGGTCACTTGCCTTTCTAGCCCTAATCTGGTGTGCACAAATGTTGCCATTCAGTGACCACCAGTTGAACAATGCTAAGGGAGTCAGTGATCTTTGACTTCCAGTGGGCAGTGGAATCAGGTTGGATAGGGTCTCAGGCAGTGTGTGAGGAGATCTGTAACTTCCAATGGGCATTAGCACCAAGCTTGGGGGTCTGACAGAGTCATAGAGAGGCAAGATAGTTGCAGAGGGGGGAGTTTTAAATTCAGCCCATATCAGTTTTACCAGCTTATGCAGTGACTGTATTTTGCTTGTACAATGTATGAGCTTGGCACAGCAGTTACATCTGGCCACTGGCCTGGCACTCTACCACTTAAGGTACAGTAAATGCATATCTGAGGCAGATTACATTTTGATCTTTGTTAGTTTTGTTCAATGTTTTGTCAGCAAATTTTTCCATAAAAGATATTTAAGTAAAGTGCCATCTGCAAAGAGAACCGTGGTTCTTGAGATTTTTGCAGCGGATCCATCCACCGTTTAATGTTTTATCCAAGATGCTACTTCCTCTTTAGGAAAAGGCTACAGAAAACATTTGGATACATAAGTTCTTTTATCTATCTGATTCCCTTCTCTCTGAAATAATTAATGGAATGTAGGATTGGGGTTGTTTTTTTGAGTTTCTTGAATTCTCAATTTCAGGAATCCTTGGGGTAGAAGACATCATCCATATATTTCATTTCCAGATACCACATATATTCACACAATTTTCAACTACCAGCTAGAGATCGCTTGGCATATCCAGTACATATTTTGTGCTTCCACTGTCTTGTCCTCTTTAAGAGTCATTTTCTCTTTAGGACTTTGATTTTTCAGACTGATTTGCTTTAGAAGAGGAAGACATGCTTCAGAATGTTTCCTCTTAAATTGTCAAGCCATACTAATGGTCTCCATGTGCCTTTAGGTTTGTATGTCTTGTAATCCCATACAATCAGATTGAGATCTGATTGAGATCTGGAGGGGTGGGTTGGAAGACTTTCTGACACCATATTGGTTGCCTCCACATCATGCCGTACTGCATGTGTTCCAATGAACAGCCCAACTTCCAGTAACTGGCCACACAGTGATATATGGTTAACACACACACACAAGCTGGCAACCAGTCATCCTCCTTCCATACAGAAGTGAAATCGCTGGGGGAAAGCAGGGCAACTATGACAGATTTCCACTTAACTATGTTCTACCTCTGAAATCCAGCATGGCTGTAAGCTACAAAGAAAATAGCAACACCCCCTCCCTGGTAATGAACAGTGCATCAAATACAAGTTGGTTGTTTCAAAATATAGGAACAGCTGCATATGTACCTATGAATGTTACAGTGTATACATGTACTCCTTCCGATAAAAGCAATCTGTTTTCTAGCGCTGGTGATAATTTAATGATATTTCAGCATATATACTTAAAAAAATATGAACGGACTGGCTTTTCCTAGTAGTTGTCTTTATTTGTCACCAAGAGTTACATTTCAAGTAAATTCTTGAACACTTGTTACATACAGGTTTAGAGCTATGAGAAACATAGCTAAAAATCAGTACAGGAAAGTTGTGTCTAAAATAGAAAAATGAAATGTGAGCAGCAGTACAAAAACTTGTATTAAAACTAGCAGTGCAATATCACTAAGCAGCTTTGGATAATACATAAAATAGCACCATTTTCCTAGAAAGAAGACATGCAGGGAATGTAAACATGGTAGATACATTCAAGTATTTAGACAGCCCTGTTAACACTTGTACCAGAAGAATATAGATGCTTAGTGCATAACCATTATGCAGCTTGTCAGTGCAAATAAAAATAGCCCAATATCACAGTATCATTTGAAGTGTCTAATTATATTAGCCTTTAATGACCAGAGGGTGCACAATTATTTGCTCACCCATCTGGTCCCTGAAAGGGTTATGCAACTTTCCATTTTATACAGTTAGGTTTTCTTTGAAATAATTATTAGGTTAAGTGTTAAACCTTTAGCTGCTACATCTACAACACATTGCATTGTTAAGAAATTGAGATATCACCAACATCTGAGGGGGGACATTTTCTATAAAATATGAGTCGTGCTACTACTAGAAAATCATGCCTGCTGGTTAAATTTTAACCAGCAAATTCTAAGAAGGCACCTACGGTGCTATTGTAGTTTTAGCAGATCTAGAAGCATAATTCAGCAAAGATAAAGTGGAGAAATTCTGGGGCAAACCAGCTGTACCAGAGACACACAAATGAAAATTCTCTTTGATATAAAGTAGGGCTTTGTATGCTAGAGAGGTCTGCAATGGGAATGTTTGTATCCTACTCTTACTCTACAACTTTAGCTTTGTGAATTAGGCCCTATGTTTTTTTTTTTTTTTTTTATCCTTGTGAGTTTGTCACCTTATCTAGAGACACAAACACACAAAAGTGTTCACAACAAAATCCAGAAATATTCCACACCCCTTGTGTTGAGAGAGGCAGGCTAGTACCACACGGTCATCTGGCACAAATAAAAAAATAAATAAAAATGCTGCCTCCTCAGCACAATTCAAATGTGGTGTGTTCAAGTATCCATCTTTATTCCTGTGCCAACAGGAAATAAATGCCTAAGTAGCAGTTTATAGGACAAGACATACACTAACATTTAGGTTTTCATACTGGACATCAACCTCTGAATTTCAGGACCCTCTTCTAAATGTGATGAAAACAAAGGTGTTATCTTTGTAACAATAATTATTAAAACATACAAAAAAAAAAAAAAGTATTAAATATTTATGGACAGCTGGGTTACATACCAAGTAAACCAATCTGTCCTACAAGAAACAGTATACAATTCACAGTTAATTTGGTCTCAACATTTAAAGCAGAATACATTCTTCAACACAAAAATTTAACAATGTTACCTCTTTCAAATTCTGAAGGAGGCTAATAAAAAGGAAGTTAATATTCAAGTAATATTACTAATTTACCCCTTATAAAGTGGTTTTTAGCATTTAATGCAAGAGATTGGAGAAGTTGGCTCCACCATTTCAGACTTGACATCCCTGTAATTTAGAGGCATGATCCAACTGGGTGCATACAGTTTGATTTGGTCATCTCCCACCCCCACTTCCCATCAAACATGTGGTGTGATGATTTAAAAGTTTATGTAGACTCCCAAAATCAAACCATACTTGGGCTATTGGTAAGCCAGAACCACCAAAGGTAAGCTTCTGAATGTTAAAGTTATGCAAGTGCTAGATATGTTTTGCTGTTCTCAACTATTTTAAAAACCCAATATTAAAGAAAAAAATCCTACTGGATGTTTTTTCCCCATATGATTTGCTTAAGAAAATATTAAATAATTCTATCCATGTTATTTAGGATAAATAAAATAAATGTACGCAAGTAGTTGTGTAGGTTCTAAAAAGGAAATTGCAGTTTTTGTTGGTTCCTGTCCTGAGTCTACACAACTGAGTGGAATAGAAAGATGTGAAGTGCAGAGAATACGTGCTCAGTCAGAGGCACTACTGCATATATCCAGCCGCCTCTGAGCGCTGCTGGAGTTTCTGATTTGTGTCAATTCACTTTTCCGAAGATAGGATGAAATTCCAAGACTGCCAGGAGTTTTGAAGAAGTTGTCTTGATGAACTGGACGAATGCTCGTTGGAGTTAAAGGAGTTGGTGACTAGTGGAGGAAAAAAAACAAACAAACATACATTTACTGCTTGTTAATAAGAGGAATAAAATGCACACCCTAGGATTTACAGTGCAGTCAATAAGTATTTGGACAGTGGCATAAGTTTGGTTGTTTTGACTCTGTACTCCACCACATTGGATTAAAAATGAAAACATGATAAAGTGCAGACTGTCAGCTGCAATTTGAAGATATTTAAATCCATGAACTGTGTATTAATTACAGCCTTTTATACATAGTCCCTCCATTTTAGGTGACCAAAACGAATTGGCAAATTATCTAAGTTGTTTTTAGTATTTTGCTCCAAATCTTTTGCATTTGAGGACTGACTGAAATCCAAGACCCATACATATCAGACACTTGGCATCTTCAATGGTGATGCTCTGCCAGACTTGTACTGCAGCCATCTTCAATTCCTTTCAATGAGTTCTGAGCTATTTGGTTGGATCTGAGCAGATATGATGTTTCTGTACACTTCAGAATTCATCTTGCTGCTGCTGTCAGCAGTCACATCAGTGGAGAGACAAGTGAGCCAGTTAGATTGGCAGCTATAACATGCCCAAGCAATAACACTACCTCCACCATGTTTCACGGGTGAGGTGGTTTTCCTTCATCACACATCACTCTGATACAGGTTAAATACATTATCCCATCTATCCATAAGACTCTGTTCTTGAGTCATACCAAAGGATTGTGTTGAACTACCTGTGGTTATGCTGATGTCTTCTCTTTATGGTACTGTTTCACACTATCCTACAGAGTGTTCTTCATCTTTGACAATAGAAAAGGGAGTTTTTCCCTTCACAATTACAAGCATTTTTCAGTATCCACTACATTGGCTATCCTAGAATCAACTCTAAACCTTGTTAACTTTTGTGTATGACCCAACATTGCAACACAACTCCTGGCCAAACAGCCAAGTAGCCAATTGTCCCCTAAAATGAAGGGACCATGTTAAAAAAAAAAAAAAAAAAAAAAAGCTTCAATTCCTACACAGATGTAAATATCTTCAAATTAAAGCCAGCAGTCTGAACCTTATCCTTTTAGTCATGGTTTCATTTCAAAACCTGGAGTACAGAGCTGAACACAAAACTTGTGGCATTGCTCAAATACTTATGGACTGCACTGTATATAGCAAAATGTTTACATGAATGTCAAGATTTTCCCCACATCAAAAAACAAAACATACAAAATAAAATAATTATATTTTGAAAAATTGTGCACAATTTCTTGTGGCCAGCATACACTCAGGTCTTCACAAATAAATAAATCATTATGAAGGGACCTGCAAGTGCCAGCTTACCACAAAACATTGCATTTGATTATAAAAGTTAAAAAAACAAAACAAAAAAAAAAACCCGACATCAAATCTGCATATAGTGTTTACCATCCAGGAACTCAGTTTGAGACCACTGTACTAGAGTCTTATTTTATTACTGAACAGGTGAGAAAAGTAAATGGCTACTCTTCATATATTAGTTCTATACATTGATGCCGAATATGTGGACTCTGAAATGCTAAAAAAGGGGATTTCTTACTTACAGATTAAGACTTTTCTCCTAGTCCATTGAAGGATGCATGGAGTTAAATAGT
Organism: Rhinophrynus dorsalis; assembly: GCA_037306005.1. Lineage (NCBI taxonomy): Eukaryota > Metazoa > Chordata > Amphibia > Anura > Rhinophrynidae > Rhinophrynus > Rhinophrynus dorsalis. The sequence goes on from CM074721.1 coordinate 241,423,530, forward strand.
CTGTCAATAGGAGGCAGAGCACTCTAATAAAAACTCCTTCCACTTCCTAGCTGCAGTCATGCGGGGGAGAGGTTAACAGCTAGGAAGTGAGAGGAGCTTCTTTAGAGTACCCTGCCTCTTATAGACACGCTGATTAATCCCATGTTCCCTGCATCCCTCAACAAAGAGATATTATTTATATATATCCTATATAATAATTCGCTAAAACGTGTGTAACGACGCAGTCATGCGCAGTAGAGACTGCTGTGCGTGCTGCAGTCATGCGCAGTAGAGAATGCTCGCGCCACGGCTGATACAGAGCTAGACACTCCGAAGGAGGGTCCAGCTCTGTATCAGCCGCTGCGCGGGCAGTCTCTACTGCGCATGACTGCCTGGCAGTGGCACTGTGGCGTCAACTAATATATATATATATATATATATATATATATATATATATATATATATAATAAATTAGCAATATTGGCATGGCTTGTGGTTAATAAGACAATGACTGGCTTGTTACATTTTCAGTACTTAATTTCATCAGGTCCAAAAAGTGTGCAACGAATTGCAAAGCACAGAGTTACACAACTCTCCATCAGTGAACGTGTGTGTGGAGGTTTGTATGTGAGAGTGATTGTGTGCGAGCTTAAGCGTTTAGTGTGTATTGCATATAGCTTATTGCCTAATGCTTTTGGCATTCAGAGTATAGCTCTTTGCGTACAGCATATTGCATTTGGAGTAGAACGTTTGGCGTACGAGATGCAGAGAGGCTATGCCCCTCTGCCCACTCCTGTGAAAAATCACATCCCCATGGTTGGACTAATAGGACAGGCATTATAGAGGAGATTTGAGTAACTCCTCCTTACTGCCACCCCTGGGTGTGTTTTCCAGGCACACAGAAGTCCTATTAAACACACTTTTTTTATACAAATATAGAATATTTTATACTTTACTTAACTTTTATAGTCCATTGGCCTTGAGCAGAAAGAAAAGAGGAGCAATCATTGTGCAACCAACTGAACCATAGGAAACAAATAAAAATCATCACCACTGAGCTCTCCAATAGTAGAGATTACAAAGCAATGTATTGTAGACCTTTCTAGCATTGAAGGGATTGAAATATTAGATTTTAAAAATTGACTTTTTTTCCTCGTATGGTGCGGTGTTTTTGCCCCAGAATTGCTCATCTTGCTTTCTGCACAAGATCCACAATCTTCACTGTACAGTTGTGAAGATCAGGCCACTGGAATAATCCCTGTAGACATTTGTGAGCTCCATTTTCAATTAATTCTATTAGCTGCAATTTATTTTTGTTTTTTTTTGTTAATATGCTCCTGTTCCAATACAGTTCTACTACAATGCAGGTGTCCCTGTGAATTCGAATATTGTAGCAAAAGGGTTTTTATAGTCAGTAGATTCAGACAGCCCCTCTCCTGTTTGGACATCTTGCTAAGTTACAAGTTCATAAATTTGGACTGAGTGCAGAAACAAAAGCAAAGATTAAGTGTATTAACTTGAATTCTTACCTTCTCTGATCTATCAACAGGACACTCCTTGGATTCAGAACTGCTGTACCTTTCGGGCACAGGGCTCACACACGCTATAGATGGCTGTGGCAGATCTGGGGACAACTCAGATAATGTGGTTGGTACTGCTGGGGAAGGGCCAATCAACAGATGAGTGGCTGAAGTTTTGCCTGGCAGGCTAAAATTCATACCCGCAGGACTTGAAGGAGATCCACTGGAAGTAGAAGGCAGCAAGTTGGAAGTCGCAGAAGAACAGATAAAAGGCAATGCTGTGAGGGCTGTGGATGGTACCATCACATAGGGAATGTTAAGGGAAGCCACTGGACTTGGATTGAGACCTACAGAACCAGCAGTCTGATTTGATGGAAGGAGGAAGTTGAAGCCATTGAAACCTAACAAAAAAAACAAACAAACTCCATTTATAATTATATATATAAAAAATTATGATTTGTAGGGTTTCTGATTCCATGCCTGCCACATACTTGGGCTGGCAGAGTCTTCCCATATAACTGCAACATATTTTATCTCCATTTATGCATTGTAACATACTACTGTTGTAAGGCGCTGCATATACCGTGTGGCACCATATAAATAAACACGCATGTCTAGTTACACTTCATTAGCGTTGGGACATTCTCCAGGCACAAATTGCCAGACAGGTAGGGAATGGTTTGACAAATGAATGTGGGACACTTCAGAGTGGTTTACTTTTGAATGGTTGCACGCAGAAGAGCGTGCAACCATTCAACTCTTTCAGCAGGTTGCCTGGCTAAAAAGCGGGACATGACAATCTTGCAGTACATGGCAGTGCGAGATTATCACGTCACCTAGTTAATGGGCGCATTAAGCACATGGAGGCAGCTGGAGAGCCTCCACGTGCTGCAGATAATTTTCCGTTCATCCTCCGTCCTCTTCCTGTCACCTGCTAGCCCGAGCCTTAAAAATATATATTGAAGAATTATATTGTGTGCAAAAAATATACAGTGATTATAGTAAATTAAAGGCTCTATGGTTTTTTTTACTGGAGGATGGGTATTTTCACTACCTTGGCCTGTGTGTTAGTGAGAACGTATGTGGAGGTTCCAAATAATTTCAGTAATAGGCAGCATACTAGTTAATTATCTAAATACTACTCGTTTGAAGAGCGGCCAGCTTGGGACACAAATGTCCAGTTCCGCAGTGTTTGCCTCTCCACATCCTCAGCTGACAATGTGTCATTGTGACAGCTGTGCCACCGAACATTAAAGACCCAAAGACATTCTCTACTCAGTTTAATCCCTTGGGTTAAACAGCCCCCCGCCCAAAAAAAAAAAAAAAAATATGTATACTTGCCGTGGATGCTGCTCTTTATAAGTAAGTACATTGACACTGATAATTACCAATCCTGCTCTCTATAAATCATTCTTATAACATACCCTGCTCTGTATAACAATGCATTAAATTTAGCATTAAATTGTAGTTGGAGAGGAAGTTGGCAGCAATAGCATCAATTACTGTTGCAATGCATTGCAACATGGCTGGAGCAAATGGATTTGAACCCGTTTAGCTTCCTGAATATGACCCAGAGTGCTTTAGAACAGCACTCCAGCGTGTCCTGTCCAGCTTGGGTATTCTGATATACGGAAATATCCAACCTATCCAACATTCAGCGGGTGAAACATCCCATTTAAATTACTGGGCATTTTTTATTTGTCCCCTTTCATGCAGTTGATTTGGTATAGCACTCTCCCAGTTTGGATGCATGCTTGTATGCCTGCATTTGTGTCTGTATATGGTTATTTGTGTCAATTTGCTTTCAATCTGTTGATGTAAAATTAATGTCTTTTATTTAATAAAATTGTGTTACTATTCATAGTACAGCAGCCTCTGGATTCATCTGTTGCAGAGCCAGTGAGACCCTGAGCGGAAACAGGGAAATATCATTATCTGCAGCACACAGAGGTGTTCCAGCTGTCTCCGTGTGCATAACATGCCCAATTGAGTAGGCGTTTTGACAGTCTCATGCTGTCATGTACTGCAAGATTCTCACGTCACGCTTTTTAGCCTGGCGACCTGCTGAAAGTTGAATGGTCGCATGCCCTTCTGTGTGCGACAATTCAAAAAGATACCCTTCAAAGTATACCCTCCGGGAATTGCTCAGGTTCACCCTTTCCCTCCTTTTCCACAAATCCCCCCCCACGTTCATCACTCCTACTCCCCACTGCTCTATACATTGTTTAGAGCTTACCTACAGAGTGTTCTGATCTGTGCTGGATGCAGATGGCAGAGAATAGCCCCTTTAGTTCCACAGAAGAGAGTAAAGTATTTCAGAGCAATGCTCACCAAACTGTCACTCAAAGGGTTATTCTTGTTCCACTTTTCCTGAAGTGAAAACTCTTCCCCAGCATCAGTGCCGTTTTCATAGCTACTTATGTCTCCACATAGTGCTGCATTACATAAAGCTGCCTCAGTGCATGCCAAGTGGAAATAACTTTACCGGGCCAGTCAGCCATACACCCACAGAGAGCTATCTGGCAGCAGACAGAGCTCTGCAGCATGCAATGATATGGAGGAATAGGCTTCACTTCACTGCTAACACACACACACACACACACACACACACACACACACACACACACACACACACACACACACACACACACACACACACACACACACACACACACAAAAACACTCCCCTCAGGGCAAGCCCCATCTCCCCCCCCTCCTAGTAACAGCCACCCAATTAAGTCCACCCACATTATTACATTTTGATAGCCCTTCAACAGCCTTTTTCTATATCTTACCCACCCTCCAAATTCACAAAAGCTTTAATATTTTGCTACAGTGCCAAACAGGTGGAGGAATAGTCCTGTTTACCAAGATTTATAAAGATCTTTTGCTCACAAAAAATGAATGGGATAGTCTGCATAAATGTGAATTTTCCCAGACACCCAGTAGTAAATGGTAGCCAATATGTATAGATAATAGAACAATGAGAATGCGGCACATCTGATCTGGCAATAGTATACAAAAGGAACAGATTATGCTGGGGCTAGAGTGGACAGCATATGTCTGCACATCACCCCAAATCTACAGGCCATCTATATAGTCTTGTAAAACTAAGGGGCATGTGCTTATTTGACATTCTGTGAATGGTCCATCTTTCTCCCACACACACAAGTAAACAGGGTACAGTGGAATGGAGAGCCCTAACACACTCACTATTACTTCACCCTTGCAGCAGGTAGTGCGAGGTTGAGACTTTATCATAACATTTGGTAAGCTGTAGAGGCTAGGTAAAGAAGAATTAGTAAATGGCTTCCAGAGCTGGGAATTGTACCAGTGGCACATCCCACTAGTATGTTTCATCACTGGATCTAAATGGATCTCCATATTACTTTGAAAGAAATTTGGACATGTTGAAAATGTTACAGATGACATTACAGTAAGTTAGAATTAAAAGAATCCAGTAGTCTTTACCAACCTGCTGGTGAAGGAACATAGAGATACTGTGAAAACTGAGCAGGTTTCAGATGTTCATGAGACACATGTTCACAGCTCTTTAAGGCACCATTGATGCCAGTTATGTCCCCAAGCTCATTATGCTTTGAAACAGTTTCCATCTTCTTGTCTTCCAATCCATAAGAACTGTGTGACTTTGGTAGTATAGTGGACTCACAGACTGAATGCTGTGGAGATTTTTTGGCAGCTTCTCTTGGACACTAAAATAGGAAAAATAGGTAATGTTAAAAGCACTATAAAGCCAGGTGGAAATCAGGTTGATCTAACATCAGTTGTGATATTTAAAATGTTACATTAGCACTTTTTGGTGGGATTTTTCCCTTAATGGGGCATAATAACAAAGTCCTGGAGAAGACTGTTTAAAGACATTAAAACGTATCCTACTATAATGTATAGATCAAATCGATAGTGTAACCATTACTTAGAGATGCACCGATACCAATTTTTTAAGACCAAGTACCGATACTTTTTTCAAGTACTCACCGATACCAATTACCGATGTTTTTTTTTTGCAGTCATTTGCCAGTTTTCCAAGTACCTAAAGCATTATATATACACACACACACCACCTCTTGATTCCCACCTTTTGCTTCACTCTCCCCCCTCGAGCCCCCTCCTTTTGCCTTGGCTTTTTCCCCCCCTCCTTGACTCTTGATCTCACCCTTTTGCCTCTCTCTCTCCCTCCTGATCCCCCCCACCGTTTGCCTCTTTTTGGCCCCACTCCTTTTGTCTCCTGATCCTTCCTCCTTTTGCCTTTTTTCTTCTTCTCCCTTTTGCCTCTTTTTCTCCCTCTTGACCCACCTCTTTCTCCACCCGCTCTTGATGCCCCATCTTGCCATCCCTTTGCCTGCCTTACCGTCCTCTGCTGGGTGCTTGCTGTTCTCTCGCGAGCCCCGGCAGAGGTCAGCGTCTGAGCATTGCCATGATAACCCGCGGCAACGCTCCGACGCTGCAGGAGGGAGAGAGGCGACCGGTGAGCATTGTGAGCAGCTCCCCGGGCTCCCTCTCTGAAGCACTGACCCTGACAAAGGGTATCGTGCTGGCATCGGCCGCGTTTGCGCGAGTACTCGCACTCGCGCAAATGCCGGTATCGACACCGATATCAGTATCGGTGCAACCCTACCATTACTGATAAACGGTGTCAACTTAATCTCGCATTTTATAGGAAGGGTTAAGACCCTCAATTTAAACAGATTTTTTGTTTGTTTTGTGGGCAGGGAGAGACTGAAGCAAACACAATGTAAAATCCCTGTTACCCCTATTAATGGTTAGGGGCCTGTTTGCTAATCTAGTTTTGGTATTACCAGAGAGAGAGGTGGATCTTTTACACCAGTCCTGTGTCGCTTGGTAGGTTGTTCATCCTCAGGTGCAGTCCTCTGATTAGATGTTGGAGATTCACTGCATGATTCCAGGTGAGTATGTACAGCCATTTGTCCACTGGACTTTTCAGCAAGGTTTCCACATAGCATAAAGACAGAAGTTGATGGAATATACATGTATGGCTGGTTAGAAAGCAGGCCACGGTGGTTGTACGCTACGTCAGACTGTGAGGACGGCACAGTAGTTAGCTGTCCATTAACATTTTTCTGGGAACCAGCAGGTCCATGATGAGACACAGTCTTAACACTATACTCTGGATCCACAGGAACAATAAGAGAGAAAGGAAGGGATCCCAAATTGCCTACATTTGCATCCTTATGAGCAGGGTTCTGGCACCTGGAAAACATTTTTTTCTCTCATTTAAAGCCAAATAAGAATATACAAAACCATATGTAAAAAAGAATTTTGAGGGAGGAAGAAGAGACACAAAGACAAAAACAATTTATGGCCTTATTTGCCAATATCAACAGGATACCACTCAGATTATCAAACAGTGACAATCACATCAACGAAATCATACTAAACAGTACACAGGACACTAGTCAATGAGCAGGATAACACACTCTATCGGGATATCTCAGTGCAAGGCTGGGAAAACAGTCAAAGATGGGAGACAGAAAAGTTGTGAATCACAAATCATCTTCTAGGGATAGTAATACTTCCTTTATGGAGGCTAGAAAATTGTAGGTATTAAATAAATAAACTAAAGCATGTGTCTTTTTGCAATAACTTTACATATAAGTTACTGTTAATCTAGGAAAGTCAGACTTGGATTCTGGTCTACAGACCAGACAGCTCGTCTGGAGAGCCGAAATATCAGTGCATACAAAGGAAAATCTTCCTGACAATGGTCTACTGCCTCAAACTGTGCCCACTTTGTAGACCATTGTCATGAAGGGGTAAACTTTACATCGAGATTACTGTTAAAACTAGGAAAGTTATTGCAAAAAGACATATGCGCTTTGGCTTATTTAATACCTACAATATTCTAGCCTCCATAAAGGAAGTATTACTACACCTTTAAAGTATATGCGGTGATAAAACGTATCTACAGATCAGCCAATACGTCACCGATACAGATGTGCGCACATATTCATTAAATGAGCAAAGAGGGACTACAACTAGGTAACCATGCATGCTCCATTAGGCTGCAAGACGGCTCTTGTCCCCGTGATACATCCAAAAGCAGATTTGGACTTCTGTAGCAACATAATAGCCCCAGACTTGTTTGATTCAACATGTTCAGTTCAAATGGACTGTGCATTCAACTGAAGTGGCATCACCAGACTGAAAAGGTCCCAAAGGCACACTGCAGTCAAATGCTGCAAACTCCTCCGGTACAAGGTTTCAACTACCTTTTAGATCTGTGTGATATTTTGAAGTTTGCTCAAAGGAAGTTCCATTTTATGTGTTTGTATTTTCAAGAAGACAATGTACTGTGTTTACAATTGTCACTCTCAGACTACAAATTTTAAGCCACATATTGTACTCACTTATTGTCTTCAATGTTTTGACTACATATTTCTGCCAGGTGTGCCATCTTTGAAGAGTAGGGGTCCATGCTTTCAAGAAAACCTTCAGTATAAAGAACACATTGGTCAATTAAGGGATCAAGAAATGCACTTCCACTGCATTGGGGGGAAAAAAAAAAGTAAACAAGCACAAAAGTCACAGCCAACTAACCACAGATGTAAATTCAAGTTACATTTGTTAGTCATGAAATCTTACTAAAAAGTATGACACCTATATATTAAAGGTGTCTAAGTTTTTTTTTTCTGGGGAGGAGTGTGTTCTGTATGCCAAGTGGAGCCCCACCCTGAAGTCCAAACATGCAGCCATCTCCATTGAGTCATGTAATCCCAGTCTGTATGACTGGCTTCTGCTTGACCTATTCAAAGTGCTCCTAGAAGCATGTTGCCTTTTATTCAGAAAGGAGAGGCGGTCTTTCAAATGGCTGCCTTGTTGCCTTTAGCAGGCTGCCTGGTGCTTCCCTTCTTTTAGTCGGGGTGCCTGCAGAAATATTATAATCCCCAGGCCAGCTTCCCAGTCCCTATGTTTATCCAAGTGGCCTAAACTACCCCCTGGAGACACACAAACCGTTCACCAGATTGGGAAGTCTCACAGGTGCAGCCCCCTCTTTTTTGTGCATCTTTTATAAGTTATTGGGGTTGTGCATCTGGACATTATTTATTGTGTTCAGAGTGGCTTCTACACATCCTCCCCTCACAGACACAAACATTTTTTTTTTTTTTTTTTTTTTTTTAAATCTCAGCCACCTGCAAAATATCTCTAACTGCATTCCAAGAGTGACGAGAGGGCAATCAGTGAAGGTTTTTAGGATATACCAAATTCTCTGCAAGTTCTAATCAGGAAATTCTGTCGTTTGTTCCTGACCAAATTTAAAGGGATAGTAATACTTAAAATGTAAAAAAAAATATGTTGTAGAGTTTATCCCCCTGAGTAAAACAAGGTCACTCCCACCGCTGAAAGGTGTTTCATTCAAAAGTTATTAATTTTCAAAGTTGAATTTTTTAGGTGCAATATCTCAGTGGCCTGAAATTGTACAGTGGCGCTGTTGCTACACCATCCTATGGAGATTTATGGTCAACTGACCAGAGCTGTCCATAGGATCATGTAGCAACAGCGCCACTGTACAATTTCAGGCCACTGTGCTATTGCACCTAAAAAATTCAACTTTGAAAATTAATAACTTTTGAATGAAACACCTTTCAGCAGTGGGAGTGCCCTTGTTTTACTCAGGGGGATAAACCCTACAACATATTTTTTTTTACATTTTAAGTATTACTATCCTTTTAAAATGACACTATCAACCCACCCCGCCAAATCAGCTTTTGGTTGTTTGAGGGAGAGAAAACAGAGGCTGCAATTTGTTCACACCAATAGGCTGAAGAATAGAAGTCTTAGCACCTACCATTCTGGGTGTTGTCATGTGGACTGCTTGGTTGGGAGAAGACTTTCCTCTTAAGGGTGTCTGAGGAGTGGACCTTGTTGAAGGATGAGTGATGGAACAATCTCTGTTTAGAATTATCAGTTGCATGGGACGGGACATTGGAATGTCTTTTGGAGTCTGGTGATGGAGTAGTAGTTGTGACTTCCATTCGCTGGTCTTCTTAAATAAAATAAAAAAAAATATATATATAAATAAATATAATTATATAAAATAATATGTAAGAATTTTGTCATGTGCATTAGCAGCCCTGGAAGAATTTAAGCATCAAGACAGTGCAGGTTTGTAGCAGGTTACACCACAAATGAAAACAAAAAGGAATATATAACAGACACAAGGTGACTTACTGATATTTTTTTTACTTGAAACAGGGACTCTAGTATAGGCATGCATGGTGTAATTCATTTGCATCTCTTTTAATTTCTTTAAGAATAAGAAAATGTTTTCTAATCTGTTAGGCTATAATGTACACACCATTTAAAAGCAACCAGAAAACATACCATTGTCAGCCCTGAAATCAATTGGGCCAATCCACTTGAATGCAGGTTTTCGTCCTCGCTCTTCAGTGACATGTACTTTCTTTATAAGTCCCAGACTGGTCAGAACATTAGCAATGTCATAGAGTCGACGTACTTTTGCTAAATTACAAAACGCAAACAATTAGTCGTCTGAATATCTGACATGAAAGACAACAGATAAAGTTATTAACTTTAAGTCACAGATATAAACACACCAGCCCATGGGCAGCCAATTGTTGATTATGTCCAGATGGCATTAGGGACAGCATAAGCATATAAACACTGTTTGCTAGTGAGACCAAGATAATGACACCCATGATGTGCACAAAAATTGTATACCATTTGCTAACAGACTAGTCATGCACTATTGTGAAGTACATGGGGCATTTGAACAGGTCAACTCGGTTTTTATATATTTATTTATATTTTTTTAATATAAAAATAGAGAGAAAACCTGAGTCTCCAGCCACACACACCCAGGGGCAGCAGTAAGGAAGAGATATTCATGTATCCTCCCTACTGCCACTCCACAACATACACAGGGGTGTGATTTTCGTACTTGCACTTAAACTATGTTGTTAACTGTTTGAGTGCCAGAGGGGGCATGCAGTACACTGCGTACCTTTCTGCCATTCAAAGGGTTGCACTTTTGAGCATCATGCCTTCATCTATTAGTCGTCATCCCACAGATTACCTCACATCCACTCACTAATAAAGCCAATTAAGTCTGCTAAAATCACCCTTTTCATCACAACCACTGAAGATGGGTAAGGATTATGGGAGTTGTAGTACTATTAAATGATCACATATTTCTGCATGTTTACCCTTTCCTCACCTATAGGCAGGTGAGGAAAGGGTAAACATGCATAGCTCTGTGTTTAGAATGTTGTCTGGATTGTGTTATACATACAGCATTTTTTGCTGTACTGCCTCTGTATACATATTGTCTCTCCATCAATATTGTCTGTTCTATATGTAGTGTGTGTGCGTGTGTTGTGACAAAGTGCATGGGAGGATTGTAGAGGGAAGGTATTTAGGACCCAGAATCCTACATAGCCTCTATCCCTCCACCTGTTCCAATTAGCAGATGAAGCAACCTGGGGAAAAAAAAATTAAATAAAAAATCCCAGGCTGCAAAGTTTGTAAAAAGAAAATGGAATTTGACTTGCTGTGAGAGCAAGAAGTACAGAGCACAGTAGTTAACGAGCAGGACTTGAAAAGGTAAGTTAAACCTGTATTATTTTTATTAGTTTAGAACCTACAAGTAAAGTTAGTGCTCAGATTGTTTTTTTGTTTGTAGGGCGTTTTCATTTGGTTTTGTAAAACACTGCCTGCTGATTGTGTTTGATACACTGTCAAAATAAACCTGCAAGTTTTTTTTTTTTTTTTTTAAAGACCTGTGGGTGATATCCTAGAAGACTGTGCTTGCTGCCGACCCATGGGCAGCCTGCTTACGGTTTATCATTGTGTGTATTGCATGTGTTTGTGTATTTTTTTTGTGCGAGAGTGTGTAAATTGTGTGTGTTGTACATCTTGCATATAGAATATATTTTTGCATCTTCTACAGCAACATCTGGGTGGCAAAAGTCCCTGCCACAACCCCTTTGGCACGTAAAAGGTTATAATGAATCTGTTTCTCTCTTCCTTTTTTTTCCTCCCTAGATGAAAGGTGTAGAGAACGCTTTCTTGGAAAGTTCCCTAATTTTCTGTGTAACAAACTTCCTTCTACTGTCATCAGCTCTCAGGGGTATAATGTCAGCTTTTGGACAAGTGACCAGCTCTCAGTCACATACAAGTACTGCCCAGTATGATCCTGTATTTTCATTGTTTATGCAGCTCTGGAAATCACATATGTTCACAGGGAAAGGACATTTTTTAGTGTAAAAATTCAGCTGATGCAGAACTTCTTTCAGGGATTATATGTACCATACCCCCAATTGCCCCTTTTTAAGATATATTAGGGGTCCATTCCTCCCAAGTGTCCCTCTTTAGGAGATACTAGCAGCGTGGGACGCATTGGCCATCTGATTATTTTTTAACTAACACTAAAGCCTTTGAGTGGCAAAGGGGTACGCAATGCATTGTATAACCCTCTGCCATTCAAAGGGTTACTGTGAGGCTTAGTACATGACGGGCAACGCCGTCCCAAGTTGCTAGAAAATCTATAAGAATATTTATTATAACCTGTAAATACATAGCTATAGAATGTTCTATCAATGTATGGGCAAAATTTGTTGCTTCAGGATCAGCATAATATTTTTATGCCAAGTAAAACAATCCTTACTTTTAAATTTGCTGTAATCTGCTGCATCCTGGCTTTCCTCAATTAGGATTTTGGCCGCTATCTCAAGCGTGATTATCTTTGTTGTGGATACAAGAAACAACATGACAAACTTCTGGCTCATAATACGCAATGATTTGTCCTTCCGGCTGCTTGTAGATGCTGCAATAAGAGGACATAAAACTAGTACTTTCTTTACACTAATACTGGGAAAGTCAAAAACACACGCACCACAAAAATTATAGCCTCACTGTAACTAATTCAAACAGGGAAAATAAATAAGACTGAGAAAAGACTTGACACATTTTAATATATGGCATATGTTGTAGAGGAGTCAATACAAAGGCAGATTTATTAAGAAAAGTGGTACGACTCTGGAGCAAACCAATGGCACCATAAAAAAAAAAAAAAAAAAATTCTAAAATATTCAAATTTACTTAAATGGGGCTTTTAATCAGCTGAATGCTAGAGAGGTCTTCAAAGCAATGCATCTGAGACCTCTAGCACTAAAAGGGTTAAACAACCCAGTTAAATAAATGGAACATTTTTATTATTAGTTCACAATAGGACAATTGGTTTACCCTATAATGCACTTCACACCCCTCTGGTTCTTAGAGTTAATGATGTATCTGCTTGTGTGGAGGTAAGTTAAGCCATGAAGGGGTGGGATGCACTAAAACATGATAAAGTGGAGAGGACTTCTCCAGGGATATAAATTCTCCAGTTCCTAGGTTATTCTATGGAGGCACTGCACAAAGAATTATCCAACTTTGGAAAACTCAATGCATTGGAGCCATAAACTAACAAGGAAATGGAGAAGTATCACTAGAAACGTCATCTCAGCTTTATAACCCCTTTATCACGCCTAACTCCCATGGTCTGTAAGGCACCTCTAAGGGACACAGCAACATCTGCATCAAGAAATCTCACTCAGACATAGACTACCTATTCTAAACCAAAATGTGTAGAACATGCTTGAATACTTATTTCTCTACTTATTTATTAAAGTGCAATATGTACTAAAGCAAGGGTAAGCTACATATAATGTTTTGAGATCGTTAATCTATGGACTGCCAGCTGTTGGGGGAATATAACCTGCATAGCCACCAAACAGTCGGTATGTACTACAATAACTGGAGGTGCAAATATAACCCAGGTGGTTTTAGGTGGTAGCATAATAATAAAAAAAAAAAAAAAAAAAAAATTATATATATATATATATATATATATATATATATATATATATATATATATAATTTTTTTTTTTTTTTTTTAAGGCAAAAATGATCATATGATTCAGTGCATTCACAAGCTCCTTACCAGAAGGGCAGTCTGCTTCAGACAACTCCAGTAGTGGACAGTTCTGTTGGTCCACAGGACAGCCTCTCTTCTGATCCCCAGACTTGTACTCCACTCCCAAATCAGTGTGCTGGTAGTGAGCAATATGTGCTCCATATTTCTGCTTCTCTCCTAACCGCTGCAAGCTTCTTAGTGTTTCTTTCAGATTATGCTGCCCGTGCCAGCAGTACTGATTTTTTGCCACACGGCTTACTAGTTGAAGAGACTCCAGTACGTTCACTATATCGTAAATCCGTCTACGTTCTACACCTAGGTTGATTAAACAAGCGGGGGGGAGAATTTAAAGTATTAGGCTTTTCAAAACATTTATATAGTCTCTGGTTTACATTGATGCTGGAAGGACAAAACAAGAATAATAATGACACATTAAAGGATCTAAGGTGTGCACAATATTTTACACTCTGCTCTGATCCTTGGAGGGTTAGAATAAATCAGTAGGCAGATGAGCTACATGATAGAGTAGAATCATCACAATAACAGTTTTTAGTCACTTGGGGTTGCAGGGTAGCAGCCATTTCAGTTTGAGAAAGTTTACAATGCCAGTCTGTATTGTATTATGAAGCTTTACTTTTGCTTGAATCCAAAATCATGCTTAGTATACACACGTAGTTAATGTCAACAATGGTCAACTGATATGGCTAATGTATGTAGCAGGTTCATCTTCAGGGAACAATGTAGTGAAGGTCTGGTTCTGTGTGAAGACATTATATATTGTCTTTGTTTTGAAAACGTTTCTTAACAGGTGTTAGCATGAATCACATAGTATTTAAGTGTATATACAGTTTATTTTTAAGTGTTACTGTTCCTTTAAGAGGATGGTTTACATTTACTTGTACTTACCAAGGCTTGAAGCTGCTTCATCCAAAGAGATTGCCATCTTCTCTGTTGACATGGGGTAGCTCGGATAACGAGCCAAGAACTTTTGACACAAGAGTCCCAAACTTTTCTGCTTCCTGCTTGGCCTCTTTTCTAATTCATGAATTTCATCCACCGTGTCAAACTGCCAACACAAAATGTTAGTTTCCCCTTAGTTGTAAGTAATTGCTGTTTTGAGAAGCCTTGTGTAGGTTAAATAATTTATGATCCGGCATGTTAGCAAGGTCTTCACACCATTGCTTTACAATGGGAGTAGAGCTCTCTAGCATGCAAGGGGTTAAACACTGAATTGCCAAATGCAGGCCATAACCCTTGATGTCAAGTTGAAAAAGGAATAGTAAATCCAGTTAAACTGTACATCATAAAGAGGCATGATGTACTTTATACAAAAGATTAAGTCAAATACACAGTCCCACTGACATTTACAGGGTTGAGCAAATGACCCCTTATAGCACTGATTGGGTTACAGGGCCAGTTCAGGGACAAGCTTCCTCTCTGCATCTCTGTTGGGAGTGAGTGGAGGCAAATATTGCTCCAGACAGCAAGCACAGTAGTTTTGTGGGGAGGAAATAGGTCCATGCTCAGGCCGCATATCCCAGTCATGTAAACTTAATCCCATCTAACTTCCATGCATGTCGCATCTAGTCATGAGACATGTTTCAACTTGTATTAACACTTGGCATACAGCAACGAAAGCAGTGCTTGGTACCTTATGCAGAAGGCCAAATAATTATGGAGCATTACAGGGATGGAAAAACAATCCACATGCTCTAGATTGTAATTTATTGCTTGTTTCTGATTATGTAATGGGATTGGGCCAAAATATATAAATAAATGTATATTTTACAGGAAATGGCTAGAGATTCTAATTCTCTGTAAAACTAAAATGCGTCTTGGGGAGACAGGTCCACATTTAAGGGACAGCAACACTTAATATATTGTAATGTTTATTATCCCGAGTACAACAAGAATACTGCCACCGCTGAGAGGTGTTTTTATTCAAGTTATAGCAGCTCATACTTAATACTTTGATTTATTTTAAAGGTGCAGTATCTCAATGGCCTAAAATTTTATAGCAGGGGTGTTGCTGCATCATCCTATGGAGGTGTATGGTCGATTGACGAAAACTTTCCACAGGATGATGTAGCAACATTGTGATACTACACCATGAAAATTTGTTTTAATTATTTATTTATTTTAAAGTAGGAGCTGCTATCATTTGAATAAAAACACCTCTCAGCAGTGGGAGTACTCTTTTTGTACTTGGGATGATTAACATTAAAATATATACTTTACTATAGATTAAGTGTTACTAAAATCATGCTTGGAATTAATGTGTATTTTTGTACATCTTTTTTTCCCCAAAACAGAGGCAGATGTAATAACTACTACTAAACGGGCAAATAAAACATAGAATTTGAAGGCAGATAAGAAGCATCTAGTCTGCTGATTCTTACTACTGTTAAAGGGATAGTAATGTTTCACAAAAACAGCAGCTCCAATTAATATTCATAGTATTTGGGCCATAGAGAGTGTTGTTTCAATACTGTCAGTGCTGTAGTTCAAGAATAATTGAATGATAAAATTTCCCTGTCCCTTTTACCTAGTATACACCACCTCCCCACAGTTGTGGAATCTGGTCCACAGACCAGACAATCTTCTTACTGTGAGAACAATGAAAGCCCTGCCCTTTGACAGTTTTTTTTTTCCTTATGCTAATTGAAGACTGTCTGGATGGATCTCAGAGAGGGACAGTCTTGCTGCTCTGAGGTGAGCAGTATTAACATCAGTAAAAAGGGTGGGAGGGGGATACTTTATCATTCAATTACTCTTACTGAACTACAACTCTGACAGTACTGAAATAACACAATCTATGGCACAAATATTATGAAACATTACTATCCCTTTAAAACCTCAAACCTTATTTGGTCCTTGGTCTTGTCTTATATTCAGGACAGCCTTATGCTATCCCATGCATGTTCACATTCCCTCGCTGTATTAACTTTTGCCACTTCTGCTGGCAGGTTATTCCATTTATCTACTACCCTCTAAGTGACGTAAAACTTTCTTACATTACAGCTATACATGATCAGATTCTTCAGTCTATCTTGATATTTAATGGGACAGTAACGTCCCAGAAAAACTTTATCCAATATGAAATTACATATATAAAGGGGAACTCTCACTTCTGTTAAAATACTTCTTATTGGAAGTGTGATCCAAGGTAAGCTTCCATCAGTTTTTCTTTTTAACCTTTTGAGTGCAAGAGGGGTACGCAACACAGTGCCTTGCACTCAAAGGGTTAAATGTAACGCAGTATACCCACAGATTTTATCTTATAAAAATAAGCCAATGATGTCAGTTAAGGGCAGGCTGAGGTACAGCTCTGTACCACATACAGACAATCTTCGCCTGTTCCCCTATCCAGTAGTGCCTCATTCCCATCTCCTACTCTTCATGTGAGCTGGTGCGCTCTCACATTGGCAAGGGCACGCTCCAACTCACATGTAAGACTCCTCCGTCACAGTAGGAGATGGGAACGAGACACTGCTGAGGAGGGGAAGAGGCAAAAATTGATAGGCTGTGATACAGAGCTGTACCTCAGCCTGTCCTTAACTGACATCACCAGCTTATTTTTAAAAGGTAAATCTTGGGGTATACTGCATTATATGGAGGAGGAAATGCATTAGTCCTCCAGCGCTCCCCATCACTGGACCAAGCAGGCCTTAAGTGGTGAAAACAGGGTTGTAACCCTTAGATGCTAGAAGTTATCAACACAGAAACACCTACCAGACAATGGACTAAAAGCACCATTTAATATATACAGGAGCAGTGTGAATGTTTTTTGTCCCCTATGGTGCAGTTGGTTTATTCCAGTTTTCTTATATCAGCCTGACATTTTTTCCCCCCAATTCAGCAAATACGATCACTATTTGCAACAATTATTGTAACAAGCGGAGCTGTTAAACTTTTCTACAAAACAAAATACACATTTACTCATCTTACCTGCTGAGAATCAGGACTCACTTCCTCTGGTTCATCATTTTCAATTGGACGGAAAAGTTCTTTTTTCTTTTCCCTGTCACGAATTTCTGGGCTTGCAACACTAATAAGCATTTTCAGATTGGCAGTGGGGGTCCATGGATCAGCCTGAGGTCTCTCGAACACTTTCACTGGGGTTACTGGAATTCTTTCTGGGGTACAACTTTTTTGTTTAGATAGATCAATTGGCTCAGTTTTTAATGGCACTCTAGGACTAATCCGGAAACGATCAAATATATTCTCCTAAAATCAAAACAAAGAAATAACTTCAAAATGACAAAACAACTTGAGTATCTATAGTAGTAGTATATAGTATTTAAACTGAATTTAAGATGACTGTTACTAGGACTGATGTTTTAAACATTGAATGCTTTTGCAATGACTGTGACAACCATAAGGCACTCTTAAAATATACTTTCCTGCCTTCTAATATTACACCCTGAGTGCCAGAGAAATATCAAACACATTGCAACGCCATGCGCTGGATACATCTATGGCACTGAAATACATAATTATAGTACTATGAAAATACATAAAACTCCAGTGTTGCTAATTCTGATGAGCGACATCTGAGACAGGTTATATATATTAAATTTACACATATATACACACACAAAATCTACCTAAAAGTTCCCATCTCTACAAATGTCATTGCATTTCCTCTGTAGTATATAAGAACTACAAAATAAAGGTCATGTGAAATATATATATATATTATATACACACACTCTTAACAAGCAAGATACAGTATAGGTGTTAAGAAAATCGTTTGATGCACTTACTTTCTGTTCATTCTTTTCATCTGTCACATGATCGAGGATATGTTTTTTAGTGCTGATCAGATCTTTCAGGGTCAAGCAATTAGTCAGCTCCATCTTAAAACAAATGTATATATTCATTAGGATCACGTAATTTAAAATCGACACAAAGCTACATAAATACAGAATAACTGCAATGCTATATCACAATCCAGATGTTCCAGCGCTCAGATCAGTTTAGGCGCCTGAAGTACCCGGCACTACTGCTGGGTGACACATTTTGGCGCAAAGGAAATGATCGATTCCCGGGAATTGGAGTTTACAGCGAGTGTAATATGACACCCAGATGTGGGGAGGTCTGATCTAAGGGCAGCTCAACTCTCCAACATTACCCACCACAGGACATGTACACAGCACTGAATGGAGGGAAAAAAAGTCAACAAGAACTACGATTGGCCGTTAACCCATTGAGGGACAGAGGAGTATGCGACGTATTCTGAACCAATACGTTGCTCATCCCTCTGGTACTCAAAGAGTTACTTCAGCAATAAGTCTGTTGGAATGCAGCGTGGCACCAGGCTTGGGAATATCAAGAGACACCACTACTACCCGCCAAGTTGTTTTTTTCCCCCGCAGAAAACACCTGATTACTTTAACCACGTACATACCAGAGAGGACTTGGCGATCATTTTAGCACCATAGCAGTTACATTTATTTTGTAAAAAATAAAAATCTAAATATAGGAGATGGTGATAGAAGCATAAACTCCTAAAAATGTACATCTGAACTTGATAGGCACTATTGGTAATATTCTGTATCGAGAGTGGGCAATAGGAGTCCATCCAGCTGTTAAATAGTACAGATCCTATAATCCCCGCCGCCTAACAGGGTGAAGGAGATAAAGACAATATAGTGCTCAACAACTGTAGAGACTCAGGACTGCCCACCACTATACTGTTCACAAGCTCAATTTCAACATGTTCCTAAAAAGTATGCATATTCTAAATGTATTACATTTGTAGCCACCTCTGACGTATACGTGACATTTATAACACTCACCTTTGAGTTGCGATTCTGTCACTGTAGACTAGTACAGCTTAGTAAAGACACTGTGCAAAAGACTAGATCATCAGCAACTTGCCTCGCCGTCTATATTGTACTATAAAATCAGAACATCTATACACGTCGCCAATCTAACACTGCACTACACCTCACAGATCTCATACAGATCAACATCCCGCTGCACCTTCTATTCTGGCGCCCTCCGACGTTGCACATTCACTCTGCCAATCGGCAAAAACCTACTCTAAAGCACCAATCACATTCCGCCTGTCACCCCGCCTCTTTTTCTCTCTTGCTCCCGCTGCATCCCGGCTAGTCAGTGGAAGGTAGAGTTGGCGCGTTCTAGTTTCCTACTCCCGCCTTCACCTTATGTTGCTACCTGGGTTACAGCTGGGGCTATAGTAGCTATCCATGGGGAAGCTCGGTTATCAGGGGGATTATTAACTGAAGAGAAAGGGAGGTAGAAGGGCAGCACTGTTTATGAATAGAGCACTATAATACTTAAGGGAAAGTATCGTAGTTGATATGAGTGTTTGTATTAATTTAAAAGCCATCAAAGAAAATGCGTTGGATAGCTCTCTGGCACTCAAAGGGTTAATCTCAGGATATGTGATATTGTTTGATAATTTATAAACTGTATGTCCTTTAGTTGCTGTTTTTTTTGTGTTCTTAAGGCCATAAATGCCAAATATGGCTAACCCTTTAAGGACCAGTAGTGTATGCAATACGTTAAAGTGTAATGTTTTTGCACAATGATGCAGTAGTGCATTTCTTTTAAAGTCTGCAACATCTTCATCTGGGTCACTAATACGCTATGTAGTATTTATAGTGTATGTCTGGTTGCTTTATTAATGTAAGGTTTGTTCTAAATATAAATGGTAAGGTACACCCCAGTACTGTTTTACCACTTCATACATGTATATATGCAATGAGCTGATAATACAGTAAAATAGGTGTTACTAAAAGAGATTAAATGTAGTACATGTTAAGTAGCTATTGAACTTCCCAATTTCATCTAGAGGTACAGTTGCAGGTTGAAAATGGTATACAATTTACTTAATGTCTCCAAACCCCCAAAAAAGAGTGCGTCTTTGAGGAAAAGCAGATCTGATATTGAACTCCTGGGGCTTCTGTTCCTAGCATTATAAAGCAAAAAAAAAGCTATATACACCCCTTGAAATTAGAAGAATGGATGTTTAGGCTTAAACAGAGGAAGGTTTTTTTTTTTTTTTTTTCTTTTCTTACAGTAAAGTCTGTTAAATTATGGAATTCCTTGCCCAAGGATGTGGTTATGACAGATACAATGGGTGCATTTAAAAAAAAAAATAGATACATTTCTTTCAAAACAACATTCAGGGTTCTACTGTGTATTAGTAGGCAAACCAGGAGGGTCTAATAAAGACTCATTTATTTGGTAGCAGGAAAGCTATATAATTCTCATTTTCTGGGTTCTGAGGCAAGGGTTGAACTTGATGGACTTGTTTTGTCCCCCCCCCCCCCCAACCTATTTTACTATGTTACCAGAATAAGTAGGTTGACTTTCACACAGAGGTTAGGTGTATGTACATATTTTCATAATCTATGTATGGATAAGGTTGATCAACTATCTGAAATGCTTACAGTATTTTAAGAACCATCATTTGAGGTCATTTCTGGCAGTGGGGCAAAACCCTAAAGTGTAAAATAAACTCCCCAAGGAACTCAAGTAAACCTCATTAATTCCATTTACAACAGAATATTCATTTGCATGTTGTCAGGAAATTGGAAGCTTACATGATTAGGAAACAGTGACCAGATAAATGTTTGTGTGGTTCTTAAAGGGATAGAAATACTTCGTTTTATCTTTATTTTGTAGGCATTAAAAAAACATGAACGATATAAGTCTTATCTCTCAAACCTTTATGGTTTAAGAGAGATTCACAAGCAAATTATCCCCCCCCCCCCCGCTCAGCCAGATCAGAAGGGAGGTGCCCAGGTAGACTGCAGAGAGGGACAATCTTCAATTAAGATAAGGGAAAAAGCTGAAAAACTTGTCAAGGGGGGGAAGGGCTTTCATTCTTTTCATACAAAGAAGATTGTCCCCTTCTGTTATCTATCTGGTCTTACAACCAGATTCACATCTGAGAAGAGCTGGCTTACACTAGGAAAAAGGGGCGGGAGGGGGAAACTTTGCTTGTGAATATCTCTTAACCCCTTAACGACCCTTGACGGTCATAGTACGTCAAGGGTCGATTTGACTTAACGACCGATGACGTACTATGACCGTCATCGAGTTCCAGGCTCCCCCCTCGGCTGCACGCCGTTCGGGGAGTCCGGAACGCAACGGAGCAATAAAAAAAAATTGCTCCGTGGTCGTTAAGTCGCTTCTGGATTCCCTGGTCATTAAGGGGTTAAACCATAAAGGTTTGAGAGATACGTATAAATTTACTTACCGATATTTCGTTTTCTTCTGTGTATTGCCATGGCATTAAAAATCATGGGAACGCCTCCGCCCACCAGCTGGTAGGACCAATGGGAAAGTTTAAAAGAGCGATTCACTTGTATTCCCTCAGTTTCCTTTTGGCTTAGCTGAAAAATACTAGATGACATATGGATTAGTAGGGAAGGAATGCCCTGGCAATACACAGAAGAAAACTAAATATCGGTAAGTAAATTTATACATTTCTTCTGTGTATTAACAGGGCATTAAAAATCATGGGACTTAAAAGCAGTTACCCATATACAGAAAACAGGGAGGGCAAACTTTAAACTTACCATTATTGGTGAACTACTGCCTCCAAGACTTTCCTGCCGAACTTGGCATCAATAGAAGCTTGGACATCCAGGTGATAATGCTTCATGAACGTGGTTATGGAGGACCACGTGGCCGCCTTACAAATGTCTGAAGGGGAAGCTTGTGCCTGTTTAGCCCAAGAGGTGGACACAGCTCTGGTTGAATGTGCCTTAATGTTTACCGGTGCTACTTGACCTGATTCTATATAGCATTTTTGAATACAGGATTTTATCCACCTGGAAATGGAGCCAATGGATGCCGCTTTCCCTTTGAGCCTACCCTGAAAGTATATAAACAGGGACTCTGAAGTATGAAATTCCTTAGTCCTTTGGAGATAGGAGGAGATACATGTGACCAGATCCAAGTTGTGTAGGAGCCTTTCCTTAGAGTTGGAGGGATTGCTGCAGAAGGATGGGAGCGCAATCTCCTGATTAACATGACATTCAGAGATTACCTTAGGTCTGAAGGATGGTCTAAACCTTAGAACCACTTTATCTGAATGTATGGACAGATAAGGAGAGATACTGGATAAGGCCTGGAGTTCATTTACTCTCCTGGCCGAAGTTATGGCCATAATAAAAACCGTTTTTAAGGTGAGGAGATGAAGAGAAATATCGCTGATGGGTTCAAAAGGATGCGGCTGAGACAAAACAGAAAGCACAAGGTTCAGATCCCATGGGGCTACTATCTCCCTAATAGTAGGTTTAACTTTAATAATAGCCCTGGTGAATCTTTTAACTAAATCATCTTCTGCCAAAGGGATAGCAAGAATGGCTGATAAGGCAGAGGTTTGAACCTTCAGGGAGGCAGGTCTAAGGCCCGTTTGGAAACCATCCTGTAGAAAATCCAAAATGATTGCCACAGTGGCTTCATTTGCCTGAATGTTTTTCTTGATGTACCATTTGGAAAAGACAGCCCAAACCCTGCAATATACCTTTGATGTGGATGGCTTTCGCCCTTGAAGGATGGTTGAGATTACTGGATCTGAAAGACCCCTTCTTCTTAACGAGTCCCGCTCAGCCTCCAGGCCGTTAGGCGGAGCATCCTGAGGTTGTCATGGAGGATAGGGCCCTGGTGTAGAAGGTCCTTCCTCATTGGTAATTCCCATGGAGCCTCTGTCGACAGCTGAATCAATTGGGAGTACCAGATCCTCCTGGCCCAATTGGGGGCAATTAAGATTGCTTCCACCCGGTCTTTCCGGATTTTCTTTAGTACTTGCATGAGAAGAGGTGTTGGAGGGAAGATGTAAACAAGATTGAACTTCCAAGGAATTGTCAGTGCATCTTGTCCCTGGGACTGAGGATCTTTCCATCTGGAGAAGAAGAGCCTTGTTTTGGCATTGCTGTTGGTTGCCATCAGATCTATCTCCGGATAACCCCACCTGGTGGTGAGGAGGTTGAAGACGTCTTGATTTAGAGCCCATTCCCCTTGATCTAGATTGTGCCTGCTCAGAAAATCTGCTTCTGTGTTTTTTATTCCTGAGATATGAGATGCTGTGAGCTGAAGTAGGTGATGCTCTGCCCACAGAAGAAGAGGTCTTACCTCTTTGTTTAGGGCTTGGCTTTTGGTGCCCCCCAGGTTCTTTATGTGCATAGCTGTGGGCACATTGTCGGTTCGAATGAGGACACTCTTGTGTTGCAGATGAGCCTGGAAGTGTAATAGAGTCCGTCTGACCGCCCTGGTTTCTAGAATGTTGATGTGAAGAGACTGTTCGTTTGAGGTCCACTTCCCTTGGGCTGTTCTTGAGCCCCAGACTGCTCCCCATCCGCTGAGACTGGCATCCGTGTAAATTATTTGCCATTCTGGATCTACCAGAGATCTTCCCTTGGTGAGATTGTCTGTCTGTTTTTAGCCACCAACTGAGCTCCCTCTTGGCGGCATGCAGTAATGGGATTCTCTGAAATGGATTCCCAAGGCCGGGCTTCCAAAAAGTCAAGAAGTTTGCTTGGAGGATATGATAATGTCATTTCACCCAAGGGAGTATCTGGGCTGTGGAAGACATGAGACCCAGTAACTCCTGGAAATCTTTTACATAAAGCTGTGGTTTCTTCAGGAAACTCTTGGTTGATAACTGCAGTTTGAGTACTCTCTCTCTTGATAGTTGTACCAAGGATGTTTGAGTATTTATGCGTAGACCCAGAAAGATTAGTTTTTGTGCTGGGTGCAGTTGACTTTTTTCCAGATTGATGATCCAACCGATCTTCTGCAGGAACATGAGAACCTCCTGAGTTTGAAGATTGGAAACTTCCAGTGATGGGGCCATAATCAGAAGATCGTCCAAGTATGCCAAAATATTGATTTCCCTCTGCCTCAGGCATGCCAGAGCTGGGGCCAGGACTTTTGTACAAACTCTGGGTGCTGATGACAGGCCAAAGGGCATGGCTGTTAATTGGTAATGATCTTGATTCACTGCTAGACGTAAGAATCTCCTGTGTGCCTGGTGAATTGGGATGTGATAGTAGGCGTCTTTGAGGTCGATGGATGTTAGAAACATTCCGGGTGACAGGGAGTGTATTATTGATTCCACCGATTCCATCTTGAAATGGCTGTGTCTGAGAGATAAGTTGATTTCTTTGAGGTCCAGGATGGACCTGAAGAGACAAGAGGGTTTGGGAACTAGAAAGAAAGGAGAATAAACTCCAGAACCCGTTTCTTGAGCAGGTACTTTCTCCAGCACCTTCTGTTCCAAAAGGTTGTGGATTGCCTCCAGGAAGGCCTGTCTGGTCTTCAGGTTGGTAGTAACGCGTGACTTGAGAAATCTCAGAGTTGGAGGGGCTGAGAGAAATTCTAGCGTGTACCCCTTGTCCAGGATCTGAGAGACCCAGGCATCCTGGTTTACCTGGGTCGCCCAGATCAGGAAAAAAGGATCCCAGTCTGCCCCCTACTGGGACCCTTCCTGGGGCCCGCTGACCTTCATTGGGACTCAGGTTTAAACTGGGGCTTCCTGGAGTAATTCCTTCTGAAGCCTCCTCTATTGGAGAATCTGCCTCGCTGATCGTTCTGATGGCTGGCGTCACGCCTCCTTTTATCCCGAAAGGATTGATTCCTAAATCTGGATGTAGGAAAGGAGGGAGAAGATCTCCATTTTCTTTCTTGAGAAAGAAAGGGGCTCTTGCCTCCCGAAGCTTTCTTAATAATTTTTTCTAGATGTTCACCAAAGAGAGCGGATCCTGTAAGGGGAAGAGAGACAAGCCTGTTCTTAGATGTAGTATCTGCCTTCCATGGTTTTAACCAGAGTGATCTGCGGGCTGAGACGGACAAGGCGGAAGATCTGGCCAGTAGCCGAATTATATCCAATGAAGCATCGCAAGAATAATTAGTCGCTTCCTTAATCATTGCAACTTTTTAGCAATTAGAATCGAATGTGTCTAGATCCAATCTTGTCTTCCAATTCTGTTAGCCAGATTCGCATGACCCGAGACACACAGGCCATGGCTGTGGCTGCCTTCATATTTTCCCCAATAACAGCAAATTGTTTCTTGAGGGCACTCTCCAATTTTCGCTCCATTGGATCCCTCAATGAAGTCCCATCTTCAATAGGTAGAATGGTATGCTTGGCCAGATGGGCTATGGGAGCATCCACCTTAGGGGGGGGTAACCCAATGCTGCACATCCTTGTCACCGAAGGGAAACATTTTCTAGGCACCGCAGATCTCCAATCTCCTAATTTCCATTCTGCCAGGACCATGTCAGAGATAGACTGATACACAGGAAGGACTGGAGCTGACTTCTTTTTACCCAGAAAAGCTGTGTCCATAATATCCATGTCAGTCTGGGTTTCTGATAGACCCAAGGACTTTCGCAGGAGAATAATAAAAGGATCAATTCGGTCTAAATTAAATACTCCAGAGTCTTCAACTAGTTCCCCTTCTTCTGACCCCAAATCAGAGGCTTGGTCTTCAAAGGGAGATTCTGGGTCATATTCTTCTCCTGTCATCATGGAGGTTCCTTCCCCTAAATCTTTGCGTTGTCTCTTATGGGCTGGTTCCCCTTGCTGCATGGATTTAAAAGTCTCCTGCATAGAAGACTGCATCCATGTGAGAAATTACTGGAAGTGGCCTGGAATATCAGGACCTGCAGCCTTTTTTAGACATTCTTCACACAATTTGGACTTGGTAGAGGCTGGTAGATTGGAATCACAGCCTGCACATATTTTGGGTTTTGGAGTTGTTTTATCCTCCTTGCTAGGAGGCTCACAGTGCTTCTCTTTAGAGGATGATTTGGCTGGGGCTGACATCAAGATAAATACACTGGCAGCGCTAGCAACAGTAAGGCACATGCAATAGAGAAGGAAAAAATCCCTTACCTGATCTTCATTTAAATACCCCGCCAAATGATACTTCTCCCCGTTGATGGAGATCTGGTGTGCCGTAGCCGAATGTGGCCTGCGCATGCGCACTGGTTATCCTCTTGCGTTTCACTCTGGAACGCAAAGAGGACTTCCCCCGGAAGCAAGAACAATGTCGCTTCCTTCCTTCTCAAAAGGGCAGCTTGCACAGTGCTGCTGATGAGACGCCTGGCTGCTGAGGAGAGAAGGTGCCTGCCACTGCAGCGTGTTGCCCCGGCTAAGACAGAGGTAAACGGAGGGAATTTTGGCGGCACTCATGGCGGCCCTGCGGTATGGAGGAGCATCCATCCAGCTGGTAGGACCAAAAAAAACTGAGGTAATACAAGTGAATCACTCTTTTAAACTTTCCCATTGGTCCTACCAGCTGGAGGGCGGAGGCGTTCCCATGATTTTTAATGCCCTGGTAATACACAGAAGAAAAGACTTATATCGTTCTTCATGTTTTTTTAATGCCTACAAAATAAAAAAAAAAGATAAAACGAAGTATTACTATCCCTTTAATGATAGTTTTTGTGACTGATGTAAAACTGGGGTGTTCAAACCTGGCCTCAGGTGCAGGTTTTCTGGATCTCCAAGTGACCACAGGTGAATCAATCAGTGGCTCAATCATTCTAAAATTAATGACAATTCTATTTAATTATTATTCTTTATATAGCGCCAACTAACTCTGCAGCGCTGTACAATTGGGAATAGACATACAGATGTATTAAATAGTACAATCAAATGTGGAGAACCAAAGGATCAGAGGGCCCTGATCATGAGAGCTTAATTGAAGACAGCCTGAAAACAAGCATTGTTGCAGGGGCTTGAGGACATGTTTGTGCTTCCCAGCCTGGGACCATGTTAGGTAAATTATGTTTTGGATTCAGAGCTAACGCTTTACAGTAATCACAGTAGGAATTTGACAGGCATAAATCTTACATGTAGCCATTGATAGTTACTGTCGCACATGCATACAGCTACTGATAACCTCACAGTAACATGAACATTGATGGCAGAGCAGTTGCTGAATACCACTCAGCCCATGATTAACCCTTTGAGTGCCAGATAGCTATCAAACTCATTGCGTTGAGTACCCCTCTGGCGATCAAAGTGTTAAACCACAACAAGTTAGCCATTGATAGATACATGTTAAGATTTTTGAGTGTGAAGGAAACTGAATTTTGAGAAATTCTACAAGATGTAAACATTGCTTGGATCAGCTCACTTGTGGCTTGCTGACTGTAAGAGTTAGGGAACTAGAGCAAGACTGACTGCACAGTTTCTGGAAAATAAAAACTTGTTCATGGCAAGTTCTCTTACTGTCAAGTACATTACTCCAAAAGGAGCACTTATCCAAGTTAATGTATGGAAAAGTGGCTACATGGGTTTGTGCCACTTCCTGCTTTACTCATCATGTACTGTGGCATGCCCAGGTGCATTTTATGTCCCCCACATCCTTTATGCACCCTTATCTGCCAATGTATACATGTATTATGTAGAACCTTTTAAATACAGAACACCAGCTAACCCCCCCCCCTTTTATCTTGCTATGATCTGAAAATCCTAATGGCCCATATGAATTTAGCCATGGCTGCTGATAAAAGCCCTAAAGGACCAGGTGGATCAGGGGTGGTTGGCACTTTAGCAGCAAGCAATTTTGACCTTTTTGAGGATCTTTGTTCAACCATATTTTCCCCCTAATTTCTTTAGTACACCCACAAAAATTATATACCATTTTTTTTAAGCACAAGTAGGGTTTTAATTTGATACCACATTTATATGAATATTTTATTTGTTAATAATAAAGAAAACCATAAAAACCACAACTTATCAGTTCTCCTGTGATAATTTGTGCTCAACTGGTTAATTTGTGTGGAGACATAATGAAAGGTGTGTAGTCCAGTTTAACAATCACAACTCTCTGGATGTTGTCATTTAAACAGTGGAGTCCTATTGTCTGTTTTGAGGAAGTCTAAACTAAAGTGAAGAAAAATTGAGCTCAAGTATTTACAGGAGGCAAATATAGTCAAGTTGACATATTTATTGGCTAAGCAGATTTAGGATGCAAGCTTTCAAGACCTCTCAGGTCTCTTCCTCAGGCATGGTATACAGATAAATATGAAAACATTTCTCTTAAATACAGGCACACATTGCATTGCTTAGAATAGAAATCGATAAGATCAACTCAGTCCAGACCCAGATTCTTTGATCAGTTAACCCCTTAGTGACTGGCGGCGCATGCGGCCGGCACTTAACAACAGGGTTTTTTTTTTTTTTTCCTATTCTAGCAAATTACTTCCTGGACTTACCAGGTACGTCATCTGTCACTAAGTGACGTTTTTGTATGACGTACCTGGTAAGCCCATCGTTGCGATGGGGTTAAAGGAGTGTGATGTAAATTGTAGTCATCCTCTGGAAATGTAAGTTATTTACACTCCCAGTGGGACTCTGCTGTAAAGGCTACTCCATAATGTGGCAAATTCCCTGTTAAGGCCATTATTTAAAATATTAAACTGGAGCATTAATTTAAACCTCCCATGTTTTTCTATCCCTCTTGAGTGTGAAACAGTCCCATCAGCATAGTCAGTTTAATGTCCCTGACACTGTCCATTTTGTCAAAAATGTTCTCCCGCTGGTGTCTCTTTTTGTTGTTAACACTGGATCTGTGGGAATTTAAACTTTTTAGGTAAAGGCTGGCCTGTTTCACCCAAAGAGAGCTGTTGTGCATTTTGCCCACATGATGAGGTATATTACATTGGATGATTTGTAGGTGAAGGTACCGTTGATCTTATGGTGTAACTGGGTGTTTGGTGTCGGTACCTTGTCAGTTGTGTAAATGTGTGCACAGGTTTCACACCTCCTTTGTAGACACGGAGATGTGCCATTTTTTGTATTTTTATTCAGGGCACACCTTAACATTATTTGTTTTAAATTAGGAGGTTTTCTGAAGGAGATTATGGGAGGCTGTGGGAATATGTTGTCTTTTATCCGTATGTAATATCATTTGAAGTTCTCTTGAAATTTTGAGTAGAGCTTCAGCATGGACATAAGTGACCACTAGTGGCACCCAGTTTCCCATATGTTGTTCTTTTTAGCTCAACAGATTTTTTTTTTTTCTTGGTATGTGGGTAGCTTTCTGTATCGGAGTATTGAGTAATCCTGGCACTGTAATTACAGGCAGCCACTTCTGTTAGTCCTATACGTTTAATTTCCCATAAATGCCAGCAGGCTGCTAGATTAGTTTTTCTCCTCACAGAATCTTTAGTACAAATTACATTTGTAATAAGGCAAATAATCCACACTTTAACATCTATATTAGGTTTTTACTGATACATTCTCTCTTTCTAGCTGAACATTGATTGTAGTTGTACTTTGCTGTGAATACCACAAAGCCTCCATCTGAGCTACTTTAGCTATATTGATTGTCTGCTTTCACCTTATCAGCCTGCCACTATTCTTGATATTATTATTTTTTTTTTTGGGGGGGTGAGGAGGGGGGTGAAATCCTCTAACTTAAGACACAATCAATTGAAATCAAGAGACTACTGACTGATACTGCTGTAACGACTTGTCATGGTACTTAACAGAAATTATTAAAGTACAAATGATTACAAGCAATTTCCAGTTTATTGGCCTCATTGATGCGTTTAGCAGTTCAAGGGCAGTTATCACATTTTACCAAGTCTGCTTCTATGGGCACAACACCAATAGATCTAATGTGCTGTGCTCTGTATCAAACATTAAGCCTGATGCAAAGGGTCTGTTGGGTAGGACATTGTTGTGTAAGACAGGAAATTGAGCTGTGAGACTTCAGACTTGTATCTCAGCCTCTTCATAAAGGACAGTGGTGATGCACCAGGGGGCCGGGGCTCACATTGTAGGCTTCGCTTCATCAGCAGATCTTCCCCAGGGAAGCAGACATGCCAGTAAGGCACTATCTACGTAAAAGTTTAAAGTGTAACAAACATGGGGAAATATGTAAAAACTCTTATGCACTTTGATTATTACTATTCCCACCAATGAGAGTAACATAATTATAAATACACTGCCCTCAGCTTAAATATTCATCCTGGGCTTCAGAAAAATAGCTGTTGGATCCTTTTGGCAGCTGTGTGATATCACATCCATCTGCATGGCCAATACGAATGAAACTGCCACTGTTGCAGGAGGTGGAAGAATGAGCTTGGGAAAGAACTGTCCAATTAGGGCTGCATGTTAATAATGCCACTCAGTCATAATTAGTACTGATTAGTAAAAGGCTGAGTTTTAACTTTTGTATTTTTTATTTTCATGTTCCCTTTTAGACTTAAAACATGCCATATTTTAATTAAGAATTTGTATGAAACTAGACTGTTTTGCACTGAATAATTGCAATTCATTTAAAAATGTGTGCTTCATATAATCTTAATTATTACAATTGGAAACATTTTATCCATGTTAAATATGGTCCCTGTAAAAATTGCAAGTCTGAGAAGAGAAAAAAAAATTGCAAAATCAAATCTAGTACACAAGAAACCTCAGGGGTGGAGAGTGACCGCATGATGGTATCTTAACTCTTTCAGTGCCAGAGGGATGTCCAGTGCTTTGTAATGCTTTTGACACCCCTCTTGCTGAAAGGGTTAAACATCTTATGTTTTCAGTCAGTCTTGTGACGTGAAGTTCTGACAATTGTAACCGATTATATTATTACAGTGGTTCTCAAGCTTTCTTTGCTCAAGGCACACCTAACACATAGTCTGGCATTTTTGGGGCACCCCTATCACTTTGTCACTTGTCAATGGTGTAATGAATGTCACAAATACATAAATATAGAGTTAATGCTAGACCTTACAACTAAAATAAACATCATGTGCATAGTAATATCCTTAAATATTCAGTTGGAAGTCTACAGTCACGTTTTTGTCAAAGAAGTAAAGATACAATGGGTCACCCTCAGTGAATGTGGTGTGCCACGGCACCCTGGTTGCAAAACACTGTATTATATGATTTCTGCATGTTTATAACCTGACTTCTTGATATATGTAATGTTGTTTACTTTTAAGTTATTCTGTAAATCTTGGAAAGTTTTTTTTTTTTGTGGAACACTTTGAAACAAAAATGTGATTTTGACAGAGCTTTCAAAATCACCTATATTTTTTAGTCAATATATATTTTGAGATATTAGATTTGGATTTGCTAGTACTTCCACGTAGGAAGGGGCAGTTGGGATGGGGAGCAGTGTGGTTATGCCTGCCCGATTTGCATTGATTGACAAAGCTAAATATACCAAACAATTGTTTTAAATAAAACATGGCCAACAAAATTATAGGTGCTTTTTAGAGAGCGCTTTAAAAATCACCTATTTGTTACACAAAGTTCCATTTCTTGGAGGAAAATAGCATAATTTCTCATACTATATTTTTGATAGTGATTTTCACCAATATTTTCCTAATCCTACAGATCATTCTGAACAGTTTGACTAACGTATGTCATGAATGTGTATCTTCAGTACACTGTGTACCTTTCTCTAACCATCCATTATCTTTAACCACCTTACAGTCTGGGTTCCATGCATCAAAGAAAATTCAAGGCCGCAATATGTTGTCCTTTTGTGAGGACTTTTTTTCCTAATTCTGAAAATCAGAACACTGCTTCTCTTCCTATAAAATAGTCTTTTCCATTGTAATCATAAAGATCTACTGATATAATTGCACATTTCTGGCAATTTGCCACAACTTTAATTTCTGAACATAGTGTATGTAATCGTACCTCCACTATTGTAAGAAATTCATGTAGCAGTACTAATCTGAACATGTTAGTAGTAACCATAAGAACCCAAAAATCTGTGCTAGTGCTAACCACAAGAAAGAATATCTTGACGCAGTGACTGAGATTTTCCTCAAGCAGTGAAATGTCCCTTTATGAACAACATAGGAGTAAAAATAAAGACTGCATTTTTATTTTATTATTTATGTTCACAATGAGTTGCATAAGGAGTAGAGAAAAACAAGGACCCAGTGTATTCAGTTCTTTCCTGTACCGAAGAAAATGTCAAATTAAAACTAAATAAGTGGTGCTACAAGGGGAAAGTCAGGAAAAAAGAAATGGGGGAAAAAAATAACTTCTGAACTACCACTTGCTCTGTGTAACAGAATGACAAGTTGCTGATATTATATCATGGACACATAAAGGGAAATTAAAACATGACTTTAATATATGTGTAATAAAATGTAAGGGAAGGAGCAGCTAAATACAAACAAACTAATTGTGTACTGCCAGGGCACAACCCAGTTTGCCAATCAATTGCTGGTGTGGTGGCAAGATCAAGGAAGTATCAAAATGATACTTAATATAGTAAGTAGTTGTTTTTCTCAACATAAATCATTTTAAAGGTGGATTGTCGACCACAAAGAAATGCCAGATGGCGTGCATCTAACTTGTTGTAAATCGGGTGGCAAACGATCAAATTCAAGGTGTGGATTAATAGACCCTGCCAAAAACAATTATATTTCTACTATACAGAACTGCTAGTATAATCAGTTTGTTTATCAAGTATAACTTGACAGATTATGGTATCTGCTAGGAATTATAAGGATAAATAAGATTGATTCAATATGTCAAATGATCAAGAATCAAAAATAACTGTTGTGGAACCAAAAGGAATAACCACCCAAATCCACAATGATCACATACATGCACTGTCTCTGTATCAGTGAATAAAATGTCTAGTTAAGGACTAGATGTGGCTAGTTAATATCAATGCAAGCCAGAAATGAATGCAAACATGGAGATCCTGGAGGTGTTACTTTCATTATTGTTCCTTGAAAAGATCCAGTGATCTAAAAGTTCTAAAGTGTAAGTGCAAAAAGTCTGATTAGGGAATGACGCGTAGCTACGCTACGTGGATACAGATGACTGCATAAGATCATGGAGTCATCAATTTTAATGCATGAAATTGACACCTAGAAAACAATAACTCAGAAAGGAAAGCAAAGCTTTCCTGATTCAGCCACTGTGCGTTTTGCTCATAGGTTCTTCACATAGGCAAAGGACCTTTTAGCTATGTGAAGAAGCTGTGAGCGAAACGTGTGTTGACTGCTCTTGCCACTTATTTGCCATATTTGACTACTTTCCCCATGTTTCCTGTTGTGTTGGTTATCAGTAATCCCATTTCAACTGTTATGCTTGTCTGCCGTCCAACCCACTGTGCCAGTATCTTCCTAAGAGTTGCCAAACTGTGAGCCTTTCATCTATAACCCCAGTATGGAGGAGAAAAGAGAAATACTCCACCTGCCCTGCTGACCCAGTTCCACCCCTCCTGTCGCCCAGCGTGGCTTCAGCAGTAAGTGGAGCTGTGTTTTCAAAACTTTGCGCTGCCACCAGTGTGTCATCGGTGAAAGAATGTCATGCTGTGTACTAGAGGCACTCCATATATCTTTGGTGAAGTGGACTGTCTGTACAGCAGATTTGGAGAGCTTGTCCTTCAGCAGTGATGCAAATGGTCCGTACAGTGAGGGTAATACATTCCTGCTAAAGATGGTGTGAGAAGAGAGGTGGCAGTGGGGAGTTAGAGCATCTAACGCCTGTCTGAAGTGTTCCCCCTTCAGGCATGTGAAAGGAATATCCTCCAACAGTGATATGCTGCCCAAGAAGTTGTATCAATGCATTTGAGTTCTGCTTGGATATATACTTTGAATGGAAAGCCCCAAAGAATTCAAGAGTTGTATAGTTCTGAGGTCCCTACTTTACCTGTCTATTGGAACTGGTCTGAGTCTTAGGGGAGGCAGAGTCTTGTCTATTCCCTCTGCACTGACTGCTGCTGTTTGTGGCTGTTGTGGTGTTTCTGTTGCTACCAGTTTGCATTTGAAGCAAAGGTGTACTGTGTGGTGAACAAATGTTGGTTTATATCAGAATGATCCCACACTTTATTATGGAACTCTATGCCAGCCACAGCCTGATGAGAAATTGGCAAGGTACTTTTTTCAGAATGGTAATGTGAGCGGTGATACTGGTGATGGTAGCACATGTAAGGAAAACAGGGCATAGCTAAGGCCTAGCTGCTGTTTTCCTTAGTTGAAGGAGCACCAGATGTAGGAGACAGTAAAGGAGTAGTTGAGTTGCATTCTTCCTATTCCTCAGTCTCCTCTGGCTCATAATCCAGTTCCTTATCATCAATAGGGATGTCATTTACCACTTTGGTGGAGGTTGGATTACGGGTCACTACTGACTCAAGATTAAATAACACAAACTTCCCTCATCTTCCTTACCAGAAATATAGCCGCTGCTACCATCAGTCTGCCCATCTTTGCTCTGGGGAATTTGAACCTCAGTGGGTTGGTAGTTTTTGTGGTAGCGTTTGAACTGACGGTGGAAGTCTGGTCTTCTGTGGTTTACTATGTGTACAAGAAATTTTAGTCTTTCTTTGCACTGGTACATAACCTCTCATTATGGTCTTGCTAGAAATTGTGCCTTATTTTAGTGGCTGCCTGCTGGCTGTGCACACCATAATAAAGACATTTTAATTATTTTTCTTACATAGTAAATTAGGTTGAAAAAAGACACAAGTCCATCATGTTCAAAATTTGCCTCATAACAGACACATGAGGATCATATAGCTTTCCTGCTGCCAAATAAGTTAGTCTTTATCAGGCCTTCCTGTTTTGCCTACTAATACACTCTATAATCCTGTATGTTCCCTTTTGAAAGAAATGTATCTACTCTTCTCTTAAATGTATCCTTTGTATCTGCCATAACCACATCCTTGGGCAAGGAATTCCACAATTTAACAGACCTTACTGTAAAAAAAAACAAAAAAACAAAACACCCTCTGTTGAAGCCAAAACATCCTTTCCTCTAATCTCAAGGGGTGTTCCCTGGTTATTTGATCAGGCCTTGGAATGAATAGCTCACCTTAGAGAGCCTTTTATTGACCTCTCATATACTTGTACATTGTCATAAAACCTCATTAGTAGTCTTTTCTCTAAAGTAAATAAACATAGTTGTTCCTCATACATCAAGTCCTTCATTCCCCTAATTAATTTTGTTGATTTTCGCTGTACTCCCTCCAGTTCTAGAATATTCATTTTCAGAACCGGTGCCCAAAACTGCACTGCGTATTCGAGGTAAGGTCTTACCAAAGATTTGTACAAAGGCAAAATGCTGTTATCCACTCTTGCTTCAATACACCTTTTTATGCAAGACGGGACTTTGTTTGCTTTTTGCTACTGCTATTTGACAGCGGTCACTTTTTCCAAGTTTGTAGTTTACAAGGATTCCCAGGTCTTTCTGTAGCAATGAGTCCCCTAAAATGATTCAGTTAAGTTCATAAGTAGCATTGGGGCTTTTCCTTCCCAAATACATGACTTTACACTTTCGCACATTAAACTTCATATTCCATTTGGTTGCCCAATCTACCATTTTATGTAAATTCCTCTGTAGAGAACAAATATCCTGTTCTAAATTAATTACCCTGCATAATTTAGCTTCATCTGCAAATATTAATATTTTGCTTTCTACATTTATTTCCGGGTCATTTATAAACCTGTTAAAGTAGTGGACCTAATACTGAACACTGAGGTACCCCACTCTCAACTTTAACTGTATTGGAGTATTGTCAGTTTATAATCACACACTGTTCCCTATACGTCAACCAGTTTTCTATCCAATTGCAAAGCTTATCCCCTAGCCCCAATTTCCTTATTTTATACACCAGCCTCCTGTGTGGCACAGTATCGAATTCCCTTGCAAAATATAGATATACTACATTAACTGCCTTACCATTAACTAGGTTACTGCTACTTCATAGAAGCTGAAAATATTAGTTTGGCATGATCTAGTCCTCATAAAACCATGTTGATTCCTGCTAATAATCTTATTTTTTTGTGGTTTAATCCTGAGTATAATCCCTTAATATAATTTCTAGCAGTTTTCCCACCACAGAGGTCAAACTCACAGGTCTATAATTCCCAGGTTCTGTTTTAGTTCCCTTCTTAAATAGAGGCACTACGTTGGCTCTACGCCAATCTTGTGGTACTGAGCCTGTGGTGATAGAATCTTTAAAGAGTAAAAAGAGGGGTCTTGCTAACACTGCACAGAATTCCTAAAGTACCCTTGTATGTATACCATGAGTACCTGGTGCTTTGCTAGTCTTAATTTTGTTCAGTATTCCCATGATGTCCTCTTGTGTTAACCCAATATCTGTTCCCTTTTGTTTTTACACTAAAACACTCAGGAATGACAGGCGTAGTTGTTGGATACAGTAGTGGCAGGTCTGAAGCATGATTACAGTGCCTATGTTCACTTTTCTGGACAGTAAATTATTTTATTTTTTACCATTAGAACAACAGATGTAGTTGTTGGAGACAGCGGTGGTGTGTCTAGACCAAGGGTAGACAACCCTGGTCCTCCACAGCTACCAGCAGTGCATGTTTTCAGGATAACCATGCTTGGGGCACAGATTCTTTAGTGTCTAAGCCATTGATTCACCTGAGATCTCTTATACATGCACTGTTGGTAGCTCTTAAAAAACATAGTTGGCTGCCCCTAGTCTAGAGACACACACACTCACAGTTCAGCAACCATGTGCAGTAAATCTACATGTAATTTTTTTTTATACTACATCATGCAAAAACAAAAGGTGTCTTTGGAAGAGACTACAGTTTATGGACATACACAGCAGTTAGTTTTGATTAAAATGCAATGGGGAAGTGGCAAAGAAAATGTGTACTATAGGTACCTTACAGTTAAACTACTAAGATTATAATTATTATTAGTTAGTCACTAATAGAGCCCGAAAACGTGCCACTAGGGGGAGGGCAGCAGTAGAGCACTGATGTGTACTGGAAAATTGACAATGTGGACAACCAGCTCTGGATTGGACAGATAATATTCATTTGGGTACTGCAGAATAATTAGTGGCAAAAAGGCACTTCGCTGACTGCACAAGTCCCTGACTCCTAGTCCCTAGCGATCAATTGTTTGCTAGCTAAGCTAATACTTGCTGCTGGTAAACGAACAGTATGTTTAAAAAAAAAAAAAAAAAGTGCTAGTAGGGTTTGTAGAATAAAATTTCAACTTACTACTAAGAGGAACAGAGATTGAAGTCTGTCAAGCTGCCCTCTTTTTCTCCTCTCCAGTCCACTCTAGTACAGCCTCCAGCACTAAAAGGAAGATTATCAGAACTTATAGATTAAGATAGCGTTTTGTGTTTGGTTTTTTTCTTTCTTCTCATAAAATGCAGGGAGTGAGATTATTGCACTGACTGTAACACTGCTTCTGGCTGCTAAATTGAAAGTAAGAAAAATATGCTGTACCTTATTATATTAGTTTTGAGGGCTATCCCCTTGAATCAGGATTGGCAAAAGTGTAAAACTAGAGATTCACAGGCTGTTGCAGCAATCAATAACAACCAACAAAGAGACTGCACCATCACTTCATGCCAGGATTTGTATTTGCTGTTCT
The DNA here is from genome assembly GCA_037306005.1 of Rhinophrynus dorsalis. Taxonomy (NCBI): domain Eukaryota; kingdom Metazoa; phylum Chordata; class Amphibia; order Anura; family Rhinophrynidae; genus Rhinophrynus; species Rhinophrynus dorsalis. The sequence continues at coordinate 241,461,328 of CM074721.1, forward strand.
CTATCTCATTCTCTTTTCTCTCTACTCTTCTATGCACATAGTCCTTTCGCACTTCCCCCACTGAAAGCATGTGTAAGGAAGAACAAGTTGAACTGCACGAAAACACGTAATGTGCCGTAACATATTATATCTGTATAAGGCATATATAATATTGTTGATAAATATGAGGTTTTAGTGCCCACATATTTCCTCTGTGTCCAATCCATGACATAGACTGTGGGCAATTAGCTCCGCCTTCCAGCTGGTAGGACCAATGTAAATCTTTAAAAGTCTCTCCCTTCCTCCCCAGGTCAGTATATTGGTCCTACCTAGCTGAAGGACGGAGAAGTTGCTTCTCCTATCTAAATCTTGAAATATACCTTTTTTTTTTCTAATTTTTTTCTTCCATGTGGCTTGCCTAAAAGCTGTCACATTCTGCTTTCTGATCCTCTGTTCCATTTTTTGGCCGGCTCAAAAGCGACTGACAGCGCAGGCGCACGGACGTCACTGTGACGAGACGTCCGTGCTTCCTGTTCCAGTGACCGTCAGAAAAAGGCCGAAATCTTCAGAACCGGGTAATATTTCTGGCGACTAGCGCTACTAAGCAGCTAGTCGCCAGATGAAGAATCAATCCAGGTTAAGTTTTTACGGGGTGGTAGTTCCCCTTTAAGAGATATTCACAAGCAAATTTTCCCCCTCCCGCCCCTTTTTCCTAGTGTAAGCCATCTCTTCTCAGATGTGAATCTGGTTGTAAGACCAGACAGATAACAGAAGGGGACAATCTTCTTTGTATGAAAACATTGAAAGCCCTTCCTCCATGACAAGTTTTTCAGCTTTTTCCCTTATCTTAATTGAAGATTGTCCCTCTCTGCAGTCTACCTGGGCACCTCCCTTCTGATCTGACTGAACAGAGGGGGGATACTTGGCTTGTGAATATCTCTTAAACCATAAAGGTTTGAGAGATAAGACTTATATTGTTCATGTTTTTTTAATGCCTACAAAATAAAATAAAGATAAAACGAAGTATTACTATCCCTTTAAGGGAAAACCCTGTGCTGGATGTGATAAATTATTGTCCCTGACTGATCCAGGTAAACTATGTGAGGACTGTCTCAGGAAGGCTGCTGGGCAAGAAGTGCCATTGCAGTTTCAAAATTGTATATCCTGGATGAAAGACTCAATGCAAGAAACTTTTTCTTGCATGCAGGAGTCTGCAAAGAAACGCCATAGAGAATCTGGCCCAGATGAAGGGCCATCTAGGCGAAGAGAAGAGGATGATGAAAGTTTTATTGATTTAGAGTCTGGGGCCTCTTCTGCCGAAGAAGGCGAAATCACGGAGGATAGCGGCAGCTTTTCCTTAGAAAAGATGGATACGCTGGTTAAGGCCATGCAAAAATCCCTGGGATTGACAGAAATCCAGAAGGAATGAAATATTATGGATTCTGCATTTGTAGGGTTTAAAAAAATCATACCCTCAGATACCTATTCATTCCTCTGTTCAGAACATTATTAGATCTGAATGGAAACAAGGTGATAAATGCTGTGCTATTTCTAAGCGTTTTCAGAGAATGTACCCATTCAAGGAAGAGGAGACTAGTTCATGGTATACTCCTCCAATTGATGCGGCCATATCCCAAACTTCTAGACGTACGACTATTCTCCTCAAAGATGGGGCATCCCTTCGTGACCCGATGGATAAAAGAGCTGACAGCACTCTAAAGAAGCAGTTTACTACAGTTGGCCACAATTTAAAAACCGCTACGGCTATGGCCTCCATTTTTCGTTCCCTGCGCATATGGATTTCTGAGATTGAGGAGAAACTGGAATCCTCTGTCTCTAGAAACCGTTTTCTGAAAGATCTTGGGTGTTGTCAAAGATGCCATCAATTATTCATGCGATGCATCTTTAGACAATATCTGATTATTGGCCAAATCTTCTGCCTTATCTATCACTTCCAGAAGGGCATTGTGGATTAGATCATGGGAAGCAGATCCATCCTCAAAAAACCGCCTAGTGTCACTTCCTTTTGCAGGTTATAAATTGTTTGGCAACTCTCTGGAGGGAATTATCGCAAAGTCTTCTGGTGGCAAGAGCCTGTTCCTACCTCAAGAGAAAAAAGCTCGACGTTCACCTACTAGAACTGGACAGTACAAGCGTCAGTCCTTTTGGGAAGCCAGGAACCCAGGGGTGCTCAGGCCCAAAAACCTGGAAATCGGAGAGGTTTTATCATGGTGCCCGTGATTCGTGCTGTTCTGTGTCTGTCACTTGCTGAGTATTCCTGATTGGCTGTCTGCTATTAGCCCTCCTCACACAGCCTTTTTAAACCCAGGTTGAGCACTTCCAGGTTGCCCTTTCGTGGTGTTTCTGACTTCACTTGGCCTGACCTGCATGTCAGGCTTCTGGGCCTGCTGTTCTGGCTGATTCTGCTGATCCTGTGTTCCGGTGTTCCTGTATGCTAGTGTTCCGGTGTTCCTGTGTTCCAGCACCTAGCGGGTTAATCTTACTGAGTTCCTGAGTCTCCTGGTTCCGGTCATCTGCCAGTGCTTCAACCTCGCCCCGGTGGACTCCCCGTTGGAGTGTAGGGCTCCTGCTCTAGCCCGTCGCTCCGGCGACATTGTTCTTTTCTCTGCTGCTTATACACTGTTGGTTCCAGCGTGAGGACGCTGGTTTACTCCATTAAACCTGGTTGCGATATACACTGTTGGTTCCAGCGTGAGGACGCTGGTTTACTCCATTAAACCTGGTTGCGATATACACTGTTGGTTCCAGCGTGCGGACGCTGGTTTACTCCATTAATTCCTGGTGGCGACATTTGCTGTTGGTCCCAGCGTGAGGACGCTGGTTTACTCCATTAAACCTGGTTGCGATATACATTGTTGGTTCCAGCGTGCGGACGCTGGTTTACTCCATTAAACCTGGTTGCGATACTCTGTTGGTCCCAGCGTGCGGACGCTGGTTTACTCCATTAACCTGGTGACGATATTTATTGTTGGTCCCAACATGCGGACGTTGGTTTGCTCCTGATCTATCCAGTACTGAGGCCAGGGCGCTGTCCACTCCTATGCAGTCGTCCGAGGTTCCCTGGCCATAGACTTCTGCTGAGTAAGACCTTTGTTCCTATTCCTCTCTGCTGTCATAGTCATCTGACAGCTGGTCTACTCGCTCAGGCTGCCCTGCCCGGTATTGGTAAGGCCGGTAGAACCTTTGTACGTTACCATCCTTAAGGTTGCCTTACCCGGTATTGGCAGGGCTGGTAGAGCCTACTACAGTGTTCCTCAGGCTGCCCTGCCCGGTATTGGTAAGGCCGGTAGAACCTTGTACATTACCATCTTTAAGGTTGCCTTACCCGGTATTTGGCAGGGCCGGTAGAGCCTACGCTCGGTTCTCCTTTGGGCTGCCTTGCCCGGTATTGGTAAGGCCGGTAGAACCGGTATACGTCATCTCACGGTTGCCCGGTATAGGCAAGGCTGGTAGAGCCTGTTATTGCTACTGTCACTTGGGTTGCCTTGCCCGGTATTTTAGGCAAGGCCGGTAGAACCTATTGTATGGACTATTATGGTTGTATTGTTATGTATGTTTACCCTATGGGGATTGCCTTAACTTTTCAATAAAGTTGCGTTTTTACCAAACCTTAAGTCTGAGAGCCTTCAAAAACCGTGACAGGTTTCCAGAGAAAAGGGCAGTATCAACAATGAAGCCAGTCTATTCCCCTCTTCCAGTAGGGGGCAGGCTGGTGGAGTTTTTTCAGTCTTGGAGCCAAATTCATCACGATCAATGGGCTCTAGACGTAATTCGGAGGGGATACTCATTAGAATTCGAAACTGCCCCCAAGATTCAAGACATCGGTCATCAGAAACAAGGAAAGGATCTGACAGATGAAGCTAGTTCTGGATCTATTACTACGGAACAAGGTGGTTCCCCTATCCCAAAGTTTCCGGGCTTTTTACTCAACGCTTTTTCATGTTATCAAGCCTTCCGGAGAAATGAGGCTAATCCTCGACCTCAAGGACTTGAATGCCAGATCAGACTCTTCAAGATGGAGACAGTATCCTTCACTCTCAAGTCAATTCCTCCTCAGGCTTACTTGATGCTCCTTGATCTCCAGGATGCATACTATCATCTATTGATAAGGGAATCTCATTGGATGTACCTTCGATTTCACATATTCCAGCACCACTTCCAGTTCTGGGTTCTTCCCTTTGGACTGGCAACGGCTCTTTGAGTCTTTACCAAAGTTCTGTCCCTAGCTATGGCAGAACTAAGACTCAACAAGATAAGTCATCCCTTACTTGGACGATATTCTGATTGCGGAAACCTCAAGACAGAAGTCGGCTAAGCACCAGGTTTTGCAAGAACCTTCTCTCCAGGTTGGGTTGGCTTTTGAATATGAAGAAAAGTGCTCTCTCTCCCAGCCAACAGATTCGGTTTTTGGGTATCAATTTCAACACCAGGAAAGAAATGGCAACCCTGTCAGAGGACAGAGAGACCCGTATACTAATGCGGTGACAAGTTTTCTCAGGGGAAGAAGGCACAGTATCCATTCCTTCCAGAAGCTGCTGGGACACCTGGCATCAGCCTATCAGATTCTGCCTTGGGCCAGGGCGCACACTCGGTTGACCCAGGAGAACTTTCTCACTTTTTACAAGAGCCATCTGTTCAACCCCTCATTCCAGATCCCACTCTTCCGGTCAGCCAGAAGATAATTATATTGGTGGACAAGTCAGTCCAATCTTTCAAAAGGACGTTCGTTCAGGGAACCAGATTGGATGATAATCCACATGGATGCCAGCAGCACCGGGTGGGAAGGCATCTGGAACATGAACACTGTTCAGGGAACATGGAATCAAAAAGAAAGGTTACATATCAATATAAAGGAGTTACTTGCAGTTTGGAAGACTCTCAGACATTTCAGCCCAAATCTGAAAGGAAAAGCAGTACTAAGAAGATCCGACAATGTGTCTGTTGTCTAGTACCTGAACAATCAAGGGGGCACAAGGAGCTCACAGTTGAACGGTCTAGGGTTACAAATATTATCTTGGGCAGAGAAGAATCTGCTAGCCCTCAGTGCAAACTATTTATCGGGCCGACTCAACACTCAAGCAGACTTCCTGAGTCGTCACACAGTGGATCCCGGAGAATGGAGTCCGAACAAATTAGTCTTCCAGATCATCATAGAAAAGTTTGGAAAGCCAGCAGTAGACCTCATGGCAACGGCAGAAAACAGGCAGTGTCCGGTCTACCTGTCGAGATGGAAAGACCCTCAGGCTCTAGCTCAAGATGCCTTGAAAGTATCATGGACATTCCCTCTGGCATATGTTTCCTCCTCTACCCCTAATGTCAGAGATCCTTCGAAAAATCAGGAGGGGCAAAGCAGAGATTATCCTAGTGGCTCCAAATTGGCCACGGAAAGCATTGTACACGGATCTACTGCAGTTATCCATCAGGAATCCAATTCCTCTTCCAAACATTCTGGATCTACTACTACAGGGTCCTCTTCTCCATCCAGACCCTCAATTCTTTCAGCTCAGGGCCTGGAGGCTGAGTGGGAATCCCCAAGATTACAAGTTACTTCAGACACAGTGATAGATATCTCCTCAGTGGCAGAAAAGCTTCCTCATCCAGAATCTATTATAGAGTCTGGTCTACTTTCCACAGGCGGTGCACCTCCCATAATTTAGATAGGAATTCCATCTCGGTTCCTAAGATTTTAGACTTTCTACAGGCAGGATTTCAAATGGGGCTGACACCTGCATCCCTTAGAGTACAGTTGTCTGCAATTTCAGCTATACTAGCTACTCCCTTTGCAGAGCACTACCTTATTAAAAGATATTTCCAATCCATATCTAAAATAAAACCTACCATTAGAGAAATTCTTCCCCCTTGGGATTTAAACAGAGTGCTGCAACAACTGGCCTTGCATCCCTTCTTTGAACCACTGGATTCAATATCTCTCAAACATCTGACCCTCAAGACTATATTTTTAGTTGCCATTACTTCGGCTAGACGTGTTCGTGAACTGCAGGCTCTGGTCTCTACTCCTCCGTTTATGGTATTTCACCAAGACAGTGGTACTCAGACCGAAGCTGAGTTTCCGTTCCAAAGTGGTATCGCAATTTCACTTAAACCAAGAAATTGTGCTTGCTTCCTTTCTGTCCAGAACCTGCAAATGAGACAGAACGTAGACTTCATAATCTGGACCTCATCCATTGTCTCCAGATTTATCTTAACAGGACCAAGTTGTTCCGTAAGACGGATAACTTGTTTGTCCACTTTTGTGGAAAATTTAAATGCTCAGCAGCCTTTAAACCCTCCATCACCAGATGGATAAGAGACTGTATTAAACTTGCATACGAGTCAGCAGATCTGCCTCCTCCTCAAGGAATAAGGGCTCATTCTACCAGAGCTATATCAACCTCTTGGGCTCAAAAGGCCCTAGCATCTCCAGAAGAGGTTTGCAAAGCAGCCACCTGGTCTTCAGTCTCAACGTTTATTAAACACTACAAACTGGATGTCCAGACATCAACAGATGTAAAATTCGGACGGAAGGTGCTCAAAGCAGCCATTCCCATCTGAATGTTGGCTGATACCCGCCTTTGCGGAGGTACTGCTCTGGTAAGTCCCACAGTCTATGCCGTGGATTGGACACAGAGGGAAAACCCTCCCTTGGTTATGCTGGTATTGTATCATTCCTATTGTATTTTGATCTTAAATGATGCCTAATTGATCATGGCTGTATCTAACACTCTGTATCTTGCAGCTTGTACAATGGTATAACTGACCTGGGGAGGAAGTGAGAGACTTTTAAAGATTTACATTGGTCATACCAGCTGGAAGGTGGAGCTAATTGCCCACAGTCTATACTGTGGAAGGACACAGAGGAAAAACAAATATCGGTGAGTAAATTCACCTTTTTGCCAAAAGAGATTTAAAAATAGCCCCTGATGAAATGTTGTAGGAGACATGTTGGAGGGGGACCCTTTAATACAGTTTCTTTTTGAATCCTTGGAGGTCCCCATGCATGCAATTAAAAAGAGATGACAATATTTAAAAAAAACTGTAAAGGTGGACTTGCCCTGTGTGCCTGCATTGAGTGGATACCTATGCAAAAAAAGGACTGTAACTCAGTCAGCCTTTATAGGTAACATGTTACCACCCCCACAGGCCACATGAGGAATAATGAGTTTCAAACACAGGGTATATGAAAGCCTAGATAAACCCCTTAAAGGGCTAGAATATAAAAGAGAAGATTTGGTGCAATAAAACATTTGTGTAATATTCGTGAAAGTGAAAAGCTGCTAGAATGAGCAAAGGAGATATATGGAAACAGGAATAGAGAAAAATAGCTCACAGCGCTATCTCATCTTAGTGTATAGTAATCCTATATAATAATTCGCTAAATGTGCGTTTGTGAGAAGCCGTCATGTACAATAGAGACAGCTGAGCATGCTGCAGTCATGCACACTACAGACTGCCAGCGCCACGGCTGACAATGGAGCAGGGCTTTCGTGCGCAGAGAGAACTACGGTCTGAATTCGGTGCAGTCTCTACTGTGCCTGACTGCACCTCAGCTTTTGCTGGGCGGCACTGTGGCCCGTGTACACGGGCTCTTCAACTAGTATATATATTTGTATACAGTGAACATTGAAAGAAATGGGGTTACTGAAGTGTGTAGTAAGGAATGAGGAGATTCTTCAGTCCTCAAAGGCTGATTGAGTTTTTTTTTTTTTTGCACAGGTATCCACTCAATGCAAGCACACAGGTCAAGTCCACCTTTACACTTTTTTTTTTTTTTTTTTTTTTTCTTAATCAACAATGTTATTATATATGCCTAATGCAGGACACACTAGTCACAATTAGAGTGGAGGAGTGCAGGTTTGTTTTTTTGTTTTGTGTTTGTACTTTGGCTTTTGCCTGATGTTTGGGGGACTGGAGAACCCTCTCATTCCTTGCTGCACACATCAGTAACCCCATTTCTCTCAATGTTAACTTTATACAAATTTTATTTTATATATAATTTCTTCTGTGTCCCTAACCACGGCCATAGTAACTAATGGGTAAAGCGTCTCCTCCCTCTAGCTGGATGTAGGACCAATCAAAACATAAAAGGCTGCCCCCTGACTTCCTCTGTAGTCTTTTTGGCCCTACATCCAGCTGGGGTAGAAGAACGCGAGAGTCACGCAACTGTTTAACAAAAAAAAAAAAAAAAAGACCTGTTTTGCTTACCTGATTAAGCTTGGAGGATATTGGCTGCATTCATTGCTGTCCAAAATCGGAGCAGACGATCCGCAAGACAGCCAGCAAAATAGAGACACATGGTAAGCAGTGCAGCAGCAGATGACACAGCGGAGGTGAAAGCGGAAGCCTGCTTTTTCTCCCCAGTGGTAGCAGCGGAGACCCTGTGGCCCTGGGAACAAATTAAAACTCCAAAAGGAAATGGTGAGTCTTTTCCTCTACCTTTATTTCATGGGTTATGACTGCATCCGGTAGGCCTCTGCATTCCAAGATGGATCGCTCGCCATTTTGTAGGCCTATTTAAGCCCACAGGATCAGTTTGGCCTTGAAAGTCATTGGTAATTTTTTTTTTTTTAAACTATAGGAGATTTTAGCATATTAAATAACGGTTATTTTTTTAATTCAGGGAAAATTTGTCCCTTGCATTATCAATGGCTACTACTCCAAAACAAAAATCTATATCCGAAAACAAAGAAAAGATCCCTCCAAAAACTAAAGATTGTGCAGTATGTGCCAACAAACTCGGTGCATCAGATCCAGCCAAACTATGTGATGAATGCCTAAAGAAAATGGCAGGAACAGAGGTTCCAAGTCAAATATCGGATTTCCTATCATGGATAAAATCATCCATGCAAGAAACCTTCTCGTCAATTCAGTCATCCATCCCTAGGAAAAGACAAAGATTAGAGGACCCTTAGGAAGGAACTTCTAGCAGGTTAGGGGAAATGGAAGACATCAGTTTTGAGGATGTTTTATCTCAATACTCCTCAGAAGGAGAGATTAATGAGGAAGGTTCCTTCTGTATAAAAAAAATAGACCATTTTCTAAAATTAATGAGAGAGACTTTAGGCCTGGTAGAAGAAGCTAAGGAGCAAGGCGTTTTAGACACTGCATTCCTGGGGAAGAAAAGACTCAACAGTATTTCCAGTTAATCAGTCCCTGTCTGACCTAATAAAACAGAATGGTCAAAGGGAGAAAAAATAATTTCTACATCCAAAAGATTCAGTAAACTGTACACCTTTTAAGGAGGAGGATACTGCAGCATGGATAGCTCTACCCAAGATAGATGTGGCCATAGCACAATTATCAAAGGGAACTACCATACCAATTGAAGGTGGTTCATCTCTAAGAGAGACAATGGAAAGAATAGAGAATTCCTTGAAAAAACAACTCTCTCTCTTAAGTCAGTCCATGAAGACTGCTACAGCTATGGCCTGTGTAACCAGAACTATCAGGATTTGGTTATCTGAGTTGGAGCAGAAGATTGAATCCAATGTATCAAGATCAAAGCTATTGAAAGACGTAGCAAATATAAAAGAAGCAGTAGCATTCTCATGTGACATTTTATTAGGCAATCTAAGAATATCAGCAAGATCTTCCTCCCTTTCTGTTCTTGCTAGAAGGTCATTGTGGTTAAGATCTTGGGGAGCAGACGCTTCAAAAAATAAGTTGGTCTCGCTACCTTTTTCTGTAACACTGCTCTTCGGAGAACAGTTAAAAGAAATCATGAGAGATCACTGGAGGCAAAAGTTCCTTCCTTCCACAGGATAAAAGACACAGATCCTCTCCTCAGTGCTCTTCCTTTTGGAATAGAAGGCAATCCTTTCAAGATCCTAGACGCTACCAACAGTCAAGAGCTTTTGATTCCAGGAAACAAACTTCCTTTTGGCCAAGAGGTTCTTTCAGGAAGGAGGGAATACGAATAAATAAATTCAAAAAAAGAATCTCAGTGAAGTTAGGCAGACCCTGTTTCTAGTTCCAGTGGGAGGTCGACTGGAACTATTCAGAAGACAGTGGCAGAGCTTGACGGTACCAGACAAATGGCTAAGTCAAGTATTGGAAACAGGGTGCCGCTGGAATTAGACTTCTTTCCACACAGGGGATTATTCAAGATATCAAAAAATCCAAGAAAGGCTATAAGGGCCTCAGAATTAAAGAAGGCAGTACAAGAGTTGATATGGATAAAGGCTATAGAACCAGTACCAAAAGAAGACAGAGTTGGTACTCGGTCATCTTCACCACTCCAAAGGCAACAGGAGGATCCAGAGCAAAACGAGACCTAAAAATACTAAACACCATGAAAAGATCATTCAAAATGCAGATTATAGCCTCGGTCATCCAGACAATTCAGCCAGGATATTACCTATAGAAAATAGATCTCCAAGATGCATAATTCCACATTCCAATCAAATTAACTCACAGGAAGTTCCTGAGGTTCTGTTATGTGGGGGAATATTGGCAGTTCAGGGTGCTGCCCTTTGGGTTGACCTCTGCTCCAAGGATCTTCTCAAAGATGTTGGTAGTAGCCCTAAGGATAAAAGGCATAAACATTATGCCCTATCTGGGCGACCTTTTAATAATAGCAGAATCCAAGATACCGGCAGAGAAGCATGTCTCTCAGACCCTTCTTCATCTACAATTGGGCTGGATGATAAACAAGGAAAAGAGTTGCCTAAATCTATCACAAAGATGAATATTTCTAGGACTATCCATAGATACCAAAGTGGGCTTAGTCTTTCTCGGATTGAGTTACTCGGAAAGGATAGGGAACATTATCAAGAAGGTATCAAGCTTCAGAAAAAAGGCACTATACACGGCTCAGGATTATATGGAAACACTGGGAACCATTACATCATCCATACAAGTAGTACCCTGGGCAAGGCTACACATGAGACTGCTACAACGCTGGTTTCTGGGGAAATGGGACAAGAAAGCAGCAAATCCAGCACAGAGAATACCTTTGCCATTCAAAATAAGGAAGCAATTATCACAGTGGGCAATCAGACACAATCTTCTAAAAGGAACAAGTCTAAAGGATACCATCTGGGAGATAATTTTTACAGATGCGAGTCTCAAAGGATGGGGGGATACTGGAGAGACAAGATAGCACAAGGAAATTGGTCAAACCAAGAGAAGAATTCTCACATAAACCTGCTAGAACTGAAAGCGATTTCCAAGTGTTTGAAGAGGTTCAAATCTCACCTGAAGCACAAGTCAGTACAAATTGTATCTTGCAGCATGGTAGCAGTGCTCTACATGAAAAACCAGGGGCGCACAAGAAACGGTCAACTAAACAGGAAAGCAAGCCACATTCTGAGTTGGGCAGAAAGAAATCTAAAGGTAATTTCAGCTATTCACATTGCAGGAAACAAGAACATACAGGCAGACTTCCTGAGTCAAAACAGAGTGGACCAAAGAGAGTGGTTCCACGGCAACAAAATATTCAGCATGATAGTGACAAAATGGGGGCTACCAGCGATAGACCTCATGTCATCAATCGACAACAAGAAGTGCCAACATTTCCTTTCTCGCTCATATCATCCTCAAGCTCTAGGAATAGATGCCCTGAGTATCCCTTGGAGGTTCAATCTGGCATATATATTTACTCCTATTCCCTTGATAACGAGAGTCATAAGGAAGATCAGACAAGACAAAGTCACAGTAATTCTGATAGCCTCTTATTGGCCCAGGAGATCATGGTTTGCACAGCTAGTGAAACTATCAATAAAACATCCATGGACGCTGCCAGTCAGCCCAGACCTTCTGACTCAGTGACCGATTTCTCACCAAAATCCAGGTTTTTTTAAGCTGATGGCCTGGGAGCTGAAAGAAACTCTATGAGAGAAAAAGGACTTTCAGATTCTGTCATTGATACTATATTTTTGGGAAGAAAAGCATCCATGTCAAAGATTTATTGCAAAATTTGGAAGATATTTTCAGCCTGGTATAAGAAAAATAAAGTGGATAAGAACAAGATATCCTCTCCGCAAGTTCTAGACTTTCTACAAAATGGATTTGAAGAAGGATTACGTCCAGTGTCTTTAAAGGTTCAGTTATCGGCAATTTCAGCATGTTTAGCCAGACAATTTGCAGAAGAAAATACTGTGAAGAAATATTTGAAAGCAAGACCCAGGATAAGAGACATTATCGCCCCATGGGACTTAAATCTAGTGCTAGAACAACTAGCAGGATCATCAAGATTTGAACCTTTAAAAGAAATTCCAATAAGTTTCTAACCCTGAAAGCGGTCCTTCTAACAGCCATAACATTGGTGAACTTTAAGCATTGTCCTATAAGAAACCTTATACTACCTTTCACCAGGACAAGGTAGTTCTGTGCACTAAATCAGAGTTTAGATCCAAAGTAATATCTTCCTTTCACTTGAACCAGGAAATTGTGCTACCCTCCTTTTTTCCAAATCCATGCATTATGGGACAGGGTGGAAACAGAAGTTTTTATGCTCTGGAAGAAGTGATCAATGTGTGGCTCCCCAGCAAAATGGGAGCTGCTGGTTGGTGGATTATATTATTGTGCTATGAGTTGTTTTCTGTAGGAGTTGTAAGTCAAGAGAAGTGATGTAGGAGAGTTGTGGAGGAGAGGGTTAACCCTTTGAGTGCCAGAGAGGTACGCAATGCATTGCTTTGCATTTTATGCGTACCCCTCTGGCACTCAAAGGGTTAAGACTGATGTTGGGGGGCAGGCTAACTTCCTTACAGTCGCCCCTGGGTGTGTGTGGCAGGGGACGCAGGTTTTCTCATATATATATATATATATATATATATATATATAAAATATGCTACCAATGTGGGATGGCGTTGCCCCTCATGTTATGATCATTGGGCACACGTGTGTGAAATGTACACACACTGATTAACAGAGACATATGCAACATACAGGCAGACACACACACACACAGTGAGTGGCAGAAACATGCAAAAGACATGCACACACACAGACTCACCGGAGATGCACACGTGGATACACATATGTAACAGAGATCTACAAACACACACGCAACATATATGCGCAGAAACACATGTGCGCATGAGTTGTGCACCCCTCTGGCACTCAAAGGGTTAAGGTATAGAGAGGCATGTCAGAGTTAAATAGCAGTGGGAAGCGTATTCATACCTGGGAACTTTGATTGGTTTAGTCTCTGGAGGGGAGTTATGTAGTGCTGATGTGGAGAGAGAAATGGGGCAATCTGGGTTAAAAGTTGGCGGGGCTTAATCACAAGTAGGGGCGGAGCTTAAGAGAAATGTGGAAAAATGTTAGTTATAGGCTGGGGAAGGAGGAGAAATGGGAGGGAAATGCAGGTTCCCTGAGGGGTAAAACTTGATACACAACCCTGTGGCAGTCAGTGGGTTAAGTGTGTACCTGATGGCTGTTTGTCCTCTGTGTTGTATGGCAAATGATGACAGTGAAGAAATAATTGAGCAATGAGAACCTACCTTAACCCTTTGAGTGCCATTTTGTTCCCCTGGTGATGCAGCACCCTTCAGTGGCTATACTACAGGTCCTGCTGAGGCCACTGGGAGTCAGGGTGAGTGACTGTGTGTGTGTGTCAGCCATATTTCTGTTGTCAGCCATATTTCTGTGTGGCGCGTGTGTGTGTGGCGCGTGTGTAGTGCTGTGTGTGTGTGTGTGTGTGTCGCGTGTGTAGTGCTGTGTGTGTGTGTGGCACGTGTGTAGTGCTGTGTGTGTGTTTGGTGCTGTGTGAGTGGGGCATGTGTGTCTGTGGTGTAGGAGCAAGTGGCATCAATTTTGTTTTTTTCTGATTTTGATAGTGGTGGGCAGGCTGCATAGTGGGGGCGGGCCAGCTCCCTGCATGATTTTCACACCAATAGCAGTGGCCTTCATGCCCCCATTGAATCACCCAATGGGAGCAGTAACCTCTTCTTTTATTTATATATATATATATATATATATATATATATATATATATGTATATATATATATATCAATGTGGGACGGCGCTGCCCGTCAGGATATATAGGGAATTAATGCACACACATGGATGCAAGACAAACACACACAGAGACACACACGCAAATGCACACACATGCACTGAGATGCATAAAAATCGACACGGTCATACACACATACATGCAATGCACAACATGCAGACACACAGAGTGATACAGACCTGCGACACACACAGTGAGACACACACATACACACACACACATTCTCATGACAGTCCTGGATAGGCTGCATGCTGTTTGGGGAGTCTAGAATCGGATTAAAAAAAAAAAAAAAATCCCTGGTCCTTAAGTGACGGCTGGACCTTAAGGGGTTAAAGACAAAAAAAAAAAGCAATATGCATTCATTCATCCACAATTACGTGTATGAGGCTATTGATGACAGGAGTATGGTAATTAAGTGTTAATGGGGGGGGGGGCATACAAAATAAAGTAACCTTGCTCAGAATTGGGATATCGGGATGTAGTGCCTTCAATTTAACTCTGTAGTCTATACAATATAAAGCCCTCCCTCCTGTTGTGTACATGCTTACTGGATGATGGCTATAGAGTTACTCATCATAAGTAATCTTGTATCTCCTACTCAGTTTTGTTTTATACATACAAAGTTCTAGTCTCTCTCCTTCTTATCGCCTTCAGACATGCTGTGGCTAAATAGCTTTTGGCTTTTCAATTGGGTATTGAGTGGTAGATCTTTAAAATTAAGTGACGTGAAGAACAATAACAAGTTCATCACATTTAGGATACTTAAAGGGTTAGTAATGTCTATTTCTCTGTTGTCCAATATAGGTTACAGGTAACTTTGTGAAGGCAACCACACCTTTAAATAGGCAGGAACAATTCTTGAAAAGAAGTGCAGGGGTGGAGCCCTCCTTCTCTCCTTAGCTGGTTCCCAGCCAATCCCCACCCAGTAAGATTTGTTCCTTGATCAATCAAGGCATGAAAACCGTTCTGCTATAGTTTTTAGTTATATTTGTTTTCTGTTAGATATGGAATACCCACCATTAGGTAGATTACCAATACTGACGTCCCAATGGTAGAGTGCTCAGTTCCCAGGTGCTGCTGTGGACCTTCCAGCCCTGAGGGGAAAATCTTGTGTAGCATGTTTTTTCCCTAGGAGAAGCCCACTGAGGCTTCTTCTTTACAAAATGGTAATCTGAAGACAGAAGACCTGCTAAAAAGGTGAGCAACCGTTTGAGTGCTGAGGTCCACTCATCTCATGCTTCCCCTCCGCACAGTGGTCTCCTTTGGAGTTCCTATTACATGCTACACTCATTGGGTTTATATGTATGTCCGCTGGGGTTTCTGTGGTAAATTTACCCTTTGTTTGCCATTTTGAGCAATTTTATGGGGTTTATTACACTTTCCTTAACCCCTTAACGACCAGCCGCGCAGGCACATTGCGAACACTAAAGGACCACATAGCATTTTCTTTTTTTTGGCAATTTGGATTCCAGACTCCCCGAACGGTGTGCATCCGCGGGGGGAGCCCGGAATTCCATGATGGTCATAGTATGTCATGGGTTGTTAAGGGTATAACAACCCATGACGTGCTATGACCGTCAAGGGTCGTTAAGGAGTAGAGTGTTGTTTACTTTTATTCTGGTGATTCTTATGTGTTTTTCCACTTTTAGAATCACTTTACTTATTTTTCATTATTTAAGTTCCGGCGCACTTCACCGCATAGACGGCATGCTCCATTCACCACTATGGGACTTTACACTTTGGGACATATCTCTGCATCCGCTCAATGTAGCTCATTCTGTTCGTGTACCCTTGTCCTGTCATCCAGTTAATCTTCTGAGTTTTTGGGGGGCTTCGGGCACAGTTTTTAGAGTACTTGAAGGGAAACTACATTTCCCATGAGCGCCCGTTTTGTGTGCTCGTTTCCGATTGGCTGTCATCACAGACGCCATTTCTCCTTTCCCTTCACGAGTATCCTCTGCAGGGTTTGAACGCTCCTCAGCAGATTAACCCTTTGCCTTCCAGTTAAGTGCATATTCGCTATTTCTGGGGTGAAATATTAATCTAAGACTATATTTGGGCTTTACCTAATACTTTCAGTAGTTTATACCCTGTTAGGATTTCAGACCCATTGAGACTTGAGGCTAGGCCTAAGACTAAGGATACTGGGATGTCTGTGACCCCCATTGCGCATTGCTACTTTACAGCTCCTTCCCACTCAATTGCAGGGGGTCTTCCAGACTTGGCAGCCCCCTACTGCATTCAGGTCTTCAGTGCCCAAACCGCAAGGTGTTCCTGATGTGTCTATTTTTTCTGAGGTGGAATTGTTCGTGGTCTCAGGTGAATGTTCTAAGGACGTTTCCTCCCAGTTCCTTGGGGACCCCTTTTAGGCTGACCCTGAACCCTCAGCTGAGGGTCTGATCAGGGCTGTACTCAATACTCTGAATATTTCTCTAATTTCTGAAGTTCCTAAAGACCCTTCTGATTTGTTTCACATTCTTTTCACATTTTTTTTTTTTCCACCTAATCCCACTCTTGACCTGCTTGTCTTAAACGAGTGGAAGACCCCTGACCAGAAATCTACTTTGTCTATGAAGTTTGCTAAGCTATATTTCTTCTAAGAAGCGCACCTGGCTCAGTAGGCTCATTCCCCTAAGGTAGATGCCCCTATTTCCAGACTCTCTAAATCCACAGCTCTGCCTGTTGCAGACGCTTCCGTTCTTAAGGATTGGACTGATAGGAAACTTGAGGCTTTTCTGAAGGCCATCTTTGCTACTTCAGGCACAGCTTTACATCCCTCATTTGCTGCTGCTTGGGTGAACAGGGCCATTGCTGTCTGAACTGAACAGCTCACTGTAGCAGTACATCACAGTGCTCCCACCGCTGACTTGTTGCGGCTTTTGGCCAACATCTCTGAAGCTCAGCATTAAGTTTCTGCAGCTATCTTTTGATGCAATTAGTTTGGTTGCTAGGGTTTCTATCCTGTCTGCATTTGCCAGACGGGCTCTCTGGCTTAAGATCTGGTCCGCAGATACCATCTCTAAGAAATCCTTACTTTCATTGCCCTCTTTGGGCACGTCCTTATCTAGGCCGGATTTTAAGGGTCTCGTCAGTGAGGCCACTGGGGGCAAGAACACCCTCTTGCCCTTAGTTTCCAAGAAGAAGCCTACGGTTCTACGGAATCGGCTTTTTTGTTCCTTTCAGGCTGAGGCGCGTGCCATGAACCAGGCGGTTCCCCAGGCTTTGCGTTCCTTTTCCAAGTCCAATCAGCAGTGGAGGCCCAACCAGTCCTCCAACCAGCCCAAGACCTCCAGATCTTCTTCGGCATGACTCGCTGAACCCAGGACCCCACGTGCCAGTGGCTGGCAGTCTGCGCCATTTCCTCAGTGTCTGGACAGACACCATGACAGATCCGTGGGTTTTACAGGCTGCCTCAGAGGGTACAGGATTCCCTTCCCCTCTCTTCCTCCTTTCAGGTTCTTTCCTTCGCACACTCCTCAGGGAGTAGAAAAGTACTGTTCAACAGTGCTATCCAGACCCTTTTGGACAAGGAGGTCCTGGAACTGGTTCCCGAGCTGGAAAAGGCCTCGGGCTTCTATTCCAACATGGATGACTTGCTCTTGAAGGCCACCTTTCCGGAACTCCATCAGCAGGTCCAGAACTATATTCACGCTCTCACCCATCATGGGTGGATTCTGAACATGGACAAGTCGGATTTGATTCCATCTAAACAACCTGGTTTTTCTGGGTCTTCTCTTTGACACCCTGAAGGGCATGGTGTTTCTCACAGACGAGGTGGCTCACCAGATAACCCACAAATTGTCTGCAGTCCTGGCTTGCGATCCAGTTCCAGCAAACCTCTCGTGGGGAAGTTCATATCCACCATGAAGGCGGTTCCCTTTGCAATGGCTCACACGAGAGAACTTCAGAGGTTCGTGATGGCAAGATGAATCTCCTGAAGATGTTGGTTTCTCTACCTCTTCATGTGGAGCTGAGTCTGTTGTGGAGGCTTGAGCTATCCAACCTCCTGAAGGGCAGGTCCTTCCTGGTATCCTTCTGGACAATGGGGACAACGGATGCCAGCCTCTCTGGCTGGGGAGCGGTCCTGGGTCACCTGAACGCCCAGGGTCGGTGGCTTGTGGAGGAGTCTCTCCTTCCCATCAATGTTCTGGAGCTTCGAGCGATATTTCCTCTGTGTCTAATCCACGGCAATAGACTGTGGGTATTGACTCCGCCTCCCAGCTGGTAGGACCAATCAAATTATAAAAGCATCTGCTCCACCTCCCCACTCCATTTATTTTGGTCCTACCAAGCTGGCGGACGAAGGCAGTTTGACAGACACACACACACTCAGTCTCTCTCTCTCTCTCTCTCTCTCTCTCTCTCTCTCTCTCTCTCCTTTATTATTTTACCTTACTATGCAGTCTGGCATTACTTATGCTCATCTTGTGGCACAGGTCAGATACCCTTACTAAAGATAGGGTCGCATGGATCCATACAAATGGTTAAGTAAACACTTTGAGTGTTTCCTACCCATTGCTACCTTTCCTTTCCGTTTCGGATGCTCCCACGCTGAACAGGCGCTCTGCAGTGACGACTGCTTCTGCTACAACCAAACCGGAAGTTCGGCTGCGTGCACTCCACTGCTGGAATGCAATCACGATGGAGCAGCATGAGGGCACCACAGGAGCAACGGGGACATCGCAGGCGGCTCTGTAAGTAAAATCTACTTTACCTTGTATGATATAGGCTTTGCCACATTTAACAGATTTATAGCTTCTATATATTTATACTAATGTCTTCATCTGATCTTATTCGAATGAAGTTTAAGTGATCTTGCACTCAAACCGAGGGCTGGGTATACATATGAGATGTCTCCTAAGATCCTGCTCAGCTTAGTCCGGTTTGTTGGTATAGAATTCCATACCAGTTATGAATATGGCTGTGTACTTCAATGCAGGAATCAGCTTGAGTAGGCAACGGGCATCTGACCCTTTGAAGGCTCATCCCGTTTTCCCTGAGGGGCAAGATGAAGTAAGTTCAGACCCTGGGTCTGTCTGAGACCCACAAGGGTTTGAATTTGATAAAAGCAAACAGCTCCCTTTTTCCGGTTCTCTGCTCCGGATATGGGTTTATTTAATGCTGAATGGAACAGAATGGTCTACAATGTACTGAATATCTCAGCTAATATACCCTTTTCTGATGTAGATCAGCAACTTGGGCCGTTCCGCACTAGGTTGACACAACTGTTGTCAAGATTTACCACAGGACTACTGTCCTGTTGGAAGTTACAATTTTACTTGTCCCGAGGAATAAGAATGCAGACTGCGCTCTTAATAAACAGTTTGCAATCATAGGGCGGATATTATTTCAGCCACTGGTATTACCTGCAGGTTCTGCACGTTTCACATAGAGTTGTCCTAATTGGAGACAAATTGGAATCCTCAAGGTCAGGATCTCGTTTCTTAAAATACTGCATCTTTAATGAAGGATGTTTATCTCTCCAGAATTGCTACTCAGGGCAATATCAGGTTTTAGCAAGATCATCTGCCTTGTCATTTTCTGCGTGAATGTGCTGTGGATCCATAACTCTATAGACCAGTATGAAATTACAGCCAGTAAAATATATAAGGGAGGGATAAGACATGTGCTCAAGTTAAGCACATGCACGTTCATCCCTGTAGATCCTGAGGCTAGGGTCAGGCCACATCTCCAGACCTCGAATCACTAAGACTTTCCATAGGAGACTGCAGTTCCTAAGTAATTCCCACTGAAACAGGATTGGCCCATCTCCTCCTTCAGTTAGGGCAAACTGAAGCTCTTTTCAGGATGCCTGGACGGTGTTTCGCCCAAACAGATGTCCTTACAGCTCAGGGTGATTAGGGGCACCCTGGAGTTTTCACATGAAGTCAGGTGTGCTGTTTTTGTTCAGCATATTCTTCTAAATACAGTGCTACACAGTGTTCCAGAGCAACAGATGAGGATAAGTCTTTTCAAGTATCTTGCTTTCAAACAGTCCTGCTCATGGCTGTTACATTAGCCCTAAGGGCTGGTATCCTACAGGCATTATCATGCGTTTCCTCCACATATAGTGTTCATCACAATAGACATTTTCTACGGAGTCTTTCAGATCCAATTGTTGACTCAATTACTATTTCCAGAAGACTCTCTTCTCTCCTTTTGTTGGAGCCTCAATAAGATGAAATGAGGACATTGCTTTCATGGATCTGGCAATATAAAACTGTGATTCTACATTTGGATACCATTTCTTCAGGTCTTCAGTTGCTTCAGGGTATTGGCTGCACCTGAATCTTCTTTGCCGGGTGCATTAGAGTCTGTATTATGTTATATTGTGAATCAGCTAATAAGATTCGCTTAAATGCAGGCTTACTCTTCTAGAGACATTCTCTTTCCTGGGCACAAACAGCAGTTGCAACACCAGAGGAACTTTGCAAAGCTACTACCTGGTTTTCCGTATCTACATTTATTATACTATATAAATGTATTGTCATGCATCACTTGATGCAACCATTTAACAGGACAATGCTATTAGTAGCCATTCCTGATAGGGGTAGGTGATTTATTCCCCCCCCTTCTATTCTGGGGTACAGCTCTGGTAAGTCCCACAGTCTATTGCCATGGATTGGACACAGAGGAAAAGGTGAAATTTACTCGCCGATATTTTGTTTTACTCTGTGTCCTTCCACGGCAACCCTCCCTATCTCATGTTGGGTAGAATGTATCGTTCTTTACTTCTAGGATGTCTACAACTATGTTGTTGTTGAATCTATATGAACATTCATGCTTTATGGTATCTAACCTGTTGTCTCTTTCAGCTTGGACAATAGTATAACTGGAGTGGGGAGGTGGAGCAGATTCTTTTATAATTTGATTGGTCCTACCAGCTGGGAGGCGGAGTCAATACCCACAGTCTATTGCCGTGGAAGGACACAGAGGAAAACAAAATATCGGTGAGTAAATTTCACCTTTTTATGCTCTCCAGTACCGGATGCTCAAGCTGGAAGGATGCCCAGTTCGAGTCAAGTCTGACAATGCCACAGCCGTGGCTTACATCAACAAGCAAGGCGGAACAAAAAGTCTCGCAGCTTGGTTGGAGGTCAGGCTACCTTGTCTTGGGTGGAAGAACATGTTCCTGCCATTTCAGACGTTCATATTCCTAGCGTAGACAACGTTCTAGCAGACTTCCTAAGTCATCACACAGTGGACAGTGGGAACTGCTTCGAAGTGTTCAATCTCATTGTCTGGAAATGGGGACTTCTTTGCATCGACCTGATGGTGACCAGGCACTATTGGAAGGTTCCAGTGTTCTGCTCTTGCTGGAGGGACCCTCTTGCTCTGGCATACATCTTTCCTCCCATCCCCATGCTTCACAGGGTGTTGAGGAAACTACTTCTGGAGAGCTCTCCAGTTATTCAGATTGCTCTGTACTGGCCTTGCCAGGCATGGTTTCCAGAGCTCTGAATCTCTCAGTGGCAGAGTCCTTTCGGCTTCCCCGCAGACTGGACCTTCTTCTACAGGGTTATCTGTGGAAGGAGAACGTGGACCTTCTGGGTTTGACGGAATGGAGGTGGAATCCTCAATATTGATGAGGAAGGGTTTCTCTTCAGGCGTAGTGGCTACTATGCCTAGTGCTTGGAAATCTGTATCCTCTAAGGCATACCACAGAGTCTGGTCTACCCTTCTTTCTTGGTGTGCTAATAAGGATTTTCTCTCCCAAGATTTCGACCTGCTTATGGTCCTGTCTTTTTTTTTCTTGCTGTACGGAGTTGATAAGAGACTCAGCCTGAGTTCCTTAAAGGTTCAAACTTCCGTGCTCTCTGTTTTCTTTCAGAGACGCATCGCCATTCTTCCTGATGTTAAGGTTTTCTTTCAGGGTGTTGCTCGTGCTCGCCCTGCCTTTAAGAACCCTGCTCCTCATTTGGATGTTAATTTGGTTTTGGGAGTCCTTCAGTGCCCTCCCTTTGAGTTGTTGGCCTCTATTCCTTTGTCTGCTTACTTGGAAGATGGCTTTTCTCCTGGCGGTAGTGTCTGTTCTCAGAGTTGCTGAGTTGCACACCTTGTCCTGTAAACCACCCTTTTTGGGTTTTCGCAAGGTCAAGATGGTTCTTCTTCTCAGGAATTTCTTCCGAAGGTGGTCTCGGAGTTCCACATCAATCAGGAAATCGTTGTGCCCTCTTTCTGTCCTGACCCTTCTGAGAAGGAAAGGAATCTTCACTTGTTGGATGTGGTACGCTGCCTTCAGTACTATGTGCACTGCACTGAGTCCATTCGTCAGTCTGATGTGCTCTTTGTCATTTCTGAGGGTCCCAGGGCAGGTAAACCGGCGTCCAAGGTCATTATTGCTTCCTGGATTAAGTCTACTATTCGTAGAGCCTACAAACGTAGGACAAAGCCTGTTCCATTTCGTGCCACCAGGTCTATTGGGGCCTCTTGGGCCTATAAACACTATCATGTTGAGGTCCTGGCATCGGCTGATGCCAGCCTTGGTAGGAAGATCCTAGAGACTCTTGCCTCTCTAGGGTTTTTCCTAATTACTTTTTAGTACTCCTTAACTGTTGAACCCTGTTGGATCTAGTTCTGTGTGCTGTGTCAGTTCTTGGTATGTTATACAGTGGGCAAAAAAGTATTTAGTCAGCCACCAATTGTGCAAGTTCTCCCACTTAAAAAGATGAGAGGCCTGTAATTTTCATCATAGGTACACTTCAACTATGAGAGACAGAAGGGGGGGAAAGAATACAGGAAATCACATTGTAGGATTTCTAATGAATTCATTGGTAAATTCCTTGGTAAAATAAGTATTTGGTCACCTACAAACAAGCAAGATTTCTGGCTCTCAGACCTGTAACTTCTTCTTTAAGAGTCTCCTCTGTCCTCCACTCATTACCTGTATTAATGGCACCTGTTTGAACTTGTTATCAGTATAAAAGACACCTGTCCACAACCTTAAACAGTCACACTCCAAACTCCACTATGGCCAAGACCAAAGAGCTGTCGAAGGACACCAAAAACAAAATTGTAGACCTCCACCAGGCTGGGAAGACTGAATCTGCAATAGGCAAGCAGCTTGGTGTGAAGAAATCAACTGTGGGAGCAATTATTTGAAAATGGAAGACATACAAGACCACTGATAATCTCCCTCAATCTGGGGCTCCACGCAAGATCTCACCCTGTGGTGTCAAAATGATGACAAGAACGGTGAGCAAAAATCCCAGAACCACACGGGGGGACCTAGTGAATGACCTGCAGAGAGCTGGGACCAAAGTAACAAAGGCTACCATCAGTAACACACTACGCCGCCAGGGACTCAAATCATGCAGTGCCAGATATGTCCCCCTGCTTAAGCCAGTACATGTCTGGGCCCGTCTGAAGTTTGCTAGAGAGCATTTGGATGATCCAGAAGAGGATTGGGCGAATGTCATATGGTCAGATGAAACCAAAGTAGAACTTTTTGGTAAACTCAACTCGACGTGTTTGGAGGAGAAAGAATGCTGAGTTGCATCCAAAGAACACCATACCTACGGTGAAGCAAAGGGGTGGAAACATTATGCTTTGGGGCTGTTTTTCTGCAAAGGGACTAGGACGACTGATCCGTGGAAAGAGTGAATGGGGCCATGTATTGTGAGATTTTGAGTGAAAACCTCCTTCCATCAGCAAGGGCATTGAAGATGAAATGTGGTTGGGTCTTTCAGCATGACAATGATCCCAAACACACCGCCCGGGCAATGAAGGAGTGGCTTCGTAAGAAGCATTTCAAGGTCCTGGAGTGGCCTAGCCAGTCTCCAGATCTCAACCCCATAGAAAACCTTTGGAGGGAGTTGAAAGTCCGTGTTGCCCAGCGACAGCCCCAAAACATCACTGCTCTAGAGGAGATCTGCATGGAGAAATGGTCCAAAATACCAGCAACAGTGTGTGAAAACCTTGTGAAGACTTACAGAAAACGTTTGACCTCTGTCATTGCCAACAAAGGGTATATAACAAAGTATTGATATGAACTTTTGTTATTGACCAAATACTTATTTTCCACCATAATTTGCAAATAAATTCTTTAAAAATCAGACAATGTGATTTTATGGATTTTTTTAATCTCATTCTGTCTCTCATAGTTGAAGTGTACCTATGATGAAAATTACAGGCCTCTCTCATCTTTTTAAGTGGGAGAACTTGCACAATTGGTGGCTGACTAAATACTTTTTTGCCCCACTGTACTCCAGTTTTGTATCCGTTGACATTTTATTCATTATAGGACTGTTTTATGATCTGATGGGTTCATATATACTCTAGTGACTTTGGGGACCGGCACCTGGTCCTTGCCTTCATTCCTGCCTTTGGGACACTCAATGTTGATACATCCCAAAACTTGTAACCTATATTGGGCGACAGAGAAAAGAGGATTTTAGTCTTACCTGTTAAATCCTTTTCTCTTAGTCCATATAGGTTACAGGACTCCCACCCTGTCAAAGGGTCCATGTTTGGTTCTTCTGTGACTGAACGTGC
Organism: Rhinophrynus dorsalis; assembly: GCA_037306005.1. Taxonomy (NCBI): domain Eukaryota; kingdom Metazoa; phylum Chordata; class Amphibia; order Anura; family Rhinophrynidae; genus Rhinophrynus; species Rhinophrynus dorsalis. The sequence continues at coordinate 241,485,780 of CM074721.1, forward strand.
TCACAGGAGTCGTCTTTTCACTTCTTGCTACCTAGTCAATAGTAGCGTTTCAAATCTTACTGGATGGGGATTGTCTAGGAAGCAGCTAAGAAGAGAATGAAGGCTCCACCCTGCACTTCTTTTCAAGAATTGTTCCTGCCTATTTAAAGGGGTGGTCACCTTCCCAATCTTAACTGTAACCTAAATTGACTAAGAGAAAAGAATATAACAGGTAAGACTAAAATCCTCTTTTAAAAGTCGATTTGCCGAGTCTTCTTTATAGTAAAATTAACAGACTGAGCTATATGAAAGTCCTTTTGTGTATTTCAAAAGTTATGAAGCGAGAAAGATCCCTCACCCGTCCCTTCTGCTACGTCACTCTGAATCTTCAGTCTGATCAGGACAGCTGCGATGAGGGACAATCTTCAGTAAGCAAAGGGAAATCCTGCCCTCCTTCATCAAGGGGGCAGGATTTCCCTTATACTTAGCTGCAGTAAGGCACAAACTTCAGTATCAAGTCGCACAACCAGATTGGAGATTCGGAGGGAGAAGGCCAGAAAGGGGCAGGCGGGGGATCTTTATCTCTTCAGAACTTTTGAACTACACAAAAGTAAGGACTTACACATACTGCAATCTGTTAATTTTAATATAAAGAAGACTCTGAGACTTTTAAATAGACATTATTATCCCTTTAAACAACCCTCTGTCAGGAACAAAAAAGAATTGCCAAAAGTGGTGTTTTAATGGTATAGGATATTTTATAATTTAATCATTCAGAAGCAGAGAGGCAATAGAGCCATTCCACAGAGCCAAGCCTTACCATGCTGAGGATGACCTAATTACTGATGATTTTGATCTAGAATATATCCCTCTAGAATCCTCCTCTTCCTCTTCAGATACAGATGAAGTTGAAAATGAGAGAGATGATGACAGGGCCAGAAAAGTAGCCCTATGGCAAAGGATCAATTTCCCATCACTAAAAAGGTGCTCTGTGTCTGTTTATAAACCATTTGCTACAGCAATTGGAAAGTCTGACTCTGTCTCAGTAAAGATGCTTAAAAATAAGCAGTCATCCTGCCGTTCATCATTAGCATCACTGCTCCCAAATCCAACAGTCACACACACCCTATTATTGAGTAACTAAAGGCACAGGTCATGAACATCTGATCCAATCCTAGCTATTGGTGCTGTTGGAAGTGCAGCACCTTTATCACAAACTAGTACATTTGCAACATCTAGCCCTGGTAGTAGTAGTAGCAGACCCTTAGGATCCCTCTCCGTCTAGGAAGTATGGAGTTACTTCTCATGATCAAAAAGCTAAACATATTGCTATGTGTTTTCTGTGTAAGAAAGAAACATGTGAGCAGGGGGCAATCAGGATCACACCTAGGCACCTTCTCATTGAGATCCCACCTGAAGCACAAACACAGGTCTGATTGATATCGACATCAACATGTCAGAGGTGCCACAACTAACAGCAGCATAAGCGCTCCTAAAAGTACCCAGGGCTCTGGTGCACATAATAGAAGTGATGATGTTGAGGTGTCAGAGAGAGTGCCAAGATTTAATTAATTAGAAATAACACCTATGGCTCCTGCTGCAGAGGAGTATAACTCACTGTTGTAGGAGATGACAAGAGAGACGCATGCCTCCGCCACCCTAGCCTCAAGACATATTGTGAAAGCAATAAAGTTGCACAGTTCTTCTGCTATGTACTGCCAGCCCATAATTTCCAAGCTGTTGGGAAGGAGTACAGCACAAAAAGGAGAGTTGAATCGCCATCCACCTCCCACTGGAGGTGGTATCTATCAACAAGACAAATAACTAGTTTATATATGTTACTAGCAAGGTGGGACGGCGTTGCCTGTCATATTATTTACATAGAGAGACGTGTGAAACAGAAATATGCAGTGTTAGACACGCACTTAAAGAGACAGTGTGTCACACACACTGAAACGCATACATACAGAGACACACACACATACATGGACGTATGTCACATATGTAGACAGTGTGTGACAGACGCAGTAGTGATGTAGATATGGTGATAAGAGTTGTAAAAAAAAGTTTTAATTACAGCTCTTCAGCTTGATGAATAAGGCCCTGTATCCTTTTGCACTTGGAAAGCCTACAGTTGAAGTGGGTGTGCTGTGCTACTTGATGAATAAGGCCCTGTATCCTTATAGTTGAAGTGAGTGTGCTGTGTTACTTGTTGAAGGTCACAGTGATAAGATATTTGTGAGTAAAGGAATAGGAGGTACGCAGAGCAATGTGCTGCATATTATCTCTGGTACTCCAAGAGTTAATGGGCTTAACCCTCTGAGTGCCAGAAAGGTATACAATGCATTGCAACAGCACTCAAAGGGTTAAATTGAAACAAAGTGCGTCCATCAGCCCTAGTTCTTACCATGGAAACTGAAGATCTGTGTTCTAACCTGTTCCCCAGCTGACTCCACTCACCTGATTCCAATCTGCCTCTAAATGTCCCAGTGCATTATGGGACAGGGGGTGGAAACAAAAGTTTTTATGCTATTTGAAAGAAGTGATCAATGTGTGGCTCCCCAGCAAAATGGGAGCTGCTGGTTGGTGGGTTATATTATTGTGCCATGAGTTGTTTACTGTAGGAGTTGTAAGTCAAGAGAAGTGATGTAGGTGAGTTGTGGAGGAGAGGGTTAACCCTTTGAGTGCCAGAGTGGTACGCAACGCATTGCTCTGCACTCAAAGGGTTAAGACTGATGTTGGGGGGCAGGCTAACTCTCCCTTACAGCCGCCCCTGGGTGTGTGTAGCAGGGGACGCAGATTTTCATACATACATATATACACACACACTAAAAAACAGTAATGAGAGGAGAGCGCTAGTGAAATAATTAAAGACAATTTAATGCATAAAGCCTAGGATACAAAATATCTAAATAACATTTACTTTCATAAAATAAACAATCCTAGTAAAACTAGTTTAAATTAGTGAATTGACTAGTAACAATAAAAGTAGTAATAAAAGAACAAAAAAAAAAAAAAAATTAAAAAAGCATTAACCCCTTAATGTGCAATGTTTAAAACTTGGTCTCATGTATAAAAAACGGTACCATAAATAAGCTAATATCCGGCGGGCAGGTGCCTTATAGATGATATTCACACTTGATATACTGAATCTCTCCCGTCTTCACGGCTGTATCATTAGGGATCCATTTCCCAAGTATAAGGATCTTACTTATTCAGCAGCGGGCAGAGGTGTACGTTTTTCAAGCACATATGTCAGTGCTCCCTGGCTGTGAGTCCAAATGTCTGAATCCCAGCAGGAGTCTGTCTCCGAGGCAGTGGACAGCAGCTGATACTGCCAGGTGAGCACAATCAGGCTGGTCTGTAAACCACAATCCACAGCACCTCCCGGCTATAGGAGTATAAAATTACAAGTATTCATGAGACTGTATAAAAGTTGTAATGAAATAAAAACTGTATATAAGCACAATAGGGTCAACAAGGTCCGACGCGTTTCCTGAAGAAGTATCTACAGATACGAAACGCGTGGGGCATTGTGTGTTTGTGGTGTAGGAGCAAGTGGCATCCATTTTGTTTTTTTCTGACTTTGATAGTAGTGGGCGGGCCAACTCCCTGCATGATTTTCACGCCAAATTGGTGTGAAAATCATGCCCCCATTGAATCATCCAATGGGAGCAGTAACTTTCTGCCTCCCCTGGGTGCGTTTTGGCAGGCACAAAGTCTTTTATATATATATATATATATATATATATATAGATGAGTGTCCCCTTTAGTTTCAAAAGGGTGATCACAATGAAAAGCTTTGTAATCCTTAATTCCAGTGAGTGAAATGTTTTTTTCTTTTTATTATATTTTTGACATTTAGTTTTTGTGTGGTATATGATGTTTGTTATATATTTTTGGTATTTTGTTCCAGTGTTTGTTTAAATGCTTTATTGATCGATAAAAAGAAATATACAAAATCATAACAATAAGCACAAGTAGTAAAGCAGAGCAAAATAGTATAATCTATTATCCTTGACATATTTGAATTTGCAAAATTAAGAAAAATAGACAAGGAGTGCGCATTATTTATAACTGATAGGGGGTGGAGCTACTGCTGTACTGAACAGATGCATGCTAGCATGGCTCCTAGGCCCGGAGTCTCAATTTCGCTATTTTTTTGCTTATTTTTGGGGATTTCATGTAGAATGTACTGCTTCTCTGGGCTGAAGTTCTGGATTGCTATACCAGATTACATATGTCATTTTTATCATGTTTCCACGATGGAGCCCGAGGGCCTCTCATCCCCGCTTTTCACTGTCATGGCGACTTCCTCCATTACAATGATGCCTCTGACAGGAGATACAATGGACCGCTGAGGAGGGTACCAGATGTGTTTGAGAGCTACCTGCTTTTCCCCCTCAATGTCTCACGATGGGTGATCTATCCTATTTGTTGACTAAGGAGGAACTCTGGACCTTGGTGGTGGACGTCAGATAAACTGTGCATCTGAGGTCGTTGGCATACGCACCACATTGGAGCAACGAGATCACTGTATGCTGCCACCGGGTCCGAGCGCAGAAGGCCTGGTACGGTGCCAGGCATCCCCGGATGTGAAGTTGTGCCAGCAAGATGGAGCTTTGCTTTGCCTCATGGTCTGTCCTGGAATATTCCACCTCGAGAAACAAGAGCGGAGGCCTTCCTACCAGGTGACCGTTCTACCTGGTACTGTCAATGGAAAGATTATGGGGCCTGCTACAAGAACGTTGTCTTGGGAGTCTTCTGGGTTACTGAAAGACTGTGTTCCTGTCTACTCTCCTGTTTGGGAGCTCTAATGGTTGGATGGGACTCATCCCCTTGAGATCCAGGAATTTCTTCACCTTGTGGGGCTCTAGCCCTTAAAATCTTCCCTCAATTCGTCAGGTCGGATGGGTTCGGTAGCTGGAGGGGATTAGCTTATGTTTGATTACAGTGACCTATGAATAGTTTGTAGATGTGTTCTGCTCTTCCCTTTGGTTCACTGGGACTGTATATGTATGATTTTGAACTGTTCCTTGGAGTATACCATGGTCTATGTCACCATTACAAAAGACGTGGTACATGCTTTTAAATATCTTACCTCCTGGAGAGAAATACAGGTGGTCCCCCTCCTAGGCTCAGGGGGGGGGGGTCAACCCGAGACAACAGCTGGTCTGTGTTTTACTTAACAATTGATTTCTATCGATATGAACTGCTGTGGGTATATGTTTTGATGCACCTGACGTTCTGTTTTCTCACTGTTCATGTTTTGTTAATCATACATGTATAGCCTGTTTAATGCTTATTCACTAGATGCTGGATCTGTTCTCTGGCCCGGGTATTGAGCCTATTCACTGTTCCTGGGTGCCAGGGGGATATGTCGATACTGTCATGTTGATCACTGTTTGTACTCATCCCTTTCCCCTTCCTTCCCATACTGTATTAATATCATACTTTGTTACTGTTAATTTTGCATATTAGCATGCCATTTCCTACCCTGCCTGGACACTCTCCACTTGAGTTGGCAGTATATCCCATCTTCTTTCTCAAGAGTTCTGTAATGTGTTTAGGGCTGTGTATTTTTGACTTACCTTCAGGGTTTGCTATTGCTTTGCAGCTCTTGGAATGGTATGGTTACATTCTAATACCTCCGGCCTATATGTATGTTTGTTTATATAGAATACGTTTATTGTTCCTCCCTCATACTGACATTCCCAGTGATTGAGTCCCGGGCTGACTGTATTATTGCTCTATTATCTCTCATTTGACACTGCATTGCCCCCCCCCGGGCCCTTTGGCCTTACGTGTGTAACGGTTATTAGGACACTCAGACCAGTAGGTAAAATAAAACAAAGTTTATTGAATGAAAATAAGTGCAAATAATCGCCCTCTACAGGTGACAGCAGAAATTGCAAAGTGAATACAATAGTACACAGAGATTCACTATACTGTATAGAAGGCACACTCAAAATGGTACAGATAATAGCGAGCTGGACGCTAAAGGGTAAATGAGAACAATCAGTCCGTCTCAGCTGTGGGGTTTGGCACACCCAAATGGTGTAGTGATGTACTGAGAATATGTGCACAACACAGAGTTCATGCGATGGAGGATAGAAGGTGTTCAGTGACCAGCATAAGCTTAGCAGAACAGTGACCCAATATAGCCCCCGCGGGCATACCCAATGAGACAACTGATACTGCAAGTGCGAGAGTATGTAGCCCCCACGGGCGTAATCGGAGAATAGCCTGAGATGCAAAGCTTGCGTTTAGCCCCCACGGGCGTATAACCGGAGACCAAAGTGAGCACAACACGAGCCAATAGCCCCCACGGGCGTAGACCTTCAGAACCTGCAAGAGCTTGGAGCCTAACCTTGCTTTCTCTCAGAACCAATAGCCGCAATGAATACCTCCGGTAATCAACGTAATACCGAGAGCTTACAGCGCCCAACCGGACCGACAAGACTTGACTACTCTGCAGTTGTATATATGAGTCGCTGTCCACGCTAGCGGCCAACTCAGCAGACGTAGACCAATAAGGTAAAGGCTCTATGACTGGAATGGAGGCTCGGCAAGAGAGAGACGGCACTGCAAGGGTTAAAGAGTACGTTTAAATCTCCCAGGCTCGGTATGGTAACTAAGCTCTGCAAGCGTATGGAGGCTCGGTACAAGGAGCACAGCTCTGCAAGTCAGCAAGGAACTCTGCACTGGAGAAGGGTTACACCGGAGTGTAATGGTCACACTGCGTCAGTACTCAGCACAGCAGGAGTCAGAATGTCGCTGCGGCGACAACAGGCAAACACAGGTCGCTGGAACAGGCCATAGTCGATCACGAAGCAGGAAGTCAGCCAGGCCGGGTCGTAGCACGTAGGAGGTTCTCAGACAAGCCGGGTCAAACACGATCAGGAACACTGGAGCGTAGTCAGGACAGGCCAAAGTCGGTACACAGGAATCCAGAAACAGGAACACAGCAGCAGCAAGACTGGCTCAGAACCACCACGAAAGGGCATCTGACAGATGTGATAGTCAGGTATAAAAAGGTCACCAGGGGGCGGGCCAAACCAACTCGGCAAATCAGAGTATGCCACAGACGAGAGTGACAGGAAGATCACAGGCACTGTGATAGTACCCCCCTCACAAAGACCCCCTCTCCCTGCCGGAGGTTTAGGTTTCTGAGGGTATTTAGAGTGGAAGTTGCACACAAGTCTGGGCACATGGAGGTCCTTCTGGTCAACCCAAGAGTGCTCTTCCGGGCCATAACCCTTCCAGTGGACCAAATATTGCAACTTCCCTCTGAGTCGCCTAGAATCAATAATGCTCTGAACCTCGTATTCCTCTTGGCCCTGGATGTCCACCGGCCCAGGAATGGTAGTGTAGTGGTAGTGTAACGATTGCAAACCAGGGGTTTTAACAGAGACACATGGAACACATTATGAATATGCATAGAGGGTGGAAGTTCAAATGCATAGGAGACGGGATTAATTTTGCGGATGATTTTACATAGTAACATAGTAAATTAGGTTGAAAAAAGACACAAGTCCATCAAGTTCAACCTTCGCAAAAGCAGTTATTCTCAGCTCCAGTCCTCGGGGCACACCAACAGGTCATGTTTTCAAGATATCCCTAATTAACCACAGGTGAATCAATCACAATGACTGAGCCACTAATTACTTACCTGTGATTAAGCAGGAACAACCTGAAAACCTGCACTGTTGGTGTGCCCCGAGGAGTAACATTGAGAAACACTGTTTTAAAGGGACCAATGAACCGAGGAGACAGCTTATTGGAGGGTACCTGCAGATTGAGGTTTCTGGAGGAATGAAAACCTGGAATGAGACCGCTGGCAGCCGTCTACGATTGGCATATCGCTGATGATGCTGGAAAGACTGACTGAGGGTCCTTTGCACCTGTGCCCAAGTGGAACGGAGCTGCTCCATATGCTCATCCAAGGCAGGAATCTGTTGTGACTGGAACGAGTCCGGGAGCAAACACAGCTGAAACCCATAATTGATTAAGAATGGGGAGCTCCCGGACGATGAGTTGACTGCACAATTCCTGGCAAACTCCTCCCATGGCAACAGGTCGGCCCAATTGTCGTGATGATCGGTAATAAAACAGCGCAGGAACTGTTCCAATCCCTGATTGGCACGCTCAGCGGCTCCGTTGGTCTGGGGATGGTAGGCGGAGGAGAAGGACAATTGGATGCCCATCATGCCACAGAATGCCCTCCAGAACCTGGACACGAATTAACTCACGCGGTCGGAGACCACAACTCTGGGTACCCCGTGCAAGCGAAACACTTCTCTAGCAAAGACTATTGCCAATTCCTGAGCCGATGGAAGCCCCTTGAGGGGCACAAAATGAGCCATCTTAGAGAACCTATCAACCACCATGAGGATAAACGTATACCCCCTAGAGACTGGCAATTCTCCCAGAAAGTCGATAGATATATGAGACCAGGGCCGTTCTCCATTAGGCACTGGTTGAAGCAGGCCTACTGGGAGATGCCTGGGGGTCTTAGCACGGGCACAGGAGGCACAAGCGGCAGTAAAAGCGGAACAATCGGCTCTGAGCGTAGGCCACCAGAATAATTGTGAAAGAGACCATATCAGCTGATCCCTGCCGATATGCCCAACCGCTTTTGACGAGTGATAGGTCTCCAATAGACGGGTACGGAATGGCTCATCCACAAAGCATTTACCAACTGGAGTCTCAGGTGGAGCCCTAGACTGAGACCCCAAAATCTCCTCTCCCAGTGGCGAAGTTATACTAGTGCGAATAGTAGCCATAATACAGTCGGGCTGAATGATAGGTACTGGTTCTTCCTCCCTCTCAGTGTCCGACGCGAACTGTCGGGACAAGGCGTCTGCCCTCACGTTCTTAGAACCTGGAAGGTAGGATACTATAAAGTTAAACCGGGACAAAAAGAGTGCCCATCTGGCTTGTCGAGAAGACAATCTCTTCGCCTCAGAGAGATATGTCAGATTCTTGTGATCGTAAGGATAAGTACTGGGTTCTTGGTGCCTTCCAACAGGTGGCGCCACTCCTTCAGTGCCAGAATAATGGCCAATAGCTCCCTGTCGCCAATCTCATAGTGGCTTTGTGCGCTGGACAACTTCTTAGAGAAAAACCCACAAGGTTTCAACCACCTCCCACAGGACGCTGGGAGAGTACTGCCCCAACCTCAGAGGCGTCAACTTCCAAGGTAAATGGCAGGGAGGGGTTGGGATGGGACAGCACTGGGGCAGACGCAAAGGCAGATTTTAAGGTCTCAAACGCATTTTCAGCAGCCTCGGACCACTGAGAGGGAGTAGCGCCCTTTATGTGTCAAATCCGACAAAGGTTTCACAATTGTGGAAAAGTTATGTATGAATTTTCTGTAATAGTTGGCAAACCCTAGAAAGCGCTGAATCGCTTTTAACCCTTTAGGGCGAGGCCATTGTAATACTGCTGCCAACTTATCTTGGTCCATAGAGATTCCATCTTTAGAGATTACGAACCCCAAGAATGGTACTTGAGACACATGGAATTCGCATTTTTCTAATTTACAAAACAGTTTATTTTCACGAAGTCGAAGCAAGACTTCCGTGACATCTTTAATATGTTGGGAGAGGGTGGCGGAATGAATCAATATATCGTCCAGATATACCACCACGCAGGACTGAAGCATGTCACGCAAGATATCATTAATAAGCTCCTGGAATACCGCAGGTGCGTTACATAAGCCAAAAGGCATTACCAGATATTCGTAGTGCCCAGTTCTGGTATTAAATGCCGTTTTCCACTGATCACCTTCCTTGATTCTAATTAGATTGTAGGCGGCCCGCAAATCAAGTGTAGTGAAGATAGAAGAGCCCTTCAATCTGTCAAATAACTCGGTAATGAGTGGAATAGGGTATGCGTTCTTGGGCATCAGCTTATTAAGCCCCCGGTAATCAATACATGGCCTGAGTTCGCCACTTTTTTTCTTTACAAAGAAGAATCCGGCGCCAGCCGGGGAGGTAGATTTGCGAATAAGTCCCCTCCTAAGGGCGTCCTCAATGTACTCCTCCATTGCCTTGTTCTCCTCACATGACAGTGGGTAAGTGCGTCCTCTCGCGGGAACCGCACCTGGAGGCAAATCAATAGCGCAATCATAGGGTCTATGTTCGGGCAATGCACTAGCCTTCCCCTTGCTGAATACGTCACTGAATTCCCCATATTCAGCTGGCACAGAAGGGGAGGTACACATAATCTTGACAGGAAATGATAGACTGTTCTTATTACAGTATTCGGACCAGGAACTAACCTAACATTTTTACCAATCAAATTGAGGATTATGCAGAAGTAACCATGGGAACCCCAAAATGACTGCATGGTGAGGTGAATGAATAATTTGGAACCGTACCTCCTCCTTGTGGAGAGCCCCAACTGACATTGAAATAGGAATGGTTTCATCGTAATAAATGCGTGTTCCAATGGTCTGCCATCAATGGCCTCCACTGCCAAAGGAGACTCCTTCTTGCATAGAGGAATATTATGCAATACAGCAAAAGATTGGTCCATAAAGTACCCGGCTGCACCAGAGTCTACCAGTGCCAATGTCTCTACGACCTTGTCGGCCCAAAAGAATACCACTTGGATGGTGGGTTTAACAGTATTCGGATCTAGGGACTGCTGTACACCACCTAGGGCCTGTCCCCCAAGGTACCCTAGGTGCGTGCGTTTCCCGGCCGTACCGGACAATTGCGCAAAAGGTGCCCCGGTTTGCCACAATATAAACATAGGCCTTGCCTCTTACGGAAAGACCTCTCCTCTTTTGAGAGTTTAGTGAAACCCAGCTGCATTGGCTCTGCTGCCTCTGCTGGACGCTCAGTAGGAAAGGGTGGAGAGGGTGGGTTAAAGGAACTGCCTTGCCCATGGTTTCTGGAACTCGCCCTTTTTGCCAACCGTCTCTCGCGGATATGAGAATCAATGAGTATGACATAATCAATGAATTCGTCCAGGTCACTAGGTACATCTCGGGCAGCTATTTCATCATTAATTGGTTCAGAGAGCCCCTTAGCAAATGCTGCCAGTAACGCTTCATTATTCCAGCCCACCTCCGCTGCCAGGGTCCGAAATTCAATCGCATAGTCTCCCAGTGTGCGTTCGCCCTGCTGTATCTCCATTAGCCTCTTAGCAGCGGAGGCAGCTCTGCCAGGAACCTCAAACACTCGGCGGAACTTTTTCACAAACTCATTAAAGTTCAGAGTGCAAGGTTTGGCACTCTCCCACAATGGGTTCGCCCAAGCCAACGCTTTGCCTGTTAGTAGCGATATCATGAATCCGACCTTGCTCCGGTCGTTAGGAAATGCCTGGGGCGTCAATTCCAAATAGATCTCCAACTGATTGATAAAGCCCCTGCATAGGGAAGGTTCGCCATCATATCTCAATGGTAACGGCACCGCTGCCGTTAAGCCTCTGGCACAAGTAGGAGGAGCTACAGGCGGATTATCCAGTGTCAAGACTGGGGGGACCACCGGATTCGGACTAGGCTTATCAAGGTGTACCGTACGCTCAAGTAGGGTCTGTAAAGCCAGTGCCAATTGGTCTAGGCGCTGCTCATGGACATCCATTCTCCAGTGGATGTTTTGTGTGTTACTTTCACCCTTACTGTCTGAGGTCATGGCCCTTTCGTACTGTAACGGTTATTAGGACACTCAGACCAGTAGGTAAAATAAAACGTTTATTGAATGAAAATAAGTGCAAATAATCGCCCTCTACAGGTGACAGCAGCAATTGCAAAGTGAATACAATAGTACACAGAGATTCACTATACTGTATAGAAGGCACACTCAAAATGGTACAGATAATAGCGAGCTGGACGCTAAAGGGTAAATGAGAACAATCAGTCCGTCTCAGCTGTGGGGTTTGGCACGCCCAAATGGTGTAGTGATGTACTGAGAATATGTGCACAACACAGAGTTCATGCGATGGAGGATAGTAGGTGTTCAGTGACCAGCATAAGCTTAGCAGAACAGTGACCCAATATAGCCCCCGCAGGCGTACCCAATGAGACAACTGATACTGCAAGTGCGAGAGTATGTAGCCCCCACGGGCATAATCGGAGAATAGCCTGAGATGCAAAGCTTGCGTTTAGCCCCCACGGGCGTATAACCGGAGACCAAAGTGAGCACAACACGAGCCAATAGCCCCCACGGGCGTAGACCTTCAGAACCTGCAAGAGCTTGGAGCCTAACCTTGCTTTCTCTCAGAACCAATAGCCGCAATGGATACCTCCGGTAATCAACGTAATACCGAGAGCCTACGGCGCCCAACCGGACCGACAAGACTTGACTACTCTGCAGTTGTATATATGAGTCGCCGTCCACGCTAGCGGCCAACTCAGCAGACGTAGACCAATAAGGTAAAGGCTCTATGACTGGAATGGAGGCTCGGCAAGAGAGAGACGGCACTGCAAGGGTTAAAGAGTACGTTTAAATCTCCCAGGCTCGGTATGGTAACTAAGCTCTGCAAGCGTATGGAGGCTCGGTACAAGGAGCACAGCTCTGCAAGTCAGCAAGGAACTCTGCACTGGAGAAGGGTTACACCGGAGTGTAATGGTCACACTGCGTCAGTACTCAGCACAGCAGGAGTCAGAATGTCGCGGCGGCGACAACAGGCAAACACAGGTCGCTGGAACAAGCTGTAGTCGATCACGAAGCAGGAAGTCAGCCAGGCCGGGTCGTAGCACATAGGAGGTTCTCAGACAAGCCGGGTCAAACACGATCAGGAACACTGGAGCGTAGTCAGGACAGGACAAAGTCGGTACACAGGAATCCGGATACAGGAACACAGCAACAGCAAGACTGGCTCAGAAACACCACGAAAGGGCATCTGACAGATGTGATAGTCAGGTATAAAAAAGTCACCAGGGGGCGGGCCAAACCATCTCAGCAAATCAGAGTATGCCACAGACGAGAGTGACAGGAAGATCACAGGCACTGTGATAACGTGCTTGTTACAACAGGAGCCCAGGTCCTTGTGGCCTGTTTTCTCTGCTCACGTTTTCTCTCTCCTCTTTTACCGCTTACTTCCTTCTTTTCCTTTGTTGAATCTTTATTCTGTATCCCTTTCTGGCTTCTCTGGCTAGCTTCCCATTTCTCCTCTCCTTGACTCTTCCCTGAATCTTTTCTTCTAGGAATGTAACCTTCTGTTTCTCCCCTTTCTACTACCTAAGGCTTGTGTCTAGCTTGCCTTCGGTTTGTTCTGGACTGTCATAGTATTCATAGATGATACCTATGATGCAAGCTTAACATATGCACAGTATAACATTATATATGTATTTCATTTACAATTTGTATTTTGAGCTGTATACTTGGATTGTCTCAAGCTTCTCTTATTGTATGTAGTATATTTGTACTTCTTTAATATCTTTTCTAGAAATATAGCCTTCTGTTTCTCGCCTTTCTATTACTAAGGCTTGTGTCTAGCTTGCCTTCGGTTTGTTTTGGTCTGTCGTGGTATTCATAGATGATACCTATAATGCAAGCTTAACATATGCGCAGTATAACTTTATATGATATGTATTTCATTTACAATTTGTATTTTGAGCTGTATTCTTGGATTGTCTCAAGCTTCTCTTATTGTATGTTATATTTTTGCTTCTTTAATAAAGCTTTGAAAAGTTAAAATAAATAATAACTGATAGAATCTACAGTCAACACTATATGATATAAATGCAAACTGGAGCATAACAAATATTGAGTTGGGAGGTAGAGTTAGAAAGATGTATAATGATATTAAACCGTCAGAAGACACACGGCATCTAAGCAGCGGAAGGAGTTGAGTAAAACCACCTAAGGAAAGAAGGGGATGAGAGAAAAAAAAAAAAATGAGGGAAAGGGAGAGAGATGAGTGGGCAGGGTGCCAGGGAAAGATTCAGGGGTGAAGTCAGGTGAGATAAGAAGAGACGAGCAGATATAGTATCCAGGAGAAGTCAGGCATAGAAATAAGTGAGGAAGCATGAGTAAGAATCAGACTCTGGGGACATTACCAACACATCAGCCCCGTCTAAATGATACAAATCCAGACAGGGTGTTAGATTTGAAAGTAGACCAACCATCTCACCCATTTGACTGAAAATTAGTCACTTTTGCTTGTAAAAGAGGTGTGATAGCGCTCTATCAAAAAATAGTCTTCGAGTTTCCCCTTCCATTCAGCCACAGAGGGTGACTGGGTAGATTTCTAATTAAGAGGGATACAAGCTTTCACTACAGTAATAGCTAAAATCCATTGGTATTTCGGTAACCTGGCTGTGCAAGTGATGGGGAGGTAACATGTTCAATAGGACTAATTGCAGAATGGGTGAGGGGCAAGAAGGAAAAAGCTTTGCCAATTCAACAAAAACATCATGCCAAAATATGTGTAAGTCAGGACAGGACCACCGAATGTGACTTATCGTGTCCTGATGTGATCGGCACCTCCAACATAACCCGGATGCTGTGGGGAATATTTGGGCCAGCCTTTGAGGAGTCAAGTACCATCTAGTGAAAACCTTATAATTAGTCTTCTTAAGAGAGGTGCAAGTAAGGGAGGAGGAAGTGAGAAAGAAAGATGCTGGCCGTGCAGAGTCATAGACCTCAAGTTGCAACTCCCTTGTCCAAGCTAACTGCTAAGGCCAAGAACGCCATTCAGAGGGTTTCATAAGAAAGTATAAAATTTAGAAATAGGTTTACGGGCAAATCTTTCAGGAAGAAACACTCAAATCAGGTATGAGGCGGGCTCCTATGGAAGTAACGGCAAAGAAAATGATGAACCTGTGTATAATGCCACCACTCCGTGGAGGGGAGTTCGAAAGACTCTTGAAGGCCCTTAAAAGATCTGATGCCTGATGGGGTAAGAAGTGAATCAATGGTACATAGACCTGCAGATTACCGAGCCGAAAAAGCACCATCAATGACAAAAGCATGTTTTATGAATATCTTCCCTGAGTACATGACTGTATAATTAATCTGACATATCTGTATTTTATCAGGTTAACTTCTGTTTAAAATAGAACCACGTGTTCTGGTTGAAGAAGACATTCATAAAACAAGCTTCTACCATTGACATTAAGGATTAATTAATATTGATTTATGTTTAAAATTAAACCATATGTGCTCACTGTGGTTAAATGAACTTAGAAACTCATAAAACATGTTCTTGTCATTGACATAAGGGTTCATTAACTTTAGTTTAAAACAGAAACCCGTTCTCATTGAAGAAATTAATAAAACATCATCCTCTTGTTATTGCACTCCAAGGGGTAATATGATATAGATTATATTATATATTAACCATTTGAGTGCAACGGCAAAAGCATGTTCTATGGATTTCTTTGCTGAGAACATGTGGCTGTATTTTAAACAGAAGTGAATCTGAAAAATACAGTATTGAATTTGTATTAAAAAGTCATTTTACGGTTTTCTGTCTGTAAAATGCTGTTTGTAACAGTGGCATTAAAATAAATGCGGCTAACTCTCCCCCCATAAAAGCATTCTAACTCACAATATATGCCAAAGTGGAGCATTTTAAGTTCATAAGGGTACATTCGGCAATATCAGTGGGTCACATTGTATAACTAATTTGCTTCTATATTTGTATGTTGTGTGCCCATTTGGTGCCCAGTCCAAATTAATAAAATCTGGTATTGATGTTGATATTTAGAATAATGTGGGCCAAATTATTTTAAATATCCTCATCCACACCACAGTGTATAAATCTGGGCACCAAAAGGGCACTCATTCAAGTGGAGTGGTAAATCGGTTAAACAATGTGACCCACTGGTGTTGTCAAATGTACAATATGTGTATAAAATGTCCCACTTTGGCAGATATTGTGAATTATAATGCTTTTGTGGGAGGCAGTGAAGCACTCGGGTGGCATATCACACTATATTTCTCTCCTGGTGGCATATAATGGTGTATTGTTATGCTGGTGACATATAATGGCGTATTAACTGGTGTGGCATATAACTCTCTATTGCTGTGCTGGTGGCATATATGTATTGATCTGGTGATGGCATATAACTGTATTGCTGTGCTGATGGCATAACTCTGTGTTGATGTGCTGGTGACATATAACTGTATTGCTCTGATGGTGGCATATAATTGTATTACTGTGGTGGCATATAACTGTTATTGCTTTGGTGGTGGCATATAAATCTGTAGTACCATTTTTAATTGACTATACGTCAAGCAGTTTATTTGCTTCCATTAGATATGTACATGAAGTGATGTACCTGAAGTCTCCCTAAGTGGAAGGGCATCCCAGGCATGGGCCCTTGCTTCTATGTGCATAGAGGGAATCAGCTGCACCCCACTTACTAGGTCCACATAGACCAAAACGTACCTCTGGGGTTGTGCCGTTTCTTTCTTGCAGAGAGGATTTGCCTGACATTTCGGGGCTGAATTCCCTATGGGTGGGACCAGACTGATATGAATATGGAAATTTTCTCTCTGCAATGGCACATGGGAGTGAAAAACATGACTTGAGCAGCACTTGAGAGGCCACACATGCCTTGAGCAAATTACTTCATTTTGCTCTCTCGGTATGCGTTCATCACATTCTTTGTATATGCAGTCTCCCTAATTGGAAGGACATCCCAGGCATGGGCCCTTGCTTCCATGTGGCTAGAGGAAATCAGCTGCAACCCACTGACTAGGTCCATGGGGTTGCGCTGTTTCTCTAGTGCAGAGAGGATTTGCCTGACATTTCGGGGCTGGACTGCCAATGGGTGGGACCAGACTGATATGAATATGGAAATTTCCTCTCTGCAATGGCACAAGGGAGTGAAAACATGACTTGAGCAGCACCTGAGAGGCCACACATGCCTTGATCAAATTACTTCATTTTGCTCTCTCGGTGTGTTTGTCACATTCTTTGCTTTTGTAGACCACCTGATGCTCATTACAACAGGGATTAAGATGGACCAGCGATGAGATGCATTGTGCTACGGCTTTAACATTTGCTAGGAAAACAAATCAATATTTTACCAGTCTACCAAGGTTTTGCTTTGATATGTGTACACACATACACCCACTGGTTTTATGTGTAAGATATTTTAGGTGTAAGATGTTAACATTACTCATTAAAGGTGTTACATCATTTTTTCCTTTGGCCTCATGTATGCTCCCCTAAATATAATTTCTAGAGTCTTCATTGGTTCAAACTCAGTGAGAGGCAAGTCCAGGGGACTTGCTTCCAGAGTATGGGTTGGTAACTGATACACACAAACACCTTGTAGCTCCTAGGACTGATCTAACTGCATGAGCTGGTTATACCATACTTGCAGGATAGCTATGTTCTAGGCCGAAACAGTTACTCCATTGACTGTTGGTAAACAAAACTGTGTGTGGCCAGTGCTGACACCTACTGCTGTGGAAACCCTTAATTGACCACCAGCAAGCGTGCAGCCAGCGGGTTTTCAGTGCAGCTGGTTACATTGTGAAGAACCATATGACAAAACTATCAAGCAGCAGTGTTGGTAAGCTGACATTTCTAAAAATAAATTAACATTAAATACCATCTGAAAACCAGGGAGCAGAAGTGGACAAAACCACAAATGACAGGAAAACTTACAGCACGTGTACTGTTAACAGCAGTTAGGAAGAAGAAGAATTTGAAGGGTCGCTACTATGTACCACTGTTGGGACCACTGCTAAGGCCACTGATTAATGTTTATGAATGGTTATAATGCAGGATTTGTTATGGTATCTTCATTATTTTCTTCATGTCACTAAAATCTGCATTCTGACAGTATGGACAACTAGTGTTTTCTATTCACCATGAACTGAATACATAAGTATGTAAGTTATGTAACTGTGGTTATATTGAATAACAGATCACTGAGAAGTCGCCCATCTTTTTATTTTCTATTTTTTTTTTCCTTTATTTTTCTTGTATTACGGTTTATCATAAACATTTACAATTAACTGAGGCATTAGTATGTGTTTGCAGTTATTGTAGTTGCTATGAAAAAAATGAATGGATTCCTTTGTAGTGATAGTTAAGATGACAGTTGGTTTCAAAGCAGATAGGATGTTGATCCACAGGTAAATATCCAACTGCTATTTTAAAATTTCGGCATATGCCGACGACGCACTTTTTTTTTTCTTTTCTTTCTAACCCATCATCTATCTACCCACTCTTGTTGATCTCATTAATGAATACTCCCTACTTTCCCAGGCCCAAATCAATTATTCCAAGTCTGAAATTCTAAACATTAACCTAGATAGCTCCACTACCACCAACTTACAACGTTGATATTCGATAAAGTGGCCAACCTCTTCCAAAAATGTTATACTTATTTAATGCGATACCCATCAATATTCCTCGCCTGTACTTGGATAAGATTCACACACACATCTCTTCCTTTATATGGGCTCGGAAACATCCTCGCATCAGTTACTCTCTATTAGCTAGGGATATGCGGAAGGGAGGTCTGAACTTTCCTGATGTTCAGATATTATCATGCATCTTCCATAGCAAAATTTTTTGATTTTATGCCACGTGCTTTTGTCAGATGGACTGAAACTCTTCACCATGTGCTGGGTCACCTTTCTTTGATCCAATTACTGTGGTCAGCTTATAACTCCATTCCAACAGTCTGTACACAACACATAATCTTGGGACATATTTTAAGTGTATGGTCCAAGCTCAATAAATCTCTTAAGATTGCTCCTTCTTCTTCACCTTTACAATCACTCATTGGAAACTCTGATTTAGTACCGGGACACGTGACAACCTATTCCGCACGTGGCAGGAGAAACACTTAGATATTATATCATCTTTATCAAAAGGCAGTGACATGATTTCCTTTGAATATTTGAGGAAAGAAATTGGTCCTTTGCATACCCCTTGGTGGGCACTTCTGCAAGTAAGGCACTGGCTATCCTCGATAAATAGGACAGGGAACCTTAATAGGGAACTGATTCATTTTGAACACATCTTCCAGAATATTCCTATTAATTTTAAACCTCTTTCTTTTTGTCATACTCTCCTACAAGACCTTTCTGCCTCCACTAAACCTTACTTCCTATCCATGTGGGAGAAACAACTATCCTCCATGTTTGAGATGTCCCAGTGGGCTGATATACTTCATAGCAACTTACTATATGCTAGAGACACCCCCTCCAGGTCCTTAAATTACAAAGTAATCTCTTGCTGGTACATGACCCCAGCTAGGATCCAACAACTTTTCACTTCTTCTTCCGGTTTGTGCTGGAGATGTAATACATCTATAGGAACCATATTTCATATATGGTGGTCATGTCTGATCTTAACTCCATATTGGAGATCGATCATTTGAGAAATAAATATAATGTTTTGAATTCAGATCCCATATGACCCACTGGTTTGCATATTTTCTTACAAAGGCCATCTCCACTTAAATCTTCCGTTATACAAATGGAAAGTGTCTTTTTCACTCACCTGTCTAGCTAAATCCCTAATCCCAATATTTTGGAAACAAAAAGATCCTCCACCTAAATCTCTCTGGTTGGAAATAACTGAATCACTCTACTCCATGGAACGACTTCACGCTACTCATACCAACTCGCTAGATACTTTTCATGCTACTTGGTCGTGGTGGCTGGCATATAGAATTCCTGCCTAATATCTGCTTAGATGCTGTAGATCCTCCAGTGTTCATCTCCCAACTGCTAGGCTAGGACACTGCTCTCAATGCCCTCCAGTCTCGGTTCAGAGTGGTAGTCACACTTCCTCCCCCCCATCCCCACCCCCTCTTGAACTGTTTTTCTCGTTCTTTCTACTACTTTCTCCCCTCTCCTTTACTTTTCTTATATGTTGTCTCTCGCCTACTAGACAGACTGGTACTTCATTGATCAACCCCCAACTCTTGTGGTAACACGACTGCATAACACTAGACACAAGGAGACTCCACGGATCAGAGGTGCAGAGAATTCTCACACACTTACTAATGTCCATCTAAACAACAAAGGCTTGTCTGTTACTCTGCTATACCAAACTTTCACTGTTACCATGTGTGAACCTCTCTATATTGTTATATGTGTTGCGGTTGACTGCTATTTTACTTCCCTTTCTGTATATATTAATCTATCTTATATTCAATAAAAACGTTAATTAAAAAAATAATAATAATAATAAAACCCTTTCATCTTCTGGCTTCCCGTGCCTGATCTTTAAGCTATTCTTTGTTTCAGCATTCTCAGTGATTTTCTTCTCCAGCATCTGACCTTGATCTGTACCCGACTACCGCTTCTGCCTGTTCCTTGTGTTGATCTGATCCCCTGTTACAAGCCTGGCTTGTTCTCTGACCCTGCTTTCTCTTCTGTCCTCCCAGCTCAACCTTGACTTCTGACTAGACTACTCTTCTGCTTTTGGTGTTACTGGTTGATCTCCGACTCAGCCTGCTTATCATCCACTGGTGAGTCGGATTGATCCCGGTATTGCATACCGCAGGTTGATCTCCTACTAGTTCCACCAGCCACATTAGGCCTGCTGGATTGATCCCAGCCTTATCTGTCAGATTGATCTCCGACTGGGCCAAACTGCTTCCTGATGGCTGGTCGGATTCATCCCAGCCACATTGCTTATAGAACCATCGACTACTCTTCGACCTTCAGTCGATCTTCAGGAAGTTGAAACTCATCTACCCTAATTATCAGTCACACCCCTGGAGGTTGTAACATGATAGATGCATAGTTGACGAGGCTTAAAAAAGACATGCGTCCATCAAATCCAGCCCATGCCAAAATAACCCTGTTGATCCAGAGGATGGCAGAAAAAACAAAACAAAACCCTGAAGCCATTTCCAATTCAGCCCCAAGTGGGTAAAACAAAATTCCTTCTTGATTCCAGATTTTAGGCAGATAGTTCCTTGGATCAACAACCTATTTGCATTGAAGCCATTTGTCATAATTCTTAATATTATTCTGTGCTAGATAGGCATCCATTGCTTTTTTGAAAGCATTTACATTATCTGCAAGTACAACATCCCGAGGCAAAGAATTCCATAACTTTACTGCCCTTACTGTAAAAACCCATGCCTTTGTTTTAGTCGAAAGCACCTTTCCTCTGGTCTTAATGGATGACCTCTCGTTCTTAGCTCCGTTCTTTAAGTAAATAATTAATTGCATGGTTATTTTTATTGACCTTGAATTTATTTGTAAATAGTAATCATATCACACATTAGACATCTCTTCTCTATTATAAACAAACCCAGTTTGGCTAGTCTCTCTTCATAACGCAGATCCTCCAATCCCTTTATCAGTTTTGTTGCATGTCTCTGCACTTTTTTCAGTTCAACAATGTATTTTTTTAAAACTGGTGCCCCAAACTGTGCTCCATATTCCAGATGAGGCCTAACTAAGGATTTAGAGGTAGAATAATATTAGCATCCCTTGCATCTACACCTCCTTTTTTTTTTATGCAGGTTAGTACCCTATTTGTCTTGCAGCAGCTGAGTGACTTTGCATACTGCTGTGAAGTCTATTGTCTATCTGTACTCCTAAATCTTTCTGTAATGAGGATTCCAGAAGGTTTTTCCCATTTAGAATATCTATATAGCCTGTTTGTTTCTACAGCCCAAATGCATAGCCTTACATTTTGTCTACATTAAATGTCATCTGCCACTTTTCTGCCCATTTTCGGCACATCAGCCTCGACCACCAGTCATTCTCCTGGTTGTGGGTGAACGTTAACTTGAGTTCCTGTCGTATTCCGAGGGAATGATTATCTGACTCTACCTCCAGCCAGTTCCTGTGGAGGCACAGCTTGCTATCGACTCTCTACTCTTTAAGTCTTATTCTTCAGGTTGTAAGCATCGCTTGAGGTGATTCTAGTTTCCAGTTTTTTTCTCGTTACATTCTGGCTTCCTGGACAGTGGTAGACTTTCCAATACCTCATTTCCATCTGAGTCTTCTCCCCTTGGGGTCCTGCAATTGGGTCTTCAAAATCTTCATAGTCCTGTTTACACATTTGGAGTGAGGAAGGAATTTTTGCCTACTCGGGGCTTCATTGGAAATGACTTTGAAGGTTTTTTTTCTTCCTCGTGGCTCAACAGGGGTGATATGACATGGACTGAACTTTTTGGATACGTGTTTTACAGTCTCATCAACTATGTTGCTATGTTACTATGTTTTATGTTTATTATTATAATCCACTATTTTTTCTGATTGTAGTTGATATTCCATATTTGAATTCTTTGCTAATTAGGGATATATTGTTCAATAATGGTGTCTTTTTATTGTTTACATTGAGCAAATTCATTTTTTCATGACAAATATAGTTGTTGGGCTCTTCTTTTGTTGGTAGGTTTAGGAAGGAGGGTGCAAAAAAGAGGAGTGTTTTGTTGTTTTATATAGTTGTGACTATGATTTATACACTTTATCGTTTCTTCCTTGACTTAGCCCTGCTGAGCCAAAAAACATTATTTGGAGGTGAAAATCTTAAAACAAAATAAATGTATAAAGTAAACAAACATGACTCAGCTCTGCAGTAGCCACATTCACACACACTATTTATTAAAAAAAACAAACTGATAAAAATAATTGACCCTCCCTGTTAATAAGCACTAATATTCTACAAGATGTATGGTTCTTAGGTGTTCTCTTATAATTTGTATCCTTTTAGTCTTCACTGCATACTGAACGTAGTCATTGTGCCACATAGAGTACAATGTGTGGACACATATTGCCTTATTCAGGCCTGCACAGAATTGCTATCTAGAGGGGTAATGCAATTGTTGGAGAAATTTGTGACAGAGTGGGAACATTTTGGAAGGGTGTGGAGGGGAGCTACTGGTAGTGGTGGCTACAAATGCTGCTGGCTAATGGGTTTTCTGCAGCCAGTTTGCTCTTCTTAGTGGAGGTTTTCTTGTGTCCAAATTTTTGATGAGGGATAGTACTAGCAGGCTTAGTAGCAGCAGTGGTATGGAAGTAGGACTTTTTTTTCCATACACATGAGCATGCTTACCCTGTATATGCTTTAGTAATTGTCACGGTTTATTATGACTCTCAGACACAAGTTTAGGTAAAAAAAATCAATTTTATTGAAATAATAAATGATAACTTAGGATGGCAATAACATACATATATATATATATACAGAATATAGCACAGACAGAAGGCAGACTCTACCGGTCCTGTCAATATACCGGACAGGACAGTCTTTAGGCTCTACCGGCCTTGCCAATACCGGGTAAGGCAACCTGCAGATGGAATAGCATAACGGTTTTACCGGCCTTACCAAATTACCGGGCAAGGCAGCCTCAATAGATACACAATGTAGGCTCTACCGGCCCTGCCAATACCGGGTAAGGCAACCTCAGATGGAATGTGGTAAAAGGTTCTACCGGCCTTACCAATACCGGGCAGGGCAGCCCAGAGATAATAGCAGCAGTCAGATGGAACTGGCAAATTAGCAGAATCGTTAAGCAGCAAGGCTTTGGAGCAAACCAGCGTCCGCACGCTGGAAACAACACTGAATAGTATAGCCGTTAGGGTTAGCGAGCAAACCAGTGACCGCACACTGGAGTAACAAGCGAGTAGTATAGCCGCAAGGCTTAGGAGCAAACCAGCGTCCGCACGCTGGGACCAACACAGATTTGTATAGCTGATAGGCTTTGGAGCAAACCAGTGACCGCACACTGGTGTAACAAGCGAGTTAGTATAGCCGCAAGGCTAGGAGCAAACCAGCGTCCGCACGCTGGGACCAACACAGATTTGTATAGCTGAAAGGCTTTGGAGCAAACCAGTGACCGCACACTGGTGTAACAAGTGAGTTTGTATAGCCGCAAGGCTTAGGAGCAAACCAGCGTCCGCACGCTGGGACCAACACAGAATTGTATAGCTGATAGGCTTTGGAGCAAACCAGTGACCGCACACTGGTGTAACAAGCGAGTTTGTATAGCCGCAAGGCTTAGGAGCAAACCAGCGTCCGCACGCTGGGACCAACACAGATTTGTATAGCTGATAGGCTTTGGAGCAAACCAGTGACCGCACACTGGTGTAACAAGCGAGTTTGTATAGCCGCAAGGCTTAGGAGCAAACCAGCGTCCGCACGCTGGGACCAACACAGATTTGTATAGCTGAAAGGCTTTGGAGCAAACCAGTGACCGCACACTGGTGTAACAAGTGAGTTTGTATAGCCGCAAGGCTTAGGAGCAAACCAGCGTCCGCACGCTGGGACCAACACAGATTTGTATAGCTGATAGGCTTTGGAGCAAACCAGTGACCGCACACTGGTGTAACAAGCGAGTTTGTATAGCCGCAAGGCTTGGGAGCAAACCAGCGTCCGCACGCTGGGACCAACACGGAATTGTAGCAATGTCACCAACGCGACCAGGCAGAAGGTCGCCAGGATACTGAAGACAGGTGATGAGATGACAGGAACCAGCAACGATCAGTCAGCTCAGAAAACAGCAGAGAAGTTCAGCAGGAACTGCAACAACAGAGACTAGGCCGGAACCAGGACTGGAAGTACTTCAGCATGCAGGAAACACTGGAACAGTAGAGATCAGGAACTCAGGAACACATGAGATCAGGAACTCAGGAACACTGGAACAGAGGCCCAGCTATCACTAGCATAGTGATAGCAAGAAGGTCAGAAACAACACGAAAGGGCACTCAAAGGGTGCCCAATCCAGGTTTAAATAGTCAATAAGAGGCGGGCTATCTGCAGACAGCCAATAGAAGCCCCCTACTGGTGACAGACAAGTAACTGCAGCAAATCACGGGCACCGTGATAGTACCCCCCTTTCAAAGACCCCCTCTCCTAGAATAGGGTTTAGGTTTCTGCGGGTAATTGGCATGAAAGGCCCTAGTTAACCTAGGTGCATGAAGGTCCGTACTATCCACCCATGACCGATCCTCAGGACCATACCCTTTCCAATGTACCAGGTACTGTACCCTTCCTCTAAGCCTACGGGAATCAATAATGCTCTGAACCTCGTACTCCTCCTGGCCCTCGACCTCAACAGGTCCTGGCACCACAGGTGTGGTAGTATAGCGATTGCAAACCAGAGGCTTAAGAAGGGACACATGGAACACATTATGGATACGCATGGATGCAGGTAGGTCTAGTGCATAGGAGACAGGGTTAATTTTGCGAATAACTCTGTATGGACCAATAAACCGAGGAGCCAACTTATTAGACGGAACCTGCAGCTTGAGATTTCTGGAGGAAAGCCATACTCTATCCCCAACCTGAAAGGAAACCGCTGGAAGCCTTCTGCGATTAGCATGGCGCTGATGACGCTGAAATGACTGACCAAGTGCCCTCTGAACTTGTGCCCATGTGGAACGGAGTTGCTCGATATGCTCATCCAGAGCTGGAATCTGTTGCGTCTGAAATGAGTCTGGAAGCAAACATGGCTGGAACCCATAATTAATCAGAAACGGAGAGCTCCCAGATAAAGAATTGACCGCACAGTTCCTGGCGAACTCTGCCCAAGGCAACAAGTCGGACCAATTATCATGATGGTCAGTAACGAAACAACGGAGAAATTGTTCCAAGCCCTGATTAGCTCGTTCAGCGGCTCCATTGGTCTGGGGATGGTAGGCAGAGGAGAAGGACAGCTGTATGCCCATCTGTTGGCAAAATGCCCTCCAAAATCTAGACACAAACTGGCTCCCCCTGTCAGACACCAGTACCCTAGGCACTCCATGCAACCGGAATACTTCTCTGGCGAACACCATTGCCAATTCCTTCGCTGAAGGAAGACCACGGAGGGGCACGAAATGAGCCATTTTAGAAAACCTGTCCACCACCATGAATATAAAGGAGTACCCCTTCGACATAGGCAACTCTCCCATAAAATCAATGGAAACATGAGACCAGGGGCGTTCGCCATTAGGCACCGGTTGAAGCAAGCCCACAGGGAGATGTCTCGGGGTCTTAGCGCGGGCGCAGGTGGCACAGGCATTCGTAAATTCGGCACAATCGTTTCTCATGGAAGGCCACCAAAATAACTGAGAAAGGGACCATAACAATTGGTCTCTACCAATATGTCCCGCAGCCTTAGAGGAATGGTAGGTTTCGAGCAGCCTAGTACGAAATGATTCAGCGACAAAACATTTGCCCACTGGGGTTTCATGGGGAGCGGACCCCTGAGAGGCCAGGATCTCCTCCCCTAGAGGAGAAGTGATACTCGTGCGTATAGTAGCCAGTATTCTATCAGGTTGGATGATAGGAGCTGGTGCTTCCACTCTGTCACTGTCGGCCTCAAATTGTCTTGACAGTGCATCAGCCCTGATATTTTTTGACCCTGGCAAATATGATACAATGAAATTAAATCGAGACAGGAACAGAGCCCACCTGGCCTGACGAGAGGACAATCTCTTGGCCTCCGAGAGATAGGTCAGATTCTTATGATCTGTTAGGATTAAGACAGGATTCTTAGTACCTTCAAGCAAATGACGCCATTCCTTAAGAGCAAGGATAATGGCCAATAATTCTCTGTCACCTATCTCATAGTGGCTTTGAGTGACAGTCAACTTTTTAGAGAAAAACCCACAAGGTCTGAGAGTTCCACCTTTCTCGTGTCGCTGCGAAAGTACTGCCCCGACCCCAATATCTGAGGCATCAACCTCTAACGTAAATGGAAGTAAAGGATTGGGGTGGGATAACACAGGAGCCGCAGCAAATGCCAGCTTCAAATTCTCAAAGGCTTTCTCAGCAGATACCGGCCAACAAGAAGGATTAGCACCCTTGTGCGTAAGATCGGACAGAGGTTTGACAATGGAAGAAAAGTTCTTAATAAACCTCCTATAATAATTGGCGAAACCCAGGAAACGCTGTATGGCTTTAAGACCCTTGGGTTTTGGCCATTGTAGGACAGCTGACAACTTTTCTTTGTCCATGGCAATGCCATCATTGCCAATTATGAACCCCAAGAATGGCACACTGGTTCTATGAAACTCACATTTTTCCATTTTACAAAATAATTTGTTCTCACGGAGTCGTAGCAATACTGCGGATACATCTTTGATGTGCTGTGCCATGTTTTGGGAGTAAATCAGTATATCGTCGAGGTACACCACAACACATGTCTGTAACATATCTCTCAGAACATCATTTATCAGTTCCTGGAAAACTGCGGGTGCATTACACAGCCCAAAAGGCATTACTAGATACTCGTAGTGCCCAGCTCGAGTATTAAAGGCAGTTTTCCACTCATCACCTGCTCGAATGCGAACCAGATTGTAAGCGGCCCGTAGGTCCAACTTGGTAAATATCGAAGCGCCCTTAAGCCTGTCAAAAAGCTCGGTGATGAGTGGTATTGGGTATGCGTTTTTTGCCATTAGTTTATTCAAGCCCCGGTAGTCAATGCATGGTCTTAATTCGCCATTTTTCTTTTTTACAAAAAAGAACCCAGCCCCAGCTGGAGAGGTAGATTTACGTATGATCCCTCTAGCAAGGGCATCAGAAATGTAATCCTCCATAGCCTTATTTTCATCACAAGATAATGGATAAGTGCGTCCTTTCGGAGGTACTGCACCAGGCTGCAATTCAATGCAACAATCATAAGGTCTATGCTGGGGTAGCATACTAGCCTCTCCTTTGCTAAAAACATCGCCAAACTGTTGGTACACATCCGGCATAGCAGAGGAGGTGCACATGACCTTAATAGGCTGGATGACGCACTTGTCCATACAAAACTGGGACCAAGCAGCAATTTCACACTTTTTCCAATCGAATTGTGGGTTATGTAACTGTAACCACGGAAATCCCAATATCACCGCATGGTGCGGGGAATTAATCAGTTGAAACTGCTGCTCTTCTCTGTGAAGTGCCCCAATAGTCATAGACAATGGCATAGTTTCAAATATAACCTGAGGCGGTTCTAAGGGTCTACCATCAATCGCTTCAATAGTCAAGGGGTTTTCTCTTTCAATGCGTGGAACTCCGTGCAATTCAGCAAAGGTATTATCCATAAAATACCCTGCTGCACCGGAGTCAACCAAGGCCAAAACCTCCACAGAGCGTTGTGCCCAAGACAATACCACCTGTATGGTGGGTTTCATTATGCCCGACACTGGGGACGATTGTACACCACCTAGGGCCTGTCCCCCAAGATACCCTAGGTGTGTGCGTTTCCCGGTCGTACCGGACAGGAATTTAGCAAGTGCCCTTTTTTACCGCAGTATAAACATAACCCTTGTTTTTTGCGATATAGTCTCTCTGCCTTGGATAGTCTAGTGAAGCCTATTTCCATAGGTTCACTTGTTTCCCGTACTGGTTCACTAGACTTCAATGCCAAGGGAGGGATGGGTGGGCAAAACATGCTACTAGGCTCATTATTTTTTGACCGTAACTTACGATCTCTGGCAATTGATCTCTCACGTATTCTGGAGTCAATTATCATAACATACTCAATGTAATCATCTAGATCAATAGGTAGATCTTTAGCAGCGATTTCGTCTTTAATGTGGTCATTCAGGCCTTGAGAGAAGGCTGCCAATAATGCCTCGTTATTCCAACCTACCTCTGCTGCCAATGTGCGGAATTCGATGGCATAGTCGCCCACTGTACGCCTGCCCTGTTGTATCTCCATAAGGCGTTTGGCAGCAGAGGTGGTTCTACCAGGAGGCTCAAACACTCTTCGAAAGGAACGCACAAATTCACTAAAGTTCTTAGTACAAGGTTTAGCATTCTCCCACAAGGGGTTAGCCCAGGCCAATGCTCTGCCAGTGAGCAGTGATATCGTGAACCCCACTTTACTACGATCATTGGGAAATGCGTGTGCCGTCAATTCCATAAAGATTTCGAGTTGATTGATGAACCCTCTGCAGAGACTAGGGTCACCATCATATCTTAGTGGCAAGGGTGCAGAAGCCGTTAACCCTTTAACAGTACCCCCTAGGGGTCTGGTATCACTTTCCGGTGTCTGACTTGGCGAGACCACCGGGCTAGAGCTAGATTGGTCAGCAGGTACCGTGCGTTCAAGGATCGTTTGAATTGCAACTGCCAACTGATCCAAACGTTGCTCGAGCACATCCATCCTCCAATGGATATTCTGTGCGTTACCTTGACCCTTGCTGTCTGAGGTCATGGCCCTTTCGTACTGTCACGGTTTATTATGACTCTCAGACACAAGTTTAGGTAAAAAAAATCAATTTTATTGAAATAATAAATGATAACTTAGGATGGCAATAACATACATATATATATATACAGAATATAGCACAGACAGAAGGCAGACTCTACCGGTCCTGTCAATATACCGGACAGGACAGTCTTTAGGCTCTACCGGCCTTGCCAATACCGGGTAAGGCAACCTGCAGATGGAATAGCATAACGGTTTTACCGGCCTTACCAAATTACCGGGCAAGGCAGCCTCAATAGATACACAATGTAGGCTCTACCGGCCCTGCCAATACCGGGTAAGGCAACCTCAGATGGAATGTGGTAAAAGGTTCTACCGGCCTTACCAATACCGGGCAGGGCAGCCCAGAGATAATAGCAGCAGTCAGATGGAACTGGCAAATTAGCAGAATCGTTAAGCAGCAAGGCTTTGGAGCAAACCAGCGTCCGCACGCTGGAAACAACACTGAATAGTATAGCCGTTAGGGTTAGCGAGCAAACCAGTGACCGCACACTGGAGTAACAAGCGAGTAGTATAGCCGCAAGGCTTAGGAGCAAACCAGCGTCCGCACGCTGGGACCAACACAGATTTGTATAGCTGATAGGCTTTGGAGCAAACCAGTGACCGCACACTGGTGTAACAAGCGAGTTAGTATAGCCGCAAGGCTAGGAGCAAACCAGCGTCCGCACGCTGGGACCAACACAGATTTGTATAGCTGAAAGGCTTTGGAGCAAACCAGTGACCGCACACTGGTGTAACAAGTGAGTTTGTATAGCCGCAAGGCTTAGGAGCAAACCAGCGTCCGCACGCTGGGACCAACACAGAATTGTATAGCTGATAGGCTTTGGAGCAAACCAGTGACCGCACACTGGTGTAACAAGCGAGTTTGTATAGCCGCAAGGCTTAGGAGCAAACCAGCGTCCGCACGCTGGGACCAACACAGATTTGTATAGCTGATAGGCTTTGGAGCAAACCAGTGACCGCACACTGGTGTAACAAGCGAGTTTGTATAGCCGCAAGGCTTAGGAGCAAACCAGCGTCCGCACGCTGGGACCAACACAGATTTGTATAGCTGAAAGGCTTTGGAGCAAACCAGTGACCGCACACTGGTGTAACAAGTGAGTTTGTATAGCCGCAAGGCTTAGGAGCAAACCAGCGTCCGCACGCTGGGACCAACACAGATTTGTATAGCTGATAGGCTTTGGAGCAAACCAGTGACCGCACACTGGTGTAACAAGCGAGTTTGTATAGCCGCAAGGCTTGGGAGCAAACCAGCGTCCGCACGCTGGGACCAACACGGAATTGTAGCAATGTCACCAACGCGACCAGGCAGAAGGTCGCCAAGATACTGAAGACAGGTGATGAGATGACAGGAACCAGCAACGATCAGTCAGCTCAGAAAACAGCAGAGAAGTTCAGCAGGAACTGCAACAACAGAGACTAGGCCGGAACCAGGACTGGAAGTACTTCAGCATGCAGGAAACACTGGAACAGTAGAGATCAGGAACTCAGGAACACATGAGATCAGGAACTCAGGAACACTGGAACAGAGGCCCAGCTATCACTAGCATAGTGATAGCAAGAAGGTCAGAAACAACACGAAAGTGCCCAATCCAGGTTTAAATAGTCAATAAGAGGCGGGCTATCTGCAGACAGCCAATAGAAGCCCCCTACTGGTGACAGACAAGTAACTGCAGCAAATCACGGGCACCGTGATAGTAATGCAGATGTGCCAGGGTGGGATCCCTACTTACCCTTCTTTACTGTGCATTCAGGGTGCATAACTATTCACAATTTGCTGTTCCAGATGCCAGAGAGAAATATTCCCACACCTAGGACTTAAATGCAGGAGGAAAAAATGTCACTGAAATGTTCACTGCAGACCTTGAGTTGGACACAGCCCTGATGAACATTGGTCTCTGCCTCGCTCATTTTCCTCTTCAAACTCTGTGGCTGCTGTCACTAGTCCCACCATATCTTCATTCCCTCTCACTGCCAGAATGTGCCTCTCTTCTTCCCCACTCACAGCCAGAACATGCGCCTCATCCTCCTGACCACTTGCAGGGTCCTGCCGCTCTTCCTGTCCACTCACAGGAATCTGTACCTCTTCTTCCTGCCCACTTGTGGGATCCTCCACTATATCTTCCTGCTGCCCACTCACAAGAGGATGTCTCTAAATTACAAACCTACCTCCAATTGTATGGAAAAAACAAATGGGAGAGAGCAAATGTACCCAGTTTGTAATGCAAACAAACCAAAAGACAAATGGAAGGTGAATCCGTATACTTGGATGTTCAAAGACCGGTATTTTGTAGTTTACAACCGGTCTAGTGGCTCGTGGGGACAAGTGATGCTGGTCCTCCCCACACAGGCCATTCCACGGACGACAACAGCTACAAATGATTGATAATCCAATGGATTTAGAGTAAGCGATCCATAGAAAATGAATTTTATTTAAGATAACGTATAAAAAAAATACATCAAAAATATATTTAAAAAAATGAAGAAAAAAATGTTAAAAACATATAGGAGTGTACACTACTAATAATATGTATAAAAAAAAATAATTATCTTAAATAGAATTAATTTTCTACAGATCGCTTACTCTAAATCCATTGGATATATTAACAATCATTTGCTGCTGGTGTTTTCCATGGAATGGTCTGTGTGGGGAGGACCAACACCACTTGTCCCCACGAGCCACTAGACCGGTTGTGAACTATAAAAAACTGGTCTTTGAACATCCAAGTAAGTGTATGGATTCACCTTCCATTTATCTTTTGTATTGTTTGCATTACAAACTGGGTAAATTAGCGCTCTCCCATCTGTTTTTTCCATATTTTGTATCGGTCAACCCAGTGGTGATAACTTTGGATATTGTGGATCTAGCTGCTGAACATCTATTACCTGTGTGTAGGCAGTATAGTATCCTCCATATGCTCCAAACCCTACTACCAAGAAATCCTAGTAACCACATCCACATGTGAGTACAATCCTTACATATATACCTCCGATTGTAATCCGTCTTCCTCATCCTCACTCTCCCACTCTGTGCCACTCTATGCATGAAGAAAGCTTCGGGGTCCACTGAAAGACTCTGACTAATCATTGCCACCACTGTCTAAGTTATTTAGTGACAAGGGTGGTGCAACTAGTGTCACCACCATTGTTGGAGCAGGTGGCTGGCACTCCACTGCAGTGTTGCTGTTGATGGTGGCAGTAGCAGTGGCACTGCTGCTAACAAACTGCTGCCCCTTTCCTTCCATCTTGGCAAGTGAGATAACACCCCAATTTGGATGCAGTCTACACCTCCCTGATGAGGATGATGCTCCAATTCCTTCCCGTCCCCTCCAAGTCCCCTCCAAGTCTTACTGCTTGACACTGAGCACAAGTCTCCTATTATAAATGAAAAAAAGAGTATTAAAAAGAAATCTAAGTATTATGTAAAAAGTTATTAAAAAAAGTATTAGACAAAGATTAAAACAAAACAAAGACACTCACTACAGTACAAACTTCAGAGATCCTCACTGCCTTAACACTAACTCACACAATTTGAATGACCCTCATTACCATAACACTAACTTACACAATTTGACTGACCCTCACTAACCTAACACTAACTCAAACACACTTCACAAACGTCTGTTAGTTAGGGTATATGGACAGCAGTTGCCCCCATTAACATGCACTCTGCATTAGCTGGCAGAGTGCACAAATAATACCTCTTCTCAAGCATTTCATCCAATGAGAAAAACAGAAATAAAATAGCTCATAGTAGGTAACAATACCTCCATCCTCCAGCTGAGGAGGGAACAAAATAACTGCATTCACTTGCTCGCAATAGCTTTTTAAGAATTTTCTGATTGGTCCTATCAGCTGGGAGCTAATATCCATATATTTCTATGCCGTGGAAAGTAGACCTGGGTCTACTAGAGGGCATCTTTCAGAAATGTATTTAGCTACTTTGATCTTTTTGTCATTCCATATAGGAGCATGAACATTGAAGAGAATTCCAGGGGGAGATGCAATAAAGGGGTATAAGGGGCAAGGATGGCAATATGGTTGGGAATTAGTTTTGATGGCATATCAACAGTGTATTCTGAGATATCTTCCCCATCATATCCCTGTGAATCTGCCCCCCAATCCACCACAAACTGCTGAGATCTCCATGCGTCTTCCATGCCTTAGTCAGGTTTACAATTTTACTCTAATTTGACATTGACTCATTTGCAGTGGAAATACAGGTTAATGAGACATTGTCGTATTCATGTGGGTGTGTTTATATGTTAATGTAGCTGTAAACGTCATGCACTAAGCTCTGACAGCAGCTTTTGCCGTTGGTGTTCACAGACCCAACATTACTAACCTGAGGCTGCCAGTGCTGGGATCTTTCTATAGCTCACTATGGAGCCAGAGGACCGTTTGCTGTATCTACTAAAAAGCAGACAGCAGGTGCACTTCCTTAACTTTTCAGTGCCATAGCGATGTGCTTCCAAAATTAGAGAATGGCAGAGAAGCTACATATCACAGCTTCTCTGCCTTCTGTACTGACTGAACTAGCTGACTGGGTTATCCACAGATCAACTATTACGGGTAAAAACAGGATTCTCAAGGCACTCAGTTGCAGAGTGCCTTGTGACTCCTTTGTTTTCCTGCAAAAAGAAGAAAAAACATAAAACATTGTAAAACATTAAATCAATATTTTACAAAAACTTTTAAAAATGGAAACCATACTAAAGAATAATAGATATACAACTAAAAGTATGTAGTACAAAAACATTTGTAGAAGAGGATCAGTAACTTATTTGTGGGGCTAACTAGACATGCAGAGGAATCACTAGAGAATTAACAAATCAGCGTGTAAAGGGCAGGAGGAGACAAAGTACTGACCAAAATATAATCAATATAGGATGGTATTGATTAGACTCTTAATACTGCCCCTATTCTATATATGTTTTGTATTTTGTATATTATATATTTTTAGTTGCCTATTATTCTCTAGTACTTTTCTGATTTCAACATTTCTAATATATAGATTTCATGTTTTGCAATGTTTTTTTTACTATGCCTCTGTATTCACCATTTTTTTTTGGAGTTATTAATTCTTCTTAATAAAAAAAAATCCTCAGTATTACTATACTTAGATGATCTTGAGCGCTGTTTTTTTCCCTTCTTTTCTCTCATACTACCTATGCTGTGTAGTGGGGAGGAATTAAATATTAATCATTGGGTTCTTTGGACCCCAAACCCACTGCCCATTGGGAGGAGGGTTTTTAACTATTTGATTTTGGGGAGAATACACAAGGTTTCCATTAGATTTGCCTCATGTCCTAGAGAGCATTTACAACATTACACATCTATAAACTAATAGAAACAAAAAATAACACACAACTTTTATGTACAGCAACCTGTTTCTTTAAATACAAATACACCATATGTAACCCCATAGAAGTTAGAGGATGAGGACAATTGTTTTCCTTCTGGGCATTTGTTTGGACCCCACTTTTATATTTACTGCTTCTTTACCCCACAGCTAAGTGGGCCAGAGGTGGAAGGGGTCATTGTATCTAACTTTGATTCAACAATATTGAGGAGTGGTGGGGGCTGTTACACGCAGATTAGGAGAGGACTGCAAGACACTGTGGTTTTGGGGTTCCCTTTTATTTCTGTACACCTAATGAAGAGAGGGTAATTCCTTCTAGAAACATTGTGTGTGCATTTTGCACTGCACTAATAAAGTTGGCTAAATCTCATTATCTTTTTATTCTGAGTGCTGTCTCAAAATTTCTGCTTAGTAGGGGTCCCCTTCCCACGCTCAACCAGGTACTTTGGTACCTGAAATGTTAATGCTTCCTATGAGGAAGCATGGTTACATTAGGGGACTTCCATTTACATGGGGACCAAGGGGAACATTGAATACTGCTTTCAAATAAAAGATGGAATCAGAATTTATCACATTTTGACCAGCAGCAATGCTCATTGACCAGAACACAATATTTCTAAAGCTTAAAAGAACTAATGTTAAAAATGACTTTATTTTATGTCTACTGTTGGTACAGTCTTAGTCTAGCACTGTAAATTCCCATTTAATATTTGGGAGAGACAAATGGGATTATTGAAAGCACAATCCCTGTATAGCTGAAGTGAATAGGAACAACTGTGAGATCTAGGCTCTGTGCATAGGACGTCTATATATATATATATATATATATATATATATATATATATATATATATATATATATATATATATATAATAATGGTTTGAGAGATATTGGCACTGAAAGTCCCCCCCCCCTTCTCCTGATGTCAGTATCTAGCTGGCAGCAGGAGATCCGGGTCTGGGGTCCAGCCTGCGGCTCCGCAGCAGAGCCGAAATCGTGTTATTTAAAAATAATTACTTCACTGGAAAGGTCTACAATGTGTGCCTGGTTTGAAAGCACACTTTGTAGACTGTTCCAATGAAGTAATTATTTTTAAATAACGCGATTTTGGCTCTGCTGAAGAGCCTCCTCGAGTCAGCCTACTTGAATCTCCAGCTGACATCAGGAGAAGGGGAGGGAGGGGGGAACTTTCAGTGCGAATAACTCTCAAACCATAGAGGTTTGATTGATAGGATTTGTGGCACATAGTTTATTATTTTAATATCTACAAAAGTATAAGAATTTTTTATGGGACATTACTGTCCCTTTAACTCTCCATGCTGCTGCCTCTTCCACTCAAAATTACACATCTTTTTCTACTTATGTTTATGTATTCTTCCAACCATTGCTAATGACCATTCATTTGTTCCAATGTTTTATACTTTTTTAAAGGCCTGTAGTACAGAATCCTGATGGATAGAATACACAGTATAAAATAGATGACTTTAACATTAGTATTGCTAGGAGCAGATAAGAAAAGCCTGCTAGCAATTTTTCTTATACATCTGAGTAAGGTTCATTCCAAATAATCTAGTAATAAAGTACAAAAATAAATAATAATTACACAAAAAGGGAAAAAGAGGAGGAGACCATTCATTCTGACCAAATCCCCAACTCCATTTGCAGAAATGCAGCCCCAAACTTTCAAGGAACCTCCACCATACTCATTCTTGTACTCTTGCCATTTTTCTGCACCCTTTTCCTGTATTTTCACTTGGCCTTGTTTCCTTGTCGGAGGTATGGCTTTTTGGCAGCAAGTTTTTCATGAAGACCACTTCTGACCAGACTTCTCCGGACAGTAGCTGAGTATACCAGGATCCTGCTGTTTTCTGCCAATTCTGAGCTGATGGCACTGCTGGACATCTTCCAATTGCGAAGGGAAGTAAGTATGATGGGTCTTTCATCTGCTGCACTAAGTTTCCTTGGCTGACCACTGAGTCTATGGTTCTCAGCGTTGCCTATTTCTTTGTGCTTCTTCAAAAGATCTTGGGCAGCACATCTGGAACCCCCTGTCTTTCATGAAATTTCTGCCTGGGAAAGACCTTGCTGATGCAGTATAACTACCTTGTGTCTTGTTGCTGTGCTTAGTCTTGCCATGGTGTATAACTTTTGACATTAAACAGTCTACAGCAACCTCACCTTGTTAGCGGAGTTTGACTGTTCCTCACCCAGTATTATTGCCTCTGCACAGCTGTTTCTGTTTCAGCTAATGATTGTGTTTCAACCTACATATTAAATTGATGATCATTAGCACCTGTTTGGTATAATTGTTTAATCATACACCTGACTATATGCCTACAAAATCACTGACTTTGTGCAAGTGTACCTAGAAGAATTGATGCTGTTTTGAAGGCAAAGGATGGTCACAACAAATATTGATTTGATCTAGGTTTTTTCTTCTGTTCACTCACTTTCATTTTAATTAATAGAAATAAACTATTAACGTCTTTTTTTTTTTTTTTTTTTTTTTTTTAAGCTTTCTTACTTTACCGCATTATTTCACATCTGCCTAAAATGTTTGCACATTACTGTATCTCCAAGATACAATTAATCTTTTTTAAAAGATGAAAGATTGAGTGGAAATAATATTATTAATGGGTCACGTGATGTGGGAAGTCTGTACGCAAGCATTCTACATCACAAGGGAATAGAGGCTGTATATTGTGGAAGAATGAGATCCCAAGGGACTGATGGGGTGTGATGGGTAATTGGTTTAGGCACAAAGAGATCTTGTGAAATAAGGCGTCTAAGATTGTTGGTTATAGGTAGCACTATGTTTTCAGAAAGGCAAAGGAATGTTTTACGTAAAGCAGTTTTGAGGTGGGGTGTGGCTATAGGTGCTAGGGCAGTGTCTTTAGAAATGTTAAACTACAGAGAAGGGAAGAGCTGTATTTTTCCCCAGAGACATCTCATTTCATATTACAAAATATAACACAGGTAATTTGTGCATACATTTTATTGTCACCTATGTACCTTTCTTTGTCTCATAAAGGCTTGTTTCTGGTCCATTGTATAATATGGCGTGCTGTGCCATGCCTATTTCAGAATGGTGATCTAACATAGAAGTGCTGATCATTGATTCACGGTTTGCTTAATAAGCCTTGTAATTCTTAACCGT
Organism: Rhinophrynus dorsalis; assembly: GCA_037306005.1. Lineage (NCBI taxonomy): Eukaryota > Metazoa > Chordata > Amphibia > Anura > Rhinophrynidae > Rhinophrynus > Rhinophrynus dorsalis. Next base: position 241,523,367 of record CM074721.1, read on the forward strand.
TACATACCCAGTGTGGAGATTAACAATTTTTTAAATATACCTCTAAAGAAATTCCACAACAATCTGAATCACTTCTTAACTAAACACCACCCCCAAAGAACTGAAACACACAAAGAGAAAAGTACATCTAAAAGCAATTTTTTTTTTTACACCAAATGCTTCACATATGCTAGTACAGAATTGCATTTACAGACTCTAATATATATTCACATATCATCTCCCTTTGGTCCTTGATAGTTGTGCCAGCTGACCTAAGCTCTACTGCCACTCATTCAGTCAAAAACTTTGAATAATATTCTGACCGTTCTACTATTTTTCCTCTAATGTTCCACATTTGAGACATTCAGCCACACTATAAAGAATGGGCACACTTTCAGTCTCTTGAATGGCCCTATTATCATTAGAGCCAACAGGTCATAAAAATGGCAACCTCTTAATTTGTTCTAAACTGACTAAGACAGTGTTTGCTGGGTGTGGGATTACCCACAGGGGACATGACCAGGAGGGTCCATTTATCACCGAGAGTGTCTTTGCCGTACGCATTTCACAGCCGCTACTGTATCTTTGTCAAGTTCTGTCTCCATTGCTTGGGTGCCACAATGATGTCCATTTGTGCATCTTCCTACACTAATATTTATATGAATATGGGAAAGTGTGTATATTTATAATAATAAATTATTTCAAAATATTATGCATTATAATTCAATTACTCTGGAATGACACATCATAGAGAATGATAACACCACTCTACATGGCCCAAAAATTATAAAGAATAATTAGAGCTGCATTTATTTTGAAACATTAGTATCCCTTTGAGCAGTATCATTATTAGCATATTATGATCTCTAACACAAGCTCTCCAGGACATACCTGAAAACGAGAGAAGTCTCAGTGTTTTCTTCCTGGTAAAACTTTTTCTAAATAAATTATATTTTTATTATTAATTTTTATTTATGTTATCAAACCATTCTTTCTATTTATTTTTAATTTATCTTAAGTATAACTCTTTGAGTGCCAGCAAAGTGTCCAACACATTCTAATGAAATGCGTTGAATAACTCTCTGGCACTGAAACATAAATACACATTTACATGGACTACAATAAACCCCACTCTGACAAGTTTACATTCCCTTGATGTAGTGGAGAAGAGGCTAAATGATACACATTGGGTCATTGCCTTACACTCACTAATGTTACTGGTCCCTTCCATGCCGCTTGTGTGAATCCGCCCTTAGTTCCAACCAGTGGCCAGGTCCTGCTCTTTGTGCAGCATTCTAGCACACATGCATTCATCCTTGCTGTACCAGTATCCATCAAATGTCTTTTGGGTCTTAGAGGAGGATCATTGTGAACAGCTCCTTGATGATTCATTGTTGCAAACTGAGCTACTGATCTAAGCTAATGCCTGGACAGTATTGTGGGCACAGTTATGTTGTCTTAAAGTCACCTTTATTTATTTATATATATATATATATATATATATATATATATATATGTGTATATATATATATATATATATATATATATATATATATATATAAAATATTATTTTTTTATTTTTATTTTTTTTTACATATTGACACTTCATTCAAAACTGCTTATGTGTTGTGTTAACCAATAGTCCAGCTGATGTATAGTTCACACTTATATTCCGAGGAAAAGTGAAAGTACTCATGGTGCAGCACAGTGCTTAATTAGCATATGAAACATCTCAGAAAACCTTAATTATTATATGGAATGTCACTGGTACCTCGTGAGGTCTGCAATTAGCATTCAGTAGCATATGATACCAAGTATGAATATCTCCTTAATGTATATTTGCTGGTCTTCTGGCTAATATTACTCATAGGCAATTTTTAATGACGTTTTCAAATATGCAAACCTGAATCAAGGTGAAAGGACAGTTAAAAATTATAGGGACCCAAGATGGTTGAAGCCCAACATGGGCAATGTGAGTGTATCTAATGAAGATTTTATACAGTGTTCTTAATCTCAATAAATGTACTACAATTATATGTTGTTTTCCTAATATTTAAATTTCTCACATAGACAAACAAAAGCTAGAAAATCTGAGGTTAAGACTCCACAAACAATAATTCTGGTCTTTGCAATCAGTATTTCATCTGTAAAGTTATTAATCTAATTGATGATTTAAGGGCTGATATCATTGATACAGTATGTATGATGGCATCAACAGATCACAGAGGGCAAGAGAGTTAATGTTTGTAGACTTTTGCTCATTGAAGTGAAAACCTTAATGTTGGCTTTAATGAAAGTTTTCCTATTAATATATGTTTATAGATGCATAATCAATCCCCACAATAAACTACTGCAACACATTAAGAATAATTGAGTGTATTAGATATAAATGATAAAATAAATTATTCACTATACACCATTCCGTGTTTTCCAGCTTCCCCCCTGCACGAACCATGCCAGAGCATCTTATCTACATTTGAAGATATGCATTTATGGTGTCTACTTTGTTCTTTGCAATCTGTATACATTTTTTTTTCTATCAGGTTGTGATTCCTTACATGTTACTGGAAAAATTCAGAGACACTAGCATTGTTGAGACTACAAGGTTACAACACTGTGTAACAGGCAGAGTCTGTAGTTTCAATAACAAAATATTCACTAAACCAGTACAGGAGTAATTAAAGACATCACATGTATTGAAGCAGAAATCGAGCAGCTTTGATACTGAATTCTGTTTTTATTTGCTTGTATGATTGCATACAATTGTATACAGGACCTTCATAGAAGGAAAAGATGCAATAAATAAAACTGAGTTTATAATAAGTTACCGTCACAGAAACAATAATAAAGTGGCTACAATAACGTTAATATATCTTCAACATGCCAAAAACTAGAGGGCCCAGCATCATTTAACTGTGTCATGTTAAATTAATCATGATAGCCATTGGCACACAAGTTGGCCATGATGTCAGAACTATGCAGTTATGTTTGTCTTGTTGGTCCTATTGGATATGAATACACCAAAGCATGTTGCAGCTAGGGACTGTCCTAGAGTACTGGACCACAGCTCATGAGGATCATCAGCTTCTATTCAAAGTATTGCATAACTGTTTCACAATGGCAAGAACATTCCAAGGTGACATTCAGAGATTGACTGGCACAGCCAACCCAAACCTTCAATGTTGTTTGCACAATAATTGGTTAGATGACCACACAGAGATCTACCTCTGCTGTCATTGCACCAGACACATTGATAAGATAGATATCTGTGCTCTTCACAAACTGATAAGGTGTTTCTCTGTAGAGAAAACCAAAAGTGAACTTTTTCTGCACATCAGCTGTAACAGTAATATGAGAAGATAGAGAAGATATAGGTTCATAAATAAAATGAGTTCAGGGATCTAGGGTGCAAGCTCAAGGCAAGTACTTCTAGGGTATTGTTTTCTGAAATACTACAAGTAAAATGCATCAGTGCCAGTAGGTAGTAGGGTGCTAAGGCAAATTAATGCATGTCTTAAGTATTGGTGCTGAAAGGAGAATTTGGAGCACAGGGCTGACGTTGCTCTTGGGTACAATCTGTATGGTAGTGATGGATTGCATCTAAATGGAAAGGTAGCGGCTGTGCTGGGGATAGAGTGCTCGGAAGACTGGAGGACCTTTTAAACTAGGAAGGGGAGGTATAGCTAGTAAAAATGGTATAGATAGTGTATATAGGAACTGGGTACAAGTAAAGGATCATGGGGATGGAGAAGGGGTGGGGATAATTTTAGCTAACAGGGAGGACCTCATAATAAATTCAGATGTAGAAAAAAAAAAAAAGCCAAGCAGTGTGTAAAATACATAATATGACAACAATAATGATATGTTGGTGAATGAAAGACGTATGAGAGGCAAAATAGTGAACTGGAATTACTGGCAGTTAATGAGCAATTGGACATAATTTGTATGCCCAAAATAATAGGGGGATGATACACATGATTGGTCTGTAAATATTGAGGGTTATTCACTATTTAGAAGGGTCAGGATTAACAAAAGAATGTGCAACTATATGAAACCAGGTTTACGGGATGGTATTTGTGAGGAAACTAGAGATGATGTGGAACCTTGTGGATGGAAATTGAGGCTAACTGTAACATAAAATGTAAAAGAAACGTGTTGGTGGGTAGATGCTACAAACCACCAAATATTGAGGAGATGTTACAGCTTACCTTGTTTTCAGCGTCATCTGCAGGCATGAGGCTTCAAGCATGCAGCAGGCCTCTGTTTTATGTCATGCTTCCTGTAGTCCTCTCCTACCTACTTCTTTCCTCTGAGCTGCTCCTCCTACTTCCTGAGGAGGGAGTTATAGGGTAGTCTGAGTCCTGACTCAGTTGCCCTTGTGTTGTTGTTCATAGCAGTTCTATTACCTTGGGCTCTGTGTATGACCTGGCTAGTCTTCCATCCAACCTGGTGCTGACCTGTGGCTCTGTCTTACTATTCTTTTGACTATCCCTATAGTGGACACCCAACCTGGTGCAGACCTGTGGCTCTGGCTGACTACCTGAGCTGTGTATGACCTGGCTTGTCAGACTACCCCCTCTGGTGCTGACTTGTGGCTCTGTCTGACTATTCTTACGTTTGTTCCATGTACCTAGCAGACACCCAATCTAGTGTGGACCTGGGGCTCTGGTAGACTAGCTCCGATACTGACTGCAGGCGTGAGTCAGGTATCCCTTTCCTTATACTGACTACAGGCGTGAGTCAGATATTGCTCACTACTGACTGCAGGCATGAGCCAGTACTCTTGCTTCGTCGGCTCAAGATCCAGTGTTCCTCTTCCTGCTCCTGTTTCCTACAGAGACTACCAGTGGCTGAGGCCTAGTCTCCAGCAGAGTGGTCAAGCTTGGCAGCCTGCTATTCCTGATAGCAGTGCTCGCTGGCTTGTAACCCTCTGCTTGCTACTTGTGTATATAGTGTGCTCTACTTTTCTATTATTAATATATTTTGCATTTAACTATACCGTACTGTCCCCTGAATGTTATTGGTAAACCGTGACAGTAGAATGTCGAAGTACATAGAAGCTAGACTGATATGAACATTCAAGCAGCCTCCCATCAGATCTGAAATTCGAACAGACTGGACAGATCGCAACAAGGGACAATCTTCTGCCCATTAGTGTAAGGGTAACCCTGCCTCCCTTGACGAAGGAGGGCAGGTTTTTCCGTGTGCATATACAAGATTTTCCCTCATCGTGATCCATCCAGACCAGGTTTCTGATCTGAAGACCGTAGATTGACATATGTAAAAGGAGTGGGAGGGAAAAACCCTATAGTATAATTACACAGAAAGTATGAACATTGGCAGTGGTGAAGAGCATTGCAAGCTATAATAAATGATTAAACCTTACTTTATAATGACTGACAGATCACAACGAGCGACAATCGTCTGCCCATCAGTATAAAGAAAACCCTGCCCCCTTGACGGAGGGCAGGTTATACCTTATGCAGATAAAAGATTGTCCCTCGTTGTGATCCATCCAGACCAGCTTTCTGATCTGAAGATAGGTCGACATATGTAAAAGGAGTGTGTGTGTGTGTGTGTGTGTGGGGGGGGACTTTATAGTATAGTTACACAGAAACTAGACATATGAACATTGGCAAAAGTGGAGAGCGTTAGTACAAGCTATAAGAAATTATTAAATATTACTTTATAATTAAACATTACACTCTTTAACATGTTTATAAATTAGCTGTAAATTGGTATAGATAGCAAAATTTAAAAATTTCAGATGATACTAAATTATTCTGTGTAATAAATTCAGAGCCCAATGTCTCTACAGAGAGATTTACATAAAATGGCAAACTTGGTTGCCAAATGGAATATGTTTTTAATGTAGGAATGTGTAAAAATACATTTGAGAAAAGCAAATCGTAATGCTACTTATGAACTTGGTTCTGGATTTCAAGGGAGCAAACAAAGAAAAAACAATCTAAGGGCTCAATACTATTAGCACCGGTAAAACAGGCGGAAAGGTACAAACAAGCATTGAGCGATACTCCAACATGTATTTTGCTGGTATTCTATTGCATAACTAGAAAACAGAACAACTGGCATCGGCTGCACAGATCGCTGTAATGACAAAACTGGTGTTGTCTGTTTTTAATACACCACTCGTTAAACTCTCCATAAAAGAATGCAGAAAACTTCAGAGTGAAAGGAAATTGGTCACGTTAAGCTTTGGATAGGCCAAATCCAAGCCCCAGCCAATCCCAAGCCAGAAAGTATCAATATTGGACCCAAAACATATAAAAAAAAAACCCACCAAACAGTGCCTGTGTTTCACGGTTCTTTGAGCTAGAGCACAGGGCTCTAGGAGCAGATGAGATAGAGGAGCAGACACTGGAGAGTTGGAGTGGGTTGAGGAGATTATTGTACAATAAATAAAGAACACATATTACACCTTTGAACATATCGCAGACATTACATGCACACACAATCACAAACATCTTTTTTTTTTTTTTTTTTTTTTTTTACACAACACACATTTATCTTTAGTTTATACAGTGTGATTTAGTGAGTGCAAGGGAGTACTAGAGGATGATTGTGATTGAGTGCTTGACTGAATGCCTGTGTGATTGATTGTGTGTGAGTGGATGTGAGGGAGGTGGAGAGGAGAGATGGCAGGGAAGACAGACATGGTCAGACTTGGTATTTCCATATGTTGTTGGCAACATGATACATGAATACAAAATGAATGCTCAATGATGATGTTCTATATAGTTCACAGCAGGTGCAAAGGCACCACCATGTCATTCCTCCATCAAATGCATGCTGCCATGTTAGGAGCCCATCTCATATTTTCCCAATGCATGTGCAACAAAACTTCACATCTAACATGTGACAGATGCAACCCAACATTAGTTGTATGGCAAAGTTACATTGATCCCATTGTCAATGCTAGGGTACAGTTGGTCATGATGAATTTCATAGTATACCGTGTTGTCATTGTACTTGCAATCTATTCTCATCTATCATCCTTCAATTGCAGTGTCAGAACAAGAGAGTCAGGATCCTGTAGAACAGCCAACAGGCAGAACAACAAAGGACTCTGAGGAGGGAACCACTTTTGGGCCACTTGACCAGCCACAGCATGATCTTCCAGCGCACAGCCAGTGACAATGAGTCATCAGCAGTGGCTTCCATCACCAACACCCGATAGATGGGTGATTCCCCATGCTCACCCCTGTCTCCCACCACCCCTTACCCCATAACATGGCTGGATGACAAGGCCACAGTCTGACACCACTTACGGCCCACTGATGGGTCCTTCAGGACCAAGCTGGCTTCCACCACCCCCATACAGTTGTCCCAGGACCAACCAGCCTGGAGTCACCCACATGGAAGTCAGTGGCTGGGGAGCTAACCCTTGCCACTTGACTACCCACACATTGGGCTTGTTGTTGAGCCCCAGAAGCCACAAGCCCAGTACAGTCTGCAGACACACTCAGCATCATCACCAGGGGAGGTAACTGATGTGATGGTTGAAGAATCCTCCCCACCTGTATACCCAGAGGTACTTATGTTGCCTGCTGTCCAGACAGACACCACTCACCCAACAATGTTGCTTGCTGTCCAGACAGACACCACTCAACCGCCAATGGAACCTGTTGTCCAGACAGACACTACTCACCAACCAATGTTGCCTGCTGTCCAGACAGATACCACTCACCCAACAATGTTGCCTGTTGTCCAGACAGACATCACTCACCCACCAATGGAGCCTGCTGTGGTGGCTACACAATCATCTGGTGAGGAATCATCAGCTGCACCTTCCACATCTGCACCAGCTGAGGGGGAACTTGCCCTGGATAGTACATTTTTGAGGATCCAGATGTGGAGGGTGAGGAAGGCCGGAAGACATCAGTACAACTACTGATCCTGCAAGTCATCCTCCACAGTGACACCAACCCAAACCCCAAGCCATGGTATGAGCACAAGGCGGTCTGGAAGGCCTGTCCCCTCTGACCCCTCAGCCCTTTATCCCCCCCGACAAATAGAGAAGGAGGTGATCTGCCTAAAAAATAAACATGCCTTCTTTGGTAAGATGGTGTCTTTAATGTGGTTACACACTGTCATTGCCAGGGGGTTATCTAATGCATTGCAAAGCAATACAATAGACACAACTATGGCAATCCACAGACCATTGAGGTTCATGTGTGATGCATCAGTGCAACAAACAATCCTCAGATGTTAATGACCTTAATATTACATGGGGCTCATCAACATGGGGGCACAGATGGGTCTCATGTGAGCTGTGGGTTAACAACAACTGATGCACCCACAGATTGTTACCTACACGAGTCCATGCAGGTTAAGATTTGTTACACTGGGACACTGTAGGGACAGCAAAACATGTTTCACAGATGACATCATCATAATATGCATACCAACTTATATCTAGGACACATGCAAACATACTCCCACAGGTCAATCAGGTAACAATCACTGAGAAAAAGCGTTCCCAGGGCCAGTGCTACCTATAGGGAGGTAGGCGCCGGCCTAGGGCACACGTTTACTGGGGGTGCAGGCGCGCACCAAAGCAGAACTGCATGCACCTTGGTGGCTGTGCCGCTGCTGCCTGCAGACTGAAGAGAGAAGCGCCCGAGCAGTGTGGCTGGACCTAAGGGACATCGGAAAGTGTCACTGTCAGTTCTGAGTAAGTACTCAGAACTGACAGTGACACTGTCCGATGTCCCTTAGGTCCAGCCACACAGTGCAGGCGCTTCTCTCTTCAGTCTGCAGGCAGCAGTGGCACAGCCACCAAGGTGCTCAAACTAAAAGAGGACATCCAAGCACCCTTTCAATAATGTATAGATAAATATTAGATTTCAATAAATCTTCCTAATAGTGGGTCCTACGTTTTAGACATCAAAGGAAAGATTGGAAAAAGTTCCAGTGAAATATATGTGTCCCCTGGTGAGGATAGATGCAGAAAAAAATTGTATGGATGAAAAGAAAACTCCACAACAAATATTATAGAATATTAAATAAAATATATACTGTTAACCATCAAAAGTCCGGAACCCTTTAACTGTAAAAGCAAATCAAATACTCTCTGGGTATACAAACAAGGACAACCATCTTTATCCAACTTGACCTATGGTCTTGGCATAGTCATAGACTGAGGATCTCTCTAGATTTAAAGGAGATAAAGCTATATCATAACTGGAGGATTGACTCATTGATCACATATATCCAACAGACACGTATATACTTAATGCCTCTATGAATTGGGTAAGATAATAGTCCAAAAATTCAGCCAATATTGTATCCAGAATAGTTGTTTATATCCTTAGACTGTGAAGAGATCCTCCAGTGATGATATAGCTTTATCTCATTTAAATCTAGAGAGATCCTCAGTCTATGACTAAGCCAAGACTACAGGTCGAGTGGGATAAAGTTGGAGGTCCTTGTTTGAATATGCAGCGAGTATTTGATTCACTTTATAGTGGAAAAATTCTGGACACTTGAATTGATGGTTAACAGTATAAGTCATACACTATATTGTGTTATATTGTTTGGGTGTATATTTATTTTTCTGCTAACGGACAGGGGTTGGCACTTGGAGGTGCAGCCTTCCCTTTCTGTTGACTATAATTTTTTTTTTTTGTATTTTACATTTAATGTTCCTCTAGATCAATGATTCTCAATCTTTTTTTCACTCAAGCCACCCTTAACAAGCAAACTGGAATTTTTATTGTAAGTTATAAAGGGCATAATGAAAGGTATAATACATAAATATGCAGTTATTCTTAAGAGGGGGTGGTATAAAGGGTTGGGACACAAGGGGTGGATCCAAGGGGGCGGCAAAATTAGGTTTTTCCTAGGGTGGCAAAAATCCTTGCACCAGCCCTGAATGTTCCCCAAACTTCAACACTGCTTGTGTTCTTGATCCTTTCAGTGTGGCACATTTGATCAATGGACATGGAACAATGATTGCTTCTAGAGCCTGGGTTTAGATCAAGAAACATGCCTTACTGGGGTGTATTGATGTGTGGTTGAGGGAAAAAAAACACACACACACACACATACACTGTGGTTCAGATTTGCTGGGGTATACAACATGGTATTTGTATATATCACATTTCATTTGAACTGAAGGTCCAACACTTTGTATGGTGGATTGGTCTGTAACACCCCCTGTACCTCTGTGTTTCATACATATCTGCCATTCAACAAATTGGGAGCAGAGTTCAGAGAAATGTGGCATAGTGGATGTATGTAAGTTCTCACATGTGTTGAAGTTGTTTCATTAAACCTGTGAATGCCAGACGAAAAGCCATGTATTGTAGAGCAATGTGTAGTGTTCCCTCTTGGCATTCAAAGGGTTAAGCAAAAGGAGTAGACCTGTTAAGCATGAAACAACATGACATGTTCATAAACACAGTGTAGGATTTAATGTTACTTGGAGTAGAGAACATACAATTGCAGGAAGAAGGGGAACTGAATCATACCCACACACACAGGGTCATCTGCTGATTGGTGACATGTAGAACTCTGGGAGGGAACAGAAGGAAACAAATGTAATACGTGAATAAATCACAGGTGGCTATGTGAGGTGTATCATATAGGGGACAACTGACACAGTAGAACAGGGCTGTCCTAGGTCAGTCCTCAAGGGCCACCAACAGACCAGGATTTAAGGATTTCCCTGCTTAGGATGAGTTGACAAACTCTTGAGGGGGCATACTGTAGGGCTCCACCAGATATGTCCAGGCAATGGAACCAAATTTTCTGGAGGCCAAAGGTGTATTCTATAACACTCCTTGTCCTGCTGTGGGCCTTGTTGTATTGTTGCAGTGCAGGTGTCTGAGGATTAGCAACAGCTGTGTGGAGCCAGTGAGTGCACCCATATCCTGCATCCCCTGGGAGATAGAAAAAAAGATATATGGGAATGTGACACAGGAACACCAGAGATGTGATGTTTGTGTTGAGGTTGGTTCTCACCCAGCAGCCATCCTCCTGTTAGGGTCCCATCCTCAAAGTCCAAGAAGACAGAAGATTGCAGGAGGATGTATGAATCGTATGTGCTCCCGGGGAAGGTTGCACACATGCATGATTCTGAGATTGGCATCATCTGTACATTGATCGAATGAAAATGCTTTCTCTTGAGGTACATATGGACCTCATTTGAAGGATCTCTCAAGCTGATATGGTTACAGTTGATGGCTCCCATAAATCTCTGTATGCCTCACCTTCTGTAGAAATCCTGCTTGACTCTCTGCCACTGCACCTGTGTGGTGGGAACATGAATATAATTCCTGACCTTCCGCTTCAGAGCTAACAGCACCCTGGGACATTCCAGAGCAATACCCTTCAGTGGATTGAAAGGATCCAGATGCCAGTAAATGGATGACACACAGCAACTTTTCCATGCCTGGTAGAGCATGATTGGTTGTGGATATGGCATCAATGTCATCATTAAGGACCTCATATAGGTTGATGATGCTCTGTGAAGTTAACCTGTAATGGTCTATGACGTCCTCCTCCCCCATGCATGGCACCTGGGGATTTGAGCTGTCCGGCATGGGCAACACAGGGGCTTGTGCTTCACCTGCTCTCCTACATGAGGTTGAAATTCAGGAGGGCTGCATCTGGCTCCCTGCCCCTCTCAGGGATAGCATAGTATGGTGTCAGGAAAGGTAATAGGCCAACTGACAGCAATGGGATGATCACACTGGAAAGAGGAGGGCATTATGGACCAATGGTAGCTGAGGGATCATTAAGGTCAGCTGTCTGATGATTGTTATGTGTTCAAGCCTAATGTGGTTTGAGCAGGTGAAGGACATGACCTTGTTGCATCTCCCTCCTTGATTAGGTAGGTATGTGTGTTTGGGCCTGTGCTTTATCCCTTGTTGATCTGGGGGTGTGCAATGCATTGCTTCCTGCTGTTTTGCACACCACATTGGTATTCTGGGGTTCTTGTGTTGCTGGTAGCTGTGCTGATTTATGGAGAATTGGTTAACTTTTAGAGGTTACTTATTTGTGCTTTCAGGAGTAAACTTACCAGATCTCCATTTGTTTGTGACTTGGAAATCATACGTGTATGGATTCCTCACTGCTTTTGCTGAAACAACGAAATGCCTCAACTTTGAGGTGCAGGATTACCATCAGTAAATGTATCCACTGGATGCGCTATAGAACTGACCACATATAATAGAATGCTACTTGCTAGGTGTTGATTCTAATGGCCTTTTTGTAATGGCTGGTGCTCAGAAATACCGCAAGTTTGATTTTAGCAACATGGGTGGTAGAATACTAAGCTTTGTTTTAAAAAACAACATCGCCAGTTTACGATTTTGCCAGACCTCCGGTTGCCTTGGTTTTGTGCAGATAGTCCTAACCGTGACCCGTTCTCTCCTTAGTGCCTATTGCTCCCACTCCGGTAGTGTGTACCATTGCACCACGGTCGTTTGGTCTGTTACTGCTGTCCCTGAGGTTGGGATACTGTTGGGTGCCTCAGGCTACCTATCACGGTCCCCGTGATTCCCTGTCAATCTATGACTGTGTTACCTTTGCATTGGAGGAGTCTGATTGGCCCGCCCAGGATGTGCATTTATATGCTGGAGTTTGGCACTTGTCAGTTGCCCTTTCGTGGTGTTCCTGTTGCTGTGCCTTGTTGCTGAATTCCAGTGTCTCCTGTGTACCGACCCGGCTAGTCTGACTCTTCTCCTGTTCCTGCTCCGTGATTTGACCTGGTTCTGGCTGACGACCCTGCTCCGTGATCTGACCCGGCTCTGGCTGAAGACCCTGCTCCGTGCTCTGACCCGGCTCTGGCTGATGACCCTGCTCCGTGATTCGACCCGGTTCTGGCTGACGATCCTGCTCCGTGATTCGACCCGGTTCTGGCTGACAACCCTGCTCTGTGATTCGACCTGGTTCTGGCTGTTGATCCTGCTCCGTGATTGACCCGTACTCTGGTGGTGTTCCTGCGGCTGTTTCCATCCGGTTCCGGTTATCGCTCCTCTCCGGTTGCTGCTCCAGTGTCCTCCGGTCGCGCTGGCGACATTCTGAACTGTTTTCGCTGATCCTCTCTCGCTCATTCAGCTGTAGCCTGAGGTTGCCTGCCATCTACTTGCTGAGCATTACTCTTCTGTATGTACCAGATTAACCCGTGCAGTGCCTGTAGTCTCCAGTTTATGTGCCACTTGTTTAGCTTGCCAAGCCTCTGTTGGTCCATTGAGCCATTACACTCTGAGTCGCCTTTTGACGCAATACTAGTCCTTGCAGAGCTCCGCTTGTCCGGTGTTCGGGGTGCACCGTGACCACGCTGGTTGGCGCCGGTAGTCTGTTCGCTCTTGCTATAGGATTCTGTGTGACACCGGAAGGGTGTCCTGGCTCCGTTTCTCATTCTCTCAAAGTGTACAGTTCCACCTGCACTGCCTAGTGCATCGGCTCTTCGTAGCTTGTGCAACAATCATCTATTGTGGCATCCCAAGGGCTTCGTCACACAATCCATTTGGCACACGTAGGGTTACTTACTAGTCACATTGTGGGCGATTCCTATTCTGGTTACTTCAGTTTTGGCAGTAGCATTCCTCCTAGCCCACGGTGGTGGTACTGGCTCAGCTCAGAGCAACAGGGGCGCACCCCGTTTCTACTTAGAGAGTGATACAGTGCTGATACTGTGTTCCTTGCTCTACATCTAGAGACTGTTCTCCAGAGACTGATATCTATCCTGGGCGTTGGCCAAGCTAGCCTGAGCTTCTCCAGTTGCTCCTGTTAACCCTTTGGGGTTACTACAGCCTTTATCTGTACTTATACTTCTGTTTATATTACCCATACCTTGTCTGTATTTGTCAGTACTGTTCTTACCTGTGTTGGCCCCTAGGGGCACTGTTTATCATTCTGATTCAATAAAACTGTGTTTTTACTTTATAACCTGGTCTGAGTGTCAGAAAACCGTAACAGTACGAAAGAGCCATGGCCTCAGATGGGAAAAGTGACAGTAATACACAGAACCTCCACTGGAGGATGGATGTTCACGAGCAACTCCTAGATCAGTTGGCATTGGCCATGCAAACCTTGCTTGAACGTATGGTACACCTTGATAAACCGAATCAAAATCCGGTGGTCCCCCCAGTTATGACACCGGATAACACTACTGGGCAATGGTTGGCTTCCCCGAAAAGTTTAACGGCTGCGACGCCGTTACCGCTAAGATATGATGGCGAACCCACACTATGCAGAGGTTTCCTTAACCAGTTAGAGATATTCCTAGAACTCACACCCCATGCCTTTCCGAATGACCGTAGCAAGGTGGGGCTCATGGTATCCCTTTTAACTGGCAAAGCCCTGGCATGGGCTAATCCTTTATGGGAGCAGGCTAAACCTTGCATGCTTTGCTTTAAAAAATTTGTCAAACAGTTCCGTAGAGTGTTTGAGACACCTGGGCGAGCTACTTCTGCGGCCAAAAAACTGTTGGTAATTCAGATGTGCGATCGTACTGTGGCTGACTATGCTATAGAATTTCGGATTCTAGCTGCAGAGGTGGCATGGAATAACGAGGCACTCCTGGCAGCATTTGCCCAAGGGCTTTCAGATTCTATCAAAGATGAAATAGCTGCCAGGGAGGTACCTACCGATTTGGATGAGTACATCGATTATGTGATACTCATTGATACTCGCATGCGTGAGAGGCGCTTGGCAAAAAGGGCGAGTTCCAAAACCCATGGGCACGAGAGGTCGTTTAACCCACCCTCTCCTCCCATTCCTCCTGACCGTGTACCTGATATTGGGGAACCTATTCAAATTGGTTTCTCTAGATTGTCCAAGGAGGAGAGGGCATATCGCAGAAGACAAGGATTATGCCTATATTGTGGCAAAGGTGGGCATTTATTGCGCGCATGTCCGGTGCGTCCGGGAAATGCACGCACCTAGGGTACCTTGGGGGACAGGCCCTAGGTGATGTACAGTCGTCCCCAGATCCTTGCTCCATGAAACCCACCATACCGGTGAGTTTTCTCCTAGGCGACCAAGCTGTGGAGGTACTAGCCCTGGTAGATTCTGGCGCAGCATGCTATCTCATGGACCGGGCATTTGCTGAAAAGCACAATATTCCTCTGTCTAAAAGAGAGACTCCGCTAGCCATTGAGGCTATTGATGGCAGACCTCTAGAACCAGCACTTATCACTATGGAGACTACTCTCCTTACTATGGCAGTGGGGGCCCTCCACAAGGAGGAGGTTTGTTTCCAGATTATACACTCACCCCATCATGCGGTCATTCTGGGGTTCCCTTGGTTGACGTTGCACAATCCCCAGTTTGACTGGCAGACATGTGAAGTCAAGTCATGGTCAGAATACTGCACTGGTCACTGTCTATCTCGTCCAGTTAAGATTATGTGTACCTCTCCTTCTGTGCCAGCTGAATACAGCAAGTTCAGTGACGTATTCAGTAAAGGGGTGGCTAGCACACTGCCGCAGCATAGGACATATGACTGCGCTATTGATTTGCCCCCGGGAGTAGTGCCACCAAGGGGTAGGACGTACCCATTGTCCTGTGATGAGACTAAGGCCATGGAGGAATATATTGAGGATGCTCTCAAACGAGGGATTATTCGCAAATCATCCTCTCCGGCAGGTGCAGGGTTCTTTTTTGTGAAAAAGAAAAATGGCGAATTATGACCTTGTATTGACTACCGTGGACTCAATAAGATTATGTCCAAAAATGCGTACCCCATTCCGCTCATCACAGAGTTATTTGATAGGTTGAAAGGCTCCTCTATTTTCACGAAACTCGATTTATGGGCCGCCTACAATTTAATAAGGATAAGGGCCGGTGATGAGTGGAAGACAGCCTTCAATACAAGGTCAGGGCACTATGAATACCTAGTTATGCCATTTGGATTATGTAATGCACCTGCCGTATTTCAGGAGTTCATCAACGATATCTTCCGCGATATGTTACAGTCTTGTGTAGTGGTATATCTTGACGATATATTGATTCACTCAGCTAATTTAACCCAGCACATCCAGGATGTTTCTGAGGTATTGCTTCGTTTGCGCAAGAAGAAATTGTTCTGTAAATTAGAAAAATGTGAATTTCACTGTTCTCAAGTACCCTTTTTGGGTTTTGTTATATCCAACGATGGCATAGCTATGGACCAAGAAAAGTTGGCTGCAGTCCTACAATGGCCACGACCCAAGGGGTTAAAAGCTATCAAAAGATTCCTGGGCTTTGCCAACTATTACAGAAAATTTATTCAGAACTTTTCTACCATTACTAAACCTCTCTCTGACCTGACGCATAAGGGCGCAAATCCCTCTCAATGGTCTGAGGCAGCTGAGCAGGCCTTCAAGACCCTCAAGCAGGCATTCGCATCTGCTCCTATTCTGTCCCACCCTAATCCCACCCTGCCTTTTACGCTAGAAGTCGATGCCTCTGAGGTTGGGGTAGGGGCAGTTCTCTCCCAACGCCCCAGGGAGGGGGGTAACCTGAGGCCGTGCTTATTTTTTTCCAATAAGCTTTCTAGTGCCCAAAGCCATTACGAAATTGGTGATAGGGAATTGTTGGCTATCATCTTGGCATTGAAAGAATGGCGACATCTTCTGGAGGGCACTAGGACCCCAGTCTTAATCCTCACTGACCATAAAAATCTGATATACTTATCTGAGGCCAAACGGCTGTCTTCTCACCAGGCTCGTTGGGCTCTCTTTTTGTCTAGATTTAATTTCATAGTCTCCTACTTGCCTGGGTCCAAAAATATTAGGGCAGATGCTCTTTCCAGACAATTCTGCACAGACATTGAGAGGGATGAAGCCCCGATGCCTATAATTCAGCCAGATAGGATTCTGGCTACTATTCGTACCAGCATCACTTCGCCACTGGGAGAGCAAATCATGGCTTCACAAGCTCGGGCACCTCCTGAAACCCCAGTTGGCAGGTGTTTTGTGGACAACCTGTTCGTACCCAGTTACTCGAGACCTACCACTCATCTAAGGCAGCCGGGCACATTGGCAGGGATCAGTTGGCTTGGTCATTGTCACGAACATTCTGGTGGCCTTCCCTGAAAGCTGACTACTCCGTATTTACCGCTGCTTGTGCCACCTGTGCCCGTGCTAAAACTCCCAGACATCTCCCCATGGGGCTACTCCAACCAGTACCCAATGGTGATCGTCCTTGGTCCCATATTTGTATTGATTTCTTGGGAGAACTGCCTTTATCTAAGGGCTACACGTTTATCCTGATGGTGGTAGATAGGTTCTCTAAAATGGCTCATTTCGTGCCCCTCTCTGGCCTCCCTTCGGCCCAGCAATTGGCAGTGATTTTTGCCAGGGAGGTATTCCGCTTGCACGGGGTTCCCAGAGTGATAGTGTCGGATCGGGGAAGCCAATTCGTGTCTAGATTCTGGAGGGCATTCTGTGGCCAGATGGGCATTCAATTGTCATTTTCCTCTGCCTACCATCCCCAGACCAACGGGGCCGCTGAGCTTGCCAGTCAGGGACTGGAGCAGTTTTTGCGCTGCTTTGTGCCTGATCATCATGATAACTGGGCCGACCTGTTGCCGTGGGTGGAGTTCGCCAGGAACTGTGTGGTTAATTCATCATCTGGGAGCTCTCCGTTCCTGGTTAATTATGGGTTCCAACCCTGTCTACTCCCAGACTCATTTCAGTCCCAACAGATTCCGGCTCTGGATGAGCACATGGAGCAGCTCCGCTCCACTTGGGCCCAGGTACAACGGTCCCTCAGTCGGTCCTTCCTGAGACATCAGCGGCAGGCTAATCGCAGACGGCTACCAGCGGTCTCCTTCCAGGTTGGGGACAGGGTATGGCTTTCCTCCAGGAATCTTAACCTGCAAGTGCCTTCGAACAAACTGGCTCCCCGGTTCATTGGGCCCTTTAAGATTATTCGCAAAGTCAACCCCGTGGCATACGCATTGGAGCTCCCTAGGACTATGCGTATTCATAACGTGTTCCATGTGTCGCTATTAAAGCCCCTGGTTTGCAACCGCTATACTACCACTCCAGTGGTTCCTGGGCCGGTGGATGTAGAAGGCCAAGAGGAGTACGAAGTTCAGAGCATTATTGACTCCAGGAGATTTAGAGGCAAGTTGCAATATTTGGTCCGCAGGAAAGGCTATGGGCCTGAGGAGCGCTCTTGGGTTGATCATAAGGATCTTCATGCTCCATGACTAATGCGCAGCTTTCATTCTAAATATCCTCTGAAACCTAGACCCTCTGTCAGGGGAGGGGGTCTTTGAGAGGGGGGTACTATCACGGTCTCCGTGATTCCCTGTCAATCTATGGCTGTATTACCTTTGCATTGGAGGAGTCTGATTGGCCCGCCCAGGATGTGCCTTTATATGCTGGAGTTTGGGCATTTGTCAGTTGCCCTTTCGTGGTGTTCCTGTTGCTGCGCCTTGTTGCTGAATTCCAGTGTCTCCTGTGTACCGACCCGACTAGTCTGACTCTTCTCCTGTTCCTGCTCCATGATTTGACCTGGTTCTGGCTGACGACCCTGCTCCGTGATCTGACCCGGCTCTGGCTGAAGACCCTGCTCCGTGCTCTGACCCGGCTCTGGCTGACGACCCTGCTCCGTGATTCGACCCGGTTCTGGCTGACGATCCTGCTCCGTGATTCGACCCGGTTCTGGCTGACAACCCTGCTCTGTGATTCGACCTGGTTCTGGCTGTTGATCCTGCTCCGTGATTGACCCGTTCTCTGGTGGTGTTCCTGCGGCTGTTTCCATCCGGTTCCGGTTATCGCTCCTCTCCGGTTGCTGCTCCAGTGTCCTCCGGTCGCGCTGGCGACATTCTGAACTGTTTTCGCTGATCCTCTCTCGCTCATTCAGCTGTAGCCTGAGGTTGCCTGCCATCTACTTGCTGAGCATTACTCTTCTGTATGTACCAGATTAACCCGTGCAGTGCCTGTAGTCTCCGGTTTACGTGCCACTTGTTTAGCTTGCCAAGCCTCTGTTGGTCCATTGAGCCATTACACTCTGAGTCGCCTTTTGACGCAATACTAGTCCTTGCAGAGCTCCGCTTGTCCGGTGTTCGGGGTGCACCGTGACCACGCTGGTTGGCGCCGGTAGTCTGTTCGCTCTTGCTATAGGATTCTGTGTGACACCGGAAGGGTGTCCTGGCTCCGTTTCTCATTCTCTCAAAGTGTACAGTTCCACCTGCACTGCCTAGTGCATCGGCTCTTCGTAGCTTGTGCAACAATCAGCTATTGTGGCATCCCAAGGGCTTCATCACACAATCCATTTGGCACACGCAGGGTTACTTACTAGTCACATTGTGGGCGATTCCTATTCTGGTTACTTCAGTTTTGGCAGTAGCATTCCTCCTAGCCCACGGTGGTGGTACTGGCTCAGCTCAGAGCAACAGGGGCGCACCCCGTTTCTACTTAGAGAGTGATACAGTGCTGATACTGTGTTCCTTGCTCTACATCTAGAGACTGTTCTCCAGAGACTGATATCTATCCTGGGCGTTGGCCAATCTAGCCTGAGCTTCTCCAGTTGCTTCTGTTAACCCTTTGGGGTTACTACAGCCTTTATCTGTACTTATACTTCTGTTTATATTACCCATACCTTGTCTGTATTTGTCAGTACTGTTCTTACCTGTGTTGGCCCCTAGGGGCACTGTTTATCATTCTGATTCAATAAAACTGTGTTTTTACTTTATAACCTGGTCTGAGTGTCAGAAAACCGTAACACTACCTCTACAAATTTTACACAATCTGAAGGGCATGACCAAATACTCATAGTGCCCACTCCGGGTATTGAATGCTGTCTTCCATTCATGCCCTTCTTTAATCCGCATCAAGTTGCATGTGGCTCTCAAATCAAGTTTTGTGAATATTTTTGAGCCTTTAACCCGGTCAAAGAGTTCAGTGATCAGGGGAATAGGATAAGCATTCTTTACCAAAATCTTATTCAGACCACGAAAGTCAATACATGGACGTAGCTCTCCATCCTTCTTCTTGAAAAAAAAATAAATCCAGCAACAGCGTGGGATGTGGATCTACGAATAATGCCTCTGGCCAGCACATCAGACACATATTCCTCCATTGCCTTATTCTCCTCCACAGACAAGGTGTAAGTATGGCCCCTAGGAGGGGTAGTACCAGTCAACAATTCCAACGCACAATCATATGGTCTATGTGGAGAAAGAACCTCAGCTTGACTTTCACTGAAAACGTCAATAAATGAAGTATATTCCTCCAGAAGTAGTGGAGTCGTAGCTTGAGTGACTCTTACGGGACACGATAGACAAGACTTTTTTGCATTGTGGAGACCAGGATTCAACTTCACAAGTGTACCAATCTATCCTGGGGTTATGTCTCTGTACCCAAGGAAACCCCAGGACCATGGCATGATGTGGAGAATTAAGTACCTGAAATGTAAGTGTTTCCGTATGCAGGGCTCCCACTCTCATGGTTAGCAAGGAGGTCTCATGAGTGATGTGTGAAGGCTGTAATGGTCTGCCATCAATAGCCTCAATGGCCAGTGGGGAAACAAGAGGCAACAATGAAATATTCTTATTGGCTGCAAATTCCGCATCAATAAAGCAACCAGCTTCCCCAGTGTCCAGTAAAGCTGGAACTGATGCGGATTTATTAGCCCAATAAATGCAGACCTTTAACACAGGCTTTTCCGAAAGATTCTTTGGAGACAATGAAATGCCCCTTATCATCTGTCTCCGACAGACTTTAGAATTCAAGCATCTCTCAGGGCGAATAGGACATGCCCGCAACAAATGACTGTCCTTCCCACAGTGCAGACACAGGCCCTCCCTTCTCCTATAGGCCCTCTCCTCTCTCGAAAGCTGAGTGACACCCACCAGCCTAGGTTCCTCACTATCAGAGACCAGATCAGTAGGCATGGGAGGATAGGGTGGGTCAAGATCATGAGGAGACGGCTCTCGTAGGCTCTCAGCAGCCGAGGTTCTCCCCCTGACTATTTCATCCACCCTCATAGGTTCGTTACCTTCAAAACCCAGTCCCAGAGACATGGTAGGCAAGGGAAGATAGGGTGGGCCAGCATAAAAAGCATGACCTCTCTTTGAGGACCTCCGCAGGTACTCCTTAAACAAGGGTCATTCTCTGATTCTGGAATCTACCAGGATACAAAATTCAATCAGTAAGTCCAAATCGTTAGGTAGATCGTGGGCCGTGATCTCATCCTTCATAGTATCATTGAGCTCTTGAAAAAAAACGTCCATCAGGTCCTCATTATTCCAGTCAACTTCGGCTGCATGGGTGTGGAACTCAATCGCATAGTCGGCTACTGTGCGGTTACCCTGACGCAGGGTCATAAGATGCTTGAATGCCAAGGCCACGCGGCCTGGCCTATCAAAAACTTGTTGAAATTATTTCACAAATTCAGAGAAATTTTGAACAATGGATTTGTTCATCTCCCATAGTGGATTGGCCCATGCCAGTGCCCTGCCCATGAGGAGAGATATAAGGAAACCAACTTTACTGCGCTCATTAGGAAAAGCATCCGGTACCAACTCGAAATATATGCCCAGCTGATTAAGAAAGTCAGGGCAACCATCTTGATCCCCACCATACCGCTGTGGGAGCTGAGCGGAACCTGTGAACCTTTTGACCATGCCTGCGTCAGGAGAGGTTGTAACTCCTGGTGCCTGGGAGGGTTCGGGAGGGGCCACCAGTGAGTACATATTTGTTTAAGGTTAGCAGTGCTCTGCGAGACTGTCTGCATGGCCAAAGACAACTGATCAAGTCGTTGACTCAGTGTCTCCATCCTTTCCAGCAGGAAAAAGCAGATGGTTACAGGCTAGTGAGCTCTGCTATCAGGAATAGTAGGCTGCCGAGCCTGACCAATCTGCTGGAGACTAGGACTAAGCCACTGGTAGTCTCTGCTGGAGCCAGGAACAGGAACACAGGAGCTTGATCCGACGTAGCGGGCGTACCGACTCAAGCCTGCAGTCAGAAGGTAGCGATATCTGACTCACACCTGTAGTCAGAATGGAGAGAACTCTGACTCACGCCTGCATTCAGAATGAGAAATAGATAGCTGACTCGCCTGCAGTCAGTATCAGAGCTGGTCTACCAGAGTCCCAGATCCGCACTAGGTTGAGTGTCTGCTAGGTACAAAGAACAAATGAAAGAGTAGTCAGACAGAGCCACAAGTCAGCACCAGAGGGGGTAGTCTGACAAGCCAGGTCATACACAGTTCAGGTAGTCAGCCAAAGCCACAGGTCTGCACCAGGTTGGGTGTCCACTATAGGGATAAGCAAAAGAATAGTCAGACAGAGCCACAGGTCAGCCCCAGGTTGGATGGAAGACTAGCCAGTTCATACACAGAGCCCAAGGTAATAGAACTGCTATGAACAACAACGCAAGGGCAACTGAGTCAGGACTCAGTCTGCCTTTTAAACCCCTCCACAGGAAGTAGGTAGGAGAAGCAGCTCAGAGGGAGGAAGTAGGTAGGAGGAAGTAGGTAGGAGGAGACTATAGGAAGCAAACACATAAAACAGAGGCCTGCTGCATGCTTGAAGGTAAGCTCTAACAATACCACAGCTAAGTGAACTATTTGGATCTGTATTACTCATACTAACTTTTTATTCTGATTGACTTTTATATGGACATACCAAATAGGTTTACTTTCCAGTATAGTAGGATGCATCCATTTCTTTTTGGAGAGCCTTTTGAAGCATATATTTTCAAATTTTGTATTCTCTCATTTGTTATTGGTTTTTACATATTTGTTTTGGCCTAGGTGGCTTTTGTTCTATTTTCTGCACAGAGCCTTTTTGTTTAGTTATCCATATCTTCACCAGGTTTTCATATACCACTTTTCTTTAGGACCCCTAACACATTTATTTATTTATTTTATTGACTTTTATTAGATTCACATTTCTTGTTTTCTTATTTTATCTATGCAATAATATAGAGACCATCTAGATCTAGTATATCCTTTTTTCACTTCAGTAGGAGATATCTATTGCTATCAAAGTATCTTTTGAGAATTCCTTTTTTATTTATTTATATACATATATCTATCTTTCTACTCCTTGTTTTTATTTTGTCCACAATGTCTTTCTGACATTTGTTTTACAGTCTTACAGACCATATGTCACTATTTTTATCAGGATTTCATTAGTCTGGAATTTAGTGACCCCCGGTTAATTATCTTATCTTTTAACCCAGTATAGTTTGTCACTTTATACATTCATTTCTATAGTATGGAATAGTGTCCCTAGATTTTTATAGCTTTTTTTCCATATTAACTACTCGTGTTGCTTACCATACAGTGCTGCCAGGTGGTGGAAACATCCAGAGTCCAGATACCTGATATAGTCACACTCTGTATTTTCATGTTTATTTCCTACTTATGAACTTAATGGAATCATTCTCAAGACAGAATGCTAGAGAAAGATCTGGGAGTCCTTGTAAACTGTAAATAGGGAAATAGTGATCAATGTCAAACAGCAGTAGCAGAATCAAGCAAAGTACAGTTTTGCATAAAAAGGAGTATTGAAGCCAGAGTGGATAACATAATTTTGCCACTGTACAAATCATTGGTAAGACCTCATCTTGAATATGCAGTGCAGTTTTAGGCACCCTTTCCAAAAAATATATATTCTAGAACTGGAGAGAGAAGAGAGAACAGCAGCAACAATAATTAATGGAATTGAGGACTTGGTATATTTACTCTAGAGAAAATACTCATAAGAAGGAATCTTGTTACATTGCATATACTTGTATATACAAGTATATGTGAGAACAAGATAAGGTCGGATCAAATAACAAGAGTCCACCCCTTATGATTAGAGAAAAGGAGGTTTCAGCTTCAGCAAAGGGAGGGTTTTTTTTTACAGTAACTTCAGTTAAATCATGGAATTTGTTGCAATGTTGCAATGGCAGATACACCTGATTCATTTAAGAGAAGATTAGATGCATTTCTTTCAAGAAGGAACATACAGAGTTATACTGTTTAGCAGTTGTTAAACAGGACGTTGCGGTAAATAGACTAATACTCATCTTGGAGTCAGGAAGGCTTATATAATTCTTATTTTCTGGGTTATGAGGGAAAGGTTGTATTGATGAATTTGTGTCTTTTTTCCACCTTTTTTTTACTATTTTGCTATATTACAGAAGCACAAAGAACAGCTAGCCAGATCAAGTGAGTCAGTGGCTTAGATTCACTCTGCAGGCTATATTTTTGCCATGTCTAGGCTACCAAGAGGACAAGAAAATGTTCTCCTTTTTCCCAACAAATTGTGCAAATTATTGATGATGTTCCACAGTTCTACTAATTTGAATTTTTACCATTAACAGGTCAAGTATTAAGTTTGAGTACAAGTGGATAAATCTTTTTTATTTTGAGTGACACATTTGTGCTCCATGATTTATTTATAAAGTGTTTTACCAGGAAGAATACATGGAGATTTCACTTGTTTTCAGGTTATTCCCTGAAGATGGATATATTCCACAAGCATATGTGGTCTATGTGCAAGTTTACATATGTAAGTTAATGTTTAGGACATTGGAAGTATACATTAAGCAGTGAAAAACCTCTACACTAAAAGCTCTAAAACTCCAGTGTTTTGTAAGGTTCTGTAATTAATCAGTTGGAAGGAGGTCTTTCCCTCTGGAGAAGTTTATTAGAATCCAGTGAGCTCTATTAGGGAGTAGGACCTCAGTGGTTTATGGTAAGAGTCCCCCAAATATCAAGAGCGAAATATGGAGAACCCTGCTGTAAGTACTCTGCCACTCACCAGTAGACCAGTGACCAATTTATGCATTTGGGCTGTAGAAACAAACATATTACATATACTCTAAATTGGGAATCTTCATTAGAAAGAGATTTAGGAGTACTGATAGACGATACACATCACAGCAGTGTGGAGAGTCCCTCAGCTGTTGCAAGAGCAAATAGGGTACTAGCCAGGGTACTAGCCAGCATAAAAAGAGGTGTAGAAGCAAGGGATGCTAATATTATCCTACCTCTGTATAAATCCTTGGTTAGTCCTCATCTAGAATATGGGGCACAATTTTGGGTGCCAGTTCTTAAAAAAGACATTTTTGAACTGGAAAAGGTGCAGAGACGTGTGACAAAACTGATAAAGGGACTGGAGGATCTGAATTATAAAGAGAGACTAGCCAAACTGGGTTTGTTTACATTAGAGAAGAGACGTCTAAGAGGTGAATTCATTACCATTTACAAATACATTCAAGATCAATACAAAGAACTAGCCAATTAATTATTTACGCAAAGAGCTGAGCTAAAAACAAGAGGTCATCCATTAAGACTAGAGGAAAGGCACTTTTGACTAAAACAAAGGAAGGGGTTCTTTACATGTAAGGGTGGTAAAGCTATGGAATTCTTTGCCTCGGGATGTTGTGCCTGCAGACAATGCAACTGCTTTCAAAAAAGCAATTGATTCCTATCTAGCACAGAACAATATTGAAGACAGAAGACAATATTGAAGACAGATGGCTTTAAAGCAGTTAGGATGTTGATCCGGGGAACTATCTGACTGCCATTTGGAGTCAGGAAGAAAATTTAATTTTTTTCCCTACTTGGGGCTGGATTGGAAATGGCTCCAGTGTGTTTTTTTTTTTTTTTTTTTTGACCTTCCTCTGGATCAACAGGTGTGTTTTTGGCATGGGTTGGACTTGATGGACTCACGTCTTTTTTCAGCCTCATCAACTATGTTACTATGTAGATAAGTGACTTAGTACTTGTGGAGGCAGGGTGGAGGCTCCCCAACCATGCCCCCTCCCAGTAATTCAGGTAAGACTTGTATTAAAGAGGAAAAGAAAACATCCTGCTCTTATTTATTCTAATACCTAAAAAACATAGCCGCCCTGTAACCAGCATATATCAAAAAATATTTCATGATTCATATGATCAAAAAAGATCTTAAATATGGGGGTTTTGTACATAAAATGGCCAAATTATGGTTAAGCTCGCTGACCACGCCAAGGTTCCCCAATTTCAGCGAGTCCCTAACAAAAACTCCATCTTTTCTAATTTTGAAAGTCTCCAACGGTTGGACCCAGAACCAAGAAACGTCACTCACTTGGTTTCTTCATCTCTAAAAATATTAAAATTACTGTAAAACGTCACTAAATTGGCTATATAAGTAGGATAAAACCTCATAAGCTCAGGATGTTTTCTTTTCTTCTTTGGCACTGGGCTAGCCCTCTTTGGGGACTGGGAGGGTTCCCTCTATCCTTGCAGCTCTTATTTTCCTATACACTTTCTACATTAATATTTATAATTAATTTTCACAATAAATGGTGAGTTTAGCACTTTGAGTTTCTCTTTTCCTTTTTTCTCTGTTCCTTTATACACTCTAGCTGCTCTCTCACACTATATTTTCACAATATAATCACTTGTAATTTATTTCAATATGACATTAATATGTATAAGTTATATGTAACAGTCACTTAATGTCAATTTTTTAAAAATATTGACTTCTTTACACTGTATCAAATACACAATCACTTCTATATAATTTTAGTTAGCCCTGTTATATCTATCCATTTAAGCATATATCTTAAAGGAGTTTCTTTTTTCTTATACAGCAAATGACCATGATCTTTGATATCTCTCCAGCTAGGATATCCCTTTAAGAAGAAATGCATATGTCATGTGGCTTGCCTGGGTGGGGGGAGCACATATTTATAGATGGACTGGATAACCAGGTCCTGTGTTTGTGTGCTCTTCCCATCCACTGCAGCCATTTTGAATATGTAAGTCAGCATGTCTCCTTCCATTGTGAGTTTTTAGAGGGGGGGTTTGGGTGGTTTTAATTAGGTTAGAGTATGAGGTTTTATCCTACTTATTTAGCCAATTTAGTGACGTTTTGCAGTAATTTTAATATTTTTAGAGATGAACAAACCAAGTGAGTGACGTTTCGCGGTTCTGGGTACAATCTTTGGAGACTTTCAAAATTAGAAAAGAAGAGTTTTTGTTAGGGACTCGCTGAAATTGGGGTATCTTGGCGTGGTCAGCGAGCTTATCCATAATTTGGCCATTTTATGTACGAAACCCCCATATTTAAGATTTTTTTTTGATCATATGAATCATGAAATATTTTTTGATAAATGCTGGTTACAGGGCAGCTATGTTTTTTAGGTATTAGAATAGATAAGCACAGGATGTTTTCTTTTCTTCTTTGGCACTGGGCTAGCCCTGTTTGGGGACTGGGAGGGTTCCCTCTATCCTTGCAGCTCTTCTTTTCCTATACACGTTCTACATTCATATTTATAATTCATTTTCACAATAAATGGTGAGTTTAGCTCTTTGAAGTTCTCTTTTCCTTTTTTCTTTGTATTAAGAGGTTATAACAGAAGTGACTTTTTTTTTAGCAAAGGACAGATCTTTTTATATTCTCCCAGTTGTTTTCTTTGTGTACACAGGTAAATTAGGGAATTAGAGATTGGGACTGTTAACATAATCATGCTGTCATGGGAAGGTATTGGGGACAAATCAGGGACAGTAACATGGAACCAATGAAGGACTGTCAGGCAAAGTATTTGAAAGATGCCATTCTCACAGCAGGATATAATTAGCATTTCAGCAGTTCTTTATTATTGCTCCACTGGGGGTTTTCCTGCAAAACACATAGTTGGAGCCAGTACCTATGTACCAACATACTATATACACAGAAAAATACATAAACTTTACATAACTGTAACATATGTTGCATATAACTAGCAAGATGGACTTACTGGGAGGGGCATACATAACAATGGAGAACAGAGTTCTGGGCTTAACTCTGGGTCCCCACAGCTATACATACTAAGGACACCTTGCTAGCATAGCTGGGAACTTTCCACGGATGTCCACCTTGGAGGGGAGTCCTATGGTGCAGCAGGGGGTGAGAATAATGACGCAAATTGTGTCTAAAGGGGCGGGGCTTAACCCTTTGAGTGCCAGAGGGGTACGCAACGCATTGCAAAGCAATGCATTGCTTACCCCTCTGGCACTCAAAGGGCCAAAGGTGTGAGACAGAGCTCAAAAGAAGTCCGGGGAAGGGGTTACAAAGGGGAAACAGTAGGAGTGGGTAGAGTTTCAATAGAAACTCCCCACATCCGGAGGAATCAGCCTCTGCCCTGGAGACCTGGTAAAGCAGTGTCAAAACCGCAGTCTCCAGGGGAAATCCGGAGAGTTCCCAGGTATGCTAACTAGGTATGTGAGAAACTTGTTAACCAGAAATTTTTCATGAAAATATCAATTTTCCCCTTTTTTCCTGCCTAGCTGATTGCATTGAAATCAATGGTAAGACTGAATATCCCCACCATGTGGCAGGTTTCCCATCTTTTTCCATAGGGATAGCATAAAAGGGGTGTCAGGTTCCAGCTATAGTTCATTTCTATATTTTTTAGCAACAGAGAAAGCAGCACAATTTTGAGTTAGTTAGGATAGGCAAATAAAGCAAAGCTGGAGTGTAGTTTTGGGAATCTTGTGAGCAGACATGGTTCTCTGTGATAAGGAAGTATAGGGGACTCTGGAGGCATGTGAAGGGGGAAAGGAGGCTTACCCAAAATATGCCAAAATCTTGGTTTCACGTAGACAGGCAGCTGTGATCATACTTCCTTCCTGATCTGACTGTTATCTCTGTGTTAGGGGAATGAGAAGGAAGCAAAGGATATTTACCTCAGACAGCTATGATCCAAGCCCCTTCCAGCTGGCTGTTCTCAGTGTTAGGGGAGTATAGAGGTGTGAGAATGGAGCAAAGGAGATCTACCCTAAGTAACCACTACCCTAAGTAACCAAAAATTTTAGGAAGACACAGGAAGCTGTGATCCAAGTTGCTTCCAGCTGGCTGTTCTCTCTGTGTTTAAGGGAAGTCTGGAGGAAGAAGTAGTTGCACAGAGAGCGTTTTTTGTCAGTGTTGATAGGAACAGTTAATAGTTTAAAAAAAGATATAAAATAGTTTAACAGGTGACAGAGACAGGGACCATGACATGAGCTGTGACTGAGGCAGACTGATACTGACACAAGTACAACACCTGTTCTGAATGTAGCTGAGAACATTGTGAAAATCCCTGTAAAGGAAAAAGTGGTGGACAATGCTGAGGATGACCTAATTACTGCTGATAATCACAATAAAGAAATGGATGCCTTGACAAAGTGCCGGTAAGGCACGAAACAGCTGTTGGCTTGTTTATGGGAACACCATCTACCCCTGTGAACACTACGCTGTGTGAGCAATATACCTAAAAAAAGGTGAATTTTATTCCAATAAGTGCCAATTCTCTTCTTTTTTCCTTTATTGTGGTTTAATATTTGAAGACATATTTGAGTTTTAGCACCAAGAACCTACTGAATTACTAGTGTGGAAAGCTATAAGCCCTAAATGCTAAGCAGGTGTCTTTTAGTACCATCGCCTCCAATTTATCCAATCCAGTTAGGTTTGTGTAGCCAGCCTGTTTTCTTTGGCGATATACATTATTTACTGATGATGTTGATCTAGAATATATCCCTCCTCCTCTTCTTCAGATACAGATGAAGTTGAGAGTGAGAGCAACATAGCCAGAAAATTAGCTGAAAGGCAAAGGCCCAATCTTCCACCATTGAAAAGGAGCACTGTGCTTATTTATTAACTGAGAAATCAAACGGAAAGTCTGACTCTGAACAAGTAATGATGCCAAAAAATACACAATCATCCTTTCAGTCATCAACAGCTGTCTGAAACTGAACAGTTTGTGGTGAATACTAGGTTCAGATAGTGGCCTTCCATGTGAGTGCTACAGAAATCCACTGGCCAAAAGACAAGGTCATAGAAAGAAAGTGGGAAGCACTGGATGCAGATAAATTAATGTGAAAGTTGAAGTCACTAAGGAGCAATGTAGAAGAATCCAAGGACAGAAAGACAGAGTTGGTCTTCATGAACTCTAAAGGAGGTGAAGAAGACTGATGGTGGAAGAGACAGAGGCCTGCAGCAGCAAAGATGGGAGAGAATACTCTTCCCATGCGACACAAGCATACCAACATCAAAGAGAAGTTAAACGTGTGAGCAGATCAATGAAGAGTGATATGCATCAAACTAATAAAAGCTGACACTTTGCAGACATCAGAGGGCCACATCTCCAACAAGGGAAGTACTGGTCTCCAGGGCGTTGCAGCCATACACCATACAAAATGAGATATGGAGTATCACTGTGTTGGCAGAGACTACCAGGCAGGCGCTCCCCAGAGCTGGAAAAATAAAAAGTAAAAACAGCATGCATAGGGTAAAAGGAGAGTAATCTGTGAGGGCAATTATGGTAAAATGTGTAGTGACTCCATAAATAAATTTGTGAATGTGGGTGCAACATTAGATCCCATTAATCTGCCAGAGATCTGGAGATAATGGCTGTGCTCAAATCGAAAATAGTTGTGAGTAAGATAATATTTCAGAAGCTCGAGCAAAAATTCAGTGTGGGGTCTGGCATGGAGGAGTTAAGGAGTGCCGTAGCTACAGCCTGAATACCTAGTGGAATTAACCATGTGCAATGATTTAACATCCATGGTAGCAAGAAGACTTGTATTGATTTTTTTCATTCATTATCATTTTGCCTTAACCCCTGGATGTCTCTACACCTCAGTTCTATGAGCAACTTAATCTTTTTGGCTTAGTCCACCCTTAGGCACATCTTCTGCTGTAGTGACTTTAGACCTCAGAATTGTCACCTAGGCAACTTGAACTTTTGTGGAGTGTAACCATATGAATGTCCATTTGATTAGCTGGTTTGTTACCACTCTCCTTTTTCCCAATGCATGCTGTTTTAACTTTCTTGTTTCCAGCTCTGTGGGGTTCTTGGGTGGTGGTCTCCTCTGACACAGTGATATGCCATATCTCATTCTGTATTGTGTGTTGCCATGACTTCGGGGACCGCTGAAAGTCATCTTACTTGAATATGGTATCCTCTTATTATTTAGCTCTGTATATTTGGATTTAGGGTTTCATTAGACTCTCCATTGGGAGATGCTGCATTGGAATCACTGCGATTCCCTTGAGACTGGTATGTCCCCTGCTGGAGCCATTGCCCTCTGGTGTCAGCATAGTGTGTCAAGTTTTGCCAAGTTCAATTAATTGCATCACTGTTCATTGATCTGCTGATGCCGTTACCTTCTCTTTGATGTTTGTATGCTTGGGTGATGTGTAGCACTGGAAGGGCTGCTATCTACTGGAGAACTTGTTTCCTCTGGCCGGTGCTGAGGCTCTCCCATGTGCACATCTGTACTGTAAAAAAAGAAAATGTACCCACGCACTCTTCCAGTCAATAACCTAAACCTCCAGATAAACACAGTCTGCTCAGTAGGGTGCTTCAGGGAGATATATTATAAACACACAAAAGACAGAACAAAGAAAAGAAACCCTGATACAATAGCACACCTACATTAGCTAAATACTGTGTAATCAAGGTAATATAATAATTAAAGGTGTAATATAGTCAGATAGTTGGAAATACCTGAATCGATAAAACCTAGCTTTTATTAATAAAGATTAAAAACCAAAATTTCCAAAGAGCTCGTCAAATTATCTCAATAACCTAAATGAAAAAGGCTTGGGGTATAGAGAAAATCTCTCTGGGATTGAGGGGATGTAATCTTGAGAGAGCTCTATTATGTCATGAGAATAAATGGATTTTCCTCCTGGATACTATGACACCTAGGGGACTTAATGAAGAGTGGTCCCTACATGCTCACTTATAGATACTATTCACATCTTGTATAGACAATATTAGTACTTTCTAGATGTTTATATATGAAGATATCTTGATTATAAAATAATTTTTTAGATTAGTATGTGATCAATCATGATATGTTGATACCTCTGGATCCTGTATAGGTGAGCATGTAATATATATTTTTATAGTGGGATTCTCCCCTTTTCCTTATAATTCAGTAATGATCTGGGCTGTGAATATTATCATAAGTCTTTTAATTTTTAACTTTAATTAATTTTTAATATTCTAATAATAGTCAGATCTCGTCGGGTATGGATACATTTTAAATTTAGGTATCGATGATTGGTTTAGTTAGATGTCAATCAATGGAACTCATGTAAGCAAGATGATTGGTTCAGCTAATTGGTTTGAGTCCCGGACGTTAGGTTTAAAAAGAGGTTTATGTGGAGCGGCCGCGTGATTGACTATGCCATGAAGAAGTTCCAATACGAAACGCGCGTTGCGCTCTTCTTTCAATTTATTTTTCATTGTCTCCTATCTTGACCTATATTAGACTTGTAATAGACTAGAATTAGTTACTATAGTGGCGAGGTTCATTTATTTGGCAAGCCGGATATGCCCCTGCATTTATTATTTAGGGCTGTATGGTAGGATCAGTAGTCAGGCACTTGGCAAGCCGGAGTGTGCCCCGGCATTTGGTTCCATCTAATTTGTGATTCAGTGAACAGCCGGAGATGTACCGGTAATATACTACATAGACATATGTGTGGTATTTATTTGTATCGATTAGGACATCTGTACTGTGTACATATTCACATTGAGCTTAGAGTCATTCTATATTTGATTATTTGTATTTATTGTTTAATTGGACTTGTTCATTGTAATGTGCTGCATTGAAGGCATCGCAATGCCCTTGAGACCTGTGTGTCTGCTGTTGGCCTCATAGCCCTCTGCTGCAAGCACAGTTTATCAGTTTACTTCTTTTTTTCATTATTGAAATCTTCATTTTGGTGTAGGTGCTTTCTTTTTAAATATGTAAAAAGGATAGATTGTCTTGCATCTCCTACCAGACACACCCAGGGGAGGCTGTAGGGAGGAGTTTGTCAGATCACATTGCTTCCTATCACATGGCTGAGGCTGCGATTCCGACTTGAGTGCCAGCAGTACAAAGTACCCCCCCCCCCCCACACACACACACACTGAATGTGTAAGTCTGTGACTACCAGTGGACAGTGCAACAAGGCTTGGGTAGAAGAGAGTGTATAACCCCCCACCTACACACAGTTATTCACATAGGGCAATTTTGTGCTATTTCTTTTGCTACAGAGAGAGAGAGTGTCTGTTTGTGAGTGTGTGTGTGTGCTTATGGCCTGGTAGTTGGGAAGGGCTATGTAAATTCATTCATACTGTAGCTGGTAGGATCCAGGCCTAACACCAGCATTGGGGTGGTGATTTGTGCAGAAAAGGGCAGTGGGACGAAGCCACGTTGACCTTTTCTACAGAAATCACTGCAGGTGTTTTCACCCCTGCACAAATAATGTCTGTCACCCCAAATACATACACCCTCCCTCAAAAAGGTACCCTTCTTCCACCAAACCTTTACTAGCCCCATGCTCCACTGCTCTGCATGGGAAGTGAGGTCCTCCCCCATTACCACTATTCTGCACCTCCGTGTGGAGATATTTGGATACTCCAGAGGAAGAAATGCTGCATTCAGCTCCATGTTGATACTGATCTTACATCAGGCAGATAATCTGTTTCAAGGAGTCTGTGGTTGAAGTTACTCACACCTAGTGGGGAAGTAGGAGATGAATCACTTTAGGACAGGATGCCTAGACGCAAACTCCTTGTTCAGTACAGGCTCAGTATCACCAGGTGGGGAGCCAGGCACTCCAGTTCTTCCTCAGCAGAGTGCAAATATAATAAGATGGAGGTACTTAAAGGGATAGTAATATTTTATATTACACATAGCCCAGAACGTTGATCATACCTAATAATACTGCTGCGCAATGTAAGTTTCAAAACTTGCTAGTTACAGTGTAATAATATGTTGTCTGCCTCCCCTCAGATCTGAAGTCCGGGCCCTTGACCGGACAAATCACAATGAGGAACAACCTTCCCTCATTCAGTATAAGGAAAAACCTGCCATTCTTGATGAAGGCGGGCAGGTTTTCCCTATTACTGTGTGAAGAATTCCTAATACCGCATATAGATTGTCCCTCATTGTGATGCACTGTCAGATCTAGGACAAATATGCTAATGTTGTGGAAAGGGGTGGGAGGGATAGAAACATAGAATTTGATGGCAAATAAGAACCATTCGGCCCATCTAGTCTTCCCATTTTCCTACTGTAAAAACCTCAAACCTTGTTTGGTCCTTGGTCTTTTCTAATGCTATGGACAGCCTTATGCCTATCCCATTCATGCTTAAATTCTGTCACTGTATTAACTTCTATCACTTCTGCTGGTAGGCTATTCCACTTACACTACCCTTTCAGTGAAGTAAAACTTTCTTACATTACATCTAAACCTCTAGTTTTAGACTATGGCTTCTTGTCCTAACATTTTTACTCCTTTGAAATGTACTTCCCTCCTGCACTTTGTTGAATCCCTTCATGTATTTGAATGTTTCTATCATATCCCGTCTCTCTCTCTCTCTCTCTCTCTCTCTCTCTCTCTCTCCTCCAAGCCTTACATGTTCAGATCTTTTAGTCTATCCTGATATTTCTTTTCCTGTAAACCAGTCACCATTTTAGTAGCCCTTCTCTGAATTTTCTCTAGAGTATCTATATCCTTCTGGAGATGGGGTCTCCAGTACTATACACAATACTCTAGGTGAGGTTTAACTAGAGATCTGTAGAGTGGCATGACCGCTTCCCTTTTTCTGCTACTAATGCCCCTAGCTATACAACCCAGCACCCTGCTTGCATTTTCCACTTCTTTATTACATTGCTTGCCTAACTTTAAAGGGATAGTAATACTTCGTTTTATTTTGTAGGCATTAAAAAAACAAGAAGAATGATATGTCTTATCTCTCAAACCTTTATGGTTTGAGAGATATTCACAAGCAAAGTTTCCCCTCCTGCCCCTTTTACCTAGTGTAAGCCATCTATTCTCAGATGTGGAATGCAGTCCATAAACCAGACAGATAACAGCAGGGGACAATCTTCTTCCTATGAGAACAATGAAAGCCCTGCCCCCCTTGACAAGTTTTTCAGGTTTTTCCCTTATCTTAATTGAAGATTGTCCCTCTCTGCAATCTACCTGGGCACCTCCCTTCTGCTCTGGCTGAGCAGTGTTACATCAGTAAAAGGGGCGGGAGGGGGATACTTTGTCATTGAATTACTCTTGAACTACAACTCTGACAGAATTGAAATAACACTCTCCAAAGTCCAAATAATATGATGATTAATTAGAGCTGCTTTTATTATGAAATATTACTATCCCTTTAAGTCAATAGAAATAATTACTCCTAAATCCCTTTCCTCTGTTGTCTCAGACAGTACAGTACCCTTAATAGTATATTTTTCCTTTGGATTTTTATGCCCCAAGTGCATTATTTTACATTTATCAAAATTAAACTGCAGCTGCCACACTCTTGTCCATTCTTCTAATTTTCCTAAATAA
Source organism: Rhinophrynus dorsalis (assembly GCA_037306005.1). Lineage (NCBI taxonomy): Eukaryota > Metazoa > Chordata > Amphibia > Anura > Rhinophrynidae > Rhinophrynus > Rhinophrynus dorsalis. Next base: position 241,558,612 of record CM074721.1, read on the forward strand.
TTTGTCATTTGGCTTATTCTCCCTGGAATGTCTACCCTATTGCAGATCTTTCTATCATTTGCAAAAAGGCATACCTTACCTTGTAGACCTTTTGCAATATCACTAAATATATTAAAAAGAATGGGCCCCAGTACAGACCCTGGAGGTACCCCACTAGTAACACTCCTTTTGTCCGAATATTCTCCATTGACTACCACCCTCTGTCTCCTGTCACTCAGACATTGCCTTATCCATTTAACTATTTTTACATCCAGACCCAAACACTGCAATTTATTAACGAGTCTTCTATGTGGGACAGTGTTAAATGCTTTACTGAAATATAGTTAAGCTATATCTTCTGCTTCCCCTTGGTTTATTATTTTAATTACTCTGTCAAAAAAATCTATGAGGTTAGTTTGACAAAACCTCCATACTGTAAACCCATGCTGTTTGGTATCTTGCAAGCTATTCAATTTAGATATTCAACAATTTTTTCTTTTAACATAGTCTCCATTAATTGTCTGTAGTTATCAGACTCTTCCCTGCTACCTTTTTTGTGAAGTGGTACTACATTTGCTAATGTCCAATCTTCTGGAAGTACTCTTGTCAATAGTGACTGATTGAATAATTCTGTTAAAGGTTTTGCCAGAACACACTTAAAGGGATAGTAATGTTTCATAATAAAAGTCGCTCTGATTAATCATCATAGGTATTTGGGCCTTGGAGAGTGTTATTTCATTTCTATCAGAGTTGTAGTTCAAGAGTAATTGAATGATAAGGTATCCCCCTCCCGCCCTTTTTACTGATATAACACTGCTCAGCTCAGAGCGGCAGGGTGTGTCCAGGTAGATTTCAGAGAGGGACAATCTTCAATTTAGATAAGGGAAAAAGCTGAAAATCTGTCAAGTGGGGCAGGGCTTTCATTGTTCTCACAGTAAGAAGATTGTTCCTTGCTGTGTGCTGTCTGGTCTGTGGACCAGATCCCACATCTGAGGAGAGGGGGCTTATACTAGGTAAAAGGGGCAGGAGGGGGAAACTTTATCATTCAATTACTCTTGAACTACAACTCTCACAGTATTGAAATAACTCTGTCAATGGCTCAAATACTATGAAGATTAATTGGAGCTGCTGTTTTTGTGAAACATTACTATCCCTTTAAGTTCTTGTAATAACTTTGGGTGTATCCCATCTGGTTCCACTGATTTATCTATTTTACCTTAGAAATTTGAAGTAGAACTTCATCCTCTGTTTTCCATGTCTTGCCGGAGTTACATCTCAGGAGCCTGTAGGCAAAGAAATCTGAAGCGCCCCCCCCCCATTGGCCATCTCCACTGGACACCTCCACAGTGCTCCTAATCTCCACATTGCCCCCATCATCTCCATATTGCCCTCACATTGCCTCCACCATCTCCAACTTGCCCCATCAGCTCCACATTTCCCCCACCATCTCCATATTGTCCTCACATTGCCCCCCATCAACTCCAACTTGCCTCCATCAGCTCCACGTTATCCTCAGATTGCCCCCCATCAGCTCCACATTGCTCCCACCATCTCTAAATTGCTCCCCATCAGCTGCACATTGCCCCCACCATCTCCATGTTGCCCTCACATTGCCACCCTTTGGCTCCAACTTGCCCCCACCACCTCCATGTTGCCCTCACATTGCCTCCCCCTGTTGTCCGTTTCCTTCCTCCCTGGCAGGAGATCTGTTATCTGTGCCTCCTTTGGCACAGTCCTGTAGCTGCTGGAGCTACCGTGCGGTCTCCTATTCAGGAATGCAGCTCGCTGGGAAATGATGTCATCTCCCAGAGCTCTGCATTCCTAAAGAGGCGACGAGGGAGCTCAGCAGCTACAGGACTGTGCCAAAGGAGGAAACAGACAAGGGGGGGGTGGCAATGTGAGGGCGACATGAAGTGGGCGCCAGGGAATTATTGTTCTGCCACTGCGCAGCCAGCGAGGTGGCTAATTAAAAAAAATAAATAAAAAAAATCCCAATGGCAGGTGCCCCTCGGTGGCATGCACCTGTTAGCAGGTGCCTACTCTGCATTATGGCAAATCCGGCCCTGGTCTTGCCATGTCTTTTTTCTAACAGAGATCCCTTCACTTCAACTTTCTCTGTAAAAGCTTAACAGAAATATTTATTGAGACAGTCAGCTAGCTCTTTATTCTCAATTTACATAGTTTCCATTTTTTGTTTTCAGTCTAACTATTCCTTGTTTCATTTTCCGCCTTTCACTTGTATATCTACAAAATGTTTTACCTCCCTTTTTATTGACTGGGCAGTTTTTTCCTCTGTGTGTGCTTTGGCACATCAAATAATGCATTTGGCCTCCTTCAACCTAGTCTTGTACTGATACCTATCTTCTTCCTTCTGCGTCTGTTTATATTCCTTAAATGCTTCTTTTCTTCTTTACTGTATTTGCCACTTCTGTGGAGTAACACAGTGGTTTTCTTTTTCTTTTACCCTTGCTGACATGTCTAACGCAATGCTCTGTTGTGTTTAGTAAAACACATTTCAGATAATCCCATTTCTCCTGGACTCCATCTAAGGATCTCCAAGTTGTTAAACACTGACATAAAAATGTTTCCATTTTAGAAAAATCAGCCTTTCTAAAGTCTAGAACCTTTGTTTTCGTGTGGCACAGCTCAGCCTCTGTTTTTATATTAAACCACACAGATTGATGATCACTGGAGCCCAAACACTCTCTTACAGCCACATCTGTCTCCATTAGTAAAAAATAAATCTAGTGTGGCTTCCTTCCTAGTCAGATCTTCTACTAATTGAATAAGAGCTAATCCTTGTAAAGAATTTAGGATATCTCTACTCCTGGCTGAACCTGTTGCTTTGTTTTTCCAGTCCACATCAGAAAGATTAAAGTCCCCCATAATAATAACCTCACCTTTCACTGTCATCTTAGCTACTTCCTTCAACAGCAGTTGATCCAACTCCTCTGCTTGTCCTGGGGGTCTATAGATCACACCTATACGAGTGACCATCTTATTTCCATATTCTAAAGTTATCCAAACAGTCTCTGTGTTCTCCTCCATACCCTGCATAAGATTAACTGTTAAGCTATTTTTTACATAAATGTCAACCCCTTCTCCTTTTCTGCCTTTCCTGTCTTTTCTAAATAGAGAGTACCCTAGTATTTCTATATCCCAGTCATTTTTTTCATTGTACCAGGTCTCGGTAATCCCCACTAAGTCCACATCTTCACTAGTTATTATTGCAATGAGTTCAGGGATCTTATTCCCTAAATTGCGGGCATTTGTACACATAGCTCGAAGTATACTGGTTTTTGGCCTATGTGTCACAGACATACCTTGATCAAATTCATCTGTGCAATGCTGTGTGTGTGTGGGGGAATTGGTTGTATCCTGTATCATTCCATTGCCCTCCTCTACTAATTTAAATACTGGTGTAAAATGAAACATTTATATCACTTTAATAGTAATAATCATGAGGAGGACTCTGGGGGATCCCATCTCACATGGAGCCCAGGCAAAGCTAAGGGTACCGCAGTATATTTATGCTTCTGTGGCTACCAATGGGACAGTGGAACCAAGGGGGGGGGGTCGGGGGGGGGGGTCAAACAGTGTATGATGGGGTAACAATGGACAGTGGGACCAGGATGGGGTTCAGACAATGTATGAGTGGGATCTGTGACTACCAGTGGACAGTGGAAGCAGGCAGGGGAGTCAGACAGTGTATGTGGGGATACCAATAGACAGTAGAACCATACAGTGTATATAGGGATATGTAACTACCAGTGGACAGTGGACCCAGGCTGGGAGAGGGGGTCAGACATTGCATGCGTGGATCTCTGACTACCAGTGGACATGGAACAGGGTTGGGGGTCAAACGATGCATGTGTGGATCTGTGACGACCAGCGGACAGTGGAACCAGACTAGGTGGGTCTGACAGTGTATTTGGGATCTGTGACTACCAGCAGACAGTGGTCTAGGAGGGTCTGACAGTGCATGTAGGGATCTGTGACTACCAGTGGACAGTGGACCTAGGCTGAGGGGTCAGGTAGGGGTGTCAAAGTGTATGTGTTGTTCTGTGGCTACCTCTGGAATATAGCTGGACTGTCAGACAGTGTATGCTTTGGTGACTAATGGACTATATCTGCCTTTCTCCTGTGTCTTCTAGAACAGTGAGAGAGAGAAAGAGAGAGTGAAATAGAGAAAGATATGTGTGTTTGAGAAAGAGAAATAGGGAGAGATGTGAGTTTAAGAGACAGCCAAGACACAGTGAATTAAATGCACCATGTATTATTTTATTTTTGATTTGCATCTTCGCCTATTTTTTACACTTATATCCCTGACACTGATCTCTCTTGATCTCTGTTTCTAGAGAGCTTTCAGCCAGGAGCTATCAAACTAGAGATATTTATACAATGTTGCAACTTTTCTGCAGCTCTGCAAATAGATTCATCCACTGCCACACAGCGAATGTATCAGTTCTGGCTGAGCTGTGCTTAGTGGTAAAATGCATCACTGTTCCTTTTGCAAAAAAAAAGCTACAAGTGATACTCTGTGGCAGTACTATTTCATGTGTTTTGCCAGTCAGATTTGAGTGCTAGGGAAAATGGGACCACAGGCTGTATGTTAACCTCCTCTGTTCTAGTTAGACTATGACACACAGATATAAGTATCATACTACCTGATAAATAAAATATTTTATTAAAAAAACACAAAATTGTTTAAAAGTGATACTGTTAATGACCAAATAAGACATTTTGCAAGCTTTCAGAACAAGAAGGTCCTTTATTTAGGGAAAGTGTGTTCTCTCAGTTATAACATGACTAACACTGTTTACACTGTGGATAGACTCAGACATTGTTTACATTGCATATTGTTATGTTAATGCACTGCACACCATGGTTATCTACAAACTGTCTACATATAAGAAAGGCTACTGGGGGATTCTAGCCATAGATGAAACCAACAATGAATATAGTAAACACCTACATGAATATGTCCTTGGAACACATGAATAGGTTGCTGGGAGTCTTCAGTACCCAGGTAACACAATTGTTCTCTTGTTTTTTATTAATTCACAAAAGTAACCTCTTTCAATTTGCTTGAGTCACATTCTAAACATTTGTTATTTGTAGGCAGTCTTTAACTGAAACTCTCGTTCACATGAAAATGTTTTATTGTGTGTTGAAAAGCAAACCCTCGGACTGTACCTTTGTAGTAGGCACTGTACCTTTTTTGCACTAATATACATTATAAAACATAACCATTTTGTATCTAATTATGTAAAGCCTCAAACACTTCATGTCTGGTTTAGCAAAGAGTGTTTTGTATCCTGCCACAAGTTACAACTCTCAAGTGTGTTTTACTAGTTATCCAAAAAATGTATATAAAGGTGTGATGTGTATGATGAGCATACCTGGGAACTTTTCCATGTGGACTACCCAGCGAGCAGTCCTCTGGTGCGGCTGGGGAAGATGTATGATGAGATTTGCGTCAGAAAAGGGGTGGGGCTTACTCGCAAATAGGGATGGGGCTTCAAAAACCACAAAAAACCCTGAAAAATAGCCTGGGAAGGAGGGGAATTTGGCTGGAGTGCAAGGAACATACACAGAAGTGGGTAGAGTTTTACTTAAAACTCCCCACACCCAGAGAATCATACTCTGCCCTGGAGACCCGGTAATTATATGACAAAACCGGAGTCTCCAGGGCAAATCTGGAGAGTTCCGAGCTATGATGATGAGTATGTACTAGTATTTAACATTTTCAAAAGTGTGCAATGTAGCAAAAGTAGATAGATAGATAGATAGATAGATAGATAGATAGATAGATAGATAGATCATAGTCTTCAGCCATTGTCGATCCATTGCAGGATGAAGGCCTCCTCAGCAAGCCTCCAAAAACTTTGGCCCTGTGCCTTTTGTTGCCACTGTTTGCCAACACATTTGTTAATTTGATCTACCCATTTTGTCTTTGGTCTTCTTCTTGGGCCTTTAGTATTGAGAGGAATCCATTCCAAAATTAGTTTGGTCTGTCTACCATCAGGTCTTCTTGCTATGTGACCTGCCCATTACCATTTCAGGCTGTTTACTCTTTCAGTTATGTCATAAACCTTTGTTTACTGAAGCAGCTCATTTGTAAAATTATTGCGCATATGGAAGAGTAAATAAATAAAATATGCAAGAAGCCTGAAATCCTGATATAATGGATATTGGGATCTTATATAGCCTCACAGAGAGCAAATTACTTATTTTGACAAAGCATGTAAGTATGTTTTTGCTGTAAAAGTTCAAATCTTTCTGATACACTGGATATATTGGGACTTATTCATCAAGTTACAGTGGTGTAATTTTGGAGCAAAGCAATCTTACCATAGGGGAAATTAAAATTCAGCATTCCTATTTATTTATAATAGAGCTTTTAGGACTCAATCCAAATGTTGGAGTAAAAAAATGTCGGTAGGGCAAAATGGATACCGACAGACAAAATAAAATGTCTTGGTTGGTATTCAAATGTCCTACTGGCATTAAGCACAATGGACGTTAAGCCACAATACTGGCGTCATGTTTAAATGTCCATTTTGTGCGTTCATTTTCCCAAAACACTGCTAAGTAATGGCATTTTTGGGAACTTCAAAGGAAAAAACTAACGATCGGTGCCTGACATACTGTCAAGCACCGTTCGTTAAATAATCTGTGTTACACTTACCTGTCATCCACTTTCTGTCTCCTTCTATCTTCATTCTTTCTTCTTTCTTCTCTTGTATCTTCTGTCTTCTTGCTGTAAAAACGCAAAAAAGTGTAAGTTAAAAGCATATATATTCGGCACACTAATACATAGTTTAACACCTTGAGTGCCAGAGGGTTACATAACGCATTGCAAAGCAATGCATTGCGTACCTCTCTGTGGCTCAGAGGGTTAAATTATGCAGTAGTGTGCTGCTTGTTAAAATATAAATGCCCCCTTCATGTCCACGGGCCAATGCCTGCTCCGACTGGGGGAATTAGAATTCAGACTGCCCTTATATATGAGCAGTCTTACTTCTAATTCTCTCACAGCCATTGGCTGGGATATGCTTACGCACCTCCCAGACAATCAGCTTTGGGCGGCTGTGCTTTAAATTGATTTGATCTACCCATTTTGTCTTTGGTCTTCTTCTTGGGCCTTTAGTATTGAGAGGAATCCATTCCAAAATTGGACATGAGGGGGGTGGGGTGCATTATTCTGTCACTGCTCCCGCCTCAGCGACCTCACACAGCGGCGGAGACAGCCACAACATCTATGAATGCTAAGTATAATTTTGGCAATTTGGCATAACTAAGAAACATTTAATATGCATGGGGGCAATTATATTTTAACAAGTGGCACACTACTGCATAATTTAACCCTATGAGCCCCAGAGAGGTAAACAACGCATTACTTTGCAATGAGTTGCGTACCCCTCTGGCACTCAAGGGGTTAAACTATGTATTAGTGTGCCGCATATGTATGCTTTTAACTTTTTTTGGTGTTTTTACAGCAAGAAGACAGAAGATACAAGAGAAGAAAGAAGACAGAAAGGAAGATAGAAGAGAAGACAGAAGAGGACCAGGAAGCTGAGGACTCCGCTGGACATCAGGATTAATGGTAAGTGTTCCTTGTAATGTGATGTTCTTTTAACTTAATCGGGTTAACCCTATGAATGCCAGCAGGCTAATTTTACCCCACTGGCACTCATAGGGTTAATTCTTCTAACATCTGATGCATTTTTCATCCTTTGGATGTATTGATATGTGGCTTAGGGCCCCATATCAATACATCCACTGAGGACTTTTTTTTTACTTCAAATTTCTGCGTTGGCTTTTTAAACAGGAGATAAGGGACTCAAGTTAAAAAAAAAGCAGGTCTTAACTTTCCTGCAATAACTTGAGTCCCTTATCGCCTTTTCTTTGTTAACACACAACGGTTCTTTTTTTTTTGCCGGTATTTTTTCACAGCACAGACATTTGCATAGCTTACTGTGCTGGAAAAAATGCCGTCGGCATAAAAAACAGCCGTCTCCAACATTTGGATTGAGGCCTTAATCCCATGAATGTGAGAGAGGTCTCCAATGCATTGTGAATTGATGATTTGGTGACCTTATTAACATTCAAGGGGCTAAAAACACAGTTTGCATAAATAAGTATTTTAATTTCCTCCAGAATTGCACCTCTATAGCTTGATGAATATGGTCCATAGTCTATATAAAGGAATATATCTTCTTCTCATCTGTTGTGACATGATGAAATAACGTTCATTGTTTTAATCTCTTCTCCTGTGCTGTCTCACCACCCCTTGTCTTTCCCTTTCTCTCTACCCCATTTTTCTGCAGTACTGCTCTCTCACTGTCTCCCATGCTTCCACTCTGTCTACATCATGTTGTCCAGCAGTCCAACTCCCTCTGTATACTGTGAACTCCTTGATCTCCTGCTTCCACCCTTTCACTCAGGTTAGCTTCCCTTAATCACCTTGTTACTCTCCCATGGTCATTCCAAATTAATTAGGAAGGATCAGAATTATTTTCTGGGCCCTCCAAACCAGTCCTCAAAATGAATACCTAATGTCTCACTCATTTCTAGTTGCTTCCTCATCCCTTTAAACCTGAGTGCATATGATAAAATTGTGGTGTGCGATTACAGCATTGCAGTCTTGGAACATGCATTTTTTCTATAGGTATTCGGTTTTAAAGGAACACTAATGCCTCATATGATCTACACATACCTTATACTCCATGTTAGCCTCTATTATCCATCATACCTTTACAAATAGCCCGAGGGAAGATATTCCTGTCTATCACAGGGGTCCCAGACCCCCATTACATATCAGTCTAGATCTAGATCTGGTTTCTCTAAAATGATTTTGCTTTATTGTTTGTAAATAAGCTAAGATAAGGTAACAGCCTTTCTGGACAAAAGAGCAGAGACACTTACCTCAATAAATTAACTGCATTAGTTCCTTCTTTCAGTGCTGCAGCTCACCTAGGAAGCATCTTGCGACATGTTGTGTCCATAAGTGTTCATACTGTCTCTTCTGGACAACTAATCTTCCTCATTGCTGTAGAAACGTTTTTTGTTTTACTTCTTCTTAATTTCTTGCCTGTCTTGGCCATTTTGTGGTGGTAATAACCATTTCAGAAACTAAAAGGTACAAGGAGTACTCACCTGTTTATCTTGCCAGTACAGTTTTCTTCATGGTCAGCCAGGTCAACTATGCCCTGCTTGTGCTGTGACCCCCATTCAGAACATCCAAGGGTCCTCATCTCCTGGTCAGCACCTCGCTTTGGTCATAATCTCTTGTCTGGCAGGTCTCCAATCTCTAACTAGTTTGCCCTCTTCCACAAACTATTTTGGATAAATTGGATCAGAGCCCCCTGTTACTTTCAGAAAGAGTGATCAATTTCCTGTGAAGAGTGCCTTTATTGATCCTGGGGACCATTCCTCTCTAGAGGAGGTCGAGGCAGGGGACAAGCCCTTACCTTTGGGAAATCTCTTGAGGAAGACCTCTGTGGTTCTATGGAAGTGTTAGATGTCCACTATATCTTTCTTTAGGTCCCTCAGGGGTATAATCTCAAAACATCTTTAGGAGGTAGAAAAGAAATTCTTTCCTTCTTATGATTCTCTAGATCAGATTTTATTGGAGGAAGCCAAGTTTCATGATAGGAAGGTTTACTTGTGAAGATTTTTTTGCCTTCTTTAAGCCTTCTCCACAGAAGTGGTTGCATTATGGGGCACTCCTCTGGCAGGTGACCCCCTTTCTCTCACCTGTCCAAACACACAGCTCTACCAGTAGCTAATTCATCAGCGTTGATGGAACAGATGAATAAACACCAGGATTCTCTCTCTTAAAAATTAATTTTATGGCCTCAGGGGCTGGTTTGTGCCCACCTTGGCTATGGCCTAGGTGGAGAAAGGACAAGGATGTTTGGTGCTTACTTCTGATGATTACGATGGATTTGGCCAGGAAAGACATTAAGTATATGATCTCTAGGATCCACCAGGCCAATGCCTATATTTGTGAAGCATCCTTGGGTATGAATAAGAATCTGCTCTTTCTGTGGTTGTGAGCTGCTGTCACGGTTTTTGATGAACACTCAGACCAGGTTGGTAAGGTTAAAATGACTTTATTAGGATAAAGTACAAACACTTCGTTAGGCCCTTAGACCCACAATAACAGAACATATACAAATGGATATATATACACAGCAATAGCAAGCCAGTCTTAGAAATATATCAGGAAAAGGAGACAATCACTGGCTAACGAGAGTTCTGGGCTTGAACCCTGATGACTGAAGGCAATGCAGCCCAGGAGCTGACAGCAGGACTCAGGTGACAAGGAGTCCAGGCGTAGGTAACTGGCACAAACCCAGACGCCTGGGAGGCACTGAACCCAATAGGAGAGAGGCAACACTGACCCAGACACTAGGGTCACAGGGAGACCGAGGCAACCACTTTTGGTAAGAAGCACTGACCCTAGTACTAGGGTCACAGGGAGACCAAGGCAACCGCTTATGGTAGGCAACGCTTGACCCGGAGATTAAGGTCACAGGGAGACCAAGGCAACCGCTATGGTAGGCAACACTTGACCCTGAGGTTAGGGTCACAGGGAGACCAAGGCAACCGCTTATGTAGGTAAACCTTAGAACGCTAGGGGTGGATCGTGATACACTTAAGGAAGGCAACTGGTGTCCCCTCACACTAATAAGTATGATGTAACGCAACTGATGGCTCTTGAGCCCAAGGCTACTGCAGTGTAGAGTGGAGCACTGGCCCTGCCTAGAATATCTAGGCACTGAAAGGGTCAATTGGTAACACCCAGAGAGATACTGCAGCTCCCAGAGGGAGTGAGCCCAGCTATGACAGGGAGGTGGACACAGATAGAGATGAGAGTAACTCAGTCAGCACTATGCAGCACTGTACCGGTACTTCGCGTGTGCACACCACCTGAGGCGGTTAAGAAAGTGGCTATAGCACGAATGCTCAGCCTACGGTTGGCAGAGAATGATAGCGCCACACGCCGCACCACCGACTAGCATAACGGAAAGGCCACAGCGGGTATCACTGACCAGACAGAGTGTTACGGTTTTCTGACACTCAGACCAGGTTATAAAGTAAAAACACAGTTTTGAATCAGAATGATAAACAGTGCCCCTAGGGGCCAGCACAGGTAAGAACAGTACTGACAAATACAGACAAGGTATGGGTAATATAAACAGAAGTATAAGTACAGATAAAGGCTGTAGTAACCCCAAAGGGTTAACAGGAGCAACTGGTGAAGCTCAGGCTAGATTGGCCAACGCCCAGGATAGATATCAGTCTCTGGAGAACAGTCTCTAGATGTAGAGCCAGGAACACAGTATCAGCACTGTATCACTCTCTAAGTAGAAACGGGGTGCGCCCCTGTTGCTCTGAGCTGAGCCAGTACCACCACCGTGGGCTAGGAGGAATGCTACTGCCAAAACTGAAGTAACCAGAATAGGAATCGCCCACAATGTGACTAGTAAGTAACCCTGCGTGTGCCAAATGGATTGTGTTACGAAGCCCTTGGGATGCCACAATAGATGATTGTTGCACAAGCTACGAAGAGCTGATGCACTAGGCAGTGCAGGTGGAACTGTACACTTTGAGAGAATGAGAAACGGAGCCAGGACACCCTTCCAGTGTCGCACAGCATCCTATAGCAAGAGCGAACAGACTACCGGCGCCAACCGGCGTGGTCACGGTGCACCCCGAACACCGGACAAGCGGAGCTCTGCAAGGACTAGTATGGCGTCAAACGACGACTCAGAGTGTAACGGCTCAATGGACCACCAGAGGCTTGGCAAGCTAAACCAGTGGCACGTAAACCGGAGACTACAGGCACTGCAGGGGTTAATCTGGTACAGACAGAAGAGCAATGCTCAGCAAGTAGATGGCAGGCAACCTCAGGCTACAGCTGAATGAGCGAGAGAGGATCAGCGAAAACAGTTCAGAATGTCGCCAGCGCGACCAGAGGACACTAGAGCAGCAACCGGACAGGAGCGATAACTGGAACCGGATGGAAACAGCCGCAGGAACACCACCGGAGAACGGGTCAATCACGGAGCAGGATCAACAGCCAGAACCAGGTCGAATCACGGAGCAGGGTCGTCAGCCAGAACCGGGTCGAATCACGGAGCAGGATCGTCAGCCAGAACCGGGTCAAATCACGGAGCAGGGTCGTCAGCCAGAGCCGGGTCAGATCACGGAGCAGGGTCTTCAGCCAGAACCAGGTCAAATCACGGAGCAGGAACAGGAGAAGAGTCAGACTAGCCGGGTTGGTACACAGGACACACTGGAATTCAGCAACAAGGCGCAGCAACAGGAACACCACGAAAAGGCAACTGACAAGTGCCCAAACTCCAGCATATAAAGGCACATCCTGGGCGGGCCAATCAGACTCCTCCAATGCAAAGGTAACACAGTCATAGATTGACAGGAAATCACGGGGACTGTGATACAGAGGCAACCAAGCGGTATAGCCAGACACAGATGGCAACAGAGAGGGTAATCAGCCAGATACGGTCAGAAACGGAGCGGGTTCTCAGCCAGATACGGTCAGCAACGGAGTGGGTTCTCAGCCAGATATAGTCAGCAACGGAGCAGGTTCTCAGCCAGATATAGTCAGCAACGGAGCAGGTTCTCAGCCAGATATAGTCAGCAACGGAGCAGGTTATCAGCCAGATACGGTCAGCAATGGAGCAGCAACACAGGAAGTGCAGGAACGTCGTCAGGCAGGCCAGGTCATACATGAACAGAGAGACTCAGAAAGAAACGTCAGGAACTAGTACACCACGAAAGGGCGCCTCAGTATAGACATGACAGAGTATATAAAGGCTAGCCCTGGGCAGCGACAAAGATACCTGGCCAATCAGAGAAAGGCAATGAAATTGGGAAATCAGAATGTTTCTGCCTGCGGCCAAGAGCACAGGCACCGTGACAGCTGCAGTTTGTGATGAAGATCTGGTCAGATGATTAAAGTACTAAAAAGTCATTTGTTCCTTGGCCCCAAAATGGATAAGATCATTAGATGGGCCACTGGGAGGAAGAGTTCTCTTTTACCCTAGTCCACACCAAATTGTTATTTTTTTTCTCTGGAAGTCTCCATTGTTTAGCTTTAGTCACTCCCTACTACTACTGTCAAGCCTCCCACTGATAAGATTCTCTCAGCAAGAGTCATAGTATGTGGAACTGCCCACTGAGATGAGCCTGTGGGTCCTGCATGTAGCTTCAGAGGATTATTTGAAGGAGCCGTCTCCCTAACGATTCTTTATTTCAAAGTTTCCTTGAGACCTCTTGTGGGCTTTGCAGTTCTGGGAAGTGGTTCAAGCCTTGGTGAACATGGAGCTCTTGATTCCAGTCCCAGCAGCTCTCCCTGGGGTTTTACTCCAACCTCTTTAGCATTCCCAAAATGGATGGGGGCTGTAGCCTCTTTCTAGACTTGTCACACCTCAATGAATGCTCCAAGGTTCAAAATGGATTCCCTACATTCGGTCATTTCCACTATGTGCCCAGGGTACTTCTTGGCTTCTCTAGACATAAGGATGCATTATCTTCACATTACCAATCACATGAAGCATCAGAGGTTTCTCTGCTTTGTGTTAAAAGGTCTCCATTTCCAATTTATGCTATTCCATTTGGTTTGGTGTCTGGTCCAAACTTATAGCAACCTTATCTGGACATATCTGGGGTACACTGGATCTGTCTTATGCCCTATCTTGATGATCTTTTGCTGGAGGCCTCTTACACAGACATGCTTCATCTGCATCTTCATATGTGTATATACATTTTGGATCACCAGGTTGGGTCCTTTCTGGTCCTCTATCTATCTCTAGTCTTAAATAAGAAGACCCTCTACCTTGCCTCTACCCTCTACCTTGCCTCTACCTCTACCTTACCACTACCTTGGTCAAGATCTGTCTTTCATACCCTTGCCCATCCATTGCCATCCGTTTGGGACTTCATGAAGATATAGGGAACAATTGTCTTGGTGATGGAGACAGTGCCTTACTCCCAGTTTTGTATACGGGCCCTTCAGCTGGACATTCAGTGGTGGTCCAGGTTACATTGTCATAGGTTCTGTGTAACTTCTATGTCCCTCCAGATGCATTAAGAACTTTGGTGGTGGCTTCAAGAGTACCACCTGATGATAGAAAGATTGTTTACTATAGCAAAGTGGTCTGTAGTGACAACAGCCTATAGGTTTTGGTCCAACTCAGAGAGCAAACTTTCCATCTATGTGCTACAACTTTGAAAATACATCTGGCTCTCCAGCACTGGTCCCAGTTGCTTTATGGAAGACTGGTTTGGATCCAGCCTGACAATGCAAAAACAGCGGCATATGTCAATCATCAAAGAGGGACATGAAGCGCAGCTGAGCGGCCCAAAGTTTGTTGATCCTCTCTTGAGTGGAAGCTCATGTTCCAGATCTTATAAGCCTTGGCATCTTCCTCTTCTTCTTCTAGACCTCCTTTCTCAGGATCCGCTTCGTCATCCAGACCTAATGAGGATAGTCTTGACAGAGTGACTTTGGAAGGCAATATCCTGAGAAAGTATTGCTTCTCTGAGCCAATCATTGTGACTATACTAAAAGTCGTAAGAGTGTTTTGTCCAAGATTTGCTATAGGGCCTTGTATTTGTTCTTCAGGTGGTATGAAGAACATGTTTTTCATCCATGTCCTTTTTGCCTTTCTCCAGGATGGCCTCCTCATAGGCCTTCAGCTTAGTGCCATAAAGAACCAAATCTTGGCCTTGTTGGTTCTTTTTCAGAAGTGTATATCTCTGTTGTCAGGTGTTCAGACCTTTGTTCTTAGGGCTGCACAGGTGTACCCCATATTTAGGGATCCCACTCCTCCATAAAGCTGAATCTGATCCTTGGAATGCTTCAGAGGGATCCTTTTGAACCACTGGATTGTGGCTTCATCTCTTTGTCCTGATTTGTCTAATGGGCAAGAACAGGGCTGCACTGTCTGGATGTAGTTCAGTGTAACAAGTGCTACATTCATCACACTGATTCTTTTCCCAAGTCAGAAACTGTCGGGCTATTTATATGAAGGTATCCAAAGGGTTAAACAGAGAACCACTCAGGTTGGATTTCTTCACTTAAATAGACAAATGACAATATAAAATAATTCGAGAACTTTATCTTTAATATGTATTGACACGCTACTTCACAGTAACGAATTGATCACAAGAATCAATCCTTCATATTTGTGCAAAAATATATCTATTTTATTAAAATACAATGTATATATAAATATCAGCAACAATGAACTATATAAGTGATTAGCAATACTAATAGGTATACAAAATCAAACCACACTATTTATCATAAAGATTACCAGCGGTGCAAGGGTTAAGCACCTATAGGTATATCCAGAGGTATAATAACAATAATTGCATTCAGCAGCATAGAATAGGTTAATTGATTGTTACAATTAATATAATACAGTTGGTTGCAGGGTCTCTTAATACCTCTGCCCCAGAAACTGTATAGACTATGCCAATAATGATGTAATGGGTATTGTGAGATGAATTAAATAATTCCTCTAACAATTCCTTGTATCATATATAAATAATAATTAAATTTAGGGAATAACTGGAATAGAATCCCAGATTTAAATCACTATAATTTAATTATCTACTGAATTCAATATTGAATACCTCTGAATAAAATACATAAATTGCAATTAATATAGTCAAACCAAATCACACAAATAATCTACTTAGAATTACTTCATGCACATTTATCATAATTTTGACTACAGCAACCTATATATAAAACCTATAGGCACTCCAAGGGTTAATACACACGTTTAAACAGATGCCACACCCAGCAGTTATTTTGTCTATTGAGATAATACTTTCAAATTACAAAATATAAGCCTGGCACATATACAGAGAATTCCAAAGAAAACACCACTAGCAACAGACAAGTAGCGGTTAAAGGGTTAATAGCTGGATTCAAAGAATATCCTGTATCAAATATTAACTATTATAATCTTCCCAGAACCACAAAATATTACTCTAGGAATACCAAGATTAATATTAGCTAATATAAATAACCCACGCTATATACTGTATTACACTGATTGGCAATTTATAACATTTCCCAATAATTATATATAGATTCTATTATTTCCAGAATTTAATAGCTAAATCTAGCTTATTATAAATTATCCCAAATGGTTGGCCAGTCCACTTAAGACAATTTAAAACTAAGTTCTTCAAACAGAAGAAAAATTATAAAATTCTGGATTAAATGAATCTAAATGAATAAATGATATAGTTACCAATCCAAGTTTCTTAGTATTTCTCTGTGAGATGGCAGGATCAGCAAAGCCTTCAGGAAGTCACCTTTTCTGTTTCAGCCAGTTAAGTTGAGTCCAACGACCCTCTTTTAGGAAGTCAAAAAGACCCTGAACTAAGAGTAATTGGGGATTATATTTGCAATTTTTGCCTTATCAGTTATCCCCACCTTTTTCCAATGATTGGACAAAGAGCCATCTCATTATACCGTGACATCACCGGTCTGCCCTGATTGGATATTAATATATCCCTAATTATTCACGGAATGTGTCTCATCCCAGTCATAATGCTCTCAATACTCTAGATGGAGCTCTTACTCTACTTTAGAATTTTACCTATAATTAGTTTTATGTCAGATCATGTGGCTTTCGTCAAGACTGAGAAAGGTCAAAAGGGTTATCAAAAACCTCATAAACTAGTCATTTTGCTCTGTCTTTCACATAAGGGAGTCCGTCTCTCTCAGCCACATTGGCTCCAACTGACTATCAATCTGCCATTCAATTGTTTTTCCTCCCTACCTTGGACTAATGGCCCATAGTTCACATATGATGTAATTTGAACACATTTTAAACAGAATTTCTAGAATTAGAATTAACCCTGTATGGTTCCCCAGGACAAAGTCTCTGACATAATCCCCCTTTTAGCAAAAGATTTTCTAACTTGATAAAAGTTCTAAAATATTATTGCTAAACTGGAGGAGACTGTTGTCATCTTCTTCCTGTGACTGGGATCGTCTCTGAAGTTAATACAGTTCGCTTCAGTTCATCAACTACTTAATGGCATTGGCTTGTTCCCAAAAGACGAGGCACTTATTGTTCTCTTCAACAGTTGGAACAATCTCTCTGATTAGGGAATCCATATACCTATTTTGTTGATAGGAAGACGTTGTGTCTAATACGAATAGTTGCTTGGCCTACTCAAGGATCTCCATAGTTTGGCTTGAGTTGAAAAGGCACGCAGATCATATCAGACTCCCAGTTTTGGAAACAGGTGGTGGGAGAAATAGCAAATTCTTCTTGGATGGTGATTTATGGGAGCAGGTTGGCAGAACTCCTCTAGGATCCAAATTCTTCTCCGTTAGGATGGCCTTCGGCATCTCCTGCCCAATGGTTCTTTGGTAAAGGCACTGGAACCACGCTTGGCTGTATCCGGAACTCCTGTCACAGAAGAAGGATGATTCACATCACGGTATCTGGCTTTGGCTGGAACTCCTGTTATCGAAGGAGGATGATCCACATCACGGCCTTGGTCTTGACATCATAACCCTGGCAAATGTCAATTGACCTCTTTTAAGAACTCTTTGGTCTAAAAGAAATGACACGTGAGTGATCTCATATTGATACATTTGTTGCATGCATACATACATGACAATACAGTTTCATTTAGTATCCCTATGACCATGGTACTGTATGATTACTGTATATTGATTTTTTTTTGCACTAGTTTGCTTGTGGCCCTTGCTAGCCTTAAGCTAAACTATTATAAACTAACACTCTCTGTCTCTACTCTTCCCCTTTTATAGAGGAATGATCCTCAGCTGTATGCTACAAACAAAACCTTGTCAAAAGGAAAAATAAAATTAGCATAACAACATGTTCAGATAATCAGAGCATCAAACCATTTGTTGATGAGATATGTTAAAGTGTTAGTGGGGAACATACATGCCACACAGACAGACAAAAGAGAGAGCGATGTTTCACTGAAACAAAAGAAGACAAGAGAACAAGATATGACAATGTCAATTATACAATCAAGGATACTCATCCATCCAATGATTAATCAGGATCCTTGTTCTTCTTCCGCTTCTCCTTCTATAATCTGTAACTGAGATTTAGGGTGACAAACACGCAGTTGGTTTATATGAACCCATTTTTCTACCATTTCATCATTAATAGGGATAGAAACCTTATAGGCCACTGGAGATAACTTATCAGTAATGATATATGGCCCTCTCCATGAGGGTACGAATTTCTTTTCTTTTACCTGGTTTCTTGCAAAATTGTACAGATAAACACGATCATTTACCTCATACTCCCTTTTGGTGGTTTTTAGGTCATAGTAAGTCTTATTACTTACCACTGCTTTCTCCAGATTTTTCTGTGCAAACGCAAATGCATGTTGTAAATGTTTGCGTAACTGGTCTATGTATTGGTGTGTTGTGGAGGCATTAATTAGATTTTGATCGGACGTACGGTATAGCAAGTGCTGGGGTAGGACCATCTTTCTACCTGTCATTAGTTCAAATGGTGACATTTTCGTGGCTGCACTGGGAGTAGCCCGAATAGCCATGAGAACTAGGGGTAGTTTAAGATCCCAATCCTTACCTGATTCCTTAACAAACTTCTTGAGAATGTTAACAATGGATTGATTATATCGCTCCACCCCACCACTTGACGCAGGACGGTAAGCGATATGCAATTTACGTTTTACCCCCAATAGTTTCCAGAGCTTGTTCATCACTTCGCTGGTGAAATGACTACCTCTGTCAGATTCAATCCTCTGCGGTAGGCCAAACCTGGAGAACACATGGTTAATTAACAAAGCAGCGGCGGTTTCTGCCGTATTATTGTTTGCGGGTAAACATTCAACCCACTTGGTAAACGGACAAGTAACCGTTAGCATATACTTGTTCCCCCTTGCTGTCCTAGTAACCGGTCCTATAAAATCTATTTGAATATCCGACCATGGTAATGGCATCCCCCTCTTATGTAGTGGTGCACGATGAGTGGGGCCAGATGGTTGGAATTGGGAACACACCAAACAACCTTGACAATAGGTTTGTACATCTTTAAGCATATGAGGCCAATATGCGTAATCGCGGAGAATCTCATACGTGATTTTATCACCGCGATGACCTGAAGTAGGTGCATCATGAGCATGTTGAAGCATTAAACCTCTAAATGCAGTAGGTACAACCCATTGTTGTATTCCATTTTTAGAAGTTCTGATTAACAGACCATCTTGTATATGGAATTGGGCCTTGGACCTCATCAAGATCCTTAAGTCTTCTTTTCCCACCCATTCCTCCTCAGAAACTGGGTGGTTTAGGGGGTCTTCTATGTGCTTATAGAATAGCCCTATGATAGGGTCCCCCTTTTGACTTGTAATCAAGTCCTCACTAGGTGAGTCTTGAATCCACTGTGCTACCGGGGTGTCTGCTTCGTTACGGGCTTGTTGCCTAGTAACGGCATTTACCTGTACAGGACCCAATAGATGGGATATATCTAAGGCCTCTCCCTTAAGGGCGCCTTCTTTAGCCAATAGATCGGCTATATCATTACCTTGTTTTTCAGGGCCCAGGACCTTAGAATGCCCCTTGGTCTTTTTCCAGTAGATGGTAAGGCCATTTGATGTTACGAGATTGTCAACCTCACAAAACAAATTACCATGTTTCACTGGCTTATTATTGGATCGGAGCATACGGCTTCTTTTCCAACCTGGGAGGTATTCTACAAAGCTATGGCGAACATAATTAGAATCAGTTATAATGACAAACTCCTTTATGTTATGCTCAATAGCTAAGAGGACTGTCTTATAGACCGCACAGAGTTCTGCCACTTGGCTACTCTGTGGTCCTAGACTATACCCTTTAGATATAATAGGGCACTCACCTGTCCAGGTAATCCCGATACCTGCCACCAGTTTTCTTTCAGTGCCAGTAGTGACATGGTAGGAACACCCGTCAATGTACGCGGTTGGTAAGGTTGTACAATAATTCTCGTCAAATGCCTTATAGGGGGAAAGCAATTGTTCCTCAAGGTAATCGTCTCCACTGGTATCAGTTTCCGTGGGAGGTGCTGAACAATCATGGAGTTCGGCGAGTCCTTGAGCTACAGGATTCTTCCTGTTTTGCTTATACCTAATTTCTAATGGCCATCCTTGTAGGGATAAAGTCCAAGCGGTTATCCTACTATTGGAGAGGTGTCCTTCCTTTATCCGGTCACTTTGCAAATACTGCAAAGGTTGATGAGCGGTTTCAATAATGATCTTCTCACCCTGAATAAAACTCCGAAAGTTCTGTAATGCCCAAACAGTAGCCAATAAAGCTTTCTCACAGTCATTAAATTTAATTTCCACGGAAGACAGGGATTTGCTAGCATATGCGATAACCTTATTCAGGTTATCCTGCTTTTGATACAAAACCCCGCTGAGACTAAGATTAGTGAATCCTGTCTCAAGAAAAAATGGCTTACCCCCTTCTGGATAAGCCAGACAAGGAGCCTGGGTGAGTCTACTCCTGAGCTCAGATACGGCATGTTCCTGAGCTTCACCCCAGATCCACGGTTGATCTTTCTTCAATAATAACAACAATGGTTTAGTTATTTCTGAATAATTATCAATAAACTTCCGGGAATAATTCATCATGCCTAGGAAGGATCTCAATTCATGGAGATTAGTTGGTGTTTTAGATTTAACTATCGCTTCCACCTTCTTTCTTTGTGGGTTTAACCCTTCGGTGGTCACCTCATGACCAAGAAAGTTAACTTGGGTGCGGCACATCTGTGCCTTTTTGAGCGACAGTTTAACACCAGCTTCCTTTAGCTGATTAAATACATATTTAATTTCTGTGATATGTTTTTGGAAGGTAGTACTTTTAATCAGGACATCATCCACATAGCAGAGAGTCCCCCTAGCCATAGCATCAGGCATAGCCTTGTGCATAAAAACGGCAAATTCATGACCTGAGTTGATATACCCAAAAGGCATTCTAACCCAGGCGTATTGTACTCCTCCAAAAGTGAAGGCTAGCTTGTATTGGTCTTCCTCACTGACTTTAATGGTCCAGTACCCTTGGGCACAGTCAATTGCTGTAAAAATTTTGGACCCTTGCATCTGAGCCAAACATTGATCTATATATGGCACCGGCCAGCCGGACATATATACACGTTTGTTCAGTTGCCTTAAGTCAGCACACAAATGCCATTGACCATTGGGTTTAAGGATTCCCAAGATTGGGTTATTATAAGAGCTGTGCACTGGCCGTATAATACCCCTCTCTTTGAGGTTCCTTATAATTTCTGCCAATGAGTCATAGGACGCAAGTGGAAGACGGTACTGTTTGACATATACAGGAGGTAACTTAGGGTCAGTTTGTATGCGAGCAACGTGTAGGTTTGTTAAACCACAATCATAAGAATCCTTGGCAAACAGCTCTTGGAATTCCATAAGTATTTCCCTTAGCTGTTGGCGTTCAGAATCATCAGAGCACGCATCGGCTAGAGAGATTTGCTCTTCTACTAGCTCATTAAAACCTGGAAATGCTTCAGGCTTACCTAACTCATAAGTTTCCTCAAGCTGTGTAGATAAATCATGAGCATTTACTCTTACCTTATCCACAGCCTCCTGATACTCTTGGGCCTCTGGTTCCTCCATCTGGTGCTCAAATACCAGAGAGGATTCTTCAATCCGGCATGTACCTGTATCAGGGCTATATGGATACACGGATTGAACAGAAAACAGTCCCTCTGGAAGGGAGTAAAACAGTTGCTCAACAAGTTGCTCCTCAGACAGATAATTATCAGGTAGTAAGCCTATTACTTGGTTCTGAAACCCAAATGTATAGTATTCTGAATCCAGAGCATAACCTATTACAGTTCCTTTCTCTAAGGTAATACTGTGTGGGGTTATGTTATTTACCACAATGTGGACTGGTGTTCTACGAATACTCACCATAGGGGTGTGTGATACAGAAATTCCTAATTGTTGAATCTTATTTGAGAGGCATATTAATGCATCAGGATTCTCAAGGTTCTGACCACTACGAACCTGCAAGGATATGGGGACCTGACTTGCCCCACCAGGTAAAGTGACCTTATTAGCTACCTGTAACTTTACTGCATATGGCAACAGTTGGCAGGACTTCAGGGCTTTTAAGTCATCCTGAAATCCACAAGGGTTCCCTTCTAACCTAGTCCATAGGTTATTATTCACCAGATCAATCTGGGCAGCAAAACGATGTATTAAATCGTTGCCTATATAGATCTGGTGTTGGGGATTCTCCAGTACAAGAAAAACATGTTTGGCAGACCTGTCACCTAGAGATATAGATAACAGACACCTCGCAACAACGTTATAACTTATAGCATCGCCATCTAGGTCATGTACCAAATCATCATATGGCGCCAGATACTTAATAAGTATAGGATCTCTTACCTCCATCAGTAGGTTGTTACTAATGTAGCTGTTTTCCAATTTCAGATTCAGTTTGGCCTGTTTGATTCTCCCCAAGTCATTAACCTGTAAGGAAACAAACAACTCACCCCCTGTATTGTCAATAGACGTCAGATATTGAGAATGATTCTCTGGATCTGCTGGTTCAGAGGGCGATCTGTGAAGAGAGATGGTTAAAACATCGCCTTCTAGCTTCACGTTCTGAATCTGTTCTGGTAACGCCTTGATGGAGATATCACCTTCCATATATTCAGTATCAGTATTAGGTATCTGTAAAACAGTGAGGTTAGGGTTCTGGCTATTGACAAAGTGGATTTCAATAGTATCCCTATTTTCCTCTACCACATGATCATTTCTATGGGGGCGTTGCAATGCCCGCTCATAATTGATTGGGGTTTTAACCTGCAACCAGATGACATTATTCACACAGTCTATGACGGGACTTAATCGCCGCAGTAGATCGGCACCTATAATTAACCTGTTATAGGGAACTTCAACTACTATGACCTTATGTGTGAATGATTTGTTACCGATTTTAAAATGTAACCATGTGGTTCCCAATACGTTTAAGGGGTTACCTCCTACGCTTATTAGGGATCCATCAAATGCCTTTAACACTGGCTTTACAGAAGCTTCCTCCATAATTTGATGGAAATGGGAGCTAGATAAGATGGTAGCTTGTGACCCTGTATCCAGGAGACTGGAAATGATTAGGTCATCAAGCCCCTGCAATGTAACATCAATAAAATATCTTCCTTCAAATTCATGCATTTTACATAAATAATTACGATGTAAAATCGTCTTATAATCCCTCCACTGCTTGCAAGGGTTAATTCCTGAATTTACAGGAGCAGACTTGCTGACCACTGGGTCATGTTGTACAGCTGCAGCATCCCCCTTCACTCCTCCTCCTCCTTCAACCTGTTCTGGAGAAATGCAGGAAAAAGAAGTGACATCATCAGGGATGGACTTATGTGTACCTGGCTGTGGGTGAGATAAGGAAGAAATGTTAGAGTCACACAAAGCATTTACATCCTGTAAAAAAAATGTGTTAGCATTCTTGTTGGTTAAAATAGTATGGTCTTTTATTATAGGACTTACATAGGGTAAAGCAATGTTATTCTTTTCCCCTAAGGCCTGCTTACCATTACCCTGTTCTGTTATTGAGTGGCAGTTGCAATTCCTGGGGCTGTCCCTAAAAAAGGGTTAGATCCCTGCTGAGTATCAGAACTGGGACTTTGGCCTAGCTGTGCCATAGTAGTCATCATTTTTGTCATCATATCTGTCAGGTTGTTAACCTGGACCTTCAGACTCACTTGCTTCTGACCTTGGTTCCCAGAATCAGACTTATTATTCTGCTGATTTTGCTGGGCCCCCTGATAATTAGAGTTTTTACTCTTTTTGAACCTCCTGGGAAACTTAGATCTATTTTGGTTTTTGTTGTATCCCTGGGATCTCTTGAAAAATGGTTTCTGACCATTTGAATTATTAGACCCCTGGGAGCTAACAGAGGCAGGTCCCTTCTGTCCTGGCGCCTGTTTATGAACCTGTGGAGATTTTAACACCTCTGCATAGGTTCTCTTGCCAGATTCAAAGGGCAAACTCTCCTCAACCAATGTTTCTGCTACACACTGGGAGGCAGGCTTCTTGTCCCTAGCTGGGGTATTCTCACTCTGCTGGGCATTATACAGCTTCATAGCTTGAGTGAGTAACCAATCTAGTGATAATAGGGGTGAATAATCCCTAGCTAGATTAGTTTTCATGTATCTAGGCAGAGCATTAAAGAACAGTTCCCTGAACTCATATGAATGAAAATCTGCATCCCTATCTGCAAGGATATATGCACATTTTAGCTCTGACAAGAATTGCCTGGGGTCCTGGTCTGGCCTACATTTTAGTGCGTATATAGCACATTTAGCCTCATGGCGAGTTTTATAAGGACCAAACGCTAGGATTATCTGTTCCACTGTTTCCTCCCAGGTAGTGATACCCATCTCAGCTAAAGAACTGAAAAAGAAATTCTCTGAAACATCAAAAACCCAAGGCACATAATACATTTTATAACGGTCAGAATGAAGGCCTAAAGATGCAAGTGTTTCAGTATAACGGTCTAAATGACTCACTATGGATATTTTAGATTTTCTGTGGAAAACTGGCACGGTATCCCTCAGAAATCTTATTATCTTAGTTCCTTCAACTAAAGGTGACTGTTCCTCCTGTTCAAACCTACTTAATGTGGGCATTGGCCTCCTGTGAGGTTTGATCATTGACTCCCTGTTAGAGGGTAATCTGTGCCCTGTAAAAAGACTCTGTGGTGCAGGGTGTGTGGCTTGCTCTGGGATGTTACCCTCATCATCACACTTCAGCAAGAAGTGTGACTTCTGAGGACTAACATCCCCTTCCTTCCCAGGTGAGTAATCCTGATGACTACTAGATATAGCTGGTTGGGCCTGAACTACCTTGTCAGGGCTAATATCCTGTCCCATCTCAGAGGGGATATGGTCAGAATCAGAAGCAGTAAGGGCCTGCATTCTTTCTGACAATTCCTGGATCTGGCTGGACAAGACATTAAACATATCTAGATCCAGTGATTTATCCCCTTTAGGGGCATTATCACTGGTCTGATATACCAGCACTTGCTCTCGCAATTTTATATTCTCCTGAACCCGCTTGTCTAAATGGGATTGGAGTTGCCTAATGTGTTCTTGCAAAATGTATATCTCACCTTGTAGATCACACATTTTAGCATTAAGGGAAGTATTATGTGCTTTTGTAGACCACATTTCCTCAATAGCTGTTTTACGCCTGCTCTCTAGCCCATTTACCTGGAGCTGGAGATTCTCAATATGCTCTTCTTGTGAGTTTGCAATTTTGACAAACTTACGCACCTCTTCCTCTAACTCAGAAATCTTTTCAGTCTGAGCCTTTAGTGCCTGTTTTAGTGGCTCTACAACCTTTTGATAAGCCTCCAATTTGTTTCTCTGGAAGCCTATAATAGTTAACAATTCAGGCACAATTAATAAAATCTGGGTGTCCAAATCCTTTGCCTTAGTTTGATCTATACACCTATTCAATGCTTGATAATAGAAGCTATCAGGCTGCCACATTTTATCAAATTGGGATATCACTCGTAGTTCAATGTCACTGCACCATTGTTGGGCATCACTCTTAATTTTGAGGCGAGAATGGATGGCATAAATTAACCTCCCTTCTACAGCCCATTTCATGTCTTCTTCTGGTCTCTGTTCCATTGGATCAGACACTGAAGAAGTTGCCTGAGACATGTTTATGCACAAATATGTTACTGTGTAATATATCTGTCAATAAAATTATTTGACAAATGTGTCAATCCTATATAAAGATCTCGGTGGAACCTCCAAAAACCTGTCGGGCTATTTATATGAAGGTATCCAAAGGGTTAAACAGAGAACCACTCAGGTTGGATTTCTTCACTTAAATAGACAAATGACAATATAAAATAATTCGAGAACTTTATCTTTAATATGTATTGACACGCTACTTCACAGTAACGAATTGATCACAAGAATCAATCCTTCATATTTGTGCAAAAATATATCTATTTTATTAAAATACAATGTATATATAAATATCAGCAACAATGAACTATATAAGTGATTAGCAATACTAATAGGTATACAAAATCAAACCACACTATTTATCATAAAGATTACCAGCGGTGCAAGGGTTAAGCACCTATAGGTATATCCAGAGGTATAATAACAATAATTGCATTCAGCAGCATAGAATAGGTTAATTGATTGTTACAATTAATATAATACAGTTGGTTGCAGGGTCTCTTAATACCTCTGCCCCAGAAACTGTATAGACTATGCCAATAATGATGTAATGGGTATTGTGAGATGAATTAAATAATTCCTCTAACAATTCCTTGTATCATATATAAATAATAATTAAATTTAGGGAATAACTGGAATAGAATCCCAGATTTAAATCACTATAATTTAATTATCTACTGAATTCAATATTGAATACCTCTGAATAAAATACATAAATTGCAATTAATATAGTCAAACCAAATCACACAAATAATCTACTTAGAATTACTTCATGCACATTTATCATAATTTTGACTACAGCAACCTATATATAAAACCTATAGGCACTCCAAGGGTTAATACACACGTTTAAACAGATGCCACACCCAGCAGTTATTTTGTCTATTGAGATAATACTTTCAAATTACAAAATATAAGCCTGGCACATATACAGAGAATTCCAAAGAAAACACCACTAGCAACAGACAAGTAGCGGTTAAAGGGTTAATAGTTGGATTCAAAGAATATCCTGTATCAAATATTAACTATTATAATCTTCCCAGAACCACAAAATATTACTCTAGGAATACCAAGATTAATATTAGCTAATATAAATAACCCACGCTATATACTGTATTACACTGATTGGCAATTTATAACATTTCCCAATAATTATATATAGATTCTATTATTTCCAGAATTTAATAGCTAAATCTAGCTTATTATAAATTATCCCAAATGGTTGGCCAGTCCACTTAAGACAATTTAAAACTAAGTTCTTCAAACAGAAGAAAAATTATAAAATTCTGGATTAAATGAATCTAAATGAATAAATGATATAGTTACCAATCCAAGTTTCTTAGTATTTCTCTGTGAGATGGCAGGATCAGCAAAGCCTTCAGGAAGTCACCTTTTCTGTTTCAGCCAGTTAAGTTGAGTCCAACGACCCTCTTTTAGGAAGTCAAAAAGACCCTGAACTAAGAGTAATTGGGGATTATATTTGCAATTTTTGCCTTATCAGTTATCCCCACCTTTTTCCAATGATTGGACAAAGAGCCATCTCATTATACCGTGACATCACCGGTCTGCCCTGATTGGATATTAATATATCCCTAATTATTCATGGAATGTGTCTCATCCCAGTCATAATGCTCTCAATACTCTAGATGGAGCTCTTACTCTACTTTAGAATTTTACCTATACTTAGTTTTATGTCAGATCATGTGGCTTTCGTCAAGACTGAGAAAGGTCAAAAGGGTTATCAAAAACCTCATAAACTAGTCATTTTGCTCTGTCTTTCACATAAGGGAGTCCGTCTCTCTCAGCCACATTGGCTCCAACTGACTATCAATCTGCCATTCAATTGTTTTTCCTCCCTACCTTGGACTAATGGCCCATAGTTCACATATGATGTAATTTGAACACATTTTAAACAGAATTTCTAGAATTAGAATTAACCCTGTATGGTTCCCCAGGACAAAGTCTCTGACAAAACACTGTTTGTTATTCCCGATTGCCTGCTTCCTGATAGCTATAAGCCATTCACCAGGCTTATATCATCAGAAAGAGGCCAGTATATTTTTGGGCAATGGCACATTCCACCAGAGCAGTTAGTTGTCTTGGGCCTAAAAGCATCAGGCCTCTATGGAGCAGTTGTCAATGTAGCAATGTGGTCTTTGCTTTGTACATTCATGAAACATTACTGAGTCAACTTGCTGGACTTGGCTGAGGCCAGTTTCAGGAAAAGCTATCCAGTTAGTAGCGCATGTGTAGGAGCCTTTTCTTTTCCTTTCTAGTAACCTTTCTCCTTTAAAACAGTTTTGTGTCTGGAGGTATCTGTTGACACCTGAGATCCATGGTTTATATTTGGTTTTGCCTCTGTTGAGACTGGATTTGTAATTGGATGTTTTTCTCCCCATCCCTTGAATTCTGGTTTGGTATGTCCCTATGGTTCCTGGTTTCTTCAATGGATAAAAGATAAAAGTAGGTTATTGTGTACTTACCAATACATACATTTCTCTTGGTCCGTGTGGAAAACAGGATATCCCTTCTGGAGAAAAATGTGCTTTGCATTCCGGGCATCGGTGTCCTCCATGTTCTCCGGCATGCTGACTGTCTTTCTGCAATATTTTTCTATGTGTCTTGGCTATATGTACAAAATAAGGCTGCTGCTGCGTGGTGCCCGTGCTCCTGGCTGCAGGCGGCGACATTCTGACTATCTTATTTCCATATCTCCTTTCTGATTGGCCAGTATCCTTGTCGCTGCCCTGTGATAGCCTTTATAACCTCTGTCATGTCTACACTACGGTGCCCTTTCGTGGTGTACTAGTTCCTGACTTTTGCTCCGTTATTGCTGATCGTGTATGACCTGGCCTGCCTGATGAAGTTCCTGAGTTTGCTATACTTCGATTGCTCCGTTGCTGACTGTATCTGTCTGAGAATCTGCTCCATTGCTGACTGTATCTGGCTGAGGACCCGGTCCATTGCTGATCTTATCCGGCTGTGAACCCGCTCCGTCTCTGACCATACCTGGCTGCGAGTCTATTCTGTGTCAAGCGTATTGACAAACTGTTGCCTTGCGTATCTAGCCTACCTCCTGGTGGCCTCTGTTTTGCTCCTGCTATACTGGCAGTGGCTTGCCGTTACGCTAGTCGGTTGCGCCACGTGGCGCTATTACTTTGTCGACCATTAGCTAAGCATTCATGCTGTAGCTACTCTCCTTACCGCCGTTGGCGGTGTGCACACGCGAAGTACCGGTACAGTGTTCATAGCACTGACTGTGTTACTCTGATCTCTCTGTGTCCACCTCCCTTACAATGCTGGGCTCACTCCCTTGGGGAGTTGCAGTATATCACAGGGCGTTACCTATTGACCCTTTGCGTGCCTGGACAATCCAGGTAGGGTTGTGCATATTCCTATCTGCAGTAGCCTTGGGCTCAAGAGCCAGCATTGCGTTGTACCATCCTCAGTAGAGGGGACACTGGTTGCCTACATATATATGTAATTACACTGTGTTGTGATCCACCCCTTGCGTTCTAGGGTTTGCTTAGGAGAGTTATCTCGGTCTGTTGGTATCCAGTGCCAGGGTCAGTGTTGCCTCGCTCCATTAGGTTCTGTGCCTCCCAGGCGTTTGGGTTGTGCCATTAGTGTTGCCTCGCTCCTCTGGGTTCTGTGCCTCCCGGGTGTCTGGGTTGTGCCAGCGGTGTTGCCTCGCTCCTCTGGGTTGTGCCAGTCAATTCCTCCTGAACCATCTGCCATCAAGGTCCTGTGGTCAGTTCTCGGACTGTGTTGCCTGCTGCCTGTTTAAGTTTAAGCCAGAACCTCCGTTGTCAAAGATTGTCATCTTTCACACATACATCCCTATTACTGGCTTGCTATTACTGTATATATCTGCATGTATTTCTGCTCTGTTTGTGTGGGCTCATAGGCCTAACTACGTGTGTGATCTTTATTTGAATAAAGTCATTTTAACCTTACCAATCTGTTCTGAGTGTTCATCAAAAAACCGTGACATGCTGCTAGTACTGCTGGGGTGAAGAGTTTAATTAGAGCTGGGAGGGAGTCTCTTCCTCTAGAGATCTTTGTCTGCAAGTGCCCTGCCTCCTAGTGGTAGCTACTTAATCTCATAGTTCCTGACTAAGAGAAAAGGATATATTGGCAAGTACACAAAAATCCCTTTTTTTTACAGATTCTAGCTAGATATACAGAATAGCATAAAATGATATAACCTAATTTAATTTTAAGGTGTTAGTGTTGCTATAAAGGGATGCGATTGCAACCTTATATTTAACCCTACTAGAAAACATCTTAACTGAGTTTTTATTATTTGCTTTTAAGGAAAATGGTAGAGGCCCACAAATTGAGAATATGATATATACACAATTATGGCACAGTCATTTTCTGAAATACTCCACCGAGACTCGATCCAGGACTTAGCCGACCTTGTTTCTTTTAACTCCTGTAAAGCCAGTTTCCTAGATCTCCAGTTTATCACTAGCTGGGTGGTACAAATGCATACTCTGACCATTGATCTATGTGAGAATCCAAGAGTGTGTATGTCTACATTTTTATTTGAACCAATAAAAATAGTTGAACCATCATCAGAGTAGAGCAGTACCATTTTCTAGCAATGAAGGAATCTGTGGGTTGGCAATTTTTCAACTGGATCTATCAACTTGAATTTGTTTGCAAATTTGAAGAATTAATTCAAAACTGCATGTGTATCATGTTAGTTAAAAAAACAGATATTAATATTTTTATTTCTGAAAAAATTAAGGTGAACGTTTCTTTCAGTGAGTTTCATATGCTAATAAAAACACTTATTGTAGGGCTTGTTCGTTAGAGTAATACAAGGGTAATCCCATTACTGGGGAACGCTTCTTTCCAGAGTTATTACAGTTTAGTTTTTTTTTTTTAAATTAATAGTGCCCTATGTTGGTCAGATTTCAATTATTGTGTTGCATAGAATGTGGAAGAAACTGTCAGCAGTGGGAGTACTGTTGTTTTACTCAGCCCTATAACATAAATATTAGATTAACATAACAATGTTACTGCACCTTTAACATATGAGTCGTTCTAACAAAACAGACATTGTGAATGTTGTGTATAGCATCCATTTTTACTCACATATTAACTTACTTATTTCAAGATGAGGCATTAATGCATAATTTGGCCAAAATATGTTAAGGTGTGCCTACTTTTCCTAACAAATGTTTCTCATTAGCACTTTTTCACCATATCTCAGTAAAATTTATGGCTATAAATGATAATGAATGTGAACATGAAATGTATTTGAAATGTGTTTACTCAATTGATGATGCTGATCACTGCAGGAGATGCATAGAATATGGCATTATTTTAAAAGTATAGTAATGTTTAGTTACTAAAGTACAATCGAATCTTGTTTATACATTTTTATAAAAATGTGTAACAGTATAACTTTTTAAAACTATGCTGTTTTACCTTTATTCTATAATAAAGTTTCTTCCTCCTGCCCCTTTTACTTACCTCAAGCAGTTTCTCCTCAGATCTGGAATCTGGTCCTGGGACCAGACAGATCTCAGCAAGGGACCATCTTCTTTCCTTCGTATAAGGAAAACCTTTCCCCCTTGATGAAGGAGGGTAGGTTTTTCCTAATGCTGAAAGAAGATTGTCTCTCTTCGCTATTCATCCAGACCAGCTTGTTGGGGCTGCTTGAGGTAAGTAAAAGTGGCAGGAGGGGGAAACTTTATTATAGCATAAAGGTAAAATGGCAAAATTTTAGAAGGTTATACTGCTACACATTGTTATAAGAATGTATAAAGAAGACTTGATTATACTTTAGTAACTAAACATTACTACCCCTTTAATAAGCTTGTAATCACTCCAAATCTGAGTGAATAAAAATACATATTAGAACATATTATACAAGCTCTATGCAATTAATATATGTGGGTGGGGCAGACCTCTATAGGAATGAACTGTGGATAAACCCCAGTTTGTGAGGTCTTTGCCCATTCAATGTAAGCAAGCCCTTCTAAATGACAGGTCACTTAAGCAGCAAGAGCATTAAATAGAGAGTTTAATATAAGCATTTTTGTAAGCTATAGATGTGGTGAGATGTAACAGACTGGACTTGCCCATAATGGGGTACCTTGGAGGGGCAGGCAAGCTTTAACATGTTTTGGACAAACTCTGCAAAAAAAACTCATCCTGAAATAAATGAGTTAATATGTGGGTAGTAATGAATACTGGACACATGGAGCACAGGACTGTCTTTTGTTTGTTTAATTTGGGTAATATGGTGGGTCCTCTCATTCCTTGCACTCCTGTTTTTGCACTTTGGTTTCCTTTTTGTATATGTATTTTATGGTGTTCTAGCTCTGTGAGTTTTTTTCTTCCCTGAAAAGTAATACCTGTCCATCACTGTAGCATTCACCAAAGGGTTAAGTTTCCCCTCCATCAGTTGTAAACAGGAAACAAAAAAATTAAATAGCCTTCTCCCCCTGTTCCCCTTGTCTTTTTGTTTTCTGTCTTCAGCTGTCAGGAAACCTACCCTTCAAGGGCTGTATTTTTCTTTTAAAGCTTCTCAGGAACTTTTGGGAATCAGTTTCCAGGAGCCAGCCTCTTGCTCTCTCCTTCTGATGACCCTATATAAAACCTACTAGTTGGAGAAGTTAGGGTGGCCCCCTAGCAGTCTGGGCAATTTCCCTCATACCTGGAATGTTGCTGTTTTTGGTTTTTTGTTCACCACTTCCTTAGAGTCCTGGATATTCCAGCAGTCAAGATGGAAGGTGCAGGCTTCGGTTTCCTCTCTGCTCATTTGCAAATATGCTCCATTAATGAGATCCTGTTCCTCAGTTCTGATTGGATGGATGCACTCTAAGGACATCACAAGTTGTAATGTGTTATCTATGTGACTTGTGGGAATTACAAGCTTTCAAGGATGATATCTTATTAGTTTCCTGTTTAGAGATATTTTTCTTTTGTTGGGCTTCCAGTTGCTCCTGTTTTCCAGCCTCTTCAGGTGCTCCTTGTGTTCAGCCTCTTTCCTCTGCCATTGACTCTCACTTGAAAGTTTTAGTTGCTGCTATATATTTTTTGTTTTTATTATTATTTGTTTCCTTTTCTCTGTTTTCTTAATGGGATTTCATACTCTCTGTTCTCTTAGCAGCTTAGACCTTATGGACCTTTCCCTATGCCACAAGACTACTTGGTAAGTTTTTCCTATTGGTAAGTGGTCTCTCCTTTTGTGTTGTTTAAAGAGTGAGGGCTGATGTGGCTGTTTTGGACTTTCCAGCTCCTTGGGTGGATGAGTCTGATACCAGGAAGAAGATGACTTCTGCACTCTCTAGACCCCAGGTTTGCATAGCCTGTAATAATCCCACATCGGATGATAAGAAGCTGTGCTCTTCCTGCTAATCAGAAATTGCTTAGTCTTCATTGGACAAGTTCACCAGTTTGTCTCATCCCATCCAGTATGTAGTGGGATTCAAAGGACTCAAGAGACATTCCAATCAAGAAAGAGATATAGACTTGTTGTGCTCTCAGATTTAGATCCCTCGGATGAGGATTTCCAGATTGGGATGTGGAAGCTACAGAAGATTTAGTAGGTTTTGATATTGCCCTTGTACAACGTTTGGTCAAGGCTGTATGTCTTTGTTGTTCCTCAAGAAGAAAGTGCATTGGTCCAGGCCTTTTTCTTAGGAGAAGACTGAGGCAGTTTCGAGGGGCTTTGGCCAATAGAGTTTTGGATGATTGGGTCAGTCAGATTATCCATTCAGGTTATACTCTGGAGTTCCATCAAGTCCCCTTCAACAAGGCTCTTCAAGACTATCTCAGTTGGCTAATATATAGTGCTATTGTTCCAGTTTCACAGGAAAAATCCTTTCCATTCTTTTTTTCATCCATAATGTTTCTGGTACTCTATAACCAGTCTATAACTGTCTGGAATCCCTAGATTTGCAAGATGCCTATCTGCATATTCCAGTCTGTACCAGTCATCAGAGGCTTCTCATTTAATAATTTAAATTTATTTTAAATATATAAACAATAAAGTTATTTGTTGATTGCATGTTTGTTTCTTTGTCTTCTTAGACAGAAACTTAATTAGTGCTGCTCAATAGTTTCGACAGAACAAAATTTGAATGACGTTATCATGAGTCTGATGCAAACTTTAGAGACATTATTACTAGTCATTTGTTAGTCTCGGTTATATTATGCCAGAATAATGGCAATGTCACAATTTTGATACAGACATAAGAGACATTATTGCTTGTTATTTATTAGTGTCTGTAACATTATGCCCAATCAATTGCATTCATTCTATCTGTCATAATGAATTTGGTACAGTATCAGCTAGTGTCCACGCAATGTTTATATTATGGAAAACAATAGATGTAAGACACTTTATTTCACACTGCTAAACAAATTAAGAAGTTCTTCAACTACTTAAAGGAAAAAAATCAATGGGAATAGATGAAAAAGATCTGAGGAGTGTGCTTGAAAAAGCTTTAATAGCATTTTTAAATCAGCCACTATTGATATGAGTAGTTCCAGAAGTATGTAGGGTAGAAATGCCATACTGCTTCAGAAAAAAGGTAGCAGGTAAGAGTCTGATAACTACAAACCAGTAAGTCTTACATCAGAAGCGGGAAAACTAATGGAAACCATGTTAATAGAAATAATTGTTAAATATCTGAATTTAAATGACATGTAAGATCCTAAATAGCATGGGTTTACTGCAGGGAGATCTTGCCAAAATAACCACATAGATATTTTTGACTGGTAACTAAAATAATAGACCGGGGGGGAGTAGTAGATATAAATTATCTAGATTTCAGTAAGGCATTTGACACTGTCCCTTACAGAAGACTCATTAATATATTGTACTGATGAATGGATAAGGAAATGCCTGCATGAAAGGAGACGGAGGGTTGTAGTTAATGGAGAAAATACAGAGGAAAGTTGTGTTACTAGTATGATATCTCAGGGACCAGACCTAAACCTCATTCTTTTTAATTTTATTGTTAGTGATAAGTTCCTCTTCTCACCTTTAATGCTCTTCATCTCTTTCCTCATCTCCTCTTATGTTCCTGGCCTCATCCTTCAATCAGGAGACAATTTCCTTCTTGTTACACAATCCACATACTCTGCCCTATCTCATCTCAAACATTTTTCACCATCTGCTCCCTACCTATGGAACTCCATACCTTTCTCCATTCTTCTATAACAATCCCCCTCTGTATTTAAGTTTACCCTGAAATCTTAGTTGACACCCTCATAACTTGTTGTCTGTCTCCTATTACCCATTTAGACTGTAAGCTCCTTGGGGCAGGGATAACTCTGCTACTGTTTCTGTGACTGGGACACTTATGTTTTCCCCATTTATTTATTGTTACATACTACTATTGTAAGACACCATGTACACTGTGTAGTGCCATATAAATATATACATTTATACATACATTACAAAAGGTCTTCAAGGTAAGGTATGCCTTTTTGCCAATGATAAACAATCTGCAACAGGATAGATATTCCTGGGGGGGAGGGATAAGCCAAATCCAAATTATATATGTAAATTACAAGAATGAACGAGAGCGTGGCAGCTGCAGTTTAATGTTAATAAATGCAAAACAATGCACTTAGGATGTAAAAATCCAAAAGGCAGAATATTGTATAAAGGGTATTGTGGTGTTGTTAAAAGCAGCATAAAGGGACTTGGGTGTAATTATTTCTGTTGACTTTAAGGTAGGCAGTGAATGTAACAAAGAGACGGGGAATACAAGCAGGGTGCTGGGTTGTATAGCTATAGGCATTAGTAGCAGAAAAAGGGAGGTGATCATGCCACTGTTCAGATTTCTGGTCATACATCACCTAGGGCTCGATCCAAGTCCCAGCGATAAATAAAAGAAGTAGTTTTAAGTCACAGTCAGATATGCAATTACCTGCAATGTGACACACTACCGAATGGAAAAAAATACAATTTGGGCTCTAAATTTGCACCCATAGGAAGCAATGACAAAGTAGTAGTACCACTCTTAAGGGACTCCAAAAATTTACGGCAAAAAATTTGGCTGTGAGTCCCCTAACGCGTGTGACTTTCATCTTCTCATTAATCTGTAATAAAAATCAGGCAATATTAATACATGATCCATACAAATAACTCACATATCCATGCATAGTTTAACCCCTTGAGTGCCGGAGGGGTATGCAATGCATTGCAGATTCTGGGACTAAAATGGAAAAACAATGTTGAGATGTGCGGGTTAATATTTCAAAATATGCCCACAGCTTTTTTCAGTGCCCATAATCTCCAAAATAAGATTATCCAAAGGTGTGGGAGCAGTAACTGGACTTCAGGCATCAAACCATTGAGTATATATCTCTGCCACTATCCGCCAGACTCTACAGCAGTTACCCAGATTGCAAAAAGAGGGGGTTATTTACCCTAAGTCGGGAGAAGAAGGGCATATTACCTATAATTTGCCCATTACAGTGCATCTGAGGACTCATCCAGAAAAGGATGGCAAGAGTTACAGCAAAGAGTTGGGAGAGAAACATTGTTTCTATTTACCAGTAAGATTACTGTGGTATTGAACTATACACCTTCTGGGACTGACATTTGAAGAGCTCCACCATCATGGACTATATATACATACTCTCCTTCCACTGTTGGGGAACTTTGTGAGACTATTTTTTTCACTTGATATTTTTAGGCACTGCAGTGTTTCTTTGGAGATTACAAACAGAGTGTACCATCATACTTCATGGACTTTTTATATTATTATTTTTGATTTATTTATGGCTCTACATTTTGTTGTTTATTCACTTTTTGTTTAGTCTAATAAATGTTTTTCATTTAATATCATACAGTGGCTCTCATATTAGTATAGTTTAATACTGTTGTTATGGTTGTATTTTATTTATAGGACTGGTAAAGTCTTCAAGAGATAGTGATGTCACAAAATAAATGTCCATCTGATTGTTCAATATAATTTTTTATACTATTTTCTGAAAATCCTTTACCTTTATATTTGGCTTGATAATCCCACCCTTACTCAGCACTTCATGCTGACTTCCCTGAGATCCACAATCTGGTCACTTGACCTGACAGATCGCAATGAGGAAAATATTGTGTCTTTCAGTGTAGGGAAAACCCTGACCTCCTTCGTCAAGGGGTCCTTATGCGGACACACTACTGTTCATTGTTGCAATCCATCTGGACTTGCATTCTGATCTGAGGGAAATCAGCAGATGTACATAGGTGTATAGCTTGTACAGGGTTAAAGCTGAACAGTCTGATGAAGGCAGTAGACAGAGGTACACAGATGTATAGCTTTTACATGATTAAAGCTGAACAGTCTGCTGAAGGTAGTAGGCAGAGATAGCCAGATGTATAGCTTGATGGCTAGATGAGACTTACACAGAAGCAGAGCAGGTAGAGACAAAGTCCAACAAACAAAGCCAAGGGTCCAAAATAGTGGTCAGGCAGTCCAAGGTCAGAGGCAGGCAGGGCCGGATTTACATCTCAGGAGCCTGTAAGCACAGAAATCTGAAGTGCCCCCCCCCCCCCATTGGCCATCTCCATTGGATACCTACACAATGCTCCAAATCTCTACATTACCCGTAATGCCCTCACGTTGCCCCGCATCAGCTGCATATTGCCCCATCAGCTCCAACTTGCCCTCACATTGCCCCCATCAGCTCCAACTTGTCCCCATCAGCTCCAACTTGCCCCATCAGCTCCAGCTTGCCCTCACATTGCCCCATCAGCTCCAACTTGCCCTCACATTGCCCCCATCATCTCCAACTTGCCCCCATCATCTCCAACTTGCCCATTTAGCTCCAGTGCCCCCATCAGCTCCAACTTGGCCTCACATTGCCCCATCAGCTCCAACTTGCCTCCATCAGCTCCAACTTGGCCTCACATTGCCCCCATCAGCTCCAACTTGCCCCCATCAGCTCCAACTTGCTCTCACATTGCCCCCATCAGCTCCAGCTTGCTTGCTTTCACATTGCCCCATCAGCTTCTAACTTGCCCCATCAGCTTCTAACTTGCCCCCATCAGCTTCTAACTTGCCCTCACATTGCCCCCATCAGCCCCACATTGCCCCCATCAGTTCCACATTGCCCCCATCATCTTCACATTGCCACCCATATCTGTTTCCTACCTCCCTGGTGGTCCAGCGGCAGGAAAAGTCTGTGCCTCCTTCGGCACAGATCTGTATGCTATTGCTCCCACTGTCTTCTCTTCAATAATGCAGAGCGCTGGGAGATGATGTCATCTCCCAGTGCTCTCCATTACTAAAGAGCCGAGGAGGGAGCAACACCATAACATCTGTGCCGAAGGAGGCACAGACCTTACTAGGCTGATAGTTACTGCTGCCACTGTGCGCAGCGCCAGTGCTGTAATAAAAAAAAATAATAATAAATAAATAAAATTGACTTCAGTGACAGGCGCCCCTCTGTGGGGTGCGCCTGTAGGCAGATGCCTACTCTGCCTAATTGCAAATCCGGCCCTGGAGGCAGGCAGCACAGGATCAAAGTCAAATGGAAGCCAAGGATCAGGAACCAAAAAGAGAAATCACTGTTAACACCACTAAAGGACCAGTACAACTGAGAACTGGACTGCTGGCAGCTTCCTCTATAAAAAAGTATGGCGTGAGATATCATCATACTATCAATTGCCCAACTGTGCAGAATTGAAGAAATTTCACATTTTGCTTCCTTAATTAATGTGTGCTAACATTAATAGTCACTGTATCTAATTCCATAGTGCAGTTGATATGGAACACTAGGGTCCCATAGCGGTTTAATTGTACCTTTTCAGTGGCGGTAAGACAAAAATTAGTAGGTGTGTGAGTAAAGGCTTGTCTCCTATAAGGATTTGTCTTTTCTTGCAATGGCCACAGTTATAGCAATTCTTAAGCATGTACAAAGGGGACATACCCAGGAGCACTGGCATTCAGAGGACTTCATAGACATTCATTTATATTTGTCAGAACAGATGTATTCTGAAAACTGGCAAAACTTTTATAGTAAAACTAGCTGAACAGCCCGTTACACGGGCCACAGTACCTCTGGCAGCCGGTCGCGGGGCAGTCACGCGCAGTAGAGACTGCCCGCGCCACTGCTGATACAGAGCTGGACGCTCCTTCGGAGCGCCTAGCTCTGTATCAGCCGCAGCGCGGGAAGTCTGTACTGTGCATGACTGCCGCACGCGCAGCAGTGTGTACTGCGCATGTCGGGCGTTACACACAACTTAGCGAATTATTATATAGGATAGGGATTTACTTGCAGTATGTCTTCTTATATAGTGGAGTTGATACAGCATAAAAATATCCTGCACTTTTTAGATTATTTGTTTTAAGGAGCTGAATATATATCTGTATTGATTAGCGATTGTGATATTGTTGTTTCCAGTGACAGGCTATATGTTGTATTTATATTTTTTATTGTATCCACTGGACACCCAAGTGATACCTGCATATTACTCAGGGTCAACAATGGGCTATATAAGGAATATAGCCCTGATAGGCAAGTAGTCTCAAAGGTATTACAAGGGAAAACTATGGTGGATTATTAGTCGATCTGGTACTTAGCCTGCAGAAAGATGGGCTGCCATTCAGGTTCTCCCCAGCTCCTTCAGAGTTAGATTCAACAACTTCACTCAACGCGTCTTCACCACATCCCTTGGGGTGGATTCAGCTTTTTCACTCAGAGATGCCTATATTTGGTTTAGAAGTAGCTGATAAAGGGGGAGGATACTTTTAATGGACACATTGCTTTATATTAAAGAATTAATGAGAAACATATAAGAAAACTGAAGGACTTGAAATCCAATCAAATTTCCTAGGAACTGAGTGAAAAACATACATGGATCATCAGACATTAATGAGTATGAGTAGATGTTGTTTAATCTATCGTACTTGTTAAGAAGAATAGTTCATTCCATGTATGTTTCCTGAAGATATTGCAACTTTACAGTCCAGAGCCTGAAAGAGGCAACAGAGAGCAGTTGAAAACTTGAGTGAATATTGTGAATTTATTTGGTTATTTTATACTGGTACTAAATATAATTCCTCTCCGTTTTTTGAGATTAATAATTGGAAATTGGTTCATTAATCAACAAATTAATGAAATAATGAATATCTGAAATAAAAAAATAGTTTTACATGGCATTTATAAGTGCTTTATGCATTTCTTTATTCTGTTTATTGATTTTTGCTATTTTATTATATAATATTCCTTCTCTGTATGAAATTTTAGTGCTGGAAGCTTTTATATTGTTTCTGTATATTCTTATTCATTTAGGGAATATAGTCTCTGAATAAGGAGATTTGTGTACTTTGTTATACTTTGAGCAGATCTGATATAATGTTCCTAATGCCACCTGAAAAAATTTTGGACAAAGTAAAGGAAACACCATCACTTTTTCCTTCATGTACAATCTAAAGGTTGCATGAACTCACAACCATAGCCTAACTTTGGAGAAATGGTGATGTTATAAAATCATTCATACTTCTGTGCAGAAAAAGTTGTACTGGAGGATTTAAGTGGTAAATATAATATCTTACCATTTATGTTCCTATGTGCAGTATAGCCCAAAATGGCTCCTGCCAGCTGTTTGGTGGTCAGCTGACAGGGGGCTGGACACAACCAGGAAATATGTGGCTTCCAGCTGCAAGCTCTGATATTTGCACATGCAACTAAATAGATTTCTATGGTCAAAGCTCTTCAAAGCTCTTCAACAATATGGCACATTCCCACAAGAATGAATTGTGAGACTTCAAATCTTTCAGTCCAGTCTATCTCGCAGAATCAGCTAGAGAGCACATGGGGGTAACTTTTCAGACACCTGCTGATCCTCCTGGCTACACATTACAGCCAAGGCTTCTTCATCAGCAGATCTGCTTCCTGAAAGTGTGCTACCCAGGTGATTGTTGCACTTTAATTAAATGTATTAAATTAAAGTATTAGATACAGCAATCTTTATTCTTCCTTTGCTGCAGCAAAATGTATGTTGATATCGAGCTATCTATATTTTATGCAACATTATGAAAAAGTGGATCTTGCATGCAAAGGACTGTTCTGAAGCCAACCAGCTGCACCACAGTGGGAAACAATTAGAATTCCAACTGATTTAAATAGTGCTTTTAACTACATGAATTCAATAAAGGTATACAACATATTGCAAAGTGATGTGATGTTGACCTCTTTAGCATTCAAGGGGTCAAACAACTATTAAAAAATAAGGAATTGTTATATATTTACGTGTCCTCTATTGTACTGTTGGTTTGTTGCAGAATTGCTCCACCTAATCTTTATACAAAATACCGAATGTGACATGTGTTCACAAAGGAATTTAAAGGAATAGTAACATTTCACAGCAAAAGCAGCTCCAATTAATCTTCATAGTATTTGGGCCTTGGAGAGTGTTATTTTAATACTGTCAGAGTTGTAGTTCAGGAGTAATTGAATGATAAAGTATCCCACTCCTGCCCCTTTTACTGCTGTAACACTGCTCTCCTCAGATGTGGAATCTGGTTGTAAGACCAGACAGATAACAGCAAGGGACAATCTTCTTACTGTGAGAACAATGAAAACCCTGCCCCCTTGACAGGTTTTTCAGCTTTTTTCCCTTATCTTAATTGAAGATTGTCCCTCTCTGCAGTATACCTGGACACACCCTGCTGCTCTAAGCTGAACAGTGTTACATCAGTAAAAGGGGCGGGGGGATATTTTATTATTCAATTACTCTTGAACTACAACTCTGACAGAACTGAAATAATACTCTCCAAGGCCCAAATACTATGAAGATTAATTAGAGCTGCTTTTATTATGAAACACTACTATCCCTTTAATGTGAGTTGCACTACATTACTAGTGATAATGAACAATCATATGAATGACTACTATGTGAATTTTCTGCAGTTCTGCACTACACATTAATTAACTATTTCAATACTAGAGAGATTGTTTTGAAAAATGTTGTAGACATCTCTAGCAATCAAGGGGACAGAGAATGAAAAAAGACCCAATTAGTCTGGTTATAGCTGTGCAATAATAAAAAGAAGAAAAACAAATATAAAAATGCAAAATGCATACTCTGGTTTATGTGCAACAACTGTAGATTTGGTAACATCTGTTGTACAATCTAATAACTGGTAAAGTCGTCAAAGTGTTGCTTTTGCTGGCTTTGTATATTTATCCATCTGTGCCACTTTAATTAAGTGAAATGGATGCTGCATGACAGCAGGCAGTGCCCTGCTAATCTTCTACCATCCAGCAGAGAAAGCTCAGGACTTTGAATGATGCAGCTTGAGTTACTATGGAAACTGAGAGCAGAACATTATCTAACATCCAGGAGTGCTTTTAATAGAGGTAAATATGAAGAGGTTGAAACTTTGGAAGAGATAAGAGCAGAAATAGAACGGTTGTGTTTTTATGTTAATTCACATAATTTCTGGATCGTAGCAAGGGTTTATCAGTACAGAGTGACATAAATCCATGTTCTTATAACAAAAAATATTCCATGCGAATGAGAGTAAGCTTTGATAATACATTGGTGAACTGTTGCTGAATTATAAACTAATGTCTTTCTCTTGCTCTTAAGAATACACAATGCAGTTTTATAGTTCAGGAGACTAAAAGGCAGCAATTTAAATTCACTTTGTTCTTGTTCTTTTAGCAACTTTTTCATTATCTCCACATTTGTTACTTGATTGCTGTCTGGAGAAGCAGAGCTTTTCTTCTGTCTCCTTTGTTGTTAATATTCAGCTCCTCTCCTTTTTACTGCAGCACAACAGAGGTAAAGTGGTAAGGTAAAGTGACCAGATCACCACTTTAATTCAAGATACCTATGGCAAAATACACATAGGAGGGTTAAGCACTAAGGCATGATAAAGAGGTGATAAAGTGGAGATGACTTCTTCAGTGATATCACTTCTCCAGTTCCTATGTCATTTTATACAGCCCATGCACTACGAGCTCTTAATGCGTAGGCTCCATAGAATAACATGAATTGGAGAAGTGATATCACTGGAACCTCTTTATCATTTCTTAGTTCATCTCCCCCATTGTATGGGTGTACTGGTTCTTGTACAGCCCTGCAGAATGCGATTTTCATAACCTTCCTGTACATATCATTGTAAGTGGCCATGTTCTGTGACTATTTTCTACCAAGCACTGACAATTGGGGAGACAGAGGGTGGCTATCGTTTAATTAAATAGAAGATGGACAGCTGTTCTCTGGGTAGAAGTATTTAACAGATTCATTCCTATGCCTTAATTAATTTTGAGGACCATGAATCTGAAGACTGAATAATGACTTAGCAGTGGTATAGTGAAATACATAACCTTTGGCCATTTAATAACTTGTGATGTCTCTGGCTAAATTGTGAATGCAGGCAACAAATATGGAACATGTTCAATAAGCTAAGGAGGTGCAATACTGGAGAAAATCATATGACAATGCATTGGAAAGCCCCATTAAATCTGTGGGAATTCCTATTCCCTCCTATGATGCAGGAAGATATAGGCAAAAAAGTACAGTTTTGCTCCCCATGGGAATTTTTGTGAAATAAGCACAGATTTTCCCACAAGAATGTTTCTGTTTTCCACCCATTTTTTAATGGTGGTGGAACTTCACGCTAACATACTATACAAACCCAGAACTTTCCGTGATGAAGCATGTTGTAGAATAGCAGAGAAAGAAAATGGAAGCAGACACGGAGAAAGAGAGGTAAAAATAATTAAAAATAAAGTTGTTTTCAGTGCTGGTTAGCACAGTGAATGGCAGGAGAAGCTGAAGCGACATTGCTGATGCTGCTGGATTACACATGGAGGAATCCAGCAGTAGAAAGAGCTCACTTCCCTCTGCTCACATGAACCACAGTCCCCTAACCAATTCCCTTGGGATCTGGGGAAGTATAATAAAAATGTCTAAAGAACCAGAGCTTCACTTGTTTTCATTGACAAATGGGTGGTGGAGA
Organism: Rhinophrynus dorsalis; assembly: GCA_037306005.1. Taxonomy (NCBI): domain Eukaryota; kingdom Metazoa; phylum Chordata; class Amphibia; order Anura; family Rhinophrynidae; genus Rhinophrynus; species Rhinophrynus dorsalis. The sequence goes on from CM074721.1 coordinate 241,602,356, forward strand.
GGTAGTATACTATGGGTGAGCCATATATGTTCATAATGATATGCCTAGATTAATTTATGTAATCCTGCCTCTAGGGGCCACAAACACCTTTGACCAAAATATGGGGTTCCTACCTATTTATATACTTAGATATGTGCCAATCTAAAATCTACAGCATCGTTTGTATATAGGTGGAATGTATATTTATATTTTTAAACCCCTATTCTGGTATTAATATACTGTAATTTTACACTTTTCATACAGATGATCCGATATGTATAGTTTGTATTCTATATTGCAGAGCTTAAAATGTGAAGTCCTTTGCTACTAGCCAGACCTGAAAACTTACTCGCCACTGCAATACATAACATACCCACCAGGGCTGAATTTCTACTCGCCAGGGATGAATTTTCACTAGCCATTGGATATTGGCGAGTGGAAATTTTGAGCCCTGCTATATTATGCATTATTTAATTCTTTTATTTCCCTTTTTTTCTTTGCCCCCTTTACACTTACAAGTTACTATATTCAAGGTCATGATTTCGGCCTCCAGTACATTTCTTTGTACACTTTTACCATCTAAAAAGAAGGAAATGATGTATATTAAACATAGTCTAGGTAGCCCATACTTAAGGGTTAACCTAGGTGGAGAGGATTACAATCAACACTTTTAATTGATCGTTTTCTACTTTGAACATGGATTACCGAAATCTAACACAGCATAATATGGGTGAGTTAGGTGCCAGTCGTCATTCACTTATTCCAGAGGAAGGCGGAAGGTTCCGCCATAATGCGTTGCTTTTTAAGGAACATCTATCCAAAGATATGAGTGAACTGACCCTGGTTACTCAGTTTGCACTCACTGAGGTTGCAGCAGTGGAGCTCCAGTTCAAAGACATGTGCCATCCAGAGCACTGTCTGGGAGATCTCAGTATACAAAGTCTAGGGCATGGTTGATCAGCCGACAGCTGGGAACGGCTGTGAATCCTCCGGAGAGGCTATGTCATGTTTTGCCCCTTTTTCTTTGTCTTTGGATTCTGGTTCCCAGCCTTGTCTTGTATTTGCTCTGAACCTTTACAGAACCTTTGTGCTTTTGGGAAGGGTATGATCATTTCAGGTTGTGACTCTGAACTTTCTATCCTCAGAAAGGTCCCGAGTGTTATCTTGTATATTGACCTGGCTTTTCTTGCGACTTCTCTCCTGTTTTGCAATTTGGTACCATGCTACTCTGATATCCTGTTACCGACCTTGGCTCCACTGATTCGACCATTACTCTGTCTGCTGACTTGTACTGCATTACCCGTCTGTTCCTGATCTGACTTGTCTGACTTCCCTTTTGCCTTGACTCTGGTAGGCTTCTTCCTCTCTACCACCCTGTTGGACTTTGACTATCCTGTTCTCTGTCTTCTCAGTCAAGCTCCATACCTCTTTGTTCCTGTTCAACATCTACAACTATACTGTAGGTGGGTTATTTGTTTCTCTCAGATCCTAGTGGGTAGCTGATGTTATCTGGGTTGTCATCCAGGGTTCAGGCCGGCTTCTCCAGTCGGCACTAATCCTGCCTTGCGGCCACCATCTCTACCTCGGCCTAGGCCGCACCAAGGAAACCAAGAGAGCAGCCACTGACAGTCAGCTTTGTACTCTAGTCTTCGCTCCCTAGCATCTGGCCCACTTGGACCTTACAGAATACCCGTATTGTCTGTTGTTATGCTTTTATCATAGTATTTACATCAAATAGCAGCCTGTCACATCTTTGTGGGGAATCTACTTCACAGTGTCTACTGGGTATCTTACATTGGGCGCTTAGCCTATCGGATCATTACAGGCTATCCCCGAACAGCCGCACTGGGAGTCTGCACTGTTTTATATATTACTTTATTTAATTTATCCATATCGGTGTATGGTCATGAATATTATTGATTGCCCTCCAATTTTATCACTTGTTTATTCTTTTTAATATTTGCTGTTTTATATTTCTTATTTTCTCCCTAAGAGTGAAGGATAATCGAGAAGTGGACCCCTTGTTCTCAGTGCCTAGGGAATCCAGCTGCACCCTCCTGACGAGGCCCAACTAGGCAGAAAAGTACGTCGGGGGTTAGCTGGTGTTCCCGTGCTGGGGGGACTTGCTCATCATTTTTGGAACTGGACTGCCCTTTTGGGCGGGATTAATCTAATATTTATGTGGAAATTTCTCCTTTGTAATGGCACTAGAGAGCTAAAACGTGATGCTTCTGGGCAGTGACTAGCTGTAGGACAGGCCATTGTGCTGTTGTTCATTCCCAGAAGCCTCTCACAATCTATATGTTTATATTTCTTATGTTACATTTTTAAGGTGTTTGTGGGACTTAATTGCATAGTATTATAGTCCACACATCTTACTATATTTACAAGTATAGCTTCCGGTTCTAGAGATACAAATGAGTACTGCAGGTACATTAATGCCGAACTCATAGTATGAAACATCCAGGAGTGGGGTGCAACCTCTTTCATGTTGCAGCCAGCACTGTTTGGGGCTTTGTATTTTGACAGCTGCTGTTAAATACATAAGAGTGGGGCGCAACCAATCTCATGTTGCAGCTAGCACTGCTTGGCACTTCATATCTTGGCATCTGTTTCATAAGCATTTTTATGCATCTTGATATTGCTGTCTTGTCTTTGGTTATTCTGCTTGAATTTATGCATCTAATAAATATTACACTTAGAGCATGCTTTTGTGCTGTCCCTCCCTACACCTTTCTTGTTTTTTTTCATATGAAATATAATGAAGAAGGGGTCACTGGGCAGCAGTATGAGCAGCACAGGTAAGCTGTCTGTGTCTGCTACTGCTGTTGTTAGTGTACTGCCTTCTGACATAGGGGACCCTATGTCATCACCAAGCAGTCCCATAGAGCAGCAAGGGACTAGTGGTGGTGGTGGGGATGGGAGTGAGAATGGTGGAGCAGCAGCTGTCAAAGAGAGAATGAGAGCGTTTTGGCAGAAAGCGATAAGGAATGAGAGCAAGAGATGCAACTGGATATGGGTATCGCTGCCACCATCAGCAGTGACACTTTGGCCTTTGCTGCTGCTGTAATTCCTACTGCTGAGTCATCAGAGACATACATTTATCTGTCTCAGCAGCAGGATGATGATGGGCAGTGTAGTGTGCCACAGACCACCTTGTCCACTATGGGATTGGATTTGGGAACCAGTGTTATGGGACTAGAACAGGTTCCACTTGCCAGAGCTACATCTGGATTCTGAGGCAGCAGCAACACCAGCAACTGCCCAATGAAGGTGATTTTGGAAAAGAAAAAGAAAGTCAATCTTCTCCTCCTATCCTCTCACTGAAATCATATGTGCATGAATATTTTTCCCTTGGATTAGGCACAGTTCAATCATCAGTTTCCTCCCCTACATCCTCATAATGGTAGAGTGCATACTACAATAAACGAGGACTATCAGGGCAAAAGCCTTTTGGGGGGAGGTAGCCCTCTGAAGAGCCAAGGTGACTCAGATATAGAAGGACTTCAAACTCATCCTCTAGGTCCATCTCTTCCTGAATACAGATGTCTAGCATGGCATTCCCTCCTTCATTGAGGCTAGTCCTGAGGAAAAATCCCCTCTGAAGTCTTATCGTATGGGAGTACCTCTGATAGTTAGGCACAAACCCCATCTCAGAGCTTCCTCCTGCATTCTAGCCTTTTCTCTTTTGTGTTCCTCAATAATATCATCTACAACACTGAAGGTGTTGAAATCCGTGCCTATACTGTCAAAAGCCTTAAGCGATGGTGGGCTACCCATATAGTGTTGTCACCGTTATCGGCGTAATGATCAGTTGTAGGGTTGGCAAGGGACATCTGGCTGTGGGACAACTCCAACAAATATCCTATTTATAAGTTAGAGACTAAAGAAATAGTCAGATGACGCAGTTCACGTACTACACAACTATACTCTATCTAACGCTGCAAATCTGGTCTCTCACTTTGAGAATCTGAGATATGAGCCAAAACCCGGAGTTCTCAGGTATCCACATACATAGGTGCAAAGTAGGCACCCAGCTGATGAATAGAAGCGACACTCCGAATCTGAAACTGCACAGCTTCTGTATTTGTATATGCTCCCAATTGTATATAATGTCTGTGCTATCTTAACCCCTTGGATGCACTAACGTCCAATGGTGTTAAGCAATACAAATAAATATATTTCTGTATAATCAGCTGCCAGCTCTATTTCCTGAACTATTGCAATCCAATCATTGCATTTTAGGGGATGAGCAGGTGGTACAGGAAGTGTGAGGCAGGGGTCTGATGTAAAGTGGTTAACACCTGCTTTTTTTAATGTGTGAAGCAATAGGAATGTGTGACAGGCTGTAACAAGGTATAATCTCTAGAGATTTGCAGGTCATTTTACTGTTAATATAACACAATGTTCATTCTGAATCAATGGCAGTTTTACTCTGGTAAATTAAATGCAACATAATTTCAGATTTCTGGAAAAGTTTTACTGGAAACCTCTGATCCAGCTGTCAATAATTTTTTGAAGAGGTGGAAAGTAAAATGTAAAATCAGTAAGATAACAAATAGACAAAAACACAAATGAAACAAACAAAAAAAAATCAAACCAATAAAAAAAAACACAACCCTCATTGTGGCATAGATTCCACTCAAGTCAAATGATCCATTGGCCAGCAATTTTTGAGCAATTTTTTTATTCGAACCATCACATTCAGTCACTATGTATCCTGAATTGCAAGTTCAATCATTCTCAACTGGTTGAGGATGATAGGAGCTGTAGTCAACATCAGCTTGCGAGTTAACTCAATGCCTTGCATACACCTCTGACACTCAAAGGGTTAAAGGTCACCAAACCCTACTCTAAACTGTTTTGGGACTGTTAATCAGATAATGAACTAGTTATAATTAAAAATTATTACCACAAACATGCATATAAGTGTCAATGAATTAAAGTACAATTGTTTGGTTAATTTGGCTCTCCAAATCATTTAGGAGTTCCTTGGCCTCTGCTGCAAATAGTGTTCTAGTAACCCATTGAGTACCAGAGCAGTATGCAACACATTTTTTTACAATGTGTTGTGTGCCCCTTCAGCACCCAAGGGGTTAGTGAATCAGATCTCCCTAAGCCTGTTAACTAGATTGCCAAAATAATTGTGCAGATATGTTTGCTTGTTAATATAACAATGTATGGTTACATTTATATAATAACTTAAATTCCATTGAAATACCATTTTTATAACTCATTCATTTATTCTCAGACTATTGTAAAAGCCCGTGTCTGGGTGATGTTAAGAGGCCGGTCCTGCTCTGCGTCCTGCTGCCAACGCAGTGATGCACTGTAGAGACTGCCCGAAAGCACAGAATGCTCCCAGCACAGAACTCCCAGCATTCTGTGCGTTCAGGCAGTCTCTACTGTGCATGACGGCTTCTGACAAACATCCTAGCAAATTATTATATAGAATCAGTCTAGGGTCAGTCACAGACAGCTTCATATCTCTTAACATGAACAGGAAGAACATTTTTACTCTCATGTTTATTTACCAAATGCTCTACCTCAGATCTCATGTAGTATAGAAAACATTTATTACAGAAAAGCCTGATTTGGCAATAGTGCTCAAATATTTAGATATATGTGTGTGTATTTAGGAGTGCAGGTAGTTAGGAACTTATATTACCTGCAAAGAAAGTAAACAAAGGTTCTGTGCATCAGGTCCCAACTTTTAACAATATCCTACAGGTAATAAACAGTGAGGTAAAGCATGTGTACCTTGCCTGTCTTGTAGACACCTCAGAGTCAGCAAATCCCTATCTGAAATGAACATCTATTTAGTATAATGCAATTATGGGATCTGATGTGCAAACTTTTCCTTAATATAAAAAATAGTTAAACTGGGACTGTGTAAGTGTTTGTGTGTAGGGATACAGGGATATGTACGTACAAAATGCCAGTGTATGCACACACAAGAAAAAGGAAATATTTTTTCTTCATCTCCAAATTGCTTTCATTTTCTAGCCAATAGTCTTACTGCATTTTTGCAGATAAATTAGATTTAAAGTGATAGTTACATCTATTTATTTACATTATTCTGCAATAGCAGACTAAACAAAAGTCAGAGTTCCTATTTTGTTTTCATTTTAAACTTTTTTTATACAGCTTTCTAATACAGCTACTGACAACTCCACCTCCTCTCATTAGATGATGGTCTTGGTTCTCTTCCCTGAGTGTAAAAGCAGGGATAGTGGTAAAATGTATTCCTGCTGTAGGAAATGCTGGAGCTTAGCAAGCTCTCTCTCTTTCCAGTCTATTATATACAGCATACAAAGTGCAAAGTGCTCATGTATATTATATAAATCGCCCCAGTACCATGCCCAACATGTAATTCCTGAGGTCTCCAGTAATGAAATGATAATGGGTGATATATATCTATAAAAGAAGAAGAACACCATCATGTGATTAAAATGTCACCGCCTATGCCACACATATCCAGGGATGGCAGTAAGGAAGAGGCTATGCAAATATCCCCCACATTACCTCTCCCGTAGGTGAAGGCATGAGGTGTGATTTGTACAGGATTCCTGTGATAATGTCTTCAAGGAGTACGCAGGCATGATTTCCACAGGAGTACCCCGGGGGTCCTCCTCACTCCCTGGACAGCATCCTTTTCACCAGCTCTTCTTCACCCTGGCCTCCCTCTCTTTTTCATGTATTCCTTATATCCCTCCTCTTTGTTCTGGCTGCCCTCCCTTTCACCATCTCTTCTTTGCTCTGACTGCATTCCCTTTCACCACCTCCTCTTCGTTCTGTCTGCCTTCCATTTCACCACCTCCTCTTTAATCTGGGCAGTGTGATTATGCTGTTTCATTCTCTCCTATAGTGTTCTCTTTCCCTACTACTGATCAGCTCCATTTTCATCTCAAATTTAAGGACTCACCAAAAACAAAACAAAAAAATCTAAATTAATCCCATTACCCACCCTCATTAGCAGTTTCACTTAAGGGTGGCTTGCTTACTACCTCCAATGGTTTCGCCTTCTCTCCTAGTCGCAGATTGGGGCAGATTCATTACCATACTGTCCAACAATTGACTATCCCTGCTCCAGAAACAGAGGATATGAGCATGTCAAAAGCTTTAGCAGAAACATTTTAAAAAATTAAGTTAAAAAACAATGTACCAAAACACAGTGCAAATAATAAAGGTGCATATCTCTTTAAGTAAGTGAACACAAGGGCACTTCTCTGGACCCAACCCTAAAATACCTATGGTATGTATTATGTCTTTCTCTTTTCTTTTGAAAACTGTTTGAATGAGTGTCAGTAACTGCAAACTGCTATTCAGATGTAATGATCATGCCAGATGGTGTAAACCTCCTCTAACTGTTTTTCAAACGAAATATTTAATATGTCTCTTGGGAGTCTGCTATCTGGATTTGATGGAAGAATAAATAGGTGTGACTTTCATCATCAGCTATTTAGTTTTCCTGTTTCATACAATAATATGCACAGCTAATAAAAGATGGAAGTTACCAAATTGCGAAGATCATTTTCCAAACAATGTAAATGTTATAATAGTGACCTATGCAAAGTGTATTACCAGTATATTATTTTTTAATTAAAGTTGGATAGTACATTGTGAAAGACATAATCTGATAGAATAAAGGTTGGACAACCTGAGGCCCTCTAGCTACAGAGGACTACAACTCCCATCATCCTGAGTCAGCCTTTTACTGACTGTGGATTATGGGTATTGTAGTGCTCAACAGATGGAGTGTCACAGGTTGCTCAGCTCTGGATTAAAGTATAAATTCCAAAATCTAGTTAACAGATAAGTATTCAGTTCTGAAGGTGAAATGGAGGTTAGAATCCAATGCAGGGAAATGGAGTTCAGCAGATACATTCTATGAGAGATGGGGATGGTTTTAGGTGAGGGTAACATAATATATATGATGTATGACCTATCTGGCTGTCAGTAGGCTAAAAACCCCATTTAAATCAATCAGAATTTTTTTTTGTTCCCTATGGTACAGATGATTTTCCTGAGGACACCACTTTCTTAGTACATCAGCCTCAATGAGTTTTCCCACCTGACTCCAGATACAGAGCTGATTATTATGATCCCTCGATGATTAGGGGACAGGGAGATCCAGAGGGTTTCAAACTCTGTATGATAAAATTTTGTCTGTGGGGGGAGATGGGGGGGCAAAGGCTCTTCCACCAGTGGGCCCTTTCCAACTGCCCTCTTTGCCCTACTGTCAAAAAGCTAACAAATCATCCTTCCTTTGTATCCAGTGAACCACTTAGCTCTTCAGTATGTTGTATGTTTAAGTGGTATTTTAAAGGTAGAATAACTTATTTAACCCTTTGAGTGCCAGAATGGTGCAGAACAAATTGCTTTGCAGTGCATTGTGCACCCCTCTGGCACTCAAAAGGTTAATACAGGACAGACGGGAAATATTTTTCAGAAAAAAAGGGCAAATAGAACAAGAGGACATTAGAGGGTGTTAACTCTTCGTGTGCCAGAGGGGTATGCTACGCATTGCTTTGCAGTGTGTTGCTTACCCCTCTGGCACGGAAAGGATTAAACATCGAAGTAATATGTGTGTGTAAGTACAACTTTACAGAAAGGGCGAGAGACTCATGGAGCAGACGAGTTAGGGGTATCCTATCAAAATGTCACCCTCAATTTGGAGACCAACCCAGGTTTGCATTAAATATGTTGCCAGGTTGAAAAGAGGGGAAAGATAGCGAACCTTCATAAACTACCTCAGAGAGCAATCATTCTATTCTGCAAGATTGTGCATTTTATCTACATAGGAAGATGGGCAGAAAGGAAGATGGGCAGACTGAATGGGCTAGTTGGTCCATATTTGCCATGAATAGATGTATTTATATGTTACACTGTAACTGGTAAATGTGAGTGGACATGGACTTAGAGCTGTATGCAGACAGCAAGACAGTAGCAATTCTGGAGCATACTAAATGCAGCTGGTGGAGGTATGTTATAAATTCCCATTGATCTTAAAGGGGATCTATCACCCCTCTACAAGTTTGGCTTAAATGATAGCATATATAGCGATTATCACAATGTCTTTATTATTTTACGATTTTAAATCTCTGTTTCGCCAAAAAATAACATTTAAGGAGTGCCCTGCACCCTACTTCTGGATAGACTGCGGGTACAGATCTCTACTTGCAGTCTATCACTCTGCCTCTGCTCCCGTCCCTATAGCCAGCCTCCTCCGATGACGGAGGCTTCTGTCTGTAAGCTGGAGAGTTGTCATTGGCTAGCTATCAATCTCTGCCAACGAGAGCACTCCAGCTTACAAACAGAAGCCTCCGTCATCGGAGGAGGCTGGCTAGAGGGACGGGAACAGAGGTAGAGTGATAGACTGCGGGTAGAGAGCTGTACCAGCAGTCTATCCGGAAGTAGGGTGCAGGGCACTCCTTAAACATTATTTATTGGCGAAATAAAGATTTCAAATCTGAAAATAATAAAGACATTGTGATATTCGCTATATAAGCTATCATTTAAGCCAAACTTGTACAGAGGTGATAGATCCCCTTTAATTGGACTTTATCCTCCAAACTGCTAGAGAGGTTTCCAGTGCATTGCAGAGCAATTTGGTAGAGGCCTCTGTAGCAATCAGGGTGTTAAAAGTCCCATTTAAATTTGTGGGAATATAGGAAATGTTTTAATTGTCCTATATGATGCAGTTGTTTTACTCCAGAATTGTTCCTCCTTTGCATTCTGCATTCTCAGAGGGTTAAAGTCCATTTATTCTAGTTCATGTACAACCGTGCATCTTTCTTTTAACTTTACATGAACTGAATCTATTGCTTTTTATATCGTTTAAATCCTTTACTCGCTCCTTAATTGCATTAATTTAACCTGATACATTTTGTTTGGTGTTGCTGTGAACCTTATTCCATTTCTTATTGGATACACGCAGTCAATGGAATATCAATTTCTAGCACATCTTAAGCATTTAAGAGAGGCTGAACCATGGAACTCAACATAAAGCAATGTTTTTTCTGATATTGATTTTACCACCTTTGGTTCCATTATTCTGTTTCAGCACAATTTATTTCAAAGAAGGCCATGAACACCGCAATACTAAAATCTGATTTGTTGTCGTTTTAGTTTAAAATAAAAGGATAAACTAGATTATGTAATAGCCTGGATGTCAGTAATTCTAGACCTAAATGTTATGTACTGAAGGTATTGATTGTAGTTAATATTGTTTTGTTTCCTATTAAAGGAGGATTAACAGTTAATAATAACTCACTCCCTCCTTTTTCCTTACTATTATCAGAAACTCCTAATGGGTCCTATACATTTTCTCTGGGTTCTGGTATGCCCATGGAGGTGGACCACAGGACTTCAGTTTCTGCTCATTGCACAAGCAAGCCTCCCAAGTGTTTTTCTTTAGTCCTCTGATGCTTAACAACCCATGACGGTCCAGGACCGTCATGGGTCCTTAAGAGGTTAAAGGATTAAAAATCATGTTTATTCGCATACTTTAAAGACAAAAGATGACTACACAGATCAAATTATATGTTTAATCATGTCACCTTTTTTTAAGTATGATTATAAAAATTATTCTTTTTAAGAACTTTGAACTGTTGGAATATGTACCATTTCCCATTAATCATATTTGTGTGATCTCCCTCCATTAGTTTCCTTTCATAGTGTGCTGAGTACAGCTGCTTTCAACAATAGTTTTAAAGTGATCTGACCAGGGTTATCAGATGGGGGGGAGCAATGGAGACTTGGCTGGGCTGGAAACAGAATGGATGGAAGACCTATACAGTGGTAAGTCCCAGTTGTACCTTTATCTCCATCATGTTAAACAACAATTCTAAATATAAAATAGAGAGAACACAAATTCAATTTGCTTTTTAATATGTGTGTATGTCAAAAGAGAAGGCTAGTTCATTACTGTAGATTTCGGGTAGGGATGGACGAAACTTTCTCCTCAAACCAAAATTGGCAAAAAATGGCACTTCCCGCATGGCGAATAATCTCCCAAGAAAAGTGCAGTTTTCCCGCTTTTTTTGCTTAGCTCATTGCATTGAAATCAATGGGTAGAAATCATTTTCTCCACCACACAAACTTTTTCTACAGCCATATAATTGAAACTTAGTTTAGGGAGTCTTTTAGGTAGGACATTTGTTCTCTGTAGTAGGGGAGTCTAGGGGCACACTGGGGAGAACAAAGGAGGAAGGAGGTTGAAGCCAAATAGCCCCAAATTTGTTGTGACTGACTGACACAGGCAGCTGGGGTCCAATTTGCTTGCTGATCTTGCTGTTATTGTCTCTCTGCTGGGGAAGTCTGGGAAATAAGTTGTTGATTTTGTTTTTTAGTTATAATTTTTTTTTGGACATACTGTGATAAGATAGGGTGGATGACTTAAAAAATAAAATAAAAAATAATAAAAGAAATCAAAGAAATTAATACATAAATAATTAAACAAATAAATATATTTTGTGACAGACAGCTGACTGGGAACCTGATGTGAGCTCTGTGACTGAGGCAGACTTGATAGACAGCAGATGACATTGAGAATTGTTGAGGGCCAAGGCAAGACATCACATTCAATCAGTTGTGTACTGTAGAGAGTAAAAACACACACAGTAGTTGAGTAAAGTCCAGCAAATGCACAAGGGGCAGAGGGAAAGGTGGAGCAGTGCAGGGATGTGAGAGTAAAATGATAGTTAAAAAACTGAATGCAGCAGTGGTTGCTGCAGCATGTGCAATAGATGATGATGATCCCTCTCCTCTCGGGGTGGATGCAGTTTGTCAAGGTCCCACCAATCACACCACGCCAGTCCCCCACCACAGCTACCATACACATCTGCCACATTGTAGGTTGTACTTTATTTTTTTTTTAACACTTGATATCATGCTGAATATGTGCCAGTGACACTTAAGCAGGAAGTAATTGTTGTGGGCAAAGGACAAAGGCGCTCTGCATGCTAACACATTTTTCAAGGTACGTGTTGCAGCTGACTCAGTACTTTGACTTTCAGCTACTTATTTCTCCACTACAGCCCTCAGAAGAAGTAATATTGGGCTGGGAAATGTTGCACCATAGGAAAAAATGTGTTGGAATAGGAGAAAAATGTGTTAGAATAGGAAAAACATGTGTTGTCTAAGCGAAGAATGTGTTGGAATAGGAGAAAAATTTTGCACTGGAGAAAAGGAGAAAATGTTTGTGAAATGTTTGTTAAAAAAGAGAAATGATCCTTGTTGTGGGAAAAGTTATGCGGAAAATTTTTCTCACTTTTCTCCAACACCTAAATTAGGGGTATATACAAGTGTAAGCAGTGTCCCAATATGCAACTTTTATTCATACTAAACGTTTTGTGGTACCTTTTTTTTTTTTTACCCACCATTTTTGGAGAGCAAGCACCACAGAGCGTTTGGCAGTATGAATAAAAGCTACATTTTAAGACATTTCTTAAACTTGTATGCCCTAGTTCTAGGGTCCTGAACTAGCCTTCCCTTTTGCAAAAACACAGTAAAAAACACATGTATTTTGCATTCTCTCAGTTAAATTGTGTTAAGTACAGCAATTAATTGTGCAACCCTTTGGCTGTCTGGGGATCTACAGAGGATGCTAATTGTAATCTACAATCACTAGAGGACCTAGGTTACCCTTCCCTCACCAGTTAACAGTTAACCCTCACATTTTGCCTGCCCTTCTTAGCACTTTATCATTGCCTAATTTACTCCAACACAGTGGCAGGGAACCTGTGACCCCCAGCATAGCTGGGATCTCTTCTGATTTGCCACAGATACACCAGTTTTGTAGCTGATTACCGGGTCTCCTGGGACAGTGGCTGATTCTCTGGGCAGAGGGGAGGTTGCACACCCCTGTCCTACCAGTTAATCTTTTCACATCTGGCCTGCTCTGCTCTTAGGCCTCTATCATTAGTTAGGGGTATGGCATACTTTTACTGGCATTTGTCACATGCCTGGCATTCCTATGTTTACTAATGTGACAGATGTAACTTCTATCACATTATTAACCCTACAACTGTCAGTCTGCTGCATTGGTTTGGAGCCCATTGATCACACATCCCTGACACCTCAGGGGTTTAATAGAGCAGTTATTCTTACCCTTTCCTGTCTTGGAACGGACTCAGGGAGTCAAGACGTTAAATATTATATATATTACAGTTTCTTATAACATTCATTTTGTCTTTTAGTAAGCTGTTACTAGTACCTCTACCCACAAAGACTAGGGGCAAACCTGAGTCTTGTTCTGCAGAGTTGGGCTCTAGTATGGCTGGGGGGAAAAGCCCCAATTTGGGATCTTGTCTAGAGCCTTGTGGAGTCTTGATCTGGCTCTGAACATATTGATTTGCAAACCCATTAAGCCCAGAAAGGGTGCACTCTGCCTGCCAAAAACTGTCATGGCTACCTCCATGGACATGATATCCAAGACTCTTTGAAAGTGTTCTGTTTAACCGCAAAGCTAAGGCAGAATTCATAATGAGCCATTAGGGTTTTCTGTGCATAGTAAAGTAAGTGTGTGTGTGGGAGGGTATCATTGGGCATTAGTTCTCTTTTAAATAACTATAGGGCCTTATTCATCAAGCTAATGAGGTACAAGTCTACAGCAAACAAAGTGCAACATCAAAAGTGAAAATTCTCATTCATTTAGATAGGCGTTAATCTTCTGAGTGCAAAGCTCATTGCTGATAATTTTGTACCTTGTGTGCCAAGTCCGTATCAGAAACATGCTTTCTAGCCATTTTATTTCCTTTTTTTATTTTTAAGTCAGAACTAATTTTTTTGGTTTTGAAGAGCCTGTACATGCTCTAGCTAACTACAGACCAATCTCACTATTGAATTTAGACATTAAGATATATGCAAAAATCGTAGGTCACAGATTACAACAGATTCTCCCTTCTTTGATCCACTTGGATCAAGCAGGATTCACACAAGATCGTGAACCCCGTGACAACACCCTGAAATTGTTTAGTATTTTAAAATCAAAAACCTCCAATAAAATGCCAGCTGTGCTCCTCACAATGGATGCAGAGAAGACATTTGACAGAGTTGAGTGGACATTCATGATGAGCACCTCAGAAGCCTTTGGCTTTGGCCCCATGTCCAAGCTCTTTATAATAATCCCACTGCTAGGGTGAAAGTTAATAGCCATCTGTCTAATCCCATCTCGATCTCGAATGGCACCAGGCAAAGGTGTCCCCTATCACCCAGCCAATGTATATTAACCATTGAGACTCTTGCTAACCACATTAGACAAAATCCTGGTATTTCAGGGATACCATTGGTAGGTAATGTCTTCAAATTGTCAATCTTTGCTGATGACATTCTACTGACTACCACTGATCCAGTGCAATCCATCCTAGTTTTTTGGAGGAAGTAGATAGTTTCTCCCAACTCTCCAACTTTAAAATAAACATCATGAAATCAGAGGCATTAGCAATAAATCTCCTACCTGCAGCTAGGGTATTACTTAAATCTGACCATAATTTTCACTGGGCCTCTTCATCTATTACATACCTTGGAGTTCAGATACCAGCTCATCCACGGGATATCTACAGATTAAACTTTTTGCACCTTCTACATTCGATCTGATCAGACCTGGAAAAGTGGTCTCCCCTTTATATTTCATGGTTGGGCAGAATCCATTCTATTAAAATGATGATTCTCCCCCGTTTCTTATGTCTCTTTCAAACACTACGTATCTCGCTTCCCCCCTTCTTTTTGACATCTGCCTAGAAAATCATTATTTCAATTATTTCAATTATTTTAAGTAAAGCAACGCTACATAGACACCGGACTCAGGGGGGTTTGGGTTTACTGAATCTATAGCTATATCATCAAGCAGCTACTTTGTCAGCTATTCCAGACTGGGCACGCAATGGCTCTAATAAAGCATGGGTAACCTTAGAAAGATCTTTCTATACATCTCTCGACCTCCTTACTGAAACAATCTTACCATGTTCCAGTAGACAGAGGCTGAATTTGATATCCCATCCCATCATAGGGCACTCTTTAAAGATTTGGAATTTTTTTCAATAAAAATCACACCCTTATTTCTCTACACTTACCTTTCTTGTGTATTTTCAAGCCCTCACCAACCTTACACTCTCTAGATCCCATGTGCTTCCCCTGCTGGTCCTTCACTCCAGGCCTTAAACTTAAGGATCTGAGATACAATTCTGGGATGTTTTCTTTTGCAGATTTGCAAACCCATTTTAATTTTTTATCTCATGAAATATGGAGATACCTCTGTATAAAACACTTTCTAAACAAACCACATTTGCGTTCATGCTTTCTTCGCCCACTATCGACCTTTGAGCGACTATTAGACCCCCAAATTACTATTCCCCCAGCGAAACTACATGCAAATTCTGCATCCTATAAATCTAAATGTTGGTGATGTGGTAACGGAACAGGTACTATGTGCCATATATGGTGGTCATGCCCACTCACAAGTCCATTATGGTCCAAATGTCTGTCTATCATTGAGGCACTACTAGATATCTGCCTCTCTAGGGACCCATGGCAAATTCTCCTATATAGGAATCTCCGTCCAATTTCTCCTGTTAAGAAATTGTTCCTGTATACGATTGAATGTGACCAAGGCATTAATACCTAAATTGTGGTCCTCTTTAGAACCTCCTCTCAGGGCGTGGGTATCTGCAGGGGAAGAACAGATTCTTTTTATGAGGTTATCATGGATAACTAAATGTAGAGACCCTTCAGATATCCTTCTCATATTAAACCATTGGTATGTATTGTGTCGCCCTCTCATACATACAGAAGACCGGAATAGGCTCCCAGTCCCTTCAGATGCATAGACACATCATTGCTTTCACCTATGGGCACCTTCCTCTATGACCCATCCTAATTGGAATTTCCCTCTCCCTCCCTTCTACCCTCACCTTTCCCTCTTAGCTCTGCTTTTCTCTTTCCCCCTTCTTAGTTTTCAGATGGAAATTTATCCTCACCTTTTCTCCCTCCATTTTACTATTTCTGTCCTTCACTAACAGGAAATGTTTAGAATGATCTGAGAACTGTCGAATCTTAATCCCTCTTTTATTCTTTTTGATTAATTGACTTGACCTCTTTACATGATCTATATTGTATTTCACATTCAATTTTCTTGTATAATGTGCATTTCATCAAGCCCTTGCAATGCCTGTATTCTTCCTTGTACCGGATCTTCCAAACATTAATAAAATTATTTTATAAAATGCCCCCAGCAATGTCTGAAACCTGTAACACAAAACCTTTAAACTTGTGTGTGCCAGAGGGGTGTCCAACTCATTGCTTGGAAATGCGTACACAGTTTTACAGATTACCCTCATGCTGCCTGATCCCCCAGCCTGGTACCACTGCCCCCTGACTTTCATACATCCCCATATATATTGTCTGACCCCACAGCGAGGTTCCACTGGCTACTAGTAGCCACATAACCAGACTGTACACAGTATTGTTCCACTGGTTATCAAGTCTGTAGTGGTGAAAATCAAGAGAGCAGTAGCAGTGCCACCTGAGTGGTGATGATACTGCTATCCAGTGACCCCTCTTTTATTATGTTTCCCCACATCCCTAGTGACACTGTTGGGCAGATGGAAGTGTGATCCCTTTACTACTGCAGTTGCTGAATTCCTCTACCTCTGATTCAGCAGCAGCAACAGTGGCCATCCAGTTTCTCATGTTGCTCATTGTGCTAGTCAGCAGCACAACTTTATTTTTTTCTTCTTTCTCTTTCTCTCCCTCTCTTTCTCTCTATTTCTCTTTGTTTCGCTGCTTCCTACAACATGCTGTATGGTGGAAACTTCTGGGTGTTTATAGTATGGGGTGGGACGTTTTGCCACCTTTGAAAACACATGCGAAATATGGAACCATTAACTCAGGAAAATCTTTGGTATTAGCAAGATGTAGGATCATCTATAGGTTTCTCTATGGGTGTGCATTCCTGCTAAAAAAGCAGGACATCACACATTTTCCTTGAAAATACTCTCAGGAACAAAACAAAATTTTTCACCCATCCCGATTCATAGCATAGATGTTAGTAGTTTAGCCCTTTGAGTGCCAGAGGGGTACGGAATACATTACTCTGCAATGCGTTCCATACCTCTCTGGCACTCAAAGGGCTAGACTGAACACACAGAGGTATGAATACAGTATTTTATGGCCAACATAAAGTTAGGGGAAAGAACCACAATGATAATAAGTTGATTTATTAATTTAGTTAGGTTATGTTACAATATGCTCATGGACAGAAACAAGCAAGGTATAGAAGAAGATGAATACACAATGTTGATTAAACCATCCCCCACCCCAAAAAATAAAAAATAGAGCACTGTATTACTGTATTACTTCTGGACAGATAACTAGACCAAGGGGAAAAAAACATTAAAAATCGTTATGGTAGATGTATTCATCAAAATATTCTTTCAAGACCTTTTAATTTTTAAATTGAAATTTGAAATCACTGTATTCTCTGTTCAGCTAATTTCAGTTATGCTGCCCGTTGTATATTATTTAGATTTGGAAGCATCAGTTCATTAGTGTTTTTGTTGGTCCATGTGATGGTGGAAAGAAGAGCTTCGACCAGCTCAGTGCTCTGCGTAGTGCCTCATCATATCACATAGCTGGACATTTTAGGGGACAAGCAAAATGACTGATAAGCAAAAACCAGTGATATACTTATGTTTCTTAAGGACAGGTATCAATAAATGTTTAAGAGAAAATACATTAAAACTTTTGGCCATTTGCAAAAAAGTCAAATGTTGAGTTATTAGGGGGTAAAAAGATTGTACCATGGGAAGCAAATACAATTCCTCTTGACTCTGAGGACCAGAGTAGCGTCTAATGTATTGCTCTGTAATTTGTTGCTCATTTCTTTGGTCCTTAAGAGGTTAAACCTCTTGAATGCTAGAAATGTCTCCAGCACATTGCTTTGCAATGCAGTGTATAAAATTCTAGCAAGGGATTTAAAACCCCATTTAAATCAATAAAAAAACCTGAAAAACCTGTCAAGGGGAGCAGGGTTTTCCTTATGCTCCCAGTAAGAAGACTGTCCCTTGCTGTAAGCTGTCTGGTCAAGGGACCAGATTCCACAACTGAGGGGAGGTGGCTTACACTAGGTAAAAGGGGCTACAACTACAACTCTGATGGTATTACTGTGGGAGAACAACAGGGAACAGGGAATAGCACCACCCAAGGATATTGTGTAGGACACCCTTATATGGGTAATAAGTGGGTAAAATATCTCCCTTATCCTTGGATTTATATCTGGTTTCAAATAGAAACACATATCTCCCCCTCATCTATTAGTTTTGTTTCTCCTAAACAGAGAATGTGCCTCTGTATCTATTATTTTTATATTTATGTCCAAATGAGCATTAACCTCCAGCAATTCTAGTTCTCCCATTTTACCTGCCATAGTTATTTCATTTGCCAGAATACAATAATGTTGTCATCTTTACCTATTTTACCCACTACTTGCCTTTTTTATACATCCTTATTTATTAGGAGTTCCTCCATATTAGCTACATTTATCCCCACCCCTTCTTCACCCACATGATCCTTTATTTGAATCAGGTTCCTATCTACACTCTGTACTCCAGTTTTACCAGCTATACCCCCCCCCTTCCCTAGTTTAAAAGCTCCGCCAGCCTTCTAAGCTTTCTATCCCCTAGCACTATGGCTCTCTTACCATTGAGGTGCAATCCATGACTCTCATGCCAATTTTAACCAAGAGAAAAGTCAGTCCAGTGCTCTAAATAGTAAAAACCCCAAACCCTCCTTCCCATATAAATGCTTAAGCCATGCATTCATTTTAGGGTATATACCCTAAAAGTAATTCTGAAAGTCTGTACTATCATTATTAATTTAAAATCCAATGTGCTGGAGTATGGAGCTAAAACAAATGTGTGGCACAGCCCAAATATGTATGGACTGCACTGTAAATGTGTGCATACCCTTTTAAAATCCATGCTTTCCAAGGTATCAATTATACTTTTATTTGTCTGCTATGAATTTTTATTTTTCCTCTAGGATGCAGTTGGTTTGCTCCAAAATAGCAAATGCTTCTGACTATATCAGCCTTTTTAAAACTAATCTGTAAACAATGTTTTGCTTTGTTTTTATTTTTTTTACAATCAACCCTTTGCAGAGCAGATGGGCATGCAACACACTGCTTCTCAATAAACTGCACTCTCCTCTGTCCTTAATCCAAATCCCTTGGCCTCAAAAAACAACATCTCTGGAGAGTTTACTGAATGTATCTCATTATTAATGAAAATATCAAAACAACTGCTGATTTTTGGAATACGAAGCTAATTATTAGCATTTAGAGCACTTATCAACCTACGCCACCCCCACTTCTGAACAACACAGTATTCTGCCACCTTGATGACTCAGATTTTCAAGCCTGGAGCAACATGTTTGAATAACATTGGCATGTTCGGATATTATTTGCATACTTCAGAACATTTTAAAAATGTTTAGGTACACTTTTCCATGAGCAGTCATGCGACACGATATGGCTAGTTGAGAGACAGCAACATAAAACCTTATACAACAGGCTTAGAGGACAGCATGACAGAAATGACCCTTTCAAAAATAGTACATGGAATCATATAGAAAAGCAATGTTATTTAGCACATTGAAAGCTAATGTACTGGCCACATTTTAAAGGTGAACTACCACCTTTAAGAAAGATGTCCCCAAATAATTCCTCATCTGGCAACTAACTACTCATTAGCGCTAGTCGCCAGAATTATTACCTCCTTAATGCGAATGATCCACTGCGCCGGAACTGACATGCAGGACGGAGCGCAGACATCTTTCCATAGTGACGTCTGTGCGCCTGCGCTGTCAGTCCCAGCCGGATCTAGGAGGTGTTGCTAGGAGCCATTCGGCTCCAAAAGGGACTGACAGCGCAGGCGTGCAGACATCACTATGGAAAGATGTCTGCACTCCGTCTTGCCTATCAGTCCCGGAGCAGTGGATCATTCTCATTAAGGAGGAAATAATTCTGGAAACTAGCACTAATGAGCAGCTAGTCGTCAGATGAGGAATTATTTGAGGACATCTTTCTTAAAGGTGGTAGTTCCGCTTTAATGACAAACACATAGTTCACGTAGAATAAACTCTTAAAATTCAGCTTTAAAATTAGCACAGAATTATGGGACATATAGCCCATACCAGGATTAAATGTACAATGTTGATTTTCTGCTAAATCAGAGGCTGGAACAGATTTTAACTCTAAGTGCCAGATAGCTATCCAGCACTATCCATTTTAGTGCATTCTCTTTCTCATACCTTTTTAATGCCAGGCTTGGGCATATACACTGCTAGCCAGACACATTTTCAGTATTTTTGCTATCCACATATTTAGGTATGATTCCCGTTAGTAACTTTCTAGTTATAGATATGGAAAACTATATATTTTTTTCAGAACAAGTCAATATTTCTCAGGACACCTCACAAGTAAAGTACATTTTGCATCATGCTACAAGCTTTGATGTCTTAAATTAAAAAAATATAAAAAAATACTTATTTTGCTAACATCATAAACTATATATGAAAAAATACTATGATGGTTGTGAAAATTTCAATTATTATTATTAAATGCCCTGACTCCTCTGAATACAAAAATATATAACATGTATAGATTTACTTACATACATGGCCTTCACAGAGCCCTAATTAACAGGAGCACAAAATGGTATTTTCAACTTTATGGACTAAAACTGCACATTCCATTGATTACAGTCAGAATTGTTAGGAAGCCCACAGAAGAACAAGGACTAGCAATCGATGCTATAGAACAGAGCTAGTGGCCGTGGGCAATTCAGAGCTGGCTTGTGCTATACTACAATTGCCAAGCAACAAGGCTGGATAGCATCCACCAGAGGAGCTGGTGGTCTGCAAAGGATAACCCGACAGGAGTAGCACTAGTTCTCCTGTGGGGGAGAGTGAAGGCTAGGGTTCAGCACTAGTAGGCATTGCTAGAGCATGACAATACCCCTAGTATGGTCAAACCATGGCCCTGGCCATACAGGACAAACCACCAAGTATAGAGAAACCAACAGATGAGATGAGCAAGGAATGACCTTACCCACGGGATAATGCTACAGGAAGATATACTAGATGTAGCAACACCAGAATATGTCAGCAGGTGGCAGCAGAGTGTCAGAGAGATTTGTCAGGTACATGCAACAATATTGAGAAACAGATAGGAAAGGCCTAGGTCAAGAAACCACTACAGGAACACTTAGATCAGGTACTGAAAGGAGGAAGGTGAAGGATGTATATGAATGCAAAACATACAATAGAAGAGAAGTCAGGAATGACATAATGGTCAGCAAAAAAATACTGGCACAAGTGGTCAGGAGGAGAAAAGTCAAGGAAAATACTGACACCAGTGGCCAGGAGATAAAAGGCATTAATGTTGAGTTACATATTAAAACTACCCTAAAATAACACAATAACTATATAAAAGCATACATTTCCTTAAAATAAAAGAAAAGAAAACTCCCAGCGCCAACTCACCATAACCAATACATACAATAAATACATTTTAATATTTCAATGTGAATATAAAGTATATACACAGATAGCAGCCAGGAATAAGGGCTCTCCAGACCCCCAAACTTCAGGCCAAAACCCAAAGTATAAACAAACAGACAACAACATCCGGCGCTTCTCTGTGTATAAAATAAATATGTGCCCTGTGTTTAGCATATATAATAATATTTCTAAATAAATAAAATAAGTGAGATATTAGTTTTCACAAATTGGCCAAGTTGCGGGTAAGCTTGCCAACCCCGCCAAGGTTTCTCACTATACGGCAAGTCCTACTCTATACATCTATAATGCCCTATCTAAAAGTTAAAATAAAACTTAAAATTACCCTGAGGAGATGTTATTATAAACGCGTTGGAGGAGCAAGGGACCCTTTAAATGTGCTCTCTTTATTGCTTCTGGGTCCCAGTGTGGTGCAATTAAAAACAGAAGACATACATTCTAATAAAAAGATGTATATATGGACTTACCCAATACAAAAAGACCTCAATGGATCTACACTGTGAGAATATGAGTGAGCTGTGAATCCAACAGCTCACTCTATAATCATGTGACCTTTATATCAGCCCCCACAGGTCATGTGAGGAATAGCTGATACCAAACTAGGAGCATTTAAGCTAGAGAAGGCCTAAGGCCTGCTCTTAAAGGCAAAGTGTGAAAAAAATAAAATTACATGTGATACTCATTGTGCGAAAATAATTGTGCTATATATAAGTGATTAAGATGGATAGGTGAGGAGGCAGCTTGAAGGAGTAATGGAGACATACAAGTCAAAAGACAAAAGAAAAGAAAACTCCCAGCGCCAACTCACCATAACCAATACATACAATAAATACATTTTAATATTTCAATGTGAATATAAAGTATATACACAGATAGCAGCCAGGAATAAGGGCTCTCCAGACCCCCAAACTTCAGGCCAAAACCCAAAGTATAAACAAACAGACAACAACATCCGGCGCTTCTCTGTGTATAAAATAAATATGTGCCCTGTGTTTAGCATATATAATAATATTTCTAAATAAATAAAATAAGTGAGATATTAGTTTTCACAAATTGGCCAAGTTGCGGGTAAGCTTGCCAACCCCGCCAAGGTTTCTCACTATACGGCAAGTCCTACTCTATACATCTATAATGCCCTATCTAAAAGTTAAAATAAAACTTAAAATTACCCTGAGGAGATGTTATTATAAACGCGTTGGAGGAGCAAGGGACCCTTTAAATGTGCTCTCTTTATTGCTTCTGGGTCCCAGTCATTACCTCAGGGTAATTTTAAGTTTTATTTTAACTTTTAGATAGGGCATTATAGATGTATAGAGTAGGACTTGCCGTATAGTGAGAAACCTTGGCGGGGTTGGCAAGCTTACCCGCAACTTGGCCAATTTGTGAAAACTAATATCTCACTTATTTTATTTATTTAGAAATATTATTATATATGCTAAACACAGGGCACATATTTATTTTATACACAGAGAAGCGCCGGATGTTGTTGTCTGTTTGTTTATACTTTGGGTTTTGGCCTGAAGTTTGGGGGTCTGGAGAGCCCTTATTCCTGGCTGCTATCTGTGTATATACTTTATATTCACATTGAAATATTAAAATGTATTTATTGTATGTATTGGTTATGGTGAGTTGGCGCTGGGAGTTTTCTTTTCTTTTGTCTTTTGACTTGTATGTCTCCATTACTCCTTCAAGCTGCCTCCTCACCTATCCATCTTAATCACTTATATATAGCACAATTATTTTCGCACAATGAGTATCACATGTAATTTTATTTTTTTCACACTTTGCCTTTAAGAGCAGGCCTTAGGCCTTCTCTAGCTTAAATGCTCCTAGTTTGGTATCAGCTATTCCTCACATGACCTGTGGGGGCTGATATAAAGGTCACATTATTATAGAGTGAGCTGTTGGATTCACAGCTCACTCATATTCTCACAGTGTAGATCCATTGAGGTCTTTTTGTATTGGGTAAGTCCATATATACATCTTTTTATTAGAATGTATGTCTTCTGTTTTTAATTGCACCACACTGGGACCCAGAAGCAATAAAGAGAGCACATTTAAAGGGTCCCTTGCTCCTCCAACGCGTTTATAATAACATCTCCTCAGGGTAATTTTAAGTTTTATTTTAACTTGTAGATAGGGCATTATAGATGTATAGAGTAGGACTTGCCGTATAGTGAGAAACCTTGGCGGGGTTGGCAAGCTTACCCGCAACTTGGCCAATTTGTGAAAACTAATATCTCACTTATTTTATTTATTTAGAAATATTATTATATATGCTAAACACAGGGCACATATTTATTTTATACACAGAGAAGCGCCGGATGTTGTTGTCTGTTTGTTTATACTTTGGGTTTTGGCCTGAAGTTTGGGGGTCTGGAGAGCCCTTATTCCTGGCTGCTATCTGTGTATATACTTTATATTCACATTGAAATATTAAAATGTATTTATTGTATGTATTGGTTATGGTGAGTTGGCGCTGGGAGTTTTCTTTTCTTTTGTCTTTTGACTTGTATGTCTCCATTACTCCTTCAAGCTGCCTCCTCACCTATCCATCTTAATCACTTATATATAGCACAATTATTTTCGCACAATGAGTATCACATGTAATTTTATTTTTTTCACACTTTGCCTTTAAGAGCAGGCCTTAGGCCTTCTCTAGCTTAAATGCTCCTAGTTTGGTATCAGCTATTCCTCACATGACCTGTGGGGGCTGATATAAAGGTCACATTATTATAGAGTGAGCTGTTGGATTCACAGCTCACTCATATTCTCACAGTGTAGATCCATTGAGGTCTTTTTGTATTGGGTAAGTCCATATATACATCTTTTTATTAGAATGTATGTCTTCTGTTTTTAATTGCACCACACTGGGACCCAGAAGCAATAAAGAGAGCACATTTAAAGGGTCCCTTGCTCCTCCAACGCGTTTATAATAACATCTCCTCAGGGTAATTTTAAGTTTTATTTTAACTTTTAGATAGGGCATTATAGATGTATAGAGTAGGACTTGCCGTATAGTGAGAAACCTTGGCGGGGTTGGCAAGCTTACCCGCAACTTGGCCAATTTGTGAAAACTAATATCTCACTTATTTTATTTATTTAGAAATATTATTATATATGCTAAACACAGGGCACATATTTATTTTATACACAGAGAAGCGCCGGATGTTGTTGTCTATTTCCTTAAAATAGATATCCCACTGCCTGATGTGCACAAATGTTTCTAGAAGGTGGAACTACAGGACAAAAATATATAATTTTTTACATTTCCACGCCTTTTAAATGTAGTGAAATCTTTGAAAACGGTGGAATTTCCTACTATATCCATTCGCTACAGCTGCTAGGAGAAAAATGGCACCCTACTGATATAAGCTGACGTACTGTAGGGGGTGTCAGAAGCACAGCATTATACCAAATGCAATCTCTCATTTTTTTTTCTTACATTTTTCAAAATGACTTTCCTGTACTAAAATAGTTAACACCTACAGAAATCAGGAAGGGTAGACAAAGCATGCCACTTTGGAAAGAAGATAACCCACCACATCAAATGAGGCGTGACTTGCACTTCTACCCATATCTGGAATGATCCAATGTTTCCAGAAGGTAGCACTAAAGTAAAAAATAGGCTTTTTTTCACATTTCTACCCTGTCCAATGCAATAAAATTTTAGAAACGTATGAGGATTTCCTATTATATATTATATTATATATATTATACACTATATTATAAATATTATATTATTAATTAACTACTAAATACTATGAAAAGAAATAGCACTCTTTTGGTGTGAGCTGACATGCTGTAGTGGGTGCCAGACCTAACCTGGTGTGCCCCAATGTTTGCAGAAGGTGGAGCAAATGGAAAAAATATGCATTTTCTTACATTTACATCCATTCAAACGTATTGAAACATCGAAAACACAAGTATAATGGTACCCCATCGGTATGAGTTAACATACCATATGGGGTGCCAGAAGCACAAAACTACCTCAAAACTACACCTACCTGTTTTCATTTTTTAAACAGGCTGCCTTCACTGAAATTGTCAGAACTATTAGAGATATGGACTAAAGGTATGTAAGGCATACCATTTTGGAAAGTAAACATTCATCTGCATCAAATTACGATATTTTGCCATGTTTACCCCTAGGCTGGTGTGCACAGTTATTTCCATAAGGTGGAGCTATAAGGAATGTTTTTTTTTTTACATTGCCACCACTTTGGAAATCTTTAAGAACCATGGAAATCCCTACTGTATTTAGTACTTTCTTCCAGCCCAAGAAAACTGGTACTCTTTTGGCGTGCTTTGTCTTACCGTAGGGGGTGCCAGATGTGCAAAACTATACCTGCCACATTTCTTTTTTTAAATGACCTGCCTGAACCAAAGTGTAGATAAACATTACATAGCTTTGGAGACCTTCTTACCATTTAAGGGGTTAAAATCCCGGTTTTAATCAATGCATTGGTTTGTTTGTCTTCCATGGCCCCAGAATATTACTCTTTTGTCTCTAAGGCCTTATCTGGAAATCTTGGAGAGTTGGCAGACAGGATATGTGGCATTCTACTGTTTTAACTGCTTGAATGATAGTGACATCTCCAATGTGTTGCAAGACAATGTGTTGGAGAGGTCTCTAGCAACCAAGGGGTTAATATCATAAAGGGATGTACTAATACAATTCTGCTCTAAAACAGGTGCTACTTCTGCCTATTGCCTATATACCAAGCAATTTACACCTAACATTCTCCTCTCAATGCCACTTGTGCCAATGAGATTGCAATGCGGTACTGTATTCCTGGCACAAATCATAAGAGACAGAAATCTGAAAAACAATGTTTCATTTTGAATGTTTATATATATATATCAATAAAATAAAAATCTATATAAATGCTTATTCTAGTCTGGAAAAACAACAACATATATTTTACCTGGGTGCACTAAACAATAAGCCAGTGAAACCCAAATTAACACACACAAATAGCGCGTAATGTGAGATTTGACACAGACCTTAAAGGGATAGTATTACTTAAAATGTAAAAAAAATATATGTTGTAGGTTGTATCCCCCTCAGTAAAACAAGGGTACTCCCACTGCTGAAAGATATTTTATTAAAAAGTTATAACAGCTCAAACTTGAATGTTTTAGGTGCAATATCACAGTGGCCTGAAAATGTACAGTGGCGCTGTTGCTACACCATCCTATGGAGTGCTCTGCTCTGTAGACCATAAATCTCTATAGGATGGTGTAGCAACAGCGCCACTGTACATTTTCAGGCCACTGTGATATTGCACCTAAAAAATTCAAGTTTGAGATGTTATAATTTTTTAAAAATAAAATATCTCTCAGGACATAAACACTACAACATATATATTTTTACATCTTAAGTGTTACTATCCTTTTAAGGTACAAGATAGCTGTGATTGTTGAGGGGTTAAAGTCTTAAAAGAGTGTGTACTCCCTGATATGTTCTTAAGTGCTTATACATCACTGAAGTGCAGCCTTTGATTCTGAGACTAAAGCATTATGTGCGGTAATTGAGCTTCACATGTGAATTTGTACATCTCCTAATGTTGTTTTAGAATGGTGTTTTTTTTTTTTAAAGGTTTGTCTTTTGTTTACTGAAATATAAGAACAGAAGGGACAAATCATCACTGTAACATCTTCAAATAACTGCAGTAATAAATCAGTAATAAGTATCAACAAGTTATAGCCAAATAAAATCAACTATAACAGTAACACCGCTGTTGTGTTAGTGATGAACAATGTCCTTCATTTGTACAAAAGCATTTTATGTGATAAATTTAGCAATTAAATCCAGTCCAGTGTTTCTGTCTAATGGATACTTTGTTGTTATGGTAACCATCCACATCAAGCAAGATACATTTTATGTGGATATTTTTCAATAAAGAAGCACTAACAAACCTCAACACAAAAAGAGCAGGTCATGTTATGGGGGTCATCACAGTCAAACTAGAATGGCATATATTTGCTATGTTTGTGATTACTTGGTAATAGGATTGAGCGATAACAAGCATCATGTGTATAGACCACTATTGTAATCACCCATACTGCACAGAGGATTCATTATACTGGAAATACATCTAATAAATGAGTATGGCAATCAAATATTATTCACAAGGTTAGAGAGCACATGATGATTTCCTAGAACTGTGATTCTCAGACTGTGTTCAGTGGAACCCCAGGGATTCCCAAAGAAGAATAAACGTTTCCATGGAACAAATATAAGTAACTAATGTCAAAGCCAGTGTACACGGGCCTCCCAGCATTCTGCGTGTTCGGGCAGTGTCTACTGAGCATGACTGCATCGGACAATGTGTTATGGCAGTGTGTACTGCTCATGGCATGCCTTCCTGTGTTCGGGCAGTCTCTACTGTGCATGACTGCATCGGACAATGTGTTCTGGCAGTGTGTACTGCTCATGGCATGCCTTCCTGTGTTCGGGCAGTCTCTACTGCGCATGACTGCATCGGACAATGTGTTCGGGCAGTGTGTACTGCTCATGGCATGCCTTCCTGTGTTTGGGCAGTCTCTACTGCGCAGAACTGCATCGGACAATATGTTCGGGCAGTGTGTACTGCTCATGGCATGTCTTCCTGTGTTCGGGCAGTCTCTACTGCGCATGACTGCATCGGACAATGTGTTCTGGCAGTGTGTACTGCTCATGGCATGCCTTCCTGTGTTCGGGCAGTCTCTGCTGCGCATGACTGCATCGGACAATGTGTTCTGGCAGTGTGTACTGCACATGGCATGCCTTCCTGTGTTCGGGCAGTCTCTACTGCGCAT
Source organism: Rhinophrynus dorsalis (assembly GCA_037306005.1). NCBI lineage: Eukaryota > Metazoa > Chordata > Amphibia > Anura > Rhinophrynidae > Rhinophrynus > Rhinophrynus dorsalis. The sequence goes on from CM074721.1 coordinate 241,630,718, forward strand.
GACTGCATCGGACAATGTGTTCTGGCAGTGTGTACAGCTCATGGCATGCCTTCCTGTGTTCGGGCAGTCTCTACTGCACATGACTGCATCGGACAATGTGTTCTGGCAGTGTGTACAGCTCATGGCATGCCTTCCTGTGTTCGGGCAGTCTCTACTGCACATGACTGCATCGGACAATGTGTTCTGGCAGTGTGTACTGCTCATGGCATGCCTTCCTACGTTCGGGCAGTCTCTACTGCGCATGACTGCATCAGACAAACATCTATCCTTTTATATTATAAGGATGGTGGGCAGGATAACAAGTCTGGAGAGGAAAACAGTGTATGTGTGATTCTATGATTGTCAATGAATTGATGAAACATTGAAACATTTAAAACAGTGGATTTTTGATTTCTGTTAGATTGCTCTTATAATAGTGTTTATAATATAAACACCTCTAGGAAAAATAATTGTATCACTTACAGTTAGCTAGTAACTGATTTGCAATACATATTAGGCTAAGTATTTAGTCACTAATACTACCCCCACTTACCTTAGTCTGATCAGAAAAGTCTAATGTCTGTTATGAATGAGTTCTGTGTGGATTGGCCCCGAACTGATCATTAATTAGTACTAAATATTTTGTTCATGGTGGCAGACATGATTCTTTTTACAGTAAGTCTCCTTCCATGGATGTTATATCCAATTCTAGTAAAATATTAATTTTGTTGAAACATCCCACTTAGAATTAATTCATAACTGCCATATTATTATTGCGTTTTAATGTTCCTTTAACCCTTCGAGTGCCAGAGGGGTATGCAACGCATTGCAAAGCACTGTGTTGCATACCCCTCTGGTACTCAAAGGGTTAAATTACCAATAGCAGCTAACTTTTAAATACAATGGATACTCATATTTTTATGTTAACCTCTGAGATGCAATATATATAAGCAATATATAAGCATCTACCCTCAGTATTAGGTTTTATCAGTATGAGAGGAGCCATAGAAAGAAAGCATCACCCTTTTCCCTTTAGAATCCCTATAGAATCATGTAAACTTTCTTAAGATAATAAAATGTTATCTCCAGCTACATACTACAGACGAGTTGTATTGTAAAAAAGAGATAAAAACATAACAATTTATATATATTGGACTGCTATATAAAGAACACATTAATTGTTTTGTACTTCTATTACACAAATTAAGAACCACTTATTATGTGTGTGTGTGTATGTGTGTACAATAAAGGTATATATAATATTGACTTCTGTGGTAGTTTATTGCTTTTTGGTAATTTCTTTATTGCAGTTCTCTCTAAGAACCACTAAGTGGCACTGTGCCTATCTCCATCTACCATGCTGCATGGAAGGCTATGGTTGACTTTGATCTCTGTCAGTCCCTGTGTCTTTCTCCAAATTGTTCAGTGCAGCTAAGGTTGCCAGGCAACTTCATGAACAGAGAGTTTCACAGAAAAAGTAGACAAAGAATCAGAGATAAGATAGAAGAAAGAAAGAACATGTGGAAATAATTATTATCCTAGTATTATCATTATAGTATCTTTATCGTATAAATATGCATTTTTTATTTTTGTGTTAGTAGCTAATATACATATCACATTTATGGAGTAACAGAACAGCAATACAGGATACCAATATTCTTTTAGGGTCTTAAAGCAGAAAGCTAAAGAATAGCAATTCTGAAGTAAACTAACTGTAGTGTTTTGCATGTTTTGGGTAACAGCTGGCTCTCTGGTTGTTGGACTTCAACTCCCATCATCTTCAGATTGCCAGTGATAGCCTGAGGATGATGGGAGTTGGAGTCCTGCAACATCTCAGAGCCGCAAGTTGCTCTTCACTGTTTTAGCACAATTTGGTTTTAAGCTAATTTTTCCCCTTTATTTTTGAAGCCTTTTCTCAACCACTGAACTCTGTACAAAGGAGTTTCTATTGATTTTGCATCCAAAGTGAAACGTGGAAAATACACTTCCTGCCTTAAGTGGGTCTTTCTGAGAAAAGTGCAATTTTCCAATTTTTTCCTGTATTGAAATAAATGGCAATAATGTATCCTCCCAGACACATGGGGACAGTTTTCCCTATGCCCAAAAAAGTAAATCAGGCGCACGATCAAAGCGTTCCTATTGGTATCGAGTTCATTGAATTCTTGTTTGTTACAGTGTTTGACCCGGCTTTCCTCGACTTCGTCTTTGTCTCCTGATTCTGCTTGATAGTCTGTGGGGTTCTGACCTCAGCCTGTTTAATCAACTTCTCTTTTGTCTACTGATTTTGTACCTCTTTGCTCGACTGGTTTTGACCCTGGCTTGTTCGACTAACTGTCACAAACTCAATAATGACAAGCGAACCAGTACTGTAGGTAACGCACTTTTTATTAGGATATGCACGTACAAAAAGAAAGGCAACAGCAATAACACAATACAATATAGCAGAGGTAAGGAAGGCTGGAGCTGCTATGGAGGTACCGAGCTTTGCTCCAGAAGACAGGATGGAGATAAGCTGCCTCAGGTCCGCACCTGGGGATAACGCAGGTCTGCACCTGTACCGACAAGGTTCTAAAGAAAGGCTAAGGCGCCACAGGTACGCACCTGAACAGACGAGGTACAAGAGAAAGGCTACATATACAGGGCCACACCTGAACAGCCAAGGATCCAGCAAGGCTACTGCACTACAGGTCACACCTGAACGCCGCAGTAAATGGACAGGAACAAGGAGACGTCTGCCAGGACCACCAGGAGTACCCAACCAGTTATCCACTGGAGCGTTTGTATGCTGGGTGTGCAGTGGACAACCCCAGGTAGCACCAAGGTGGATAATAAGACAAATAGGAAACCCCAAGGAGCAAAACGGAAACAGAGCCGCAGATCGTACCAGATAGTTCTAGGACTAGCCAGGGTCATACACGGAGCGGGTAGTTAGACAGAGCCACAGGTCAGTACCAGAGAAGGATAGTCAGCCAGGCCAAAGGTCATACACAGAACGGGTAGTCTACCAGATCCGCAGGTCCACACCAGAAGGGATGTCAGCCAAGCCGGGGTACACAGAGCGGTTAGTCAGACAAACCAAAGGTTGGCACCAGAAAGGGTAGTCAGACAAACCAAGATATGCACAAACACTAGCCAACTGCATTGGACACCAGAAAGGACAAATGAGTTGGTGTCCAGGCAGTTTAAGTACTCTAAGCTCCACCCCTGGAAGGTGGAGCACTGTCACTTTAAGAGCCGCACTTGTCACACAAGGAATCCCCCAGTGACACGTGCCTGACTCAGCCGGCCAGCAGAGGGAGCCAAAGCCCTGCAGGAACCCACACGCACAGCACAGGAAGACACATCAGAACGCCACGGGGACCGGCTACCGAACGGAGCACAGAGCAGCCGGTTCCCTGGAAGGTAAGCGTGAACGCTTACTCTATTCTTCTGTCTCATCCCTGGCACCATCTCTGCCTGCCTGTTACAGATTTGGCTCGTCAACGACTCTTCCTTAGACTCAGCGGCCCAGTGTGTGTCGTGTTTAATGCTGTCAACCACCTAGTCGAATTTGATGCTGTCGACCACTTAATCGAGTTTAACACGGTCATGTATCTCCGTTTCAACCCTCAGTAGGATGGTAACCTTGCGACCCCTGGTTCTATGACTGCTGTTCCAGTTCTTACCAATGACAGAGACAACTGTACTGCCAGTAGGTTACATTAGCTGATTCCTGCCTCTGCAAATAGTTGTCTGTGTCCAAGGTATTCATCCCGTTATCTGGCTTTGCAGCCAGCACCTTTAATACCGCCTAAGCCATAGCAAGACTTCCATGGAGCAGTCACCGCTTGCTCGCTTCGCTTCCCAACCTGTGAACTCTAGCCCCTGGCTCACTGAGGCCTACCGAGTGAGTAGTACTGTTTTGTTTTCTGCTGTCTGTGCTTTACATATTAAATAGCAGTCTGTTATTCTTTTGTGGGGATTCCCCTCTGCAAGGTACATCTCAACCAGCTTAAACTGGGCACTCCCGGTCAGATAACATTTTGATTGTGCCAATGACTGATCCAACAGATATGTCTCGGGTTATGACCCAACAGGGTGCCATACCGCACAGATCACAAAGATGGACTCTAAGTTGGACTCCATCATTTCCATGCTCCAACATATGCAGCAGCAGTTTGACACAACCACACTAGCCCAGATTCTTCCTGTTGGGCCTCCTACTAGTGCCCTCTGGGTTTTTGCCCTGTAGACTGCCTTTAAAGTTTCAGTATGATGGGTCCCTTACTGACCTCTGAGGTTTTTTAATCAGTGCTATTTGCATTTCCAGAACCAGCCAGATGCGCATCACGTTTATAGTCTCCCTGCTTTGTGGTCCCGCAGTAGCCTGGGTTTCCCCTCTTTTAGACCAGCAGTCTCCTGTTTTAGCAGACTCTGAGGCTTTTAGTTATTCCTTTCGCTCTGTATTTGATCTCCCTGGTCAATGGGCTAGAGCAGACAGTGATTCTGGACTGCCAACAGGGTTCTCGGACTCTCTTACAGTAAGCAGTTGAATTTCGTACATGGGCGATACGGAATGGGGTGACAAAGCATTGAAGGCCACCTTTAGAAAGGGCCTAGAAGACCTTCTCAAGGATGAGCTCACTACTAGTGATGAGCGAGCACCCCAATGCTCGGGTGTTCGGGTGCTCTGACCGAGCACCCCCTGAGGCTCGAGTGCTCGGCCGAGCACCCGAGCCCCATTGAAGTCAATGGGAGGACTCGAGCATTACACCAGGCACCCCCTGCTCTGATGAGGGGAGGGTGCCTGGTCCATAGGAAAAGGGAAGAAAATGATGGAAACACCACAGAAATGGTTCAGGGACAGCATAGGGAGGATGTCTGGATGCATGTTGGACTCCAACATCGCTGCTGGGAACGATCTTTCGCCCGTAGTACGCCATTTTTACAGACTGACCGTAAAACACACAAAAAGGAAAATAAAAACGACTTTAGGCGAAAAATTGTTACCAAACAATATTTGCTGTATATTTACTTGTATATCATCTGCAAATTCTCCCAAAAATTTCCTCGATTTTTCTGAACTGAGGCCATGATTAAGAGGGAAACGTGCGCAGAGGCAAATTCTCCCAAAAATTTCCTTGGTTTTATTGAACTGAGGCCATGATTAAGAGGGAAACGTGCGCAAAGGCAAATTCTCCCAAAAATTTCCTTGATTTTTCTGAACTGGGGCCATGATTAAGAGGGAAACGTGCGCTGAGCCGACCATCTAAAACATTATGGGTGAGGGTCTGCTGCGGAGCTGACCATCCTAAACATTATATGCGAAGGCCCGCTAGTGAGCTGACGCTATAAAACATTATATGAGAGGGCCCGCTAGAGAACTGACCCAATAAAACATTATATGAGAAGGCCCGCTGGTGAGCTGACCTATATAAAAATTGTCAAACAGGGCCCGCTGGTGAGCTGGCCCTATATAAAAATTATATCACAGGGCCCGCTGGTGAGCTGGCCCTATATAAAAATTATATCCCAGGGCATATGGAAGAGGAGGAGGAGGATGAGAAGATTAAGAGTCAACCATATACCCGTTTTTTGGGTGGAAGGGGTGAATGGGAATACAGAGTATTCCCATCATTGTAAATAACATATATAAAGTGAGTTTATGTTCCCCCAGGGCTTTCCTCCAGTGGAGTGGAGAAGTCAGGGGAAATCCAGGCCTTGTTCATTTTTATAAGTGTCAACCTATCAGCATTGTCGGTGGAAAGGCGGATACGCTTATCTGTTATGATGCCACCAGCAGCACTAAATACCCGCTCAGACAGAACGCTGGCGGCAGGGCAGGCCAGCACCTCCAAGGTGTAGAGTGCCAGTTCATACCACGTGTCCAGCTTGGACACCCAGTAGTTGTAAGGCACAGAGGGATCATTGAGGACGCTGACACGGTCTGCTATATACTCCTTCACCATCTTCCAAAACTTTTCCCTCCTTGTGACACTAGGCTGCGCATCAGGGTGAGGGTGCTGGCGGGGTGTCATGAAGGTGTCCCACGCCTTGGAGAGTGTTGCCCTGCCTTTGTCGGAACTGCTGTGTGCTCCCCTTTTCTCCCCTTCTCGGTTGGCCAAGGTAGCACGTACTCTGCCGCCAGCGTTGTCAGATGGAAAATTTTGGAGCAATTTTTCAACAAGAACCTTCTGGTATTGCACCATTTTGCTTGTCCTCTCCACCGGAGGAATGAGAGATGAGAAATTCTCTTTGTAGCGGGGGTCCAGAAGGGTGAACACCCAGTAATCCGTGTTGTCTAAAATGCGTATAACGCGTGGGTCACGGGAAAGGCAGCCTAACATAAAGTCAGCCATGTGTGCCAGAGTACCAACAGTCAAGATTTCGCTGTCCTCACCAGGAGGATGACTCTCAATCTCCTCATCCTCTTCCTCCTCTTCTGCCCACCCACGCTGAAGAGATGGAACTAAAGTTCCATGGCTACCCTCTGTAGCGGAGGCAACCGTGTCTTCCTCCTCCTCCTCCGCCGCCTCCTCCAATTGTCGCTGAGAAGACGAAGTGAGGGTGCTCTGGCTATCACCTTGTGTAAGCTCTTCCTCCCGCATTTCCACCTCTTCCACATGCAAAGCGTCAGTTTTAATTGTGAGCAGCGAGCGTTTCAGTAGACACAGAAGTGGGATGGTTACACTGATAATAGCGTTATCGCCGCTCACCATCTGTGTCGATTCCTCAAAATTGCGTAAAACCTCACAGAGGTCTGACATCCATTCCCACTCCTCACTTCTGATTACAGGAAGTTGAACGGAGAGGCGACGACCGTGTAACAGCTGGTACTCCACTACTGCCCTCTGCTGCTCACAAAGCCGGGCCAACATGTGGAAGGTGGAGTTCCAGCGCGTGCTCACGTCACACAGCAGCCGGTGAGCTGGCAATTGTAAGCGCTGCTGCAGCTTCAACAGGCCGGCAGAAGCTGTAGATGACTTACGGAAATGTGCACACACGCGGCGCACCTTGGTTAAGAGATCATGCACATTGGGGTAGGTTTTTAGAAATCGCTGAACCACTAAATTAAATACATGCGCTAGGCATGGTACGTGTGTGAGCTTGCCGAGCTCCAAAGCCGCCACCAAGTTACGCCCATTATCACACACAACCATGCCTGGTTGCAGGTTGAGTGGCGAGAGCCACTGCTCGGTCTGGTGACTAATCCCCTGCAACAGCTCTGAGGCCGTGTGCTGTTTGTCCCCAAGGCAGATCAGCTTCAGCACGGCCTGTTGACGCTTCCCCACTGCAGTGCTACACTGCTTCCAGCTACTGGCTGATGGGGGAGTGGCGCTGCGTGTAGAGAATTCGGAGGTGGAAACGGAGGAGGAGGAGCCAATAACGTAGGTGCTGGCGGAAACCCTGATGGAGGTAGGGCCCGCAATCCTCGGCGTGGGTAGCACCCGTGCCATCCCAGGGTCCGAGTCGCTCCCAGCCTCCACGACATTCACCCAGTGTGCCGTCAGGGAAATGTAGCGTCCCTGGCCACAAGCACTTGTCCATGTGTCAGTCGTTAAGTGGACCTTCCCAGTAACTGCGTTGGTCAGGGCACGGGTGATGTTACGGGACACATGGTGGTGTAATGCGGGGATGGCACACCGGGAAAAGTAGTGGCGGCTGGGGACCGCGTACCGAGGGACAGCTGCTGCCATCAGGCTGCGGAAGGACTCAGTGTCCACAAGCCTAAATGGCAGCATTTCGATGGCCAGTAATTTGTAAAGGTGTGAGGTTAGTGCTATGGCCTGTGGGTGGGTGGCTGGGTATTTTCGCTTGCGCTCAAATGCCTGGGGTAACGACATTTGGACGCTGTGCTGGGACAGGGAAGTGGATGTGGTCGCTGATGGTGCTTCAGATGGTACAGGTGCAGGGCGGGAGGTATGCGGGCCTGCGCCTTCGACAGGCGATTGGCCGGCACCGAAAACAGGGGAAGAGGAGGCAGTGGTGTGGCCTGCAGACACAGATGGGCGATCCAGGCGTTCCTCCCACTTATTACGGTGCTTGGATGCCATGTGTCGGATCATGCTGGTGGTGGTGAGGTTTCTAGTGTTCATGCCTCGGCTCATTCTGGTGTGGCACAGGTTGCAAACTACAATTCTTTTGTCGTCCGCACTTTCCTTAAAAAAACGCCATACCGCGGAACACCTACCCCTTGGCAAGGGAGATTTACGCAAGGGGGTGCTCCGTGGAACATTTGCGGGCCGGTTTGGTGCGGTCCGCCTTCTTTCTGTAGCCACACCACTGCCTCTTCCAGCCTGTTGCGGTGCTGCAGATGGCTCACCCTCAGGACTGCTGTCATCGCTCGGCTCTACACCTTCCCAGGTGGGGTCAGTCACCTCATCGTCCACCAAGTCCTCCTCCACTTCCTCACTCTGATCATCCTCCTCATGTCTTGATCCCACCACATACTCAGTCATTGACAACTGTATAACATCCTCCTCAACAAGGTCTTGAGACAGTAATAGTGGTTGATTTAATGGCAACTGTGTCTCATCATCATCATCCTCATCCACTACTTCCTTTGACCTTAAATGCCGTTCACATCTGTCATCTTCTTGTGATTGGGTACCCTCTAGAGGTTGTGAATCAGGGCACAAGATGTCATGTTCCTCTGCAAGCGTGCTTGGAGAGCGGGTCAAATGAAGGATTGGTGATGAGACGAGCTCCTCACTATATCCCAGTGTGGGATCACTTCTTTGACCAGACCGTCTATGGTGGGAGGAAGGATGATCAGAGTGAGGATTATGTTGACCAGACTCTTGGCTACTGAGAGTGGACTTGGTGGAAGACAGGGTGGTGCTTAACCGACTGGAAGCAGTATCAGCTGACATCCAACCGACCACCTGTTCGCAGTGGTCGGACCTCGAGAGTGATGTCCTGCGACGCCCTGTAAAATTAGACATGAAGCTAGGTATGGTGGATGTCTTTCTTTCTTGTGCTCTGGCACCAGGCACAGTTTCTCCGCGTCCTGACCCGCGCCCTGAACTATCAGGATCACATCCACTTCCCCGTCCCTTTTTACCCGCCTTCTTCATCTTACACAGAATATGTGACTTTGATATTTTAGTTTGAAGACTTAACAGTATTTCTTCCAATTCTGCAACTGTGCAGAGTACACAGAATAGGCTGCTAAACTGCGGCGAAGCACACTGAATGGAATATGTGACTTTGATATTTTAGTTTGAAGACTTAACATTATTTCTTCCTATTCTGCAACTGTTTAGAGTACACAGAATAGGCTGCTAAACTGCGGTGAAGCACACTGAATGGAATATGTGACTTTGATATTTTACTTTGAAGACTTAACAGTATTTCTTCCTATTCTGCAACTGTGCAGAGTACACAGAATAGGCTGCTAAACTGCGGCGAAGCACACTGAATGGAATATGTGACTTTGATATTTTAGTTTGAAGACTTAACAGTATTTCTTCCTATTCTGCAACTGTGCACAGTACACAGAATAGGCTGCTAAACTGCGGTGACGCACACTGAATGGAATATGTGACTTTGATATTTTAGTTTGAAGACTTAACAGTATTTCTTCCTATTCTGCAACTGTGCAGAGTACACAGAATAGGCTGCTAAACTGCGGCGAAGCACACTGAATGGAATATGTGACTTTGATATTTTACTTTGAAGACTTAACAGTATTTCTTCCTATTCTGCAACTGTGCAGAGTACACAGAATAGGCTGCTAAACTGCGGTGAAGCACACTGAATGGAATATGTGACTTTGATATTTTACTTTGAAGACTTAACAGTATTTCTTCCTATTCTGCAACTGTGCACAGTACACAGAATAGGCTGCTAAACTGCGGTGACGCACACTGAATGGAATATGTGACTTTGATATTTTACTTTGAAGACTTAACAGTATTTCTTCCTATTCTGCAACTGTGCAGAGTACACAGAATAGGCTGCTAAACTGCGGTGAAGCACACTGAATGGAATATGTGACTTTGATATTTTACTTTGAAGACTTAACAGTATTTCTTCCTATTCTGCAACTGTGCAGAGTACACAGAATAGGCTGCTAAACTGCGGTGACGCACACTGAATGGAATATGTGACTTTGATATTTTACTTTGAAGACTTAACAGTATTTCTTCCTATTCTGCAACTGTGCAGAGTACACAGAATAGGCTGCTAAACTGCGGCGAAGCACACTGAATGGAATATGTGACTTTGATATTTTACTTTGAAGACTTAACAGTATTTCTTCCTATTCTGCAACTGTGCACAGTACACAGAATAGGCTGCTAAACTGCGGTGACGCACACTGAATGGAATATGTGACTTTGATATTTTACTTTGAAGACTTAACAGTATTTCTTCCTATTCTGCAACTGTGCAGAGTACACAGAATAGGCTGCTAAACTGCGGTGAAGCACACTGAATGGAATATGTGACTTTGATATTTTACTTTGAAGACTTAACAGTATTTCTTCCTATTCTGCAACTGTGCAGAGTACACAGAATAGGCTGCTAAACTGCGGTGACGCACACTGAATGGAATATGTGACTTTGATATTTTACTTTGAAGACTTAACAGTATTTCTTCCTATTCTGCAACTGTGCAGAGTACACAGAATAGGCTGCTAAACTGCGGCGAAGCACACTGAATGGAATATGTGACTTTGATATTTTACTTTGAAGACTTAACAGTATTTCTTCCTATTCTGCAACTGTGCACAGTACACAGAATAGGCTGCTAAACTGCGGTGACGCACACTGAATGGAATATGTGACTTTGATATTTTAGTTTGAAGACTTAACAGTATTTCTTCCTATTCTGCAACTGTGCAGAGTACACAGAATAGGCTGCTAAACTGCGGCGAAGCACACTGAATGGAATATGTGACTTTGATATTTTACTTTGAAGACTTAACAGTATTTCTTCCTATTCTGCAACTGTGCAGAGTACACAGAATAGGCTGCTAAACTGCGGTGACGCACACTGAATGGAATATGTGACTTTGATATTTTACTTTGAAGACTTAACAGTATTTCTTCCTATTCTGCAACTGTGCAGAGTACACAGAATAGGCTGCTAAACTGCGGCGAAGCACACTGAATGGAATATGTGACTTTGATATTTTACTTTGAAGACTTAACAGTATTTCTTCCTATTCTGCAACTGTGCAGAGTACACAGAATAGGCTGCTAAACTGCGGCGAAGCACACTGAATGGAATATGTGACTTTGATATTTTAGTTTGAAGACTTAACAGTATTTCTTCCTATTCTGCAACTGTGCAGAGTACACAGAATAGGCTGCTAAACTGCGGTGACGCACACTGAATGGAATATGTGACTTTGATATTTTAGTTTGAAGACTTAACAGTATTTCTTCCTATTCTGCAACTCTGCACAGTACACAGAATGTGCTGCTAAACTGTGGCGAAGCACACTGAATGGAATATGTGACTTTGATATTTTAGTTTGAAGACTTAACAGTATTTCTTCCTATTCTGCAACTCTGCACAGTACACAGAATGTGCTGCTAAACTGCGGCGACGCACACTGAATGGAATATGTGACTTTGATATTTTAGTTTGAAGACTTAACAGAATGTGCTCTAATCTGCAACTTTGCACACTAAACAGAATGTGCTCTAATCTGCAACTTTGCACACTAAACAGAATATATGACATTTTTTTTTTTTTGTTTTTTTCCCCCCACACAAAATAACCTGCTGCCCCCACACACAGTAGTCCTAAAAAGGACTTTTGGTTCTTTTTTTTTCACAATTTTGCTTTTTTTCTCCCTACACTGACTTTCCCTTCCTATCCTCAGCTCTCCCTGGCTAAGACTGAGCCGAACTCGCTGGTCAGGTGCTATACAGCACCCGACCACGGGTTCTGGCCAGCCAATCAGTGTAATGCCAGCAGCCAACATGGCTGCTGGCATTACACTGATGTCAGAGCCTCCCTGCACGTTTATTGGCTGCGCAGCAGCCGCAAAACGTGCGGGGAGGAGACCCGAACATGGCGGGCGAGCACATGCGGTACTCGTACGAGTACCGCCATGTGCCGAGCAGAGCGATGCTCGAGCCGATCCGAGCATCGGCCGAGCATGCTCGCTCAACACTACTCACTACCAGTCCCAGTCTGGGCATTTTGCCTGCTCTTGCCCGAACAAGATGGGAAACGCCCAGACTTAGGGTTTGGCAAGGGACCTACCCTAAGTCTCTTTTCTGTTCCCTCAAAGGAAGACAACAAGCTTGTCATTCCTATTTCCTTAACGTGTTCTCATAAGAGTTTCCTAGCATCAGCCTTGTGGATTCCAGTACACCAGGCCTTTTTTATGGATGCTGCCTTTGCCACTCAACACTGACGGCTCTTCTTTGGGGGCTGGTCTTATTACTCTCTCGACCATCCCCCTTGCTCTGCAGATGGGCTCTTCCACACTGAGACCATCTTGTTTGACCTCATCTCTTGTCCTGGGTCATCCCTAGCTCCAAAGGAACAACCCTGCTATTGATTAGGCTTTCGGCACCCTTTCCTTCCCTGTTGTTCTGCTGGATACATCAGAAGTTTCTTTGTCTGCCTTGAACACCTTAGAACTTGTTGCTCCTTCTCTTCCTAAACCGCATCATGACTTCGCAGACGTGTGCTGTAAGGTCAAGGCAGAAACACTACCTCTACATCAACCCTATGATTGCCCTGTTGATCTGCTCTCTGGTACTACACCACCTCGAGGCAGGGATTACCCATTGTCTGTCCCAGAGACTAAAGTGCTTGAAGAGTACATCCAGGACAGTCTTGCCAAGGGATTCATAAATCCTTCTACCTCCCTCCTGGAGCCGGTATATTTTTAATTAAAAAGAAGGATGATGGCCTCCGCCCCTGTGTAGACTATAGGGGGTTAAATAGGATAACGTGGAGGAACTGTTACCCTCTACCCTTAATTCCTGAGTTGTTGGATAGGCTCAGGGGAGCTTGGTTCTTTACCAAGCTCTATCTCAGGGGTGCTTATAACTAGGGATGGGTGAAAATTTTTGCCTCAAACTGAAATCGTCAAAATATGTCACTTTCCACTTGGTGAAAAATTTCCAGAGAAAAGTGCCATTTTACTGCTTTTTTTGTCTAGCTCATTTCATTGAAATCAATGAATAGAAAATTTTTTCTTCACCACGTGAAAGTTTTCTACAGCCATATGAAAGGCTGTCAGGCTCTCACAGCATGCCATTCTGTGTTTGTGAGAGGAGAGAGCAGCATGTTTTTGAGCTAGAGAAGATAGGCCAATAAAGGGTAATTGAAGCTTAGTTTAGGGAGTCATTTAGGTAGGGCATTTGTTCTCTGGTGTAGGGGAGTCTGGGGGCACATTGGGTGAGAAGAAGGGAGGAAGGAGATTGACCCAGAATACCCCCAAACTTGGAGTGATTGACTGGCAAGACATAGGCAGCTGAGGTCCAAATTGCTTGCTGATTTTACTTTTATTGTCTCCATGCTGGGGAAGTCTGGGGAAAGAAGTTGTTGATTTTGTTTTTTAGTTATTTTTTTTTTTTTGACTAACTGTGATAAGATAGGGTGGACAACTTAAAAAAAAATTAAAACGAATACATAAATAAATAAATATTTTAGACAGCTGACTGTAACCTCTGTGACTAGAGCAGACTTGATAGACAGCAGACAACATTGCAAATTTTGTTGAGGGCCAAGGCAAGACATCACACTCCATCAGTTGTTTACTGTACAGAGTAAAAACACACACAGTAGTTGAGTAATGTCTAGCAAACGCATAAGTGGGAGGGGGAAAGATTGAGTAGTGCAGGGACGTGGGAGTAAAGTGCCTCTGGTTAGCGATACCCTGGGTGGAGACTTGCTATTGAATGCTGATTCTACCTGTGCTCACCCAAACCTATTTCCAATATCCTCCAGTATCTTGCAGTAGCGCAGTGCACAGCACAGTTCTGGGCAGAAGCCTGGGGCCTACCGTCCAGTAGTCTGGGGCTATGTGGGCAACATTATTATTACCGTTTATCATAATTAAAGGTGGTTATATTTTATTACTGTTGTCTGTCCTTCTTTGCCTGAATACCATGACAGTACATAAGGGCCATGTCTACTGAAGGTACAGGCAATCCACCTAATCAGAACATCCTGTCCAGGATGGATTCTCAAGACCAGACAATAGATCAGTTGTTGTTTGCCATGCAGACACAGCTAAATTGCACGGCGCACCTTGATCGCTTTACTCAGCAACCAGTGGCTTCACCAGTGCCTGCGCTGGTTGTGGCTACTACCTCTGGGGCTGGCATGACTACAGGGTTGTCTGGCTCCGCCCCCCTATCCCAAAGATATGATGGAGAACCTACACTGTGTACCACATGCATTCCCTACTGAGCGAAGTAAAGTGGGATTCCTGATCTTCCTCCTGTCCGGCAAGGCACTGGCCTGGGCCAACTCACTATGGGAGATGGAGAAACCCACAGAATTTGTGGCCTCTTTTCGGAGAGTTTTTGATGTTCCTGGGGAAACAACTTCCGCTGCCAAATGACTTATGATGATACGGCAGGGCACACGTACAGTAATTGAGTACCCGATCGAGTTCTGTACTTTGGCAGCGGAGGTAGGATGGAACAATGAAACCCTAGTAGCTGCATTCTCCCAAGGCTTGTGTGATGCTATCAAAGAAGAGATGGCCTGGTGATCTGGAGGAGCTAATCTCAGTCACCATCTTGACAGATACAAGGATTAGTGAGAGGCCTTCGTTCAAGGAACATGTTCGTAAGCATTTTTCTCGGTTGGCACCAAGCTTCTTACACCCACCCAGTCCTCCCTTGCCTCCCATATCTTCTAGTTCTGACCCCGCCAGGGGGAGCCAATGCAGTTAGGCTTCACACTCCTTTCAGTGGAGAAGAGGGCTCTGTGCTTGTACTGTGGAGAGTCGGGCCATATGTTGCATTCCTGTTCTGTCTGGCCGGGAAAAAACTCGCACCTAGGGTCATGTAGGGGACAAACCCTAGGTGGAATTTCACAGTCCCCAGAGAGACCTCAGGACAAACCTATTCTTGAGTTAGTGCTGTGTTAGGCCGAGTCATCAGTGGAGGCTCCTGCACTACTGGACTCAGGGGACACAGGGTTCTTTATTGATGCAGACTTTGCAGCCAAGCACTCTATTCCTCTGCTACCTCGCTCTGCTCCTTTAGCTATCGAAGCCATTGACGGTAGACCCTTACAGCTGTCACAGTTTACTCATGAGACTCACCCCTTGTCTTTAAGGGTGGGGCACTCCATGTGGAGATGCAACAGTTCCAGGTCATACATTCTCCTCATCATGCTATCATTCTGGGTTTTCCCTGGTTGTGAGACCTAAGAATTGATTGGCAGACTTGCGATATCCTGTTATGGTCCTCCCAGTGTATGAAATCTTGCCTCCAGCAGCCTACTAGAATATTGTGTACCTCTACCTCTTTACCTGCCGAGTACCAGTCCTACAAAGAGGTATTAAATAAGGTAGAGGCCAGTATGTTGCTGCCACATAGGCCTTACAATTGCACTGTTGATCTGGTACCAGGGGCCAGACCTCCTAGGAGCCGAGTATACCCCTTGTCGGTGGAGGAGAACAAGGTCATGGAGGATTATGTGGCTGTAACGGTTTTTATGGTCACTCAGACATGGAAGGTTTAGGTAAAATGCAATTTTGTTGAAGAACCACAATAACAGAATAACTTTCGCGGGTCCAGTATGTTTGCAACAGTATATTACTGACACAGGACAGGTAGCAGTAAAAAATACCCACACAGGTCCAGTATATATATACACAATACAATACTATACTGACACAGGTCAAGTTACAGTTATTAGTACCCCCACAGGTCCAGTATGTATATATACAATCCTATACTGACACAGGTCAGGTACAATTCGTGTGAATCCAAACAAAATACGGATAGTGTGATTACTATTAGGCCAGGAGGACGGGCAGGCCCTAATAGTATAATGGCCCTTAATACACTCTCTACGCAGAGAGTGACACAATGGCGACCAAGGCAGCGACAGCAATGAAGGACCGAGATAGACGGTAGACTACCGGAGCTGCCAAAGGAGGACTGCCACAGAGGCACGGAACAACGCCAATCAGCGACTGCAATGACTGTACCCAATGTGCCAGGCACCAACCCACAAGGGGTTAACGAACGCTCAGACCTAGAATCGATTACTAGTATGGAGCAAGCTTGAGGTGCCCAGGAAATACCAACCTCAGCTAGAGCAGTACAGGTCAAGCGTACCGTGGTGCTACCGAAGGACACTACAACACCGGATGTCGTATCACAAGGCACAATACTGATCAGGTCACAGTAACTGGCTGCCGGAGAAGCAATGGAGGCAACAGAGGATCTGTCCGTGGACAGAGAGAGACTGGAGTAAGGCCCACAACCGGATACCGGATGGGTAGTAATCAGGACCGGATTGGTACACAGAACAGGCACGTCAGCCAGGCCGGGTCGGTACACAGAGCAGGAACGTCAGCCAATCCGGGTCGGTACACAGAGCAGGAACATCAGCCAGGCCGGGTCGGTACAGAGAGCAGCAACGTCAGCCAGGCCGGGTCGGTACACAGAGCAGGAACGTCAGCCAATCTGGGTCGGTACACAGAGCAGGAACGATACAGACAGAGTAGTCAGGCAGTCCGGGTCATACACTTGAAACACACAAATTCTGAAGTAAGCGCTAGTAACGGAAACACCACGAAAGGGCCATGCAAAAGTGACAGGGCTCAGTATATAAGGATTATCGCTGGGTGGAGCACCCCCACGTTAGCCAATAAGAATGATCAGGAAAAATGTCGCCAGCAATAACACGGGCACTGTGATAGTGGCTGACGTATTATCCAGGGGCATTATTTGGAAATCCTCCTCACCTACGAACGCAGGCATCTTTTTTGTTAAGAAAAAATGCATGGATTTCAGGGGACTGAATAAAGTGATGGTAAAGAACGCTTATCCGATTCCACTGATCACGGAGCTATTTGATCGCATCAAAGGCTCTACCATATTCACAAAACTTGACTTGAGGACCGCTTACGAATAAAAGAAGGCCATGAATGGAAGACAGCGTTTAACACCCTGAGTGGGCACTATGAATATTTGGTGATGTCCTTCGGACTGTGCAACGCTCCCGCTGTCTTCCAGGAATTTATTAATGATGTATTAAGAGATCTACTGCAGAGTTGTGTTGTGGTCTATTTGGATGATATACTAATCCATTCTCCTACTTTGGAGGCACACAGAGCAGATGTAGCCCGGATCCTACAACTGCTAAGGGAGAACCAAGCTGTTCTGCAAGCTGGAGAAGTGTGAATTCCATAAATCCCAGGTGACATCCCTAGGGTACGTTATCTCATAGTCGGACCTGGCCATGGATCCGCAAAAACTATTTGCTGTCTTACAGTGGCCACTTCCAGTGGGGTTAAGATCCATACAGAGGTTCCTGGGCTTCACTAATACTACAGGAAATTCATACGAAACTTTTCCACATTAGACAAACCTCTCACGGACATGACTCAGAAGGGAGGTAATGCTTCAGACTGGGCACCAGAAGCCCTGCAGACATTTGAAGACTTGAAGTCTGCTTTTGCGAAAGCCCCAATATTATCCAACCAGAATCCCACCCTGCCATTCACTCCGGAGGTGGATGCCTAGTGGTCAGGAGTAGGTGCTTTGCTGTTCCAGCGTGCAGGCCCTGGGAAACCATTACACCCGTGTGGTTTCTTCTCTAAGAAATTGAGGGAGAGTTTATATGATGTGGGCGATTGTGAATTACTCGCCATCATCCTTGAGCTGAAGGAATGGCGATATCTGTTGGAGGGAATGACCATTCCAATCCTCATACTGACAGATCACAAGAACCTCACATATCTGTCAGAGGTCAAAAGGTTGTCTCTATGTCAGGCCAGATGGGCCTTATTCCTCTCTAGATTTAATTTTGGTTTCCTACCTCCCTGGTACAAAGAATATTAGAGCAGACACTCTTTCTCGACAATTTGGGGCAGAGTCCCAGGAAGAGTGTTCTCCGGTGCCTATAATTCCTCACACCCGTATTTTGGCAACGATACATACTAGTGTTACCTCTCTGCTGGGTGAGGAGATTTTGGCTGCTCAGGCTTTTGTGCCTGAATCCCTATGTACCAGACTGCTGGAAACCTACCACTCCTCGAAGGCAGCAGGGCATGTGGGGAGAGATCAACTAATATGGTCAATGGCTAGACTCTTTGGTGGCCCAGTCTGAGAGCAGATTGTTTTGCGTTTGTTGTGGCATGTTCCACTTGTGCACAGACTAAGACTCCCAGAAACCTTCCAGTGGGCCTCTTACAACCCATATCTAATGGAGAGCGTCCATGGTTGCATTTATCCATCGACTTTATGGTAGAATTGCCAGTGTCAGATGGCTTCACGGTCATCATCATGATCGTGGATAGATCTTCCAAGATGGCCCATTTTGTACCACTTAAAGGGATAGTAATGTTTCATAATAAAAACAGCTCTAATTAATCATCATAGTATTTGGACTTTGGAGAGTGTTATTTCAGTTCTATCAGACTTTGTAGTTCAGGAGTTATTCAATGTCAAAGTGTCCCCCTCCCGCCCCTTTTACTGATGTAATACTACTCAGCCAAAGCAGAAGGGAGGTGCCCAGGTAGATTGCACAGAGGGACAATCTTCAATTAAGATAAGGGAAAAACCTGAAAAGCTTGTCAAGGGGGGCAGGGCTTTCATTGTTTTCATATAAAGAAGATTGTCCCCTTCTGTTATCTGTCTGGTCTTACAACCAGATTCACATCTGAGAAGAGATGGCTTACACTAGGTAAAAGGGGCGGGGAGGGGAAACTTTGCTTGTGAATATCTCTTAAACCATAAAGGTTTGAGAGATAAGACTTATATCGTTCTTCATGTTTTTTAATGCCTACAAAATAATAAAGTTAAAACGAAGTATTACTATCCCTTTAAAGGACTCCCCTCCTCTAAGGAGCTGGCCGAACTCTTTGCTAAGAAGCTGGTTCGTCTCCACGGTATATCCAAGGTGGTGGTCTCATATCATGGGAGCCAGTTTGTGTTGTGCTTTTGGAGAGCTTTTTGCGGTCAGATGGGTATTCAGCTCTCGTTCTCCTAGGCTTACCATCCCCAGTCTAATGGTGCTGCAGAAAGGTCTAATCAGGCCTTGGAACAGTTCCTCCATTGTTTTATTTCAGATCACCGTGATAACTGGGCAAACCTGTTACCGTGGGCAGAGCTTGCCAGAAACAGTGCTGTCAATTCCTCCTCTCAGAACTCCCCATTTTTGATTAATTCTGGGTTCCAACCTTCGCTTCTGCCAGAGTCTTTCGAGGCTCAGAATATTTATGCTCTGAAGGAGCACTAGATGGCGCTCTGCTCCACATGGGTATGGGTTCAGAGAACCCTGCAGAGTTCCATGTTATGCTATAAGAGAGAAGCAGACCAAAGATGTCTACCAGCCCCAGTGTTCCAGGTGGGAGAGAGAGTATGGCTGTCCTCGAGCAACCTCCATCTACAGGTATCTTGTAAAAATCTGACACCTTGATTTGTTGGCTCCTTTCGGGTTCTCCGTGGGATCAACCCTGTAACCTATGCCCTTGAACTCCCTGCTAATATGCGCATTTCCAATGTGTTCCATGTATCACTACTGAAACCTTTGGTCTGGAACCGCTATACCACCACTCCTGTCTGTCCCAGACCTGTCCAATTGGGGGGGGGGTCATGAAGAGTATGAAGTGCAGAGCATTCTGGACTCTTGCAGAGTCAGAGGCCAGGTACAGTATCTAGTTCATTGGAAAGGGTATGGACCTGAGGAGCATTCCTGGGTCGCTAAGAGAGATCTACATGCACCTGCCCTGCTCCGTGAATTCTACTCCCACACTTCCTCTGGTGCTGGTCCTCTTCCACTGGGGAGAGGTCATTAAGGGGGAGGTACTATCACAGTATCCCTAGGTGGCCTAGCGACCCTGTGCTTCCTTTTGCTGTTGTCCTGTTAGCCAGCATGGAGGCCGGCCACTTCCGCATTCCTGACATCTATGGAGTGGGATCTGTTATGTGCGCTTGTTTATGGGTCTCCTACTGATTTGCCTAATTATTCCCACCTTTGTATGCTCCTTTATAAACTTCTCTGGGCCTTGGAGTCATTGCCCTTACGTGGTGTTTCTGTTAGTAGCTCTTGCATCCTCGTTGTGACCCGTGCCTGACCTCCGAATCCGCTCTCTGTGTGATCCCGTCTTGTCTGACTACCCACATCAGTTCTGACCTGTGGCTCTCGTTAACTAACTCGCTATGTGTAGACCCCGGCTTGTCTGACTACCCATACTGGTTCTGACCTGTGGCTCTGGCTGACTATCTCGTTCCGTGTATGACCCTGGCTTGTCTGACTACCCACATCAGTTCTGACCTGTGGCTCTGGTTAACTAACTCGCTCTGTGTAGACCCCAGCTTGTCTGACTACCCACATCGGTTCTGACCTGTGGCTCTGGCTGACTATCTCGCTCCGTGTAGACCCGACTTGTCTGACCTGTGGCTCTGGCTGACTGTCTAGCTTGCCTGACCATTCGTGGCTCTGGCTTGCTCTCGTTCCTTGTTGCCTCCGGTTAGCGATACCCTGGGTGGAGACTTGTTTTTTAATACTGGTTCTGCCTGTGCTCACCCAAACCTATTTCCAATATCTCTGGTACCTTGCTGTAGTCCATTGTACCAAAGTGCAGCTCTGGGCAGAAGCCTGGGGCCTACCGTTCAGTGGTCTGGGATTGTGTGGGTGACATTATTATTACTGTTGTATGTCCTTCTTCGCCTGAATACTGTGACACTACCTCACTCCTCTGGCAATACTGTCATCTGGGTCTTTGTAGAACAGTTCTTGAAACAAGGGCATTTTGTAACGCTGCCTAAGCTCCCCACCTCTTGTGGATTGGCTGACCTGTTTATGAGGGAAATCTATTGTCTGAAAGGGATACCGAAGCATATCATATCCAACCACTGCATGCAATTTGTGTCCCATTTCTGGTGGGCATTTTGTTTTAGGTCGGGTATCTAGTTGCAGCATTCCTCTGCATATCACATGCAGATAAACGATCAGACAGAGTGGTTAAACCAGAATATGTTGTTACTGCTCCCATCAGCAGGATGACTGGACCCAGTTATTGCCCTTGGCAGAGTTCTCCTACAACTCCCTTCTTCAGATCTCTCTGAAGTGTTAACCATTCTTTGCAGCCTTGGGATACAATCATCCAGCTATTTCCCTTTGTCCTCCTGTATTGGATGTCCCCTCTGCGGAGTCATACACTAGAGATCTGGCAACTCATTGGCAGGTTATATGCTGCACTCTACTCTCATCCCATATGCGGCAGAAGGTGCCAGTGGATCACCACCAGTCTTTTGCACCCAGGTATGATCCTGGGAATTTGGTTTCGCTTTCCGATAAGAATGCCAAACCTCCGATAGTCATCTGACATGTTGGGGCCTCGATAATTTGGACCTTTTAAGGCTGAGACCCATCTATCCCCGGTCTCCTACCGCTTGACCCCTCAGGAGACTGAAGTTCCACCTGGTCTTACACATCTCCCTTCTCAAACCCTTTGTGAAGGCACCTGCCTCTCATCCCCCTTCTACTCCTCAGCCTCCTGTGTCTGTGGATGACTCCGATGAGTATGTCATTGACATGTTGCTTGATTCCCGCATCTCCAGTGGTACTTCCCAGTGTTAGTGAACCCCAAGGGTTATGGACCGGAGGAGTTTTTGCGGATGGCAGCCTCGGACGTCCATGCTCCATCATTGATCTGCCAGTTTCACTGGGCCTTTCTGTCCAAGCCTTCTGTGGCCTCTTGAGGGAGGAGGGGTGGTGTCATGTTCCTCCCGGTTTTGCCAGGTATTGTCAGGTATTCTGGTTTTACTTTTTCTTGTTTCTCCGCTTTGTTGTTGTGACACCCTTGTTTGAGTGCGCAATCAAAGCGTTCCTGTTGGTATCGAGTCCTTTGAGTTCTTATGTGTTCCAGTGATTACAGTGTTTGACCCAGCTTTCCTCGACTTCGTCTTTGCCTCCTGATACTGCTATATATTCAGTGTTGGTTCTGACCTCAGCCTGTTTATTCAACTTACCTTCTACCTGCTGATTGTGTACCGCTTTGCTCGACTGGTTTTGACCCTGGCTTCTTCGACTATTTTTCTGTCTCATCCCTGGTACCATTTCTGCCCGCCTGTTACCGATTTGCTCATCGATGACTCTTCCTCTGACCGAAGGTTCTCCTGTGCCCAATGTGTCGTGTCTGACTCTGTCGACCACCTAGTTGAGTTCAACGCTGTCGACCACCTAGTCGTAGTAGTAGTAGCAGTCCCTCAGGAACTCCTCAGTACATGAAGTACTGAGGAGTACTAAAGTATTGCGATACTTCACTAATGATCCAAAAGCTAAACATGGTGCCATCTGTCGTGCCTGTAGAAGACGTGAGCAGGGGAAATCTGGGCACATTCTCATTGAGATTCCAGCTACAGCACAAGTCTGATTGGAAGACAGCACTAGGAACACTCCCAAAAGTGCATTGGGATAAGGGGCACATAAAAGTAGGGATGTAGAATCGTAAAAGGATAGTAATGTTTCACAAAAACAGCAGCTCCAATTAATCTTCATAGTATTTGAGCCATAGAGAGTGTTATTTCAATACTGTCAGAGCTGTAGTTCAAGAGTAATTGAATGATAAAGTATCCCCCTCCCCCCTTTTACCTAGTATAACACTGCTTACCTCAAATGTGGAACGTGGTTGCTTGACCAGACAGAAAACAGCAAGGGACAATCTTCTTACTGTGAGAACAATGAAAATCTTGCCCCCTTGACAGTTTTTTCATCTTTTTCCCTTATTTTATATGAAGATTGTCCCTCTCTGCAATCCACCTGGGCACCTCCCTGCTGCTCTGAGCTGAGCAGTGTTATATCAGTAAAAGGGGTGGGAGGGGGATACTTTATCATTGAATTACTCTTGTACTACAACTCTGACAGAATTGAAATAACACTCTCCAAAGTCCAAATACTATGATGATTAATTAGAGCTGCTTTTATTATGAATTATCTCTTTAAGGAGAGAGACAACATTTTGCTCTGAAACAATCAT
The DNA here is from genome assembly GCA_037306005.1 of Rhinophrynus dorsalis. Lineage (NCBI taxonomy): Eukaryota > Metazoa > Chordata > Amphibia > Anura > Rhinophrynidae > Rhinophrynus > Rhinophrynus dorsalis. The sequence continues at coordinate 241,653,829 of CM074721.1, forward strand.
ACCCATATCTTCTTCTGCTGCTGTTGTGATAATGCAAAGCACTGAGGAGGGTGATTGAGTTACCTGGGGGTGATAGAGGCCACAGAGTCCCCAAATTCACTGCTACCACTACTAGTTAGGTTTGTTAAAGCAATTAAGTTAACACACTCTTACTGAGATCTTCAAGACATGTCAATAAATGCACTAAAATAATATCAACCCTGTGGAATGACACACTTGCCAAAATGTTGGTGGTTGACATGTTGCCCCATTCTGTTGTTGAAAACAGAGATTTTAAAGAACCTTACCCCACTGGCATATCCCAAGCCACAGTTATTTTTGATAACTGCTGTGCCAGAGTTGTACAAGAAGGTAGTTAATGTTGTGGGTAAAGGGCAAAGGCAGTCAGCCTGCTAATCATATGTGCAAGGCTTTTGTTGCTGTAGAACTCAGTCTGCTAACAAATTGTGCTTACAAGCAGCAGTAATATTATAGCAGGAACTCCCACTGCTATAGAAAACATAGATGGAAAATGTGAAAGGTCTCATGGGAAATTCATTGGTGGTAGTGAAAAGGTGGAAATGATACATATTTTGTATCTATGGAAAAATCAGTAAATTATGTTGTGTTTTCCTCTGTTGGAAAGAAATGAGACTTTTTACCCATCTCTAGGTGGAAGACACAATAACCAACTAATATATGTTTGTTGTAGTTTGCAAGCTCCAGTTTAATGCTTTGATTTTTAAATGATATATTCATTCTAGTACTGCAAACATACCATCCTTCTTTTGTGCATTATGTACTTTTAGCAGCCTAGTGGTACATTTTATTAAACTAAAATAAAATAACTATTATTCATGGCAAAGAAATTAGTTAAGAGTACTTAACTTTTTTCATGCTTCTTGGTATATGCATTATTTTGGATTGTTTGTTTGAAGCTTTCCTTCACATTTGTTGCTAAAATAAAAACTAGTTTTGCACATAAAGATTAACCTTTTGAGTGTCAGAGATTTATCCAATGTATTGTGTTGATTTTAAATAAAGTGACAGATCTAAAATGTTTGATTACATATATATATTTCTTCTCCATCATGAGTTGTGCCAACTATAAAACAGTGAGTGATATGCCTCAATAAAGGTTATCCACAGCAGTATTTGACACTGTTGATCACCCCCTGTCACACCCCTTCTCTCCTTTAGGCTTGCCTCTGCTTATCAGGGCTGGGACTCTCCTGCTCTCTTCCCAATTATTTCTGGTGCTTCCTAGTTATTGTTTGGTGCTGTTCGTTTGACTGCTGATTTTGCTGACATCGTTTTTTGCCTGATCCTCCTGTACTTCGCTTGTGACCTCCTGTGTATGTCCCCGGTTAGTCTGACTGTTCTTTGGTGGTCCCCCCGCCTTGTATTTGGTCCTACCCTTCTACCTTACTAGAGGTTTGCCTTGTTTGTGGTCCTATTCCACACTATCTCCTGCCCTTAGTGCTGTGGTCCTACCCCGCTACCATTGGCTCGCCACTTTTTCCCTGCAGCTTGCCTGTGGCCTTCCCACTTTTTCCCCAGCGGCCTTGCTGCTTCCTTACCTCTCAGCTTAGCCGCATATACTTTTCCCCAAAGGCTTCACTACTTATTTTCCCAGAGGGTTTGCTGCCTGGTCCCCTGCGACTCTGACACTTAATATGTCTAGTTTCTTCCCCACATTATTTTACTTACTGCCTGTTCCCGCTTGTTCGCAGTGGCCTCACTCCTTCATATCCTGCAGCTTAACCTCCTATTCCATCCATGTGGCCTAGCCGCTTATTTAGTCACAGTCTTACCGCTTACTTACCCTACTGTTTATTTAGTCTTGGTGGTCACTTCCCTACAGTACAGGTACTCTCTGGGGCAGTTGCGGTTCTACTCTGTTCTTTAGTCAGTCAGGATCTGGCCTTTGCCTTCTGGGGATTCCTATTCAGCTATTAGCCTTATTGGCTACAATGTGCTAGTGGCTTGTTCACTTCCTATTGATTCATTAGCTGTTGGAGCTTTCCTAGTTGACCAGCTTCTTCTTTTGACAGCTTCCTAGTCTGGTGGTGGTTGTGCTCCACAGTTCGGCTTCTCCTCTTAGGAGTGTTCTGGGTCTTGTTTGCCATACCCACTATCTCTGAGTTGCAGAGGTTCCTTTTTGGTGTTGGTGTGGTCTTGTTTCAGACTCAGTCTTCCTTCTTTGGGGGTCCACTTCCTTCTGTCTGGAGTTGCTCAGGGTTCCAGCTATCTCCGTTGCCTCCCTGGGTTGTCTCTTTGTCCGACTAAGGTGTGCTATCATATCCTTTTCTGTGGCTATTTATCATGGCGCCCGTGATCTGGGCGACATTCTGTCCATCAGGACTGATTCTATTCTCCTATTGGCTGCCTGTACTGCTTCTCCTAGTGACAGCCTTTTTATACCCTGGGCTGTCACTCTGCGGGTGCCCTTTCGTGGTGTACCTGATGCCTGGCGCTAGTATCGTTGTTCTGATCCAGTGTATGTCCCCAGACTGCCTGACCACTCTCTCATCTCGTTCCTGCTGCTGCTGTGCACCGATTCGGATTGGCTGACATTCCTGCTTCCTGTTCTGACCCGGCCCAGCTGACGTTCCTACTCAGTGTACCGACCCGGCGTGATTGACGACCCAGCTCTGTGTACCGAACCGGCGCGTCTGAGGATCCTGCTCCGTGTACGACTTGGCCTGGCTAACGTTCCTGATCTCTCTATCACCCATCCGGGCGAGGTTCCTGTTCTGCTGTTCCAGTTGGCGAATTGTGTTGCTGTTGCCAGCCTCCCGGTTGGGCACCAATCCTGTGTCTGGTCAAAGTGCTGAGCCCGTTGACTGCACACTCTCATCCGTTGTCAGAGTCTCGTTGCTTCCACTCCGTGTTGCACTCGCTTGGTCTGTGTTGGTTCAGTAGGGCGCCTGCGTGCCATTCCGTTGTACAGACCATAGCGCATTAACCCCTTCGGGGGAAGGGCCTAGTTATTTACTACTATTGGGTTCCGTTGGGCAGTATTGTTTGGGCTTGGTATTCCGCTGTCGAGTAGGGCGCTTCATGTGGTCATCCGTATATACCATAGCCCATTAACCCTGTCAGGTAGTACGTGCACACGGAGCTGGGTTATTTCGGTAGGTCCTCCATTAAGCACGAGTTCTGACCTTTCCGTTAGTCGTTGGTGGGTGTCCACCATTGGTCACATTCACAGGCGTCCAGAGCTTGAGTTGGCAGTCCATTCCTGTGGCCTCCTGTATGTCAGGCGACATTTAGCCTGCAGAGTGTTGCGACCAGCACTTCACTAGTTAAGTGGGTGTCATACATTGTATCTATTCAATACCTGACCTGTGTCAATATTGTGTGTTCACTATACTGGACCCGTGTGGGTTAACCATTTGTAACCTGTCTTGTGTCAGTGTGCTATACTGGACCCGTGAGGGTTACCTTGTTCATTGTCTGTTTCAATAAAGCTGTGTTTTTACCTATACCTCCTTGTCTGAGTGTACTGAACCGTAACACTATTGCTGTATTTCCATCTACGGGATCCGTCTTCCCTGGCAGTTTCCACTGGGTACTAGGCACATCTCTCCTCTTGATTACTAGGGCTGATTCTAGGAATTTGTTTTTTGGCTTGGTCTACCAGTTAACCTCTTCTGCATTGAGGGTTGTTGTCCAGTTCTTTTCCATTATAAAGGGTTCCCATCCTGGTCAAGGCCCCGGGTCAGCTGGGGTCGGACATTGGCTTTGCAGCCAGCACCTTTTTCGGACTTTGACTGCAGCAAGGGAAATCCTGTAGCTGACCCATATCCGAGGTAAGACCCCCAGCATTTCTCACGAGCTACTGCACCAGACAATATTATTTTCTGTTATGCTTTCTTACCAAGATACTGACACTTCTCTTAAAAACTCTTCACTCCACTGGCCTCAGTGACACAGTCCTGTCCTTTAGACCATTCTTTTAATGTCTCATTTAACAACATCACCACCTCTCCCCTACCTCTTTCTGCAGGGGTACTACAAAGCTCATTCCTCAGCCCTCTGCTGTTCTATATCAACACTTCATTCTATGGTAATGTAATTAACTTCTATGTACTTCATCACCTCTGTACTGAATATACTGAGCTCTACCTTTACTCTAATCAACTGTCCCTCTCCTTACAAATGCAAATCCCCAACTGTCTATCTGCAGTTTCCTCATGGATGTTCCATCTCTCCTTAAAGCTGAAAAATTATAATACAGAACTTATAATATTCCCTCATTCTGCTATTGCTGCTATACCAGATTTCTTTCTTAACAACAGCTCCATCGTAACACTAATACCCTAGGCCCACTGCTTGGGTAACACCTTTTGAATCTGTTCTCATTAATTACCCACATCCAATAGTTCACAAAATTCTGTTACTTTCATCTGTGGAACATTTCCAAACACGACCTTGCAACAGAAAAGATGCAACCAAGGCACTAGTTTACTCCCTTGTCATATCATTCCTTGAGTACTGCAACCCCCTACTATTTGGTCTTCCGCGCCATAGACTGGCACCATTTCAATCTACTCTGAATGCTGCTCCTAGGCTGGTTCATCTCTCTTACAGCTCTGCTGCTGCTTCGCTCTAAAAGCCCTGCACTGGATCATCATATTCTTCAGGATCAAACATAAAATATCAACACTGACTTACAAAGCTATTCACAAATCTGTTCTCCAATACATATCCAACCTCATCTGTGGAATCACCCTTTATGCTCTGAGAACAATCACCTACTATCCTCCTCCCTCATAACATCCTCTCCCTCATGCCTCCAAAACATTTCAAGATCTTCATCCTTCCTGTTGAATTTGCAGTCCCCACACTCTCAGGCTCTTACCTAGCTTCTCACCCTTCAAGTGATCTCTAAATACATGTCTCCTTAGAAAAGCCAACCCCCACAGCACATAACATTTTCCTTACTCTGTCTTGCTATCTCTCTAAACCCCAACAAATTTTATCCACCTGTACCTACGCTATGGCCATCCCTTCAGGTGGCCTACCAATTTACTCATCAGTATAACACTGCCACCTACCTTCACCTCCTGTTTATCTTGCCCCTCTACACTCTTTGGATTTCAAACCTCACAACCAGGACCCTTTAGCATCTTGTTTTGCTCTGAGCATGTTAATGATAACAACACCATCTTCAAACAGAAACCACCATAAGAGAACTAGGACAGAACAATTTGATAGCTCTCTTTAGTGGACAGATGTGGAACAGCAGCATTTCAGGCAGCAATTACGATATTGTTTAAAGTAGCTCAACTTCACAAGACTTCACAAGACTCTCTCTTTCAATAAGGTAGTTCACTAAATGAATAAACAGGACTGGAGGTTGAATAGGACTAGCAAACCAAACTGGACTGGCAGCTGCTGATAATATAATAAAATATTACCGCTTACTAAAGACAGACAGGTGCAAAACATAATTTATATATGGAAACCTCAGACAGGTGGAAACATATAGCAATATTCATCATAATCTAACAGTGAACAGTGAGTGCCTTCATACTTTATATACCCACTGGCCTAATTGTGGGATTAGAAGGATGGAGCAGAGAGGCAATTCACACATAGCAGATCTGTAAGGTCAAAAGAAACACTGTATATTGTTCAAAGCTCAGCAATCTGACAAGGTAGGATGGAAAGGCCAAGTTGAAAAGGGAGCCATTCCTTCTACTTGGCCAGACATTATAAGCTGCAGTCAGAGCAGGGCAATCAGGACTGGAAAAGAAAGTTACACACATTTTCTGTGCTTTATACATAATTTGTAGGGTCATTTTATTTACAGTAATTCCAAAAGTCAGGTCTGAAAATGTTGAAAATATCTGTGAAATGTCAGATATATTTATGAGTGAAATCATTAACATTTTACTTATCTCTAGACCCAGCAGCCTTGATTTGTTGCTACTTGAAAAATATGTTCTGTGTAGTCAGTCACAATGTTATCAATTGAATAATGGATTGAAATAACAACATTTTCTGTGCTGGATGTCTGCAGGGGAAGTAGACGGTGCTGTTGCTGCAGTGACTGGTTACTATAGATGAAAAAGTAGTCACGATTTCTTTAGTGCACAAGGTCTTATTAGGCTAAAGAGGAGTAATTAACTACACCTTATGGGGGACATTTTACACATTCCAATAATTTTAAACAAGGCTTTTAACCCCTTGAATGCTAGTTAGGTTTCCTATTTTTGTTGTGCAATGCAATGCATTTATCATTCAAGAAGTTAAAAGCCCATTTTAACTTGATATGTATTTTCATTGCCCACCGTATGATGAAGTTGGTTTGCTCCAGAATTGCACCTCTTTTGCTTGATGAATATAATATGGGCCAGAAGAAAACTGATATACAGTGAGGGAAAAAATTATTTGATACCCTGCTAATTTTGTACGTTTGCCCACTGACAAAGAAATGATCAGTCTATGATCTTAATGGTAGGTTTATTTGAACAGTGAGAGACAGAACAACAAAAAAATACAGAAAAATGCATTTCAAAAAGATTATACATTTATTTGCATTTTATTGAGTGAAATAAGTATTTGACCCCTTATCAATCAGCAAAATGTCTGGCTCCCAGGTGTCTTTTATACAGGTAACAAGCTGAGAGTAGGATCAATCTCTTAAAGGGAGTGCTTCTAATCTAAGCTTGTTACCTGTATAAAAGACACCTGTCCACAGAAGCAATGGAACAATCAGATTCCAAACTCTCCACCATGGCCAAGACCAAAGATCTGTCCTAGGATGTCAGGGACAAGATTGTAGACCTACACAAGGCTGGAATGGGCTACAAGACCATAGCGAAGCAGTTTGGTGAGAAGGTGACAACAGTTGGTGCGATTATTCGCAAATGGAAGAAACACAAAATGACTGTCAATCTCCCTCGGTCTGGGACTCCATGCAAGATCTCACCTTGTGGAGTTTCAATGATCATGAGAACAGTGAGGAATCAGCCCAGAACTATACGGGAGGATCTTGTCAATGATCTCAAGGCAGCTGGGACCATAATCACCAAGAAAACAATTGATAACACACTATGCCGTGATGGACTGAAATCCTGCAGCGCCCAAAAGGTCCCCCTGCTCAAGAAAGCACATGTACAGGCCCGTCTGAAGTTTGCTTATGAACATCTGAATGATTCAGAGGAGAACTGGGTGAAAGTATTGTGGTCAGATGAGATCAAAATCAAGCTCTTTGGCATCAGCTCATCTTGCTGTGTTTGGAGGAGGAGGAATGCTGCCTTTGACCCCAAGAACACCATCCCCACCGTCAAACATGGAGGTGGAAATATTATGCTTTGGGGGTGTTTTTCTGCTAAGGGGACAGGACAACTTCACCGCATCAAAGGGACGATGGACGGGGCCATTGTCACGGTTTGTTTTGACTCTCAGACACAGAGTAAGATAAAATCAAACTTTATTGAAAAGTTTAATAAGAACCCTCATGGGTCCTGAACGTACATATATACGACATGCACAAAATAGGTTCAAACAGTAGCTTATACAAAAATACAGTATGGTAGACTCTACTGGCCCTGCCAATATACCGGGCAAGGCAGCCTATGGTATGGCACAACAATATGAATGAGGGTCTACCGGCCTTGCCAATATACCGGGCAAGGCAGCCTGGAGGATAGCACAACAATTTGAATGAGGCTTTACCGACCTTGCCAATATACCGTGCAAGGCAGCCTAAATGACAGATGGACAGCTCCACTAGTGCTGTAAGGTTGGTAGCATCAGCATAAGATGGTACAGTGGAGCAAACCAGTATCACGTACAGGACAACCAGGGAGGCCCTACCGGTGCTGTAACGGAAGCAGCAAGCAACCGGTGAATGAGAGAAACCAGTACCACGTACTGGACAACACGGACGCCCTTCCGGTGTGGAAGGTGGCAACTAGCAACCGGTGATATGGAGTAAACCAGTACTTAGTATCGGACAACACGGAAGCCCTACCGGAGCTTAAAACTGAAGCAGCTAGCAACCGGTGATATGGAGTAAACCAGTACCGCGTACTGGACAACAGGAACGCCCTACCGGTGCTGTAATGGAGACAGCTAGCAAACGGTGATATGGAGTAAACCAGTACCGCGTACTGGACAACAGGAACATCCTACCGGTGCAGTAATGGAGGCAGCAGCAACCGGTGATATGGAGTAAAACAGTACCGCGTACTGGACAACAGGATCGCCCTACTGGTGCAGTAATGGAAGCAGCTAGCACCCGGTGATATGGAGTAAACCAGTACCGCATACAGGGCAACACGGAAGCCCTACTGGTGCTTATAATGGAGGCAGCTAGCAACCGGTTATATGGAGTAAACCAGTACCACGTACTGGACAACACGGAAGCCCTACCGGTGCTTGTAATGGAGGCAGCAGCAACCGGTTATATGAAGTAAACCAGTACTGCGTACTGGACAACAGGAACGCTCTACCGGTGCTGTAATGGAGGCAGCTAGCAACCGGTGATATGGAGTAAACCAGTACCACGTACTGGACAATAGGAACGCCCTACCGGTGCTGAAATGGAGGTAGCTAGCAACCGGTGATATGGAGTAAACCAGTATCGCGTACTGGACAGCAGGAACGCCTTACCGGGGCAGTAATGGAGGCAGCAGCAACCGGTAATATGGAGTAAACCAGTACCGCGTACTGGACAACGGGAACACCCTACCGGTGCAGTAATGGAGACAGGTAGCACCCGGTGATATGGAGTAAACCTGTACTGCGTACTGGACAACAGGAATGCCCTACCGGTGCAGTCATGGAGGCAGCAGCAACCGGTGATATGGAGTAAACCAGTACCGCGTACTGGACAACGGAACGCCCTACCGGTGCAGTAACGGAGACAGCTAGCACCTGGTGATATGGAGTAAACCAGTAGTCAGAATGTCGCCCAGGCGACCAGAGTCAAATGGATGATGACAGTCAGGATCCAGGACAGGATACTGGAACAGTAGTGACAGCCAACCCAGGTCAGGAACGGGAGCAGGAACAACAGCTACACCAGATCAGGAACGGAAGAAGGAACGACAGCCAAACCAGATCAGGAACGGAAGCAGGATCCACGCAGAAGTGACACTGGCATCTGGACGAGACACTGACACTGGTATATGGTAGCTAAACAGGCCCAGAGATACAGGTACAAAGGCAGGTGACTACAGACATAGAGACACCACGAAAGGGCAACCAAATGGTGCCACAGCCCAGTCTATATAGGCAATACTGGGCGGGCCATAGACAGGCGGCCAATGGAGAGTTCTTACACCTGACTGACAGCAAAAGCCAGCAATCACAGGCACCGTGATAGCCATGTACCGTCAAATCGTGGGTGAGAACCTCCTTCCCTCAGAAAATGGGTCGTGGATGGGTATTCCAGCATGACAATGACCCAAAACATACGGCCAAGGCAACAAAGGAGTGACTCAAGAAGAAGCACATTAAGTCTCCAGACCTTAATCCCATAGAAAATCTGTGGAGGTAGCTGAAGGTTCCAGTTGCCAAATGTCAGCCTTGAAACCTTAATAACTTGGAGAGGATTTGCAAAGAGGAGTGGGACAAAATCCCTCCTGAGATGTATGCAAACCTGGAGGCCAACTACAAGAAATGTCTGACCTCTGTGATTGCCAACAAGGGTTTTGCAACCAAGTACTAAGTCATGTTTTGCAAAGAGATCAAATAGTTATTTCACTCAGTAAAATGCAAATCAATTCATAACTCTTTTGAAATGCGTTTTTCTGGATTTTTTGTTGTTATTCTGTCTCTCACTGTTCAAATAAACCTACCATTAAAATTATAGACCAATCATTTCTTTGTCAGTGGGCAAACGTACAAAATCAGCAGGGGATCAAATCATTTTTTCCCTAACTGTACTAAAGATAACTGACTCAATTCTGGAGTAACCCAACTGTACAACAGAGGATAAATACATGTCCATTGGTTTTATTGAGGCTTTTAACTCCTTAATGTTAGTTAGAGATGTCTCCAAGGCATTGCTTCAAAATACCTTGGATCCCTCGATGACACTTAGTGGGTAAAAAGCCCAATGAAGTTAATGAGTTTTTGAGGAATTCTTATTTGTTCCCTATGGTGCAAATGCATCGTTCCAGAATTTATCCAGTTATTCTTACTACAACATTTTCAAATGCACATACCCCAGCATTAAAAGAGTTAAACAGAGCATGTCAAATCCCATTACCTGTTTAACCAGTATCTCTGGATTTTGCTGGTAAAGCCAGATATTCCTGTTGTAGTCTATAGAGCAGTGCGGGACTAAAACCACTGAAACGCGTGGCCTGTATAAGAATCTAGCCCAGACATGTTCTGAGTATGCTTTAGGCCCTAAGACCATATAAACTGGTCTAATTCTATAGTAAACAAACCATTGCATGGGGCAGCAAAAAAAAAACAAAAAACAAATTCCCATTAAGCTGGGCTTTTACCTGCTAAGGAGGTATCCAACCTATTGCAAAATTGGAGTAATTCTGAAGTAAACTGTACCATGGGATATAAACATTCCTTTGATTTAAAAGGTTCTTTTAACCCCTTTAATGCTAAAGTGTTCTCCAACACAGGGGTAGGTTGCACTGCAAGACCAACGCACCTGCCAACCCAGCGCGATGTGATCACGAAATTCAATGATGTGCTAGGACGTTATCGTTTCTTAAGGCACCGACACAGATGGAGGTCCTGGCAAGTCATCGGTCATTAAGGGGTTAACAATAAGATGGATACCTTCTTAGCAATAAAGGAGGTAGAAGCCCCAATGAATGGGAATTTGGGTCTCTGTTTTGTTGCTCCCTATGGCATAATTTGTTTGCCCTAGAATGAGTCCAGTTTCTTTTGTCATAGGGCCTACAACATAGCCAGGACATATCTGGGCTGGATTATTTTGCAGTCCATATGTCTTTCAGTGGTTTTAGTGCCACACTGCTCTACAGACTACAACAGGAATATCTTGCTTACCAGCAAATCCACATATACTGTTTTCACAGGTAATGAGATTCATCACCCTATGTTAAACACTTTGAGTGATAGGGATATGTGCATCACATTGAAAATGTTGTACTAAGAATAAATGGATCAAAATTCCCCAAAAACCCATTGATTTAAATGAGACTTTTTACCCACTAAATGCCAGATTGGTCTCCATGGCATTGTGAAGCAATGCCTTGAGATTTCTGATGTGTAAGAGTTAAATCAATTGAAATGTATTTGTTCTCTTTGGTACATTTGGATTGCTCCAGAAATGAGATATTTATCCTTAGTACATCAGTCTTAGTGTTGAGCAAAGAGTTACACATCCTTCTGGCATTATATATGTTAAACAAAGAAACAAGTCTACAGTGTGTGGCACTGTGGATGGAAAATAGAATTTTTTTTTTTCATTTGTAGATCAAATATTCAACACAATGACAAGACTCTTAGTGAATCAAGTCATAAAGAAGAGATATAATTTACAGAACTGCTAAGTTGCTAAAATTGTTATCAAGGCCATAAAGAGATGGTTCATTTGTGCTAAATGTACACATCAATCAAACCAACAGTTACATGATTGCAAGTGACTAATAGGCAGCACCATTCTAGAAATGTATTCAAGGTTCACCATAGCAGAGTAGTAACTAACCAGGCTGTCATTTAGACTTACATGGATAAGAACAGTTATACTGGGAGACAACAGTCTGCAGTGGAGTCTCACAGATGAATCAATGCTTGTGACAGAAACAAATGAGAGAAGCAGTGGTAGCAACTTGTAGTCTTCTCCCTGACACAGAAGTAGCCAGTCCTGGCTCTCAGGAGTTACCATCAGTGGATCTCATGTACAAAAGAAAAAAGGGACATTTCTTGAGCAAACCTACTGTAAACTGAAAATTCCCAAAATTTCCATTGATTTAAATGGAACTTTCAACCTCTTGAATTCTAGAGAGGTATCCAGTGCATTGCTTCACAATGAGTTGGAACAGTTTCAGCATTCAGTAGCTTAAAAACCCTATTTGAGACCATAGTAAGTTTTGTCACCTTATGGTGCTGTTGGTTTGATCCAAAACAGCTCCACTTTTTTGTTGTGCATGGTGTGTGTGTATGTGAATCACAATGCTCCCCAATAATAAAACTCACATTAATGCCTGTATAAACTTAAATATGTGTTTCTAAATTAGTATTTGTAAATAAAATATGTTGGTCTTGCTCTAAATAATGTATTTAGTTACACAAAAAATGTGGCAGTAGGTCATGGAGTAATCTAAAAATTCTTGGTACTGCCTCACCCACCAGCCACCTCTCCAACAACACCACCTAAAACAAAAGTGTTTATCTTTGTCCGTTTGATATGTTGGGAGGTATGCATTCCCCTACTGCCCCATGGTAGGCACAAATGAGCTACATACACCCTCAGCCTTGTTCCACTTCATACTGGTAGCCTCAGATACCCCACATTCATTTTAAACCCCTAGCCTTGTTCCCCTGCTCACTGGTAGCCATGGATCCCCCACCTCCACTCTCAGAACCCCTATTCTTGTTCCCCTGCCCACTGGTAATCACCAATTCCTCACATACACTGTTTGCACTGCCTCCTTGTGCCCCTGCTCACTGGTAGCCACATACACTGTCTGGCCCCGTGCCCAGTCTGGTTCCACTGGTATCACAGAAACCCATATACACTGTGATTCCCCCCCAGCCTGCTTCCACTGGTATGCCACTGTCTGTCCTCCTAGCTTGACTCCACTACTCAGTGGTAGCTACAGATCCCCTATTTACACTGTCTAACACCCCCAGCCTAGTTCCACTGGTAGTCATACAGCCCAACATATACTTCTAGACTGGATCCATTGCCTCCTGGTAGCCACAGATATGCCATGTACACTGTTTGACCCCCCAAGCTGATTTTACTGGTAGTCACAGAGCCCCACATACATGGTCTGACCCTTCCCAGCCTTGTTTCACTGGTAGTTGTAGAGACCCACATACACTGTAAATCATTAGACTGTTTTCTCTGATCCTTGGTAACCACAGATACCCTACATATGCTGTCTGGCATCACTGTTTTGTTTCACTTGCAGTCACAGAGCATCATATACAATGTTTAACCTCAACAGCCTGGTTTCACTGTTACTCATAGAGCTCCATATACACTGTCTGACCTCCTAGCCTGGCTCCCCTACCCCCTGGTAGCCACAGATCTCCATACACACTGTCTGAACCCCAGCCTGGTACCATTAGTAGCCACAGAGCCACACATAACTCTGCATGACACTCCAGCCTTGGTCCATTGGTAGACAAATAATCCCCCCCCACACACATACTGTTTGCTTCCCCAGCCTTGTTCACTGGTAGCCATGCTCCTGGCACCCTCTATGGTATATCAACCCATACCAATAGGGTACTTGGAAACTCCATGGTGTTGAAGATTTTAGTATCTTTTGAAGTGATTGAAGTTTAAAAATGCAATTTGTTTCATATAGCACCACCTTCTGGAAATAATTGTGTACACTAGACTAGATGCAATTGACCCCTCCTTTGATGTGGGTGAATATCTACATTCTAAAAAGGTATGACTTACTTACCTTTTCTTCATATATCTAATGGTTATGTCCGTTTTAGTAATTTCAATAAAGAAAAGTGGTAGGTGTATGTTAGTGCTCCTGGCACCCCATACAGTATGTCAACCCATACAAATGGAGTACTATTTTTCTCAGGCTGGTAGCAGTAGGAAATTCCATGATTTTCAATGATTTTAGCATTTTGAAGTGGTGGAAATATAAAAACACATTTGTTATATATATCACCACTTATGGAAATATTTTTTCATATCAGCCTAAAGTTATAAAAGCATACAACTTCTCATTTGATGCAGGTGAATTTTTACTTTCCAGAGTGGTATGTTTTTTCATATATTTTCATCCTTTCTCTAATAGTTATGACCATTTCAGTGTAAGAATGCAATTTCCCCTACAGTATATCACCACATACCACTGGGGCACCATTTTTATTGGATAAGGTTTGGAATACGACATGCCATAGTTTTCAATGACTTCAGTACCTTTGAAGGGGCACAAATGAAAAATAATGCCATTTTGTTCCTTTAGGGCCACGTTCTGGAAACATTTGTGGTCAGACTAGGCATTGTCTCCTCATATTTTGTGGTGGGTGGTCTTCTTTTCAAAATTGTATGATTTGTCTACATTTTCTGTTTCTGCAGTTGTTACAGCCATTTATAGTACAGGCAAGTCACATTTGAAAAAGTAAAAAAATGAGATATTGCAGATTGTGTAATTTTGTACTTCTGAGGCATCTATCAAGATCATACCTCCCAACATTTCAGATTGCCAAAGAGGGACACTTGTGTTTTAGGGGGTGTTGCTGTGGACGTGGCTGGTGGGCGGAGCATTATCGATAATTTTCAGGGTATTTCACTACCTATTGACACTTCCTTGTGTAACCTAATAAATGATTTCTAATAAGCCCAAAGTGTTTTATTTACACAGACTAATTTATAAATACATATACTGATGTTTAAACAAATATTAATGTGAGCTTTATTGATGTAGAGCAATGTGGTATATTTATATACTCAGCACAAAGTCTGCTCTCCTAAAAAGAGGGACATCAGGGTGGGAAAGAGGGACAGAGGGATTTGGGTCTAAAAGAGGGACTGTCCCTCCTAAAGCGGGACACTTGGAAGGCATGCAAGATTGTGATTGTAATGGGAACCCTGGAAAAAGAAGAAATGAGAGACCCCATAGAACACATGCAAGACTAGATTTTAGGCCTCAGAAAACAAATAAACATGTTGTACTGAAGGAAGCATGGATTACAAGATATTTTAGTATGTATAACCCCATATTACCTTTAGGGGTTAATATTTTTTACCACACACACACACACCTAATTTCTTTCATATTTACTGTAAGTATATATAATAAATGGAAGCCACGTGATCTGTTTCTGGTTCTGTACTGGCCACACCCTGGGGCAATGAGTGAGGTAATGCCTTTCAAGGGATCTGCTTTACTCTGACCACTTCCAGAGGGAGTCGCTCATACTCCCAAGCACTCAAACACACACACATGCACGCAAACATATACTCACCCTCTTGCATTTTCACATTTACACTCATTCACACTCTTCTACTTACATGGTCACACAAACATACACACACATACTTGCACACTCACACTTGAGCATACGCACACTCACTTGCTCTCATACACACACACTTTCACACTCAACACTTGCACACTCACATTTGCAGATTTGCGTGCATATGCACACACTTGGATACTCTCTTGCACACTTGTGCACTCACACTTGTGCTCTCACCCTTGCACACTCCCACATATGGGCTCTTGCATGCTCACACATGCACACACACTCTCACACTTGCAAGCACACACACACACTTATATACTCACACACTTGCACACTCATAATACATTAACTCTATGAGAACCAGAGTTATGCACACTACATTGTGAAACAATGAGATGCACACTCCTCAGTCCTCAAAAGCTGAAAATACATTTTCAACTGGACTAAGTGAATTAGTCAGATCTGTCTTACCTGTCCCTTAAGCTGGCAGTGCCTTTGCAAAACTTTCCCTTCTTCTTTGACTATTTGTTAAGTCTCTTCAATCCGATATGACAGAGTACAGCACATTATGGGACTCTGTGATGACATTATCACACTGCAAGCCCCTAGACTTTCAGATGGATCGTATAGACCAATGATGGCGAACCTATGGCACACGTGCAACCAGTGGCACGCAGAGGCCTTTATGGTAGTATGCAGCCGGGGCAGCATTATAATGTTTTTGATAAGCAGGTCGCTTAAGAAGGCAGGGCAGCATTGGAACCTGTCACAGGAGAAGGCCACTCATATGACCAGGGAAGCACAGAACAAAGTGCCACTCCTCGTCTTGTCATACACAAATCTTGATGTGAACAGCGTGCCTAAACTAGTGGAAGTGTGTGAAAAGGGGAGGAGAGGCCTGCTCTTCTAACAACTTAATACAGCCCTGCTTAGTAGGAGAAACGCATTGGGTAGCAAGACACTGTCCTACTTTCTCCTGCTTTTTTGTTGCCTATTTACTACCTGGGGACTTTTGGATAAGTATATGCTACGTTTGTACAAAAAAAAATCTTCCTATGCAAAGAATGAATACAATTTAGCTTTCACTTTTTAGATTTAGAGGTTTTTCTTGAAGAAGACAAAATTTCAACCAAGACATTCAGAAAACATACAGATGTCAATAATTTTATTCAGACAGACAGTTACTATTATGGTGAATGGTTAACAAATATACCATTTGGGCAACTTTCTCATTTAAAACGTAAAATAAATAGATTTTATAGAACAGGCAGATTTAATGAGCATGATTCTCCGTGAAAGACCATGTATTTATAAAAAAGCAGGACTATAGAAAATACACCATAAAATGTTTTGTAACCTGTAGTACTAATAATGTTATTTACATTATAGGGTGTCCAAGAAAGAAAAAATATGTGGCTGGCGTTCAGGCAACCACAGAATCATAAACAAAAATTGACCAATAGAAAACTGATCAATGACTTGACTGCAACAAATCGCACTGTCAACACATTTGTGAAAACAATACTGCACAACACAACAACAAGATATACAACATTAACCCTTTGAGTGCCAGAGGGGTACACAATGCATTGCAAAGCAATGCGTTGTGTACCCCTCTGGCACTCAAAGGGTAAAAGGATTATATTAAAGTAAATTTTGTATGTAAGATACAATGCACTGGAAGTGAATCTGGATGTTACATTGGTGACACAGATCTACCACTAATTCTAAGGATACATACATACAGACAATCTATTGAGAAATACCATAAAACAAAGAACCATACCCCAGTTGGTCATCATTTTACCCAGCGAAATCACTCCATCCATAATCTTAAAATGAAAATACTCAGAGGGAACTTAAAAAATACACTGGAGAAAAAGACATTTGAAATTAAGGTCCTTTATTCAACACCAAAACACTGGCCTTAATAAGGACTTAAGATTCCTAACACTTTACCAAAACGTCACATAATATTTCGTACCAATTTTATTCATTTATTTTAGTACATATTTCACCATAGTTCTTGTATTATATTATTTTGCTGTTTATAAATATGTGCTATGGATCTCTATCATTCTCTCTTTCTTCCTATGTCTCTCTGAGGTGTGATATATCATTCAGCAGAATATTGGTACTTTCCAAAACTTATTGGTGTTAGCATGTTTGGTGCTTCGCACTATATTTATATGCTATTTATAGATCTATATCTATCTATCTATCTATCTATCTATCTATCTATCTATCTATCTATCTATCTGTATATATATGTATATATCTATATATATAAAAGAATAAGCCTCATTGCATAATTTATGGTACCCCACACACAGAACATAATTTATGTCTCCTCAGAAAAGAAACTCGCATTGAACAGAATGTCTAATTACATAATTTATGTCTCATTAGGAGACACAACTCCTATTGGGTGATTGAATGGGGACTTTACTGCTCTCATTGGGTGATTCAATGGGGGCGTGTTTATCATACAGGGAGTTGGCCCGCCCCCTCCAGCCCGCCCACCAGTATCCAACTGACAAAAAAAAAAAATATATAACTGCCACTCGCTCCTGAGATAGGGATATCAGTAACTTCTCCCGGTCCACTCAAACTCTCACTCAGGATCATGACCCCAGAAACACACTGTTTCACCTCCCACAGATAACTGTAACCCTCCATACACTCTGTTTCAGTATGAGGGTGTAATATTCCCATAAAATACAAACTTAATAGCAACTCTTATTTAACTCATCATCTCTTCAGTCACCTCACAGTCTCAACTGTCACTCCTCCACTTCCTGCTTCCTGATTCCCACCCTTTCTCCTTAAAGGGAGAGAGATGCTTTGCTGTATGTTACAGAGGGCAAGCCTCAAACACCACTTTCTATTTGATACCTCAGCATATTGCTACATTGCCTCAACTGAAGAGCCACCGTGTGTTATATTGCTATGTTAGCTCAACTTAACCCTTTGAGTGCCAGAGGGGTAAGCAACGCATTGCAAAGCACACATTCTGTCTCACACTCTCACACAGTCGCAGTCTCACAGTCGCAGTCTCACAGTCGCAGTCTCACACACTCTCAGTCTCACAGTCGCACACAGTCTCAGTCTCACACAGTCTCACACTCTCAGTCTCACATTCTCACAGTCTCTCTCACAGTCTCACACAGTCTCTCTTGTAGTCTCACACAGTCCCTCACACTCTCACAGTCCCTCACACTCTCTCAGTCCCACACTCTCTCAGTCCCACACTCTCTCAGTCCCACACACTCTCAGTACCACACTCTCACAGTCTCTCTCGCAGTCTCACACAGTCTCTCTAGCAGTCTCTCACAGTCCCTCACACTCTCACAGTCCCTCACACTCTCACAGTCTCTTACACTCTCAGTCTCACAGTCTCACACAGTCTCTCACACTCTCACAGTCTCACACTTTCACACAGTCTCACACTCTCAGTCTCACACTCTCACAGTCTCTCTCGCAGTCTCACACAGTCTCTCTCGCAGTCTCACACAGTCTCTCTCGCAGTCTCACACACTCGCAGTCTCACACACTCTGTCTCACACTCACAGTCTCACACTCACAGTATCACACTCACAGTCTCTCTCGCAGTCTCACACAGTCTCTCTCGCAGTCTCACACAGTCCCTCACACTCTCACAGTCCCTCACACTCTCAGTCTCACACACTCTCAGTCTCTCACAGTCTCTCTCGCAGTCTCACACAGTCTCTCTCGCAGTCTCACACAGTCTCACAGTCTCACACTTTCACACAGTCTCACACTCTCAGTCTCACACTCTCAGTCTCTCACAGTCTCTCCCGCAGTCTCACACAGTCTCTCTCGCAGTCTCACAGTCCCTCACACTCTCACAGTCCCTCACACCCTCAGTCTCACACACTCTCAGTCTCACACACTCTCACAGTCTTTCACAGTCTCTCTAGCAGTCTCACAGTCTCTCACAGTCTCACACAGTCACACAGTCTCACACTTTCACACAGTCTCACACAGTCTCACACTCTCAGTCTCACACTCTCACAATCTCACACAGTCTCTCTCGCAGTCTCACACAGTCTCTCTCGCAGTCTCACACAGTCTCTCACAGTCCCACACACTCTCACAGTCTCTTACACTCTCACACTCTCTCACACACCGTCTCACACAGTCTCTCACACAGTCACAGTCTCACACAGTCTCACACTCTCGCAGTCTCACACAGTCTCAGTCTCACACAGTCTCAGTCTCACACTCTCACAGTCTCTCTCGCAGTCTCACACAGTCTCTCTCGCAGTCTCACACAGTCCCTCACACTCTCACAGTCTCTTACACTCTCACACTCTCTCACACACTGTCTCACAGTCTCACACAGTCTCTCACACAGTCACAGTCTCACAGTCAGTCTCACAGTCACAGTCTCACACTCTCAGTGTCTCTCACAGTCTCTCTCAGTCTCACACAGTCCCTCACACTGACACAGTCTCTCACAGTCTTTCACACTCTCACACACACGCAGTCTCACACACACACACAGTCTCACACTCACACAGTCTCACACTCACACACAGTCTCACAGTCTCTCACTCTCACAGTCTCACACACAGTCTCACACTCTCTCTCACACTCTCTCAGTCTCCCTCTCACACACTCTCACACAGTCACACTCTCACAGTCTCTCTCTCACACACAGTCTCACAGTCTCTCTCACACTCTCAGTCACACAGTCTCACACAGTCTCACACTCTCACACACAGTCTCACACTCTCACACAGTCTCACACTCTCTCTCACACTCTCTGTCTCACACTCTCTCTCACACTCTCTCAGTCTCCATCTCACACACTCTCACACAGTCACACTCTCACAGTCTCTCTCTCACACACAGTCTCTCTCGCAGTCTCACACAGTCCCTCACACTCTCACAGTCCCTCACACTCTCAGTCTCACACACTCTCAGTCTCTCACAGTCTCTCCCGCAGTCTCACACAGTCTCTCTCGCAGTCTCACAGTCCCTCACACTCTCACAGTCCCTCACACTCTCACACACTCTCAGTCTCACACACTCTCACAGTCTTTCACAGTCTCTCTCACAGTCTCTCTCGCAGTCTCACACAGTCTCTCTAGCAGTCTCACAGTCTCACACAGTCACACAGTCTCACACAGTCACACAGTCTCACACTTTCACACAGTCTCACACTCTCACAATCTCACACAGTCTCTCTCGCAGTCTCACACAGTCTCTCTCGCAGTCTCACACAGTCTCTCACACTCTCACAGTCCCTCACACTCTCACAGTCTCTTACACTCTCACACTCTCTCACACACCGTCTCACACAGTCTCTCACACAGTCACAGTCTCACACAGTCTAGCACTCTCGCAGTCTCACACAGTCTCAGTCTCACACTCTCACAATCTCTCTCGCAGTCTCACACAGTCTCTCTCGCAGTCTCACACAGTCCCTCACACTCTCACAGTCTCTTACACTCTCACACACTCTCACACTCTCTCACACACTGTCTCACAGTCTCTCACTGTCACGGTTTATTATGACTCTCAGACACAAGTTTTAGGTAAAAATCAATTTTATTGAAATAATAAATTGATAACGTAGGATGGCAATCACATACATACAGATATATACAGAATATAATAAGACAGAAGGCAGACTCTACCGGTCCTGTCAATATACCGGACAGGACAGTCTGAAGTAATAGAATGTTAGGCTCTACCGGCCTTGCCAATACCGGGTAAGGCAACCTGCAGATGGAATCGCATAACGGTTCTACCGGCCTTACCAATTTACCGGGCAAGGCAGCCTCAATAGATACATAATGTAGGCTCTACCGGCCCTGCCAATACCGGGTAAGGCAACCTCAGATGGAATGTGGCAAAAGGTTCTACCGGCCTTACCAATACCGGGCAGGGCAGCCCTGAGATAGTAGCAGCAGTCAGATGGTAATGGCAAATTGACAGAATCGTAAAGCCGCAAGGCTTTGGAGCAAACCAGCGTCCGCACGCTGGGACCAACACTGAATTGTATAGCTGATAGGCTTAGGAGCAAACCAGTGACCGTACACTGGTGTAACAAGTGAGTTAGTATAGCCGTAAGGCTTAGGAGCAAACCAGCATCCGCGTACTGGTGTAACAAGTGAGTTTGTGTAGCCGCAAGGCTTTGGAGCAAACCAGCGTCCGCACGCTGGGACAAACACAGAATTGTATAGCTGATAGGCTTGGGAGCAAACCAGTGACCGCACACTGGTGTAACAAGCGAGTTTGTATAGCCGCAAGGCTTTGGAGCAAACCAGCGTCCGCACGCTGGGACCAACACAGGATAGTACAGCCGATAGGCTTTGGAGCAAACCAGTGACCGCACACTGGTGTAACAAGTGAGTTTGTATAGCCGCAAGGCTTTGGAGCAAACCAGCGCCCGCACGCTGGGACTAACACAGGATTGTATAGCCGATAGGCTTTGGAGCAAACCAGTGACCGCACACTGGTGTAACAAGCGAGTAGTATAGCCGCAAGGCTTTGGAGCAAACCAGCGACCGCACGCTGGGACTAACACAGGATTGTATAGCCGATAGACTTTGGAGCAAACCAGTGACCGCACACTGGTGTAACAAGCGAATTTGTATAGCCGCAAGGCTTTGGAGCAAACCAGCGTCCGCACGCTGGGACCAACACAGGATGGTACAGCCGATAGGCTGTGGAGCAAACCAGTGACCGCACACTGGTGTAACAAGCGAGTTTGTATAGCCGCAAGGCTTAGGAGCAAACCAGCGTCCGCATACTGGTGTAACAAGCGAGTCGCCGACGCGACCAGGCAGGAGGTCGCCAGGATACAGGAGACAGGCGATGCGATGACAGGAACCAGCAACGATCAGTCAGGTCAGGAAACAGCAGAGAAGAAGTACAGCAGGAACTGCAACACCAGAGACTAGGTCGGAACCAGAACTGGAAGTACTTCACCATGCAGGAAACACTGGCACAGTAGAGATCAGGAACTCAGGAACACATGAGATCAGGAACTCAGGAACACTGGAACAGAGGCCCAGCTATCACTAGCATAGTGATAGCAAGAAGGTCAGAAACAACACGAAAGGGCACTCAAAGGGTGCCCAATCCAGGTTTAAATAGTCAATAAGAGGTGGGCTATCTGCAGACAGCCAATAGAAGCCCCCTACTGGTGACAGACAAGTAACTGCAGCAAATCACGGGCACAGTGATACTCACACAGTCACAGTCTCACAGTCAGTCTCACAGTCACAGTCTCACACTCTCAGTGTCTCTCACAGTCTCTCTCAGTCTCACACAGTCCCTCACACTGACACAGTCTCTCACACACACGCAGTCTCACACTCACACACAGTCTCTCACTCTCACACACAGTCTCACACTCTCACACACAGTCTCACACTCTCTCAGTCTCCCTCTCACACACTCTCACACAGTCACACTCTCTCTCTCACACACAGTCTCTCTCACACTCTCAGTCACACAGTCTCTCTCTCTCACACTCTCACACAGTCTCACTCTCACACAGTCTCACACTCTCACACACAGTCTCACACGGTCTCTCAGAGTCTCACACACAGTCTCACACACAGTCTCACGCACAGTCTCACAGACAGTCTCACACTGTCTCACAGTCTCACACTCACACAGTCTCACACACAGTCTCACACACAGTCTCACACTCACACAGTCTCACTCTCACTCAGTCTCACAGTTTCTCTCTCTCACTCTCACACAGTCTCACTCTCACACTCTCACACACAGTCTCACACTCTCACACGGTCTCTCACAGTCTCACACACAGTCTCACACACAGTCTCCCACTGTCTCACACAGTCTCACACTCACACAGTCTCACACACAGTCTCACACTGTCTCACACTCACACAGTCTCACACTCACACAGTCTCACACTCTCACACACAGTCTCGCACAGTCTCACACAGTCTCACACTGTCACAGTCTCACACTCTCACACACAGTCTCACTCTCACACACAGTCTCACTCTCAAACACAGTCTCACTCTCAAACACAGTCTAACACTCACACAGTCTCACACTGTCTCACAGTCTCTTACTCTCAGTCTCTCTCTCTCTCACTCTCACAGTCTCTCTCAATCTCACACTTTCACACAGTCTCACACTCTCTCACAGTCTCACACTCTCTCACACTCTGTCTCTCACACTCTGTCTCTCACACTCTGTCTCTCACATTCTGTCTCTCACACTCTCAGTCTCTCACACTCTCAGTCTCACAGTCTCTCACTCTCACACTGTCTCACTCAGTCTCGCACTCACAGTCTTGCACTCAGTCTCACACTCACATTCTCGCACAGTCTCTCACACTCACACAGTCTCTCACAGTCTCACACACACACAGTCTCACACTCTCACAGTCTCACACACACACAGTCTCACACTCACACACAGTCTCACACTCACACAGCCTCACACTCACACACAGTCTCACACAGTCTCACACAGTCTGACAGTCTCACACAGTCTCACTCTCACAGTCTCTCACTCTCACACAGTCTCTCACTCTCACACTCTCTCACAGTCTCACACACAGTCTCACACTCTCACACACAGTCTCACACTCTCACAGTCTCTCACTCTCACACAGTCTCACACACTCACAGGCTCACACTCTCACGGTCTCTCACTCTCACACACAGTCTCACACACAGTCTCAGTCTCACACTCACACAGTCTCTTACTCTCACAGTCTCTCTCTCACAGTCTCTCTCTCTCACTCACACATAGTCTCTCTCTCTCACTCTCACATAGTCTCTCTCTCTCACTCTCACAGAGTCTCACAGTCTCTTACTCTCACAGTCTCTCTATCACTCTCACAGTCTCTCTCTCACACTCTCAGTCTCTCACATAGTCTCTCACACAGTCTCCCTCTCACACAGTCTCCCTCTCACACAGTCTCACTCTCTCACTCTCACATACTCTCAGTCTCGCACTCTCTGTCTCACACTCACACAGTCTCACACACAGTCTCTCACACAGTCTCTCTCACACAAGTCTCTCTCACACAAGTCTCTCTCACACACAGTCTCTCTCACACACAGTATCTCTCACACACACACTCTCTCAGTCTCGCACACTCGCACTCTCTCAGTCTCGCACTCTCTCAGTCTCGCACGCTCTCAGTCTCACACGCTCTCACAGTCTCACACTCTCACTCTCACAGTCTCTCTCTCTCTCACTCTCACAGTCTCTCACTCATTCACACTCTCAGTCTCACACGCTCTCTCACTCTCACAGTCTCTCTCTCTCACTCTCACAGTCTCTCTCTCTCACTCTCACACTGTCTCACTCATCCACACTCTCAGTCTCACTCATTCACACTCTCAGTCTCACACGCTCTCACACGCTCTCACACTCTCACAGTCTCACACACACAGTCTCTCTCACACTCTCTCTCACACTCTCACAGTCTCACACTCTCTCACAGTCTCACACTCTCTCAGTCTCACACTCTCTCACAGTCTCTCTCACACTCTCTCTCACAGTCTCACAGTGTCTCACAGTCTCTCACACTCTCAGTCTCACAGTCTCTCACACTCTCAGTCTCACAGTCTCAGTCTCTCACACTCTCAGTCTCAGTCTCTCACACTCTCAGTCTCACAGGCTCTCACACTCTGTCTCACACTCTCACAGTCTCTCACACTCTCACAGTCTCACACACTCTCACAGTATCACACACTCTCTCACACTCACATTCTCACACTCTCACACAGTCTCTCTCACTCTCTGTCTCACACCCAATCACTCACACACTCAATCACACTCACACAGTCTCACTCAATCACACTCTCACAGTCTCACTCAATCACACTCACACACTCTCACTCTCAATCACACTCTCACAGTCTCACTCAATCACACTCACACTCTCACACAGTCTCACTCTCACACTCAATCACACTCTCACAGTCTCACACTCAATCACACTCTCACCCTCAATCACTCACACCCTCAATCACTCACACCCTCTCACTATCATACACACTCTCACTAACACATTCTTACTCAATCACACACACTCACTAACACACTCACTCAATCACTCACACGCAATCACTCAATCTCGCAGTCAAAAGCAATCACTCACACGTAATCACACCCCGGGAGCCAGCACGATCCACCTTCCACCATAGTATGTGCAATTACCACACGCATTTCAATTACATGAATGAATGCCAGTCACTCACATCCCGGGAGCCAGCACGATCCACCTTCCACCATAGTATGTGCAATTACCACATGCATTTCAACTATACGAATGAATGCCACAGTGGAGGCATAAGTACAAACACAAACTCATTACAATGACACATAAGTCAACCCCTTTTGACTCACTTCTGTGTGTGTGTGCCTCTGTGTGTGCCTGTGTGTTTCTCACTGTGTGTGTTGCATGTCTGTATCACACTCTATGTGTCTGCATGTATGTGTGTATGACTGTCGCTCTTTAAGCATCTCAGTGCATGCGTGTGCATTTGCGTGTGTGTCTCTGTGTTTGTCTCGCATCCGTGTGTGTGCATTAATTCCGTATATATCCTGACGGGCAACGCCGTCCCACATTGCTATATATAATATATATATATATAATATAAGATATATATATATATATATATATATATATATATATATATATATATATATATATATATATACATTGCTAGTATATATATATATATATATATATATATATATATATATATATAGCTAAGCAATGCTATGTACTCACGGACTCAAAAATAAACATATTTTAATTAATATAGCAACGTTTCTGTCTGCTGTTAGGACTTTTGTCAAGCCTGACAAAGGTCCTAAAAGCGGACCGAATCATTGCTATATTAATTAAAATATGTTTATTTTTGAGTCCGTGAGTACATAGTATTGCCTAGCTATATATCATACATTCATCTATCGCACCCAGCATCCATTAATATAGATGAGAAGCGTGAGTGCTGATCTTCTGGACTACTATATATATACATATATATATATACATTAAAACCAAATCACTGAGCTCTAGCGCTGGCTTGTAATCCAAAAACCTGCACTAGTAATAATGAGAAACAGTTCGCTAATAAGCCCCTAAATCAGTTAGTGGTCAGATAAAAACAAAAAGAGCATGGAAAAGTAAGGGCTAAGCTCTCCGTATCTCAGTATAAACTGTATTTTCTTCTGAAAAGAAGGCATGTACTTGTATAAACAAAGGCTGACTCTACCGTCCTCCTTAGGTTAATTCTCACCGTATATATCACCTGGTGATCAAGTTGTCTCGTCAGTTTATATGAGTTTATTTGTATAAAAAGTGTTAGGAAGGTGTTAACCCTTTGAAACCCAATATGTTTTTCATTTGCTACTGGTAATATTTTTTGACCTAAGATCCATGTCATGTTTCCATGGGGATCATTGTCTACCACCAGATGTTTCCTTACACATACTTAACCCAGCAGGCAGCACTGGTTCAAAAGGTGCTATCTCTGTTGTACCCCTCCTTTTATCTTTCTTCACCCCTTTGACTTTTCTCCCCTCCTTTACCCCCCCTTTGCCCTCATCTTTCCCTTTTCCCTTGTCTCTTCCCCCAGTTGAAATATAGCTACCACAGAGCTTGCAATTATATGCCTACCCATTGGAAGTCTGTGTTATCACTAATGTAGCATAATTTTAGTTGTAAGCTGTGTGATATCACCAGTGTAGCTTAATTTCGGTTGTAAGCTCTGTGATATCAATGGTGTAGCTCCATTTCATTTGTAAGCTCTGTGGTATCTCCAGAGTAGCTCAATTTCAGTTATAAGTTCAGTGTTATCACTTGCCTCACTTCACAATGTCAGTTCTAAGGAGTGTGTTTTTATTCTTAGAAGAAATCTCAAACTGCACCTGACTGATAACATATGGGAGCACACAACTGTATATAGCAGTCTTTTCAC
Organism: Rhinophrynus dorsalis; assembly: GCA_037306005.1. Taxonomy (NCBI): domain Eukaryota; kingdom Metazoa; phylum Chordata; class Amphibia; order Anura; family Rhinophrynidae; genus Rhinophrynus; species Rhinophrynus dorsalis. Next base: position 241,680,894 of record CM074721.1, read on the forward strand.
AAATGTATTCACCAAAGAAACCACATTTCCATTTAAATTTTTTAGTACTGGCACTTTGATATTGCCAACCTAGTCTCCTTGCAGAAAATTGGGCTCTCTGGTCCAAAATAATTTGCCATCAATGTTATAGACCTAAAAATGCACAGATAAGCTGGAATAGGTTTGCAGAGACAACACTGGATTAAGGGAACACCTGAGCCAGAGCTGATATAACTTATTTAGTGGAGGCCAAATATTACATTTATTGGAGAGGTTGAATTATTTAGCAGACTGGGGTACAGTTATTTATTTTAGATATGGGAAGGGGGTTGCAATAATTTATTTTAGCAAGATCAATTGCAACATATTTAATCTTTGCTAATACTGTTGACCCTCTGAGTGCTATAGTGACGTGCGATATATAGCAACACTCTCAGCCTGACATATGATTAGCAAACCTGATGAAATGCTGTACTCAATCTCTAATATTAACTATGTGAGTGCTCAAATAAATTGCACGGCAACAAGGACTCAGAAGGTTGCTGATGGCCCGCGCAGCACAATTTTATATGGCACAGAGTGGCCACGGTCTGGATAGGAAACCCATTTGGTGGGTCGGCATTGCACTACCTGCTGAAGTTAGGTAAATGTATCCTATGAAAACATTCACTGTGCATTCAATATAAAGTACAGTGTATAGTACTGAAATGTAAGGCATTGTTCTCTTTGTGCGTTCACAAAAAACATTATCCACTTTCTGCAAAATCGTACTGCACATGCCTCATAATTCACACTGACAGAGCACACATACTTAATTGCTTGAATACCAGAGGTATGAGCAATGTGTTGTATAGCAATGCATTGCTTACCTCATTGGTACTAAAAAGGTCAATTGTTTCCTATAGCGTACCATTCCCCTGCCTTCATCTCCAAAAGAGTTTAGAAATATTTAAGGTACCACGCACAATAAAATATTACTTACAAAACAAGATAACATGAATGAGCATATCAATAATCCTCTTATCCATTGTCACTGCTGTCCCAGAGTGTCAACATAGGCAATCCTGCTCTGACATGTTTCGGATAAAGCTATCTCCTTTCTCAAAGAGCATAATTTTCTCTTTCGGTCACAACACCTTTACACCCACAATAGTTAACCACTGGAGGAAACAAAGGGGCATATAAGGACCAGCATAAACCTATTACCCACAATCTCATATATACTTAAAAAATATATATATGTACATATGTACATCATCCACCCATTTATTTAATTGCTTAATCAATTACTTCATTTGTTCTGACAAACCACAACGGAATGCAACTGAGGGATTTTGCTCTCCGGAGAAAGGAAGGGGGAGCAGGGGCCCTGATATTCTTCAATATCTCCAATTTGTTTACCTTTCCCTATTCTCACATTGGTCAAATTCCAAGAGTGATAAAGTGTGGGTCCAGATTCTGGCTGGCCTAGTTGATGTTATAATAGGACAGACTCGAGCACCCAATGTAAGCTGTCTGGTTAGACTCTGTGAAGTAGATTCCTCACAAAGAGGTGACAGACTGCTATTTTATATTTATATAAAACAAGAGAGCACAACAACAAACAACACAGGGGTAGACTACAAGGTAGGCCCCAGTGGGCCAGACGTTTGAGAAGGCCCAAGGCTAACTGGCGGTGGCTGCTGTCTAGGCTGCCTTGCTGCAGCTTAGACCAGGTTAGAGATGCTGGCTGCAAGGCCAGATTAGTGCTGACTGGAGAAAAGCCCGCACCCCAGATGACAACAGCTGCTACCCACTTGGGTCGAAATAAATAACAGGACAGACAGCCTACCTGCAGTACCCATTGACAGTTGTTATAACAGGAACAATGAGACCTGTAGCTCGACTGAGAAGACTGAAGGAACCAGAAGACAGTATTAGTTGAAGTCCGATTGGTGGTTGCTGTCCAACTGGTGGTCAATGTTCGACTGGTGGTTGAAGTACTACAGAGGCTGCAGGGAACAGAAGCCCACCAAGGTCGAAGAAGATGGGTAGAAGACAAGCTAGGTCAGTAACAAGTGGGTGGCTGTCACGGTTTGTTAAGACTCTCAGATGTAAGGTTTAGGTAAAAACATAACTTTATTGAAAAGTTAAGGCAATCCCATAGGGTTTTCATACACATACAAACATCACATATATATCAGCAATTGACAATTGAGATAGGTTCTACCGTCCTTGCAAATAATACCGGCAAGGCAACCCAAGCGATACTGAAGGATAGCGATAAGTAGGCTCTACCGGCCCTGCCAATACCGGGTAAGGCAACCGTAAGATGGTAACGCACTGGTTCTACCGGCCTTACCAATACCGGGCAGGGCAGCCTGAGGAATACGCAAGGAATAGGCTCTACCGGCCCTGCCAATACCGGGTAATGCAACCATGGAGTGGCAACGTAACAGGTTCTACCGGCCTTACCAATACCGGGCAGGGCAGCCCAGAATGAATACCCAAGGATAGGCTCTACCGGCCCTGCCAATACCGGGTAAGGCAACCTAAAGGTGGCAACGTGAAAGGTTCTACCGGCCTCACCAATACCGGGCAGGGCAGCCCAAGAAGGGAGACACCACTAAGACCAGTGACTGTCAGATGACAATGACAGTAGGATGGTAAATAGAGTATATGGTCAAACTGTCTCATCCAAGGAGAGGCTAGTGTCGGTACACATTTGAAACAAGTGCTTCTAGGACTGGACAGCACCAGAAGCCTGACTGCAAGTCAGGGAGTAAACCAACGTCTGCACGCTGAGACCAACAACTGTACCTTGAGCTGCAAGGCAAATGGAGTAAACCAGCGTCCGCATGCTGGAACCAACAGGCAGTAGAATGAGCCACAAGGCCAATGGAGCAAACCAGCGTCCGCACGCTGGGACCAACTGACAGTATAGTGAGCCGCAAGGCTAATGGAGTAAACCAGCGTCCGCACGCTGGGACCAACAGACAGTATTGTGAGCCGCAAGGCTAATGGAGTAAACCAGCGTCCGCATGCTGGGACCAACAGGCAGAATGTCGCCGGAGCAACAGGAGAGAAATATCGCCACAGGAACTGAACACAGGAAACAGCAGGAGCAGGCCGAGGCTCAACCAGGACGAGCACCACAAGTCGGCTGGCAACCGGAACGACAGCAACTGGAACCGGACTGGAACTGACAAGCAGGCAGGAACACAGGAACAGGTAAACTCAGGAACTCAGGAACTCAAGCACTCAGGAACAGGCCCAATAGCTTCAGCAGACAGGCAAAGTGAATACTGTCAGAGACACCACGAAAGGGCAACTAAAGGGTGCCCATACTGAGTTTAAAAAGGCAACCAGAGGCGGACAGCCAGTGGGAGCCCCCTGAAGGTGATAGACAGAGAACTGCAGCAATCACGGGCACCGTGATAGTGGCACAGTACCAAGCAGCAGATAGAAGAATGGTCGAACAATGGAGCCAAGATCAGAAACTAATCGGGCAAATCAGTACAAGGTGGCAGGCAAAACAGTAGTTGAATAAACTGAACCAAATTAGGTCACAGGATATCAGAGAACTTGGTACTAAAACGTAGAGCAAGAGGGAAGTTGAATTAGAAGCCAGGTCAATACACAAGGAATCACTAGGAACAAGGCAGGAACTATGAGTCACGAATTGGAACGCTTTCATCACACTCCAGCACTGAAGCTCTGGCTCTTGATAAAGGCCATGCAAAACATTTGAAGAGTAAGGAACAGACAAGAAAAGCAAAATAAAAAAGCCCGAGAAGGAATTGCAGGAAAGGGCAGAAACAAGGGCCAGAGCATGACCCTTGTTTCCGCCCTCTACCTCTCTGTCCACATTTTTATATATGTAGGACTGGGTCCTGAAAGTTTACCCTACTCTCTCTTCTTGTCCTTCCCCTCTCACATCTATGCTAAACAACCCTTATTTTCCCCAGGTCACCAACCACATCCATTCTTAAACTGGCTCTGTGAAGGCACATTTTGCCCCACCCACCTCACATCATACAATGCCTTCTCCCCTTTGAAACTATCTGCACCAAACTTTATCTCTCCTCTGCTGAATTCTGGAGATACAGACAAATTCATAGCTTTATTTCCTCTCACTCTAATAAACCAGATCTCCTCAGAGATCTTTCAGCTTATGAAAAGCTCTTTCTGAACAAAAACCCCCTTTGCACAGTCTAGCAGACCCAGTTGGAAGCAGGACCTATATACACCCATTGATGAAACCACATGGAAAATGATCACCTGATATACAATATTTAGCTCTTAGAATGCCCTTATAATGAAAATGAACTAAAAGCATTTAAACAGCTGGTATAGGACCCCTGAGCTATTACATAGGTTTTACCCAACTGTCACGGATCAGTGCTGGAGATGTGAGACAACCCAAGGCTCGCATCTACATATTTGGTGGTCTTGTCCACTGATCCGTCCTTTTTTGGGAGCACATCTCTAATACTATCTCCTCAGTCTTGGCAACACGAATTATGCTCACTGCCAAGATGGTCTAACTCCCCTTACCAGCATATTTCAATTATTGGTTCACATGTTAAACTCAGCTAAGCTCTGTGTTCCCATGCAATGGATATCAACTATTGTTCTATCACCTACTAAGTTATATATAATAATGGTTTTGGAGAAACTGTTAAATTTCAAGGGATCAGGCATTGAATCATTTTTAGAAGTTTGGGATCCTTAACTGAAATTCAAAACGCTACCCTCTCAATCAACAGCTTAGTGACCACAGACCTGATAGGAAAGAGATACTTTCTACTTTGTCTTGCCACATTGCTAACCCTTGAGAACAACCTTTACCCCCTTCTATTTCCTCCTTTTCCAACTTACTTTCATTTCTACCTTTCCTCTCACCAGTTCTACAACTGGTAGTGCATCCAGTACTCCCATCTACTGTGGAGTTCTCATGTTTGATATCTTCTACTTACCTTAATGACTTGTGCCATACCTGTTAATACACATGTCTTAAACATTGTGGAGAATACTCATGTCTTTTCTTTTCTCTCTTTCTAACTTGGCTTATCTTCAATAAAGCTTTAATTAAAAAAAAAATAAGGACACTTCCCCTGATAGGTTAAAGCTATGTTTTTACCATCCCCTAAATGCATCGGAGACCCCTCTGGCACTGAAAGGGTTAACCCATTAAGTGTCAGAGAGAAGTAGCACTGAAAGGGTTAAAACATTATCCCTTAACTTTTATTTCCAAAGCCACATTGTGATTTGGCAAAAACACATACACACACTCTACCTCTCTTAATGTGATGTCAGCATCTGGCCAAAATAGAAGAGGCAGTGCTAAGAGGACAAAGAGTGAATGAAGGGGCCAGCATCGAAAGTAAGGAATAGATGGGTAAAAAAGAGGGTTGGATGGGCTTACAATGCTGGAAAATGGAGGGTGGAAGTGGTGGCAATGAGGCAAAAGAGAGGGTAGGAAACTGTGGACATGAGGCAAAAGGGAGGGTGGGATGGTGTGGTGAAGAGGCAAAAGGAAGGCGGAGATGAAAGGTGAGAGGCACACAGATGCAAAGGACTGAGAGAGTTTAAGAGTGTAAGCAGGGTAGGTAAAGCAAAAGGGAGAGGAGTAGAGGTCATGTGGAAGAAGGACTAAGGCGGCAAAGAGATGAATGGTTAGAGTGCCAGAGCCTGGTGGTGTGGAACAAGAGTACATGTTCTTAGGGAAGGTCAGTAGTACAGACCAAATGGAGGGTAGGATGGTGATGGTGAAGAGGAGAAATGGAGGGACAGAGGGTACAAAGCATGTAAAGGGAGGGTGGGAGTGTTAGAAGAGGAGGTGAAAGTCCACTCAGTGATTTTGACAGAAGTGGGCAGGGGGTTTTGCCCCCTTCCCTCTCCTGACAAAATCACTGCCTCTTTCATGTTGCTGCAATGATTTTGACAGTGTTGGCCAGGGAAGCCTTCACATTCCTGCTCATTCCTGTCAAAACCACTCCCATAGCCTACTACCTGTAAGAGAGACAATATGGGGGGAGATTAATATAGCTCCTCCTTACTGCAGCCCCGGGGTGTGTATGGCACAGATGGCAAATTTCTGTCACGTGATGCTCTTATCTTTTATAGATATAGAAGCTATGGCTGAACATCTAGTGCCTCTCATGTGCTCTTTAGTTATTTTTATTACTTTTCTTTCAACCCTGACATATTTTTTTACAAATAATAACAGCTGCTAATTTGGGAGAAAATGACTGTGAAAGAGATAAGCAGGAGAATTTCTGATGTGTTAGTAGTATTTATTTATTAGAAACTGCAGCACCAGAGTCAATAAAAAATGAATATTGGAAGAAGAAAATTCTCATTAGAACTAATTGTTATGGTGGGACACATATAATGACAATAGGCATTAGTGTAAATACATTAGGATTATCATCGAGCAGATGGCATTGTAATCATTAATGTGTCTTAGGTGCATTTTCAGATTGTGAGGAAGAAAAGTCAGGACACCAATTTAAATTCTACAAATTTTACACCCTAACTACACAAACAAAAGTAACCAACTGGTGAGTAAGCAAAATTCAATGTACATTTTTCCATTCAAATGTTTATATAATCTTAATTTAAAGTCGTATGAAATTGTACTTAAGAAGGAATAAGGAAGAGGGGTAGGGGGATAAAAAAGAAAGGGGGATGGTGGAAGATGAGTCCCACACTTTTCTATCTCACATTTTTCTTGACCTCTTTGCTGCTGTTGAAGGGTTCACAACTCAACAGCAATATTTATATTTAATTTGGAATTTAAGTACACGGAGAAAAGAAGAGGGATGACAAATAAGAAAATGCAACCATACCAAGGTTTATCATTCATAGGCAATCAGGGACGGACTGACAGGACCCAGGGCCCCTGGTCCGAAAAGAGGTCTGGGTCCCCTGCCCAATTACATAATTGGCCCCTCCCCATGACATCATTGACCCCTCCCCATGACATCATCGCCCCCTCCCCATGACATTATTGGCCCCACCGCCCACTACATCCTCAGCCCCGCACACCTACCCTCCCCCCACACACACACTCTCCTCCCATCCAGAAGATTCACATTACACAAATTAAGGTACTCCACACCATTTTAGAAGTAAACCTGTTTTAATAAAATTAATCTTTAAAAAATAAATAAATAAAACAACCTTACACTGCTGGCTAGCTTCTTGACGGTTGGTTAGAGGCTACTTGGCTACTGGCTGGATAGCTTGAGGGTGTGCTGGATGTCTGGTCTGGTGGCTGTGCCTGTAGCGAGTACAATGTTCCATGTATAATTTGCAAAATTGTGGTGGCCTGGGGTATTGTATGGCCTGGGGGTACTGAATAGCCTAGGGGGCCTCCAGGCCATCCAGTACCCCCCTCCAAGCCATCCAGTACCCCCCCTCCAGGTCATCCAGTACCCCCAAGGCCATGCAGTAACCCCCCCATGACATTGAGTACCTGCCCCTTCCACAATGCCCCCATCTCCACATTGTCCCTCAATCTTCACAATGTCCCTTCCACATTTCCTCTCAATCTCCAGTCTCCACATTGCCCCCTAATCTCCAATCTCCACATTGCACCTCAATCTATACAATGCCCCTCAAACTCCACAATGTCCTTCAATCTCCACAATGCCCCCCAATCTCCACAGTGCCCCTCAATCTCCACAATGTCCTTCAATCTCCACAATGCCCCTAAATCTCCACATTGCCCCCCAATCTCCACATTGCCCCTCACACAATGCCCCTCAATCTCCACAATGTCCTTCAATCTCCACATTGCCCCCCAATCTCCACATTGCCCCTCACACAATGCCCCCCAATCTCCACATTGCCCCCCAATCTCCACATTGCCCCTCAATCTCCACAATGCCCCTCAATCTCCACATTGCCCCTCAATCTCCACAATGTCCCTTCCACATTGCCCCTCAATCTCCACATTGCCCCCAATCTCCACAATGCCCCTCAATCTCCACAATGTCCCTTCCACATTGCTCCCATATCTTCACATTGACCCATAGCTTCACAATGCCCCTCAATAATGCCCCTACCTTGAGTCCCTGGTGGCCTAGCAGAGTGATCTGTGCCTCCTGAAGCTCCGGCGCGTTCTCAGTAATGCAGAGCGCTGGGAGATGATGTCATTTCCCAGCGCTCTGTATTACTAGAGCGCCGGTTGTGATGCCAGTACATAACTGCTGCAGGTGCGTGGTGAGGGGGTTGCAGGGGGTGGCTGGGCCCCTGGAGTGATGGGCACGGTCACAGGTGCGACCTCTATTACGCCACGTCATGGAGCAGTTCGCCTGCAGCAGGCACCTGTTCGGCAGGCAAATAAATGGGAGATGGTCAGGAGACAATATTTCTGGTGGCGGCGGGTCCCTTTCGGTCGCGGGCCCTCGGTCCATAACTGAATTGCCCGATGGTCAGTCCGCCCCTGTAGGCAATGGAAAAGGGTAGCCTACAAGATCCATGGCCAAACTCAGAGCAAATGTTCATGCTAATCCATGGATGTGCAACCTGCAGGCTACAGTTGTTGATAGACTACAATTAATATCACCCTCAGTTAGCCAAATGCCTACAGAGGATGATGGGATTTGTAGACCAGTGACAGCTGGTAACCTGCAGGTGGCTCACACCTGCTTTATGCTGCTGCATGATGCAGCTGATTACTCCTTCCCCCAACCAAAAAAAGGCTTTCCTTGGCCTCTGTTCTTCTTAACATATTTATGAAAGTGGGAGTCAATGGAAAACAATAAGTAATAATAATGGAGTATTTACCTCACGGCACATAACTAGCAGGGCCTTGCTATATCACTGTATATGTGCTGCTACTTGAGAGCATTGGTGGAGATCTATAAAACTGAAGTTATGCGAAAAGAAGCGTTATTTTGGACTCAGGTGTACTGGTAACATTTATAGAAATTCTTAAGTCTGTAACATTAGGTTTGCTGAAAATAATGCAGCAGCAAATTTATAAGGAAGTGTTACTAACTACAACAATATTGCAACAGACTTTTCACCAAATATTTAACACCAGATAAATATCTGGCTCTTATGGAAAAATTTTAAAGACTATTAATGCTGTATTTATAAAGCTTCTGTTTTCAGGTATAAATAGCACCTCACTGTACAACCATTAGTGACATAATAACAATTAACATGCAAAAGTGTTCAAGAATACTTTCTATAAATCCCTCCCCCCATTAACCTATATTTATAAAAGAAAACTGGAGTTATTATGCATCATAGGGACAAATAAACATTCCTGTTAAAATAAATTGGGCTTTTAACCCACTGAATGCTAGAGAGGTCTGAAATGTATTGTGAAGCAATGAATTGAAGACCTTTGGGGGTTAAAAATCTGTATTCAAGTGCATGGAAATCTAGGAGTTTTTATTTGTCACCTATGGTGCAGTTGGTTTATACCAGAATAACTCCAGCTTGTCTTTAGAAATATGGCCTTTGGGCTTACGTATAAAAGAAAAGTAGAGCAATTCTAGTTCAAACCAGCTGCACCATATGAGACAAATATACGCTGGCAAAATTTAATTTGATTTAAATGTTTTAACCTCTTGAATGCTGGAGAGCTTTCTAGCATTCAAAAAGTTAAAAGTTCCACTTTGCTTTTATACTTAAAGGGATAGTAATACTTCGTTTTATTTTTTATTTTATTTTGTAGGCATTAAAAAATCATGAAGAACAATATGTCTTATCTCTCAAACCTTTTCACAAGCAAAGTTTCCCCTTCCGCCCCTTTTACCTAGTGTAAGCCATCTCTTCTCAGATGTGGAATGCAGTCCACACACCAGACAGATAACAGCAGGGGACAATCTTCTTCCTATGAGAACAATGAAAGCCCTTGACAAGTTTTTCAGGTTTTTCCCCTTATCTTAATTGAAGATTTCCCTCTCTGCAATCTACCTGGGCACCTCCCTTCTGCTCTGGCTGAGCAGTGTTACATCAGTAAAAGGGGCGGGAGGGGGACACTTTGTCATTCAATTACTCTTGAAATACAACTCTGACGGAATTGAAATAACACTCTCCAAAGTCCAAATACTGTGATGATTAATTATAGCTGCTTTTATTATGAAACATTACTATCCCTTTGAGTCCCAATGTTCTTATTCCAGTTAAGCAGCTTTGCATGAAAACATTTTGGGAAATGAATCTCATCCTAGCTTTGTGATACAATGCATTGGATACCTCTCTGGAACTCAAAGGGTTACTCACCCACAGACCTGTTCAATGACAGCGCCACTGCAAAAAGTAGCATACATGTGACACAGAGCTGTATGTTCAAACGAAACATGGATTAACAACTCCACAGAGGTGACATGAAATAATCCAGTTAATATAAATTAGGGTTTTAAGCCTTTGAATGATAGAAAAGTCTATAACACATTACAAAGCAATGCATTGGAGACTTTTCAAGTATTCAAGGGGTTAAAAGTCCCATTTAAATGAATGGGGACTTGGGGATGTTTTATTTTTATCCTGTGGTACAGTTGGTTTGCTCCAGATTTCTCCACTTTTCTTTTGGACATACGGCTCATAGAAATGCCTAAAATGGTTTAGCAAAATTGGCCTAGAGACAGTCCTGGGTGTTGCATTGTAAAGGGTATCCTGACAAATGATACATCACACAGCTGTTGTCTGGTTTGGCTGTTACTGAGCACAGCTGCTATAAAGCAAGGTGGAAGGGAATATCTGTAGGACTGGAGGGGGTTCAATTCATAGTTTTGTCCCCAGAGCTATTAAAACAATAAGGGTTCTATGCATAAAGTACAAAAGTAACAATATATACCTATTTATTTTTTAGGTGTTAATGTTCCTTTAACCCATTAAATGCTAGCATTCAAGGGGTTATATTTATATTTAGATCAACTGGAATTTTTATGGCACAGTTGGTTTGTCCCCAAATGTTTTTCTTTTTTGGGTTCACACACGTACATAAGGTTTTTTTTAACAACAATGTATGAATACTATGATCTAAAAAATTAACACTTAATAATAACCCCCACTTACTTAAAAATGGCCAGAAAATCCTAATGACCCTTATGAATCAGTCCTGGATGTCGTATCCATGGAAGCGGATATGAAAGCTGCTAGCAGAGCCATAGGACAAAAACTCTACTCATAGCACATGGTAATCTTAACCCTTTAAGCACCAGAGGGTTATATATATATGTATATATGCATGTATGTACTCAGCCCAGGCTGCAGTGAAGAAGTGAAGAGACAGCACAATATCAAGACTTGAGAGAGTGTGCCATCTCTTCACTGCAGCCTGGCCTGAGTACATTTTTATGCATTCTATATGGGATGTGCACCTCAAGTTTAATATTTAATGTGATTTGTATTGGTGTGCCATTGCCTCTATTTACTGGGCTATATTAAATATGAAACTGGGTGAGGAACAGCCAGGCTAAGCTAACAAGGTGAGGTTGCTGAAGACATTTTAATGGCAAAAGTCTTACACCATGGCAAGACTGAGCACAGCAACAAGACACAAGGCAGATATACTGCATCAGCAAGGTCTCTCCCAGGTAGAAATTTCAAGGCAGACAGGAGTTTCCAGATGTGTTATTCAAGCTCTTTTGACGAAGCATAAAGAATCTGGCAATGTTGAGGACCATAGACGCAGTGGTCGGCCAAGGAAACTTAGTGCAGCAGATGAAAGACACATTATGCTTACTTACCTTCACAATCAGAAGATGTTAAGCAGTTCCATCAGCTCAGAATTAGCAGAAAACAGTGGGATGCTGGTACACCCATATACTGTCTGTAGAAGTCTGAAAAGTGGTCTTCATGGAAATCTTGCAGCCAAAAAGCCATACCTCTGACGTACAAACAACGGCAACTGAGTCAACTTACATGAAATCACAGGAACTGGGGTGCAGAAAAATGGCAGCAGGTTCTCTGGACTGATGAGTCAAAATTTGAAATATTTGGCTGCAGCAGAAAGCAGTTTGTTCCCGAAGGACTGGAGAGTGGCACAAAACTGTCTGCAGGCAACAGAAAAGCATGGAGGAGGTTCCTTGCAAGTTTGGGGCTGCATTTCTGCAAATATATTTGGGGATTTGGTCAGAATTACTGGTATCCTCAATACTGAGAAGCACAGGCAGATAGTTATATATAATGCAATACCATCAAGGAGGTAATTCATTGGCCCCAAATGTATTCTGCAGCATAACAACAACCCCAAACATACAGCCAAAGTTATTAAGAACTATCTTCAGTGTAAAGAAGAACAAGGAGTCCTGTAAGTGATGGTATAGCCCACACAGAACCCTGATCTCAACATCATTGAGTCTGTCTGGGATTACATGAAGAGACAGAAGTAACTGAGGCTGCCTAAATCCACAGAAGAACTGTGGTTAGTCCTCCAAGATGTTTGAAAAAACCTACCTGCCGAATTCCTTAAAAAACTGTGTGAAAGTGTACCTAGAAGAATTGATGCTGTTTTGAAGGCAAAGGGTGGTTCACACCAAATATTGATTTGATTTAGATTTTTCTTCTGTTCACTCACTATGCATTTTGTTAATTGAGGAATATAGGGGTTCCATTCTATTACTCGCACTAAAACCGGCGTTACAAGAAAAACAAGTAGCGAGAATTTTGCAAACGTGTTACGTCGGTATTCTATTGCAGAACCACAGTAAAACAAAACTGGAGTAGACAGCACTTTTCAGAGTAGTAACAAAACTGGCGCTGTCTGCTTTTTTTCGACTACCGCCTACAAAAAACAAGCAAAATATCAAAGTCCAAGGAAATAGGCGTACATTTGGCGACAGAAAGATCAAGTTCAGTGTTAGATGTGTTCTCCACATAACAAAATCCGACAGTGCCCCCTTTTGACATATTAACCCCCCCCCCATAAAAGTAGACTACAGTGCTTTCTTTCACCACATCAATTCGACAAATATTGTTCATAGTCAACAATTTAATCCTTCACCTTCCAAATCTGATTTACAGTGCTTTCTTTCATCATATTAATTTAACAAAAATTGTACATCCGACATTTTAACCCCCTCTCCCCCTTGAAAAATCGACTACAGTGCTCCCATGACTTTCTTTCACCATTTTTATCCAACATTTTTCTTCTATTATATTCAACATGCCCTCGTATTTTGTATTGCAAGATTAACCCTATGAGTATCAGAGAGGTATCGTAATGTGTTTGCTACCCCTCTGGTACTCATAGGGTTAATAGGCAACCTGTATATGTATAAAAAAGGTGTTTGTTTTTATTATATATATGTAATTTGTGTGAAAATGTAATTAAATATTTAATTTATGTGTAACAATGGTTTTCTTTTTTTAAATTATATATGTAATTTGTATTAAAAAAGTACTTCAGACCTCCAGAGGGGTATCATGACCCTTCATGACACCCCCCGAACATGGTGGCGACAGTTGCCCCCTTTGTTAATTAAAGAGCATATAACCTATGTTTCACATAGGATGAATGAAACTTGGTATATGCTGTTCTATGCCATAGAACTTGACATATCTTATTCTCATGTGGGCCTACAGTTAGAGACAATTAATACAGAGTATACATTGTATGGCATTTTTTTTTTCAGAAACCAAGAGGTTTGGGGCATATAGATTATATCTCAAAGATTATATCCAAAAGCCGGGGTGGGCTTCTAGGTTCCCAAAAGACATCGAGTTTGAACCAGGCTAATGCATTATTAGTGCACCACATAGCCCAGTTGCTCCATTATACACATAGCTGGGAACTCTCCAGTTTTGCTCCGGAGACACTGGTTTTCATTCTGCATTACCGGGTCTCCAGAGCAGAGTCTGATTCTCTGGATGTGAGGAGTTTCTGATGAAACTCTGCCCACTTGTGCTCCTTCCCACTCTGTTCTTCCCACTCCCCGCCTTCTTCTCTTCCTTCCCCAGTCTATTCTGCCAACTTTTTTTATGCTTTACAAGTCCTGCCCCCCACTTGCGATTAAGCCCCACCCCTTTTATGACATGAATCGCGTCATTTCTCTTCCCTCGGCGGAACCACAGGACTCCCTTCTGGGGAGCCCAGATCAAAAAGCTCCTAGGTATGATTATACATTTGTGGCATGAGCTCAGTGTTATCTGGATGATTATGCCCATGAAGAATATAACATGGTGTTCTGGTTTAGATGTTCATACTAGTGACTACCACCTCACAGGAATACAGATCAATACAGTGTGCTATAAATTGCCTGAGCTCAATTCAATGAGCAGGTAGCTTACAGCAATATTTATCTGCATGGTACCGTGTTGATCATTCCCATGAGGGATTTTTGATTGTGATGCTTATCTCGCTGGCCTTCCACTACCAGGCCAGCCTACATGATTGTCAGTCAATCATATCTGACATGTCATTGTGGACCACCCTTCGGTTATGCATCCTACTATTTTAATTGCACAGGGCATTAAAATAAGACTGGGAAAAATATTGACCTATTTCCTCCTGCATTAAGGGGTGGGGATGATGAATTACTGACGCTTCAGAGGTGTTGGTAAATTCAGCTGCCAGTCACTGAGTTGAAATTTATGCCTCAGCATAATTATCAGTTATCTTTAATGCAAAGCTGGACAACCTATGGTCCTCCAGCTGTCAAGGACTACAATTACCGTAATTGGATTGCCTTTCTTGTCCACAACTGCTCAGGTTTCCCAGATCTGCGAATCCTAGCAGTGAAGGGTAATAAACAACCTGTTTATTAAAATCCATTGTTCAAGGATACATCTGGGTTGCTCGCCTTAGACTGAACACTGCATTTGATGTGCCGAGCATTACTTAATAAAAGTGGCTTTAAGTGTCAACTGGTTTGCCCCAGAATTTATCCTCTCTCTTTGTGCATTTGTTTGATGAATCCCTTCCTTGGAGCTCACCGAATAGAACAGGAGTGGGAAGCCTGAAGCCCACCAGCTGTTGATGACTACAATTCACATAATCCCTGGCTAGTCAATGATTGGAGTTGAAGTCCTCAATAGTTGGAGAGCCTCAAGTTGCCCATCTCTGCAGTAGAGGTTAATATTTCCGTTTAACAATATATTTCAAGCTGTTATATCTGACAAAAACAAATAGTGAATGGAGCAATAATGTGTTGTGCAAATGTCCGTCACCATATTGAATATTTTAGATTGGGTGGGTATATTTAACATGATAAAAATGCAAACAAAGGGCAAAACAGAAATCCCAATAAGTGAATCTCTTATATGAGGTACTCCACCCAGAGTATATCATAAACCAATAGTTTTATTGGTACAGAAAGCAATTTATAAACATCATCGCCATTCGTGGCGATACACATTGGGCTGGACATTCACAAGGGTTGACTCGGTTTGTGCCATCCCCCACTGCATTGTTTGTATAGGTGTATTGGTAAGGGTTTTTTTTTTTGTTCTATGCACTTGCCTTAAACCATGATCTTCAGCATGGAGATAGGGTATTTATATCTAGCACTTTAGGGTATGTATATATTTTCAGTGTATTTTTCACACTAGTTGCACTTTATTTGCAGTGGGAATTATTTGTTACAACACTATGGCCTCCGGTTTATTGATGTTTTTATGGCAATTGCTGTACATCTGATTATAAGCTATTGAGTATAGACATTGTTTGGAGAGTATCCCTTGTGATTTGTTTCTAATTGTTTTCATACTGATGATGTTTATAAAATGCTTTCTGTACCAATAAAACTATTTGTTTATGATATACTCTGTGTGGAGTGCCTCATTTAAGAGATTCACTTTTTGGGATCTCTGTTTTGTCCTTTGTTTGCATGTATTAGTACAGAATCTTGGAGAGTACTCCACTATTTTGTCTGTTCCCAGACAAAATAGCCAGTTTTGTATATTGCATTTAAAATGATAAACATGTAGAACCTGGCGCAGAGGTGACGTTATCAATCAAGTTTGTCTTAAAAGGAGCAAAATTTTTTGTAAGAAAACCTATGTTTTACAACTTTTTCTGCTGAGTAATATAAGGGCAACACCACTGCTGTTAGTTTTTTAATTCAAATGTTATAACAGTTCAAATAATCAGGAAGGGAATAACAGAGCATTTACCTCCTGAAAGTTTTAATTAACAGGAAGTGACTCGGCAGTTTCTATCACATTCTAGGGAGAACTTTTTATCACTGACTTTCTTCTCAAACAGAACAATAACTAATTGGAACATGACCACTAGAGGGCACTGTTAATGTGCAAAAACACATTAAATTGTAATAACTCTGGAAATACGCATCTCTCATCTCTCATATGCGCCTTTAAGATTAATCATAACTCCTTTTTGTATCTGGGAGTATGCTATGAGTGTTTTCAGTGACTATAGAGTTGAAGATACTGACCAGACAGGGCTGGTTCATCATGACTAAGGTGAGCTAGCTATGTTTGGCTGATATCCATTCATCCTCCCAATGACTTTGTGTCAAAAATACAATCCTTCATTTGACTGTCTGCACAGTAGTTCTCAGGAATCTTAATAAATTAAAATTTTCCTAGAGACAGTGACTAATCACAGGAAGTTTGTTATATGCTGTACAAATGACTGTCATATACTACAGTGCAAAAGAAGACAAAAAAGAGGGGGTGCCCATGGTGCTCATCATACAGATAGCTCAGAAATCAGCTCAGAAAGCTGGTAGAGCTGGGAGGCATATGGGAGGAGAATTCCAGGACTAGGAATTCCTGCGCCGCTGTGCCGCCATTACCCTGTACTGCAGAATGTGGAAGTGGGTACAGGAATCTAATTTTGACAGCAAATTTCTCATTAACTATGGACTTACAAAAAAACACCTGCAATCTAGAAACAAATACACTACACTAATAATATGAGACAGGGTTTATTACAGGTGGAAGTTCCACTTTAAGGTAAACTTTTTGAATGCTGGGGGATTTAACACATTGTGTCACAATGTGTTGGATACAGCACTTTAGCAGTAAAATCATTAAAGGGATAGTAATGTTTCAAAATAAAAGCAGCTCCAATTAATCTTCATAGTATTTGGGTCATGGAGAGTGTTATTTCAATACTGTTAGAGTTGTAGTTCAAGAGTAATTGAATGGTAAAGTATCCCCCTCCTGCCCCTTTTACTGATGTAACACTGCTCAGCTCAGAGCCGCAAGACTGTCCGGATGGATCACAGAGAGGGACAATCTTCAGTGTCAATAAGGAAAAACCTTAAAAACCTGTCAAGGAGGCCAGGGTTTTCCATATGCTCACTGTAAGAAGATTGTCCCTTGCTGTGAACTGTCTGGTCCCAGGTCCAGATTCCACATCTGAGGGAAGGAGGCTTACACTAGCTAAAAGGGGTGGGAGGGGGATACTTTATCATTCAATTACTCTTGAACTAGAACTCTGACAGTATTGAAATAACACTCTCCATGGTCAAAATACTATGAAGATTAAATGGAGCTGCTTTTATTTTGAAACATTTCTATCCCTTTAAATGACCACACACTGCATTCAAAGCATTTATGGTCTGATTAGGTAATCGCTTTATAGCAACCATTGTCTTGTGCATGTAATCATGTTACAGTGAAGATGTAAATATAACATGTGCACAGCCCCAGGCCAATAGTGTTAATTTGATAGTTTAAGAAGCTGTGAGGATTCTTAAGTGGATATGTTATATGCATTATATATATTTGCTCAAAGATATGGTAAACTAAAATGATGACAGCTCTAGCATTCAAGCTTTTTTGCACAATTTAAAAGCAGTTGCAAACATAGTGCCATGCTGGATAAGTACAGAAGAAGGATTTTATTTTGTATGCAAATACATTTTAAAGGGTCATTATTTCTTTAACAAAAGCTACTCATAGATTAAAGAGTAAAATTTAACAATAATAGACGTGTACAGTACTTTGCATAAGTGTTCAGCCCTTTGACTTTTCCACATTTTATTGTGTTACATGCTGGAATTAAAATAGGTTTAATGGGATATTTATGATTTGATTTACACAACATAAGTAACACATTAAAAGTGCATAATAGTTTTATTGTAACACAAAAGTTAATTAAACAAGAAAAAAAAGACAGATGTTGATTGGTTGGTTGGTTAGCTTTATATGTAAGTGAATCTATCATTATACAGTCTAGACTGGTGTAGATAGCCTCCTCATCTGTTTCTTGTTGCTATTTTGGCTTAGATATCTTTTGTAGGGGGAACATCATCATGTCTTAATTGAGTGGAGAAGAAGGCAGTTTAAATTCCTCATCTACATGTTTACCTGCCAGTATGGGTTGGTTGAAAGTTCCCTTTGTGTTCCTGCTAAAAAATCTGCAAGAAAAACATGCAGCTGTCCTCGTTTTCATGGGAAAATCCACTTTAAAAAAAGCCCTTAAAATCTTTGCCATTTTCACCTATTACCAAAATGTTTTTTTTTTTTCAATGACTACAAACTTCCCGTCCCTTTACTTACATGTATTTTGCATTTTACTGCCAAAAACATGAAGTATTCCAGGAAGAGAAACACAACACAAGCAGCTAGAGAGAGAACGAAAGAGAGAGAGATTGGGTGCTAGGCTGTTTCAGAGCTTTACTTAGAAAAAGAAGGCAACAGTGGCTCATGTTATGTGCTTTCACTATGAGCACCAGGATTACAAAGAAAATGAGGACCTTAAAGTACTGTATGCATCCAGTGTGTCTGAAGAGGAGGAGGACGGGATCACCACCAGCATTGAAAGGTCTGGAAGCCCTGATTCCCCAGACCCAGTGATGTCCAGTCCCCCTATATCGTCCCTTGAAATCTTGGGGAAAATAGTGTCACAGGCATACGAAGCAGTGGGTAGCAGTGTGAGCAGGACAGGTCAGCAACCTGTGACTACTGTTAGCACTGCCTGTGTGCCTTGTGACCCAGTGGAGGGGGTGGCCAGTGACCCAGTGGAGTGAAAAATTCCATGCTGTCAAGGCAAGGTTGGACAGGTTGGGATATATTCCCAGCACATGATTTTTTTTGGCCCTATACAATTTATCCCCATGGCTGTGAACTCAATTTTTCCCAAACTTCATAAATATCCATCTGAAGTTAATTATATACATCTTTCTATTACAAACATTGATATTTATATAATGGCTAAAGTTTTAGCTAGCAGACAGTGTAATGCCAGACTACACAAAGATCAAGTTGACTGTGTAACTTTCCATCAGACTACAACAATACCAGATGCACTATTAATCTTATATCTCATATTCCCTACATAAAATTCTGACTATGCTTTTGTCATTGGATATTCAAAATCCTTTGACAATATATCATGAGACTACCTAATTTGCCCTCTCAAATGCTTACAATAGCCCTTCCACCAAACTCTGAATATAAGGTTGTTACCCTTATACTTCAAATAACTTGAGGAACTTGACAGAATTACCCCATGTCTCTTTTACTATTTGTCCTAGCCTCTGAAATACCGGCATCCCAAATCCATGTAGGCCCAAATATTTTAGGACTCCACTTGTGGGGTAGTGAATATGAAATAAGCTTATATGCTAACAACATTCTGCTGATTATAAGTTAACCAATTGTATCCCTTCCCATTTATTTAAAACTAGTGTAAAAGCCTCTGTACATGGGCCAAGGTCCAGGTGATGTTAACCCTTTGAGTGCCAGAGGGGTACGCAACTCATTGTTTTGCAATGCGTTGCGTATCCCTCTGGCACTCAGAGGGTTAAGAGGCCGGTCCTGCTCTGCATCCTGCCGCCGATGCAGTCATGCACTGTAGAGAGTGGCCGAAAGCACAGAATGCTTCCAGCATTCTGTGTGTTCCGGCAGTCTCTACTGAGCATGAGGGCTTCTGACAAACATCCTAGCGAATTATTATAGAATGTTAGACAGGTTTTGTAGGGTCTCTATTTGATATCTTTCCCTTCTCCACCACATTGTCAAACTAATGAAAATAATCTGATTGTATCTTCTTACTTTTCATATTTGGGTATTACATTTCCAAATGTTACCATCAATGCTCTCCACTTTAATTAAAGATCTTGAATTTGGGAGTTAATATTAAATATTCTGGCTAGATAAGATAGGAAAAAATCTCCTTCTTGCCATGCATAGAGCCCTGGCACTCATTTTCAGAAACATTTAACATCAGTAATCTCCACACCCTTTCACCTGACTTATTATTGGTAACCCCCTATTTGATCCCACGCTGCAGAAATACAGTTTTAAATTGTGGGATCAGAATAACAAAACCAAACTAGCAGACTTTATGGTGCAGTAAGACCTACTTACTCTGCAAAACTTACAAAACAAAATATAACTCACATGATACTGAAATTTTCTATAGAACCTCTACTTCCTTTAGTGAAGCTCCATCTTTGTTTGAAGCTATCTGTATATCTAATCCTATACCTTGAGGTATCATATCTAAGCCATATAAGGTATTTATCTCAGACTCTGATCCTGCGGTTAAGCTTAATTATACATTAAACTAGGAAAGAAACTTTGCAGAAGAATTTGATTTTGAGACTGGTAACAGATTATAATCTCTGTTTGTAAAATATCCATCCATGTGACCATTTTAGAAAGTTCATACAAAGTTCTTCCTCAATTTTATATGGTCCTTTTTAGACTAGCTAAATTGAACCCAAATGGCACAATGGTTTAAATATTCTTGCAATGCCCTATTGCAAAGGAATTCTGGTAAAAAACATTTCCCTAATCCAACCTTTTTTTCTTTAAATATTTCCTTCACACCATGGGATGTTCTTCTACATAAAACACTCTAGACATACCTCAATCGCACAGTAAAGTAATACTATGTATCATTACCACAGCCAAGATGACAATAGCTTAAAGGAATAGTAATACTTCGTTTTATCTTTATTTTATTTTGTAGGCATTTAAAAAACATGAAGAACGATATAAGCCTTATCTCTTAAACCTTTACGGTTTGAGAGATATTCACAAGCAAAGTTTCCCCTCCCACCCCTTTTACCTAGTGTAAGCCATCTCTTCTCAGAAGTGGAATCCAATCCATAGACCAGACAGATAACAGAAGGGGACAATCTTCTTCCTATGAGAACAATGAAATCCCTGCCCCCTTGATAAGTTTTTCAGGTTTTTACCTTATCTACCTGGCACCTCCCTTCTGCTCTGGCTGAGCAGTGTTATATAAGTAAAAGGGGCGGGAGGGGGATACTTTGTCATTGAATTACTCTGGAACTACAACTCTGACAGAACTGAAATAACACTCTCCAAAGTCCAAATACTATGATGATTAATTAGAGCTGCTTTTATTATGAAACATTACTATCTCTTTAATCCTGACTTTCACCCATTATTAGTTTCCAACACCTTAACAAATGTGACATGGCTTGACATAATGAGATATTGACTAGATATCTTATGAATAGACTGGACAGGTTTCACAACATTTGGGGTCACTGGCAAGCTAACAGACATCTTGAATACCAGACTCCTTCTCTGTATTGACTACAATTGTTAATTATTTTAACTGTATCAATCAGGGATATCCACATTGCTTTCCATCTCTTTCCCCTTTTTCTGTTTCCTTCTCCTCTACCCATTTACCCTTCACTACTGTTGAATGTAGAGCAGGGTCTGATCATTGCTTTTACAGTTGATATCACCTTCTGTACTATATCTTTGGAAACTGCATCTAATGTTATGCCATTTGTTGTTTCTGATTTTAGCGATATACATTGCTTTCACTGAATATTTAGTCTAATGCACAGTTTGCTCACACAAAATAACATTTGGGAAGCTGTAATTTGCATTCATAAAATATTTAAATATAGATTTATGGAAGTACACGATAAAAGAGATTTAATTTTGTTTATTCTGCTCAGTGTTAATACATACACTTCAAAATTTCAGGAAGGCTGATGTATTAACAGAAATAGAATTATCCTGGGGCAGAACTATACTAAAAATGACCCAAATTCCAACTGATTTAAATAGTGCCTTAAATTAATGGAAATTTTAATTTGTCCTCTGTGGTGCCCTTCCAGTTCTTTTTAATGCAGAAATTTGAGGATTTGTTCTATGTTGTCACTCTTCTTTATGGAGTTTTGTATCCAATTTGATTGTTATAGTGCCTGTGGATTTCTTCAATGCCATTTGCTTTTCTTAAAATACATTTTCTTAATTAAATGAAATTTTATTTGGAGGACTTAGTTCTAGACTTCCTACTCTGTAGGATGTGAAGGCAGCATTGGGCTCCTAAATATATCATTTTCTCAAGTTACATTGTGAATGAGAGCTTTATATTGAGTGATTCACATCTACAAAAGTACTCTTTACAAGAAATCCTCCTCCATTCATATACACCTTAAATGGGCAGTAAAGCGTTCACACAAGGCAGTTCCCATAGCTCTTGGGACACAGCCAATGATTTAATAGTAGCAAAAACAAAAGGAAGAGCACAAAGGAGCGCCCTAGTACAATCAAAATGACATGTGTGTGTCCACCACCGACTTTCACCCGGTACTCACAAAAGTAGAGGCTGTTAGATCACTTGTATGATTAACAGCTAACGTGCTTGCTGAGATAAATATCCTGACTCAGCTCAGGAATATTACACAATGTGCTGTTAGGCCGCTTTTCTCACACTCCCCTTAATATCAGCTGTCTTACCAAACAGATTTGTATTATCACAACCTGTAATTGTTTTCTGATGTATTCAATAAAATAAATACGGAAGACTATGATTCCAAGGGAAAACCAAAAGGGGGCTTCCAGTTGTTCAGAAAATCTTTTGCACTATTTTGCCCCTATAAAATCAGAGTTAGACATGGCACCTCATTAACTAAAATGTTGGTTGATGTTATGAAGGGCTTTTACCAGGGGAGGAAAACCTGTTAGACTCCAGTTCCCTTAATCCTGGCCAGATAGGAATTGTAATTCAAAAAGAGAGGGCATGGCTACAGGTTGCCCAGCCTTGCTCAGTATAATGTAGTGCTGTAGAGGAACCACAGACTAGCTCTTAAACCCAGCCTGTCCATGAATAACTAACATAAGTGGAAGGGGTAAAATGCATTGCTCACTGGTAATATATTGTCCACAATGGTCAGAGAGTTGATACACTTCTTGAAATGTTGAATAGCATAGATACTTGGCACTCAGAAGAAACTTCAAAGGTGAGATAACTTCCCAAATTGTAAAATAGAAACATAGAATTTGACAGCAGATAAGAACCATACAACCCATCTAGTCTGCCCATTTTTCCTAGTGTAAAAACTAGTGTTGAGCGAGCACCCCGATGCTCGGGTGCTCGGGTGCTCTGACCGAGCACCGCCGGAGGCTCGAGTGCTCGGCCGAGCACCCGAGCCCCATTGACTTCAATGGGGCGACACGAGCATTACACCAGGCACCCCCTGCTCTGATGAGGGGAGGGTGCCTGGTCAATGCCCCCTTCATCTCCACAATGTCCCCCTTCATCTCCGCAATGTCCCCCTTCATCTCCGCAATGCCCCTTTCATCTCCGCAATGTCCCCCTTCCACAATGTCCCCCTTCATCTCCACACTGTCCCCCTTCATCTCCGCAATGCCCCCTTCATCTCCGCAATGTCCCCCTTCATCTCCACACTGTCCCCCTTCATCTCCGCAATGCCCCCTTCATCTCCGCAATGTCCCCCTTCCACAATGTCCCCCTTCATCTCCACACTGTCCCCCTTCATCTCCGCAATGTCCCCCTTCATCTCCACACTGTCCCCCTTCATCTCCACACTGTCCCCCTTCATCTCCGCAATGCCCCCTTCATCTCCGCAATGCCCCCGTACCTCCAGTCCCTGGTGGTCCAGCGGAGCGTCTTCAGATCTGTGCCTCCTTCCGGCACAGATCCCTGCCACCCGAACATGTCGGGCGAGCACATGGCGGTACTCGACGAGTACCGCCATGTGCCGAGCAGAGCGATGCTCGAGCCGATCCGAGCATCGGCCGAGCACGCTCGCTCAACACTAGTAAAAACCTCAAACCTTATTTGGCCCTTTGTCTTGTCTTATGTTGGGGATAGCTTTATGGCTATCCCATGCAGGCTTACATTCCATCACTGTATTAACCTCTACCACTTCTTCTGGTAGGCTATTCCACTTATTTGCCACCCTCTCAGTGAAGTAAAATTTTCTTACATTACATCTAAACCTCTGTCCCTCTAGTTTTAGACTATGGCCTCTAGTTCTAACATTTTACTCCTTAAAATGTACCTCCTACACTTTGTTTGAATCCCTTCATGCATTTGAATGTTTCTATCATATCCCCTCTCTCTCTTCTACCCTCCAGGTTATACATGTTCAGATCCAGGTGGGTAATCAGTGGCTCTTTCATGTTGACTGACTCTTCCCATGCTTAATTAGGGAAATTCTTAGATCCTAGTCTGTTGGTGACCCTCGAGGACTGAACTTGGACAGCCCTGCTTTAGTCTGTCCTAATATTTATTTTCCTGTAAATCATTCACCATTTTTTTAGATCTTATCAGAATTCTCTCTAGAGTATCTATATCTTTCTGGAGATGGGGTCTCCAGTACGGTACAAAATACTCTAGGTGAGGTCTAACCAGAGCTCTGTAGAGTGGCATGACCACTTTCATTTCTCTGCTACTAATGCTTCTAGCTATACAACCAAGTACCCTGCTTGCATTCCCCACTGACTTGTTACATTGCCTGCACACCTTTAACTCATCAGAAATAATTACTCACAATTCCGTTTCTTCTGTTGGCCCTGAAAGCATAGTACCCTTAAGTCTATATTCTTCCTTTGGATTTTTATGTCACAAGTGCATTATTCTACATTTATCGACATTAAACTGCAGCAGCCTCACTCTTGTCCGTTCTTCTAATTTACCTAAATAATTTGTCATTTGGCTTATTCCCCCAGAAATGTCTACCCTATTGCAGATCTTTGTATCATCTGCAGAAAGGCACACCTTACCTTGAAGACCTTTTGCAATATCACTAATAAAAATATAAAAAGAATGGGCCCCAGACCAGATCCCTGAGGTACCCCACTAGTAACATGATCTTCATCTGAATATTCTCCATTGACTACAGCCCTCTGTCTCCTGTCACTCAGCCATTATTGAAAAACAATTTTAAAAAATCACATCAGCGGAGTAATACATAAACTCCACTTCATCTTACGCATTTTGTGCCATACAATAATCGTCAAGCATAACAAAAACTCCCTCCAAGGTAATTACCTGTGTGATTGGATAAAAAACAATGAAGAATGTGTATATGTAAACTGGTCTACTACTGCATCACACTAGGACCAAAATGATACAAAAGGCAAAGACCTCAAAGCACATTAAAGGGATAGTAATGGTTTACAATAAAAGCAGCTTTAATTAATCTTCATAATATTTGGGTCATGGAGAGTGTTATTTCAATACTATCAGAGCTGTAGTTCAAGAGTAATTGAATGATAAAGTATCCCCCTCCTGCCCCTTTTAATGCTGTAACACTGCTCACCTCAGAGCAGCAAGACTGTCCAGATGGATCTCAGAGAGGGACAATCTTCAGTTAGCACAAGGGAAAAACCTGTCAAAGGGGGCAGGATTTTCCTTATGTTCGCAGTAAGAAAATTGTCCCTTGCTGTGAGCTGTCTGGTCTAAAGACCAGATTCCACGTCTTAGGGAAGGTGGCTTACCCCCAAATAAAAGGGGCAGGAGGGGGATAATTTATCATTCAATTACTCTTGAACTACAACTCTGACAGTATTGAAATAACACTCTCCATGCCTCAAATACTATGAAGATTAATTGGAGCTGCTGTTTTTGTGAAACATTACTATCCATTTAATCCCTTTATTGTCCCACTCAGAATTTAGGGATTCTAGTCTCTAATATGAAAATCCAATATACCTCTCTTTTAAGGCTAATAATATCTCCTCCCCTAGGTGGACTAACCCTTTCTATACCTACAAAATGTTTCATAGATAAGTCTCTGTTATGCTGAAAGATCTGCTTTGAAATGGCTGAATCCCTACTCTCATTGTCAGTCTTGTTATGGTGCTCACGCAAGAGCTTCTTCAAATGAAAAACAGTATGTCCCACATATTGCATATTATAATCATCACAAGTAAATAAATATATTACACACTTAGTGTTGCAATTTATAAAAGAACACACTGGATTCATATCTCTATTGACAGTGGAAGAAAAAGTATGAATTCCACCATATACTGACACACCGTTTAGATATTTGCACCACATGTGAAACAGAGAGGTCTGGTGTAACCATGTAGGCCTATATTGCTTGAAACTAAAATAACTTTTTGAGACCAAGTTGCCTGTAGTACATGATCTCTTTTGCTACAAACTAACAACCAGCAGACAAAATGAAAGAAAGCATACCATTATTATATCAAATGGATAACAAAGAATCAATAATTCAATGTATTTTTTAAAGTGTTCTTCAATAAAGATTTGGGATTTTATCTCACCTTTGAAGTATCTCCTGCGTACCAAGTATCTATTATAACAAACCTTGCTCTATGGTTAGATGGCTGCAGTGGTCTTTGAATACAGAGTTACAAAAACAGGTAATTTTATTACACTCATCATAAAAATATTGCCCCCCCCCAATCCATTACTAACATAGCAATATGCAAAGCCATGCTGGCATTAAGCTGAATAAGTCCTCGTTATGGAAGACAAACAACTTCTTTGGCAGGAACCAGCTGAGGAAAGGTACCTCTGAATCTGTGCTGTCTGTCCTGTTCACTGCCAGCATTGGCTAGTGGTGTTCCTTGGTTACCTTAAAGTAACTGAAGTTACTGACCTCGCAGGTGCACAGAGCTTCTTTTGTAAGCTCTGTGCAGTAGATGCCTGCTGAAGATGTTTTTCTTCAATAATGTGGACTTAATCAGCTTAGTGACAGTATGGCTTTGCATATTGCTATGTTAGTAATGGATTGGGGGCAATGTTATTATGATGATAGTTCCACTTTAAATTTTTCAGAACCTCTCTAGAAATATTGGACTTCCCATGATGATACATTGATGATGCTTTGTACAAGTAATCTTGCTACTGTCAACCTTCAAAGCTGTTATTCCCTTCATGAGTGATTCATACCTCATTTCCTCAGGGGCCACTAACAGGCCGGGGTTTAAGGATTTCCTTGTTAGAGAGCAGGCTAGTTAATAAAATTAAAAATGCCTCTGATCAACACACCGGTGCTCTAGCACAGAAATCCACAAGTCCTGGTCTGTTAGTGGGACGTGATGGCATGGGTCGAGAACCAGTGCTCTAGACCAGTAGTGGGGAAATTTATGCCCTCAATCTGTTCAGAACTACAATTCTTATCATCCCCAGCAAGCCAGTGTTAGCTGGGGATGATGGGAAGTATAGATCTGAATATTTGGAGCATCCAATTATGGCTGAAGATAATGGAATTGCAGTCCTGATAAGCTGGAGGGTCTCAGGTTGTCCATCACTTTTCTAGACACTTAGGGCTGGATTCTATTGCAGGTGCTAAATGTTAAAACCCATTTTATCAAACATTTTTCTACTGAAGTCTATGGGGAAACCCGGAGATAAAAGCAATGATCAAATTAGCACCTGCCATGGAATCCAGCCCTTAAGGGAAATGTTTCCCTTTCTTCTAACATTTAGTATACATTCTAAGATTTCAACAGTGTGTATTAATATCAACTTATATAGCAGAGCCTCAGTGAGTGAGTGTTGGTTACAATATGCTGCTTCTAAGATTAAATGTATGGCTGTACTGTATTGTTAATTGCAGTAAGAAACCAAAATAGATGTTTTATTGAAGAGGTTTTGACTAGAGAATGCTCTAGTACATAACAAAGCAATGCATTGGAGACTTCTTTAGCATCCAAGGGGTAAATTCTGCAGCAAATATTTTAATTCTGAAAAAACATCATCAGTCAAAACAAATCTCATGTTTTAACCCCTGGATGCCAAAGACACCCCTAAGGCATTGCTACCCAAAGCCTTGGAGGTGTCCCTAGCCTCCTTGGGATTAATTTAATGTGATTTGTGAGCAGCTATATTTCCTTAAATTCACATGCCAAAATTGGAGCGAATTCACTTTACACTATTGTGCTGTATATGTATAGGCATTGTTTTAATAATGTCCTGTGTGTATAGTATCTCCTCACTTTAGAAATTAGCTGGATATATTCTTTAGGATATACTTTCATTATTTCTACTTCTTAGCTATTCTTCCCACACTAGCTATATACTAATTTATTATCAGCCTTGTGATTCTGTGTTGTATTATGTGGAATACAAGTAATGCTTCATCTCTCTACCCTTCCTTCATTTGCTTCTTGGTGATCTCACAGGCGTTACTGAACTGTTAATGAGAAATTAGTCCTCTAGGACTGTGCACTGCAATTAAATCCATCCCTTGTGCCTAGTCAGCACTGGAAGTATGTGAATATATTCTGTGTCTCTAGGAGTATCAATTCTAAATGTGTATTATTTTTTATAAAATTGTAGAATAATATAACATTTTAACCACTTGAAGCCAGAGAGGTATCCAAAGCAATGGAATGCAAATCTTTGGCATCCTCTCAAGTATCCAGTGGGTTAACCCTTTAACTTTCTGAGTGCCAGATAGGTATCCAACACATTGCATTGCAATGTGTTGGATACATAGCTGGGAACTCTCCGGAGTGGGGCTGAGGCTGATTCTCCAGAGTGGGGAAACTCTGCCCACTTGTGCTCAATCCCACCCTGTTCCTCTCACTCCCCACCCTCTTCTCCTCCTTCCCCAGTCTATGCTAGCTATTTTTCTTGTTTTTGAAGTCCTACCCCCACTCACGATTAAGCCCCACCCCTTTTATGATGCGAATCGCGTCATTTCTCTCCCCTCATCAACACCATAGGGCTCTCCAATCATGAAGTTCTCAGGTATGGTAGGATAACTCCTTGGTACTCAAAGGGTTAAGGGACAGAAAGGTGTGTAACAAACTTCTTCGCAATGCAGTGACCATTACACTGGTCCTTAACACTTTGAATGCCAGAAGGGTATGCAACGCATTGCAAAGCACTCAAAGGGTTAAAGGGTTAGAAAGCAACACATGATAAGATGACATGAATTCTTAAATTGCATAGTAAAAATATAGCTTAACAGCAATGTTCCAATAAGGATATGGGCTGCTGAGACATCCAATAAATATAAATATGAAGCTGAAAATGGTTTAACCGTCCACAGGGGACTTCTCTGTAGCAGTGATGTTACTGCTCAGTTACATGCAAATGATCAGCGTGTTGAAATGGATCTTATCATACTGCTCTCAACTTGGGAGTAGAGTGCTTCTGTATGAAAATTTAATGCAACCTTTTGTTGCTTTTATATGTCCATATATTCCTGTGATTTCTTTGACTTGAAGTATTAGAATCCTACAACTTGACATAATCCATAGTGGAAGTGCGGTATCTGTACATAGATCCTGTATAAAAAAATAGTGGGATTCAAAGGGCCTTATTTATAGAAGCAAAGTGGAGTAATTCTGGTGCAAGCCAGCTGCAGAAACATTTCCTTAACTCCACTGATTTAAATGGGGCCTAATCTATTGATTGTTTAGACAGACTGCAGTAATGCATTGGAGATCTCTCTAGCAGACAAGTTGTTAAAAGCCCCATATAAACCAAATGCATTACGATTTGTCCCCTATGGTGCAGAATTACTCCATTTTGCTTTTATGGATATAGCCCCGCAATTCATATATTGCTCTTTCTTCTACTATAGAATGCTGAGAGGCTTGACATAGTTTAAAATGTAAGATTTCTCATTAATAATCATATGAATGTATCTCTGTTCTAAAACAGTGGTTATCAAAATGTATCAGTTCTCTAAACCAATAGGAACAAATGGTTGATCACATTGGCTCAGTATTCACAACATATTTAGTAATGACATGTTTCTAAATTGTAAAATATGTACCTGGAAAATTGAAATTTCTGTGACACATTTGTGAGGCAATACATTAACTCAGTGTATACATTTCAAATATGTAACACATTTTAAGTTTGGTGACGTGGCATGTAAATGTGTCATGACATGCCTGTTGGGAACCACTGTATATATATATATATATATATATATATATATATATATATATATATATATATATACTAGCAATGTGGGACGGCGCTGCTCGTCAGGATATATAGGGAATCAATGCACACACATGGATGCAAGACAAACACACAGAGACACACACGCAAATGCACACGCATGCACTGAGATGCATAAAGAGCGACACAGTCATACACACATACATGCAGTGCACAACAGGCAGACACATAGAATGTGATACAGACATGCAACACACACAGTGAGGAACACACAGGCACACACAGAGACTCACACACACAAACACACACACAGAAGTGAGTCATAAGGGGGTGACTTATGTGTCATTGTAATGAGTTTTTGTTTGTACTTATGCCTCCACTGTGGCATTCATTCATATAGTTGAAATGCATGTGGTAATTGCACATAGTGGATCGTGCTGGATCCCGGGGTGTGAGTGAGTGTGAGTGAGACTATGGTGGAAGGTTGATCGTGCTGGCTCCCGGGGTGTGAGTGATGTGA
Source organism: Rhinophrynus dorsalis (assembly GCA_037306005.1). Classification (NCBI taxonomy): domain Eukaryota; kingdom Metazoa; phylum Chordata; class Amphibia; order Anura; family Rhinophrynidae; genus Rhinophrynus; species Rhinophrynus dorsalis. The sequence goes on from CM074721.1 coordinate 241,711,406, forward strand.
GTGAGTGTGAGTGAGTGCGATAGTGAGTGATTGTGTGAGTGTGTTAGTGAGTGTGAGTGTGTGTGATTGAGTGAGAGCATGAGTGAGAGGGTGTATGAGTGTGAGTGACAGAGTGTGAGAGTGTGAGTGTGAGAGTATGTGTGTGGTGATTGAGTGTGTGAGTGTGTGTGATTGAGTGTTTGTGTGTTTTTTGGCTGATGTTTGTGTCTGTGGTGTAGGAGCGAGTGGTAGCCATTTTGTTTTTTTAGTTACTTGGATAGTGGTGGGCGGGCTGGATAGTGGGGGCAGGCCAACTCCCTGCATGATTTACATCACTCCCCCATTGAATCACCCAATGGGAGCAGTAACTCCTCCTTACTTAACCCTTTGAGTGCCAGCGGGGTATGCAACGTATTGCTTTGCAATGCGTTAAGTACCCCTCTGGCAATCAAAGGGTTACGTTATGGTAACACAGCAATATAACACACGGTGGCTCTTCAATTGAGGAAGCGTAGCAATATGCTGAGGGAACAAATAGAAAGTGGTGTTTGAGGCTTGCCCTCTGTAACATACAGCAAAGCATCTCTCTCCCTTTAAGGAGAAAGGGTGGGAATCAGGAAGCAGGAAGTGGAGGAGTGACAGTTGAAAACAGACAGTGAGGTGACTGAAGAGATGAAAAGAGTTAAATAAAAGAGTTGCTATTAAGTCTATCCCTGAGTTTGTATTTTATGGAAACATTACACCCTCGTACTGAAACAGAGTGTATGGAGGGTTACAGTTATCTGTGGGAGGTGAAACAGAGTGCATGGAGGGTTACAGTTATCTGTGGGAGGTGACACAGTGTGTTTGTGGGGTCATGATCCTGAGTGAGAGTGTGTGTGGACCAGGAGAAGTTATTAATATCCCCTACTTCAGGAGCGAGTAGCAGCTATATTTTTTTTTGTCAGTTGGATAGTGGTGGATGGGCTGGAGGGGGCGGGCCATCTCCCTGTATGATAAACATGCCCCCATTGAATCACCCAATGGGAGCAGTAAAGTCCCCATTGAATCTCCCAATAGGAGTTGTGTCTCCTAATGAGACAAAATTATGTAATGAGACATTCTGTTCAGTGTGTGTTTGTTTTCTGAGGAGACATAAATTATGTTCTGTGTGTGAGGTACCATAAATTATGCAATGAGGCTTATTCTTTTGATATCTCAGTTATCTAATCATTGGTCCACTAGTATCCACAGAGCTGTCATCTAATCATTGGTCTACTAGTATCCACAGAGTTGTCATCTAATCGTTGGTCCACTAGTATCCACAGAGCTGCCTATGCACTGACTGCATTCTCTCTCTTACTGAAATGCAAAGCATTCAGAGGGCTAAAATACCACTGATCTAAATGGGGCTTTTAACCCCTTGATGCTGAGCTGCAAGTCACTTTAGTTTTTACACATCCTAGGCAATTCAACCTAGTCTTTTTTAGCTGTACTCATGGACACAGCCACACTCTTCAGTCCCATCCGTAGTTGCATCCTGTTGCCTAGTACAGAAAATACCCTTATCCTGTAACTGCAAAACACAAACAAAGTCTTAACCCAGTGAGGAACTTGTACATTTTTATTTGTTTCCTATGTTGCTGTCGGTTTGGTCCAGAATTGCTCTCTTATCTCATATGACTCTTAATACACAGTGTCACAAAAACTGCAGCTGAATTATAATAAATCTTTTTGACTCATCATACCTGCATAAGAGCTATTCAGTCCTTTAGTATTTCTGTCACTGTTAGAGCTATGCATCTCTTAGGTATATAACTTGTTTCTGCTCACTGAAACATGCCAGAAAAATTAACGCCCATTTTGTGTCATACAAATCAAGTTAGCACAAATGGGACAGAAGTAAAATGGGGATTGTTTTGGAATCTATTACTTGTGACATTTTTTCCTGTTTTTTTTCTTTAGCACTTAGGTACAGCACTCCAGGTATTGTTGGATTATAAATCCCATCATCCTCAGTTAGTTATTATGACCTATAGGATGATCATTTTATCAGCTGATGCAAATGTGGCTAAAAAAACATAATGCCTTTTTCCTGTCTGCTGTAACAATTACAGAATATTACATGAGCTATAGAAGGAACTATTCATATTTGTTTTCAAGTTTATAATTTCATTGATATTTATTTCCTTATCAAGGTAGGTCATATGTAAAAATGATCAAAGGTCACCTTTATAGATCTCCACAGAAACAATTTAACATAATGTATATACTCTTCAGGATACAGATGAATTTGAACTTCAGCAATTAGCCAAGTTTAATGTGGCATGCAGAACACTGCTCAGTGTTTAGTTGGGTGCCTCCACTGTCGGAGTAAAAACAAACGTAATAGAGCAAGATTGTAAATTGTTTGAACGGTGGGACTAGTGCCTATCCATAAAATTTCCTTATCAGAACTTCAAGCAGGGTCCATTAGATATAGGGCCAGATTGTAACATAGGCCAAAATTCCCACATTAGAATGGAAATTTGGCCACAAAAATACTAGGAAAAATGCTTTTTCTAGCCTTTTCCTTCTTCTGCTATGTCAACAGGTATGTATACTGAATTTTTCATTTTGGCATACATAACTGGTCCCAAATATCATTGCCTATAGCCATTCCGCTGGTACAGACTAGCATTATGACCTTGGCAAGTCTCAGGTTAGGCCATAACTACCACAGCCCTCACAGTCTCCCCATCTGCACTCAACCACCCTCTCCACACTAACATAAGTCCCCCTTAATCCCATCCTATGCCAAGCAGCTTGCTGTGCTATGCCTTATAAACAGGATCGTAGGGGTTAACTGTACGAAAATAAATGAACACTACTCCAACATGCCCACTAGCCAAATGAGTCCACCATTATCCTCTACATTGTCAGTATGGCAGGGAATGCATTGCAATCAGTGCTTTCCAGCTGCCATGGCAATGGAGGGATTAAACTTCTTGAAATGCAAACATTTGTTAAATCTAAGGCAAATGGCATCAAATAAATATTATGGGGATAACATTATCCATCTTTCCATCCTGAGCAGATTAGGATGGAGTGCATTCAACAGATGAAGGGAGTCCTGGGACCCCCAAACATCTTTTTTTTATGGCGGGTCCCATTGTTAAAAGGTTCTTGGGTTCATGCTTGCCATACTCCTGGGCTGGAAATCAAGAGAGTAATGCCTACAGGAGGGAGCCCTTTCATGCTTTACTTCACTGAATGCCACTAGATGGACTTTCTTCCATCCAAACACACACACACACTCGCAGGGAATGGGTAGACTAATGCATGTATTAGCTCTCCCATTGCCAGCAAGCACATGTTTATAAAGCCCCACTTACCTCACCCATTGTCTGCAAGCACCTCTTCATACAGCCCCACTGATCAGCCCTCCATCTCCCCGTCTGTCTTGAGCCCAGCTTACCTACCCTGTGTTCAGCCCCTCTTTACCCCCTCTGTGTTCAGTCTCACTCTCTTTTTGCCTTCAGACCTGATCCTCTACCTCTGTGTTCAGTTTCACTCCCCCCCATTTATTTAGCCCCACAGACCTCCTTCTGTGTTCATGTCTTTATACCCTTCCTGTGTTTAGCCCCATACCCCCACCATGTGAAGCTCTTGCATTATTACCCTGTGCTCCTGGACCAGATGGCTGCTAATAATTATTTGAGTACCAGAGGGGTGAGAAACACATTGCAGAACAATGAGTTGTTCTCCTCTCTGGCACTCAAAGGATTAAGTGGGTTTGGCTTTTCATCCATATCTCTGTCATTCTCCCCTCCATATACCATATCCCTCTGGCCCCTTCTTTTCTTATCCATATTTCTCACCCCACTTCCTTCATGTCAGTTTCATCCACCCTGCTACATGTAAATCACCCCTCCTTCTCCATGTCTTTCTGGCCCTCATTCTCCATATATCTGCACATCACCCCTCCTTATCTCTCTCACCCCCTCCTCATGTCTTTCACCCCCATTCCTCCATGTGACTGTCATCTTCCTCTTCCATGTCTCACCCCCACCTACTCAACGTTAATGTCAATCTCCATGTCACTCCCCTCATTCATGCCACCAATTAATATCTCTCTGCCTTCCCTTCATGTTTTCATGGCCTCCTTCTATGCCTGACTTGTATGATGAATAGGTAAAGTGTGTGTATGTTTGTCTTTGTTTAGGAGGTGGGTGGCAGTTGAGGTGGTGAGGTGTGTGTTGAGGAGGTGAGATGTGTGTTGAAGAAGAGATTGTCTGTGTCTTGAGGAGTTTTTCCTGTCTGTGGACTGAGGAGTTGTATGTGTTTGTGCGTTGAGGAGGGGGTGTATGCATTGAAGAGGTGAGGTATGATGTGGGTGTACATGCTGGTGAGGTGTACGTGCATTCTGAGGAAATAAGCATGTTTTTTGTTACAGATGTGTGTGTGTTTGTTTTGAAGAAGTGGTGTTTGTGCTCAGGAGTGGATATGCTTGTTGTTCATAGGTTGGAAGTGTGTATATGCTCAGGAGGTATGTGTGTTGAGGATGGGTGTATGTGTGTATGTGTTGTATTGGGGAAGTGTGGCATATGTGTATGTTTAAGAGGTGTGATGTGACCCTATGGGTGTTGAGGAAGTGTGTGTTCAAGAGGGGAGGTGTGTGAATGTCTGTTTGTGTTCATTAGTTGTATGTGTATATTGAGGAGGTGAGGTTTTGTTTGTGTCTGTGTTAATGAGGTCTGTCTGTACTTAGTAGCTGTGTCTGTGTGTCAATGAGGTGTGTCTGTCTGTTGACGTATCGTGTGGGTGTCTTTGTCTTGAGGATGTAGATGTGTATGTGTGTGTTCAGTAAGGGAGGTAGGCATGTTGAGGAGGTAAAGTGTGTTAAGGAGGTGTGTGTTGTGGAAGAGAGTTGTATTTTAAAGAGGTGTGCGTGTATATGTTGAGGAGGTGTGTGTCTGTTTGTTGAAGAGGTGTGTGCATGTTAGTCTGCAGAGCATATATGTATCTGTACGTTAAGAAAGTGTAGTGGAGACATTTGTGTGTGTTCAGGAAGTGAACTGTGTGTTTGTGTGTGTGTGTGAATGCATATATGTTGAGGAGTGCATGTATGATGAGGAAGTGAGTTGTATGTATGATTGTGTTTAAGAGGTATGTGTGTATGTTAAGGAGATGAGTGTGCATGTGTTGGGGAACATCTACTCCAACACAGCTGGATTAGCTGGTTCATGTGATATATCAATGTTTAGACTATTTATTTGTTGTAACATGACTGTTCTCCATTTTTTTCTGTCCATGACTCCTCCTTGTTCTTTTAGCCTCTCTCTCCATGGCTTTACATTTTACTATCCCTTCACCCCTTATGCAGCCCTGTTGCGCCTCTGTCCAGGCAGGGCATGGATAAGCATTACCATAACTGTTATACCCCCTGTGAGATGAACTGTTTGGGCTTCAGGTCTATTATTTAGTCCCCTGCTACCATATATGGTCCTACGTACTACCCCCGTCCACTTTAGTCCTTAGTGGTGAGTTAGATAGAAGCACCTTTGCCACTGCCCAGCTCACCCAATATGTGTCTGACCCGCATGCTATTACATTCCAGGTTTGGCACATTATGTAGTACCCCCCATTGTCCCATGGTTTCTCTGTGATTTGGGGTTTCACTGGTTGCTGTGCTGTCACCAGGGTGGACACTGTTATTAGCGCTCTCTTTCTGCCCTTTTCTTTTTTCCTCCTGCTGTCCTTTTACTTGCCTCTGTCTATTGCCCTTGTCCCTCCATTTCCTCCCTTCTCTTTGGCATGGTGGTCACCTTCCAGAGATGCCAAAACCATACTCTAACCTAGGACAGGCCTCTGCTGGCTGGCTTTCACGCACATGGACTGGACTCAACCACACACCATTCTCCTTGTATGACTATGGCTTTCTTAAATATTACCTCTATCAATGTTAGGTTTGAATATTCCTGAAAAACTCTCTATGCTTTGCTTAGCGTAGGCTTCGCTTGGATATTTTGTTCGTAGAAGAGACACATTTGGCCAACCCTAACCCCCCTTCTTTGCTTAATAGACACTTCCTTGTTGAATGGTTTTCTTCTTATACATCTACGCAGAGAGGTGTGGCAATATTGTTCGGCAAACGTGCTTTGGCGCCACATTGGGGAATTCACAAACTTGGAGGACAGATACTTGTTTTTCAAGGGTCAGCTGTATAATAAAACCCTTACACTGGTTAATGTCTATGCCCCAAATATGGGGGTTCTTCTATTCTTACACTCTTTGTTCTGAAATCTGGACACCTTTAAAGAGGGTTGCCTCCTGTTTGGAGGTGACTTTAATTTGGGTTTAGATTCTGCACTAGACACATCCTTGAGGAAATCCCAGTACTCTCGCCTTGTTCTTCGGAAACTTTCCTCTCTTTTACACACCTCCCATCTGCTTGACATTTGGCTTCCCATTCATCCTACGTGGAAGGATTATACTTTCTTTTTGGCAAGCCGTAATGTCTTTTCTAGACTAGATTATCTTCTGGTAGATCAGTCCCTGCTGCACTTGGTTTCTAAATCAGAAATATTACCTTCCTTTCTTTCTGACCATGCCCCTATTTGTCTCTCTCTTTCCTTTCCATCTTTCCAGAAAGGCTCGCCCAGTTGGAAACTTAATGATTCCTTACTTGGGGACTCCCACTTTAAAGCTACCATGGCTACTAATATTGATCTCAATAATACTCCAAGTATATCCCCAGCGACTGTATGGGAGACCCACAAATGTTTTGTGTGGGGGGAGTTTATTGCCTTAGGCTCCGTAAGGCACCGCCAAAGCGACAATGAGACACGGCACCATCTGTCAGACATTCATTCCAAGGAATTGACACATAAAACACATCCTACTCCTGAAAACCTTGCTGCACTTACAGCAGCAAGAGATTCTCTTTCCACATATCTTAAAGAACATACTGCTCGCTCCTTTCTTTGGCAGTAATATAAAAACTATGTGCTCAATATCAAGTATAGCAAGACGTTGGCCCAACTCGTAAAGATTAAACAAGCGCAGAACTATATCCACAAGATATCAGATGATTCTGGCTCTACTTATCATTCATATCCTGATATGGCGACTGCATTCCGGAGGTACTATCACTCCCTTTATAACATACCCCTTTCCCCCTCTACAATCTGAAGCCTCTTCATGGCTCGCTGTAACGGTTTGTTTGACTCACAGACACAGAGTTAGGATAAAAACACAGTTTTATCGAATACAATAATACAATAAGAACCCTCACAGGTCCTGTAATATACAAGGTATAGTACAGACACACGACAGGTAATATTTAGGCCCACACAGGTCCAGCACAAATATAGGAGACAAATAGTTTATGCTGACACGGATCAGGCAAAGGAGTAGGTTCCCAGGTTTCAGCAATGAAGGAGTTAAAGTCCATCAAGGATGGAAACAGTCTCATATGTGAAAGTACTGAACTGATGCTTTAACACACCAAAGTCTGCATCCACTGAGAGTTACCAGTACACTGAAGTAAGGAGCGCTACCGGTTCATTCACGGAGGCAACACTTGCAACCAGTTTGACAGAGTGGAGCGTAAGCCAAAGGCAATGTACCAGAGCAATCACGGAGGCAACAGTTGCAGCCGGTTTGACAGAATGGAGCGTAAGCCAATGGCAATATGCCGGTGCAATCACGGAGGCAACAATTGCACCTGGTTTTGCAGATTGGAGTGTAACCAATGGCAATGTACCGGTGCAATCACGGAAGCAACATTTGCAACCGGTTTGACTGAGTGGAGCGTAAGCCAAAGGCAATGTACCGGTGCAATCACGCAGGCAACACTTGCAACCGGTTAGACTGAGTGGAGCGTAAGCCAAAGGCAATGTACCGGTGCAATCAAGGAGGCAACACTTGCAACCAGTTTGACAGAGTGGAGCGTAAGCCAAAGGCAATGTACCAGAGCAATCATGGAGGCAACACTTGCAACCGGTTTGTCTGAGTGGAGCGTAGCCAATGGCAATGTACCGGTGCAATCACGGAGGCAACACTTGCAGCTGGTTTGACAGAATGGAGGACTAGGCCAGAGGCGCTCCGTGGAGCATACCGGGACAATACTTGGCAAGCCTGCAGGAGCAGAGGTGCCAGACAAATCAAGGCACCGGAAATCAGAATGTCGCAGAGGCAACAAGGACCAGGATAGCAAGAACGGAGATCAGCCGAGTCGGTGCACAGAAACAAGAACGTCAGCCAGGCCGGATCAGAACACAGGAGCAGGAACGTCAGCCAGTCCGAGTCGGTACACAGGAGCAGGAACGTCAGCAAGGCCGGGTCGATACACAGGGGCGGACACTGAAGAATAGTCAGGCAATCCGGGTCGGTACACAGGAGCAGGAACTGGAGAGTAGTCAGGCAAGCCAAGTCGGTACACTGGAAACTCCTTGAGCAAAAGTAGCACTGGTACAGGAACACCACAAAAGGGCAATGTGTGGGTGCAGGAGCCCAGTATATAAAGGCCATACTGGGCGGGCTCAACACAGGGCAACGAATGAGAACCTAACATAGGATAACTGACAGAAAAATTTAAACAAGGGATCACGGGCACCGTGATACGCGCACCTATCCGATCTTTCCTTGAAAAATCTAGGGTCCCGAGGTTATCTCTGCTTGACTCTGAAGCATTAAAGAGGCCAATCATGGATCAGGAGATCCTATTTCACATACGCCCACTGGGAAGAGCCCGGGTCTCGATGGTCTTACGTCCTCATACTGTCATACCTTTAAGGATGTTCTGACCCCTCATCTGACATTTCTTTTTAATAAAATAGCCTTGGTCCATGCATAGCCTTGAGACACATATCTCGGTAATCCCTGCGCCAGGCAAAGATCCTACCCAATGCAGCAGCTATAGGCCTATCTCTTTATTGAATGCAGATGTGAAACTGTTGGCCAAGATTCTTGCCTCTAGACTCAAACACTTTCTTCCATCACTGATACATCCTAATCAAGCGGGCTTTGTTCCTGGCTGTGAGGCTCATGATTACACCGCCAAGGCAGTGGCTATGATATACACAGCCCAGAAGAAGCGTATCCCTGCGATACTTCTGTCTGTGGACACTGAAAAAGCATTTGACAGAATTGCTTGGCCTGATCTGTAAGTGGCACTGTCATGTATTGAATTAGGCCCCAATTACCTGTCCTCCATTCTTAGCTTTTATTCTTCTCACTTGGCCCGAGTGAAAGTGAATGTCTTTCTTTCAGATCCCTTTACTATATCCAATGGGAGTAGACAGGGATGCCTTCTATCTCCCATACTATTTATTTTGGCACTAGAGCCTCTCTTACATACGATACGGGTTTCCCCCTTTGTCCATGGTCTGCCTACTTCAACCACCCCCACAAAATTAGCTTGTTACGTGAACAACATCTTATTCTTTTTGCCCCAACCAGAACTCTTTCTCAAATGCTTAGTTCCTCTTCTTACATATTATGACCACCGCTCTCAATTCAAAGTGAACTTTGGTAAGAAAGAGATATTAAATGTTAATCTTCTTCCCCCAGGTCAATCGCGCTTGCAGCTCGCTTTCCCTTTTAAATGGCCCTCCCGAGGGATCTCTTACTTGGGTGTTATCCCCACACTGTCTCTCTTGGACTTGGTTAAATCTGATCTGCATCCACTTTTAATGTCCCTTGCCTCTGATATTAAACATTGGAACACCCTTTACATATCTTGGTTTAGGCGCATTCAATTATCCAAGATTATTCTTTTGCTGAAAAGTTTGTATATTTTCAATGCTCTTCCAATTCCAATTCCGAGGTACTTTCTTAAGCTCTTGCAATGTCTTGTTACTAACTTTATCTGGGCATTTCGATGGCTTAGACTTGCACTGTCACACCTTCTCCTCCCAGTCGCTAGGGGTGGCCTGGGGGTCTCGGATTTATTATCCTACTATAACGCATCTGTTCTCCTTTGAATCATGGATCTCCAACGTTTACCACCTAAGGATTGGGTGAATGCTCTCAATTATTTGCTCCAAATATTGCTTTCAGGAACATCTGTTGTCATTTCATTGTCATTTTGTTCACAAAATATTTTACTAGGTCGCCTCCTCCCTTTTTGGTCTAGGCTTAATGCTAAATTCTGCTTTGCCCCCTTTCCATCAGCTCATTCCCCCTTATTACGGAACTATGCCCTTCCCTCTGGCCTAGACTTTGATGCTTTCTCCCTGTGGCATGACTTACATTTCAGTAAAGCTGGCAGCCTAGTGCAAAAGCGTGAGATCTAATTGTTTCAGACTCTTATTAGAGACTCCAGTTTGTCGCAGAACAGGTCCTGGCAATATTTACAAGTTCGACACTTCCTCCAATCTTTTCTTACGCCGGTCTCTGATATTGACTGTGACACACCTTTCATTTCCCTTCTCTCTAGTCCTAACATTCTGACCCGTACTCTGGGAAAATGGTACCAATTTCTTAAGCCCCCAAGCCTTGGTTACTTAGGAATTGGGAGAGGGAGCTAGCCATTTTTCTCCCTCTACCTCATTGGCACTCTGTCATTAGGGACCTACTTCGGTCTTCTCTGGACGTTCCCACTCATGAATGTAATTTAGAACTTTTTGCCAGATGGTATCATACGTCTCAGTTCCTCCTTTCCTTGTCTCCTCATTTGTCAAAAGTTTGTTGGAGATATCTGAGGTGGGGTCCCTTTTCCACATATGGTGGAGAGGTTTGGATATTGTAGATTATTGGCAAACTGTAGCGATGCAGATTGAACAGATCTTACAGGTGTCTCTCCAGTTCAATTCCTTGTTCTTTCTTTTTGCCTATGACCTCCCCAGCCCTCTAAATAAAAACCACCATCAAAAGGCTTTATTTTATATTCTCATTAACACAGCTAAGGCAGTTATCCCTCAACTTTGGAAATTGGATGTCACCGCACCTTACCCGCTCGCCGGCCGCTTCTTGCGTGTGGTGGGTTGTTTCTTCCGGGTTGCGGTCGCACATGCCCGCTTCTTATGTCATTCGGAGCCTCCGCAAATCATGCTAGGCTCCCCCTGGTTCTGACCTCAGCCTGCCTTGACTACTCTGGATCTCCAGCCCCTGGTTCTGACCTCAGCCTGCCTTGACTACTATGGATCTCCAGCCCCTGGTTCTGACCTCAGCCTGCTCTGACTACTCCAGATCTCCCGTTCCTGGCTTTGACCAGGCTCCGTTCCTGCCTTTTGCTCAACCTCAGTTCCTGAAGCCCTCCGATCTATTTCCAGCCTGTCCAGCCGGCCTGGTTCTGTACGGTTCCCAGTGTACTCCTATCCTGGTTGCACCCGGCTCAACTGTGGTGGAACAATCTGGTTTCACGACCAGCACTTCTAACTCAGCTTTGGCTGCAGCACAGGAGTACCTGGCACGCCGTCACCAATCTCTAGCTTCACTCCCTAGAATCGCACCCAAGCTTCTGTTCCAGTACCGGCAACACACGAGTCCCTACCTCCCGGGTGGTGACATCGGAATCACGGCCCACCCTCGCCATCTGGATAAACAGGGTCCAATCTGTGTGCAACATGCAGAGACTCCATACGCAGATGCTGCAGAGTTGGACAGACTTTGCGAGGGTTTGGAACCCTTGGATCGTCCACAGGTCCATGTTTTCTGAACTGATCTAGCCTGAGCCGTCTACTTGGGATTATTCCAGCCATGGCTTTCTGATGAGGATGTACCGCCCTCTGCCATAATTTGCCCTCTCTTGACCCCTTCTCCTTCTCACCCTTTTTCTTCTCTTCACATACTATAACTTATTTAAGCATCTATCATTCTTTCATACCCCCACTCCCCAGATACACTATTGGACCTCTGTGTTAGACCCGTATCATTTTCAGGTCTTCTAGTAAGCTGTTTTACTGTAGCTGCCACCCAATATCCCCACTCTAACCTCTTCTACTCTTGTACTTTCTTCTTTCTCTACTTCTTCCTCACTTCATCTTTTCAGCTCTGGTTAGGTCCCTCTATGAGGTTGCTTTCTCCATTTCTGTTTCTATTTTATCTCTTCCCTTCAATTTTCTTTTACAATACTTGATGTTTGCAATACTTTTTGTATCAGTTATTACATCCCTTGTAAGTTTTGTGGCATATGACACCTGTTTTATGCTTTTTATGTTTCTTTTCATCAATAAAGGAATTTGAACGTAAAAAAAAAAAGACGTGAAATACACTGTTAACAATTCTTGATCCCCCAGGTGCCAGAAGGGCATGGAACACATCAAAACACAATGCATGGCGAGCCTCTCTGGTATCTAAAGGGGCAGAATCAAAATAATTTTGGAAATTCTGCGACTACTACCTGCGCACACGATTACTTTCCCTCCATACTTTTCCTCCATGTCTCTAGTCCAATTAGCTTCTCCGTTTCATGCACTACTTTCCCTCTTTGTCTCTATTCCAGTTAGCTTCTTCGTTTCATGATGGGGGTTGGACTAATGACACAGACACCCAGACAGCCTGCATTTCCTATTAGTGATTTGTTAGAGCTCAGAGACAGAAGAAGCAGGAGATATTAGAGAGTGTCCAGTTGTTGTGTAGGCAGGCAGATAGCATTAGGCATAGGCAGGCACCCAGCATTAGTACCTTATTGCCACTGCAAGGGAGAGTCATCTTTGTTCCTGTGCAAAATATTAAAAATATTAGGGATTTGTTTGAATGATTTTCAGAGTGACACATCAGACAGTCTGACAGTTGTTTGTGTAGACAGGCAGGGTGCCTTATTGCCACCGCAAGGGAGAGTCACCTGCGTTCCTTTTCAAAAAAATATACAAAATATTAGCAATTTGTTTGAATAATTTTCAGAGTGACACATCAGCCAGTCTGACAGTTGTGTAGGCAGGCACAGTGCCTTATTGCCACTGCAATATTACATTTAATAATATTAAAATTAATATTAGGAATTTGTTTTAATAATTTTCAGAGTGACACAGCCAATCTCACAATTATGTAGGGACTGGGAGGCCTAGTAGCTTATTGCCATTGCAAGGGAGAGTCACCTTTGTTCCTGTGTTAAATATTAAAAATAATATTAGGAATTTGCTTGGATAATTTTCAGAGTGACACATCAGCCAGTCTTACAGCTGTGTAAGCAGGCAGGGTGCCTTATTGCCACCACAACGGAGAGTCACCTTTGTTCCTGTGTTAAATATTAAAATTAAATTTAGGAATTTGTTTGAATAATTTGCAGAGTGACACAGCCAGTCTCACAGTTCTGTAGGGAGGCAGGCAGACCTAGTACCTTATTGCACGCCTTTGTTCCTGTGTTAAATAATAAAAATAATATTAGAAATTTGTTTGGCTGTGTCACTCTGAAAACTATTCAATCTCACAGCTGTGTAGGGACTGGGAGGCCTAGTACCTTATTGCCATCGCAAGGGAGAGTCACCTTTGTTCCTGTGTTAAATATTAAAAATATTAGGAATTTGTTTGAATAATTTTCAGAGTGACACAGCCAATCTCACAGTTGTGTAGGCAGGCCTAGTACCTTATTGCTACCGCAAGGTAGAGTCCCCTTTGTTTCTGTGTTAAATATTAAAATTAATATTAGGAATTTGTTTGAATAATTTTCAGAGTGACACAGTCAATCTGACAGTTGTTGTGTGGCCAGGTTTTTACATTTTAAAACTATAATAGTTCACTACCTACCTATCTGTAATGGATTTGAGTCCTAGTGAACAACCTGATGTTCCTCGTCCTGGTACCAGCTGCAGTGACCCAGCAACCACCCCATCACAGTACAGTTGCTATCAAGCAGAGCTAGCAGCAGCAAGTGGGGAAAGAAGAGTACTTTGAGTAGTATTAGTCAGACTCAGCAGCAGCACTCCAAACCAAAACCTAGAAAGAAGAAGGGAACTGCAGGTTGTTCTGCATCTGCTAGCAGGGTAGAGAGGTCCAGATCCTCCTCTAAGACCATGAAGCAGCCATCACCTGTCAGCTGTGCATGACTGCACTGCGGCCGTTGCTGGGTGGCACTGTGGCCCGTGTACATGGGCTCTTCAACTAGTAGTACCATAATATGCTGAGCACTCCAGCTTACCCATACCGAGCTCTAGAACTGTGCTGTATCTATCTACTGAGTCCTGCTTGCTCCAGTGTTCTGCAGTTTGCTGCTGGCTATATCTACAGTATTGCTGTCATCCTGAGTCTTCCCTGCACCAGTCATCCTCAGTTTTCCTTCTTCCTTCAAATTTAGCTGCATCCATACTTCATCTACTTCATCCATAGTACCATATGGCTAAAGCTCCACAGTCTTCATTTAGAACCTGTAAATGGTTCCATTTATTTTTATTTATTTAATTTTCATTTTTTATTGTATTTTTTAAAACATTTTAAATTCGAAGAATAATTCGGACTGTCATCGAATTTCATCCGAGTCGAACAGGTGTTGTCCGAATGTCGGATCCTCCGAATAAAAAAAAAAAAAATCTTACGAATTTTAATTTTACCGAAAACTTTTGATGTGCAAAAGTCTAACATTTTCATACAGGATACCACCTCTCATTCCCAAAAATGCATGTTCAATACCATGTATCTTTAAGGTATCCACATTGTTCAAATGATACATTTTATAATATCACTATTTTCTGACAATCTGGATTTTTCAACATAAATAGTGATATAAGATACATCTAATTTTTGGGTAGTGATAGGTGTTGGTATATTTATATTGTTTTTAATGAATGAGCTGTTTTAAACTTTGATGTCCCCTTTTTAGACTTTCAAGGATTATTTTTGATCACTGTTTCTTTCTGTGTTATTAACCCTTTTTTGCCTGGTATCTACTCATGCATTATACTTTTTCCTGGGTCATTACTCTATTACACATGGATCTTATGAATTCATTGTATCTATCCAGCAAGTATATTAGTATTAAGTACATGCTTAAGTGTGATAATGTAATGCACTGATGACCTATCCATAGGGTATGGACTTTATTTGTCTAGTCCCTGTGGATGGTTGCAGTGTTTGTTGTAAGTATTACCACACATGGTAAGCTACTACCAAGAGTGTCATTACTCTCTAGAGAACTATGTGTGGGTCCTGAGCTTTGATTACTCGGACCCTATTTGTAAATAGGATATGGAGGGGTGAAAGCACTCCCTCTAGCACAGAAAATGCCCAGGTGCACAATCCCAATATATGTCATGTACAAAGATAAAGAAAGGGGCAGCATCATTGGATCTTGATGTACATAAGCTTTATTGAAGAACAAGGCAAAGGTAGGTCACTGTTTCTGTCCTGTGAGGGACCTTTCTAGATGAGTAATAAGTTTGCTTTCCAATTGCTTCCTGCATAAAGCTCACTGGACAGCATCCAGCAGGCTAAAGATGAACAGTTTTGGAGCAAACCAACTGCCACATAGTGAATGGATACAAATTATCAAAAGTCTAATGAATTGAAATGCAGCTTTTAACCCTGGACTGCCAGAGAGGAAAGTTCTGGATACCTTTCTGCCACTCAAAGGGTTAATCCCTTCTGTGCTAGAGAGGTCTCCCACACATTCACAATTACATTTACATGGGAATTTCCATTTGCTCCCTATGTTGCAGTTGGTTTGCCCAAAAATGTTCGCCTATAGCTTCCTGAATACTCCCTATAATTCTTTTTTACCTATTTTCTAAGAAACTTGCCTTTTTAAGAGACATTCAGTTCAGCAATGCTGCATAAGGTCTAGTTTCTGTTGTTACAGAATTCCAGCCAGGCAAGGAGAGCTCCCCAGGCCATAGACTAGATTCTTCCTGTGTTAAAAAATAAAGCAAAAGAATCTGATGATTATTTGTTTATATTTAAGCTTTATTTTTTTACCTTAGGCTTCATCTTCCATTTTTAGGCCAACAGTATAACATTTGTTCACTTTAGTATTATTTTCTATCTTAATCTTTATTTTTCTATTCATGTTCAGTCATTTATTTTTATGCTGTATATTTATCATCTAATTTAAACATAAGTGGCATTAGGAATGTACAGAATGAATGTACAGAATGTTTCAAAGGTTGACGTTATCTGTGTTCTTCCTTGCAGGCAATGCTCATATTAAATGAGATAGTTCTACTGAGGAAAAATCTACTTCCATGGGAGCAGGCATGCCCATTAGGTAGGGGCTTCATTGTGTAGCCCTCTTTGTAGCTTCCAACGTAGATTTGGCGATTAGAGAACTGTCACTCTGATCTTTTTGTCACTGAAATATTGAAGTCTTATGATTCGCTTGAAGATGCTCCTTGCTTATCCTCTCCTTGACACTAATGAATGAAGTTGAATTCAGGCAGTTAGAATCTATGGGGACAGTGTTTGTTGCTATCTTCAAAAATGTCTGTTTATAAATTGTAATCTATTTAAAGACAGCTTTAGCATCTCTCTCTTACTAAAAAGATGCCGAGTGTCTTTACACCTATTATCTGGCACTACTAAAAAGATGCCAGAGGGCGTGTCTATACTTGCTCACCGGCACTATTAAAAAGATGCCATGAATCTCTATTCTTGCTCAGTGGCACTATTGAAAAGATGCTATAGCTTTTATTTAATAGAATATATTGAGTCAGATCCAGCGTATAGAATGTATTAAGTAACTAATAGTTTTTATATTTGCTTACTGGCACTACGTAAAGGATGCCAGTGTTTGAATCTAATTGTCAGATTTAGGTACCAGAACAGTCTAACTTTAAAGGGGATATTAGGATACAAGTACTGGAGGTCAGAAACAGTTCAGATAGAGTTCAGTACGACTACCGGGGCTCTGAGGTGAAGTCGTAGAATAGTAGTTTGAGGTGAAGTCGCAGGAGGTGCGTGCTGAAGTCAGAGAATATAGTTCGACTCCCGGGCTTCAAGCTGAAGTCGTAGGATAGTAATTCAACTACCCCAACCCCCGGCTTGTCGGATAGCCCGGAGGCGGTTATCTCAGAGGCTATGATCAACAGCACCCTCGACAAATCAGACAGACAGGAGGCAGGGAGTTGAGCAAACACCAATTCACACCCTTGACTAGTCGGAGGTCCTAAGGCGGTCGTCGGAGAACCTACAACGATGCCCTTGACTAATCAGAAGGCCTGAGGTGTGAATCAATGAAAGGATAGCAGACAAGGTATTCAATGCGCACAGAACTCACAGGTAGATGAAAGCTGAAGGGACTCCTGTAGCGAGCCGGAACCTACTGCAGACTAGGTGAAGGTCAAATACAAGGAAAGGTCAAGAAAAGCCGAGGCTGGAACCAAACAGGCCGCAGAAGATCCAAGGGATGAGACAGAAACAAAGTCGGAGGACAAGCCTGGTTGAAGTTGGAAGAGTTAAATAGCCCAAATCAGCAGTTGGGATGCAAGGTCAAGACACACCAAAATCAGTACACAGGAAATCTAGAAACAATGGAAATCAGAAGCTGCAACTCTAAGATACGCGACACGAAGATCGAGCACAGGTAATATGGTCAAGCAGGTAGATAAAGGAGTGGTGTTCAATGAGAAAAAGGGTGACAAGGAGTGACACTAATTAAATGAAAGTGTGTTTAGTTACCGTGAGGAAAATAAAGAGTGTGTTTAAATCTACAATGGGTATTTAGCTCAACAGCGAACAAGCCGTAATTACAGAGCTGCATGCTATCCGATAACTTGAATACGTTGGAGTTTCCTGATTGCTTGTACAGTGCTATCAGGGTATCTGCGGTGTAAGGGTTACAGTACGCACAGATATTATGGTTAGTGCACAAAGAGTCAACTCTGAATGATAGAATAGGTAGGGCACCTGCAGTGGCTTAGATTTTTAATTGTTTGATAGTTTCAAAATAATCTAGAGGATAAAAAATACAAATGCAATTCCAGCTGAAACCCCTTCGTCTACCCCAGCAAGAAGAAAGGAAGTGAAAAGATAAATTAATATGGTGATTTAAACAAAAAAAAAACATGGACTGGGTTCTGAGTACCACTTGTACCCTTCCATGTATGAAACATGTACTCATCTGGATGTTGGCAGTCCATTGGTATTTGTGACACCCTGGTCATCTAGTCAAGTTACCTGAACAAATCACCTCCCTGCTGCAGATAAATAAAGCCGACCCCCTTCCTAATCCTGCCTGGGCCAATGTCCAACTGTGTAAATAATTAACTGGGATTTATATATACTTCCATTTGCTGGGAGGTGGGATTAGGCAGGCCGCTGCATATGGACCACTGCTTGTGTACACTACTGGACCTTCGCCATCCAGGTAAGTATGCATTCCTTCACTTAAAAAACATGTACATGGGTGGTTGTAGAAGGGGTCCTTCTATGAATTCTTTTATATGGGGCTCTGGTCCCTATTAATATATTTTCTCTTCCTTTCCCTTGGAGAGAGTAGATGAAGGGGTCCTGGTCCTAGACCCCCACCTTGGGCACATGTATGGTTAATATGGGGTTTGCAGCCCCAACATTAACCTTTTTATTGCAGTTTCTCTCCCCTTGAGGTGGTTATGGCGTAAATATACCACGTATTTTTTTAATACCTCTCTGAGGAGAGAGTGGATCAGGAAGTAGAGATGGGGGTATAATGTAAACCCCACCACATTTCATTTAAGCAGGGCTGGATTTATAATAAGGCAAAGTAGGCATCTGCCTACAGGCGCACCCCACAGAGGGGTGCCTGTCATTGGAATAGTTTTTTTAATGTGTAGACTTGCTGCCATACACACTCACGTAGTTGCATTACTGTCTGGCAGCAAGCACTTCTCTTCATTGAGTCTACTGAGACTATGAAGAGAAATGAGTACTCTTCCCTCTGCGCATGCCTATGTGACCTCTTGGTCTGCATAGCACACGCATTGGTATCATTACGGCCCACAGGGTATGTGATGATAGGTGAGAGGCTGTCAGTCAGAGGCGATCAGAGCGAGCCCACTTCCCGCTAAGGAGGACATGACCCAGGACTCGCTCACCCCCTAATGAATCCATCGGATCAAGGAGGTAGCAGTCAGAGGAGGAGACAAAAGACCCACACAGTGCTCACAGGACAGCTACTGCACGGGGGTGGGGCGCTTCAGATTTCTGTGCCTACAGGCTCTTGAGATGTAAATCCGGCCCTGCATTTAAGGCCATTTAATTTAAGATTACCGTTATATTTTCTTAACCATAAACCTAATGTGAGCCAATCTGGCAAACAGTGCGGTTAATCCAAATAAGGTTAAAGGGATAGTAATGTTTCATAATAAAAACAGCTCTAATTAATTTTCATATTTCATATTTCACATTTCATATTTCATATTATTTGAGCCATAGAGAGTGTTATTTCAGTACTGTCAGTTGTAGTTCAAGAGTAATTGAATGATAAATTATCCCCCTCCCGCCCCTTTTACTGAGCAGCAGGGTGGTGTCCAAGTCCAAGGGACAATCTTCAATTAACAAAAGGGAAACACCTGAAAAAACTGTCATTGGGGCAGAACTTTCATTGTTCTCACAGTAAGAAGATTGTCCCTTGCTCTGAGCTGTGTGGTCTGTGGACCAGATTCCACATCTGAGGGGTGGTGGTTTACACTAGGTAAAAGGGGTGGTAGGAGGAAATTGTATCATTCAATTACTCTTGAACTACAACTCTGACAGTATTGAAATAACACTCTCTATGGCTCAAATAATACGAAGATTAATTGGAGCTGCTGTTTTTGTGAAACATTGCTATCCCTTTAAGATAAAGGAGATGGGGGTGGCAGGGGGATCATTTATTAGGGATGGATTACTTTAATCCCGTGTTTGCAGTGCATTACATTAGGAATTTACATGACAACAGATGGGTTAATGAGAGTGTTTGTGAGTTGGGGGGGGTGTTTTGGAGCATTGTTGAACACAGAGTTGTAACAGAAACCCAAGATGCCATGCTGTCTTGGACCATCGTGTAGGGGTTTCTTCCTCCTGAGTGTGGCTACAAGGGGGTAGCCGTGCCAGTAATCCTGCAGAACTTCATTCAGAAATGGGGGTCAAAAGGAGACCCTTTAGACCATTCTGTAACACAAGGACAGGATGCACTTCTGGTTCCAGAACGAACTCAACTTTATTCAGCACACACAGTTAGTTTATAATAAAACAGTCTACAATGGTACAATAGGGCCAGGGCAGGGAAGAATGGTTGGTTAAACATATTAGGGGCATACGATGGGCCAGGATCATGGGTTCAATGGTACAGTAAACATCTGGAACAATGTGGACATAATTTAATCTTGACGCTCCAATTCCTAACCAATAGGAATTGGAGTGACAAGCCGAAAATTAACCAATCAGGACCTGGGCCATTGTTTTCTCCATAGGAGATGCAATTACCTGTGTCTGACAACAACTTAAAAAACTCAATTCTGTCACTCCAGCTCCTTAACCAATAAGAACCAGAGTGACAAGCTAGGGGGCAGGTGGCGACCAATCTGAAGGGCGCCTACCTCTCCAATGCATTCCTTATTCACCAGTTTAAAATGGGAGGGTAGGCAGCAAATCAGGAAGCCGCCTACTTTTAGTCCACATCCTCCCGACCAATCAGGGGCCTGATGATTTTTCAAACATGTGGCGCCAATCTTCTTTTGTCTGGTTGTCCGTGAAATCAGTCTTTAGCCTTCCTTGGTGTAGGCATTTAGAAATGCCTTGTGTTGGCATATGTCCTTCCAGTAACGGCCCCACTCCCATTACAAGGGTTCAGACAGGGTAATGCAAAGGGCAATACCCCCTGAGCTAGATGTAAAGAAGCAGGAATATAGACTGTCCAATTTTTCTACACCCATGTATCAGCAACAGTGTGCCTGAGGCTCAACACATGCTGATGGTGTTAGCTTTCCTTACCATGCCCATTTGTCTGGCTCAGGCACAGACAGGTGTAAGGCGAGTGCAGAGATGCCATTTTCTAGTGGATCACCTTTGTAAATAGGCACAAGTTGGCTGCATTCTGCTTTGTACCTAGGTGCATGCCAGTTTGCAGGAAATTCTTAAGAAAATGGTTAACCACTTCCCACCCCACCTAGCTGAAATTCAAATCAGAATGCAAGAATATTTCAGCAGATTAACTCTGGACAGAGGCCTAGAGGGCCACCATAATACTTGGGAAGTCCCCAGTTCTGACCCTGAGACTCAGTGTTTGATCCAAATCTCATGATAGGTGAAGGGACAAGTTCTCATGGTTAAGGGGGTACATTGTTAACTACTACATTGTTTATGTGCTTGTATTATTCTTAGGATATCCCTCTTTCCATTTTGTATAACCTGCCCTTCCTCCATTTTCTTGTAGTAGTTACTTTCTTGTATACCTCTCTCTCTCCATTTTTGTAGTCTTATTCTGATCCTCCCTCGCTGTTTGCTTCTCCTGTAAGAGCATCTTCAACAAATTGGAGGAGCATGATCTGGAGAAGGGCCTCTGCTTTGCAAGTGAGGCTTAAACCCTAAGAGAATTATAAAACATTACATCAGTGAAATCCATATTTTTGCTTAAGTGTGAATTGCAAAAGTGTTTTCTTATGTTCTCATTATTGTATTTTTTATGGATTTTATAGGATTTATTTTGTCATAATACATAGTTGAAAACAATTATCTATACCTTTCTCTTACATCCATCATCCATATTATGTGTATTTGCAGTTTGCAGTTTACTCCTCCGTTCTACATTATTTGTGTACTTGTGTATTCCCCTCCATTTTGTGTAACCTGCCCTTCCTCCATTTTCTTATAGTGGTAATTTTCCTGTGGGCATCTCTCCCTATAGTTTGCCCCTCCCTCGTCTGGAGAAGGACTTTTGCTTTGCAATCTCAAGTGAGGCTTGAACTGAAGTGAAGCGAGGCTTGAGTCTTTTGGTATATATTGTATAATGTCTGTCCTTACATGAAACAGCTGATCAGCTGTTTCTAGTCCACAGTGGACTACTGTCATGGTTTACCCAGAGATGTTCAGGAGTCAGTACGGTATAGTTAAATGCAATTTATTAAAATATAAGTAAGATAGTACATAATCGTAATATAGCAAGAACAAGCAGAGAGTCACAAGCCAGCAAGCACTGCTATCAGAAATAGTAGGCTGCCAAACTTGATCACACTGCTGGAGACTAGGCCTCAGTCACTGGTAGTCTCTGCTGGAACCAGGAGCAAGAACTGGAACACAGGATCTTGATCCAACGTAGTGAGAGGGCTACCTGACTCCTGCAGTCAGAAATGTAGCAGAGGATACCTGACTCACGCTTGCAGTCAATATGAAGAAAGCGGAAGCTTGACTCACACCTGCAGTCAGTTTAATAGCTAGTCTACTAGAGCCCCAGGTCCACACCACATTGGGTGTCTGCTAGGTTCAAGGGAATAACAAGAGAATAGTCAGACAGAGTCACAGGTCAGCACCAGAGAGGGTAGTCAGACAGGCCAGGTCATACACAATTCAGGTAGTCAGCCAGAGCCACAGGTCTGCACCAGATTGGGTGTCTACTGTAAGGATAAGGCAAAAGAATAGTCAGAGCCACAGGTCAGCATCAGACTGGATGGTCAGACAAGTCAGGTCATACACAGAGCCCAAGGACACAGAACTGCTTTGTACAACAATGCAAGGGCAACTGAGTCAGACTCAGACTGCCCTTTAAACCCCTCCTCAGGAAGTAGGTAGGAGGAGCAGGCTCAGAGGAAGGAAATAGGTAGGAGGAGACTACAGGAAGCATGGCATAAAACAGAGGCCTGCTTCACTCTGAAGCTTCGCGCCTGCAGATGACGCGTGGAATGACGCCGAGCGTCGCTGAAGCGGCGGCGCTGGAAACAAGGTAAGCTGTGACAACTACCTGCTAATCAACTGATTCTTGTAAGAAGACTCACAGGGCCACGCAGGTGCAGGTCTTCCTTTTACATGAATAAACTGTTCGGCAGATTCTTGCCTAGAAACAACTAAACAGTTGTTTCATGTAAGGAAAGAAACAGCAGAGAAGCTGTTATATGTAACAGCTGCTTTATTGGTTCTATGTGAAGCTGGGAAGAGATTCTTAATGTTATAACACTTCCAGTGCCACATGGGTGTACAATGTACATCTGTATGGCTCCCAAAGGTTTAAGGGAAGGCAGTTGATGTCTCTGCTCTCCAGTAGAAGCAGCAAACCATCCTCTGGCTTCAATGAAAACTAGGACAAGATTGTAACTTCACCATCTCAGCTTGGCTAAAATGGGACTGTGGATTCTGACAGCATAGGCTGCTCTAGGAGCTTAGTACATGCAGCAAAGTACTACATTAACATATAAACGCACCCACAGGAATACAAAAGTGTTAGCTCTCCTTTAATTGCACGTAGGTTGCATAAATTATATACTTATTTGCAGTTTTGCTGAAATTAATAATATATTTGCTTATTCCAGACACTTCAATTTTCCAAGAGCAAATTAAGATTCCGTAGGTAGGTTTATGCATGGGAGTTTATTTGGGTATATTCATATTTCATGCTAAACCAGCGGTTCTCAACCTTTCTAGTGCCGCGACCCTTTAATAAAATTTCCCAAGTTGTGGCGACCCCTAACAGTAAAATTATTTTCGTTGCTCCTTCATCCCTGTAATTTTGCTACTGTTATGAATAGAAATATAAATATCTGATGGTTTTAGGCAACCCCTGGCAAATCGTCATTCGACCCCCAAAGGGGTCCTGACCCACAGGTTGAGAATCACTGTGCTAAACTATATTAAACTATAATATGACACAAATATTGGGCAACGTTGCAACTTTTTAAAACTTATTTAAACAATAAATTTGTTTAAATCTCTTGTGAATGTCCTCTTATTAATACACCTCCTACTAAATGTGAACACTCAAGCTTATACTAGCTTAACATAGTTTTGAACTGACTTTAATTTAAATGCACAGAGGCCCTATGGAGAAAACTGGAGTAATTCTGGCTCAAACCAGCTACACTATAAAATCCCAAATGATTTAAACAGGGCTTTTACATCCTTTAATGACAGAGGTCTCCAAAAGCAATGCATTGAAGTCCACTCTATCATTTGAGGGGGTTAAAAGTCCCTTTTAAAACAAGGGGAAATTGCCAAAACTTCATTTTAATTCTGTGGTGCTGTTGCTTTACTATAGAATTGCACCTCTTTAACTTACTAAATAAAGTCAAACCTACAAAACTCCAGGTCAGGGCTGTCCAGGTTCAGTATTCAAGGGCCACAAACAGGCCAGGATTTCCCTGTTTAATCACAGGTGACTTAATCAGTGGCTCATTCATTTTGACTGACTCACATGTGCTTAACACCTTAACGACCCAAGATGTACATGTACATCATGGGTGGATGTCCCTAAAGGACCCATGACGTACATTTACGTCATCGATTTCAGGGCTACCCACATGGCTGCATGCCGTTCGGGGATCCCTGAATTGGAATGGTCTACAAAGTGTGCCTGGTTTGCAAGCACACATTGTAGACCGTTCTAATGAATTATTTCATTTAATTAGCTCTATCTTGGCTCTGCTGAAGAGCCTCCGCCAGTCCCGGGACCAGGATCTGCCTCTCTCAGCTAGAGCACTGATGTATGAGATAGGAGAGGGAGGGGGGACTTTAAATGCTACAAACTTGCAAACTATAAAGTCTTGAGAGATGGGAGATAGTTTATTCTACTTCTGTTGTTAATCTCTACAATATTAGACATTTTTAAACCCAAGTATTACTATCCCTTTAATCAGTAAAATCCTTACACCCTGGCCTGTTAGTGGCCCTTGAGGACTGAACTTGGACAGCCCTGTTCCAGATGATGGAAACATTTATTTTCTCTATATTTCTCCTAGCCCTAATCCTAGAGTGCCCTCTTTATCCTGGTGTGTCTCTTCTCTGCCTTCAATATCTCTCACCCTTTCAAAGAGATTAACTTTCATGCTTTTACGAAATGGGTGGAATATTGGAGCAAGCCAACTGCATAGGGGACAAATAAATGCATTGGACTATAATATATTGCAATATATTGGAGACCATTCTTGCATTAAAGGGGTTAGAAGTCCCATTTCAATTAGTGAGAATTTGTGGGATCTTTATTTGACCTATGGTGCTGTTGGTTTGTCCAGAATTGCAGCAATTTCTCTTTCTCTGTTAGGCCAACTGCCTCTTCATTCTCCCCATATGCCTTCCTTTTCCCCTATCTAATGTCTACACTTAAATCCACACCTTCTTGACCCTATGCACGAAGCTTGAGCAATTCTGGAGTAAACCAACTGTACAACAGAAAAAAGAGAACTAACAACCCCTAATAATAATCCCCATGTACCTTACTATGTGGACTAGTTAATATATATATTTTTTTAATATATTTTATTATCGGATCTCTCCATACACATACAAAGAAGAGAGGTACATGTAATATCCGTCAAGTACAGCAAGGATATGCAACATTTATAACAGATAAAAGGAACATAAGCATAATGATAAGACGTACAGAGTAGACCCGAGGTTTTTATAAAAATTCAACCCAACCTCCAAACAACTAACCTAACTAAGCTAAATCTACACCCCTCAATCCCAATTCCTCTCTCCCCCGAGCATGCAGCCCCCCCCAACCCCCACCCACCAGCCAGTGTCACTACAAGATCCTGTAGATAGAGGCCAGACACAAAGGTGTACAACAAGTATATGTCATATACATCCACATGGTAAGTAAGCGCGAATCCATTCGATCCGCTCCAAAATGTTATACATCGCAGGGAGCGACAGTAGTATTTGCTCTAGCTGTCCACCAGGTCTGCCACCGTCACCAGATCTTATCAAACTTAGCCGGAGTACCTTGGTGTACATAAACTAATTTATAACGTGGAAAACACTGTGAAACCAAGTTAATCCATGCCCTGCAAGTGGGAGCCCTGTCTGACATCCAGTTCAAGGCCACCACCTTTCTCGCCATCACCAAGAGCTCACGCAGAAGAGATTTGTCATTAGCATCCTCAATCTCATCGGGGAAGATAGACAATAAGCAAATCTTTGGAGTCGCAGGAACAGGTCTTCCCAATACCAGGGTCACAATACGCATTATCTCCGACCCAAATCTTCCAACCTCGGGACACTCCCAGATCATATGCAAATATGTGCCTCGAACATTGTCACACCGATGACAATGGTCAGTACCAGAGATCCACATTTTAAACAGTCTGATTGGTGTATAGTAAAGTCTATGCAGAATATTCAACTGTATCATTTGATGCCTAGTCGATGTCGCCACCTGAGCTGGCACCTCCTTAGCCATGTTCCACTCCCAATCCTCCAATGGGCCCAGATCTAGTTCCCATTTATTCCATGAGGGAAACTCCTGATATTGCATGTGAGATTCCATCCATTGATAAATAAAAGAGAGAGGTCTCAGAGGCTCAAGAGTTATCAATCTAGTGAGAAGCGGGAATGTAGCAATCATCGGTGCTCTATCACCCCACTGGGCTCTAAGAGCATGTCTGGTACATAAATAAGAATAGAAAAGATTGTGTGGCAGGCCGTATTCATCATGTAACTGTGCAAAGGATTTCAGCTGGTTATCATGATACAATTGTCCCAGAGTATTAATCCCAAATCTAGTCCACAGAGGATCAAACTCACTACCAAGTAAGTGATGTAACCCCGCAGCACCCCAAAGGGGGGTGTCCGGGTCCATGGCTACATATCCCAGCAGTCTCTTCAACTCCCCCCAAACCTCATATAAAGTTACAGCTAATGTAGTCCGGATTTTAAAAACTGCTGGGCCACCATGCAAGAACTGGGGTAGCTCATAGGCAGGTTGCAATAACAGTGCGTCTATCTGAGTAGTTTGATAGCAAGGTCTGGGGGAAACAAAATCGAGAACATAGCGACTAGTTAATATTTAATAATAATATGCTTATAATTGACTGAGTCCAAAATCATTAGCCTGTCAATGGCATGGTAGATTGGTGGCAGATTGAAGGCGATATGATGGTGAAGACACATTATCGCTTACTGCTGACACAACAGATCCGTCACAACCTCGTCATTCTGAGACCTCATTATCATTTAGTGCGTCTCCCACATTGCATTCAAGGGTTTCTAAACAAGTGAACTCTCCATAAAGTAACAAACACAATGCAGTATCATTTAGATAAAGGAAAAAAATACATCTAAGTACAGTTACTCTTTTAACCCCTTGAATGCCAGAGGGTACGGAATGCATTGCTTTGCAATGCATTCTGTTCCCTTCTGGCACTCAAGGGATTAAACCCAATTAACCACTAGTTAGTTTTGTGGCTTTAAAACCCAATTATTATGCATTTTTTTCTTTTTCGGTATATTGCATTATCTTTTGTTACTTTTAGGGAGAATAAACCCATAGAGATCCCTTTGGCTGGCCCAGTTTGTTCAGATCTGTTTACTGCTATTACATACATGTCTGGAAATATTGGCAATGCCGTGCTATGCTCTATTGATTTCTATATTTTGTGTATATGTATTGTTTCAAGTGGGAAAAAAACAGAAAAGGATAAGCCAAAATGATTTTATATTTATGGTTTGGTTACAATGGTGTAAGTAAAACATGAATTCTGTTGTACATTAAAATCATATTATCCTACAAGTGTGCTGTCAAACTGGATAGTTTCAGTGATGATGTATGAAACATTATAACACAATTTTAATAGACAAAAGCAAACTTGGATTGACATTTAATCAACATGTTTGTATTATAGCCTAGTGCTATGTTTGAATTAAAAAAAAAAGCTTTATTGCCTTAACATTAGCAGTTGTGCTGCTGGCATATATACAGTAAGTACATCCAATCTAACATTACCAACATATTCAAAAGGCCATATGCACAATGAAAAGAGTACAAATTCTATGACAAACCAATTGCAATGGGCAAAAAATCATTCTTAATATTTCCATTAATTTAACACTTTGAGTGCCAGAGAGGTATGCAATGCATTGCATCACAATGAGCAGAGATGAATTCTCCATTGATAACACTCCTATTCCTGTGTTAATCTATGGAGCCAATGCACTAACATGTATCCAACTTTGGTTATTGCATAGAATAACATAGGAACAGGAGAAATTATATCACTGGAGAAGTAACTCCTTGAATACTGAAAATATCTCAGTGTATTTTGAAGCAATGCACTGGAAACCTCTCTAGCATTCAAAGGACTAAAATCCCCATTTAAATAATGTACAAATTTAACCCCTTACCGACTGACCTATCCGGAGTGTGGGTGGCCCTTAAGGACCACAGAGCTGAATTCTGGGATGGCAGAGTGACATGAAGCCTCACTGCCATCCCAGAATTCCATGACATGCCAGGATAGTCACCGGTCCTTAAGTGCCAGGGCTGCTGTGACTCTTCTGGCATGCCAAGTTTGCATATGGCCTATATTATGAACTAGTGAGCCACAAAAACTGTGTGTAGTGTTATACAGATGTAAGGTATATTTGCCCTGACATACGAAAGAAATAATGAGCCATTGTGGTGTAAACAAACTACATCTTGGGGACAAATAAAAGATCCCGTTGATTTGAATGGGGATTTTAACCACTTTAATGCTAGAGAGGTCTCCAATGCAGTGTGAATTAAAAAAAAATTGGTGAATGCTTTAGCATTCAAGCAGATAAAAAAACACTTTAACCCTTTGAGTGCCAGAGGGGTACGCAACGTATTGCAAAGCAATGTGTTGCGTACCTCTCAGGCACTCAGTGGGTTAAATAAATGTGAAAGAAAGGTATAAATAGAAGGGGAAGTTAAGGGTACTTCCTGCTGAAAAATTACCTCACAGCGATCAGCAAGTATAGACAGTTTCCAGGATGTTTCAACGATTTAAAATGTCTAATGATTAGTTACTGAAGGAAGTCAAGGAGCTTCTATCTGCAGGGAGAAGTTCTTGGCTTCAGGAGCAGTTGTCTCAGTGGCAAGTGGAGGAGGATTTAAGAAAAATGTATTCACGGCCGGTGCACAGTAAGCGAGCTCGGCCTCCTTCTCGGCAGAGCCCACCTTCTACAAGGGAATGGCAGAGGAGCAAAAGCCCAGTTTGAAGAAGCCAGCTGGATGCAGCAGGTCAACATGAAGGTTAAGGTCTGGAGATGCCATGGAGTATGAGTTTGGTGGCATTAGGATCAATCGTAGCTGAGTCTGAAGAACATCAGCGCAGGGTAGGGCCTGCACAGGATAGATGCTTATCTGTAGTCCATCCGGATTTTTCTGGTTTTTCTGAAGGGATTCATCAGGTTAAAGTTTTTCCCCTGTTTTTCTCTCCCTTTTTCTCTCCCCTCTCCCCACCCCCTCTTATTCGGTTATCCATATTTAATTTATGAAGTTTTAATTTAAGTTATTGACTCAGCGGGTCAACGGTTAGGTACACATGAGAAAAATTGTGTGTATAAGGTTCACTCCATCGGAGAGATAATTGATACAGGGTGTTAATTTGTTCCTTTGGGATATTTTATATTAAAAATAAATAAATAAAAGAAACGTGCATAAATAGCACTTCCCACCATACAAGAAAATTCCTGAGAAAAGTGCTAATTTCCATCTTTTTTCCTTCCTTTTCATTGCATTGAAATCAATGATAAAAATGTATTCCTCCATGTGATTAGTTTCCCCTACTGAGACTGAGTGACAGATGCTATGCTGATAAACAATACTTCATACATTCTAGATAAGACAAATGGACAAGGGAACAAGCAGGCATACTGTGTTATACACACACTCACTCTAACATCTGCAACAAAAGGGACACCCATATACTAAGGTGTGGTGTGTAGGAAATACACCAGTTGCTGTGCTCTTTGCTCCTTTATTGCAAGCTGGTTTTGATTCTGAAGCTAACACAGGTATATCCTGTATAGGTGATATGGTGGGGGTGTTAGCAGCACTATCAGTTGCTTGTGGTCTCTGGAGTCGCTCTTTCATAGAGGATTTGGTGAGGTTGGTAGCAGAATTATCTGCTGTTGGTGGACTCTAGAGTTTCTCAGTCACAGGGGATGGGAAGAAAGTGGAAGCAGCACTATATGCTCTGCTGTTGACCTACAACTACGATTGCTGCTGCTGCTACTGGATTTCTGAACATCATCAGCTGCATTCCTTCTACACCTCGTACTCATATTTTCCTACACACAGACTTACAAATAGCACAGCCGGCAACAGCAGCAACAGGTATACTGACAGTGCTTGCTAACTCTCTTTCTTGCTTACGATCTCTCTTTATAGGGATAAGTGTCTCTTAATTTGGTTGATAGAAACACTTTCTTAGGTAGGAGTCATCCATACTGTAGTTCAGTGTAATGATTTTATTTTCATTATATCTGCAGTTGTCTATATATAATGATCTTCACTTTCATATGCCTTAAGTTCACACTTCCCCAAAATACACCTACAACAGTCTGAATGGATCTTTTGGGTCAATTGTCTTTATCAGATTGTAAATAGAAAGTATAAAGCTGAATAAAATGCACACTCATATTTCCATTGGTAAAGTTTTTTTAAACCATTGTGGCTTACAGAGTTTTTCTTATTTATTTACTATTAACATACAGATAATTTACTGTCAGGGGAGAATGTAAAACCCCAGCTATACACTTTCTGTCTCTTCCTAGGTCTGACTCCCTAACTCAGATATTATAACAGGCTACAAGTAATCACATTAAATAACAGTGCAGCGGCTGAGTAAGCTATTTCAATGACAGAGACTTTTGCTTCTGGCCTTACTTGGGTGTTTTTCCTCTCTTGTACTAACAATCTCAGCATGTCTCCTTAGCATCATGGCTCATACACAAACTGACAATATTGTCACAGTACATTATGTCACTTTGCCATTGGGTTTCTGGACTAGCTTTTCATTTCTTTCACTTTTTACTTTTGAGATGCAACACTTTTCTGTAAAGAGGGATGATCTAGATTACTAAAGTAACTTGGTATGTAATAGCCCCTTGCTTTGTGTATACACAGCACCTTCCATATTAAACCAAATAAGTGTGAAATGCTCACAGAATGAACAGAAGCCTACCTTGCTTCTTCTATGTTTAATCACCACTAGGAAGCTTAATATTGTAGCTCTCCATAGCCATTAATGAGCAGACATATCCATATACACATTGGCCTGATCCTACATAGACAGTTCAGTGCAGAGATGCCAGGCAAGAGAAAGGAATTCTGCGTAAAAGAACCAGCTAATGCCAAACTTGTATTTCAGCCTCCTTGGGCCTTGTTAGAGAGGGGAAACTGCAAGGACACTGCTAGATATTGCATGAGGGTGCTAATGCCCAGGTTAAACGTAAAACCTGTTGCTAGCTTGGTACTTGTAATGGTGCTACAAATGGTGGAATTAGTCTGCATAGCGTCCAGATAATGAAATAGGTTGGCCCTCACCCCAGATACACTTTTTTTGTGGAAAATATCAGCCCTCACTACATAGTCCCTGATGTTCTTTGGGCATCTGTGTGCAGTAATACGGCAGAAGAAAAGTACATAGACATTTCTTTCTGAGCAAGTAACATGACATGTACTCCTGCCTTGCATGAAACCTCTGTAATAATGTTATAAAAATGGATGATTTTCAACAGACAGGCAAACCCATTAAAATCAAGGGGTTCCATGCAAGCTTATTTACTCGTGTTGTCTGCTATCTGAAGTATCTTCTTGGTTATGTAAGTAAAACCACACAAACACTGCGAGATTGAGTAAACCAATACAAGACTAACATCAGGAATAAGAACAGTGAACATCAGTTTGGTAGGCATTTTAGGGAACCTGGTCATAATGACTCATAATTACATAAAACAGTGTCACTACGGTGGCGGGGAGTAGGGACTCTCGCAGCCTAGGTACTGGTTGATGCTTGGGTTCGACGCTAGGGGGTGATGGTCAGGTGCGTGGACGGCGTGCCAGGTACTTCCTTGCAGCAGCTGAAGCATAAAGATGCTGGTCACAAAACCAGATTGTTCCACCCCAGTTGAGCCAGGGTGCAACCAGGATAGGAGTAACTGGGAACTGTGCGAACCAGAACCAGGAGGCCAGTGCTAAATCTGAGGCACTAGCAGCAAAATTATCAGCTGCCACAAAAAGTGAAGGGGAATATGGAGGACAAGAAGAAAGAGTCCATTCTTCTCCACCTGTTCCCTATCCCTCCCCCTAGAAGTCATGTGTTTGGGACTATTATTCTCTTCCGGCAGGCACAGTGTGGTCATCATCAACAACGGTATAGTGCAAAATGTGTGACAAGTTAGTGAGAAGGGGAAAGGAGGGAACACACCTTGGCACAACCTCCCTGATAACACACATGAAACGCAGACACCATGACATTTATGTCAAACATGTTAAAGCCAAACACCCATTACAGAAATCTAGCACTGCTATTACTGTACCCCCTGACTCTCCAGAAAAGTGGAGATCAAAGAGGAGGAAGAATAAAGAAACTCAGGAAGACACTGGAAGTTCCATGTTGAGCGAAACAACTAGCTCGCCATCAACATCACCTTCTTCCTCTAGGGTAACAAGCACATCTCTTGCCAATTCACCTCATTCATCGTTACCTCCCCCACCAAATGATAGCCACTCTTTTGATGGATATGGCAGTTCGTCTCTACCCATTGCACACTGTGCGGTGCACTGACCACACATGCCAGTGTGGTGGAGGAGAATCGATATCAGGCCATCAAGCGGCATCTGAGAAGATTCCATCCCACAGAATATGCTAAGATGGAAGCAGGGAGAGTTCATCATTACTATTAAACTGTCAGCAAGTTGTCATGTGTCCTTAGCGGGGTCTGGACAAGGGGTACAGTGACAGTGGCAGTACTTGGTTTTGGGTGTTGTGGTGTTTGGATACAGTTGTGCCCCCAGATGTTATTTACCACACACACACTCTGTGCACATTGCAGTTGCTGATGGAAGCCACAGTTCCTGTTCTCAAGGGAAAAATATATATTCTAATAACAACACACCCATGACAATTTTGGAGGAGGGGCAGGTGGAGAAGATTTAATGGCCAACTTGTTCTTTTCTCCACATATACTGGGGGCTACTTATTCTTCTGCTACTGCATCAGGCGCATCACTGGAGCCATTCCTGGCAAGTGGAACCTTCATCATCCATCTTCCATGTTACTGATATTGTTGATCCCATTCCCTTTCAGTTGCCTAATCATCCTGCTGCTTAAACAACTCAGCAGCAGCAGTACGAACAGCAGTTTCAACTCAGGACTCAGGAGGACATTTGACAATGGCCAGTGGCTATTGGCCAACATGAACTGCTGGCACTAGGCCAATAGGGCATTTTTATTTTTTTCTCAGGGCTTGTGCCTTGAAAAATAAAAAATAAATAAATTGAAAAAAAATAATCCTACAAAAAAATAAACATTTTTTTGGGGGGTTGTTTCTAACAAGCCTAAGTCCTACAAATCAATGTTTCCTTAGGGCTTGTGCCAAACAAGCTTAAGTCCTACAAATCAATGTTTCCTCAGGGCTTGGTCCTCTAACAACAAATCTAACAAATCATCCTCTACGAAAAGCTCTATCAAGTCAAGTATCAGTCCACCCCAGTGGCAGCTTATGTCAAGGGGTTCCTGCCTCTATTACTTTAAATACAAATTTCTTATTTTATTTTGTTATTAACTGCCCCTCCAATAGCAGTCAAGAAACCACCCAAAACAAATTCCCTGTTCAAATGATTCATTCATTCACCAACACAGGCACCCTCCTCAGACCCCTTTATACAATCTCTTATGGTTTTTATTTTATTTAGTATGTCTTTTTTATTACGTGCCCCCCAATCCCAGTAAACAACCCCTGAAAAATCATCTCCTGTTCAACTGATTCTTTCCCCACACCCCACCAACACAGGCACCCTCATGCCCCATTTATACGGTGCCTTTGGGAAATAAAATATTATTTGTAATGTGTTGTGTGTAACTTCCATGTTCCCATTGATTTCAATGGGCGAAAATAGTGGAAAGAAGTGGAAAATCTGCACTTTTCGCAGGAAATTTTTTTGCCAAGCGGAAAGTGCCATTTTTCTCCAATTTTCAGTTTCAGACAGAAATATTCACCCATCCCTAGTCAGGATACCAGAGTGCAGCGGTGGTCAGACAAGCCGGGTCAGGATACCAGAGAGCAGCGGTGGTCAGGCAAGCCGGGTCAGGATACCAGAGAACAGAGGTGGTCAGACAAGCCGGGTCAGGATACCATAGAGCAGCAGTGGTCAGACAAGCCAGGTGTCACGGTTTTTAAAGACTCTCAGACGTAAGGTATGGTAAAAACGTAACTTTATTGAAAAGTTAAGGCAATCCTCATAGGGAAACATACATAACAATACAACAATAATAGTCCATACAATAGGTTCTACCGGCCTTGCCTAAAATACCGGGCAAGGCAACCCAAGTGACAGTAGCAATAACAGGCTCTACCGGCCTTGCCTATACCAGGTAAGGCAACCGTGAGATGACATATACCGGTTCTACCGGCCTTACCAATACCGGGCAAGGCAGCCCAAAGGAGTACTGAGTGTAGGCTCTACCGGTCCTGCCAATACCGGGTAAGGCAACCTTAAGGATGGTAATGTACAAGTTTCTACCGGCCTTACCCATACCGGGCAGGGCAGCGTGAGGAACACTGTAGTAGGCTCTACCGGCCCTGCCAATACCGGGTAAGGCAACCTTAAGGATGGTAACGACAAAGGTTCTACCGGCCTTACCAATACCGGGCAGGGCAGCCTGAGCGAGCAGACCAGCTGTCAGATGACTATGACAGCAGAGAGGAATAGGAACTAAGGTCTTACTCAGCAGAAGTCTATTGCCAGGGAAAATCGGACGACTGCATAGGAGTGGACAGCGACCTTGCCTCAGTACTGGATAGATCAGGAGTAAACCAACGTCCGCACGTTGGGACCACAATAAATATCGCCACCAGGTTAATGGAGTAAACCAGATTCCGCACGCTGGGACCAACAGAGTACCGCCACCAGGTTTAATGGAGTAAACCAGCGTCCACACGCTGGAACCAACAGTGTATATCGCAACCAGGTTTAATGGAGTAAACCAGCGTACTCACGCTGGGACCAACAGTAAATGTCGCCACCAGGTTTTAATGGAGTAAACCAGCGTCCGCACGCTGGAACCAACAGTGTATATCGCAACCAGGTTTAATGGAGTAAACCAGCGTCCTCACGCTGGGACCAACAGTAAATGTCGCCACCAGGTTTTAATGGAGTAAACCAGCGTCCGCACGCTGGAACCAACAGTGTATATCGCAACCAGGTTTAATGGAGTAAACCAGCGTCCTCACGATGGAACCAACAGTAAGTGTCGCCACCAGGTTTAATGGAGTAAACCAGCGTCCGCACGCTGGAACCAACAATGTACAAGCAGCAGCGAGAAGAACAATGTCGCCGGAGCGATGGGGCTAGAGCAGGAGCCCTACACTCCAACGGGGAGTCCACCGGGGCGAGACTGATGCACTGACAGATGACTGTAACCACTGGAACCGCCAGTGCAGAGCGAACCGGCTGGAGAAGCGGCAGGCAGGAGACACAGGAACTCAGTAAGATTAACCCACTAGGTGCTGGAACAAGGAACACTGGAACACTAGCATACAGGAACATTGGAACACTGGAACACCGGAACGCAGGATCAGCAGGAACAGCAGGCCCAGAAGCCTGACATGAGATCAGGCCAAGTAAAGTCAGAAACACCACGAAAGGGCAACCTGGAAGTGCTCAACCTGGGTTTAAAAAGGCTGTGTGAGGAGGGCTAATAGCAGACAGCCAATCAGGGATACTCAGCAAGTGACAGACACAGAACAGCACGAATCACGGGCACCGTGATACCAGGTCAAGGAACCAGAGATCAGCAGAAATACACAGGAACTCACAGAACTACCAAACACAAGTTCATGGAACGGGCAAGGACTGAAGGGATGACTGAGGATTTATACAGAAAACCTCCAATAGAAGAAAGAGTCCTAAAGAGCTACAGGACAAAGCCCAAGCAGAACAGCCACACTACAGAATGCCCAAATGGACTTATGACATGTCCAATGGGCAAAAGACAAGTCACACTCCCATTGGGCTACAGGACTGAACCCAATGGGAGAGGGGAAGCAGAGGCAACAAGAGGAAGGACCATAACGTCCGCACTCAGCGGGCGATCTGATGGGTGCATGCGTGTCGGCTAGGGAAGCCAGAAGCACACTCGCATGCGCCAAGGCAGGGACCCGGTGGCAGACCGAAGCGGGGACCCAGTGGCGGTGGCCAGGAACAGAGCGGTGGCGGCCACGGGAGGTGACAAAAAGATACTGGACAGTGTAGCACCACTACATAATCACGATCCAGCCTCAAAAAACAATAAGAGAGCGCCACATGGTACAGTATGTATAAAGCAACCTTTATTAAATGCAGTTCATTGGAATCACACTCACATAAATCGTGGTCAGCGAGCCGATATCGGCCTTCACTGACAATCACACATACGGAGAGATTTCACCCGTCTCCGTTCAGGTTACTCATGAATTCCTCCAAGTCAAGCTCTGGATATTTATAATCACAAGGCGGGATATTTCGATATAAAAATATATATTTATTACAATTTAAAATGTCGGCTTAACAAGCTAACGCGTTTCACGGTTGTGACACCGCTTTATCAAAGCTAACACGCCAGATGTGGATGTGCTGTTTGTGTGGGACCATCTTCCCCATATTCCCCATATTGTGGGGTGCTCATGAAACTGGGCATCCAGTGGTGGCCCCGTGGTAGTGATGGTAGGGCCATCCTATACTGGCCTATAGTCGTTTGAGGCATCCACCTCCCATGCACCATCCACTCTGTGCCATGGTCTCATGGTGGCAGTGGAGGTGGTGAGGACCTCCTGCTGGTGCTCTCCCCTGGCTCTTCAGGGGCTGTGACACTGGGGACGGTTGGCATAGGTCTCTTCCTCACCCTACTCCTGCTGTGCTTCAGACATGGATACTGTGTGGGGAAATGAGATAGGGTGATTATTAACCTGAGCTAGGACATGAGGGATTCAAGATGATGTCATTGGCATGTGAACCCTTGAGTGCCAGGATGGCATCCCATACATTGCATTGCAATGTATTGGATACCATCCTGGCACACCATCATGACACTCATTGATTGAACAGCTCAACAGATCCTTTACATTGATGGAAGTGACCTACAGTGGTTGAGCTTTGGTAATCCTATGCATCCTGAGGAGTGGGGGTGGCAAAGAATACCTTCTTGCCATCCCCTCTCTTCAGGATACATATGATAACCAGAGTTCAACCAAGACATACTGGAATTGTTTTTATTCTTTTTCTCCTGGTGTGCGAAAAAGGTGCCCCCCAGCTGCTTGTGTTTCTGTGTTTCTCCGTCAGTGTTGTTTGTGGGTTTGCTTTACCTGTATGCTTTGCTGATATGGTTTCAACTTCAATGAAACAAAAAGACAAAGGGGAGAGTTTCATGGTGCAGTATATCCATGGAGACCGGTCATGGAAACAAAATGTGAGTAATACATAGCTAAAATCCTTTGAGTGTTCACCACTGGGGTGTTATCGGGCTGCTTTCCTCTTGTTTGTCATGTTATTGTTTCTACTTGGTTGTCGTGGTTGAGTCTACTGTGTATTTGTGTGTTTTCAGGCTCTTGTTTTTTGAGCACACAGAATATGTGTTGGGCATGCAATCAGTTTGCCATATGTGTGCTGACCCCTGTGGACCTTGCAATCACTCCATCTCTTCTTGATGGACTAGGTGGTCCGCTTACAACTGGCCACCATGTTGACATTGTTGAGAACCTGAAGCCAGACCACCTTCTTCCAAGCCCCATTCTCCGTGGAGAACAAAATGTGCTCCCTCTCAATCACACTGTGGAGAAGGACCATTTTCTCCTCATGGGAGTACATAGGGTCCCTCGATCTCTCTCCCTCTGCACCACCCTGTGTCAGAACTATGACTGGTGGATTGTGGTTCAGGCCCTGCCTGCGATGTCCCAGGCTGTGTGTGTGTTGGTAACCAACAACCACACCTCGTCCCACTGCCTGTTCTCTCCCTGTCTGCAGTGTACCTAGCTGTAATTGGGTACCCATCTGCCCAGCCGCTCTCCCTCTCCTTCCCTGGCCAGGGATGACCTGCTCACCTTCCTCCTCTACTGTGCCTCTCCCCATCCCTCTAGCCTCCTCTCCTCTCCCTGCCATCTCATACCCTCTCACACTCAGACACAACAGGCCTTCACAGACACATCAATCACATTCACTCTCTGTCACTCCCTTGCACTCACTGAATCACACTGTCAAAATAAAAGATAAAGATGTGTTATGTGTACCAAAAAGAAAAGATTTGTATGTTTCTGTGTTTGTGTGTGTGTATGCATGCATGCAGTGCTTGGCCTTCACTTGTAAGCCATTCTGGTCGATGGCTTATTGGATAGCTGCTCTATTCAGACATGTCTAACTGTCTGTAATGTTTTTTGCCTTAATGGCAGTTTTATTAGAACAAGCTCATGGTCTCCAAAGCTGTCTGCCATGCTCTAGGTGAGGTCAAACTAGATATTTTCTCCTACTGCTAATGCCTCTTACTATACTCTGCTGAATGTCCCCATAGCTATGATGCATTACTTGCCTGCCTTTAAATCACCTGCTATAACTACACCCAAGTCCTTTCTTCTGATGTTATTATCAGAAGATTAAAATTAAATCGATATTCTGCCATTGGATTGTTGTGTCCCATATAAATTATTTTGCATTTTGTAGCATTCAATTTAAATCTCATATTTTATCCATTCCTCAAACTTTTTAAATCACTTCTCATTTGACTTAGAGCTCTGGGCAAGCCTGTTACAGATCTTGGGTTCATCTGTAAAAAAGGCACACCTTCTTTTGAATCCTACCAGCAGTATCATAACATAAATAGAACAGGCCCCAGCACTGATGGCTGTGATACTTAACTAGTAACTCATCCTTCCGCTGAAAGTATTCTGTTGAATACAACCATCTATTTTCAATCCTTCAGCCAATACTTTATCCAGCCAATTACCTTGAAACCAGTCCCAAGCCATACAGCTTGTGGTTTAGCATTTAATGTGGGACAATAACAAAGACTTTGCTGAAAATCTAAATGGGCAGCATTCATTACCTCGATATTCTAAATGATTTCAGTTGCAAAATAAAAAAAAAATCTATCATTTTGTTTACAAGAACTTACTGATGTATCCAAGCTGACATTTATCTTGAAAACCTGAAGATTTCAGCTCAACAGTTCTAACTGTTGGGTTTCCATTTATGTTTAAATAACTAATGTTAGACTAACAGGCCTGTGGATGCCAGTGTTGCCCCTACCTCTCTGTAAACTGGGGCTACATTAGCAATTCTCCGATGATTTGGAAGTGTTCCTTTCAGCAATGACTGATTAAAATGTTCAGCTATTGGCAAGACAAGTACATCCTAATTTCTCTTAATACTCTGGGACATACTTCATTTGGACCAACTGACTTGTTTACTCTTAATATAAATAGCAATTTTAAGACTTACATCTAGATAAATAGAATTGATTCCTTTCCATTACCTTTAATGTTTGTTTCTCTTAACACCGGTTCCCACAGCTCTGATTCAGCTGTAAACACTGACCAAAAGCAATTATTTAAACAGTCAGCTGTTGCCTTATAACCTTTGTCCTATACACGTGTCTAACAATATCTCCTTTTGTTTTTTTCTTTTCCTAGAACTATTATATCTAAAGAAATCTTTGTCACCCCTTTCCAGTGACTGAGCTATGTTCTCTTCTTCCTGGGCTTTGGCCTCTCTGATTACGTGATTGGCCTCCCTCTGTTCACCCTTGTGTATGCTTTACTGTGCATCCAGCAAAGTCTGCCTATATTTTTTATTTTCAATCCCTTCTTACCTCCTTTTTACCTTAACAACACCTGCTACCTTCCTACAGAAATAGAGTGGATTTTTTATTTAACTTTTTCAAATATGTCTGATGCTGAGCTCAGCTGCCTCAAATATTGCATGTTTTAATTGTTACCACTGTTCCTGCATTCCATCCAATTATCTTATTTCTTCCAAAGGATTACTCAGTAATATTCTCATATATGAAAATTCAGCCCTTCTAAAACCTAAGACATTTATTTTAGTGTGATTACAGTGCTCCTTACCTGTATACTAAACTACACTGTCAGGTGATCACTGGATACCTAGTTTTTTTTCTCAACAATACATTGGATACTCATCTACCATTAGTGAATATTAAATTAATTATGGCTTCCTTGTGAGTTGACAAAGACAAAACAGACCACTCAGGTGTGTAGCATAAATAGCCATAGGCCCATGGTAAAGCAAAGGTGGAAAACCAAATACAAGCAGTAAAAACTGAATGCTTTACTCACCCCGTCATGCAGATGCTTATCTCCACCAGGATATCCAGCATGTGACAAACACGCGTCAACTGTAGGAATGATGCTGGAGAAAGGAACTCCACTCCTCTTCCGAACACAAACAAAGCAAAAAAATCTCTGCACTGGTTCACTTTGAATGAAGTAAAAGTACAACAGGTTTATTGAAGACTTAACCTCACATTGAAGTGAAGATCCTAGCACTGTTATCCTCCTGTATTGAATATACATCTGGATATATGTTTTCTTTGAATGCTTTATTAAGATGTTTAAGGCATTGTCCTGTTGTTTACTCATTTTCTTTTTTTTTCATACTATTTTGGTACACTGGTACTTTTTTTTATTATGTACCAATATTACATTATTCTTTAATTTTTGGAGAGTATGCGTCTTTAAGGGGTTGGGTTTGTATAATTCACCTGTATATTTAAATCACTAGTTTTCCTGCCCACTTTGCCGATAAGTAAGGACCACTGAGATCCAAATCACTTTGGGGTGATTTTTAGTTTAAAGAATTTTATTAGAAGGTTATCACAAGATATACATCAGAAACAGAATGAATGGATGCAACCATTCTACATATTACAGAGAAATGCAACAAGAATGTGAATAATATCACTTATTACAAGGAGTACATAAACAAGTACAATTAAAATGTGGCATCTTAATACTACGGTTCTAGAGTCTATGATAACAGGTTCATCCAAACAGGAACAAACTATAACTGTGAGTAACCAAGATTTTATGTATAAGGAGGGAGAAGTTGGGGTAGAAAAGAGAGGAGGAAACCCAGTCCAGATGACCAGAAGCAGCCCCCTAATTTGGGGGAGAAGGAAAAAAAAAGTGTGGGGGGGAGAAGAAATAGAAGAAAGAGAGATCAAGCATGAGTCTAGGCTACATATGACAGGTATATCTAGGGAACAAATCACCTGTCCAGTCTCCAAAGCATTTGAGCTAATGTATGGTAAGGTCATGTCAGGCTGACAGTAAGTGGTTGAGCTGGGCGAGATCCCATTTCTTGTGCGTCCAGGTTATTTTTAGAAAAAGGATTTGCTCCTCTACTTTGGTGACCCAAAAGCTCACTTGAGGGAGACAGCCGATTTCAGTTCGAGGGTGATCAAATCTTTGGCTGCATTTAGCATGGTGTAAAGAAAGAATTGTTTAACCTTAGGGACAGAAGGCAAGTCTCTAAAGAGGAGTATCTGCCAAGGGTCCCGCGGGAGAGAGATCTCC
The DNA here is from genome assembly GCA_037306005.1 of Rhinophrynus dorsalis. Taxonomy (NCBI): domain Eukaryota; kingdom Metazoa; phylum Chordata; class Amphibia; order Anura; family Rhinophrynidae; genus Rhinophrynus; species Rhinophrynus dorsalis. The sequence goes on from CM074721.1 coordinate 241,752,911, forward strand.
AATATGTTTTCGATATACTGCAAGCAGGAAGTCCAAAATCGAGAAATATCTGGGCATGTCCACCAAATGTGTAGAAGAGTCCCTGGGTGAGAACGACACCTCCAGCAGAGGTTTGAAACTTTTGGATCAAAACCATGAAGTCTATGTGGGGTGTAATACCATTTGAAAAGCAATTTATAGTTCATTTCTACCATTTGAGCAGATATAGAGGATTTAGTGGCGTGTTACCAGATTCCCTTCCATTCTTCTGTGGGAATTACCTGTCCTAGCTAGAGAATACTTAGGTTTAGATTTCATATCAGGGTCCGAGAGAATTGTGTGAATAGCGCCCAAATTTCTTTGACCCACGGATTGTATACTAATTAGGTTTCACTTTGCGGAGATTTTTTTTATTCCTTTGAGTTGGCTCATTAAGTGATGCCCCTTACAAGGAATCTAAGATATACCTACAAGCATGGAAAAAAATAGATAAAAACAACTACTTCTTTGTATCTTAAAACAATATGTAACTATATATATTTTTTGTATGTTTATAATATATATATATATATATATATATATATATATATATATATATATATAAAAGGTTGTGGTTGGGAAAGCACTCACTCAACAAGAATACTATGCCCAGGTGCACAATCCCTAAAGGAGTGTATACAATAGAAAAAAGATTGGGGCAGCACCCGTGGGACTTTTAAATATTTATTCTTAGGAGATGAAAAAGTAACAAACTAGGTCAACGTTTCGGTCCTTAGTGGACCTTTATCAAGACTTGATAAAGGTCCACTAAGGACCGAAACGTTGACCTAGTTTGTTACTTTTTCATCTTCTAAGAATAAATATTTAAAAGTCCCACGGGTGCTGCCCCAATCTTTTTTTCTATTGTATATATATATATATATATATATATATATATATATATAGTTTGTCCATTTGTATATAACTTTTTACTATAAAAGCTCTCCAGGACATACTTGAAATCTAGGGAAATGTCAATGTATTCTTCCTGATTAAACATTTTCAAAATAAATAAAATAAATATATTTTGCAATAGAGTGCTTCCAGGCTACATCTGACATATTAAAATCATAAAGAACTATTACTTCACACTTGGTTGGCATTTTAAATATTTCCTCCATCAATTCTCAATCTAAAACGTCATCTTGTCCTGGAGGCTTGTATATTACTCCAGGAGATCTATCTCAATGAAAGGACACTACATTATATAAGAAATAGCTCTGGCAATCCATATAACACATTTTTTCCCCTGTATTTTATATAGATCAGTCAAACGTCCAATAAAAGAAATTATTTAAACATTTTCACATCAATGGAAAGTTCCGACATCTTCATCCAGAGCATAATAAGTTTATATGCTATTGTAAAAGAAAGTTGGTAAAGACGTTATCAATATGACTAAGAAAACAAGATTTACCACAGTCGGTGTTATTAAGCATTACATTTTATTGATTCCTGCTGAGTTTATTAGTTGTCAGCATTTTTGCTTTGTGCTGTACAGATGCCTGTTATAATAGCTGCTTTCAATCTCTTCTAGCTGTCATGGTCTACAATTCCCAGAATCCTCAGAGAGCTATTTAACCTTTTGAGTGCCAGAGGGGTATTCAACACATTTTAAAGCAATCTGTTGCAAACCCCTCTGGCATTCAAAGGGTTAATGTAGGACAGCGCTTATTATATCATTGACTATGGGCTGCTTCAGTCTTGATAAATTTTATTTTTTAACCCCTTTGTTGTTAAAATGTTCCTAAGACATTGCATGCCTTGAAGATGTTTTAACACCAGAGGTTAAGTAGGGTTAAAAAACCCAAACTCTTTAGCTGCTACTTCAAAAACAGAAGAGGTTAACACTTTCCCATGAAATCACAAATATCACAGTGTGTTTCTTTTGCCAGTTGTGTATCTCTTCAGAAAAGATATTTGTGCTTCATTTTTAGCTGAAAATATGACATCAAGCAGCGTCATGCATAATAATGCCACAAAAATTGATACTGAATACTGAATTAAACTGGCTCCATTCCACTGCAAATAACTAATGAAAAGATGTAGTGTGTGTTGGTCCCTTTGAATGCAGCAAGTATTCAACCAATAGTCTGCCTTATGAAACTGTGCAGAAGATGAAAATGAAACAAATACAGGGGATTCACGAGTGGGAAAAAGGCTCTGGGTGGATGAACACTTGTGGCTCAAAACCCCTCTGGCACTCAAAGGGTTAAGAGCTTGAGGAGACAATCGATCTACTATTTCCACTCAGTCCAGATAGATCTGAATGTTGACACAGGAATGCCTTTGCTAGAGAGGACTGTTCTCTCTAACAGTCGGGAGAAGAGCCCCTCTAGCACGGATGAGATCTGGGACTCAGGCAGACCTAGACAGATGGTGGTGGTAGGGGATTCTATTATTAGGAAGACAGACAGGGTAATCTGTCACCAGGATAGCTACAACTGAACAGTTTGCTGTCTCCTGGGAGCTTGTGTTCAACATGTGGCAAATCGGGTTGATAGATTGTTGGGAGGGGCTGGTCATGACCCGGCTGTCATGGTACATGCTGGTACTATTGACAAATTCAGTGGAAAATGGAGGTCCATTAAGAAGGAATTCAGGGACTTAGGATATAAGCTTAAGCAGACGACTTCTAAGGTATTATTTTCTGAAATGCTACGGTTGCCAAGGGCTACATTAAAAAGGCAACGGAAGATTAGGGAATTAAATGAGTTGCTAAACACTTGGTGTAAGCAGGAGGGGTTTGGATCCTAGAGCACTGGGTAGCCTTTTCCCTTGCGGGTAATCTTTATAATCATAATGGATTGCACCTTAATGGAAGGTGGCCACAGTGCTGGGAGTTAGGATGGTTAGAGGGCTGATGGAGACTTTAAACTAGAAAGGGGGTGGAGGATGCTGCAACACAGGATGGGAAAAGTAGTGTAATTGAGGAAATGGGATTAGAGAAGAGGCATGGGGTTGGAGAGGGGGAATGGGCTAGTTCATCTAATAGGGGGTTGCCATTGTTACAGCCTGATAAAATACAAGTACATTTGACAAAGAATTAAATCTTTAAGAACGGCAAAAAGATAAAATGTATGCATGCAAATGCTCGTACTCTGGCTGGTAAGATAGGGAAACTAGAAATGATTGCAGCACATGAGCAGTATGATCTGATTGGTGTGTCTGAAACATGGTTAGATTATACATATGACAAGGCAGTCAATCTAGAGGGTTAGTCACTTTTTAGGAGGGATAGGGCTAATAAAAGGGGAAGAGGGATATGCCTATATGTAAAGCATGCCTTAAAACTTAGTTTAAGGGAAGATATAAATGAAGGGTCCAATGAAAAGGTAGAGGCCTTGTGGGTTGAAATAGACACTGGGGGCACATATAATAAAAAAATGTTAGTGGAGATTTGCTATAAACCACCTAACATTGGGGAGCTGGAGAAAGCCCAACTTTTACTGCAAGTGTAAAAGTCTTCTAGGTCAGCAAAGGTAATTATAATGGTAGATTTCAACTATTCTGAAATTGACTGGAGCAATATGACTTCTGGCACAACAAAGGGAAATATTTTTTTAAGTATGATAAATGATCATTTTATGTCCAAACAATGTACAAGTAAGGGAACATTTGGGCAGCAGTGACCACAATATGGTATCCTTTGAAATTTGTTATGGGAAACCCAATAGCAAGGGTTTAACCAAAGCATTCAATTTTATAAAGGCTAATTTTACAAAGCTAAAAGACGTATTAAAGGATATTCAGTTTGATGTAATTTTCAAAAATAAAAATGCACAAGAATCATGGAATGTATTTTTATATGCTCTTAGACAAATATACACATCAATATATACCATTGGGGAATAAGCACAAGTGGAGTAAAGTGAAACCAATGTGGCTTAATAATGAGGTTTGCAGAGAAATGAGAAATGAAAAACAGGCTTTTAAAGTGTTTAAGTCAAATGGGTCAGATGAATCATTTAAATATAAAGAATGTAAAAAAAAATCAGGAAAAAAGCAATTAAACTAGCTAAAATTGAAAATGAGAGCAATATTGCAAATGAGAGCAAGAAAAACCCTAAATAATTCTACAATTATATTAATAACAAAAAAATTAAGGTTGATATTTGTCCCCTTAGGACTGAGACAGGTGAATTGATTAGTTAGGATATGTAACGTTTGTTTGACACACAGACACAGTAGGTTTGGATAAAACACAGTTTTATTGAACAGTTGTAATAACAATAACCCTCACGGGTCCAGTAATATATCAGCAATATAGTACAGACACAGGACAGGTTACGATGAGGTATACCCACACGGGTCCAGTATATGCAAATAATACAGAATACAATATACTGACACAGGTCAGGCAGTTTTCGTGTGATACTCAAGTTAGGCAGCACTGAATGGGTTACTATTAGGCCGAGAGGACTGACAGGCCCTAATAGCGTGAGGCCCTTTAAGAAACTCGATCTTGAAGAGAGAGCACAATATCGAGTAACGCCCAAGCAGTAACACCACGAAAGGGCACCGGATAAGTGACAAGCCCCAGTATTTAAGGGCAAATACTGGGCAGGGACAAGTCACTTCAACCAATGAGAGAGATCAATAGAGGAAACTGACAGAATGTCACCAGCATAGCACAGGCACCGTGATAGGATAAGGCTATGGCTGACACCCTAAAGACATTCTTTGCTTTACTATATACACAGCAAGCAGCAATGACAGGCTATGGGCAAACAGACAAAACCATGGCATTTCCTCTGTCATGTACATGGCTTACTGACGACAAGATTTGAAAGAAACTGGAAAGGTTTATGGTAAATAAAGCACCTGGAACTGATGGTATACACCCAAGGGTACTTAAGGAACTTAGTTCAGTAATAGCAAGACCATTATACTTAATATTTATTGATTCCCTTTCATCAGGCATAATGCCATATGATTGGAGGAAAGCTGATGTAGTTCCATTGTTTAAAAAGGGAGCAAGCTCCAAACCAGGAAATTATAGACCTGTGAGCTTACCTTCCATAGTGGGTAAGATACTAGAAGGGTTACTAACTGACAGTATTCAGAACTATGTGAAGACAAACAATATTATTAGTAGGAATCAGCATGGTTTCATGAAGAACAGATCCTGTCAGACTAATTTACTTGCATTCTATGAAATGGAATAAATGGAACAAGGGAATTGCTGTTGATGAAGTATACATGGATTTTGCAAAATAATTTGATACAGTGCCTCACAAGAGGTTACTACATAAATTAAAAGGCTTCACTTTGGGAGGTGTTATCTGTACATGGATTGAAAACTGGTTAAATGATAAATGGCAGAGAGGTGTTGTAAATAAAACATTTTCAAATTGGTTTAAAGTTATAAGTGGGGTGCAGCAGGGTTCAGTCCTGGGCCCAATGCTTTTTAATTTGTTTATTAATAATCTAGACGTGGGAATTGAAAGTAGTGTTTCAATCTTTGCTGATGACACTAAGCTATATAATGAAATACATACAGAGCTGGATGTTTTTTCTCTGAAGAAAGAATGGGCAGAAAAGTGGCAGATGACATTTAATGTAGATAAATGTAAGGTTATGCATTTGGGATGTAGAAGCAAACTTGCTACATATACTCTAAATGGGAAACAACTTGGGGAATCCTCATTAGAGAAAGATTTAGGAGTACTGATAGATGATAGACTTCACAGCAATGTGCAGAGTCACTCAGCTGCTGCAAGAGCAAACAGGGTACTAGCCTGCATAACAAGAGAAAGAGATATAGATACAAGGGATGCTAATATTATCCTACCTCTGTATAAATCCTTGGCAGGACCTCATCTAAAGCACATAGTACAATTTTTGGCAGCAGTTCTTAAAAAAGACATTGTTGAACTGGAAAAGGTATAGAGACATGCAACAAAACTGATAAAGGGATTGGAGGATCTGAGTTACAGAGAGAGACTAGCCAAACTGGGTTTGTTTACATTAGAGAAGAGACGTCTAAGGGGTGATATGATTACCATTTACAAATACATTCAAGGTCAACACAAAGAACTATCCAATGAATTATTTATGCAAAGAGCTGAGCTAAGAACAAGAGGTCATCCATTAAGACTAGAGGAAAGGTGCATTTGACTAAAACAAAGGCAGGGATAATTAACAGTAAGGGCAGTGAAGCTATGGAATTCTTTGCCTAGGGATGTTGTACTTGCAGATAATGCAACTGCTTTCAAAAAAGCAATGGATGCCTATCTAGCACAGAACATTATTGAAAATTAATACGGATGGCTTCAATGCAGATAGGATGTTGATCAAGGGAACTGTCTGGCTGCCATTTGGAGTCAGGAAGGAATTTTTTTACCCACTTGTGACTAAATTGGAAATGGCTTCAGAGGGCTTTTTTTTCCTTCCTCTAGAACAACAGGGGTGTTTTTGGCATGGGCTGGACTTTATGGATGCAGGATTTTTTTCAGCCTCATCAACTATGTTACTATCTAGATTAGAGCTCAGCGACGCTTAGAAAATAGCACATATGCTTCCCACAGAAATCTGGGAAGATGGAATCCTCCCGGGACAAACATGTAAGAAGAAGAAGGATAAAACAATTTTAGTGCCATGTAAATGTGATATACAAATATACAATCCAGTCATAAGTGAGACTACATAACTATGACAAAAATACAAGCAGGATCATTGTCCCAGTAGTGCTTGTACACCTGTCTGCAGGTCAGCAAGAGATCCTGTCCCAGTACCTGTTCAATAATGGAAATGATCCGTGTGTATAATGTTGGCTCAAATAATGACAGATGTGTTATTTCATGCTGTCCTAGCATGCACTGCTTCCTTAGTCTGATCAGTTGAGGCTACAGTTACATAGCTAACAGAGATAACAACCTTTCTTTTATTACTTGTTCTCTGAATCCATTCACACTTTACCTTCTCCATTTGCTTGCCAAAACACAACATTTTCACTCGGTCTGAGAAAATCAAGTTAGGAACCAGACTGTCACATTTTCTCATCTCTAGGAAGACGCTGAAACTTATGAAGGACTGATGTATTTTAAGTTTCATTCTCAAAGCTAAATCAACTCAAGCTAGAAACTGAGGGAGACTGGTAGAATAGAAATGATTTGGCCAACTGAGTGGCTCAAGGATGCAAGCTTTCAAGATAGCGTAGGTCTCTTCTTCAGGGTTAATAAGAAAGAAAACTGAACACACAATAAATGACAGGTTAAACACCACGCTTTACCCAAGCTAGAAATTGCAGGAGACTGGTAGAGTAAAAATTTTACTTTTATTGGTTAATTGAGCGACTCCAGGATGCAAGCTTTCAAGATAAAATAGGTCTATTCATCATTCATAATAAAAAATGGAGACTGAATACGCAATACATGACAGGTTAAACACCATGCTTTACCTAAGCTACAAACTGTCAGATGAGGCAACAAAAAATAAATGGGTAGAGAGCTGAGTAAGGTTGGCAAAAGTATTTAGTATGCATTGGTACTGTCAGGTTATTCACATAATGTGTGCAGTTAATCAACAACAGTCAATGACTCAGCACCAAACAAGCACCTTTATAGTTAAAGAGCGGGCTTCCTGAGCAAACTAATTGTGATTAGGGCTTTGGCTGGTAGGAACAATTAAATCAATGAGCACTTCATCAGAGTTTTAAGCAATCCTTGGGGACACTTCCACCATCCATCAGACCACACAATTCCACCATCCATGAGACCACACTCTAAATTTAATGCATGTTAGGAATGAGATGGGTATAGACGTTCTCATATTTTGAGGCATGATAACTGATTTTTAGGCAGACTTGTGCCATGCTCCTCCAACCAAAGTTATTATGTGAGTACTATGGCTCTTAAGTCATAAAGCTAATATTCTACTGCTTACAGGACAGGATCACTGACTACTTAGTCATTCTAGATGTTCAGACATTCTGAAGCAGACTCGTCAAAGGTATTTGTACAGAACCACCATGCTTAACTGCACCAAATTGAATCACTTATTTCTGGAGTTCTTGCTTGTTGTATTTAAATTCTATCCTTGAAATGCAAGTTTACATGGAGGCTGATATACTTAGAAGAACTGAAGCAAACCAACTGTAGCATGGGAATAAACATTCCCATTGGTTTAAATGGGAAGTTTAAACCCTAGAGCAATGCATTGGGGACCTCTCTATCTTTCAAAGGATTAAAAGCCCCATCTAAATTAACTGAAATTATGGGAGAGTTATTTGTCTTTGGAGCACTTAGTTTAATCCAGAAATACTCCAGGTTTCTTAGTACATCAGGCTCATTGATGTTTTTTGGGCAGTATTTCCAGCACATACAAAAACTAACATAAGTTTGGACTCATTGGGACATACATATAACTACAATAGTGGAGAAATTCTGGGACAGATAAGCTGTTTCTTAGAGACAAAATAAACATTTGCATTCATTTAAATGGAACATTTAACAACATAGCATTGATGTGATTAAACTTCTGGTTTAAATCAAGGAACATTTGGAGAATTTTAATTGTCCGGTATAGTGCAGTTGGTTTGCCCAGAATTGTTACACTATTGTATTTATATGCATTCCCCATTGTGTCACAGGAGACTGCCACAATGGCATATTTCTCAGTGCATATCTGAGATCATCCTGTGATCAGGATAAGTTCCAAATTCTATGTCAGCAGTTATGTGTTGGCCTTGAGCAAGTGCCTCATCTTGCCCCTGCCCCATGGACACCCATGCATTCAGATTGCAATGGAACTACCCAATACAGTCTTGTTTTCAGTAAGAAATTCCTACTCTTTGTGTACTTAAACCTTTTTTCAAAATTGGAGCGAATGCTTTTAATGTGCTAACTGGGTAGATTAAACTAATAATAAGGAAAACAGAATACAGAAAGCCCTGCTATACTTGACACTCGCTTAAACCATTCAACAGGCCCCATCTTAGAATGGCTCAATAGGGAGTAATTAAAAACATAACTTTTATCAATTCTTATAAAGTAAAAGGTGATATTAAAACAAATATGTATGTTTGAGGAAGTCTGTACACTCACCAGTTGTCAGTTCATAGAATTACTAATAGAAATAATATTTCAGAAGGTATTGAAAAAAGGACCACTGAGTAATGAGTAACATACAAGCAAAGTCTAAATAACTAATGGGTAATGTTTCCAAAATGTATTAACAAATAGAGCCAAGGAGTGACTGCATTCATCCAAATAGCTACTTATAATATACAGATCTGGCAATGGCTAATTAGTGTTTCAGCTATTTCTAAAGCTGATTCACATAATTAAACTCCTTTTTGAGTGTGTATATTCTGCAAATGCACAAAATGTAAGGACAAATTGCCTATACTTTTAAATTTTGTCAGCATTATTGATTTTGTTACACATTTTTGTCCCTGACAAAGTGCTAACTGAATGGGTTAGCTGAGAGCTTTCTGTGTTGAATGTGCAATAATGTAAGCATGATACAATATGAAACTGACAGAAAAATAAAGTAGAAATACCTACCTCTACAATGTACAGATCAATCAGTGCTGCAAGGAAACTTGCACCAATGTATAAATATGTCAGCTCTCACAGTCCCTCAATGGCAAGCTGCATGTAAACATACATTTAGCTAGCACCCTGTTAGATACATACAAGTGTAAAAAATATGTAAAGCTGACAATATATCTGTAGAAACTATAGACAATTTTATTTGACATATTACGCACTTGCAGAGAATGTTATATCAGTTTGGAGGTTGACTGTCTCTTTAAACAGGAGAAATTCTCCTTTAATTAGATTTGGGACCTAAGGCTTACTCATAACTGACACCCATTCACAGCAATTTATTATCTATCTGGGAGTAATTTATCCAACATTTTTTCTCACAACCCACTGAAGAGAGACCTATCTTACACAAAGTCATATATCCCAGACTGAACTGTTTCTCACTAATCTACTTCCCTTCCCCTTTGTACCTAATATACTGTCTTTCCTCAAACTCTTCTGAAATATTGCTTAGGACTGTTAAACAGGAGCTTATTAAAATTGTCACTGGAGTTTTATTAAACTCTCAGTTTATTTCTCAATATGCAAAGCTGCTTTGAGAATAAATTAATAATAATAATATACAGCTCAGTCTGGCAAGAGTTGAAAAACAAAAATGAATTTACTTGTATTTTTTAATGATGCATTCTTGCTGCTGTATCTGAAGAGAGAAACAGATATTTGGAGGAAAAGAAAACACCCTCAAAAACCTTGTTTCATGCAGTTCCAATGCATCAGACATATACACCAGTGCCTTGACATAACACAAGAATCTGGGTCTCCCTTGCAAATTCGGTTGAAGAAGCCCCATAGCACTCCATAACCTCTTATATAAGAAGGGATGCAGGAAGTAATAAGAGAGGGAGGAAGAAGATAAGATGATAGGATGGATATGTACATAGTCTGAAACACCAGCCTTATTCCATTGTCCATTTGTAGTCACAGAAACACACATTCACTTTCTAATACTCCAATCCTGTCCCATTATCTGACACCAAAGCCTTGTCCATTACTCAATGGAAGCTATCGAACTGTACATACACATTCTGCCACCCCAGTCTTGGTCCACCAGTAATCAGAGAACTAAAACACCCCAGCTTCCTTCCACTGTCCACTGGAAGTCACAGAATATACACAGCCTGTCCCTCTAGCTTTGTTCCACCAGTAGTCAGAAAAACACACACAAACATTGTATGATACCACAGCCTTATTCCACTGGTAGTGACATAACCACACATACACTTTCTGACACTCCCATCTTGTCCCACTGGTAACCACAGAAGTACATGCCCACTGACTGCCACACTAGTCTTGTTCACCTGTACACTGGTAGTCACACATACACTTTCTGCCACCCCAACCTGGTTCCACTGGTAGCCACAGAATCACACATACACGGTCTGACACCTCAACCATGTTCCACTGTTTACTGATAGTCACAGAACCACACATATAATGCCTGACAACACAGATTTGTTCTGCTGGTATTCACAGCTCCCCAGTGTGTGTGTGCGCATGTCTCTGTGTTTTTCTGTGTGTGGGGAGGGGTGCCAAAATGAGCTCCATGATGGTTGAACTGGACCACCAGGTATCTCCCTGTGGGCTCATAATATTCTAGTCTTTTCTTTTTTACTTCCAGTAGGTAGTGGTGTGCACCCCACTGTCCCACATTTCATATAGATCGAAGTACTTGCAGTGCACTAAGGTGGCCCCAAAGCACCAGTAACGACAGCAGGACGCAGTGTGGAGCAGGTGAATCTGCTCCACGCTGTATGAAATGGAGTGCAGTGCTTACATTACACCACTGCCAATAGAAAATAAAAGTTAAAAGGAACAATTAACAAATAATGGACTGCACTGGGGGTGACATGCTTGGATTTACCTTTAGTTTGGCATTGGATTGCCAAGCTCAACTATGCACTTTGACAATTACGATCTCAGCATTTTGAACATGGAGCTCTATTGTCAAACTGTGTGTGTTTTCATGACTACTAATGGAGCAAGGCTGGAGGGACAGGAAGTGTATATTAGATAAAGTGACTACCAGCAGACAATGAAACAAGGTTGGGGTATGAGTGGTTACTACCAGTGGACAGTGGAACAAGATTGGGGTTTCCAGACAGTGTTTGAGTGGCTTTGTTACTACCAGTGAACAGTGGAACATGGAAGAGGTATCAGACCATGTATGTGGGGAACTGACAGTGGACAAAGGAGGAAAGTTAGGGTGGTAGAAAATGTATGTGTTGTTATGTGGCTACTAGTAAACCGGGAGACAAGGTTACAGACTGTGTGTCTGTTCATCCTTTCATCTTCTTCCTCCCTCTTCTTCCTTCTTCTTCCTTTCCTCTCTTTTCTCTTTTTCAATTCTTTCCTTTCCTCCATACTTTCATGTACCATGCTGTAGAGAACTAATAAAACCTTTCACATTCCCATTTATATAAATAAGGCCTTTAACCCCCTTGAATGCTAGAGGGTTCTCTGAAGTATTGTTTCCAATGAATTGGAAATCTCTCCAGCATTTAAAAGATTAAAAAACATTTTTTCTTCTTTCATGTTTTTATTCCTCCTGTGGTGCAGTTGGTTATTTTCAGAAAACTCCAGTTTTATTTTGAACATATGACCAAACATCATCCTGATTAGAACTACCAGGCAACTACTGTAGGTTATTCATGTTTGTATTCAGGAGTCCTCTCTTCCCTTCATGCTACAGGATGCCAATCAGTACCTGGCAAATTCTTTGCATTAGGATGTTCTGGCCTTATACTACTATTAGGAAAAAAAAAACAATGTGCCTAGGAACTACATAGGCCAATATTTTTTTTTTTTAAAAATGGATTGATTCTGGAACAAACAAAGAGGACCATAGGGAACAAATACAATGTACTCAAATTCTGGTTTATTAAAATGAGGCTTTTAACTCCTTGGGTACTAGAGAAGTATCCAACGTATTGCTTAATGAAAACAAAGTATGACAAGACTGCTATAGGCATTAGAAAAAGGACACATTTTGTGCCATCTTCCTTTGTGCCCTGTTAGCACATGGAGTTAAACACAATGTAGAGGAGTGGGCTATATTACCCACCCCTGCAAGTACTGCAAACTGGCCAGTTTTTCATATAAAAGCTTATAGCCTAGGCATTAGGCAGGTGCAATAAAAAGTAGTCATTTTCTTTTATTTTAGCACCATTGTCTACTTGTTTGTACGCCCTTTGTTTCGGTCTGGCTCATTTTCAGTCTCTTCTTAATATGTGAACAGATTGATGTGTTATTACTCTTAGACATGGCAGCCATCATGGATTACTTATGACAGTTACCCTAGTTGTATTCTTTACAATATTTACAATATTTAAATTACTGAATCTTATTTGATACTATTTCTGAACAAAATGGTAGGCATTTTATTTAATGAGGAATTTCTCTTTGTTATAGAGCTATTTATGCCATAATACAAACATGTTTGATATAATTAAAGAAAAACACAAATATTAGAGCAGATTGTTCTGCCTGACTAAACAGTTTGATTCATTTCACCTCCTTTCCTCTGTCCCAGGGATGAAAAACCCAAAGATCTCCAAGACTACAATCCCTATCACTCCTAGCCAGGCAGAAGGTGGCTGAGGATGATGGACATTATCTCTGAAGAGCTGGGGGACCTCAAGTAGCCAACCACTTTTCTATCTGCTCTCACCCTGTATCTGAGTTTATTTCTTTATTTATTTTATTGTATTGGAGCATATTTGTATGCCATTCAAGGCAAAACATCTAATTACAGATGAAACTTTTAATGAAAATAAATTACCTCCTGCTTCAGCCAAGGCAGCTCAATCAATCTACTTTAATCTACTGTCTAGCAGCATGTATGTAAGCTGGGCTTTTTGTAGCAATGACCTGAATTCTGTGTCACCTCTTGGGATTGAGACTAATCAATCTCTTTTGTTACAACAACACAACGTTCCGTGAAATCTTGCAGCAACCTGTTAGCTGGTAACGGCATCTTTTATATAGTCACAATACAAATTGTATTCAGATCTGCAGTGTTCATTAATAGGCATGTATTACCTAAACTGCAAATATCACCAGGATACTGTCTCACTGGCAGATCTGCTCGTCTGAGAGCAGATCTGGTAATGAAGATGGGGCTGCATTGTTAGCCTCTATAGATCAATTGAAGAACAGAAAGGTGGTCTGAAAAGAGACTTAGATTAGGGATGGGTGAAAGTTGTCGCTGTGTTCCCGCGAGAAATTTTGCGAAAACCACGTTCTTATCTGCTTTTTCTTGAGAAAATCCGCTTTAACTTTTTGAGTGCCAGAGTGGTACAGAATGCATTGCTTTGCAATGCATTCCGTACCACTCTGACACTCAAAGGGTTAAACTCATTTAACTCAGTGCACAAACTGCCATATGTTTGCACACCTGGAACAACCGTTCCAGGGTGCATACCTCTGTGACAGATGTGAGCAAGTGGTCTCTCTGGAAGCTCGTATTAGAGATCTGGAGGGGCAGGTTGCAACATTGAGAGAGACGGCCAATCTTGAGAGGGGTCTGCTGACTGAGCAGCAGGAAGCAGTGGTAGGTAGTTCTGGGGGTGGAGACTGCACAAAGAAAGAGCAGAGAGCAGTAGCCAGATGGGTTACAGTTAGACATAGCAAGGGGGGTGGACAGAGAAATAGGGAGGACACTCCTGTGTTTACTAATCCTAACAGATTTGCTACATTGAGTAATGATGTTGGGGATGCTGACGCAGGAATGTCTTTGCTGAAGAGGACTGTTCTCTCTAACAGCCGGGTGAACAGCCCCTCTAGCACTGATGGGATCCGGGACTCAGGCAGACCTAGACATATGGTGGTGGTAGGGGACTCTATTATTAGGAAGACAGACAGGGTAATCTGTCGCCAAGATCGCCAAAATCGTACAGTTTGCTGTCTCCCAGGAGCTCGGGTTCGACATGTGGCTGATCGGGTTGATAGATTGTTGGGAGGGGCTGGGCATGACCTGGCTGTCATGATGCATGTTGGTACTAATGACAAAGTCAGTGGAAAATGGAGGTCCATTAAGAAGGCTTTCAGGGACCTAGGATATAAGCTTAAGCAGAGGACCTCTAAGGTAGTATTTTCTGAAATACTACCTGTGCCATGCGCTACATTAGAAAGGCAATGGGAGATTATGGAGTTAAATGCGTGGATAAAGACTTGGTGTAAGCAGGAGGTGTTTGGGTTCCTAGAGCACTGGGCAGTTTTTTCCCTTGGGGGCAATCTTTATAGTAGTGATGGATTGCACCTAAGTGGAAGGGGGGACACTGTGCTGGGCGACAGAATGGTAAGAGGGCTGGAGGAGACTTTAAACTAGAAAGGGGGGGAGGGAGCTGCAACACAGGCTGGGGAAGGTAGTATAATTGAGGAAATGGGATTAGAGAAGGGGCATGGGGGTGGAGAGGGGGAATGGGCTAGTTCATCTAATAGGGAGTTGCCATTGTTACAGCCTGATAAAAGAAAAATACATTTGACAAAGAACAAAATCTTTAGGAATGGGAAAAAATAAAATGTATGCATGCAGTCTGGCTGGTAAGATGGGGGAACTAGAAATGATTGCAGTACATGAGCAGTATGATCTGATTGGAGTGTCTGAAACCTGGTTAGATGATACGTATGACTTGGCAGTCAATCTAGAGGGTTATTCACTTTTTAGGAGTGACAGGATTAACAAAAGGGGAGGAGGGGTATGCCTATATGTAAAGCGGGCCTTAAAACCTAGTTTAAGGGAAGATATAAATGAAGGGTCCAATGAAAAGGTAGAGGTCTTGTGGGTTGAAATACACACTGGGGGCACACATAATAAAAAGATACTGGTGGGGATTTGCTACAAGCCACCTAATGTTGGGGAGTTGGAGGAAGCCCAACTTTTGCTACAAATGGAAAAGGCTGCTACGTCAGCAAAGGTAATTATAATGGGAGATTTCAACTATCCTGAAATTGACTGGAGCAATATGACTTCCGGCACAACAAAGGGAAATATTTTTCTAAGTATGATAAATGATAATTTTATGTCCCAACTAGTAGAGGAGCCAACTAGAAAAGAGGTCTTGCTTGACCTAGTGCTCTCAAACGATTCTGACATGATAAACAATGTGCAAGTAAGGGAACATTTGTGCAGCAGTGACCACAATATGGTATCCTTTGAAGTTTGTTATGAGAAACCCAATAGCAAGGGTTTAACCAAAACATTCAATTTCAAAAAGGCTAATTTTACAAAGTTAAAAGAAGTGTTTAAGGATATCCAGTGGGATTTCATTTTCAAAGATAAAAATGCACAAGAATCATGGAATATATTTAAAATGCTCTTGGGCAAATATACACATCAATATATACCATTGGGGAATAAGCACAAGAGAAGTAAAGCAAAACCAGTGTGGCTTAATGTGGTTAGCAGGGGGATGAGAAATAAAAAACAGGCTTTTAAAGTGTTTAAGTCAAACGCGTCAGATGCATCATTTAAAAAATATAAAGAATGTAATAAAATCTGCAAACAAGCAATTAAGCTAGCTAAAATAGAAAATGAGAGAAACATTGCAAATGAGAGCAAGAGAAACCCTAAACAATTCTACAAGTATATTAATAACAAAAAAGTTAAGGTTGATATTGGTCCTCTTAGGACTGAGACAGGTGAATTGATTAGTGAGGATAAAGCTATGGCTGACACCCTAAATACATTCTTTGCTTCAGTATATACAAAGGAAGCAGCAATGACAAGCTATGGGCAAACAGACAAAACCACGGAATTTCCTCCAACATCTACGTGTCTTACTGAGGACAAGGTCCAAAAGAGTCTGGAAAGGGTTATAGTGAATAAAGCGCCTGTACTGGATGGTATACACCCAAGGGTACTTAAGGAACTTAGTTCAGTAATAGCAAAACCATTATACTTAATATTTATTGATTCACTTTCATCAGGCATAGTGCCCTGTGATTGGAGGAAAGTTCCATTGCTTAAAAAGGAAGCAAGATCCAAACCAGGAAATTATAGACCTGTGAGCTTGACTTCCATAGTGGGTAAGATACTAGAAGGGTTATTAACTGACAGTATTCAGAACTATATGAAGACAAACAATATCATTAGTAGGAATCAGCATGGTTTCATGAAGAACAGATCATGTCAGACTAATTTACTTTCATTTTATGAAAGAGTAAGTAGTAATTTGGACAGGGGAATTACTGTTGATGTAGTATACTTGGATTTTGCAAAAGCCTTTGATACATACAGTGCCTCACAACAGGTTACTGCATAAATTAAAAGGCTTCGGTTTGGGCGGTGTTATCTGTACATGGTTTGAGAACTGGTTAAATGATAGATGGCAGAGAGTTGTTATAAATGGAACTTTTTCAAATTGGTCTAAGGTTATAAGTGGGGTGCCGCAGGATTCAGTCCTGGGGCCAATGCTTTTTAATTTGTTTATTAATGATCTAGAAGTGGGAATTGAAAGTAGCATCTCAATCTTTCCTGATGACACTAAACTATGTAAGGAAATACATACAGAGCTGGATGTTTTTTTTCCCTATAGAAGGATTTAGATAAACTAAGTGAATGGGCAGAAAAGTGGCAGATGTCATTTAATGTAGATAAATGTAAGGTTATGCATTTGGGCTGTAGAAACAAACTTGCTACATATACTCTAAATGGGAAACAACTTGGGAAATCCTCATTAGAGAAAGATTTAGGAGTACTGATAGACGATAGACTTCACAGCAGTGTGCAGAGTCACTCAGCTGCTGCAAGAGCAAATAGAGTACTAGCCTGCATAAAAATAGGTGTAGAAGCAAGGGATGCTAATATTATCCTACCTCTGTATAAATCCTTGGTTAGGCCTCATATAGAATATGGAGTACCATTTTGGGGGCCTGTTCTAAAAAAATACATTACTGAACTGGAAAAGGTGCAGAGATGTGCAACAAAACTGATAAAGGGATTAGAGGATCTGAGTTACAGAGAGAGACTAGCCAAACTGGGTTTGTTTACATTAGAGAAGAGACGTCTAAGGGGTGATATGATTACCATTTACAAATACATTCAAGGTCAACACAAAGAACTATCCAATGAATTATTTACGCAAAGAGCTAAGCTAAGAACAAGAGGTCATCCATTAAGACTAGAGGAAAGGCGCTTTCGACTAAAACAAAGGCAGGGATTCTTTACAGTAAAGGCGGTAAGGTTATGGAATTCTTAGCCTCGGGATGTTGTGCTTGCAGATAATGCAACTGCATTTAAAAAAGCAATGGATGCCTATCTAGCACAGAACAATATTGACAATTATGACAGATGGCTTCAAAGCAAATAGGATATTGATCCGGGGAACTATTTGACTACCAATTGGAGTCAGGAAGGAATAATTCCCCTCCGCACACACACTTGGGACTAGATTGGAAATGGCTCCAGAGGGCTTTTTTTTGCCTTCCTCTGGATCAACAGGGGCGTTTTTGGCATGGGCTGGACTTGATGGACGCATGTCTTTTTTCAGCCTTAGCTACTATGTTACTATGTAAAACTAGCTGTTAAAACTTTCGCATCTTTCGCCCATTGGCCAAAATCTTTCGCCATTTTTTCAATGGCTAGAAAGTTTTCGCCCATTGATTTACGTTGTTTTTGCACTTCCGCTATAAAAATGTGAAGTTTTTGCTGAAGGCAGATACAATAGAATCAGTGACAGAGCGAGATAGATGCGCTGTGCTGTTCTGGAAGGAAGGGAGAAAAGGGAATGGGAAGGAAGGGAGAAAAGGGAAGGGAGGGAGAAGAGGGTAGTACTAGTGAGAGCAGGACAGGTCAGCTGCCTGTACCTGCTGCAAGACATGCTGCCCCTGCTGCCAGTGCCACCATTGCTGTTCCTGCAGCCATTAGTGTTGTACCTGTTGCCAGACGTGCTGTCCCTGCTGCCAATGCCACTATTGCTGTATTTGCACCCACTATTGTTGTAACTGCTGCCAGACGTGCTGCCAGTGCCGTCATTGCTGTACCTGCAAACACTAGTGTTATACCTGCTGTCAGACGTGCTGCCCATGCTGCCACCAGTGCTGAACCTGCTGCTAGTGCTGAACCTGCTGCCAGTGCTGAACCTGCTGCCACCAATACTTTGCATGCTGCTAGTGTTTCTTGTAGTACTCAGGGGTGGAAGGAGAAAATGATGCCGAGTGTGACAGCAAGGGATCCTAAATCACACTTGCCATTCCCAAGCAGTCCTGCCAGTGCTAGCAGTACTGCTACTGAGGTCCAGCAGCTTGTTAGCATTAGGAGTGAAGGAGGGGGTAATCAAAAATATCCTCATATTACTAGTGACTGTGAGACTGAGGATGAAGACTCTGTGGCTGAACTTGATGTGGTTGGTGTTAGTAGTAGCAGTAATGATGAAACAGCCGGAGTGGTAGGGGAAACATTTGAGAGTGTCCAGACTAGCGTTCAAGGGAGCCCACACCATTCCTCTGGCTCTGGGAGTCCCCTTCCCTTCACTACAGTGTCCAAGTTGAACATGATCCTTAAGAGGCCAGAACTGGTGTTGGGGAGAGTAGGCTCAGAATTAATACCATCCATCACACCAGCAAGAGCACAGATCAGCTGCCTGTGCCTCCTGCTACTGCTGCTAGTGCTAATCTGACTTCTTCTTCGGGTCAAAAGGAAATGGCAAGGGTGACATTAGGGGACCCTCTGTCACATTGCTCGTCACCTCCTCCAAGCAGCAGTGAGATGTCAGGAATAGAGCAGCAGCAAAAACAGCATGTAGGGACTAGTGGTGGTGGTGATGATGATGCTGGAGAAGCTGGGGAGGAAGAGACTTTGATGGCCTTTTTAGCAGAAACTGAAAAGGAATGGGAGACAGGGATGAGGATGGGCATCACCACCACCACTAGCAATGACATTTTGGAATTAGATGAATTTGCAACTGCTTTAATTCCTTCTGATGCTGAGATGCAAGGGCAGCAGGATATTGAGGAGCAGGCTAGTGTGCCACAGACCACTGTGGACACAGTGGGAATGGGGTCAACAAGTGATGTGGGATTAGGACTGGTTCCACTTGGCAGCAGTAGCAATACTCCTGATCCTAGTTGCAGTGCTGAATCTGAGGCAGTAGCAGCAACATTATCCGCTGCCACAGATAATGAAGGGGAATGTGGAGGACAAGAAGAAAGAGGCCATTCTTCTCCATCTGTTCCCTTCCCCCTGGAGTCATAATGGGTGTGGGACTATTTTTCTCTTGGGGCAGGCACAGTGCTGTCATCAGCAACGGCACTTTGCACAATTTTTGACAAGTCAGTGAAAAGAGGAAAGGAGGGAACACACCTTGGCACAAGTGCCCTGATATCACACATGAAACACAGACACCATGACATTTACTTCAAACATGTTAAAGACAAACACCCACCACAGAAATCAAGCATCGCTTTTGCTGTCCCTGACTCTCCGGAAAGGCAACAAGAGGTGAGGCAGAGATCAAAGTGGAGGAGGAATAGAACAACCCAGGCAGAGACTGGAAGTTCCATGACGAGTGAAACAATTAGCTCGCCATCACCTTCTAGGGTAACTACATCTTCTGCCAATCCACCTCATTCATTACCTCCTCTGCCAAATGATAGCCACTCTGTTGATGTTAGGATGTGTCAGTTTGTCTCTACCCATTGCACACTGTGTGGTGCAATGACCACACATGCCAGTGTGGTGGAGGAGAATTGCAATCAGTGCATCAAGCGGCATCTGAGGAGATTCCATCCCAAAGAATATGCTAAGATGGTGGGTTCATCATTACTATTA
This sequence comes from Rhinophrynus dorsalis, assembly GCA_037306005.1. Lineage (NCBI taxonomy): Eukaryota > Metazoa > Chordata > Amphibia > Anura > Rhinophrynidae > Rhinophrynus > Rhinophrynus dorsalis. The sequence continues at coordinate 241,773,251 of CM074721.1, forward strand.
AATTGTCAGCATGTTGTCATGTGTCCTTAGCGGGTCTGGAAAAGGGGTACAGTGCAAGAGTAGTTGGTTTTGGGTGTCATGGTGTTTGGATACAATTGTGCCCCCAGATGTTATTTACCACATACACACACTGTGCACATTGCAGTTGCTGATGAGATCCGCTGTTCCTGCTCTCAAGGGAAAAAAATATTTTCTAATAACAACATACCCATGATGATTCTGGAGGAGGGGCAGGTGGAGAAGATTTAATGGCCAACTTGTTCTTTTCTCCACATAAACTGGGGGCTACTTATTCTGCTGCTACTGCCTCAGGAGCATCACTGGAGCCAGTTGTGGCAAGTGGAACCTTCATCATCCATCTTCCATGTTACTGCTATTGTTGATCCCATTCCCTTTCAGCTGCCTAATCATCCTGCTGCTTAATCAACTCAGCAGTAGCAGTACGAACAGCAGTTGCAACTCAGGACTCAGGAGGACATTTGACAGTGGCCACTGGCCAACATGACCTGCTGGCATTAGGCCAGTAGGGCATTTTTATTTTTTTCTCAGGGCTTGTGCTTTAAAAAAAACAAATAAACAAAAACAAAAAAAAACATAGTCCTACAAAAATATAAAGAATTTGTGGGGGGTTTGTTTCTAAAAAGCCTTAGGGCTTGTGCCAAACAAGCTTAAGTCCTACAAATAAATGTTTCTTCAGGGCTCTAACAACAAATCAAACAAATCATCCTCTACAAAATACTCTATTAAGTCAAGTATCAGTCCACTCCAGTGGCAGCTTATGTCAGGGGGTTCCTGTCTCTATCACTTTACATACAAATTTCTTATTTTTTTAATTAACTGTCCCCCTTATAGCAGTCAACAAACCCCCCAAAACAAATTCCCTGTTCGAATGATTCATTCATTCATCAAACCAGGCACCCTCCTCAGACCCCTTAATACCATGTCTTATGGTTTCTATTTTATTTAGGATTTATTTTTTATTAACTGCCCCCCAATCCCTGTAAACAACCCCCCCCCCCCAAAATCAACCCCTGTTCAACTGATTCTTTCCCCACACCCCACCAACACAGGCACCCTCATGCCCCTTTTTTACTATGCCTTTAGGAAATATAATAATATTTGGTATGTGTTGTGTGTAACTTCTATGTTCCCATTGATTTCAATGGTATGAACTAGGCGAAAAAAGCGGAAAAAAGCAGAAAATCTGCACTTTTCGTGGGAAATTTTTCACCATGTAGAAAATGCCATTTTTTGCCGATTTCAGTTTGAGGCAGAAATTTTTACCCATCCCTACCTTAGATGCTCTCTCGCTCATATGAGAAGAGACTGAAGTCTCTCTGTTCAATTTACTGTTTGTTATAATACAAATAGACCATCTGTATCAAAATTGAAAGCCTGACACAGAGTGTCTATAGGAACTATCCATGCAGCCCAGAAGTTTGAAACTGGGATCCACAAACTACTACCACTACTACTACAACTACTACATCTACTAGTACTAACTACTGCATTCCAGTCAAAGGGGTCAGCCTCTGTTTCGTCACTAAGTCTGCTTGCATAGGAACTGACTAAGTAAAATTGCATAACTGAACTTTAACCCATTAACAATGCATGGCCAGCAGTTAAGAACTGCAGAGCATTTTTTTTTTTTTGAGCATCTGATTCAGGGGTCCTCGAGCAGAGTGTAGCTGCGCAGGGACGCCTGAATTCAATGACATACCAGGACCATCACTGGTCTTTAACTGCAGAACCGCCGTGGTGGTCCTGGCATGTCATTGTTCCTTAAGGGGTTAAAGGAGAAGGAAACATTTAAGAAAAACTATGTTTTTTTCTTGTGGTGAGTAAAACAATATTATTCTACCTACTAGGAGATTTTTCATTAAAAAGCTATTGCTGCTCAAACTTGTTATATTTGAAATCAGACTGTTAGCAACAGCACCAAATGGTGTACAGGAGAGAATGAGCCATTGACTGCAGTTCCCCATAGTAAGTAGTAGAAACAGCATAACCTGGTATAAAAACTTTAATAAAAAATCTCCCAGTAGTTGGAGTACTCGGCAGGAATAGAAAAATAACAAATACTTTCAAAATAAAAGTTTCCTGCTCCTTTAGAGATGTAAAAATTATAATAATCTCCCAATAGTTGGAGTAATTGGCAGGAAAAGGAAAATAACAAATTCAATATAAAAGTTTACTAGCTATGACTGACCAATTTGAAGCACTTCAGCTGTTGTTGGTCTACAGTTTCCATCATTCCTAGTCAGCCAATGGCAAAAACAGTGCAAAAAAGCTGGAGAGATGCAAATTATCAAGCCATTTTTAAAGAGATGACTAACACCTCCTAACAATGCCCTCCCCCATATAACCACACTTACTGACCCCCCCAGCCTTGTCCCACTTCACTGGTAGCCATAGAGCCATACATGCTGAGCTCTGACTTGAGTCCTAGCCTTGTCCCATTGAGCTGGTAGCCATAGAAGTATGCATACCGAGTCTGAACTCCGGCAGAATTTCTCAAGCAGAGGCAGAAATTGACAAAGTTCTTGCAGGAGATGTTTTGGGGTTAATGAAAAGGAGGCTATTTTATGGGGTTCTATTTGTTGGAATTAAAATGGAAAAGTAGCAAATTGCAGGTTTCCAGTGAAAATTCCCACTGGTAAAATTGGTACTTTTTTTACTGATTCCTAACAGTAAGGGTGGGAGAGTATTATTAGGAGGTGTTAGTGATCCTTTATCCTGAGAGATCTTCAGCAAATTGCGCTGGAGAGCTATCAAAAGCTCATTGGAGTTGTAGAGCAGTGTAGGAATAGATGGGCTGTGACAGGGGTTAAGAGGAGGATACTTCAGTATGTGATGGGATTGAGGACTTAGTCTGGAAACAAGTAGGGGGTCAAGGGGCCCACTTCTCACTGTCAGCCAGCATGGACTTAGTTTGAGTCTCCTGCTTGCTGCTCTCCTATGTCTACAGTCCCTTTCTTAAACCATTCGATTTTCTATTCCACTTTTCTCCCTGCCTGTTGCTCCAGTTCCTCTCCTCACCCTCTACTTTTATTCTTTTTCAGCCAGGCCTCACCCCACTCCTTCCCATCGCTCTTGCTCACAAGCATTCAAGATCCTGTTACCCCTTCTACCTGCTAGCACAGTGTCAGATTTTGAGGTGATCAACACCCTGATCCACATTGAGGCAGTCTGACCTGGGGAGGACTGGACCTGAGAGCTTAGGAGGCCTTAAGACTGATGGGACTTCCAATCAGCCATCATCCTGCCTCTGAGAGCACCACCTGCTCCTTTCACTACCTCTGTCTCTTCTATCCCTGGTGGCTCTGCTCCTCACATGTAATCATGCAAACTGGGGGTAATGTTCTGGGAGTTCTCAGCAATGATAAAATTAAGAATATCATATAAATTGTAAAGTGTACTGTAAAATGCATATTTATCTCTTTAGAACTTGTTAAAATTAATACATTCCAACCCTTTTTCTACATGTCATGCATTTTGACTTTTGTGAAGTGCTAATGGTATGGGGGAGGAGGTGTATTGATGGTTTATATGAAAGTATTGACTCAACTTTGCCACAGACAAGCTTACAAGGTGCTATTTGACGAATAAACATATAAAGTATTCTCTTTCAGATCAATGTAATAAAGTATTACAGGGATATCAGTTTGAATACAAATAAAAGCAAGTTTATCTTGGAAGGCTTTCTCAGGTAAATATATTTGATATGAAATAGTGAGATTGTTATTTTGATTTAGTCATTTTAATTGCTCTTAATTCTACAACTCACCTATCTTTCGAAATCAATTGGACCCAATTCTACTGATTTTGGACTTTTGCAGTGCTCTCAGAATAGTGTTCCTTAATTAGCTAAACAAATGCTGACACCTTCAGCCTATATTTAGTGTATTCCATAAGTTAATATGGATGAGTCACTCTTCATAGTCATTATAGCAATGAGTCATACTTTATTAGCAGTGACTCATGAAGGTCAGATGAACCAGTGATCATTGCTTTTATCAAATGCCAGAAATCAATGAGGCCCCTCGGTTAGTGCTGTTTTCCTGCTATAGTGTGACAAAAACAAATACCTTCTTATTAAAATAAGTTTATTGATACTATTTTTATTATGCCAAGCTTTGAAGCACTGGGTAAAGGATGCTGTACACAGACAGGATCATTTACAAAAAATGAGTAATTCTGGTGCAAACCAGCTGCACCATAGGGGAAAAAATATACAATTTTGTTGATTTAAATGTGTGTTTTAGGTCCTTGAATGCTAGGGTGGTATCCATTTTCTTTGCAATGTGTTGAAGACCTCTCTAGCATTCAAGTGGTTAAAGGGACCCTATCATTTAAAATAAATCTAGTGATTTTGGAAGTGCTTTCAAAATCGGCTATATGTAGCATTAGCAATTCTTTTATTTAGAAAACTATTTTTTTTTATTTAGAAATGTAGATTATGCTAATTAAGGCACAGCATACAGGCACTTTTTGTCATAACCCTCCCTCATGGACACTTAACCTTTCAGTGCTAGGGACTCTGGAGCTGAACTGTGCATTGCTGTGCAGTGTCAATGAGTGGGAAGGTAATGTAGATGTAAATTAAGAGTCAGAGATGCTCAACTAGGAAAGAGCCTGCAATACAAATTTGCAGACTCTCTAGGAATAGTATCCTGCCCAGGGTGCAGTGTCTTTTAGCCCACTACCTTTTACAGAGAAGAAATATTCTAAAACATATCATACTGGTCCTGCCATTATGGCAGTCCAGCCATGAAATGCCAAGCAATTATTCTCTGAACAAAAGAAACAGCCAACCCCAGCCATACATTTCGGCCTTGTTGGGCCTCGTCAGTGAGGTACAGCTGATCTCACTAAGCACTGTGAGCAAGGGGTCCAATGCTGGAGTCCCCTATTACCCTTTGGGTGAATAATCCCAAGGGTTATTTGCATATGTAAATTAAGACTCAGAGACACTCAACTAGGAACAAGCCTGCAATGCAAATTAGCAGACTCTCTAGGAATGGTATCCTATCCAGAGTGCAGTATCTTTTAGCCCACTATAGCCCACTATAGAAATATCGTAAAGCATATCATACTGGTCCTTCCATAACAGAAGTCCAGTCATGAAATTATTTTCTGAACAAGAGAACCAGCCAACCCCAACCATACATTTTGGCCTTATGGGGCCTTGTCAGAGAGGTATAGCTGATCTCTCTAAGCACTGTGAGCAAGGGGTCCAATGCTGGGTTCCCCTATTACCCTTGGGATGACTAATCCCAAGGGTATTTTTCATATGTAAATTATGAGTCAGAGATGCTCAGTTAGGAATGAGCCTGCAATACAAACTTGAGGACTCTCTAGGAATAGTATCTTACCCAGGGTGCAGTCTATTTTAGCCCACTATAGCCTTTCACTGAGAAGAAATATCATAAATAATATCATACAGGTCCTACCATAACAGAAATCCAACATCAAAATTATTTTCGGAACAAGAGAACCAGGCATTCCCAGCCATACATTTTGGCCTTGTCAGTAAAGTATAGCTGATCTCTCTAAGCACTGTGAGCAAGGGGTCCAATGCTGGGTTCCCCTATTACCCTTGGGGTGACTAATCCCAAGGGTAATTTGCATATGTAAATTATGAGTCAGACATGCTCAATTAGGAACGAGTCTGCAATACAAATTTGCAGACTCTCTAGGAATGGTATCCTACTCAGGGTGCAGTCTGTTTTAGTCCTTTAGTGCTTTTCACAGAGAAGAAATATCCTAAAGCATATCATACAAAGAGACTGCACCCTGGGTAGGACACCATTCCTATACAGCCTGCAAATTTGTATTGCAGGCTCATTCCTAGTCAAGCATCTCTGACTTCCACTTTTTTCCGCATCCTCCTCCGCATCCTCCTCCTCCGCATCCTCCTCCGCATCCTCCTCCGCATCCTCCACATCCTCCTCCGCATCTGCATCCTCTGCATCCTCCTCCTCCGCATCCTCCTCCTCCGCATCCTCCACATCCTCCTCCGCATCTGCATCCTCCGCATCCTCCTCCTCCGCATCCTCTGCATCCTCCTCCTCCGCATCCTCCTCCGCATCCTCCTCCTCCGCATCCTCCACATCCTCCTCCGCATCTTGGGGGACGGAGAGGCACTTGGTCTGACGCCATGGCTGGGGAGTAGAAAGCCCGAGGTGCCTTTTTCCCTGTGACACCGAGCACGTGAATCCCGCACACGAGTTTTGGTAGAGCATTGGCACGCATCACGGTCTTTTTATTTTTTACGTCACTTCAGTTGCCCTGACCTCCTTGGCAGAGCGCAAAGAATTTTTATAATGCCAGCCGGGAGGCTGGGGCCTTAACAGGCACTTATTTATTTATTCACAGTGCATGTTTTGTTTTGCACTAATGTATTGATTTTTTTTGTACTATTTATTGACACGAAGCACTTAGCCCACAAGAGCACTTAAACACTGGAAACTGCCTCAGTGGGGCCGGGTCAGAAGACACGAGCTGTGGTGGGGGGATGGTCGATGTGCCCTCGGGCCTCCACCCCCCCGAAAGACTCGGACGCTCCTCTCCCTGGAGGGAGCCGAAGAAAAAGGTCCCGGGGTGGGACGCTCTAATGCTGAAAACCCCGGGATGAAGACCCTTCTCTCCCTCCGGGGGGAGGAGGAGAAGCTAAAGGGCCCCCCAATCCTTCAATGGTGCGGGGGGCTGAAGGCTGACCCAGCCCCTAGAAATGCACTGCTGCACTCAAGAAGAGGACACAGAGCACAACTGGGATCGGGAAGCACGAGACTGCACAGCAAAAGACTGCACAGCACCTCGGGCTCATCAATACCATTACCACCTTATCTAAGTAACACCTTATCAAAGTATGGAGAGTTATACAAGAGAGAAAATATGTATCCAATATGCTGTGTTTTATGAAGACTTTCTCCTAACGAGGTTCTCTTGTCCCTTACAGGTATGTACAAGCCAGTCCTGTTGTGTGGAAGTGCAAGTCTCATACTGTCTCTCCTCACAATTTTAACCCTTTGTGTGGTATGTACAAGCCAGTCCTGTTGTGTGGAAGTGCAAGTCTCATACTGTCTCCTCTCACAATTTTAACCCTTTGTGTGATATGTACAAGCCAGTCCTGTTGTGTGGAAGTGCAAGTCTCATACTGTCTCCCCTCACAATTTTAACCCTTTGTGTGGTATGTACTAACCAGGGCTATTTTAAATTGGAACTTCAAATCCCATGCAATCTCCCTGTACAAGTTTAACCGCCTATGGTATGTACTAACAATTAGCCCTTTTTCCAGTCTCCATACTGCTTACCTCCCCCATCCTATATCTCTGTGTCTGCTCCTTATCAGATGTTTTAATGTTCACAGCTGACCACACTCAGGGCGAGTCCAGGGCTAAACAATTTGGAATTTGGAATTCCCTCAGTCAGTGTGTCAGTCTTCCTAGGGGCTCCATCTAGTATATATCTAGAGCCCAGTTAGGGGTGGCATTTGCCAAGGTATTACCACCTTATCTAAGTAACACCTTATCAAAGTATGGAGAGTTATACAAGAGAGTTGGACAGGAGAGTGGACAGGAAAGAAACACAGCTGCCGCAGCACACCTACTGATTAATACAGGAAAGTGAATAAAGAGGAATTGGAGAAAATAGATAATTTTTTACTTGTTATATTAATTTATTTTTTAATCTCAGCTGGTTTGTCTATCTGTATACACCCTGTGAGCCTTGTCATATGCATGCCAACATGAACATATTACTTCTATGTGTACTAACCATTCCACTATTAATACAGATTTCCTCTTATCCCTGCAACCATACCCAGCACCCCCACCATACCATATTAATACACCATGGACTTCTGCATACATGTGCACTTCCCTCTGAATGCTGGTGGAGAGTATTAAAAACAAGTTCACCCACCCCCAGTAATTATACCAACAGACGCACCCTCTCACTATATGCTCACAGGAAACAAATCACTAAATTTTTATGCATTCTATTACTTGCCTTGGCAAATGAGATAGAAACCAACCCTGGCCCTCAAATAGCAATAAATGGCAACCTCCCCTTTATAAAGGGTCTGTCTTTTGTGCACTGCAACATACGCAGTATACTGCTCAAAATGGATGAACTAAAAGCATGGTGTTGCGCATACAAACCTAAAATTCTTATTCTTACTGAATCCTGGTTATCCCCAAAAATACCTGATACTGCTGTTGCCATAGATGGATACTCTTGCTTAAGAAAAGACCGTGTAAAGCGAGGAGGAGGGGTAATCATATACATACAAGAATCAGTAAACTTTACACTTCTAAATGACTCTCATAACTCTGATTCTTATTAATACATTGCTGGCAAAATTTGTCTTCCATATTCAAAACAAATCATAATTGTAGGCATCTACAGACCACCAAATACGCCAGCACATACCCTTTCAGACATAGCGCAACACCTAAAGGAGATTGCCACTCAAAACAAGAAAAGCAAGCTGATGGTTCTTGGAGACTTTAATATTAATTGGCTAGATTCCAGGAATGAAAAATTTTGTTCATTGTTTAAAACATTGAACTTATCACAACTAATCTCCTCCACTACTCGCATAAATCTTAAAACATCCAACCATACTCTGCTAGACTGGATCCTTTCATCCTGCACAAGCAGAATCCAAAACTCAGGTGTACTAGCAAATGTGTTTAGCGATCACTCCATAGTTTACTGTGTCCGCAAAATAAAACCAGTCAAGTCATGTTCCAAAGTCATACTCACGAGATCATTTAGAAATTTTAATCTTCAGTCCTTCCTAAATGATTTAAGAAATTGCTCATGGCAGAGAATACAGCTAATACCAGACCTAGACTCAGCGATAGAATTCTTTAACTCTGAATTCTTACAGGTCTGTAATACACATGCCCCACTAAGGAAGGTCAGGGTTAGGGGGGCACATCTACCCTGGGTCTCAGCTGACTTGATTCAGTTATACAGTCTCAGAGATGCTTTATGGACAAAATTTAAACAAACCGGCTCCGCATATGATCACACTGCATACAAAAAATTAAGGAATACATGTACAAAACAAACAAAATTAGCAAAAGCACAATATTTTACTGACAACTTAATCAGTAACATTTCAAAGCCAGCCAACTTTTGGAAGGTTATTAAAAACCTCTATAACCCTCCTAATCATACTCACCCATCAACTATAATCATAGATAATGAAACAATACAGTTCCCACAGCCATAGCCAATGCATTTAACAGCTACTTTATTGGATGTACCACCACCCTGATTACACAAAACAAAGATAACTCAGAAGTTCAGCCATCTACAGATCATTCACTGGCACCTGTTGCCCGGTCCAGTTCTGAAAATGAATTCAATTTCATGCCAGTAAATGAAAGCGGAATATATGATCACCTCCTCAGTCCAAAAATGAAATGCCAATCTAGCCCTGACAAACTACCAGCAATGCTATTAAAGCTCAGTGCTATGGTAATGGCCAGACCGATTGCATCTTTAATTAATACCTCTTTGGCAACAGGGTACATGCCCAAATCCTGGAAGGTGGCTAGAGTTGTGCCTATCCACAAAAGTGGGGATAAAAATGTAGTATCAAACTACAGACCAATATCCCTACTCCCCACTTTATCCAAAATCCTAGAGAAATGTGTACACGTGCAACTAAATAAATATTACCAACAGACCAGTTTCTTCACCCCTCTTCAATCAGGCTTTCGACCAAATCACTCAACAGTCACAGCTCTCCTAAAAGTAACCAACGATATCCAGATGGGCATGGAAAATGGTGACCTCACAGGAGCCATTTTCCTAGATTTTGCCAAGGCCTTTGACACAGTAGACCATAATATTCTTATAAATAAACTCCAAATATCAGGACTGGGTAATAATTCTCTAAACTGGTTCCGATCCTATTTATCAGACAGAATGCAGTATGTGTCAGTTGCTGGCAATGACTCCCTTCCGCTCAAAGTAACAAGTGGACTTCCTCAAGGCTCCATTCTTGGCCCTCTTCTATTTTCTCTTTTTATAAATGATCTGCCCAAGGTTTGCAAATCATCTTCAGTACACATGTATGCAGACGACACCATTCTCTGTACTAAAAACTCAAACATATCACACCTTGAGACCATATTATAAAATGATTTCTGTGAGGTTGAAAGATGGATAGCAAGGAACAAATTGTTCTTAAACACAGACAAAACTGTCACAATGATATTTGGCACAAAGCACAAACTACATAATCTCGGCAATACCCACCTATCCATTGTAACGGAGTCTAATCGTAAATTGGCCCCAGTGGACTCCTACAAATATCTTGGTATGTGGCTTGACCCCAACCTCACTTTTGGACATCATATTGACAAGTTAACCTCCAAGCTTTATCCCAAAATCAATACTCTTTTTAGACACAAACCATGTTTAAGTCCCCTGGTTGGAAAATGTATTGTGCAACAGATGTTGCTGCCTGTCATAGACTATGGTGATGTAGTTTATGCTCCAGCGCCAGAAATCCATCTTAGTAAACTTGACACCCTGTATAATTCAATATGCCGCTTTAGCCTCCAATGTAATTACACTACTCATCGCTGTGATATGTTAAAAGAACTAAATTGGTTAACACTCAAATGTAGACTTGCCCTTCACCTTTCTTGCTTAGTACACAACCACTTCTCTGGAAAACTACCACACTACCTGAGCAGTTTGCTCACTCCTGCTCTCCATACTAAGTATAACCTCCGCTCCACCGCAAACAACTCGCTACGTATACCACAATACAAGAAAGAAGCAGGAAGATCTGCCTTCTCCTTCAAAGCGCCAAAGGCCTGGAACAATCTGCCTGAAATAATCAAATATGCTCCCAGTCTAAAATCCTTAAAAGTAAATGCTTCTATATCTAAAAACAGAGTGTAACTGTTTATAATTTTAAAATTTCCATATGTATGAATATTCATATGTATATTTAATAATATGTAATATATAATGTTTCTCAATTTGTATAAATATGCAACCCTCTACTGAAAACTATCCAGGATATACTTGAAAACGAGAGAAATCTCAATGTATTCTTCCTGGTAAAACATTTTCTAAATAAAAAAAATAGGGTAATCCAGCACTGGACTCCTTGCTCACAGTGCTTAGAGAGAGCAGCTACACATCACCGATAAGGCTTAATAAAGCTGAAACATACATCTAGGGGTCATGAAAGTGGTCACAGACTTCTACAGAGATCTCTACTCCTCCAAAGACACAGACACAGACCAAGCTGATAAGTTCCTGTCAGGTATCACTAACTCTGTTGATCCTGCAGGTAGAGCAGCTATGGACTCCCCCCTGGCATTGGAGGAGCTGTTCTCTGCTGCCAGATCCTTCAAGTCGGGCAGGACCCCGGTATCACGGTGCCCGTGATTTGCTGCCTTTCCTGTCAGTTACCTGAAGGGCTTTCCATTGGCTGTCTGCTTTCAACCCGCCCAGTATTGCCTATTTCGACTGGGCTTGGGCACCCTTTGGTTGCCCTTTCGTGGTGTCTCTATGTTGCCTGCACCTGCATGGTGCTCCTGAGCTTCCTGGGCCGTCAACTATCTATGCTCTCCAGAGATCGCCTGGGTTCCTGTCTGACAGCTTCGTCGCTCCCAGCTTCCGTTCCTGATCCGGTTGGGGCTGCTGTTCCTGCTGCCGTTCCTGCTCCGGTTGACTGCCATTGATGGTCCTGCTTCCTGTCCTGTACCGGCTGTGTTCCTGCTCCTGGATGCCTGCAGAGTGTCTCCTTCCTCCAGTCTCCTTTAGCGACATTTTCATTCACTTTGTTTGTGAACTCCAGTACATGGGTACTGGTTCGCTCCATGTTAACCGGCTGCCTGCTGTGTTCTTTACAGCACCGGTAGAGATTGTGTAACCCAGTATGCGGGTACTGGTTCGCTCCATGTTAACCGGCTGCTTGCTGCGTTCCTTACAGCACCGGTAGAGATTGTGTAACTCCAGTACGCGGGTACTGGTTCGCTCCATGTTCACCGGCTGCTTGCTGCATTCCTTACAGCACCGGTAGAGACTGTGTAACTCCAGTACGCGGGTACTGGTTCGCTCCATGTTCACCGGCTGCTTGCTGCATTCCTTACACCACTGGTAGAGATTGTGTAATCCCAATATGCGGGTACTGGTTCGCTCCATTATTTTATTGGGTGTTCTCTCCATCTTGATAACCCAGCTGGCCTCTGTCTGTCCATCATAGGCAACTGGCTGGTTACACCTTCATGCCAGTCACTGAGGCCATCCCTGTCTGTGTTCCAGTACTTGCAGTCTTCAGGCTGCCTTGCCCGGTATATTGGTAAGGCCGGTAAAACCTATTCCATCTTGTGCCAGCCTAAGGTTGCCTTACCCGGTATTGGCAAGGCCGGTAGAGCCTCATTCTCGTTGTACCAGTCTCAAGGCTGCCTTGGTCAGTATATTGGCAAGACCGGTAGAGCCTCATTCCTCGTGTTACCAGCCTCAATGCTGCCTTGCCCGGTCTATTGGCAAGGCCGGTAGAGCCTCCATCTCCTCAGTTTCTAGCCTTCCAGGCTGCCTTGCCCAGTATATTGGTAAGGCCAGTAGAACCTATTCCATCTTGTGCCAGTCTAAGGTTGCCTTACCCGGTATTGGCAAGGCCGGTAGAGCCTGTCTTACATTCTGTCTACCACTACTCACTATGACTATGTATTGAAGAGATATGTTGTATGTGTATGCTAACCCGCGAGGGTTCCCTTTAAACTTTTAAATAAAAGGTACTAGCCAACAGGCTAAAGAGGGTCATTGGTCAGAATATTCACCCAGACCAAACCTGCGGCATTCCTGGTCGCAGAATAGCACATAACCTCACCCTAATCAGAGACACGGTCCACTATATCAGAGACCGCCGTATAAAGGCGGCCCTGGTCAGCCTTGATCAGGAGAAGGCGTTTGACCATGTCTCTCATGAATTCATGGGAAGGGCATTGCGCAGATTTGGGCTGGGAGAAATGTTCTGTTCATATGTTAACCTAATGTGCCTTGACATTTTCAGTACAGTGCTGGTGAACGGCTGGAAGACTGACCCCTTTCCAGTGCTTTCTGGGGTCAGACAAGGTTGCCCTCTCTCACCTCTCCTTTTTGTCTGTTGTATAGAGCTCTTCGCTGAATGCATCAGATGGAATCCAGAGATCAGGGGGATCACTGCACCAATACATGGCAGATAAGAGGAAAAGTACTCGCTGTACATGGACGATGTAACCATCTTCTGCACTGACCAGCAATTGGTGAAAGAGCTCGTCCAGACATGCGAGGACTTTGGCAAAGCTTCGGGTACAAAGGTAAACTGCGGGAAGTCAGAGACCATGCTTTTCGGGGAGTGGCACCTGTCTTCTGACCCTTTCCCCTTCCCCATCAGGACAGACCTCATCAAAATCCTGGGAGTCTGGTTCGGTGGAAAAGGCGCGGCCCTGAAGTGTTGGGATGAAAGACTAGCAAAAGTCAGACAAATTTGGATTATGGAGCCTCAGGGACCTCACCATAGAGGGAAAAATACTGGTGCTGCAGAATGAGATCCTTCCAGTTCTGCAGTATACGGCCCAAGCTTGGCCACCCTTGGCAACAATTTGCAGAGCCATCACAAGGGCAGTGTTTCACTTCATCTGGGGCTCCAAAATGGACAGAGTGAAGCGTGCAGTTATGTACAAGGAGCCCCACAAAGGAGGAAAGGGGGTGCCAGACATCCCCACCATGTTGCGGCCTTCTTTGTGTGCAACTGTGTGCGGAGGACTTTAAAGGGATAGTAATAGTTAAAATGTAAAAAAAAATATGTTGTAGAGTTTATCCCCCTGAGTAAAACAAGAGTACTCCCACTGCTGAAAGGTGTTTCATTCAAAAGTTATTAATTTTCAAAGTTGAATTTTTTAGATGCAATATCACAGTGGCCTGAAATTGTACAGTGGCGCTGTTGCTACACCATCCTATGGAGATTTATGGTCAACTGACCAGAGCTGTCCATAGGATGGTGTAGCAACAGCGCCACTGTACAATTTCAGGCCACTGTGATATTGCACCTAAAAAATTCAACTTTGAAAATTAATAACTTTTGAATGAAACACCTTTCAGCAGTGGGAGTACCCTTGTTTTACTCAGGGGGATAAACCCTACAACATATTTTTTTTTACATTTTAAGTATTACTATCCCTTTAAGAGAGGGCGACCAGGGATCTGCCGGTAATGCCAAGTCCTGTTTCTTCCTGCTTTCTCTCTGGAGGGGTCTCAGTTTGGACAGGTGGGACAGCTCCATCCCTTACAAATGGACTACCCCCTGGTTCTACCAGGATGTTGGTAGATTTGTGAGGGATAACCAACTGGAGGGTGTTAAACCAGTCATCAGGGAGACTCACCAACAGACACAAGGACACTGCATGGATGGCCATTCAGTGGGGTCTGTCTCTCAGGTCATTCATGCATGCAAGGAACCTATGCAGGTATAGACACTGCCCTAGAGGATGCGTGGCAGAAGAAACTCCCCTGCATGTTTTTTGGCAGTGCCCCTTTGCCCAAGCTCTGTTGGATGACCTGGAAAATGAGCTCAAAGACTCTGTTCCAAAGAGACACTTGTCGTACCACTCGGTACTGTATGGCTCTATCCAGGAAGCCTGGTGCATCATGTGCTGTGTCAAAGATGCTCTGTGGTTTACAAGGAATCGTCTGGTGCTGAGGAGAGAACAGGTGACAATACAGGACTGTCGCAGACTGATCCACAGTCTGCTAAGAGACTATAACATCTTGGACAGCCCTGAAGAGGAGGACTAGCATCCCCTCCAATGGCCCAATATCACTGTCACCTCCCCTTGGCCCCCTGATCCACCCTGACCCATGCCCCATATCCCACCCCCCCACACACACCCAATCCCCCAGGCATATGCCCACAGATATTGTAATACTGTGAAATAAAGAACAAGTGTTGAGTTCAATAAAGTGAGGATACAATAAAGTTCAAATGTACCTGTGTGCTGCCAAAGTGCACTGCATGCAAGTATTATGTATGTTATTGTTTTAAATGTATGAATGCACTCTGTATTGTAAAGCATTACTGTACAAAGAAATGTTGTATTATATTTTCCATGTCAAAATAAAGATTATTTAAAAAAAAAAAAAATACATCTGGGGTTGGTTGCTCCTCTTATTCAGAGAGTAATTTCCTGGCGTTTTGTGGTTGGACTACTGTAATGGCAGGACCAATATGATATGCTTTAGGATATTTCCTCTCTGTGAAAGGCACTAGTGGTCCAAAAGGGACTGCACCCTGGGTAGGACACTATTCTTATAGAGCCTGCAAATTTGTATTACAGGATCATTCCTAGTTGAGCGTCTCTGACTTCCACTTTACATACGGAGGTAATGTAGAACAAAGGCATGAAGTACCTGCACAGCATGTCTTATTTAGCATAATCTATGAATCCATGTCCTAGTGGCCAAACTATGACATTACATGCACAAATGCTATGAGGGATAGTAATACTTAAAATGTAAAAAAAAATATGTTGTAGGGTTTATCCCCCTGAGTAAAACAAGAGTACTCCCACTTCTGAAAGGTGTTTAATTCAAAAGTTATTAATTTTCAAAGTTGAATTTTTTAGGTGCAATATCACAGTGGCCTGAAATTGTACAGTGGCGCTGTTGCTACACAATCCTATGGACAGCTTTGGTCCCAGGACCATAAATCTCCCTAGGATGGTGTAGCAACAGCGCCACTGTACAAATTCAGGCCACTGTGATATTGCACCTAAAAAATTCAACTTTGAAAATTAATAACTTTTGAACGAAACACCTTTCAGCAGTGGGAGTACTCTTGTTTTACTCAGGGGGATAAACCCTACAACATATTTTTTTTTACATTTTAAGTATTACTGTCTCTTTAAGACATACAAAAAGTGCATATAAATAAGTGCAACAACAATAAATTTACATCATATTACAATTTAAAATTCCAGAAAGAAATCACATAGTAATAAAGAGTACCACAAACACTGACCAGCACCTAAAGCTACATTCTCACACGATTGCTTTAAATAAAATATGGCTAACAAACATATATGAATATGAAAGCTTTTAACCCTTTTAGCGCCAGAGTGTTATCCAATGCAATATGATGGATACCTTTCTGGCACTCAAATAGTTAAAAACACCTATTTATTACAAAGTGACAGTTCCATTGTAAACCAGTGCACTACAAAATGCCTTTTTAACCTTTTGAATGCCAGAGGGCTTACACCTGGGTGCACCCTGGAAATCACATTTCAACTGTTTGACCAGGCAGAAAACACCTAGTCAAATGAAATGACCCTTCTGATCCATTTCCATTCTCTGTCAGGACCTGTGACGTTACTGACAATATGCCCCTGACACACAGGTATTCCTGACAGCTGGAAACCCAATGAGCACTCAGACAGTTATCCTCCAGATTTATGCCGATCATTTCACTGGGACGGATGGGACTGTAGATTTCACCATTAACACCAACAAATTTTACCTTTAAAGTTATGTACCATTAAAGTACAACCAACAATTCTAATGGGATTTATATAATTCCCTCAAAGCTTCTCAAGTATAAAATTAACCCCTTGGATGTTGGAGGCCTCACAGTAGATTGGGTACCTTTGTGACGGCCAAGGAGTGAAAACACCACAACCCTGCACTCTGAATTTGTTTAATCTAATTTACATTTGAGATATCAAAATGCTACCATTCTTGTTCAGTGTTTTAACTGCTTGAGGACCAGAGGGGCGCACAACACATTGCCAAGCGATGAACTGCACTCCCTTCTGATCCTCAAGGGGTTAACACAAGTAAGCAATTTTCCCTTGAACTGAACGGGCAATATAAATGAAAGACAAAAGCATAGCAATCCTGTTGTAAGTATTACTACTATACCACATGGAACACAAACTCAATGCAATTGATTCAAGTGTGATTTTTAACCCCTTGGGTGCTTTCTAATGCATTGGGGACCTCTCCTTCATCCAAGTGTTTATTTCTTTTTTTTTTTTTTTTTTTTATTATTCTGCAATTATTTTGCCCCAAAATTGCTTCACTTTTCTCCTTACACATACACATATATTTTCTGCTATGCATTATCCAGCAATGTGACATGATTAATAAAAAAGTAAATGCTGGGTTCACTGTGTGTTTGTGTGTCTCACTCAGGTTCAGCACTCACTCTCACTCATCCTAGGACCATCTGAGGTTGAGGCTTAGGGGAGTGACTGCGACAGTGACTCACACTGCCCACCTCACACTGGTCCACCTCTTATTGCCCACCTCACACTGTCCCACTCATATTGCCCACTCACATTGCTGACCTCACACTGTCCCACTTATTTTGTCCCACTCACATTGCCTGCCTCACACTGTCCCACTCATATTGCCCACTCACATTGCCCACCTCACACTGTCCCACCTGACATTGCCCACCTCACACTGTCCCACTCACATTGCCCACCTCATATTGCCCACTCACACTGTCCCACTATATTACCCACTCACATTGCCCACCTCACACTGCCCCCCTTGTACTTTCTCCCCCTTGCACCTCTATTTCTTCCCATGTACCTTTTACCCCCCCTTGTAGTTCTTTCACCCCTTTGTGCCTCTTTCTCCCCCCTTGTATTTTCACCCTCTGCACCTCTTTCTCCCCTTTGTACCTCTCCCCCATGTACTTCTTTCACCCCTTTGTGCCTCTTTCTCCCCCCTTGTACTTTCACCCTCTGCACCTCTTTCTCCCCTTTGTACCTCTCCCCCATGTACTTCTTTCACCCCACCTTGTGCCTCTTTCTCCCCTTTGTGCCTCATTCTCACCCCATGTACTTCTTTCACTCCCTTGTGCCTTCTCCCCCTTGTAACTCTTTCTCCCCTCTGTACCTCTCCCCCTTGCACCTCTCTTTCTCCCCCTTGTACCTCTCTTTCTCCCCTCTGTACCTCTCCCCCTTGCACCTCTCTTTCTCCCCCTTGTACCTCTTTCTCCCCTCTGTACCTCTCCCCCTTGCACCTCTCTTTATCTCCTTTGTACCTCTTTCTCCTCTCTGTACATCTTTCTCCCCCTTGCACCTCTTTCTCCCCTCTGTACCTCTCCCCCTTGCACCTGTCATTCTCCCCTTGTACCTCTTTCTCCTCTCTGTACCTCTCCCTCTTGTACCTCTCTTTCTCCCCCTTGTACCTCTTTCTCCCCCTTGCACCTCTTTCTCCCCCTTGCACCTCTCTTTCTCCCCTTTGTACCTCTTTCTCCTCTCTGTACATCTTTCTCCCCCTTGCACCTCTTTTTCCCCTCTGTACCTCTCCCCCTTGCACCTGTCATTCTCCCCTTGTACCTCTTTCTCCTCTCTGTACCTCTCCCCCTTGTACCTCTCTTTCTCCCCCTTTTACCTCTTTCTCCCCCTTGCACCTCTTTCTCCCCCTTGCACCTCTCTTTCTCCCTTTTGTACCTCTTTCTCCTCTCTGTACATCTTTCTCCCCCTTGCACCTCTTTTTCCCCTCTGTACCTCTCCCCCTTGCACCTCTCTTTCTCCCCCTTGTACCTCTTTCTCCCCTCTGTACCTCTCCTTCTCCCCCTTGTACCTCTTTCCCCCCTGTACCTTTCCCCCTTGTACCTCTTTCTCCCCTGTACCTCTCCCCCTTGTACCTCTCTTTCTCCCTCTTCAACCTCTCTTTCTCCCCCTTGTACCTCTCGGAGACGCTGCGTGGTGCATGCTGGGGTTTTCTTCCTCAGTCTGGGTGCCAGTGCAAGTTTAAAACTGGTGCCCAGACTGAGGAAGGAAAACACCAGCATGCTCCACGTGGCATCTCCACGTGTGACGCTGTCCCGGTTGGAGCCTGTCATCAAGGCGGGCTCCAACAAGAAAAAAAAACAAAAAAACCCACACATCTTGTATGCGGCCACCATTTCCTTATTTATCACGGTGGCCGCACAAAAACACGCTGGTGGCCTCATGCGGCCACGGTGGCCACATTTGAGAACCACTGCAGTAAACCTATTTTGCCCAAAAACATAACTTGGAAATATGTGCATTGTTTAACCCTTTCAGTCCCAGAGGGGTACACAATGCATTGCAGAGCAATATGTAGCATACCTCTCTGGCACTCAAGCTGTTAAAGTAACATTGGAATTTGAAATTCAAATGAATGAATTAATAAATATGTTTATTTATATAGCACCACAAGTGTACGCAGCGCTTTACAATTTAAGGGTTTAAACAATACAGGGTTACAGGTGCTTTGTAAAGTGAAACATTGGGTGCGAGGTCCCTGCCCGAAAGCTTACAATCTAAAGTGGTAATGGGAGACATACAGGGCTCGATTCTATTACCCGCGGTAAAACCGGCATTACAAGGAAAACAAGCAATGTGAATTTTGCAAACGTGTTATGTTGGTATTCTATTGCAGAACCACAGTAAAACAAAACTGGCGTAGACAGCACATTTCAGAGAACTAACAAAACTGGCACTGTCTGCTTTTATTTGAGTACCGCCTAAAAAGAAGTCACAAAATGGAAAAGTCCAAGGAAATAAGCGTACTTTGACGACAGAAAGATCAAGTTTAGTGTTAGATATGTTCCCTACATTATCAAAATCTGACATAGAGCCCCCTTTGACATTTTAACCCCCCCTTTAAAATTCAACTTACAGTGCTCCCATGACTTTCTTTCACCAATTAAATCCGACATTTCTCTTCTCCTATTTTTTTTCAACATGCCCTCGAATTTTGTATTGCAAGATTAACCCTATGAGTACCAGAGAGGTAGCAACGCATTGCAATGTATTTGCTACCCCTCTGGTACTCATAGGGTTAATACACCTTGCCTACACGCTCTTCTGCCTGCGACCATTCATAAGGATACCCATCTCATGCTGTGTATGGATTTGCTTTGTGAAGTGCATACGCTACTTTAAAATCATTACATATTTTAGATAGGTTAAAAAAATCAATATTTGTTTTTAGCACACAACGAGCGCACAGAAACACGTGCACACACAAAAACAAGTACATAAATACACAAACACATACATGCACACATACGCACAAATACACTGAAAATAAAGGAGAACTATACACGTTTGTTAAGCACACAGAGGCAGCTGGAGCTCCTCCGTGTGCTGCAGATAATACTCCGTTCAGCAGAAGGCATAGGCGGCAGGAAGAGGACGGAGTATTATCTATATGTAACATATAGTATCTTAACAAAATGAGAAATGACCAGACAGGACATTAATTTTTAAAATGGAGTGCATTAATCCCTTGGTTGCCAGAGAGGTCTCCAACGCAAGACATCTCTAGCATCCAAGGGGTTAATATAGTTGATGAAGCTGGGATGCAGCATACTGCTATAAGGGGGATACCTGGCAGCTCCCCCCGCAGAATACACTGTGCCATGCTGTGGAGAGGCACAGTGGAAGATGGAGCAGGGTGAGCCAAGTTCTGCCGCAGGCTGTTGTCCAGGCCAGCCGCAGAGATCAAGTCCTCCTCCCCGGCTGGGGAGTCTTGTCTGTCCGGTAGCGATTTGGCCGCTGAGAAGCCTTCCCCAGTCCCCAGGTTGGAAGCAGAGCTTGCATGCATTTCTCCCCCTTTTCATGTAAGTTAAAGTGAGCATATGTGTATCACACACAGGAAAAAATAAAGTTTTGAGCACCTGTCAGACGTAGGCAGAGAAGTGGGAGGGATGCCACCTGCCTCCTTGCCTATGTTGCCAGGTATTTTCAGCTACCTGCGACCATTCAAAAGGATACCTATTTTCTATCCCTTGCTCTGCAATGTGCTTGTATAGCGGAGTTATGCCACCACTCTCATCCCTAAACATTTTTTTGCACAGAGTTCTCACAGCCAGCACATGTATGTATGGCGTGCTGCCAAAAGCCATTAATAAGCTCCAATCAGCTCTTGCAACAAAGTATTCTTGAGCACACTGACCCAATACTTTTTTGAGCTGATTGGAACTTATTGTCGGCTTTTGGCAGTACGCCATACATACAGGGGCTCGCTATGAGAACTCTGAGTCTTCTGAAGCCTAGGGCTCACAACTGACTGGCAGTGTAAAGGTGGCTCATACAGATAGTGGAAGTTAGAAGAGCTGATCTTATGGAATAGAGTTTAGGCTACTCATTAGAATCAATATATAGGTTTATTTAATATTGAGGAGCATTGTTTCCACTAATTCTTTCAACCCTTTGAGTGCCAGAGGGGTACAGAATGCATACCAGACCCCTCTGGCACTCAAAGGGTTAAATCAGATACAGAAATAACTTGTTAAATTATCATCTTTCATTCGCTGATAGGTCCCAGGTATAATAAAATTGTTACGTCTCTCAGAAACAAGACATTTGAGAAGAGTGCACTGTGCTCCATTTCACCTGAGATGTGCTAATTTTCAAATCCACTGGGAACATGAAACTTATTTTCAAGTGAATTAAACATCAGCCTCCATGGATTCACTATACAACAAAGTTTCATGGGGTACTCTTGTGGAGGATAATCATTGCTAAACAAATATCAAGTTTTATCAAACACACTATCTGACACAAGCATGCCAGCATTAACCCTCTGAGTACTAGAGGGGTAGCAAACATATTGCAATGTGTTACTACCTCTCTGGTACTCATAGGGTTAATCTTTCAATACAAGATACAAAGGCATGTTGCAAGAAAATAGGAGAAAAAAAATGTAGAATTTAAATGGTGAATGAAAGTCATGTGAGTACTGTCGAATTTTAAAGGGGGGGGGGTTAAAATGTTGAATGTACAATATTTGTCAAATAAAGTGGTGAAGAAAGCACTGTAGATCGAATTTTAGAAGGGGGGGTTAAAAATGTCGAAGGGGAGCACTCTATGTCAGATTTCTATGCTGTATACTTTATTCTGCACTGCTTTTGTTCGAACAACCATAGTTTTGAAACTGTCGTTATGGCTTCTATACGCCTCAACCTCTGAGACACAAAATTTCCGATTTAAATTGTATAAACAAAACAGGCGCTAATACTGAGCGTGGTGATAGGATATTACTTGCATGTTGTTTTTAATTGTTTCCTATGGGCTTTTTTTTGACTGGCAGATTGTGTAATTACCGCTGATTTTGTTTTCACAAGTCGGGTAATAGGATTTGAAATAGGATAGGGATTAGTGTGGGGGAGAGGGACTGGATGAGGTGAGAGGGGAGCAGACCAAGTGTGCATGTAGTGGATGGAGCAGGGGATAGCAGGTTAGTCAGTTCCTCCTTCTTGACTAGTTAAAAAGAGTCCAGAGTGCCAGGAGGGGAACGAGGGAGGCTAGGAGGAGATATTCAAGGTGGTATATTATCCCGGATGGAGTCCATGTTAGCTTTGAAGTAGTCAGTAAAGCCTTGTGGCTGTATGGAGTTTGCCACTGAAGCAGATGGAGGGCAGAGGTGGGAGTCAAAGGTAGAGAAAAGGCATCGGGGGTTGGATTTATGAGCGTCAGTTAGTTGTGAAAAGTAAAGTTTTTTGGCGAGGGACAGAGAAGAGTTAAAGCAGGAAAGGAGGAACCTATAGTGGAGAAAGTCTGCCAAAGAACCAGACTTTCTACACAGTTGTTCAGCTGAACGGGTACAGGAGGGAACTCTAGGAATTTAAATTATGTTTGAGACATTTAAAAAAGAGGCCTCAACCTAGGGATGGGCTTCATGTCTCATTATAATAGATAGAACATCTTGGCATAACTGATGATGCCTTGCCAACTCTCAGACTAACAGACTCTTCACACCTCTATGTTAATGAACATACAAGGACTTTGAGCTAACCCTATGTGCATATAATTTCATATCTATGCAAACTGGATGTTTACTAAGTTGATTATGTCCCCATTGCGTACTCTTATAATTTGTTCGAAATGTATGTAATTCTACGTAAATATAAATGCAGTTCTCTTCCATCTTTATTTGTTTACCCACACCTGAAGAAGGGACCTTAGTCTCCTGAAAGCTTGCATTTTCTATGTCCTCAGTTATCCATTAAAAGGTAACACTCTTGTGAGTTCTTTGTTACAACCTTGATTTCCAAAATGGCACCCCAGTTCTTTGCTTCCTCCTTTGAGAAGTGTGAGATGATAGGCTCTCATTGAACCGATAACCATACCATTTACCCATTTTCATATATAACCTGCAGCATACCGTAAAATCTCGGGTATAATACGCACAATTTTACCCCTCTTCACCTTATGTGAAGTGGGGGGTGCGTATTATACCCGAGAGATTTTTGCCGGATAAAAAAAAAATGTATATATTTGAGCTGCCAGCTACCCTCCTCCGTCCCCCGGTGCAATCTGACATTAAAATAAGACTTACTTGGTGATATAGCCCAAGCCATTGAAGTGCTACATGTGAAAAAGCTCCCTCTCATGTTCCTTGCGGGCGGCATTCTTGCATTTGCCGCCCGCTTCCTTTAATGGGTTTTCAGGACCTTCCGCCTCCAGCCAATGGTAATGCCCTGTGAGGATCTCAAGGTCCTCACAGGACAATACCGCAGGAGGAAGGTCTTGGTAGTCCATTGAAGGAAGCGGGCGGCAAATGCAAGAATTCCGCCCGCAAGGAAGATGAGAGGGAGCTTTTTCACATGTAGCACTTCAATGGCTTGGGCTATATCACCAAGTAAGTCTTATTTTAATGTCGGATTGCGCCGGGGGACGGAGGAGGGTAGCTGGCAGCTTTAATATTTTTTTGTAGTAAGGGGGAAAACAAGGGTGCGTATTATACATAGGCACTCTTGTTTTCCCCTAAAATCTTGGGTACAATATACACGTGAGTATTATACACAGGTGCGTATTATACCTGAGATTTTACGGTAATCATTTCTTATCCTTTCTCCAATCTCCTGGAAGCAATAGCTTTGATTGTTACATGAAACAAATAACTCTTCCTAAGCTTACCACATCCTTTATTTACAAATTAATTCAGTGGCCTATAAATTACTCCACTCATGCCAGGGGCCTAAGCTCATGGCTTACAGAGTCACCAAAATTATCATTTAAATTTGAGTTTTCAAGCTTTTGTAGAAGATTGAAATGTACTCCAGCAAGATTCTTCCATGATGTTGAATTTATTTATTTATTATCAAAGCTTATCTCTCTCTCCTGTCATAGTGTATAAAATAAGACTTGCACCTACTAATAAATGCACAATATCAAGTGAACCCTGGGCAAATATTACTCACTCCTGGTGGAGATGTTCACTTATGTTCAACTTTTAGATTAAAGGTCCAGTCTTCATCCTCAATATGTGTTGGTTCATGCTATCAGTCAATGACCCTGTTTTCATTATCAGGTTTTATGGTTAAATAAATTCACTGAATCATGATATCTGGAAACTTATTGACAATCACTTATTATGGCTACTAAATGTATCCTGATGCATTGAATGGCCAGTTCTGCTCCTCTTCTTAAACAATGGCTAGACTAAGTGACAAACTTCATCAGAATATATTGGCTAATAGCACTATAGCACATGGAGAGTGGGAGAAAGATACATGAAAGTGTGGGAACACTTTTTTCATCAACTGCCTAAGACAATTAAAAAAATTTACATAAGCTTCAAATATACATCATGGATGGATATAAGAGACTTTCAGGGAGCTGCTGGGGATATGTCTTGACCACTCCCTACATGCTAGTACTAGCCTCACTGATCCTGATTCTATCTTCTCCATGCACTCACTCTTGGCAGAACATTCAGTCATAATGCCTTGGGTTGTAAGCTGGTTAGGTTGGTGTGTTTTTTCTGTTTGTTTTTATTTTTTTTCTTGCCTGGTTATGGGAAAAAGAAAATTTGGCAAATGTTGTTCACTTCCTCATCCTTGGAGTTGTGAACCATTACATATCTTTATAGACAATTAATTGTAGATTGCCATGTTTTTCATGGACTGCTCTGTCTCCGTGATATAGGGAGTATTTAGACTGGGGCTTAACACTCATTAATTTCTTTACACTTGAACCACTGTCCATTAACTTGTGGCTTTGTATTTGAAATCTTCATGCAGGTCCATGCTGGTGAATGAGCCGACTGTTCTCTCTGCAATTGCAACATTGTGTTATTTTATCAACAACTTCATGGCCAATAAAAAGTTGGGCAAACCTTAAAAGTTTTTAAAGTTGTTAACAGTATAGCTTGAGTTCAAGATGTTTTGCAGCAAAGTTAAGCTGTTGCTGTTATGGCCTGGGAATGCTGAGTGTTGCAGACAGAAGCTTTATATATATCTATATTATATATATATATATATATATATATATATATATATATATATATATATATATATATATATATTTAGCAACTCCACCACCTGGCTGCAAAACATCTTAAACCCAAGCTATCAGAAAAATAACAAGTTATCTTTTTAAATAACTTTTGAAATAAACACCACCAAACATTGGACTTACCCTTGTTTTCCTCTAGAGGAAAAGCCCTGCCCCATTAACAGCTTTAAAGTAGGCAACCACATACATAGGTATGTAGTTAAGATGAAAGAAGTTACACATCTATCAAGTTCAGACTCTCCCAAAGTATATCCAAGGAAAGGAAAATAAATGACAATTGACAATTTACTAGATTAAGCTCTTATTAATTTGTTGACACACTGTGTAATGCCATAAGCCTCTTCTGGTTTACATGCCTATAATACTTTTTTAAATCTGTATGTTGTATCTTCCATCAACACATCCCTAGGTAGTGAATTCCTCAACTTAACCCTTTGAGTGCCAGAGGTGTGAGCAATGCATTAATTCACAATGCATTGCTTACCCCTCTGGCACTCAAAGGATTAGCCTCCCTTATGGCAATGAACACAGGGGTAGGACCCTACATTAGTTGTTAGGGCCTTGGAATAAAAAGGTCACTTGAGAGACTTTTGCATTGACCTATTGTATACTTGTACAATGTAATAAGATGCCTGCTTAAAGGGATAGTAATATTTTACAGTAAAAGCAGCTCCAATTAATCTGCAGAGTATTTGGGCCATGGAGAGTGCTATTTCAATATTGTCTGAGTTGTAGTTCAAGAATAATTGAATGATAAAACATCCCCCTTCTGCCCCTTTTACTGATGTAACACGCTTCCCCTCAGATGTGAATCTGGTCTTGAGACCAGACGGATCACAGCAAGCGACAATCTTCCTGCCCCCTTGACAGTTTTTCCCTTATGCTCACTGAAGATTGTCCCGCTCTGCGATCCACCTGGACACCACCTTGCTGCTCTGAGGTGAGCAGTGTTACTTCAGTAAAAGGGGCAGAAGGGATGTTTTATCATTCAATTATTCTTGAACTAACTACAAATCTGACAGTATTGAAATAACATTCTCCATGCCCCAAGTATTATGGAGATTAAACAATACTATCCCTTTAAGTGCCATTTTTATAGAGACATGGTTGTCAAATAAGGTGCTGTGACACTTTGGTGTGTCATGGACACTAGCTGGGGGTGCCTCATTTTTCCTTAAATACATTGACAAAAATGTTAACATTGAGTTTCTAATGTATATTTATGGACAATTTTTTGCACACTATGCTCTTTGTTGTCATTCTGACTGTGAAGCCTAAGAACAATTAAATACTTAAGTACTGTTAAGTACTGTCCCCTTCATTAAGAAATAACCTATACATTGTGAGGTGTGCCATGAAAATTCCGGATTGCATATCGGGGTTGCCTTGAGTGAAAAAAGATTGAGAACCATTGTTCTAGAGTAAATAAACCTAGCTTGACCAGTCATTCCTCATGCATGTTGCTGTTTTCTCTTCTTTCTCCAGTTCATACTATATCCATACGCACCTCAAGCAGAACGAAAGAATCACCTATGTTCTCGGGTATACTAGTAGAGCACTAAGCTGAATGTGTGAAGGAGAATGCCACATCCTGTCTGATCTACCACACACCTGAAGAAAACATAGCTAAAGTTTTACATGAGTGATTGAAGGTATTGCCATGGGGAGCTTATTGAGCCTGAATGAATAAGCTATATTTATTTTAATGTTCTATCCACTTTATAATTAATTGTAACATATTTATAAAATATTTATTGGTCTTATCATACGTATTATATCCTTATAGTACTAGAAGACAACTAGAAGTGCTATTTTAAGATTCTTGCTTCTTGTTTACACTGAATTAGATGTGCATTATGATAAAAATGCCAAAAACAGCCTGAGGATAGATAGATGTTTGTCTGACCTATGACATTAAGATGTGTCTTTGGCTGAACTTTATAATAATTTAATGTCATGCATTAACTGATGAATGATAGTTTTATATAAAATAAATCAACCAAAACATGCCCATGATTTTTGCAGAAAACAATCAGAATGAGATGTTATATCATGATCCCAGTCAAGGTTTTGGTAAGCATAACCAAAGAAAAATAATGCATGAGTGCCACCAATTTTGACTAAAATAGCTAAAACACAAAATAGGTATCCCTATAATGAGGTACCTTGGTGTAGTGTCAGGCTTAGTATACTATGGCCAAATTATGTGACTAATACTTTATTATTAATACATTGATTATATGCAGGCAATATGCAAAATGCACTTATCAAAACTGTATTGGCATTGCATATTTGGACGTTTGACCAGTTCCTATTGGTTCAAACACCACTTCCACTCTCAGGTGCAATGTTCATTATTTTTGAGACACTATGGGCTCGATTCAGTTGTCCCCGTTAGGACAAAAAAAAAAAAAAACTGCCGGCATTTTTCCAAGCATGGTAAGTGATTCAATTACCTGTGCTATGAAAAAATGCCGGCAAAATAACTCCTTCCAGGGATAAATTAAGAGGCGTTTTGGCCCATTGAAAAATCAAACAAACACCATAAGTTGCAATTCAGTTGACTGTGTGTTACAGCTTACCTTAGTTTCAGCATCATCTACAGGCGCGAGGCTTCAAGCATGCTGCAGGCCTCTGTTTTATCTGTTTGCTTCCTGTAGCCTCCTCCTACCAACTTCCTACTTCAGCCCTCTGAGCTGCTCCTCCTACTTCCTGTGGAGGGTTTTTAAAGGGCAGACTGAGGCCTGACTCAGTTGCCCTTGCGTTGTTGTTCATAGCAGTTCTGTTACCTTGGGCTCCGTGAATGACGTGGCTAGTCTTCTATCCATTCTAGTGCTAACCTGTGGCTCTGTCTGACTATTCTTTTGCCTAACCCCTAATAGTGGACATCCAATCTGGTGCAGACTTGTGGCTCTGGCTGACTACCTGAACTGTGTATGACCCGGCTTGTCTGACTACCCCCTCTGGTGCTGACTTGTGGCTCTGTCTGACTATTCTTTCTTCTTTTCCCCTGGTGATCAGACACCCAATATAGTGCGGGCTTGGGGCACTGGTAGACTTGCATAACTGACTGCAGGCGTGAGTTAGTTTTCACCTTACTTCTACTGACTGCAGGCGTCAGTCAGTATTCGCTCCTACTGACTGCAGGCATGAGTCAGGATTCGCTCCTACTGACTGCAGGCGTGAGTCAGTATTCACCCTTACTGGCTCCAGGTGTGAGTCAGTGATATTTCCTTATGACTGCAGGCTGAGTCAGACCTCATTCCTCATCGGATCAAGATCCTGGGTTCCTGTTCCAGTTCCTGGTTCCAGCTGAGACTTCCAGTGGCTAAGGCCTAGTCTCCAGCACAGTGGTTTAGCATTGCAACCTATTTTTTCTGATAGCAGGCTTGCTGGCTATTTGTTATGGTTTTCTGACACTCAGACCAAGGTTAGAAATAAAACACAGTTTTATTAAAATAAAATAAGGAACAGTGCCCCTGTAGTGATGTAAGTAATGAATAATGTACAGGCTCAATATAGCAGGAGCAGGCAGAATATAGCATAAACACTGGTAAGGGTTGATGCTCAAACAGGTAGTCAGTCTCTGTGGTGGTGATTAGCCAACGCCCGGTGCATAAACAGTCCCAGTAGCAGTAGTGCAGCTAGCAAGCTCAAGCAGTGCGACTGAACTGAATCACAACCAGATAACTGTATCGAAATGCCCAATAGTATAGCAGTGACCAACTGGAGCTGGAGCCAATACCCCTACAGGGGTGTAGTAACGAAGGAGAGATACTGCCAGAGCTAATGGAGTCAGATACAGAAGCACTCCTAGGTGCAGTAACGGAGGAACACTGCGTGTGCAAATGGGATCAGAGCCAAAGCACTCCTTAGGTGCTGTAACGGAGGAGACACTGCCCAAGCCAATATACTTTGAGCCAAACGCACTTCCAGGTGCGATTTGATGGAACAACACAGTGAGCGGGAGTGGACCAGAGCCAAGGCACCCTTCCAGTGCAGAAACGGAGCACACACTGACAGAGGACCGGAATGCCCTTAGCACCACGCGGTGCGACAACTCCTGGGAAACGAGCACCTAACGAAAGGTACAGCTCTGCAGTGGTAACAGATAGGCTCGGTGTAGGAGGCAACAGCTCAACGAGTGTTAATATGGCTCAGGATGGGAGGCAACAAGCTTGGCAGGTGTATACAGACAGGCTCGGTAACGGAGGCAACCGGCACAGCAAGTGTTCTCAATCAGACTTGGTAACAACGGCAGTAGCTCGGCAGTACTCTATGACAGGCTCGGTAATGGAGGCAACAAACGGGCTCAGTATCGGAGGCCACAGAACGCAGGAGGCGTGATCAGTCAGTGCAAACTGCGAGCAGGCTCAGAATGTCGCCAGGCAGGAACGTCAGACAGAACCGGATGAATCACGGAGCAGGAACGTCAGCCAGAACCGGGTCAATCACGGAGCAGGAACATCAGCCAGAACTGGGTCAATCATGTAGCAGGAAGTCAGCCAAAGCCGGGTCAATCACGGAGAAGGAACGTCAGCCATAACCGGGTCAATCACGGAGCAGGAACGTCAGCTAGAACCGGGTCAATCACGGAGCAGGAAGTCAGCCAGAGCCAGGTCAATCACGGAGCAGGAACGTCAGCCAGAACCGGGTCAATCACGGAGCAGGAACAGCGGAGTAGTCAGACGAGCCGAGTCGGTACACAGGAATACGGAATCACAGCAACAAAAGTGCAGGAACAGGAACACCACGAAAGGGCACCTGGCAGGTGCCGTAGGCCCAGAATATAAAGGGACACCCTGGGCGGGCCAATCAAGCTCCGCCAATGGAAAAGCACCACCAAAAAGAGTGATAGGGAATCACGGGGGCCTGATACTATTACCCTGTGCTTATTCCTATTATAGATACTGTATATATCCTCTTTATGTCATTTGTTAATAAACTGCATTAACTAAACTATACTGACTCCTGAACTTCTCTGGGTAACCGTGACACTGTGTTAGCCATTAAGATCCAACAAAGGACTCATTTTATCGCTTAAATTTAAGACCCATTTTTTTCTGACTTAAGTTCCTTATCGGATTTTTAATCAGCCAAAGCAGCAATTGAAAGTAAAAAAAAAACTGTCCCCAGTGGATGTATTGATATGGGGCCCTCTTCCACTGTCTTCATTTATTGTAGCTGTTAAAAAAAATGCATGAATAAATATTTCTTTAAATTAAATAAAAAATAAAGATATGTAGTAGCGCTACTATTTATATAAATATTGGTCTACCTATACATTATATAATATAGGATGCTCATGATCCAAAAAATAATTACATAAAAAAATATGGACAAGAACCAAAAGAATGTACCTAAATAACAGCAAAAAAAACAGTACAAATAATAAACCAAAAATAATATTCAAAAATACAGAATTTATTGATACAATAAAAATGGGTACTAAAGCATCGAGATCCACACCAAAAGGCACAGCAAATAACCCACAGGTAGTAAACAATATTTCAGTACACAGTGCATTTTAAAAAATATATTAACATAACAAACCCCCAAATAATTAAAAAGGAGCTAAAGTCTGGTGCCAGACAGAAAGAACTGCTGAGTCAATATCCATATAGATGGTAAAATAATGAAATGGAAAAGATGGAGATGGAATGGAATGATGACATACACAGAGATTTTCTTGTGATATCAAATAGTAATCATAAACATCTTCAACCTCTCATAGGGGCAGTATATATCATCCAAACATACTGTTCACACATAGGACATATAGAGTGATGAAATATGACTTATGTAAAGATGGAGAAACAGTCTGACAAGTATTATCGTAATGGTAGCTCAATCAGTTGGGATAAATACATCTCACCCATCTTCGCACTATATTGAGCTAAACTATGATGCCTCCACATGTTGATAAATGCCACTCACAGATCGCAAACTACCTTTTTAATTATTTGGGGGTTTGTTATGTTTATATATTTTTTAAAATGACCATGTAGTGAAATATTGTTTACGACCTGTGGGTTATTTGCTGTGCCTTTTGGTGTGGATCTCAATGCTTTAGTACCCATTTATAGTGTATCAATAAATTTTGTATTTTTGAGTATTATTTTTGGTTTATTATTTGTACTGGTTTTGTGCTGTTATTTAGGTCTATTCTTTTGGTTACTTCCTTAAACTAACTCTCACATTTATGCATAGTTTAACCCTTTGAGTGCCAGAGGGGTACGCAATGCATGGCAATGCATTGCGTACCTCTCTGGGGCTCAAAGAGCTAAACTATGTATAAATATGAGGGTAAATTGTACATAACATGCCCTAAGTTATAAAGAAATTGTGCCCATGTTTTTGAAAACACCCTTATAATTTTAATTAAAAAAATTATTGTCCTGTTCTATTTCTCCTCCACTGAGTGCGGCAGCGGAGGCAGCGGCAGCGGAGAAACTAATTTCAACAAAGCCCCCATCTTTTACCTTACGGGATGTGTGCTTACGCACCTCTCAGCCAATCAGCTTTGAGGGGAGGTGCTTGAAGTTGATTGGCTGCAATGTACATAAGCACACATCCCAGCCAATGGCTGTGAGGGAATTGGAAAAGAGACTTCCCATATATAAAGGCAGTCTCTGTTTAAATTTCCTCATTGTGCAATGGGCATCTGCCCGTGAGGTAAAATAGGGGTGCTCTGCTGAAATTCAGTTTCTCCGCTGCCGCCCGCTGCCTCCATGGCCGCACACAGTGTTGGAGAAATAGAACAGGACAAAAAATATTTTTATTACAAATAATGAGGATTTTTAAAAAACATGGACACAATTTCTTAATGACTTGGGGCATGTTATGTACAATTTAGCCGCACGTTTATACATAGTTTAACCTTTTGAGCTCCAGAAAGGTAAGCAATTCAATGCTCTGCAATGTGTTGCGTACCTCTATGGAAATCAAGGGGTTAAACTATGCAAAAATGTGCGGGTTAATTAAAGGAAACATTTATTTATGCATCTGAGGAAGAAAGAAGAGAGAAGAAGGAAGAGAGAAGAAAGAAGAGGAAAAACACTGAAGCTAGAAGGAGACAGATAAGTTAATGACTGGTGCTTGACAGTATGTCAGGCACCAACAGTTAATTTTTTTCCTTTTGATGTTACATTTATTGCCACTTTTTTTGTGGCATTTTGGGAACTTAACACACAAAACAAACCTTTGGCCACAAGACCTTTTATGTGGCCCAATGTCCTTTGTGCTTTTAGCTGGTAGGGCAATTGAATAGCTCGTTAGCACTTTTTGCTAATGGGCTGGTATCCAATTTTGCCCTACCGGCTGTTTCACCGGGCTCCATTGAATTGAGCCCTATCAATTCTAGTCAGAGAGTATCTCTCCATTATTAAGAGTAAAGAAAGAGGGATTCAGCTGAAAGGACAAAACAAATTGAGGTTAGGACTTTCCTATAATGGGGTTCGCTGGCATAGTGGCAAACTTAGCATTCTATGGCCATATTATGTAACTAATATCTTAGCTTTAATACAGTGATTATATGCTGCCAATATGACACAGTATATCAGGGTTATTACTGAGTAAATATGGATGTGCATCAATATTTTCTGTTTATGTTACACCATGAACAAATACATGGTGCTGTGTAGTTTGAACAAAGATATATCAGGACTAAAGGAACACTAACCCTTACAAATGAAATTGGTTGATATCAATATATTGTTAAATATCACGTGCTCAAAGCTGACACTTATAAAAAATTATTTGTTGTGTGTTAAATTCCTAAATTATAATACTAAGCTTATTTTTTTTAATGTATTGGTAGACTGTCTCATTCATTTACTGTTTGGTTAATGTTGTTTTCGCTGTTTTTAATAAGAGATGAATGGTGCTGTCATTCCACACATTCACAAGTAGTTGAAAACACAGAACAGTAAATAGTGTAACTGAAGTCTGTCAGGACTCTTAACTCAAAGCTAAGGCATTGTAGTGGATCTTTTACCTACAGACCTTTTGGTCTCTCTCTCTCTCTCTCTCTCTCTCTCTCTCTCTCTCTCTCTCTCTCTCTCCAATATATATATATATATATATATATATATATATATATATATATATATATATATATAAACCACCCGTAACTTCTGGTTTACAAAAAGGTTACTAAGCTAGTGAGATGGTTCAGTTTGTTAATGCACCAGCTGTACAATCTGTTGAAGTTGCAAGGTCTCAGGTTCTAGTCCCGGCAAGGTCAGCTCAGCCTTTCACCCTTCTGAGGTAGATGAAATGAATGCAGGACATACTTGAAAATGAGAGACAATCACAATTTTCACAAAAAAATAAATAAATAAATAACTGTAGAGTTTAGTAGCTGGGTAATCTAATCCCAGCAGAGATTGTTCTCTAACCTTGTCAAATAAAACATTCATAATTAATTACTCACCAATCCAAAAAAATCACATCTTGCTAACTTAAAGGGATAGTAATACTTAAAATGTAAAAAAAAATATGTTGTAGAGTTTATCCCCCAGAGTAAAATAAGGGCACTCCCACTGCTGAAAGGTGTTTCATTCAAAAGTTATTAATTTTCAAAGTTGAATTTTTTAGGTGCAATATCACAGTGGCCTGAAATTGTATAGTGGCGCTGTTGCTACTCGATCCTATGGACAGCTCTGGTCAGTTGACCATAAATCTCCATAGGATGGTGTAGCAACAGCGCCACTGTACAATTTCAGGCCACTGTGATATTGCACCTAAAAAATTCGACTTTGAAAATTAATAACTTTTGAATGAAACACCTTTCAGCAGTGGGAGTGCTCTTGTTTTACTCAGGGGGATAAACTCTACAACATATTTTTTTTTACATTTTAAGTATTACTATCCCTTTAATATGGCAAAATCATATCAATTTCCACCAGAGGGGTGGAATGAATTAATAGGGAGGAATAATTATACATATCCTTTCAAGATGGAATGTCCTACTTGGGGCAGGATTTGTAAAGATGATAGGTCCTCTTTAATTTACTAAGATTGGTGCCTATTGATCTTGTATGCAAAAAAGCTGGTACATTAGTTCAGATTGTTTACATTCAATAAACATCTTTTTATCAATATTGCTGACAACATGAGACCTCTGTTACCTCTGGGCTGTCTGAAACAGGGTTGGGTAATCTTAAGCCCTCCAACTGTTGGCTGTCTCAGATTGCCCAACTCTGGAATAGAACAAGGTAACATTCTTGTGAACCTAAGGCTATCATATAACCCTGAATCTTGCCCTGTAGGTGGGCCCTGTGGGAACAGGGTGAAACCACTGCCCTGTGGTACAGTAGTGCTGACTCAGAACATGACAACTTCTTCTCTTTTCCTTTTTACAGACTCAAGAACATCATCTTGGGGCACCCCACTGGAGAGGAATAGACAAGTTACTGGGATGAGACTGCAGAAAAGGAGGCACACAAGGAACTGATATTCTCTCCTGGATACAATTCAGCCTCTTCCATAGAGCTTCCTCCCTGGTATTCCCCATCTACATCTCCTCCAGCCATGGCAGCTGTTGCAGCAACCACTCATTCTGCATCATTGCTGAAGTCCTGTGACCACCACTACCAACACAATCTCTGACTATTTGTTGCTCCATGAAGGCTGTAATTGCTTCTGATACTCATACCCTCTGGCCAGCACCATGACAAAACCTACCAGCTACCAGAGGCCCATGGGAAATAGAACTGAGGAAACAAATTGAGAAGTTTATCTAGTGGGGGGAGGTCTCATGGGTCAGACCCACAATGCTCTACAAAGGAGGACTGTGCATACTGATGAGCTATGGAGTGAGGGGCTGCTCTATATGGACTGAACCCTCTCCCTGCTTGACTATATATTTTTCCAGATGATGCCAGATAATATGCACTACCATGGACATCCACAAGGGGCAATCTCAAAGCTACATAACATTAGGCAGAACTTAAAGAAGACAATGTCATCCCTTGGACAAGGCACACCAGTTGGCTCCCTTGCTACACCAATGGAGACCCCATCACGGGTGGAGGGGTGCCTGGACCACATGTAGCAGCTGGCACCATAGATTCCAAGGAGCATTTGGAGGCAGCTTGCCTGGCTGCTCCAGTCCCATCAGCTGCCCAACTTACTGGACCAGGCACAGGCTATGAACCCAATACCATCTGCCCTACTGACCTCCACATTTATGCCATCGCCAGCTGCTGCACTGCCACCTGTAGCAACTAGACCATCTGCACCATTGCCTGATGTTCCACAGTTGTCCTTCTCCATGGCTGCTCCTTCTAATGAAAAAGTTAAAATGTATTACATGAAAACTAAATGGGCAATCAATATGACTACTGAATATAAGATCTCCAATAAGAAAGGGTAATCTGTAATACATATAAATAATAGTAAAAAATAAAGAATAAAAACATTTAATTATATAATATGTATATATTCTCTGTATATATTATCAAAAATACACAAAGCACATAAAAAAGATAATTCACATAGAAACTCTTCCCTTTCCTCCAAAAACCACAACAGAGTTGAACCTGTTTGCTAAAGAGGAGGATCTAAACACTGCATTGGGAAAAGTAGAGATAGAGAGTTCCCCTAGATGACTCTCTAATACAAAGAAAATATTTATATATAGACAGAGAACAATAGATAATTTGAGCATTATTATACTAAGCATTATTTCACTAACCTAACTACACCAACTTGTAAGCATCAATGAGGAAGAGGCTGCATAGCCTTGAAACACATTTCATCAGAGCTACCAAACATGGTTGAACCCATTAAATGAGGTGGAACCAGAAAGGACCAGCGGGAAACACCAAAAGCTATGGTGGGAGTTACAAGCCACTAACAGCAAGGACTGTGGATATCCTCAAGGTCAAGCTATAAGGTGCTCATCCCAGGCATTTGTCAACTAAGTGGGCAAACTACAATGGTGTTCCTCTGTGGGTTACTGATGCTGCTGCCTTAATTTTCATCTAAGTCTTACAGTTGGTTTTGGGATATTGTGATAGTTGGAAAACTTTCACAATCTATTAAGGATGTAAGCACATAACACTGTTGCTCAAGTTATCTATTGTTCTCTGATTACATATCAATATTTTATTTATATATGCTTCTCTTCTTAGTAATTTTTTTTTATTGTAGTCTCCCTTTCTAGGTGACAGTGACACTTTTTGAATGACTATAAATTGCATGATCTTATCATAGTTATGGTGAAATTCAGCAGCATATCTTGATACCGTAGTGTCTATATTGTTGCATACATCTACAATATACTCAAGGATCCTTTCCTCTAAACTCTTGAATAGTTTTACCAACTTATTGGATGCCACAATGACATTGCATCATGTAGATAATACCTGAGGTTCTACAGCTGGTAAACTGTCCTATAATATATGAATCCTACTTCAAGCGATCTTGAAAATTGGAGGTTTTAAGTATAGATGAACAAGCCGTACAATTGTAGCAGCCAATTAGATGTTAAAAGCATCTTTCTGATAATGACTATGTACTACATAGTCCCAAATGTTCAGTGCTTGTCAGAATGTAATTTTCAGAGTATCTGAAATTACTTCTGCTAGATTTTGGTCTAATTTGAAAACAGTCCAGTGTTTTTCTAATATAGAATAAATTATCCAATGTTGGCAATTACAAGTACCTATAAATCTAACCTCCCTACTAGTGATGAGCGAGCACCCCAATGCTCGGGTGTTCGGGTGCTCTGACCGAGCGCCCCCGGAGGCTCGAGTGCTCGGCCGAGCACCCGAGCCCCATTGAAGTCAATGGGAGGACTCGAGCATTACACCAGGCACCCCCTGCTCTGATGAGGGGAGGGTGCCTGGTCCATAGGAAAAGGGCAGAAAATGATGGA
Source organism: Rhinophrynus dorsalis (assembly GCA_037306005.1). NCBI lineage: Eukaryota > Metazoa > Chordata > Amphibia > Anura > Rhinophrynidae > Rhinophrynus > Rhinophrynus dorsalis. Next base: position 241,810,451 of record CM074721.1, read on the forward strand.
AACACCACAGAAATGGTTCAGGGACAGCATAGGGAGGATGTCTGGATGCATCTTGGACTCCAACATCGCTGCTGGGAACGATCTTTCGCCCGTAGTACGTCATTTTTACAGACTGACCGTAAAACACACAAAAAGGAAAATAAAAACAACTTTAGGCGAAAAATTGTTACCAAACAGTATTTGCTGTATATTTACTTGTATATCATCTGCAAATTCTGCAAAAAATTTCCTCGATTTTTCTGAAGTGAGGCCATGATTAAGAGGGAAACGTGCGCAGAGGCAAATTCTCCCAAAAATTTCCTTGATTTTTCTGAACTGAGGCCATGATTAAGAGGGAAACGTGCGCAAAGGCAAATTCTCCCAAAAATTTCCTTGATTTTTCTGAACTGGGGCCATGATTAAGAGGGAAACGTGCGCTGAGCCGACCATCCAAAACATTATGGGTGAGGGTCTGCTGCGGAGCTGACCATCCTAAACATTATATGCGAAGGCCCGCTAGTGAGCTGACGCTATAAAACATTATATGAGAGGGCCCGCTAGAGAGCTGACCCAATAAAACATTATATGAGAAGGCCCGCTGGTGAGCTGACCTATATAAAAATTGTCAAACAGGGCCCGCTGGTGAGCTGGCCCTATATAAAAATTATATCACAGGGCCCGCTGGTGAGCTGGCCCTATATAAAAATTATATCCCAGGGCATATGGAAGAGGAGGAGGAGGATGAGAAGATTAAGAGTCAACCATATACCCGTTTTTTGGGTGGAAGGGGTGAATGGGAATACAGAGTATTCCCATCATTGTAAATAACATATATAAAGTGAGTTTATTTTCCCCCGGGGCTTTCCTCCAGCGGAGTGGAGAAGTCAGGGGAAATCCAGGCCTTGTTCATTTTTATAAGTGTCAACCTATCAGCATTGTCGGTGGAAAGGCGGATACGCTTATCTGTTATGATGCCACCAGCAGCACTAAATACCCGCTCAGACAGAACGCTGGCGGCAGGGCAGGCCAGCACCTCCAAGGCGTAGAGTGCCAGTTCATACCACGTGTCCAGCTTGGACACCCAGTAGTTGTAAGGCACAGAGGGATCATTGAGGACGCTGACACGGTCTGCTACGTACTCCTTCACCATCTTCCAAAACTTTTCCCTCCTTGTGACACTAGGCTGCGCATCAGGGTGAGGGTGCTGGCGGGGTGTCATGAAGGTGTCCCACGCCTTGGAGAGTGTTGCCCTGCCTTTGTCGAACTGCTGTGTGCTCCCCTTTTCTCCCCTTCTCGGTTGGCCAAGGTAGCACGTACTCTGCCGCCAGCGTTGTCAGATGGAAAATTTTGGAGCAATTTTTCAACAAGAACCTTCTGGTATTGCACCATTTTGCTTGTCCTCTCCACCGGAGGAATGAGAGATGAGAAATTCTCTTTGTAGCGGGGGTCCAGAAGGGTGAACACCCAGTAATCCGTGTTGTCTAAAATGCGTACAACGCGTGGGTCACGGGAAAGGCAGCCTAACATAAAGTCAGCCATGTGTGCCAGAGTACCAACAGTCAAGATTTCGCTGTCCTCACCAGGAGGATGACTCTCAATCTCCTCATCCTCTTCCTCCTCTTCTGCCCACCCACGCTGAAGAGATGGAACTAAAGTTCCATGGCTACCCTCTGTAGCGGAGGCAACCGTGTCTTCCTCCTCCTCCTCCGCCTCCTCCAATTGTCGCTGAGAAGACAAAGTGAGGGTGCTCTGGCTATCACCTTGTGTAAGCTCTTCCTCCCGCATTTCCACCTCTTCCACATGCAAAGCGTCAGTTTTAATTGTGAGCAGCGAGCGTTTCAGTAGACACAGAAGTGGGATGGTTACACTGATAATAGCGTTATCGCCGCTCACCATCTGTGTCGATTCCTCAAAATTGCGTAAAACCTCACAGAGGTCTGACATCCATTCCCACTCCTCACTTCTGATTAGAGGAAGTTGAACGGAGAGGCGACGACCGTGTAACAGCTGGTACTCCACTACTGCCCTCTGCTGCTCACAAAGCCGGGCCAACATGTGGAAGGTGGAGTTCCAGCGCGTGCTCACGTCACACAGCAGCCGGTGAGCTGGCAATTGTAAGCGCTGCTGCAGCTTCAACAGGCCGGCCGAAGCTGTAGATGACTTACGGAAATGTGCACACACGCGGCGCACCTTGGTCAAGAGATCATGCACATTGGGGTAGGTTTTTAGAAATCGCTGAACCACTAAATTAAATACATGCGCTAGGCATGGTACGTGTGTGAGCTTGCCGAGCTCCAAAGCCGCCACCAAGTTACGCCCATTATCACACACAACCATGCCTGGTTGCAGGTTGAGTGGCGAGAGCCACTGCTCGGTCTGGTGACTAATCCCCTGCAACAGCTCTGAGGCCGTGTGCTGTTTGTCCCCAAGGCAGATCAGCTTCAGCACGGCCTGTTGACGCTTCCCCACTGCAGTGCTACACTGCTTCCAGCTACTGGCTGATGGGGGAGTGGCGCTGCGTGTAGAGAATTCGGAGGTGGAAACGGAGGAGGAGGAGCCAATAACGTAGGTGCTGGCGGAAACCCTGATGGAGGTAGGGCCCGCAATCCTCGGCGTGGGTAGCACCCGTGCCATCCCAGGGTCCGAGTTGCTCCCAGCCTCCACGACATTCACCCAGTGTGCCGTCAGGGAAATGTAGCGTCCCTGGCCACAAGCACTTGTCCATGTGTCAGTCGTTAAGTGGACCTTCCCAGTAACTGCGTTGGTCAGGGCACGGGTGATGTTACGGGACACATGGTGGTGTAATGCGGGGATGGCACACCGGGAAAAGTAGTGGCGGCTGGGGACCGCGTACCGAGGGACAGCTGCTGCCATCAGGCTGCGGAAGGACTCAGTCTCCACAAGCCTAAATGGCAGCATTTCGATGGCCAGTAATTTGGAAAGGTGTGAGGTTAGTGCTATGGCCTGTGGGTGGGTGGCTGGGTATTTTCGCTTGCGCTCAAATGCCTGGGGTAACGACATTTGGACGCTGTGCTGGGACAGGGAAGTGGATGTGGTCGCTAATGGTGCTTCAGATGGTACAGGTGCAGGGCGGGAGGTATGCGGTCCTGCGCCTTCGACAGGCGATTGGCCGGCACCGAAAACAGGGGAAGAGGAGGCAGTGGTGTGGCCTGCAGACACAGATGGGCGATCCAGGCGTTCCTCCCACTTATTACGGTGCTTGGATGCCATGTGTCGGATCATGCTGGTGGTGGTGAGGTTTCTAGTGTTCATGCCTCGGCTCATTCTGGTGTGGCACAGGTTGCAAACTACAATTCTTTTGTCGTCCGCACTTTCCTTAAAAAAACGCCATACCGCGGAACACCTACCCCTTGGCAAGGGAGATTTACGCAAGGGGGTGCTCCGTGGAACATTTGCGGGCCGGTTTGGTGCGGTCCGCCTTCTTTCTGTAGCCACACCACTGCCTCTTCCAGCCTGTTGCGGTGCTGCAGATGGCTCACCCTCAGGACTGCTGTCATCGCTCGGCTCTACACCTTCCCAGGTGGGGTCAGTCACCTCATCATCCACCAAGTCCTCCTCCACTTCCTCACTCTGATCATCCTCCTCATGTCTTGATCCCACCACATACTCAGTCATTGACAACTGTATAACATCCTCCTCAACAAGGTCTTGAGACAGTAATAGTGGTTGATTTAATGGCAACTGTGTCTCATCATCATCATCATCCACTACTTCCTTTGACCTTAAATGCCGTTCACATCTGTCATCTTCTTGTGATTGGGTACACTCTAGAGGTTGTGAATCAGGGCATAAGATGTCATGTTCCTCTGCAAGCGTGCTTGGAGAGAGGGTCAAATGAAGGATTGGTGATGAGACGAGCTCCTCACTATATCCCAGTGTGGGATCACTTCTTTGACCAGACCGTCTATGGTGGGAGGAAGGATGATCAGAGTGAGGATTATGTTGACCAGACTCTTGGCTACTGAGAGTGGACTTGGTGGAAGACAGGGTGGTGCTTAACCGACTGGAAGCAGTATCAGCTGACATCCAACCGACCACCTGTTCGCAGTGGTCGGACCTCGAGAGTGATGTCCTGCGACGCCCGGTAAAATGAGACATGAAGCTAGGTATGGTGGATGTCTTTCTTTCTTGTGCTCTGGCACCAGGCACAGTTTCTCCGCGTCCTGACCCGCGCCCTGAACTATCAGGATCACGTCAACTTCCCCGTCCCTTTTTACCCGCCTTCTTCATCTTACACGGAATATGTGACTTTGATATTTTAGTTTAAAGACTTAACAGTATTTCTTCCTATTCTGCAACTGTGCAGAGTACACAGAATAGGCTGCTAAACTGCGGCGAAGCACACTGAATGGAATATGTGACTTTGATATTTTAGTTTGAAGACTTAACAGTATTTCTTCCTATTCTGCAACTGTGCAGAGTACACAGAATAGGCTGCTAAACTGCGGTGACGCACACTGAATGGAATATGTGACTTTGATATTTTAGTTTGAAGACTTAACAGTATTTCTTCCTATTCTGCAACTGTGCAGAGTACACAGAATAGGCTGCTAAACTGCGGCGAAGCACACTGAATGGAATATGTGACTTTGATATTTTAGTTTAAAGACTTAACAGTATTTCTTCCTATTCTGCAACTGTGCAGAGTACACAGAATAGGCTGCTAAACTGCGGTGACGCACACTGAATGGAATATGTGACTTTGATATTTTAGTTTGAAGACTTAACAGTATTTCTTCCTATTCTGCAACTGTGCAGAGTACACAGAATAGGCTGCTAAACTGCGGCGAAGCACACTGAATGGAATATGTGACTTTGATATTTTAGTTTAAAGACTTAACAGTATTTCTTCCTATTCTGCAACTGTGCAGAGTACACAGAATAGGCTGCTAAACTGCGGTGACGCACACTGAATGGAATATGTGACTTTGATATTTTAGTTTGAAGACTTAACAGTATTTCTTCCTATTCTGCAACTGTGCAGAGTACACAGAATAGGCTGCTAAACTGCGGTGACGCACACTGAATGGAATATGTGACTTTGATATTTTAGTTTGAAGACTTAACAGTATTTCTTCCTATTCTGCAACTGTGCAGAGTACACAGAATAGGCTGCTAAACTGCGGCGAAGCACACTGAATGGAATATGTGACTTTGATATTTTAGTTTAAAGACTTAACAGTATTTCTTCCTATTCTGCAACTGTGCAGAGTACACAGAATAGGCTGCTAAACTGCGGCGAAGCACACTGAATGGAATATGTGACTTTGATATTTTAGTTTGAAGACTTAACAGTATTTCTTCCTATTCTGCAACTGTGCAGAGTACACAGAATAGGCTGCTAAACTGCGGCGAAGCACACTGAATGGAATATGTGACTTTGATATTTGAGTTTGAAGACTTATCAGTATTTCTTCCTATTCTGCAACTGTGCAGAGTACACAGAATAGGCTGCTAAACTGCGGTGACGCACACTGAATGGAATATGTGACTTTGATATTTTAGTTTGAAGACTTAACAGTATTTCTTCCTATTCTGCAACTGTGCAGAGTACACAGAATATGCTGCTAAACTGCGGTGACGCACACTGAATGGAATATGTGACTTTGATATTTTAGTTTGAAGACTTAACAGAATGTGCTCTAATCTGCAACTTTGCACACTAAACAGAATGTGCTCTAATCTGCAACTTTGCACACTAAACAGAATGTGCTCTAATCTGCAACTTTGCACACTAAACAGAATGTGCTCTAATCTGCAACTTTGCAAACTAAACAGAATATATGAAATTTTTTTTTTTTTTTTGTTTTTTTCCCCCCACACAAAATAAACTGCTGCCCCCACACACAGTAGTCCTAAAAAGGACTTTTGGTTCTTTTTTTTCACAAATTTGCTTTTTTTCTCCCTACACTGACTTTCCCTTCCTATCCTCATCTCTCCCTGGCTAAGACTGAGCCGAACTCGCTGGTCAGGTGCTATACAGCACCCGACCACGGGTTCTGGCCAGCCAATCAGTGTAATGCCAGCAGCCAACATGGCTGCTGGCATTACACTGATGTCAGAGCCTCCCTGCACGTTTATTGGCTGCGCAGCAGCCGCAAAACGTGCGGGGAGGAGACCCGAACATGGCGGGCGAGCACATGCGGTACTCGTACGAGTACCGCCATGTGCCGAGCAGAGCGATGCTCGAGCCGATCCGAGCATCGGCCGAGCATGCTCGCTCAACACTACTCCCTACTGTTGGTCTTATTCCTAGGGGAGTGTAGAAATACTTCATGGTCACTAAAAAGAGCCCTCTGGTAGCCCTTTTAAGTGATTTATTACCATAACGCCTGACAAAAAAATATTTTTTTAAGCTTTATAGCTCCTACTTTAAAGTCTTATGTAGTGGTACATTGTCTTCAAATTTTTAGGTGCTGACCAACTGGAATGCCGTTAATCAAGGGTGTAGGATGATGACAATCCACTGACAGTAAGCTATTAGTATTTGTCTTTTTTTTTTCTTTACCCCTATGAGGTTACGAGATTTTAACAAACAGCAATGTTGATTGAGCCATTGACGTTAATTATGGTCGCTGTTTCATGAGAATTATTAAACTACTCAAATGAACTTTTGATTAATTTATGATACATTCATCAATCATAATAAACTTTGAGGTGTTTGTTCTTGGTAAAAAGTGATCGTATTTAGAATGGAAACAATCATCATGAGTGAAATTATTTGTAGCATATGATGTTCACCAACAACACTCTTTGTTATCAATGGCATTTGATTCCTGTGAGGTTATGAGATGTTAACCTATAGTGATGTGGACCGAGCCATTGAAGTTAAGTATATATAGTTGCTCTTTCATGAGATTTCTAAACCACTTGAATTAGCTCTTGATTGATTTATGATACGTCCATCAGTCACAATACATTTTGATGTGGTTGTTCTTGGGTAAACGTGATTGTATTGTGAACGACAACAATCATGATGAGTGATATGATCTATATCATGTGATGTTCTCCAACAATAATACACTCTGGTATGGCCAGAAACAAGCATGATAAGTGCAAGTATTTGAATTATGTGACATCATTTTAAACAGCATTTTGCTTTGTAGCAACATAAACTCAAAAAAATGAGGTTTTTAGATCACATCATTGCAATTTATATGCTTACTAGTCTAAAAGCCTGTGTAGATGGGCCAAGGTTTGCAATGCGTTGCGTAGCCCTCTGGCACTCAAAGGGTTAAAAGTCCACTACCTCACTGCTCCACGTGATTCAGTCTTGCTTTGCCGCACTCACGCAATGCAATCATGAGCAGTAAAGACTGCCCAAAAGCAGGCAGTCTCTACTGTGCATGACTGCATCGTGACAAATATCCTAGCAAATTATTATATAGGATACTTGAAAGAGTGATTGTTTGTAAGGTGCTATCATGGTTCATATTTTCTAAAGGTATATTTGGAGCTAGATCCCTGTTGGAGTTCATAATCTTCTCCAGAGAGTATTGTGCATCTTGAAAACATATGTAAAGACATCTGATACATCTTTACTTAAATACAATGTATCTTTTTCACCTCATGTAAGCAGCCATCACACTCTATAGTATTACACTTTGAGGTTGTCTAAATATCATTGACCTACCTACATTGCTGTGGACAAAGCCATTTATTTAAGTCCTAATAACTTTAAAGGGGATGTATCACCCCTATACAAGTTAGTCTGAATAGTTACATTTTATATATATATATATATATATATATATATGTGTGTGTGTGTGTGTAAAATGTTATTAATTTCTTTTTTAAAGCTCTAGTTGGTTGAAACTGAAGTAATAAACTCTGCCCTGCACCTACGTCTGCATAGACTGCAGTTACCTGCTCTGTAACCACAGTCTGTCACTCTACCTCTGCTCCCGTCCCTCTAACCAGCCTCCACCAATGACAGAGGCGTTCTGCTTGTAAGCTGGAGCACTCTCATTGGCAGAGATCGATATCTATCATGTCAGTGAGATTGGGGGAACATAGGATAGGATCTATCAGAAAACTACCAACGCATAGTCAGACCCAATCTAGAAAACTTACCACAGAGGCAAAATATTTTTGGAAGCACACAATTCCAACCCCAAAGAATTGAAATGTTGGGGTTTAGAAGAAGTTAGAATGGGAATCAGGAGAGGCACTATTGAGGCAAGTCTTCTCATGAAAGAGTCCAGGTAGATGTATTTACTCAACACTATACATCCATATGGACTCAATGAAAATAATAATTCATGTTATCACTTTCCTTAATTATTAGCATCTCACACAACTTTTTTGAATATACATCATGGTCACCAAATACACTGAGGTGATATTTTTATCTATTTAATTCATTTTTCCTTTTCATTTTTATTTAAAAAAAGTTTAATTATTTATTGATTTTTTTTCACATTTATGCACTAATTATGTGTATCAGGGAAATTAATTTGCTTTAATCATCACCATATAAATTATTTATTTATTTTTTTATGTACTCACCATGCATATCAGCAAATTATTTTGCATTATCACTGTATAAACTTACTAGTAATATATATATATATATGTTTTCTGTTTAATATTGTTAGTAATATCACTACTCACATTTTATTCATATTTATAATTATGGTTATATATCCCTATGGTTAAGAATATCGTTAAATACATTTTACCAGGGATATTTCTCTTCTTGTACAGACATCTGACTTCCCATTGCTTTTTTCTCCTGTGCTGAGTTATGGAATTTGGGGAGGGATTTTTTGTAACATGCTTTTTCCATTTATATCTTATGGATTGGAACTTATGGGAAAGATTATTCATAGTATTTTCTCTCCTATTTCCACATGTCCATGTCTTCATGATTTTTGCAGTAAAACAACCTGATTGGTTGATCTACTCTTTAAATAGTGTCTTTTCCGGGATCCTCACAGATATATTTGGATATTGAATTTGAGACATTATCAGCAACCACGCTGTTTAATTTACGTCTCGAGGCACACTTTGTCATGACGAGACTGCTTAGATTTTAATGTTATGATTTTCCAAATCAACTTCACCTTTAATTCTTAGTCTATCCAGGCACAATGAGATTTTGAATTCAGACGGAACACAGGGAGAGTGTGAGAATTGTGAGCGTTGATCATTATCTAGTTAAAACAGCAGTTAGTGTCTGCTGTCCCATATTTAAATCCTCCTGTTCTTTAGTAATACAACAATACTACATTACAATTTTGATATATCTGTATCATCTCTGACTGGTATTTAGTTAAAGATTGCAGCCCAATTTACACAAGGATTGCTTTCTTCAATTATGAAACATAATCTGTTTTGTTATCAATAGATATATGTGTCTCCAGTGATTGCCATATTTAGTACACATATGGTCATTGTGACGGGTGCAGGGGTTACTACTTTGTAGACCGCGGTTTAATCGATTTATCCAGCCAGACAAAAAGATAATAAATTGCATTTATTAGAGAGGTCATGGCACACAAACATAGGACAACAATGGCAGGCAGGCAAACAGAGGTAAAGCCTAAAAACTACACAGTTCTGCTGTTCTCTTCTTGGTCTGTCAGCAAGGTTGTCCAGATTTCCAGGGGTTCCATATAATACAGTCCATTTTAGCTTAAACATACTGCTGGATGGCATGAGGTTTCTTTCTATCTTTTAGACCTGACAGAGGATTTGGAGAAGTCATCCTAAGAGATTATCCACAGTCACTTTCCTTATTCTTGGGCCATAGCCACCAAAGTATAGCTTCATGGCTACCATCCTTGTTATGGGAACACCAGGGTACATTCTGAGGCTGCAGCCACCTCAGCTTGGCTTTACAACCCACACCTGGCCACTTCAGTGCCCACTCACACTAACTCTTCTGTTGAGGGCACACACCAGTCCCAGTTTCCCTAGTACTCCTTTAGAAAGCATGTGGACCAGTCCAACTCCAGACTGGTCCCAGTCCTCCCTCCATTCTAATGATGCCTTCTCCCCTGCTCCTACATTCCCATTTCTCTTCTTTCTCTCCTAGGCTTCCTTCTCTCCTAGGCTTGCCCTACAGGATCTGATATCACAACTACCATTTACCAGGTCTATTTTGCTTAGCCTGATGTAAGGGGGAAGGGACACACATTCCACTCAAATATTTGCTCTACCCCCTCTAGCTCATCACATAATCTCTTTGGTTAGCTAGACAGGATGACACCATCTCTCTTTACATCAAACACACATACTAACTAACCCATTCAATACTGGTAAATGGCCAACTGTCAGATTACCTTGCGGCCGGCTGGGAACCGGCCGCATCTATAACTCCTCGCAGTGTTCACACCCCAACTGTTCCCCTTCCGGTCCAGGTGAGCGCGTGTCATCGGGGGAATCCTCCGGTGACGTGTGCATCGCCCTTAAAGAGACAGTGTTCCTGTTGTGTGCTCCTCCTCTTCTTCTCCTGGCTGCTTAAAACACTGCCTGGACACCTGGCTCATTCACTCTTGCGTGGTGTCCAGTGCAGTAGTATCCTGCTTTTCTAGTATTCTCTGTGCTTGACCCATGGCTTGTCTGGCTATTAGGGATGAGCGAGCACCCCGATGCTCGGGTGCTCGGGTGCTCTGACCGAGCACCCCCTGATGCTCGAGTGCTCGGCCGAGCACCCGAGCCCCATTCAAATGAATGGGAGCACTCGAGCATTAAACCAGGCACCCCCTGCTCTGATGAGCGGAGGGTGCCTGGTCAATGTCCCCCTTCATCTCCGCTATGCCCCTCTTCCACAATGTCCCCCTTCATCTCCTATGCCATAGCGGAGATGAAGGGGGACATTGTGGAAGAGGGGCATAGCGGAGATGAAGGGGGACATTGTGGAAGAGGGGCATAGAGTCTATGCCCCTCTTCCACAATGTCCCCCTTCATCTCCGCAATGCCCCCTTCATCTCCGCAATGCCCCCGTACCTCCATTCCCTGGTGGTCCAGCGGAGCGTCTTCGGATCTGTGCCTCTTCCGGCACAGATCCTCTTCACCCGAACATGTCGGGCGAGCACATGGCGGTACTCGTACGAGTACCGCCATGTGCCGAGCAGAGCGATGCTCGAGCCGATCCGAGCATCGGCCGAGCACGCTCGCTCAACACTACTGGCTATCCATTCTGGTGCTGACCCGTGGCTCTGTATGACTATCCACTCCGTGTTTGACCGCTGGCTTAGTCTGACTATCCAAACTGGTGCAGACCTGTGGCTCTGATTGACTACCTACTCCGTGCTTGACCCTTGGCTTGTCTCCTCATCCATTCTGGTGCTGACCTGTGGCTCTGTCTGACTATCCATTCCATGTATGACCCCTGGCTTAGTCTGACTATCCAATCTGGTGCAGACCTGTGGCTCTGGGTGACTACCTGCTCCATGCTTAACCCCTGGCTTGTCTGACCATCCATCCTGGTGCTGACCTGTCTCTCCAGCCTAGTACTACTCTTTACACCTGTGGGCATTATCGCCACCTTGTCTGGTTCTAGCAAGTGGCTCCAGAATTCTACAGGCAGATGAGAGTTGGTACCGTGTTAGCTGTAGAAATACAGGAGGCAAATATAGTTTTTTATACCTTTTATTGGCTAACTAAGCAGATTTAAATGCAAGCTTTCAAGACCTTAGGTCTCTTCCTCAGGCATGTTATACAGATAAATATGAAAACATCTCTCTTAAATACAAGTACACATCACATCTTTTAGGGAGCACCTGCGTAGGCCTCCGCCTCGACTGGCACCTAACTTTGCTCACCCACCCATTCCTCCCTCACCTCCCATGCCTCCTAGTTCAGATTCTGGTGGAGGTGAACTGATGCAGCTGGGGTTCACTCGCCTTTCGGTGGAGGAGAGGGCCTTCCGGCGGAGGGAGGACCTCTGTATTGTGGGAAACCTGGGCACCTGTTGCGGTTCTGTCCTGTACAGCCTGGAAACGCTTACACCTAGGGTCCTGTTTGGGACAGACTCTGGGTAGAATTTCACAGTACCTGGAGGTTGGACAGGGTAAACCGATTCTTGAGGTTATCCTTTCTTGGGCCAATTCATATGTGGTAGCCCCTGCCTTGTTAGATTTGGAGCGGCCAGGAATTTTATTGATGCTGAGTTAGCGGCTAAAGACTCCATTCCGTTGCAGCTTCACTTCCCTCCATTGGCTATTGAGGCCATAGATGGACAGCCCCTACAACCCTCGCACATTACTCATGATGGTGCACGGATGGAAGGAACACACCAGCAATGTCGCCTGGGCGACACCGACAATAACAGAGACTAGACTGCAAGCGTATAGTGGTATGATGTACTGTCCGGAGACAGAGAGGATCCTGGATAACAACCCCAACCGGAGACCGGATGGGGCATCAGCAGGAGAGAAGCACAGCCAAAGGAGCCCAACTGGGCCGGGTTGGTACACAGGCCGGAACGTCAGCCAATACAAGTCGGTACACAGAGCAGGAATGTCAGCCGGGAGAGGTCGGTACACAGAGCAGGAACGTCAGCCAATCCGAGTCGGTACACAGAGCAGGAACGAGTAGTAGAGTAGTCAGGCAATCCGGGTCGGTACACAGAGATCACACGAAAACAGGAACAAGCACTGGTAACGGAAACACCACAAAAGGGCACCGGAGAAGTGACAAGACCCAGTATTTAAGGACAAATACTGGGACGGACAAAGTCACTTCAACCAATAGGTGTAAGCAGTGGTGGAAACTGAGAGAATGTCACCAGCATAGCACGGGCACCGAGATAGTACCCCCCTCTCAAACACCCCCCCTCCTTAAAGAGGGACCCAGTTTCAGAGGGTATTTGGAATGAAAACCGCGCAACAATCTGGAAACATGGAGGTCACTCTGATCAACCCAGGAACGCTCCTCAGGACCATAGCCCTTACAATGGACCAAATATTGCAATTTTCCTCTATATCTTCTGAATCAATAATGCTTTGAACTTCGTACTCCTCCTGGCCTTGAACTTGAACAGGACCGGGGACCACAGGAGTGGTAGTGTAACGGTTGCATATTAAAGGTTTCAGAAGGGATACATGGAACACATTGTGAATCCGCATGGATGCTGGGAGATCCAGGGCGTACAAACTGTGCTAATTTTGCGGATAACCTTAAAGGGACCAATGAACCGGGGAGACAACTTATTACATGGAACTTGCAAATTGAGGTTTCTGGAGGATAACCATACCCTATCCCCAACTTGGAAGGAGACTGCCGGCAACTGTCTGCAATTAGCGTGGCGCTGATAACGCTGGAACGAATTACTGAGGGCCCACTGTACCTGTGCCCAGGTGGAGCGGAGTTGCTCAATATGCTCATCCAGAGCTGGAATCTGCTGCATCTGAAATGAGTCCGGGAGCAAGCATGGCTGGAACCCGTAGTTGATGAGAAACGGGGAGCTCCCAGATGATGAATTAACTGCAGAGTTCCTGGCGAACTCTGCCCATGACAAGGTACTCATAGTCCGTACTGTGTGTTGAATGGCGTCTTCCATTTGTCCCCCTCTCTTATGCAGGTTAAGTTGTAGGCCCCTCATAGGTCTAACTTCATGAACATTTTGGCCTTCTTCAAGGAGTCAAATAAATTCACAATCAGAGTCAGAGGATATTGATTTTTAGTTGTGATCTTATTAAGGCCTCTGTAGTCGATGTAGATGAAGTTGAATTCCTAATTAAGCCACTAGCCAGGTTTTCATTGATATAGTCCAACAGAGCTCAGTTCTCAGATTCCGATAGAAGAACTTTCTCCGTTTTGGTGGAACTGTCCCAGGTAGTAAGTTTATGGGGCAGTCAAATGGCATGTGCGGAGGAAGAGTAGCCACTCTTTAGTTGGAGAAAACATCTGATAAGTCTCTTTAAGGCTCTGGTATGGAGTCCAGAAGAACTGAGGGCTGATTTTGGCCAAGCAAGCTGAATGGCAGCATTGATCCCAGGCAGTTATCTGTTCAGCCTCCCAATCATCTTTGGGATTATGGAGAAGAAGCCATGGAGGCCCAGGATCACAGGAGCAGTAGGACATGTGATGGTGTCAAAGTGAGTGGTCTCAGAATGCAGGACCCCTGTAGTGAGGAGGATCTGTATCGGAGGTAACCAGTCCTGGACCCAAAGGACCACTATCAACAATGGACACTTGGAATGGATTGCCCTTCTGTTTCAGAGGAATCTGATGATGAATGGCAGTGTCCACACGAGTCTGTGAAGGCTTGAGTGGAGACTGATCCTCCTGACTAGGATGAAATAGGTGGCCCTTTAGGCCACAGTTAAGAGAGACCTTGGGTTTCATTGTTTCTCTTCCTTGGTGAGTCTGGTGACTGAACCCACCTCCATGGGCTCTTACTGAGATATGGAACCCTCAAAGACTAGGGAAGACTGAGAAATTCCACCAGAATGATAACGGTGAGAGCAGTTCCTCTCCTGCTTCTGCTCTTGCGTACATATGTCCAGTTCTAGGCACAAAGTGATGAGACCATTCAGATATCCATTGGCATATTTTGACTAAACCTCCTTTCTCTCTTCACACTCCTTTCTCTCTTCACACTCCCCTGCCCAGAGTGCTCCCAAACTCCCCAAACACAGAGAACAAATTTCTTGCTTAAAATACTTAAACTACACTCAATCTTTGACTTATTTGACTACCCTAACTAGTTAAAAAATATGGTGCTTTCTCTATCTTTCACAAACACAGAATGATATGCTGCGGGAACCTGAAATCTCTTTATACTATCCATGCAGGAAAAGAAAGGCAACTTGCCACATGTTGGGGAAATTCAGCCTTACAATTCAATGCTAGGTGGGAAAAGTAGAAAATCTGCACTATTCACAAAACATTTCCTGGTCAACAGGAAGTGCCATATTTTTTGCCTGTTTTGTTTTTGAGGAGAAAAGATTCACCCATCTCTAGGGACAACATTTTTCTCGGAAAAGATAACACTATCATGGTGCCCGTGATTCCTTGTTTATATTTTTTCTGTCAGTTATCCAATATGAGATCCTCATTGGTTGACCTGTGTTAAGCCCGCCCAGTATAGCCTTTATATACTGGGCTCCTGCACCCTCACATTGCCCTTTTGTGGTGTTCCTGTGCCAGTGCTACATTTGTTTATGAAGTTTCCACTGTACCGACTTGGCTTGCCTGACTACTCTCCAGTTCCTGCACCTGTGTACCAACCCGGACTGCCTGACTATTCTTTAGTGTTAGTTCCTGTGTATCGACCCGGCCTGGCTGACGTTCCTACTACCGTTTACCGACCCGGATTGGCTGACGTTCCTGCTCCTGTGTCCTGACCCGGCCTGTCTGACATTCCTGCTCCTGGATTCTGACTCAACAGATCTCCGCTTTGGTCCGGGTCGCCTCGGCGACATTCTGACTTCTGGTGCCTTACCTTGTTTGGCACCTCTGCACCCGCAGGCTTGTCCAGTATTGTCCCATTTTGGCTCTACGGAGCGCCTCTGGCCTAGTCCTCCATTCTGCAAAACCGGTTGCAAGTGTTGCCTCCGTGATAGCACCGGTACATTGCCACTGGCTACGCTCCACTCTGTCAAAACCGGTTGCAAGTGTTTCCTGCGTGATAGCACCGGTACATTGCCATTGGCTATGCTCCCCTCTGTCAAAACCAGTTGCCAGTGTTGCCTCCGTGATAGCACTGGTACATTGCCATTGGCTGCGCTTCACTCTGTCTAAAACGGTTGCCAGTGTTGTCTCCGTGAGCGCACCGGTACATTGCCATTGGTTACGTTCCACTCTGTCAAAACCGGTTGCAAGTGTTGCCTCCGTGATTGCACCGGTACATTGCCGTTGGTTACGTTCTACTCTGTTCAAAACCAGTTGTAAGTGTTGCCTCCGTGTCAGCACCGGTAGCGCTCCTGTTTACTTCAGTGGGCTGGTACTCGCTGTGAACTCAGTCTTTGGCGTGTTTAAAGGGATAGTAATACTTCATTTTAACTTTATTTTATTTTGTAGGCATTAAAAAAACATGAAGAATGATATAAGTCTTATCTCTGAAACCTTTATGGTTTAAGAGATATTCACAAACAAAGTATCCCCCCCCCTGTTCAACCAGATCAGAAGGGAGATGCCCAGGTAGACTGCAGAGAGGGACAATCTTCAATTAAGATAATGGAAAAAGCTGAAAAACTTGTCAAGGGGGGAAGGGCTTTCATTGTTTTCATACAAAGAAAATTGTCCCCTTCTGTTATCTGTACTGTCATACAACCAGACTCACATCTGAGAAGAGATCGCTTACACTAGGTAAAAGGGGCGGGGAGGGGAACTTTGCTTGTGAATATCTCATAAACCATAAAGGTTTGAGAGATAAGACTTATATCATTCTTCATGTTTTTTTAATGCCTACAAAATAAAATAAAGTTGTAACGAAGTGTTACTATCCCTTTAAGAAGCAGCTCAATACCTTCACATATGGGACTGTCCTCCTATCTTGATGAACGTTAACGCCTGCATTGCTGAAACCTGGAAACCTTATCATCTGCCTGACCCATGTCAACATAAACTGTTTGTTTCCTATATTTATGCTGGACCTGTTTGGGTATAAATTACCTGTCATGTGTCTGTACTATAAGTTATATATTACAGGACCTGTGAGGGTTCTTTTTGTATTATTGTAATTAATAAAACTGTGTTTTTATCCTAACTCTGTGTCTGTGAGTCAAACAAACCGTTACAGTACGAAAGGGCCATGACCTCAGACAATAAGGGTGAAGGTAATGCACAGAACATTCATTGGAGGATGGATGTACATGAGCAGCACATAGATCAGTTGGCATTGGCTATACAAACTATTCTCGAGCGTACAGTGCACCTTGACAAGCCTGTCCCGAATCCAGTGATCCCCCAGCTTCGACACCGGAGAGTCTATCCGTGACTTCTGTGGCCTCAGTCAAAGCGCTTCTGCACGTTGCCACTCAGATATGATGGCGAACCCAGTCTATGCAGAGGGTTTATTAACCAACTTGAGATATTTCTTGAATTAACCCCTCATGCCTTTCCTAATGACCGCAGTAAAGTTGGGTTTACCAGGTTAACCAAGGAGGAACGGGCACACCGCAGGAGGCAGGGGTTATGCTTGCACTGTGGTAAAGCTGGGCATATGCTAAGAACCTGTCCCGTACGTCCAGGAAACTAACGCACCTAGGGTACCCTGGGGGACAGGCCCTAGGTGGTGTTCAACCATCCCCAGATCCTATCATACAGAAACCCATGATCCAGGTGGTATTCTCGTGGGCAGATCACTCAGTGGAGGTTCTGGCCCTGATTGATTCTAGGGCGGCCGGTTACTTTATGGATAGTGCCTTTGCTGAACTACACAAGATTTCGCTGGTTAAAAGGGAATCGCCTCTAGCCATTGAAGCCATTGACGGCAGAACATTAGAACCAGCTCATATTACTATGTAAACCATACCACTACCTTCACAGAGAGGAACAGCAGTTCCAGATAATCCATTCCCCTCCATTCTGGGGTTCCCTTGGTTGCAGCTGCATAACCCCCAGTTTGATTGGCAGAATTGTGAGATTACTTCTTGGTCTCAATATTGTATGAAGCATTGTGTGTCTCACCCTGTTAAGATCCTGTGTGCCTTTCCCTCATTGCCAGTTGAATACCAACAATTCAGTGACGTTTTCAGTAAGGGAGAGGCTGGCACCCTGCCCCAGCACAGGTCGTACAATTGTGCCATCGATTTGCCCCGGGGGTGGTGCCCCCTAAGGGACGTACGTACCCACTGTCATGCAATGAAAATCAAGCTATGGAAGAATACACTGAGGATGCCCTCAAGAGAGGGATCATTAGGAAATCTACCTCGCCTGCTAGTGTTGGGTTCTTTTTTGTGAAAAAGAAGAATGGCGAATTAAGGCCGTGTATTGATTACCGTGGCCTAAATAAGTTAATGCCCAAGAATGCCTATCCGATACCACTCATCACTTAACTATTTGACAGGTTAAATGGTTCCTCCATCTTTACGAAATTAGACCTATGTGCGGCCTATAACCTGATCAGGATAAAAGCTGGGGATGAGTGGAAAACGGCATTTAATACTAGATCCGGGCATTATGAATATTTAGTTATGCTGTTTGGTCTCTGTAACGCACCTGCGGTTTTCCAAGAATTTATTAATGATACCCTCCGTGATATGCTACAGTCCTGTGTTATTGTCTACCTTGATGATATACTTATACACTCAGCTAATTTGTCCCAACACATCAAGGATGTGTCCGAAGTGTTGTTCCGCTTGCGCAAAAACAAACTATTTTGTAAAATGGAAAAATGCGAGTTTCACAGATCCAGAGTGCCCTTTTTGGGGTTAGTGATCACTAAGGAAGGTATTGTTATGGATCAGGAAAAACCCGCGGCAGTATTACAATGGCCATGGCCCAAAGGGTTAAAAGCGATCCAGCGCTTCTTGGGGTTCGCTAATTATTACAGAAAGTTTATTAAGAATTTTTCCACTATTGTGAAACCGCTGTCTGACCTCACGCACAAGGGCGCTAATCCTTCCCAATGGTCTGAGGCAGCCGAACATGCCTTTGAGACACTGAAATCCGCTTTTGCAGCTGCTCCTGGACTATCCCACCCCAACCCTTGTCTTCCATTTACGCTAGAGGTCGATGCCTCAGAGACTGGGGTAGGGGCAGTATTAACTCAACGCCCGGTGGAAGGGGCGCCCTCAGACCATGTGGGTTTTTCTCTAAGAAATTGTCGAGTGCCCAAAGTCACTATGAGATAGGTGACAGAGAACTGCTGGCTTTCATTCTCGCCCTGAAGGAATGGCATCACCTATTGGAAGGTACCAGAAGTCCTGTATAAATCCTCACTGACCACAAAAACCTGACTTATCTTTCAGAGGCTAAGAGATTGTCCTCTCGTCATGCCACAAGGGCTCTGTTTCTATCCCAATTCAATTTCGTAGTATCATATTTGCTGGGTTCCAAGAATGGTAGGGCTGTTGCCCTGTCTAGACAATTTGAGCCAGAGACTGATAGGGACGAGGTCCCAGTACCCATTATACAGCCTGACCGTATTTTGGTTACCCTACATACTAGTATCACTTCGCCACTGGGGGAAGAGATTTTGGCCACCCAGGCTATGGCCTCCCCGGAAACCCCAGTAGGCAAGTGTTTTGTTGATGAGCCATTTCGCACTCGATTACTTGAAACATACCACTCGTCTAAGGCTGCTGGGCATATCGGTAGGGATCAATTAATATGGTCTCTCTCACAAGTTTTCTAGTGGCCCTCTCTGAGGGCTGACTGTTCTGCATTTACCTCAGCCTGGGCCACCTGTGTGCGTGCCAAGACCCCTAGACACCTCCCTGTGGGCCTACTCCAACCAGTGCCCAATGGTGAACGTCCCTGGTCCCACGTATCCATTGATTTCATGGGAGAGTTGCTAGTATCTAGAGGGTATTCATTCATCCGAATGGTGGTTGACAGGTTTTCTAAAATGGCTCATTTTGTGTCCCTCCCTGGCCTTCCCTCTGCCCAGGAACTGGCTGTTGTTTTCGCTAAAGAGGTGTTTCGGTTGCATGGGGTACCTAGAGTTCTGGTGTCTGACCGTGGGAGCCAGTTCGTGTCCAGATTTTGGAGAGCATTTTGTGATCAGATGGGCATTCAACTGTCCTTCTCCTCTGCCTACCATCCCCAGACCAATGGGGCCGCTGAGCGTGCCAATCAGGGACTGGAGCAGTTCCTGCGCTGTTTTGTCACAGATCATCATGATAACTGGGCCGACCTGTTGCCATGAGCAGAGTTAGCCAGGAACAGTGCGGTTAATTCATCGTCCGGGAGCTCCCTGTTTCTCATCAACTATGGGTTCCAGCCTTGTTTGCTCCCGGACTCCTTCCAGTCACAATAGATTCCAGCTCTGGACGAGCACATAGAGCAGCTCCGCTCCACTTGGGCACAGGTTCAGAGGGCCCTCAGTCAGTCTTTCCAGTGTCATCATCGCCACACCAATCGTAGACGGCTGCCAGAGGTCTCCTTCCAGGTTGGGCACAGGGTATGGTTATCCTCCAGAAACCTCAAGTTGCAAGTTCTGTCTAACAAACTGGCTTCCCGTTTTATTGGCCCGCTCAGGGTGATCCGTAAAATTAACCCTGTCTCATATGTCTTGGATCTCTCTGCGTCCATGCGCATTCATAATGTGTTCCATGTATCCCTCTTGAAACCTCTGGTATGCAACCGTTACACAATTACTCCTGTGGTTCCCGGCCCGGTAGAGGTAGAGGGTCAGGAGGAGTACGTAGTTCAAAGTATTATTGATTTACGCAGATTTAGAGGAAAATTGCAGTACTTGGTCCATTGGAAAGGTTATGGTCTGGAGGAACGTTCTTGGGTTGAGCAAAAGGACCTTCATGCTCCTAGATTACTACATATTTTTCACTCTAAATATCCTCAGAAGCCAGGTCCCTCTTCTAGGAGGGGGGTCTTTGAGAGGGGGGTACTATCACGGTGCCCGTGATTCCTTGTTTATATTTTTTCTCTCAGTTATCCAATGTGAGGTCCTCATTGGTTGCCCTGTGTTAAGCCCGCCCAGTATAGCCTTTATATACAGGGCTCCTGCACCCTCACTTTGCCCTTTCGTGGTGTTCCTGTGCCAGTGCTACGTTTGTTTATGAAGTTTCCAGTGTACTGACTTGGCTTGCCTGACTACTCTCCAGTTCCTGCGCCTGTGTACCGACCCGGACTGCCTGACTATTCTTCAGTGTTCGTTCCTGTGTATTGACCTGGCCTGGCTGACGTTCCTGCTACCGTGTACCGACCCGGATTGGCTGATGTTCCTGCTCCTGTGTCCTGACCCGGCCTGGCTGACGTTCCTGCTGCTGGATTCCGACTCGACAGATCTCCGCTTTTGTCCTGGTCGCCTCTGCGACATTCTGACGTCCGGTGCTTTACCTTGTTTGGCACCTATGCACCCGTAGGCATGCCTAGTATTGTCCCATTTTGGCTCTACGGAGCACCTCTGGCCTAGTCATCCATTCTGCAAAACCGGTTGCAAGTGTTGCCTCCGTGATAGCACCGGTACATTGCCATTGGCTACGCTTCACTCTGTCAAAACCGGTTGCAAGTGTTGCCTCCGTGATAGCACCGGTACATTGCCATTGGCTACGCTTCACTCTGTCAAAACCGGTTGCAAGTGTTGCCTCCGTGATAGCACCGGTACATTGCCATTGGCTATGCTCCACTCTGTCAAAACCTGTTGCCAGTGTTGCCTCCGTGATATCACCGGTACATTGCCATTGGCTGCGTTTCACTCTGTGTAAAATGGTTGCCAGTGTTGCCTCCGTGAGCGCACCGGTACATTGCCATTGGTTACGTTCCACTCTGTCAAAACCGGTTGCAAGTGTTGCCTCTGTGATAGCACTGGTACATTACCATTGGTTACGCTCCACTCTGTCAAAACCGGTTGCCAGTGTTGCCTCCGTGATTACAGCGGTACATTGCCATTGGTTACGCTCCACTCTGTCAAAACAGGTTGCAAGTGTTGCCTCTGTGATAGCACTGGTACATTACCATTGGTTACGCTCCACTCTGTCAAAACCGGTTGCCAGTGTTGCCTCCGTGATTGCAGCGGTACATTGCCATTGGTTACGCTCCACTCTGTCAAAACAGGTTGCAAGTGTTGCCTCCGTGATTGCACCGGTACATTGCCATTGGTTACGCTCTACTCTGTTCAAAACCGGTTGCAAGTGTTGCCTCCGTGTCAGCACCAGTAGAGCTCCTGTTTACTTCAGTGGACTGGTACTCGCTGTGAACTCAGTCTTTGGCGTGTTTAAGAAGCAGCTCAATAACTTCACATATGGGACTGTTCTCCTATCTTGATGAACGTTAACGCCTGCATTGCTGAAACCTGGAAACCTTATCATCTGCCTGACCCGTATCAGCATAAACTGTTTGTCTCCTATATTTATGCTGGACCTGTGTGGGCCTAAATTACCTGTTGTGTGTCTGTACTATAAGTTATATATTACAGGACCTGTGAGGGTTATTTGTGTATTATTGTATTTAATACAACTGTGTTTTTATCCTAACTCTGTGTCTGTGAGTCAAACAAACCGTTACAAACACCCATGATTCTTACTGCTGCTGCTCTTTTGCAATTCCAAAGCATGGAGGATGATGACTGAATAAGTTGGACGTGATAAAAGTCCAATGGCCATCATTAGGCAAGTTGTTATAACAGTTAAGTTACAGCATCCTTCTTCTACATGTTGTCAGCCCACCTTTACCGAGTTCTTACAAAGAATTAAAAAAATGCACAAAAACAATGCAAAAGTAAATAGCAAACTTGCCAAAATTTTGTTGCCCTATTCTTTTATTCAAAGCAGATGTTTTAAAGAAACTAATATCATGTGTTGGCCTCCAGTTGCATGTCCTAGCCACAGTTGTTTTTTAAGAATGGCTGTGCCAGACTTGTACAATAAGATGATTACTTTCATGGGCAAAAGGCAAAGGGACTCAACCTGCTTACATTTGTAAATGCTTCTCTTTCTGTAGAACTCAGCCTGAGATCTCACAATGTACAAGTATATGAGAGGTCAATAAAAGGATCTCTCTGGTGAGCTATTCATTCCAAGGCCTGATCGAATAACCAGGGGTCACCCCTTGAGATTAAAGGAGGTTTCGACTTCAGCAGAGGAAAGGGGTTTTTTTACAGTAAGGTCTGTTAATTTATGGAATTCTTTGCCCAAGGATGTGGTTATGGCAGATACAATGGATACATTTAAGAGAAGATTAGATACATTTGTTTCAAAAGGGAACAAACAGAATTATATTGTTTATTAGTAGGCAAAACATGAAGGTTTGATAAAAACTAACTTATTTGGCAGCAGGAAAGCTATATAATCCTCATGTCTCTGGATTATGAGGCAAAGGTTGAACTTGATGGACTTGTGTGTTTTTTTAAACTAATTTACTATGTTACTGTCTACACTGGATTTATTCACTTCAGCACTCAGCAGCATCAGTAGTACTGCAATATTCATCCATCTCTACCTATCCCTACAACATCTTAGAAAAAATATTATGGGCAAAGGTAATTGAGTGATACACAGATACTAAGGCAAATCCAGGATTTCTACATTAAATTTTAAAAAATAAAATAAAGAATAGAAAAATAACATATTTGCGCTGTATTATTTTGTGTCTACAAATCTACATCTAAAGCTCTTTGAAGGCTTAGTAGAACTGGAGCCATGCTAGGGCAAACCAGCGTTGAGACACAGGATAATTAAAATTCTGATGGCTTTAAATAGGGCTTTTAACTTCATGAATTCTAGTCAGGTCACCAAAGCCATGGTAAAACAATGCAACTTTTTGGAATTTTCATTTGTTCCCCATGGTACATTTCATAATACAGCAGTTTCCCTGTAGCTCACTCTGCATCAACTTATAAAATATGAAAAAGAACCTCTCTTACTTATGGGACAAAATGTTATATGATAGATGTAATAAAGTGAATGGGGTTTCTGAGTAACTGGTCTCCCCTTCCACTTGGATATTGCCTTGTATATTGGACTAAGACCACTAAGTGATTTGGTAAGAATCCTGTTCTTCACCATTGTATGTGATCTGTAATAATATATTTACTAAATAACATATATCTCCTCCCCTGCATCTGATAACAGTATACCGAGCTCTAGAAATTTCCTGTAGTGGGAGAGAGTTCCTTACAGCGCAATGTAATAATCATCAGGGCAGTATTTGCATCTCAGGCTCCACCCAGGCAAGGCTCCCTTTGACATCCAGTCACATCTGATAGAAAATAAAAAGAGAGGCAAAAACAAGGGGCGCCCCTTGTGTGTATCAGAATGTCAAAGTCAAACCACCACCGCACCCTAATGTGCGCACTCACAGGATTTTATTGTCAGCCACAGCATATGCCGATACTGACTATTCAGACGAATGGAGAAATAGGAATCATCTCCAGACACGGTGAAACGTTCAGATGTCAAATACTGGATCGTAGGCAGCTCCCCGGTCACACTGTCTCTGAGCGGTAAAACATGAATAGAACAACACAAAACACGATGGGGGCGCCAAGGGTGAAATAAGTTATAATAAACAATAACTTTGTTATTGTTTGCACTAACCTTAGAATAAGGTCAGGACTCTGTTGTCCGAGTCAACTGACTGATCAAACATGCGAAGAATTTCCCCCGTCTTTGTTCGGGTCTCTCCTCTCTCTGTGCTCCAAAGTATGTTGAATCCTCTGATGGATATAACAGGCAGCCACTTAATGTAAATATATTTATTGATAAAAATAATAAAATAATACAGGCTTATAATGCTAACGCGTTTCGCGGCTGAAACGCCACTTTATCAAAGCTTAACAAGCCAAAAAGAATTTAAAATACAAATGTAAACAAAAAGAGCCGCCCAAAACAAAACATATATATACTGATCCCAAACGAAACTGATGTTGTCCAAATATTCAAAATCACCTATCAGAAACTCCAATCGAGGGTCTCCTGATCGATCATAAACTGAGGATCACGGGAAAGTATACCCGTCATCCAACATACAGACCGATACTGGCAGCGCTCAATGAGAAGGAGACAGGATCCGAATCACATGTTGGTAGTTACCAATTGCAAAACCCCAAAAGCTAGAGGACGATGTAATCTATAATCATAATAATGAACCAAATGGAAACATAACTAGTGACCAAACGAAACAAATCTAATTCAATGTCTAAAACAAACACAAAAACATAGTAATAAAAGAAAAGAAATAAATGAAATAAAAATAAATTAATGGGATGAATGATAAAATGTCATATTAAATGACTATGTGATACTGTAGTATATATATATATATATATATATATATATATATATATATATATATATAAATATAAAATATATAATAATAATAAAAAAGGGGTAAATAATGATATAAATAATATAAAAATAATGATAAAAATAATATAAAAAATAAAATGGCTAATGAAAAATGAATAAAAATAACTTATTGGATTTTTGGAATTTCTAAGGTCTCATTGAGACCAAAAGGGATCATAGTGGATAATCTAAATATCCAATAATCTTCCCTATTATTTAAACATCATTCTCTATTGTGAGGAGCACGATTGAATATATGTTCAATAGGAAAAACCTTCAAATCAGAGACTTTCTTATTATGATGGTACAAAAAATGTTTTGAAACACTATGTTGAAGGAAACCACTCAAAATATTCCGTCTATGTTGACCGATTCTAGTCCTAAATTTTTGAGTTGTCCTTCCCACATATTGTAAACCACATGTACAACTC
Organism: Rhinophrynus dorsalis; assembly: GCA_037306005.1. NCBI lineage: Eukaryota > Metazoa > Chordata > Amphibia > Anura > Rhinophrynidae > Rhinophrynus > Rhinophrynus dorsalis. The sequence continues at coordinate 241,835,748 of CM074721.1, forward strand.
AATAAACAAATGACATAACTACTATCACAATTCATTAAGGAGTCTATATGGAATGTCTCTGACGTAACTGGAGACTTAAATGTTTTAGTTTCATTAGACATTAAGCAACAAGTCTGACAACGTTTTTTGAGGCACCTATACGACCCTTTTGCCACTGTATTAATTCGTTTAGAAGGTCCCTGACTTTCATGTGTTAAATTATTCATTGTTAGCACACTCTGTCTGATTTTGTCCCTATTCATGGCATTATCTCCCTTAAATTTACTCGGAGCAATCAAATTTTTTATAGTTTTAGCTCTTCTGTAGACTATACTAGGTTTCGTTGGTAAGTCTTGTTTTAGAAGTGGATCTTTAAGGAGTAATTTCCAGTGTTTATCAAAAATGTCATATATTTCATGAGCATTGGAACTAAATCTGGTTATAAATGAAGGACCTCTCCTCTCATTACCCAAGTTCTTAGTCGATTTAATAACGGATGGTGACCAATCTCGAGCTCTTCTATAAGAATCTTCCAGTAATTTGGTAGGATAACCCTTCTCTAGAAATCGGTCTCTCAGAATGACAGCTTGTTCATCATAGTCTGTGATCAGAGAACAGTTCCTCCTTATACGGCGGAACTGTCCATAAGGAACATTTCTTAACCACTCTCTATGGTGACAGCTGTCAAATCTGAGAAAACTATTCTTGTCTACCTCCTTAAAAAAGGTCTTACGTTGTATAGGGGTATCTCTCATTCCCCATAATTCGAGGTCCAGAAATTGTATATTATCTCTATGGTAATTACTAGTAAACTCCATCCCCCATATATTTTGGTATATAATCTGATGCATTACATAGTACCACCCAAGAATCATCCACTTTCCTGGGAAATAAATTTGCCTTAGTGCAAAATAATCATATACACACAAAAAATCCAACATAAAATGATCAATATATGTAAACAATAAATAAATGCATCAAATTAATAAGTACATTCAGCATTACTACAATAAATAAGCTCAAATAACTAGAAATTGAGAAGGTGTCTAGGGACACTAAGAGTGAATTAGCAACACCCGCAATCCAAGATGGTGAGTGTGGCCAGCATGGCTGCTGTAGCCCTGAAAATTTGATACCATAAGCAGTTTCATGCTTTGCCTAAGACAAATCTTGCCTTGATAATTGTGCCAATGATCACACACAAAATCTAAGTCTAATTGTACTTAAAAAGTTTAATTGATTTATTTGAGGCTTTTAACACCTTGAGTGCTAGAGGGTGCTCCAAAGTACTGCTAAACAAATTGTTGGAGACCTCTCAATAATACAAAGGGATACATTTAAATAAATGTATCTTTTGGGATTTTGTATTTGACCCCTAGGGGTGCATTTGGCTTGCTCAAAAATTCCTCCAACTCATTACTGTACTTTATATGGATGTGGATGAATAAAAATAAATTACAACAAAAGGCTAATGTTTATAGCAAAAACAATTCTATTTTTCTAAAAAAATATATTTTTTATTGGTCTAAATCATAAGCTTCTATACAAATGTAGTCCATTTTTCACTTAAGGGGAAGGGGTCGCACCTAGAAATGCTCTCGTGATACAGTGAAAAGTAATATACGAGAATTTTCTGACCTTGAGATATAGATTTCCTTTCACTCATTCACTGCACATCGCATCAGCTCTGACATTAGAATTCACAAACACAGACCTCTATTTCTTTTATTTGCTAACATTATTAAAAAAGGTAGGATTCAAGGTCATCTCTATTATATTTCATAGAGGTGACGCATTCTTTAGAAAATCAAGCTCATGTTCCTTAAACCTATTTGTACCACTCATCATTTTATAAACCTTTTCTATGTATGCATTCCTGCAGAAAGAGCCTGGAGAGTTCTGTGATTTGCAGTGTATTATCAAAGGAGTACAAATATAAAAATATAAATGGCAAATAATTTCGACAGTCTTAAGTGTATGGCATATAATAGTTTTATCTCAGATAAATTCTGTAAAGAATGTCTTTACCTGTCTGGATGATTGATTATGCAATATGTTCAGACATTGGCATGATCATTCTGGAAAGCTATGAAGGGGAAACAGTCTCAAGACAGGAAATATGGAAGCATTGCTAGATGATTCTTTTTATTGCCAACATTCAAATGTAAGTGTATTTTGCATTGCCTCTATAGATTAATGCACACAGATTTCACTGAGGTAGGTAGCACTCATTTTGGTATTAGTGATGTTATATATCTCCAACATGTTGCTTCCCAGTGAGATTAAAGACCTCTCTAGTTTCCAAGGTGTTACTACACAAATTTGTTTCACAAAGCCCAATGGGGGAACATGCAATAAAAGTGACAAAGTGTATACAGACAAAAGTACTTAGATTCTAGAGAAAAGAAAAATCACTATAGGGAATACAAATGTCCTCAAATTGTCATTGATTTAAATAGAACACTGTATTAAAGACCTCTTAAGCATTCAAGGGGTTAAAAGTCCCATTTAAATCACCAAAAATGAAAAGGGTTCAGATGCATGAAAATATTATCTACTCTTGGGTGCTTGATAGGACATCAAAGTGGAAGGACATATTCTCCATAATTCCTTCCAGTGGCCAACTAAATCCACTGCAGTCGTGATCATAAATACATTTAATTATTTCATTGGGACCAGATTGTAACTGAGCAAAGGAAGCAGGTCATTGAAAGGCTCCTTTTGGCCCTCTTGGATTGGGTGTCTGGCCTTCATGACCTTTGGGCCTAGATGAGAGGCAGAGCAGCAGCCTCAGTTTCTTTATAGCTGCTGAATACTTACAGACCACATTATAAAACCTCAGTTAGTGCAGTATCCTCATACTGGTAGCTCTGGTCAGCCTATAGTGATGTCTTAATTGAGTGCACGAGACCCAATCAACTATCGAGAGCGCACTAAATCAAGTGATCAATGGCATATTCCTAAGGAGCCATACAGCTGCAAATCATTATTACCTTCAGTTGTCCTTATTTGATGCACACTGTTCCCCAGGAACATTCTTCTACTGGATGCAAGACTGTCTTGGAAAGTATCCCTAGTTTATGGGCTTAAATTGGGGTTCCTTGCTTTGCATTTTTTTCTTCTCTTCTGCAGTGGATAACAACCATTTGCACTCATTATGCATACAGATGTTATACTATGGGTTCTCTTAAACATCTTCCCATGCCAATGGTCAAGCCCAGTCATGGCTTGCTAAACCTGCATAGACTAAATAAAACCCATTAACCATCTGTCTGAGCATACAGTGACTTTCTAATGTAGTCTTTCGTACATAACATGCTGAACCACTTCTTTTCACTTAAAGCCCACATGACCCAATAGAACATTTTCTCAACATGGCAGACACAGCTAAGACACCTTAAACTCATAGATAGGATAAAAAGGCAAGAAAAATAATAACCAAAAGTGCCCAGAAGCTGAAGATCTACCTGCTGACAATGTGCAGAAACTTCAGATGACAACACTGTCATTATAATAGAAACAAAACCAAATCTGTCTATACCACACTGATCCAAGTTTTTGATAAAAAAAAACAAGACACTTGTCAAACATTAGTCCAGGAGTTATTAACAACAATAAAAGTGGATTTTTGAAATAATAAAGAACAAAGGATTAGTGACTTCCTATGCCCAGAACTATTCAATATTTTATGTCTAGAAGGCCTGTATACAAACCTCAACACTTAGAGAATGTAATGTCTGAGACATACCACTCCTACAGAAAAAGACCACTCATTTTCAAGCTATTGACTTTTATAGACAAAGAATCCTAAATGCTTTTCACAGGTTAAAGAAGTTGGAATACAAGAACTCCCAACTCATCTTCCGGGATTTTCCCATTATTACTTCTTCAAAAAGGAGGGGATTCTCTAAAATCTGTAAATTATTTCTTTGTCCAAGGGTGTCCATTTACCCTGGTATACCCAGCTCAACTCAACATCTTCTCAGGGGACAAAACGTCCTGGTCTGAGACACCAAGGATGCTTAGGAATATTTTGACAAACTTCTAAAATTACTTTCCTCGAGGACACTGGGACACAAACACTTTGACATGCACCATTAACCCTGAGAGACTCTGCTCTAAATCATATCCAGATATATGTTTACATAAGTCAGGGTCTAATGCTGATTTTGCATTAATTGTTGTTTAACATGTCTGCCCTTCTGTCAACAGGCTAGCAGGATCTCTATTTCTCATAGTTTATAATGGTTGTAAATTGGTTCCTTTTACCAACACTGCCCTTGGCGATAATGTTCTCTTATACTGAATTGTCAGGTTACAATAAATGTTTATTTTCCAATTTAGAATTAGATTAGGAATGTTGATACAGGAAATTTAGAATAGATGAATTCTTTATCATAGCACTGAGCGAATCTTCATTCACTTATTGTCACGGTTTTCAGGCAAAGAAGGACAAACATGAATATAAAATATAAATTCACTTCTATTTAATAAGTACAGCAATAGTGGTATTAGCCCACACAACCCCAGACCACAGGATAATCGGCCCCAAGCTCCTACCCTGAGCTGCACACTGTGCTGTGCACTGCACTACTGCGAGATACCGGAGACTAAGACAGAGGTACGGATGGAGCACCAGTGAGTACAGACAAGGATGCACCAGTCTGCACCTCGGTTCACGTGACTAGAGGCAACAGGGAGCGAGAACAGGCAGGAGTAACGGATAACCGAGACTAGTAGTTAGGCACGCTAGGAGTGTACTGAGCCAGTAGTCAGCCAGAGCCACAAATCAAACAAGCCGGGGACTAGATGGAGCGGATAGTCAGACAGGAGCCAGTGGTCAGACAAACCAGAACCTACACGGAGCTAGTTAGTCAGCCAGAGCCACAGGTCAGGACCAATGTGGTAGTCAGACAAGCCGGGGTCATACACAGAGGGAGTTAGCCAGAGCCACAGGTCAGAAACAATGTGGGTAGTCAGGCAAGCCGGGGTCATACATGGAGCGGATTAGTCAGCCAGAGCCATAGGTCAGAACTGATGTAGGAGGTATGCAGAATTGAATGAAGCGTAAAGAAAAATCTTATGTCACCTGTAACACCTCAGCAGACATATAGCTTTCCTCCAGGATATCTACAAAAGCACAAAATAACACCAAAATGTTGTGGATATTGGTTAGAGGATTGCATTGCTGTAGCTTACACTAGTAACAAATATGGGGTTGAAATATTAATTTATAAGAAACAAAATTTTAATGTATTGACTGATTTTAGCATATTTCTCAAAATCAAATGCCTCAGAGACTAAACAAATGTTCCTATTGTACAATTTATATGCTCCAAATTACCGTTCTTTCTTTTTTTCCCAAAAGTATCCAGTAAATCATAAAGTTTCCTACCACACTGTGGTGGGAGAAAACTTTAATACTGCCACACACTGACAGAAGTGCCCCCACACAATTTAAAGTTACAAAAGCCAAGTACAACGTCCTTCAACATCTAATGAATTATCATGTGTGAAGTGTTATTCACCCAATGGACAGACAATAAATCTTCTACTCACACTATATAGTGTATATTTACTTAGTATACTCATAACAGTGAAGTCCACAATATGCTCATTTCTGACCATACCCCTGTTTCACTTACGCTATCTTATGAACCATCATCTTTGGTCTGGGGAATGCCCAGATTTTTTAAACAATCTAAAGATCTTCATGCCAACTTTTCATGGAAAATTAATGCACAGCATAAAATGGATACTAACATTTTCTGGCCAACAGCAACAGCTGTTATGACAGTCCACATCATCTCCTTTATATCAAAACTTAAAAATTAAACTAAGTCTAAGCTCTCTAAATCAAAACAGTCTCTGATAATGACAAACAAAGCATACTCTAAAGCAGACACCTCACATAACAAAGCCAACTACTTTGAGGAAAAATAGATATATGAAATAATACTATAAACAGCAGCTCAAATAAACATAAAATAGGCAACCTGGCTAATAACAAGGTAGATTATTGGCACATAAGATTAGAACTAGAAGAGGCCCCAACAGCATTCTGTTAAATGAAACTTCATCTGCCCACATAGTCACCGACTCATTCCATTAACACAGTATTTACTAAATATAAGAAACTTTATGAAAAAGAGCCTGATAAACCTCCCGTTTGACACCAGTTCCTGCAAGAAGCCTTGCCACCTAGATTTTCAGCTGACTTTTTAGATGCAACAATAACTAAGAAATTATGACAGTGCTCACAAAGATACAAAAATAAGAAAAATCATCAGGCCCATACTCCTGCCTTCCAAATTCTCCAAACTAACGAATAATTAAATATTGCTTACCTTCTATTTATTATAAAATCAGAATCTAACCACCAAAAGAATGCCCCTAAACGTAATCTTAGCCAGGATAATTGTCCTCCCAAAGATTGAGGGGCCGTGACCTTTTACCATTGAGCAGACCAATTTCACTACTGAACACAGAATTTTAAATCCTAAGCAAGACCATGACCATTTTGTCAGTATCTAAGAACAGTTTTTTTTTTAGCTATCCATCTTTAAACCTCAGAGAAATCATGCTCTAAAACGGCCTCAAGTTGAGATATGTTTAAATTTTTAGTATAGATTATGCTGTCGTCTGCAAATATGTGCACCGAAGATGTTTTGCAAACAGTGGGCAGATCATTTATAAATAGAGAAAAGAGAAGAGGGCCAAGAATGGAGCCTTGGGGATCCCCACTTGTTACTTTGAGCAGAAGGGAAATATTGTCAGCAACAGACACATATTACATTCTGTCTGATAAATAGGATCTGAACCAGTTTAGAGCATGATTAGCCAGGCGCGAACTTTGGAATTCATTTATTTGAATGTTATGGTCTACTGTATCAAAGGCCTTTGCAAGATCTAGGAAAACAGCACCAGCGAGTTCACCATTTTCCATGCCTGTTTGGCTATCATTGCATCATTGTAGAAGGGCAGTGAATGTTGAGTGATTTGGATGAAAGCCTGATTGAAGCGGGGTGAAAAAATGGACAGTTGGTAATACTTATATAGTTGCATATGGACACATTTCTACAGGAAAAGCATTACATGCAAACACTGTTAATATTACTTCAAAAAGATTCAAATCAATGGACTTCTTCATAAAAAGTCTAATCTAAAAAAATCTCTTTCATCTATAAACTACTTAACCCAAACTTTGATCCCTCTAGTAAGATCTCATACGTAAATAACTGGCTTTGGACTTTCTTATTTTGAATATAACAGTCAAACAAATCATTAGAAGCTCACCAGGCTTTTATTTTCATGAGCTTTGTTATAGACTCTTACACAGGGCATACCTCACCCTCAAATATGCACACATTTCAACACTCATATAAAATGTAAGACACTGTAGGAAACACTAATCCACTCCATCAACTCATGCCCACATTTCCAGTTCTGCTGGAATAAAATCTTGCAGAATAAAGATCTAGAGGGAGAACCTTTCATTAACACATTGCCATCACATCAGTGTAATCACTTTTATTACAGCATCAATAACACACAGTAGATGGGCAAAAGAGAACTAAGAGAAACTTATATACTGAGTTAACATAGGTGTTATTGTTTTTGTTTGTCTTTTTTTTCTATTTCGCTACCATGTAAACATACACACAACCTGCTTGAAGCCCAATATGTTTTGCTCAAGCCACTTTCTTTAGAGATGTCAAGTTTTTATGTTGTGTTTTTATATTATTTGTTTTAGTTTTTTTTCTTATCTTTGTTTTTTTTAATTCTTTATGGGCAATGTAAATGCAAAGTATATGTAAGTTTACAATTTACTCTCAGGACATCTCCTGGGGGAGATGCACTATGGGTCAATTCTATGGTGATGTGTGGGGTGAATATCTCCTTGTCGCTAGAGAAACACATCACCATATGCATGAAGAATTCATTATGTAAGGGGAGGAGGAGAGGATTTAAGCATGAACATACAGGTTGTCATACTGCTGGTGATGTGTAAGGAATACTTACACATATATAACATTAGCACAACCCTGATGTTTGAGTGCATCCTCTCTGCTCCCCCATATTCCTAGTGGGGGAAGGAACTGGATGCACACAGAATACAGCACCAGAAAGAGCATTGCTTCCTTAACCCTTTCAGTGGCATGAGGATGTTCATTATACACCCCAGTGGCACTCAAAGGGTTAAGTGAATCAATCTGCAAGGTGCACAAAGGAAGAAAACTGCTTTTATTTCTGATTAAATATATACTTACCAGGGCCACCCAACTGTGAAGGATCAGATGGAATGCAGCACACCCCAATTTTTACTTAGTACAACGAAGCAATAATTTCGTGTAATAAATCTTTCCCTATTCCTCCATCTACTGTTATCTGCTATTGTCAACAGATTACCCATATCTCCTGGGTTAGAAATGCATAAAAGAAGAAGCAAAAAACAGTGCAAGAAAACCTTCTGCAGTGTAGTAATCAGATCTTACCAACAATAAAATACATATCTTTATACCAAACCACAAATGCATGACAACGCATGTGTGTCTGTGTGTGTAAAATTCCATTATAATATACTAGTTGAAGAGCCCATGTACACGGGCCACAGTGCCAACCAGCAATGGCCGTGCTGCAGTCATGCACAGTAGAGACTGCCCGCGCCACGGCTGGTAATGGAGCGGGCCGCTCCAAATTCAGACCTTCAGTGCGCAGAGAGGACTACGGTCTGAATTAGGAGCAGTCTGCTCCATTTTCAGCCATGGCGTGGACAGTCTGTACTGCGCATGACTGCAGCGCGCACAGCCAACTGTACCAAGCATGACAGCTTCTGACAAACATTTTAGCTAATTATTATGTGTTTGCTACCCTTCTGGTACTCATAGGGTTAATAGGCAACCTGTATATGTATAAAAACGTGCTTGTTTTTATTATATATGTAATTTGTGTGAAAATGTAATTAAATATTTAATTATAAATGATATGCTCTTTCACATAGGTTATATGCTCTTTAATTAATAAAGGGGGCAGTTGTCGCCACCATGCTAGGGGGGTGTTATGAGGGGTCATGATACCCCTCTTGAGGTCTGAAATACTTTCTTAATACAAATTACATATATAATTTAAAAAAAGAAAATCATTGTTACACATAAATTAAATATTTAATTACATTTTCATACAAATTACATATATAATAAAAACACATTTTTTTTATACATATACAGGTTGCCTATTAACCCTATGAGTACCAGAGGGGTAGCAAACACATTACAATACCTCTCTGGTACTCATAGGGTTAATCTTGCAGTACAAAATACGAGGGCATGTCGAATATAATAGGAGAAGAAAAATGTTGGATAAAAATGGTGAAAGAAAGTCATGGGAGCACTGTAGTCGACTTTTCAAGGGGGAGGGGGGGTTAAAACGTCGGATGTGAAATATTCGTCGAATTAGTATGGTGAAAGAAAGCACTGTAAGTCGGATTTGGAAGGGGAAGGGTTAATTGTCAACTATGAACAATATGTGTAGGATTAATGTGGTGCAAGAAAGCACTGTATGTCGGATTTGGAAGGGGAAGGGTTAATTGTCGACTATGAACAATATTTGTCGGATTAATGTGGTGAAATAAAAGCACTGCAAGTTGACATTTAAAAGGGGGAGTTAATATTTCGAGGGGGCACTCTGTCGGATTTTGTTATGTGGATAACACATCCAATACTGAACTTGATCTTTCTGTCGTCAGATGTACGCCTATTTCCTTGGACTTTGACATTTTGCATGTTTTTTTTGTAGGCGGTAGTCAGAAAAAAGCAGGCCGTGCCAGTCTGGTTACTACTCTGAAAAGTGCTATCTACACCAGTTTTGTTTTACTGTGGTTCTGCAATAGAATACAGACGTAACACGTTTGCAAAATTTGCGCTACTTGTTTTTCTTGTAATGCCAGTTTTAGCGCAGGTAATAGAATCGAGCCCTAGGTGAGGTCTAACTAGAGATCTGTAGAGTGGCATGACCACTTCCCTTTTTCTGCTACTAATGCCCCTAGCTATACAACCCAGCACCCTGCTTGCATTTCCCACTTCTTTATTACATTGCTTGCCTACCTTTAAGTCATTAGAAATAATTACTCCCAAATCCATTTCCTTTTTTGTCCCTGACAGCACAGTACCCTTAATAGTATATTTTTCCTTTGGATTTTTATGTCCCAAGTGCATTATTTTACACTAATCAACATTAAACTGCATCTGCCACACTCTTGTTCATTCTTCTAATTTACCTAAATCATAACTTTCCTTGAAGACCTTTTGAAATATCACTAATGAAATTATTAAAAAGAATGGGTCCCAGTACAGATCCCTGAGGTACCCCACTAGTAACTCTCCTTTCAGCCGAATTTTCTCCATTGACTACCACCCTCTGTCTCCTGTCACTTAGCCATTGCCTTATCCATTAAACTATTTTTACATCCAGACCCAAACACAGGACAAACAGGACAAAACACTGAGAAAGTAGATTGGAATCAAACAAACAACACTAAAACAAAGGTACAGGAACACAGATCACTTGGGCCACAAAGGCATAGGAGGTCTCAGCAAGCAAAAGACAGGCTTGCTTAACCCTTTAACGACCCTTGACAGTCATAGTACGTCATGGGTAGATCTGAGTTAAGGATGGCGTACTATGACCATCATGGAATTCCGGGCTCCCCCCACGGCTGCACGCTGTTCGGGGAGTCCGGAACTGGAAATAGCAAAAAAAAAAAAAAAAAAAGCCCCGTGGTCCTTAAGTGACTGCGACGCGACGAGTGGCCGGTCGTTAAGGGGTTAAATATACAAGTTACATAACAGTGCTGGCTATTTGAAGGAGTGGAGTTATCCTGATGTCTAGTTGTTAACAACAGGCTTACAAACACAAGATTTCTGGTGTGAATTCTTGCTGTTCCTGATAATTGCCCCACAGACCCTGGACAAAATACTTGTACTTAACATCTCTAATTTGCACATTAACCTTTTCTGTGCCATAGTTGTATGCAACACATTGTTTTGCAATGCGTTCCATACCCTTCTGACACTGAATGGGTTAAGCTATTGACAGCACTTTGTTAAGTTACATAGCCATGTAGCAAGAGGGACATTGCGTGATGGGGCTCTCATAATCTAGACCTAAGTAACAGAATGCTTGTACAGTATACCACATGTAATGTAATATAAACATATGCACCTTTTTTTTAATATCTTAAAGCATATAACTCCACAAACATAAAATGCATATATATCCGGAGCAAAAACTATATTTCTTTTTAACTACGTAGGTTTTCTTTTGAATTTACAAAATGGTAAACAGGCTGTAATCAACTGATAAAACACACTCTTCATTAAAAATTTTCCTCAGTACAGAAAATATCAATACATATACATAGCTCCTCCCAATGAGTTGTGACAGATTTGGCTAAATCTTGATTTACTTGACATCACATGAATATATTCTCAAAAAAAACAAACAAAAACAAAGCAGACACATCGCAGAGGGAATGTACTAATAAGATTCTGTGCTATAATATGCTCTGAAACCCAATTTTGTAGTGCTTGACTAATTCCAATTTATCAAGCTGCTTACATCAAAAATGATCTTAACTCTTTGAATGCCAGATGGGGTATGCAATGCTTTGCGTACTCTAAGGGCTAACACTGCTTGAGCCAAAGTGGCTGTACTGAAGAAGTTTATTGGTGTTACCGGGCATTACTTTCCTCTAAGCCTTTCTGAACTACTGTATGTCTATTAACAAGTTGCAGAATAAACTGATATAACTTAAGTCCATTTTCCTATGTAGATTATACAAGTCTTCCAGAGTTGCTTTTCACATGCAGACACTGACCATTGGTGGCCTCTCAGAGTCCAATACTGCTTCATTTGGTCTTTTTATCCCCTCAGAACAAGGGCTGCATCTGAACCTACTTTTAATACCAGTTATTACAGGGCGTCTTTTTCACGCTTTGCTGACTGGTACAAACAGCATTAAATTAACAGGCTCCTACAAGCATGATAGACAATTGACTTCCCAGCAGTGTGCAGTGTTACTCATCTGCTGCAAGAGCCAGTAGGGTACTATCCTGTATAAAAAGGGTTATAGATGCACTGGATGCAAATATAATGCTACCTCTATATAAATCCTTTGTAAGGCTTCATCTAGAATATGGAGTACAATTTTGGGCACCAGTCCTTAAAAGAGACATTATTAAACTAGAAAAAGTGCAGAGAAGTGCAAAAAAACTGATAAGGGTATTGGAGGATCTGAATTATAAGGAAAGACTAGACAAACTGGGTTTGTTTACATAAAAGAAGAGTTGCCTAAGGGGTGATATGATTACCATTTACAAATGTATTCAAGGTCAAAACAAATAACTCTCTAAAGAACTATTTACTCTGAGAACTGAGCAAAAACAAGACGTCATCCATTAAGACTAGAGGAAAGGTGCTTTAGACTAAAACAAAGAAAGAGATTATTTACAGTAAAGGCAGTAAAGTTATGGAATTAATTGTCTTGGGATGCTGTGCTTGCACATACTGTAGTTGTTTTCAAAAGGTAATGTATACATTTTTAGATCAGAATAATATTGAGAATAATGATGGCTGGTTTCACAGCAGATAGAATGTTGATCCAGAAAATAGTTGACTGCCATTTGGCATCAGGCAGGAATTTTATTAACCATTTGGGGCATAATTGGAAAAAGCTTCAACTTTTTTTTTTTTGCCTTCTATTGGATCAACACAGGAAATTTGGCATGGGGTGAACTTGATGATCATGTCTTTCTTCAGCCTCATCAACTATGTTACTAAGTAAATTGTCTTTTCCAGTAGTGCAACAAATAATCTCTGAACAATAGCAAAATATTTTAAAGAAGATCAGCTGGAAGCAACACCTGTGCTTAAATCTTTTGGGTAAGCTTCAATCCTTGGAGAGAGTTAAATTCTCATCTTGCTATTTCAAAGCATTACATGTATAAATTAGTTGTCATCCGCTATGGAGATTTTCAGTTCCTTTGCAATGGAGTTTTCTGTTTCTATTTATCTAGCAGTTTTTCTTTGCAAAAAATTAATCTGAATGCAAATAATGTTTGATGGTCAGATGACTTTAAATGAAAACCACTCAGCTGCATGCGTACATGTTTTGCATAAAATGTGCCCTGTTCTAATTAAGTTATATATGCTGCCATGCTTCTCTGGATTCTAAAGTAAACCATCTTAATAAACTTCTATGAATTAATTTTTCCATATTTTCCTGATCAATATTTCCATACCCATTACAATCACTGGTGAAAATCTGTCTTTGCACTTTGATTGACTAGGCAATTAGCACAGAGGGAAGAAAATCTCTAGGAGCTTGACAGTATAAACCCTTCTCCATGGAAACCAAAATATAACCAAATTATTTGAAAGCACACTATGCGACATTAGTAATAGTAATAAGATGATGATGTTTATGAGGAACATCAGTGTTGCTAAGCATGTTTTCAAATTAGTTCTTAGATGCTGGCTTCTTATGGAGATAAATGAGTTGTTTAATGCAGCAGAGTTTTGCTAGGATTAAGGACTACAGATTGTTGTTTTGGAAGTGTAAATTACTTTTATATCAGTAACTCAAGCACTCCAATAAATTATTTTTTTTTCAATTATGATTCAATTAATTCAATTTAAAAATATTTTGAACTTCATAATGGAAATTGATGCTGGTTAGAATCAACAATGGGCTCAAAAGATGTACTGAAAATGGAGTGATAGGAACTGAAGCAATTCTGGAGCACATCAAGTTAACCATAGGAGACAAATTAAAATACTTGTTGATTTATAAGAGGCTTTAAACCCTTCAACAAAGGAAAGGTCTGCAATGCATTGTGAAACATTGCCCTGGAGATCTTCCTAGCTTTAAAGGGGTTAAGAGCCCTATGACGATACAGCCCAGTTCAGGCACGTTATCATCCATGGGTTTCTTTCGCTATCCTGCATAGCTAACCGCTATACTAAGCACTAAGACCCAGTACTTTGAGTCGTACTTCCACTAGCAATGCAGGATATACTGCACTGATAGAACCGGAGCTATCTAGCTAGTCCCCAGGCACTTCTCTGTGAGTAACTGCTCTCTATAGTGGATGACAAACAGCAATATATATGGATACTTCAGGAAGAGACAGGCAAGCTCCTTCTTAGTAAATCACAAACTCTTTTATTTTCAACCAACACAGCATTTTAATACAGTTCACAGAAAGGGGCAGTCACCACATGGACAAAGAATGACACGTTGGGTGTAACATCAGAAAAAGGTTACTAAATGGGGAAGGTGGAAGCAAGACTCTAATTACCTCCTGTAGAAATCTCCGGGGGGGGGGGGGACAGCACAACCAAGGGTCAATTCAACCTAGCAGCAACCCTGTATACATTCCCAGTGAATAGCTGTTCACAACATAAAACATCATCTGCAGCTCTGAGACACTGAGTCTGGGTGGGGGGAAGATTGGAGGAGGCTTCCTTGGCAATCCCCACCTATTCTCTCTATACCATTCAGTATTAGTGTCCACATGATCCCAGCTAGGGGGAGGAGAGGCTCTGCCTCTTGCACCGTTTGACCTGTGACAGTCCTGTTTGTCACACTTCTCCCCCCCACCTTCAAAGAAAGTCCTGCTGTCGGGCTGGGACCCTACTCCCCAGCTCAATTATCCTGGACAATCCATCCGCGTTACCATGTGACCTACCCTTTCTGTACTGAATAGTAAAATTATATTGCTGAAGTGCCAAGCTCACCCTCAGCAGTCACCCATTGTCACCTGCCACCTGGTTTAGCCAGCAGAGGGAATTGCGATCAGTTACCACAGTGAACTCTCAGTCATAGAGATAGGTTTGTAGTTTCTTGAGGGCCTAGACTACAGCAAGGCACTCTTTCTCTAAGGCTGCATAACTGACCTCACTGGATGTTTGTCCCCCTGACCTAGAATGACCCCGATGCCATAAGTAGAGGAATTTGTTTGCACTATGAATTGTTTTGTGTAATCAGGGGTGATTAACACCAGGTGGGAGCTTAGGATTGCTTTTAGAGTCGTAAGGGGGGCACACACTCTGAAGTCCAAGTGGCCAGTGTGGGCTTTCTTTTGTTATTAAGTTTGTCAGGGGCTTGGCGATGGCGCTATACTGGGGTACAAACTTTCTTTAGTACCTCATGGTACTCAGGAAGGCTAGGACTTGCTTCTTAGTCTGGGGAACAGGCTACTGCCTAATCGCTTTCACTTTTGCAGGGTCTGGCCTTAACTGCCCTCCCCCTACCCATTGGCCTAGATAGGGGAACTCCCCCATAGCAAAGCTGCACTTATCTGGCTTGATGCTCAGCCCTGCTCTCCCTATCCTGTCAAGCACAACTGCCTCTTGGCGTATATGATCCATCCATGAAGAGCTAAAAATAGCGATATCGTCCTGGTATGCAAACGCTCATTTGTGGCAATCCCAGAGGAGCTGGTCAACAAACCGCTGGAAGGTGGCGGATGCGTTCTTCATTCCGAATGGCATTACTGAAAACTGGTACAGGCCAAATGGAGTTATGAAGGCAGACTTCTCCTTCGCCTCCACTTCCAGAGGAATTTGCCAGTAGGCGTGGCCAGATTTAACATTGTCAGGTACTTAGCCCCTGATAATGTGTCCAATAACTCGTCAATACCGGGCATGGGATAGGCGTCTGTCACCCTCTTATCGTTCAGTCACCTTTAGTCCATGCAAAAGCAAGTGCTACCATCTTTCTTGGGGATCAGCACTACAGACAATGCCCAGGGGCTCTGAGAGGGCTCAATCATGCCCAGAGACAACATCTCATCTATCTCCTGGTGAACTGATCCCCTCACAGACTCGATACTTTAAAAGCCATCTGCCTCAGTGGAGCCTGCCCCGGAGTTAGCACTTGGTGTATGGAAAGTGACGTGCAACCTGGCATCTCTGAGAAAAAGTACCACCTCAGCAGCAACTCCTGTCTGAGCTGCTGAGCCTGCTAACAGAGACAGGGGGCACTTGGGGGTCTATGTCGGTCTTTGGTAGAAAGTCAGGAACCACGTCCTCCTCTTCTGGGTAGTCCTCGGGCAGACAGATCGCTAGGACCTCGGCATCTCGCTCCTCTTACACCTTCAGCATATTAACATGGACCAGGCATTGGACGCACCATCCGTGGTCCACGATGCCAACATAATCTGTGTTGCTAAGCTTCCTTACAATCATGTGCAGACCGCGCCAAGCAGTCTGCAACTTGTTTGCTGGGAAGGGTACCAGGATAAGGACCTTCTGCCCTGGGACAAACTCCCTAGTCCGAGTCCCTCAGTCATACCATAACTACTGTTTAGTCTGAGCGGTGGACAGGTTCTGCTGGACTAGCCCGGTGAGAGCCTCCACTCTTTCCCTCAATTCTAACACACAGGGGACTACGGGCACCTCCTTGTGTGATAATCCCCATCCCAGAATTCCCTCAGCAGGTCCAGGGGCCCCATACCCACCGACCAAACAAGAGCTCAAATGGTGAGAACCCTGTGGACTCTTATGGAACCTTGCGGTATACGAACAATAGCAAAGGGAGCAACCCAATTCTGTTCATAAATCTGCAAAGCTCTGGAGCATGGTCTTTAAATCGCTTGCAGAGTCCATTGGTCTGCAGGTGGTAAGGAGCAAACCTGAGCTGCTTAACACCACAGTGTTGCCAGAGCTGATGCACCAGCACTGACATAAATTGAATGCCCTGGTTGGATAGAATTTCGATAGGGAACCCAACGCGGATGAACACAGTAACCAAGGCGTCCGCCACTGCGGCCTCAGTAATCCGGGACAGAGCTACAGCCTCAGGGTATCTAGTGGTATAGTCCACAACCATGAGGATGAATCTCTTCCCTGACTTACTCAAGCAGGCCAAAGGCCCCACAATGTCTATCGCAACCCGTTGAAAGAGAACCTCCACTATGGGCATAGATTGGAGCGGTGCCATCCCCTGGCCCTTCACTTTGCCGATCCTCTGGCAAGCGTCATAGAAGTTGCAGAACTGAGAATCTGCCTGTGAAGCACGTGGCCAGTAGAAAGCCTTAGTCAGCCTGTCCATGGTCTTAGTGACTCTCATGTGGCCCGCCAGGATGACCTCATGGGCCAGGGTCATTAACTGAGTTTGGCAATACAAGGGGACAATGAGTTGGCTGGTCACCTTCCACTCCTGTCCTATTTCCATCACACTGGTCTCCCTGTACAGTAGTCCCCCATCCAGGAAAATCCTCTCCCCCTGTGGCCCTACCTCCCCAGTCTCTGCTCTTTCTCTCATCTCAGCCAAGCTAGGGTCTACCAGGGTCTCCTGTCTCAGTACAGTTGGGTCAGTCCAGGAGGTCTCGGTCAGGTCAGAGGGTTCTCGCCTTACCTGGTCCTCAGCCAGAGTGGGAGCGCCGCCTTAGTGGGTGGAGGGCGTTAGGGTAGTGTTAGCTTGTATAGAGTCATTGTCCCAGATGGCAGCTGCCAGCATGTGTTGTATACCCACAGGGCTGGTGCCAGGGCCGCCATGTGAAGGCCCTGGTGGGACAACCTGGGTGTGGTGCTTTATGGGTCTCTCTAGCCGATGGTGATGGGGCTGAACAGAGCACTCAGCTGGAAAAGATCCAATCCCTGGGGGTAAATCCTTGGCTTGGACAAACTGTGCCCGGGTCATGGCCTGGATGAAGTAGCTCTCTATGGGGCCCAGGTCGTTCCCCAAAATACATCCACAGAGAGGGATTTCAACACTCCAGCCTCCCTGTATCCACTGCCTGCTCCCCAATCCAGCCAAACACAGGCCATAGGGATTGAAAGTTCCCCTCCTCCGGTGACAAAGATCTCTTTTTGTTGGGGCACCTGTGGGACACCTCACAACAAATGAAACTTAGAGATTGTCAGGAATGCCCCAGTGTCCCACTGACCTTCCACCGTTAGTATCTGGTGGTGGTGGTGGCAGCTTGAGTCATCTCTAGGCCACTGCACAGTCATCACCGGCATCACTCCCAGGCACCCGGTAAGCCAGTCCAAACAGTCCTGGTATTGGTCTACCTCCGCTTCCCCTTCCACCCCAACATTCTCCACCCCATCCAACTCCCCAACAAACTGGACAGGCGTGGCAGGGGCAATAGGGCCAGGGGCCCGGGAAGGACAATCCCTCACAAAATGGCCCGGGTGCTGGCACCCATGGCAAACCAGCTGGTGCCTCACCCTGAGACTCTGTTTGGGCCCAGTGGCCCCATTGTTCCCTTTCTGGGATGCTGGCCCTGGCATCGGTCGACCATCAGGAACATTGCTAGGGTATGTCGGTCTGGAGGCAGAGTAGCTAGGTTACGCTGTCCAGCCTGGCTGCGGGATGTTCCTGGGGCCTGCCTGTCAGGTTGGAGCAGCTGAGTGCCGTGTTGGCACCATCCGCGGTGCAGGTACGATTGGTGGGACTGTAGGGGTCTTGGGTAGTGTAGCGATACCGGAACCCTGTCCGTGGTTCTCGCAGAAGTGTTGCACCAACTCTGCAGCTGCTGCGGCTGTGGTGGGATAGCGATCTTGGGTCCACTGTTGCATCTCCGATAGCAGGACGGCATACAGTTGCTCCAAAATCACCGCCTGCTTGCAGTCTTCCCGGGAATGCACCTCACTCCCTGTCCACCACCCCTCCAGTGCATGTCCAATCTTCCAGACTTACTCTGGGATGGTGCCCTCTGGGTTGGGTCGTATCTTTCTGAACATGAGCTGATAATACTCAGAGGTAACAGAGTACCTGGCCATCACAGCTTGATTCATGACCTGATAGTCCCCCCATTCCTCCCGGGGAATTGAGCAAGCCTCAAGCGCACATCCTGTCAGCTCCCATCCAGGAGGGGTACCTAGTCCTCAGACGGTAGGTGATTCATTGCACACTGCCACTCAAAGTCCTGCATTAATCCGTCAATGTTGTCTTTCTTGTCATAGAACTTGGATAAGCTATGGACGGAGGCAGGGATTCGCTGGTTGGACGGACCAGGAGGCCACAGCAGAGGAGGACTCTGCTTGTTGTTCTCGATCCTCTCAGGCAAGGGCAGCATCTGCTTTCTCGGTCAAGTCCAGCTCGCACGCTCATCCGTGCATCACCTCTCTGTACTCTTGGACCTTGAGGGCCACCCTGGCCCTACAGCATAGGGGTGCGATGGTGGACCCGGGGGCCACTCGTTGCGGCTCGGCCATGGCTCGATCCTCGGCATTGCTCTGTGCGCGGGGTGCATCACGGGGTCTTCTTAGGATCTGGGGGTCGCTGTAATGTAGGTTATCCCACTGCTGCCACCAGTTTGCCACAGTAGGTATAGCAGTTCAGGCACGTTATCATCCGTGGGTTCCTTTCGCTAATCTGCACAGCTAACCACTATACTAAGCACTAAGACCCAGTTCTTTGAGTTGTGAATCCACTGGCAATGCACGATATACTGCACTGATAGCTCCGGTTCGTATAGGATATTCTATCTATCTAGTCCCCTGGTTCTCCTCTATGAGTAACTGGTCTATAGTGGACGACAAACAGCAATATACTTGGATGCTTCAGGGAGAGACAAACTAGCTCCTTGGTAAATCCGAACTCTTTTACTTTCCCATAACAGCATTTTAATACAGTACAGAGAAAGGGGTGACACGATGGGTTTAACATCACACAAAGGTTACTAAAATGGGGAGGTGGAAACAAGGAAGCAAGACTCTAATCACCTCCTGTAGAAATCTCGAGGGGGGGGGGATAGCACAACCAAGGGGCAATTCAGCCTAGCAGCAACCCTGTATACATTCCCAGTGAATAGCTGTTCACAATCAAGCTCAGCTGATAGTCATCTGCAGCTCTGAGTCTAGGTGGGGGGAAGGTTGGAGCAGGCTTCCATGACTATCCCTAACTATTCTCTCTTTACCATTCAGTATTAGTGTCCACATGATCCCAGCTAGAGGGAGGAGAGGATCTGCCTCTTGGGCCTGTGACCTGTGACAGTCCCGTTAGTCACAAGCCCCCTTTAACCTTTTGCATGCCAGAGGGATACACAACGCATTGCTTTGCAATGCGTTGCATACCCCTCTGGCACTCAAAGAGTTAAATCAATGGTGAATTGAAGCTTTCCCCTGTGGTGTTCCCCAGAACTGCTCTTTTTTGTAATTTTCCAGGAAAGAGTTTCAGTATGTGATATACACAATATTTGTTCATAGTATAATGCTAGTCAAGTGTGAACACAACAGGAAATGATCACAAAATGCACTTTTAATTATCTCTAATATGTATGTAACATTGTTAATTCATATTTGGTTATAGTATTGAATTATTATAAAAGAATCTGGTGGAAATGTTCTGCTTTGTATGTCAATATTATTAGGAATATATGGGGGAAAAAGGTTTGCTACATGGTCAGCTTATTGTATTTATGCCATTAGTCTTAATGATAATTGAGTTGACATTAGAGAACTGCTGCACTGCTCATACAAGATATGGAGCAATTTAAGTTTAGGACATTTACAGAATTAATTATTAGGACATTATTTAGGACATTATATTGAATTAATTATTGCAGCCAATGGTAATGAAATTCTCACAAAAATTATTTGTATGATCACACATTGAAGCTAAGCTATACCAGATGGTGTAATATATGACATACATGCAAGCAAATACTGCAACATTATAGCACTCCTGAGTGAAGGCAGTAAAGTTGTTGCATGCTGGACCTTGGTGCAATCACACAGGTGATAGTCACCATAGTCTAGCATATTAGATTTCATAAAAGGTGACAGAGTAAATGGTGCATTGCTGCATTGGTGGTCACTATGTGAAAGTGTCAAAAGTGTCCAGGTATCCTCCCAATGTCTCACAGGCACTAATGGGACCCATATAGGAACAGTGCTTTGTAATGTGCAGTTTCACTTATAGCTGATAACTATCACTGGTATAATGGCAGTCCCATAAGAATATAGAAATCAGTCAGTTCAGATGAACAGTATAATATAACACTGTCTATGAACAAAGTCCTACATTCTCTAGTGTCCTGTATTTCTTCTGGGATGCTACAGTACCCCAAACCTTTTGTGACTCCTCCTTATATCAATACCTACTGTAGTAGCCCCTTTTGGGACACAAATCTCTATGTCTCTGACATGTTAAAAAAAGAAGTTGTCTTTTTTATTAAATAGCATGATTGTAATGCTCATAGGTCTATGTTCATAATTTTCTATCCCTTGAAAAAAATGTAAAACACCAATATTTCATTTAACGTGTTGCATCTTAGTGTTTATTAATATATTTCACATGCTAACTTTTATTTAATTATGTGCACTTGTATCAATCATAACAAGTCTCTTTTTACACTCTGAAAGATATTAGTGCAATCTGTAAAGAGACATGTTTTCATACTGATGGTAGCAGCAGTCCTACAATGTTCAGAGATACTTAACTGTTTGACATGAAAGCTGATGGAGACTGCAGATGGACAGCTGATGGGGGTTGTAGTGTCCAACAGCTGGAAAGCCAAACTTTGCCTGACACTAAATAAGTATCAGTGAAGTGACCTGCTACAGCACTCCTTCTTCCTTGCTCAGAGAAATAGTAACCCAGATAACAAGCTATTTTGAATGACTAGGCCTTCTGTATAAAAGCAAACTGGAGCAATTTGGGACAAACCAACTAAATGATAGGGGGCAATTAAAATTCCCAATCTTCCCACTGATTTAAGTGGGACTTTTAAACCCTTGGATGATATACAGTTCTCCAACATATTAAGATGCAATGTTTTGAGGACTGCTTTAGCAATCAAGGGGTTAAAAGCCCAATTTAAAGAAATGGGAATTGTTATTTGTCCACTAGGATTCAACTGATTTGACCCAGAATGGGCTTCAAAGGCTTTTTGAGGCTATTTGAGCCTTCTCCTTTTGTTTTCACACGATCCTACAATTTGATGGGTTAAAATGGCAAATAAAACAAGAAATAATATCTGTTTCACAAAATGTTTTGGGTCTTGAGAAACAGTCCATTTCCTATGAATGCTAAACTAGCAGAATCATTTTACTATTCCTTTTATATTTTCCTGGTTACAGCATGAATTCCCATTTGACTACATCAGACAACAATCATGTTCACTACAGATATAGCAGAGGTCACCGAGTCATTTCATGTAAGGAGGAGATAGCAAGGAAAATACATTTAGTTTATTTGTCTGGACCTACAAAGTATCCTTTCTTTAAACACGGAGTGAAACAAAGCTTGCAAAAAAACAAAACAAAAAAATTAGCAAATTAAACTTGAATTTCAAAGTAGAGCAGGATTATTCCAAAAAAAGTTTTTCAGATATATAAATATGAATATATTTAAAGATAAAAATAAAAATAAAAGAAAATAAAATATATAATATGGATTGGATAAGCCTCCTCAGTAAATCTGCAAATCCGTGCCCACTGGGATAGTTTTCCTCTCACAAACAGCGCCCTAAACACATATCACATTGCACTAACAAAATGTAACTCAAAATAACTAACACATATACATCTGGCAGCTGCAATCTATTTGTCACTGTGTGTATAGTGACAAAGATAACAATGTAGCACAACAGAAAAAGAGAGAGCGCCTCTGATGTATATGTTAATATATTATCTTTATTACTAGACATACTAGGACAAAAATAAAAGAATATAACATTTTATGGGGATATTGCATAAGCAAATACAAGAAGAGTGGTTGCCTTGATAGTGCAATTCGGAAGAGCACAGCACTGCACGGGTTAACACAGATATTAATAATTGAACATTTTAACTATCTGAATGCAGTTATATATTGTATTATGTGATTTATATATTTCTTAGATTATGAATCTTTGTACTGTGGATATCCATATAGGTTTTATTATTGTTCTATTGATTTTAGGAAGTGTTTTGGCTATTAATAAAGATAATATATTAACATACTAGCAATGTGGGACGGCGCTGCCCGTCAGGATATATAGGGAATTAATGCACACACACACATGGATGCAAGACAAACACACACAGAGACATACACGCAAATGCACACGCATGCACTGAGATGCATAAAGAGCGACACAGTCATACACACATACATGCAATGCACAACATGCAGACACATACAGTGTGGTACAGACATGCAACACACACAGTGAGGAACGTACAGGCACACACAGAGACACACACACACACAGAAGTGAGTCATAAGGGGGTGACTTATGTGTCATTGTAATGAGTTTGTGTTTGTACTTAAGTCTCCACTGTGGTATTCATTCATATAGTGGATCGTGCTGGCTCCCGGGGTGTGAGTGAGTGTGAATGAGTGTGTGAGTGAGTGGCATTCATTCATGTAGTTGAAATGCATGTGGTAATTGCACATACTATGGTAGAAGGTGGATCGTGATGGCTCCCAGGGTGTGAGTGAGTATGAGTGAGATTATGGTGGAAGGTGGATCGTGCTGGCTCCCGGGGTGTGATTGAGTGAGTGTGACTGATTGTGTGAGTGTGTTAGTGAGTGTCTGTGATTGAGTGAGAGTGTGTGAGTGTGAGTGAGAGGGTGTATGAGTGTGAGTGAGAGAGTGTGAGTGAGAGTGTGTGTGAGTGAGAGTGTATTAGTGTGAGTGTGTGTGATTGAGTGAGAGTTTGTATGATTGACTGTGTGAGAGTGTGAGTGAGAGTGTGAATGAGAGAGTGTGAGTGAGTGAGTGTGAGTAAGAGAGTGTGAGTGTGTTTGATTGAGTGTATGTGATTGAGTGTGTGAGTGAGAGTGTGTGTGTGTGATTGATTGTGAGTGTGTGATTGATTGTGAGTGAATGTGTGAGTGAGAGTGTATGAATATGAGTGAGAGAGTGTGAGTGTGTGAATTATTGTGAGTGTGTATGATTGAGTGTGTGTGAGATTGTGTGAATTACTGTGAGTGTGTATGATTGTGTATGATTCAGTGTGTGTGAGAGTGTGTGATTGAGTGTGTGTGATTGAGTGTGAGTGTGTGTGTGTTTTTTGGCTGATGTGTTTGTGTCTGTGGTGTAGAAACGAGTGGCAGCCATTTTGTTTTTTTCAGTTACTTGGATAGTGGTGGGCGGGTTGGATAGTGGGGGCAGGCCAACTCCCTGCATGATTTAAATCACACCCCCATTGAATCACCCAATGGGAGCAGTAACTCCTTCTTACTTAACCCTTTGAGTGTCAGAGGGGAACCCAACACATTGCTTTGAATTGCGTTGCGTACCCCTCTCGCACTCAAAGGGTTAAGTTATGGTAACATAGGAATATAAAACACGGTGGCTCTTCAGCTGAGGCAACGTAGCAATGTGCTGAGGGAACAAATAGAAAGTGGTGTTTGAGGCTTGCCCTCTGTAACATACATCAAAGCATCTCTCTCTCTTTAAGGAGAAAGGGCGGGAATCAGGAAGCAGGAAGTGGAGGAGTGACAGTTAAAAACAGGCAGTTAGTGAGATGACTGAAGGGATGAAAATAGTTAAATAAAAGAGTTGCTATTAAGTCTATCCCTGAGTTTGTATTTTATGAAAACATTACACCCTCGTACTGACACAGAGTGTATGGAGGGTTACAATTATCTGTGGGAGGTGAAACAGTGTGTTTGTGGGGTCATGATCCTGACTGAGAGTGTATGTGGACCAGGCTCCTACTTCAGGAGTGAGTGGCAGCTATATTTTTTTTTGTCAGTTGGATAGTGGTGGGCAGGCTGGAGGGGGCGGACCAACTCCCTGTATGATAAACATGCCCCATTGAATCATCCAATGGGAGCAGTAAACTCCCCATTGAATCACCCAATAGGAGTTGTGTCTCCTAATGAGACATAAATTATGTAATGAGGCATTCTGTTCAATGTGTGTTTGTTTTCTGAGGAGACATAAATTATGTTCTGTGTGTGAGGTACCATAAATTATGCAATGAGGCTTATTGTTTTATTTATATATAGATACATCAGAGGTGCTCTCTCTTTTTCTATTGTGCTACATGAATATATTTAAGTAGAGAATTAGACCTTTAAGAAATTAAAAATGAGATTCATTGATCAGTGAATAACGGAAAAGTCTGATATTCTGAACAAATTATTTTCATTGGTACATACCAAGTAACAGACAATACAACTATACCATTATTGGTTATGGGGTTAACACAAGAACAGATCAAATTCAGACTGTATAAAATTAAAAGTGACAAAACGCCAGTCCTTGGTGGTATACATCCAATGGTTGTTCTGGAACTTCGTGCAGTGTTCAAGCAAACCACTCTTGTTAATCTTGAAAAATGCTATCTATACAGGCTCAGTATCATGATTGGCTTAAAACCAATGTAGTGCCTTTAAGGGAAGAATTAAATCAGATTCTGGGACTAAAAGACCTGTGTGTTTAACTTCAGTAGTAGAGAAATTGCTTGAATGGATAAAGAGATAATATTCAGGAATAATGGCAACGTACAAAATTATTAGCAGAAATCAACATGTTTTTATGAAAGATAATTCTTGCCATTGAACTTCTATGCAAATGTATGTAGAAACCTAAATAACTATTGAGAACTAGATGTAGTATATGTAGAGTTTGCAAAAGCATTTCATAGTGTTGCACAGGAGTCTGGGAAATTAATTCTAGGGGATAAACTTGTAGTTAGATAAAAATTGGTTGAAGGATAGGAAGCAGTGTGTTTTAAACGAGAGGTTCTCAGATACCATTAAAGAAGCAGCAACATTACATTTTAAAAAAAATATATATATTGTAGACATTACCTATATTGTAGGACATTACCTGTTGAGTACAAAAAGGATACGCCCACTGTTGAGAAATGCATAACTGTTATTACATTTTAAACCCATGGTTTTATTTACATTAGCAGTGCCCTCTAGCGGTCAGATTCCAATTAGTTATTCTGTTACATTCTAATGGAGAGGAATGAAAGGAACCGATTTTAAAGGGATAGTAACCCCCCCGAGAAACTTTCTGACAAATGCAAGAAATAATCACAACATACTTAACTCCGTTATTCCCATCTCTCAAACCGTTATGGTTTGAGAGATGTAAGAAAAGAAAGACCTCCGCTCCCTCCCCCTTCTCATGCTTCCGCTGTATAGTGGACGTTGTGAGATCCTGATTCCGGGACCAGACGGTGGCTCTTCACGAGCACTGTCACCTAGATCTCTCGGTATAATTACTTCATCGGAATGGTCTAAAACGTGTGCCTGGCTTGCAAGCACATGTTGTAGACCATACCGAAGAAGTAATTATACCAAGGTATCTAGGTGACAGCGCTCCTGAAGAGCCAAGTAAGTCGGTCGACCGGATTCTGCTTCTGACAGCTTTACAGCTCGTCAGGCAGAAAGGGGAGGGAGCGGAGGTCTTTTTTTTCTTACATCTCTCAAACCATAACGGTTTGAGAGATGGGAATAACGGAGTTAAGTATGTTGTGATTATTCCTTGCATTTGTCAGAAAGTTTCTTGGGGGGGTTACTATCCCTTTAAGGAGGGACCCGAAGGCGGTTGGGGTTTCCTTCTTCGGCTAAGCATAATAAAGTTGGATAATTGTTAAAAAAGGTAATGTGGCTTTTAATAATAAAGTTTTGTTAGAATATGCTGGAAGTTTTGTTCTTTCCCGCCTGACAGTATCACTGGCTAATTTTATGTTTCCTCGAGCTGGATGGTCTGCTAGGTGGGAAAGGGGACTATTTATAGCCCCTTCCCGCTTTTTTCTCCTCACCTTCAGAAAGAAGTTAGCGTTGTAGATGTCTCAAGCACCCGGCCACCCCCAAAAAATAAATGAATAAATATAAAAGGAGAAGGGGGTATTAAAGTTGAATAAAGTTGTGTATTTACATTTATTGGTGTATTTATTAATCTTACTAAAGTCGCCGTTTATGAGATTTTGTAAAAAAATTATATTTAAGTTTGGTAATTTTGGGCTCCTGGCTGGTAGAGCGGAGCAAGTTTACATGTTTTAATGTTTCAATTGGGTCTTATCAGGCTGTTAGGGCTGGTAAGAAATGTTTCAGTATTTTGGTGTTTTATTTCAATTGAATCCATTTTAATAAACTGAGGCTTTACCACCATTTGCAGTGTCTTATTTAAATTATTTAAAGGGATAGTAATACTTATTTTATAACTTTATTTTATTTTGTAGGCATTAAAAAAACATGAAGAATGATATAAGTCTTATCTCTCAAACCTTTATGGTTTATGAGATATTCACAAGCAAAGTTCCCCTCCCCGCTAGGGTTGCCATCTTTTCTTCCAAAATATACTGGCCATGGCATTCCCTCCATAGACTTAACATTGGACAGAAGCCAACTTTTTACCGGCCTGCCGGTAAAATACCGGCTGGGTGGCAACCCTACTCCCCGCCCCTTTTACCTAGTGTAAGCCATCTCTTCTCAGATGTGGATCAGGTTGTAAGACCAGACCGATAACAGAAGGGGACAATTTTCTTTGTATGAAAACAATGAAAGCCCTCCCCCCTTGACAAGTTTTTCAGCTTTTTCCCTTATCTTAATTGAAGATTGTCCCTCTCTGCAGTCTACCTGGGCACCTCCCTTCTGATCCGGTTGAACAGGGGGGGGATACTTTGTTTGTGAATATCTCTTAAACCATAAAGGTTTGAGAGATAAGACTTATATCATTCTTCATGTTTTTTTAATGCCTACAAAATAAAATAAAGTTAAAACAAAGTATTACTATCCCTTTAATTGTTATTTATTGGTCAAGAGAGTGAAACATCCAACACCCATGTCAGTGACAAACAGTTCTTTATAAAATGTGATAGAAACTTCCGAGTTACTTTTTGGCAGTTAGAACAATCAGGAAGTAAGCACAGTAAATTCACTTCCTGTTATTTGAACTTTTATAACTTGTAGATAAAACAGCTGACAGCAGTGGGAGTGTCATTCTTTTACTCAGCAGAAAAAGCTCTATAACATATAGTTTTTCGTAAAAAAATGTTTACTGCTCCTTTAAAGTTGAGAGTGGAGTACCTCAAAGTTCAGTATTTGGTCTATTGATTTTTTAACACATTTATAAATAACATGGAAATAGGTATATAAAGCAAAACTTCAACATTTGCAGATGATACTAAGTTATGCAGGGTAATAAACTCAGAGCAGGATGTTTGTTTTCTACAGAGGGATTTACATAAATGGCAGATAGGGCAAACAAACTGAATATGCGATTAAAGGACATAAATAAAGTTATGTATTTGGGAAGAACAAATCAGAATGCAAATTATGAACTTAATGAGCAAAGTCTAGGAGACTGGGGGTGGGGTTATGCACTAAGGTGAGATAAAGAGGTGATAATGCGGAGATGACTTCTCCTGTGAGATCACTTCTCCAGTTCCTATGTTATTCTATGGAGCCAATGCACTAAGATCTCCAAAGTTGGAAAATATTGTACTGCATTGGCTCCATAGAATAACATAGGACTTGGAGAACTAATATCACTGAAGAAGTCATCTCCACCTCTTTATCAAGCCTTAGTACGTCTCTCCCCGGGTGCTGGCGTAAGATCTTGTACTACATGTAAACTGCCAGACTGGAAACAGCAATCAGAGTCAAACAGCAACAGAAAAAACCTCCAACATAAAATACTATTCTGTAAAGGGGTATGGGTGGAAGAGTGGACAGCAACTTTTTCCCACTGTACAAGTAATCACTTTATTCATTTAATGAATGAATGAATTCATTAAGAGAATGGATAAATTGAAGTATGAAAAACATCTAGCCAAACATGGTTTATTTATGTACAGAAAATACACCTAAAATGAGATATTTTTAAATTATACATGTACTAGTATAAAAGCCCATGTACACAGGCCAGCATTCTGTACGTTTGTGCAGTCTCTCCTGCGCATGACTGCAAAAGCCTGTGTACAAGGGCCTGCATTCTGTGTGTTGGGGCAGTCTCTACTGCTCATGACTGCATAGGACAAACATACACCTGACCTTTT
Organism: Rhinophrynus dorsalis; assembly: GCA_037306005.1. NCBI lineage: Eukaryota > Metazoa > Chordata > Amphibia > Anura > Rhinophrynidae > Rhinophrynus > Rhinophrynus dorsalis. Next base: position 241,864,695 of record CM074721.1, read on the forward strand.
ATATTATAGGATATGCAAGGTCAAGAAAAATTACCTGTCCGGTAAACTTTTCATTCCAAAACCTGATTAAGTAACTAGTGGCCACTCCTTAATAATAGAGGAAAGGAGTTTTCAACTTCAGCCAAAGACTAGGTTCTTTACAGTAAGGCATGTTAAACTGTGGCATTCATTACCTTGGGATATGGTTATTGAATTGAATACATTTAATAGAGGATTAGATACATTTCTAGCAGAAAAAACATACAGGGTTGGTATGTTAAATAGGAAGTTTTGGTAAACAGACTAACACCTGTCTCATTTTCTGGTATATACTGTGGTAATTTTTGAACTTGATAGACTTAGGTGTTTTTCAACCCAAGCTAGTAAATAATATATTTAGAAAGACAAGCAGGATACAAATATGCATAACATGTTACAATACATTGACGTACCTCTGTTTATTGGTATCCTATTGAAATGTTGGGAGACCATCAAAACATCGAGTTTAAAATGTCTCCTGAATTAAAAGGGCGATACCAGAATGTTGCATGAATCAAAAGAGTGACATTCTGATGTTGCATGCCTCAAGGTTACCAAATAGAGGGCGACATTTCAATAATAAAGATGCTTAATGTTTTAACCCTTTGGGTGCCAGAGAGGGCCACAACACATTGCAAATCAATGAGTTGCGGACACCTCTGACGCTGTCATGCTTAAAAACTGTAAAACAAAGACATTAACCCTTTGTGTGCCAGATGGGTAGGCAACGCATTTCTTTGCAACTCATTGCGTACCTCTCTGGCAATCAAAGGTTAATGCAAATGCTCATTTGGTATTGTTCCTACGCTTGCAGCTGTGCTAGAGACATGTCCAACTTGCAGTCTTGCTTCACACTCTTGGAGACTTCTTTAGAGACGTATTCCATTTAGTCTAACAGAAATACTGGGGGAAATGTAAACATCTACTAGCTCATTTCATTTCTACAGTTAGACCTTAGCCAGAAAATCCACCTGCACCATCAGTGCAGTTTATGTACTAAGAAAATGGGGCAATTCTGGCGCAAACCAACTGTACCACAGTCCCCAAATTTCCATTGATTTAAATGTGCTTTTAACCTATTGAATGTAGTGGGGTCTTCAGTGCAGTGTGTTGAAGACCTGCCAAGCATGCAAGGGGTTAAAAGCAACATTTACATCAATGGCGATTTTATTTGTTTTGTTTTATTTGTTTGCTTTATTTGTTTGGTGCTGTTGGTGTGACCCAGCATTCCACTTCTTCTTAGTAAATCAGTCTTACTATGTACTAACACTTTAGTGCATAAGGGCACTTCATCAGCATCAAGACTTTAATACAAGCAAGCCTCAAAGATTAAACCTATAACATTAGTAAGGAATCTGCCTAATTTTACACCAATTCCCTGCATGCCTTATTAGTACATACGAAGAAACAAGACACAGAGGAATGAAGAGCCCCAGATCACCAAAATACTCCCTCTTCTGCCCTCTTCTTGGTTCAAGCAGTGTATAGAGAATCATTTTCAGTGTAAGTAGCTTATTAAACACATGTTAAGCAGACACAGGGAGCAGTAAGCAAATACCTGTAGTGCCAGATATTGAGGGGGACCACACATACATTCTGAAATGTGGGCGTGGCCAGAGCAATCCAAATGCCCTTGCATTAGTTTATATGCCCATTTATAGGCTATTATTTAAAGGCTTTGCAAAGAAATGCATTGAAGATCTCTCTAGCAACCATGGGACTAAAGCTTTTTTGCCCGTGCTTATTATAGGCTAAGAGTATTTTCTATGCCAGGAAATAGTATATAGGATTAGGGTAATGTGAGGACTGGGGGTGTGGCCATGGGTGGAGCTAAGGTCACCTAGACTGCCTTGCCTAGGGGCCCCTGAGAAGTAAATCCATGCCTGGGAAGGCACAACAACAAATAAGTAATTTCCAGCTTCTATTGCTAGAATTGATAGACCCCTGCCATAGAGATTTCTTTTTTCAGGTCACCAAATAAAATGAAAAAAAATGCCTGTCATTATTTCTTTTATTCTATTTAATGTGCAGCTTTTAAAAAAGTGACATCATAAACCCTCCAAAAGATAAGAAAACCCGAGATTCTACAAAACCAGATAATTGTGTGTTATTTGATGACTCACTGCTGCCAATTTAGCTACTGTAAATCAGAGATTTGAGGTTGTTAAAAGGAAAAGCTCCAATGGTCAGAACATTAATCAAACAGATCACTTAAAAGGTCATGTAATGTAGGACTATGTAACACACTTCAGTATCTTTGAATATTTAAGAGACAATGATTGAAACTGCAGAAATGAGAAATGGCTCACTGTGTTTCTCTCGTAATAAAATTACTATATAATTGCACATTCTAATATAAGAAAAAAGAATGCAAAGAGACCTATAGGGGAATGTAAAATCAGCCAGTTCAACTCCATTCGCATTAGTGTCCAACTCTGTGCTTGAATTTCCTTCTCTCCTGTTCTCTTTTGCACTTGCTTGTGCTCTCTTGCTATTGCTCTCTCTCTATCCTGCTATTGCTTTCTCTTGCATGCACTGTCTTATGTGCACTCTCGCCATCTTGTATGTGATCTCTCTCTATTTTGCCACAGACTGTCTCTCTGTCTCTCTTGCATCTTTCTGCCTAGCTGCATTCTCCATCTCTTGACACATTCTTTCTCTTCAATGCGCTTCCTCTCTTGCAAGTGCTTCCTTGGTGTGCTTCCTCTTTTGCATATGCTCACTTTGTGTGCTGTCTTGTGTATGTGCTTCCTCTTTTGCATATGCTCACTTGGTGTGCTGTCTTGTGTATGTGCTTCCTCTTTTGCATATGCTCACTTTGTGTGCTGTCTTGTGTATGTGCTTCCTCTTTTGCATATGCTCACTTTGTGTGTTGTCTTGTTTGTACTTCCACTTTTGCAAGTACTTCCTTGGTGTGTTTCCTCTTTTTCATATTTTCGCTTGCATATGCTCATTGCTCTCTTTTGTGTGGGCTCTTTTGTGCTCTTATGCTCTCATGTGCTGTCTATCTTTCTTGTATGTGCTCTCATTCTCTTGATTGCTCTCTTTAGACCTTACTCTGTAGCTCTTATACCCCTTCTTTCTCTCGTTCCATTGATCTGTCTTGCTCCCTCTTTCTCTTTTGTTCCAACTCTTTCGCTCTCTTCCCCTTATGATCAGTCTTTCTTTGTCGATATAATGGCCCGTATGTTCAAAGAAAGTGGAGTAATTCTGGGGCAAACTAATTGCACTATTCGCACTGCATTAGAGACATCTTTAGTGTTCAGTAGGTTAAAATCCCCATGTAAATCAATGGGTAGTTTTGGGATTTTTAGTTCTCCCCAATCATGAAATTGGTTTTCCCCAGAATTCCCCCACTTTTGTTGAGAACATACGGCCCATAATATGTCCCTTTGTCTCTAGTGATTACTGTTGTTACCTCTCTCTTCCTGTTCTTGACTCTGTTTCTGTGCCTGTCTGCCTCTGTGTCTGTCTGTATGTTTCTGTCTGTCTCTTTCTGAGCCTATTTTCTTGCATCTGTCTGTCTCTGTCCACCTTATCCATGACCTCCTCCATTGTAGGAATGGGTGAAAATCGGCGAAAAATGGCACTTCCCGCTTGGCGAATAATTTCCAGTGAATGTGCCACTTTCCATCTTTTTTTGCCAAGCTCACTGCATTGAAATCAATGGAATGAAAAATGATTCCCCACCACATTAAAGTTTTCTCTTCAGCCATATTAAAGGGTGTCAGGCTGTCACAGCATGCCATTCTGCATTTGTGAGAGGAGAAAGCTTCATGTTTTTGAGCTAGAGAATATAGGCAAGTAAAGGGGAATTGAAGCTTAGTTTAGGGAGTCTTTTATATGGGACATTTGTTCTCTGTATTAAGGGAGTCTGGGGGCACTCTACGGGAGAAGAAGGTAGCGTGACCCTCTAATAACCCAACATTTGTTGTGACTGACTGGCAAGACACAGGTAGCTGGGGTTCAATTTGCTTGCTGATTTTACTGTTATTTTCTCTGTGTTGGGGAAGTCTGGGGAAAGAAGTTGTTTTTTAGTTTTTTTTATGGACTGTGATAGGGTAGACAACTCAAAAATTAAATAAATAAATAAATAATGAAAAAATAAAATATAAAAAAAATTACAAAAATGAATACATAAATAATTAAACAAATAAATACATTATGTGACAGACAGCTGACTGGGAGCCTGATGTGAGTTCTGTGACTGAGGCAGACAATATTGAGAATTTTATTGAGGGCTAAGATAAGACATCACATTACATCAGTTGTGTACTGTAGAGAGTAAAAACACACACAGCAGTTGAATAATGTTCATCAAACACACAAGAGGCAGGGGGAGGGGGAAAGGTGGAGCAGTGCAGGGACAAGGTAGTTCAAAAACTGACTGCAGCAATGGCTAAAGCGTGCACAATAAATATGATGATCCCTCTCCTCCCAGGGTGGATGCAGTTTGTCAAGGTCCCACCAATCACACCACACCAGTCCCCCCACCACCACCACTATGTTGCCCCATTAGAAAGATGCTATGATCCACTGTAAAATTCCGTAAGACCTACAGACATTTATTTCTTTATGTTTGGAACTGGACCGCAGGATGCTTGAGCATCAGCAGGAAAGGAATCATTATCGCTGATCCAGAGGAAGTCTCCCCACTGGGACTTCTCCTCTTCCAGATAATCCCCATGCTAAAGTGGAACCTATGTTGATAGGAGCGGTCACATGGCTCTCTAATGAGGAGGAGTCCAGAGACCTGCAGACCTGAGGGTTCTGCATCTAATGTGTCCAGATGGGTCATCTCCTCAAAAAATGCCAGACTCGTCCTGGAGTCCTGGAAATGCCCCCTCAAGCCAGCAAAGAACTTCCCAAGGTAGATTTCAAAGACTACTGGTTCCAGTTACTATTTCTTGGGAGGAGAAATCAGTCTCTGGCATCTGTTGATTCAGAAGCCACAGGGATGTTTATGGATTCCTCGTTTGCCCACTCACATTAGGTACCTGTTGATCTGAACCCCTCTACCTCACAATTGTTAATGGGCAGCCTTTGGACAAAGGACTGTCTCATGAGACTACCCCGTTGACTCTTCACACAGGAATTCTCCATAAAAAAGAGACCCGATTCAACACTGCCTCCTTCATCTTGCTATTACTCTGGCTCCAGAGACACAATCCAAGAACTGATTGGTAGATGGGAGAGATAGTCTCTTGTTATCATGAGTAGTGATGTGCGAGCATGCTCGGCCGAAGCTCGGTTCGGCTCGAGCATCGCTCTGCTCGGCACATGGCGGTACTCGTACGAGTACCGCATGTGCTCGCCCGCCATGTTCGGGTCTCCCCCGCACGTTTCGCGGCTGCTGCGCAGCCAATAAACGTGCGGGGAGGCTCTTACATCAGTGTAATGCCAGCAGCCATGTTGGCTGCTGGCATTACACTGATTGGCTGGCCAGAACTCGTGATCGGGTGCTGTATAGCACCCGACTCGCGAGTTCTGCTCATTCTCAGCCAGGGAGAGATGCGATCAGGCAGGGAAAGTCAGTGTAGGGAGAATAAAAGTGTTGGTAGTATTTCAAGACCCAAAAGTCCTTTTTAGGACTGTTGTGTGTGGGGGCAGCATTTATATTTTGTTTGGGGGGGCACAATTTCATTTTTTTTTTTAAGGTGGGATATTAGTAAGGTGACATTGTACTAGGTGCACAGGGACAAATATTGTACAACGCAGCGACAAAAAGGGCCATTTTAAACGTGTGCCTAGCCATAGATTATTGTCACATTCTGTTTAGTGTGCAAATTCACAAATTAACGTCACATATTCCGTTCACTGTGCCTAGCCGCAGATTAGCGTCACATTCTGTTTCGTGTGCCTAGCCACAGATTAGCGTCACATTCTGTTTCGTGTGCCTAGCCGCAGATTAGCGTCACATTCTGTTTAGTGTGCCTAGCCGCATATTAGCGGCACATATTTTTTAGTGTGCAAATTCACAAATTAACGTCACATATTCCGTTCACTGTGCCTAGCCGCAGATTAGCGTCACATTCTGTTTAGTGTGCCTAGCCGCAGATTAGCGTCACATTCTGTTTAGTGTGCAAATTCACAAATTAACGTCACATATTCCGTTCACTGTGCCTAGCCGCAGATTAGCGTCACATTCTGTTTAGTGTGCCTAGCCGCAGATTAGCGGCACATATTGTTTAGTGTGCAAATTCACAAATTAACGTCACATATTCCGTTCACTGTGCCTAGCCGCAGATTAGCGTCACATTCTGTTTAGTGTGCCTAGCCGCATATTAGCGGCACATATTGTTTAGTACGCAAATTCACAAATTAACGTCACATATTCCGTTCACTGTGCCTAGCCGCAGATTAGCGTCACATTCTGTTTAGTGTGCCTAGCCGCAGATTAGCGGCACATATTGTTTAGTGTGCAAATTCACAAATTAACGTCACATATTCCGTTCACTGTGCCTAGCCGCAGATTAGCGTCACATTCTGTTTAGTGTGCCTAGCCGCATATTAGCGGCACATATTGTTTAGTGTGCAAATTCACAAATTAACGTCACATATTCCGTTCACTGTGCCTAGCCGCAGATTAGCGTCACATTCTGTTTAGTGTGCCTAGCCGCATATTAGCGGCACATATTGTTTAGTGTGCAAATTCACAAATTAACGTCACATATTCCGTTCACTGTGCCTAGCCGCAGATTAGCGTCACATTCTGTTTAGTGTGCCTAGCCGCAGATTAGCGGCACATATTGTTTAGTGTGCAAATTCACAAATTAACGTCACATATTCCGTTCACTGTGCCTAGCCGCAGATTAGCGTCACATTCTGTTTAGTGTGCCTAGCCGCAGATTAGCGGCACATATTCCGTGTAATATGAAGAAGGCGGGTAAAAAGGGACGGGGAAGTGGACGTGATCCTGATAGTTCAGGGCGCGGGTCAGGACGCGTAGAAACTGTGCCTGGTGCCAGAGCACAAGAAAGAAAGACATCCACCATACCTAGCTTCATGTCTCAGTTTACAGGGCGTCGCAGGACATCACTCTCGAGGTCAGACCACTGCGAACAGGTGGTCGGTTGGATTTCAGCTGATACTGCTTCCAGTCGGTTAAGCACCACCCTGTCTTCCACCAAGTCCACTCTCAGTAGCCAAGAGTCTGGTCAACATAATCCTCACCCTGATCATCCTTCCTCCCACCATAGAGGGTCTGGCCAAAGAAGTGATCCCACACTGGGATATAGTGAGGAGCTCGTCTCATCACCAATCCTTGATTTGAACCTCTCTCCAAGCACGCTTGCAGAGGAACATGAGATCTTGTGCCCTGATTCACAACCTCTAGAGGGTACCCAATCACAAGAAGATGACAGAGGGGAACGGCATTTAAGGTCAAAGGAAGTGGATGATGATGATGATGAGACACAGTTGCCATCAAATCAACCACTATTACTGTCTCAAGACCTTGATGAGGAGGATGATACACAGTTGTCAATGACTGAGTATGTGGTGGGATCAAGAAATGAGGAGGATGATCAGAGTGAGGAAGTGGAGGAGGACTTGGTGGACGATGAGGTGACTGACCCCACCTGGGAAGGTGGAGAGCCGAGAGATGACAGCAGTCCTGAGGGTGAGCCATCTGCAGCACCGCAACAGGCTGGAAGAGGCAGTGGTGTGGCTACAGAAAGAAGGCGGACCGCACCAAACCGGCCCGCAAATGTTCCACGGAGCACCCCCTTGCGTAAATCTCCCTTGCCAAGGGCTAGGTGTTCCGCGGTATGGCGTTTTTTTAAGGAAAGTGCGGACGACAAAAAAATTGTAGTTTGCAACCTGTGCCACACCAGAACGAGCCGAGGCATGAACACTAGAAACCTCACCACCACCAGCATGATCCGACACATGGCATCCAAGTACCGTAATAAGTGGGAGGAACGCCAGGATCGCCAATCTGTGTCTGCAGGCCACACCACTGCCTCCTCTTCCCCTGTTTTCGGTGCCGGCCAATCGCCTGTCGAAGGCGTATGTCGTATGTCGAAGGCAACGCTCGCTGCTCACAATTAAAGCCGACGCTTTGCATGTGGAAGAGGTGGAAATGGGGGAGGAAGAGCTTACACAAGGTGATAGCCAGAGCACCCTCACTTCGTCTTCTCAGCGACAATTGGAGGAGGCGGAGGAGGAGGAGGAGGAGGAGGAAGACACGGTTGCCTCCGTTACAGAGGGTAGCCATGGAACTTTAGTTCCATCTCTTCAGCGTGGGTGGGCAGAAGAGGAGGAAGAGGATGAGGAGATTGAGAGTCATCCTCCTGGTGAGGACAGCGAAATCTTGCCTGTTGGTACTCTGGCACACATGGCTGACTTTATGTTAGGCTGCCTTTCCCGTGACCCACGCGTTATACGCATTTTAGACAACACGGATTACTGGGTGTTCACCCTTCTGGACCCCCGCTACAAAGAGAATTTCTCATCTCTAATTCCTCCGGTGGAGAGGACAAGCAAAATGGTGCAATACCAGAAGGTTCTTGTCGAAAAATTGCTCCTATATTTTCCATCTGACAACGCTGGCGGCAGAGTACGTGCTACCTTGGCCAACCGAGAAGGGGAGAAAAGGGGAGCACACAGCAGTTCCGACAAAGGCAGGGCAACACTCTCCAAGGCGTGGGACACCTTCATGACACCCCGCCAGCACCCTCACCCTGATGCGCAGCCTAGTGTCACAAGGAGGGAAAAGTTTTGGAAGATGGTGAAGGAGTACGTAGCAGACCGTGTCAGCGTCCTCAATGATCCCTCTGTGCCTTACAACTACTGGGTGTCCAAGCTGGACACGTGGTATGAACTGGCACTCTACGCCTTGGAGGTGCTGGCCTGCCCTGCCGCCAGCGTTCTGTCTGAGCGGGTATTTAGTGCTGCTGGTGGCATCATAACAGATAAGCGTATCCGCCTTTCCACCGAAAATGCTGATAGGTTGACACTTATAAAAATGAACAAGGCCTGGATTTCCCCTGACTTCTCCACTCCACTGGAGGAAAGCCCCGGGTGAACATAAAGTCACTTTAGATATGTTATTTACAATGATGGGAATACTCTGTATTCCCATTCACCCCTTCCACCCAAAAAATGGGTATATGGTTGACTCTTAATCTTCTCATCCTCCTCCTCCTCTTCCATATACCCTGTGATATAATTTTTATATAGGGCCAGCTCACCAGCGGGCCCTGTGATATAATTTTTATATAGGGCCAGCTCACCAGCGGGCCCTGTTTGACAATTTTTGTATAGGTCAGCTCACCAGCGGGCCTTCTCATATAATGTTTTATTGGGTCAGCTCTCTAGCGGGCCCTCTCATATAATGTTTTATAGCGTCAGCTCACTAGCGGGCCTTCGCATATAATGTTTAGGATGGTCAGCTCCGCAGCAGACCCTCACCCATAATGTTTTAGATGGTCGGCTCAGCAGCAGACCCTCATTCCTAATGTTTTAGATGGTCAGCTTAGCGGCATGCCCTCGCCCCTAATGTTTTAGAGGGTCACCAGCAGGCCATTAATCCTAATTTTTCAAGGCTGTGTATGATGCCCTCCTTTATGTGTAATAAAGGGTGTATTGGAGTGACATTTCAGTCTAATTTTTGGCAGCCCTTTCACTTAGTGCATAGGCTTTATGAGTGTTGGACCACTACCTGAACTATTGTACCACAATGTGAATGAGGCCCTCCATTTTGTGATATACAGGTTGTATCTGAGTGCCTCAGGTCCTCCCATTGAATTAAATAGGGCTGGGGTGTTCGACAGAGCAGAAGGTAGTTCTTGGCTTCATCCACTAAGTCACTTCGTCACTTTTACTCAATGGATCAGACCCCACTGTTCCGACTATAAATTTTGGACTTAACAAGGGCAAACGGACATGTTGTAAAACCTGTGGTAGCTGCGGCCTCCGTTCCTGAATGCTGTACCTTACCCGGGCCATAACCACGTTGAACACCTGCTTTACGCTGCGCACGTTTCCCTCTTAATCATGGCCCCAGTTCCGAAAAATCGATGAAATTTTTTGCAGAATTTGCAGATGATATACAAGTAAATATACAGCAAATACTGTTTGGTAACAATTTTTCGCCTAAAGTCGTTTTTATCTTCCTTTTTGTGTGTTTTACGGTCAGTCTGTAAAAATGGCGTACTACGGGCGAAACATCGTTCCCAGCAGCGACGTTGGAGTCCAAGATGCATCCAGACATCCTCCCTATGCTGTCCCTGAACCATTTCTGTGGTGTTTCCATCATTTTCTGACCTTTTCCTATGAACCAGGCACCCTCCCCTCATCAGAGCAGGGGGTGCCTGGTGTAATGTTCGAGTCCTCCCATTGACTTCAATGGGGCTCGGGTGCTCGGCCGAGCACTCGAGCCTCCGGGGGCGCTCGGCCAGAGCACCCGAACACCTGAGCATTGGGGTGCTCGATCATCACTAATCATGAGTGTATTTCTTGAAATCATAAATCTGTAGCTACGACAGGCATTGAGAAGAAGTACTGGAAGTACTTGGATGTGTTTTCCAAAGGTAAATCTGAGCTCCTACCTCCTCATAGAGAATACGATTGCCTGCTTCCAGGAACTATTCCCCCTCAGGGTAAAACATCTCCTGTCCGAGCATGAAAATCAAGCCAAGCTGGAGTACATTGAAGAGAATCTGACCAAGAGCTTTATTTGACACTCTACTTCACCAGTGGGAGCTGGGAGCTGGGCAAGAAGGATAGAGGTCTCCTCAACAGCATTGATTATCATGGCCTAAATTGGTTTACAGTAAAAAAACAGAAATCCATTGCCCTTTTTGAAAGGTTACATGGTGCAACAATATTCACAAAACTTGACCTGAGAGGTGCCCACAACCTTATCCGGATCTGCCAAGGAGACAAATGGAAGACTGTCTTCAACACCAGGAATGGGCATTACGAATACCTAGTAATGCTCTTTGACCTTTGTAATGTCCTGCCCATCTTCCAGAGTTTCATCAACAACGTCTTCAGGAATCTCCTGTCATTGTACGTCATGGTTATCTGGATGATATCTTAGTCTTCTCTTCCACTCTGGAACTACATCGCTTTCATGTCAAAACTGTGTTCCAAAGATTGCAGGAGAACCTCTTGTTTGTAAAAGCAGAAAAATGTGAATTTGAAAAGGATCAGTAACCTTCCTTGGATATGTCATTTCTGCTTCCAGCCTTCAGATGGACCCTAAGAAGGTTTCAACCATCACCTCTTGTCCTCAGCGCACCACTCTTTGCAACTCCAATTAGATTCCTTCAAGGATTTTCCAAGAGAGTAGCACCTATCATGGCGTTAACCTGCAAGGGGGCTAACTCCAAAGTATGGTCACAAGAGGCTATCTCAGCCTTTGAACAGTTTAAGTTTTTATTAACTACAGTCCCAGTCCTCCATTTTCCTGACCCTAATAAACCCTTCTGGGTGGAAGTGGATGCATCTGAAGTCCAAAAAAAAATCATCACGGCAGAGAGAAAGTATGACGTTGGGAAACAGGAAACTGTTGGTCATTAAGTTGACTTTGGATGAATCCCCTTCACCATCCTCACAGACCATAAAAGTTTACAATCTTTGAGAAGGCCAAACGATTGAATCCACAACAGGCTAAATGGTCTCTGTTCTTCACCCATTTCAATTTTGTTATTACTTACCAGCCTGGTCCGAAGAATGTTAAAGCAGATGATTTATCATGACAGTTTCCTGATTCCCCAGATTTTTTGTCTGAGACCATTATTCCAAAACATCTGATCATCTAGCCTTTCCAAGTAGACTTTTCGAAGAATTGTACTGGTCGAAGGTTGCTATCAACCCATTACTACCAACTTATGGGGTCGACTGTTTGTACCTAAACAGTACCAAAGGGAGATCGTTCATTGGGCCCATGAAACACCATATGTGGATCATCCCAGAGTAAGGAAGAGAGCTGAGATGCATTTAAGTGTTTCTGGTGGCCCTCTACATCGAGATTCTGCTGCAATTCTCCAAACTTGCACTACCTGAGCCAGAAATAATACTTCTCATTCCAAACTTCCTGGTTTACTGCAACCATTACCTGTACCTCAGCAACCTTAGATGCACTTAGCCCTAGATTTCATCTTAGAACTTCCTAATAACTTTTGTAGACCAGTTCTCCTGTCAAGCACATTTTTTGTCCTTACGCTGACTGCCCTCATCTGTAGTATCTGACTGAGGTACCCAATTCATTTCTCAGTTCTGTTGGACTTTCTGCAGTCAACTTGGTATTGAACTATGTTTCTCACCAGCATATAATCCCCAGAGTCTGGAGATCTTCCTAAAACATTACATAAATGCTAACCATTCCATCTGGGTCTTCTTCCTTTGACAGAGTTCGCATTCAACATCTCATCATGATACACTACATACTTCCCTATTCTATGCAGCTCTTGGGTACCATCCACAAGCTCTCCCACCATCCAATGACCTTGGGGTACTGTTGGCAGAATACCAAGTGAAGGGTCTCCAGAAACATTGGGCTGAGATACACCAACAGGTTCAGCGATCAGTCAACTCCTGCAAGCTTTCTGCTGATTCCTCCAGAAGTATTGAACCCAAGTAACTGTCCAGAGACTCGATCTGGCTATCAATTCGCAACCTGGGAATCCGCCAACCTTCCAGGAAGTTAGGACCGAGATTTGTGAGTCCCTTCCGCAGGAGAAAACAAGTCACCCTGGTAACTTACTCACCAGAATCTCCCTTCCACAATGAAGATTGCTTACACGTTTCATGTCTCACTTCTGAAACCCTTGGTCAAGAATTGATACTCTTCTCTGGTAAGTCACCCACCTCCTGTAGTGGTAGGGGATCACCAGGAATATGAGGTTCAGAAGACCTTGGACTCATGACAATTTGGTGGAAAAGTACAATATTTGATTGATTGGAAGAGGTACCTGGCTTCTGTGCAGGCATTCTTCGAGCCACTTCCATTTGCTATTGTTCCTGAAGTATTTCCTGCATTTTGACCTTGCTCCATTCCCGACTTCAAATCTGATTTGTTTTCACTACTCTCTGGTTCCTGATCTCGGCTAATCTACGACCATCCCTATTGCAAGACTCTCCAGTATTGTTCTTTGCTTGTGTCGAACCTACTCCGCAACTATGACTCTCTGTTTATTGATCTCGGCCTGTCCTTGATCAACTGTGCATCTCCGACTCTCCGGTTATTGACATTGGCCTATCTGTGACTAATCCTGATTCTACAACACTCTGGTATCTGACCTCAGCCAGTCATCAACTACTCTGATTCTTGGATTCTCCTTTAACTGACATTGGCTCATCTATGACCAAATCTGCTTTTCAGACACTCCGGCATCTGGCCTCAGCCTTTCTTTGACCAACCATGCTTCTCTCAGACACTCCAGTATCTGATCTTGGCCTGCCGTCGACTAACTCTGCCTCTTCGACTTTCCAGTTACCAACATCAGCTTGCCTATGACAAACCCTGCTCTTGCAACACTCTGGCAATCAACCTCGGCCTGTCTATGACTATGACTATCTCTATATCAAACTGCAGCATCCAACCGCAGTCAGTATTCAATCACTCCACTTCTCCAGTTCATGAGTTGGGCTTATTGCTTATTACAGACTTTGTTTCACTGACCCTGTATATCCTACACCTACAGGGCCTCAGCTAGTTATTCATATTTCAGACTATTGAGTGGTTTGCCTCCAGTGGTGTTTGAGTGTACTCATCCTGCTATCATGCTTTGCGGCCTGCACCTTTAAATTCATCTCTGATGTAGCAATTGTACACACAGCACCACCAATGCTCCCAAACCATGCTCACCAGCCAGCGCAACTGCAAGACCACTCCGATTTATTCCTGCTGCCATCTAGCCCAGTGTTACACTCTCCTTCTGTAAAACAAAAAATATGGGGGAGGTAAGATAATCAACTGAGGGGGAAGGGGCTTAACCCTGAATAAGAGAATAATAAAGGGGGAGCATGCTGAAAGACATGTAGTTGTATAATGAATCGCCTACAAGTCGCATACATAATAGATAAAGTGAGTGAACAATTATAACTGTGATTGGGACTGAAATAATAACTGCTTGACGGCAGCACAAGCCGCTAAGTGCAAAGAGAGGTTGGCAGCACATACACAGTGCACTGGTAACCCCTGATATTAAAGCCAACAATGATGACAAAGAAGGGTGTAGAGATGCTGAGGAGGAAGGAGGGTGGGAGCCTTATGAGGGTGCTATCATGAGTGAGGGTGACTGAAACAGGAGGTGAAAGAGTTGGCCTGATGTTTATAGGCCTTGGGGGGAGAGAACACCATGGAAGGTAGGCAATAGTGGCACCTGAATAAGAAAAAGGAAACTGAGGAAGGCAGAAGCATCAGAAAATAACCGAGCATGTTAGCGCATGTTAGTGCGATAGTCTCTGCAAGGTGACATTCATGGAGAGGGGCTGGGCTTGCTGGGTTATAAAAGCCTCCAGTCCTTCCCACAAATACAGGCCTAGCCTGACTCTTGTCCCCTATGGTGCAGCTACTCTTTAAATTTCCACATACTGCACCAGCTGTTCAGCGGTAGACCATCCTCTTATCAGGTTCAATTAAAACAGTATTGCTAAAACTTTAGTGAAATACTATTTTACATGACAATGAAATGGGATATTTAGTCATACAGTATGAGAATTTTGATTTCTTTATATACTAGAGTGGTCAATGCATTGGATGCCTCTTTAGCATACATAGTATAAATACAAGTATTTTGTATAATAATATAAATATATAAATATTTAATGTTTGTCACTATTATATATTATATGTAACATGTTTATTTTCTTTGAATAGGGCTTGGAAGAACATGAAACCGTGGTAGTATAGTGGAGAAATATAGCAAATTCATATTTTCAAAGTTTTATTAGGTTTCCGAATGGTAAAAGTTTGAAGATACTTTAATTTCCAATATCATAAGAACCCCACTGTTCTCCATCTTCATTGAAATCTTTGGGGAAGAGAGAATCCCAAGCAGGACTGCCCATGCCTGTGTACAATAATATGGACCCATCTGCTTAGTTGTGAAAAGCTCAGGATCTATAAATGTGCTTCAGAAAAGTGTAGAAGTCTTTGCTGACCAAGAATTGCTACAATGATTGTCATGCTTTTATCCATAGAAAGAGGATTTCATGGTATTGGATGCAGTTCTCAAACCTTTCAGTTGGGATATTGCTTTGGCAGACTCACAAGAGACAGGGATTAGATATGCAAAAATTGCTTCCAGGGATAAAGGCTTCTCAGTTGTAGCACGCGGTTCACTGTAAATTGTTTGAAAGCTTTCTAGTTACTTTTGATTCAATATATTAAAACATTTGATGGCACTGATCATGGTATATGAAATCTCAATCAGTAGTAAATGCTATCTTATTATTATAATCATAAATAATAAATGATGTCCACTATTTCTATTTGTATTTTAAACCATTCACAAATATTCTATATTTACTCACTGGATGCTAGAGATAGCTCAAATGCAGGCATTTTCTGTCCTGTTGATAAGCTATGTATTATGTTGAATTTTATTAAATGGAACCAAAATTTGTCTTTCATTGGAGTCTACACATTAAAGGCTGACCTGTACATCTTATTGTCTTTTATTAATAACAAGTAAGTATATTCCGTAGCACTCTTGGATTTTTGTTAATGTTTGCAATGGAGATCTTCATTAAAAGATGGATTATAGTGTAATCATAAAAAAATGCCACCACAATTAGCCTGCTTAAAACATACAGCACACCTACTCTTCAATGTAAAAAAAACAGAGGGCTCTGATTTTTTAACCCCTTGGACGCTAGAGACTAGAGATGGGCAAAACTTTTATCCTCAAGTGAAAAAGAAGAAAAATGGCATTTTTCACTTTTTCCCACCTAGCTCATTGCATTGAAATCATTGGTTAGATTGACTTCCCCACCACACTACCACCAGGTGGCGAGTTTACTTTCTTTTCCTGTAGAAATAGTATAAAAGGGGTGTCAGGTTATCGCAGCATGTCATTTCTGCATTTCTGAGACATAGAGAAAGAAGCATCAATACAAAGAACTATCCAATTAATTATTTACGCAAAGAGCTGAGCTAAGAACTAGAGATCATGCATAAGAGGAAAGGCGCTTTTTGACTAAAACAAAGGCAGGGACTTTTTATAGTAAGGGCAGAAAAGCTATGGAATTATTGATATTGTACTTGCAGATAATGTAACTGCTTTTTTAAAAAAAGCAATGGATGCCTATCTAGCAAAGAACAATATTGAAAATTATGACAGATGGCTTCAATGCAGAGAGGTTGTTGATTCAGGGAATTATCTGGCTACCATTTGGAGTCAGGAAGGAATTTTTTTACCAACTTGGGATAAACTGGTAATGGATTCAGGGTTTTTTTTTGGGGGGGTTTGCCTTCCTCTAGTTCAACAGGGGTGTTTTGGCATGGGCTGGACTTGATGGACGCATGTCTTTTTTTAGCCTTGTCAACTATGTTACTATATAAGCATAATTTTGCAGCTAGTTAGTACAGGCAAATAAAGTAAAATTGGAGTGTAGTTTAGGGAATCTTGCAGACAGGACATTTGTTGTTTGTGTTAGGGGAGTCTGGGGGAATCTGGGGGATGGTGAAGGGAGAAAGGAGGTTGACTCAAAATAGCCCAAAATTCTGTGTGACTGACTGGGAAGACACAGACAGCCAGTTCCTTCCTGATCTGACTGTTATTATTTCTCTTAGGAGAATCTGAGAAAAAACATTTGAACAGGGATTGTGTGTTTTTTCTTTCTTGCTGACAGTGATAGGGACAGTTAATTTAAAAAATAAAATACAAATAGTTTGACTGATAGGTAATTGACGTGAGCTGTAAGTGAGGCAGACTAATACTAGAAGAGCTATAGTAATTTGTAAAGAGCAAAACAACACACACACACACACGCAATCAGTTCTGTTGTGTACTTTACTGTTAATGTCTAGCAAACATACTAGAGGCAGGGATAGGACAAAAAGGAGGAGATTCACTAAGCGGTGATAAAGAGGTGATAAAGCAGAGATGATTTCTCCAGTGATATCACATCTCCAAGTCCTATGTTATTCTATAGAGCCTATGCACCAAGATTTCCAGAGATGAAGAAATCTTAGTGCATTGGTAACATAGAATAATATAGGAACTGGAAAAGTGATATCACTGGAGAAGTCATCTCCACCTTATCACCTCTTTATCACCGCTTAGTGAATCTGCCCCAAGGAGTATTAGCAGTGCAGGGATGTGTTACCAACCAACTGCTGCATCTGACAATGAGATTAAAAACACCAGTCCTCAAACTAGCAGCTCTGAGGTGGAAGAGGAAGGTTAGTATCATATACCACTGTGGGATCACCGCTAAGACCACTGATTAATGTTTATGAATAATATAGTATGGAAGGTTACATAGAATGTTGATCTTCAAGGAAATACCCTACTGCCATTTGGAGTCTGGGAAAGAATGTTTGGGCCCACTTGGGGCTTAACTTGAAATGGCTTTAAAAAAAGTTTTTTTTCCCTTCCCCTGGCCCAATAGGGGTAATATGGCTGCTCGCACCATCTCAAAACTATATTTTTATTTGTCTCTCAAAAATTGTTTTTTAATTTTCATAAATTGTGTCCTTTTTTTCATTCCGCAAATAAATTGCTTATTTTATGTCTTGCAATATATAATTGGAAGTCACTTCAAACATATTGATATGTACCTGTTTTATTATATTTCTTTTGTTGATAAGAATAGGAGAGCAAGGAGAAAGAGAAGTGTTCTCTTGTTTTTTACACGATAGTTGTTATTTATTAACTTTATTGATTTCTTGCACTCACAGTAGCCAAAAAAATACCCTGCTATAAATAAGGCTAAGAATATGTTTTGTTTACATAATAGCCTACACTATGGTAAGCAAAATAAATGTATAAAGTAAACATGAAAAAATAACTCAGCTCTGTAGCAGCCACATTCAGACAAATTATTAAAAAATAAAAGCAAAACAAAAAAAAAAATCTTAAAAATAATTCACCCTCCCCACTAAAAGGCACTCATATTCTGCAGGATACATGGTTCTGAAGTGTTCTGTTTGTCTCCACAAAATCACCTCATTTAGTCATTTCGCCACATAGGGTGCAACATGTGGACACAAACTGTCTGTACAGAAATGCTGTCTGGAGGGGTTAATGGCATTGGTGGAGGGATTTGGTATTGAATGGGAACACTTTGGACAGGTGTGAAAGTTGGGACTGGGAGGGGAGCCACTGGAGGTGGTTGCTGCAAAGGCTGATGGGGGATTGCTTGCTGGCTGTTGGTGGGTCTCTGCTGCCAATTTAGTCTTCTTCAGTGCAGGACGAAGTGGAGATGATGTTTTTGAATCTGAAACACTTGGCGACAGAAAAAAAATAAACACATAAATAAAATAAAAAATTGGTAATTAACGTGATAGAGACTGGGACCCCCTGATGCAAGCTGTGACTGTGGCAGACTGATACTTGAAGGGATAAAGTACTTTTTTAGATGATGATTTGTAGGACTGTTAGAGGCCCAAGCCCTGATGAAACTTTGATTTGTAGGACCTTTGTTTGTTAGAGTCACAAGCCCTGAGGAATCAGTGATGATTTATTTGCACTCAGGCTTGTTAGTATCACAAGACCCAAGGAATCAGTGATTATTTTTGGAACTCAGGCTTTTTTAGAGACACACACCCTGAAAAATCAGTAATGCTTTTTTTTCCTCCAAAATCATAGGTATGTTATTGAAATATAAATTTATCCCTTGAGAGCAGGAACTATGCGTCTCAACAGCAACATCAATGTGCACAGTGTGTGTATAGGAAATAGAGGAAGGACTGGAAACAATGGACACATCTGCACTCACATCAAACAAATGGCACATCTGAAAGCAAACACCTTGAGGCTTAGGTCCACAATGTGAAATCATCCCTGTAGAAATCAAGTACTGCCGCTGTCAATATGCCCCTTGTCCGCTCCCTGCTAAGGACACCTGATAATTTGTAGTCTTAATATTAACGATGGACCATTCCTGCCACCAGCTTAGTGTCTTCTGCTTGATGGAATCTCCTTAGATGCCGTTTGATTGTGATTATCCTCCAACACAGTGCACTACACGGTGTGCAATGGGTGGACATGAACTGCCACATCCTGACATCTACAGAATAGTTATCAGCTGGTGGGGGAGGTAACAATGACAGAGACTGATTGCCAGAATATGTTGCTACGTCTTCCCATGCCCAGCTAGCATAAGAAGGTGATGGTGAGCCAGGTATTTCGCTCACTATCGAACTTTCAGGCTCTGGCTGGGCCTTCTCTGTTCTTCCTTCTCTTTGATTTTCAGCTCGCCTCTTGTTGCCTTTGGGGAGATACAGGGGTACAGTAAAAGCTGTGCCTGATTTCTTTTGTGGGGGTTTGACTTTAGCATGCTTCACATAAATGTCATGGTGTCTGTATTTCATGTGTGTTATGAGGGCGGTTGTACTAAGGTGTGTTCCCTCCTTTGCCCTTTTCACTGATTTCTCACATATAGTGCAAAATGCCGTTGCTGATGACTGCATTGTACCTGCTCCAAGAGCAAAATAGTTCCACACCCAAGACCTCGGAGGTGGGGGGAGGTGGAGGAGAATGGCCTCTTTCTTCTTCTCCTCCACAATCCCTTTCACTGGCTGGTGAAGCGGAGGATATTGCTGCTGCTGCTGCTGCCTCAAAATCAGCACTACAAGTAGGACCAGGAGCAGTATTGCCACTGACAAGTGGAACCTATCCCTCCTGCTGCTGTTCTATGACAGTCTCACTGGTTGCTGGTGATGACAAATGTGACAGGGGGTCCCATACTGCCACACTTGCCATCTCTACATGTGAAGACTGGCAACTCTAGCAGCAGGCACAGGCAGATGATCTTTGCTGATGGTATTACCGCTGCTAGCCAGTTCTGCCTTCCTCAGTATCATGTTCCAGTGGCACAATGCTGGTGGAAGGGGAATCACAGAGTCAGGGGGATGCTGTGGGCTCCCTTGACCACTAGTCTGGCTGCTAGGTATCATGTTCACTTCCCCTTCCACCTCAGCAGGATGATCTACTGTGGTCATGTTAGTCCCACCACCAGCTGCTTCACTAACACCATCTAAATCATCACCCCCAAAACTCTGAGTCTCTTGCTGCTGCGTGATACACTAGCAGTAGTAGCAGCAGGCACAGGTAGCTGACCTGTACTGCTCTCCCTGCTACCCACTTCTTCCTGTGCCTACTTTGACACTATTTTCAATAGATCTCAAGGGACGATATAGGGGAACTGGGCATCATTGGGTCTGAGGAATCAGAGCTTCCAGGCCGTTCAATGCAGGTGGTGGTCACTTTCTCCTCCTCAGATTCACTGGATGCATCATGGTCCTTCCAGTTCTTCCTTTTCTTTGTAATCCAGGTGCTCATAGAGATAGCACACACTATGAGCCTCTGCTGCCTTAATTTTTCTAAACAGCCTAGCACCCTCTCTCTCTCTAGCTGCTTATGTTGGGTTTCACTTCCTGAAAATGTACGTAAAGGGGTGGGAAGTTTATAGCCATTGAAAAAAAATAGTGAAAACTTTTTGGCAATAGGAGAAAATGGCTATTTATAAGATTTTAAGGACTCTATTTAAAGAGGATTTTTCACAAAAAAAAGCAGACAACCAGGTGTCTTTTGCAGATTTTTTTGTGGATACACTACGGAACCTTTCGCCCATCCCTTTTGGAGATATCTGTAGTTTCCAAGAGGTTAAGCAAGAAGGTATGCTTGCTTCAAAATATGATCTAGACATTTCTTAAATCTAATTTTGGGTTATACCAACTCTCTGTTGTACTTGTAAATGTTAAGGTGACGTCATTATATAATATTAGAAATGTTTACATTTTTATTTGATGGTCCAGATGTCCTATTAGAATTCCAACATTTCATATATTTACTTATTTGTTAAAAATGTTATAGTAATAATTTTATACTCAGATGTTGTTAGCTTCCTAAAATACTCATAAGAATACACCTTTGACTAGAGTATGCTAATTTGCATTTTTTTACTGGTACATTTGTTATTTTCTAATTGTGAATATTCTTTCAATTCAACTGTAGTGGCATATGGTATAAGATGACTTTAAATTATAGCAAGTCAAGCAATTCAAGTATAAATATGATATACTGATGAACTATATGTAATTACTCAATGTTGAGATAGCACGTTTCACCGACATAAGATCTATCTAATCTACTGAATATAGACTAGGAGAGCATAGCATAAAGAAAATAATCAATACTGGGAATAAGAATGAAAAAAGAAAAACAAATATAAAAATAAAAGTAAAAATCTAGGGAAATAAGAGCCTTAAATGCAGAAAAAGTAAGAACACTTTCTGTCCACTGTGCTGGATATAAAGTATGTGTGATATAGAAACCTGTCCTGCCATCTTCAATAAATCTCAAAATCAGAACTAGGTTCCATCATGTCTAAGGTTGTCATTTTACATGTCAATGCACTTAAATAGTGAACATATTAATATATATAAATCTCTTACTATTTTGATGTGAACTTCCTACTCATTTTATTTGAAAACAATTGTAGATGGAGAAAATACCGACAAAGACTCAAAAATACTGAAAGTTACCACAATCCTCATAGGAAGTAGCAGCTAAAAGCTGCAGCACAACTTAGTGGTCTGCCTAGTGTTATTTGCTTGCTAAACCAGTTTAGTCCATCTCTAGGTAGAGTTTACAGTCCACCCATCAGAACACAGTTGTCAACACTTAACACAGTGGATTGAGTTAGTTGACCCGGTTTCTAGATTTCTGATCTCTTGTGTACCTCAGGAAACACCGTGACTACATTACCCAGAACACAAACATACACTCTGGATTCATACTACAGGAGAATTTTGCTTACATTTTACCTTATGAATTCACGTGATGAGCACCTAAAATGTAACATTATTTAACATATCAGGATTATGCAGGTAACATGTATTTAATATGAAGGCAGTGACTTCAGATCCATAGCTCCCCTGCTATCTCATGCACAGAATCAATAGCAGGATACCAAGACGATAAACATTGCATACCCCTACCATAAGAACTACAAACACAAACATAATAAGAACATCCATGCTTATGATTCACCACATAGACCTAATACAAGCTTAGGGAACACATATTTTGGGTTCCTTGATTTATTTCAAACTCTTACTGGGATTTAACATTGGTTTTCAACTCCAATTATTTAATCTCTTTGCTGACATTCCTGCGAGAAGTTGACAAATTGTAGAATATACTATACTCTTCATAGGAACACACCTGCTAATTATACTCCCATAATTCTTTCTCTACCATGGCCATCCAGATAATGGAAGCTAAAGATATTTGCTTCTTATCTCAATTTCCCCTTAAAGTGCTGGGAGAAGCAGAAAGGAGCTAGAAGCAAACAATGATAATAAATAAATATCTGTCAGTTTAGTCCCTTGATGAATAGAGGGGTGTACAGTGAATTGTGATGCATGTTTCACACCAACTTGTTATATAGTTGACAGGAAATACCAAAGTAAGGCTTGTACTAGTTTGGCACCAGTCCTGAAATATTTGCTCATAGTCATATATTTATACTTTGTATTATGTAGCCTATATTTCTGATTTTTCAGCATAGCAACAAGAGTAAAATGGAAAAAAGGCTAGAAAATTAAAAATAGCTTATTATATATCCTTACCCAAAATTAACATGCATGATATGCATGATGTTACACAGTTAAGAACACAAACGGTATTTTTTGTATAAATTTGAATGGGATTATATTTGCAAGCATTTTCATAGGTAATATTACCTAGCCTATTGTTTAAATATAGATATTTTTTTCACAGAACCATGTATTAGAACCACTGTGGCTACTGAACTAAGGGTAATGCTTCCTGGAACATGAAATAGTGACAAGGCATAATAAATTGTAAGAGCTCACTTGAAGGTCAGTTCAATTAGGAGTGGTAAAAACTGTAATGGGTCAGTTCAATTAGAAGTGGTAAAAACTGTAATGGGTGCATTTGCAGTTTATTGTGTGTGTTTTTTTTTTGTTCACATATCGTCACAATTCAATGGCAAGTGAAGCTGTGTGTTCTAAGAAGAAAAAGCAGCTGGTCCCACAATACAACTTTTCATGTGAAATTACTGAACAGATGAACTGTCACTTCACATGAAAATATTTGTGATTATGATTGCAACCATGGCAACAACAATAATTACCAGTATAAAAACACACTCATATAACCATTAAAAATACCCCCTTCTCAAGTTATTTATTAAAATAGACCCCATGGAAAGCTGGACTCTAACTCATGTAGGAAAATATTTAGGTACTTTCCCTACTTTCACCTGTGCTTTCTTGGGAACAATACATCTAGAGAGAGACACCCCCCCAATCACTACCTGTTTTTGGTTAGGGAAAGCTTAAAAGTATATGCAGTGGTCTTGGGCTATCTGTGGAGACATCTTGGTTATATGGGTAGAAGCACTATACTTTGAAATGGGGCATGCTGTAATGTGTGGATCATCTACACAGTCCAACCATTAGTTTGCAACTGGAGGCTCATGGTCAAATATGACCAATAAAGAGCTATTGCTGTTTTAGTTCATAGTCATTGAAGTATTTTCCCATGCAGCATTAAATACTAGCTATGTTTCTATAAGTTTTAATACTATAACCTAAGGCTGGGCATCGTACTGTATCAAAGGCCTTTGCAAAATCTAGGTAAAATAGCTCCAGTGAGCTCGCCAGTGTGGATATCATTGCATATTTTTTATGCGGGTCATGACTATTGAGTGACTTGGACAAAATCTTGATTGAAGCGGGGTGAATAAAATGGAGACTTGATAATACTTATATAGTTGCAGGTGGACACATTTTTGCAGGACTTTAAATAATGTAGGGAGTAAGGATACTATTCTGTAATTTGATACCACATTGTTTATCACCACTTTGGTGGATAGGGGCAACTGTAGCCACTTTCCAGGTTAAGGGCATATACCCAGGTAACAAGGAGGCATTAATTAGGGATTATTTATTAGTTCTATAATTTCTCACAAAGGTGGAGTTAATGCCATCAATTTTCAACCACTGCATTACTTACCTTTAATTTTAGATAACTGTTTCCAAATAACTATTTTTTGGACATAAGGATTGGAGGATCTGAGTTATAAAAAGTGACTAGTCAAACTGGCTTTTTTTTTTTTTTTTTTACAGACATCTAAGGGGCGATATGATTATCATTTACAAATATACTACAGGTCAGTAAAAAAGAACTATCCAATTAATTATTTACGCAAACAGCTGAGAGAAGAACGAGAAGTCATCCATTTAGACTACAGGAAAAGCATTTTTCGACTAAAACATATGTAGGGATTTTTTTTACAGTAAGGGAGGGAAAGCTATGAAATTCTTTCCCTGGGAGTGTTGTGCTTGTAGATACTGTAACTGCTTAAAAAAGTAATGGATAACTATCTAGTACAGAGCAATACTGAGAATTATGACAGTTGGTTTCAGTGCAGATAGGATGTTGATCCAGGGAACTTCCTGGCTGCCATTTGGAGTCAGCATGGATTTTTTGACCCACTTGGGCCTTAATTGGAAATGGCTTCAACATTTTTTTTTCGGTTTGCCTTCCTCTGGATTAACAGGGGTGATTTGGCATGGGCTGGACTTTGTCTTTTTTTCAGCCTGATCAACTATGTTACTATGTTTTTATAAGGGTTAATTTGTGAAGCCAAATTGCTTTACATATTACGCGTGAAAAATGGAAATTACCATATTTACATTATTTACTCAACCTCAGGTGTCTTTTACAGCATTTTAGGCCAAGCAAGCTCTCAGTGTCCATTACACTTGAATATGTGTAGGAGTTATACACTGTAGCTTCTGTAAAAGTAGGCAGTCAGATCTCTGCTAGACGAGCCTGTCTGGAATACTCTTCCTAAGCACGTATCAGGAGACTGGGGTTATTGTATTTAACTTTGTGTGTCAAAAACCTCCAAGGTGCTTTCCCTGATTAGTACAATTTATTCATTCACACGCTTGTGCTGAGACGAGACAGACAAAATGGGCCTACAGTCTGCGTGATTCAAATCATCTACATTACAGAGGAGTCCACATTGTCAAAATGTATTGATCTTTTTTGATGTTTCTGATTTCATAGAAAAGGCGATAAACAACCATGTCAGAGATCAAACTGTAATGATATTTGTTCATATAACACAGCTGCTGCTTTCCATATTACACAATCCATAAAATACATGTATAGAATATACATATTTTAATTTACTATGGCAAACATATTTATGACAGTTCCTTTATTTTAACCCTTTCAGTGTTATAAGGATATTTAACCCCTTACCGCCCGAGGACGTACATGTACGTCCCAAACGGATGTCCCAGGTGGACAGAGGACGTACATGTACGTCCCGGAAGTCGTTTAAAAAAATTGTGATCCCTTCTAAAGTATGGTGACCACATAACTCATTATTTCAGGGGTAGTTATGAAAAAACACAAACTGCAGGATTCAGCTGATTCCTGCACAGTCCTTCATAACTGATTTAAAGGGATATGGGGTCAATTGAGTCTAAAGTAGGGGTAGCCAAAACTGGTCCTCAAGAGCTACCAACAGTGCATGTTTTCAGAATAACCCAGCTGGTGCACAGATGGTCTAATTAGGGGACCAATCATTCAATTGGTTTGCTTGTGCTCATTCCGGGATATACAGAAACCATGCACTTTTGGTAGCTCTTTATTGGAGGACCAGGGCTGGCTACCACTGATCTAAAGCTTATAAGCCATTATGTCAATGTTTCTCATTGTTAGGCCTCAGGACAAACTAATAGGTCATGTTTCCAGGATATGCCTGCTTGATGACAGGTGGACAACCAGTGGCTTAGTCAGTATAATTGAGCTTCCTGCACTGAATTAGGCATACTCTTAAAACCTGACCTGTTAGTGTTTCCTGTGGATTGGAGCTGAGAATCGCTGTCTTATGCACAAAATTTAACTGGACTGCTGGTACAAACCAACTACTACAGGGGAGAAAAAAAATGTTCCAAAATGATCACTTATTTAACCCCTTGAATGCTAGCGAATTCTCCACACATTGTGAAGAAATTAGTTAGAAAATGTTCTGGCATTCAAGGGAAAAAAGACTGATTTAAATAAAACTTGAGGTTGTATGTGTCCCCTATGGTATACTGAACTTGCCACAAAATTGCTCTAGTTTTGTTTTGCACATAAGGCCTGTAGGTTTAAGAGAGACAGAGAGGAGTGAGCAATGCAATCATTTATCAATCAAAGGGTTACATCCACCCCCGGTCATTGTAGATGCTACAGACAGTGACAAAGGCTGTGAAGCCTTTCCACCAGAGGATATAAGGAATGTGTATCTTAAGAATCCAGAATATGGACTCTCTGTGGTCTAGGTAATTAGCTTGATCATAAGGGGATTTCTAAGAACATGATTGCATGCACTCCATTGAGACTTGTCTCCATTTTTAGTTATCTTTTAACATTTTTTTCATCAGAACCATATACAAATCTGTATATTAAGCATAATAATTGAATTAAATTTGAATTAACGGTTGAAGATACCATTGATTGAAATAAATACATTAACCCCTAATTAGGCTAAGTATCTGAGATAAATTATGTGAACAGTATTATGTATTCCTGACATATATCTTGTCATTTCATAAAAAGGACATGTTCAGTGCAAGTTTCTAATTCTGTTATTTTATTTACATTCATCCTGTTTATAATACGATCAAATTAAATTGACTATGGTAACTTTAAGAAAGTAGTTATTGTGGCTGATGTACAAAGAGGAACTGGATCAATTCTGGAGCAAACCAACCACACAGTAGGGGTAAAATACATATTCACATTCACGTCAATGGGAGATCGAGAAGCAGCAATGCATTGGAGACCTCTATAACATTTAGTGGGTTAAAGTGGAACCCTTGTTTTTTTTAACAAATACTTGAAAAAGCTTACAAAATCACATATATTAATGTTAGCCTTTGTTATTTTAAAGAATAGACCGAGATATTTAGTTTTGTTTATTTGTCAGTATATGCAAATTAGGTTGTTCCGGCCAGCATGAAGTAGCAGTTGGGAAGGGGATCAGTTTGTGTAATATTAATACTTGGGTGACATGCCAGCCACTACTGTCTAATCTGCATAAACAGACAAATAAAATATTATTTATACAAAAAGTCTAATGTACGGAAAATAATGGTAAGTTTGAAAGTTCTTTCAAAATGACCCACTGTATTTATTAAAAAGTGACGGTTCTACTTTAAAATCCCCATTTAATTCAATGAGACTTCCTAGGTAAATCTCTCTCTACTGTGCAGTTGATTTGTCCCAGAATTCCTCTGTTTTTTTTAGCACAACAGCCTCATTGTATTTTACTATGTAAAACTAAAATTGGCATTAGTGATTCTTTATAAAAGTAGCCAGGCTGCAAAACAGAAATGAGTAATTGCATCGTATAAACAAAGGAATAACAATATTATTGATACATTTCTATTTTTATGCATTATTAACCCCTTGGATGCTTAAGAGGTCTCCAATGCCATGTGAAGACACCTTCCCGGAATTCTGTGGGTTAATTTGATTCTTTTGTTATCCTAGTATCTCAACTATAAGAACAAAATGTGACTGTGATTCCCAACTTGCCATGTTTTAGTAATTTGCAGGCTAAAATAATCCACCAATGTCCCTTCCTTCCTACACATCTGTTGTTTCTCTGCTGTTTCTTGTAGTCTGGGCCTGTCTGAGACATGGCATCATCTTCAGCCTGCAGCTCCCTGATGGAAGGAGGTCTTTCCACAGCAGGGAGTCACAGAGAAACAGAAGTGTCAGACAAGGCAAAAGCATTATCATTCCACATTTTCCCTTTTAGGTGCCTTGGGAAGCTTCTATCAGCTGTGCACAAAATATATACAGGCAGTAAAAATACTTTCCTGGAGCATGAATTAGTCTTGTGTCCACTGGATATGGAATGTGATACCTAATAGGCATTTTGGTTCTAAAAAATTAAGCAGCTGCATTAGATAGAGACTGATGATCTTCTATACTACAGAGAAGGCATTTCGCTATACACTGCACAACTATTCACACAGAAGAACCAGTACTGAGTTTGAAGAAGTCATATCTAAGCTAAGAATTCTGAACCAGAAGTGGCAACCTGCATCCTTCAAGCAATTGCTAGATTACAGCTCCCATCATCCACAGCTGGCCCACAGGAGATGTATCCCAGCAATATCTGGAGGACCTCAATATATTCACACCTATTGTATACTCATACCTGGTAAATACCGATCTGCCACATAAACATAAGTATTTACTAGACTGAGTGGTCTTCTGGGACCAGAGAGTTCCCTGTGGCTCTGCCTAATTTCAACCTAACTGACCTCATCCGATCAACCTACTATCCTTCCAATAAAGCCCAATTCTCCTCTCACATAGATAAATTCTAACAAACTAAAATGTGGCCTGTCCATCACAAGAAACTCAGTATTCTGGAAAACCTATCAGCCTATGTTCTGCATTAAATACAAGACCATCAAAAAAGAAGAAAGTGTAATGGAGAACTGTCATTTTAAACCTCAATTACACCTTTGTCACTGGAAATAAATACACTCTCAGTATGTATGTTTGTGTTTCCAAGATTTCCTGGAAGTAAATTTAGGAATATAATTAAAAAGATATAAAAAGTTTTGTAAAAAACAAAAAAAAAACAAAAAAAACCAATATTTTATTTATTTATATATGTATATATATATATATATATATATATATATATATATATACACACATACATATATACACACACACACACATACGCACACATACATACATATAAAATTACATTTTGAAACCATGTTTTTCCAGTTGTGCATGGATATGGATGTATTTATTTGTATGGTAGAACAGCAACCCTCATTTTGCTGGGTAGGGATAAATCATGGGATTAATGTTGCAGTATCCTATATAATAATTCGCTAAATCATGTGTAACGCCTGATATGTGCAGTAGACACTGCTGCGCGTGCGGCAGTCATGCGCAGTAGAGACTGCCCGCGCCACGGCTGATACAGAGCTGGGCGCTCCGTCAGATACAAAAGCAGGAATGTCAGTCAGGCCGGAGCGGTACACAGGAACGACTCTGGAGAGTAGACAGGCTATCCTGGTAGGTACACAGGCGCAGGAACAGGAGAGAAGTCAGGAAGGCCAAAGAGGTACACAGGAATCCATAGACAGGCGTAGCACTGGCATAGAAACACCACGAAAGGGCAGTGAAAGGGTGCAGGAGCCCAGTCTATATAGGCAATACTGGACGGACTAATCACAGACAACCAATGGAAAGCACCCATTGCTAACTGACAAGAAACGTCAGCAATCACGGGCACCGTGATAGGTGATCAGGATAGAATGAAAAGGAGGACTGGGAATGTGAGAGGAAGAGGGAGAGAGAGAAGGAATAGTAGAGAATGGGCAAAGTGAAAGAAAGAGAAAGGAGGGGTATGCACAGTAGACCTATTTGCCAACTTTCAGCCTGTCAATGTTGTTCTCCTGCCATGTACCATGTAACCTTTTCTTCCTCTTATGCCAAACAAAAGCAAGCTGGTCATGTTTTATAACAGACTTTTCCTCAGAGAGTGCCATTGTTCTTCACAGTTAATGGATCTTTGTGATGAAGACTCTCGAATTCTTTATTTACATGAGCAGAGATAAGTCAAACGTTTAAATGTCAGAGGTGTTTCCAACATTGTGCCTACTCAGATGCTCAGCCGTCACAACCACTGCTCTGGCTATCAAGGGGTTAATTCATGCGCATGTGTTCAAGAAAGAAAGTGTACATTTTACTATATTACTTCATGTTACACAAATTTCTCCTGTGCTTTTAATAAAGTTAAGGCAAGGGTATGCACCCATGAGCAGCAAGGTGTTTCAACTTGTTAATAGGCAGCTCTAGGAAAGCAATGTAATATTAAAGGGATAGTAATACTTAACATGTAAAAAAAAAAAATATGTTATAGAGTTTATCCCCCTGAGTAAAACAAGGGTACTCCCACTGCTGAAAGGTGTTTTATTCAAAAATTATAGCTCAAATTTGATTTTTTTTTAGGGGCAATATCACAGTGGCCTGAAATTGTACAGTAGCGCTGTTGCTACACCATCCTATGGAAATGTATGGGCCCGGGACCAGAGCTGTCCATAGGATGGTGTAGCAACAGAGCCACTGTACAGTTTCAGGACACTGTGATATTGCACCTAAAAAATTCAACTTTGAGCTATAATAATTCTTGAATAAAACACCTTTCAGCAGTGGGAGTACCCTTGTTTTACTCAGGGGAATAAACCCTACAACATATTTTTTTTACATTTTTAAGTATTACTATCCCTTTAACACCATTCCCTCATAAGTCAGACTGTGTATGACTGGCTGGTGTAGGCTCCCATTGTTGACATACATTAGGAGCTTGTCAGATTCAAATCAGCCATTCTCATCTCACAACTTGCCTTTCAACTTCCCTTCAAAACTTCCACTAACTAATTATAAGGAGGATAAGGGAATGCCCTACTCTCCATGTTTACCACATGATCCAGAAATCATTACAGGAAGAAGGAAAGGTAGGCAAAATAAATGATGGTAGCCGGGAAAGCTCCGTGAATCAATCAGTGGAGACTATTTCTATCACAGTGGACTCTGTATTCCTTCTACTCTTGCCATTAACTGAAAGGTAGGATACATTGTTTTAGTTTAGTGCCACCATCCCACTAATAGCATGGTGGAGGTGAGGCTTCAGGGTAATTTGCAGTGCTGCATTGGGTAATTTAGGATCTATACAGATATAAAATACACAGACTATTTTCTGTCTGCTGTCTGTGAATAGTCTAATGCAATGGTGTAATGCCTGCTGATTTCTCAAGTACTTTTCTGATCTTATGTGATATTGCATTACCAATCTGGTATCATGTAATGCTCCTCTTCTCTCATGGACTGCCAACATTTCAGTTGGGTGGAAGTGCAAATGAGGAAGGGGATTCCATGAACCCAGAAATATTGGTTTAATAACTATTTTTAGCTTTAGCATTCAAAGTCCACTTTGAAGTGCTGAAAAACACTGAAAAATGCTCCAAAACCCCAAAGTGAGGTTCAAGAAACTCAAGGGAAATGGACGGATATCTGCCACTTACATTAGGCTGGTCCAGGCAGAGGAAACTGGGGAAAACAATAGCCTGCCCAGTCCTCTGCCTGATCCACCATGTCTGCAAGTCCCTCCTCACATTCTTTCCACCTACTGTTAAGCCCTCCATTACTGGATCACAGCAAACTTGCCATTTCTAATAAAAAGAAATAAACCACCTTGCCACCTCGATTCTCCCAATCCACACAAATAGTTAACCCCTCTGTTACCAGATTGTTGATTTAGGGAAAGCAGAGAAAAGGGTCCTGGATTCCTTTATTGTACATTTTTAAGATTGATAAGGGGACTCTGGACACTATATCAGTCTCTTCTCTATCTTACAACCTCGACCAGTGTATATCACAATGGAACCACTGAAAACCATACTGATTTCATGTATTACCTTTCATTTCATTTTCATTTAATTAACCCGTTAAGGACCCATGATGTGCCAGGACCATCATGGGTAAACTTCCCATAAGGACCCATGACGGTCCTGCCATGTCAT
The DNA here is from genome assembly GCA_037306005.1 of Rhinophrynus dorsalis. Lineage (NCBI taxonomy): Eukaryota > Metazoa > Chordata > Amphibia > Anura > Rhinophrynidae > Rhinophrynus > Rhinophrynus dorsalis. Next base: position 241,896,496 of record CM074721.1, read on the forward strand.
GGGTTAAATTATAGCATCGCTCCTTGGTGCACGCTGCTATCATTCTGCAGAGGCTGAAACTGAGCGATTCAGGACCGGAGCGCTCAGTTTGAGCACTTCTGTCTTCTGCTGGTACATGTGATTGCTCCAGGAGAGATCACATGTACAGGCATTTTCATTCACAAAGGCATTGCCTTTGTGACTGCTCTCTGCCTCTCTCTTCCTTTCTATGAGAGTAAGGAAGAGAGAACCAGAGAGCAGACCCATAAGCAAACACAAAGAGGCCAAAGTTTGGGGTATTAACCCCTTCAATACTGGTGCAGGGGGCAGGATAAATGTAGGTCTCTTTATGACCTACTGACACCACTCTGATAATGTTAAAATAATGTTGATAAATATCAAATTATTTTATTTACAAGATTTTATTTTAAAACACAAATAATGAAATAAAATTAAACTTTAATGTGAGTTTTATTTATGTGGAGCACAGTAATACACGTAAATACACACCAAACAGTAGTGTAAAAAAGAAAAGGAAAATCTGTGATGGAAAGAGGGACATGCGGATTTTCACTCCAGAGGGACAGTGCCCCCCTACAACTGCAAATTTTGTAGGTATGAATGACTGGTCTTACCTTCATGCAGTCTCCATAAAAAATTAACCCCTTGGGCACAAATTATAACAAGAGAACCAATAAAAACTGCATTTTTTTAAAACTTTTTTATCATGTTCTTTATTTTTAATAAAATACATACTGGGTTATCCATATAAGTGTGGTAAAAAAAAGAAAGCCCTGCTTGTGCGCGAAAAAACGGTATATAATGTGTGTGGCTGGAGGAAAAACGCTGTTGAACAGAGATATAGTCAAAAAGGTAAAAATTGCTCCGGTTCTTAGTGACCGGCTGCGTGCACATGCGGCCTGCACTTAACGCCCGTGGTACATTTTTTTTTTTTTTTCTTCAAACAATTCCGGAGTCCCCGATCTGCGTGCAGCCACGCAGGGACCCGGATTTCCGGGACGCACCTGGTACATCCATTGTCCTTAAGGGGTTTACTTCAAACCACCCCAAATTTTCCCAGTCTTTAACCCTTTGAGTTCCAGAGTGGTACGGAATGCATTGCAGGGGTGGATAAGCCAAATGACAAATGATTTAGGTAAATTAGAAGAATGGACAAGAGTGTGGTTGCTGCAGTTTAATGTTGATAAATGGAAAATAATGCACTTGGGACATAAAAATCCAAAGGAAAAATATACTATTAAGGGTACTGTGCTGTCAGAGACAACAGAGGAAAGGGATTTGGGAGTAATTATTTCTAATGACTTAAAGGTAGGCAGGCAATGTAATAAAGCAGTGGGGAATGCAAGCAGAGTGCTGGGTTGTATAGCTAGGGGCATAAGTAGCAGAAAAAGGGAAGTGGTCATGCCACTCTACAGATCCCTAGTTAGACTTCACCTATTGTATTGTATTGTGTACAGTACTGGAGACCCCATCTCCAGAAGGATATAGATAATCTAGAGAAAATTCAGAGAAGGGCTACTAAAATGGTGAGTGGTTTACAAGAAAAGAAATATCATGATAGACTAAAGGATCAGAACATAGCTTGGAGGAATGGAAAGAAGAGAGAGGGGATATGATAGAAACATTCAAATACATGAAGGAATTCAACAAAGTGCAGGATGGAGTATATTTCAAAGGAGTAAAAATGTTAGGACAAGAGGCTATGGTCTAAAACTAGAGGGACACAGGTTTAGACGTAATGTAAGTTTTACTTCACTGAGAGGGTTGTAGATAAGTGGAATATCCTACCAGCAGAAGTGGTAGAAGTTAATACAGTGACAGAATTTAAGCATGCATGGGATAGGCATAAAACTGTCCTTAACATAAGAAAGGACCAAGGACCAAATAAGGTTTGAGGTTTTTACAGTAGTAAAATGGGGAGACTAGATGGGCTGAATGGTTCTTATCTGCCGTAAAATTCTATCTTTCAACTCCAATACAACAAAATACTGGTAAAAAAAATGTGTTAATTAATTATAGTAATGTATTGTTTTGTTGGCTGTAATGCAATGATTGCACAGTGTTTCCAGCTAGTGTGGCAATGGAGAGGTTAATAGTGGGCCTCATTAGGATAGTGTAGATGTGGAGAGATAGTGCACATTATTTTTTGGGACAGTTAACACCTCTAATGCCAGATCGTTTGCAATACATTGCACAGCAATATATTGCAAGCTGCTTGGCAGGAAGAGAGTTCAAAAAGACTTGGATGAGTGTGGAGAAGGTTTTTAGGTACACATGGAAAATTGGGAAGGTATGTCCTACTACAAAGTAGCATTGCAAAAACCATCTAGCTACAATGTAATTGCAGAATTACCATTTGCAACTATTCTTTTGGCCATTTGATGAGATCAAGTTCAGTTTTTGGTGAGATTGTAGGGATTTGTGCAGCTGAGCATCGGACAGACTGCATAGAAAAAATATGGGAAGTCGGGAGGCCAGTTGGAAATATGTTGTAATAGTTTATGCGGGACACAATGAGGGCACGTACATGAGATTTAGTAGTTTTTTGGGAAAGGAATGGGTGGTTTTCAGTGATGCTGTGGAGGAAGAAACGAGAGGTTCTAGCCAAGGAGTTAACCCCTTCCCGACAATGGACTTACCAGGTACGTCCCACAAAAACTGTCACTTAGTGACAGAGGACGTACCTGGTAAGTCCCAGAAGTAGCACCGGAAGTCCGGGTCTCCGTGCGGCTGCACGCCGTTCGGGGACTCCGGAATCTTTTGGCAAATTTTTATTTTTTGTATGACGGGCGTTAAGGTGACAGCCGCGTGCGGACATGGCTGTCACTAAGGGGTTAATATTAGAGGGAGGAGAAGGAAAGGGAAAAATCAAATATGCACCCTAGGCAGCGTGCTGAGATGGTTTTTAAACATGAAATTCCAGGTTTCTAAAATTATTTAGCAATAATAAAAATAGCAAAATCATGTTTAGAAACCTGGAATTCTTCACTGGAATAAAATGAAAATAGCCCAGTCCTTAAAGGGTTAAGCACAGGGTGACTACATTTCCATTGTGCCATTCAGGGACACTGCAGAGATGAGAGCAGTAGAATACTTGTCCTCAGCTCTAGTGCAGATATGTGGGAGGGATCACTATACATCACTGGACATCAGTGCATAACCTGCTCTTTCTCTGGCACACCACAGAGTTCTATACACTAGTGGGAGAATTGCCCATTGACTGCTGTGACAAAAATCGATGCCTGTGGTGGGCTACAAGAAAATGTACCTCACATCAAAGCCTTAGACTAGTATTACACTACAGCAAAATTGCTTAACAGCTCTTGTTTGATCTCATGATCAAGGCTCGGTTTTCTCTCTAGTGTTTAGAACTCTGTCTGGAAGCCATTTTTGTAGCCCAGCAAAGGCAACACTTTCTGTTACAATAGGCAATGGGGAGTTCTCCTTCTAGAGTTTAGAATTCAGTGCTCTAGAATAGAGATGGGTGAAAATTTTCATCTGAAACCAAAATCTGTAAAAAATGTCAAGTCCTGCCTGGCAAATAATTTCCTAAGAAAAGTGCAATTTTTCCAACTTTTTGCATAGCTCATTGTATTGAAATCAATGGGAACATTGAATTTAAACAGAACACACAGCAAATGTTATTTTAAATCCCACAGGGGGTAAAAAGGGGTCTGAGAGTGCTTGTGCTGGTGGAGGCTGGGGAAAGAATCAGTTGAACAGGAAATTTGACTTGGATTGGGGGGACGGTTAATAAATAAATACACTATATATGAAATAAGACATGAGATAAAAAAAAAGTCCGAGAGGGGAATTTTTTGTGAGGGGTTTATTGACTGGGATTGGGAGAACAGTTAATAAAAAAATAAATAATAACATAAAAAATGGTTACGTAAAGGGATAGAGACAAGGACCCTCTGACATAAGCTGCAACTGGGGCAGAATGATACTTAATGGGATAGAGTACTTGTAGAGGATTATTTAGGAAGTAGATTTGTTGTTAGAGGCCCAAGCCCTGAGGAAACACTGATTTGTAGAACTTAGGGCTCGATTTAAAGGCAGCCGTTCAGATAAAAAAACACCACCGGGTGTTTTAACATGCAGTAGGCTATTCAAAGGGCCATGTAATGAACTGCTAATGGCAGTTCATCCAGTGTGCCGGCCGCTACACTAACGTGTGTTTTGGCCCACAGAAAACAAACAAACAAACCAAAAAAAAAGCTCCACTTTGCCATTCAATAGCCTGCGTTAGCTGAAAAAGATCCGATGAGGGACTCATTACCTCCTAAAATTTAAGACCCAGTTTGCTTGGCCGTAGAGTCCCTCATTGGATCTTTTGCCAGCTAACGCAGCTGTTAACTGGCAAAAAAAACCAAAGTCCTGAGTGGATGTATTGATATGGGTCCCTAAGCCCCACATCAATACATCCAAAGTGCCTAAATTGTGTCAAAAGTTAGTAGAATTAACCCTATGAGTGCCAGCGGGGTATAATTACCCTGCCGGCATTCATAGGGTTAATCCGACTAAGTATAAAACAACATCACATTACAAGTTACACTTATCATAAATCCTGATGTCCAGCGGAGTCCTCAGCTCCCTGCTCCCCTTCTGTTTGCTTTCTTCTATCTTTGCTTCTTTCTTCTCTTCTTCCTTCCTGTAAAAGAAAAGTATGTATAACTACAATGTGGAATACAAGATTTAGTTTAACCCCTTGAGTGCCAGAGGGGTACACAACACATTGCAAAGCAATGCGTTGCGGACCTCTCTGGGCTCAATGGGTTAAGTCAGTGCCCAAGAATATACATATAAAGTGCCATTATATGTCTCTAAATAAAACATACCCCCAAAGAACAAGTGCGCAAATATGGTAGATATTCTCAGAATAAATAAATGATTCCTTAGCTTAATAATATAACTGTCTCTGCTGCTGTGCGTGGCCGCAGAGGCGGCGGCAGCGGAGACAGTTCTGTGAGCCACAAGTCCCTCTTCCTTTTGGGCCGATGCCCGTTCTGCATTGAGGGAATCAGAGCAGAGACTGCCTTTATATATGGGCAGCCTCTGATCCAATTCCCTCACAGCCATTGGCTGAGATGTGCTGACACACATCTGCATTCACATCAAACATCTGGCACAACTCTAACCAAACACGATGACACTTAGGGTCCCCATTGTGAAATCATCCCAAATGCTGCTGTCACTATGTCCACTCCCCTCTAAGGACACATGACAACTTACAGTTTTAATAATAATGATAAACCCTCTCTGCCACCAGCTTAGCGTATTCTGTGAGAAGGAATCTCCTCAGATGCTGCTTGATGCCCTGTTTCAGGTTCTCTACCACATTATAATAATAATAACAACTAGTATTTATATAGCACCTTTCTCCCAGTAGGACTCAAAGCGCTTTCAGCACTCACTCTTGGAACTAACCAAATCGGCAGCTGAAATAATAGATGTTATTATTACCCAGTCAATGGTACTCATTTTACCGACCTCAGAAGGATGAAGGGCAGAGTTGACCCTTCCGGGATTCGAACCTGCAACCTTGATGTTTGAACAGGCTCCATAGACAGGGAATTTACCACTGAGCTATCTCACCAGCCTGTTGCTATGTGTGTTCAGTGCCCCACACAGCGTGCAATGGGTGGACATAAACTACCACATCCTGACATCTATTGAATGGCGATCAGCTGGTGGGGGAGGTAAAGATGAATGAGGTGGATCGCCAGAAGATGTTGCTGCTACGTCTTCCCGTACGCCCAGACCCTAAAGCAAGAAAGTGATGGCGAGCCAAGTGTTTCACTTACCATCGAACTGTTAGGCTCTGGCTGCGTTTCTCTATTCGTCCTCTCTTTGATTTCCACCTTGACTCTTGTTGCCTTTGGGAAGAGATAGGGAACAGTGGTACCTGATTTCTTTTGGTGAATGTTTGGCTTTAACATGCTTCACATAAATGTCATGGTGTCTGTGTTTCATGTGTGTGATGAAAGCGGTTGTGCCAAGGCGTGTTCCCTCCTTTCCCCATTTCACTGACTTATCACATATAGTGCACAGTTCCATCTCTGATGACTGCATTGTGTCTGCCCCAAGCAAAACATATCCCCACACCCAAGAGCTCAGGGGGGAGGGCAAAGGCAGAGAACAATGGCCTCTTTCTTCTTCTCCTCCACATTCCCCTTCACTGGATGGGGCAGAGGAAGATGTTGCCTCAGAATCAGCACTACAACTAGGATCATGAGTATTGCTGCTGGCAAATGGAATCTGTCCTAGTCCCACATCACTACTGCTGAACCCCTTTCCCACTATGTCCACGGTGGTCTGTGGCACACTAGCCTGCTCATCAATGTCATAATCCTGCTGCCCTTGAAACTCAGCAGGAGCAGGAATTACAGCAGCAGCAAATGTATTTGCATTTGTATCTTGGTGTCAGGCTTGTTATGGTTGGAGCGTAGGAGCAGGGAATGATGTCTCTTGACAGACACCCTTACCAGGTGATCCACAGAGGATACAGGTAGAACACCTAGATAAGAATGACAGCACGGGAGTGCAAGGGTTAAGCAAAGCATAGTCAGGAACAGTTCAGAAGATCAGGGCAGGCGGCAATCAAGCAGAACCGGTAAAACTAGCCAAGTTCAGGAAACAGGCAAGCAGGGAAGTCCAGAAGGCAAGCAGAAGGTCAGGCAATGGGAAATCCAGCAGAAGGTCTGTAGCAAAGCAAGGAAGGAGGCACTGAGCACTGGAAGCTTAGAGCATACAGGAACCAAAGTTCTGTAACACTGAAGCAAAGTGGACACAGCCTGAGGGTTTTTTATAGTGTCATGGGTTTTCACTTCTCCCCTCTGCTGAACAAACCTCTCACTGGATTGGCCAACAGAGGGGTGTGCAACCACAGCACCTGCCTCACTGTTTACCTGGAGGCACACTATTGGTGGACAGTTGATGAGAGAGGCAGGCTTCACCTTCCCCCTACAGGTGTATAACACCATGGTTTGATCTGGGCACCCTGTGGATACCTTCCCTGGAGACTCCTTCAACTTTTGCCATGGCTTAGGCCTACCACGCCATTGCGATCGCGGATAGACTCCACTACTCGAGGCCGCGGCTTCGGCCTACTCCGCGATCGCGGAGCATCCGGGAAGCCCACAGCAGCGGCGGATGGCTGGGACATGGAGGTAGGAGCTAGAGAGGCATGACACTTGGTCTCTCCCACTCCTTCTCAGTTTGGGCTAAAAAAGGCCATTACTGTCTCTTCCACCCCAGCTGTTCCACTATCACCCTCATCACCATCATCACCACCAGTCCCTCCATGCTGCTGCTCTATTGCGGTCTTACTAGTTGGAGGTGATGACAAATGTGAAAGAGGGTCCCCTATTGTCACACTAGCCATCTCTACATGTTAAGAAGGCAGATTAGCAGCAGGCACCGGCAGCTGATCTGTGCTCAAGGCGGTATTACTGCTGCTAGCTGCCTTCTCCCAGCATTGTCCCACTGAGATATAATACTGAGGAAGGGGAATCACAGGGTCAGGGGGATATTGTGGGCTGGGCTCCCTTGACCGCTAGTCTGGCTGCTCAGCATCACTTCCCCTTCCACCTCAGCATTAGCAGGATGATCTACTGTGGACACACTAGTCCCACCAGCTGCTTCACTAACAGTAACTAAAATCAATTTTAGTCTCTGAGTTTTCATCATTAACACCCCTCGTTCACTCCCAACATTATGAGTCTCTAGCTGCTGCATCCTAGTAGTAGTAGCGGTAGTGGGACGGCAAGTGTGACTTGGGGTCCCCTGCTGTCACACTTTCCATGAGCTCATCCTCCTTCCACTCCTAAGTATCACAAGGAACACTGGCAGCACTAGCAGCAAGCACAGGCAGGGCCGACACTAGCATAAGGCTGCTTAGGCATCTGCCTTAGGGTGCTGCAGCGGAGGGGAACTGAATAGGGTTGCCACCTGGCCGGTGAAAAGCCGGCATTTGTGTGATCTGGGGAGGGGAGTGATATGCAGCTTGGTGTCCGCTCCTCTGACACCAGCAGGGGATCTTTTTTTTCCCTCTCTGGTTCCTGAACAGTGACAGCTCTACAGTACCTGCCTACACTCAGCTGATGCCTCTGTCTAACGTCATGACTCCTGCACATGTGCATTAGCTCGGGCTTTGCTGTCTCATGTGGGCCCCTGTACATCGTGACGCTCTTTTGTAAGTGAAGAGAAGCAGACAGACTTGATGTTAATGGGTCAGGCAGGTAAGCTTCAGCAGTGAGACAGAATTCATATGGGCTGATCCTACCAGGGTTGGTTATGTCTCTGGGACTCCCTTCGCTGCTGTCCCTGGTGCTGTGCTGACCCTGCCACTGAAATAGGCCTGCCTCTCTCTGCTAGCTTTGGGCCTGCACTACCCCCCTCCCGGCCTGACAGCCCTGGTGTCTTCCTCCAACTTCACATTCCCCTAAATGTGTGTCCTTTATCCAAGTCCAGTGCAATGGGTTTATAGCCCCCAGCCCTTTCTCAAACCTCTCCCATATGGCAGTAGGTGTAAGTTTTTGCCAGGGCATTTTCATTTACAATCTCATCCACTGGAATCCAGCATTTTTCTGGATCCTGCAGTTATTATGAAGATTTTCTGGTTATAATTATATGGTATTGATACCTATGCCCATATTGGTAATATATAATTTTCATGTTGTGTGATTAAATGTGACAGCAATATGTGTACATATCAGCATTGCATGTTTTCAAGATAGCCCTGTTTGTTAATCCTTCGAATGCCAGAAGGGTATGCAACACAGTGATAAGCAATATATTGCTGCCAACTCCTCTGGAGCTCAAAGGGTTAACAAATGAGTAACCAATGGGTCAGTTGTGATTATATCAGCTGTGCTTAATCAGGGATATCCTTACTACCTGACCTGGCACCACCAGAGCTGAAAATCTCTAAAGTTAGTTCAACATAGATACAGTGTTGCTTAGTTTGAGAGAGAGAGTGCTTAGTCAGAGAGAGAGTGCTTAGACAGACAGAGAGAGAGAGAGAGAGAGAGTATCCTTAGTCTGAGAGAGAGTGCTTAGTCTGAGAGAGAGAGAGAGTGTGTTTAGTCAGAGAGATAGTGTGCTTAGTCTGAGAGAGAGAGTACTTAGTCAGAGAGAGAGAGAGAGTATCCTTAGTCTGAGAGAGAGAGAGAGAGAGAGAGAGAGAGAGTGCTTAGTCAGAGAGAGAGAGAGAGAGTGCTTATTCAGAGAGAGAGAGAGAGAGAGTGCTTATTCAGAGAGAGAGAGAAAGAATGAAAGCATATTCAGAGATAGTGCTTAGTCATGCAACATTGAGTGGTTCTGTTCCCTTTGTGGCTCCTCCCTCACAGACCTACAACTATGGCCGGTATTTTTTTGAGGAAAAGGTGGCAACCCTAGCACCAAAATTGTGGAGCTGTGCCGGATCAGAGAGGGGGGGGACTGGCGCCGGCGGGGGGCATCAAAATGCACCTTCGCCTGCGTAGACAAAAATCCTTACACCGGCCCTGGGCACAGGTAGCCGACCTATCCTGCTCTCTATCCTGCTGATCCCATGGGACAATTTAGGAGGACTGAACATCATTGGTCTGGAGAATCAGGGCTTCCAGACACTTCAATGATGGTAGTGGTCCCTTCCTCCTCCTCCTCCTCAGACTCATTGAACACATCATGGTCCTTCCAGCTCCTTTTTTTTTTTTGGTAATCCAGGTGCTCATAGTGATAGCACACACACTATGAGCCTTTCTTGCCTTAAAGTGATAGTAATGTCTGGATTTTTTGAAGTGTTAAATTGTGGATATTAAAACAATAAGTTCAGTGATGTTACTCTTGTCTCTCAAACTTTTATAGTTTGAGAGATAGACAATTATAAACTTCACCGCTTCTGCCCCTTCCACAAATGTCATCCTCTCGCTGACATCATGAGATCCTGGGCCAGGGACCAGCAGACGGCTCTCAGCAGAGCCGAAATAGTACACTGTAAAAAGAAATACTTTGTTGGAACAGTCTACAAAGTGTGCTTGCAAATCAGGCACACTTTGTAGACCATTCCAATTAGGTATTTCATTTTACAGTGCGCTATTTTGGCTCTGCTGAAGAGCCGACTCAAGTTGCACGACTCAAATCGCATGCTGACAGGTTGACAGCCAACATCTGGGAAAGGGTAGGGAGGGGGGAAGTTTTTAATAGTGTATCTCTCAAACTATACAAGTTTAAGAGACAAGAGTAACATCACTGAACTAATTGTTTTAATATCTACAATATAACACTTCAAAAAATCCAGACATTACTATCACTTTAATTTCACTATCTAGAGCAGTGGTTCTCAACCCGTGCCCTCAGTGGCCACTAACAAAGCAGGATTTGAGGATTTCCTTGTGAAAGCACAGGTGAATTAATCAATGTGAATGAGCCTCTGATCAACACACTTGTGCTCTAGCAGGGGAATTCCTAAGTTCCTGGCTTATTAGTGGCCACTGAGGGCATGGGTTGAGAACCCCTGATCTAGAGCACTGCAAAACAGCCTAGCATCCTCTCTCTAGCTGCTTGTATTGTGTTTCACTTCCAAGAACTGTCATGTTTTTGTTGAGAAAACACATAGTACATGTAGGTAACGGGGCGAAAAGTTTGTAGCCATTGAAAAAAATAGTGAAAACAGATTTGAAACAGATTTTCCCACGAAAAAGTGGACAACCACATGTTTTTTGTGGATTTTTTTCACAGGAACACAATGGGACCTTTCGCTCACCCCTACTCTGGAATCTTCATTCCAGGACTTTTATTGTCCCAGAACAGGGTTACCCTCGACATGGTACATTCATTTAAATTCCAGGACTCTCCTGGGCAATCCGGGACATGTGGCCACCCTAGTGAAACACCATGCCAAAAATATTGATAAGACATTAAAGGGATAGTAATGTTTCATAATAAAAGCAGCTCTAATTAATTAGCATAGTATTTGGACTTTGGAGAGTGTTATTTCAATTCTGTCACAGATGTAGTTCAAGAGTAATTCAATGATAAAGGACCCCCTCCCGCCCCTTTTACTGATGTAACACTATTCAGCCAGATCAGAAGGGAGGTGCCCAGGTAGATTTCAGAGAGGGACAATCTTCAATTAAGATAAGGGAAAAACCTGAAAAACTTGTCAACGGGGGCAGGGATTTCATTGTTCTCATAGGAAGAAGAATGTCCCCTGCTGTTATCTGTCTGGTCTTACAACCAGATTCCACATCTGAGAAGAGATGGCTTACACTAGGTAAAAGGGGCTGGAGGGGAAACGTTGCTTGTGAATATCTCTCAAACCATAAAGGTTTGAAAGATAAGACTTTTATCGTTCTTCATGTTTTTTTGATGCCTACAAAATAAAATAAAGATAAAATGAAGTATTACTATCCCTTTAACCCATAAGAGACAATTTTATAGTTTTGCACTTTGAATCATACTGCCTAGAAACAGTTCATGTAAAATGGGCACTACAGAAAAAGCTCTTTCATAGGGATAGTGAATTACCAGAACTATGTAATTTTTAGTCAGGAAAAATAGCCTTTTATACCCATTGCAGCTCTGCAAATGTATCATTAGCTTACTTTCTTCTATGTAATTGGAGTTTTAAAACGTGGATGACAAAAATAATAACTTATAGATTTACTGTACATCATTGCTAGCTATTTATACCAGAAAAATGGATCTGGATTTAATAAATGTCATTATTTACAATTCAAAGATCCAAAATGGAGATTAGGTATCATCAAAAATTAAAATGGTTCACACCTATTTAAAATTAAAAACTTGGACTAGAATCATACATATTTAACCCTTTTCGCGCCAGAAAGGTACCCGACGCTACTCTCTGCCACTCAGACATTTTTCACAACTAGTCAACATTTTTTCGGTTTTTTTTCCTTTACTGCAAAAGTTCTTAACTATGAGATAAACAAATGTGGTAAGAGATCAGAGATCAGAGCCCATCCTTCCAGTTGACAGACTCTTTTCGTTTGTCTGTATCACTAATTTATGCCATACATTTCTCTTATCACTAATCAGTGTCAACAGTTCACACGCAGCTGACTAGGTATTCATAGGAAAAACACGTTTATCACATATTTTGGCGATTTAAGAAATCATGGTTGTCAGAGCGCTTCTTTAACCCGTTACGTGCCAGAGGGGAATGCTACACATCGCTTAGCATCGCATTTCTGGCACTCGAAGGGTTAAAACAGGATACGTACGAAAGATGCCTGCGGCACCTTTGATAGATGAGAACCATTGAGAGCTAATAATTAACTACTGAAGCCCTGCAGCAGGCATTTTTTTTCAATATTTGTCCTCTTTTTAAGCGACGATCTGGTTATCCTAAATGAATGCTTTCGTCAAATTCTGCCTGATAATACCATATTTTAAGGGTATGAACGTTAATCATTTTAGGTAGTAATGTCCTTTTTAAGAACAGAGGGCTGCGCAACATATTGCAGATCACTCCGGTCCTTAAAGGGTTAATAACGATAAACATGGATGTCGCGATCCTATAACCCATTCAGAGGCGATGGGTTGCGCAACGCATTCTGGCACATATGGGGTTAACATACTTGCTTGCCGGAGACTTTTCCAACTCATTATACAATCCTGACAGTCTATGGTTGCCAGGAAAGTGCTATGGGTTGATGGGGACTCGTTGAAATAAAATGGAGGTCTCTCTGGCACCTAACGGGTTAAACTGCCTGTTGCTGGAAAGCCACCAAGAAGTTGAGGGTTTGATAATGATCCGGGTCAGCTGCTGTGCATTCATTTCCATCCCCTTCTCAGCTGCTTGATTTAGCCCAGCTCATATTGCAACATACATTCCTCTTTCTTACCCATTCACTCGCCTTTTACATATTCAGTATACATACAAATTCGGTTTTGTGTTATACATTTCTGGAAACAGCTGTGCAGCATGAAAATAAAATTATGATCTTAATAAAGCAGCTATTTATCCAATAAGGGTGGTTTAACAACAGTTCATTTTTGACCCCCCTATGCTAATATTGTACCCTGCGTATGAGTCCTTGCTGGCCAGGCTGAGTGCATCATGAAATGATCTTGCTAACTGCTGTGTGCAGAGCTTGCGTGTGTGCTGCTTTGTGCCTGGAAATCAAGGAACAGCGCCACTTGCTGCAGAGCTCTCAGCCTAGGCTGGTGTGAGGATGGCTTCTTGCTTCCAGGCTCTGGCACCGTGAGGATCTGATCTGCAAGCTGTGTCCCCTGAGGGTCGCTGGGAAACACACAGGCAAAGGAGAGAGGCACTAGCAGCCAAGCTGAGAGGGTGTAGGGAAGCACGCTGACATCCCGTTCTGTATCATCACTTTGCATCTCACTAGGTGAATGGGATGAACTGCCCAACCTCTCTAATCTGGAAGAGCATTTCCATAGTAACCTGCTAAAAGGGCTGCACTTGACAAACCTGGGGATTAACAGCACCTGGAATGGCATCTGGCAGGTAACCCATACTATATTCATTGTTTTTGTGTTTAAACATCAGATCTAATGTACACGTCTGTGTGATTCTGCAGATTGCATTATCTGTAGGTGTCTTATTGATGAAAATTATTGCTGGTGGGTTTTCTCTGGTTTCAAGAATATTTTTGGCCTTTGTGATGCGGTGGCATAACAATGTGGTTGGTAAAACAAAAGGGTAGATGTATTAGTGTGGGGTGGGAAAGGTGTGATCTTAACACTTCCATGACTAGTAGGCTGGAGATGTGTTGCTTCAGCATCTACAGCACTGCATTTGGTTATTGCTGTTCCAGGGCTGGAAACGTGCTGGGTGTGTGATGCTGTGAATTGCTGTGTTCCTGGTATATCTGTGTAGGGGCAGAGGTGTCATGCTCTGCTGGCCTTTCTAGAACTGCCATGTATCTCCAGAGTGCTACCTTTATAGCTGCTGATTACAAAGCATGTGATGCTATGTTACTGTTTGCCAGAGATCACAGGCACATGCTTGATGTGTGGACAGGAGGCTTCTTGTTTCTACATTTTTCAGTACAAATGCCATATTTTTGTATCTGTTTTTCTAAATGTATCCATGCTGAGATCTTCTGCAATTAACCCCTTGCAGGCTAGAGAGGTGTTCAATACATTTCTTACAATGTTTTCAAAGACTTCTGGCTTATAGTGGGTTAACCCGTTAAGGGCCAGAAGGGGCATTCTGCATACACAGTTACTGTTATTTCCATATTAAATGCACTGAATGTATAATAATCTGTACATGTGTCTGATTAAAATATTGATTCAAACCTTTGAGTGACAGAGAGGAACACAATGCATTGGATACCTCTCTTGCACTGAAAGGGATTTTAATTGGGCTTTTAACACCTGGAACAGAAAATCTATGGGGATTTATATTTTTCCTCTGTGATGCAGATGGTCTGCCCCAGAATTACCCCAGGTCCTCTTAGCACATTAGCCTCAATGTCGTTTTGAGATTCAGCATTCCCTAAACCATTGTTAAGATAAGATCCTCCTCCCCATTCTAACCAGAAGCAACAAAGGCAATATTCAGGAGGCTATCGCCTATTGGTATCATTTTTACAGTAATGAATGAATAAAATATTAATATTCAGTGCAAATTATGCTAGAAAATGTACAATAAGAGAAACAATGTGCATTAGCTCAGTGATTGTCAGGAGAAAAACTGCTCCACATTCTAGCTAGTAAAGTCATTGAGACACTTATAAAAGCCAAAAGTGGAACAATTCTGGGGCAAAGCAATAAAACATTATATGTGTAATTACTCCCTTAACCCTTTGAGTGCTAGAGGGGTGCACAATGTGTTGTGTACCCCTCTGGCACTCATAGAGTTAAATGCTAACACAATGCATTCCAGACCTCTCTATCATCCAAGGGTTTTACCCCATAACATGAATTTGTTACCCATCATTATCTACATTTGCCATATACATATACCCCATTTATTGTTAAGCATTCTTTGTAATTGTATGGGAGAGGCACATGCATGATCACTGCCTATACACTGAATTGTAACACAAAGCCATAACAAGAAAATAGGAAATCAAGGCTTTATTAACCCTTTGAGTGCCAGAGAGGTATACAATGCATTGCAAACCCGCAAAGGTTTTTTTTTTTAAGCTAAATTGTTTGATAGTAATTGTCTCCTCTGTTTCCACAAATAATGCATTACAATAATTTATATTGTATTAAAAAAGGGTTTAGTTGAATGAAGTCATTGTGTATGCAGCTTGCCACTCAAGGCCACTCAGCACTGGTTTCCTTTTAGCAGTCAGTAACTCGTAAACCTCAAGACAATCCTACACTGCCATTATGCTATATGACTGCCTGTGACCACACATAATAATCCGTTATGGTTGATTACATTTTTTAGTGTATTGTAGGTGCGTTCATTCTCCATGCAAAGACAGTAATTACTGGTGTACCTTGGCCTTTTGACCCTTTCATTTTAGTGTCAATAATTCTTTTGTGTTGGATTTTACACATGCATATATTATTTATGTGGAGGATTAAGTCCTGCTTTTTTATTACTCTATCCCTCCACTCTAATTTATTTTTTTGTTACCTCCATCATCTAGCTTTCTCCCCCACTTGCCCCTCTACCTCTGTCCTTTCTAGCTTCCCCTTACTACTTTCTCTTCTCTTTAACATGCACTTCTTCCTCTACACTTACTTCTCTCCTTTATACCTGGTTTGCACCACTCACCCTCTCTATATACTCCAGCCTGCTGCATTGTTAGAAGCCATTTATTTTGGTGTGCCAATATCTAGCTGGGATTGTTGCTTCTGACAGTTGATGAACCCACCCTAAGGACTATGTGCACAGATTAAAAGAGGAGAAACTGGGGAGGACAACCAACTGTACTAACACAAATTCCTTAAATGATGTTTCATTTGAATGGTAATTTTAATCCCTTTAATGCTAGAAAGGTTTTCAGTACATTGCATCCCAATGTATTGGAGACCACTCATCCATTCTAACAGTTAAAAAGCACAATTAACCCTCTGAATGCACTGCAATATGTTGGATACTTCTGGAGTTAAAGGGTTAAATTAGTGGTGTTTTGTTCCCTATGGTGCAGCAGATTTGCTCCAAAATTGCTTCTCTTCCTTGGGATTATGGATGTAAGTTGGCATGGGAGGGCAGTACACCTGTTAAGGAGACATGTATTTATCCACAGATCTAGTGCGTTCTCTCATTCACATCATGAGTTATCTTTGTTCTGCCCAGCACGTGTATAAATAGGAGGCCCACTGTTTTGCCCTGTGATTACCCCTTTGAGTGCCAGGGCGGGGTCCAACGATGCCTCTCTGGGCGCTCAAAGGGTTAAGTATAAATACGTTCTTTATTGCTTGCATTTCATTCACTCCTCATTCACTTTATTTAGCCTTCACAAATCCACTTGCTTCTTATATATAAATAGGAACATATAGTGGTGTACCCATCTATTGTTGTTCAAAGCCCCCTGCTTCGCATCTTTCTAACGGTTAGTGGCCCAGTGATGACCACCACTGGGGAGAGATTGGTATGGAGTGACCTGAGGAATGACACTATCACTAAATACTTTGGACTATGCTAGCAGTTCTCATACTTTTCTTAATCTGTTTCTAAAGAGACAGGACTTAATTCACCAGTGTTGAAGGAGTGACATGCTTAAGTTAAGGCGGTCCTTAAAGTAGACCTGTCACCTTGAATTAAGTTTGCATGTTTGAAAATGTAATTAAAACCTGCCTATACAGATCAGAAGGTGCAGTTTAGGAGATATGATAAGTGATCTCCAATGCTAAGCTCAGTGCTGTACTAAGAGTTTAATTAGCATGCTGTGCTACACTCATAGAGATCCCTTCCAAGACTTAAACATGTAATACATCCTAAACAATGCCTCTGCTGGTGTTTTGGCTAACATGATACTCGGTCAGTTTTTAATGCCACTTTGAAATATGCAAACTTAATTCAAGGTGACAGGTCCAATTTAAGTTCTGGCCTGTTAGTAAAACCACAGGAATAGGTAGTTGTGACCCTCAGCTGAGAGTGACAGATGCTTCTGGATTAGGCTGACCAGACCGCACCTTTAACCAGGGACGCACAGGAAAGGTACATACTGCAGGACTGCTTTGATTTCAGTGAAGTACTGAAATATGCCTATTTCCTATGTGTCCCTGGTTAAAGGTGAGATCTGGTCAGCCTATTCTGGATAGCAAAATTTTACCTTTCTGCGTGTGGAACTTGATCTTCTGTGACATGGTGAGTTTAGTAATATAACCTAACATTTATTGAAATATTTGAGCTGTTAAAAGCTGTTAAAATCTGATAACATTTCAGTATGATTACTGGCCCATTTTAGTATGACAACTGGCCATGCACCACTGCATTTCTTACCTATTGGGAAAAATTGTTTTTTTAGCTGCATTTAAAATAATCCTGAAAATAAACATACAATCTTGGGATTTATAATTGTTTTACAAGTGAAGATTTAGTTTGATGTCACATTTTGATTTTTGGCAACTGATTTTACATAACTACCAATCAACTAGAAATATAATATACATTATACACATGCATATATGTGTCACTGTAGATGTAATTGAAGTCAAATGCTGTTGAGTTTTAAATACAACATATTTAACATAAAGGGCGAGATGTTCAAAAAGTCTTCATAATGAAAAACTTGTTGGATTGTGAGTAGGTGGTAAAAGAAGGACAATATTTTCAGAAGTAAATCCGTCACGTTTGAAAATTCATCTAAAGAATTAAAAATGACAGAAGATCTTACAAATTATCTTTCAATTTGTCTTTGAAACGAACATTTTCAAAGAAACAAAAGACTTTTTTTGTCTTTGAAACAAATTTTTCTTCTCCAAGTTTAGACCACTTTTATTATGTCGGGAAAAAATGACGTTAATCAGACAAAAAAAATGACGTTCAAATGAATATTTTTTTCTGAAAATACCTTACATTATGATGGAAGATTAAACCACACCCACTTTTAAGATGGCTTTTTCCCTTTGACGGAGATGGCGGAATTGGATACAAAAAATGACGGAAACATGTCTGAGAATTGACGGATCATGGTGTAAGAACTTTTTTTACTCTGATTACAGACAGTTTCAGTTACCACCACTTTCTGAACATCTCGCCCAAAGACTTTTATAGATCTAGCAGTAAGTCAAATTCCTTCAACTATAGGTCCATCAATCATATACACTCAACTGTGGCTTTATTTACAAAATGTATTTGCATCTGACCCCCTGAATTAATTGACTTCACAAGAAAATAGTGCATCATGAGGGCATGTGTATGGATGCTTTGCTTTCTAGGGTCAGCGTTTAGTGAAATTGTGTGACATAGTGGATCATATGCGCCAAGCCAGAAGTGGATAAATTCTGAGGCAATCCATCTGTATCAGAGGAAAAATATAATACCCATTGATCTAAACTGACTTTTAACCCTTGAATGCTAGTAATGTCTCTGATGTATTGTTTTGGCATGCACTAGAATCCTTTCTAGCATGTAAGATGTTTGCTTTCTAATAAGCTTGCTACTGCTCTGGTACTCAACTGGTTAAGGGACCAAGTGAAAACAGTGAGGCCTGGCTTCCTTGTAATTATTACACTATGGGGGAGATGGATACAACAATAGATCATATTTATAAAGGTAAACTAGAGTTATTATGGCATCAACCAACTACACCATAGGGGACATTAAATTGGGCTTTTAACCACTTAAGTGACATGAGACCTCTCTAGCATTCAGTTGGTTAAAAGCACTATTTAAGTACATTTTATTTGTCCCCTGTGGTGCTGTTGGTTCACTATAGGATAACTCTGCTTTTATAAAGATGGGACAATGGACTGTACGTATTAAGAAAAACTGGAGCAATTCTGGTACAAATCAACTGAACTGTAGGGGGCAAATAAAAATTCCTCAAATTCCCATTGAAGAAGCAGCTGCAGCTCAGACTTTCTAAGTTAAATCTACATGAAATAGAAATAAAAAGAAAAATTATACAGTTTTAGTAGTATTCGATATGTAGCCTAACTATGCTATGTTGTACATAGGTGACACATCCACTTTAATCAATGATTGATCATGTTTCCTGCTTTGTGTATCTGAAGTACAAAAATCCAACATGTTGTAAATGTTTACATATCTGCTTCCATTAATCACAGTGGGATCTAACAGATCCACCAGTTCCATCCACCAACTTTTATCTATCTTGCCATCTTTTCTTGGTGAATAAGACCTGACCACATATGATCCAGCCGTTGCTGGATAGGTGAATTATTTATGCACACTGATTACCTTGCACAATGAGCCATTCAGTCAATGTCAAGAAAAATATTGATCAATAAATATTTGATCAAGCCTCTACAGAATTAGCTTTCATCCCTATTTATATGATGGGTATTCCACATAGTTTTCGAACATTATGCTGCATAGACCAATTTGGCTACATACATCTATGCTGTAGAATGAGTATACAGAGAGTAATTTACAGATTTACAAATCCTTAGCAGAGTCCACATCAGGTCAGACTAGTGGCAGACAACATGAGGCCATCAGGCTGCAGCAGTTGCCTGTTGTGGACTGATGTAGGTTTTAATCTGGCAGTAAGCTGGAGCCCCTAGTGCTGCCCATCCCTGGGTCAGACTGATTTGCATTTCTACAGAATTTCCCAGTAAGCTCTGTGACTTGATATGCAAGTAAAAAAAAAATGTAGTCTGAAATCACAAATAGACTTGCAAATCCAATAACACTTCTTCATCTCAAAATCAGACTCATATATAATGCAATAGCTGTTTTTCTAGAAAAAAATGGCGCTGATACTCTAACATATATTTTGATATAACTGGTGAAAAGTAACATAATTTTGTTTATTTTTTCAGAAATGTACCATATAGCCTAAACCAGTATTGATTACCCCCACATATATAATCTATTTTGTAGAGCATTTAAGTCATTTATAACAGAATTTTTGATTTGCAAAATAACAAATGCATCTCTAGATACGGATGGTTGTACTGTACAGATTTGCAAACACCAGTTCCCACCAGTATTGAATCTCATATAGATTGAATGTTAACACATTGCTGTACAAAATGATTAAACAGGAAAAAAAATGTTTTATGTTGTAAAGCACTGATGCATAATTAAGCATTTTAGGTAGAATCCATGAGCTCTTCCCAAGATTAATTCTAGGACTGATTTTGTGTGTCTATGCTGGTGTATTTCTAAACAGAATTGTACTTGTACACATGCTTTTTGCTCAATCAACTTTGCTGTCTCGGTACTGCTGCATGACGTGCTTTGCCCTCATCCAAAGAACATTAGCTAGAGGTCTCTTCTTTCCTATTGTTCTCTGATGTGTGATGCAACACCATAGACCACATCACAGTGAAAAATCACTACTGCCTGCAACTTTAACCCCTTGGCTGCTAGATATGTCCCCAGCACATTATTTTACAATATGTTGGGGACTTCCCTAGTGTCCAAGGGGTTAAACTCTATTCCTGAGCATGCATCAGAGTTCCTGCTACGCCGCCTGGCCTAGCATTAGGGCATATAATCAATACTATGTACATGGTGCACTTTTGCCAGGTCCCTAAATCATTGATGTTAATTAGGACTGTCATTAGGGTGTATAAACCAGTATTGTTTGCTCTTGATGAAGACATTTTTTTTCACATCTGTTCATTTTTTTCCCCCTGGTATTTTTTGTTTTTAAAATATCATTCTATAAATCTGTATTCTGTTACCATATCCTATATACCCACTTGCAGCTCTTCAATGCAGCATCTATAATAATTTTCCCTCTTGCTTTTCCAAACTCTTTATGGGAATAGTAACCTTTCTTATGCTTCTAAGATTTGTCTAGACTCATACAGTGACGTGTGCGTCATGCTAGCTTAGTGGAGATTGAATACATTTCCTGTGAAAAGCTTGTACAAATCATACATGCATTATGGCTTTCCATATTACTGCAACATTATCTGCGGAATTAGAAGTCCTTTGCATTTGTAATAACGGGGGTTTATTAAGCCCTACTTAAAGGGAAACACTCACTACATGTTTATTATCATATTTGAATACAGTCTTAAATAGTGTTGCGTAATTTTCAGTTCACAACCTGGATCAGTTTGCCTAAAATTAATATAGTTTTGTCTTATGTGTTCTTATTTCTAATCTCTCCCTCTCTACTAATTCTGGGGTATATCAGATGCTCCGTAGAGGCAAATAAAATTTCCTAAAAGAAGACTTGTCACCATGAATTCAAGCTTGCATATTTGAAAACTTCAATACACTTTCACTTATTCAGAAATAACATTATTCATCTTTTATATTGTGCATATGCTGGGCTTTAGGCGAACATGACACATAGGCAGTTTTAAATGAAGGTTTCAAATATGCAAGCAAATTGAAGGTGACATGTCCACTTTAAATTCCCAAAGGGGCTCTTTAAACCTTGAATGTTAGTGGTATCAGGTTGGAAGCAATTCTAGCATTCAGTTAACAGTTGAAATGTTGCATTGAAAATATTGTGCAAGTACACGGCATTCAGCATGTCATCGTGATTTAAAAGGGCGACATGAGAATCTCTCTCTGCATGAAAGCATGAGATTCTCATGTCGCTACAAGCCACCCGCAGCATCCAATGTAGTTCCCACATTAACCCTTTGTGTGCCTCTGACTTCATGAAGCAGTCCCGGAGCAGGGTCATCACATCTCTTTCCTCACTGGCAGCAAGACATTTTTCTCCTTTACCATGATCACCGGTGGCGTAGTGATGCAGGTGCACAGGTAATAGTTGAACGACCGGATTATTATGTGAGGCAGCGTCAGCAGAGGAAGTTGTTTTTGCAGCACTGTGAGGGCACCGCACTGGCTAATGACAGCTGAGACCATGCTTCGGCTCCACCGCACTGGCTAATGACAGCTGAGGCCATGCTTTGGCTCCACCGCACAGGCTGAGGCCATGCTCTGGCTCCACTGCACCGGCTAATGACAGCTGAGGCCATGCTCTGGCTCCACTGCACCGGCTAATGACAGCTAAGGCCATGCACCGGCTAATGACAGCTGAGGCCATGAATCAGCTAATGACAGCTGAGGCCATACTCTGGCTCTACTACACCGGCTAATGACAGCTGAGACCATGCTCTGGCTCCTCTCATGCTCAGGGAAAGAGTTACCTGGGGTTGATGGCTCTGGATCTAGTGGCACACAGAGGGTTAATGCGGGCACTACATTTGTTTTTTATTTGCCAATGGTTAATGTGGGCACTACATTGGATGCCGCAGGTGGGTTGAAGCGACGTTTAAAGAGGCAACATGAAAATCTCGCACTTTGATGCAGGGCAAGATTCTTATGTCGTCCTTTTTCATCATGGCAACATTCTTAACCCCTTAAGGACTGGCGCGTGCAAGGGCGTCCGGCACTTGAGTACCATGGGGCGGCGTGCCCTGAACTCCATGACGTGCCAGGACTGTCACTGGTCCATAAGTGCCAGCCAGCCGTGACGGTCCTGGCATGGCAGTGGTCGTTAAGGGGTTAATGCTCTGTGTAGTCACACAATATTTTCTATGCGACAATTTAAAGGATACCATAGCATTCATGTGTTAAAGAGCCTAATTTAAATCAATGTGAAGTTTTCATATTTCCCCTAAAATGCAGATGGTTTAAGGATTACCTCCCTATGGGCCTTACGCACAAAACAAACTAGGAGCAATTCTGGAGCAAACCAAGTTCACCATACGATACAAGTACTGAATATTGATTCTCCATTATGGTACATTTTTTTGCCCGTGAATTGTTCCTCTGTTCTTTCTTGCAAGTGAAATTCATAAATAAATTCAGAGAAATCAGAGATTTGGTGCACCAAGGTCACACATCGAGGATACGACTATGTGAATAATAAAATCATCAGACCTTTATTTCTCGTACAAAGACACAGACAGTACTTTATATTTCTTGACAAGCATGTTTTGGAAAAAAGTGGGCAAGTCGTATCCTCGATATGTGACCTTGGTGCACCAAATCTTTGTGTATGTTATAGTTAGAAGGGGTCTGGAAGAACCTTATGAGAGCACAAGGGACGGTGGACGACCAGTGTAATTGCAATTTATTGATTAATAATTTTCACTACAGTTCATGAAGGAGAACCTGTTTTAAGCCAAATATATGCTCATTATTCTGGGTAGAGCAAATTGTTTTTGTGTTTAAATCAGAGGTATTGCCTGCAGCCCTAAAGTCTAATCTCAAACCTACTAGTCCATGGCCCTGAAAAATGTGTCTGTTTGAGCAAGCCTGAAATGTGCCTATGTAGTCATAGTTTCCACATTTTACTGCACACCTGCTAAAACATAACCTTTATCAATAGAAAAGGATGAATATTAATGCCAAATTTTACAGATTTAGATCTGATCATAAGGAGTAATATAGAACAGAAATAAAGTTGTCTACAGATGCATCAAAAAAGCCCATTTTATGATTAGATTTTAGAGGCCTAGAATCAAATTACACTTTTTACAGATTCTAATATGCAGTACTTGATGATACATGTTTATATTTTAGGTGTTACTCTTTCTTAGAGGGAAAGTATGATGCAGATAGCAAGCTCTCATCAGGCCTGTACTCCTTGGAGCAGACCTGATGATTCTGGTGTTGCCTTGTGAGCTCCAATGGGTGTCTAAAAAGTGACTCCTGGTGCTTTCTCATTGATGTTGACTGGATTGCAAGATATAAAGACTCTCAGTTTTTCACATGGGGCTAAGGACAACAGTCCACATAGACTGCTAGGAAAAGGATAACTAAGCAAGCCAAAGCAGTCTAAGGTGCTGCACATGCAGTAATTGAAACCTGTAGCTTATAGAACCATGCCAACCCAGGAAGTCAGTCAGGCTTTTGTCAGCCATTTTGGGGCAGCACAGCTCAGTCCCAGGCTTATTTTATTTACACGTACTAATTTATAACTATATATACTGACTTTAAAAAAGCAAACAAACAAAAAACATTACTGTGAGGTTTTTTTTATTGTAGTGGAGCAATGAGATACACTTATATACACACCAGTGATACCACACAGTCCAATTTCCTAAAAGAAGGACACCAGGGTCTCAAAAAACGGATTTTCCCTCCATTGCGAGGTATTTTAATTATTTAAAAAAAATCTTCTCCCGAGGAGCAAACTTCACAAAATATAATTGCCCATTAAACAAAACCTAAAACCATTTTACCGGTCTATAGTATATGCAAAAAAGGTTTAAAGGGATAGTAATACTTTATTATTACTATCCCCTATATTGTACATATTTGTAAAATAATTTAATAGCCCCCAGGTTCATCTCTCAAACTTTATGGTTTGAGATAACCGAAGGCAAAGTTCCCCCCCTCCCCCGTTGTACTGACTGCAGGGGAAGTCTGTCGTACAACAGGCTTGTGGCTCTGCAGCTGAGCCGAGATCCTGTTAGTGAAAAAGTATTATTTCACTGAAAAGGTCTTCTACATGTGCTTGGTTTGCAAGCACATGTAGACGACCGT
The DNA here is from genome assembly GCA_037306005.1 of Rhinophrynus dorsalis. Taxonomy (NCBI): domain Eukaryota; kingdom Metazoa; phylum Chordata; class Amphibia; order Anura; family Rhinophrynidae; genus Rhinophrynus; species Rhinophrynus dorsalis. The sequence continues at coordinate 241,921,040 of CM074721.1, forward strand.
TTCAGTGAAATAATTCTGTCACTAACGCGATTGCGGCTCTGCTGCAGAGCCGCATGATGAATGTCAGACCGGATATACCTGCAGTCAGCACAACGCTGACTTCAGGGAAGGGGGGGGCTTTGCCTTCGGTTATCTCTCAAACCATAAAGGTTTGAGAGATGAACCTGGGGCTAGTAAATTATTTTACAAATATTTACAATATGAGGGGCTAGTAATAATAAAGTATTACTATCCCTTTAAAGAGAAAAATATTAACTTGAACCACTAATAAAACCTCAACAAGCTTGTAACTTTTTATAGTGTGTTATAACATATGAATTGAAAATAGTATGTGATACGTAATCAAAATCAGCATGATTCTTAACCTTTTGAATGTTGCTCAGTGCAGTGGGGTTGTCTCTAGCCCCTTAAGTGAGAGAGGTGTCCAATGCATAACACTCTGGCACTCAAAGCGTTAAGGCATTAAATCATCCTATTAAATGGTAACCTTAAGAAAAATCACAAAACCTTAACTTACAATATTCTTATCTTCTCCTACTGTTTCTACCTTCAGCATAAAGAAGAAGCTCTCGAACTCTCCAAGGGACTTCAAACCACACTTTAAACATGACTGGAATAATAACAATAGTAAATTATGCCAAATAGCTGCAAGGAAAATGTCCACATAATTCTGAGCAACAATTTGACATATGTATAAGGACAAATATGGAGCAGTACTTGCGCAAAGCAAATAAGCAGTATTGATAAAATTAACCTCTTGAATGCCAGAGATGTCTCCAACACATTACAAAATAGGGATCTATATCTGTCCCCAAATGGCATTTGCTTTACCCTAGAATTGAGTAATGTCTTGTGCTTCTGTGTGTGTGTGTGTGTGTATATATATATATATATATAATACATTGATTTTTATGTTTTCATCAATTGTTTCTCTTCTAAATTATTTGCCTTGACAAAAGTCCTGGATAAGTCTGAAATATTGATCAAATAAGCTTCACCTGTTTGCAAAATGTAAAAATCCCACTAATGCTGCCTTATTTCTTTTTTGGGGAAGTGTGCCCTTGGTTGGGTTGGGAGGGCTTCCTATCACGCTTCCCGTGATCTCTTTGTCACTCTCACTTGTGCTGCTCCCTTATTGGTTGAGCTTGTTTGGCCCGCCCCTGGTGACCTTTTTATTCTGGCCATTGGCACCTGTCAGGTGCCCTTTTGTGGTGTTCCAGAGCCAGTGTTGCTGTGTTCCAGTGTTCCTGATCTCCTGTGTACCGATTTGGCCTGTACTGACTATGTGTTCCTGTCCCGTGATCCGACCCGGCCTAGCTGACGTTCCTGCCCGTTGCTGATCTGGCTTGTCTGCGTATCTCCTCCGTGATCTGACCCGGCCTGGCTGACTTCCTGCTCCTGGACCTGTTCCGGCTTACTACTGTTCCAGTCTACAGCTCCTGTTGTCGCCTCGGCAACATTCTGATCGCTGCAGCGTGTGTGTCTGAGCCTTTCGAGATTGCAGCATTAACTCCTACTGAGCAGTGTCTCCTGAGCTGAGCCTTCTGTTTCTCTGGTGCATTGTATCAAGTATAGCTGAGTCTTCTTGGCACTTGCTGTGCTATTTTGCTACTCACTGAGCCTCTGATCACTTGTAGTGCTTACTCCTACCTCGCTGCTACTGTTAACTCTTGCTGAGCCGTTACCTTATACAATGCTTCTGCTGAGTCAGCCGCGTTGTGGGCCTCGGTTGTCAGCGGCTCAATTGTCATCTACAGAGCAGTAGTTCTCCGTTAACGCGCCCGTGGGAGGCGCTATTGGCTCAAGCAGTGCAGCAACAGGTGGTCTCCATTATACGCCCGTGGGGGCTATTGGTTTAAGCGATCCCGATACTGTTGGTCTCCGGTATACGCCCGTGGGGGCTATTGACTCAAGCTATCACGATACTGTTGGTCTCCGTTACAAGCCCAAGGGGCTATTGGCTCAAGCAATCCCGATACTGTTGGCCTCCGTTACGCCTGTGGGGGCTATTGGCTCAAGCGATCCCAATACTGTTGTTCTCCGTTATACGCCCGTGGGGGCTATCAAACAACTACCCTGCAGCTTCAGTCTCTGATTCAGCTCTATCCAGCAGCTCTATACGTATATGGACTTAAGGTGTTGTGTGATCTAGCACCTATTGCTGCCTCTTATCACCTAGGGCGTGCCTAACACCACATTCTATGTACTTAACTATTCATCGCCAGTCGCTGTTTTGCCTATTCTGTGACAGTATATGTATTATCCCTGTTTCTGTATCCTGGTCCTGAGAAGGCCTATGTAGCCTATATTCTGCTATTCACAGTACTGCCTGTAGAGGGCAATCTTGTTATTGTTTTTTTTTTTTTCCTAATAAAACTGTGTTTTATTTTAATCCTCTGTCTGAGTGTCTGAAAACCGTTACACTTCCATCGTTCTAAATATTTTATTTTTTCACATTAATTGCTAAAGCCATAGGTTTGGAGGTAGACCAAACATCTTTTGTAATGGATATTTTGGGGAATGTAGTACACCATGGCAACCAAAGAGAGAACCTCCATAGGATGCTAGAAGTGTCTTGCTTTACAATGCGTTAGTAGCATCAAAGGGGTAGACACTTTGAGTGCTAGAGGCAGTGACATATATAGGCCTAGACCAAGCAGACCTATTCTTAGGGAGCCTGATTGATAGGAGAAGCAAATTGGTCACTCTAGTCTCTTCTCAAGAAAATGTACTATTTTACATATATACTTGTAACCTATATAGACTCACCAATGGGAGTGGGGCATTGTATATACTTGGTTGGGCCTAGTACAGGGGAAAGCCTAAATACATCACTAGCTAGAAGGGTGGGCACGGCACTTTAAGATTTAAGAAAGAAAGAAAAAGAAAAAAAAAAAAAAAAAAAAAAAGATGTATTAACCCTTTGAGTGCCAGTGGAGTATGCGTTGCATTTCTGGCACTCCAAAGAGTTAAAATATTTAATAAATTAAAAATAAATGTATGATCAACTGGAATAAAAATATTATTTTATTCGCTTAAATAACCACAAAAATAATACACCAATGTGTGTGTCCGTTTACAATCTATCTTAATAAACTAAATAAAATAAACAAATAAAGCAATAAGACCTATCATCAAATCACAGGCGCGTTGATTTTTATTTTTGTAAAAGCACCATTCGCTTGAAAGTAGAGACTGTGTTTCTGTGGCTGGGTGGAATGGGGCAGCACTTATAAGGTTAAAGGCACACAGTTTTTAGTGGCTGGTTTGCCTGTAGGTGTAGAGATGTTCCTACCAGGGGGGTGACACTAGTGGCGCAATGCAAGAAACGTTCGCATTGGATAAAGGCATTTTTGTGCACGTGTTCTAATCCAGGAAGCTAAATACTGAACGCTTCTTGAATTGTGCATAAAAAATTACATATTACTACAACAGTACACAGACGTATAAATTAATTCGCAATAGCAGTTGTTGCATTAGGCGCATTCGCTATTCCACTCACACAGATTTGTTAAACCTATTCCCTAGTGGTTTTCACATGGTAAATAGCGATTGTGCATGTTTCCTGCATCGCGCCATAGGTCCCATCACTCAGTTCTTATCTATTTTATGTTTTTTGTTCAACATTTCTGTGGATATGATGGCACGGCATAGTGTTGAGGGAATAACCAGTGTTTTATAACAGGTAGGTCTGTTTTTACAGTGGCAGTCCATTTGCTACACTAATTGGGAACTACTTCATTTACCAGTTGTAGTAGTTTATGCCAGTCTTATACACTGATCCCTTGGCGATGGAGGCAACCGTCTAGGCACTGGTTATTTGATGATAGGTCTTATTAGTTTTTGTTTATTTTATTTAGTTTATTAAGTTAGATTGTAAATTGACATACATCTTGGTGTATTATTCATGTGATTCCTTTTTAAAACTAATAAAAGTTATATTTGGAGATAACCCATAGTTTATTATTCTCTTCAGATGATAGTCCATTTATTTTATAGAGGAACTTTGAACCAGTCTACTATAATATAGTACATATTACTCTATTTTTTTTTAATATTCTGTAGTAGGAATATAGTTCATTATAGCAGCCATTTTTAGACAGGGCTCAGATAAAGGCATATTTGTACTTTTTGTCTTTTATAAGTTGGATAAATTGATATCATTTTGTTAACCTTTTGAGTGCAAGAGGGGGTACACAAAGCATTGGTTAAGCTATTTACTCTGAAGCATTTTAGGCCATACTTAATAAGAAGTTGTGGAGCAAACCAACTTGCAAACAGGGGAAAATTAAGATAGCCACTGATTTAAAAAGAGTTTTTAACCCATTGAATACTAGAGGTCTCCAATGCATTGCTTTGCAAAGTGTTGCACACCTCTCTAGTATTCAGTCCTTTAAAAGCCTCATTTAAATCAATGTGATGGTTAAATTCTTCACTGTGGGGTAATCGTGGTGTAATTGCTCCTCTTCCTTCCTTCCTAAATATGGCCCTTGGTTTTTTCAGGAGATGTCAGTTTGACATAGAAAGGCTTATTAACGGAGTCAGATTTATACATGAGCTATGTGCATCACGAACACATTATACAGGCCCCAAGGTAATTTTACAATGATTTCATCCATGTAGAAAGATCTTTACAAGAAGACACTAATGTAACATATACCTTCTCCTGTGTTAACCCTTAGAGAACAACATCTTGAAATGAGATTGCAATAAATTTTAATTTTAACATAACAATTCTATTTCTGCTAGAGTTGAGGATATGTAAATATAATAACACAGATTTAAATCTCAGGTGCCCCAGACAATGCACTCCAAGGTACCATTAACCCTACCCATGACCATAGCTATACTGCTCACAGGATCTTGCCTCTAGCCACTGCTGTCTTGCAAAAAATAATCCTCCAAATTCCCATTAATTTACAAGGCGGGTGGGTAATCTCTTGGATGTCAGTAAAGAGGTTTCTCATGCATTAAAAAAAAACAAGAGTTTGGGGCATTTACCCTGTTTCCTGTGACTCAGTTGGCTTGCTCCACAGTTGCACTATTTCTTAGTAAGTCAACCTCCTTGTCTCCATTGGCAGTTATGAATTGCAGCCCAGTGTATAGTTTGCCAATGTTTGTCATTTAGCATTCAAGAGGTTAAAATTCTGATTTTAAAATTGTAATGATTTAACCTTTTGGGTGTTAATGTACTGAATACCCACTGACTTAACCCTTTTAAGGTTCAGAGGGTGTGCAAATGTATTGGACTTTACAAGGTTAAGCAATGCATTAAAAAATAAGAGATTAAAAAGATGGCTTTGTTTCTTGACTGAATGCGAACCCTCACATGCTGGTAACATTTGGGACTTCCATGAACCAAACATAGAAATATTTGGTTAAGCTAAGATAAACTGAGAATATAGTTGTCTGAAGGTGTAAAAAAAAAATCTGAGGCCTAGAGTGAGCAATAAGCACATGTAGTTGTCTGATAGGCTGAGATGGAGTATCGGCTTTGTTTAAAACCACTAGCACATACATTTTATGAGTAATAAATTACAATACTTGTATCATAGGATTCAATGTACAAAAAACTCACAAGAGTGATATAAAGGTGATAGCCATTAAAAGGTATCACCTTTAAAAGTAACATTAAAAGGTATTGCCTTTAAATCACTCTTGTGAGGTTTTTTATTTTTTTTTATTTTGCCACACTGAATCCAATCTACTCTACTGGCTAACACGGTACCATCTTTTTTTTTTTTCTGGAACACTTGCATCAAAAATTCCATAAAGAAGAATACTTGCAAATTACTAATACCCATATTGTAGCTTTGTTAAAAAGAAACTTCTTGCCCCCATTGTCATCTCTCAAACCCTTATGGTTTGAGAGATGATGGTGCTCAAAGTTCCCCCCTTTCTCCCCCTTCCCTGACTGAACGCTGACTGCAGGAATATCCGGTATTACTTGCATCAGGCAGCTCTGCAGCATTACCGAGATCGTGTTTATAAAGAAATCTTTCACTAAAACGGTCTTCTACATGTGCCTGCAAACCAAACACACGTAGACGACCTTTTCAGTGAAAGAATTTTAATTACCGTGACCTCGGCTCAGCTGCAGAGCCGCCTGATGCACATAAGACTGTCGCACGACAGCTTCCCCTGCAGTCAGCGTTCAGTGAGGGAGGGGGGAACTTTGAGTGCCATCATCTCTCAAACCATAAGGGTTTGAGAGATGACAATGGGGGCAATAAGTTTCTTTTTAACAAAGCTACAATATGCGGATTAGTACTTTTCAAGTATTGCTATCCCTTTAAAATCGAATAAATTTGCCCAGTTTTGTACCATTGTAATAAACAATTAAATATTTATTTCTAGACAATGCTATTTCGGCTCTGCTGAAGAGCCGCCATCCGGTCCCGGTACCATGATCTCATTCTGTCAGCTAGAGCGTTGACGTCTGTGAAAGGAGCAGGAGGGGGGAACTTCAGAATCTTATATCTCTCAAACTATACATATATGAGTGACGGGACATACATAATTGCATTTATATTTATAATATCTACAATATAAAACTTTATTAAAAGTAAGCATTACTATCCCTTTAAAGGGATAGTATTACTTCAAAATTACTATCCCTCATATTGTAGCCCTTAATAAACTGAGTTAAATGATACCAGCGGCATCTCTCAAACCTTTATGGTTTAAGAGATAGCCGCTTTCAAAGTTTCCTCTCCCCTGCTGTCAGCGTTCTGCTGCCAGCAGGGGAATCCGGTCCTGGGACAGGCGGAGGCTCTTAAACAGAGCCAATATCTTGTTATGGAAGGAAAAATTATTCATTGAAACAGTATCCTACGTGTGCTTGGTTACCAAGCACACGTAGAAGACTGTTTCAATGAATCATTTTTCCTTCCATAACGAGATATCGGCTCTGTTGAAGAGCCTCCGCTTGATTCAGAGACCGGATTCTCCTGCTGGCAGCAGAACGCTGACAGCAGGGGAGAGGAAACTTTGAAAGCGGCTATCTCTTAAACCATAAAGGTTTGAGAGATGCCGCTGGTATAATTTAAAGGGATAGTAATACTTCGTTTTAACTTTATTTTATTTTGTAGGCATTAAAAAAACACGAAGAATGATATAAGTCTTATCTCTCAAACCTTTATGGTTTATGAGATATTCACAAGCAAAGTTCCCCTCCCTGCCCCTTTTACCTAGTGTAAGCCATCTCTTCTCAAATCTGAGTCTGGTTGTATGACAGGACAGATAACAGAAGGGGACAATTTTCTTTGTATGAAAACAATGAAAGCCCTTCCCCCCTTGACAAGTTTTTCAGCTTTTTCCATTATCTTAACTGAAGATTGTCCCTCTCTGCAGTCTACCTGGGCATCTCCCTTCTGATCTGGTTGAACAGGGAAGGGATACTTTGTTTGTGAATATCTCTTAAACCATAAAGGTTTCAGAGATAAGACTTATATCATTCTTCATGTTTTTTTAATGCCTACAAAATAAAATAAAGTTAAAACGAAGTATTACTATCCCTTTAACTCAGTTTATTAAGGGCTACAATATGAGGGATAGTAATTTTGAAGTAATACTATCCCTTTAAGTACGAACAGCAATTTATGATACAGTAACATATTACACTTTGAGCTTTTTTTTTTACACACTCTGTTTAGTAACATAGTAACATAGTAAATTAGGTTGAAAAAAGACACAAGTCCATCAAGTTCAACCTTCGCTTCATACCTCAGTAACTAAGAATTTTATAGCTTTCCTGCTACCAATTAAATTAGTCTTTATCAGACCTTCCTGATCTGCCTACTGATAAACAGTATAACTCTGTATGTTCCCTTTTGAAAGAAATGTATCTAATCTTCTCTTAAATGTGTCCATTGTATCTGCCATAACTACCTCCCTGGGCAATGAATTCCACAATTTGACAGACCTTACCGTAAAAAAACCCTTCCTCTGCTGAAGTTTAAACCTCCTTTCCTCTAATCTCAAGAGGTGTCCCCTGGTCACCTGAGCAGGCCTTGGAATAAATAGCTCACCGCAGAGATCCTTGTATTGACCTCTCATATACTTGTACAATGTGATAAGGTCTCCTCTTAGTCGTCTTTTCTCTAGAGTAAATAAACCAAGTTTGTTTAGTCGTTCCTCATATGTCAAGTCCTCCATTCCCTTAATTAATTTTGTTGCTCTCCGCTGTACCCTCTCTAGTTCTAGTATATCCTTTTTCAGAACCGGTGCCCAAAACTGCACTGCATACTCAAGGTGAGGTCTTACCAATGATTTGTATAATGGCAAAATAATGTTATCCACTCTTGCTTCAATACCTCTTTTTATGCAAGACAGGACTTTGTTTGCCTTTGCTACTGCTGTTTGACACTGGTCACTGTTTCCAAGTTTGTAGTTGACAAGGATACCCAGGTCTTTTTCTAGCAACGAGTCACCTAAAATTATTCCATTAAGTTTATAAGTAGCCTTGGGATTGTTTCCTCCCAAATGCATGACTTTACACTTCCCCACATTAAACTTCATATTCCACATGTTTGCCCAATCTGACATTGTATGTAAGTCCCTCTGTAGAGAGAAAATATCCTGTTCTGAATTAATGACTTTGCATAATTTAGTATCATCTGCAAATATTGATATTTTGCTTTCTATATCTATTTCCAGGTCATTTATAAACATGTTAAAAAGCAGCGGACCCAATACTGAACCCTGAGGTACTCCACTCTCCACTTTAACTATACTGGAGAATTTTCCATTTACAACCACACACTGTTCCCTATCCTTCAACCAGTTTTGTATCCAATTGCAAAGGTTATCTCCTAGCCCCAATTTCCTTATTTTATACACCAGCCTTCTGTGTGGTACTGTATCAAATGCCTTTGCAAAGTCTAGATATACTACATCTACTGCCTTGCCATTGTCAAGGTTGCTGCTTACCTCCTCATAGAAGCTGAAAAGATTAGTTTGGCATGACCTATTCTTCATAAAACCATGTTGATTCGTGCTAATGATCTTATTTTTTGTGTTGTAATCCTGAATATAGTCCCTTATTATGCCTTCTAATAGTTTTCCCACTACAGAGGTCAAACTCACTGGTCTATAATTCCCAGGTTCTGTTTTAGTTCCCTTCTTAAATAGAGGCACTATGTTAGCTCTTCGCCAATCCTGTGGCACTGAGCCTGTGGTAATAGAATCTTTAAAGAGTAAATATAGGGGTTTTGCTAACACTGCACTGAGTTCCTGAAGAACCCTTGGATGTATACCATCAGGACCCGGTGCTTTGTCGGTCTTAATTTTGTTCAGTCTTCCCATGACATCTCCTTGAGTTAACCCAATATCTATTAATTGTATTGTTTTATTTGATACTTGTTTAATGCATTTAAACATGAATTGGGTAGATTAATATTACATTGGATGGATTACTTGCAATTCATGAATTCTATAAGGCTTTTGCTGTTTCTTCAGCTTTCTCTCTGGTCTTAGGGCCTTGTGCAAAATAGAAAAAAAAATTCTGGAGCAAACCAAGTGCATCACAGGGACAAATCATATGTTCCAATGATTTTAATGTAGCATTTAATCCCTTGAATGCTAGAGAGGTATCCAAGGAATTGCTTTGCAATGAGTTGGAGACATTTCTAGAGTCCAAAGGTTTAAAAGCCCCACTGAAATAACTGGGTGTTTGGGGAATTTTTACTTCTCTCCTACAGTCCATAAACTCCTCCAGTCTGTTTTAGAGACCAAGGAATTTTATTTTTGGTTATTGGGGTGGGGGTGGGGCAATGTGGCAGAGGCAAACCAAACAAGTCCTTCTAAATCCTTGGGGGGAGATGCATCTGAGTTGACACCTCTTTTTGCTTTTCACAAAACTTTTTTTTTTTTCTCAAAATAAATAAATGGTAACTCTTTTTGTACACACACATATATAATCGGCAGTAAATTGGCAATCCACTGCAGGCCTCCTCCGCAAGTTCGGTCTTGTGCTTTTTGTTGCCACTGTGTACTAACAAATTTGGTAATTTAATCTACCCATCTTGTCTTTTGGTCTTCTTCTTGGGTGTTTAGTTTTGAGTGGAATCCATTCCAACATTCTTTTGGTCCATCTAATGTCAGGTCTTCTTGCTATATGGTCTGTCCATTTGCATTTCAGGTGCTTTACTCTTTCAATGCTGTCATAGACTTTTGTTTGCTGACGAATCCTTGAACACATTTTTTTGGTCTCTTTGTTATGTTCAGAATTTGACGTTCCATACTTCTGTGACCTTAAGTTTTTGTATGGCTTTGACATTCAGTGTCCATGTTTCACAACCATAAGAACTGGGAGGACATAGTATATAATTACAAAATAAATAATATCCATTTAAAACTGAATAATAGACTTGTGCGATTCGGTTCGTCTAATTTCGGAATTCAGACGAATAAGGTATATTCGGCATCATTTGGACCTTCCGAAAGCCAAGGTCTACCCACAAAAGAAAAATTAGAATCCGAAATGGACATAGTCCGAAACTCGTACGGCGCTTTCCTGCCTAAAACTAAAACTATTACAATGTTGCTACATGCTACTAAAAATAGATCTGGTAAAACAGGCGCTTTACAGTTCATGCAAAGTGCAGATATTAACCACGTAAGGACACAAACAATTTTGGCATTTTTGCTATGTGTGTGTTCAACTATAATTCCTATCTTTCTCATTTATTGCAGAAACACATATTATATACATTTTTTAAAGGGCAGAAAGGGCTTTAATTTGAAGTGTGTAGAGGTTTATAAAATACCCCTTCCTGTCTCATTATACATTTAATAATATTATTAATTTAGTTTAATGTATTTTTTTATTTGTTTAACTTTAATTTTTTATTGAATATATATATAATTTTTTTTTTAATTTGGCTGACTAATTTGGACTATTGGCTAATTTCGTCCAAGTCGGTCCGGTCTGGTCTGAAATTCAGATCCTCCGAATGGGGGAAAAAATGTTTTTGCCCCGAAATCGAATTTTACCAAAAATTTTTGCCGTGCACAAGTTTACTAAATAATATACATTGAAAAAATCAGTTCATTATACATGTATAATAAATCGGTTCATTATGCATCATTTTGCTTGCCATAAACATTTCTGTAGAACAATATATATATATAGACACACTGCCAAATTTACATGTATCGCAAGTAGAAATTCTGTGTAGTTTATGTTTACAGCTATCCTTTTGAACCTGACCATAATCACTTCTTGGCAGCATGGATTATGTTATACTGCAAAATAAAGCCTCCCCACCCCTAAGTTTGGGAATGTGATAAATATGAAATAAGCTTCCCAGTGTGGTAAATGCACCAATTCCTATCTTATTCTATGGACAGATATTGTCACTTGTTGGACATCCAGCTGTTGATGACTGCAACTCCCATCATCGACATCCAGCCAACAGTTAGTTGGGAATGGTAGGAGTGGCAGATCCTGATAGCTGGAAGTCCAACAATTGGCTAGCCTTGTACAAAGATCTCAAGTTTATGAGATGTTGGTTCATAAGCTGTACAGAATAACATAGAAATAGTGTATCTCACATTTGTATCACCATTATTGCATAACTGCTACCTTTCACCACCAATTTATTTAACCCCTTATAGATCAGACGGTTATGCAGTTTGCATTGTCCTCTGGTCCTGAAGGAGTTATGTTTGTAGTTACATTTTATTATTTGTAACATACCTTCTTTGCATAAAGGAGTATTGAGTAAGTCCTTTTATATTATTAAGTCAATCAACAGCATAAAGAAGGAATTGGTGACATGTACCACTACTGCAGATGTTTAACCCCTTAAGGACCCTTAACGGTCCTGGCACGTCATAGGTCGGTGAGCCATAAGGACCCGTGATGTGGCAGGATTGTCATGGAGTTTAGGGCTCCCTGTGCGGCTGCATGCCCTGAACTGGGATCGCCAATGAAAAAAAAAAAAAAAAAAAAAAAGGTCTGCAGTCCTTCAGTGCCGGCCGTAAACCATAGCGGTTTGAGAGATACAAATAAGCGCAAGTAATCATTTTTTAATTGTATCTACTATATAGCTCATACTTTTTTTTTTTTTTTTTTTTCCTGAGGTTACGATGCCTTTAAGGGGTTAATTACAGCACTCATCAGCAGACTGAAGCCTATGGTTTTCTAAAGCTGCAATCACTTGAGTCTTCACCCCACTTTAGCAATCTATTGCCAAACATCTGGTCCTTAAATGAATGGAATGGACTTGTCACCCAAAGAAAAGTTTAATCAGAAACAGCTAAAACTATGGATATCTTGTAATAGCCATCTGTTTGCTATATATAGTTTTTGAGCAATTAATCTTTGTTTGTGGCACGCTATGCTAATTAATTCCTGTGCTGGGCTGATATTACTAAACGCACACTGTACTAAGAATGAATCTAGACAGAGCTCACACCCTAAGGTAATTTCTAATGGCAAATCAAGTGATAAGTTTGGTCTGGAACATAATTATTAGTATGCAGGGAATTAACATAAAGTGCCACAAAAATAATTTATTTACAGAAAAATATCCAGTACACCATAGAGGCAGATTTTAAAGGGATAGTAATACTTAAATTGAAGTAAATAATGCCCCAGCGGTATCTCTCAAACCGTCCCATCCAACCACCACTTTAACCTTAACCACTTTGATTCTTTTCTTTATCATCTCTTTTTATCCTTTTTCTGACCCATTATTCATAAATAGATAGCTATAACACTCCTCAATATTAACAAAAGGACCGATTTTTCAAAGCTGGTCTAATCGACCTAATTATAGACAGATCTAAAATTAAGCCAAGGATGATATCACAAGTTAAAACATTTATCAATTTTAACCAACCATAGAGCAAACTGAAATATATAGATTATCCCGTTATTTTAATATCATAGCTCTTTAGATAACGTCTGTTTTTTTTTTTTTCTTTTTTAATCAAATCAAATTATTCAATAAATCAGAATCCCCAAATCAATTCAGACACACTGAATTCTATCTAAGGGTGATGGCATTGCAATCAGTTTTACGGTAAACCAGCATAGTCGGCTTCAGGCTCGTACACCAGGCCCCTCACATGTTATAAGCCTTAATATATACTATAAATTCTGTTCAGAAACAAATTTATACTTGCGTTTCTCTTTTATCCGAAGGAAAAGCCATCAAAGTTCTGGCTGCGTGGCTTAATGTGGCTATTACCGTCTCTTCTGTATCCACACACCTTAATTAGAGCCTCGAAGTCCCAGGGTTCACTTTTCAACGTGTTTAGTTCGTTTGGCCACCTAGAAATATCATCCTGCTCTCTTCACGATGGCCCAGACACACCGCTCCAATAAACAAACGTCTGCCTGTCTGTATAGCAAGCATGGGGTACTTTGTGCCTTCACCTCTTCCAACAATCATAACGAGGATACAGCGTTTGTCATCTCCTCTCTTGGCCTCAGCCCTCCATCTGCAGAAGAACAACGTACGTGGTCATGTCATGTCATCTGATCCCGCCCCCTCAATAAAAGATATTTTTAAATCACTTTTAAACCCACGTCTGACCCCTCAGAGCTGTGGAAACAGAGTTCCCATAGTTTATAACTCACTAGTCATTAGTTCTCTCCTGTTCTCTCCTAAATTGTTATGCAAGTCACACAGAGCTACACCATTGAGCAACATCAGGTCCTTACTCGGTCTTCATGGAAGCTTTCTCCTCTTAGAAACAAAGTAACCTCCTCTCTACTCACCAGCCCACACATTCTGCATGTCCGTGTTCTTCACATCAATTACATGTGGTGCACATCCCTGAAACTAATGAACATGGCTGCTCTCGGCTGAATTGAGATTCAAGCTTTTTAGTTGAAAAATTCAATACAAAAGCAAATCAAACACCCAGTTGATTCATGATCCCTTATACTGCTTGTGTACTGCAATGTATGCTGCAATGCATTGAGAAGGGATAACACCCAATATATGTTGTGCTTTTCATCCGAGAGCAGTGCTATTTTTGTCCTGAATTTTCTCCCCTTATCAGTGAGCTTCGAAAGACCTGAAGAACTTGTAGCGGACTATGGTATTTATCAGATTGTAAACTGAAACAGTTCTTAGTGGACTGCATGGTAGGTCAAATGCAAGTATAGAGCTATAGATGTCTGATATTTGAAGGACTCTAACCTAGGTAAGTCTTTCTGTTAACAAATTAAGAATCCCTTATTCCTGTAGTATGGTTTCTCAACTATTCTTTCCTCTGAAAACTCAATCTGTGAGTAGAATGTAAAGCAGACCTAGATTTTACTAAATGAACACAAATGTATCTGTACAGGTAACCTAACATAGCATTGCATTGTCATTATAAGACCCAGAATTTTGTAAGGCTCACAAAATGGCATATTTGCATCTTGCCAGATAATTAATATGGTGATTGTTTTTTTCGTAAGATAAGCACATTTTTTTATTTATAAATTTATTTGTTCATCTATAACCCCCTGAGGACCAGAATGGTGTGCAATGCATCCCATAACCCCTGGTCCTCATGGGGTTAATGTGGGCCCTAAGAGAGGCAAACCATGATAAAGCTTTAGAGCTGATAGCACTTCACTGTCTTGATGATTATTGGTCTCCCCAGTTGATAAATTACAAGCACATTAAGCAGAATTTGAGTAGGTTCTAATCCAGTTTAGCTGCTGGGTGCCTTAATCCCTTAAGGACCGGGAAAATCTGAGGTTGTTTTCACTCAAGGACCAGAGCAATTTTGACTTTTTTTTATTATGTCTTTGTTAAACCACATTTTCTCTAATTCCTTTTGTACACCTACACAAATGATGTACTCCTTTTTTTTTAAAGCACAAGTAGGGCTTTCTTTTGATACCACAATTATATGAATACCTCAGCGTTTAATTTGATTAAAATAGAAAAAAAGAGGAAAAAAAAATTAAAAAAAACAAAAAAAAAAAAAACCTTATGCTTACATTTTCCTGTCAGGATTTGCATACTATTAGTTAATTACAAAAAATACCCCAAATATATTAATTTGCTTCTCCTGAATATAAAAGTACACCATATGCCTAGTACTTCAGTCCTTTTCTCACATTTACAAGGTAAATATTACAAGATGGACGCCATTATTTCCAACCTGTAATTTTTCAACAATTGGCATGTGACCATTAGTTGATATCAAGCACGGGATAGTTGAAAATTTTAAAAAAATGCATTGATTAGTATTCAACTCCTTCTTCTGAGTACGGCAATACCCCATATGCATAGGTTTCTCAAGGTTTGGGGGAGCTACGGGGCCCAAATTGGAACATGTGCGTTTCTAGTTTCACACTTTGAATTTTCACAGCTTGCGTCACTGGTGCCGTGTCTCATTTGGGGCTGTGTAACAGTGCTCCACTCTAAGATTCCCCCCCCCAAAAGTGTATATTTTTGGAAAGTAGACACCCCAGGCTTTCATTTTATGTATGTTTTTTCACATTTTTTACACAGCCATTTTACCACCAATCCTTTGTAAATCTTGACTTCAATGTTGATGTGAATTTCAAGCACATGATGGGTGAAGATTTTTAAAAATGCATTGTTTAGTGTTCAGTTCCTTCTTCTGAGTACGGCAATACCCCATATGCATAGGTTTCTCAAGGTTTGGGGGAGCTACGGGGCCCAAATTTAAACAAATATTGAATTTTCACATCTTACTTAACTGGTGCAATGTCTCAACTGGGGCTATGTAACAGTGCTCCACCTTAAAAATTTCCCCCCAAAAGTGTATATTTTTGGAAAGTAGATACCCCAGGCTTTCATTTTATGTATGATTTCACATTTTACCACCAATCCTTTGTAAATCTTGACATAAATAAAAAAAAAATCATCGTTTTTCACACTTTGACTTCAATGTTGATGTGAATTTCAAGCACAGGCTAGGTGAAGATTTTATAAACTGCATCGATTAGTGTTTGGCTCCTTCTTCTGAGTACGGCAATGCCCCATATGCATAGGTTTGTCAGGGTTTGGGGGAGATTCTGGGCCCAGTTGGAACATGTGAGTTTCCTTTTACAGACATGCCATTTTTACAGCCGGTTCCTTGTCTCATTTCAGACTGTTTGGCAATGCTGCAATGAATTTTACCCCCAAAAGTATATGTTGTAGAAGAGTAGACAACCCTCGCTTTCATTCTATTTGTACTTTTTAAATTTTTTCGCTGCCACTGTATCAGCAATCCCTCCCAAAACCTGCAGTAAGGCAGAGAAACACCATTTTTTCACACTTATATTTTAGTGTTTCTCTGGATTTCTGTCAGATGATATTTGCAGATTTTTTAAGTGCTTTACATTAGTGGTGAGTTACATCGTCTGAGTACGGCAATGCCCCACATTCATAGGTTTGTCATGGTTTGAGGGAGCTACTGGGCCAAGTAGGGAACATGTGTGTTTCCATTATCAGAGATGGAAAAAACTTAGGGTGTTTTGCTTCCCATTATATTTTGATAGTGTTAGATCTAAGGAGGGATGTGCTTTGAAAAATAAAAAAACAGGATATTTCAGGGGGGGAAAAGTGGCCAAATAATAAACTTTACAGCACAACTGCGTTGTGCCTTCATGGTATTGCTTGAAGCAGTCACCCATGCAGAGGCCAGGTTTGGAAGGGCAATCAGGACAGTAAGTGGGGGTTTCTTTCCGTATTCCCTTGCTGTAGCAAACCCTGCAGTGCTTTTGTGGGTTTTTCTTATGGGGGGGTTGGGGGGATTTTATAAAATGTACTACCCTGGGTTTTGGTGGAATTATTTCTGTTTTACTCATTGCTTCTCTGACACCAAACCCCTCTGTCAATCCCTACACTGGCTCCCATTAGCATACAGAATTAAATTCAAAATTCTGGTGCTTACTTATAGAGCCCTCACTAACACTGCACCACACTATATTTCATCTCTCATCTCCAAATACACTCCCTCTCGCCATCTTCGCTCCACACACGACCTTCTCCTCTCCACAGCTCTTATCACATCCTCCCACTCCCGCCTACAGAACTTCTCCCGTGCTACACCTCACCTCTGGAATTCTCTCCCCCGCACAATCAGACTCTCCTCCAGCCTTCAGATCTTCAGACGGTCCCTGAAAACTCACCTCTTCAGGGAAGCCTATCAACTGCCTCCATAAACAATATCGCTAAGAATCACCCCTTGCCTCGACCACTGCATTCAACAGCACTTCTTACTCCCACCCACTGACTGGCAGGTCAGGTGGCAGGAGACACTTACACCCAATAGCACTTACTCCTTCTGTGTCGTACCTACCTTTCTCTAGACTGTAAGCTCTCACGAGCAGGGTCCTCTGATCCTTCTGTTCTCCACATTTGATTGTACTATTTAATACCTCTGTATGTCTACTCCCTACTGTAAAGCGCTGCGGAATTTGTTGGCGCTATATAAATAAAGATTAAAAAAAAAATAAAAAATAAGAGTGGGGTTTGCCAATTTGGAAATCAAAAAAGAATTATATACTGCAGTCTGCATCATGTAAATGGCATGTACCATGCCCTACACTTTTGCAAGGTGAGGTATGGCTGCATGAGTTGATCGCACAGATCAGCTCCCCCCATGTGTTTGTTGTAGTCTGATGCAGACTGACTTTCTTACTACCCCCCTTCTACGAACAGAGACTGCCACAGTTTGTCCTCATGCATGGTGGAAAGCATGTAGACATCTCTTCTGTCCTTGAACTTAACTGCCAGCAGCTCTTGTTGGCACAAAGCTGAGGACGTCCCAGTTTTTAATTTTTTTGCTACAAGTTCTTTGGGCATCTCCCTGCAATTGCACCTGACAGTGCCACAGGCCATGGTGTCAAAATAAAAAGTGACTTAAATAAGAGGGTGCTGGTGTGATAGTTGTCAACATATAAATTATATCCTTTATTTAATAAGGGGTAAATTAGATCCCAAACAATTTTACCATTTGTTCCCAGAGATTCGGGGCAACCAGGAGGGTCAAGTTGGCTGTCCTTGCCCTCATAAATTCAAAAAGCCTGGGTATAGCCTGTGGCACTTCTGCACAATTAATAAAATGTAATGCCGACTTTGGATCGCATGGAGGGGATGTACTGCTTGAAATCTAACCTGCCATTATATTTCATAAGGGATTCATCTACACTTATGTAGGGGTGTATATACTTGGGTAATCTTTTCCTGTAAATGATTTATTAGGGGAGAATTTTGAACAGTCTGTCATTCTGGGGGTGTTCTTTTGGGAGGCACAGGGAATTCTCTCTAAAGTGCATAAAGCGCAAAATAATTTCATATCTAGTCCTGGTCATTGTTTTGGTGAATATAGTGGTATCATATATGGGGGTTTTACTCCAGTATGATCTAATAATTTTTTTTTTTTACTATTCCCATTGTCATTGTTTAGGGCCTAGAATTTCTTGAATTCTAAAAGGTCTGTGGGTTGCCATATTTCTTCCTTGGGAACAAACGCTGATGGGTTGGTGGCAATATATTGGGCTGCATATAAGTTTGTTTGAGACATGATTTCCCCCAAAATTTCTTCCCCCAAAAATAAATAAATAAAACTGAAAATAGGTAAATCCTGCCACATCCACTTGAATTCTTGGGGCACCTGTTGGAGCAGTGAGTATTTTTTCATACAAGGCCCTGCTTCATCACTACTAGAGCTGCTCTCACTCTTAGAAAACTGTCAAAATTTGCCGCAGTGTCTGTGACGTCTGAGTCAGACGCCAAATAGAAATACGCCTCTTCTAAACTGTACCTCTGCTGCATTGTATACACCTACTCTAAACTAAATAAATTACTAACTTCTATACCTAATGCTCACCTCACCCCAAAAGGTCACTATTCCTATGATGATTTTTTTTATTTCGTATTTTTTTCCCCCTATGCTACTCCTAAACCTAAATCTATCCCTAAGCCTCTTACCCTAACACATGTATTCCATGAACCTACCCAACCCAACTACCTATCTAAACTAGCTTATAATATAAAATACATTTTTAAATAAAAAAACTTTTTTTTTTTTTTTTTTTGTCCTATGGTACCCCTAAACCTAAATCTAACCCTAAACCTTGCCCTAACCCACGTATACCATGAACCTACCTAACCCAAGTCAACTACCTATCTAAACTAGAACTATTTTTTTCCCCCTACTCTACTCCTAAACCTAAATCTAACCCTAAACCTTTCCCTAACACACGTAGACTAAACCTACACAAATACCTACCTAAACTACCTAAAATACACAAAATAATTATATTTTATTTAAAAATGTTTTGTTTTTGTTTTTTTTAATTAAAAAAAAAAAGAAAAATGTAAAGAAAATACAAGGGGGATGGGGGAAGTACCACAGATCACAAAAAGCTGATCTGCAGCAATTGATCACTGTTAAAATGATCAGAGAGGGGATTTATTGATCACTGCAGCCCCAGTGATCAATGGGTTAATTTTGAATGAATTTTTTTTTTTTTTTTTTTTTTTTTATATATACACAGGAACGCTGAACAGGCTCTGTAACACTGGAACACAATCTCTGTCTCTCTCCACCTCAGAAGTGTGTAAGATGGAGGGAGGCAGAGAGATGCGACAGGGACAGTATTTGTAAATACTGTCCCTGTCATTCTGCTTCTGTAAAATGTGATTCGCTCATCAAGTGAATCACATGTTGCAACAATGTTGATACTGGTTGAAACTAAGTGCCCCGGTATCGGAAAGCTTAGTTACAGCCAGCCCGCGTTATTCCATCACTCCGTGCGGTGAAGATGGGACATTTTAACACATGATGGTCCAGGACCGTCATGGGTCCTTAAGGGGTTAAGCTATATTCCTGTCCATAGTTAGAAGGCTTCAGGGGCCTGAGAAATAGCTGCAGGCTATGGGGGATTTTTATGGATAAGCAAAACTGAAAGAGACCATTAGCCTAGTTTTTAACCCTCTGCATGCAAGAGAGGTAGTTACCGTATGGCCCAGTAATTCGTTGGTCACATATCTGGCACTGAGAGGGTTAAATCCCTCTTATGTGCTGTTTTGGCTCATTGCTTAAGGTCAAGAAATGACCATTTATAGATGACTGGAATATTATGAGCTGGTTAATTTAAAAGATCTATTCTGCTTTCTCATGAAATGGCAAATGACATTATGAAGGGGAATTCGATCTGCAAATTTTAGATCTTAATTAGAACATATGCTATAAGCGAGGAAGTAATTCAGTCTCCACATTTATAGTATGTAAACAATTGCTAAACTGAAATTACAAAGCTAAATTTTGGTCACCATCAAAGAAAAGGAACTGTTTTCCTACCCCCTTGAATGCCAGAGAGGTCTTCAACATAATTCATTGGAGACCTCGCTAAAACCACTGAGTGCCATCGTCATGTGGATTTTTTTATTTGATCACAATAAGCTTCTTCTATCTTCATGGCCAGTTTCCATGTGTTAATTTTCATGCTTCAATGGGCCTAAAAGGAATGTTATTGCATTGGCTTGTTAATGTTACTATGGTATCACATGAAGTTGTCACATTTGTCCTGATGTCATTGACAAGCATATGCATATTTATGGGCCAACTCTCCTCTATCAAGGAATATGGAACACTGAAACACAATGACATAATAAAGAAGTAGGCAGAAAGATCTGTATGCAGAAAGCAAAAGATGTCTGCAAAAAAAAATGCAAGTCCATCAAATATAATTTTTGCCACAATATAACTCAAAATATTAGAATTACATAATGAGCAGTCCTGGAACATACCAGCTGCACAATGGGGTTAGGGGGAATAAAAAAATCCACAAATTCACACTGATTTTAAATGGTATTTTTTACTCCATTCAGTGCTAAAAAGTCCCTAACCCATCGCTTCTCAGTGTTAGACATCGATAGCATTCAAGGGGTTAAAAGCGCCATTTATATCAATGGATGCTTTTACACCTCCCTATAATTGTTTAATTCACCTTAGAATTGCTCATTTTTGATAAAATATATTTTTGCAGCAGAAAATCTTTTTCATCAGGAGAAACTTCCTAATGTCAATATTACGTAATACATTCCCTTTAACCTTTGCCAAACTAAATAAATAGGAACAGTATAGATAAAAAAATAACATGTACAAAATTTGCTGGAATAGAAGATTTACCAACTATTTAAAGTTGACTGATTATGTGGCTTAGTCATTTGGAAAGTTTGGACTATAAAATGTGCAGGGAATGTTGAATACAAGTGAGGCTGATGTATTAAGAATAACTGGATGCAGGATTCTTGAACAAACCGGCTGCATCATAGGCGCCAAATAAAAATTCCCATTAATGGGGCTTAGAACCCTCTGAATGATAGAGATGCCTCCAACGCTTTGCAAAGAGCCCTGTTTTTTCCCATTAGGCCTATAAGCAACTACATAGAGCTTCAAAGTTTGAGAAGCACCTGAAATGTGTTTGCCACACCCACATTGTTATGGGTGTGGCCAGTGCAATTTCAATGACCCTGTACCAGTTTATTTTACCTTTTACTGGGTATTATTTAACCCCCTTGGATGCTAGAAAGGTCTCAGTGCATTGAGGAGCCACGAGTTGGAGATCTATCTAGCAACTAATAGTATCAACCCCTTAAAGGGGAACTTTCACCCCGCAATAACTTAACGTTCGCTTGTTGCTCACCTGGCGACTAGCTGCTTAGTAGCGCTAGTCGCCAGCAATATTACCCGGTTGTTCAGATATCGGCTTTTTGCCGATGGTGACAGGAGCAGGAAGCACGGACGTCTCTTCACAGTGACGTCCGTGCGCCTGCGCTGTCAGTCCCTTTTGCACCGTGTGGTGCGGGGTGAAAGTTCCCCTTTAACGACCACCAGATCCAGCAAGGGGCAGCCGTTAAAGGCCACAGCACATTTTATTTCTTCATTGTGATGCATTCTGGGGTGGCAGAACAGAGTACAGAGACACTGCCATCCCAGAATTCCATGGCGTGCCAGGATCATCACCGATCCTTAGTGTCCGCCATGGCGTGACTGTCCTGGCACATCACAAGATCCTAAGGGAACCGTGCTGGTGCAGAAGCATGTGAGGAAGGGGCACCTGGAATGTAAATCTGGTCCTGACTGCAAATCAGTATGTTTAAGAGCTCTCTGGCATACAAAGGGTTAAAACTCCATATAAATCAGTGGACATTTTTGGAACACTCACTTGTTCCCTGCCATGCTGTTGGTTTGCTCAAGATCGCCTCATCCAGTTATTCTTAGACATCGGCCTCAGTGAGCATTCTAGCCCGCAAAACAACTTTTCATGACTGTAATGGTGATATACATGTTAGCTTACTAATAAATGTCAATGTCTCAAGCTGCAGCATTCGTTAGTGATTCTCAATGCATCGTTCTCACTGTTACATGGTGTTGATTAAAAGCAATGACTTCTAAAGCTCTGTTGCAGCAGGAGGTAAGAAGTACAGTGTTTAAAGGCATTCCTTATCAAAGAATCAATCTTTTGTGGAATAGAATTGATTTTTTTTTTCTTTTGCACATAAGGATCTAAAGAATGTGCCTTGATCTCTCTCTCTCCCTCCCAAAATCCTCAACAGGAAACTTTTCATTTCAGAGTCTTTTTGTATAGAGAGACTACAGTATATTCATCAATAGGCCCATGTGTACAATGTAACAGGACCTCATAAACGGGCCTATATGTGACAGCATGGAAGCTCTTCATTTTATTGTATTCAGTTCTAATTTTTTTGCCTTTAGAGTTCCTTTTTTAGATTCCTTTTTGAGGTTCTGTTCCACCTTCATTTATGTTTAGCCATACAGTGTGATGAATCTTTATTACTGATGTATTTTTCATCACAATAAAATGCAGCTTTCAGAGACACTCGTAGAGACACTGCATTTTAAGTGTAGAGAAAGAGATGCTAATGTGTTCTGACAACATATGTGATATTATAAACTCTTCAGAGTAAGCATTCGTTGGGTGGTTGAGGGTAATTTAATAAGAGGATCTGAAACAATTAGGGAACTAACCAGCTGTGCTTTTTGCATGGGGGGGTAGAGAGGTTGGTGTAAAACGTCTTTCGTTCAGTGGTTAACAGGTATATACTGGAAAAATTACACTGCTGCCAAATATCACCAGTTGCTCATTATTTTATATTGTGGAATCTCTGGATAATATGGAAGTAGACTAGGGATGGGCAATAACAACTCTTGTCATCATCTGCCAGCCATTAGCCCACAGAGAAAGAATGGAGTTGTAGTCCAGCAACAGCTGGAGAGATTCATTTTGCCATGCCCTGAGGTATACTAAGCTAGTAACAACAAACCTATTCCTGTACCAACAATGTATCAAGTCAGTGCCACAATTTGAACTACCTTCACGGTTTGCCTGAGTGCCTTAAATTGATACATTGCTTTGCTTTTGCTGCTTGCGCCCTCGCTATTGGCTAGTACATTTTTCTGATCAAACAAAACTTTGTGATCATAGGTTTCATCAATGTGCCTGCTTGCATACATTTCTCCTGTACTTTTGTATGATTTGCTTACTTGAACAGTTTTTATATCTCCAGCTATGCTAGATTAATCTTAAAATCCCTAGGGGCATATTTTATATTCCCCACTAATATTCACATTTAGTTATAACTTCACGCATATGTGTAAGTGGGGATGATCTGAACCCTAATTTCAAGAAGAACTTGGTATGATCACCAAGTTGCCCTTAGGATTAACAACAAAAAGAACCACCAGGGTACTCACAATATAATACACCACTAAAATCAGTCAGTGATGCAGGTGGAGGAGTAGAAACTGCCTCCACTCATTCAGTCTCTGTATCACCACTGCTCCTCACAGACAGAAGAACACAAACAATAGCTCCGAACAGAAACAGATGGAGGAGCTGGAAATGTTCATTAGATAATTAAAATAAATAGTATAATAGATGACTTGCATTTGTTGTTGTACCGGCTGAAAGTGGAAGCCAGTAAAGAAAAGCCAGCAGAGACTTATACCCGCCCTGCTAGGGGAATGCTTGTTTTCATAGATGCAATCTTAAAGCAGAACTTTCACCAGCTATAAAGTTGTCCTGCAATAATTAAGCAGGCAGCCAGGCACGTGCACACATGGACACCAAGGGGGGCAGGTAGTGACTAGATTTATAATAGAAATGTTACCTCTGAAATGTAGTAGATTATAAAGAAATCCATTATTGTAGGAGACTGGCGTTCAGGTTAGTGCAGTCTGCGTGCCTGCGCCATCAGTCCCTTCCGGTTACCATGTGACACACTGCAGCGCTATCAATGGAGACTGGGACTGACAGCGCAGGTACGCAGACAAGATGTCTGCACTGATGCCTGGCTTTTGGTCTCCTACAATAAAGGATTTCTTTATAATCTGCTACATTTCAGAGGTAACAAATCTATTATAATGCTAGTAGCTACCTGCTTCATTATTGCAGGGCAACTTTATAGCGGGTGAAAGTTCAGTTTTAAAAATATCACTGTGCATGAGTGAGATGTACTCAAAGCCATTTATTGAGATGCCAATTAAAACACTTAAAAACATTTAAAGCTCTATGTGTTTCTGAGTGCGTCGGCTATTTCATCAGGAGCCAGTATGACAATATATGTAAATCATCTATTATGACACTGTTTCTTTTATATCTGTTGAACATTTCCACTTCCCTCATCTGTTTTTGTTGTTTTTAGGATTAACAACCATCTTATTACAGTGGGAAACTGTTACACTCAATCCTCTTTCACAGTTCTGTCACCTGTGGTGTTTTACTCGCTGCCCTCTGTGTTCAACTGACGATCTGAATGTTGGAGCTGTGTGCATGACAGTCCGCTCATGTGAGCACCAGCCAATATTGCTTGCACCCAGGTGGGTCTGCCATTCTTTGGTTACACAGGATTTGTATCAATGGGTGACAAAACCAATACAGTGTATCTGTGTTGTGTTGTCCATGTGAAAGCCGCCTTAACATTTTTTTGCTCCTATTAATGTCTTAATGTTAACAGAGCAAATAAAATATACCTCCTTATTGCATCATTGAGTTTGTGAGAAACTCTAATTAAGAGGGAAGAAGGGGATTTGTTTGACTGTACTTAGGTAATTGTTACTTATTGATGGACGCACATACTGTTTCTCATTCAGTGACAACCACTGTCTTTAGACTTGTGGTGGTCTCTGTCATTGATGGTGCTTGGAGTGCTTTAAGGAACACGTTTCAGACATGCAGCCATGGGGCCGCTGTCACAGATCAGAATAGTCGGGTTCTAGTTGTTTGAGTGCAACACTAGGGTTAGAGTTGGTATTTAATGCCAGGTACAATTATGCCCTTGGTTTGGCCAAAGCAGAGTTAAAGATGCTGGCTGTAAAGGCAGATGTCAGACCTCAGTTGAGCCGAGACCTTGACCAGGATGAGAACAGGGTACACTGGTAGCAAGAGCCAGAGCTGAAGGGTAGGATCCCAGGAACAGAGTAGGAAGAAAACCCCCTATAAGGCCAGGAGCATATATATACTCCAATACAAAAATAGACCAGAAGACCCAAACAACTACTACTTAAGTGGCAAGGCAAGCGCCAACTAGGGTCTGCGGGCTATGGCCAATATAGAGGTAGTAGGCTAAGGCCCAAAAACACCAGAGACTACTGGTATGCCCAGGGAGAATGGGCTTCACTAACAAGCAGAGTAAGACTGCAGCTGTCCAAAATACAGGTCCTAACAGGACTGGACTGATGCTGCTAGAAGAAGATGTAGCCAGGATAGAGTGAGATAGGACCACTAATACTCCGGTGATCAGACTTTCAAAAGTAACAAGACCATGGGTCACTAGCCCCCAGTGTATCCAACCTCCCCACTCTGACCAGGGTGGAAGGAGTCCAGAGTGGGTAGCAGTACCCAACAATATATATGTATATCTCCAAAGAGAGAGATGCAGAGCGGGTCAAAAGAAACTATCAGCACAGAAGAAAACCACACCAGACTCTAAAACGGAGCGGACTTAGACTGCTACAGAAACTACCAATGGCCTAGAGCAGGGCTTATAATTTTAAGTCCTCTGCTACTAGCCAGACCTGAAAAGGTACTCACCAAAGTCAAAACATACCCACCAGGGCTGAATTTCTACTCGCCAGGGCTAAATTTTCACTCGCCATTGGCTAGTGGTGAGTGGAAATTTTGAGCCCTGGCCTAGAGGATACAGGCTGAGACCACTATGGGATACTAGGTATTGAGCAGAGAACAACAAAGCTAAAGGAAATGGTTGGGTTGAGACTGGTACAAGGGCTCATACTGGGTGAGTAAAACAAAAGGCCCAGACTACAAAGTGTGCTGAGACCACTAACAAAAACCAGGGGCAGACTATGGACCAGGGCCACCAATGAAGGGCCCGCACCCCTTCAAACAAGAGCTGCTCAGTGAGGAGTGGAGGCAAATAATGTGAAGACTTGCTGCCAGGCTCACCCGGGTTACTGGCTGGCAGCAAGCGCTTCTCTTCTATTAAGACTCAATGAAGAGAAGGGAGTACACTACCCTCTGTGCATGCTTATGTTACCTCTTGGTCTGTGCAGCATGTACACGGATGTTAACATGGCCCACAGGGGCCCTTGATGATGGGAGGAGAGCCTGTCAGGTGAGCCGGAGAGGAGATCATGTGTTGGGGTTTATAGCGTGGCCGCAGCCCACTGAAGAGGACACATCTCAGGACTGGAAGACCCCTTCACCTCAGGCACCAATCAATCGGACCAAAGAAGCAATGGAAATGACTGTAAATAAATAAAGGTGAAAGAGCACTACATTTTCTGTCATTTCCCTTCTTCTTTAACCTCTTAACACTTTGTGTGCCAGAAACGCAAGGCATTTGATACTCTTGTCCTTAATCTGAGTGCTAGAGTTGTGTACACTACAATGTGAAGCATTTAAATGGGTCTGTTAACCCTTTGACTGCTACAGATATAGCCATGACGTTTAAGGGATTAAGTCCTATTTAAATCAAGGTGGATGTTATTTGTCAGCCATGTTGCAGTTGGATTGCCCCGGCATTGGGTTTAAAGTGGGACATACAGAATAGCAGCAAAGAATTGTACTGTAGTGTTAGTAAATGGACCATATGCACATAAAATATTGGAGCAATTCTGGGGCAATCCAACTGCACCAATGGGGACAAATACAAATTCCAGTTCATTTAATGGGACCACACTGCAAGTCAAAGGGAGCTTTGGGTATAGATGTTTCTCTCCTAAGAAGAAGCAATTCTGGAGAAATCCAACAAATAGGATGTTAAATTAGTCCTTTTGACTACTAAAGAGGTCTCAAAGGCCTCTCTAGCATTCAAGGGGTTAAAATATCCCATTTAAGTCAAAGTGGAATTTTATTTTGTTTGTCCTTACACAGGACACATTAAAACTTCTTGCACGGAAACACATTTGTGTGTATGTATGTATGTATATATATATATATATATATATATATATATATATATATATATAATTTGTATGTATGTATGTATGTATATATATATATATAATATGTGTGTGTGTGTGTGTGTGTATATATGTATATGTATATATATGAACTACTGGATGGATTTCCATGGCAACTGCTAATTCATGTAAATCATCCCCCTTTGTTTTGAACAGGCTGACATCAGAGAAATGGGGGGGGGGTCTTAAATACTAAATAACCTTTAGAGGGCTATTTAATCACCCAGCAGGCCTGGACTGGCCATCAGGCATACCGGGCGTTTATTTTTTTATTTTTATTTATTTTTTTTTAATCATTAAACAAGTTTGGACCTTCTTTCACTTTCTGAAAGACGGCCACCTTGTTACAAGTTTCCTGGTGGGCGGGCAATCAACGTGCAGCACACACCCATGTGCTGCTCAAAAAAATAAAAATGAGCTGCTCAGTCTTAAATGCCCGGGCCTATTTTTTGTCCCAGTCCGGGCCTGTAACCCAGTGATATAACAACTCTGCTCCATATATATACACTGCCCTTGATTTATTATCCTATTCTCACAGTCACACTCTTTAATACTTTACAGTACAATAAAAACATACATTAACATCAATTTAAATTCCTATAAGATTCCTTTAAAACCCTTTGGGTGGTACATACAAAAATAAAGTAATTAAGAATGATTTTATTTTATTACTACAATTTCAGGATCTATAGTGAACATTATATTGTTTTTCTGTGTTAGCTTACTTGTAAAACACATTTTTAAGCTGTATATGTACTATAGAAGCAGTGATTTTACCTTCATACTGCTGTGACTTTATTGCACCCAGCCATTGATTTCCCAGGTTGTAGAACAATGGATGGGATTCAATCCATCTTGATAATATTGTAGCCAGCGAGCTACCTCTGTAACCATGGTAACCACTGTATGTCCATTGTTCAATGGTAATGATACCATGGTCACAGAATCGCTTAAATTTTATAGCTATAAGCTTTAACGAGAAGATCATGTTTGCATGCAAATGTACAACTTTTTATCTCTGTTTCCAAAGAAAAACACTCAGATACTATAAATATGTATTTGTAAAAGTAGACTTCCTTTTTGGCCCTGAAAATCACTTTGTGTCTAGATGCAGAAAGGCTTTCTTCAACAGCTGTTTGCTTAAACCACTGTGCACTATTAAGTTCCCTTCAAACAGTAGTCAATACCAGTGTCTGTAGTGGTATATAGAGATGAGGCACCTTGCACTTCAAATCAAGCAAACAGGATCTCAATTTCTTATACTCTAACATCACAACTGAATCTATGACCCAAGACACTGAATCTCACAAAAAAAAAAAGAGCTGGAATCATTTTCAAGCCCTAAACACTTTTACTAAGGTACTTATTCTGAAAAGAATACTCTTATATCTTCTTGCACCAAGGGATAAGGCAGTGGGGCAGACTATGGGTGTTTTGGGGCATTCCTTTCCTCTATGCCTTGTTTAATGCCCTGTATTAAAAAAGGAACAGATTAACGTTACTTTACTTTATTTCTTGGGGCATACTAAAGAGCAGAAGTTTGCTGGCTTTACAGACCTAAAGATAGTGAATGTGTCTGTAGCAGTCATACACTGCAGTATATATCCTGAGGACATAATTATACTGTACATTCAACCCACTTACTGGAAATTTTTTTTAAGAGAATAATGCATGATAATATAGTAAATTAGGTTAAAAAAACCTGTCAATTTCAAGCTTCGCATCATAACCAGTGGGCAAGGGAACAAGGCTGTGGGCATCAGTTAGCCACAAATCCCCATGGGCGCTGCCTGCCCCCCAGCCTTGTTCCCTTGGGAGTGCACAGCATGAATGAGTGTGAAAAGTGATAGCACTGAGGGGATGATTGTGTACTGCTTTGTGTAATTTTTTTAATCCTTGGAGTGCTATAGGGGGTGAGTATGATAAGTCCGGCAGAGGGCCGGACTTATCATAAGGCAGAGTAGGCATCTGCCTACAGGCGCACCCCACGGAGGGGCATCTGTCATTGAGACCAATTTTTTGTTTTAACCCTTGGAGTGCGTTCCCCTCTGGCACCCAAATGGTTAAAATTAGCCTCGCCGCGCTCACTAACCCCATCCCCGCCGGTGAGGTCTATGCCACAGACCTGTAGCTGCTGATCTCCCTCGTCGGCTCTTTAGTAATGGAGAACGCTGGGAAATTACAGACCCGAAGGAGGCACAGACCTGCTAGCTGCCACGCCGCTGGACCACCAGGGAGCAGGGGAGTCCGTAGGAGTAAGTTACGGATGCAGGGGGTGGCCAATATGGAGCTGATGGGGGGCATTATGGAGATGATGGGGCAATATGGAGATAATGGGGCAATGTGAGGGCAATATGGAGCTGATGGGGGCAATATGGAGATGATGGTGGCAATGTGAGGGCAATATGAAGCTGATGGGGGGCAAGTTGGAGCTGATCAGGCCAATATGGAGCTGATGGGGGCAATGTGAGGGCAATATGGAGATGATGGGGGGCAATATGGAGATGATGGGGCAGTGTGGAGCTGATGGGGGCAATATGGAGATAATGGGGCAATGTGGGGCAATATGGAGATGATGGGGGTAATATGGAGATGATGAGGGCAATATGAAGCTGATGGGGGGGCAAGTTGGAGCTGATCGGGCCAATATGTAGCTGATGGGGGGCAATGTGAGGGCAATATGGAGATG
Organism: Rhinophrynus dorsalis; assembly: GCA_037306005.1. Taxonomy (NCBI): domain Eukaryota; kingdom Metazoa; phylum Chordata; class Amphibia; order Anura; family Rhinophrynidae; genus Rhinophrynus; species Rhinophrynus dorsalis. The sequence goes on from CM074721.1 coordinate 241,951,158, forward strand.
CTGGGGGGCAATATGGAGATGCTGAGGCAGTGTGGAGCTGATGGGGGCAATGTGGAGATAATGGGGCAATGTGGGGCAATATGGAGATGATGGGGGTAATATGGACATGATGAGGGCAATATGAAGCTGATGGGGGGCAAGTTGGAGCTGATCGGGCCAATATGTAGCTGATGGGGGGCAATGTGAGGGCAATATGGAGATGTTGGGGGGCAATGTGGAGATAGGAGCTGTTACGGTTTTATTTGACACTCAGACACAGTAGGTGAGATAAAACACAGTTTTATTGAACAGACTCCGTAACGATAACCCACACCGGGTCCAGTAATATATATATACACACAATATAGTACTGACACAGGACAGGTTACAGCAATTTATACCCACACGGGTCCAGTATATGTACAATACAGAATTTACAATATACTGACACAGGTCAGGCAAAGTTTGTGTGATACTCAAACGAGGCAGCAAAGAATGGGTTACTATTAAGCCAGGAATGCTGACAGGCCCTAATAGCGCGAGGCCCTTAAGACTCTCTGCAGAGAGTACACAAATAGCGAGAAACGTCCAGTAAACAACGGAGGCCCAGGATAAGCTTGTGAACTGCCGTAGCAGCCACAGAGGACTGTGAAGGTCTGCCCGGGAGGGCACCCAACGGAGACTGCACGGTAGAATAGCCGGTGGATAATGGCACCTTCCCTGAAGGGGTTAACACACGATAAGACCAATGTCGACTGACCGATCGTAAGCACAGCCTGACGTGCCCAATAGAAGACCAAACTCAGCGTATAGGCAGGAAGGAGGGTCAAGCGTACCGTGGTGCACAAATGGGAGATAGACACCGGAATGTCGCCCTCGCGACACAGACTGAACCGAGACTAGACTGCAGGAGTGGCACTGAGGCAACAGTGATACTGTCCGGAGACAGACAGAAGCCCGGAGGTGAAACCCAAACCAAGGACCGGAATGGGACTGCAGGCAGGAGAGATACACAGGTGATGTGGCCCAACCGGGCCAGTACACAGAGCAGGAACATCAGCCAATCCGAGTTGGTACACAGAGCAGGAACGTCAGCCGGGCCGGGTTGGTACACAGAGCAGGACGTCAGCCGGTCCAAGTGGGTAACCAGAGCAGGAATGTCAGCCAATCCGAGTCGGTACACAGAGCAGGAACGTCAGCCAGGCCAGGTAGGTACACAGAGCAGGAACGGATACAGCAGAGTAGTCAGGCAGTCCGGGTCGGTACTCAGAGATCACACGAGAACTGGAACAAGCGCTGGTAACGGAAACACCACAAAAGGGCACTGGAGAAGTGACAAGGCCCAGTATATAAGGACAAATATTGTGAGGGACAAAGTCACTCCAGCCAATAAGCATCAGCAGTAAGTAAAGACTGACAGAATGTCACCAGCATAGCACGGGCACCGTGATAGGAGCATTGTGGAAGTGTCCAGTGGAGATGGCCAATGGAGAGGGGCTTCAGATTTCTGTGCCTACAGGATCCTGAGATCTAAATCCAGCCCTGGCAATGCAAATCCCTATGGCACTCAAAGGTTTAAGGGAGTGATGCTGTTCGTGTGCTGATAGGATCCTCTCCACTCTCCTACTGAGAAAGTGGAGAAGCAGAGAGAATGCTCTCAGACTTCAGGATTGTTCTACAGCTGGTGTTGCATGAGGGAAAGCATCCCTTCCACATTGCCAGAACCCTCCATGTTCTGATTGATTGAGTGCTGTTACTGTATAGGAAACTACAGGAAGATCCCAACTTTACTAGCCTCAGGTAGGCGAAGATGAGACTGCTATAGGAGTTTAGTGCATGTGGTGAAATGCCATATTAACATATAAACGCACACCCATGACTATACTAAAGGTTCATAATCCTGCATTTCTATATGGAAATTACTCATTATGCTGCATTTCCATATGGAAATAGGCCACTGTCATCGTGATGAGTGAAATTTCATAAACCTCAGACTGGTGTCAATGTGGGCAGATTTTTATCGGATTGATCGGGATATGAAGTTGAAGACACTTGAGTGCATACTGTCAATATGCTTTTGACTATGATCTGACAGGACATAGATGTTATGAGCCCTCTTTGACCTTTAGTGCATCTCCCCCCTTTGAGTTCTCCAATGCATTGGAAATTTGGTACATTTGTGTTCATCCGTGGTGCAGTTGTCTTGCTCCAAATCTTTTCAATACATCAACCTCTGTGTCCCATCTAAAATCCTGGGTCCCAATGATGGCTGAACATATTTGTTTTAATTCTAGTTTATCTAGAAGATTGTCAATTCATCTCATTAAAAGTGATTTCCTGAATATATTAAACCATGTAAACTATATTTTTGTCAGCTCACCTGTTGCAACTGTTGTACACATTTTGTCTGATATGTTCTCACTGATTAGTGATTGACAATATTTTTTGTCTACGTTTGAAACAGGAGAAAAATGGCACTTCCCACCAAGAGGGAAATTTTCCATGAAAAGTGTACCTTTTTTCCTGCTTAGCTCATTGCATTTAAATCCGTGGTAAGACTGGATTTCAACGCACCCCATGGACACTTCCCTTTTAGTATAAAAGGAGTGTTGGGTTCCCTCACCATGTATTTTCTGTATTTGTGAGAGATGATGCAGCAACATTTTGAGTTAGTTAGGATAGGTAAATAAAGCAAGGTTGGAGGGTCATGTGTGCAAGCAAATTGTTCTCTGTGATAGGAGAGTCTGGGGGAGAGTTGGAAGAATGGAGTACTTTGAGTAAAATTTCCTAAGTCTTGTTTGACTGAGACAGGCAGCTGTGATCCATGATCCTATTTAATCTGGTTGTTATTAGTGTTGAGCGAGCATGCTCGGCCGATGCTCGGATCGGCTCGAGCATCGCTCTGCTCGGCACATGGCGGTACTCGTACGAGTACCGCATGTGCTCGCCCGCCATGTTCGGGTCTCCTCCCCGCACGTTTTGCGGCTGCTGCGCAGCCAATAAACGTGCAGGGAGGCTCTGACATCGGTGTAATGCCAGCAGCCATGTTGGCTGCTGGCATTACACTGATTGGCTGGCCAGAACCCGTGGTCAGGTGCTGTATAGCACCTGACCATCGAGTTCGGCTCAGTCTGAGCCAGGGAGAGCTGAGGATAGGAAGGGAAAGGCAGTGTAGGGAGGAAAAAAACAAAAATTGTGAAAAAAAAGAACCAAAAGTCCTTTTTAGGACTACTGTGTGTGGGGGCAGCAGGTTATTTGGTGTGGGGGGAAAAAAAAAAAAAAAAAAAAAAAAATATATATATTCTGTTTAGTGTGCAAAGTTGCAGATTAGAGCACATTCTGTTTAGTGTGCACAGTTGCAGATTAGAGCACATTCTGTTTAGTGTGCAAAGTTGCAGATTAGAGCACATTCTGTTTAGTGTGCAAAGTTGCAGATTAGAGCACATTCTGTTTAGTGTGCAAAGTTGCAGATTAGAGCACATTCTGTTAAGTCTTCAAACTAAAATATCAAAGTCACGTATTCCATTCAGTGTGCGTCGCCGCAGTTTAGCAGCACATTCTGAGTACTGTGCAGAGTTGCAGAATAGGAAGAAATACTGTTAAGTCTTCAAACTAAAATATCAAAGTCACATATTCCATTCAGTGTGCTTCGCCGCAGTTTAGCAGCACATTCTGTGTACTGTGCAGAGTTGCAGAATAGGAAGAAATACTGTTAAGTCTTCAAACTCAAATATCAAAGTCACATATTCCATTCAGTGTGCTTCGCCGCAGTTTAGCAGCACATTCTGTGTACTGTGCAGAGTTGCAGAATAGGAAGAAATACTGTTAAGTCTTCAAACTAAAATATCAAAGTCACATATTCCATTCAGTGTGCTTCGCCGCAGTGTAGCAGCACATTCTGTGTACTGTGCAGAGTTGCAGAATAGGAAGAAATACTGTTAAGTCTTCAAACTAAAATATCAAAGTCACATATTCCATTCAGTGTGCTTCGCCGCAGTTTAGCAGCACATTCTGTGTACTGTGCAGAGTTGCAGAATAGGAAGAAATACTGTTAAGTCTTCAAACTAAAATATCAAAGTCACATATTCCATTCAGTGTGCTTCGCCGCAGTGTAGCAGCACATTCTGTGTACTGTGCAGAGTTGCAGAATAGGAAGAAATACTGTTAAGTCTTCAAACTAAAATATCAAAGTCACATATTCCATTCAGTGTCTTTCACCGCCGTTTAACAGCCTATTCTGTGTACTCTGCAGAGTTGCAGAATTATAAGAAATACTGTTAAGTTTTCAAACTCAAATATTAAAGTCACATATTCCATTCAGTGTCTTTCACCGCCGTTTAACAGCCTATTCTGTGTACTCTGTACAGTTCCAGAATTATAAGAAATACTGTTAAGTTTTCAAACTCAAATATTAAAGTCACATATTCCATTCAGTGTCTTTCACCGCCGTTTAACAGCCTATTCTGTGTACTCTGTACAGTTCCAGAATTATAAGAAATACTGTTAATTTTTCAAACTCAAATATTAAAGTCACATATTCCATTCAGTGTCTTTCACCGCCGTTTAACAGCCTATTCTGTGTACTCTGTACAGTTCCAGAATTATAAGAAATACTGTTAAGTTTTCAAACTCAAATATTAAAGTCACATATTCCATTCAGTGTGTTTCAACGCCGTTTAACAGCCTATTCTGTGTACTCTGCAGAGTTGCAGAATTATAAGAAATACTGTTAAGTTTTCAAACTCAAATATTAAAGTCACATATTCCATTCAGTGTCTTTCACCGCCGTTTAACAGCCTATTCTGTGTACTCTGTACAGTTCCAGAATTATAAGAAATACTATTAAGTTTTCAAACTCAAATATTAAAGTCACATATTCCATTCAGTGTGTTTCAACGCCGTTTAACAGCCTATTCTGTGTACTCTGCAGAGTTGCAGAATAGTAAGAAATACTGTTAAGTTTTCAAACTCAAATATTAAAGTCACATATTCCATTCAGTGTGTGTCACCGCAGTTTAGCAGCCTATTCTGTGTACTCTGCAGAGTTGCAGAATAGTAAGAAATACTGTTAATTTTTCAAACTCAAATATTAAAGTCACTTATTCCATTCAGTGTGTGTCACCGCAGTTTAGCAGCCTATTCTGTGTACTCTGCAGAGTTGCAGAATAGTAAGAAATACTGTTAAGTTTTCAAACTCATATATATTAAAGTCATATATATCGTGTAAGATGAAGAAGGCGGGTAAAAAGGGACGGGGAAGTGGACGTGATCCTGAAAGTTCAGGGCGCGGGTCAGGACGCGGAGAAACTGTGCCTGGTGCCAGAGCACAAGAAAGAAAGACATCCACCATACCTAGCTTCATGTCTGATTTCACAGGGCGTCGCAGGACATCACTCTCGAGGTCCGACCAGTGCGAACAGGTGGTCGGTTGGATGACAGCTGATACTGCTTCCAGTCGGTTAAGCACCACCCTGTCTTCCACCAAGTCCACTCTCAGTAGCCAAGAGTCTGGTCAACATAATCCTCACTCTGATCATCCTTCCTCCCACCATACACGGTCTGGTCAAAGAAGTGATCCCACACTGGGATATAGTGATGAGCTCGTCTCATCACCAATCCTTCATTTGACCCTCTCTCCAAGCACGCTTGCAGAGGAACATGACATCTTGTGCCCTGATTCACAACCTCTAGAGGCTACCCAATCACAAGAAGATGACAGATGTGAACGGCATTTAAGGTCAAAGGAAGTAGTGGATGATGATGATGATGATGATGAGACACAGTTGCCATTAAATCAACCACTATTTCCGTCTCAAGACCTTGTTGAGGAGAATGTTATACAGTTGTCAATGACTGAGTATGTGGTGGGATCAAGACTTGAGGAGGATGATCAGAGTGAGGAAGTGGAGGAGGACTTGGTGGACGATGAGGTGACTGACCCCACCTGGGAAGGTGTAGAGCCGAGCGATGACAGCAGTCCTGAGGGTGAGCCATCTGCAGCACCGCAACAGGCTGGAAGAGGCAGTGGTGTGGCTACAGAAAGAAGGCGGACCGCACCAAACCGGCCCGCAAATGTTCCACGGAGCACCCCCTTGCGTAAATCTACCTTGCCAAGGGGTAGGTGTTCCGCGGTATGGCGTTTTTTTAAGGAAAGTGCGGACGACAAAAGAATTGTAGTTTGCAACCTGTGCCACACCAGAATGAGCCGAGGCATAAACACTAGAAACCTCACCACCACCAGCATGATCCGACACATGGCATCCAAGCACCGTAGTAAGTGGGAGGAACGCCTGGATCGCCCATCTGTGTCTGCAGGCCACACCACTGCCTCCTCTTCCCCTGTTTTCGGTGCCGGCCAATCGCCTGTCGAAGGCGCAGGCCCGCATACCTCCCGCCCTGCACCTGTACCATCTGAAGCACCATCAGCGACCACATCCACTTCCCTGTCCCAGCACAGCGTCCAAATGTCGTTACCCCAGGCATTTGAGCGCAAGAGAAAGTACCCAGCCACCCACCCACAGGCCATAGCACTAACCTCACACCTTTCAAAATTACTGGCCATCGAAATGCTGCCATTTAGGCTTGTGGACACTGAGTCCTTCCGCAGCCTGATGGCAGCAGCTGTCCCTCGGTACGCGGTCCCCAGCCGCCACTACTTTTCCCGGTGTGCCATCCCCGCATTACACCACCATGTGTCCCGTAACATCACCCGTGCCCTGACCAACGCAGTTACTGGGAAGGTCCACTTAACGACTGACACATGGACAAGTGCTTGTGGCCAGGGACGCTACATTTCCCTGACGGCACACTGGGTGAATGTCGTGGAGGCTGGGAGCGACTCGGACCCTGGGATGGCACGGGTGCTACCCACGCCGAGGATTGCGGGCCCTACCTCCATCAGGGTTTCCACCAGCACCTACGTTATTGGCTCCTCCTCCTCCGTTTCCACCTCCGAATTCTCTACACACACCGCCACTCCCCCATCAGCCAGTAGCTGGAAGCAGTGTAGCACTGCAGTGGGGAAGCGTCAACAGGCCGTGCTGAAGCTGATCTGCCTTGGGGACAAACAGCACACGGCCTCAGAGCTGTTGCAGGGGATTAGTCACCAGACCGAGCAGTGGCTCTCGCCACTCAACCTGCAAGCAGGCATGGTTGTGTGTGATAATGGGCGTAACTTGGTGGCGGCTTTGGAGCTCGGCAAGCTCACACACGTACCATGCCTAGCGCATGTATTTAATTTAGTGGTGCAGCGATTTCTAAAAACCTACCCCAATGTGCATGATCTCTTGACCAAGGTGCGCCGCGTGTGTGCACATTTCCGTAAGTCATCTACAGCTTCGGCCGGCCTGTTGAAGCTGCAGCAGCGCTTACAATTGCCAGCTCACCGGCTGCTGTGTGACGTGAGCACGCGCTGGAACTCCACCTTCCACATGTTGGCCCGGCTTTGTGAGCAACAGAGGGCAGTAGTGGAGTACCAGCTGTTACACGGTCGTCGCCTCTCCGTTCAACTTCCTGTAATCAGAAGTGAGGAGTGGGAATGGATGTCAGACCTCTGCGAGGTTTTACGCAATTTTGAGGAATCGACACAGATGGTGAGCGGCGATAACGCTATTATCAGTGTAACCATCCCACTTCTGTGTCTACTGAAACGCTCGCTGCTCACAATTAAAACCGACGCTTTGCATGTGGAAGAGGTGGAAATGGGGGAGGAAGAGCTTACACAAGGTGATAGCCAGAGCACCCTCACTTCGTCTTCTCAGCGACAATTGGAGGAGGCGGAGGAGGAGGAGGAGGAGGAGGAGGAGGAGGAAGACACGGTTGCCTCCGCTACAGAGGGTAGCCATGGAACTTTAGTTCCATCTCTTCAGCGTGGGTGGGCAGAAGAGGAGGAAGAGGATGAGGATATTGAGAGTCAGCCTCCTGGTGAGGACAGCGAAATCTTGACTGTTGGTACTCTGGCACACATGGCTGACTTTATGTTAGGCTGCCTTTCCCGTGACCCACGCGTTGTACGCATTTTAGACAACACGGATTACTGGGTGTTCACCCTTCTGGACCCCCGCTACAAAGAGAATTTCTCATCTCTCATTCCTCCGGTGGAGAGGACAAGCAAAATGGTGCAATACCAGAAGGTTCTTGTTGAAAAATTGCTCCAAAATTTTCCATCTGACAACGCTGGCGGCAGAGTACGTGCTACCTTGGCCAACCGAGAAGGGGAGAAAAGGGGAGCACACAGCAGTTCCGACAAAGGCAGGGCAACACTCTCCAAGGCGTGGGACACCTTCATGACACCCCGCCAGCACCCTCACCCTGATGCGCAGCCTAGTGTCACAAGGAGGGAAAAGTTTTGGAAGATGGTGAAGGAGTACGTAGCAGACCGTGTCAGCGTCCTCAATGATCCCTCTGTGCCTTACAACTACTGGGTGTCCAAGCTGGACACGTGGTATGAACTGGCACTCTACGCCTTGGAGGTGCTGGCCTGCCCTGCCGCCAGCGTTCTGTCTGAGCGGGTATTTAGTGCTGCTGGTGGCATCATAACAGATAAGCGTATCCGCCTTTCCACCGACAATGCTGATAGGTTGACACTTATAAAAATGAACAAGGCCTGGATTTCCCCTGACTTCTCCACTCCACTGGAGGAAAGCCCCGGGGGAACATAAACTCACTTTATATATGTTATTTACAATGATGGGAATACTCTGTATTCCCATTCACCCCTTCCACCCCAAAAACGGGTATATGGTTGACTCTTAATGTTCTCATCCTCCTCCTCCTCTTCCATATGCCCTGGGATATAATTTTTATATAGGGCCAGCTCACCAGCGTGCCCTGGGATATAATTTTTATATAGGGCCAGCTCACCAGCGGGCCCTGTGATATAATTTTTATATAGGGCCAGCTCACCAGCGGGCCCTGTTTGACAATTTTTATATAGGTCAGCTCACCAGCGGGCCTTCTCATATAATGTTTTATTGGGTCAGCTCTCTAGCGGGCCCTCTCATATAATGTTTTATAGCGTCAGCTCACTAGCGGGCCTTCGCATATAATGTTTAGGATGGTCAGCTCTGCAGCAGACCCTCACCCATAATGTTTTAGATGGTCAGCTCAGCGCACGTTTCCCTCTTAATCATGGCCTCAGTTCTGAAAATCAAGGAAATTTTTGGGAGAATTTGCCTCTGCGCACGTTTCCCTCTTAATCATGGCCTCAGTTCTGAAAATCAAGGAAATTTTTGGGATAATTTGCCTCTGCGCACGTTTCCCTCTTAATCATGGCCTCAGTTCTGAAAATCAAGGAAATTTTTGGGAGAATTTGCCTCTGCGCACGTTTCCCTCTTAATCATGGCCTCAGTTCTGAAAATCAAGGAAATTTTTGGGATAATTTGCCTCTGCGCACGTTTCCCTCTTAATCATGGCCTCAGTTCTGAAAATCAAGGAAATTTTTGGGAGAATTTGCCTCTGCGCACGTTTCCCTCTTAATCATGGCCTCAGTTCTGAAAATCAAGGAAATTTTTGGGATAATTTGCCTCTGCGCACGTTTCCCTCTTAATCATGGCCTCACTTCAGAAAATCGATGAAATTTTTGGGAGAATTTGCAGATGATATACAAGTAAATATACAGCAAATACTGTTTGGTAACAATTTTTCGCCTAAAGTCGTTTTTATTTTCCTTTTTGTGTGTTTTACGGTCAGTCTGTAAAAATGGCGTACTACGGGCGAAAGATCGTTCCCAGCAGCGATGTTGGAGTCCAAGGTGCATCCAGACATCCTCCCTATGCTGTCCCTGAACCATTTCTGTAGTGTTTCCATCTTTTTCTGCCCTTTTCCTATGGACCAGGCACCCTCCCCTCATCAGAGCAGGGGGTGCCTGGTGTAATGCTCGAGTCCTCCCATTGACTTCAATGGGGCTCGGGTGCTCGGCCGAGCACTCGAGCCTCAGGGGGTGCTCGGTCAGAGCACCCGAACATCCGAGCATTGGGGTGCTCGCTCATCACTAGTTGTTATCTCTTTGTTAGTGAATCTGAGGTTGTGTGGAGGGAGCAAAGGAGATTTACCCCAAATGCCCCAAAATTTAGTGTGACTGAGAAGACACAGGCAGCGGTGATCCAAGTTCCCTTCCGATGGCTGTTCTCTATGTTTGGGGGGTGTGTGTGTGGGGGGAGAATCCGTTGCATGGGGAGTAGATGCTGATAGGGACAGTTAGAGTACAAACTATAAGACTGTCACTGCTCACTGGATTTCCCTCCCACCACTGGGCAACAATAGCTTGCAGCATCAGGTGATAGCTGTAATCATGCCTCTGGAACTGGCAGTATTATTAACCCCTTAATGACCCTTGACAGTCATAGTATGTCATGGGTCAATCTGAGTTAACGACCCATGACGTACTATGACCGTCATGGAATTCCGGGCTCCCCCCGCAGCTGCACGCCGTTCGGGGAGTCCGTAACAGAAAAAAAAATGTTCTGTGGTCGTTGAGTGACCGCGCCGATCGGCCGGTCATTAAGGGGTTAAAGGACAGCACCAGGGTAACCATACCATCAGCACGTCACTTTGTGAATGCAGAGTTTTGGGAGACAATCCCACAAAGCCATAGATGTGTCAAATAAACTAGATAAGGCGATAGAGAAATGTCCTGTACCCCACTCCATAAAAGCTTGTTTTGTGCCTGTTGGTAATGGCTCCAACATAATAGTTGTCTTGTGAATATGTGATATGGTGCATGTACCCTGCTTTTCCCATGTCCTAAATTTAGTTGCGACTATATTCCTCACAGAATCTGCAACCCTCAGAGAGATCCTGAATATCACCTCCCAACTTTGTGCCCATTTAGCCACTCCCACAGTGCTTGCAATGCATTATATTCTATACAAGAGTTTAACAACCTGCCATATCACCAGACGAAAACATAGGTCCCTACTAAGTGGAATTCCATACACTATATACTAGAGCATTTGTATGAGCAGAATAAGGCTATTGGTGAGTACACAATGCAAAACTAGGAGACTTTGGAAGCAACATCTTTGTCAGCTGAGCAACTGCAACTAATGTGTGGGCTGCTGAAAGCTTTTGATGAGGTCAGCTTGCTAGTTAATCATGTAAGGGCATAAATGAGTGAGATTTTCTACCTATATATGTCCTTCACATAAAAATGAGGAGCAGGGCTGACTCTTACCACAGTGACAACACAGACATGAATCAGCTACTGAATTATGTATTAGTATGTTTTGAGCAGGATCCTCCCATAGAGTAAACTAAAAAAAATGAGGAATACATTCTAGCTACTTTGCCAGACCTCCGCTTTAAACATAACATTTCTGAATTTCTGCCAAAGTGTGATCAGCAGCATCACTCTGAAGATTGATTCTGTGAAAGAAAATAAAGATATTTTGATATAGTGGAGGATTACATTGTGGAGGATGAGAGAGGAAAGGAGGGGGATAACAGAAAGCACTCCATTGACTTTTGCCAAAAAAAGTGTGTGGCCAGTAATTTAGTTGTCCACCAGTAAGTGTGTAGTCTGAGAGGGTTTTCAGTGCAGCTGGTTTTATGGTTTTATTGTTAGTAATGTCTAACATTAACTAACCCGAATATTGAATGTATTCAAAAGATAATCTTACTGTGCCAAGTTGAATCTCTCGAACCTTTATGGTTTGAGAGATATAAGCGCTTAAAGTTCCCCTGTCCTGCTGATGAGCTGTAAAGCTGTCAGCAGTGGATCTGAGTTGTGTGACTCAGCGGCTCTTCAGCAGAGTGAATGAGTGCTATTGAAAAACAGATACTTCACTGGAATGGTCTACAAAATGTGCTTGGTTTGCAAGGACACTTTGCAGACCATTCAACTGAAGTATTTGTTTTTCAATAGCGCTCATTCAGCTCCGCTGAAAATCCATCAGCTGGTCTGGGACCAGGATCTCATGACGTCAGCTACATGCTGACCTCTGGAAAAGTGAAAGGAGGGGGAATTTTAAGTGCTTATATCTCTCAAACCATAAAGGTTTGTGAGATACAACTTGGCACAGTAAGATTATCTTTTGAATACCTTCAATATTAGGGTTAGTTAATGTTAGACATTACTAGTCCTTTACTGACAGTAGACCTACTATCAAGCAACATTGTTGGGAGACTTAAATTTCTGAGAATTAACCAGCATCTAATACTATCTGAGTATCCGGCAGCAGAAGTGGACAAAACTACACAAAACTGGGAAACCCGTGGCCACATGTACTATTAACAGCAGTTTTGAGGTGGAAGTGGAGGGATATATATATATACATATATATATACACATTAATTAAGCATACACATTTGCCACATTCAGTGTAACACAATTTAATTTTATATATTAAAAAAAAAAATAGTTAGCAGTTGCATGACAGCAGACTAACAGAAAGAAACGCCTGAATAATAGTTTTGGCAGGCTTACTAAAAGTGAACCTTTCAAAACATTACAGAAGGATGGACTTGGAAATAATTGATTGTGGTCTGCAAACAAGATTAGCCTTGGGAAAAAAAATGTTTGCATGTCTCAGGCTTGCAATAAACATTTGGGAATATTGTTTTATTATGGCATCTTCAGCATTCTCATCATCATGTCAAAAATCCATGTTCCAATAACATGGACAACTAGTAGTTTATATTCACCATGTATTAAATATATGTAAGTACGGACTTTATAACTATGGTTATAGTAAATAACAGATCAGTGAGGTGTCATGCATCTTATTTTTATTTTCCTTTTTTTTTTTCTCCTGTTTTGTATGTTATGGTTAATCATACTCATTAATGGTTAAATGAGGCATTAGCATATAATTTAAGTATGTGTTTGCTGTTATAACTGTTATAAAAAAAAAAAATAAGATACCTTTGTAGCGAGAATCACGATGACCATTGGTTTCAAAGCAGATAGGATGTTGGTCCACAGGGGAAATATCCAACTCGGGGAAGAGTTTTTTCCTCACTTGAGGCTTCATTGGAAATGGCTGTAGAGGGTTTTTTCCCATCCTCTGGCTCAACAGGAGTGGTATGGCATGGGTAGAACTTGATGGACAAATGCATTTTTCTATGTAGCAAATTTTTTATGTTACCAAGTTTTTCTTATTGGACTTCATATTCATTTATCTATGTACTAGTTGAACAGCCCGTTACACGGGCCACAGTGCCTCTGGCAGCCGGTCACGGGGCAGTCACATGCAGTGGAGACTGCCCGCGCCTCGGCTGATACAGAGCTGGACGCTCCTTCGGAGCGCCCAGCTCTGTATCAGCCGCAGCGCGGGCAGTCTCTACTGCGCATGACTGCCGCACGCGCAGCAGTGTCTACTGCGCATGTCGGGCGTTACACACAACTTGGCGAATTATTATATAGGATAACTGGCAGGCTCTTCAAATTATATTTATATAATAATCTTTTTATATTTGCTTCATATACTTGTTTAATTATTTCTTTTGTTGATAGGATTAGGAGGGCGAAATAAAGGGTTTATTTATACATATAATAGTTGTAACTGTGATTTATAAACCTTATTGCTTTTTTGCTTGACTCGAAGAAGCCAAAAAAACCTGTCCTACTAAACGCTATAAATATATTTTGTTACATAATATCCTACACAATGATAAGCTAAGAAACATGATTTGGAGGTTGGAAACTTAAAGCAAAGTAAATGTATAATGTAAATAGTATGACCCAGCTTGGCAGCGGCCGCATTCACACAAATTAAAAAATAAAATAATACTTCACCCTCACCACTGTCAGGTGCTCATATTCTGCATGATTTATGGTTCTTAGGTGTTCTGTAATACCCTGCATCCGGTTTGTCTCCACCACATTTCCATGTATAGTCAATGCTCCATATAGGGTGCAATGTGTGGACACGTATTGCCATATTCATTCCCATACAGAATTGCTGTCTGTAGGGTAATGGAAGTGGTAGAGGGACTTGTGCCTGAGTGGGAACACTTTGGAGAGATGTAGAAGTGCTGCAAAGTCTGGTTTCAGATTGCTGCTCGCTGGTTTTTTTTTGCAGCCAATTCCGTCGTCTTGGTGTAGGTTATCTTGGGCACACGTTTTAATTAGGGATAGAGATAGCAGTATCAGTAGCAGCTGCTGCAGCAGTGGCATGGGACTGGGACTTTTTATTTTTTCTCAAATACATTAGCATGACTATGCTGCAAATGGTTAAGTAATGCAGATGTCCCTCATTGCCTTAAGACTAACTCGCACAAGTAGAGCCTCGCTAAGCTAACACTAACTCGCACATATTTCACAAAGTTCAGAAATCACAAATTGTTTATTAGCATCTCTCATCTACAGAATGCTACAGCTATTCTTTGTATATCAGGCTTTATGTTTTCTGTCAGCCTTGTTTCACTGTCCACTGGTAGTCACAGACCACCCCTCCACACACACGCACACACACTATCTGATAACCAGCCTTGTTCAACTATACACTGGAAGTCACAGACCCTCATATGCTGTTTAGCACCCTTCTCAGCTGCTCCCTGTTACTTCTGTTGGAGAAGCCAGAAGTAAAAGTTACTAAGAGACAGTATCTCTCTCACGCACACGCACACACACACTCCACCCATTTCTCACACACACACACACACACACACACACACACACACACACACTCCACCCATTTCTCACGCACACACACACACACTGCACCCATTTCTCACACACACACACACACACACTCCACCCATTTCTCTTTCACACACACCACCCACTTCACACACTACCCATCTCACACACAGCAGCACCAGGCAGAGAGGACAGAGGGCAGCCATGGCTAAGGTGAGGAGACAGGGGAGCTGGTGAGGAGAATGAGAAGCAGGAGACTGTAGAAAAAGTGTGGGAGACTAGGGACTGGGGAGAAGAAGACTGAGAAACAGTGAGACACTGAGTGTTTAACCTTTTGACACTGCCCCTCATAGAAGACTCATTAATAAATTGCAGTGTCTTGGTCTGGATGTAAAAACAGTGGAATGGATGAGTGACATGACCTTTAATTAATGGTGAATATTCAGATAAAGGTCATGTTTCTAGTGGGTTATCTCTGGGATCTGTACAGGAACCCATTCTTTTTAATATTTTTATTAGTGACATTATCTTATTCAAGGAAAGGTATGATTTTTTGCAGATACAAATATCTGCAAAAGGATTATTCTTGGGATGAATAAGCCAAATGGCAAATGAGTTAGAAATTAGAAGAATGGAAGAGAGAGTGGCAGCTGTAGTTTAATGTTGATAAATGTAAAATGTAAAATAATGCACTTGGGACATACAAGTCCAAAGGCAGAATATAGTATTAAGGGTACTATGCTGTTGGCAACAACAGAGGAAAGGAACTTGGGAGTAATTAATTTAATGACATAAAGGAGGTAGGCAATATAACAAAGCAGCACGGAATGCAAGCATGGTTCAGGGCTTCAGAGTTAGATGCATTAGCAGAAAGAGGTAAGTGCCACTCTACAGATATCTGGTTAGACCTCACATAGAATATTGCATACAGTACTGGACCCCATCTCAAGAAGGATATATATATATATTCTGGAGAGTGTTCAGAGAAAAACTGCTAAAATGGTGTAAGGTTTACTGTATGAAAATTATCAGGAAAGACTAAAGGATCTGAACATTTATAATTTGGGGAAGAGAGAGAGTGTATATGACAAACATTCAAATACATAAAGTGATTCAACAAAGTACATGAGGGAAGTACATTTCAAAGGAGTAGAAAAGTTAGCGTAAGAGGTCAAAGGCTAAAACTAGAGGATCAGAGTCTTAGATGTAATGATGGAAGGTTTTACTTGACTAAGAGGAATAGCCTACCAGTATATGTGGGCCAATGGTTCTTATCTGCTATCAATTCTATGTTCGTAGAGGTGTACTGCATTACTGAACAATGCATTTGATACCCCTCTTGCACTCAAAGGGTTAAGTGAGGACAAGATGGAGAACATAAGAGGTGAGGGGGCCGAGGGATGGAGAAACTTGTGCAGTGATTTGAAAGCTTTGCCCTCTGCTCACTCATGTCCAAATCAACCCCGATCATCAACACAATAGCTGGGTCAATTTAAGTGATTTAGACAGGAGTAACCAAGGTGCTTCACGTCCCTGGCCATCCCTATCAAAGCCACCTTCCTCAGTCATGTCTTCAGTGAGACATGGCTAGGGATTGGAGATGGTTCCAGGAAGCAGAAGTAGGGAGGATTTCTCCTCTCTGTCTCTGTAATGCAATACACGATTGCTACCAGAAAAAAAAAAAAAAAAAAAATCACATTTGTTCAATGGCTGAACATTTTCCTGAGGTCATAGATGGTCCCTCTTATGAGCTTTCTGGAAATGTGAGTGAAAAAAAGATTCAAGTACAGCTGATTTTGTATTTGTCATATAAAAAAAGATGGATCATGACTCTTACTATAGAACTCATCCCGTGACTTAATTCACTGGAACACTGCTTCCCTTCCTTGGCTGATGTGAGATTTGGTGCAATAATGAATGATTGCATATTCAACATGTTCTTAATTAATTTTCCATGTTTACCTAGCATCATGCTCAAATTGTAAACCTAACTTAAGATTATTGTAAGTTTAACCCCTTCAGTGCCAGAGGCTCAGGCCATTTCCTGTACCCTGCAGACCAAACACTTTTTCAGCATTTTTGCTATCCTTCTGTTTAGGCTTGATTTCCTCTGGGGATTTTTAGTTAAATATGGAAAACTATATATTGTTTTTTTCAGAACAAATTGAGCTTTCTTGTGGTACCTTACATGAATAAAATTTTACATTGTGCAAAAAGCTATGATGTCATAATGACAAAAAAGTGAAAATCTACTCATTTTGCTAAAATCACATACTATGTATCAAAAACATGTACCTTGATTGAAAAAGTTTCAATGTGAAAAAGCCCCGAGTCCCCAGAGTAAAAAAATACCATATTTGTATAGTTTTTACCTACGTTCATGGCTAGCACAGAGCCCTAATCACCAGCAGCGCAAAATGACATTTTCAACTTTCTAAACTAATATGCGCATTCTAGGGTTTTTGTGGTAAAACTGCGACAGAGGAATACAATAGTGCTAAAATAGCTTTAAGTGTGGGTTCTTCCTCTTGTCCCAGAGAATGTTATGAGATATAATTATTCCCTATTCTAAATATGGGTGCGTAATATCTCAGTTATTTCTGTAGACTGGCCTTATACAAGTAATATAAGGACAATAAAAAGGATTACAGAGTCTATAGATGTGTTATGCAAATGTTTATTGGCTATCTAAAAGATATCAAGAAGGTAAAAAGCTTAGCAATAACACAATAAAACAGGTTACATTACATTACAAAATCCAACTAGCAGAGTGTGAGGTAATTACAAAATATTGCTTGCCATAATAGAAAATTCACATACCAGTCAGCCTCAGTCAATGAGAGTGTCAGATGACCTGATCTGTCCGCTACTGACCATAGGGGTCCTTTAAAGGGATAGTAATACTTCGTTTTAACTTTATTTTATTTTGTAGGCATTAAAAAAACATGAAGAATGATATAAGTCTTATCTCTCAAACCTTTATGGTTTATGAGATATTCACAAGCAAAGTTCCCCCCCCCCCGCCCCTTTTTCCTAGTGTAAGCCATCTCTTCTCAGATGTGAGTCTGGTTGTATGACAGTACAGATAACAGAAGGGGACAATTTTCTTTGTATGAAAACAATGAAAGCCCTTCCCCCCTTGACAAGTTTTTCAGCTTTTTCCATTATCTTAATTGAAGATTGTCCCTCTCTGCAGTCTCCGGTAGGAGTGAATGGGACCGGGGAAACTTCCCTAACGTCATCGGTGATCATGTCACCGATGGCGTTGGGAGGCTTCCCCGGTCCTGCCCATTCCTAACCGGAAGTTCGGGTAGGAGAGAGGAGGAAGGAGAAGCTCTGATCTCCCAGCACGATCGGCTGGGAGATCAATAACTGGGGAGGTATGAGGAGTGATCCTCATGCCCCCCCCCCCCAAGAGTGCCAGGCTTCATATCAGCTGAAATGCGGCCACTGAAAACCGGTGATACCGGCTTATGCAGTGACCTCATTTTAGCTGTACAATGTACAAGCGTGGCACAGCAGGTACAGCTGTGTCCACTCGTACATTGTTACCACCTGGCACTCTAGGGGTTAATATGAATGAATCCATAATAACAAGTGCTGGTAATTTACCTGCTGATGATCACACATATCTGAAATGGCAATGAACTGTGGATGTATAATTTTTTCTTGCTGCTGCATCCAAGAACTGAACTACAGAACCTTGGTGTCACTAAGTAATGGCTGGATGCACCTAATCCCTGGCCTTCCATTTAAAACTCATGGTTATATTGCTGGCCAATGGAACAATATTAAGGACTCCATCAGTGAAAGATCCAGAAAATGTTCTTGTATTATCTCACCTGGAAAAGTCTGTCCTTTTCCAACACCGAATTCTCATTGACTGAGCATCTGGAGCTTAGGTCTAGTGCTCTTTATGTCTCATGAAATGATGTAAACAGTGCTGATTCCTATAATGGTTGCATAGATAGCATTTCATGTGTCACTCATGGTTTTAGCTAACAATCCCCTTTTAAGTCTACAAATAAAATTGTAGATAAAAACCTTGATAAAGTTATTAACTGTAATGGAATCCAGGCAAAGCCTGATGGGCAATGACATGACTTCTAATACTTGTCCTTTTGAGCATGCTCATTAGAAACACTATTGTAGAAAATAGTAATATCTAGGAATTTACAAGGACGTACAGTCTGTCATTGTTAGGGTTTATTTTCTGTTTATTATTTCAACCATAACAGTTCTAAGGAACTATTCAATTAGAGTATTTTAACACCCCAAACTCTACAGAAATCTCCAGCGCATTGCGAGACCTCTCTAGCCTCCAGTGAGTTAATATGAAATAGAAAGAAGAGATTTAACCATGAGTCTCTACTAGTCTCCCTGGCAACAACATGTTAAATGAATCACATATGGATGGCTGCCACTTCACTGTAATCCTAAGACTGACATCAAATGCTCCATTCATCATTAAGACACTTTTTCTTTTAAGGTTCAAACAATGACCTCCTGAAAAAATAATTAGGCAACAAATCAAGCATGAAACAAAACATGTTCCATTTCAAGAAAAAGAAGTCATTTCATGTGGACTTGCATGTACCATTGCCTCCTACCTCTTTTCTATTAGCACTACCTCCTTCTGGTCTTATAACCACTGCGATTATATTTTTTTCCTTATGTCCCACTGATTCACATGATCAAGAGCAGTAATTATTCAATGCTTGCCAGAAAACAGGAATTGCCTTCTGTTCTGGTTTACTTACCGACTCAGACAGGAGTCTAGAAAATAAAGTGACTAAAATAAGATTAGATATTACTTCCTCTTACATTTTAAGTCCTCTTGAAAATATAATTCTATCTCAGTAGTGCCAAGTCAACATAGACTTATGGGGGAGGCTGTCTGAGAAGCAGTCATGACTGCAATGAATTGGCATACTATACATTAATTCAATACGTATTGTGTGGGTCAGCTTTACATTGATCATATTTTTAAGTGCTCATTTTTCATAAAGCCAGATAAGCAGTTTGCTTCTAGAAAGGGTATTTTAAGGAGTTTGGATGGAAAAGCTAGACTGTAAAAATAAAGAGGTATGTAGTGCAAATACTCTCAGACTACATAGCTACAGACCAGGATATAATATTATGCATACACACTAATATTTACTTAGTGTATTAGACTAATATGTCATATGGTGGACACTCAAAATTAATCATTAAAACAAAAAACCCTCCAAAGTTAAAATTTAATCTTAATATTCTGTAGACTCCAGTGCAAAGAACCTAAACATTTATTAGGGGCAGCTCAAGTCTCGCAATAATTTAAACATATACATTTTTAAAATAAATGTAATATCATAAGTGACAGTTGGGCTTTTAATTCTATAAAACAGCCAGATTCTCACACAAGTTCAGTCTTATTATCATGCAAATGGTTTTCTTGTTATAACTTAAAGGGGAACTACTAACTCTTCAAGAATTTAACTTCAATAAATCCCCATCCAGCGACTAGCAGCTTAGTAGCGCTAGTCAACAGAATTATTACCTTATTCCAAAGAAATGTGCATTGTTCTGGGGCTGACAGCAGGATGGATCGTGGACATCTTGCCATAATGACGTCTGCCGGCCTGTGCCGTCAGTCCCTTCCGGCTCCTACCAACACCTCCTAGACCCGGCTGGGACTAACAGCACAGGCGTGCGGATGTCATTATGGCAAGATGTCCGTGATCCGTCCTGCTGTCAGCCCCAGAACAGTGCACACTTCTTTGGAATAAGGTAATAATTCTGGCGACTAGCAGCTTAGTTAAATTCTTGAAGAGGTGGTAGTTCCCCTTTTAAATGTAATTGTAAATAAAACTCCTATTTAAATTAAATCCCTTTTATATATTATTAAAAAATATTCTTCATATCAAACTTCTGTTGAAACAATGGACTAAGTCATAGATATATATATATTCCAACACTGTTTATGACCAGTAATGTTTATGAAAGTGCCCTATTTGTCATGATATAGAATAACCAAAACAATAAAGCCTAATCATGAAAGGCGTGAACAGCAGTACAGTTTAAAGGGATAGTAATATTTAAAATGTAAAAAAATATACGTTGTAGGGTTTATCCCCCTGAGTAAAACAAGGGTACTCCCACTGCTGAAAGGTGTTGCATTAAAAAGTTATTAATTTTCAAAGATTAATTTTTTAGGTGCAATATCACAGTGGCCTGAAATTGTACAGTGGCGCTGTTGCTACACCATCCTATGGAGATTTATGGTCCCGGGACCAGAGCTGTCCACAGGATCGTGTAGCAACAGCGCCACTGTACAATTTCAGGCCACTGTGATATTGCACCTAAAAAATTCAACTTTGAAAATTAATAACTTTTGAATGAAACACCTTTCAGCAGTGGGAGTACTCTTGTTTTACTCAGGGGGATAAACCCTACAATGTATTTTATATTTTCATTTTAAGTATTACTATCCCTTTAATAAACTTTCTCTGTTTGCTTCTCTATAACTGTGGGTGCCGGTGTGTCTGTGTCTAATCTGTGCTTTATCAATATAATCTCCATTTGTCTTTCTATAATTAAATCTCGGTACTAGCGTGAGCTGTCATTTGCTATATTCTATATAAAAGCCAAAATCTATATCTTTAATACCCATTCATTTGTGTGTGCTAGAGGGATATTAGTTGCTTAATAAATGTACCTGTATGTATATTGCCTTGTTTATCATATTCTGTGTATAATTTCATAATATAAGTGACAGTTGAACTTTTAATTCTAAAATTAATCTGGATTCACACACAAGTTCAGTCTTGCTTATTGTGTAAATGTTTTTTTGGCCCCTTATATAAATAATATTTGCATGTTTTATCAGGTGTTGCTGTTAACCCTTGGGTGCTGAAGACCTATCCAATTTTATTGTTTTTCTAGATTGTGTAAATGTGTAACTTTTTACTGTAAAAGCTTTCCAGGACATACTTGAAAATCTCATTGTGTTCTTCCTAGTAAAACATTTTCTAAATAAATACATGCATTTTGAAGATGTTAACCTATATAAAACATGCATTTTGAAGATGTTAACATACAGAGATATTGCATAAAAAAATAGCATTTATCATAGCTAGCCATATATTGCTTATTTGAGGTGTTCTTTTTTTAATATTTTTTTATAATGTTTGTAACCAAGCTATAGTAAAATAGACTATTTAGTGTTCGCAAATAGCCTTGCTTAAAGCTAAAACCATGAACAATCTTTAAATGTTAGTCATGCCCCGATGTCTTACAAAAATAATTCTGTTTTCTTGTAAAGCTCACTCTTTGTTTTTTTCAATTTACACAGGCCTCTCACATGTGTTACTGGAGCAGAAGCCACCTGTTCTTTGTGGCATATTACCAAAAATGAGGTGGGGAGCCAAATGTGAAAAACCCATTAGTTTATCTTGCTGTATTTTACTCAGCAGCTGAAAAGAGATGATTTTTGTTTCATTTTAACTCCCTACCAGGTAAAATAGGAATGCACAGTCATTGCATGGTAGAAATGCATTAAAACAGCAGTGCACACAATAGGTGGTGGCTGTATGTGAACACAAACTAACTCAGAATAGGCTCCAATGGAGGTGTATGTGTTGATTGTTAGCTTCTGTAGAAAATCTGTTTTCTACAACCAGACTATAAAATCTATCAAGCCATATCTAAAAAATACCTTGGATAACTTTTTCAATCCCTAACTGCTAGATTTTCCTATTGCTCTGTGTAAGACTGATGCTGTGTTCTGAATACAGATTTCATATGTAAACATGAAATACAGTATTAAAACATTAAAGACAGACCAACATTAGCTCTAGGTACATGTGCAGTTAGCTTAGTGAGAAACAGAACATATATAATTTCAGGTTACAATGAACTGTCTGCATGCATTTGTCTAGGAGGATAGAGTGATAGAAGGTGGAGGCTCAGGCAAGTAGACTGGAAGAGGATAAGCAGGGAAAGACAGGAGAAAAAATACTAACTGAAACAAACATCTTTCAATTAACACTGCTCTGGCACTGCATGCACTGCGTTCTGCACACATTCAATTCTACTTTATATGACAAATAGTCATTCAGGTGGTCTAATCCGCATGCACACCTCATAAAAACTCTAGAGTATTGTAGAAAGGCACACATACACACACACACACATACAAACATACATATTTAGATATACTCAGCCTGGGAAGCTTCCTGGCCTTGTACGAGACAGCACACAGGATCAATAAGGTGATTAAAAAAAAAGTTAATTTATTGATCCATCCAGAATGTTTTCGATCCACAAAGGACCTTCCTCAGGGAAAATGGCAACAAAATGATACATTGGTCCTATATATACCAAACAATTAAAAACTCCCATCATACCTCACCCTTCTGTCCCACAGGCACCAAAATGGGAAGCTACAGCATAGCTCAAGTGGATGGTGTCATAAGGGGACAGATATGTTGCTAAACAACCTAAACAAACACAGAAAATCACCACTAACCAGCTTTTGTGCCCTGCTGGCTGAGTGCATGATGCAGATGTAGCTGCTCAAGAGTAGTTAGGCGTGCATATTTGCCACAAGTCCACAAATCAGAGATATCACTGAAAAATAAGGGCAAAAATAGTACAGTTTAATCATTGGAATCCCATATTATTTACTGGCTACAGTGGGCAAACTCTGTCACATTGTAGCACTTATCTTATTGAAATAAAGATTATTGCAGCACTCATCTTAGGTGTTCCACCATTGAAGAAAACAAGCCTCTCACAAGCTCTGGAGGGAGTGGAGAACTTGAACATATCTGTGCCTCTTTATCCTACACTCTATTTACTATAGTGTGATTGTCATGGTGGAGGAGCAGTACCCTGGGCTCCTGCTTACCCCATACTTCTGGGCAGGTGTGCAGGGAACTGCTCCTCCACCACAATGATCACACTATATAGCAAACTGAGTGGAGGACTGAGCAACAGAGGTCTGCTCCACTTCTAAATGTACAGGGGTGGTTATCAGACAATGTATATTGGGAATGTGACTACCAGTGGACCGAGGGTGGGGGCAGACAGTGTATGTGGGGGCTGTGACTACCAGTAAAACCGGGCTGGAGGACAGATAATGTATATGGGCAAGTTTGTAACACCATGGCATCTGTATGCTCTGTGGTTTGTATTAGTTTGTGCACAATACGTAACTTTGTTTTGTATGAATATTTTGTGCAAAAATGTTAAACCCATTTTGGGGAAAGCAAACTTTGTTTGCCAGATCTTTCATTTAGAATTTTGTTGAAAGTTTTTGTTCCCAAATGATTGTTCAATGCTATTTTCAGTGGGAAGACCGCTGCTGCCTTATCTGGACTGACATGTGAACGTGATTTATTTAAATAAATTAAAACTCAACCATCCATTCCACTGGGGTTTTCATCAAGGTACATAAATAAACAATATAAATAACAATAGAGTCCTACATTTAGAGTTATTTTATATTTGTCCATGTTCACAATGGGTATGTTAAGGAGCATGCCCATGAGCACAGTGCCCGCCACTGATCTCTGAGAGTAAAGAGGCAGCAGCATATTTGACTTTGTTTGAAATTGAAGTATGATGTTGTAGTTAGGAAATGATCTAAGAGACAAGAGTTGGAGTTGCACTAGACCAATTTGGACAGACACATACAGCAGCAGCATAGACTAGAAAGGTCTGCAAAATAAGAAAGTGTAGGTGGCAGTGTCTAACAGCCCCTCCAAAACAACCCACACTGAACTTTGAGAGAAAGGAAGGAAGCAGCAGAATCTTTACTTTGTTAGAAGTATACTATGAGAGTTAGGAGTTGATGGTGGAGGAGGAGTTGGTGCTGGTGGGGTAGTGCAATACCAACATTAGACCATTCTGGAGAGACGCATAAAGTTGCAGCATGGGTTAGTAAAATCTATGGGTTGAGGAAGTACTGGTAGCTGTGTCTAACAGCCTATATAAAACAGAAAAGTAGCCATCACAAGTCTGAATAAAGAATCAAGGGTAATAAACACAATAGTGGTGTGGTACTCCCTGAGACTCAAAACAATTATCTACCAAAGCATCCAAAAGATGCACTAAAAGACAGTGTGTAAAGCAAACCCAAAAAAACTCATAAATGAGGCACTCAACCCATTAATGTAAAATAAAAATAATTTTTCTTCTTTTTTTTCTGCTTTTGTTTTACACACATCTCCTTTAGCTCAACTAAGCAGCTTCTCATTTTATCCTATTTACTCACAAAGATATAAAAAAAACTTGATTACTTTATTTCATTTCACCATTCCTTTTTCTTTCTCACTTGGCCTTTAAGAACAAGGCTTTTTGTCCTGTTCCAGTATGCAGTCCCCCTTGCCTGTTTGGTATCCTGCATTCCTCACATGACTTGTGGGGAAGGACATAAATGAAACATTCTATATTAGTATTTTTTTCAGTGCAGGCCCTCATGGGCCCTGTATCAGGTAGGTCCTCCCTCTACACCTATTTTTGTTTTTTTGTTTTGTTGTATGTCTGTCGTTTTTTAATTCTATTACACTGGGACCCACAAGAAATAAAAACATCAAAATGCTATTTAAACGGTCCCCACTGACGCATTTATTATAACATCTTTCTTCAGAGAATATCTGTTTTTAATTTAGATAGGGCCTCTATAGGTGTATTAGAGAAGGACTTACCGCAAAGTGAGATACCTTGGTGTGGTGGTAAGCTTACAAATGGATTGGCCAATTTGTGGGACAAAATTCTCACTTATTTTCACTTAGATTTACCAAGAGCTATTACATATGCTAAATACAGGGCACTTATGTTCAAGTATATAGAGGAGCGCATGCATGTAAAAATAATTTTATTCAGCCAAACATAGACAAAGAAACAAATCAAAAAGTAAAAAAAAACCAGAAAATAGTAGACCGATAATGCCAAATAGTATCAAATGGAAGCTAGAGAAGATGATCAAAATGTATCAAAATAGGCTATATTTTGTAGAATTGGCTTCCAAATTATAACTCCCTATTATCATAAGAATAATAATACTGAAAGACAAGCAAGCAATAAGTGGTACTAATAGTATACAATATAAATATACTATAACACCAGCTAATAAAGTATAATACCTACAGAGCTATCCCTAAAATGCAAGGTGCAAGCAAGACCAAAATACTGCCTCCAGTATAAAATTGTATATACAAAATATGCAAAACAGGCAACATGCAATCAATGTGTACGCAATAGTATAAATGTAAATAAATATTTATTTAAAGATAAAGAACAAAGAATGCAAGTGAAGGCAGGTCAAGGCAGGACAGGATCCTCCAGTCCAGCCCAACTTGTATCGCCAAGCAACTGGCTTTGTTAGGGGGTGACAACAGCCCCTACAAAATAATATACACTGATCTCTAAGCGTAAAGAAGGATGCATCAGCATATTTGACTTTGATAAAAGTATGATATAACAATTAGAAGGTAACAGTGAAGATGAGGGTTGGCATTGCAGTACCTCCCCAGCACCATTATTAGACCAATTTGGACAGATAAATACAGCAGCAGAATGTTTTATACAGAAAGAGGAATTACGAGTGGTTGATTCTAATGGAAAGCGCCCCTTCCCCCCCAAATAACATACATTGTGATCTTTGAGAGTATGGAAGCACTGACGCAGCAGCATCTTTGAAACTGTTAGAAGTATAATATGGTGATAGAGGAGACAAGAGTTGGCATTGTAGTACCACCACCAGCCCAGTATTAGACCAATTTGGACAGACAAATACACCAGCAGAATGGTATATGGGACAGAAAGAGGCAGTACAGGTGGTTGAGACTAACAGAAATCCCCCCAATATAACAATGAGGAGGGGCCAAGCCCCGACTCTATTGGAAACCTATTAACTCCTCTGTTTAGATTATTTTTGAAGCTAAATTAAACCTATAATTAAAGTGAAACTGTCACTTTGTAACAAATAGGTGATTTTGAAAGAAACATTCAAATCCCCTATATTTGTATTTTTTTTAAATTTCAGGCAATAGATTATTAAGTAGTTGGTTATTTGTCACTACATGCAATTGAGCTAGT
Organism: Rhinophrynus dorsalis; assembly: GCA_037306005.1. Taxonomy (NCBI): domain Eukaryota; kingdom Metazoa; phylum Chordata; class Amphibia; order Anura; family Rhinophrynidae; genus Rhinophrynus; species Rhinophrynus dorsalis. The sequence goes on from CM074721.1 coordinate 241,977,802, forward strand.
AGTGACCAACAGGAAGTGGCAGTTGGTAATGTAAAGCAGTGTGGAATGTTGGAATCTACCAGGCATGCTTGGCAGATTTGCATTAACTGACGAATAAATAAAGCTACATATCTCAGTCTATTGTTTTCAGTAAAAATGGGCTAACGTAATTTATATATTTAAAAATGTCCTATTTGTTTAAAAGTGTCAGTTCTTTAATTTACTACAAATCTTAGAAAACATTGACGGTACCAAAAATAAACAGTGCATCATCCGGATTTATGTTACATTGGACTGATGCTGTCCCATGGGTTCTGTGGAGTGGTGGTTGTGGAGAGCTGATAGAGAAGATGTGAACATCTTAATGTAATTATAAATGAGAGATGTAATCAGGTGTTTGTGTGTGTGTGTGTGTGTGTGTGTGTGTATTTATAGATGTGGGAGTGTTGAGCAGGGATATGTCATCACAAATTCATTTGAAAGCAGAACCAACAACTTTACATCTCAATCAACATTACCCCTTTAAACTCGACTTCTCTCAGAACCTCATCTTTTACCTACGTTCCAAGGACCCACAATACATCAGACCCTGCTGGACAGCAGACTTACGGGCTTAGGGCCCCATATCAATACATCCACTGGTCACTTAGTTTTTTTCCCCCCTTTTAATTCCATTGCATCTGTAGTTTTAAACCATGTGTTAGTCTCTATGCCCAAATAAGTTATTTGCAGATTTTTGGAGATAAAATGGGGTCCACAGCACAGGTCTATTGAACTGAGCCCTAGATGCTTTTTAATAAAAGAAACGTGTTTCCGCTAGTGTGCTCTAGCAGAAACACTGATGTTTGAATAAAACTGCTTGAACTTGATCAGTTACACCGTGTGCTGTTCCTCTCTGCCACCAGGAAGACCCTAGGCTGAGTACATCTTTGTATTTATCTTTTATGGGACATGTACTGCCAAAATTTGCAAATATATGATGTATATGAATTTTAGTGTGTGCCACTGTCGGTTGCTGATATTTATATATAATCTATATACATACACACTATTGTACAAAGGTTTTAGGCAGGTGTGAAAAAATGCTGTAAAGTAAGAGTGCTTTCAAAAATAGACATTAATAGTTTATATTTTATCAGTTAACAATGAAATGCATAGTGAATGAACAGAAGAAAAATCTAAATCAAATCAATATTTAGTGATGTGACCACAATATGCCTTCAAAACAGCATAAACTATTCTAGGTACACTCTCACACAGTTTTTTAAGGAAACTCAGCAGGTAGGTTGTTCCAAACATCTTGGAGAACTAACCACAGTTCTTCTGTGAATTTAGACAGCCTCAGTTGCTTCTCTCTCTTCATGTAATCCCAGACACACTCAATGTCGTTGAGACCAGGGTTCTGTGGGGGACATATCATCACTTCCAGGACTCCTGTTTCTGCTTTACGCTGAAGATGGTTCTTAATGACTTTGACTGTAAATTCGGGGTCGTTGTCATGCTGAAGAATACATTTGGGGGCAGTCAGATGTCTTCCTGATGGTATTGGGTGATGGATAAGTATCTGCCTTTTATTCTTAGCATTTAGGAGACCATTAATTCTGACCAAGCCCCAAACTTCCTAGGAACCTCCACCATGCTCCACTTGCCTGCAGACACACATTTTTGTACCGCTCTTCAACCTTTTGGCAAACAAACTGCCTTCTGCTACATACAGATATTTCAGATGTTGACTCCTCGGTCCAGAGCACCTGCTGCCATTTTTCTGCAACCCAGTTCCTGTGTTTTCATGCATAGTTGGGTCTCTTGGCCTTGTTTCCACATCTGTATGGCTTTTTTACAGCAAAAATTCCATGAAGATCACTTCTGACCAGACTTCTTCAGACAGTAGAAGGGTGTACCAGTGTCCAACTCTTTTCTGCCATTTCTGAGCTGATGACATTGCTGGACCTCTTCCAACTGAGAAGAGAAGTAAGTATGATGTGTCTTTAATCTGCTGCACTAAGTTTCCTTGGCCTACCACTGCGGCTGCTGTCTTCAACGTTACCCATTTTTTTTTTTTTTTTTTTGTGTTTCTTCAAAGGAGAACTTCGAGAGCACATCTGGAAACCCCTGTCTGCCTTGAATTTTTTGCCTGTGAGAGACCTTGCTGATGTCTTGTTGCTGTCCTGCCATGGTGTATGACTTTTGATATTAAACTGTCTTCAGCAACCTCACCTTGTTAGCTGAGTTTGGCTGTTCCTCATCCAGTTTTATTCCTCCTACACAGCTGTTTCTGTTTGTTAATGATTCTGTTTCAACCTACATATTAAATTGATGACCACCTGTTTGGTATAATTGTTTAATCATACACCTGACAATATGTCTACAATATCCCTGACTTTGTGCAAGTGTACCTAGATGAATTGATGCTGCTTTGAAGGCAAAGGGTGGTCACACCAAATATTCACTCACGTTGCACTTTAATTGATAAAAATAAATCTTACTTTACAGCATTTTTTTCATACCTGCTTAAAACTTTTAATAAACACGTGCATGCGTGTGTATAGGAATGTGTGTGTATATATGTGTATGTGTGTGTATATATGTATATGTATATATGTATGTGTATATATATATATATATATATATATATATATATATATATATATATATATATATATAATAATGGTTACACATTAAACTCTTTTATGCTAGCATTCATTGTGTTCAAGGCTAGACATGGTTCGTATTAATGTTTTCCTTTTTTATGTCTTGAAATTACCGGTGCAGCTACAGTGCATTTGCTTTCATGAAGTGGCGGCCAAAAATGCACTAAGCAAGAATATTTACAAAAGCATTTCAGTGTGAGGAGCCGTATCTTTTAAGTGTTTCATAGATTGAGTTTATTTGATGATAAAGCTAAGATTATTTACCTCACACTCCTGCGTGAGTACTACTTCAGTGACAATGCATTTATCTGGTGTTCATATTTACAATTCTGTAGCTTCCTGCATGTTGCCACTTCCCCCAAGCTTTGGCTACTATTTAATTTATTCTACTCGTTCTATTATTCCACTTCTACACAGATAAATGAGAGTATTTGTAACAATAATTCCCCTTCAACACCTATGTATCAGTTGCTATAATGGTTATTAACCCCTTAAGGACTATATGACGTACTATGACCGTCACGGTCCTTAAATACTTAAGGACCGATGACGGTCATAGTATGTTACATACTTTTTACTTACATCGCTCCACCGGGAGAGCTGTAAGTAAAAACGGGGCCTAAAATTGACCGCTCCAAGACTGGAGCGATCTCTTTTAGGCCCCAAAGCGTTGCGCCGATACACACAACAGGTCACTTGTACCGGCACATCGGCAAAGATCAAAGCGGTCCTTATGGGACGGAAATGTCCCAGGACCGCTGGTCGTTATGGGGTTAAACAATTTGGCCTATATGTATAAATGCTTCGAAAATCAACATTGATTTAATGGAGCTTTTAACTTCTTGAATGCTAGAGAGGTCACTGCATTGGTAACTTCTCTATAATTCAAGGGATTTAAAAAGTCACATTAAAACCATAACCAATTGGGGAATGTTTATTTGATCTTATGGCACAGTTGTTTACTCCAGAATACCCCTACTGTGCTTTTATACATACTGGCCAGTGGGGGAGGTATATAAAAACTTTTCTGTTTAAGAATTGTTGCTAAAATTCTCAACAATGGGTCATATTTATAAACTTCCCTTAACTCCTTTATAAATATGTCTATGACTCAGTTGGTTAAGGCACCAGCTGTAGAATCTGTTTAAACCTCAGGGTTGCAGGTTCTAGTCTCTGCATGATCAGCTCAGCCTTTCACTGTTCTGAGGTAGATAAATTGAGTCTGGGACATACTTGAAAATGAGACAATATCAATATATACTTCTTAGTAAAATGCTATCATAAAAAAGTCTATCTGAGAAAATTCACCAATGTGAATATTTTTTGGATACATAGTGGTCACTATATACTTCCATTAAGAACAGGTTATACCTGTCATTAAGATTTAATCACTAAAACTGCCCTTTATTTTTGACTCAGAGAATTTCATTATAAATACATTTCAACACAATACTTATTTGGACAAGCCCATTTCTACTGCACGTTTCAAAAAAGTAAACTCACTGGACTTGGAAATTAACAAAAATGCTTCTAAACAGTTATATATATATATCATTATGTTGCTTTGAGACTGTTTTACAGACACTTTATAACTACAGTTTTATAAATCTCACCCAGTGTTCTAACTGCAGACCTACAGCACCTATAACTGACTGTGTGAAAGAGCAGAGGAGAGCCATGTGGCTTGGTTCATCTACCTGGACAGCCATTCTAAAATGTTTAGCCTGGTATTGGTTATGACCAGGGCCATGTTTGCCATTTGGTAAAGTATCTAGATCAGGGATTGGTAGCCTGAGGTCCCCCAGCCATTGACTGGACAGGGATATTGGGCATAACCTTGGAACCTTCTTATCCTCAGTCACCTGAGTACTAAGAAGGGCTGGAGGTAAGATTGTTCATGTGATGTAATATGGGTGGAGCTTAATATAGGTGGGTGAGATTTGGAGGAGCGATGGTGAGGTTTGCTCTGAAATTGGAAGGAAGGTAAGTAGACAGAAATCAAAATGTGGCAATGAGTGGGCTGAATGGACAGAGAAAGTGGGCCAGAGTAAAGCTAGAGAAGCAACTTTTTTGTTTCCGTATATGTCGTAATTAACTGTGAATCTCCAGGCAGATATAGAGAGTTTCCCCAGATGTGGTGATGCACCTTGTAGTCCAAATCAGCTGGAGGTCCTCAGATTGTCCATCTCTGACCTAGACCTTCTAATTTTGAGGGGAGCCACCATGCTGAGTTGCCGGCATGGCTAGTGCAATCCCAGTTCGACTGTATCAGACACACATTCCCAGTTTATGGTGGCCTGTTTATTTATCATATTGAATACTTGATATCCTAGTGCATTGGTTCCATAGAAGAGCATGAGACTTGAAGAACTGATATCATTGCAGAAGTCTTCTCAACTTTATCAGACCTTCATGCATCTCCCCCAATGTGACGTTTGGCTGCAGAATCCGGAAGGTCTCTTGGTGAGAAGCTGCACGGAGACTATCTTCACGTGCGTGTGTGTATCTATCTAATATATATATAAATATATATATATATATATATACACACACACACACTCAGATCTCTGCACAGCGTACATATAGGGGGTTTAAGCTCTGCTGCTAATGGCATACTAAATAATATGCAATAGCAGCTTGAGCAGCACTGGCAACGTGGAATCTTATTGACTATGAGTATTTTAGGGCTTGATCCAAATGTTGACGTTAAAAAATGCCGGTAGGGCAAAATGGATAACGACCGACAAAAAAGAAATTTTATTAGTCTGTATTCAAATGTCCTACCGGCATTAAGCGCAATGGATGTTAGGCCACAAAATGGCCTTATGGCCAAAAGTCCATTTTGTGCGTTAAGTTCCCAAAACGCTGATAAATAATGGCAGTAGTGCGAACTTAACAGTTAAAAAAGCTAACAATTGGTGTCTGACATAATGCCAAGCACCGATCGTTAACTCCTACGTCTTACAATTACCTGTCATCCACTGTCCTTCTTCTGCCTTCTCTTCTTTCTTCTCTTCCATCTGTCTTCTTCCTGTAAAATAAAACAATATTATTACAAAGCATTAACAGTTATATAATTTAACCCTTTGAGTGGAAGAGGGGTATTCAAAGCATTGCAAAGCAATGCTTTGCATACCTCAATACACTCAAAGGGTTACAATAGTATTGTGGAAAGAATATTCCATGACGTAATTGCCTCCATGTATTGCCAAAATACATAAAAATGCCATAGAAATAATATACATATAGATCATGCAGATGAGCTGCCCGGATGCCCTCATTCCTGCACGGGCCGATGCCCATAGCACACTGAGGGATTTGGAAGTGAGCCTACCTTTATATATGGGCAGCCTCACTTCCATTTCCCTCACAGCCATGTGCGTAAGAACATCCCAGCCAATCCGGTTTAAAGAACAGCCGCTTGAATATGATTGGCTGGGATATGCATAAGAACACCCAGCCAATGGCTGTGAGGAAAATGGAAGTGAGACTGCCCATATATAAAGGCAGGCTAATTTCCAATTCCCTTACTGTGCTATGGGCATTGGCCCATACAGGAGTGAGGGCATCCGGGCGGCTCACCTACGCGGCCGCACCAAGTGGCGGAGACATAAAGATATATAACCCTTTGAGTGCCAGAGGGGTACGTAAAGGATTTCAAAGCAATGCGTTCCATACCCCTCTGGCACTCAAAGGGTTAAGCTAAGTAGAATTACTTAGCATTTATGTATAACATGTCTGCATGCTCTATTTGTATATTTCTATGGCATTTTTATGTATTTTGGCAATACATGGAGGCAATTACGTTATGGAATATTCATGGCACAATACTATTGTAGCCCTTTGAGTGCCAGTTGCATACCCCTCTGCCACTCAAAAGGTTAAACGATATAATTGTTAATACTTTGTAATAATGTTTTATTTTACAGGAAGAAGACAAATGGAAGAGGAGAAAGAAGAGAAGACTGAAGAGAAGACAGAAGATGACCAGGAAGCTGAGGACTCCACTGGACATCAGGATTAATGGCAAGTGTTACTTGTAATGCAATGTTTTTTTAACGGAGTCGGGTTAACCCTATGAATGCCAGAGGTGTAACCATACCCCTCTGGCACTCATAGGGTTAATTCTACTAACCTCTGACACATTTTTCATACTTTGGATGTATTGATAAAAAAAAAGTAGGTCTTAACTTCCCTGCGATAACTTGAGTCCCTTATCGGATTTTCATGGCTTACGCAGACATATGAATTGCTAATTACAGTGTTTTCATAATTTTCAATGGATTAAAATACCTCTTAACCTGATCACACTATGGCTTTTATTTTTGCCGGTATTTTTTCACAGCACAGACATTTACAGTTCTTACTGTGCTGGAAAAAATGCCGTCAGCAGAACGTTTGGATAGAACCCTTAGTATCTTATGTCAACTATTTTCAATTCTGGTGCAGACTAGCTATACCAAAGTGACCACATATCCAAAATATTGGTGAATATGCTCTAAGGGGTGATAAAGAGGAGATGAAATGGAGATTTCTCCTACTCTGTCAGTCTTAGTGCATAATAACATAGGAAATGGAGAAGTGATGCCACTGGAGACGTTATCTTCGCTTTATCACCTCTTCATCACTCCTTATTGCATAACCCCCATTGCGTTTCAGTGCGCTGGATATCTCTTTCACACCCAAAGGTTTAACCCTTTTGAGTGTCAGAGTGGTATGCAACGCATTGCTTTGCAGTGCATTGCGTACCCCTCAGGCACTCAAAGGGTTAAAGAGATATGCGGCCATCTTAGAAAAGAGGTCTTCAATGCTTTGTAATGTGTTGGCAGCCTCTCTATTATTCAATGGGTTCACATTTAAATGCCCCCTTTTTTTTAAAAAGTTTTATTTAATCCCCTACTTTACAGTTGGTATGCTCCAGAATTCATCTCTTATTTACTGCAATACGATGGTTAGTTCCCTCCACTTCTCAAGAAAGCTGTTCAATTGGAAGTTGATGCTTCAGAAAAACTAGCTTATGTTTATATTCAGGTGACAGGGTCTGACTACATAAATATGTATTGCACATCAGCTTTTCATATTGTATATAATGAAGGTTCTGCATAAATATGCCATGTGCGTCCACATTTATAGTCAGTCCTTCTGTAAAATATACAGACAGCCTTGCTTCTGAACTCCTATTTTCCCCAATGACAAGAATGCTGTGATCATTTTTCAAAAGGTGGCCTCTGTGCTGAGTATGAGGTTTATGTTTAATATGCTTGTTCAATTTGAATTGCAATGGTAATCCATTGGTGGAAAGCGAATGCTTTATGTCCCAGACACTATTTAGTTGCCATAACAACTTGGTGCACTTTTTATCACAATGACGCTGCGTCTCAGGAAAGTGATGTACAGCAGTCATTCTACCAAGCTAAAAATATTCTTCTGTTAAACCTGAAAATAGATTCTTAATTCTGTGCTGAGATCTTCACACATCTGATTAGGTGTTTTTGCAGAGACTATTATTGTGCTTCTTTCTCCACACTGCTTGTGAAATGTAGGTGACATTTATTTTTGGTGATTTATAGGACTACATGTGCACAAAAGAGGAAAATGGAACAATTTTAGAGCAAATCAACTAACTACACTGTACAAAACAAATACAATTGCCATACAATTTCCCACTGATTTCCATGGGTCTTTTAACACCTTGAAAGCTACATATGTCTCCAATGCCTTGCAAAGTCACCTGCTAGAGACCTCTCTAGCATTCAAAGGGTTAAAAAACAAACAAACAAACACTTAAATCAAGGCAAATGTTTTATTCCCAGGCTTTCTCCATACATGTACTTATTTCATAGTTCTTACACACAAAATAAATTTAAAATAATGTTCACACATATGCACTCACGCACACATATATGTATATACATACACACAGACAGATAACATACAGCGATTGGCTTGTCAACCATAGCCAGATTATTACATAAAGAAATCAGCCTTTTATATTTCAATAGCTGCCTGTTTTGCAGTTTGTTGTCAACTCCCCTACTTTCTGTTTATTATCTGTACTCTTCCAAGGGATCTGCGAGGATTGCCTTTTCTTCTTTCGTTTTTTTTTTTTTTTGGGTGGTGGAAATTTGAATCCATCTGACCGCTGTTTGCAGTATAGCATATTGTTAGTTCCCTGGTGACTGGTGGAAGTGTATGGAGAACATTATACACTGAGCCCCCTGCATGCTTTTGTTACATATCAGCATGCCATCTCTCTCTCTCTCACACACACCCCAACATGCCATCTCTTTATCTTTCTCAAACACACACATCAGCATGCCATCTCTCTCTTATACACACATACACATCAGCATGTCATCTCTCCCATACATGCACACACATATCAGCATGCCATCTCTCTCTCTCATACAAACACACACACATCAGAAAGTCATCTCTCCCATACATACACACAAGCGTGCGCACAGACACATCAGCATGCCATCTCTCTTACACACACATGCATATCAACATGCCATCTCCCTCATATACACACACACACACACACACACACATCAGCATGTCCTCTCTCTCATACATGCACACACATCAGCACGCCATCTCTCTCTTACACAGATTATACATTCACACACATGCATTCTCTCTCCTGAACACACGCACATATCGGCATGCCATCTCTCTCTCACACACACACACTTAACAGCATTCCATCTCTCTCTTACACACACTCATACCAACATGTGCGTTCTCTCTCTCTCACACACACACCCACCAGCATGCTATCTCCGTATATATATCAGCATGTCATATGTCTGTCTCACACATACACAAGTATCAGCATGCCATCTCTCTCTCTCTTTCTCTCAAGTGCACACACACACACGCATCAGCATGCCATATCTTTCTCTCTCTCTCTCTCTCTCTCTCTCGTACACAAGGCTGAAGTACAAAGAAAAAATGATGCAGTCATGAGGTAAACCAACTCCAATAAATGGGACATATAAACATTACCAAGATTCCTATTGTTTTAAAAGGGATTTTAACACTTTGAGTTCTAGAGCGCAACCCATTGCAGAGCAATGCATTGTGTACCCCTCTGGCACACACAATGTAAATACAGTGTGAAGAAATACGTTGGAAACCTCTGATTCATGGGGTAAAAAGCATAATGTAAATCAGTAGGAATTTGTGTGTGTTACCTATTTTGCAGTTGGCTTGCTTCTGAATTGCACTAGTTCCTTGGTACATCAGCCTCAATATGTATAAAATGTGCTTTACTGCCAGTGTGAAACACGCATTTACCGGGACAAAGTGATGATGGTGTAGTGAGAGGAGAAATTCTGGGGCAAACCAACATCAAGACGGGGGCCAAATAAACATACCCATTGATTTCCATGCAAATTGTAACCCTCCAAACATTCAAAGGGTTAAAAGCTACATTTACTCCAATGATATTAGGGATTTTAATTTATCTCCTATGGTGCAGTTGATGTGCTCCAGAATTGCCCAAATCCTCCTTCGTGCATCAGTGTCACTGTGTCTTTCATCTAATTGCCTTTGTTACATATAAGTGTTTGTTTTTCTTCCCCTCTGTATCCTAGCTGTACAGTTCTCTTGCTTCATTAGGATGACTGAAAAATCTTTATGCAGTTTATGGATGTTGCACATGAGGGAACATGGATCTGGTGTTGTTAGGAGGACTGTCTGACATTTTGCTTGTTTTCCTCATTAGTGCTCTTGATGTTATTATGTCTGGAGCTGGATCACTAGATGGGCTTTCTAGTTGAGGCATTCATTATTAATATCTTCCCGGATAGAAATAAATAACAACAACAAAAAATCACAGGTTCGGTTTCAAAGATTCCTTTTGTCGTAACCATTAGAACAGTTTCTTAACCCTTTGAATGCCAGAGGGGTAAGCAATGCATTGCGAAGCAATGTGTTGCATACCCCTCTGGCACTCAGAGGGTTAACATCAGTCCTGAGGACACACCAACATATACCATACAACATGTGTATATACGAATATATATAATATGCCTTAATGCACTGAGACCTACAGGGGCGACCAACACATTGCAGAGCAACATGCTGGATAATGCCCCTCTGGCACTCAAAGGGTTAAAACATGTAAAATGTAATCATTGGATAGGATGTTTGTCAGAAGCCATCATGTGCAGTAGAGACTGACTGAACGCACAGAATGCTGGGAGGTGTAGGAATGCTGGGAGTTCTGTGCTGGGAGCATTCTGTGCTTTCGGGCAGTCTCTACAGTGCATGACTGCATCGGCAGTAGAATGCAGAGCAGGACCGGCCTCTTAACCTTTTGAATGCAGTGGGGTATGCAACGCATTGCAAAGCAGGGTTAACATCACCTGGATGTTTTATATATTATAAATAATTAAGTATAAGTAGAACCTTGTTATTTTAAAGCCAGAGGCCCTGCAATTCAAATTGTGTTGCTCACCATACGGCACTCAAAGGGTTAAATCTTTTATCAAGATGATAAGGTTGCTTTAATTTTTATGTGTGTGTCAAGTGCAGATAAGATAATCAGTCCCTGATTGTATAGAGAGTTGCACAGCCAATTTGAGCTTGTGAATGACAAGTTAAATCAATTAAAATCAGTGGAAAATGTATAAAAAATGTCTAGATTTCTTGTTTGCAACCCATAAATACATGAAGGGCAATATGCACAAGAAATGTGGTGCAAATCTGGCATAAACCACCCTCACAACAGGGAACATATAAAAATGAACAGAATGGCCATTGATTTTTCTTTAAACTATTTGAATACTAAAGAGGTTTCCAAAGCATAATCAAGCAATGCATTGTACATTTCACTAGTATTCAAGGGGTAAAAACCTTGTTTAAATCAGTGGGAAATGTTGGACCCTGTGATGCAATGCATTTGCACCACAAATTCTCTTGATTCTCTTTGTTCGTATTGGTTGAATCAGTTCTAAAATGAGCACTCATTGCTGTAAGGGTTGGTAGTTGCAATGCCACCCACAATCTAGCTCTGTCTTGAAGCACAGCGTCACACAAGAAGATCTATGAATATTTGGAATATACTTCTTTAAACTGCTATTAATCGCATAACAGATTGCATCACAATTTAGAGATAACCACTATATTTACTGTAAATAATATTATGACCTGTATATCACACCTTTACCTAACTTATTGCAGAGATGTTCCTGGAATCAGATATGTATAATGATATTTACGTCAGAGTTTCTTAGCCAAGGTGCTCAAGTACCTAAGAGTGCAGGTTTTAAGCACAGGTGTGTGTGTGTATTTGTTGGATCCTTAAAACCTACTATGTTGGTGGTACTTAAGAAGTAAGGTTAAGACACATTGGTTAAGATCAGGTGTAGGCAACCTGAGGCTCTCCACTATGGAGAAATAAGATTCCCATCATTCTTAGCCAGAGAGTGCATAATGTTTATTTGTATGCTGTGGGGTTAGTTTGAATTAACAGTGCTTCATTGTGAGTTTATCTGCTTCAAACATGAGGATACTTATTGTTTATGTAATCCCATGAAGATAAGGACTGTGTTACAAGCTTAGGTGAGCCTAGAGATATTTTACTTTATATTTTTCTTCTTTTTATTATTAAGAATGTATTTTTTTTTAATGTTATATATATTGCATAGTAAGTCATACTTATCTGTTTAGTTTACAAACAAAAGAACTGCAGATTCAGCTTTTTAGTATCAAAAGACAAATATGCATTTTAAGCATTCTCTTATCTAATACGGAGATCTGCTAGTCAGTAAAAACAGTAGCACTTGCAACAACGTATGTGGTGAGAATCAGTGGGAAACCCCCTCAGTTGGTATGCACCATATATTTCTTCAAAGTCATTTGGGGTGATGATACCTAAGGGCTAATGTTTTCAGCACCAAAAATGTTATTCCCCAGTATGTAAAGTGCTGTCTGGGTGTGCCAAGGCCCACTAGAGATTAGAGCTTGGGCAAGGCAATAAGAGGAATGTGATAATGTGGAGCAGACATGCTCTGGCGTCCAGAAATACATTGGCATGTGAGAATTAAAATGTCACACCACAGTTACTTGATCACGTTGAGACCTGGCAGTGAGTATCGGAGCAGGATCTCACCCTTAACCCTTTGAGTGCCAGAGGGGTACACGGCGCATGTGTACCCCTCTGGCACTCCAAGGGTTAAACAGTATTGACATTAAACAGGGCTAGTCCTTAAGTACGGTAATATAAATAGAAATACTTAATAAATATAAGCTATTTCTATTTATTATTCAAAAAGTAAGTGCCATTGACTCTTCTCTCAATAATTAAACATCAAATTCCTACAGTATGAGTTTAAAAATAAATCATTGTCCATAACCATCACTGTGTCCAAAAGTGAATAGAAACATTAGGAAATACATACACAGAAAATGTGGAGTAATTCCGGGGCCCACCAAGTCCATCACATTGCTTGAATGTTGGAGTAGCCTCAAATATGTTGCTTGTATTAGAGACCTCCCTGGCATTTAAAGATTAAAAGCAGAATTTAAATCGATGAGAATGATCATTTGTTGCCAATGATGTAGTTGGCTTGCCCCACATTGCTCCACTTTCCCTTGTGCATATGACCCATTATTTCTTGGGCACCTCTAGCATGGGGTTCAAATATTCATTTATATCAATGGGGATTTGTATTAGTCCTCTGTGGTGCAGTTAGTTTGCCCCAGTGTTGATCAAGTTCTCAACATCTGCTTCAGACCGCTTATTCCTGAGAACTGCCCCATACAGTATCTAATGTCTTGTTATACATGAGAGCTATATTTTTGTAGTCCTCCTAACGTGATCTGCTACTTTACCTGCATATGTCAAATGTCTATCGCCATCACATTCAAACATGTTGCAATAAATCTGTCTGCTTAAATTGCATGTCTGTATAGAATAAAACTGGACCAAAATGACATGCACAATATTGTACTTAATGTGAGATAATTCTGGAGGCAAACCAACTGTACTATAGGCAAGGAAACTTTCAAAAATTTCCCTTGGATTAACCCTTTGATTGCTACCCCTCTGGCAGTCAAAGGCGTAAATGTAGATTTTTTTTAACCCTTTGAGTGCCTGACAGGTATCTTGGATAACTCTCGGGCACTCAAAGGGTTAACTCCTTGAATGCAGGAGATGTACCAAATACCTGGAAAAATAATGTGTTGGAGACCTCGCTATTATTCAAGTGGTAAAAGCCCCATTTTAATTAAAGGGAATTTTTGTTGATCACTATGCTGGGACTTTGAAATGACAAGCACACACAGCCATAGTCCTATGGGACCTTTCATTAGTATACTTTAATCCTATGAAGGACAGACAGATCCATAAATGGAACTAACTTCTAATGTAAGAGAAGACATCCGTATGTAACTCACTGTGTGGGTGGAAATTTTTACAATGCCCAGTAGGTGGCAGGCCTCTGTCCCTCTTGCACAGGATGAATTTAATATGCATTCAGATTGTGACTGTGTTAATGTGGACTTGTTACCTACACAGCCATTAGTCTTGTTAAATGTATCTATTTAAGTTTCCTTCTATTTTTGATTTTTGTTTTTTAAATGGGTTAATAGTTTTAGAGATTTTTAATTTAATAGTAGGGAATCTACTCTCCACGGAGCTTTGTTCTCTGATTTGCATACCTGGGAACTCTCCGGATTTGCCCCGGAGACTCCGGTTCTGACAGAGATTTACCGGGTCTCCGGGGCAGAGGCAGATTCCTCCGGATGTGGGGAGTTCCTCCGTCCCCAGCCTTCTGAGTGACATTTTAACCCTTTGAGTGCCAGAGTGGTACGGAATGCATTGCTTTGCAATGCATTCTGTACCACTCTGAAACTCACAAGGGTTAAGCACCCCCCCCCCCCGCGTGAAGCACCGCCCCTTTTTGACGCGATTAGCGTCATTTTTGACACCCCCTGCTGAACAGAGGACTCCCCTCCGGGTAGCCCTCAGCTGGAAGTTCCCAGGTATGCTGATTTGGTCAGACACAGCATGCATAATTACACACATGCCCAGAAAATTCATCACTTACCTTCTTAGGCTGCTAAACCCTATCACTTTCCACCAAAGGGGTGGAATACATTTATAAGGAGGAATTCCTGCATATAATTTCAAGATAGAAGCCCCACTGAGGGGAGGGCTTTGAAAAAGATAAGTTGTCTTTAAAGGGATAGTAATACTTTGTTTTAACTTCATGTTTTTTTAATGCCTACAAAATAAAATAAAGGATGATATAAGTCTTATCTCTCAAACCTTTATGGTTTAAGAGATATTCACAAGCAAAGTGTCCCCCTCCGGCCCCTTTTACTGATGTAACACTGTTCACCCAGATCAGAAGGGAGGTGCCCAGACAGACTGCAGAGAGGGACAATCTTCAATTAAGATAAGGGAAAAACCTGAAAAGCTTGTCAAGGGGGGCAGGGATTTCATTGTTTTCATAGGAAAAAGAGTGTCCCCTTCTGTTATCTGTATGGTCTATGGACTGCATTCCACATCTGAGAAGAGATTGTTTACAGTAGGTAAAAGGGGCGGGAGGGGGAAACTTTGCTTGTGAATATCTCATAAACCATAAAGGTTTGAGAGATAAGACTTATATCATTCTTCATGTTTTTTTAATGCCTACAAAATAAAATAAAGTTAAAACGAAGTATTACTATCCCTTTAAATAAAACAAAGAAAACATTGCACTTTAGAAAAACATATAAAAACCTGTAATGTAAAGTGAACATTTAATTTTTTTCTTTCTTTTACTCATTAAGTGCTGCTTACTCCTATGTGCTCCATTTGAGCACATCCCAAGTCTCTCATTCTTACTTACCTCCAATTTACTGCTTTCCCTTGTCATTTTTCTTACAGTGGTGTGTGTGTGTGTGTGGACGAGGAGTGTGACAAGGCTGACTCCTTTGTGTATCATCCATATATGATTGATTGACACCTATGTAGATTGTTCAGGTGTTGGAAGCTGAGGTGAGCAACACAACCTCAAGTATTGCTTGTGTGAATGATCTGTGTGGTGGGCCATAGGCCACTGCGATAGTTAGGCATTTTGTAAAGTAGCACATCACCAAGTAGTACAACACCTTATAGGGGAACTACCACCCCGCAATAACTTAACCTTCATTGATTCTTCATCTGGCGACTAGCTGCTTAGTAGCGATAGTCGCCAGAAATATTACCCGGTTCAGAAGATTTCGGCGTTTTACCGATGCTCACAGGAGCAGGAAGCACGGACATCTTGTCACAGTGACGTCCGTGCGCCTACGCTGTCAGTCCCTTTTGAGCCGGCCGGGACTGTTATGCAGACTAGAATCATACCACCATGACTTATATTGATATCTACTTCTTTCAGTATGGACTTGTCTGCAAATAATCATAGAAAAGATACCATTTCACATCTGCATATCCCATGTTCAACAGAGCCACAGCAACCGCTTTGACTTGCAAAGTGTTTACTTGTTGCAGCAAAAACATTACAGATTTGTTCTTTGCCTATTAGTTTTGTTCTGCATCATTTAGATGCCATTGCGAGTTTCTGCCCAACAGAGCTCATGAGCTAGTGTTGGTTCATGATGAGTGAGGTCTGAATTCAGGACAGAGGCTAAAGATGCTACAAACTTAGTTACTCCATTAAATTGAAAAAACAAAAATAAGTCCCTCTCCCTCAAGTTTGTCCTTTGCCACTATTTAATCCTTCCTAACACTAAGGTGCGTTAGTCAATGTACCACAAATTCCTATGGTATAAACCTGTATGTCCCCTTATGCTAGAAATATATCTAATCTTTTAAATGAAAGCTATCAAGGTCTTCTAGAGACCACTCTAGGACTCAGTGGGTTAAAATTCACATTTAAATCGTATGAATTCCCAGTGGTACAGTTGGTATGGTTCAGAATTGCGTGCCTTTAGCTTCTTTAGTACAGTCCGAAGTAAACTGCCGAATGTCATAACAAGAAGCCGGCTCTAAAAAGATTGCATATTCTTAATTACATTAACCGACTGAAATACTGCTTGTCTTTACCCTTTACATTGAGATCACCCTGTGCAACATACTAAATGGTTCAGATACTGGAAGGAAACCTGACCCATAGATGTTATATGGAATCTCAAATGTAAAGCTAATTTCATCCTTTTTTCCATAAAACTATCATTAAAGCTTAAATGAACATTTAAACAATTCCTGGATGATCATTTATAGTCAAATTACTTGGAAGCATGCTATCTGGCTCCTATTTTGTCTCATAAACAGTATACATTATTTGACATACACTGAGAAAATTAGCCACATACGTTCTGTTGCTTTGTCTAGTAATATCTGTTGTGTTACCTCTACGGAGGTATAATGGGACTATAAGGAGCAAATTAGGAATGCAAAATGTGTGTGGCTGAATAACTTTGTAAGTTTTAGATACAATACAAAATATAATACAAATATGTAGCATCTAGTGTATAGTGAATTGCACATAATTTGCTTGACATACTTCCCATGAGACTTATTCATCATCAAAAGAGGTGTAATTCTGGCGCAAACCAACTATAGCATAGGGAGAAATGAAAAATGTCATTGATTTTAAAGTGTCCTTTTTTTAAAACCTTTGAATTCTAGAGGTCTTCAATATATTGTTTAGCAATGTGTTAGCGACCATGCTAGCAATCCAGCTGCTAAACCTTTGAATGCCAGATGGGCACCAACGCATTGCAAAGCAATGCGTTGTGCATCCCTCTGGCACTCAAAGGGTTAAAGCCCCAGTGGGAATTTGTGGAATGTTCATGTTCCCTCTGTGGTGCTGCTGGTTTGCTTTAGAATTGCATCTCTTTATCTTGACAAGTAAAGTGCATGTGAGCTTGTTACAAAGAGAGAATAGAAAAAGTGAGCACGGTTTTTGAAAGAGTTACACAGTTAAAGATCCAGTGAATGTGTCCTATGCAGAAAGTGAAAAAGTGTCTATTTTCCTGTGTCAAGTCCTACTAGTCATTCATTATATATTCTTAATCGTTCTTTATTTTACATTATACATGCGCTGACTGTTTTAGTGTATATTAAATGGAGTAATTGCTATGGTTTCTTTTATTATACTACTCATTCAAACTGATGTTACATCCTTTTCGTGTTTTTTTTTTTTTTTTTTTTTTGCTAAGGATGAGTACTCAACCCCTTAAGAACCAGCTGATCACACATACGGCCAGCACTTAAGGACCACGGACCTTTTTTTTTTTTTTTTTTTTTTTTTTTGGTGCATCCGTTTCAGGGCTCTCAGAATGGTCCTGGCATGTAATGGGTCCTTATGGCTTGCTTAACTGCTCATTTTGGGTAAAGGAAGTGCAGGAAGTTTGGTCATGGATGATTCAGTGATCCCCATAGGGACTGAACAACCCCATGAAGGAAGCACCGATAAAACAGTGGGACATCTCCGTTTCTATGTTATTTTAAGTCAAGCTTTGAAGTGAGGCTGGGTTTCATGGGAATACTTTAATTTCAGTTTAAAATATAGAATTGTTTACATAGATCTAAATCAGGTATTTCAAACATGATGCCAATGGGCCCCATATAGAGCCCTGTCTTCTAACTTGTCGCCATCCATAGAGGGAAACTTCTTAAATGCCCTCCATCCTCCTTACCTTAATTTAGGATTACCATCTATCCATGTTTCTGTGTTCTGTCTTGATTAAACTGGTCCTGAAACCTCACGGTGGTAGTGGGTAAACTCTGTAGGGCTAAAGGACCTTTGGTGACATCACCATGTTATGTAACATGTAAAGAGGGAAGGGGCCCAGTGAGTGCTGCAGCCTAAAGAGAGCAGTAATTAAAGGTTCAAAGGAGTATGAGGGTGCAGATCATTTGTGACTTTTTATTTTCAAATACTGTGGAACTGGTACATTTGTGTACTAGAGCGGATCATTCTGGACACTTTATTTTCAGGATAATGTGGGCTTTGTGAAGCTGTACATGTTACTAAGTTACTGTAATGCCACGGGCTGATACACTAAAAGTAAGTGGCGCAATTCTGGTGTAAACCAAGTTAACCATATAGAATAAACAGTCCTCACATTCTTATTGATTTAAATGGGACTTTTAAACCCTTGAATGTTAGATACATTTCCAGTGCATTGCAAAATAGTGCATTGGATACCTGTCTAGCATGTAAGGGGTTAAAAGCCCCATTTAAAGCAATGGGTATTTTTAATGGTTCCCTGTGGTGCGCTTAGTTTGCCCCAGAACTGCACCACTTTGGTTAGTTCATCAGTTTTCATACTTTCCAAAACAAATTGGGTCTTATTCATCAAAGTTTCAGACAGTGTATGTGTTGTTCTGCGACTACCAGTGGACGCTGGAACCATGCTGGGGTGTCAGTGTATCAAAGGTCCCAATGTTCACAGATACATCCTATATAATAATTCGCTAATTCGTGTGTAATGCACGACATGCGCAGTAGACACTGCTGCGCGTGCTGCAGTCATGAGCAGTAGAGACTGCCCGCGCCGCGGCTGATACAGAGCTGGGCTCTCCGAAGGAGCATCCATCTCTGTATCAGCCGCGGCGCGGGCAGTCTCCACTGCGCGTGACTGCCCCGCGACCGGGTGACAGTGGCACTGTGGCCCATGTAACGGGCTGTTCAACTAGTACATATATATTCTGCTTAAAGGGATAGTAATACTTCGTTTTAACTTTATTTTATTTTGTAGGCATTAAAAAAACATGAAGAATGATATAAGTCTTATCTCTCAAACCTTTATGGTTTATGAGATATTCACAAGCAAAGTTTCCCCCTCCCGCCCCTTTTACCTACTGTAAACAATCTCTTCTCAGATGTGGAATACAGTCCATAGACCAGACAGATAACAGAAGGGGACACTCTTATTCCTATGAAAACAATGAAATCCCTGCCCCCCTTGACAAGCTTTTCAGGTTTTTCCCTTATCTTAATTGAAGATTGTCCCTCTCTGCAGTCTACCTGGGCAGCTCCCTTCTGCCCTGGCTGAAAAGTGTTACATCAGTAAAAGAGGCGGGAGGAGGACACTTTGCTTGTGAATATCTCTTAAACCATAAAGGTTTGAGAGATAAGACTTATATCATTCTTCATGTTTTTTTAATGCCTACAAAATAAAATAAAGTTAAAATGAAGTATTACTATCCCTTTAATAGCAATGTTGACTGCTGCAGTGTGAGCCCAGTGTTTACATATAGTTTTATAGTAACAACTATAGAAAGAAATTGAGAATTAAGTAGTTGGTATGTAGCAATGGAATTGTGTTCGCCAGTAACCAAATATTATGAAATGTATTCAAGATTTCTGTGGAAAAATCAATTGCACCATAGATGGCAAATAGATTAACAACATTTTAATTAATTTAAATGTGACTTTTAACCTCTTGACTGTTTTAGAGGTTGGAGATGTTGCTAGCATTAAGGGTTTAAACACTTCGTTTAAGTCAATGAACAGTTTCACTTGTGGTCTATGATACCTTTTGCTCCATAACAGAAATGCCAGTTTCCTTCATTTATGAATGGAGTATACAAGTACATATTGTAACTTCGCTTTCTGTGACTGGACAAACTATCTCTTTTCACCCCTTTCTTGGTCTAATATGATTTGCAATATATCACGTTTTCATTCAGATGTAAGGATACAAAGGGCATGCAGATTAGTATTGGGTCCCAGATGTACTAGAATTTCACATAAAGTCCCCAGGGCAGAACTAGGAAGATCTGAAGGTCACCATCCAATCCATCACTGAGCCTGTGCCAGAATATAAAGCAGTCCCTCCTCTGCTGCAGAATTAATTGACTTAATTTTCAGGGCTCTCCCTGACAAGGCCCAATACTGCATTACATCTTATGTCCTAAGGTTCTTCTTTGGCAAGGTAGCAGATTTTATTTTACAGTTGAAGCATCGGGGCTTAGTAATAATGATGTGTGGAAGTTTGAATATCCTCCTCATTGGTATTTCTATAGAAAGGGTGCTTTATTTATCATTTACCACAAAAATTCCGGTGGCTATGAAATGCAGATAAAATGTATCCCCAAAAGGTGCAAAGTCTGCTGGCACTGTGTTTATGTGATGAATTCAATGTCCCCATTCTGAGTTTGGATTTTTCTGTATCATGTTTCTAAAGTTTGTGTTTTACAACACACATGCTCACTCATACATGCTTGCATTTGCACACATGGAAAAGGACGGTGAAAAGGAGTCAGAAGTTCTAGTTTTCCAACAAATTCCTTCCCACTTCAAATCTCTATCTAGTAATGCCCATTTGGCAAATAAACCTAGAGGGCAATATTTGCTAGCACAGTGTCACATTTATAGTTCACACACTGAAGTTTTGTTTGTTACAGTCAAAGTTCTGACAGGGTTGTGAGTAAGTATGTAGAATAGATGGAGACCGTAAGAGAGGCTATAAGTAAGTAATGTGATAGCACATTGCAAGAGATGATACTATGGGCAGGGAGGAATTAAAAAGCCAATGAGAAGCAGAGAAAACCGAGAAAGGTGTGGTAGTGCAGGAAGTTAAAGATCAAAGAGAATCCACTATACACATTGTGGAAACACTTTGAGCCTGTGCATTATACATTTGAAGCCTGTTTTTGATCATTGCAATATTTCAAATGACAAAATGAACAGTTGTACATTTAATTGTTGATAAAAGTTGACTTACTGGTATATTAACTTAGGATATAACATTGGTTTATGGTCTCCTGTATTCACCTATCCACTGGTACTAGTGTATATTATTGATTAATCAACATGTGTCCAAATAATCTAAGGGCCCTATGCACAAAACGAAGTGGAACAATTCTTGGGCAAACCAACTGCATAAAAGGGGAAAATTAAATGGGCCTTTATATTATTGAATGCTATGGATGTTCCCACTGGATTGCTTTGCAATATATTGGAGACCCATCTAGCATTCAATGGTTTGAAAGCCCCATTTAAATTTAAATCATTGGGATTTTGGGGAAATTTCATATATTATCTCTGATGCAATTGACTTGTCCCAAGTTTTTTTTTATATATATAATATGAAAAAGTTTAAATTCTGGATCAAACCAACTGCATCATAGGGGATGAATAAACATTGCCCAAATCCCCATTGATTTGAATGAGCATTATAACTCCTCGAACACTAGAGAGGTCTCCAAAGCAATGGCCAAGATACACTAAGGTTTCATAAGGGCTCAGAATGGAGATGTTCTGTCAGATCTCTGTCCAAGGCACACCACCAATATGCAGTAAAATGTCTTTGCCAATTGCTTCAACCAGACAACAATCCAACATCATTGCCACCAATTTGCCTTGCCTTTTTACAGCTTTACAATTTTTCACTGAACACATAGAAACAGAGATTTTGATGGCAGATAAGAACCATTCTGCCCATCTAATCTGCCCATTTTCCTACTTTAAAAACATCAAACCTTCTTTGGTCCTTGGCCTTTTCTTATGTTGAAGGGATAGTAAAGTCCCAAAAAAAGTATCCTGTAAATGGTAGCTGCAATAAAAAAACACTTAATGCGCTTAATCCTTTTCTCTCAAACAGTTATGGTTTGAGAGATATAAGAAAATAAAGTCCTCCGTTCCCTCCCCTTTCTGCCTGACACGCTGAATCCGGTCACCTGACTGTAAGCAGCTCTTCAGGAGCATGGTCATCGGGATATCTAACTATAATTACTTCATCGGTATGGTCTACAATGTGTGCCTTGCTTGCAAGCACATGTTGTAGAACATTCCGGTGAAGTAATTATACTTAGATATCTCGATGACAGCGCTCCTGAAGAGCCGCCGTCTGGTCCCGGAAGCAGGATCTCATGATGTCCGCTGTACAGCGGATGCATGAGAAGGGGAGAGAGTGGAGGTCTTTATTTTCTTACATCTCTCAAACCATAACGGTTTGAAAGAAAGGATTAAGCGCATTAAATGTTTTTTTTTATTGCAGCTACCATTTAGAAGATACTTTTTTTGGGGACATTACAATCCCTTTAAGGACAGCTTTATGCCTATCCCATGCATGCTTAAATTCAGTCACTGTATTAACTTCTACCACTTCTGCTGGTAGGCTATTCTACTTATCTACTACCCTCTCAGTGAAGTAAAACTTTCTTACATTACGTCTAAAACTGTGTCCCTCTAGTTTTAGATTATAGCCTCTTGTCCTAACATTTTTACTCCTTTGAAATGTGTTTCCCTCCTGCACTTTGTTGAATCCCTTCATGTATTTGAATGTTTCTATCAAATACCCTCTCTCTCCTCCAGACTATGCATGTTCAGATCCTTTAATCTATCCTGATATTTCTTTTCCTGTAAACCAGTCTCCATTTTAGTAGCCCTTCTCTGAAATTTCTCTAGAGTATCTATATCCTTCTGGAGATTGGGTCTCCAGTACTGTACACAATACTCTAGGTGAGGTCTAACTAGAGATCTGTAGGGTGGCATGTGGCCACTTCCCTTTTTCTGCTACTAATGCCCCTAGCTATACAACCCAACACACTGCTTGCATTCCCCATCGCTTTATTACATTGCCTGCCTACCTTTAAGTCATTAGAAATAATTACTACCAAATACATTTCTTCTGTTGTCTCTGACAGCACAGTACCCTTAACAGTATATTTTTCCTTTGGATTTTTATATTCCAAGTACATTATTTTACATTTATCAACATTAAACTGCTGCTTCCACACTCTTGTCCAGTCTTCTAATTTTTAATTAAATCATTTGTCATTTGGCTTATTCCCCCTGGAATGTCTACCCTATTGCAGATTTTTTTATCCTCTGCAAAAGACATACCTTACCTTGAAAACCTTTTGTAATATCACTAATAAAAATATTAAAAAGAATAACACATAGAAAATGTCCAAGTTCCATATGGAAATGCAGTATAATGAGCCGCTATCACGGTGCCTGTGCTTTGTGCAGCAGGCGGCGACATTCTGACTGCTAGTTTGCATTGCTGGTTATTGATTGGCTAAGACCTTTTGTCGCAGCCCAGTGATGGCCTTTATATACCCTGTCATTTCCTCAGTATGGTGCCCTTTTGTGATGTATTTGTTCCTGCATTCTGATCCGTTATTGATGACTGTGTATGACCTGGCCTGCCTGACGAGGTTCCTGATTCTGCTCCGTTGCTGACTGTATCCGGTTGAGAACCTGCTCCGTTGCTGACCTGGCCTGGCTGAGAACCCGCTTCCGTTACCGACTGTATCTGGCTGAGGACCCGTTCCCGTTACCGACTGTATCCGGTTGAGAACCCACTCTGTTGCTGACCTGGCTGAGAACCCGCTTCCATTACCGACTGTATCTGGCTGAGGACCTGTTCCCGTTACCGACTATATCCGGCTGAGTACTCTCTCATTGCTGACCTGGCCTGGCTGAGAACCCGCTTCCGTTACGGACTGTATCTAGCTGAGAACCCGCTCCGTTGCTGACCTGGCCTGGCTGTGAACCCACTTCCGTTACCGAGTGTATCAGGCTAGATCCTGCTTCCATAACTCTGTGCTGGTCTGTGTACCGGTTCTGTATATGACCCTTCTGGCTGCCGATTGCCCTGTGCGCCTCCTTGTCTCTAGTACCGTGCATCTCCAGCATACCACTGGCCTTGCTGTTGCCTCCGTTACAATCAGTGGTTGCTGTAAGTTAATCGGTTGCGCAGCGAGGCAATGTATCTTGTTGACCGTTAGCTAGGCTTAGTGCCTAGCCTCTCTCTATACCACTTTAGCGGTGTGTACAAGCGAAGCACCGGTGCAGTGTTCTATCACTGACTGTGTTACTCCGATCTCTCTGTGTCCACCTCTCATACCTCGCTGGGCTCACTCCCTCTGGGAGTTGCAGTATTCTGGGCGTTTCTGATTGACCCCTTGAGTACCTGGATGTTCCAGGTAGAGTGTTGCTTATCTCAGCTGCAGGAGCCTCCGGCTCAAGAGCCAGCATTGTGTTGCACCATCCTTTAGAGGGGACATTGGTTGTTTCCACCACTATACTTGCTGTGCTGCGATCCACCCCTAGCGCTCTAGGGTTATTTGTGGGAGAGTTATCTCGGTCTGTTGCCATCCGGTGCTAGGGTCAGTGGTGCCTCGATCCTTGGGTTCTGTACCGCCCAGGCATCTGGGTTGTGCCAGTCGTGTTGCCTCACTCTTTGGGTTCCGTGCCTCCCAGGCATCTGGGTTGTGCCCGTAGTGCTGCCTTACTCCTTGGGTTCTGTGTCTCCCAGGCGTCTGGGTGTGCCAGCACAGTTGCCTTGCTCCTCTGGGTTGAGCCAGTCACCCTCCTCTGGACCACCTACGATCTAGGTCCTGTGGTCAGCCCGCTGCCTACTGATTCTGCCAGCTGTCCTGATCCCAGCCACTACCTCTACTGTTAACAGATTGTCATTTTCATCACATGTAACTCCTGTATTCACTTGTCTGTATATCTACTCTGTTGTATGGGCCATAGGCCTATCTATGTCTTTGAACTTTTCTCTAATAAAGTTATTTTAACCATACCAAACTGTTCTGAGTGTTCATCAAAAACCATGACAGCCGCTGATGTATTCACGTGGATGTGTTTTACATGTTATTGTGGTTGTTCACCACATACACTAAACTCTGATAGCTACCTCTGCTGTCAGAGTTCACAATCCTAACATCGCCTATATGAGGTTGGCGATCTTGTGATCTCCTAGTAGCTCTCTATAGAGTCAGATACCAGTTTGCTGTCTCTGCTTAACAATTTTTTGGTTGTTAATATGTCTTTTTTAATTTTGTGATTAGTGGAATAAATTCCAAGACCAAATCCTGTTTTATGGGAACACATATAGGCAAATTTGAAGAGACATATCCAAGTGTACTATTATTAAAATCAACTTTGTTATATCAATATTTTAATAAAATAAATTTAGCAAAATATAAAAACTAAAGAAAAAAAGTGAAAAATTATGATTGGGTTGAATGTACTTATATATTACTACAGGGAAATATCGTAACAGGTGTGGGTTTGATCTTCCCTCTTGATTGCCCAGGATCAGGCATATCCAATGAACAAATGTATTCCAATTTTAAATATTCATTAAAACCACTTAATCTACAGTAGTAAATCAATATGGAATCTAAGTTCAAAGAATGATCATAAATTGATTCATATGGGATTCTTGTATCTTCTTGCTACTAGCTGTCACTATGGTTTGATACTCAACACTGTAATTGTTGGAGCTGTCATAATACCAGGATTCATGTAAGCTGAATAACCTCATGCTCCATTTTAACTGGCCCAAAGTAAGGACCACTCAAACCTTCCTTATACAAGCTTAATATACCTTAATTAGTTTCTAAATCACCTCTTCAAATAGTGTTTCTAAAGTGTGTCATTACACTGATGAAGGAGAGCAGGACATATCAGAGCATAGACTGCTTAAACCCTCACTGTAGCAGAGTTAAGATACCCCTGTGCATTACTCGATCATACCTCCCATATAATGGGATAATTGTAGCTAATTAATTGATAATCTCTTAAAGTAGCATTATTTGATTGGTTACATAAATGAGGAAGAGTGGTCCACACCTGAGCAGTGACCACAGACTGCTTGAATCCTTACTGTAACTAAGATAATATACCTCAATACGATCAATTTGCTAAACAAAATTGTTCTCAAATTGGGTCGCTGCAAGAGGAGGGAAATTGTCCCTAGGTGTAAGCCACTCAAATCTTTCTTGTAACAGAAATAATATAACTCAATATAACTAATGTCTCCAAACAACACTATTAGAGTATCAGACCTTATATTAATGAAAGGAGATCAAATAGTAAGTGAATCCCTTTAGGGAGCATTTGAGGGTTACTGTCTTCCTCCATGTATTTTTCATAATGATCCTAGAATCCTGCTACTGCAGTGGATTTTTTTCAAGCAGCATCCATTGCTTCGCCAAGAAGGCACCCAGCTTGGCAAAGCATCTGATACCAGAAGAGGCCTCCGCTTGGCAAGACGATACATGATTCCCCAATTAATCAATTTAGGATCATTTGTAGAACTTCTGTTCCATATTAATATACCCCAATAGATAAAGTAGTTGTAACTAATAGTCTGTTTGGAATAAACTGAACATAGAATATGCCCGATCCTGGACAATCAAGGGGAAGCATCAAATCCACTCTTGTTCCTATATTTCCCTGTTGTAATGCGTAAGTGCATTCAGTCCAATCATAATTTTTCAGATTTTTCATTTTTCTTGAAAGGGATAGTAACACTTCATTTTTTTTTTTTTTTTAATGTTCCTCTTGTAGGTATTAAAAAAAAAAAAAAATGTAAATGCCACGTCACATCTATCAGACATTTATGGTTTGAGAGGTATTCGCTGTGAAAATTCCCCCCTCCCTCCCCTTTCCCTGACGTCATTGCTGTAGCTGACTGCAGGGGAATCCGGTCCCTGTACAAGTGGAGGCTCTTCAGCAGAGCCGAGATTGTTATTTCAAAAGAAATCCTTCAATGGAACTGTCTACACGTTATTTCTTTTGAAATAACATGATTTTGTCTCTGCTGAAGAGCCTCCGCCATTCCCGGGACCGGATTCCCCTGCAGTCAGCTAGAGCACTGATGGAGGGGGGAACTTTCACAGTGAATATCTCTCAAACCATAAAGGTTTGAGAGATGTGACTGGGGGCATTTAAATACTTTTTTTAATACCTACAAGAGGAACATAAAAAAAAATGAAGTGTTACTATCCCTTTAATTTTTTCTCTTATTATATTTTGCAGCTTTTAACCCCTTCAGTGTCACAGGGGTGTGCAATGCACATATGCATGTCACTGAAAGGGTTACTAGTGGGATGGTGTTTGTGGTGCTGCGAGGATCTTCTCTGCAACCTCAGTGGACAAGTGAGGAATCAGAGGGAATGTTCCAACTTCAAGGTAGTTGAATTGTTGGTAATGGGAAAGGGAGGGCATCCGTTCCATATCACCAACAGATTGACAACCTTCCATGCCCATGAGGAGCTTCCCTCCGCCCCCCCCCCCATCTTGCATCCCTAACTGTTAGTGCATATGGCAATGTTTCTACCCACACTCCTCTCCCCACACATCTCCAGACACACATCACCCCAGCGCTGAACATTAGTGGATCTCTCCCCATGGATAGCAATGAGGTGGAGAACTCTGACACTCAAGGGCTTAAAAGCCCCACTTAAATGAGTGTGAATTTTCCATTCCCCCTATGGTACAGTTGGTTTGTTTCAGAATTGAATAAGGCCCCAAACGCTGATCAAAACGTCTGCTTTATTTCAGAGTAAATAGGTTCAGCGTGTAATTGAACTTCGTGGATGCTAGAGAGTTATACAACTCATTGGGTCTTATGCAAAAAAGAAAAGAGCCAATTCTGGAGTAAAGTAACTGCATCGTGGGGGGGGGGGGCATATTTTTTTTCCAAAACTTCAATTGATGTAAATGGACTTTTAACCCCATGAATGCTAGGACTTAAGAGGTTAAATACCTACTTACATCAATGAGACACTCTGTTTGTCCCCTATGGTGCAATTGGTTTGCCCCAGATTTGCCTCTTCTCTTTTGTGCAAAAGACCCATTGCTTCAAAATGTATCTGAGACGTATCAAGCCTCCAAGGAGTTAATCTCCTATTATCTTTTCAGGAGAACCGGGGAATACTTGGTTTAGGATCTTATTAGTAATAATGATGACAATATATCCATAGACTTATCATGTCACTACAAAAGCTACACAAACGAAACAGAGCTTAACAATACGTCAGACATCCTATTTATTATTCCTACATGTAAAACCAGTGGATTTAGATGGCAGGCCCACTTATCTAGTATCCATAAGGGTTTTCTAATACACAAATGAAGGCACTTTATGCTTTTGTTTTGAGAAGAGCAAAACCTTCCAACCAAATGCCCTTTTTGCTATATATATATATATATATATATATATATATATATAATATATTTTAGCATCATGTAGTTGAGCTAAATGTAACTTTAACCCTAAGATGATCAACAGTAGTTGTCTCCAGTTCATTGTGTAGCAATGTGATGGAGACATTTCTAGCATCCAGGCGGTTAGTAGTAGCCAAGACAACAGAAAATGTAATATTTTTAGGGTGAAATGTAGTGTTTTACTATAAAGGCAATTAATCACCACATTTAATAAAGATGTTTGTTTTTATAGGACTCTTCTTGCTACGTTGACCCCATGAGTGCCTTACATACACCCCTCTGGCACTCAAAGGGGCACAGAAGGGGCTTAATTTCAAAGTAATTTCAGTCTAAACATTTTTTTTAATCAAACCGTTCGCAACAATGTCACCTGCTGTCCAAAAGGTGCTCTGTGGGAGATCATGAGCCATAGACTACAGCTTTTCTTAGTACATGACAGAAATGGTACCACCTGCTGACCATAATAGAAAATGTTTGGTTTATTTAACCCTTTGAGTGCCTGAGGGGTGCGCAATGCATTGCGTACCCCTCTGGTACTCAAAGGGTAAAAAAAAAAAAAAAAAAAAAAAAAAAAAAAAAAAAGCAAGTGAAAACTGTTAGAATTAACTGAAACAGCCCATAGCAACTGGAGCATTCTTGGTTTACTCTGCAATTAAATAATTACATATATTCATTAAATAATTTCTGCTTCTCTAACCCTTTAAGGACCAGAGGAATATGCAGCACATTGCAAAGCGGTTCTTCAAGCGTTTAAAGCTTTCATATAAAGAATACTTATCATTTCATAATTGTGATATTTATATATATTTAAATGTTCTAAACATGATTTAGAATGAATTTCCTATCTCTCTTTTTACATTAATCCATAGTTTTGCAACTACAAGTGCTTGTGCGCTCCAGAATCTAGACCTGCAGTGAAAAGAGATGTTGTTTCTTGCCTAAAAATGTTGAATAACATAAAGAAAAGGCCAAATGATGTGAATTTACATATCTACTGGGTATAGTGCACTTGAAGCAAACATACATCACTGGGTTTCTTTTAAGTGTTGGAACATGGTAGGAAGCCGCTGAGACGCTCAGGCTAAGGGTATTTCTTACAGCATGATGTATCGCAGCATGTCATCTCTGTATGATGGAATCCAGCAGATCTATACAAAATGGAATGATTTGGAGGAGCCGACTGCGTCCTTGGACCATAAAATACCATTGGTGCTTTACTTGTTGACACAGCATATTGTACATGGCACTGGTAATAACGGTGTTAATTCACAAGGGAATAATATACAGACTCATTTTATAAGGAAAGATACTGATGTAGCCTAAGGGAATAATTTAGTATTGTAGAATTGAATTTCCATCTGCAAGCAAGTCAATTTGCATAGTTTGCTGTGATATTCAGAGCACAAGTGGTAGAGATAGGAGGCAAACATTCTACAGACTTAAATGTAAGCACATGTGTAGCTTTGCTGACAAGCTTAAATTTTTTTTTTTTTTTATTTAATTGTGTTATTTAAAGTTTTATTACTACCGTTAATATTATGTAAAAAGACATTAACATTTTATTTTACATTTATTGCACTTTTTTTCTTTTACATATCTTAAAGGGGAACTTTAACCTATGAATAAGCCGTTCTTAATTTATCAGAATAACTAACTGTCCCTCAAACAGCATTCAGTTATTTTTTTTATTTTTTTTTTTGCCATCAGATATGTGTTTCAGTTCATTTCAATCTGATAACAACTTGTGTTCCTTGTGAGTCATTCAAGTCTATAGAAACCTATTATTTGCCATGAGGAGCTGTGACCTAGAGGCAGATAATGATAACTACAGGAATAATTAAAAAATGTAAAGATCAATACTTTTGACTGCTGTATGAAGGACATCTATCGAAATAAATAAATCAATGTTAAAAAATAAATAAATAAAAAGCCACATTCCTAGCATTTATTTTCTTTTAATTTATCAAAAGCAACTATATTTTTCACAAAATAAAGTTAAAGCAAATAAGAGGTTAAATTAAAGGAGCAGTAAACCTTTTTTGTTTTTATGAAAATCTAGTAGGGTTGTAATACTGCTGGGAGATTTTTCAACGTGCCAAACATTTTTGGTCCAAGTATGAACCTTCATCAGGGCAAAGGTCAATGCTTGGACCTTAAAGGGATAGTAATACTTTGTTTTAACTTTATTTTATTTTGTAGGCATTAAAAAAACATGAAGAATGATATAAGTCTTATCTCTTAAACTTTTATGGTTTAAGAGATATTCACAAACAAAGTATCCCCACCCCCGTTCAACCAGATCAGAAGGGAGGTGCCCAGGTAGACTGCAGAGAGGGACAATCTTCAATTAAGATAAGGGAAAAAGCTGAAAAACTTGTCAAGGGGGGAAGGGCTTTCATTGTTTTCATACAAAGAAAATTGTCCCCTTCTGTTATCTGTCTGGTCTTACAACCTGATCCACATCTGACAAGAGATGGCTTACACTAGGTAAAAGGGGCGGGGAGGGGAACTTTGCTTGTGAATATCTCATAAACCATAAAGGATTGAAAGACAAGACTTATATCATTCTTCATGTTTTTCTAATGCCTACAAAATAAAATAAAACAAAGTATTACTATCCCTTTAAACGTTTGACAGGCTGGAGTAATGCTACAATCAACTTCATTTGACTTCATACAACTAATTACCTTGTCTGCTGTTCCTGAGCTTTGGCTGAGTATACCCTATTAATAATTCTGAGAAGTATGGCATTCACATAAGTGTATATCTGGCCAGGGTGCCTATTAACAATTACATTGCTTATAGAGCAATGTATAGGTTAATGTATAGGTTACATTTCAGCTCCTACTTGAGCCTTTATCAGTGACCTATATATTACTGAATACATTTTGAAAAAATGGTCCTGTTGAGTGCCACACAGATATATATTACCTTATTACATGATACAGTCTGTCTACTAAACAATAACTTTAGCTCTGATTTGCAATTTAACAATGGGTATTCAATTAATTAATCAATCCAAATTCTACCGTACTTTTATTTGGTGGTGAGCCTGCTCTGGGGCCTCATGCGGCACTCAGAAGCTTTTCCTGAAGCCCCCAGTCCGCTATCTGGTGCATTAGAAAGGGGAGATTGTCTCCCACTGTCACATCACACAAATCCTATATTCACCCCAAAAAGTAGCACACATCCTTTAATTTCTATATCTCCCTTTATATTTACACTGTTCCACCTTAACCCCCTGGGTGCTGGAGAGGTTGGGGACCTCGCTATCATCCAAGGTGTTTATCTTTTAACCACATAGTTAGACATGTAGCCCATTGGTGAACTTGAAGGCCAAATATGCAACCTTTGGGGGAGGGGTGAATCTGGTGCTTGTCACTGTTAATGTGTAAAAAGTCTGTTCTTTGCAGTGCATGTAATAATTAGTTTATACCTAGGATCTTTCCTTTTATTAAGCATTATTAAAATATAAGTAACTTAATTATCTCCCAGCTGTTTAACAAGATGTTCAAGCATTCACATTGAGACTCCAACATCCAGTTATACATCAAAGTGATTGCTAGACTTTCACAATGACACACATTACCTTTGCACACAGTATGAAAATAGATCCTTAAGATAGTGTGCAAATAAAAAATTTATATTGTTGAACAAATTATAGTTTTCATTTATCAAGAGTAAATATTCTTGCAAAGACTGAAACATGTTAACTGTGTTGGAGACCTTTCTAGCACCCAGCTGGTTAATAGAGTAAAATCTAAATATAGGTAGGGAAATTAGGCTGTTTGCCAAAAGTCTTAATTGCTTTGGAAAACCAGGGTATACCAAAATCCATAGTATGTTCTACAATAACACTTGATCTTACCAGTGGAAGGTACTGTTCGAGACTTTATTTAAAGGTAATTGTGCCCTAAGAATAAGCAGCTCTTACTTTGTTTAACAGATTGACTTGCCTAGTATGTAAGTACCCTGTAAACAGAGGTCAGGTGTATCTGCCTTTATATTTGTTATATATTTGTTGTGTCTTGCACATAGTGATCTCTGTTGAAATGTTTGTTTAGGTCGAACTTTCCTACAAAAATGAAGAGACAACTGTCAATTTGCATCAAATAAGTGATTTTGGTAGAACTTTCAATATCAACTATTTTGATTTAAATATAAAATGTTTAACATAAATATGATATTTAAATGTATTTGTCAGTCAGTGCACATCTGACAGACTTGTCTACCAAATTCTAACATCCCATGCTGCTTCCTATTCCAGATAAGTCAGCATTTTCAGTAAAACTCGTTCCCTCTTCTGCTGTATCCGGGGAGTGTAGTATAAGGACTGATAATAAGTTAAAAAATTCCTGGTTAATTGCTTCAGGAGTTAAGCTAACCTGTCCCCTTGCTGATTTAATACTTTTAACGCTCGAGGTGCCATGGTGTTGTTTCAATAAAGAAGGAAGCAGTTTGCCAGATTTATTGACTTCCTGAAAAAGTACTGTGTGTAACTGAACAAGACCTCCGCTCTTTTATGGAGTTGCTTCATAAAGTTTCTTATTATCCAAATAGACAATTTTATTATTTTGTAAATGGTGATTTTTACAGGTCTGGTAGGACGAGGTAAGAGTTAAAGGGATAGTAATACTTCATTTTAACTTTATTTTATTTTGTAGGCATTAAAAAAACATGAAGAATGATATAAGTCTTATCTCTGAAACCTTTATGGTTTAAGAGATATTCACAAACAAAGTATCCCCCCCTTGTTCAACCAGATAAGAAGGGAGATGCCCAGGTAGACTGCAGAGAGGGACAATCTTCAATTAAGATAATGGAAAAAGCTGAAAAACTTTTCAAGGGGGGAAGGGCTTTCATTGTTTTCATACAAAGAAAATTGTCCCCTTCTGTTATCTGTACTGTCATACAACCTGATCCACATCTGAGAAGAGATGGCTTACACTAGGAAAAAGGGGCGGGGAGGGGAACTTTGCTTGTGAATATCTCATAAACCATAAAGGTTTGAGAGATAAGACTTATATCATTCTTCATGTTTTTTTAATGCCTACAAAATAAAATAAAGTTAAAACGAAGTGTTACTATCCCTTTAAGGTCTAAAAGTTCCTGGTTAATTTTCTTCCTTTTATTAGCAACGTAAGAGATTATGCTACCCAGAAGTACTGCTTTCTAGGCAGGGCCGGTGCAAGGATTTTTTTATACACAGGCGAAGGTGCATTTTGATGCCCCCCCCGACCTTGCCACAATCCCCTGACCCCCCCCCGACCTTGCCACAATCCCCTGCCCCGCCCACATATTCACCTCCACACTCTCCCCACCTCCAAATTGCCCCTTCCACAATGCTCCCTTCATCTCCACAATGCCCCTTCCACAATACCCCCTTATCTCCGCATTGCCCCTTCATCTCCACAATGCCCATTCCACATTGCCCCTTCATCTCCACAATGCCCCTTCCACAATGCTCCCTTCATCTCCACATTGCCCCCTTATCTTCACAATGCCCCCTTATCTTCACATTGACCCATCCATAATGCCCCCTTCATCTCCACATTTCCCCCTTCATCTTCACAATGCCCCCTTATCTTCACAATGCCCCCTTATCTTCACATTGACCCATCCATAATGCCCCCTTCATCTCCACAATGCCCCCTTATCTTCACAATGCCCCTTCATCTCCACATTGACCCATCCATAATGCCCCCTTCATCTCCACAATGCCCCCTCCACATTGCCACCTTCATCTCCACAATGCCACCTTCATCTCCACAATGCCCCCTCCACATTGCCCCTTCATCTCCACAATGCCACCTACATCTCCACAATGCCCCATCCACATTGCCCCTTCATTTCCACAATGCCCCTTCATCTCCACATTGACCCTTCCACAATGACCCCTTAACTCCACATCGCCCCTTCATCTCCACAATTCCCCTTCACAATGCTTCCTTTATTTCCACAATGCCCCCTCCACATTGACCCTTCCATAATGCCCTTTCGTCCCCCTACCTTGAGTCCCTGGTGGTCTAGCGGCGTGCCACAGCTTAAAGCTCTGTGCCTCCTTCGGCACAGAGCTGAGGCTCCCGCGCGCTGCTCTCAGTAATGCAGAGCGCTGGGAGATGTCATCTCTCAGCGCTCTGTATTACTACAGAGCCTGGGTCTCTCTGCGGTGTGTAACATAGATGCTGCGAGGGAGCGCTGATTTACACTACTAAGCGCTCCCTCGCGGCGTCTTTGTAACACACCGCAGAGAGACCCAGACAGCTATATTTGTAATTAAAAAAAAAAAAAAAAACTTACCTCTTTTCGGCACCCCTCCATTGCGGCGCCCTAAGGCAGCTGCCTGTTCTGCCTTAATGGCAGCGCCGGCCCTGTTTCTAGGCGTTCTATAAAATATATGGATCTGTACTATGAACATTGTTGTTTAGTGCATATTGGGCCAATTCTACTTATAGGTCATTTTTTTATGTTTTCTGATGTAATTAGATTGCTGTGCATTCTCCAATTATTTGATTTTTTTGTGACCAGATAAGATTGCTAAATCTATATTTAAAAAAAAAAAAATAAAAAAA
Organism: Rhinophrynus dorsalis; assembly: GCA_037306005.1. Classification (NCBI taxonomy): domain Eukaryota; kingdom Metazoa; phylum Chordata; class Amphibia; order Anura; family Rhinophrynidae; genus Rhinophrynus; species Rhinophrynus dorsalis. The sequence goes on from CM074721.1 coordinate 242,012,938, forward strand.
ATTGTAGCATAGTCTGTAATTATTATGTTCTGAATATCTGCAAAGGAGACTTTTGGGAAGAGAGAGTCTTAAAAGGATTTAATCAATTTGGATGAATACTTTATGTGGATTAGAATAAACAGTATAGTCTCTATCGACTGGATGGAGGATTCTCTAAAGGTCCATCAAGTGGAGGTGTTTTTTAATATGTGACCGCATTATCTTTACCTGTCAAGTGCATGGGTGGTTCCTTACTGTGTGGTCCATGATTGGGTCAGGTCAGCCATAGTTTTGAAGTCTCCACCTAGAATCTTCAGAATCTTGTCTGTCGCACAGTTACTGATATAAAATAGAAACAAACAATAAGATAAGTGAATTAAGTGCATAAATGTTCACTAGTAGTACTTTAGTGTGTTCCAGTTCACACTCAAGTATAATATATACATACTTTCCTCATCAATGTCTGTATTAAGTTTGCAATATTTTAAGTGTTTAAATGTTATTTTAAGAGTATTACCACAGCGAGCCTAGTCCTAGTGTAGGTTGCTGCTATTGCCTTCCCTCACCAATTTTAGATGCTTGGCACCAAAGAAATGGATTTCTTGTGACACTGCAATGTGACAATTTAAAGATTTTAAATGGGATTTTTTTTACCGTTTTATAGGTATTCTTCAGCCTCATTCTATGTGTCCAGTCACTTCTCTCCATCCTCCTGCATAACTGAGTGTAGCTGGATAAAGCAAATCTTATGCCTTTTTCATGTAAAGTTTTATAAGGAGCAAACAGCCTGTGTTGCTATGAAAGGTATGCAGAAAAGGCCTTGAACGGTAATGAGTTCTCTTTATATTCAACCTGATTCATTTTATGACCGGCAGTGAGGATTGCAATCTTATCCTTATAATTCAGCAGGTGGAATGTGACTGGTTTGAGATTTTTGCAGACTCTACCCTCTCAGGCCCCAGTCTGTGTGCTTTTTCATTTGGGGATATCTGTGAGTGGGTATGTGGGAAAACTTGGTGGGTAAGATATTTTTGTAAGTAATCTCAAAGATCTGTGGTTTTATCCTTTCCAGTAAGCCCACAATTTGAAAGTTGTTGTGAAGACTCCTATTTTCTAGATCATCAATCTTATACTGAAAATTACCAGTGAGTGATTCCAATTTCACAGTTCATGTACATTCTTCCACTTTATCTAAATGGTCTCACTGTATTTTTCATTCTGCGAGAACATCGTCATTTTCTCTTTTTGGACTCTATTGTTACTCTAGTTTCTGTACAAATCTGTCCATTGTATGCAGCAAGCAATCTTCAAGCTGCTATTGCTTGAATGGGTTAGGAATAGGACCTGTAGTTAAGTGAAATGACAGGCCAGAGTTCAGAAGTCTCATTCAGTTATATCAGAAACCAGAGAATGGTATGGGCACTTGAAAGTTGTAGGATGTAAATGTAGTAGTATCAGTAGCTGGTATTAATAATTGGCATACATAGCTGGAATTGTTAAGGAGCATATTGCCACAGGATGTAACTGGGGGTGGGGGTAGTTTTAGTCCAATGTCTCTTTCCTTAAATCCATATATGGACAGCACTGAGAGAAGACAAGTATGAGCTATACATTGCACAAGTGAAAGGAGACTGTACTCTCACAGTTTGGTGTAGTAAATATTATGCACAGAAAAAACAAAAAGAAGGGCACCAGTAGTTCCTATCATACAGGTAGGATAGATATCATTTCACAAACAGATTTGCACTCACATTTAGCTATGGTTGAAAGGCAAGCATTCACCTCCTAACAAGGTAATTGAGAGTACAGAGAGTACCTGTCTCTGCTTGGTTAATCTGGGTCGTCACTCCAATACAAAGAACTGTTATTCCAAAGCACTGTATGTAAAAATATTTATTGAAAGCGTAATTAAAAAAAAATGCCACATAACACTGTGGGTCTTACAGCTGGAAATGCTGCTTTATCAAGTGTATGGCTATACACACACCAGATATAGATTTATTTAATATTCCAGAGTATGTTTGATTCACTCTTTGACTCAGACCCAAGGTACAATTCCCCCTCAGAATGTCAGAAGGTTTTTGCTGAGAAAGGTGGAGAGGAGACAACATTTGTTTGCAGTGCCAGGGATCTGCTGCATCATGATTCATAATCCACATGCTGATGGTTACCTTTTTTGTAAGATAGGAGTGTTCAACTTATTGCTTTAAATCCACTGCACACTTCTGACACCAAAATGGTTAATGGAGGAAATGGAAGAGATTCATCAGAGTTATTCTTATCTTCAGACTGGTAATGTTTGTGTGCGATGATGTCAGCGGTCACCACCAGCAGTCAGATTGTAAGGAGTTGCAGGATCATTTAGAGCCAATTAGCCCCTTACTGCAGCCTCTACCCCCCCCCCCCAGTTGCTATGCCTCTGGCAGGACTACAGTTTAATAGTAATGTTCATACATTTTAATTATTTCTATAGCCTAGAGAAGTATGTATGCATTATCTAATTCTACTGATTCTGGAAACTTTTATTTTCCTCTCTCTGGTTCTCTCTAACCCACCACCACCCATCTATCCTCTGGCATGGGTACCACACCCCTGCTTCTTGGTTCCTTGCATAGGTGACATTTGGGATGGATTTGCCCTCAACTGACCTTTGTAGACCTATCCAGCTAACTGCTGGTTTGAGTCCTCTAGAATAACTTTTAGTGGTGGTCATATCGGAGATCTTTCAAAATAAGTTGGCCCTGAAATGTTAAACATTAAGGGTGAGAAGTTAAGAATGTGGTAACTGAAATTGTCTGTAAAGAATAAAAGCATTTTTACTCTATGGTCCGCCAATTCTCAGACATGTTTCCGTCATTTTTTTGCATTCTATTCCGCCATCTTGGTCAAAGGGAAAAAGTAGTCTTAAAAATGGGCGTAGTTTAATCTACCATTATATTGTAATGTATTTTCAGAAAAAAAAATTCTTTTCAACTTAACTTTTTTGTCTGATTAAGCTTATTTTTTTTCCAGACAAAATAAAAATGGTCTAAACTTGGAGAAGATAAATTAAAATGTTAGCAGTAGTAAGAAGAAATTTGTTGTTTCAAAGACAAAACATGTCTTTGATTCTTTGAAAAATTTAATTTCAAAGACAAATTAAAAGACAATTTTTAACAGCAGAATTTTTAAAGACAATGATCATCAAGATCTTACCATCATTTTTAATTCTTTAGATGTATTTTCAAACGTGACAGATTGACTTCTGAAAATATTGTCATTATTTGACCTCCAACTCATGATCCAGCAATTTTTTCATTGTAACAACTTTTTGAACATCTCGCCATAAGATCCGAAAAGTGCATGTTTTAATTCAGTTGTGCTCCAATCAGTCCTCAATGAACCCTGGACATCCTTTGTACTTGATGGCAGGACTGTCATGGGTCCTTAACGCAAGTTTACCCATGACGGTTGTGGCAAGTCATGGGTCCTTAAAGGGCTAGTAATACTTAAAATGTAAAAAAAATATATGTTGTAGGGCTTATCCCCCTGAGTATAACAAGAGTACTCCCACTGCTGAAAGGTGTTTCAAAAGTTATTAATTTTCAAAGTTGAATTTTTTAGGTGCAATATCACAGTGGCCTGAAATTGTACAGTGGCGCTGTTGCTACACCATCCTATGGAGATTTATGGTCAACTGACCAGAGCAGTCCAGCGCCACTGTACAATTTCAGGCCACTGTGATATTGCACCTAAAAAATGAAACTTTGAAAATTAATAACTTTTGAATGAAACACCTTTCAGCAGTGGGATTACTCTTGTTTTACTCAGGGGGATAAACTCTACAACATATTTTTTTTTACATTTTAAGTATTACTATCCCTTTAAGGGTTAAACAATGCTAATAAGTATCTGGCCACAAGCTTATCATTAACTTAAGATATATTTTTGACAGTGTAGAACAGAACCTTGTATATTAACCCTTTCTAGTACAGAGGTGTGGACAATATTTTACTTCACATGGTATTGTGCAACCTTCTGGTCCTTAAGGGCTTCAGCACAGCCAAGTGTAAATGAGCAAAATATGATGGGGCTGTTTTTCTGTTCCACACCTACATGTAAATGTTTGTCACATAGAATCGCACACATGAATGGTTATTAACTAGCTGTACACCCCTACAACTTATGTACTGCATACTGTTCAATATCACCAGCGTATATTCAAAATAATTTTTCAGAATTTAGTGTTTTGTGTGTAGTTGTGTGTGTGTATAGATATATATATTTACTTATTTATATTATTCCCTATTGTCGTTTCATATGTCACTGTCTTTCTCCATTATGTAATTCACCTATCAAATGTCCTTTCTTTGTTCAGGAATCTGATCCCTCATATCCCACCGTGGATGTCAGAGGCAGGAAGTGCCTCACTGAGGGTACACTAAGAGCGTATGTTAAAAAAATAAAAATGGAGGATTTCTGGGGCAAAACAATTGCACTATGGGGAAAACTAAAAATATTTATTGATTTAATTGAGGGATTGAACCCTTTGAATGTTAGATAATTCCCCAAAGCATTACTTCAGAATGTGTTGGAGACCTCTCTAGCATTCAAAGGGATAAATCTCCATTTCAATCAATGGACAATTTTGGAATATTTAGTTCTCCCTTCTAGTGCAAATGCTTTGCCCCAGAACTCCTCTACTTTTCTTTTGAATCCTGATCCATGCTTGCTTTCCACACATTCTGCAGTTGACTGTCCACTGGAATGCTCCATCTATTGCAAGGATAGAAGATATGATATTGGATATTGGGTAATTTGTAGTGATTAACAGTCTGAAACTTGGCCAGCGAACCAGGGGAGGCGTGGTGTTACGTATCTGTGTTTCCTGGGATGTATTGTCCTTTCACAAAATGCGATCACAGAGGATACTGTACTCGGCTGACTGAAAACCTTAATGTGTATTTCTTTGTCGGGCAATCTGAGGCCCTCCAGCATTTGATGAGTACATCTCCTGCCATCCATAGGGATGATGGAAATTGTAATCCTCAACATTTGGAGGGTCTTAGGATGCCCGTAGTGGTGCACTCCTTACCTCCCAAGTGTCCCTCTTTAGGAGGGACAGTCCCTCTTTTTGACCCAAATCCCTCTCTCCCTCTTTCCTACCCTGATGTCCCTCTTTTTAGGAAACCAGATTGTGTGGTATATATATAAGGGTATCACATTGCTCCACAGCAATAAAACTCACATTATTGTTTGTTTAAACTCAGCATATGTGTTTATAAATTAGTCTGTGTACATAAAATACTTTGGTCTTGTTATAAGGCATTTATTAGGTTACACAAGGAGGTGTTAATAGGTCATGAAATAGCCTAAAAATTCTTGCTAATGCCCCTCCCACCAGCCACTCCCCCTCAATTTGTCAATTTGAAATGTTGGGAGGTATGGTACTCATTCATAGTCCTTAACATAAATTCAAAATTGATTGTGCTAATAGGGATCAACATTTTGCCCTCCAGCCAAGACTTATTCCAATCTGCAGGGATAATGAGGATCAAAGAATAATCAAATGAATTGCTGAAGGTGAGCTGAATATGGTTCTTCTTGATATCTTAAAACTCCAATCTATTCCAGGACTTAATGTGCTTGGGTATCAAACTATAACTGACCACACCCAGAATCTGGTTTATCTAATTAGAATAGGACATCAACTGTGGGGTAAGAGGAAGCTAACAGTTCTCTACTGATATTTTGCATCATAATACATGGTGTAATATGTCTGATCACTGTAAAGATAAAGTTGTTATAATACAATGCAACAATTATACAGAACACAGACCCAGACTATCACACAACAAAATGGATGTGCTGAGTTTGATTTACCAAGCCGTTTTAGGGCAAACCACCTGCACCTTTGGTAAAAGAAATGCACATTTCCATTGATTTAAATTAGACTTTTAATCCTGAATGTGATGCATTGTTCTGCAGTGTTGGAGACCTTTCTAGCATTCAAGACTTTATAAGGCTTATTAAAATCATTGGGGATTTGGGACCATTTTATTCCCTCCTTCTATGGTGTAGTTGAATTCTCCATTTATATCAGTATATCAGCCTCACTGATATGCTGTCTTAACAAATGTTGATAACATAGCTGATGAGGCTGAAAAAAACCTGCGTCTATAAAGTTCATCCCATACCATATCACCCCATGTCAATCCAGTTTTGGGGACTTACTGAGTGTTGCTAGGCTACATGCTGTTGGGGCCCATCTACTCTGTTTTCCATCTGTTGGAGAATAGGACAGTGCCTCTCCTCTGTCATGGCAGGAGACTGAAAAAAATACTACTGCTTGCAGGCAGTTCACTGCAACACTTACAGCAAATGTGTCTGAATAGATTGGTTGTGGTCTCTACTGGATAAAACCTATCCTATTCAGGTATGGATGGGCAGCTTAAGTGCTTGCAGCTTCCATGCAAAGGGTAATATGGTGCAACACATCTTTAAACGCTGTACAGCCCAGAGAACGCCATACAACCATATATTATTTATTGTTATGCACACGTGCAAATAAACAGTGACCGTAACAGGCAAAATGCTGATAAATAGTTACATATACAAATTTGTTAGTTGTTAAATGAACAGATGGCCACATAGCCACTAATTTATACTTTTGGACAGATTAATTAAGTCATATACACTATGATAAATCTATGATACATTTTGTCTTATTCTGGAGGAGAATAAAGCTTTGTTATTCTTTATACTTCACAGTTCACATTGCGTCTTATGGTCCGTGTGGAGAAACTGTGATTGGGGTTCCAGGAAACCATAAGAAAGCGCAAGAGAACTGGGAAGGTGCTGGCTTAGAACCTCAGAAGTTCATGTAAGGGCTGATATAATAGGCCATGTAGCATGTATATAGGATATTTGTTTGCATACAGGTGAGTTAATCAAAGGCTCAGCCATTTAATTAACTCCTCTCTACTCAAGTAGCAGAGTCCTAAAGACATAGTCTGTTTGGAGTCCATTAAGATATGGTAGGGAATCACCGTAGGGCCAATACATATTACGCATTGATTTAATTTTAGGCTTTTTTAACTCCTTGAACTCTAGGGAGGTCTCCAAAGCTTTCATACATCCCAGGCTGCTGGGCAGGGCTGGTGGGTGAGGAATTACGGACAATGTTTAACCCTTTGCGTGCCAGAGGTGTACGCAACACATTGCAAAGCAATGCTTTGCCTACCCCTCTGGCACTCAAAGGGTTAAGTTAGTTCATGACCTGTTGACACCACTTTGTGTAACTGAATAAACTATTTAGAGCAAGAACAAAGTATTTTATTTACAGAGATTAATCTATAAACTGAAGTTTATACAAACAATATGGGTTTTATTGCTGTGGATTAATCTTCTAAAAAGAGACATACCAGGGTGAGAAAGAAGGACAGAGTGATTTAGGCCTCAAAATGGGACACTTGGAAGGTATGAGCTTTGCAGAAAAGTATTTTGGAGACCTGTTTTGCATTCAAGAGGTGAAAGGGAAACTTGTGAATTTTTATTTCTTATATAGTGTACTTGGTTTACTCCCAGGTTACTCTAATTAGTCTTAATACACCAGCTTCAGTCTGTTAAAGGGATTGTAATACTTTGTTTTATCTTTATTTTATTTTGTAGGCATTAAAAAAACATGAAGAACGATATAAGTCTTATCTCTCAAAACTTTTTGGTTTGAGAGATATTCACAAGCAAAGTTTCCCCTCCCGCCCCTTTTACCTAGTGTAAGCCATCTCTTCTCAGATGTGGAATCTGGTCCATAGACCAGACAGATAACAGCAGGGGACATTCTTCTTCCTTTGAGAACAATGAAAGCCCTGCCCCCCTTGACAAGTTTTTCAGGTTTTTCCCTTATCTTAATTGAAGATTGTCCCTCTCTGCAATCTACCTGGGCACCTCCCTTCTGCTCTGGCTGAACAGTGTTACATCAGTAAAAGGGGCGGGAGGTGGATACTTTGTCATTGAATTACTCTTGAACTAAAACTCTGACAGAATTGTAATAACACTCTCCAAATTCCAAATACTATGATGATTAATTAGAGCTGCTTTTATTATGAACATTACTATCCCTTTAAGGACATACATTAGAAGGAGGGTGGAAAGCCGTACAGAAACCATTTTTAAATTGGCTCTTGTTGTTTACCACATGGTCATTTCCTGAAAAGCAATATGATTAGGTGTTTTCAGTTGGTGTAAGGTGTGGATTTTGAGCAAAGTGGAGGTAACTCACTTGGATACAAAAAAAGCCTTCATTGCATTTTTAATGAATTGGAAGGCATCTCTAGCCTGAAAAGAGTTAAATATTCAGAAGAAAATGGATATCCCAAGAACACCTATATCAATACCAATTGCTATAGCGGCACCCAGACGGAGTGAGTTGGAGGAAGAGTCACTACCACTACAGAAGTGAATATTTCGTCTCTATATTGGACAAATCTTACAAGAATATATCTTGTAAGTAGAATAATTGGATTTGTAATTTTGGATATATCAGTTGCTGCTCTCAGATGTTTTGCGCTCTCCTTTTTGTATAGACAACAGAATTGCCCATTCATATTTGGTACTACTCTGCAGCTTTCTTATAGAGAAACACTGATCATGAAAGTTAATGGACTGCTATTGAGAAGAGTTCCTGCAAGGAGACAATTAAGACAAATACAGCATGTGTTTGTTAAGAGTAATAAATTAAATTAGATTTTTTTTTTGTTTACTTTTGTCATCAATCTCTTAGGTCCTTTTTCATAAAGCAACGATTCTGCATTGGGGATGTCATTCATTATGACCGTAACTATACTGGCCTTTGTCATCTATAGTGCATTCACACAGGCTGTAGTAAAATGCAGTAAGGAGGTTCTGATTGGCATCATTGAGGGCCACTGGCAGAACTTTCACACAAGCATTAATGGAGGTTGATAAGCCCATCGCAACTTCCAATGAACAGACTGCAGAGTAGACCTCCAATAATATTGTCTGGCACTGTAAGCTGGACATCAGCATGCTCCTCCTTTGTGTAGAATAGTGGAGTGCAATGGTGGAATGCACGGGAAGGTGAGTGAAAGAACTCAGCTGAAAGTACTGTAGAAGGGCACTTCTACCATTCTGTCGCCCATGTGAAAGAGCTCTGACTACCTGTACAGTTTAACTCTTTGAGTGCCAGAGGGGTACCCAGTGCATTGCCAGACCCCTCAAGCTCTCAAAGGGTTAATATTTGTGAAGCGTCAGGGATAAGCTACCAATCCTATTCAAAAACCTTCTTTGTCAAACAGGAGGCACTGCACCATTACACTGAGTGATAGAGTTTGTCTAACACACACATATTTATGTCAGATAGTATCAGCTAACTCCAAAGGTGCTAAAATATTTCCAAAGTATTGCAAAGCAATGCATTGCAGATGTCTCTAGCAGTCAAGGGATTAAAGATAATATATATGTGTATGTGTGTATAATATATATATAAAATACTCCGCAGTAGGAGGAGGCAGCTGTAGTCTTAAGCAGCCAAAGGTTTGCCCCCCTCTATAGCAACCATCTTGAAGGCTTTTTGCCATTAGTAAATACCATGTCAGTAACAAATATAGAGCCTGAAACCATTGTTTTATTATTTCAGGATCCAGTACACTGAATTGTATTATAAATAAAAAAATGCTTAACAGTTATAGTTTTGAGTGTCGCAAAATCTTTCAAAACAATGCATGCCCAGAAATATTAACATCAAATGAAACAGAGGATCACTTGTATTAGCCTAGAATACTTCTATTTGTGGATATGTTTACAATATACTCAGATAAACGTTGATGCCTTTTTTAGCTTCTCCCTCCTCTCTGTCTGTACTCTCTATACCCCATGTTCTTTACAGTAGCATCTTAAGTGACAGGAAGTGCTGATAATGAGGATACAGGCTTCACTGCAATTGATCCGTGCTATAGCTGCCTTTGAGACCACACAGTATACACTTGCTCATTAATCCATAGCTGCTGCTTTCTTGCACAGCTTCAAATAGTCATCCCTTTGTTTAGCACATTGATGTGCAGAAATGTGCTATCAATTACTGCTCTTGTGGTTCTCATCCTGCCTAGCAACTCTCACTGCTAACAGTCTTGGAGAGAACAGATCAACAAGGTGGCAGATGTAGAGCATTACTACTTCTTATTGAATTAATAAAGTGCACTGTGTACCACAGAGAACAACTTAGAAGAAAAATGGAAATCTTATTGGCTATGCTATTTTTTTTTTATATACGCTGTATTTGTGGTCGAGCCTAGTCAGAGATATATAAAGGAAGGTGTATGTCAGAAGTATTGTCTTGTCTGACTTGAAAAAGTAGGCCTAGAAAGAGGGCCTACAGTGATAGGAAAGAAAAGATAGTAAATAAGGAAAGAAAATATATAAGAAAAAGAGGTTTAGGGTTGGGTGGGGAATAGGAGCCCCTATGGAGAGCTCCAACAACCCTGCAGGCAGAGCCGAGGCCGATATAAGAGCCTCCAGCCGACCTTCCCACAACTTCAGGCTACTGGTAGCCTTCCATTTATCTTCATAATATCAAGGTTTTAAGGTGAGAGATTAGCTCCAAGAGTAGGAAGCTTAGATATTCACAGCTGTTGTTGGACTACAATTCTCATCATCGTCAGCCAACTATGAATGTACTAATCTAGCGTATCTATCTTTAAATGGGATTTATATTGTAGGAATAAGTGTCACTTTCTTTGTTTAACATCTTGGGGGTATGCTCTAAGAAATGATAAAGAGGTTATACCAGTGATACCACTTCTTCTCCATTGCTTTTGTTAGTCTATGGAACCTGTGCAATAAGATCTCCATTAGTGCATTGGCTCTGTATAATAACAGAACATGGAGAAGACTTATCCAGTTCTTATCTCCTTCCTGTCACATTTAATGCATCTCACCCATTGGCTTACCTAGGTAGTTGCCCTTCATACAGTAGGCATATCAGTTTTATATATTTTTTTTTACATTGACTTTATAATTTCCTGTATTTAGGGATAGCTGTGGAAATTGTGAGTTTAACTTGCACCTTCTCACAATAAGTAGGTTTCACTGGTTCATGAGGGTTTGGACACTCATTTTTTTAGACTGTAAAGTGAAACGATTAAACTGTACTGAGATCTAATGCAAGCAGACACCCATAAATATAAATAACTGACTAGTGTCTGAAGGACATCTACGTAGATAAGTTAAGAAGCCACCTATTCTAAGGGTGCATTTCCCTTTTAAGTGACACTGTTAAACTCATGGTGGCCTATTTAATAAAACAGCAGGTTAAAAGTGATGTACAAGTAATCTGTTGTACGTCATTTAATACTATACAAGCTCAAATGATTAAATACAAAGGATATTTATGCTTTGTGAATATCTAACTGCAAAGTACAGGAAGTAGTTATTCAGACTGCATTCCACTCCAGTCAATCATCACAATTTTTCAGCAGTCGTTTGCATTTGAGGGATAAGTAAAAAATTGCACCATAGGGGACACAATTTCCCATTGATTTAAATGGTACTTTTAACTGCTTAAAGGGATAGTAATACTTCCGTTTATCTTTATTTTATTTTGTAGGCATTAAAAATCATAAAGAATGATATAAGTCTTATCTCTCAAACCTTTATGGTTTGAGAGATATTCACAAGCAACGTTTCCCCTCCCATCCCTTTTACCCAGTGTAAGCCATCTCTTCTCAGGTGTGGAATGCAGTCCATAGACCAGACAGATAAAAGCAGGGGACAATCTTCTTCCTATGAGAACAATGAAAGCCCTGCCCCCCTTGACAAGTTTTTCCATTGTTTCCCTTATCTTAACCCTTTGAGTGCCAGAGGGGTACGTAACGCATTGCAAAGCAATGCGTTGCATACTTCTCTGGCACTCAAAGGGTTAATTGAAGATTGTCCCTCTCTGCAGTATACCTTGTCACCTCCCTTCTGCTCTGGCTGAGCAGTGTTACATCAGTAAAAGGGGTGGGAGGGGGATACTTTGTCATTGAATTACTCTTGAACTACATCTCTGACAGAATTGAAATAACACTCTCCAAGGTTCAAATACTATGATGATTAATTAGAGCTGCTTTTATTATGAAACATTACTATCTCTTTAAACATTAGAGCAGTCTAAAATGCATTGCTCTGGAATTCTTTGTAAACCTTTCTGGCATTCAAGGGGTAAAAGCCCGATTTTTTTTTAATGAATGTGAAGTTTTTGAATTTTTATTTGTCCCCTCATAGTGCAATTCGCTTCTGAATTGTACCACTATACCCTTACATATAAGGATTTATTTATCTTCATTTGTGTTGCTCTACCTGCATGAATACCAATCACAACAGTTGCCTGCTGAAGTTTGTACCACCAGGATACAGGATCTCTCTCACTACTGAAAAAAATTACAAAGAATGGAAGACGCCACAGAAGGAAAACCTTAAAGTGATAGTAATGTCCCAAAATAATTTTATTTTGTATTGTAGATTAAATAAAAATGTATTTGCAGCAACCCCATCTCTCAAACCTCTATGGTTTGAAAGCTATTTGCTTTGTTTTGAGAGATGGGGTTTGCTGCAAATAATGTATTTTTATTTAATCTACAATACAAAATAAAATAATTCTGGGACATTACTGTCACTTTAACCCTTTGAGTGCCAGAGAGGTACACAGCACTTTGCAACACGATGGCACTCAAAGGGTTAATGCAGAATAATAAACATTCATGCAGGAGCATGCATCTTGGTGCACATACAATTTTGTTGCTTGTCAGCCTTCTTAACATATGAATGGATTAGCATGGTAATTGCTGTAACATTCTGTCAAGGTTGAGCTGAATGTGTCTGTTGCATGTAGGTAGGTCATATAATAAAATGACAACACCGCTTTTGTCTAATGAGGAAACAGAAATCGGTTACTGCAATGCAAAGAGACCGGAAAATCAAAAATGCTAACATGTCCACTCGTGAGAATGTGGCCGGAGAGCCTGTGGATTCCAGTTGTTTGTTTGTGTCGGTTCTTGAGCAGTCCAGTTTGTACCCAGGGGAACAATAAGAGAAAAAAATTCCTTTGCATTGACCCTTTAAAGAGCAGAGGGGTATGCAATGCAGTGCTTGGTCCTTGACAATTTAAGAGCTAGATGGAATGCATTGGATACCCCTTAGGCACTCAAAGGGTTAACCCTTTAACCTTTTGAATGCTAGACAAGGGTTCAAAGGAGATTAAAAGCAGCATTTTTGTTTTGGAATTGGTTTGCCCCGGAATGCAGAAGTGATATCACTGGAGAAGTCCTCTACACTTTATCACCTCTTTATCTCACCTTAGTGCATCTCCCCCTAGACTTGTCATCTTCAGTTAGATCAGGGACAGGCAGCTTTTGGCTCTCCAGCTGTTGGTTGCTGATGATACAAGTTGTAGCATCCAACAGTTGGCTAGTTGGGAATGAAGGGAGTTATAGGCCATAACAACTGGAGATCCAAAGGTTGCCTGCTTATCACATTAATATGTCACCTTTCTGTTTGCATCTCGGAAAGCAACATTTCTTTTTAATAATTGCATTTTAATCATCCATTTAATCATCCGTTACATTTGCATGTTTCATCTAGAGTCTGGCTTGAAGACTTAAATCCTGATTTTAGTTGAGCTTCATTACTGATAGGTTGGGTCCTACAAGTAGGGTAACACATGCGATATATGAAGGGGTATCATTGTAGTCCTGGTGGTAGCCATTTGGCAAAACAATAATGACCCAGCCCTTTTACAGCTTTAACTCTTTGAGTGCCAGAGAGGTGCACAACTCACTGCAAAGCAACGTGTTGTGCATCCCTCTGGCACTTAAAGGGCTAAAGCAACTGAAAGCAATGTAGTGTGCTGCTGGTGGACTTGGCTTTGCCTCCTTCAGATTCACTTATTTGAAAATAGGGTTGTATTGGATGTGACCGTAATTTGTCTTCATTTATATTCCATTTAGTTTGAAATTACCTAATGGTAAATTAAAATAAATTCTTTTCTTCTTTTTATTCACCATTTATGTTTGTATTCATTAAATATTGGGCAAAACTGGAGGTGTTAACAAATGCAATTCAATGGTAGTTAAAGCTGTTTAGCCTATCTAGCATATGCACTTTTATCTGCTTTTAGTAAAGTTTAGTAGTCTGTTATCCTGAGGATAGCCTTATATCTGTCCCAGACATTTCCAAACTCCCTGCTCTGTATTTGTTCCTACTCCCTGTTCCGGAAAGCTATTTTTTGAAACTACAATCCTATCCGTAATCTAGTGAATACATATATTATCTAAGTCTTCCACCCTTTAAATTCCAATTTCAAATATGGAAAATTCTACCCTCTGGAACTGTACTATAATTAAAACCTTTGAATATTAATACCCTACTCTTGTCTGCCCTCCAAGCTACACATACCAAAGGTTTGAAGGCTGTTTTAATAATCCTGGGTGAAAGTAAATAAGTGCCTCAGGTAGGTAAAATATTTATCTAGGTTTTTGCTATAGATCCAGAGATCTGTTACATTATGGATAGGGTGTAATTGTCAGGACGTTGGACACTGCTCTACAGGTAAAGGTACACGAGTGCTTGCTGGCGGGTGAATAGTTTATGATCACAAGACAAATGGTGGTTAATCTGAAGAGGATTTGCAGGCACAGACCATGTTGGTGAGACTGTAGGCGTTTTAGCTTTCTGAGGTCTTTGCATCTGGGGGGCTATCTCAATGATCTTTGCTGCTAAGGTTTAGTGGTGGCACAGTATCTGTGATTGTGGGCCTTTCTTCCACTTGGCAATCATTTCTGTGCTTCCCTTGAATTATTAGTTACAAGCTATTTTTGTGGATGCAAACAGTCAAATCTAACGTATTAAATGGCCTCTTCTGTGGGAAGATCATTGATGGTAAGTGGCCTGAAAGTTATGGATGAGTAATTTTAGCCCATTATGTCTGGTACATATGCTGGTGGTAGATGTGGAGAAGCTTAGGACCTTAGTCGGTATGTCTGGCATACACCCTATGCACTTGCAAGTTTAAGCCAATGACCGCTCTAAATAGAGTAGGAAGCAATGTGTTGAGTACCCCTCTGGTACTCAAAGGGTTAAATAAAAGCTGGGAGCAAGTCCCAGATGGCTCCCTTTTAGCATATGCAGGATAATACAGGGTAAATCACTTTCCTTCCCTCTGTTCAGCAGTAAGTAAGCTGCAGATAAAAGGAATTCCACCCAATGCCCATACAGTTCCTCACTGCTCTCACACCTGTGCAAACCTTGTACAGGACATTAGTAGATTAGTAAATTGACTTTAGCCAGGCATAACACTAAGAAATTTGATTTGGTGCCTAGTTTATAGTTGAAGTGTGCACCCCCCTTTCCCTTTTCTTTTCATTGTCCTCAATAGCAGGGATACCTCCTGGCCACAAAAATATTCAACTAAACTCTTGTAAAAATGTATAGACTTTCTTTAATGTCTCAGGATAAGGAACTCTGGTTATGACAGTGAAGATGTTTCTTTATTTCAGCTTATATGGTTACATCATTGAGGGTTCTTGATGGTTACAGTGATGCAACATTTGATGGTATAAGCAGTTTTCTTCCTTAAAGGAATCGTATGGTCAAATTTTTACTAAAATGTATCTTGTAGCTATTAAAAAGCAAAAACGTAATGCCCCCAGTCCCATCTCTCAAACCTTTATGGTTTGAGAGATATTTGGCACTAAAGTTCCCCCCTCCCTCCCCTTTCCCTGACATCAGCGCTCTAGCTGACTGCAGGGGATTCCAGTCCTGGAACCTGCGGAAGCTCTTCAGCAGAGCCGAGATCACCAGATAGAAAATAAAACCTTTATTGGAACGGTCTACAAAGCGTGCTTGGTTTGCAATCACACTTTGTAGACTGTTCCAATGAAGTAATTATTTTTTTATCTGGTGATCTCAGCTCTGCTGAAGAGCCTCCACCAGTCTCTGGACTGGATTCCCCTGCAGTCAGCTAGAGTGCTGACGTCAGGGAAAGGGGAGGGAGGGGGGGAACTTTAGTGCCAAATATCTCTCAAACCATAAAGATTTGAGAGATGGGACTGGGGCATTAAGTCTAATTTGTTAATGGCTACAAGATGCATTTTAGTAAAAATTTGACCATACTATCGCTTTAACTTTCACATTGCCTTTTGCTACTTGCTAGATTTATATACAGTTTGGCATTTTACATATTTGGCTATAATATGCCTAAATAAAATGTGTGTGTGTGTCTGTCTGTGTGTGTGATCATTTTAGAGAGGCACACATATGGATCTATATCTATGTCCATATGGTGGTCTATCTTATTTACTTTAAGGCAGTTGGTTAAAGCAGAGGTCGTTAATTAGTTTGTTTAACTGCCTTAATCCGCTGAATAAACTTTGAAACCTACGGAGGAACCATTTGTTGCACATGAGATTTAACATTTTCACCTGTCATTTGTCCACTAGGAATTCATTGAGTAGTAGAATTTACAGCCCTAATTCTAAACTGATTAATGATTATTTTAACTGTTGGTTATTACAGGACACAGTTCCCCATATGCCCATGATTTCAACCCATGCTCTCAAGAGCAATATCTATTTTAAGTCAACCCGAGAATTAGCAATGAGAGTATATTCTACTTTCTTCTCTGAAAAAGATGGTGTCTGTGTAGCTGTCTGTTTAACTAATGCTGTAGAAACTGAAGATTCCTTAGCTAAAGACTTAGTTATAATTTGCTCTTTAGAGAAAACATCTAAACCTTTCTTGTACTGGTACCTGAGGACAAATATATTTCCAAATAGCTTTTCTCCAGCATTTTGCATTAGATCAGTAGCAATGATATTTTCTACTAACTCACCATACCAAATATTGGTTTTAGTTCTGGTGTTCTTAGAAATGTATCAGATACTTGTGTTAGAATGGCCTTTACCTGTTCATCAAATACTACAGTGGAAAAAGATGTCCCAGGTTATAGAAGTAAGCTTTTTTTTTTGTCGCACTCCGTTGTACCCCTGTGACAATAAAATGTTGTGTTGTTGCCCCCTAGACGACACTTAACGAAGGGCATTCCATTTGTATCCAAGTAGATTGGAGCTAAAAGTTCAAAGGAATAATATGTCAGAGTATCAAACTGTCATTCTAAAGAAATTAGTTTGTTTTTCATAGTTGTGTAACATGAAATTCCTTGAATATGTGTTTCATAAGGTCAGCTTATGTTATCAACTCCTAGGCTTGTTTATCAGTGGCCTAGTATTACTATTATTCTTTAGTACATAGCACCAACTTTTTCTGCAGCGCTGTACAATAGGGAATAGACACACAGAGATATTCATTAGTACAAATGGAACATGGAAATCAAAAGGGTCAGAGGGCCCTGCTGTGACGTGTCTTCTCTTTAGAGGTTCAGCTGCAGCTGTTATCTGAATAATTTCTATTCCCCTAGACTGAATACACTGTAAAATCAATATAAACAATATTTTCTTACTAGTGTAAAAGCCTGTGTACATGGGCCAAGGTACAGGTGATGTTAAGAGGCCGATGCTGCTCTGCATCCTACCGCCTACACAGTCATGCACTGTAGAGACTGCCTGAAAGCACAGAATGCTCCCAGCACAGAACTCCCAACATTCTGTGTTCGGGCAGTCTCTACTGTGCATGACGGCTTCTGACAAACATCCTAGCGAATTATTATATAGGATATGTTCCATTTTTTGACACAGGAATCATTTCTGAATACATTCCCTCAAATAGGATTACCCTTACAGCATCTCACCCTGGGACTTTGACTTTTTCCTGTTAAAGAAACATGATTCCTACAAGTGACTTTCACTCTGAGTACATGAGATAAGTTACCACGTTTATACATAAAGGCTGAAACCTTAGCCTTTGGATTATTTTGTTATAAATGCCACCTGACCTTATTATTAAAAGTAGCTCCAACTTCAAATGTTTCATTTTCTGAAGCTTCTACTATTGTCATGGGTTCTACATATTTAAACTTTCTGGCAAAATAATTAATCATAGATTTGTGTTTATTTGAAATTATCATAACTAATCTGTATGTTTGTTCAAATTGTATCAGTAATGCATAAGGATCATCTGTAGTAATGAGTTTAAGGTTTTCTAAATATTTCTGCAGTTGCTGTTGCGGTTGTGAATTTTATTAGTTGTTGCAAATAGTCAGTTTCTTTGCCCATTGATTCTGTGCATCTCATGATAACAGGTATTGTCATTTGTGTAGGCAAATATACTTTAAATAAACAATTACTTTGTTCATCTCTCAGGTTATAGTTATCAGTATTGGATTCAAAGACATCTGCACAATAAAAGGCATCTAGACAGATTATAAACAGGAATGTCAAACAAAGTCATTAACTGATTGTGAATCTATAAATTAAGCTTTTTTCTGTTCTCATGAAGCCTTTTTAGGAATGCTTTCATTTTCTCTTCATTGTTATCGATTAATTAAATTAAGTATTAGTAGTGTCTCTTTACCTGTACACACAAACACCACGTCTGTTATCGCGTCCTTCTAGGTCAGTTATATGTAGTGTGTTAGATTCTAACAGAATGTCACAATGTTAGCAGTCAGTTGGGTCATCACCCTTAATGTTTCCTATACACAGCACATGTATGTTCATCTTTTAGTATCATTGAGTTAAGTGTTTATCATTTTCATTACCTAAGATTTCTTTTCCTATAGCCATAAGCGTCTTATCTACTGTATATCATTATTTGCCACCTGGCATTGTTGTCCCAAAGTACAACAAAGTTCTACATCTGTAGAAGGATAAAGCAATAAATTCCAACCTGCTGTCCCCAACACAGTTAGAAATAATTTGCATACTTACTACAGTGGAGACCTCATTTACTGCCATGTTTGGCAGTTTTGCCTATAACAATTTCAGGCAGAAACTAAAATGTTTGTACTTTTATTTTAGTGATGCTCATATATGGATCTGTACATGATGAAACAGATAGGGGGAGATTTAGTTAGCAGTGATAAAGAGGTGATAAAGTGAAGATGAAATCTTAGTGCATAGACTCCATAGAATAACATAGGAATTGGAGAAGTGATAAACTTGAGAAGTCACCTCCACTGCTTAGTGAATCTCCCCCCATTATGTCATATGAACATGTAGTTTTAATTTAGAATAGTGAAAGGGAAAGTGAAACCGTTTAGTACACTGTGTGGTTAATGTCTTCAATACACACATACCAATGGTATATTTTCATACCAATGGTATATTTTCATACCTGGGAACTCTCCGGTTTTGCCCCGGAGACTCCGGATTTCAGACTGAATTACCGGGTCTCCGAGGCAATGTATGAATCACCGGGTGGGCAGAGTTTAAGTAGAAATTCTACCCACTTGTGCTCCACCCTGCCCGGTTCCTCCCACTCCCCGCGCTCTTACCTCCATTTTGCAGTTTTTTTGCCTCCCCCTTTTATGATGCGAATTGTGTAATTTTCCTCCCCAGTCGGCACTGACATGGTTACCCTCCGGGTTGCCCTGCTTCAAAAGTTCCCAAGTGTGTATATTTTAGTTAATAGAAGGGAGGGGGTTAGAGCTGAGACAGTGTTACAGATATCTGTTTTGTGTACCGTTTATATATTGCAAATAAAACTCTTTATAAATATTGCACAATTATACATTTAAAATAAACATTTAATGATCTAAATGTTATTGGTATGACTAATTTTAAAACATCACATATTATTTTACAGCAAATGAGGGACTTTAAATGAGTGAGAATTCATCAAAGTTTCCATTCTAACAATGAAAAATAGCAATGGCTTGCAATGTTGTTTTATTGGTATTTCGCCTTTTATCACATTAAATACGATAATGCAATGTACTTTCTTCAGGCTTTCACACAGATCTCTGTGATATCCTTTAGTCAATAACTCATCAAGTGAAGTATAGGCCTGAAGCACAGTAGCAGGGGGCAACTCTCAGTTCTCTGCTATGCGGTGTTCAGCAAGTATCTAATCTTTACAAGGCAAATTTAGCCAAGTAAAACATATTTTCATTTCTTTATTGCTAAAGAACAAGCATAATTTAGATTAAAAATGTTCATACTACCTAAGAATATTTAACTTTTGCGTTATTACTATTCATAGAATTTACTAGCTAAATATAAAATATCTGCAGTATGTGAAATCATTTTATTTCATTATGGAAGCTCAAATCAATATTAATACCTATAGCTCCTATTCTTTTAGAGAATCATACGTATAATGACAACTTTGATTATTGTTGGTGTAAAATAACTGTAGAACATTTATTATGTACATATCTATTAAATAAATAACTTGTATGCTACAGAGCATGGTAGGGACATCCAAGGGTTGAAAGGCCCATTTGAATCAGTGTAGCTGATTAGCTATTTGGAATCAATGTAGATGACTGACCCATTTGAATTAGTGTAGCTGAAGTGAACAAGCTAGCTAAACAATAGGAGCAAATAAACCATCCCAAAATGCTGATTCAGTTAAATGGGTATTTGAACATCTTAAATGCTAAAATGGATTGGATTAAGGGGAATTTATATATGTGCCATACAATGCAGTTGGTTCCCTTGGAATTATTTGTTTTCTTTAATGTGAAACACCCTGGGGGAGATGCACTAAGGTGTGATAAAGAGGTGAGAAAGTGGAGATGATTCTTACAGTGATATCACTTCTCCAGTTCCTATATTATTCTATGGAGTTTATGAACTGAGGTTCCTCAAGTGGGAGAGTTTATTGTGCATAACAGAATAACATAGGAACTATGTTAGTGTATAACCCACCCCCCATATTTGGGGAAAAAAGTTTCTGATTTTCGTTTTTTTTTGTTTTTTTCAATTTTTAAGCAGCTGAATGTATTAACACTGCATCTGGCTCAGAGTAACTTATCATAGGATTGATTGCATAGATAAAGCCTTTACTGTAAGTAACTGATATGTCATGCCCTTGGTTCAGCATATTGCTCAATAAGCAATGACACAACAGCATAAATACAAAAGGATCAACACAAGGGTAACCCCGTATGGAACAATCTGGCATCTGTAAGGGGTTATAGACCACTAGTACCTACTACTATAAAATCATTATGGTCACTGTGGGCCTAATACATTAATACAATTACATTAATACAAATGGAAAAATTCGGGAACCAAACATCTGCACTGTAGGCGACAAATAAAAATGCCCCAAATTCCCACTGATTTTAAATGGGGCTTTTGACTCCTTTAATGCTATAGCGGTCTCCCACATACTCTAGCATTGATGGGGTTAAAATACCCATTTAAATCAGTGGGAATTTGGGGAATTTTCATTTGTCCAGTAGGGTGCAGTTGGTTTACTCCAGTTTTGGTTGTTAATACCCAAGAATCAATTCTGTATTGATTGGTTTTCCAGAATTAAGTATCTATTTAGCTTTGGATATCATGTCTATGTTCTTTCTTCAGAAGCGCATTTTTTTGGCTTCAGATATCCAGATACAGAAAATGTCTCTAATCGCATCATCATTGGACATCTACCTACTGAATATAGGCCTCAAGCAGTTTTAAAATATAATGTAACTCTTAAATGAATACTAACACCTAAAAATGAAATATACAAATGTAACTTTAAATATCCCTTCCATACGCTAGTATAGGTAAAAATGAATTAATAATATGTTCGTTTGTCTGTAAAATATAATCCCAAACTTTGTTTGTAATACATGTAACTTGAGACTGTGCATGTGTGGTTTCACACACAGGGAGCTTCGCTGTGAGCTGTCTGGAGCTCCCCATTGAGGATCAGCGCATTCGGCAAGAGACTCGCAGAACGAGCTGATCCAGAGCGGGGAGCCCCGGACGGCTTACCATCTGTCTCTGCTCTGGGGCAGCAGCCGGGTGCACTTTAGCCCGTGTATACAGGCTTTGACACTAGTTTAATATAATTTGTGCTTCCTTTATTGAGAAATAACTCCTAAAGTTAGTTAATTGTATTAAAAGGGCGGTTATCTTACCTCAATTTATTTACAGACCTGGACAATCAGTGAGTGCATTCTAAAAGGCAGGAAAGCACTCTTATAGCATATAGAAGACTAAACTGTAGGCTTCAGAAATCAAGTGAAGATTTATGACAGATGCGAACATGAAGTTAGGAGGGTACACAACTCATTGCAAAGAAATGTGTTGCATACCCATATGGCATTCAGACGTTTAAGTGAATATAAACCCAGTTCATTTTAAGGTGTTAATATGCAAAAAATCAATTGCTGCCAAAGTTATTAAACTACATTAAATAATTCATGTTTTAGGACATTTTTATCAATAAAGCTATAGTATTACATATAGTACTTCATCCTAATATATATGTTCTAGTTCATCAAATACATGATATAATAGGCCTTTATAGATAAGGACAAAGGGATATATGTAATAGATCTGTGTTAGCACAGCACAGTACAAACTGTTGTTAAATATTATTTATTAAAACTAAATAATGTTGACACAGAGACCATCCCAGTGCATTTTCTATGCAATATGTACAAAGCATATATATGGGGGAAGTGCTGACCCTAATGGATTTTATGAAATAAAGTGCAACAGCAGTTTGTGCTGCTTTGTAATAGAGCAGATCTATTAAAGGGGAACTACCACCCCGCAATAACTTAAGCTTGATTGATTGCTTATCTGGCGACTAGCTGCTTAGTAGCGCTAGTCGCCAGAAATATTACCCGGTTCTGCAGATATCGGCGTTTATCGGCTCAAAAGGGACTGACAGCGCAGGCGCACGGACGTCACTGTGAAGAGACGTCCGTGCTTCCTGCTCCTGTCACCATCGGTAAAACGCCGATATCTGCAGAACCGGGTAATATTTCTGGCGACTAGCGCTACTAAGCAGCTAGTCGCCAGATGAGCAATCAATCAAGCTTAAGTTATTGCGGGGTGGTAGTTCCCCTTTAAATAGACCAGAGGTTCTCATCCCGTGCCCACTAACAGGCCAGGACTTAGGAATTTCCCTGCTAGGACATAAGTGTGCTGATCAGAGGCTCAGTCATACTGATTAACTCACCTGTGCTCTTAAAAGGAAATTCTCAAATCCTGGCCTGTTAGTAGCCACTGAGGGCATGGGTTGAGAACCACTGAGATAGACCACAAAATAGAGCATACCTCCCAAGTTCTCCTTTTTAGGAGGGACAGTCCCCCTTTGAGACCAAATCCCTCTGTCCATGTTTTCCACCCTGGTGTCACTCTTTTTAGGAAATCAGATTGTGTAGTGTGTATATAAATGTATCACATTGTTCCACAGCAACATAAACTTCAGTATATGTTCTTATAAATTAGTTTGTGAAATAAAATAATTTTGGTGTTACGCTAAATAATTTAGTCTGATACATAAAAAGGTGTCAACAGATCATGAAATAACCTAAATATTCTCAGTAATGCCCCAACCCTCAGCCACACCCCCAGCAACACCACCTAAAACAAGTGTCCCTCTTTGGCCATTTAGAATGTTGGGGGTATGGTAGAGCAATTCTGGGGCAATCTAACTGCATCACAGGGAGAATAAAAATCCTGACTTATTTAACCCTTCTAACGCTAGAGGGGTGTACTCTTGCACTCAGTGTAAAATATGACACATTGTATAATGAAACATGCTCTCCTGCATGCAATGGGGATTTTTATTTGTTCCATATGATATAGTATTACTTTTATTACACAGCACAAGCTGCAATTAAAGTGGATGTGTCACCTATTTATAACATAGCCTAAATAGGCTACATCTCGAATACTACTAAAACGTTTTTTTTTTTTTTTTTTTTTTTTTTTTTTTTTTTTAAGTATTCCATATGTAGGCTATGTTATAAATAGGTGACACATCCACTTAAAGCATCCATATTTCATATGAAAATAAACTGAGAAATTCCCAATGCATCTTCTCACCTTTATATATGTATAGTGGTTGCTTCTGGCTGTTGCAGGTACAAATCATGTTTCACTGAAGACTGGGTGAAACAATTCAGTGTTTGAGTGCAGGAGCCAGAAGCAGTCACTACACAGTTCTGACGATGAGAAGATGCATGTAGAATGTCTCCATGCATATTCATAAGAAATATCCTCAAGGCATACCTATGGGTGATGTTAAAAGCCCCGGTGCTACTGACATTTTTTTTTTAAAAGTGCAACAACCATGTATGCTGCTCTATAATTGTGCAAATCGATTAAATTAAACTTTTTTGTCTATGTACAAGGCACAATGTCTGTACATTCCAATTGGAACTTGTACTGTTCTATGAATTGTTTACCCATATAGAATTTTATAGGTATTGATAAAGGGTGGTTCCATGTCTGCCACAGAAAAAGCAGGAGATTGAGGTGCTCTTGGATGCAAGCTTTCAATCCATAATAAGAATGAAGGCTGAATACACAATACATGATAGGTTATACACTCTATGTAAATTATTTTAATATTTAAAAACCACTGACAGTGAATATTCTTATCAGTATCAATAATTCATTCCCTGTACTCCAGTGCAGTCTTTTTCTAGTTGACTAAATGATACAAACAAAATATATTATCTTTTTTGATGCTCCAGTGATTTTTAGTTTTTAGCCAGAGATGACTAAATCTATAGAATGTATTGGTTAACTAGGAAACTGTCATTACTGAGAAAATTGTTGTATTATGGTACAGATATATGTGGATTGTTACTAATACTGCTTGTGGTATCCAGAAAGTTAATTTGTGTGGGTACCATTACATAGAGAAACAAAAAAAGAACGGGGTGGGGGGGGTGTTATAATACGTATAATCAAAGTAAATTAGATCCAATATTTTAAATCTACTCCCATGTAGTTGTGGTCAGCGAAGGGGTATCCCAAGCTGACAAATCAGCATGTGGAGAATTCTTACCGTCTCCACTAGGTGCAGCTACTGTAAAATGTTTCGCGGGTCAACTGCTTTATCAAAGCCAGATCACATCTACATGTGAGTAGATATAAAATATTGGATCTAACTTATTTTGAATGACAGTATTATATGAATGGGCTCCCCCACCATTCTTTTTTGTTTCTCTATATATTGATATATTCTTCCGTCTGGTGAGGACGAGGTTTGTAGAGGTGCAGCCCTGCAACTGTACCGGAGAGATACATGGTGTACTGTTTCTGGGTCAGGAATATCCCAGAGAAGCATTTTAAGCTGTCTTGCAGCATAAATACATAGTGAGAACCCATGTGTTGGGTGTCTTACAAGGTGGTGGTCACAAGAATTGAATTGATCTGCACTAGAGCATTCCTCTGTGTTCTCTCATTATCTTATGTTTTTTGTGAGGTTAATGGTAAGATGAAAAGCACTGCAATTTTTGTGAAATGACAAAAGTTTATTTTCGTGGCAGTCCAA
The DNA here is from genome assembly GCA_037306005.1 of Rhinophrynus dorsalis. Taxonomy (NCBI): domain Eukaryota; kingdom Metazoa; phylum Chordata; class Amphibia; order Anura; family Rhinophrynidae; genus Rhinophrynus; species Rhinophrynus dorsalis. Next base: position 242,038,309 of record CM074721.1, read on the forward strand.
ATGATTAAGAAATTAACTATGAAGCAGAAGCTTTATTTGACATGTGAAGAAGAACTCCTCCAATTTTGCCATTAATAGGTTGGAGTATTGTAGCACCATTTACGTTGCCATGGCAGTTTGTCTGTATAAAGGGTATTAGCTGTGTATTAGCTGGGTTACAAGTTCTGTGGGCAAGACCTAGTAATTTGCAGGCTGTGCAATGTGGTGAGGCATGTAGAATTGTTGATTTATTTCTGTGGTTTGGAATGATTCTTTGATTTTGTTATCATGAAAGAATTCCTTGAGCCTAAGCTTTCTGAAGAACTCCCCCATATCACTGCATAGTTCTTCTTTATCCATATGTTTAGTTGGGCAGAAGGAAAGTTCTTTTGTAAAATGCGATGAGTAATTATTAAAAAGGTGTATCTTTTTTCCGTCTGCTATACCTCAGTTGTAGGTGTTTTGTATTTCTATTAAAACATTATTTAGAACAACATTGTGAATGGACTAGGCCTCCATGACCCTGAAAAATGCTGCTTCATATTATAAGTGAACATTTTAAAATATTGAAAGCAAGTGCAATAATGCATTCAGAATCCATTTACTGTCAGTCAGTTGGCTTCTTCCATTTTTAAGGTCATCTTTAGAAATGTCTTTATGAAAAAGAAGAATAATTAAGCACTACAAGTAACCCCAGTAACTTCTTTGCATAACAAGTTGATAATTACATATTAAAGATCTGTTTAGTACTTAGAGATATGAATGGACCATGAATTGGTTATCTAAATTAAATTCTAAATGAAGGCAATAAAAATGTTCATTATTTTGAGATAAGAATTAAACACAGAGCTGCAGTGCTGGCGGTTCAGAGATTTACTTTTTTTTTGGAGTTATGTCTAGTGGTAATAGAAGGACAAAAATGTTCTAAGTGACTCATTTACTAAAGAGAAATATTTTATGCTCTGCAGGTATAGAATTAAGTAACCTCATTCTGACTCTCCTAATTTAGGCCGAACTATATGAATGTGTGGGGAAACCTGTCTATCACTTTCTTTAGTCAGGAAACCAGTTTAATTGGTGCCACAGAAAGGAAAAAATAATTAAAATGTGGAATATATTTCCCAAACTGTTGGATGCCAACTTTTTAAAATGTACAGTACTGTGCAAAAAGTCTGAGGCAGGTGGGAAAAAATGCTGTAAAGAATGCTTTCAAAAATAGACTTGTTAATACTTTATATTTATCAGTTAACAAAATGATAGTGAGTGAACACCGCATCAATTCTTCTAGGTACACTTGCACAAAGTCAGGGTTTTTTTGGCATATAGTCAGGTATATGATTAAACAATTTGTTACGGTTGGCAAGCAAGACAAGGAGTCAGACGGTATAGTTAAGATCACCTTTATTAGAATAATAAAAGTAATGCAAAAGATAAAGAACAGGCAGAGGGTGACCGAAGAGGCTACGACTCTATAAGAAATACATCCACCACTACTGCTAGAGGCTAGGCCTCAGACCACTGTAGTCTCTGTATATGGAGAAACACCCAACGGACTAGCACAGACTCAGCCTGCAGTCAGTCTAGGAGAGATGTCTCCAGTAATGAATGCAACCAAGAAGACTACTGACTCATGCTGCAGTCAGTAAGATAGGAGTCTGATACAGCCCCAGGTCTGCACTAGGATGGATGTCTGTGGAGAGGGAGCCAACACACATAGGAAACAGACAGAGCCCCTAATCAGCACCAGCTAGGATAGTCAGACAGGCCAGGTCATACACGGACCGGGTAGTCAGCCAGATCCACAGGTTTGCACCAGATAGGATATCCACTGAAGCGTTGATATACTGGATGTGCAGCGGACAGAGCCCCAGGTCGACACCAGGATGGGTAGTTAGACAAGCCAGGTCATACAAGGAGCGGGTAGTCAGCCAGAGCCACAGGTTTGCACCAGAAAGGATGTCTAAGCCAAATCGTAACGCTCACAGAGAATGGTCAGGCAGAGCCACAGGTCAACACCAGGATGGATGCACAGACAAGCCAGGTCATACACAGGAATCAGGAATACAAATCAATGAACTGCTCAGGGTAACTGAAACACAGGCCTATACAGGTTTATAAAGAAGTAAAAGAAGGCGGGACCAATTAGGTCCCCCAGGCTGGGCCTATAACAGGCATCCAGGCAAGTGCCTGATTCAATGCTGCCAGTAACAAGGAACCAGACTAGGCTGCAGGCAGAGAGGGACGCGGCTACTGATGCCGGAGCGTCAGTCCAGAACCCGGCCGAATGGTGCAGGCCGAGGTAAGGCACTGTGACACAATTATACCAAAGAGGTGCTAATGATCATCAATTTCATATGTGGGTTGAAACACAATAATTAACTGAAACAGAAACCGCTGTGTAGGAGGAATAAAACTGGGTGAGGAACAGCCAAACTCGGCCAACAAGGTGAGGTTGCTGAAGATGGCTTAATTTCAAGTCATACACCATGGCAAGACTGAGGACAGCAAAAGACACAAGGTAGTTATATTGTGTCAGCAAGGTCTCTACCAGGCAGAAATTTCGAAGCAGACCGGTTTCCAGATGTGCTGTCCAAGCTCTTTTGAAGAAGCACAAAGAAACAGGCAATGTTGAGGACCATAGATGCAATGGTTAGCCAGGAATCTTGGTGTAGCAAATGAAAGATACATCATGCTTACTTCCCTTTGCAATCAGAAGATGTCCAGCAGTGTCATCAGCTCAGAACTGGCAGAAAACAGTTGGATCCTGGTACACCCATCTACTGTTTGGAGACATCTGGTCAAAAGTGGTCTTCATGGAAGACTTACGACCAAAAACCATACCTCTGACATCGAAACAAGGCTAATCAACTGAACTATCCCGAAAAAACAGGAACTGGGGTTCAGAAAAATAGCAGCAGGTGGACTGATGAGTCAAAATTGGAAATAATTGGCTGTAGCAGAAGGCAGTTTGTTTGCCGAAGGGCTGGAGAGCGGTACAAGAAGTAGTGTCTGCAGGCAATAAAGAATCATGGTGGAGGTTCCTTGCAAGTTTGGGACTGCATTTCTGCAATGGAGTTGGGGATTTGGTCAGAAGTAATAGCCTTCTCAATGCTGAGCAGATACGTATCCATCATTCAGTACCATCAGGGAAGCATCTGATTGGCCCCAAATTTATTCTACAGCATGACAATGGCCATATAGCCAAAGTCATTAAGAACTATCTTCAGGGTAAAGAAGAACAAGGAGTCCTGGAAGTGATAGTATGACCCCCACAGAGCCCTGATGTCTACATCATTGAGTCTGTCTGGGATTACATAAAGAGAGAGCAGCAACTGAGGCTGCCCAAATCCACAGAAGAGCTGAGGTTAGTTCTCCAGGATGTTTGGCGCAACCTACCTGCTGAGTTCCTTAAACTGTGTGCAAGTGTACCTAGAAGAATTGATGCTGTTTTGAAGGCAAAGGGTGGTCACACCAAATATTGATTAGATTTAGATTTTTCTTCTGTTCACTCACTATGCATTTTGTTAATTGATAAAAATAAACTATTAACATGTCTATTTGTGAAGACATTCTTACTTGACAACATTTTTTCACACCTGCTTATGACTTTTGCACAGTACTGTATATGTCTAATATCGCTTTGGCACTGCATTTTTTTCTACCAATTGTTATAATCACAATATAGCTCATGCATAATTATATAGTATGTGACACTAACAATGCACATGGTGATCTGAAAATAAAGTTAATTTAAGAAGTGTAACAAACATAAAATCAAATAAAATCTCATGTCTGTTTTGCAGAACATCTAATACAAGTATACCATCAGACTGATAGAATACAAATTATACAATTATTGGCTAACTGAGTGGTTTTGGATGTAAGCTTTCAAGACAACTAGGTCTCTTCTTCAGGCGTAATAAGAACCCTTATGCCTGAAGAAGAGACCTAGTCATGTTAAAAGCATGCATCCAAAGCCGCTCAGCCAGTAAAGGTATAAATTTTATTCTACCAATCTCCTGCATTTACTATGGATAACACGATACCACGCTTTACCCAAATGTACCATCAGGAGACTTGTAAGATAAAGATGTAAAGTACATAGAATAGCAAAACGTTTGATTTATTTAATCATTTATTTTATAAAGTATTGAATCAAATCTTGTAATTTTCGCAACATGGTGTCAATTAAACCAATCTAAAAATATTTTGTCTATGCATTTATGGAATAAACCTATAGGAAGAGAGAAGAATTGTGAATTATTAAGAAATTATAATATTTTATGCTAGCTTAAAGAATGTTTTATAAATCAGGAGTAGTCAATTGTCAGATCTCCAGCCTTTGAGGACTGCAAATCTCATCATCATCCACCAATGGCTAGTTGAAGATGATGCGAGTTGTAGTACCAAAAATCTGGAGGTCTGACCATTCACTGGTCAAGGTAAAGTGTACTTGACTAGAGGTCTGACCATTGTCTTGTCAAGGTAAAGTGTACTTGACTAGAGGTCTGACCAGTCTCTTGTCAAGGTAAAGTGTACTTGACTAGAATGCCAAAATTAGAGGGTACTTTACACCATGAGACACTTACCACAAGGTCTTATGCATTAAAATCAGGAGCAATTCTAGAGCAAACCAACTGAACTGTATGGGGACGAATCCAAATTCCGTTTCGGGTGTTTCAATCCCCCTCATGGTGCACTTGGTTTCTCTTGAACTACTGCTCTGCACACACTCATAACTTGGTCAGTCCCTCTAGCTCCTCATTAAACTGCACTTGCACGGTTCATTTTAGCTTTTTGCGGAAGGAACTTCCCCTAACACGTAGGATGATGTACTAAGTTGAAATGGAGCAGTTCTGGGGCAAACCATAGGGGCCAAATACAAATCCCATTGATTTAAACTGGACTTTTAATCCCTTGAATACTAGAGAGGTTTCCAACATGTTTCTTCTCAATGCATTAGAGACCATAACCTCATTCAGGAGGTTAAAAAAGAATATTTAAAATCAATGTAAATGTATGTAAATGTTTATTTATCCCTGCAATGCAGGTGAATTGCCCCAGAATTACTTTAGTTCTTCTTAGTACATCAGCCTCTATGATGAGGCTTGGTCATGAACCCCTTAAGGAGCCATGATGTGCCAGCACTGGCACGGTGGTTCTGCACATATCCCTTTGAGTGCCAGAGGGGTATGCAACACATTGCTTTGCAATGCGTTGCTTACCCCTCTGGCACTCAAAGGGTTAAAGACCAGTAATGTTTGCACGCCGCTCAGGGACCCCTGAATCCAATGCCCCAGGTTGGGCTCCAAAAGGCAGCTGGACTTTTCCTTGGATCAACAGCCTATCTTCACTGAAACATAATGTGATAATTCTTGATATTTTTCTGAGCTAAAATTGATAAGCAATATGCAGTATGTATATGTGTGTGTATATATAATATCAGGGCTCAAAATTTCCACTCACCACTAGCCAATGGCGAGTGAAAATTTAGCCCTGGAGAGTAGAAATTCAGCCCTGGTGGTTATGTTATGGCTTGTAGTGGCGAGTAACTTTTCAAGTCTGGCTAGTAGCAAAGGATTTCAACTTTTAAGCCCTGTATAAGGTGCATGAGATACTTCCTGGGGAGTGTGAGGTTTTGTTTCAGCACCAAAACTGTACTCCATAGTCTAGATGAAGCCTTGCCAAGATATATAAGAATGTGCAAGATATATAAGGACTAGTGTAAAAGCCTGTGTACACGGGCCAAGGTCTGGGTGATGTCTCACTGCTCCAGTCCTGCTCTGCGTACTGCCGCTACCTCACTGCTCCAGTCCTTCTCTGTGTACTGACGCCGCCTCACTGCTCCATGCTATGTAGTCATGCACAGTAAAGAGTGCCTGAACGCGGGCAGTCTCTACTGCGCATGACAGCTTCTGACAAACATCGCTAGCATTTCATTATATAGGATGTGCATTATATTCCCAGGAGTTGTAGTCCTTAATAGCTGGAGGGCCTCAGCTTGCCCACTCCTCCTTCTCCTCTATAGTCTAAAATACACATCATGCTGCACATATATGGGCACTTTCTCTACTAGCATCTGTCAATGGTGATTAGCCCCCAGGAAACCATCTATAAAGCTATCTAAATGCAGAATATGTTTTTCTGCATTTTGAACAGTCAAAATTGGTCGTCTTTGGCTTTTATATTGGTATTTTAATTAAAAATTACATTTGCCAGCAGAGTAGCAGCAAAGGGTTTACTATCTAATTTATTATCTAAAAAAGGTACATATTTAAAATTGTACGCTCAGGATTCTTGGTAATCTAAGCAATATCAAATTTTAACTGTAGAGAAAGAGAATCTGTATTAATAATTCATGTAAGTCTGCAGAGTGGGGACACCTTTTAACTTTATGTTCTGCATATTGTTTCAGTATAATACTTGAAATTTTGATTTTGCCCTTCAGAATTGCTAGACAGAATATCAATCACAGTAGTTTAGTTGGAAATGTTATTAGTATAGTTTGGACCCATTAGTGGAATCTATATTACAAGAAAGCCTAAGGCATTGCGGATATTTGTGTATATATCTCAGACCAGTTCCACTAGTGACCTATGATGAATAAATCATTCAGAAATCACCAATGAATTTAATTCTAAGGGATCTATTTAATCATCTGGCGCTATGACAGCACAAAGCAAATTAGCGATCATTCTTTATTTGTATTGGAGTCAGAGCTTATAAAACCCCAAATATTTACATTTTATACTGATAATTATGCATGTCCTAAACAATAGACTTGTTGTAGAAGCTTCTTCCTGCTCTTTCAATAAAACATTGTTTTGTTTTATCCAGTCCTGAGTGAAACAACATGATTCTTTGCTGAGCGTGCAGGAAGAAGCTGAAGTATTCAGGTTTGTTGTTAAGAGGGTACAGGAAGAACAACATAAATATAGAATTTTTATCAGCACTGGCGCATAAAACCCAATTTGTGCAGTGCTGTCCTAGAACCTGCTTATTAAATAGTCCCTTATGTACTGTATTTAGAAAGCTAAAGAAGTGCAGTTCTGGAACAAGCCAATTGCGCGGTTTCCCCAAATTCCCATCTTGCAGCATTAAATTTTAGGCTCTGTATTCATGTCTATTTCGCTAGTTCTGATAAATTATTATGCATTTGGTTTATCCCTCCTGGAGAGTTAACCCTGCTGAGGAGTTTTGTATGATCCACAAAAAGGCACATTTACCTTGAATAACAAAAGTTATATAAGCAATGTAGAAATTGAAGAGATCAGACCCTAGCACTGACCCATGTTATACTCCATTAGTAACCCATCCTCCCTCTGAATAAATGTCATTGATAATGACCTCTGTTTCCTGCCCCATTTTTTATCCAATAGACTACATTTGAGTTCAGTCACAAACTATGTATCTTATGAATCAGCCTCTTATGTGGTACAATGTCAAAACCATTATTAATATCCAAATATGCTTCATCTACTGCTCCACCCTTGTCTATCACTTAAGTAACATAATGCAAAAATGTAACCAGTTTTGGGTCACACAATCTTTCTATTGTAAATCCATACTACCATGGATATAGCATGTCATTAGACTTCATATATGCAACTATGCATTCTTTCATTAGCTTTTCCCTTAAAGTGTTAGTAATGTCTAAAAAAAACTTTTTTGCATTTAGAAGAGCTCAAAAAGCTGATCTAAATGCAAAAAAACGTATCTCTTAAACCATAGCGGTTTGAGAGATATGTTTTTTTGCATTTAGATCAGCTTTTTGAGCTCTTCTAAATGCAAAAAAGTTTTTTTTAGACATTACTATCACTTTCATTTCCTAACTACTGATGTCAAACTCATAGTCCCGTAATTGCCTGAATCCTCCCTACTACTCTTTTTGTGTAGTAACACCTCTGGCAAATTTCCAGTCATCTGGGACCACTCCTGTGAACAGATTGGTTAATCTAGTTGCTACAAACACAGACCTAAACTCTATATAAGAAAATAGAGAAAAATGGGCACCTCAGAGTAGTATATCAATTTGATAGTTCTTCCCCTCTTCCAGTACTTAACAATGGCTGCTCACATATTAGACATGTCTGTCAAACACTTATGTTCAAGGCAAACTATCAGCGCAGGTGGAAGATGTTATGACCCACTACCACTTGGATGTGCACCTCTATTCTATAGACTCATTCAGCTGCTCCCAGATGTCCAAACCATGTCATAAACAGTGTACTCACTGGTGGAGGAAAAAAGAGAAACAAGGTGCACCTTGTTTCTCTTGTTTGTTTAGTCTAATCTCTTTTAATAGTCTTGGATATATATCAGCTGTACCAACTGATTTATCTTCTTTCAAGTTTGATAACATACATAACACATCATACTCTGTAAATGGACTAGGGTTCACTAATTTAACATTAATGGTTCTTCTTAAAGGGATAGTAATGTTTCAGAATAAAAACAGATCCAATTAATCTTCATAGTATTTGGGCCATGGAGAGTGGTATTTCAATACTGTCAGAAATGTAGTTCAAGAGTAATTGAATGATAAAATATCCCCCTCCCGCCCCTTTTACCTAGTGTAAGTCACCTCTCTTCAGATGTGGAATCTGGTCTTAAGACCAGACAGCTCACAGCAAGGGACAATCTTCTTATTGTGAGAACAATGAAAGCCCTGCCCCCATTGACAGGTTTTTTAGGTTTTTCCCTTATGTTAATTAAGATTCTGTGCAAGCCATATGGATGCCACCTTTCTGTTCTCAGGTGAGCAGTGTTACATCCGTAAAAGAGGTGAGAGGAGGACACTATATAATTCAATTACTCTTGAACAACAGCTCTGACAGTATTGAAATAACAATTCATGGCCCAAATACTATGAAGAGTAATTGGAGCTGCTTTTATTTTGAAACATTACTATCCCTTTAATGGATGGTCTCCTTCACAATGCTTTGTAAAGACTGAGCATAAATAATTATATAGATAGAGATTTCATTATCTTCCTCTGTATATCTACCATTTTCTGACGGTAAACTTATACTTTTTTACATTCTGTCTTTTTCACCAATACACATAAAGAATATTGTTTCACCCTTTTTTAATTGAATTTGCGGTTTTATGCTTCTGCTTGGCATTTGGCACCTCTTCTAATGTGTTTAAGTTCCCTCTGTTTAACCTTGTAAAGTTTTCTGTCTTCCTCTGACTGAGTCTGACAATAGTAACTGAATGTATTTTTTTTAATCCTTTATAATACTTGCCACCTCTCCAGAGGACCAGATTTTTTTTTATATTTGTTTTGCCTTTGTTTATATGCCTATAGCAGAATTCAGTTGCAGACAAAATGTGAATGTTTTAGTTGTTCTCATTATAACCTCTCCAGAGGACCAGATTTTTTTATATTTGTTTTGCCTTTGTTTATATGCCTGTTGCAGACAAAATGTGAATGTTTTAGTTGTTCTCATTGTAACCTCACCATGAAGCAACGTTTTCTCTTCTAAGGAATTACTCATGTGTTCACCCATAAAAATATGCCCTTCTAAAATATAATTCATTTGTGTTAGTGTGATTACTCAGACAGTACCAGTATATTAAACCACCCTAACTGGTGATCACTGGTCCCTAGGCTCTCCCCCCAGATAAACTTGACATATATCATATCTAGTATTATTTAATTGTGAGTTGGCCCCTTTGCCAACTGCATAAAAGATGTGTCTAGTAATAAATCTGGGATGTCCCTACTCCTTCCCGATACAGCAACAGGAATGTGCCAGCCAACATCTGGCATATTAAACTTTCCCATAATTATTACATAACCTTTCATTGACAGCTTTGTTATTTCCTCAATCAGTACAATATCTAATGTTTCATCTTATCCTGGAAGTCTATAAATTACTCCTATCCGAACAATCTTATCACCATCTTATCTAATTTTTCCTCAGTGTCCTGTAACAATATAGACTTTGTTATTGTTTGCATCAAGAACAACACCTCCGTTCTTCTATTGTCTATCATTTCTATAAATGTGAGACCTGGTATAATTATGTCCCACTCGTGAGATTCATTATTATAATTAATTGAGGACGTTTATTCTCTAAAGTACAAACATTTGAATGCATACAATAGAGACTATTTCTAGTGTTTTTTTCCTGACATTTTTATTTATTTAGGACCCAGAAGCTTTTGCCTGCTCATGCACTGCCAGTTGGGCTGTACATAGAATTGGGAGGTAATATGCTTGAGGCAAGAGGACAGAGCGGGAAAAAGAGTAGGGAGTTTCTAGAGTTGTATTTAACCCACCTGAGTGCCAGAGAGGTGCACAGTTCTGTACCCTGTATCCCTGTGGTACTAAAATGATTTTAAAAAGGAACTACCACCTCCACTAAAGTCGACCTGCAATACTTATGCATGTGGCGACTAGCTTTGTAATCATTATTTTACCTCTCAAAAGTGCCCACAAATAGTTATCCTTAAGTTTCCGAGACAGGAAGCCAGGCATCTCCGTGGACATCTTGAATGCGCGCCTGCGGTGTCAGTCCTCTTCACCCTTTACAGGCATTGCACTTGCCTGGACGGCTCCGGAAGAGACTGACGGCACAAGCACACAGGCTGCAGTAACCTGGCCATCAGTCTTGGAAGCTTAAGGATAACTTTATTTGTGGGCATTTTGGAGAGGTAAAATAATGATTACAAAGCTAGTCTCCACCTGCATAAGTATTGCAGGGAGACTTTAGTGGAGGTGGTAGTTTTGCTTTAATATATACATACAGAATAGAATACCAGCTAGTGGGCCAGTTTAAAAAAAAAAAAAAAAAAAAAAAAAATCCTCCAGGCTTGAATTGCAGATGCTGTTGTATGTTATAGCTTGGGTGAAGGTAGTTTTCACTCCATACATACCAAGCACTATCATATCTGAAGATATACCTCCAGAAGGGACCTTAGTGTTCTGGAAGCTCACATTTTTTTATGCTCTGGGCCATCAAAAGGTATCACTTTACATCACTCTTGTGAGTTCTTTATTATAAAAGTACTTTGAGTACCATCTATTCTTTTGGCTAATATGTTACTGACTTTTCCCTTGGCCAAAATCTTTGAGATGTTTACAACCTCAGTAGCATTGTAAACGGAGTTTGCTGTAACGCTACATCACAGAAATCCAGCTTCAAATCCAGCTTCGAATCACAGAAATCCAGTGTGAACGCGCTCCCTGGGGCATCTGGGAAGTCCTGAGACGTCATGGAGTCACGCAGAAGTACCCGGTTTTGCAGGGCAAATATCTCCACTACCAGGCGACTTGAAGAACACACACACACAACACTAATGTCGGGTTAACATTAAAAAACATGGTAACACTTTGGTTTTAGGTGATAGTTCTGCTTTAAAATTGGGCATTTTGGGTATTTGAGCATGTTCAGCTAGAAAAGATAAGCAATTCTGGGACCGACAAACTTCATCCTAAGTGACACATTAAAATTCCCATTTATTTATAAGTAAGAATCAAATGCATCCCAATATTTGCATACGGTAACATTTTCTTTATACATTTGCTTAGTTTGCTTATATGTATACCTTTACACACATATATAAGTGTATCCTTTTGTATACATTGGGTCATAGTCCGGAAACTAAAGAGGAGAAATTCTGGAGAAAACCAAATTCACCATTGCTTTACATTGATTTAATTGGGGATTTTAACCCCTTGAATGCTAGAGAGGTCTCCAATGCATTACTTCTGTAGCATTCAAGGGGCTAAAATGCACTGAAATCTGTGGGAGTTTAATGTTCATTGGTCTCTCGTGGTTTGTCCGAGAATAGCTTCTTCAATATAGTCCATATTCCATTCACAGAAATAGAACATGTGCATCAGTATTTGGACAGGTCCACCCAGTTTTGAAGGCTTCACATCCAGGGGCTGGATTCTATTGCAGGTGATAAATGTTAACATCTGTTTTATCAAACATTTTCCTGTTGAAGTCTATGGGGAAGCCTGGAGATAAAAGCAGTGATAAAATTAGCACATGAAATAGAATCTAGTCCTAGGTCTGTTATCTACACCCTTAGGGTGTTATTTCCTTGATATTCCCTTTACTATAACAATATTTTATCTAATATTTTTAATAGAGTTCCTCACTGAGCTGAATCTGAAGCCACGTTGATGAAAACAATTCATTAATAACTGTAATTTTTCATCTGGCTCATTTCCAGCGCCTGCAGACTCAGTCTGACTGAGAGATGGTCTGTAGCATTTCATCCGTCTGCACGCTGGACATCAGAGATTGCTTGCATTTCTGAGGACAAATACATTCTGAAGTTGTCAAAAAGAATAACCTCAGAAACACCCAACAGCAATGTAAAACATCATTAGTAGTTTATCCTCTCCAGCATATCTGTATGGTAATGAAAGTGAGGGAAAGACCTATTTCTAAGTACTCCAGGATATCGCTATCTTAATAATAAATTACCTTGTGGGGGTTATAGTTTAACCCTATCGTGACAATTGATTTATTAGGTACGTCCCACAAAAACTGTCTCATTCGGAGACTCCGGAATCTCTTAAAAAAAAAATGTACTACGGGCGTTAAGGTGACAGCCGCGTACGCACGTGCCAAGAGCCGTGCTTAGCAATGTGTTTGACACTCCTTTGAAACCTGGATGGAAAAAAAGTATATATACACATCCACTTTTTTTTTTTTTTTAACTAGTAACAGGTAGGGATGGGTGAAAATTTCCGCCTCAAACTGAAATCCGTGAAAAATAGCACTTTCCGCTTGGGGAAGAATTTCCAGCAAAATGTGCCTATTTTCCGCTTTTTTCCACCCATTGAAATCAGTGGGAACATAGAAGTTACACACAACACATTACAAATAATATTTTATTTCCCAAAGGCACAGTATAAAAGGGACATGAGGGTGCCTGTGTTGGTGGGGTGTGGGGAAAGAATCAGTTGAACAGGAGATGATTTTTGCAGGGTTGTTTACTGGGATTGGGAAGTACTTAAAGGGGAACTTTCACCCCGCAATAACTAAATCTCCCCTTACTGCTCACCTGGCGACTAGCTGCTTAGTAGCGCTAGTCGCCAGAAATCTTACCCCGTTCTCAAGATTTCGGCGTTTTAAAAGAGCAGGAAGCACGGACGTCTCTTCACAGTGACGTCCGTGCGCCTGCGCTGTCAGTCCCTTGTGCACCGTACGGTGCGGGGTGAAAGTTCCCATTTAATAAAAAAGAAATCCAGAATAAAATAAAATAGAAACCATAAGATATGGTATAAAGGGGTCTGAGGAGGGTGCCTGTGTTGGTGAATGAATCATTTGAACAGGGAATTTGTTTTGGGGGGCTTTCTTGACTGCTATTGGGGGGGACAGTTAATAAAAAATAAAATAAGAAATTTGTATTTAAAGTGACAGAGACAGGAAGCCCCTGACATAAGCTGCCACTGGGGTGGACTGATACTTGACTTGATAGAGCTTTTCGTAGAGGATGATTTGTTTGATTTGTTGTTAGAGGCCTTTGTAGGACTTACATGTATTAGAAGCCCAAGCCCTAAGGAAACATTGATTTGTAGGACTTAAGCTAGTTTGGCACAAGCCCTAAGGAAACATTGATTTGTAGGACTTAAGCTAGTTTGGCACAAGCAATAAGGAAACACTGATTTGTAGGACTTATGCTTGTTAGAAACAAACCCCCAAAAATTTGTATTTTTTGGTAGGACTAGTTTTTTTTTTTTCTTTTCAAAACACAAGCCCTGAGAAAAAAATAAAAATGCCCTACTGGTCTAAAGCCAGCAGGTCATGTTGGCCAGTGGCCACTGTCAAATGCCCTCCTGAGTTTCAACTGCTGTTTGTACTGCTGCTGCTGAGTTGTTTAAGCAGCAGGATGATTAGGCAACTGAAAGGGAATGCGATCAACAATAACAGTAACATGGAAAATGATGATGAAGGTTCCATTTGCCACAACTGGCTCCAGTGATGCACCTGAGGCAGTAGCAGCAGAATAAGTAGCCTCCAGTATTTGTGGAGAAAAGAACAAATTGGCCATTAAATCTTCTCCACCTGCCCCTCCTCCAAAATCATCATGGGTGTGTTATTAGAATATATTTTTTCCCTTGAGAGCAGGATCAGTGGGTCTCCTCAGCAACTACAATGTGCACAGTATGTATGTGGTAAATAACATCTGGGGGCACAACTGTATCCAAACACCATGACACCCTAAACCAAGTATTGCCGCTCTCTTGTCCAGACCCCGCTAAGGACACATGACAACTTGCTGACCGTTTAATAGTAATGATGAACCCTCCCTGCCTCCATCTTAGCATATTCTGCGGGATGGAATCTCCTCAATGTCCTGAAGTGACGTCACTGGCTCCTTTTTTAAAACTGTAAATTTTGCCATAGCCTGCATTATATTAAAGCAGAACTTTCATCATAATAATATAGCGCCCCAAATTATAATTACATTAGCGATATGCACAGTTGTACTTTTATTTTCAAGAACAATTGCTGTATTGAAGAAAAATAGAACCTTTTGGGGCTCTATATTAATATGATGAAAGTTCTGCTTTAGTAAAAAAAAAAAAACATACCAATTGCATGTTATCGCTGTAGGACACAGAGGCAAACTTGTATAGGTTAGCATTCCCCTTTAAAGTTCAATTTTAGTATCCTTACAGTGGTGTCTTCATTATCCTATATAATTAAAGGCCAGAATGTTTGTCTGATGCAGTCATGCTCAGTAGAGACTGCCCGAACGCACAGAATGCTGGGAGGTGTAGGAATGCTGGGATCATGCTGTGTGTTTGGGCAGTCTCTACTGCTCATGACTGCATTGTGTGAGGCGGCAATACGTAGAGCAGGACTGGACTCATAACCCTTTGAGTGCCAGAGCATATCCCAGCATACCCCTCTGGCACTCAAAGGGTTAACATCACCCAGACCTTGGCCCGTGTACACAGGCTTTTACATTAGGAGATAAATAATCCCATACTGTCTCGCTTAGTTTATTTTTTTTCTTCTTTGTAATCTATATAATTTTCTAGACTTGCAGTACATATAGATTTTTTTGATCACTACAAGTACCAAAATATTGCAGTCTATAAAATCAGTGCTAAGGTTATGACCTGCAATAAAAGGCAGGCCTATATTCCTATACTTATTTCTTCCTTAATGTTATGCTTTCCTCAGTGTGAGGCATTACAGGGTAGTAGGATGTGGCCTTAATGGTCAATAAAGAGATGTAGGAAGTAATCAAGTTTAAAATGGAACTGTCACTTTGTAACAATACAAATATATGGTTTTGAAACAGCTCTCAATACACCTATATTTATGTTGGTCATTTGTATTTAAAACCATGATTTGTTGTAAGCTTTATCAGGTAGTACCACCCTACTAGTACCCAGCCCTGCAAATCCCAGAGATCTACAGTGCAAACAATGAGTGGGGAATGTAGAGGAGTGTTTTAAGCCAGCTCCCGTAGTTGATAGACCTTCTTTAATAAAAAAGAAATAAAAAAAACACTTCCTACATACCCTTTCCTGCACCTGTAAACCCCTTGAGGGCCACAGTGGTATCCAACTCATTGTGTAGTAATGCATTGGATGCCCCTCTGGTCCTCAAAGGGTTACCAGCCCAAAATGAATGGACAGACTTTTCACTATGAGATCAGTAATACAGTCATCAGTACTACTAAAACAATAAATCTTTTATGTCTGTCTGTTTTTTTTTTCTGTACTACATAATATTTAACTGTGATTCGCTGCCAGATAAATAATGTTGAAGCTTTTATGGATCTACAACAACTCTCAACATAGCTACATTTTTAAAGTTACATTTGGCTTACTTTTCAGATTCAAATTTCTCCTTTAACTCTTCTAATGATCTCCCAAGCCTTCATTTTGTCAAAGGTTTTAAGTGGCACTCAAAAGCCATGTCCACTGAGATTCAAGTAAAGTCCTTAATAAGGAATTTTAGGCAATCTCAGTGGGAAGTTATCTGGGACGTGATTGTGGCCTGCGTGAACTGCCTCACATGACCCATGATACCAAATGTTTTTTTGTAAACTGTTATTTTTGCTACAAAGCTCCTTGTGTGAAGATGGCCTATGGGTGAAACACCTAAAATGAACTTGGCTTAGATACATTTAAATACCCTGTGTTCCATGGAAGCATCTGCAAAAGTACTCTATACCTGAATATTTTATAAGGTATAACCTCTTTACCTATAGATACTCTTTGGGAAACAAGTCCTGTCCTTCCCAGAGCTCCCTGCCTCCTATTACCATAGCAGTCTAGTTACATCTCCCAGAAGTGCTAGATCTTTATTGTCTGTAAATGGACATCATTCTCTGAATACAGGGGCAATGGGAACTAATCTCTAATTACATTAATACTTGTCTCTTGAATGAAAGAGAATGAATCAGATTGTGTCTATATAAGATGTGCAAGTTTAGGAGGGGATTTTAGGGATCTTATATAAAAGAAAAACAGTTTCACAGATGGTAGATAAAATACATAACAATTATATATTTAAATGATATAACAGAATTCCATTGTTGTTATCTGTCTCTTCTACGGTTATATTTATAAAGAAGATACAGCAATTCTGGGTCAATCCAGTTGCACCATAGGGGGGAGCTAACATTCTCTTTGATTTAAATTTGTCTTTTAACCCCTTGAATGCTAGAGATATCTCCGGTGCATTGATAAAAAAGCACTCATTTGAGATGTCTGTAGCATTCAGTGGGTTAAACCCCCATTTTAATCACTGAGAATTTTCATATCTTCCTTGTAGTACAGTTGAGCGTGAGAACTGCTTCTCTACCATATTGAATATGGCCCTTGGGGCTTCTTCTAGTGCACAACTGATACTCTGTACAATATACAGTAATAAGAAGCAAACATCTTTTTTGAATGTATCCCAAAGTTATTTTTCAGCATCAACACAAATGCATTATAGTAAAACTAGTGTAAAAGCCCGTGTACATGGGCCAAAGTGAGTAAACGGTAAGTATCCTCCGTTTTGATCACGGGGGCTGGCGGTGGGGAGAGTAGGGAGACTTCCATGAAATCACAGCCCAGGAGGATTTTACCCGGTTGTCGGTCGCATGGCTCTGTGGTAGACACAAATTGAGCAAGCTGCTGTTCCAGGAGCGGGCGCTGGATGCATTTTCCCGTTTAGTGGAAGATGCAGCGCTGGCAGCAACCACAATGGGGAGCCTGAGTGCAAGGCATTCTCTACTGCGCATGACTGCATCGGACAAACATACATCTAGCCTTTTATATTATAGGATTTTATTTGCAAAGAATGCCAATACATTAAATACAGTAAAATGCTTGGCCAGTGGACACAATTTGGATATACTTGTTCTCACATTACAGTATCACATCACCCAGTACTTGTAATTTGGAATGTTGCAGCTTACTTTTCATATCTGTCCTTGTACTGGACTAGTGGCAAATTGTTGTCCTCTGTGCATTTTGTGATTGATTAATTCTGGAATGTGGCAGCATTTAGTTATTTGGTTCCCTTTATAGTGCTTCTGTTAACCCCTTAACAACCCTTGACGGTCATAGTATGTCATGGGTCGATCTGAGTTAACGACCCATGATGTACTATGACAGTCATGAAATTCCAGGCTCCCCCCGCAGCTGCACGCCGTTCAGGGAGTCCGGAACCAGAAATTAAAAAAAAACAAAAAACAAAAACACAAATGCTCCGTGGTCCTTAAGTGACCGCGACGCCGGTTGTTAAGGGGTTAATTCAGTTATAATTCAACGTGACCCCTTTCAAAAGAAGAATTTGTTCCTCAGTTCTTGCTCATGGAGCGCCAAGGAAAATGTTATTCAGTTTTTGGGTGACCATGTGAATATTTATGGCTAGTCACATTAAGGGGAATATTTATTAAAAGAGCAGTTATGTTACAGTATATGTCATGTATGTATATATTGTACTAGTTTTAAAGTGTACACAAGCCAACACTGGCGGCGCTGCAGTCATGCACGGTGCTGACTGCCTGCATCCCACTTTGCATCAGCCACGGCGCAGTCAGTACTGCGAATGACTGCAGCGAGCACAGCCGTCTCTACTGAGCATGACAGCTTCTTACAAACAGCGAATTATAATATAGGATGGTTTTCTTTTTGTATAAAACAAGGGAACTCCTAACACTAGAGGAAGATTCATTAAAATGTATTAAAGCTTAATAGTTTTAACAAAACTCTAGGCAACATTACCAGCTGGAGATGTGAATGCAAAATGCATTTTGATGGAGGTCTACATAAAAGCTTTGAGTTTGGAAGAAACTTCTTCACTGAAAGCAATAGAAGCTGTCACATTAGTTGAGTATAACAGAAAATTGCAGTTAAATGAAAACAAATTTTAGTTTTAATATCTTTTGATTAAAGCCATTTCAGAAAAACTCTAAAGATGCTTACTCAGCAGGAAAAATCTGTATAGTGCATATTTTTTCATGATAAAACATAACTGTTCTTTAATCAGCAGCAAAAGGAGAATATCAAATGTTCTGCTATCTGGGGTAGTTTAGAATTTGATGCTTAATGCATTTACTTCTTAAAGGGATAGTAATGTCTGTTTTTAAGCAATTGCTCTATTCTAGATAGAAAAAAAAAATAATTGAGGTTAGTCTGATCTCACAAACCTTTATAGTTTGAGAGATGTACCATGTTAAAGTTAACCCCTCCCTCCCTCCCTCCCTCCCTCCCCCTGTCTCAGATGTCAGCTGTATAGCTAACAGAAGAAGGTTCGAGTTGGGTGACCTGAAGGCGGCTCTTCAGCAGAGCCTAAACAGCACTCTCTAAAAACAAATACTTCATTGGAACGGTCTACAAAGTGTGCCTGGTTTGCAAGCACACTTTGTAGAACATTCCAGTGAAGTATTTCTTTTTAGATAGCGCTATTTTGACTCTGCTGAAGAGCTGCTGGCTGGTCCTGGGACCAGGATCTCATGATGTCAGCTATACGGCTGATGTCTGAAAAAGGGGAGGGAGGGGGAAAGTTTAACATCATATATCTCTCAAACAATAAAGGTGTAAGAGACCAGACTAACCTCAATTAATTTATTTTTTTAATATCTACAATATAACAATTGCTAAAAACCGACATTACTAACCCTTTAATATACTTTTATGCATATCCATATTGCTGTGTGTATGTTCACCTCCATAGACTTACACAGACAACACAAGCAAAAACCCAATAAGGACATTGCATGTTTCTGTGATGCTTCACTATAATCACTCATGGACAAAAGAGAGAGTACAGTTTACTCTTCAGCTATTCATACATTTTTGAATGTCCAATACATAAGAAAACAAACAAATTTCCTTGTACATATAACAATTTGTTGTTTGATACAAAGCTCTCTAAATCTGTTAGTGGTGGGCAATATGAGGCCCTATAGCTACTGTCTGACTACAGTTCCTGTCAGCCATTGGCTGGAGGGTGATTATGGTAGTTGTAGTCTGTCAGCAGCTGGCGGACCTCGCATTGCCCACCCCAGTGCTAAATAATGAGAAATATATATTCTTAAAATAGTTTCTCACATCATGTTAGGGAACTGCCAACGTAAACCTTGGTCTTTCTGTTGTTTAGGCTTTGTGTCATTTGATATTTTACAGAGTTCATGTAAAATGCTTTGGCACAGGATGCCCTACTGCAGCTTTTTCAAATTAGCTGCCTTTTTCCATCACATAGAGATGTCAAGGTTCCCCATTGTAGAGAATGAAACTCTACTTAGAAGAACCATTTGTTTTGTTTAAGACACGAGCAATGAAACTATAATGCTACAGAACAATAACTTCAGCATATAAGACAAAAAGGCCAAGCGTGGATGTGATCTTGAAGAGTCTGTGAGATTTTTTTTTTTTTTTAAAGAAAAATCAACATTTTTTTTTTTATTTTCACATTTGATTTTAGAGAAAAACGGATATGATAAGAATCACTTCTCAAAAGTCCATCAGTGCTAGAAGCAGGTGAGGATTATTATTAACCCCTTAGGGACCAGGAAAATCTGAGTTGTATTTCACTTAAGGACCAGAGCAATTTTGACTTTTTTTTTTTTTGACTGTCTTTGTTCAACCACATTTTCCCTTTAATTCCTTTTGTACACCCACACAAATTATATACTCCTTTTTTAAAGCACAAGTAGGGCTTTCTTTTGATACCACAATTATATGAATACCTCATTGTTTAATTTGATTAAAATAGAAAAAAAGCGGAAAAAATGTTTGCTTACATTTTCCTGTCAGGATTTGCATACTATTAGTTCATTACAAAAAATACCCCTAAATATATTCATTTGCTTCTCCTGAATATAATAATACCCCATATGCTTAGTATTTCAATCCCTTTCTCACATTTACAAGGT
Source organism: Rhinophrynus dorsalis (assembly GCA_037306005.1). NCBI lineage: Eukaryota > Metazoa > Chordata > Amphibia > Anura > Rhinophrynidae > Rhinophrynus > Rhinophrynus dorsalis. Next base: position 242,058,652 of record CM074721.1, read on the forward strand.
AAATATTACAAGATGGACACCATTATTTCCAACCTATAATTTTTTCAACAATTGGCGTGTGAGCATCATAGCTTAGTTGACGGTGCCAGAACCAAAAATGTCCCACAAAGGTATATGTTTCTGAAACTAGACAACATAAGGTAAATAATCAAGAGAATTTTTGAGTTTTTTATGCGGCTATTTTTCCAGAAATATTTTTCAAAATTGTAATATTTTTGTTTTTTTTACAGTTTTCACACTTACGTTTCAATATTACTGTTGATATCAAGCACGGGACAGCTGAAAATTTGAAAAAATGCCTTGATTAGTATTCAGCTCCTTCTTCTGAGTACGACAGTACCCCATGTGCATAGGTTCCTCAAGGTTTGGGGGAGCTACGGGGCCCAAATTAGAACATGTGCATTTAAAGTTTCACACTTTTGAATTTTCACAGCATGTTAAACTGGTGCCATGTCTCATTTGGGGCTGTGTACCAGTGCTCCACTTTAAAAATTCCTCCCAAAAGTGTATATTTTTGGAAAGTAGACACCCCAGGCTTTCATTTTATATATGTTTTCACATTTTTTACGCAGCCATTTCACCAGCAATCCATTGTAAAACTTGACGTAAGTAAAGAATTCAGCATTTTTCACACCTGGATTTCAGTGTTGATGTGAATTTCAAGTACAGAATAGGTGAATATTTTATAAACTGCATTGTTTAGTGTTCAGCTCTTTCTTCTGAGTATGGCCATACCCCATATGCATAGGTTTCTTATGGTTTGTGGGAGCTACGGGGCCCAAATTGGAACATGCGCGTTTCCAGTTTCACACTTTGAATTTAAACCAGCGTCACTGGTGCCATTTCTAATTTGGTGCTGTGTAACAGTGCACCACTCTAAGATTTGCCCCCAAAAGTGTATATTTTTGGAAAGTAGACACCCCTGGCTTTCATTTTAGGTGTGTTTTCAAATTTTTTACACAGCCATTTTACCACCAATCCCTTGTAAAACTTGACATAAGTAAAGAATTCAGAGTTTTTCACACTAGGATTTCAGTGTTGATGTGAATTTCAAGCACAGGATAGGTGAAGATTTTATAAACTGCACTGATTAGTGTTTTGTGCCTGAATGGTATTGCTTGAAGCAGTCACCAATGCAGAGGCCAGTTTTAGAAGGGCAATCAGGACAGTAAGTGGTGGTGTCTGTCCGTATTCCCTTGCTGCAGCAAACCCTGCAACACTTCTGTGTTTTGTTCTTTTGGGGAGTTGGGGGGATTTTATAAATAAAGTGTGCTACCCCGGGTCTTGCTGGAATGATTTCTGGTGCACCGTGAAACAAAAATAGTGAAATGAGTTGTAGCTGATACTGTAAAAACCTACATTTTGGATTGGGGTTTGCCAGTTTGAAAAGTAAAAATGAATTGTGTACTGCAGTCTGCATCATATAGATGGCAACCATGCCTTACATTTTCTCATTGCGAGGTACGGCTGCATTAGTTGATCACACAGATCAGCTCCCATCATGTTCTTGTCGTAGTCCCTGATGCAGACTGGCTTTCTCAGTACCCCTCTCCTGCCATGAACAGTGACTGCCACAGTTTTTTTTGTCCTTAAACTTAAATGCCAGCAGCTCCTGTTGGCACAAAGATGAGATTTTTTGGGCAACTCCCTGCAATTGCGCCTAACAGTGCCACAGGCCTTAGTGTCAAAACAAAAGAAGAGACTGAAATAAAAGGGGGCTGGTGTAATAGTTATCAAGAAACAACTGATAACCTTTATTTAATAAGGGGTAAGTTAGATCCCAAACAATTTTCCCACTTGTTCCCAGAAATTCTGGGCAGCCAGGAGGATCAAGCTGGCTGTCCTTGCCCTCATAAATTCTAAAAGCCTAGGTATAGCCTGTGGTTCTTTCGCACGATTTATACAATTTTACACCAAATTTGGAGCACTTGGAGGGGATGTATTGCTTGAACCCTAACCTGCCTTTATATTTCATTAGGGATTCATCTACACTAATTTGTTTTTGGGGCATATATACTTGGACAAACTTTTTCTCTAAATGATTTATTAGGGGGCAAATTTTGTACAGTCTGTCATACTTGGGGTATTCTTTTGGGAGGCACAGGTTATAATCATTAACATGCATAAAGTGCTAAATTACTTCAAATCTAGACCTGTTCATTGTCTTGGAGAATATAGCGGTATCACATATGGGGTTTTTACTCCAGTAGGATCTGATACTTGGCTTTTTTATTATCCCCATTGCCATTATTAGGGCCCAGAATTGCTTAAATTCTGCAATGTGTGTGGGTTTCCATACTTCTTGCTTAACAATGAAAGCTGAAGGGTTTGCTGCAATATACTGGGCTGCATACAAATTGGTCTGGGACACAATTTTCCCCAAAATGTCTTCCCACAAAAAATAAAAAAAACTCATCAATGGTAAATCCTTCCACATCAATTTGAATTCCTGGGTTGCCTGTGAACTCTGGGATTTGTGGGCATAAATTGGTTGGTGATACCCATTCATTAGGATCAGGAGTGGCAGGTGTTGTGGCAGGTCTTTTGACAGGTGCTGGGGCAGCTTCTGGGGCAGTGTCTTTTTTTCCACAGAAGGCTCAGCATCATCACTAGAGCTGCTCTCACTCTCTGAAAACTGTTATGTCAGTCTGACGCAGTGTCTGTGGCTTCTGAGTCAGACTCCAAAAAGACATATTCCTCCTGTACACTGTACCTCTGCTGCATTATGTACACTTACCCTAAAAATTTTTTTTCCCTAGGCTACCCCTAAATCTAACCCTAAATCTTACCCTAACCCACACATACCCTGAGCCTACCCAACCCAAGTCAACTACCTATCTAAGCTCTAATTATTTATTCTAAAAATCAATTTTTTAAATAAAATAATCTTGTTTTTTATTTTTTTTTGTTTTTTTGGTGGGGGTTCCCTACGCTACTCCTAAACCTAAATCTAACCCTAAACCTTACCCTAACCCACATATACCCTGAACCTACCTAACCCAAGTCAAATACCTATCTAAACTATGATTTTTTTTTTTTTGTGCTTTTTTTTTTTTTTTTTTCTACTCCTAAACCTAAATCTAACCCTAAACCTTTCCCTAACACACGAAGACTAAACCTACCCAACTACCTTCCTAAAATACACTAAATAATCATATTTTATTTAACCCCTTAAGGACCATTGATGCGTCAGGACCGTCGCGCTGGTCCGGCACTTAAGGACCAGTGACTGTCCTGACACGTCACATACTTTTACTCACCACGTTCCTGTAGGAGTGCGGTTAGTAATAACTGGGACTGAAGTTGATTGCTCCAAGAACGGAGCGATCTCTGTCAGTCCCCCTTTTCGGCGTGCCGACACACGTGATCAGTCAGGTTTAGACCCAAATCTCAGGGTCTCAGGAGGAAGGGCCAAATTCTCAGGGTGAGAGAGGTATGTGATACCTACTACAAGATTTACCACCATTAAATGTTTCCTTAGTATCTAAAATGGTGCCATTTGTACCAGAAAAGCAGCAGGAAATCTTATGTTCTCATACAGAAAAGGAAGGTAAACAACACTTTTTGCTGCTTAACCCCTTAACGACCCATGAAGTTCCGGTACCGTCATGGGTCCTTGTGGCAAATCTACACAACTGTGCCTGTATGTCATGGGTCGTTAAGGGGTTAAGCAGCAAAAAGTGTTTACCTTCTTTTTCTGTATGAGAATATGAAACAGTGATGCACAGCAACAATGCAGGTTTTCAGGATATCCTTGCTTGATCACAGTTGGGTAGTCATTGATCTACCTGTGCGTAAATAGGTATATCCATAATAACTGACCTGTTAGTGTACCATGAGGACTGGATCTAAGAATCACTGATACAGAACATTTTTAAAGGGGAGCTACACCTATAGGAATAATTGGTGGCTTATGCACTTAAGGTGTGATAAACAGGTGCTAATGAGGCGTTAGCTTGTCCAGTGATATAACTTCTCCTGTTCCTATGTTATGCAATGCACTACAATCACTAAAGACAAAGAATTCTTAGTACATTGGCTCCATAGAATAGCATAAGCCTTGGAGAGTTTACAACCCTGGTGAAGTCATCTCCACTTTATCACCTGTTTATTAACTTAGTGTCTCTCCCCCTTGATGTTTAATTGAGCAGTAATTACAGAATTCTTCATACAACAGTAATATCTGTTTTAAAAATCATTGAACCTTCATTAAAGACTACATTAATTTCTGAATCAAATTAACAAAAAGATGAGAAATTCAGGGTTAAGTTTCTGTGAACGTTTTGTCTGTACTTACCATGATTTGTTGATAATCTCATATATGGCACCACTATTGACAGAACTAATAGCATTAATAACGTTGTTGTTGTCATGGAGTTAATGTTCAGAGATACATAAGATCAAATTCATTAGCTTTTGACAATTTAAGCGAGTACTCAATATTGCATTTTCTTTTTTGTTTGTTTACATTTTGATTTCAATTATTTGTGTTAGATTTTTGACATTTACCAGCAGCTATTGTTTGCCTTCAAATTATTACCGAGCGCTATTTCAGTCAATCAATCAGTCGAACTCAATAGCACGTGATTGATCAAACATGGGAAACTATTGGTCCATCGATCAAACAGAACAGACAGAGATCAATCATATACATGTTGCCCTAAATGGAGAAGTCTGAATCCCACCAAAATTTAAGAGCATTTTGTATTTGACCAGCAGAACTACAGCTATAACAGTGAATACAATTTATAGATTGTTGCTTTTGACTGTTTAATCATGTGTTCAATCAAAATTCAAGGGGGGAGATGCACTAAGGAGTGATAAATTGGTGATGGAGTGGTGATGACTTTTCCGGGATATCATATCTCCAATTTATGCTATTTTATGCAGTTTATGCACGAAGATCTGAGGGATCTTAAAGCATAGGCTCTATAGAATAACACAGGAATTGGAGACGTGATATCATTGTAGAGGTCATCTTCTCTTTATCACCTCTTTATCACACCTTAGAGCACCCCCCAATAATTTTACAATATTTGTGTTGGTACCAAAGCTATAATGCATCCTGGCAAATGCCATACATTGCAATCTCAATTGAATGTGCAGTGTATTGTATTGGAATCTGAGCTGCACAAACTAAAGTCAGATCTTAAATGCTCATGAATATCTCAGGAATAGAATTAATAAAGTACCCCATAATCTCTATTTATGTGTGATATTTGGAATCTATCCATTTAGCAGAATTTACTATAGGTGTGCTGGAAAAAGAGTGACAGCAAATTTAACATGGAAAAAAATGTGATTAAATTAATGGAGCTATTATCCCTACAGCAAATCCTGCATATAATTGGACATATATTATAAAAGTTTTAAAGTGTTCTTTGTTTTTAATGAGCAGTAATTTTTTTTAAATTTCTGCTGAATCACGTCCCTACATTTTTTGTTCGACTAACATTTGACATATGTGCAATTCAAATAACTGACTTCAGACTCCTTAGAGCAATTCTAAGTCTCTAATTCACGCTATAACATTTTTATATCGGTCATCAATCTTGTCATTAACATTTTACAATGAAATACTAAAATAACTTTCATCCCAAATGTTTAGGGTATGTTGGAATGCATTGTAACAGAATGAGAATAGTTTAGGCAGCTTTATCCTCATAATAGATGCTGAATACTTGTGACATGCCTGAGGAAAATATACCATGTCTGGTGAGAAGTGCTTGCAGTTGGAACACTGACTTCTAACTAATTTTACCTCGCAGCTGTCTATCATATTATATTAAAAAAATAAGCGGTGAAGTGCATTCAGTGTAAATAATGTACTTTTCCTGATAAATTTGATCTGGCACACCAATTTAGTAATATTTTTCTAAGTTTATTGAAATAATACTACAGGTTGCTTACATCTAAACCCAACACTATCACTTGGGAAAGTCACTTGGTGTAAAAACACTATGAAAATAAAACTGAAAAGTCTAGCCAAACTGTTTAAAAGTACAAATATACAGAGGGCAGAAAAATCATATTAAAAGCTCAGTCCACTTTGACGAATATGCAATCCCATCTTCTTCCTTCCCCAAGTCACCTTGTCTACCTGGTATTTAATTGCCCAGGCTTTCTCTGGAGTGTCCATCTTATTGCACTAACAACACAGAAATGATCAGAGCTGCCTGGAGTCATGCAGGAAAAGACTTGCCAATGTCAGGAAGTAAAATCAAATAACTTGTATTGTTTCTATTAAAAATAACAAAGAAAGCACAGAAAAGACTGGATGACTCATATGTCGGTACTTAAAGCAGAACTACCACCCCTTAGCAAGATGGCCCCAAATAATTACCCATTTAGCGACTAGCTGTTCAGTAGCGGTAGTCGCCAGAATTATTACCGCTTCAATGAGAATTCTACACTGCTCCCGGACTGACAGGCAGGTAGCCGCACAGACATCTTTGCATACTGACGTCTGCACTCCTGCACTGTTAGTCCCAGCCTTCTCTAAGAGGCGCTGCTAGGAGCCGTTCAGTTCGAAAAGGGACTGACAGCGCAGGCGTCACTATGGAAAGATGTCTCTGCGGTTTCCTGTCTCTCATTCCCGGGCAGTATATAAATCTCATGAACGTGGTAATAATTCTGGCGTCTAGCGCTACTGAGCAGCTAGTCGCCAGATGGGTAATTATTTGGAGCCATGTTGCTAAGGGGTGGTAGTTCCTCTTTAATCTTAGGCCTGCTTCACTATCATTATACACTATCATTATAAAAAGAAAACAAACGTGAGGACATTGACAAGAACGAGGATAACCTTGATCTAATACAATATACCTATGTTAACATATGTACTTGACAGAAAATATACACATAGAAAATGTAAAAGAGACAAATATATCTATTAATGTATAAAACCATAAAGACGGCAATTAAAACTTGAGATGGGCTGTGTTTCATAATAGAAAAGTTATATAATACAATCAATAAGAAGTGCTTGGATGATAATTCTGTACCAGATCCATGTTATTATCAAAATAGTGTACTGTTACATTTTACAAAATATTAAGTAAAATTATTCATCAGATTCAGAATAGAGTCTTTTAGGTACTCTGTGCCCAAGTACAATGATCCACCTGACCTCTCTGCAACATAAATCTGACTTTCTGACTGGGAGAAAAGCTATCTTTATTATTTTGAAGCCAAAATTGCATGATTTCTGCAGTATTACATTCTGCAAAATGCCTGCCCACAGGGTCAGTCAGATCTTTACTGTGTATTGTAGTGACACGTCCAACAGATTCAGTGTTACAGTAACCACCCTGTATCAGATAAATCACATTAATATTTTTTTTGTTTTTAGTTCATGCACTGTTTAATTTTAAATATTTTGTTTATAGAGCTAGCAAATGAAGCAGAAGTATCAACATGGCTGAAACAAATACAATGATGTAAGCCACGTGAACACATCTAACAGTATCCAACCCAGGTAGCACTAGATTGGAACAAGTACAGAAATAGCCAGCTAGAAACTTACAATCCATGTACTGCTCCAAAAAGTCTGAAATCTTTAATGAGAAAAGGCAATTTCCTTTAAATAATACTTGTAATTGTCAATAACTCTGGCCTATCAGAGCATCAGGCTCTAAGGAATGCCTTCGACAAATATGGCATGCCATATCCAGGGCTGGTGCAAGGATTTTTGCGACCCCTCAAAACCTCAATTTGCCACCCCTGTATGTATATGTGTCAGTGTGTTTGTGTTCCCTATATGTGTATAAGTGTCACTGTGTATTCCCTATGCATGTGTAAGTGTCAATGTATGTGTGTGTTACCAGTATGTGTACAAGTGTCATTGTCAATTTGTGTGTTCCCTATATGTGTATGTGTCATTGTGTGTTTGAGTGTGTTTCTCTGTATGTGTATCATTGTGTCATTGCATGTGTTTCTTATAGGTGTATAAGTGTGTTCCCTATATGTGTGTGTCAGTGTGTGTTCCCTATATGTGTAATAGTTTGTCAGTGTGTGTGTCTCTATAGCAGTATCAGTGTGTGTATGTGTGTGTGCGCTTCTGTATATGTGTATAAGTGTGTCAATGTGTATGATTGTCTATGTGTATCAGTGTTTCAGTATGTGTGCTGATATCTGTGTATCGGTGTTAATGTGTTTGACTCTTGATCCCCCTCTTGACTTGATCCCCCCCCTTTGACTCTTTCTCCTCACTTTTGAATCTCTCTCCCCTTTTGACTTTCTCCCCCTTCTAATCTTGACGGACCCTCTTTTGCCTCTTTCCCCCTTCTTGATGCCCCCCGCCTCATTTTCCCCCTCTTTCCTCTTTATGTGAGGAGGAAGGGAGCTGATCACTGGTGAAGACCTACTGACCTGAAGGCCTGCAGTTTCTTGAGTCCTCCATGATGTCTCCACTCCCCATTGTCTCCCCCCCTCCACTGCACGCATTGACAGAAGGCGTGTTTGTGGGAGAGAGCTGCGGACGTATCCATTCAGTGTACCTGTTACTGGGGACAGGAATTAACCCCAGACGTATGAATGCTGATTTTGCCATATGCCAGTAAATCAGCCACTTGAATTGTGAGTGTACATCTACCGGGTGCTTGGTGGTGGTTGAAGATAATATTATTGATATACACAGGGCGGCCCTCTGTTTGTCCCTTTTCTTCTCGTTTTGCAGTATACACTGTGTCTGTGTAGCTGCTTGTCACATGGTTCCGGCTGCTGTCCATGTCAGTGTTAGGCTGGCCAACATTTTCTGGACAGGCATTCTGGCAGGGCAACGTTACTGCTGCTCTCCCAGTAGATGTGCGCCCTAGCCCAGTGCCTGCCTGGCCTATAGGTGGTGCCAGCCCTGGCCATATCCTCTGTTAGTAAACCTACTCCTCATAAAATTGGATTGATTGGAGAAGTTCCAGTGCAGTTACAAACTAGCCTATGTAGAACCCTTTCTTTATGTTAGACACTTGGTATTATTGGCTGGTTATTCTTATCTGTCTCCCATCTTGCCTCAGAGATGAGCCTTCTTAGCTTGGGTCTCACACAAGCCATGGTGTAAGGAGGCTACTGAACAAGTCTTGGGCCATTCTCAGGGCTGGATTTCACAAAAGGCAGAGTATGCCGCTACCTAGAGCTCCAAATTTTGAGATGCACCTCAGAGGTGCTGGCCACACCCACATTCTGAATTGTGTGTGTGACCAGAACAGAACAATCTCAATGTCCCTGCATCAGTTTTATATCCCTTTACTGCCTATTAACCTCTTGGATGCTTGAGGGACTTTCAACACATTGCAGAGCAACGCACTGGAGATCTTTTTTTTTTTTTTTATTCTTGCTTGTAAAAGGCCAAGGGTGTTTTCTGTGCCAGGAAATAGTGGATAGGACTGGGGGCAGAGTCATATGAGGAGTGGTGGAGAGGACTTGGGCAGGCTACGTTTGCCTAGAGTGCCTTGCCTAGAGTGCCTTGCCTAGGGGTGCCTGGGATGGATATTCAGCCCTAGGCATGCTCCAGAGTACACGGCCACAGTGTTATAGAGAGTTCTCTTTATTCTGTTTCCTTAAAGGGATAGTAATCTCAGGAAAAAAGTATTATCTATATGATGGATATAATTAAAAACTATTCCATGCGCTTATTCGTATCTCAGACCTTTATGGTTTGAGAGATATATATGAATATAAAGTTCTCTGCTCCATCCTCTTTATGCTTGATGAGCTGTAAAGCTGTCAGAAGCAGATTCTGGTCACTTGACCAGACGCGGCTCTTCAGCAGCACCGACCTAGCAATATCTAAAAATAAATACTTCATCAGAATGGTCTACAACATGTGCTTGCAAACCAGGCACACGTTGTAGAACGTTACGATTAAGTATTTATTTTTAGATATCGCTATGTCTGTGCTCCTGTAGAGCCTCTGTCTGCTCCCGTGACAATGTTCTCATGCCATCAGATATACAGCTGACATATGAGAATGGGGAGGGAGCGGAGAACTTTATTTTCTTATATCTCTCAAACCATAAAGGTGTGAGAGACGAATAAGCACATGTAATCTTTTTTTGAATTGTATCTATCATATAGTCTGTTATATACTTTTTTCGGGACATTACTATCCCTTTAATGGGTTGACAGGAAAGCTTACCTTGGGAAGGCTAGCCAATTGCTAGTAGTGACACTGGGCTTTCCAAAATACTGGTATCATAAATATATTAATGTTGCCTAAGCAACATTTTTCTGCTATTTTGTAATTTGAGTAATAATATGTGTATATAAGGGAGCTTTACTCTAGGAATAAGTTTCTCTTAATTTCTTCAATAGAAGGACTTGCAGGTATATCTATATACATTTTTGTTTTTGCATTTGATCTCTGTTAGTTAGTTAAATTAGCCTATTGTTTCTTATGAGTAATTAAGAAGTAAAGGCAGTGATTATTACATAGAATATACTCAACAATATTCAGTGCTTAAGATAAACCATCTGGACTGACACTAATGAACCAACAGGCAAATCCAAAAAAGAACACAAGAAAATATCACAATAAAAATGCAGTTTATTAAACCTCTATTGTTACAGTACCTTTGTGGCGGCTGCTCGAGCCGACCGTATCGCTTATCCAGCGGCTCCGGCTGCATCCTGTGTTGGCTCTCTGCCATTTGTTCTCAGTCGTGGTTTGGCCACGTCTTGTGTCCTGGCAGCTCAACCGTCTACTGGGTCCATGCACGGCTCTAGCCGCTCCTGCTGTCGGTGTTCTGGCATGAGGGTGATGTCCTCATTTGGGCGCACGTCCAAGGGCATGGACGTGCTCTCCATTTAAAGAGACAGCCACATGTTGGCTACTCCTCCTCTTCCTGTACCTTTACTATTTAAACTGCCTGGACATAGGGCTCAGTCGCCCTTTCGTTGATGTCCAGTGCAGTTCTATATTTTGACTTTCTGTGCATTATCTGGCTTGTCTGACTACCCGACCTGGTGCTGACCTGTGGCTCTGTCTATCTGCGCCATGTATGACCCTTGGCTTTGTTGGATAACCATTCTGGTGCAGACCTGCAGCTCTGGCTGACTACCCATTCCATGTTTGACTCCTGGCTTGTCTGACTACCGGTTCTGGTGTTGACCTGGGGCTCTGTCCACTGTGTATCCAGCATACCAGCTCTTCAGTGGATATCCTATCTGGTGCAAACCTGTGGCTCTGGCTGACTACCCGCTCTGTGCATGACCCCTGGCTTGTCTGACTACCCATTCTGGTGCTGACCTGTGGCTCTATCTAACTATCATCTAGTGTGGCCTTCCGTGAAGTTAGATATCCAATCTGGTGTGGACCTGTGGCTCTGGCAGACTTACTCCTGATTGCCTTCCTATTTTGTCTGGCTTCTCCCAGGTCCGGACCTGTGGCATTGCAGTCTACTCCTTGTCCCATCTCTGGGACCTATCTCAAGAGAATCACATGGAAGCAGTCCTCTTTTTCTGGTATTTGTGGCTTGCTCCATTATGCACTTCTCTTTATTACCATCTATTGTGATATTTCTATTTCATTGTTACTGCCTAATAAAGTTGGTGTTACCTTTTAGTACTTGCCCTGTGTTTTCTTTCCGAACCGTGACATCTATACAACAGTAAATCATTCGTCCATGTCCATCATGTATATCTAATCCACACTCAATATACTACACATCCTATATAATAATTCGCCAAGTTGTGTGTAACGCCCGACCTGCTCAGTAGACACTGCTGCGCGTGCGGCAGTCATGCGCAGTAGAGACTGCCCGCGCCGCGGCAGATACAGAGCTGGGTGCTCCGAAGGAAAGTCCAGCTCTGTATCAGCTGAGGAGCGGGCAGGCTCCACTGCATGTGACTGCCCCGCAACCGGCTGCCAGAGGCTCTGTATCAGCCGAGGCGCGGGCAGTCTCCACTGCGTGTGACTGCCCCGCGACCGGCTGCCACACTGTGGCCCGTGTAACGGGCTCTTCAACTAGTATTGTAATAAGCTACATAATCATAAACACATACAGAGTGATGTTCCAAAATCTATGCATCCAAGTACAATATCCAGTTCAACTCTGTACTAATGATAGGATAGCTCTGGAACCTTAACACCAGATTTATATAAAATGTTGTGTTCCAATCCTAAACAATACTAGATCTAGAAATGTTTTAATAAAGGACGCATAGATTTTGGAACATCACTCTCTGTATGTGTTTGATTATGCAGCTTATTACAATATGTGTAGTGTATTGAGTGTGGATTCGATTTACACGGTGGGCATGGAAGCATGATTCACTGTTGTATCGAGGTTTAATAAACTGCATTTGTATTGCGACATTTTCTCGTGGTCCTTTTTGGATTTACCTGTTGGTTCATTAGTGTCAGTCCAGATGCTTTATCTTAAGCGCCGAATATTGTTGAGTATATTCTATGTATTTTTTATAATCCATAAGCAAGGATTATTAGTTCTAGCATCTAAGACAGCATTTTTCCTCCACCGTCTAGTTTTACACACCCTTTTTATATATTAGTGGTTATTACATATATACAACTGGAGTTATGCAAAAAATATATCATTTGATATACCTAGCTTCTTTATAAAGGTCACGTAACTAGGAAAGACCTTGTTTTGAATTAGTTTTGTGAGACATGTTCTTTAGGTATATTATTCACTTAAACTGAAATAGCAAAATAAGAATATATAAAATTGAATGCATGAGCCTATATTTGTTGTTGTGATTTTCTCTTTCCAACCTGTTCCTCCCATTTTAATTTATTACAATTGTGGTTTGCTTATGCCATAAAAGTCAGAATTTTCATTTAATGCATATATAGGGTAGCTTGAGGCATTGGGTATTTAAATTAACTTATTAAAATATACATCTTCCCACATAAATTCTGTTCATATCCTGTACATTTAGCTAATCTAAACTCATTGCTTCTGTTGCTTTATATTGTCTGTGAAAATGTAAGCAAAATTTGAAAAATGTAGTCAAGTAATATATTAATTAATACATTAGATATTCTTTATATAATCAATTTATTTTTAAATTCTTTTTGCATATTGTTTAAGTAGCCTTGAATTAATGTTATTTATATAGTGCCACAAATTAAAGCAGCAGTTTACAATTTAAACGTTTGGACAATGCAGGGTGACAGGTGCTTAGGAAAATTAAACGCTGGAAATGGGGTCTATGCTTGAAAGCTTAGAAGGTAAAGGGAGACATACAGCAAACATAAGGGTTAAGTGCGGAACACAGTGCTCCGTTTCTGGTCAGAATAGGGGAACATAAATAAGTAAATTGTAAGAGCCTTGGATGTACAAAGCTTGTTGAAGCTTTGTTGAGGAGGTATAATTTTAAATAGAGAAGTGCAGTGGTGTGGGCTGAGAGGTAAAGCATTCTATAGATAAGGGAAAGGAGTTTGATTCAATAGAACTGTAAACACAAAAGGATCTGAGAGAAGAGTATCATTGGCTGATCATAGGTGGTGGGATAAGGTATAGTGGGAGATCAGAGTGGAAATGTAGGAAGGGGTAGAGAAGAGAAGGGTGTTGAATGAGAGAAGCAGTATTTTATTAGATATGGAGAGTTTGATGGGCAACCTTTATAAATGTCTTATATTTGGGTAGTTTAGGATGTTTATAATTAATATAAGTTTTTATTAAGTTAATTCCATCTATTTTTTTATTATTACATGTGGAAAAATGTATGTGTGCTGACATAGTATAATTAATATTGTAGATAATCCAAAAAGAAATGGATCAATGCAAGTCCTATCTCTCAAACTTGTATGATTTGAGAGATATAACTTTTTAAAGTTCCCCCCTCCCTCCCGTTTCCCTGACGTCGGCTGTAAGCTGACAGCAGCAGATCCTGGTCCAGGGACTTGCTTGCTGCTCTTCAGCGGAGCCGAATAGTGATATCTAAAATGATACATTTCTTCTATGTTTAGCAAACCTAGTTTGCAGTTGTTGAGTTGTTCTGCCAATGTACTGTAGGCCACAGACACGTTCAATCAAGCAAACCACATGGGTAGAACAACAAATATTATCTGAATTGATATTAAAAACGTCGCTGATACTTCACTGACGGGTTTATTTCTTGTCTCTTACATGTTTGCAATTCAGAATTGAAATTGGAATATACTTCCATGTATTCTTGCTAGGTTTTACACTGTTTGACTCCCATTTTTTCTATCTTTCTATGTACTGGATTAAATGTAATTAAAGGTAAACTAAAACAGAATTCACTCTTAGTTTTCATTCTTTTCTTTTTCTTTAATAAACTACTTCTGAGCCCTTTTCCACTTTTAAATACATTTTCTACCAATGTGTTTAGGAAATGTTTTTGTGAAATTCTTTCTTTTAAAATTACTTTTGTTCTCTATATTCCTCTATTCTAATACAGTTGCATCTAACTAGCTGAAAACTATTAGACTTAACACATTTGAAGTGGGTTTTTGACTGCACCCTCTCCCCCAAAGCAATTCAACATCAAAAAACACAGTACTACTTTTTCTGTTAATTTGCAGTATATTGCATCCCTCACAGATTACTGTTCAAATGTTGGACTAATGCCACACCACAATCAAATTGTAGATGAATCTATTGCAAACAGATTTGTGACAAATGTTTTAGAACACCAAATCATTCTTTGTTGTAGGAGTCCCATAAATAAATTTACAAAGCTTGGAGCAAACCTGGTTCTTTACTTAGAAGATAAAATGTTCTTTGGAATGCAAAGAAATCATGTTCTAGTATAAATTAGCCGGCCAAAAGAACAAATTACACTTGCTTGGTTGGCATCAGATTATCCTCCATCAAAAAATATTGGATGTTTCCAACTGTGCCCCATGGGAAATATCTAAATCTGAAGATATCACTTCCAGTCATCCATCTTTGAATAAATCTAATAAATGAGCGGTATATTAAATGAAAATTCAATCCCAAAACCAAATGTTTTTAATTTGACATATATATACATTTCGATAAATTACTTGTCAGAAAATTAGCCCGTGATATAATGGGGCATCTCGGAGGATCACCAAGGGACTCATGTATTTTCAGCAGTTGATAATAAATAGCAACTCTATGGGATTTTCAAAATGTATATAATTCCTTTGTCCTTTTTATGAATTAGAAGGCCTCAACATAACTACTCTTATATTGTGTTGTATAAAACTTTAATTTGGGTTTTGAATTGAAGGACTCCATTCCAATACATATATACAATTTCCTTATCTGACCAATAGTGATATTCTTTGTAATAATGGTACAAATGTCATTCCATATTTATGGAGTGACATTTGTACCATTATTATAAAGAATATCACTGTTGGTCACTATAGGAGTACAATTATTCTTTCCTTTGAAATCCTTATTGGCAAAAAATAAGCTTTTCAATAAAAGCTTTTGTACAAATGCATCTAAATGTATAAATCAAACAAATTAGGTTTTATATGTATAGCCTGGAGAAGAGAAAGAGGGGTTATGATAGAAACATTCAAATACATGAAGGGATTCAACAAAATGCAGGAGGGAAGTACATTTCAAAGGAGTAAAAATGTTAGGACAAGAGTCCATAGTCTAAAAATTGAGGGCCAGAGGTTTAGATGTAATGTAAGAACGTTTTAATTTACTGAGAGTGTAGTAAAGTGGAATAGCCTGCCAGCAGAAGCAGTGGAAGTTAATACAGTGACAGAATTTAAGCATTCATGGTAAAGGCATTAGGCTGTCCTGAACATAAGACGAAGGACCAAATACCGTTTGATATTTTTACAGTAGGAAAAATGGGCAGAATAGATGGCCTATGGTTTTTATCTGCCATCAGATTACATGTTTCTTTGTTTTTCTGTGGAACAAAAACCCTAATTGCCTCTGTTGTCAAAGACCATTTTTATAAGATAAAATACTCTGAATCTCCTTTTTTATTATCTTTTTGTTTCCACCACCCCTTTCACTAGTGCCTTCTACTCTTCCCTTTCTGGTAATCACTGGTTAGCCCAAAAACACCCATCAATATTTTTTTCAAGCACAGTAAGCTATTCAACTACCTGTGCTATGAAAAATACTGTTGGGAAAAAACACACATAGAGCACTAAAGTGTGTGCCCATTTAAACCCATTAAAAAAAGAATTTCCCATTCAATTCCATGTGATTGGCATAAACACGCATTAAGGGACTGCACCCATTTTTGGGGGTTGCAGAATCCCCTAATGTATGTTTTAAATCTCCCGAATTGAAGGGGAAAACCCCAAGCTCTATATCAATATATCCAAAGTCTACAAAAAATGTGTGAAATTTTAGTAGAATTAACTGAATGCATGCCAGTGGGGTGTGCAATGCATTGCACACCGCACTGGCACTCACAGAGTTAATCCAACTGAAGTTGGCAAAAACACATGGAAATATACACCTACCTGTAATTCTGGTGATCAGAGGGGTCTTTAAAACCCTGGTCAGCTACTGTCCATCTTCTTCTGTCCTTTTCCAGCTTCTTTTTTTCTTTACATCTTCTCATTTTCTGTCTCCTTTTCTTCTTATGAGTCCCAAACTAACCCTGCAAAGAAGAAAAATAACTCAAAATATAATATGCTCCCAAAAAGTATGAATAAAGGATATGCTGGGCTAAACCCTTTAAGTGCAGGAGGGATACGCAACACAATAAATGCTTATAGTCAAAATTCCAAATAAATGCTGATAATCCTAATTGTAAATATATGCTGGCAGTCAACAGGTTAAATTACATTGCCGCCAGCCCTGTCACTGGCAGTGGCGGCAGAAAAGCAGACCAAAAATCCCCCTCCACGAGCTACCTCTCTGGCTTTTGCCCGAGACTTACTGTGGGAAAATTAAACAGAGACTGGCTTTTATATGGCTAGTCTCTGTTCAAAATGTTTCCCAGCCTTCCATTGGCTGTGATGTGTTCGTATGCACCTCCCAGTCAATCCTCTTGTAGCAGGTTTCATCATCCCCCCATCCTAGATATGCTATATTTTATCATCTGCTGAAATGCATAGGTCCCTTACTGATCCGCTAGGACACCCCATCTTATCAGGGGTTAATTCTCTGACAAGTAGTTTATTGGAATATATAGAGGTACATCTGCAAAAATTGGTTTTGGGATTGAAATCTCATTTGAGGGATATCACCCATTTATTAGAAATATTCCAAGATTTTATACGGAAGGAAAATTATATATGGATGACTGCGGATATATCATCTCTATATTAGGATTGGAAGCTGTCAAATATATTCTGATGGAAGAAGTTCTGTTGTCATCCAATTAATATTGGAACATAATTTCTTTGAATTACAAAGTAAATATGTAGCTATGGGAACCAGGTTTGTGCCAAGTTCTTCAAATTTATTTATAGGATTCCTAGAAGAAGAATGAGGTCCTGTTACATTTGGAGCAAACCTGGTTATTCATAAGAGATTTATTAAGGATTTCATGTTGCTATGGCATGGTAACATTTGTATTTGTTCAACATTTGAATATTGTAGCAATTATACGAAATGGCTTACCGACATTCCATATAATCAATTTCTTCAAATTAGAAACAACTGTAGATTAGAGGATTGTAAAGAAAAAATAATATTCTTAAAGATGTTTAAAGAGCATTAACCAAATACCTTTTCCATATAAAAAAGTGGAAAGGGGGGGGGGGGGTTAGACATATTTTATTAAAGAAAAAGAGTAAAATAAAAACTGAGGGTGAATTGGGTTTAATTTATCTTTTATTACAAAATGTAATCCAATACATAGGGAGACTTAACAACAAATGGGTCCATTACTTAAAAATGCTATACTGAATAAACATATATTTATTAATAAATGAGCAAGTAGTCGTAAAAATTTGCTCCAATTAGATTACAGGAATTATAAAATGTGAAACCTGGTAATAATACATGGTTATAGAGTTTGAAATGTACTTATAAAATGTTATAAATGTGGTATATATAAATGTTTGACTTGCAAATATATAGGACACAAGATACAAAGCTTCCAGACAAGTATCACTGGAGATGTTTTTGAAAGCAATTTCCCACAAAAAGTGCAGTTGTTTTTTTTTGCCTTATTTTTTGCCTAGTTCATTCCATTGAAATCAAAGGGTATATTGTATTTACGCACAATACATAGCAAATATTACAGTATAAAAGTGGTATGAGGGTGACTGTGTTGGAATGTGGGGAAACAATCAGTTGAATAGGGAAATTTTTTGGGAAGGTTTGGGATAGTAATGTTTAAATTTCACTTTAATATTGCAGTCATTAAAAAAGAAGTAGATCTGTGTAAGTCTTTTCTCTCAGACCTTTATGGTTTGAGAGCTATAGCTCGCTTAAAGATCCCCCCTCCAGGTTATTTTTTAAAGCCTGCAATATTAAATAAAGTGAAATTTAAACATTACTATCCCTTTTAATAATAAATAAATAAATAAATACAATAAAAAAAAAATCCCATAAGACTTGGTATAAAAGGGGTCTGAGGAGGGTGTCTATGTTGGTGGATGGAGTCTGGAGAACACCTCATTTGAACAAGGGTTTTTTTTTTTCTTGGGGGGGGGTTGTTGACTTAATAATAATAATAAAAAAAAATTATAAATAAAATAAAATATTGGTATGTAATGTGACAGAGCGGGACCCCCCCTAACTTAAGCTGCCACTGGGGCAAACTGATACTTGACCGGATAGAATATTTTGTAGAAGATGATTTGTTAGAAGCCCAAGACCTGAGGAAACATTGATTTGTAGGACTTGCCTTGTTTGGCACAAGCCCTAAGAAAACATTGATTTGTAGATACAAGCCCCCCCTTTTTTTTTTTTTTTTTTTAATCCTCTCTTTGTTTTTATTTTTTGTAAAGAACAAGCCCTCAGAGGAAAAAATACCCTAATGGTCTAGTGCCAGCAGGTCATGTTGTGTTGGCCAGTGGCCACTGGCCAATGTCAAATGCCCCAGTATAACTACATAATTTGCGACTGCTGCTGTTACTGCTGAGTTGTTTAAACAGCAGGATTGTTAGGCAACTCAAAGGGTATATGATTAACAACAGCGTGATGGATGATGAAGGCTCCATTTGCCACTGCTAGCTCCAGTGATGTGCCTGAGTTAGTAGCAGCACCATACCTAGCCCCCACCACTTCATGTATATGTGGAGAAAAGAAGAAATTGGCCAATAATGCTTCTCCACCTGACCCTCCTCCAAAATTATGGACGTGTTGTTAGAAAATAATAGAGAAGGAACAGTCTCTCTCATCAGCAACTACAATGTAAACAGTGTGTGTGTGATAAATAAGGGAAGTACTGAGAACAATCAGCACATCTGGACTCACATCAAACACCTGACATGACTGTAACCAAACACCAGGACACTTAGGGTCCCCAGTGTGAAATCATCCCACCAGAAACCAAGTACTGCTGTTGTCACTATGCCCTTTGTCCACTCCCTGATAAGGACAAATGACAGCCTGCAGACCATTTAATAATAATGCTGAACCCTCCCTACCATCAGCTTAGCATATTCTGTGGGATGGAATCTCCTCAGATGTCTCTCTATGCCCTGGTTGCCATTATCTTTCACCACACTGGCTTGTGTGATCAGTGCACCACACAGTGTGAAATGCGTGGACATGAACTGCCAAATCCTGATATCTACTGAATGGCTATCAACAGGTGGGGGATGAATGAGGTGGATTGCCAGAAGATGTAGTTACCCTAGAGCAAGAAGGTGATGGAGAGTCAGGTGTTTCGCTCACCATTGAACTTTCCTGCTCTGGGTTTCTCTATTGTGCCTCCTCCTTTGATTTCCACCTTGCCTCTTGTTGCATTTGGGGAGAGTCAGGGGGTAGAGTAACAGCAGTGACGGATTTCTTTGGTGGTTGTTTGGCTTTAACGTGTTTCACATAAATGTTATGATGTCTGTGTTATCAGGGTGGACTTGGCACAAAGTGTGCACTGTGCATGCCCCAGCAGAAAAATAGTCCAACACCCAGGACCTCAGTGGGAGGGGAAAGGTGGATAATAATGGCCTCTTTCTTCTTCTTGTCCACATTCCCCTTCAATGGTTGGAAATAAGTAGTAATTGTGCATTATAATTTGCAGAAATATGTCAAGTGTGTTTGACAGATGGTGCCCAAACAATTTCATTGAAATTTGTGTGCGAGTGTGAAGTAATGTTTGTGTGTGTGTGAGATAGCGTATGTCTGTTAATATTTATCTGTATATGAGTAGTGTGTGTGTGTATACGTGTGAGGTAGTGTATGAGTGTGAGATAGTATGTGTGTATGTGAGTGAGAGGTAATGTGTAAAATAAAAGATAGACTTGGTGCTACACAATGATAATATCAAAACTGAATTCCATAGAGAGACAGACTCACCATCAATCTGTAGGTGCTCACCATAGGACGACGCTCCAAACGCTGTGCAGTCAGTGCAGAAAGAAAACGGATGCGGAAGCACTCGTGGTGATGTGGAAATCAAAAGCGTGACAATATGCTCAGTTGTTACGGGCTACTGATAAAAAATAACTTTTATTGAAAACTTAAAACCAAGACATGGCATTGTTGTTCCGAGGGAGCCAGAACATTCTAGCTCACCAGCATATATCCGTCACTGATAGCAGTCTGACGTGTTTCGTGCAATAGTGCACTTACTCATAGACCTGGTGAACCATCTACAAAATTTTAAAACCTGTAACTCTATCTTGATTGGACACCAATTAAAACTAAACAGTGACATAAACCAATTGCAGAGAGCATACATATCAGAGAGTGCACTAAATAACCAATAGAAAATGAAATAAAATCTCAAAAATTAATCCCCTACACAAAAAAAAAAAAGGAGGGGATTAAATATCAAAAAATATGACCGATATCCCACTCGGTATTGAGACCAGACGGGACCCTGGTATTGAGGGTTAAAATCCAAAATGCCTCCCGTTCATCCAGAAGCCTAGATATATTGCCCCCCCTCCAGGGTAACCGTACCCTCTCAATGCCGACAAATTGTAAACAATATAAATCACCATTATGCATATCGTGAACATGGCGAGCTACTGCTGAATCTAAAAGGTGCTTTTCAGTCTGATAGACATGTTCTCTAATCCTCTGTCTAAGTGGACGTGATGTCCGTCCTACATATTGAACAAGACAACGGGTACATGTAAAAAGATTATATAACACTAGGAGTGCCACAATTGATATAACTAGTGATGCTATATTCTTTAGCCTCACCAGTCCTTTTGAACTTAGTCGCCTGGTTCATATAATGACAGCATTTGCACCTCACTACCCTACACTTATAAAAACCTTTGTGTGATAACCAAGTGGGCTTGGGTCTAGCTGTCAAAAACAAACTGGGCGACACAATATTACCAATAGTGGCATCCCTCTTAGCAACAAAACCACATCCATATTTCAACACCTCTGCCAGCTGCTCATCAGCATTCAAAAGTGGTAAATATCTCCAAACTATGTCACACACCTGTCTATATTGAGCACTATATGTGGTAATAAACCTAATTTTATCAGTGGGACTTCTAGTTGGTTTGGTGGTCTCTTTAAGCAAATCGTTCCTAGACTTACCTGAAGCCACATCAAATGCCTTTGAGAGGAGATTTCTTGGATAACCCCTTGCCCGAAACCTCCGTCCCAGATCACAAGAGGACTCCTGAAAATCCTCCCCATTCGAACAGTTCCTGCGTAAACGCATAAACTGTCCTTTTGGGATATTGGTAATCTGGAAACGGAGGTGTGAGGAACGGGCGTGTAAAAGGGCATTGTCCGCCATGGATTTCCTATAATTCTTAGTGACCACCTCTCCTGTATCGCGCTTGCCTATAAGCTCCAAGTCTACAAAAGGAATGCTAACAGTGCTAAAGGAGTGAGTGAAACTTAAATTGCATTGGTTGTCATTAAGACAATCCAAAAGCAAAGACGCCTCCAACTCACTACCTGACCACACAAACAAAAGATTGTCTATGTATATCCTGTACCACTCAATTCGCCTCCGATGGGTGTCGCTTGCCCCAAAGACGTGGGTCCTCTCCCACCAGCCCATATAAATGTTGGCTAGGGAGGGGGCAAAACTAGCGCCCATAGCAACTCCACGTCTCTGGAGGAAGAAAGACCCATCGAAGGTAAAATAATTGTGGGACAGGCGATATTCCACTGCCTGCACCAAAAAGACCCTGGGACTCTCAGAGTATTGGGAAAGCAATTCAAGCTGCTGCTTGAGAGAAATCAACACCAAATCATGAGGGATAGAGGAATATAGAGCAACCACATCAGCTGATAACCAAGAATAGGTACTCTTCCAAGTAAAACAAGACATCTCAATTAACACTTGCTTCGTGTCCCTGAGAGCACAGGGCAAAGCCTCCACTAACGGTTTTAAATAAAAGTCCACTAAATCCGAAAGAGGCTCATTTAATGAGCCTATACTGGAAACAATAGGTCTTCCAGGAGGAGAGACCAATGATTTGTGGACTTTGTGGAGGTGGTGAAAGATAGGTATCACTGTGCTCTCAGGGACCAAAGCCATCTTTTCCCGTGGATTCAATACCCCGAAAGAATCCCCCAAATGTATGATCCTAATAAGATGCTTTCTAAAGAGATCCGTGGGATCTGACCTTAAAGATATATTGGTGTCCTGATCCTCAAGTTGTCGCTTGGCTTCCTTCTGATAAAACTCTGCGTCCAGGACCCCACAGCCCCCCCTTATCAGCCATCTTGACGACAGTATCTTTGTTATTCCTAAGCTGAACAAGAGCTTCCTTCTCTGAAAGGGAGAGATTCCTAGTGGGAGCCCTAGAGGCTGTAGCTGTATGTAGTGCTATCAGGTCTTTTTCTACCAGCTTTTGGAAAGTGTCCAGATATGTGTATATGTAGGACTGTGAGGTAATTTGTGTCATTGTGCATGTATCAGTGTAAGTTAGTGCATGCGTATGTGAATGAGTGTGAGGCAGTGTGTGAGTATGTATGGCCCTGATTACTCATTTTTTTATGAGAAACATTAACCCTTTGAATGCCAAAGTGTTGTACAACTAATGTGTTTTACACTCCTTTTACAAGTTGGTCTAAAATTGTAAGTGGGGTGGTACAGGGTTCAGTCCTTGGCCCGATGCTTTTTAATTTGTTTATTAATGATCTAGAAGTGAGTTTTGAAAGTAATGTCTCAATCTTTGCTGATGACTCTAAGCTGTGTAAGTAAATAAATACAGAGTAGGATATTTTTTCTGTGCACAAAGATTTAGCTAAATGGAGTGAATGGATCTAAAAGTGGCAGATGAAGTTTAATGTAGTTAATCATAAAAGGGAAACTACTTGGAAAATCCTCATTAGATAAATATTTAGGAGTGCTGATAGACTAGACTTCACAGCAGTGTGCAGTGTCACTCACTTGCTGCATGAGCAAATAGGGTAGTTTCCTGCATAAAAGATGCACAGACTAGGAATATAGTTCTGCCTCTATAGATAAATCCTTCTTAGGCCTCATCAAAACTATGAAGTATACTTTTGGGCATCAGCTCTTAAAAAATAAATTATTGAATTGGAAAAAGTGCTGAATTGGAAAAAATGCAGAGATGTACAACAAAATTGATAAAGGGATTGGAGGATCTGAGTTTTAAACCCTTAACGAGCGGCCGCGCAGTCACATTGCGGTCACTAAAGGACCACAGAGCATTTTTTTTTTTTTCTATTCGGATTCCACACTCCCCGAATGGCGTGAAGCCGCGGGGGAAGCCCGGAATTCCATGACGGTCATAGCACATCATGGGTCGTTAAGCGTATAACAACCCATGACGTGCTATGACCGTCAAGGGTCGTTAAGGGGTTAAAGAGAGACTAGCCAAATTGGGTTTGTTTACATTAGAGAAGACTTCTAAGGGGTGATATAATTACCATTTCCAAGTACATTCAAGGTCAATACAAATAGCTGTCCAAGGAATTATTTACTCAAAGAGCTCAGCAAAGAACAAGGCTCATCCATTAAGACTAGAGGAAAGGTGTTTTTACTAAAACAAAGCCAGGGTTTTTATTACAGTAAGGGCAGTAATGTCATGGAATTCTGTGCCTTGGGATGCTGTGCTCTCAGATAGAAATCCATTTCTTTTTGAAAGCAGTTACACTATCTAGTACAGAACAATATTGGAATTAAGACAGCTGGTATCACTAGTGTGGTTCCATTTTAGTTGTATGCTCTGTGGTGCTATTTGTGCCTATGGTTAACAGATCTGTAACATTTGACATGGACTTTAGGACCTACCCTGACTCTAGTTTTGCAGATTCCCATATTGCATTATTTTGTTTTTAGCTCAAATCACATTTAAATGATACTTATGTCATGCAAAGGACAACTGTGAAACACTAATGAAGACATACCAGAAGTAAGGCGTATATTGTGGAATTCCAGGTGCAATGAATATCAGTGAAGTCTGTGAGTATCTGTCTGTCTACACATGAGAGATTTTTTTACTATATACATAGAGTACCAGTGATTGGAGTCAGTGAATGAAATTTCCCACAAGCAAGGAGTTGACAGGGTTAAAACCTTGCAACCAGAAATACCATATGTGGGTACTGGAAACTTTTATTTTTTTTTTCTTGCAAAGGACACCTTTCAATTTCTTTTTATACAGTTGAAAAGATCTTGTTACAGGAAAATCTATTCAAGTATTGCACGTCTAATGTGAACGAACAAGATTCTTTAATCCATATATATTGCTTTTAAGCAATGTTTAATTATTTTTAGGTATGGGATTGACAGGGTATTATATGTAAATTTCCATACTACAAATATACTTCCATATTCCATTGCAGCTCATGACCTTAAACTGCAAAAAGCAGTGTTCACCAATTCTGTCCTTAAAGTGGGACTATCACTAAAACCAAAGTTTTACCATGCGTTTAATGTTTAACCCGGCATTAGTGCTGTGTGTGTGTGTTCTTCAAGTCGCCTGGTAGTGGAGATATTTGCATTTCAAAATCTGGTACTTCCGCCTTCTATGGTACCCTGTACCATCTCAGGACTTCCCAGGGAGCGTGTTCACACTGCCCTTCGAAGCTGGATTTCTGTGAACGCGCTCCCTGGGGCAACTGGGAAGTCCTGAGACGTCATGGAGTCCCACAGAGCGCGGAAGTGCCCTATTTTGCAGGGCAAATATCTCCACTACCAGGCGACTTGAAGAACACACACACACAACACTAATGTCGGGTTAAACGTTAAAACGCATGGTAAAACTTTCGTTTTAGGTGATAGTTCCACTTTAAGTACCAATAACAGGCTCTGCAATTAAATATTTCTCTGCTCTAAAACAGGTAACTTAATCAGAATGACCTATATTCAAGCAGATAAATGCTTAAGTCTCTCGACCTTTATGGTATTACATGGGATATATTTTTGAGCCTGCGTGATACATATACTACATTTGGCCTTGTATACATCTAAAAAAAAATATTGCAGAGGGTTTACTTGGCTCAGAGACGTTACTGGTATATGTCTGGAACCTCTCACCTCTAGACTGTGAATTGTGTTCATTCTGTGAAGATTTTAAGTACTGATGCATAAAAAAATGAATGATATATAAAAAAACTAATGTAACTAGTGATATTATAAGTTGCACATTAGATTGCTAGCTTTCGAACAGGGCCCTACTACCAGTGTTTCCCTTTGCTAAGCACTTTTCACCTTTTACTGACCAAACCCTTAAAGGGATAGTAAACTCGAAAAAAAAAAAGTACAGGCAAATTTATAGGTACAATTAAAACATACTTACTGCCCTCATTCCCATCTCTCAAACCGTTATGGTTTGAGAGATGTATTAAAATAAAGGTCACCGTTCCCTCCCCTTTCTGCCTGATGATCTGTAAACTTTAGGCGGGTCTTCAGGAGTGCTGAAGATTGGGATATCGAACTATAATTACTTCATCGTAATGGTCTACAAAGTGTGCTTACAAGCCGGGCACACATAGTAGACCATACTGATGAAGTAATTATAGTTAGATATCTCAATGACAGCACTCCTGAAGAGCCGCCTTCTATTCCCGGAAGCAGGATCTCATGACGTTGGCTATACAACGGACACATGAGAAGCAGGAGGGAGCGGAGACCTTTACTTTATTATATCTCTCAAACCATACCGGTTTGAGAGATGGGAATGAAGACAGTATGTTTTAATTGTACCTATAAATTTGCCTGTACTTTTTTTCGAGTTTACAATCCCTTTAAATTGTTGACAGATCTGGCAGTCTACAAGTTACAAAATCATTCATTGTCTTGAAGTATCTCTTGGAGCCATATGTTCAAAGAAAAGTGGAGGAGGAATTCTAGGACAAATTAATTCACCATAGAGGGGAAATAAAGAGCATTTTATATATATATTTTTTTAATTTAAAATTAGATTTTTAACCACTAAAATGCTAGAGAGGTCGCCAACACATTGAGAAACATTTATATTTCAATTTATATAGCGGGCCCTCACTGTGGCTCCATGCTCCTCCCATGGTAGAGGTGGGATTTCTCCCTTCTTTTCTTTTCTTTTCTTTTTTTCTCCCCCCTTCCCATTACTTCCCTCTATGTGTTTCTCTCTCTCTCCCTCCTTCGTTCTCCCCATTTATTCCCTGTCTCTATACATCCCTGTTCAGCTTCCTTTGAATAGTTTTAATTAAATTGGTGTCTTAGCTGCTTTAGTCTCATCATATATAGACTTGGCCTGCTCGTTACAGTCATTGCATCAATTATCATGGTCAGTTTATTGAATATTAAGCATCCTGCCCCCATCACTTTTCTTCTTCTGTACCCTTAAAATCGTAATAAAATTTAAGTAAATAAATTAAATTTAAATCAATGGGAATTCTACTTCACCCGTATAGTACAGGTGGTTTGTTTCAGAATTACTCAATCTTTCTTCTAAACATACTGCATTAACATTCATTGGGCCCTCTGTAGATTTATAATACACAAGGAAACAATAGGGATAGATAGTTGGTGTTAAGAATGTTTGTCTGTTTCTGTTACCCATCAAACACATTTTTCTACAGCAGGCAAATTCATTCATATTCTGCCTGCATGTTATGATTATATTTCACTTGAATCAAAAATGAAAGATAAAGGAGCGTGCACTTGTATAGTGGGTATAATATTTGTGTAGTATTAACACGATCGATTTTTGGCAGGCCTTCTAATTATGATTTGTACATGTGTAGTAAAACTGGTTATTCTTACAATAAGCACTGGCATTTAGATTGACATTAGGGATTATTAGAAACCAGCAGAGTGCATGCAGTCGGTGAATTCTGTGCCTGCTTGATGTATGAGGTGCATAACAAGTGGTTTTAAATCCAGTTCTAGGAGCCGAGCTCTCTTATGTATGGGTGTACCTGATTAGTCACACTGGTAGAGCAGCTGCATGATAACAATCTATTATATTTCAGAACACAGCACTTGTGATGATGCATATGAAAATGTTCAGTTTTTTTTCTGTACTTCAACACTGTTTCCTCTTTCCAGAATAAACAGAAGTGATTTCCTAGCGTTCACAGAGAGGGAAGGTAGAAGTCAGTGAAACTGACATCAGAATGAATTTGTGTAACCTTTAAATTCCCATGCATTCTGTTTTAACTTCAACACAACATTTGCTCAAACAAAATGGCACAGTGAGGCTGTATTAACCAGAGTAAGAAACCCTTGAATGCTAGAGATGTTTCCAGTGCTTTGCAATGTGTTAGAGATTTCTTTAGCATTCAAGGGTTTAATGGCACAACTTAAATCAATGGGAATTTTTCTCCCCTATGGTACAATTTGGTTTATTCTGCAATCACTTTTTTTTTTTTTTCCATTTATTTTTAGTGTATCATCTTGACTGTGATTAGCTTGTGACTAGGGATGGGCAAAAAAATTTGCCTCAAACTGATATCGGCACTTGGCTAATAATTTCCCGCGAAAAAGTGCAGCTTTTCTGCTTTTTTTCACCTAGCTCATTCCATTGAGATCAATGTGAACATTGAATTTCTGCACAACATATGGCAAATATTATTTTATTTCCAAAAGGCACAGTTTAAAAGGGGCATGAGGGTGCATGTATTGGTGGGGTGTGGGGAAAGAATCAGTTAAACAGGGAAGGTTTTTTTGGGGGGTTGTTTACTGGGATTGGGGAGCAGTTAATATAAAATAAATCCTAAATACAAATAAATTACCCCATAGGACATGGTATAAAAGGTATATGATGAGGGTGTCTGTGTTGGTGGGTGGAGTTTGGGAAATGAATCAGTTGAGTAGGCAATTTGTTTTGGGGGGGTTGTTCACTGGTATTGGGGGGGACAGTTAATAAAAAAAAATCAATAAAATAAAATACGAAATTTGTATGTAAAGTGATAGAGACAGGAACCCTCTGGCATAAGCTGCCACTGGGGTGGACTGATACTTGACTTGATAGAGGAGTATTTTATAGAGGTTGATTTAAGTTTGTTGTAGAAGCCCAAGCCCTGAGGAAACATTGATTTGTAGGGCTTAGACTTATTAGAGGCACAAGCCCTAAGGAAATGTTGATTTGTAGGGCTTAGGCTTGTTAAAAACACCCCCCCCCCCATTTTTATTTTTTTATTGTAGGACTATGCTTTTTCTTTATTTTTAATTTTTTTGTATATTTTTTAAAGCACAAGCCCTGAGGAAAAAAAAAATCCATACCGGCCTAGAGCCAGCAGGGGATGTCCTGTTGGCCACTGGCCACTGGCCATTGTCAAATGCCCTGATTTAGATGCAAAATTTACGACTGCTGTTCTTGCTGCTGCTGAGTTGTTTAAGCTGAAGGATGATTAGGCAGCTGAAATGGAATGGGATCAACAACAGCAGTAACAAGGTTTATAGATGATGAAGGTTCCACTTGCCACGACTAGCTCCAGTGATGCATCTGAGGCAGTAGAAGCACAGTAAGTAGCCCCCAATCTATGTGGAGAAAAGAAGAATTTGGCCAGTAATTCTTCTCCACTTGCCCCTTCTCCCCAATCATGAGTGTGTTGTTATTAGAATATACATTTTCCCTTTAGAGCAGGAACTGTGCCTGTCATCAGCAACTGCAATGTGCACAGTATGTGTGTGGTAAATAACACCTAGGGGCACAACTGTATCCAAACACCATGACACCAGAGCCCAAATACTGCTGCTGTCACTATACCCTTTGCCCAGACCGCCCTAAGGACACATGACAACTTGTTGACCGTTAATAGTAATGATGAACCCTCCCTGCCAGCTTCTTAGCATATTCTGCTGGATGGAATCTCCTCAGATGCCACTTGAAGCTCTGCTTGCGATTCTCCTCCACCGCACCTAGCATGTGTGCAATGGGTGGAGATGAACTGCCAAATCCTAACATCAGAGTGGATATCATTTGGCAGGGGAGGAAATGATGAGCGAGGTAGATTGGAAGAAGATGTAGTTACCCTAGAGGAAGAAGGTGATGGTGATGGCGAGCTAGTTGTTTTGCTTATCATGGAACTTCCAGTATCTGTCTGGGTTTCTCTAATCTTTCTCCCCTTATGATCTCCATCTCTCCTCTTGTTACCTTTCTGGAGAGTCAGGGGGTACAGCAGTGCTTGATTTCTGTGGTGGGTGTTTGTCTTCAACATGTTTGACATAAATGTCATGGTGTCTGTGTTTCATGTGTGATATTACGACGGTCATGCCAAGGCATGTTCCCTATTTTCCCCTTCTCACTAATTTGTCACAAATTGTGCACAGTGCCATTGGTGATGACTGCGCTGTGCCTGCTCCAAAAGAAAAATAGTCCCACCCCCATGACTTTAGGGGATAGCGGTAGGGAACAGGTGGAGAAGAATGGCCTCTTTCTTCTTGTCCTTTACATTCCCTTTCACTGTCTGTGCTGGCAGCGGATGATGTTGCTGCTGTTGCTTCTGCTGCCTCAGAATCCGCATGGCAACTAGGACCAGAAGTATTGCTACTGCTGGCAAATGGAACTTGTCCTAGTCCCGCATCACTTGTTGACCCCATTCCCACTGTGCCCATTGTGGTCTTTGGCACAATAGCTTGCTGCTGTCCTTGCAACTCAGTGGCAGGAATCAGAGCACTTGAAAATTCCAAAAGCTAATTGCTGGTGGTGGTGGTGATGCCCATCCTCATCACTGTCTCGCATTCCTTCTCAGTTTCTGCTAAAAAGGCCATCAATGTCTCTTCCACCTCAGCTTCTCCATCATCACCACCACTAGTCCCTACATGATGCTGGTCTATTACAAACATCTCACTGCTGCTTGGAGGAAGTGATGAGCAATGTGACAGAGGGTCCCCTAATGTCACAGTTGCCATTTCTTTTTGACCTGAAGAAGGCAGACTGGCAACAGTAGCAGCAGGCACAGGCAAGTGATATGTGCTCCTGCTGCTGGTGGTGGTGGTATTAATTCTGCACCTGCTCTCCCCCAGCACCAGTTATGGCCTCTTTAGGATCATATTCTACTTGGACACTGTAGTGAAGGGAAGGGGAGGATGACACCCAGAGCCAGAGGAATGGTGTGGGCTCCCTTGACTTCTAGTCTGGATACTCTCAAAGGCTTCCCCTACCACTCCCCTAACATTAGTCCTACCTCCTGCTTCACTATTACTGCTACTACTACTACTAACACAAACCACATCATGTTCAGAAGCAGAGTCTTCCTCCTCACAGTCATTAGTAATATGATGATATTGATTACCCCCTCCTTCACTCCTAACACTAACAAGCTGCTGGACCTTCTTAGTACTAGAACTGGCAGGAATGTTTGGGGATGGCATGTGTGACTTAAGGTCCCCTGGCATCATTTTCTCCCCCCCCCCCTTCCTGAGTATTACAAGACACACTAGCAGAAGCTTCAGCACTGGTGGCAGCAGCTTCAGCACTGGCAGCAGACACAGCACTGGTGACACTGGCAACAGGGGCAGCACCTCTGACAGCAGGCACAGTTGGTGGCAGCAGGTTCAGCACTGGCAGCAGACACAGCACTGGTTGCAACAGGAGCAACACTTCTGACAGCAGGCACAGTATTGGTGGCAGCAGGTTCAGCACTGGCAGCAGACACAGCACTGGTTGCAACAGGAGCAACACGTCTGACAGCAGGCACAGTACTGGTGGCAGCAGGTTCAGCACTGGCAGCAGGCACAGGCAGCTGACCTGCCCTGTTTTCACTAGTTCTACCCTTCCCATTCCCTTTTCTCCGTCCCTTCCCATTAAATTCCCCAAGATCCCTTGTGATTTAGGGGGACTGGACAACATTGGTTTAGTAGTGCTCACTTCCTACTCATTCTCAGACTCAGTGGACACATAAGAGTCCTTCCAGTCACATATTTTTTTTTTTAAAAAACCTGCTCATAGGGATAGCAGTCATTATGAGTCTCTCTTGCCTCAATTTTTCCTCAAGATCACAGCTCTGTA
The DNA here is from genome assembly GCA_037306005.1 of Rhinophrynus dorsalis. Classification (NCBI taxonomy): domain Eukaryota; kingdom Metazoa; phylum Chordata; class Amphibia; order Anura; family Rhinophrynidae; genus Rhinophrynus; species Rhinophrynus dorsalis. Next base: position 242,090,039 of record CM074721.1, read on the forward strand.
GCTGATTCTATTGTGTTTGACTTCCATAAATATGTCACATTTTTATAGTGAAAAGGTGAAAACCACGTGAATCAATGGGCAGAAACTTTCTAGCCATTGAAAATATGGCAAACAATTTTGGCCAATGGGTAAAAAATGCAAACGTTTTTATTGCTAGTTTTAAAGCGCATTTTCCCGCAAAAAAGCAGACAACAATGTGTTCATGCGGAATTTCTCAGGGGAACACAGCAAGATATTTCGCCCCCACCCCTACTTGTGACTAAGAAAGCAGATGGTCCATATGCACAAAGAAAGTGGAACAATTCTGGTGGAATCCACAAGAACAAATAAAAATTACCCAAATTCACTTTGATTTAAATAGGAATTCTAATCAAAATTCATATGGTTAAAAACGCTATTTAAATCAATGTATTTGTGTTCTCTAGTGCACTTGATTTGTCCCCAAATTACTTCACCAAAGAGGTACGTAACATACGTATTTTTGATTTTCCTTTGGACACGTGATCCACAACCTGGAAGTCTTGCCATTCTCCATAGTTTAAATGTAATGGTATTATAGTCCGGTGTGAACGATATGCTTCTTTGTCACAAACCCATATGGCTTGACAATAAATATGCAGCACAGCACATAAAGTGGGTTTGTCACCTACCAGCTTCACCAAAGAGGTAGTGCACCTATGTACTTTTGATTTCTCATGGACACATGATCTACAACCTTGAAGGCTTGCCATTCTCCATAGTGCAAATGTAACAGTATTACAATCTGTATGAGCAATATGCTTCTTAATGTCATAAACCCATATATCTTGACCCCTAAATATGCAACAGAGTAAATAAAGTGTTGTCACCTACCAGATTTTCTTCTTCTCGCCATTAACTTGTGCTTTTGTTTTTCAATTGGTGTAATTGTTTTCGGGATTTTCTGTTCTGTAGGTAGGGGCTATGTAATCTCGGCCAAGGTGACCTCTCTGACCTGTGTGGAGCAGCCTGCATAGTTAATTAAATTGTAAACATGTTCTGTCAGTTTAGAGCTGAATTCCATTGCAGTTAATAAATGTTGTTACTGGTTTTCTCCGGGGCAGGGTTGGCCTGGGAGGTGGCAAGGGGACAATTGCCTCCCAGGCCCATCATTAGTCTGGGCCAGTGCGCCACTTCCTCACTCAATTTCCCTTTGGTTGCTGTAAAAGGAATGAACAGAACTTATGGAGCTACACTGGTAGGGGTAGCTCCATTTCAATCCTAAATTCTGTGGTAGTACTAGTTTAGCTTCATTTCAGTTGTAAGTTTTTTGGTATCACTATTGTAGTTACATTTTAATTGTAATCTCTGTGATATTACTAGAGTAACACCATTTCAATGATACGCTCTGTGGTAGCACTTGCCTTACTTCATAGCACTAATGCTAGCTATAACATTAACAAATGGAGTGGGCTGGGAAATTGGGCCAGAGTGATAGTTGAAGTAGGCCATCTGATTACACTTTCCCTCTAGGTCAAATATTGCCAGCCTTCTCCTCAATTTCTTTAACAGAAGTCTATGGGGAAACCAAAAACAAACATGGATGGTTAGTTTTAAAGGAATATTAAAACCTAGAAGTTAAATTGGTGTATCTGCCTTTAAGTATCATAGCATGTACTTAAAGGTAGCACCTGTAAGAAAAATAAAAGAATATTTATTTGTCTAGCTCTATGAATTCTAGTCCTAAAATTGTTTTTCTAATGTGTGCTTCTAGGGAACAGTATCTGTATATTTTTGTTTTTTGGAACATACTCTGAGTTGCTAGATCTAAGGCAGGTAATTCATTCTAATATTTGTATCTACCCTTTTATTCACAAAGGATTTTTCTGACAGTTTACAGATAACACTATATTACTACTTCTGTGAAACACGCTAAGCTTGCTTATACTAATAGGATCAGAAAGCCCAGCATCAATGGATACTTCCATGGTGCATGTTTGACTAGATAAGTGCGTGCATGTTTGACTAGATAAGTGCTTCTCAACCAAAGTGCAGTTTTAATTTGGTATGCCTTAGACTTCTGTTTAGGGTGCCAAATTTGTCTATGAAGACTTTGTCAAATATGGGAATTTTATTCTCATTTTGTTTGTGGGACCTAAGAATACTCTCCCCTAAATATGCCTTTGACATATGACTGTGTTCCAGAATGTTTACAGATTGTAGCTTGGAGCATACAGAGTCTGAGTATATTTATCCCCATTTTATTTTAGACATCTGCGTTTTGTGTTTGCATAAATTGCAGGCGGTGTCCAACACTCCAACATATTGATTTATAATGATCAGGTACCCCTCTGTCACTCCAAGAATTTTAAGTGTTAACTTAAATATTTTCCTACTTTCTGCTCTAGTTTTAAGAGAGTGCTGGGAAGAGAGAGGAAGCGAAAGAGAACAGTCTGGTAGATACATAAAAACACATACTGTACATGGTTTGCTTCCCTGGCCTTGTTATACCATCCTACCCAACCAATCATAAATAGTCTGACATCCCAGAGTTGTTCCAGTGGTAGTCATTGGACCACATATGCACTCTGTTGCCCAGATTTTGTTCTATTGTCTAGGAAGTATACCCTGCCTTATTTAACTGTCTACTGTTCCACGCTCCACTGGTAGTCAGAGAATTGGAAAAGACTGGATAGTGTCTGTTTTCCATCGCAGGGAGAGCTTGTAAGTTTCCAGTGCTCTGTGTTTCACATGGCTAGACACCTCTCTGATTGTTTCCTAGTAAGGTGTGTGGTGTTGCATACCGATATGTTTTGTTTCATACATGGAGAGATCTGAGAGGCAGCAATAACAGGTGAAACTGCTCAGTCAGGAAGAGGTAGGGAGAGACAATGTGTAGGCGTATTACCAACAGCACCTTCTACCAATTTGCTAGTGGTATATGTTGGCTGGTAATAAGCCTGCAAACTGTCCGTCTCCCTCCTCCTTCCCAGACAGAGCACTTTTTCCAGTCATTACTACCTCTCTGATCTCTCTATGAGAGGCAGAGCAAATAGATATACAAGTGCATACTTTGCTAAAAAGTAAGATTATGGCCATGTGAAATCTCGAACAGGAAAAACATACTTTTGTTTTGCCAACAGATTCATAGTTTTAGAGATTAAATTGATCAGCTATTCAATCTCAGCAGATCTTTGTTCTCCAACTTGGTCAGATAAAGATGCATAAGTGTTTACATGTCTAGAAAATAAAATAATAAAATCATGATTTTATAAAACAAGCAGCAGAAGTCAGCAGGGTCTGACAAACTGCTACAGCTCTATTGCTCAAGTGAGAATCCTTGCAGGTCTCACGAGCATTCAAGGAGTGAAAGGCCCATTTCAGTCAATGGGAATCTGGGGATATTTGTCTTCTGTGTGCAGCTGGTGTGCACCAGATTTGTTCCACAATCTTAATGTATATTGCCCTATATATCTAATGTATTGAGACTGGAGAAATATTTTTCCTGATCACTCTATGAATATTATGTTTAAAAAAACAAAAAAAACCCATGCAGCATGATGCTCCATAAATAAAATTATTAGAACCCGCAGCGCTTTTAATTTATCTCTAGCATACTGGTTGAAGTCATATTAAATAGGCTGCTCACTTCCCTTCTTGTCCTTTTCGCTTGCAGATGTTCAAATAAAATGCAGTAATTCTGACAGCTAATCAGCCCTTTTTTTCATAAAATGTTCATTGTATGTTGAAAACAGGAATTGAAGGCATGAATGTATTATCTGATATTTACTTATCTTCCACACTCTGTTTAGGACAGCAGCAGAAATAAATGCCATCGGTGGACTTCCTGAGGAGCCTGGTATTATTTGCAGAGCTTGATGCATTTAATTGTAATATTCATCGCAGAGTTGCTGAGGTGTAGATTAAAGGTAAAAATTCTCTGTAGTTTAGATGGTAATAATCATGTGCTGAGTTTCAATTATAGAATCATTTTTCCAATTATTCTGTTTAATTCTGTGAAGCAAAGGTCGAACAGAATACATTTTCAGTGTATTATTATGCACTAGAAATCCTATCTGTGGCTGATGGTTGGTCAGGTTTGAGAAAGGATTCACCATCAAAATAGCAAATGTACTGCATTTGTTAAAAATCAATGAAAGGTACATTAATGGATTAGATTTTCGAAGGTTTTTTTTTGATAATTAAAAGAAAGTAGTTCTGCAAGGAGGTGCTTCATTCAAAATTAATTACTTGTCAAAATTGTGAATTTGCTTGAAGATGAATTCAGTATTCCTTTTAAGGTTTTTTTTTGGCCTTTCTATATTTTCGTATTTTGTCTCAGCTAGTCATTTCATTACTTTATGTGAATAGGCAAAGTTAAACAATATTTTGTCATAATTGTGTATTTTATATGTAAACATTGTCATGTCGAGTAAATAATTTAGCCTTGTTTTTTAGTTCACTTTAAAAAGGAAAAGTAACTTTAAATATTCTGCTGGTTCAAAATGTGTCCAGTCATATTACCTATACTTGCCATAGACCAGTAAAGCAGGATGTGATACAATGTTACACACTCTCTACAGCACTGCATGCTTTGAGCACCTTCTTCTTCTTCTTTTTTTTTTTTTTTTTTTTTAAACATTGTTTCACTAAACCAGCTTTCATTTTCCTTGACTGAAAGCTCTCTGGAAAAAGATCAGTGTAGCTCATTGTGAAAGAAATATGTTTAACCTTTTGAGTGCCAGAGGGGCAGGCAACGCATTGCTTTGGGATGTGTTGCATATCCTTCTGGTATTCAAAGGGTTTAAAAAAGTTGTTGAAGATGAAAAAGAAAATAATATAAAGTATAGGCAATTTGTGCATAGCATGGACATACATAGCATCTAAAGTCAAAATAAAGGGTTACAATTCCTTTAAATATAGACAAAGAAAGTAAAACAGGAGATAGCGCCATATAGTGTAGTATCTTAAAAAAACCGCAATAGAAATGATCTGAAAGGTACAGGCTATTTTAGTCAGATAATTGATATCAAAAAGTCTGACAATAATGCATCCGGAGGATCTTAACCCATCTCTGTTGTCAGACTTTTTTATATCAACTGTCTGATTACAATATCCAGTGAGTACCTTTCATATAATTTCTGTTGGAGTTTTTTAAGATGCTACACTAAATGGCGCTTTCTCCTATTTTCTTTCTTTGTCAATGTTGGATTGACGTGCCATTTGGGAGAGCGTGTTTTAGAGAGCAGCCACAGAATTTCATATTGAATCTGCTGTACTGTATCTCAGAGCAGTTTACTATAAGTCCCAGTTGCCTATCTAGTTGGAACTGACATATGTCTGTTTTCCAACTACCATCTTTGTGAGTTTACACCTATTGGTGCTGGTGGTAGTCTCAGCTGTTTATTGGTTGATACACACAGGGGTGTCCCTTCTTTTGTCTCCCTCACTTGTTCCTTTACATGTATTTCTACTTTCTGTAGAAAAAAAAATGTATATTGTAAATACTTGTTGACCTCCCTGAATACTAGAGATGTCTGCAATGCATTGTTTCATAGTATGTTGTAAACAAGGTTGGGATGACTTGCTTATTGGACTTTCACACATGCTTAACACTTTACACATTGCTAATATATTTGCTGGCTATCTTGAGAAATATTTGTTGTTAAACCAGATAGGTGCACAACAGATTGCAAAGTCCTCTGTCCCTTAAGGGTTAAATCTTTCAGCTTTCTAGTACTGGACTGCATCAGTTATGCACTGAGGCCACTTTGATAACGATGCAAGAAAATAATTATGGTTTCCCTAAGTCAGGGATGGGCAACCTCTGACTTGCCAGTTGTTGAAGGCTACAGTTTCCTTCATTCTAAGATGGAAGTTGTAGTATACATCAACTGGGGAGAGATGCACTAAAGGTCTATACAATAGAGAAGTGTGCCTGGCAGTGTGTGGCGATCACTTCACATGGGGAATACAATCCAAAATGCACTAAGACTTAAGTATGAAAGGTCAAGAGGAGAGACTTTTATCATTTGCATATGACGGTGTAAAAGTTCTGATGCACAGGGGATGGCAAATGGGGAGCAGAGGGAGCAGAGAGGATTTCTCAGATGTCAGCGCCAAGAACAGCAGCAGATCATCTGATTAACCATCTGAGTGCCAGAGGGTTGAGCAAAGCCGTGTAGAGCAATGCACTGCATACCCATCAAACACTAGGGTCAATGGAAAATATTTCTACACTACAATACAGGGATTTAAGAAATGAGAGCAGCTGCCTCCTCTCAAGCCACTGATCAGATGATGTAAAGAACATAGAGTTGACTATCAACTGATGGATGTAAACAGTGGAGAGCTGATTATCAGCTGATCATTGGAAACAGAGCAGAGGGCATCTGGGGATCCGATAAACTTATAATGCTATATATTGTTATATGAAGCCTGTAGCATCATATTACTCAACAGTGTTGTAAAGAGATCAGAGCCCTAATGCTGGCATATCTTTTCACTGTATGCTGCCATCAGCTGATAGTTGCCTGTGTACTGTTTATATCTATTAACTGATGGATGGCTATGACAACATTCCCAATTTGCCTACATTATGGTGACAAATTTCTTTCTGTGGTCTCTGACAGCATTGCCCAGCTATCAGAGTTTAGTGCATATGGTGACTAGCCATATTAACAAACACACCCTCCTGAATATGAAAATGACTTATTAAGACACATCCCTATATTCAGATGAGTCACTGGTGTAGGATACACTGCATCATCATAAACCTGTCAAAGGCAGGAAGAAAAGCATGGATGTAGGTGTATTTGGGGTGTAATTGCTGGAATAAGATGGCAAAAAAAAAAAGATATAGCATATACCACAAAAGGGATTGAGGACCAGATTGCCACATATCTGTCACGGTTTTTGAAGACTCTCAGACTTAAGGTTTGGTAAAATTAACTTTATTAAACGTTAAAGGCAGTCCCCGTAGGGTAAACATACATAACAATATAACATCAATAGAACATACAAAAGGTTCTACCGGCCTTGCCTAAATACCGGGCAAAGCAACCCAAGTGACAATATTAATGACAGGCTCTACCGGCCTTGCCTATACCGGGTAAGGCAACCGTGAGATAATTCCGGTTCTACCGGCCTTACCAATTCCGGGTAAGGCAGCCCAATGGGATGCTGAATGTAGGCTCTACCAGCCCTGCCAATACCAGGTAAGGCAACCTTTAAGATGGTGAGTTACAAGGGTCTACCGGCCTTACCAATACCGGGCAGGGCAGCCCAAGGAGGTACTGTAGTAGGCTCTACCGGCCCTGCCAATACCAGGTGAGGCAACCTACAGGATGGTAACGTCAAGGTTCTACCGGCCTCACCAATACCGGGCAGGGCAGCCTGAGCAAATAGACCAGCTGTTAGGTGACTAAGACAGCAGAGAGCAATAAGTCTAGAGGTCTTACTCAGCAGAAGTCTATAGCCAGAGATAATCAGACAACTGCAAGGAAGTGGACAGCGACTGACCACAGTACTGGATGTTCAGGAGCAAACCAACGTCCTCATGTTGGGACTAATGGTAAATAGCGCCACCAGGTTTAAGAAGTAACCCAGCGTCCGCACGCTGGAACCAACAATTTATATTGCAACCAGGTTTAGTGGAGCAAACCAGCGACCGCACGCTGGAACCAACAATGTATATCGCAACCAGGTTTAGTGGAGCAAACCAGCGTCCGCACGCTGGAACCAACAATGTATATCGCAACCAGGTTTAGTGGAGCAAACCAGCGACCGCACGCTGGAACCAACAATGTATATCGCAACCAGGTTTAGTGGAGCAAACCAGCGACCGCACGCTGGAACCAACAATGTATATCGCAACCAGGTTTAGTGGAGCAAACCAGCGTCCGCACGCTGGAACCAACAATGTGTATCGCAACCAGGTTTAGTGGAGCAAACCAGCGTCCGCACGCTGGAAACAGCAATGTATATCGCAACCAGGTTTAGTGGAGCAAACCAACGTCCGCACGCTGGAACCAACAATGTATATCGCAACCAGGTTTAGTGGAGCAAACCAGCGTCCGCATGCTGGAACCAACAACGTGTATGCAATAGCGAGGAGAACAATGTCGCCGACAGCTGGAGCGCGAGACTCAGGAACTCGTACAGGTTAACCCGCATGGTGCTGGAGCACAGGAACCCTGGAATACAGGCACACCAGAAACGCTGGAACACCGGAACGTTAGCATACAGGAACACTGGAACGCTGGAACACCGGAACATTAACGTACAGGAACACTGGAACACTGGGACACTGGAACGTTAATGTACAGGAACACTGGAACACCGGAATGTAGCATACAGGAACACTGGAAACAGGCCCAGAGATCTGACAAGCAGGTCAGGCAGAGTGGAGTCAGAGACACCACGAAAGGGCAACCTGGAAGTGCTCAACCTGGGTTTAAAAAGGCTGTGTGAGGAGGGCTAGTGACAGACAGCCAATCACGAATACTCAGCAGGTGATAGACACAGAGCAGCACGAATCACGGGCACCGTGATAATATCACCAAACTGAACCCTTACTGAAGTTTAGTGCATCTCCCTCCTGGAGAGCCAAACTTTGCTTATCTTGCTCGGAGAAAATAGGGCAAGGGTAACAGAATGAAGAATATATATGTTTCAGTTGTAAATCAATTGAATATGGGCCTCTTGTTTCCTAAAATTTGGATGAAATGATAGATACAAACAAATGAATGAACAACATCATATTATAAATGCTAAGGAAGGAAATCCCTTATAATATTTGCAGTCTAGGAATTTAATATTCCAGCCAGCTATGAGAGAGAGGTAAAATGAAGATTAGGAAAAAGAAAGGTATGATAAATATCCTTTTGTGTTATTTAATGTTACAGGTGTTTGACTTCAGAGAAATATCCTCTGAGGTATCCTAAGGCTAATCTGTTGTACTCAGAGCTCTAGCGAACCTTTAGTCTTTAGACCAGCTAAGACATCAGCCTTGAGGATCAGCTGAAGGGCAAGGAAAGCATGCATACCATTTGATGCCATTTCGCCATTGCACCTGACTGAACTGCAAAAAGAAATGTGTCTAAATATTCCTGTTTTTAACCAAAGAAATTCTTCTGTTCCTTACCCAATTCCCTTACCATCTCCATTTTTTATCATTATTACCTGCTGTATATTTCTTCCTCACTGACTGGTAATGTTACCCATAAAATGTGTATAGCATACATTTTTACTTTTATGTGGTATGTTCGTTGTATGAGGAGTGAACATCTACCCATCAGGAATGCCACTGTCATACTGAGCTTCCTCTCCATCCTTAGAACTGGCTGTCCTGATTTTATTCCTATACATCTCTACTGATCTTTCCTCATTTCTTATGTATGTATTTTAGAACTGTAATTGATTATGTTTTCTCTAATGAATGCATTTCAACCTGTTCTATGACTACAGCTCTATTTCTCTTTTCTTTACTTGTGTATGCTCTATATGGTTGCCTACAGTCACATAACCACACATTTCCTTTTCGTCAACATTTTTTAACTATCTTTGTGATTTCTCCCTTCATATCATGATATTCTTAAGAGATATTCACAAGTAAAGTTTCCCCTCCCGCCCCTTTTACCTAGTGTAAGCAATCTCTTCTCAGATGGGGAATCTAGTTGTAAGACCAGACAGATAACAGCAGGGGACAATCTTCTTACAATGAAAACAATGAAAGCCCTGGCCCCCTTGACAAGCTGTTCAGGTTTTTCCTTTATCTTAATTGAAGATTGTCCCTCTCTGCAGTCTACCTGAGCACCTCCCTTCTGCGCTGGCCGAAAAGTGTTACATCAGTAAAAGGGGCGGAAGGGGGACACTTTATCATTAAATTACTCCTGAACTACAACTCTGACAGAATTGAAATAACACTCTCCAAGGTCCAAATACTTTGATGATTAATTAGAGCTGCTTTTATTATGAAACATTACTATCCCTTTAAACAACCTAATTTAAAGGGATAGTAATGTTTCACAAAACAGCAGCTCCAATTAATCTTCATAGTATTTGAGCCATAGAGAGTGCTATTTCAATACTGTCAGAGTTGTAGTTCAAGAGTAATTGAAGGATAAAGTTTTCCCCTCCCGCCCCTTTTATCTAGTGTAAGCCATCTCTTCTCAGATGTGGAATCTGGTTGTAAGACCACAGAGATAACAGAAGAGGACAATCTTCTTCCTATGAGAACAATGAAAGCCCTGCCCCCTTGACACATTTTTCAGGTTTTTGCCTTATCTTAATTGAAGATTGTCCCTCTCTGCAGTCTACCTGGGCACCTCCCTTCTGCTCTGGTTGAGCAGTGTTACATCAGTAAAAGGGGTGGGAGGGGGATACTTTGTCATTGAATTACTCTTGAACTACAACTCTGACAGAATTGAAATAACATTCTCCAAAGTCCAAATACTATGATGATTAATTAGAGCTGCATTTATTATGAAACATTACTATCCCTTTAATTAAACTGTTAGAGTATTAGAGAGTTCTCCATCAAACTGAATTAGAGATCCCTCTAGATGGGTTTAACCCTTTTAGTGCCAGAGGTGTATGCCCCTCATGGTGCATTTGGTTCCCGCCGGAATCCCTCTATGCTTTTCCTGGGAGTATGCCCTTGATATTGCCCTTCAATTTATCTTACGTTAATTTAATTTTCTCTCCATAAAGCTGTCTATCTAGAAACATTATGGTTCTGTCCTTGGTTGTCTCTGTAGACATGCTCACTTGACTTTCACTACCACTTCTGTGATGACTAAGCCCAAATATAGCTCTTCAGTTCCCGCCCCTTTCTCTTCTGGCTCCTGTGTCCACATTCCAGTTTTCTTTTTTTTGTGTCCATATTCCAGTTTTCTTTTTTCTGTGTCCCAAAGCTACCTTCAGTTTCACATGTTTGAAACTTACTTTTCCACATTTTACTGTTTTTTTCTTTTTCTGTCAGTGACCGCTCTAGCTTTCAAGATCTAAAATATATATTGCATTTCCCCCTTAAATAATCCAAGCTCCGGTTTAGGGTAGCACATAGATTTCATTATCAGTACAAAGCTAATAAATTTATGTAGCACATTAGTTTATTATCCGTATTTGTATAATCCGCATAATAAGGACTTGCAGTGTTATAGGTGAATTCTATGTGTGTGATTACATTATATTTGTGCCTGTTATCACTAACTGATTTTGGTTTACAGTTCATAATATGTATTTTGTGGTTCCTTAATACAGATTAATTTCATTATTTGGACCATTATTTTTGGCTATGCCACTTTTTCAGTAGTATGTTCAAAAAATGCATAGTAGATATCTATATTAAACCTTGGTGACAAATAATGAACATGGTGGCTGACTATGATCAATTAAGATTTGTTGAGCCCTTGGTTTTGAACTCTTTCTCAGGTGAAGTATATACCTAGATAAAGTCCAGCTGTAGCAGGGCATTAAAATGGTCAGCATATACCATGTATAGTTCACCTGCTTCAGACCTGTAGTCAGTCATTTTGAAATACAGAGATATGATTATATAACCTTTCTCATAGCAAGCTATGTGCAAGGCAGTTATGCTCTACAGATAAGTAACAGAACAGTGTTAGAAATAATTAGCTTAAAGCGTATTGGTTTAGTATTGTACTAAGAACTGTTTTCCATTCTTTTTAATATATTAGTATTCGTTTATTCATTGCAATTATAATGGTCAAATCAAAACCTTCAGAGCACATATCATTTTTGCTACATATGAATTTCATCAGATTCTAAATAGCTTTTCATATATTAATTAATTCCTAGGTAAGGCTTGCTGTAATATGCTTCAGCCAGAACCACTGTCATTTTGCCTTTATAATGCTGACATCATGTATAACATAATTTTTTTGTTTTTTTAACTGGAGGCCATGCTGATGTTTTTTGATCTCTCCTCTGATCCAAAGTGGAATGCAAGCATTTATGTGCTGTATTGTTGGGCTTAAATATATATATGATTTCTAGTATCATTCGTTTACAACAAGAACCCACGCACACCAAAGCCCTCAAAAAGACACCTGTGGATACATACTGAAGGAATAAAAACTGAAAGGTGCTACAGGGGAATAGATTGAGTCAAAAAGAACTAGAAAGAAGAACCCTGCAGAAATAGCACACTTAAATGGTCTAAATATTCCCTAGGTATCCAGTGTCTGGACACAATTAAAAATTAACCTTTATTGTGTCAATTTAGAAACATCAGCTGAGAGTATTTATTTTAATCCCTCTTTTTTTCATTTCTGTATGTGTTTTATATCACACTGCACTGGTGGCTCGAAGTGTAATTTGTATTGTAGCAATCCTCTTGGCGACTCACCAATACTTTTAAGTGCAGAGTGGTTACATATGTTGCTGGCAATACTTTAGGATACTCTAGCAGCGAGATCAGAGGCAGTATAATAATAATAATATCAGGGCTTATAATTTTAAAGGGATAGTAATGTTTAATTATTCAAGTAAAATCGAGTCTTTTCTATTCTTTTTTTATAACTATGTGTAGCAAGAAAACATTATTAAACTCTGCCGTTTTTCATTTATAGTCTAATAAAGTTTCCCCCTTCTGCAGCCTCCCCTCATATTTGGAATCCGGTCCGCGGACTGGACGTGCTGCATCGAGGGACAATCTTTCCACTCTCAGTATAAGGGAAAGGCCGCCCCATTAATGAAGGAGGGCAGTTTTTCCTTATGCTGGAAGAAGATTGTTACTCGTCGCATTCTGTCCAGGCTGGCTTTCTGAGGCTGCTGAGGTAAGTGGAAGGGTCGGGAGGGGGAAATGTTATTAGACTGTAAATGAAAAACTGCAGCGTTTAATAACGTTTTCTCGCTACACATCATTCTAAAAAGAATAGAGAAGACTCGATTCTACTTGAATAATTAAACATTACTATCCCTTTAAGTCCTTTGCTACTTGCCAGACCTGAAAAGTTACTCACCGCTGCAAGCCAAAACATACCCACCAGGGCTGAATTTCTACTCGCCAGGGCTAAATTTTCACTCGTCATTGGCTAGTGGCGAGTGGAAATTTTGAGCCCTGATAATATTATCTACTATTAGAACTCTCTAATAAGATATTAATTACCAGCGATGGTTATGTCCAGTTACATCTAAAGACTACACTATCCTATATAATAATTTGCTAAATCGTGTGTAATGCCCAACATGTGCAGTAGACACTGCTGCGCGTGCGGCAGTCATGCTCAGTAGAGACTGCCTGCGCCGCGGCTGATACAGAGGTGGGCGCTCCGAAGGAGCGTCCAGCTCTGTATCAGCAGTGGCGCGGGCAGTCTCTACTGTGCGTGACTGCCCCGCGACCGGCTGCCAGAGGCACTGTGGCCCGTGTAACGGGCTGTTCAACTAGTTTAGTTATATTTCAACGAGCTGGTCATACAGTTGTCCTCTATATTGCAGATTTAACATTTTTGATTGTTTCTGTTTAAAGACATCAGCTGAGAGTATTCACTTCATATTCTAGTGACCTCAGTTTTTGATTCTGTCAATTTAGAAACATCAGCTGAGAGTATTTATTTTAATCCCTCTTTTTTTCATTTCTGTATGTGTTTTATAATATTGTTTCAATAAAGGTTAATTTTTAATTGTGTCCAGACACTGGATACCTAGGGAATATTTAAACCATTTAAGTGTGCTATTTCTGCAGGATTCTTTTCTTTCTAGTTTTTTGATTTCTAGTGTCATTTATTAAAGGCTGAAACTGTTACACATCGACTTACATGCTAATGTAATGACCATGGACCTTGAGGGCCTGAAAAGCTAGTGATCATCACCTCACAATTTGCTATTCTCCTGGACTACACGTATCAGGAAATCTGCATGGATCAACAAAGCTGTCAATATCACAAAAAAAATTAAAATGGCAAAAATAAATACATTTTATTTAAAAAATGTATAAAATGGCAGTGGCATTCAGATTTAAGCCAGATAAGATGGAGCTCGTCCCCTAGAGAAATTACAAAGGATAATTAGCCAATACTTCAGATATGAGACAGCACACACAGACATAAAGTGAACAGTTCAACTGAGTTTATTATATTTATGATCTCCAGTGTGCAGGACATATTGGAAATTATGAAGTAATAAACTCAGTTGGACTGTTTATGTTATGCCCTTGTGTGCCGTCCCATATCTGAAGTATTGGCTAAGTATATTTTATATGTACAAAATGAAATTTAGTGGTTGTATCAGTATTTAGCCCAATAAGTCAGTATTGGTATTTTACCAATTACAGCTACAAAATCTTTTTTATAGATTTCTGTTTTCTTTGCTTATTAGAATTGTAAACTCATGACATTGACTGGACAGTTTATTGCTCAACCACTGTGATTTTGGCTTAGGGTTATTGTTCTGCTGAAATGTAAATCTCTTCCCCAGTTCCATTGACTACCTCAAACAAATTTTTATGAATGATTCACATGTACATTATACCATTCAATTGCCTCTCTAAACTGACATGACAAGACTCCTAGTCTGTGCTGATTCGATCTATCCCTATATCATGATATTGGCACTTGGGGTGACCAAAATGTTTATAGAAGAAAGAGAGAGGCTGTTATGCCTCTTTCTCAATTTCAGCAGAATTCGGTTTCGTCCTATATATTCTCACTTTGACAGTTGGGTCCATCCACACTTTAGAATTCCTCCAGCTTCCCCACTTCCTAACCCTTCAACCTTCCTATTAACAGCCCTCAGGTGCCACAACATTGGCTTGTGTGCTGAGGATGTGATAGACTCATTCTCAATTTCAGTTTTCACTTTTTGTAAAGTTTCTCTATCCAATCACAAGTGTACAGCATTACTACACATGCTTAGGCAGCCAGTGGGGATTATTTTCACACCCTTTGCCAGCCCTATCTATTATTTCATAGTCAGTGTAAAAATTATTCCCTTTCTTTGTCTGCTAATCTGAGGCCCTGTTAACAGAAGTTGTGCATTGGATTGTACTAAAGATTTCAAAAAGTGTCCATCTAGGATTTACACTTTATATGACAAGGAGCTGTTCGGTGGATTGAAAAGCAATGTGATGCATGCCATCCTGGCATTCAAAGGGTAATACCTTTAATTACACTTGTTTGGACATTTTCATCAGTATTGAATTCTTTTTTTTTTTTTTCCTCCATTTTAAAAAGAGCTGTATTTGGTACAGTGGAAAATCACAAGGAATGTGTACAATATAGTTATACCATTGTTATTTTTATTCTTAAAGGGATAGTAATACTTAAAATGTAAAAAAAAATATGTTGTAGGGTCATCCCCCTGAGTAAAACAAGAGTACTCCTACTGCTGAAAGGTGTTTCATTCAAAAGTTATTAATTTTCAAAGTTGAATTTTTTAGGTGCAATATCACAGTGGCCTGAAATTGTACAGTGGTGCTGTTGGTACACCATCCTATGGAGATTTATGGTCCCAGGACCAGAGCTGTCCATAGGCTCGTGTAGCAACAGCGCCACTGTACAATTTCAGGCCCCTTGATATTGCACCTAAAAAATTCAACATTGAAAATTAATATCTTTTGAATGACACACCTTTCAGCAGTGGGATTACTCTTGTTTTACTCAGAGGGATAAACCCTACAACATATTTTTTTTCATTTTAAGTATTACTATCCCTTTAAATGGTTATGTTGCTTTATATCGGTGCACCATACGCTCATACGTCTCTTATATAGTTTGAGGAGATCCCCACATTCCAAAAAACATTATGGCCTCAATTCAGTTGAGACCAGTAAAACACCCCGAAGAGCAAAATTGGATTCTACCAGCCTGTTAGCAAAAAGTGCTAATGAGCTATTCAATTGCCCTGCCAGCTGAAAGCACAGCGGATGTTAGGCCACAGAAAAGGCCTTGTGGCCAAACATCCATTTTATGTATTAAGTTCCCAAAATGCTTCTAAATAGCGGCAATAATGTGAACATCAAAGGTAAAAATCTAAAGATTGGTACCTGACACACTGTCAAGCACCGACAAATAGCTCATCTTTGTTACACTTACCTGTCATCCACTGTCCTCCTTCTTCTATCCTCCTCCTTTTTTCTCTCTTTTTTTCTTCCTCTTCTCTTCCTTCTTCCCTCTTCATTCAACCATCGTCTTTTCATTTTCCTGTAAAAAAAAAATAAATAAATAAAAAATGCCTTAAAAGAACCATCAGATCTATGCATAGTTTAACCCATTGCTTGCCATATAAATGTGTGTGTGTGTGTGTGTATATATATATATATATATATATATATATGTGTGTGTGTGTATATATATAATATACATAATTTTTGTGTTAGTTGCTCTTGGATTTGCACATATTTAGCAATTCAAGACACATCATACAAACAGATGCATTCAGACTCTTAAAATGCAACCTGATATTTTTACAGTATATTAGAACCTACTATATTATTTATTTCCTAATGTCATATCTGTAACCTCAGCAAGCTCACAATGGATTTGAAGATCCACCTTCACAGAAAATTGCAGAACAATATACAGAAGTGGTCAGCACAGGAGACTTCTCTAAGTGTCGATGGATGAATCTTGATTTGCCTCAACTATGAACCTACGTGCTTTATGAATGTTTCTCAGATATTCTAGCTTTACTTGCCTATAGCTAATGTATGCAGGCACTCGATCACACCTTAGGCTAGTGAACTCTTTTCTTGGGTTTATAACTCCCCACTTTTAATTTTTCTGCCTCCGTTGGCTTCTTACTACTGACATTTACATCCAGAGCTACTCGATTGTATGAGGGGCATCGCATCAATAACCTGATAATTTAGATGTCCCGTGAGCACTACCACATGGGGTAGTGGAGATGGAGCCTACACATCTACACCTGTGGAATTGTCCTGTGCTGCCTTGTTTTGTATATCGTCTTGAGAATTAACAAATTGTTTGAATACTTATAGAGTAAATCTTAATTATATTCTCTAAGATTATGTTTAACAATTTGGAATAATTTTTTTGTTCTGCAAGTAAACTGTTTTTTGAAAAGTGTCATGGAATTAATTGAGGTAATAGCAAAGGCCTGGATTCTATTGGATGAGATAAAATGATCATTGATTTTACGTACAAATTTCACTACAGACTTTCAGAGGACTATGAGAGTTAAAATCAGTGAACACATGTATTACCTGCAGTGGAATCAAGCCCAAATGTGAAAAGTTTGCAAAGGGGTGAACAATTTTGCAAACCTTGGCTGTGTGTATGTGTCTCAATGTTTTAAATAGAAGGTGGAGGAATTGGTAAATGACGTGCATTTTCAGCTATTTTTCAATTTACATTGGAGAGTCTTCAGCCAGTGACTCCAAGCCTTAATCAGTACTAGGGATGGGTAAAAAAGTTACTTTTTTTCCCTGAGGGAATTTTTATGCAACATGCAGTGTATTTTTTTTAAATACAGAACTGCCTGCACATAACTACCCCATACATTTTTTTGCAATCTGACAGCAGCTGGAGAGCCTCACTTTGCCCAGCACTATGGCTACTAGTACAATGGGATAAGCAAACTTGGGAACTCTCCGGATTTACCCCGGAGACTCCGGTTTTGGCACTGCTTTACCGGGTCTCCGGGGTAGAGGCTGAGTCCTCCGGATGTGGGGAGTTTCTATTGAAACTCTACCCACTTCCACTTTTTCCCCCTATGTAGCTCCTTCCCCCCAGCATTCTTTTAAGCCCTCCCCCGGCATTCACATTAAGACCCGCCCCTTTTTGACACATTCTTCACACCACCCATGGCAGCAGAGGACAACAATAAAAAGTTCCCAGGTATGAGGATAAGGCTGGGGAGGTCAGTATGTGTGTTTCTATGGCCAGCATGGGACAATGCTGGGAGGGGGTCAGTATATGTGATTCTGTGGCTACTGTGGTGCAAGGCTGGGGAGGACAGTATGTGTGATTCCATGGGTACCAGTGAAATGGGACAAGACTGGTATCAGTATTTGTGATCCCAAAAAATCCCAAATCAAACCCCCCCCAAAAAAAAAAAAAAGACTCCTGTGGATGTACATGAAACAAGATGCAACCATGTTTTTACGTTCACACGATATATAAAGTCCTGGAAAAATGTGTCCACATGCAGCTCTAGAGGTATAAACTACTGTCCAGATTTTGCACCCCCCGCTTCAGTCAGGCTTTAGTCCAAATTACTCAACAATCACTGCCTCCTAAAAGTATAAAATGATATCCAGACTGATATGGAAAATACTGAACTTTCTGGAGCCATTTACTTGATCTTGCAAACTATGCTATTCTGATAAGTAAACTCAAATGCTCAGAATTGGGTAATCATTCAGTAAACTGGTTCTGATCATATTTATTAGACGGAATGCAACATGTCTTTTGCTTACAATGTTTCCCTTCCACTCAAAGCAAAAAGTTGGGTTCCCCAAGGCTCCCTCCTCACTTTTATCAACACCGTGGTATAATATTTGCTTTATACAGGGTACATATTTTGATAACTTTTATGTAGGTGCACAGGTTTGTTTCTTGCTTAAGGCTCCATTCTTGGTCCTCTTCTATTTTTCCTATGTATAAAGGAATGATCTACCAGAGGTTTGCAAACCTTCTCCTGTGCACATGTATGTGGATGTACACACAAAACATGTGAAGAATTAGTCACAGGAAAGCTGTGATGAATAAGTCCCAAAAAGAATACCCATAAAATGAGGCACACATCTCAGCCAAAGGGATACAGCAAAACAATTTTAATTTGTGGTACAGGAATATAGTTACATAAATACAAAACAATATTCCTAATTAAAAAGGTAAAATAACCCTAAACAGGGAATATAACAGGGTAACCCACATAAATAATAAAGTACATACTAAGCCAATGAGTAAAAGATAAAACCATAAATGGGAAAATAATACACATCAGCTAAAATGCAATATAAATGCAGTCATGTTAAACTCGCATCACATAATAAAGGGATAACAGTGCAATGTCAACTGTATTAAGTATAAAGCACATCAAAAAAATACAAAAATGCAAAGGAAAAACGTAGTGTGAGACCAAAAATTGAGGTAAAGTGTCATGTGGATTCAACCAAATCATAGCCCAATGGAGTTCTTATTAATGTGGATTACCCTATTGTGTACCTTGTTTAGGGATCTTTTAATTTCCATGCATCCCAAACCCCCACTTCTCTTCTAGTAGAGCATGCATCCATAGATTATGTGACCTAGTATCACATGTACTCTCTGGTCCTCTATGCAAATTCAAGTAGAGGATAAAAATAAAATATGATAAGAGCTTTCCTGAGAAAATTGCCTCCAAGAAAAACTAGTAGGTGGAACCCAGGATTGAACTATGGTTAGGTAGGGGAGGAATGGAGTTACTTTGATCATAACCTTGTAAGTGCTTGCATCTTGGTGGGTGGAAGTTTACCCACTGTCCTTGTGTCCCCTAGTGGACTAAGAGAAAGGGATTTGTCGGTGACTATAAAAATAAATTCCCTTTTTCAATATCATGTTTCAGTAATTGATGCATCAATAACCAATTCCAAATATTCCTAAATAGGTGCAATAATGAAATTTTGTTGTTCCTTTAAATACTAGTTGAAGAGCCCATGTACAAGGGCCACAGTGCCAGGCAGCAATGGCCGCGGTGCAGTCATGCACAGTAGAGACTGCCCATGCCGCAGCTGTAACGGAGCAGGGGGCTCTGAATTCAGACCGTAGTCATCTCTGCACACCGAAGGTCTGAATTCAGAGTGCCCGCTCCATTATCAGCCGTGGCACAGGCAGGTCGTACTGCACATGACTGCAGTGCACGCAGCCGACTGTACTGCACATGACATCTTCTGACAAACGTACATTAGCAAATTATTATATAGGATTTTACAAAGTAGTGACTGTTTTGCTGGTCATAAAGAAAAATCAAATTGCATGTAGATAGGTGGTGATACATAATTGAGACCAACATAATAGGTTTTCATTAACCCTTTGAGTGCCAGAGGGGTATGCAGTGCGTTGCGTACCCCTCTGGCATTCAAAGGGTTAATAACACGCAGGGGCAAAACAGCACTATATGATTTGAGAACCAGTTTGAAGAACCATTCAATCATTCCATTCCTCTCTTGTTACTGATGAGTCAAATTCAGCTAACAAGGGAAAAAGCTAGCTATCCTATATAATAATTCACTAAGATGTTTGTCAGAAGCCGTCATGTGCAGTAGAGACTGACTGAACGCACAGAATGCTGGGAGGTGTAGGAATGCTGGGAGTTCTGTGCTGGGAGCATTCTGTGCTTTTGGGCAGTCTCTACAGTACATGACTGTGTCAGCGGCAGGACGCAGAGCAGGACCGGCCTCTTTACCCTTTGAGTGCCAGAGGGGTACTCAACACATTGCAAAGCAATGCGTTGCGTACCCCTCTGGCACTCAAAGGGTTAACATCACCTGGACCTTGGCCCGTGTACATGGTCTTTTACACTAGTTTAACCCCTTAACGACCCTTGACGGTTATAATACGTCATGGGTTGATCTGAGTTAACGACCCATGACGTACTATGACTGTCATGGAATTCCGGGCTGCACACCGGTCGGGGAGTCCGGAACCGGAAGGAGCAATAAAAAAAAAAAATGCTCCGTGGTCCTTAACCCCTTAGCGACAATGGACGTACATGTACGTCCTCTGTGGCTGTCACTTAGTGACAGAGGACGTACATGTACGTCCAGGAAATCCGGATCCCCGCGCGGCTGCACGCCGTTCGGGGACTCCGGATTCTAATAATAAAAAAAAAAAATGTTAGATGGGCGTTAAGTGACGGCGGCCGTCACTAAGGGGTTAACTGACTGCGCCATGCCGATCGGCTGGTCTTTAAGGGGTTAAAAATAAATGAGTAAACAAGAATCTCTCAGGTTCTCAAATGTATTTGCCACCTGCAAAACAGACTCTGATCATAACTTGGGACTGTGAGTTTCACTGAGCATAATGTACTGGAGCAAGCGAAGTGTACCACAGGGACAAATACAAATTCTTACAATTTCCATTGGTTTCATTTTGATTTTTAACCTCTCGAATGCTAGTGAATTATCAGAGACCTCTCAATATTTCAAGGGGTTTAAAGCACCATTGAAATTAACAGGTATTGTTGGACATTGAACTTGTCCCCAGTGAGTCAGTTGGTTTGCCCCAGTTTCATCCGGTTCATTTCACAGGCAGTAAATAAATGTGGACTAGCAAGAAAACAATAGATAGATAAGAGTACAACCAAAAGATTTATCAGTTTGTGTGTAATAGGATTATATGGGTCATTTAATCCTGGCAAGACAAAACATTAACAAAGGTGATGGAACACAAATAAATACAGCAGGGAAATCAGTAATACAAATAATACGTAGAGAGATTGAAAATGTAATTCAGTTGAGAATAGTTAAGAGCATGAAGTAACAAGGTCATTAGAGGTATTAAAATGTAAGGAGGCGTATGTAAAAACCTCCTGTTATTCTGCTTAGCACTAATGCACTTTAGAATATTCACATGAGTATTTCTAGCAGGGAGCCATTGCACCCAACAGAGAAAAAGCTGATATGTGACCATGTGAGACTCAGACAGCTCTTAAAGGGATTGTAATGTTTCAAAATAAATGCAGCTCTGATTATTCTTTACTAGTGTAAAAGCCCGGGCCAAGGTCCGGGTAATGTTAACGCTTTGCAATGCGTTGCATACCCCTCTGGAACTCAAAGGGTTAAGAGACCGCTACCTCACTGCTCCACGCGATGCAGTCTTGCGTCGCTTTACTCACATGATGCAATCGTGCGCAGTAGAGATTGCCTGAACGTGGGCAGTCTCTACTGCGCATGACTGCATCATGACAAACATCCTATGAATTATTATATTGAATAGTTTTTGGGCAATGTAGAGCATTACTATCATTGTCTACGATGTGTAGTTCCAGGGTAATTGAATTATAATGTGTCCCTAATCCACCCTTTTTACAACATAACGCTGCGCGACAAGACGGTCCGGATGGAGCGCAGCGAGGGACAATCTTCAGTAAGCATAAGGAAAAACCTGCTCTCCTTTGTCAAGATTGCCCCTCACTGTGAGCTTGACCAAATTCCTCATCTGAGAGGCGGCTGCTTACCAGAGCCAGATTACAGGCAAGGCGCACAAGGAGCCTGCCTAGGGCCCGGAGGAAGCCTCATTCCTGCACTCAACAAGTCTTCCAGGAACACGTGGGAACGCCGTTCCTGCTAGCAGGACTCCTCCGCCGGGCACCGCAACACAGTCAGGTCTGTGTAGCTACAGTGCTCCCTCGTCGCCTCTTTAGTAATGCTGAGCATGCTGAGAGTCAACAACTCCCAGCGTGCGCTGCATTACTGAAGAGAAGACCACGCGGGAGCTCCAGCAGCTACAGGTTTGTAATAGGGGGCAAGTTGGAGCTGATAGGGGGCAAGTTGGATGTGGTGGGGGCAAGTTGGAGCTAGTGGGGGGCATATCTTACAGGAATCTCCATACCAGGGGCAGACTGGCCCAGGGGGCAGAGAGAAGGCAAAAATTAAGTAATGTATCATGGGTTTCCTCCCTAACCTGACTACCTACACAGTACTTAGTTTACACTACAGTTTTATGGGCACAGGCACTCAAAGGGTTATCCAGTCTTTGGATAATCCTTTGAGTGATAGTGCCCACAAAACTGTAGTATATCCCTTTGAGTGCCTGTGCCCACAAAATTGTAGTGTAAACTAAACAATGTGAAGGTAGCCAAAGTTAGAGAGGTATGGGGGGGGGGCAAATTGATACCTTGCCTTGGGCCACGTGGAGTGTTAATCCGGCTCTGCTGCTTATGGTAGGTAAAAGGGACAGGAGGGGATACTTTATAATTCAATTACTCTGGAACTACACCGCATAGAGTGACAACACTCTACATGACCCAAAAACCATAAAGAAATAATCAGAGCTGCATTTATTTTGAAACATTATTATCCATTTAAGTGGAGCATGTAAAACAACTGAATAAGAGGAGTGAATAATAGGAAATATGCATTCAAAGAGTTATAAGTCCCATAGAAATCAAGGTGGAGGTTTATTGGCTGTTGGCTTGATCTAAAATTGTTCCAATTCTTCTTAGTACATCGCCTTCAGTGTGTCAGAATTCAGTTATTCTATTGTTTATGAGCATAAAGACTCCTTTTCCCAGTACTTCATGGTTCTCAGCATACGTATTTACATAATTGAAATGTTCTGCTTAAGGGAATTGTTCAAGTTGGCAATATGTATAAAGGTTACACTAAGATATAATTTATTTAGATATGTCACCATCTGCATTGCCCTTATAGGCTGTAAGAAGCTCAACTGGAAAAATTTGCCTGAAAAAGGGAAACTTTAAAGATCTAACTGTGAACATCAGTTAAATAATGCTGTGGATTAAAGCACAAATGAATTATAAAAATAAGTCACATAAGGTAATGCACATATTATGCACAAAAAGAATAAGTAAATTAAAAATTAAGGGAACTGGGCTGAATACACAAATTTGCTAGTGCAGACACAATGCCATTAGCCTCTAACTCTGACTACACTAAGGGTATGCACTACAAAGGATGACCACTGTAGAGCATAGCGGTGGGAACATGTCACCGGTATTAGTACTTAATGCAAACAAGCCCCTCAAACCAGCCCCATAGTATGCATAGGGAAATGGCCTACATCATTCTTGGTACATTGACTTAAAGGGATAGTAATACTTCGTTTTAACTTTATTTTATTTTGTAGGCATTAAAAAAACATGAAGAATGATATAAGTCTTATCTCTGAAACCTTTATGGTTTAAGAGATATTCACAAACAAAGTATCCCTTCCCTGTTCAACCAGATCAGAAGGGAGATGCCCAGGTAGACTGCAGAGAGGGACAATCTTCAATTAAGATAATGGAAAAAGCTGAAAAACTTGTCAACGGGGGAAGGGCTTTCATTGTTTTCATACAAAGAAAATTGTCCCCTTCTGTTATCTGTCCTGTCATACAACCAGACTCACATTTGAGAAGAGATGGCTTACACTAGGAAAAAGGGGCGGGGAGGGGAACTTTGCTTGTGAATATCTCATAAACCATAAAGGTTTGAGAGATAAGACTTATATCATTCTTCATGTTTTTTTAATGCCTACAAAATAAAATAAAGTTAAAACGAAGTATTACTATCCCTTTAAGAAAGAAAGAGGAAAAGATCATCCCAAAACTCCCACAAACTGCCCCAGTGTCCTACCCTTGGTGCAACTGGCATTAAGAGGGAGGATTTTGGATGTACATAACTTGGTACATTTAAATTAGACATACATAGTGACAGAATGCCAATTCTAGAGTTATTGTTCAGAGTCCGCATGATGGATTTACCTAATTATCTCTTTAAGATTGGCCATTGTCCTGGCACCACTCTCCAGAGAGGTAGTGAATCATACACAAACAATGGGGAAGGCTACATAGAAACCTAGTAATAATGTTGAAAAAAGACGAGTACATAAAGTTCAACCTTTTCCTCATTTTAACTAAGAAAAATGAGAATTATACATGCTGTCCTGCCTCCAAAATTAGTATTAGTCTTTTACCAGAACTTCATGTTTTGTCTACTAATACACAGTATAACTCTGTATGTTCCATCATGCTAGAAATACATTCAATCTTCTCTTAAATGTATCCATTTTATCTGCCATTACCACATTCTTGAGCAAAGAATGCCACAATTTAATAGCCCTTATTGTAAAAAAAAAAAATAATAAAAAAAAAACAAAAAACCTTCCTCTGCTGTTGTTGAGTCCTCCTTTCCTCAAATAATAAGGGTTGACACCTAGTTATTTGGTCCAGCCTTGGAATGAAGAGCTCAATAGAGAGATCCTTGTACTGACTTTGCATTTACTTATAAAATGTAACAAGATCCCCTCATAGGCACCTTTTATCTAGAGTAAATAAACCAAGTTTAGCTAGCTGTTATGTATACATCAAATCCTCCATTCACATAATTAATTGTGTTGCTCTTCTTGTACTACCTCCAGTCCTAGAACTCCCTGTTTCCCAAAACTGCATTGCATATTCAAGGTCAGGTCTTACCAACAATTTTTACAGTGGCAAAACTGTTATCCATTCTTGCTGCAATACCACTTTTTAGTACTTTCTTTTCTTATTGCTGTTTGACAGTAATGACTATTTCCAAGTTTACAAGACAAGACACCCAGATCTTTCTCCAGCAATTAATCTACTATTCCATTAAGTAGCATTGTGATTTGTTTGTCTTAAATGCATAACTCTACACTTTCCTGCATTCATTTTCATAATCCATTGGTTTGCCAATCTGCCATTTTATGTAAATCCCTCTATAGAGAACAAACGTCCTTCTCTGAATTTATTACCCTATATAATTTAGTGCTCTCTGAAAATATTTACATTTTCATTTTCAATTTACATGTCATGTATAAATGATAAATGTGGCCCAAAGTTTATCCCATAGACCCAACTTCCATATTCTATATACCAGTGTCCTATGTGGCACTGTATCAAATGTAAAATCTAGATATACTATCCACTGGTTTACCATTATCTAGGCTGCTATTTACTTCTACATAGAAGATCAAAATATTTTTTGGCAAGATCAATTCCTCATAAAAACATGGTCATTCCTGCTAATAATTTTGTTCTTCTCCCTGTGATCCTGAATATAATCCCTTATTATCCCTTCAAGCAGTTTCCCCACTACTGAGGTTAAACTAACAGGTCTATAATTCTCAGGTTCTGCTTTAGTTACCTTCTTAAAGGTGCTACATTGGATTTATACTTGGACTCTATGGTAGAATGTAATATGTTATTGTTGACTTCTGTACTGTGAGAAATGGAATTGCTATTTTCTTGTTTTTTCTTGGCATTAGTAGCTTCCATCTGGAAAAGGTCCTTGAGGGAAATGCACTAAAGCTTGAAAAGGGGCCAGGTTGGTGAAATTGTGGCATATTTGGACAGATTACATGTGCACTAAAATGTCTTCACCAACTTATCCATGTGAATATGCTAAAAATAATTGAACACTGCCATGCGTTATCCATGCATTTGCCAGTTTTGCAATTTTACAGTGACTACTTTAGCAGCTCATTTGCATATTGAAATGCAACTTAATATGCCATTTTTGTATTCATGTGGCAGTGTTTGTGTTAATGCTGCACTCTGTTAACCCTTTCAGTACAATAGGGATGTGCATTGCACACCCCTGTGGCACTGGAAGGGTTATAACATTAAATTCCATTGATACAGTAGGTACAGAAACTGAGAGAACCAACAGTTACATAATAGCTTCTCCAAACTTCTGTACTAGTGTTGAGCGAGCATGCTCGGCCGATGCTCGGATCGGCTCGAGCATCGCTCTGCTCGGCACATGGCGGTACTCGTACGAGTACCGCATGTGCTCGCCCGCCATGTTCGGGTCTCCTCCCCGCACGTTTTGCGGCTGCTGCGCAGCCAATAAACGTGCAGGGAGGCTCTGACATCGGTGTAATGCCAGCAGCCATGTTGGCTGCTGGCATTACACTGATTGGCTGGCCAGAACCCGTGGTCAGGTGCTGTATAGCACCTGACCAGCGAGTTCGGCTCAGTCTGAGCCAGGGAGAGCTGAGGATAGGAAGGGAAAGGCAGTGTAGGGAGGAAAAAAACAAAAATTGTGAAAAAAAAAGAACCAAAAGTCCTTTTTAGGACTACTGTGTGTGGGGGCAGCAGGTTATTTGGTGTGGGGGGAAAAAAAAAAAAAAAAAAAAAAAAAATATATATATTCTGTTTAGTGTGCAAAGTTGCAGATTAGAGCACATTCTGTTTAGTGTGCACAGTTGCAGATTAGAGCACATTCTGTTTAGTGTGCAAAGTTGCAGATTAGAGCACATTCTGTTTAGTGTGCAAAGTTGCAGATTAGAGCACATTCTGTTTAGTGTGCAAAGTTGCAGATTAGAGCACATTCTGTTAAGTCTTCAAACTAAAATATCAAAGTCACGTATTCCATTCAGTGTGCGTCGCCGCAGTTTAGCAGCACATTCTGAGTACTGTGCAGAGTTGCAGAATAGGAAGAAATACTGTTAAGTCTTCAAACTAAAATATCAAAGTCACATATTCCATTCAGTGTGCTTCGCCGCAGTTTAGCAGCACATTCTGTGTACTGTGCAGAGTTGCAGAATAGGAAGAAATACTGTTAAGTCTTCAAACTCAAATATCAAAGTCACATATTCCATTCAGTGTGCTTCGCCGCAGTTTAGCAGCACATTCTGTGTACTGTGCAGAGTTGCAGAATAGGAAGAAATACTGTTAAGTCTTCAAACTAAAATATCAAAGTCACATATTCCATTCAGTGTGCTTCGCCGCAGTGTAGCAGCACATTCTGTGTACTGTGCAGAGTTGCAGAATAGGAAGAAATACTGTTAAGTCTTCAAACTCAAATATCAAAGTCACATATTCCATTCAGTGTGCTTCGCCGCAGTTTAGCAGCACATTCTGTGTACTGTGCAGAGTTGCAGAATAGGAAGAAATACTGTTAAGTCTTCAAACTAAAATATCAAAGTCACATATTCCATTCAGTGTGCTTCGCCGCAGTGTAGCAGCACATTCTGTGTACTGTGCAGAGTTGCAGAATAGGAAGAAATACTGTTAAGTCTTCAAACTCAAATATCAAAGTCACATATTCCATTCAGTGTGCTTCGCCGCAGTTTAGCAGCACATTCTGTGTACTGTGCAGAGTTGCAGAATAGGAAGAAATACTGTTAAGTCTTCAAACTAAAATATCAAAGTCACATATTCCATTCAGTGTGCTTCGCCGCAGTGTAGCAGCACATTCTGTGTACTGTGCAGAGTTGCAGAATAGGAAGAAATACTGTTAAGTCTTCAAACTCAAATATCAAAGTCACATATTCCATTCAGTGTGCTTCGCCGCAGTTTAGCAGCACATTCTGTGTACTGTGCAGAGTTGCAGAATAGGAAGAAATACTGTTAAGTTTTCAAACTCAAATATTAAAGTCACATATTCCATTCAGTGTGTTTCAACGCCGTTTAACAGCCTATTCTGTGTACTCTACAGAGTTGCAGAATAGTAAGAAATACTGTTAATTTTTCAAACTCAAATATCAAAGTCACATATTCCATTCAGTGTCTTTCACCGCCGTTTAACAGCCTATTCTGTGTACTCTGTACAGTTGCAGAATTATAAGAAATACTGTTAAGTTTTCAAACTCAAATATTAAAGTCACATATTCCATTCAGTGTCTTTCACCGCCGTTTAACAGCCTATTCTGTGTACTCTGTACAGTTCCAGAATTATAAGAAATACTGTTAAGTTTTCAAACTCAAATATTAAAGTCACATATTCCATTCAGTGTGTTTCAACGCCGTTTAACAGCCTATTCTGTGTACTCTGCAGAGTTGCAGAATAGTAAGAAATACTGTTAATTTTTCAAACTCAAATATTAAAGTCACATATTCCATTCAGTGTCTTTCACCGCCGTTTAACAGCCTATTCTGTGTACTCTGTACAGTTCCAGAATTATAAGAAATACTGTTAAGTTTTCAAACTCAAATATTAAAGTCACATATTCCATTCAGTGTCTTTCACCGCCGTTTAACAGCCTATTCTGTGTACTCTGTACAGTTCCAGAATTATAAGAAATACTGTTAATTTTTCAAACTCAAATATTAAAGTCACATATTCCATTCAGTGTGTTTCAACGCCGTTTAACAGCCTATTCTGTGTACTCTGCAGAGTTGCAGAATAGTAAGAAATACTGTTAAGTTTTCAAACTCAAATATTAAAGTCACATATTCCATTCAGTGTGTTTCACCGCAGTTTAGCAGCCTATTCTGTGTACTCTGAACAGTTGCAGAATAGTAAGAAATACTGTTAAGTTTTCAAACTCAAATATTAAAGTCACATATTCCATTCAGTGTGTTTCACCGCCGTTTAGCAGCCTATTCTGTGTACTCTGCAGAGTTGCAGAATAGTAAGAAATACTGTTAATTTTTCAAACTCAAATATTAAAGTCACATATTCCATTCAGTGTCTTTCACCGCCGTTTAACAGCCTATTCTGTGTACTCTGTACAGTTGCAGAATTATAAGAAATACTGTTAAGTTTTCAAACTCAAATATTAAAGTCACATATTCCATTCAGTGTCTTTCACCGCCGTTTAACAGCCTATTCTGTGTACTCTGTACAGTTCCAGAATTATAAGAAATACTGTTAAGTTTTCAAACTCAAATATTAAAGTCACATATTCCATTCAGTGTGTTTCAACGCCGTTTAACAGCCTATTCTGTGTACTCTGCAGAGTTGCAGAATAGTAAGAAATACTGTTAAGTTTTCAAACTCAAATATTAAAGTCACATATTCCATTCAGTGTCTTTCACCGCCGTTTAACAGCCTATTCTGTGTACTCTGTACAGTTCAAGAATTATAAGAAATACTGTTAAGTTTTCAAACTCAAATATTAAAGTCACATATTCCATTCAGTGTGTTTCAACGCCGTTTAACAGCCTATTCTGTGTACTCTGCAGAGTTGCAGAATAGTAAGAAATACTGTTAAGTTTTCAAACTCAAATATTAAAGTCACATATTCCATTCAGTGTGTTTCACCGCAGTTTAGCAGCCTATTCTGTGTACTCTGAACAGTTGCAGAATAGTAAGAAATACTGTTAAGTTTTCAAACTCAAATATTAAAGTCACATATTCCATTCAGTGTGTTTCACCGCCGTTTAGCAGCCTATTCTGTGTACTCTGCAGAGTTGCAGAATAGTAAGAAATACTGTTAATTTTTCAAACTCAAATATTAAAGTCACTTATTCCATTCAGTGTGTTTCACCGCCGTTTAGCAGCCTATTCTGTGTACTCTGCAGAGTTGCAGAATAGTAAGAAATACTGTTAAGTTTTCAAACTCAAATATTAAAGTCACTTATTCCATTCAGTGTGTGTCACCGCAGTTTAGCAGCCTATTCTGTGTACTCTGCAGAGTTGCAGAATAGTAAGAAATACTGTTAATTTTTCAAACTCAAATATTAAAGTCACTTATTCCATTCAGTGTGTGTCACCGCAGTTTAGCAGCCTATTCTGTGTACTCTGCAGAGTTGCAGAATAGTAAGAAATACTGTTAAGTTTTCAAACTCATATATATTAAAGTCATATATATCGTGTAAGATGAAGAAGGCGGGTAAAAAGGGACGGGGAAGTGGACGTGATCCTGAAAGTTCAGGGCGCGGGTCAGGACGCGGAGAAACTGTGCCTGGTGCCAGAGCACAAGAAAGAAAGACATCCACCATACCTAGCTTCATGTCTGATTTCACAGGGCGTCGCAGGACATCACTCTCGAGGTCCGACCAGTGCGAACAGGTGGTCGGTTGGATGACAGCTGATACTGCTTCCAGTCGGTTAAGCACCACCCTGTCTTCCACCAAGTCCACTCTCAGTAGCCAAGAGTCTGGTCAACATAATCCTCACTCTGATCATCCTTCCTCCCACCATACACGGTCTGGTCAAAGAAGTGATCCCACACTGGGATATAGTGATGAGCTCGTCTCATCACCAATCCTTCATTTGACCCTCTCTCCAAGCACGCTTGCAGAGGAACATGACATCTTGTGCCCTGATTCACAACCTCTAGAGGCTACCCAATCACAAGAAGATGACAGATGTGAACGGCATTTAAGGTCAAAGGAAGTAGTGGATGATGATGATGATGATGAGACACAGTTGCCATTAAATCAACCACTATTTCCTTCTCAAGACCTTGTTGAGGAGAATGTTATACAGTTGTCAATGACCGAGTATGTGGTGGGATCAAGACTTGAGGAGGATGATCAGAGTGAGGAAGTGGAGGAGGACTTGGTGGACGATGAGGTGACTGACCCCACCTGGGAAGGTGTAGAGCCGAGCGATGACAGCAGTCCTGAGGGTGAGCCATCTGCAGCACCGCAACAGGCTGGAAGAGGCAGTGGTGTGGCTACAGAAAGAAGGCGGACCGCACCAAACCGGCCCGCAAATGTTCCACGGAGCACCCCCTTGCGTAAATCTACCTTGCCAAGGGGTAGGTGTTCCGCGGTATGGCGTTTTTTTAAGGAAAGTGAGGACGACAAAAGATTTGTAGTTTGCAACCTGTGCCACACCAGAATGAGCCGAGGCATGAACACTAGAAACCTCACCACCACCAGCATGATCCGACACATGGCATCCAAGCACCGTAGTAAGTGGGAGGAACGCCTGGATCGCCCATCTGTGTCTGCAGGCCACACCACTGCCTCCTCTTCCCCTGTTTTCGGTGCCGGCCAATCGCCTGTCGAAGGCGCAGGCCCGCATACCTCCCGCCCTGCACCTGTAGCATCTGAAGCACCATCAGCGACCACATCCACTTCCCTGTCCCAGCACAGCGTCCAAATGTCGTTACCCCAGGCATTTGAGCGCAAGAGAAAATACCCAGCCACCCACCCACAGGCCATAGCACTAACCTCACACCTTTCAAAATTACTGGCCATCGAAATGCTGCCATTTAGGCTTGTGGACACTGAGTCCTTCCGCAGCCTGATGGCAGCAGCTGTCCCTCGGTACGCGGTCCCCAGCCGCCACTACTTTTCCCGGTGTGCCATCCCCGCATTACACCACCATGTGTCCCGTAACATCACCCGTGCCCTGACCAACGCAGTTACTGGGAAGGTCCACTTAACGACTGACACATGGACAAGTGCTTGTGGCCAGGGACGCTACATTTCCCTGACGGCACACTGGGTGAATGTCGTGGAGGCTGGGAGCGACTCGGACCCTGGGATGGCACGGGTGCTACCCACGCCGAGGATTGCGGGCCCTACCTCCATCAGGGTTTCCACCAGCACCTACGTTATTGGCTCCTCCTCCTCCGTTTCCACCTCCGAATTCTCTACACACACCGCCACTCCCCCATCAGCCAGTAGCTGGAAGCAGTGTAGCACTGCAGTGGGGAAGCGTCAACAGGCCGTGCTGAAGCTGATCTGCCTTGGGGACAAACAGCACACGGCCTCAGAGCTGTTGCAGGGGATTAGTCACCAGACCGAGCAGTGGCTCTCGCCACTCAACCTGCAAGCAGGCATGGTTGTGTGTGATAATGGGCGTAACTTGGTGGCGGCTTTGGAGCTCGGCAAGCTCACACACGTACCATGCCTAGCGCATGTATTTAATTTAGTGGTGCAGCGATTTCTAAAAACCTACCCCAATGTGCATGATCTCTTGACCAAGGTGCGCCGCGTGTGTGCACATTTCCGTAAGTCATCTACAGCTTCGGCCGGCCTGTTGAAGCTGCAGCAGCGCTTACAATTGCCAGCTCACCGGCTGCTGTGTGACGTGAGCACGCGCTGGAACTCCACCTTCCACATGTTGGCCCGGCTTTGTGAGCAGCAGAGGGCAGTAGTGGAGTACCAGCTGTTACACGGTCGTCGCCTCTCCGTTCAACTTCCTGTAATCAGAAGTGAGGAGTGGGAATGGATGTCAGACCTCTGCGAGGTTTTACGCAATTTTGAGGAATCGACACAGATGGTGAGCGGCGATAACGCTATTATCAGTGTAACCATCCCACTTCTGTGTCTACTGAAACGCTCGCTGCTCACAATTAAAACCGACGCTTTGCATGTGGAAGAGGTGGAAATGGGGGAGGAAGAGCTTACACAAGGTGATAGCCAGAGCACCCTCACTTCGTCTTCTCAGCGACAATTGGAGGAGGCGGAGGAGGAGGAGGAGGAGGAGGAGGAGGAGGAAGACACGGTTGCCTCCGCTACAGAGGGTAGCCATGGAACTTTAGTTCCATCTCTTCAGCGTGGGTGGGCAGAAGAGGAGGAAGAGGATGAGGATATTGAGAGTCAGCCTCCTGGTGAGGACAGCGAAATCTTGACTGTTGGTACTCTGGCACACATGGCTGACTTTATGTTAGGCTGCCTTTCCCGTGACCCACGCGTTGTACGCATTTTAGACAACACGGATTACTGGGTGTTCACCCTTCTGGACCCCCGCTACAAAGAGAATTTCTCATCTCTCATTCCTCCGGTGGAGAGGACAAGCAAAATGGTGCAATACCAGAAGGTTCTTGTTGAAAAATTGCTCCAAAATTTTCCATCTGACAACGCTGGCGGCAGAGTACGTGCTACCTTGGCCAACCGAGAAGGGGAGAAAAGGGGAGCACACAGCAGTTCCGAGAAAGGCAGGGCAACACTCTCCAAGGCGTGGGACACCTTCATGACACCCCGCCAGCACCCTCACCCTGATGCGCAGCCTAGTGTCACAAGGAGGGAAAAGTTTTGGAAGATGGTGAAGGAGTACGTAGCAGACCGTGTCAGCGTCCTCAATGATCCCTCTGTGCCTTACAACTACTGGGTGTCCAAGCTGGACACGTGGTATGAACTGGCACTCTACGCCTTGGAGGTGCTGGCCTGCCCTGCCGCCAGCGTTCTGTCTGAGCGGGTATTTAGTGCTGCTGGTGGCATCATAACAGATAAGCGTATCCGCCTTTCCACCGACAATGCTGATAGGTTGACACTTATAAAAATGAACAAGGCCTGGATTTCCCCTGACTTCTCCACTCCACTGGAGGAAAGCCCCGGGGGAACATAAACTCACTTTATATATGTTATTTACAATGATGGGAATACTCTGTATTCCCATTCACCCCTTCCACCCCAAAAACGGGTATATGGTTGACTCTTAATGTTCTCATCCTCCTCCTCCTCTTCCATATGCCCTGGGATATAATTTTTATATAGGGCCAGCTCACCAGCGTGCCCTGGGATATAATTTTTATATAGGGCCAGCTCACCAGCGGGCCCTGTGATATAATTTTTATATAGGGCCAGCTCACCAGCGGGCCCTGTTTGCCAATTTTTATATAGGTCAGCTCACCAGCGGGCCTTCTCATATAATGTTTTATTGGGTCAGCTCTCTAGCGGGCCCTCTCATATAATGTTTTATAGCGTCAGCTCACTAGCGGGCCTTCGCATATAATGTTTAGGATGGTCAGCTCTGCAGCAGACCCTCACCCATAATGTTTTAGATGGTCAGCTCAGCGCACGTTTCCCTCTTAATCATGGCCTCAGTTCTGAAAATCAAGGAAATTTTTGGGAGAATTTGCCTCTGCGCACGTTTCCCTCTTAATCATGGCCTCAGTTCTGAAAATCAAGGAAATTTTTGGGATAATTTGCCTCTGCGCACGTTTCCCTCTTAATCATGGCCTCACTTCAGAAAATCGATGACATTTTTGGGAGAATTTGCAGATGATATACAAGTAAATATACAGCAAATACTGTTTGGTAACAATTTTTCGCCTAAAGTCGTTTTTATTTTCCTTTTTGTGTGTTTTACGGTCAGTCTGTAAAAATGGCGTACTACGGGCGAAAGATCGTTCCCAGCAGCGATGTTGGAGTCCAAGGTGCATCCAGACATCCTCCCTATGCTGTCCCTGAACCATTTCTGTAGTGTTTCCATCTTTTTCTGCCCTTTTCCTATGGACCAGGCACCCTCCCCTCATCAGAGCAGGGGGTGCCTGGTGTAATGCTCGAGTCCTCCCATTGACTTCAATGGGGCTCGGGTGCTCGGCCGAGCACTCGAGCCTCAGGGGGTGCTCGGTCAGAGCACCCGAACATCCGAGCATTGGGGTGCTCGCTCATCACTATTCTGTACATATGGAAACAGATGATCAGCAGACTATTTGCCACTCAGCTGATTCATGTAAACAGTGGACTCTCGTGGCACTCCCAAGGCAAAAGGAATGTATTTTGAGTCTTCTGTTTATATCAATCAGCTGATCAGCATATAATCTGCTGATCAGCTGTTCAGTAAGTTCAAAACAACAGGGAAGCTGTTACATGTAATAGCTTCTCTGCTGGTTTCAGTTTCTGTATCAGCCTCGTTAATGGATTTTAATGTTATAACCCTTTCAATGTCACAGCGGTGTGCAATGCATATCCCTAAGGTACTAAAAGGGTGAAAGGTGCAATGGTGGTACTCCTGATGCTGAAGTCTGAGTGCATCATCGCCATACCTGGGAACTCTCCAGATTTGCCCCGGAGACTCCGGTTCTGACAGAGCTTTACCGGGTCTCCGGGGCAGAGGCAGATTCCTCCGGATGTGGGGAGTTTCTATTGAAACTCTGCCACATCTGCTTTTTCTCCCGCTGTTCCTCAGTCCCCAGCCTTCTGTGTGACACCTTTAACCCTCTGAGTGCCAGAGTGGTACGGAATGCATTGCTTTGCAATGCATTCCGTACCACTCTGGCACTCAAAGGGTTAAGTCCCCCCCCACTTGCGGCAAGCTTCGCCCCTTTTTGGCACGATTAGCGTAATTTTTGTCACCCCCTGCTGAACAGAGGACTACCCTCCGGGTAGCCCTCAACTTGAAGTTCCCAGGTATGATCATCGCTGTTTTTCCAAGTGTCTCCCCCTCCCCTTGAATGGGTTATATTTATATAACTCCACAAATATTTGCATATTCTGCCCTTGCTTAGATTCTTTGCTCCTATGGAGGTGTTTTGTATTCTCCATGGCTATGTGATCACCACACATCACCATATACCCTTCTCCATAACCTCTCCCCAACATCTCCCCTTCGTGCATCTCCGTCATGGAGTCCACGGCAAGATGCACTGCAGCACATCATATACAGTGTTATCAGTATAAAAAAACACACTTCCTGCTTGCTCACCTTTGGGATCTAAAGACCTTGAGAAATTGTGAAACAAATCAGCTGCCCCATAAGGGAAAAATGAAAATCTGTATTGATTTATATGCGGCATTTAACCTCGTAAGTGCTAGAGAGGTTCCCAACACATTGAAAAGTAATATGTTGGAGGCCTCTCTAGACTTCAGCATGTTAAAGTGTACCTTTCAGGATAAGATAAGTTGTTTGCGTTACAGCTAATTAAAACCGGACTACATGTTGTACTAGCTATTTTCTATATAAACTTAGTTTTTCAGAAATAGAGCTTTATATTTTGGTGGAACAATGGCGCAGGTCCCTGCACAGTATGCTAATTAGTTATGTTCTAGGCAAAATTTGCATCTCTCTCTTTAATTAGAAATGCTCCCAATGTTTGTCTGTGTTCTGCCTAGATTTTTCTCACAGTTAGTGGTGTTCTTGGACCAGCACAGAAGCTAATAGCAGGATGTGAAGGGGCGGTCATTTTCAACACAAATGCAAAGCACACGAAGAGTGGCACTTTTCCCATGCACTGGAATTCATGTGTAACCTGTACAGTTTTGCTTTTTTCATTGCATTTAAATAAAAAAATGTATTCCCCACCCCACAATTTCCCCCATGGAAATGCTCGCTGCCATAGAATGCATAGGCTGAAATTGGTAAAGTTCTCATGGGAATTTCATTGGTGGCAGTGAAAAGGCGGACATTTTATGCATTTTTTTATATGAAGGAGAAAATTGTGTTTTCTATGAAAATCCACATGGAAAACAAAAGACTTTTCGCCCATCACTAATGATGTCACATTGTGCCATCAACACACAAAGTAAAAAGTGGTAATGTGTTAACTGATGAAAAAGCAGGAGACTAGTAGAGTAAAAGTGGTACCTTTACTGGAGGAGTAGATTTATAATGCAAGTTTTTAAGACCACTTAGTTCTCCTCATCAGCATTGTTTAGAATGAATGTTGAAGTGAATACAAAGTTCATGTTGTACATTCATGCAAATTCCTGTTGAATTTTAATTACACCGGAGGTGAAACTCTTATCATTAGTGTCTGTGTAAACTATTATTTAGACTCCAGTAAAGGCATCTCTTTGTAGCTGTCCAAATGGTACACTATGTATTTCCCTTTTGATGTGTGAATAGCTCCAGTAAATTTAGCGTGTAAAGAGTTTGTGACTTGCAACTAAAGATGGATAAACATGCCTGATGACGAGACCTAGGTTGTCTTGAAAGCTTGCATTCTAAAGCTGCTGTTAGACAATAAAGGTATCACTTTTACTCTACCAGTCTCTAACAAATAAAGACTAACTCTTTGTGTGCTAGAGGGTTATGTTGTGTACCCCTTTGTCACTCAAATGGTTAATTTGTCCATTACTATTCATTTTACAAATACCATATAGACAGTTTTTAGCTGCATAGAAATGCAACTAAATGTATCTTAATATGGCAGTTCTACTTTAAAAGCTCCATTTAAATCAATTTGAATTATTTATTTGTCCTCTGCATTTGTTAGTTTGTTCAGTGCTGGATTTCCCAATAGGCAGACTAGCACCTGCCTAGAGCTCCAAATTTTGAGGGGCACCTCATCTGTGCTGGCCACACCCACATTCTGAATTGTGGGTGGGGCCAGAGCAATCTCTGTATCCATGCAGTAGCTTATCACCCCTTTACAGGGTATTATTTAACCTTTGGATGCTGGATGGTCTGCAATGTATTGGAGATCTCTCTAGCAACCAAGGGGTTAAAGCTTTTATGTCCTTGCTTGTTGTAGGCCAAAGGTATATTCTGTGCCAGGAAACAGTGGAGGAGACTGGTGGCATGGTCATGTGAGGAATGGGGTGTGGCCATGGGTAGAGCTAAGGGTGCTCAGTGCCTTGGCTAGGAGAGTCTGGAATGTAATTCCGGCCCTGAGTTTGTCTAGTACTGTTTCTCTTTTACTTTGTGCATATGACCACATAACTACCTGATCAAGGCTCGCTTATTTACATATAGAGTTAAACCTGTGATTGTTACATGTAAGAAATAACAATCACAGGTGTATATATAATGTACATTAAAACGTGCAGTAGAATGTACCACATATATATATTGTATATATTTTATTGAGGTTATATGAAATAATCACGAGCAAATATTCTATTATTCCTTTTCATTTTATTATTTTTACATTGTCAACTAATTGTTCCTACATTTTAGAATTACACTTTAGAGGATTTAACTGAGAAGCCTGTTCTCGCCATAGGGCATTTGGTGCTGCTCAGATGTGCAAAGGCATTACAACATTCAGTAAATTGACTGAGGATATTGACAGAATACATGTTTAAAGGAGAAAATGAGATTAGAGCTAAATGTTTTACCTTTAAGACCTCCTCGCGGCTCTGGAATTAAACTGCAATATATTTCCCATGAAGAAGTATTTGTTGATGTTTTTAGAGACGTCTTATTCAATTCTATGATGGATAGTGATCCAGAATAGTCTTCTCATTATATTTATTGTAAGAAAAGCTGATTTGATAAGAACAATCTGTTAGTGCTACCTTGTCTTTATGTCTGAAAAAATGACACATGTTTAAAGGGATAGTAATGTTTCATAATAAAAGCAGCTCTAATTAATCATCATAGTATTTGGACTTTGGAGAGTGTTATTTAAGTTCTGTCAGAGTTGTAGTTCTAGAGTAATTCAATGCCAAAGTATCCCCTCCCGCCCCTTTTACTGATGTAACACTGCTCAGCCAGATCAGAAGGGAGGTGCCCAGGTAGATTGCAGAGAGGGACAATCTTCAATTAAGATAATGGAAAAACCTGAAAAACTTGTCAAGGGGGACAAGGCTTTCATTGTTCTCATAGGAAGAAGATTGTCCCCTTCTGTTATCTGTCTGGTCTTACAACCAGATTCCACACCTAAGAAGAGATGACTTACACTAGTTAAAAGGGGCGGGAGGGGAAACTTTACTTGTGAATATCTCTCAAACCATAAAGGTTTGAGAGATAAGACTTATATCGTTCATGCTTTTTTAATGCCTACAAAATAAAATAAAGCTAAAACGAAGTATTACTATCCCTTTAAATAAACTAAAACAACTGGATTTGCTGATAACAACAGATATTCGACAGGTTAAAAGTCCAATTTAAATCAAAACTATTACTGAAAACAAAGTGCCCCCCAAATAATTACCCATATAGAAATGGGCATGTCCATACTAGTATTACCCTGAATAAGTTCAATGTTACTTATAAAGCCAACTCGTTCCCAGACGCACAAGCAGGCATCTTGCTGTACCTGCATCTGTGCCGTCAGTCCCTTCCTGTATCTTAAAGCAGAACTACTATGTTAGGTAAAGTCACCCTGCAATAAGTAGGCAGGTGGTGACTTGAGAGGTAATATAAATATTATTAAGCTAAAGTAGCACAGATGTCTGCTTGGCAAGATGTCTGCTCGGATGTCAGCCTGTGTGTCTGGGAACTAGTTGGATTTATCAATAACACCGGACTTATTCAGGGTAATACTAGTTTGGATATGTATATCGCTATTTGCATAATGATTTGGGGGGCACTTTATTTCCAGCGATAGTTCTGCTTTAAATCATTTCTCCTCTATGTTGCAGTTAACTTGCTCCAGACTTACACTACTTTAGCTTCCTGATTACAGCCTTTTTTGCCTATGTGAATTATTATTACAGTGTATGTAGATCACAGATTAATAAAATATCTTTCCCTTGTACAGTATCAGGTATCAGAAAGTAGTTAATCAAGTATCCTATTTGATGCAGCTCATTAGTCAGCTGAACATATACCATCTGGAGGAATTATTTAAAGCTACAAAAAAGACTAAAAAGCCTGATGGATCCGTTCATAGAATTGACTGCATTCCATTAAACTGAGAGTCTTGCACTGTACCTCTTAAATAATTTCCCTCATAACCGATGGCTAAACCACAAGTTGCTGCTTGCTACCTTAATACGGTTTTACAATGTCTTGCTCAGCACTCTCCTGATGGTTTTTACATTCTGAATCTAATCTCTTTTACAACCTGTTCAGTTTTTACATTTTGAAAGTAAAAATGCTCTCATCACTAGCCAAGTAATAAGGAATGAAGGGCATTATGTGGACTCAATTATAATTATAATTTTAGTTAAATAAGTAAAATATAGACATTTTTCTCAGAATACAAGTATAATTGTTAACCTTTGCTTGTGCTTTCAGCAACAAATTTCTGTGGCATTTGATTGCGTTGAAGTCTATGGGGAAAGTTGTAGTTAAAACTCTTGATGGATTTCTTAACTGTCATTGAATCCAGACCTACATGAGTCAGCTACTCCTGGGATTTATTTTGTCAGTTGAGAGTATGATGCTGACAGGGCTCCACTGGCAAGTAGAAGTTCAGCCCTGGTGGGTATGTTTTGGCTTGCAGTGGCGAGTAACTTTTCGGGTCTGGCTAGTAGCAAAGGACTTAAAATTATAAGCCCTGATGCTGATATACTAAGACAAACTTGTGTAGTTCTGGAGAAAAATGGCTGCACTATATGGAACAAACACGATTCCTAAAATGAACATTGATTTAAATAGTGTTGTTACCCACATGAACTATACTGAAAACAATGTGATGGAGAACTCTCTAGCATTTTACAAAGTTAAATGCCTCATTTCCATCAATAGGAAATTTTATTTGTCCTCTGTGCTGCAGTGAGTTTACCTCAGAACTGGTCTAGTTCTTCTTAGTGCATCATTTCAGCCTTCATATTTTGAGACAATTGGTTAATTGAATGCGATATTTGTGAGGTCAAAAAAATAGCTCTCTTGTTTGAAGCGGAACTTTCAGTTACTAATAAGTTGCCCTTCAGTAATTAAACATATGGCGACTAGCATCCTAATACATGTATTACCTCTGTAAAGTGCCACATTCTAAAGAAATCTTTCATCTTAAGAGACTGATGGGCAGGTTAGTGCCGCCAGTCCTTCCGGTTACCATGTGGCACGCTGCAATGCTTCTTACAGACACCGGGACTGACAGTGCAGGCACGCAGACAAGATGTTTGCGCTGTTTTCTGGCTTCCGGTCTGCTATGTTTAATAATTGAAGGGCGACTTATTCGTAACTGAAAGTTCCGCTTTAAACAGAAGTCTATTTTTTTCATAGTGAATGGTTTTACAATTTGGACATTTTCCATATGGACTTGTCTGATGTTTTATCACATATGTAATCCACTGCAGAATAACATAACCACTGCAATTTCAGATCCAGGTTGTAAATTCTAATAACTTTTGTGTATGTCCAATAGAGGAACAACCCTTATTAGAGCTTTAGTGATCTACATGCTCAGCAATTTGGTTAAACATTAGGCAGATGGATTATATGTGATGGTAATTTCCAGTACAACCCTAATGAATATTAACTCCTTGATGAAGTGACACACCTACAAGTCATAAAACATTAGATTATATGGTTTCAGATGAACAGCTCCTCCCCAATACTTGTACAGGCATCAGCTCCTTAAAGTAAAAACTCTCCTTACTCCTGCTTTTGATATAAGGATGTGAGGCACTTTCTGCCGCAGGAAGATCCAACTTCCACTTGTTGGAAAGTAGTAAATTAGTTTGTAGGGTTGTATGTGTACATGTATACGTGTTGACACAAGCATGTCCTGAAGTGTATCTTTTGTGACATCACCATGGGAAAGTCAGAAATGTACAACTCCTGCAACACTTCATTGGAAGTGAGTCTTAATCTTACTTTCATTCTGCCTTGTCTGTGATCTGCTTCTCCATTGATTCTACACCTGTGTGGCTGGCATATGCTCCAGTTCCAAAATGTTGACTTCTGCATTATCCTGATTATGGATGATGAACATTAGCTATGTGTTTATTGAGTAGCAATCATATTGGTAAAGCTAAAGTTAATGAATATGTACTTTAATGGGCCATATATTTTAGTAACAAGTATTTTGCTACTTCATCCACTCCAGAATATTACTGATAGGGTAAACTGTGTTACAGGGTTAGTAATACTTAAAATGTAAAAAAATATATGTTGTAGAGTTTATCTCCCTGAGTAAAACAAGAGTACTTCCACTGCTGAAAGGTGTTTCATTCAAAAGTTATTAATTTTCAAAGTTTAATTTTTTTAGGTGCAATATCACAGTGGCCTGAAATTGTACAGTGGCGCTGTTGCTACACGATCTTGTGGACAGCTCTGGTCCCGGGACCATAAATCTCCATAGGATGGTGTAGCAACAGTGCCACTGTACAATTTCAGGCCACTGTGATATTGCACCTAAAAAAAGTCAACTTTGAAAATGAATAACTTTTGAATGAAACACGTTTCAGCAGTGGGAGTACCCTTGTTTTGCTCAGGGGGATAAACCCTACAACATATATATATTTTTTTTTACATTTTAAGTATTACTATCCCTTTAACTCAACCCAGATACTAAACATTTTCCATTTTTCATAAACCTTAATGATAACTAACTATGCTTTAATGTTTGGGGTTTTGATTAAGTTTAGGGTTAGCATAATTAACCCTGTTTTGAATAGTCTTTGATTTTAATGATGATCTTTAATTTTTGTCACCTACGAATGCAGTTAGTTTGCCCAATGATTACTTTATTTCTTTTTGTACTGTTTGTTGCCTGGAATTGTGCTGTGTCCAAAATCAGGTACAACTAGGAAAGTGGAATTAAAGTATGCACTATGCTTTAATTGTACATAACTATGAATGGGTTTTGGTTAACAGGCACACAGGTGTTCCCAGACACATCAACAGTGCCTAGGTTGCAGTTCCCTGATTATTTATCACCATGTGCTTTTCCCTCCTTATTCTGTTAGAGCTGGATTGTACATCCTGCCCTTGTTTTTCTGTTATTTTATGTATCCAAGGACAAATTTGAATTCTGAAAGAAGTCATTCATCTGTGGATAACAATGCAACTTTTCTACATATGAATTTCATTTTTTATTCTAAATTACTTGGGAATGACAACATTCAGCTGGTATGGAACACCGCTGTTCACTTGTTTTGAAGGTAAATTGACTTTCATTGCTTCAGATACTAGCTGCATAAAGCTGAATATGAAATTTAAAAAGTAATTTTGGTCCTTCTGAAACTGGAGAACTGTCCCTGTGCTTTCTTTACCGCCAATTACTTTTGCTCGGGTGCAAGTCCAGAGATTGGTACCAGGTGAAATATTGGCAAAGAGGACCTCAGAAAATAAACATAATTGTTTGAATGTGTTATCACAGTGCTTTCAGATAATTATATATGAATTTCTCTGATAACAGGGGCACCTTTCTCAAAATATACTTAATAAATGTTGTATATCTAATTTATTTGCAAACAAGATCTAACATCTGTGCAGACTGGCTTCTGACCCATGTTCAGGATCACATTATACAGGACTCAGGACAATGCATTTTAGTTTAATTGCAATGGTTTGTCATTCCTCAGGAGTACCATTTCATAGGCTCTGCTGTAAGGTCCTGTTGATGTATGTGAATGCAGTAAAATAAAAAAGTAGACCTTTGTTGCCATTTAGTAGGAAACACTCTGCAACAGTATTATCAAGGATGTTTTCAGATAGTGCGAGTACAAAAAAAGTAAAAAATTAAATGAATCTATCTATCCATCCATCCATCCATCCATCCATATTCAGATTTAGTGTGAGAACATTACATTGAGGCACAGTGCACTGTAACCTTCAATGCGGTTTACAGTAACACTTTACAAAATAGCAGCATTGATCAATTAAGAGATCCCAATCAAGCAAGTTATGTCTGCATCTTGATTATGTATGTGATAAGTGGGCAATGTGTTGATCCCCAACTCCAGAAATGGACAGCTGACCATTGTAACATTAATTCTAATCATAGACACTATGACCTTCATTCAATGAAGTATGGGAGAAACTGCTTTTAAGTCAAAAAGGCCAACGGACGTTAGCCTTGTCAAATTGGCCTATAATTAACATAAGATCTTTCTAATGCAAAGGAAAA
The DNA here is from genome assembly GCA_037306005.1 of Rhinophrynus dorsalis. Lineage (NCBI taxonomy): Eukaryota > Metazoa > Chordata > Amphibia > Anura > Rhinophrynidae > Rhinophrynus > Rhinophrynus dorsalis. The sequence continues at coordinate 242,133,691 of CM074721.1, forward strand.
ATATAAGTCAAATTTATGTAGTGAAGCTGAAAGTTGTCAACAAAATTTCAAACTCACAGCCAATCACTACACCCCAAAGTATCAAATACATTCAAATACATCTATATATCCAGCAAAATAACGAACATACCTTGTCTGTGTTTCAAGTTTTGGTAAGCTTGAGCACAGGAGCGGAGGATAGAGAGCAGAGCATTCATTCAAGCAAAATAGGAGTTGAGAGAGGAGAGAGTTGGAACACCTATAGCGACATAAAATACACCTTTGCATATATACACACGCGTGCGCGCGCGCACACACACATCTTTTTTGTTTACACATCACACAACTTTTTCTTTTATTTTTATTGTGATTCAGTGAGTGCAAGGGAGTGAGTTTGATCAAGTTTGTCTGTGAGGGCCTGTGTGAGTGCCTGAGTGTGAGTGGGTGTGTGATGGCAGGGAGAGAAAAGGCGAGAAGGATGGGGAGAGGAGGAGGAGGAAGGTTAGGAGGGAATCTCTGGTTAGGGAAGGAGTGAGAACGGCAAAACAGCTGGGCCCATGGTAGAAGATGCAAAAAAAGGACAGGGAAAGCTGTGTCAGTAGGACGAGAGGTATATCCTGGGAAGTACCCCACACATTCAGTGTCAACTCAGGCAGAGCATGAAAGCCACACCTCCGATACTTCCCAGGCTGCTGGTGATGATGAGAAGCTGCAGAACCCCAGGTACACCTATGAGGAGAACAGGGCCCTTGCCCAAAGCATCCTGGAGAGAGAGCTTATCCTGTATCACATTCAACCCCTGGAGGAGATGATGAGGGACAGTCTGTCAGCTACCGCTGTTCATTGGGTTCCAGGAGGATCTGATACTGGGAGGGCAGAACCCACTGGACTACTGGTAAGTGCATAATTCTATAACTAGATGTAACGGATCCCACCCGTTACTAGAGCCTTGTCTGGGCATGGCATTTATTCACCCCTGGGCCCAAGGATTATGGATATTGGACACTCCTTTGTGCCCGGGCATACGATCTCTCAAGCCCTTATCCTGGACTGAGAGACTTTGGCTAGCCTTATGTGGATAGGCAGCTGTGCCAGAGGAAAGAGCAGTTCAAGGCTTGTGTGCTGCAAACTCTTCTGCCCTGCAAAGGGTTAATTATTTGAGTTTGGGCATATTTACTTTCAATATGTATTGCAGCCCCCAAGCCTTTTGCTTAATTATTCAGCCCCTGGCCATTGTTAAGGGAATGTATATTCTAGCCACTCAAGTCATTGTATTGAGAACTGTCCTGAGACCTCCTGCTGTGTGTTAATCCCTTCACGCCCCTCAAGTCTTTGTTCAATCAAAACCCTTTTGTATCTGAAATGTAATCATGTCTGAGTTATTGTATCTGTTAAGACCATCTTTTGCCTTTCCTTTGTCTGATGTGTTACGATTAATCATGTTCCCTATTGTATCAGGTTCCCCATGTGATCCAATGTACTGTACTGTGTATAAATATCTGTGGTCTTTGCCAATAAAGAGAGTTATGTTTGGAGTGAACAAGGAGTCCTGGAGTCTTGTATTGCTTATGGTCTAAAGTATCCACTCTGATACCCATCTGCTCCAAGTATCCTGAATCGTCGACCGCCTGCTGCCAATTTCCTGCGACCTAACTTTGTGGACTGTCAGGCGGCGACATGGACTCTTCCATGCTTCCTTGCTTCCAGAGATCCTGCGACTGATTCCAGTGGCCGTCCATACTTCAACTGGTGCATCCGACGGTGCCAGTCTGGCTTGAGGAGGAGAGACCCGGGAACGACGGCGGAAGGCAACGCGGCCCCTTCTCAGCTTCCGTTACATTGGTGACATAGCGGTGGGATTTCTCCTTCGACATCGGTTGCATCGGAGACGACATGGCGGGCAAACCTGTACTGGCGGACACTCTGGGATCTTACAACGACCGGTATGACAACATACGAGTCCTATGGAAGAAACCGCTAGGCGATATTGTTGGCGAGTTCGACAGGGAGCTGGCCTGGTGTCTCGAGGAAGAGCTCAGATTACAAGACGGGTACTGGGAGCTGGTCAAGCACATGGAACGAGAGTATGGGCCCGGAATTCTTGTGGACTTTTACCAATACCTCTTGGGGTATGAGATTCACGGACTTGTGTGGGAGGCCTACCACAAGGATTTCACTTTTGGTTGCCCAGGCTCCAGCCGATACTGGGAGATCCGGGACAAGAGAGAAGCCATGCTTGGGGGGGTACATTCCTGAGGATCTCCAGGGAAATTTCAATGTCCTGATTTTATGGGAATGGGACCTGGAGCAAAGATACACTGGCTTTGTGCGAGAAATCAAGGAGTTTTTACGAGAGGAAGAAGAATGGGGGGGCCACTCATCTGAGGAGGACCTCAGTAATGCTGAGGACTTGGATGGAGCTGGTCCTGTTCACTCCACACTGGTGAGTGGGAATTCGCTCCTCATCAGTTCCCCTGTTGTTGCCCCTGCATCAGGAAATGGGACAACGGTCCTTCCCGATACCCCTTTGCCCCAAGACTGTATTTTCCCTGAACTGAGGAGTGGGAATGCGTTCCTCCTCAGTGAAGAAGATGCCTCTGCATCAGGGGATGGAACAGACGTCTCCCCTGATAGGCATGTTGCCCCTTACCCTGCCTTCCTAGCTGCGGTGGATGAGACGCAGGTCCCCACCAGCAGCAATTGTATGCCCCAACTGATGGGTGGGAGAGAGCCCATCAGTCCCCAGGACCCCCCTGCTGTGGTGAGTGTAGAAGAGCTCACCAACAGCCCCAAGATGGTGCCCCCTGGTTTGTTGGAGAATGCCCTGGGAGCGGAGCAGTGTGTGGTCCCCAGGGTCACGGATGATGCTGCCTTGAGGGATGGGACTGCGGTCTCCCTCAAGGCAGAGAAGGGCCTTGTGTGTGATGGCCTATGAGAGGAGAACCCCAGCGGACTGGAAGAGAGCAGTGCTGCTGGCCCTCCTGAGGATATGTTGTGTGACCTGATGGGTGGAGAAGAGTGCCCCGTCAGCCCCCCTGTGACCCCTGGCCTGGTGAGTAGGAGCGGACTCACCAAGGCCTGGGATACCCCTGCTGTGGTGAAGGAGATGCAGGTCCCCACCAGCAGCCCCAGTCCGTCCCCTGTTACTACTGTCCTGGAGAAAGGGAAGAGTGTCTTCTCCAGGTATCTGAATAAGATGGCAAGGAGGATTGAGATTGCCCTCCTCCCCAAGACAAGAGATGGCCCTGATGTGGGGGGCCAGGAAAAAGAAGGGTCCAGCAGGCTGCCACCCTGCAGTGCTGCTGCTGGCCCTGGAAACCCTATGTGCTGCCCCAAGACCCCTATGCTGGAGAGTAGGCTTGGTGCGTGGGAGCGAGCGCGCCAGGTCATGTGAAGTCCTGGCTGGGATGAGTGGGACAACAGTCCTCATCCCCAGCCCAGAATTTGTCACCCCTTTTCCTGAGACCCCTGGCCTGGTGAATGGGACCACGGTCCTCACTCAGGAGTCGGAGAACCCCACTTTGGTGAGTGGAACTACAGTCCTCACCAGGGCCCTTTTGTTGCTCTGGCCCCAAGGAGTGGGACCACTGTCCTCCGTGGGGGTTGTTCCACTTGCCCCAGTACTTTGGATGCTTCTACTCTGGGTGAGGGAATCACCAGTTTGTCCAGAGACCTTCTGAGTACTGCCCCAGCCCAGGAGAGTGGGAAGAACATCCTCTCCTGTCCCTCTGGGGCACTTACCCAACTAAAAGGGGGGAGATGTGCCCCTCTCCCCACTCTTTGATTCCCAGGCCACTGAGGCCTCAGAGACACAAGTACCCAAGGGAGATCCACCGTATGGACTGGCTATGGACCCTGAACCACTGGCCCCAGACTCAGGAAAGTCTGACCCCAGCTCTACAGGGAGCCTGGCCCAGAAGGGGCCTCCCAATTTGGTGCTAGCCAGGACCAGAAGGCACCAGTTTCCCTGGCCCAGGACAAGGGGCTCCACACTTGTGACTGGCCTAGGACCAAGGCCTCTGGACTAACAAACTGTCCAGACAAGAGGCTCACAATAGCAATGCTCTTCTAGAGTTCCAAGACAGCATTTACTACTGCAACCGCTGGCTTGGTACAAAAAAGGGGGATAAATGTAACGGATCCCACCCGTTACTAGAGCCTTGTCTGGGCATGGCATTTATTCACCCCTGGGCCCAAGGATTATGGATATTGGACACTCCTTTGTGCCCAGGCATATGATCTCTCAAGCCCTTATCCTGGACTAAGAGACTTTGGCTAGCCTTATGTGGATAGGCAGCTGTACCAGAGGAAAGAGCAATTCAAGGCTTGTGTGCTGCAAACTCTTCTGCCCTGCAAAGGGTTAATTATTTGAGTTTGGGCATATTTACTTTCAATATGTATTGCAGCCCCCAAGCCTTTTGCTTAATTATTCAACCCCTGGCCATTGTTAAGGGAATGTATATTCTAGCCCCTCAAGTCATTGTATTGAGAACTGTCCTGAGACCCCCTGCTGTGTGTTAATCCCTTCACGCCCCTCAAGTCTTTGTTCAATCAAAACCCTTTTGTATCTGAAATGTAATCATGTCTGAGTTATTGTATCTGTTAAGACCATCTTTTGCCTTTCCTTTGTCTGATGTGTTATGATTTAATCATGTTCCCTATTGTATCAGGTTCCCCATGTGATCCAATGTACTGTACTGTGTATAAATATCTGTGGTCTTTGCCAATAAAGAGAGTTATGTTTGGAGTGAACAAGGAGTCCTGGAGTCTTGTATTGCTTATGGTCTAAAGTATCCACTCTGATACCCATCTGCTCCAAGTATCCTGAATCGTCGACCGCCTGCTGCCAGCTTCCTGCGACCTAACTTCGTGGACTGTCAGGCGGCTACGTGGACTCTTCCATGCTTCCTTGCTTCCAGAGATCCTGCGACTGATTCCAGTGACCGTCCATACTTCAACTGGTGCATCCGACGGCACCAGTCTGGCGTTGAGAAGGAGAGACCCGGGAACGACGGCGGAAGGCAATGCGGTCCCTTCTCAGCTTCCGTTACACTAGACAACACTCAAACTCTCATACCTACTACAGCTCAGCATAGTGACAGCTGTACATATGGCCAGCATTCCACACAACTGCACCAAAACAGTGCTGAGAGGGTTCCAACCAGGACAGAATACTGGACAATCCAAGTGGAAATGGGAAAGCTCAACCAGGCCAAATCCTGTCCAAGTCCCCGTTTAACCCCCTCATTGCTGTGCTGATCTTCATACCCACTCCACACAAACAATGCTTGCCATCACGTTGTCATATAAAGATCTGTTATTACACATGGAGCCACAGGGAGGTCAGCACCTAAACCCCCTGAGTGCTAGAGGGATAAGCAAACCTTTGTTCCAACTTCTAATATGCATTAGGTATGTATCCTGAGGAGTGGGGATGGCAAGGAGTATTTAGAGGCACTAGTGTTTTAGCCTTCAAGGCCAATGTGTTATACATGCAATCAGTGTGTCTCAGTAGAACTGTGATAGTTAAGCTTTAGTTATCAGATGTGTCCTGAAGAGTGGGGATGGCAAGGAGCTATTCCCTGCAATCACCACTCTTCAGGATACATATGATATGACAAACATGGGTTATCCTCATGTTAGAATCACATACCATCTGCACATTGATGGAGTGGAAATTTTTCCTGTTTATGAAGAGATGTGTGTTGTACATTGGAGCTTTGATGCATACATGTGTGAAATCTATGGCACCCATTACCCTGGGCATGCATACCCTTGCATAGAAGTCCTGTTTAAATGTGTCTACACCATCTGAAAGGAGGGGAAGTGGATGTAACTCCCAGCCTTCCTCTCGAGGGCTGGAAACACCTGTGACAGTGCCCTTGAACATGTGGTCTGGGACATGCCAGATGCATAGCATTCTGTGGAGTGGAAGGATCCACTTGCCATGAAATGTATGGCACACATCCGTTTCTGTAAGCCAGGCAGGGCATGGTTTGTGCTGTATATTGACATCTTTAATCACCTCATATAGATCGATAATTCTGTGCAACTTCAACCAGTAGCAGTCTGTCACTTCAGCATCCTTCATGCCCAAGAGTGTGACCAGTGTGCTGTATATACTGAGTCTTGGTCATCTGGCATCCCTGTGCTGCTCCACAGGTCCCTGTGGCATCTATGGGAGCTTTGGGACATCTTGTTGTGGCAGCTGGGTTGCTGCAGCCAAGTGTTGTCCTCCAGGTAGGAATGGACTTCTGCCGGAGCATCATAGTATCACGGTGCCCGTGATCCTGGCTGCGGGCCTGCGTAATTCTTACTTCCTTGTTTTAGTTGCCGCATTCTTATTGGTCCCTGAACCTGACCCCACCCAGGGCCAGCCCTTTTTTATACGCTGTCATGTCAGTAGTCGGGTGCCCTTTCGTGGTGCACCTGAACCTAGCGCTAGTTCCTGCTGCTGCTATGTTTGTGTATGACCTGGCCTGACTGACGACGTTCCTGCGTATCCTGAACTGCTCCGAATCCATTGCTGATCTGACTGAGAACCCGCTACGTTGCCGACTGGACTGGCTGAGAACCCGCTACATTGCTGAATGATCTGGCTGAGAACCCGCCTCCATTACTGACCGAACTGGCTGAGATCCCGCCTACATTACTGATCGAACTGGCTGAGAACACGCCTCCTTTGCTTACTGGACTGGCTTATGTTGCCAACCTTTGGCTGATAACTCACTGCTTCAGCCTTTCTTACTGGTATCAACCGCCTCTGGCGCTGTGCACATATGGAGTACCGGTTTCCGTGCTATCAACAGTTGGGCTGTGTTACTCATTACTTTGCTTACGTGTCCATCGTTACCACTGTCAACTAGCTGGGCTCACTCCCTGTGGGGAGTTATAGACATTCCTCTGGGCGTATTACCATCATTGAACCTTGCTATAACCTAGACGTTCTAGGTCCGGTTCACTGTCTCGTCCTGCCTACCATACCCCTGTAGCCCTAAGGGCTCAAGAGCCAGCTCTATTGTGGTGGTCCTGTTCCTGTTCTCTACTTACTTTGGACACGCGTTGCCTTCCATGGTTTGTTGCCTCCGATTCACCCCTAGCGTTCTAGGGTCTCTGCTGCCAGTAGCTGTGTGTCTTGGGCCTCATAATACCCTAGCATTCTAGGGTCCTTGCTGCCAGTATCCGTAGTCTGTGCCTCCTGTTAACCCTAGCGTTCTAGGGTCTTATGCTGCCAGTCTGTGAGTCTTGGGATTCCTAACGTTCTAGGGTCCTGGCTGCCAGTACTTGTGGTCCATGTGCCTTTGTCAACCCTAGCATCTAGGGTTCCTGTTGCCAGTATCCGTTGGTCTTGGGCTTCCATTGACCCCTAGCATTCTAGGGTCCTTGTTGCCAGTAGCTGAGAGTAGCGGGCCTCCTCAAGACCCTAGTGTTCTAGGGTACCAGTGTCGCTACCAGCAGGTCACTGTCTCCACCTCACCCTAGCTCTCTAGGGTACCTGCTACCTGTTTGTACATTCTTGTTATACTGTTCCTACCTGACCTGTTAGTTGTAGGCAGTACTTGTACTGTCTTCTTCTGGGCCTGTGTGGGTGAGAACCTTATTGCTGTTTGTACTTTACATTCAATAAAGTTTTTTAACCTTACAAGTCTTGTCTGAGTGTTCATCAAACCGTGATACATAGCTTGCAACAAGTGAAGATTGTTTAGCAGGTGTGCTTGGAGGCTGATGGTGACCCTAGCCCTCGCAGGCCTTCGTCTTCAATGTATTTGCAGGAATTGGTGTCCACATACTTGTTGTCTCTCTCTCTCTCTCTGAGTGGTTTCACTGTTAAGACACCCCATCTGAGGATGGTGAGATGTCCCTTTAACCCTTTGAGTATCAGAGGTGTAGGCAACGCATTGCTTTGCAATGCTTTGCATACCCCTCTGGCATTTAAAGAATTAAGACAGTGGTAGGGTGTTGTCCATGGAATGTGTATGTTGTCCACGTAAGTGTTTTGCGGTTTGGCTGTCTTTTGTTTGTCCGATTTGTTGTATTTGCTATGTACCTGTCAGGTGCGTGTGTGATGTCAGGTGCATCTTGGGCCAGTATTGGCTGGTGATGTTGCACACGTGATCTTGGGTTGCTTTGAGATTGACAGGCGTGTGTCTTGTGTTGTGATGTGTTAACCCCTGTTGTTCCGGGGTATGGTGTGCTGGATTGTGTTGCTTTGTCAAGCCCTTGTCCCTTGGGGGCAGATTGGTTTTTGTTTGTTTGTTGCTAACGGTGTACTTGTGCTGGGTGTTGTGTGAACTGATGTTTCCCTGCTTTTTTTTGTCTGTTGTGTGCTGTACAGCCAGTAAAACTAGGTCTAGAATTTCAGCTGTTAAATGTATCGTCCGTTGGCACTACTACACAGAATTGAATGGGTCCTGGGTGTAGGTGTTCCATTGCCTTCAATGGGTGAAATCTTAGCTTCCGTTGTGATTTAAAACTGCCGTTAGCTGTTCATAAGAAGGCTAATTGAATCGCTTACTATACTAACAAAACTGCCGTTGGCTGTTTTTTTTTTGGTTTTGGTTTTTTTTTGGTGTCAGGTAATTGGATTGAGGCCTATTTCTCCAAATCACAAATGTCTCCAGAATCCAGCTGTGATATTGTGTGGCTACCTCTCAGGTTACATCTAGGGATTTACCAAACAAAGGGTTAATAATTTTAACCTATGCGTATTGCAGGTCTTGAGTACAACATTTAATCACAAGAAAAAAAGAAGATAGAAAAGATCTGGGTAGTAAACCTCTAGAAAAAGACCAGTTCAATACTGTATCAAAATAATGTCACCAATTTAAAGAACTCACTAACAACGCCATAAAAATATTCTTTAATAGTAACTGAAAAATAAAAATTATTTTTAAAAACATATAAGAAAATGGTCCAGTATGTATGACCAAATCTCTAAAAGAACACCTACTATGTGTTCTATGAGACCGTCCTTTTGATATGTTGCGCAATTTGTAAGTAAAAGATGTTATTGTTGTCACTTGATTAGTATTAATAGATGCTACCCAACCATCTGATGACTGACTTTTCCTTTAAATACCACATACCCTTTAACTGCCTAGTATGTCAAGAACGTGGATTTACCGTACGTTTAAGGATAGTACAAGGCTTCACTATAATCTTCAAACGTAGGGGTGAGTAATGATCACACTTCAACTTTCCCCAAGCAATGCCCCTAATCCAATCTCAAACAACAATCTCATATCCGCTGTCACCCTATATTCAGTTGAGATTAATCCAATTATAACTATAAGTTTATCTACCTTCAGTCTTTTGAATGCCTGCCCGTTATTTATAGATCGCTAATCTCAAATAGCTTGTAATCAAAGCGAACACATACAAAAAATCTATCTATTTGGAGGTATTAACACGCCTCACAATAGTCCCTCCACTTAGAGACAAAAGTGAAGCGCTACTCCCAAATGGACTCAAATTGGGCAAACATTGGTCTCGTGCCAGCTGTCTTCCTCCGTCCATAAATAAATCTAATCTGTCAGACAATAAACTGATATAGCTAGATAAACAAATACATCTATCTATCTGTCTAGGTAACGGCTCTATTCGGCTAGATTGAGTCTGAATCAACTCACATCGAGGCGGAGCCGTTTGTTAGAGTATAATCCAACTAATGGCAACAATATAATCAAAAGGACTATAAGTCTCAGAATGATAGGTGAATAGCTTCACTTTTGTCTCTAAGTGGAGGGACTATTGCGAGGCGTGTTAATACCTCCAAATAGATAGATTTTTTGTATGTGTTCACTTTGATTACAAGCTATTTGAGATTAGCGATCTATAAATAACGGGCAGGCATTCAAAAGACTGAAGGTAGATAAACTTATAGTTATAATTGGATTAATCTCAACTGAATATAGGGTGACAGCGGATATGAGATTGTTGTTTGAGATTGGATTAGGGGCATTGCTTGGGGAAAGTTGAAGTGTGATCATTACTCACCCCTACGTTTGAAGATTATAGTGAAGCCTTGTACTATCCTTAAACGTACGGTAAATCCATGTTCTTGACATACTAGGCAGTTAAAGGGTATGTGGTATTTAAAGGAAAAGTCAGTCATCAGATGGTTGGGTAGCATCTATTAATACTAATCAAGTGACAACAATAACGTCTTTTACTTACAAATTGCGCAACATATCAAAAGGACGGTCTCATAGAACACATAGTAGGTGTTCTTTTAGAGATTTGGTCATACATACTGGACCATTTTCTCATATGTTTTTAAAAATAATTTTTATTTTTCAGTTACTATTAAAGAATATTTTTATGGCGTTGTTAGTGAGTTCTTTAAATTGGTGACATTATTTTGATACAGTATTGAACTGGTCTTTTTCTAGAGGGTTACCAGCCAGATCTTTTCTATCTTCTTTTTTTCTTGTGATTACATCTAGGGATTGTCTGACACCTTTTCCATCTTTTACAGACCTAGACTTACAATGAGGTTCCAGTATTTCAGGGATTTTTACTCTGGATTCAGAGTCTGTTGAACATAGATATTAATGGATGCTAGGGAAGTCTCTCCTCTCTAACTCATTACTTTACAATATAAATTTTAATCTGGTCTAACATGTAAATCCTCATTCAACTTGTAAACACATAATATATTTTGTAAATGGGTATCTGGTAAACAGATGAGGAATTTACCTTTAAAAGTAACTGGCACTCATCAGTGTTTAGAGAAGAACAAACTGTTTCTGCAAGCAGGGGAGGGCTGGCAACATACAACGCAGGGGGCAAATACAATTAAGTGGCCCATATCTACTATCCTCCAAGCCCATTGTCCCAGCCCACCCCTGTTTCCTTAATTTTAAAATTGTCCTTAATGCGGTGAATTAAAGCAAATTATACCACCGAGCTTACTGTTGAAATGGGGCTATATTAGTGATACTACAGTGCTTACAATTTAACCCTGTGAGTGCCAGAGAGGTACACAACACATTGCTTTTTCAAGTAAAGATAGAATAGTGATGCCATAGAGCTTGCAAGGGAAATGGATTATGCTACTAGTGCAGCTATGTTTGGATTGTAGCTCTGTAGATTAATTTCATAAGTTCTGTGGTATCACTAGTGAAGCTCCATTTACAGCAGCAAGTGGGAGATTGAGTGAGGCACTGGCCCACCAGCCCAGACACATGGCCATCCCAGGGGGCAATCGCCCCCCAGGCCAGCCCTCCCCTGTCTGCAAGTTTGCTATGTTTCTGAAGTTTGCTTTTTCATAAATCCTGAAACATTTCACAATCTCTGTATTTCATGAGAATTATTATTTTTTTTTATTTTTGCATATTCATCACAAAATTCTCAGGCGCTCCAAGTTTGATACTGTATGTGGGCCAATCACTCCCCTGTCTGCAAGTTTGCTATGTTTCTGAAGTTTGCTTTTTCATAAATCCTGAAACATTTCACAATCTCGGTATTTCATGAGAATTATTTTTTTTTTTTATTTTGGCATATTTATCACAAAATTCACAGGTGCTCCAAGTTTGATACTGTATGTGGGCCAATCACTCATGTCACATGTAGTCACTGGATTGGTACAAGGTACACTGAAATATCTTGTGAAATCAGATGCCGTGACATGATTACAGAAGTGATGTCATTTTTGGGTAAAATTATTGGCATCACATATACTATAACTGAAATTTCAATCATAAATCATCTGAAATTGTAGAGAAATAAATCAAGATATATATCCTCTTTTGTAACTTAAAAATAAATTAAAATAGGGAAATTGTTTATTTTCTGCAAATACAATGCAAATTAGTTGACAGGAGAGGTCCCCATAATATCATAGTTGTGTGACCAGTTCAGAGTGTATAATTCTAGCTAATTATAACATTTATTTGCACAAAATAATGTGTAAGAATATGCGATACTACAAATTAAGAAGAGAGATTTCTTAGGTTTTATGTTGTACATCAAGTACACATTTCATGTTTTACTAACTTTTTGTTAGTGAACCTAGGGCCTTATTTAATAAACTAAAAGAGATGCAATTCTAAAACAAAATAACTGAATCATATGGGATAAATGAAAATCCCCAGTTATATAAATAGGACTTTTAAACTTTATGCAAGATAGATCTCTACTTCATTGCTTCACGTTAAAATGAATGGGAATGTGTTTAGCTTTCATATAAACCCTATAGTGCTCTTGATTTACTCCAAAACTGCATCTTTCCTTAATGAATAAGATCCCGATAACCAAAAATAAATGTGACATCATTCTGTGCTCATGAAGTAATGACTCACTGAGTCATACATTTTCGATTTGTAAAACTTACATATGCAACAACATACCCAGAAAGATTGTTTCAACCGTGGAACCCCCAATATAAAGCAGTAAAAGGACCCCGTTAAAGTTAACCAGTATTTTTCTGTTCTTTTGAGAGGACATAGATAATACATTTCCCCTTTTTTTTGTTTGTTGCTGCTTATGCAGAACCTAGTTCTTTGGTAACTGTGTTTCATGGGATGACTGGCCAGATAAGGATGATGGACCCACAGGGCAGAGCACAGAATATTTATAGAACCAACCAGTGGACCTTTGGGTCTTGATATTGTTCAAAAATATGGAGAGCTGCTTGTGTTAGATATACATAAAGAAAAACAGGGCACTTGTTTTGAGAAGGAAGGAAGGTACACATATTAATATATTATCCTAAGTACATGGAACAACTTTTAGTCTAAGTCTAAAAAGCAATATCTATGTATATAAAACGTAATATACAAATTTATATTTTATATAGTCATGAAGTTATAAAATTATTGAAATCACAAAAACTTACCAAGGACGGACATTGTTATGCTAATGGAAGATGAAATCTCAAATGAATGGCAATGGAATGATGAGGAGAAAAGAAGATCTTTAAACGTAGTAATTCTTAAAATTATACATAAAAGGAAGAAAGACAACAGTATATAGTATGATCTTTAATAATTAGATAATATCATGAATCTAATACATCCATTACAATGACAATATAAAATAATTAAACTCTTAAAATTAATAGTAATAGTGTCCAGAATTACTCGGTGTTAAATCAACCGATCCCTTCCACTTTAGGACACATGTTCTATGCTAAGTTTATGGAAGGAATAAAAAGGCTGCTGCCACTTAGCCAACTCAGGAATTGACAGTATGATAAGCAGGGAAAACAGTAGCTGAGACTAGCGATTATAACATAATATTGTTTTCCTGTCAGTATTACTGGGCAGGCTGATGGCTTGACGTTAGGACTGTCCCCACTTAGGTGACAGTTGGAAACTGTATTTATTGAATCCAAATGCAGTGTGTAGTTGGCAATAGTGTAAATAAAAGCTGCAAAAAGCTGAATGGGTACAAAACAGGTTGTTTAATTTAAAACATTGTGATAGATAATACATGTGTAAAACAATTTAAAGAGGTCTAAACGACTGGGCCTGTTTCAATACACACTGCTTCTTTCATCAAGAGTTTCTGACAAAAGACAAAATGAGACTTAAGTCAGAGCCTGCAAGACTTTTAAAACCCATGGAATGGGAAGGTCCGATAGTGATAGGTAATTTAGAGCTATATTACAGCATTGTATCTAAATGGTATACAGTAGACTGGACAGACAAACTCTTAAGATAAACAGTAACCCCATCACTGTGGGTAACACAAACAATGAAACCAGGTGTGTGTGTGTGTGTGTGTGTGTGTGTGTATATATATATATATGTATATATATGTGTGTGTGTGTGTATATATGTATATATATATGTGTGTGTGTATATATGTATATATATATATATATATATATATATATATAATCTCAGAACAAATAGAATAAACAAAATCTGACAGAAAATAAATCTAAAAATGGAAGTAAATGAAAATAATGTAAACAAAATCCTGTGGTTTTATATAATCTATAAAATCATGTGATTAAATATTTTCAAAACATTTTTGTTACAGTTTTACAATCAGAAGCTGAAAATCGCACAACATGACCTTAAAATACCCTATCCAGATTTTCAATGAAAGGGTTGTCACCCCAGTTGTAAAGATATTTGTATATACTTGCACCCAGTAAAATGAAACCAATTAATTCTGTTCGAGCACCGATTGATGAGAGAATTTTCTCTTGTCTATGAAAAGTTCCTACAGATGTTCCACATGCAGTTGTATCAGTTATAATGCTAATATTTAGATCGTTTAATACAGATTCATTTTTTTGTAATTCAGAATCATCTTACATGTAATTCTGGATTTGTAGCATACCTTCTGGATTGCGCATGTGGATAACAATATATTGGCCTGGCCTCCCAGACATTAAGGAGTAGTTTTGGGCAATAAAGACACAATATAGAAAAGGGGTTCCTCTTCCTCATTGTCTGACTTTGCGATGTTACACAATAAAAATCCAGATGATATTTCTGTAATACCTACTGAGCAAGTCAGCCAGAGGTTCATTTTTGAAAGAGAAACTGATCTAATAAACAGATAATCCTTTTGGGCTTTAAAAATGTCAAGAATGGCCCTTTAGGACTTAATCAGTGTTTTGAAACCTTTACAAGTCAAAGAATGATGGAATATTTATATCCATTTAATGTCATGTTGTGTGACTTTCAACTGTCGCTTGTAATATTGTTACTAAAATGCCTATACATTTAATCACAAAGCATAGTATTTTGTTTATACTCTTTTAATATATTTTGATTATTAGTATTGTGATTTACCATTTGTTTTCTGCCATATTGTGTTTATAGTATTCTTTACTTATGTAATGGAACTGGTTCATTGTTTGTCTTTCCCACAGTGATTGGGTTAATGTTTATCTTAGGAGCAGGCTGAAGTCTGCCCTGTCTAATATATATATAGTTTCAGTCTGATGTTGTAATAAAGCTTTTAATTGCCCACTACTATTGGATAACTACACAGCCCAAGGTTTTAAAAGTCTGGTGGGTTCTGCCTTAGGTCTATCTTCTTCTGTACTAATAGAAGCTTCCAATGAAATAAATGTTGACTTCTGAAATGCGTTTAACCCTTTAGTCCATATTAAACATATGTTATGTATTGAGGGGGTTATATTAAATAACCTGTTTTGTTCTGATTCTAACATTGCTGGCTTTTATTTACTCTATTGGCAACTCCACTCTGCTTTTGGAGTCAAGATATCAAGTTTCCAATGGTTGACCAAGTGGGGCATTCCCCCCACTTGTGTGATACTTGTGTTTTCCCAACTTTTCATGCTATGAATTCTTGAGTTGGCTGAGTGGAGTCAGCTGTTTTATTCCCTCCAAAAGCTCTTTTTCTTTCCACTGAGTAGTGTTCACACTACTGAGCATATTAGCATACATTTTCTTACATATGGTGTGCTACCCTAAATTGAGACAGATCGGTGGGTTCATCATTTGAGCAGATTCTGGATATGTTTACTGTTAATTCCCAGAGGGAGAAAATGGTTAATGTGCAGTTACAAGGCAGATGCTTGGACTAGAAGTCTGCATCCAGGACTTCAATCACATAAAAGGAACTAGATCAGGGTAAGTACTGGCAGGACAAGCAGTATAGTTAGCAGAGACAAGTATTAGGATAGATTGACTGGATAGAGAGGAAGTAGATTATGAGTATTCCAACCATGCCAGCTTGCAGTACCAAAAATAGATACAAGGTGGCATAATGGAAGCTGAGGATCGAGGGCAGCTGATGCTACAGAGATACTAGGTAGTGGTGGTACAAAAACTGCAGAAGGACTAGGGTTTGAGAACCCACCGGGTAGTGAATCTGGGTCTTTAGTAATGTGATCTGGCTATTAGTAAATAATGGCAGAAAGAATTGCAGCACACGGTTTTGTGTGCAACGTTTTAAAAGTGAACCGGAGTAAGTGTACTTAGACTGAGGCAGATGAATAGGAGAGATTGTACATTTAGAGAGTATTTGAAGATAACTGACTGGGTAGACAGAAGTAGTTGTTAAATGTGTGGTTAAATTCCAGGACAAAAAATTATGACTGATGTACATTAGAAGGCCCATTGCCAGAGAGCTCCTACTACATAGCTTCATTTTGAAGATAATCCAAATATCAGGGCCGGCCCAAGGCATTATGCTGCCTGGGTCCATGGATGAAATGCTGCCTCCACCCTCAAAAAAAAACCAACAAAAAAAAACATACCCACTAAAACACGTAAAAAGGAAAAGAAAAACATCTTGGTCAGGGCTGAGCAATCATAATCTCATTTCTGCACTAACATAATGTTAGTGCAGAGATTACATTTTTATGATGCCCAAGCCTGACCACATTTTTTTCCATTTTTACCAATACAAAAATAAACATAACAGGATACACACATTGCCCCTCAATCTCCACAATGCCCCTTCCACATTGCCCCTCAGTCTCTATAATGCCCCCCATATCTCCACAATGCCCCTTCCACATTGCCCCCCAACCTCCACATTGCCCCTCAACCTCCACATTGCCCCTCAATCTCCACAATGTCCCCCATATCTCCACAATGCCCCTTCCACATTGCCCCTCAACCTCCACATTGCCCCCAATCTCCACAATGCCCCTTCCACTTTGCCCCTCAATCTCCACAATGCCCAAATATCTCCGCATTGCCCCCCAATCTCCACTTTGCCCCTTCCACTTTGCCCCTCAGTCTCCACAATGCCCACATATCTCCACATTGCCCCTTCCACACTGGCCCTCAATCTCCACAATGCCCCCCAATTGCTACATTGTCCCAATCCCCACAATGCCCATCAATTTCCACATTGTCCCTTCCACAATGCCCCTTAATCTCCACAATGCCCCTTCTGATACTGATCCCCATCTATCTCCTACCTGGAGTCCCTGGTTGTCTAGCGGCATGGCATAAGAGAGATTGTGCCTCCTTTGTCACAGAGCTGAAGCTCCTGCGCGGTTCTCGGTAATGCAGAGCTCTGGGAGATGTCATCTCCCAGCGCTCTGTATTACTAGAGCGCCAGAGACTAGTGGGAGATCAGCTGGATTGCCGCCCCTTTCACAGTGCCGCCTGGGTCCATGGACCCACCGGGACCATTGTTAGGGCCAGTTCTGCCAAAGATTTAACTAATTCAAAACAGCTAATATTTTAGCTAGCTCATAATCTACCAGTTGTGTCTCTAGTAAGTAATTTTCCAGCTTGCAGATTTTTTTTCTCTTCGGACGAAAGGAAGGATATATGAAAGAAGACCTATCTCTTTCCTGTTGAAGAGCATTGTGTTGCTGCTGTAAGGTTATGATCATGATGATCCCAAATAGGATGGGGAAACATTAATGGATTTTCTACCAATGTTCAGAAGAATGGCAGATTCCAGAAAAAGTTCCCCTGGTCCTGGAGGACTAAGATGATGTTTGTTTTGACACCAAGGATTTAAAAACCTAGATCACTATTGCTCTGGAAGACATTATCAAGCAGAGAGAGCCATGAAAAAGGCAGCAAAAAAGATTTCATGCTATAAGAATCCAGTCAATTGATTATTTATTTATTTATTTTTTTTTTTGTAGGCCCACCTGAGCATTTGCTTATTATTGCCTCTGCGTCTTCAATTTATTCTCTGTTCAGTATTAATCTCCCTACTCCCTACTATAAGCCAATAACTTGCAAGGGACTAATTAATCCATGTTTTTGTTTGCCTTCATTATCATTGTGTCCTTTATCTTGCTTGATTCTGAAAGCCATCTCCTTGCCATTGGTACTTTTACAAACAACTCAATGTACATGAAAGTAAGGCATTCTTTTATACTGTGGAATATATTTTAGAAATCTATAAAGCAGATCTGAAGGTGAGCACATCAGTTATGGTTAGGGCAGTTCTCTCTTTCTACCATTGATCAATTTGCAGATAACTGAGCCAAATAAAAATTGTGATTTCACAAAAAAATAAACCATTACGGGTGTTCTTAAATGTTTCCAACTAAACTATTTTCTATATATATGTTTAAGAATAAGTTGAACTGAACATTTAATTTGGGTTACCTGTTATGACATTTTAGTCTAACAAAAGATAGGAGTATTTAAATTTGTTAATTTCTGTTGCACACAACTAGTGTTCTCCGTACTGGGCTACAGGTCCACTATGGAATTTGCTTTGGCAATCATATCATTTGTTTTATCATAATAATAAAAGAAGAAATATACCAAGACAGAACCAGATTTGTTCTCTTTTTCTCTCTCTGAAATGCTAGGGATTTTCCTTTATTTACTGTGTCAGAAAAGTTCCATGGAGCAATTAGACTGGCTCATTTGTGCTCATAATGGATTTCAATAAGGGATGATCACATTATGTGCTACGGTGAGATTTCTTTCAATCCATCACCATATATTTATTATGAATAACGTATAACTTATACGGTCCCATAAAACAACTTACAAACATGCATCTTTTATTTTTAAACAAAAAAAAGATGAAGTAGATACACTAAACCACATTTCCCTCACTCTGATTAGTAACAAAAAATTGCTACTTATTCTACAGCATAAATTAAAGTACAATCTCATCAAAAGAATACCCACAATTCATACATGTTGTCTGCTGGAATAATGCACTTTTATATTCTGACATCAGCAGTTTACTTTTTTGCCAATAGACCCAAGTTGTGAATCTCTAAAAGACTAATTTTTAAATAATAAACCACTCTGTTTATCTATAGATAACATATATCATTTTTATATAAATCTACTGATCGAGGAATGTTACAAATACAGGCTTCACAGAGTCCTATCCCAGTTACCACCATAACCCAATTCCCCTCCCACACATTTTCTTGAGAAACCACTGTGTGGATCACATTACAATGCTTAACAGAGTATATGGAGCTCTTATCACTGTATACTGCTATTTACCACATTAATGGGGTCTCCACCACCACAAAATGTTAGTATGGTTGGTAAGCCTGAGTTTCTTCAACTGTTGTAAATCCATCGTATAGTAATCAGATGACCAATTATTATGATTTTATATATAATATGGTTTAGTAAGAGCTTGGTAATGATGAATTGGATAGAATAGTGGGTCATTGTTGGCATAGGAGATGGGTAGGGCATATTGGTCTCACACATTGGGCCAACTCTTCCATATCCAAAATGGCTTTCCTAAACCTTGTTGTTTACTGCTCGGGGCTAACAAGTAAGCATATCATTTTTCATCATCACTCAACATCACTTTCATTTTTAAGTACAAATCTTGCCCCCACCTCCCTGGAGTGTCCATACTATGTGTATTGTATTTGTTATATATATATATATATATATATATATATATATATATATATATATATATATATATTTTTTTTTTTTTTTTTTTTAAGACACCAAACCATATCGGTATAATGGCGCTCATCTACTAGTGTGGGCTTTATAGACTGGGACAATATCAGTATTATACCTATAAGAAATATACCTTTAAGAAATAGGGGCCGATCTGTCGCTCAGTCGCTAACCCTGTAGTGAACTGGGCTAAACAATAATATGGAAAACAAGCAAGAAAGCTAGACACAGCCCCCTTGATAAATCCATGGATATATACTGAAAGCTGAATAAGAAACAACAATATTTAATTTCACAACTAATACAAATAAGCTTAAAAAATATATAAAAACAATAATAAAATAACCCCCAAGTGGACTAGAATGTATAGATGTATTTAAAGCACTGTGATATCACTGAAAAAAAGGAGCTCTTATCCTTCAAAAATGTTCATAGCAGCTTTTAAAACACATGGGACCTGATGTATTCAATGCTGTGATATGAGCAGAAGTGTGGATCAGTCCAACACGGCCCTTTTCTTTGTATAATGCCTTGAAGCATCTATAGTAAGCGTGCGTCAATAATAACCGCGGGCAGAGGTCTTGTACTATAGCGATATCGGCTGTTGAATAATATTCACTGTGTTACAGCCCCTCTCCCGTCCTTAATGTTTATAGACCGTTCCCGTACTGTTCTCACTGGTTCAGCTGGATGCTGTTTTTTTGTTTTTTTTTGTAGTCCAACAACTACACCTCCCGTCTTTAACGTATAGTCAGAATGATCGCAGTTGCTGAAGTGGGGCCCACTCCTGGGGTCCCCCCAATCCTGCGCGTTTTGTATCCTTTGTGGATACCTCTTCAGGGATATGTTCTGGAGTTTTGATAATTATAGGCAAGTCCGCCCAGTTATAGTTCCAAATAACATGAGTAAGAAATCTCCAACTGTATCAAATGTATTTCTGTTTAGAACTACGTCTCTTTTTACCAGTCTCTTTATATGTAGAATGCATTTTTATTGCCTTGTGAAGGATGCAGTATTTGTGTGTGTACGTGTGCTGTGCCATTTCTCACAATGTACGGATAACATTATTGATATCTAGCACATTAGTTTTCCAATAGTCAATACATAATGATTTAGTGTAAGGATTTAAAACCAAACTGATCTCTATTACTACCTTTTAGTACATGATATTGTGCTTTAATGTTAGATAAAGATTTGCATAGTAAACTAATATTTTTTAAGTTACTCAATGGAAAATAATGACAAATACTTCTGAAATAATGAGCAAATTTATTTCCACTTTAAGCATCTGCTATTGTACATACAATCAACCCTTCTTCACCTTCTGTGCAGACTTTTTATACAATTTAATCAAACACATTAATGCAAGCTCAGCTACTGTATAAAATTACATCAGCAAGGCAAGACCATAAACTGGCAGAGTAGCTGAGAAAATGAATATGACCTGGACGTTCAGTAGCAGCTGTAAACGCTCTGCCTCACCTCTCTGGAGCTAATGTTAAAAGGGTTGAGGTAGTGCTAATGAGCCAGAGTCACAGCAGGTTATGCCAGTACAGCTTCTAGCATCAGGTATCTGGAAATATCCCAGTGGACTGGCTTATTGTCATAAAGGTTCAAAACTGATTCCCCAGAAGAACGTAAAACATCAGACTAGAATGCAACTATATCTATTGGCCTTGCTCCCAAATGTTAAACTCTAGACAGGAATCTGCTTCAATAAAAATGACAGGAGAGAAGTGAATACTTCTACATGATTACTTATTGCATAGCCAGATCCTTTAAGATACAAAAAAAACCCTCTATTGTTCCTCATCACTACTAAGCTGATAAATAGCCATCTTTTGTAATGAAAAAAAAAAGAATTATAAGCTGGTGAGAGATGAAGTCCATACTCTTTTAGTAAACATACAGGGAGGAATATACATATCTGCCAGCACAGATAATTTTCTGCACTTAGACCTATGCATAGTAAAAGCATGTACTGACCTCCCAGCTTTGTCTCGTTGCAGCCTTAGAACCACACACACTAACCACCCAGCCTTGTCTTGCAGTCTGGTACTAGGTAGGATGGGCAACTTGAGGCCAAAAAGCTGCTGCCAGACTAAAATTCCCATCATTATAGTTGTAGTTTAGCAGCAGCTGGAGGGCACATTGCCAACCACTGCTGTGACCCCCAGTCATGTCCCATGGTAGCTATAGAACTACACATACTAATCCCTCCAGCTTTGTCCCCATGTAGGAATAGAACCTCACAAACTGACCTCCCAACCTTGTCCCACTGCACTGGTAGCCATGAAAACCGTACATACTAACCTCCAGCCTTATTTCTCTGCATCCGTGTATCCAGAACCACACATACTGACTCAGGCACCCACTAACACACCTCTGGGAGGTTGTGCAAATCTCCAAAAGGAGGTTTCTTGAGGGGACATTTCCAGAGGTGTGTATAAACCCCCTATCATCATTAAGACTTTAATGTATGCAAGCCCTAAATGCCTCCCTTTTAGCATGCATAGGAAATGGAATTGTGAGATTCCTCTGTGGTACTCACAGTAGCAGCTCTGCGGAGGAGAAGATGTTTGTTTATAATGCTGCTACTTCCAGAGGTGGAGGTTTTTATTTTGTCATGTTTCTTGCCCTTTAAACTGGAATAACGTTTAATGAAACATCTCCTAATGTTCCAGTACTAATAGTTAGATCATGTTATTTAATTAAAGAAACATAAATAAATTACAGATTTGCACTAAACTTCAAAATTGCTTGTTTACAGGACTAACCATAATTAACATTGATCCCCACTGTAAACGTCATTATAAATACAATGGTTTTGGTTGTATTCAAGCTATTCTAAAATACTATGAAGACTATGGAGAAAATGTATGAATTTTCCATGCAACCTCACTGAGGTAAGTCACTAACACCATTGGCTGCACTTTGTGATATTCACTACAGTAGGCGTAGTCAACCCTAGTCCTCAAGAGCTAGCAAAAGTACATGTTTTCAGGATATTCCAGCTGGAGTAAAGTGCTATCAAGAGAAATGTTGGGGTACGTAGCTTAGCTAATTGATGTTAGGGAGGCCAAGGGTCTTAAAATCGATTGCGGGCATGACTTAGCAGAGAATCACAATTATAATAACAATGATGTTAATAAGCTATTTATTTTTATTTTTTCCCCCATAGTTACCTCAAACGTAACCAACTGTTGGCAGTTTATAAATACTTATTACCATTACCCAAATCAAAGGTACTCCTCATTTTACTGAAGGATAAAAGTCTCGGTCAGTATTGTTGGTGCAATAACCTTGATGTTTGAACAGATACTACAGCTGGCATTGTAATCAACTGAGCTATCACAATGGCTACGCATTCACCAAAATGTATTATATATAGTTTTAAATAGTTTCTAACACTATGTAATAACTTGGTCATATTATTGACCTGATTCCCTTATTTGTTATTATCTGTATTTAAGAAGAAGGAGCTGGGTTTGAGTGGGTATTTTTTTCTTTGTGGTCACTAGAGCCTTGACGGACTTGCATCCCTTCACCCTGCAATGAAAAACTGGACACTGGCAAATCCCCTCAAGTTACCTGCAATAGAATGGATTTAATAGCAGAAGAATTTACTGACAGATGTTTTGTGAGTTAAGACATTAAGGGGATATTTATCACAAGGCACATCTGCTTTGCTAAAGATACCCCTATGGAAAAAGATATTTTTTTAAAGGTTCTGTTCCTTCAAAATAGCATTTTCGCTAAATTAAACAAAAGAGGATTATTTAGATTAATTACATGAGATGCAGATTGTGTTAATTATTGCAATCTGTTTACCAAAATGCATTGATTTCATATTCACATAAGGATTTTATTAACCCTTTGATTGCCAGAGGGGTACGCAACGCATTGCTTTGCAATGCGTCGCGTACCCCTCTGGCACTCAAAGGGTTAATTACTGGGATCAAGATAACCTAGCGAAAAAAATCTTCTCTCATATTTTTTATATAGTACAGTTTTTAGATCTTGGAAAAAACTGCCCCCCCCCATAAAAACAAACAAGTGAACAAAAGCAACAGCAGATTTTAATTCTGTTTTAGTCATCCAGTACTTTGCCAGAGAAACAAGATTAGTGTGTTTCTGTTTATTGGCTGGAAAATTATTTTAGTCATTGCATGGATACGTTTCATTACTGACCCTGGGGCTTACCATTGTTAATGTTTTTGTACTATCCTTGTTTTTCATTGCTCTTTGCTGTTATTTTCTCATTTGATGTCGTTTAGTCTCTTGATTACAAAGTCATTGAAAACAATCAATATCCAAGTAATAGGGTGGTAAACAGTTCTCTAGGCTGAAAGGGCTGAGAAAGGTGATGAGGGTAATGGTATAGCAACTAAAGACTAGACTAGACGTGGTGCTTGAGAGAATAAGATACTGAGATTTCTTGAATAATGATTGGATATATTGACTGTGAAACTTAATTCATTTTGTGCACAGCGCATTTATCTTTTCTATTGGAGAAGGTCAAGTTTGTACTTTTAAAAAGTGTCTAGGGAATGAGAAGTATAGATTGAACGCTATTGAAGATACATTCTTCCCTGTTACATCTCAGCCTTTAGTGCATGT
Source organism: Rhinophrynus dorsalis (assembly GCA_037306005.1). Lineage (NCBI taxonomy): Eukaryota > Metazoa > Chordata > Amphibia > Anura > Rhinophrynidae > Rhinophrynus > Rhinophrynus dorsalis. The sequence continues at coordinate 242,157,597 of CM074721.1, forward strand.
TTCCTCACTTCATTTTCATTATTTCATGTCTTGTCGATTTTAAAGTTTTAACAAAACCTTTAAGGCCTTATGTTCAAAAGAGAAGTTATTCTGGAGCAATCCAACTGCACCATGGGGGACAAATACAAATTTTCCAAATTCTCACAGCTCTTCAGCACTACAGCAGTCTCCAGTCTTTGTGAAGAAATGTGATGGGAACATCTATAACAGTTAAGGGATTAACCCCCTTTGAGTGCCAGAGGGGGAGGCAACTCCAGCACTCAAAGGGTTAAAAGCCATATAAATCCATTGGCGTTTTCCTTTTATTTAGACTTTATGTAGTTGGTTTGCTTAAAGGGATAGTAATTTTTCAAAATAAAAGCAGCTTCAATTAACCTTCATAGTATTTGGGCCATGGAGAGTGTTATTTCAATACTGTCAGAGATGTAGTACAAGAGTAATTGAATGATAAAGTATCCCCCTCCCACCTCTTTTACTGATGTAACACTGCTCACCTCAGAGCAGCAGAGTGTGTCCAGGGGGATTGCAGAGAGGGACCATCTTCAATTAGCATAAGTGAAAAACAGATTGTCCCTTGCTGTGAACTGTCTGGTCTTAAGACCAGATTCCACATCTGAGGGGAGGTGGCTTACACTAGGTAAAAGGGTCAGGAGGGGGATACTTTATCATTCAGTTACTCTTGAACTACAACTCTGGCAGTATTGAAATAATACTCCCTATGGCTCAAATACTATGAAGATTAATTGGAGCTGCTTTCATTTTGAAACATTACTATCCCTTTAAATTGTTTTGAACATAATGCACATACTTTGACTCATTTCTTATACGATTATTTCTTAAATGAATGCATTTTGATTTAACCATTTTACTGATCTCAGAATCCTTAATTGTACATTCTTCCCGATCAAAGAGAATACACATCAAACAAATGCAAGAGACATGGTATCTTGCTGAAATGTAGAAATAATTATATGAAATACACCGCTCTGACAATATACGTTTGTGGATTATTTTAGTGGCTGTCAATTAAATTAACTTAATGAACCATATAGTTAATATATAATATATATATAATATGTCAAACATTTGTTTTACCCAATATCCACTAGAACATCATTTAGTATCATCATTATTGCAAATCAGTTGTAGTTAGAAAACATATTTTTTATTATCCCTAAAATCTGCCTGTTAAATAAATAATGAGCTGAAAAATTAACAGTAGCAGAGAATTGACAGGTGGTGAGTTGAGAGTAGAGGTGACCAAAACACCCACCATTCATTTCTCAAAACAATTTCAGGGATCCAGAGAAAAGTTTGAATATATCTGAATAGATTTGAAAACATGTAAATATAGTTGGAGGGGGCAGAGGGACAAGGGGAGCACAGAAATACCATGTGAGAGAAGAGTGGGATCAGGAGCACAGTGTGCTGTAGACTAGAAGACAGAGAGATGAGGTGGAAGCATGGGAAAAAAAGGGAGTGTAACAACAAGAAAATGGAGAGAGAGCTGGAGGGGGAAGAAAGAGAGAGTGTGTGTGTGTGATGAGATGGAGAGTGAGAGTGGGAGAGAAAGGGCTGGGGAATAAAGGCAAAGTGGTAGAGCAAGAGAGAGTGTGAGTTTCCCTGCCTGCCTAGTTACTCATATAAGATACTCTCTTACTTTGCCCAGTAAAGTGGCCCAAACAGGAATGTGTTTGTTTGATTTCCGATGATAAGAAAAGCTGGGTTTTCCTTGGAACAACTCTCTTCCTGCATTCTGATTAATTAAAATAGCAAACAATGCCTATTTTGCAAGACATTTTTCATGTCTTGTGAAAAGGCATGTTTTCTTCCAAAGACGAAACTTATAATGAAAATTGCCTATCCCTAATTGAGTGCAATATTTATTGGGGTGAGGAGAGAGGGTGTAAGAGTTTGGTGTGGGAGCATTAGAAAGGGCAAGAGGATGAGGAATAGCAGAAGAGAGAATTGTGGAATATACAGTAGCAAGGAGTAGAGTGGAAAAGGAAGTAGGGAGAGAAGCTGAAAGGGGAAGAATAGGGGGGATAGAAGGCTCAAGAAAGAGAAGAAGGAATGAGGTGTGAAGGGCAGAGTTGTAGTCTCCAATTTGTTAAAGTGGAAGAAGATGAATAGTGTGAGTGTTGGGGACAAGGAGTCATTAATAAACTAGATGGTAAGGACATGAATAGCTATGGGTAAAAACTCCTCTATACTTTGAATTTACTACAAATCTTGTTATTTCTATAGAAGGCAATTTTCCTACAATACTAAGTCCAAAACTGCAAAATATTTGGGAGAATATTGCAAATCAGATTAATTTCAATGGGACAAAAACCGGGAGAGCTAGTATTTTTTTAAAACCTTTTTACACTTCAAATTGATTTCAATAGGGTGAGAGCTTGAAATACAGTGATTCACATGTAGATGAGCTGATCTGAATGCAGCAACATGTTGAATGTCACCGGTCATGTAGTGTGGTGCTGTTGCATGTGTTTGTGTCTTTACCTCTCCTATTGGATTACTCTTCTTGTTTTGACTTCAGCTTGACCTTCTGATTTTTCATTTGGTTTGTGCCGGCCCTGATTTTTGGCTTGTACCTGACCTTGCAAAAACACTGCCCTTGCAAGATCCTTTATGGCTGCATTTTTCCATTATCAGTACCTGATACCTCTACTATACTAGCTGGGGAAGGAATTTTATTTATATAAAAAAGCGATAAGACCCTGTGGAGATATGAGATTAACCCTGGTGTCCCCTGTGCTCTTAAGTCCTTCTTGTCTAGTGCCCCCCCCCCATAGATGTTTAGCACTTTCTATTACAGATTGTGACCAGCCATTCAGTACCCTTAATCTGAACAGTTCCCTACCCTGCAGATGAGGCATTGCTCCTGGGTTGACTTAATTCATTCTTGTCAGTGTCCTCTCTTTCCCAGATGGGTTGGTTATGGGGTGGGGCAGGGAGCGACCTACACCATTTTTTTTTCTCTTCTTCCCTTGGGAGTTAATTTTTACTTGCAGCACTGTTTACTGTTTATGCATTCTTTTTGATATGATTTACCTTTTCGTCTTGCTATTGTATTAAAATTCAATAAAAATAAATACATTCAGAGGCGTAACTAGAAGCCACCGGGCCCTGGTGCAAGAATTGCCATGGGGCCCCCCCGCCCACATTGGCCCCCTCATCCACAATGCCCCTTCATTTCCACATTTCCCCCTTCATCTCCACAATGCCCCTTCCACAATGCCCCCTTCCATCTCCACAATGCCCCCTTCATCTCCACAATGCCCCTTCCATCTCCACAATGCCCCCCTTCATCTCCACAATGCCCCTTCCACAATGCCCCCTTCATCTTCACAATGCCCCCTTCATCTCATTTCCACAATGCCCCCTTCCATCTCCACAATGCCCCTTCCACAATGCCCCCTTCATCTCCACAATGCCCCCTTCATCTCCACAATGCCCCCTTCATCTCCACAATGCCCCTTCCATCTCCACAATGCCCCTCTTCATCTCCACAATGCCCCTTCCACAATGCCCCCTTCATCTTCACAATGCCCCCTTCCATCTCCACAGTGCCCCTTCCACAATGCCCCCCTTCATCTCCACAATGCCCCCCTTCATCTCCACAATGCCCCCTTCCATCTCCACAATGCCCCCTTCATCTTCACAATGCCCCCTTCATCTCATTTCCACAATGCCCCCTTCCATCTCCACAATGCCCCCTTCCATCTCCACAATGCCCCTTCCACAATGCCCCCTTCATCTCCACAATGCCCCCTTCATCTCCACAATGCCCCTTCCACAAAGCCCCCCTTCATCTCCACAATGTCCCCTTCATCTCTACAATGCCCCTTCCACAATGCCCCCTTCATCTCATCTCCACAATGCCCCCTTCATCTCCACAATGCCCCCATCATCACATTTCCCCTACCTCCAGTCCCTGGTGGTCTAGCGGAGTGTCTTTACAGATCTGTGCCTCCTTCGGCACAGATCTCTGCAACCGGAGCTCCCGCGCGCCGCTGTAGTAATGCAGAGGCTGGGAGATTATGTCATCTCCCAGCGCTCTGTATTACTACAGCGGAGTGCCGAGTGGGAGATCAGGTAAGTGACTGCTGTGGGCAAGGGCGTCGCAGGTGGTGGCCAGGCCCCTGGAATGACGGGCCTGGTCGCAGGTGCGACCGCTGCGACCCCTATTGTTACGCCACTGAATACATTTTTTAAATATAGGTTCAGCCCACTCTACATCTTGTCTAGGAGAGGCAGCCTTCTGTCTTTGGCTTGGGAAGACTTTGAGCAACATGTCTTGGTATGAGGTCTCTAATGCACCTGCCACATTTCACAACTTTCCTAATGATATCTTCCAGAATCTACTGGATTTATTTCTGGTGGTCTATCTAGATGATAACATTTTATCATCTTCTCCAGAGGAACAACAGATCCATCTTAAGATGGTCTTCTCCCATTTATGACTTCATGAACAGTATGTCAAGATGCAAAAATGCATTTTTTAAGAAATCCACAATTTAATACATTGGCTTAATCATCTAATCACAGATCCAGATGTATACCATAAAATTGTTGGCAATACTGAATTGGCCCACTCCCATGGAGAAAATGGGGTGAGTTCAATGCTTCATTGGCTTTACTAACTTTTCTATTATATTAATGAGACTGGAAAAAACAGCATATTCTGAAACGACCAGTCCTGGATCCAGAGGATGGCAATAAACCCTACTGAATCCATTTCAAATTAAGCTATAGAAGTTAAAAAAAAGTCCTTCCTAAATCCAAATGACAGTTGGATATTTCCCTGCATCAACATTCTATCTGTTTTTAAATCAACTGTCATTATTCTCATTAATCTTCTGAACTAAAAAAAGTATGCAATTTCCCAGGGCAGGGCTGTCTAAGTTCAGTCCTCAAGGGCCACCAGCAGGACAAGATTTAAGTATATCTCCGATTAAGCACAGATGAGATAATCAGTGACTCATTCATTTGCATTGACTCACCTGTACTTAATCTGGGAAATCCTTAAATCCTGCCCTGTTGGCAGCCCTTGAATACCAAACTTGGACAGTCCTGTCCCAAGGCAACGAAGTCCAAACCTTACTGCTTTTACTGTAAAAAGATACCTACCTTTATTTTAATCTTTATGTATGACATCTTGTTTTTTGCTCAGTTCTTTGAGTTATTAGTTCCTTGGACAGTTCTATGTATTGACCTTGAATATATCTTTACATGGTAATCCTATCACCCCTTAGACATTTCTTCTTTAATGTAAAGAAACCCAGTTTAGCTAGTCTGGTGTTGCATGTATCTGCACTTTTTCTACTTCAAAAATGTATTTTTCAGAAGTGGTATTCAAAACTGTAATCCAATTCTATCTAAGCCAGAAAATTGCAGGTCTGTGAATTCCATAGTAGGTAAGGTAGTATTACTAATGGATAGTATTCTGTTAAAATGATGACAAACAATATTATTAGTAGAAGTCTACATGATTTTATGAAGAATAGATCACTTCAAACTAATTTACTTCTAATTTACTAATTTATTCTGTGAAAGGGTAAATAATAACTTGGACAAGTGTATTGTTGTTTATGGACTTTATTATAGAACTGCCACATTCTTGTCTTGGTGGACAGACTCACCAAAATGGCACATTTCATTCCTGGTAAACAGTTGCCCACTACGGGTGAGATAGCAAATCTTTTTATTCAATAAATTGTCTGCTTCCTAATGTTACAAAGTAAGTGCTCTTGGATCCCTGATCACAATTTACTATTAAGTTTTAGGAACCGTCCACCCTACTCTGCTTATCCAGGTGTCTGTGTCATCTGCTTTCCACTCCAAGACAAACGGCCAATAGCTTCATTTCTTCACCTTTTATCAACAGTATGATTGTCTGGACTCTGTTCTCTTTTGTGGACTTTGCTTACAACAACCACACTCTGCAAGTAAATTATTTATGTTCCAGATAAATTATGGATTTTATTCATTCTGCTTCTTTCCTGGTTTTAGCTCCTGTTTCTTACATCCTTAAAGGGATAGTAATACTTAAATTGTAAAAAAAAATATATGTTGTAGGGTTTATCCCCCTGAGTAAAACAAGGGTATTCCCACTGCTGAGAGATTTTTTATTAAAAAATTATAACAGCTCAAACTTGAATTTTTTAGGTGCAAAATCACAGTGGCCTGAAAACTTACAGTGGCACTGTTGCTACACCATCCTATGGACTGCTCTGGTCTGTAGACCATAAATCTCCATAGGATGGTGTAGCAACAGCACCACTGTACATTTTCAAACTTCTACATCCTAACATCAACAGAGTAGCTATCATTTGGCGGGGGAGGTAATGAACGAGGTGGATTGGCAGAAGATGTAGTTACCCTAGAAGATGATGGCGAGCTAGTTGTTTCACTCATCTTGGAACTTCCAGTCTCTGCCTGGGTTGTTCTATTCCTCCTCCTCTTTGATCTCCGCCTTGCCTCTTGTTGCCTTTCTGGAGAGTCAGGAACAGCAAAAGAGGTGCTTGATTTCTGTGGTGGGTGTTTGTTTTTAACATGTTTGACATAAATGTCATGGTGTCTGTGTTTCATGTGTGATATCAGGGTGCTTGTGCCAAGGTGTGTTCCCTCCTTTCCTCTTTTCAGTGACTCGTCACAAATCGTGCACAGTGCCGTTGCTGATGACTGCACTGTGCCTGTCTGAAGAGAAAAATAGTCCCACACCCATGAAGACTTCAGGGGGAAGGGACCAGATGGAGAAGAATGGCCTCTTTCTTCTTGCCTTCCACATTCCCCTTCATTGTCTGTGGCAGCAGATAATGTTGCTGCAGTTGCTGCTACTGCCTCAGGTTCAGCACTGCAACTAGGATCAGGAGTATTGCTACTGCTGGCAAGTGGAACCTGTCCTAGTCCCGCATCACTTGTTAACCCCATTCCCACTGTGTCCCCGGTGGTCTGTAGCACACTAGCCTGCTCCTCACCATCCTGCTGCCCTTGGAACTCAGCATCAGAAGGAATAAGAGCAGTTGCAAATTCCTCTAATTCTAAAATGTAATTTCTAGTGGTGGTGGTGGTGTCTTTCATTCCTTCTCAGTTTCTGCTAAAAAGGCCATCTATGTCTCTTCCACCCCAGCTTCTTCATCATCATCATCACCACGACCACTAGTCCCTGCGTGCTGCTGCTCTATTCCAGACATCTCACTGCTGCTTGGAGGAGGTGACGAGCAATGTCCCCTAATGTCACATTTGCCATTTTCTTTTGACCTGAAGAAGGTGGCAGACTAGCAACAGTAGCAGCAGGTGCAGGCAGCTGATCTGTGCTCCTGCTGCCGATGGTTTTAATTGTGTGCCTGCTCTGGCCTCTTAGTCTTCAGGATCCTCTTAGACTTGGACACTTTAGGGAAGGGTAGGACTCCCAAGGTCAGAGGAATGGTGTGGGCTCCCTTGACTGCTAATCTGGACGCTCTCAAATGTTCATCTACCACTCCAGCTGCTTCACCATTACTGCTACTACTACTAACATCAACCACATCAAGTTCAGCTGCAGAGTCTTCTTAGTCTCACAGTCACTAGTAATATGAGGACTTTGTTGATTACCCCCTTCTTCACTCCTAACGCTAACAAGCTGCTGGACCTTAGTAGCAGTAGTACTAGCACTGCCAGGACTGCTTGGGAATGGCAAGTGTGATTTAGGGTCTCTTGCTGTCACACTTGGCATCATTTTCTCCCCCACCCTGAGTACTACAAGAAAAACTAGCAGCAGGCAAAGTATTGGTGGCACCAGGTTCAGCACTGGCAGCATGGGCAGAGTGTCTGGCAGCAGGTACAATGCTAGTGGTTGCAGGTACAGAAATGGTGGCACTGGCAGTAGGGACAGCACATCTGGCAGCAGGTACAACAATAGTGGCTGCAGATACAGCAATGGTAGCACTGGCAGCATGGACATCACATCTGGCAGCAGGTAGAACACTAGTGGCTGCAGGAACAGAAATGGTGCCACTTGCAGCAGGGCAGCACATCTTGCAGCAGGCACAGACAGCTGACCTGTCCTGCTCTCACTAGTACTACCCTTTTTTCCCTTCCTTCCCATTCCCTTTTCTCCCTCCGTTCCCATTAAATTCCCCAAGATCCCTTGGGGTGATTTAGGGGGACTGGACAGCATTGGTTCAGTACTGCTAGTCACTTCCTCCTCCTCCTCCTCAGACTCAGTGGACGCATAATAAGGGTCCTTTCAGTTCCTCTTTTTGCTGCTCAGAGTGACAACAGTCACTATGAGCTTCTCCTGCCTCAATTTTTCCAAAATATTACAGCAGAACAGCATAGCACATCTCTCTCACTCTGTAGCTGCTTCAATTGTGTCTGCCTTCAGCGAAAAATCACGTTTTTATAGTGGAAATGCGAAAACAACGTAAATCAACGGGCAGAAACTTTTTTAGCCATTGAAAAAATGGTGTAACATTTTAGCCAATGGGCGAAAGATGCGAAAATTTTAACCTCTAGTTTTAAAGCAGGTTTTCCCGCAAAAAGGTGGATAAAACCGTGGTTTTTGTGAAATTTCTCGCTGGAACAAGGAGAAAACTTCCGCCATCCCTAGTACTTGCAAGCGCATGGGCAGTGTCTACAAATTTGATCAGATGGTCGCAATTTTTCCAATTCCATATGGTCTAATCTATTTTTCAACATTTTGCATCTTACCAGTTCTGAATTTGAAATTTCTCATTATAGATTTCTAGTGGTAATTGTCCCTTTTGTAGACACGTAATAACTCATCATACAATTATTCTAGTCATCACTGGTGCTACTTGTAGTGACATAAGCTGGAAGGTTCAGAAGTATATAGTGTTTAATTTGATAACACAGGTAGCAATTCTTTCAGAAATACTTTCTACTTTAACAACTGAATCCATATCATTCATAATTGTTTCCTTTATATTGTAGCCAGTGTCCATCTTCTAATTTCACCAAATCTTCATATATTTTTTTTTAATTTTTTTTACAAGTCTGACATAAACCAATAATATCCCTATTGTTGTTCAGTTATTTCACTAATTCCTCTGGGTTTGAAACAACACTCATAAAATAAATGTTAAGTGTTCCAATGTATAAAGTCCAAAAGCAGCCTAATGGAACCGATGCACTCCCATGGATTGATGTTGGAATGTTTGCATGTGTCAGTGAAGCTGAGAACTATGCCATCAAACCATATACACCTGGCAGAGTCACCCATGGTAAACAGATGAAAGCTAAGACACTAGACTAAACCAGTTAAAAATATTCCAACGTGCACTGGACCAGCATGGTAGATTTGGTCTATTCCCTCCACATAACTTCACAATCAGATAAATGACCTTAATTCCCCAGAGGGTTGAGAGTTAGTATGACTAGCACAATGGCTGAGGGTGCTAATATATATAATATCTTGTCAGAATTGCTGCAGTGAGATTCATTGGGGTGGCCAAGGGTTGCACTGATTCCTTGCAGCCCTGCAGAATAAATTTTCATTGGTGTCCCTGAATTAAAGGAATATATAATACACATACCCACATGCACCCATACATGTATGTATGAAACTGAAAACGCTCTCAAAAGAGAGGTCAATGATCTACACATTTTCATATCACAAGGTCAATATTCTATACTTATTCTTCTTGATCTATGCTGCTTTTGACACTGTTGATCATGCACTTCTCCTCCAAGTTCTTAACTCCTTAGGAATCCGTACCTTAGCACTGCACTGTCTATACTCCTATCAAACTAACCAATCCTTCAGTGTCTTCTCAGCCACTTCTTCATCCTCTCCTGTCCACCTCTCTGTTGGTGTCTCTCAAGGTTCTGTTCTAGGACCGCTTCTATTCTCTCTTTACACAATAACACTTAGTGATCTTATTAACTAATTTGGACTCAAATATTACCTCTATGCAGATGACACCCAGATTTATTTATCTGCACTTCAACTGATTTCTGATATTCAATCTAAAGTCACAGATTGCAACTCTGCTATCTCAGACTGGATGGCTTATAGGCACCTTAAAGGGGAACTACCACCCCACAAGTTATTGCGGGGTGGTAGTTCCCCTTTAAGTTCAATATATCTAAAACTGAGCTAATACTCATCCTATCTAGTTGTGGCCCAGTAGTGCCCTTCCAGGCGACTTTGAATGGCACTACCATAAATCCAGTATCAGAAGCAAGGTGCCTAGGTGTGACCACTGACACTTCTCTCTCATTCTCTCCTAATATTGACGCCATTGCTAAATCCTGCTGCTTTATCTTGTGAAACATAGCTAAAATACGTCCTTCCTTTGCTGCCAAAATTCTTACACAAGCTCTCATCCTTTCCTTCATAAACTACTATAACCTTCTTCTTTCTGGTCTTCCTACCTCCCAACTCCATCTGCATTCATGTAAACTTATTGCTGGGTGGTAGTTCCCCTTTAAGTTATATCAATGTTTTGAAACATTTATGTATATATCTGGGAATAAGTTATTTCATGTAATGTCATGCTGTATTTTAACCTGCTGGTCCTTAAAGTGTTATTAATAATAATTCTTGTCAGCAATGACAATATTCTGGGAATCTCCTGAAAATCAGATCCCTTGATTTCATGTCGGCACTAGAAGAGTCCTGCCTGTGTATCGACTGTCAGAAACATGAACTATGTTAATTCATCTTTTTAACAAGCTGAAAAAACATGTTAATGAATTGATCCATAAATAATTTATTTGGAAAAGCAGGTTGTGCTTACCCCTCACTGCAATGCCCTTAGTATCGCTTCTGAGTCCTAGAGAGCAGAGGCCTGGTTTTATTTAGCCTCTCTTGCCTAAAAAAGAATTGCAGTTTGGAGGTGAAATACATGAATATATGTACATATTGTTAACATCTAGGGCTTACCAGGAGCAGCAGTCCACAACTGAGAACAGAATCTTTTTAGCATTCCCTTAGTTTCCAGTAGTGAGTCCAAGAACTGCAGGGGAGAGTGAAAGCTGATAGTAAATTCCACCACTCAGGCACATGAATATCCTCTAATGCTGGTGAATTAATGTGGCTTTATGGGCCGATAAACTGTATTGCAGGCAACTGATTTTTGCCTAATGTGTATTACTTGATTATGCACTAAATTTAAAGGAGAAGTGACAACCCATAATAATAACTCCCTGCTTACCTTACTATGGCCAGAGAATCCTAATGTTCTCTTTAAAATTTTTGTTTGTGTGTTTAGTCAGTCAGTCCTGGATGTTATATCCATGGAGGCAGAGATTACAGCTGCTGGGATTTTTTTTAATAAACCTAAGCAAGCAGAGTGCATGACCACCTTTAACCCCCCTTTAACCCCCTGGGCTTTATTACACTAGGGGACAAGAGCAATTTTGATATTTTTATTATGCCTTTCAGCCATATTTTTCCCTAATTTGTTTAGTATACCGGCATAAACTATCTACCATTTTTTAAGGATAAGCTGGGCAATCATTTAATTTGATAATCTAAAAAGTTGATAAAAAACACACACATTTTACAGCTTTTCCTGTGATAATTTGTCCTCAATTAGTTCATTGTTATAAGTGACTGTATAAAAAATTATGAATGTTTGTCATTCATCCCATGTGTCTGTTTTTGGTCCTTTAGTGACCAAAATCCCTGTGTCCCTCTTTTCCACCCTGGTGTCACAGCTGTCTTTTAGAAGATCAGAATGTGTGATATGTATATAATTGTAGCACATTGTTCAACAGCTGTAAAATACACATTAATGTTTCTTTAAAATTCAGTATATGTGTTTATAATATAATCTGTGTAAGTAAAATAATTTTGTCTTGCTCTAAATAATTTATTCACTTACACAAAGAGGAGTCAAAGGGTTATGGACTTCTCTTTTTAAATCTCTCCCTACCAGTCCTGCACCAAGCACAACAAAAATGCCTTATCTTTGGCCATTTGATACACTGGAAGCTCTATTCTTTGTTCCTCACAATCACAGTGAGGAGGAGAGAGGCAGAGAACAGTGAAAGGCAATGTTTACATACATTGCCTTTGTCATGTAGCTCCACTAGCACATGTGATCGGTGCAGCGGTGATCACTTGTTCTGAACCACCTGGGAATGTTTGGAACTGTCTGGAACCTATGACATGCCAGAAATGGCATGTCACTTGTCCATAACAGAATAAGGACTAGTGGTGTGCACAAAGCATTGAGAAACATTGTGTTTATTTAAAGGGTTAAGATCGTGATGTGCAGTGAGCAGAGTTGGTGTCTTGTTGTCTGGCTGCTAGTAAACTATATGTCTGCCTCCCCAGACATGACATCCAAGATTTTTAGATTTAAGATGTTATCTCCTGAACAAAGGCAAAAGGGCATAGGGGCATCATGAATTTTTGGCCATAGTAAGGTAAGTGAGGGGATATTCTTAGGCGTTGCTTCTCTATCAACCTTCAAAATATGTTGGAGACTTAGCTAGCATCCAAAGGGTTACTGTTACCATTCAGCTTTGGTGTTCTAGCAATAATGGTTTCTTGGAAGGAATTGCTGTCGCACTCTTGATTTGTGCAAGGCATTCAGGTCTCCTGAGAGGTAGCTGTTCATTATACTTTCTTCCTCTAGAAACATTAATTTTTTATCACTTGAATGTGATACACTTGATGGTGAAAGCCATAGTTATTTTGCAATTGTCAGCAGAAGTCACGCAGTACATGAGAATGTTAAAACAGCAAATTTCATATACATAAATATATAAACCCCATATTGTAGAGATCCATAATAAAGCCCCCCAAAAAAGTGTAGTGATATCTAATAAAATTTTCATGTGTCGCATGAATAAAGCATAGCTTGTCATAAATTAACAGATGCATTTACTGGCCATGTTTGACTCAAGTGACATGTTTTAAATAATTCATTTTAATTATCTAGGAAATCGTTATGAAATGTTTATTACAGTAAGGTAAGTTATGTAGTCATTAATTTAACTGCATTCTAATTTAAAAAATAAATTGATCGCACTAAGAAATTGTCCAAGTATTTTACAGTTTGCTTCCTAGGCAGATATAATTTAATATTTAGGTTTTCTGATAAAAAATATTGTCTACTCTGTTGACTGAGTGTCTGTGAGGCAGGAACTGCAGTATATTTTTATTGTTGCCCTAGTTTATTTGTATAACATAATGATTCTAACTTCCAGTACTCAGGGTAGACTGCCAGGTCTAGTTTCCAGGATATCCCTAAATAAGCACAGGCACCTCTATCACAATGATTGTTCCACTGATTATTCACCTGTAATTAGGGAGGAATATCCATAAAATCTGATTTGTTTTGTGTGCTGAGAAATAACACTAAGAAGCATTGGTAGAAGGGCTTGTTCATACCTGAAACTGTGCCATCCTGTGCACCCTATGGTACATTCACATGAAGCATGACATGACACGGACAGTATCCATGGAAACACTCCCCAGTGACTGACAGCTGGCCTCAGAGGAGTTGCAAATGTGAATCATCTGAGGCAGCCATGCAGCAATTCAGATTTGTGAAAGAATCCTTGCTATTCTCATGGAAATTATTCAATTTTTGACTGGCCAACATTGGCATTATCAAATGAAGTATGGCTGACTCTGATATGGGATGGCTGCTTTGAAGTGCATACCTTTCCCACAACTATCTAGCAGTGGGGAGCACAGTTCACAGGACATGATCAGTACAAATGTAGAGGTTATGTTCATTTCTACTGTGTGAACAAGTTCTCAAACTACACTTAGAAAAGGGTGGTGCACAGATGTTATAATCATTGGCTTAGTAATTTATAATGGATCACCTATATAAAAGTTAGGACATCCCTGAATCTGCACTCTCTCAGCCCATGAGGAAAGCAGGTCTTGAACCTTGCCTTAAGACATGTCTGAATAAAGTAAACACTGTAGATTCTGAAAGCTCTTCTAGTAACCCTTTGACTGCCAGAGAGGTATCCAACACCTTGCATTACATACTTCTGTAGCACTTAGTGTTAAGACATCAAACATTTTTCCAAAATAAATGATCAGAAAACGACAATTATTTCTTTATGCAGGTAGTGTTACAAACATATAAAGTCTTTGGGTAATAAAGGAATACTAATGATATAATTTATCTTGTTATAATATGAAGTAATATTTCCTTGCATTCCTAAAGAACTGTCTTAAGTATTAGATTCCAACATCCAAACAGGAAAGTGGAAAGTAAAATGGCTTCCTCCATCCTGCAGGAAAACCACACATGAAATATATTATTCTATCACTGTTTATTATTATTATTCTTTATTTATATAGCGACAACTAATTCTACAGAGCTGGACAATAGGGAATAGACATACAGAGGTATTAAATAATACAGTCAGTTGTGGAGAGCAGAAGGGTTAAAGGCCCTGTTCATTAGACCTTACAGTCTAGAGGAAGGAAGGTTGGACACAGAAGGAGTAAGTGCTATTGGGTGTAAGTGCCTCCTGCAACATGAACTGCCAGTCAGTGGGTGGGAAAGAGAAGTGCTGCTGGGTGCAGTGGTCCAAGGAAAGGGTGGTTTTTGGTGGTAATGTTTATGGAGGCAGTTGATAGGCTTCCTTGAAGAGGTGAATTTTCTGGGAGCGCCTGAAGATCTGAAGGCTGGGGGAGAGTCTGATGGGGCGGGGGAGGGAGGATGTGATAAGAGATGTGGAGAGCAGAAGGTCGTGTGCAGAGTGAAGATGGTTGAGTGGGAGTGTATTTGGAAATGAGAGATGAAATATAGGGGGGTGCCTTGTTAGTGAGGACTCTAAGTTAGCACCAGTAATTTGAATTTAATTCTGTATGCTAATGGGAGCCAGTGTAGGGATTGTCAGAGGGGATTGATGTTGGAGAAGTGATGAGTGATGTAGATTAGTCTTGCAGAAGAGTTCATTATGGACTGTAGTGGGGTTAGTCGGGTGAGAGGAAGGCCACTTAGTAATGAGTTACAGTAGACAAGATGGGACATGATGAGTGCTTGGATTAGAGATTTTGTAGTGTCTTGGGTGTGAAAGGGTCGGATTCTAGAGATGTTGTGGAGGTGGAGGCAGTATGAGTTGGAGATTGACTGGATGTGAGGAATGAAGGATAGGGTGGAGTCAAATGTGACCACCAGGCAGCATGCTGTAGGGGTTGGTGTGATGGTAGTGTTGTTTACGGTGAGGGTATTATCTGGGGTAAGGCTGTTTGTAGAGGGAGGGAAGATAATTAGTTCAGTTTTGCCAAGGTTAAGTTTGAGTTGATAGGAGAACATCCAGGAAGACACAGCAGACAGACAGTCAGATACCTGGGACAGGAGGGAAGGGGAGAGGTCTGGGGAAGAAAGATAGATAGATTTGAGTGTCATCAGCATAGAGATGATGGTGAAACCCAAAGGAGTTTATTAGTGTACCAAGGGACGCTGTGTAAATGGAGAAGAGCAAGGGTCCCAGGACTGATTCTTGAGGAACTCCGACAGACAGTGGGAGGGGTTGGGAAGTGGAGCCAGAGTAGGAAACACTGAAGGTGTAAACGTTTAAAAACTTTTATATATACTGTACATCTACAAGCAGACCCTTCCTTAAGATACTGGACAAGAGGATTGTTCCCATTCTCCTGGCTTGAAGGGGAACTATATAAAGTTTTTGTATCTGTTATTTTCTGTTATTGTGCAGGGGCTGCAGTAGTGTGCATTATCAGTGGGTAACCCTGGACACTGGCCGCAGTTGCTTCCTCTGTAGTTATACCAGTAGGAGGTCTGGAAGACTAGGTAATACAGTAGTTAATGCATATTCTTGGTTATTTTAGGTGACATATGGTAAACTATCTCTCACACACCCTGTATAGCATGAGTAATTACATTTATTGTTTATACATAACAATGGCAGGGACAGTGTACACACTTTTTAGTGTCTAATAAACAGGCTATTGCTGGTTGTTACCCAAAACAAGGAAAAGTACACTATACATTGGGATGGCTAATGCTCTGAGTTGGACCATGCAGAATGTCAAGTTTGCCACTGTCTTTTATAATGGCAAGTTTGCATTGTCCTTGGGTGTGGTCCTTGGAGATATTTGTTATGTAAAATGTATATGATAGTTTTAGACTTTTATTCAGAAAGCATGTTATGTGCTTATTTTTTATAAGCTGGTCAATAAGTTACCAATTGGCAAGGGAGGAACATTTTGCCTAGTCTTTATACGAGTATGTATATATTGAAGGGGAACTAGGTGCATAGGCTCCATAGAATAACATAGGAACTGGAGAAGTCACATCAGTGTAGAAGTCCTCTCCGCTTTATTGCCTCTTTATCATGCCTTAGTGTATAACCCCAGTACTCTCATTGTCTTGATTAAAACTGATTAATGACTAGTACTAGGCCTATGACTATGCACTTTTGTAAAGATAAAGTTGATCACTTTTTTTAATAGCTAACAGGCTGTAATTCACCATTGTTAGCAACAAAAAAACTTAATGCAGTCATCACACACACAGATTTCTGATCATGTGACCCACAACTGAAAATCTTGGGTGCCCTTGCTTTACATACTAGTATATATTCATTCATTAGTTCCACTGAACTATGTTTCTTCCATAATGACTCTCACTGGCCACTTTTCTTAAAGGGATAGTAATGTTTCACAATAACAGCAGCTCCAATTAATCTTCATAGTATTTGAGCCATATAGAGTGGTATTTCGATACTGTCAGAGTTGTAGTTCAAGAGTGAATGATAAAGTATCCCCCTCCCGCTCCTTTTACCTAGTGTAAGCCACCTCCCCTCAGATGTGGAATCTGGTCTTAAGACCACACAGCTCACAGTAAGGGACAATCTTCTTACTGTGAGAACAATGAAAACCCTGCCCCCCTTGACAGGTTTTTCCCTTATGCTAATTGAAAATTGTAACTCTCTGCAAGCCATTTGGACACCACCTTTCTGTTCTGAGGTGAGCAGTGTTACATCAGTAAAAGGGGCGGGAGTGGGATACTTTATCATTCAGTTACTCTTGAACTACAACTCTGACAGTATTGAAATAACACTCTCCATGGCCCAAATACTATGAAGATTAATTGGAACTGCTTGTATTATGAAACTTTACTATCCCTTTAACAAACACGAAATCTGTGGGTGTTTGCTGTTTGCTCTGTGTTTCTGACTTTTTGCTGCTGTTATTTTTTGCCTACTGTTGTTTTTACATATTTTTAAATGTGTATTTGACCCATTGTGTGTGTTGTCCACCCCTTTTCCCTATTTCTGTCTCAGATTTTTAATATAGCTGTTCCACCCCTCACCACACATAATTATCTTTAAACACTAAGAAGCAGTATGTTCTCCTCAGCAAATGAAAGTACTGTGACTTCTAGCTCATCTTGCTCTGTGTATACTACATGATATGCCTGATTTCAGTTGCATGTCTAATGACTTACAGGTGACAAACAATGGCCAAGAATCTAGCATGTGTTTTTCTAAAGTCAAGGACAAGGGACCCCATTTCTAAAAGTAAATTGCACCTTCTGTTCAGATATATACATTCTTATACTCATTTACAGGTTTCCTGCAGAGCTGTAACACTCCTGTCTTTCCCAGCATATCTGCATCTGATATTTTCTCACTTCTTACTTATGAATGGCACTGTCATCTTGAGGTGCGACCTCTGTCTGATAAGCTTATGAGCGGCTCCAGTCTATGAATGACAATGTTGTAGCCATAGCTATAAAATGAACAATATTAAACTACAAATTCTTGACTGAGAATAGCACATATATCAAGGAGTGTCCATCACACCTACAATGCTATAAATAAAAGAATAAAAGGCTGCAAAGCTGTCAGCGATAAAGAAGACTCTGTTTTCAATACAAGCATATCAGTGCTTTAAAGGACCTTGAGGACTGTTGCTCTGTTGCTTTAAAATTGTCTTTCAAGATATATATATATATATATATATATATATATATATATATATATATTTATTTAGCCAATTATCCATCACTAGTTTAAAAGCTTGTCTACACGGGCCAAGGTTTGGGTGATGTTAACCCTTTGAGTGCTAGGGGGTACACAACGCATTGCTTTGCAATGCGTTGCATACCCCTCTGGCACTCAAAGGGTTAAGAGGCTGGCCCTGCTCTGCGTCCTGCCGCCGACTCAGTCCTGCGCTGTAGAGACTGCCTGAAAGCACAGAATGCTCTCAGCACATAACTCCCAGCATTCTGGGCATTCTGGCAGTCTCTGCTGCACATGACAGCTTCTGACAAGCATCCTAGCAAATTATTATATAGGATAGGACAGCACTTGCATGTGGGGAGAAAATGGAGGAGAGTACTTGCCCAGCATGCTCCATTGTGCCTTCAATTTTCTTTTTTTTTAAGTGTTACAGTTACATTTATTGGAGCTGAGGAGATATTACACATGTGAAATATTAAAGGTTTGCAGTCATTCTTAACCCTTTGAGTTCCAGGGGGAAGCGTTACAATGTGTTGCATAACCTTCTGGCACTCAAAGGGTTAATTATACAATATTGTAATTGGCCACTGAGTTTAATATTTTTGTACGTTTGACACTCCAAAAAAATCTTATATGACCTAATTTTTAGACAAAGTGATTGTAGTCCATCTTACTTTGGTAAAAACAATTCCATCATTGAGGCAGATTTAAAGGGGAACTATACAGCTTGGAATAGCAGATGAAGACTTGCCTATTCAAGTGTCCTTCATGCAGCAGTCTGTTTCTATTTGGCTTTTTTTTTTTTTTTAATTTGAACAGTAATATAATATATAAATGAGTGGGGATATTTTACTGCCTTGAGAATGTATACATGGCCCTTTAGAACCGTGGGTGGGGCTCTCACTATGGCTCTAGCCTGGTCCTCTCATGATTCTAAAGGATGGGTATTTTTTATTGCTGTAACCAGTCAACCCATGACACTAAAGTACCTTATTTACATGCTCAAGGTAGTGAATAAATAATTTATAGTATGCAGATAAAGTTAAATAAAAATCAAAACAAAATCTAAAACACATTTAACTGACTTCTAACTACATAACTCCTGTTTAGGTAAGTCATTCTGTTAAACAAATAATAACAAACTCAGAGGGAACAATTCCCATTTAATAACAATAACTAGAGCAAGTCGGGGACAAACCAACTGCACTATATTGGGGGGGATAAATAAAAATGCATTTTCTTTTAAAGGAGCAATAAACTTTTTTTTATGAAAAAATATGTATTGTAGGGATTTTCCTCCTGAGTAAAATAAGGGCACTCCCACTGCCAAGAGATTTATATTTCCACAGTTATAACAGTTTAAACCCATGTTTTTTTACATTAGCAGTGTCCTCTAGTTGTCAAATTCTAATTAGATTTCCTGTTAGATTCTAATGGCAAGGAAAGTCAGAGACATACAGTTCTCCGAAGAATGTGATAAAACTGCCTGTCACTTCCTGTCAGTTAGAACTACCAGGAAGTAAACACAGTAAATTCACTTCCTGATTATTTGAACTGCTATAATCCTATATAATAATTTGCTAAATCGTGTGTAACGCCACGACATGCACAGTAGACTCATGACTGCGCGTGCTGCAGTCATGCGCAGTAGAGACTGCCAGCACCGCGGCTGATACAGAGCTGGGCGCTCCAAAGGAGCGCCGAGCTCTGTATCAGCCGTGGCGCGGGCAGTCTACTGCGCGTGACTGCTCCGCGACCTGGTGGCAGTGGCACTGTGGCCCGTGTAACGGGCTGTTCAACTAGTTTTTGAATAAAACAACTGACAGCGATGGGAGTGACCTTGTTTTATTCAGCAGGAAATGCTCTATAAAATTGGTGTTTTCATAAAAAAAAGTTTACTACTCCTTTAAATAAGAAGTCAATTTCCTTCAGTCCTTCTTATTAAATCGGTCTAATAGTCTTTATACAAGGTGGGCAACATGAGACGTTAACCTGTTGATTGGCTGGCAGTGGATAATGGGAATTGTAGTCCTCAGCAGCTGGAGCACCTCGTGTTGCCCTTATCTGCTTTATAAATACTCTATTCTGCTAATCATGACCATGTTGCTGCTTAACATTGTTTGCCTATTCTGCTTCATGTTTGTTTAAATTAATTGCATTAATTAAAAAGGGTCTGCTTCACATGTTAACTTCTGAGGCATTAAGGCCAAAGGGAATTGCATCCTTGTATGCTACCATGTGAAGGAGAAACTTCTCATTGGAGCACAAACCTTTAACCCTATGAATACCAGAGGGCTATGCAACTCATTGCAAAGCAATGCATTGGACATTCCCTCTGGCACACGGTGTGTTAATAAAAGACTGCAATAAAAACAAATGTGTTGAGTAATCACTTTTCATAGCTGTATAAATATATATATAGGACTACAAGTTTAACACTGGGGCCTTAGTCATCAGGCTAAAGAGGTGCAATTCTGGGGCGAACCAATTGAACCTTCAGTAGATGAATATTCTCATTGATTGAAATGGGTCTTTTAACCCATTGAATGCTAGACAGGTATCAACACACTGTAGAACAATGCATTTAGAGACCTCTGAAGCATTTTGTGAAAATGTATTATGCCCTAGGGAAAAATTGGTTTGTTCCAGAATTTAGCTTGGCGAAAAAAAAAAAAAAAAGCATTATTCACTGCTTACTTGAGTTGTGATTTGAGACAAAATGTATTAACCTTATGTATGTTAGTCATCTCCAATGAACTGTTCAGTTTGAGGCTTATCCTTCATTGAAATGGTTAAGCTTTCTATTCTTAAGAAAAGCTAATATTGTAGCTATTTCAATAATAAACTAAACAATGTAAGTCCTATCTCACAAACCTTTATGGTTTGAGAGATCTATGAAGATAAATTTCCCCCCTCCCTCCCCCTTCTGTGACATGACCTATAAAGCCTGTTGTAGGATATCCCGGTCCCAGGACCAGACGGAGGCTCTTCAGCAGAGCCAAAATAGCATGATCGTGAAACGAATAGTCATTGGAACAGTCTACAAAGTGTTCCTGGTTTGCAGGCACACTTTGTAGACTGTTCCAATGAAGTATTTGTTTCACGATTGTGCTATTTCGGCTCTGCTGAAGAGCCTCCTCTGGTCGTGCGACCAGAATCTCGGGCTGACAGCTTTACAGGTCACGTCAGGGAAAGGGGAGGGAGGAGGGAACTTTATCTTTGTATATCTCTCAAACCATAAAGGTTTGAGAGATAGGACTTACATTGTTTAGTTTATTATTGAAATAGCTACAATATTAGCTTTTCTTAACAATAGACTTTACTATCCCTTTAATCAGCCATTTAATACCGGTTTGCAAATTAGGTATCCAAGCTTGTGAAACAATGGGGGGGGGGGATTCACTAAGGCGTAATAAAGTGGAGATGACTTCTCTAGTTTATCACTTCCTTTATATATTCCTATATTATTCTATGAAGCCAATCCACTAAGATCTGCAAAGTTGAAGAAATCTTAGTGCATATGCTTCATAGAATAACCTTGGAAATGGAGAAGTGATAAACTGGAGAAGTAATCTCCACTTTATCACCTCTTTATAACCCCTTATTGAATCTCAGCCAATGTGTGAGTCCTCTGTATCATTCAAGGGATTTAAAGACCTGCTTAAGTCAACTGGAATTTTTTATACATCCTCTATGGTGCAATTGTTTTCCACCAGAATTGCTCTACTTTGCCTTTATGTGCAACACTCGCTATTGCAATGCTTCAGCTGTGTCACAATGCATTGGGTACCCCTGTGGTACTCAAAGGGTTAGAGGTCCATTTAAGTCAACTGGAAGTTTAGATTTTTTTTTTGCCCTGTGGTGCAAGTGATTTGCACCAGAATGCCACTGCTTTGCCTATATGAGTAACTCTCACTGTTGCCGTGCTACAGCTGTGTGAGTATGGTGACAATCCATAAATTAACCCTTTGAGTGCCAGAGAGGTATCCAACGCATTGCAGTGCAATGCATTGGATACCTCTCTGGCACTCAAAGGGTTAAAGGGACTGATTGACAATTACCTTCACAAATATGGGTTCTGCCTCTTTCCTAACCATGGTTTGGGAAATCAAAATCGTCCCATTTTAGGGAACAGCTTGATATTATTAGATCTGAGTGCAAAGCTGCCAGAATATTTGTTTTTCTCATTTCTAAATTAGCTGAGAGATAATTTGGTAAGATTTAAGTAGTGAAGAAATAATTTATGCAACAAAGAAAAAAAGTTGTGCCAGTTTCAGATGAGCACTTAGAATGATAACATTAGCTTCTACTGTTTGAAAATATGCATTTAATTAAATTTCTCCATTTGGTAGGTCTGATAAATATCTTAAAGGAGAATAAACACACCCTAATAATGCCCCCCACACACAAGACACTGAACCTATGATGACCAAAAATATGTTCATGACCCCTATGAATTGTATCCTTTGTCTTGGCTCAAGAGATGACCTCTTCAGTCCTTCCTGAATGCTATGTTCGTGGAGGTAGGCATGACAGTTGGTGGCAGTTTTTTCAAACTAATGAAGGCAGTGGGGTGCCACAATACGTTGCACGCCCCATGGTCCTTTACCCTTTCAGTGCCAGAGGGGTACACAATGCATTGCAAAGCACTGTAAGGGTTATGAATATCATGTACAGTATGTATCTGTGTATATGTATGGTGGTGGGTTGTGTCTTATGATCATGCTAGCAATGCCCATGTCTGACTCTACTGACATGACATTCAAGGTTTGATTATACGACCTCTTGAATAAAGACACAAGCTCAAGCTTCATAGCAGCTATTAGGATTTCCTGGACATACTAAGATAAGTGGTGGTGTGAGTTATGTTTAGGCTTTAGTAGCATTCTGTACGTTCGGGCAGTGTCTACTGCCCATGACTACATTGGACAAACATACATTTAGTAGCATTCTGTACGTTCGGGCAGTGTCTACTGCCCATGACTACATTGGACAAACATACATCTAGCCTTTTATATTATAGGATAGGCTATGCATGGTTTTATATTATATACTAGTATTAAAGCCCGTGTACACAGGCCAACACTGGCGGCGCTGCAGTCATGCCCGGTACTGACTGCCCGAATGCGCCGCGGCTGATACGGAGCTGGGTGCTCCGAATTCAGACCGTGGTCCTCTCTGCACACCTTCTTAGACCAAAGTATGACTGCAGTGCACGCAGCTATCTCTACTGCACATGATGGCTTCTGACAAACATCCTAGTGAATTATAATATATGATGATAAGTGTTTCTTATTCACACACAAGATATTTTAATATTTTGTCTTGTAGCTGTGTAATATCAAGTCTATCTCATGGATAATCTGCCTAATGTTCATTTATACGGACATGTATCCTAGGTTTGATGCCTCTTTTGTCAGTCTGTCTTAGCATGTGCGTCCAAAGAGTACAAACTCACAGAAACTGAGGCTAATCAGATGGCAAACAAGCGAAATAGGTTGCATTTGGAAAGTCTGCACTACCCAGAATACTTTCCTAATCATCCATTGAGCTTCTCTGATGAAAAGTCTCTCTCACTAAAATGGGAGATAGATGAGAGAAGTCAGTCCAATAGCAGCAATCTCTGCTGTTATACTCTGCACAGCCTCCTTTTCAAATTGGAGAGCTCTCAGTCCAAAAGTTCCATAGCATATCAAGGGAAATTGAGAGGTTTATTTTACTGAAGTGGCATCTTTCATCTTGGTAAACTTTCTTTGGGTAGTGATAGGCATCTTTGTTTGACATTTCCACCACAGCTCACTGATTTTAATGGGATGTTTTAACCACTCAGCTGCAGGCATTGGAGGCACATCTATCCTTCAAGGAGTTCAATGCCCCTATTATATGCCTGGGAATGTTTGTCTCCTATAATGCAATTAGTTTGCCCCAGAATTTCTCCACTTTGCATTTATATGTAAGGTTCAATGTGTCATACTTAAAAGCAGACTCGAAATTCTGGGATGCATCATAGCGGAGAAATAGAAATTCACCAAAACTGACTTTGATGTAACCATTTGAGTGCCAGGGGTGCCCAATGCATGTTAGTGCCTCTAATGTACTAATGCAGTAAAGTAAGGGAATATAAGATTGACTGGGACATACCTAAACCTATCCTGATAATTCTATATGATTGTACTGTTTAATAGATAGAAGAGTGTGGGGGGGGGGATATATAAAAGTGGAGTTAAAGGGATAGTAATACTTTTATTAAAGTTGAGGTCTGAGGTTTTGTTTTTTTTACCCTGTAGCGCTGTATTGGAATACTTAGTCTTGTAGTTATTCAGTCCGAAACGATCCACCTCCCGTCCTTTTCCCTGTGTCATGCTGCCTCTGTCTGGTCCGTATGGAGAGCAGCAAGGGACAAGTTTCAATAAGCAAAAGGAAAATATTGCCCTTCTTCGTCGGGGGAGGGCAGGGTTTTCCTTATACTTACTATGTGAATATTGTCTCTTGCTGCATCCGTCTGGTCCCGCGGCCGGATTCAAGATCTAAAAGGAGGAGGCCAGAAGGGGGTGGAAGGGAGATCCTTTTGTACTGATTAGCGCTTGAACTACAAAACTGTAAGTATTCGTATATACGTGTAAAAAAATAAAGAAGACTCGGATTTCCACTTTAATAAAGTATTACTATCCCTTTAAGTGAAAATATGCTTTAAAATGGCTGTAAATTAATAATGTAAATGAATAAAACCAGTTTAGGAGGATTTTATGCCATGTACTTTTTTTAAATGGTGTAGGGACATTTGTAAAAAGTGGTGTAGAGAATTTATAAAGAAATGTCGCTATTTGCAACAACTTTGCGACATCATTTTTGCCAGAATCTTAATGCCAATCTTATTAATACCAGGCATTAACATAAGAATATTAATGCCCTATTTATAAACCTGAACTTACTCATTTATAAATCAGACCTGACGTTATCGTCAGTTGCCATGACTTATGGGCAATTCTTTAAGCCAGCACTTAAGGACCACGGGGCATTTTTTTTTTTTTTTTTTTTTTGTGGATCCGATTCAGGGCCCCCTGAGCAGCGTGCAGATGGACCTGGCATGGCAATGGACGTTAAGGGGTTAAAAAGTACTAAGAACATTTTTAATAAATGAGGGGTTCCACTTAACAAACTTAAGTAAGGGAGGACAGGAGATCAAGGCTGGGAGTGCAGACTGTACACAGGACTGAGCAAAGTGAGGCCCTCAAGTCTGGTGGTAGCTGGGGGGACATGTATTTCTAACAAGTGCCACAGACCAAGGGTGGGAAATGTGAGGCTCTCCAATTTTAATTGCCATTATCTTCCAGCAGCCAATAGCAACAGGAGGAGGACCTCACATTACTCCTCCCACTGTAGTCTGTAGACAGAGTATATGAGTTCTGTGACTGCCAGTGTATAGGGGAGAACTGGAACATTTAATACAGAGCAATTTGTTTTTTGTTAGATTAATCTTGTAGTAAACAATTAGTCTTAAATTGTTGTAACCAACTAGTATTCAAATGAATTGGATCCTGAGGCTGATATAATTAGTTAAGTGGTTAAATTATCAGGCAAACCAATTGCGCTATAGTAAACAAACTAAATGAACATTAATATAAAAGGGACTTTTAACCCCTTAACGACC
Organism: Rhinophrynus dorsalis; assembly: GCA_037306005.1. Classification (NCBI taxonomy): domain Eukaryota; kingdom Metazoa; phylum Chordata; class Amphibia; order Anura; family Rhinophrynidae; genus Rhinophrynus; species Rhinophrynus dorsalis. Next base: position 242,183,173 of record CM074721.1, read on the forward strand.
CTTGACGGTCATAGTACGTCAAGGGTCGATTTGACTTAACGACCGATGACGTACTATGACCGTCATCGAGTTCCGGGCTCCCCCCACGGCTGCACGCCGTTCGGGGAGTCCGGAACCCAACGGAGCAATAAAAAAAATTGCTCCGTGGCCGTCAAGTCACTTCTGCTTCCGGATTCCCCGGTCGTTAAGGGGTTAAACCCTTGAATGCTTGAAAAGGTCTCCAATGCAAAGCAATGCGTTGGACACCTCTTGCATTCAAGGGATTAAAAAAGGGATAGTAATGTTTCATAATAAAAGCAGCTCTAATTAATCTTAATAGTATTTGGCCCTTGGAGAGTGTTATTTCAATACTGTCAGAGTTGTAGTTCAAGAGTAATTGAATGATAAAGTATCCCCCTTCCGCCCCTTTTACTGTTGTAACACTGCTCAGCTTAGAGCAGCAGGGAGTGTCCAGGTAGATTGCAGAGAGGAACAATCTTCAGTTAAGATGAAGGAAAAAGCTGAAAAACCTGTCAAGGGGGGCAGGGTTTTAATTGTTCTCACAGTAAGAATATTGACCCTTGATGTGAGCTGTCTGGTCTATGGACTGTATTCCACATCTGTGGGGAGGGGCTTACACTAGGTAAAAGGGGCAGGAGGGGGAAACTTTAGCATTCAATTACTCTTGAACTACAACGCTCACAGTAATGAAATAACACTCTCTATGGCTCAAATACTATGAAGATTAATTGAAGCTGTTGTTTTTGTGAAACATTACTATCACTTTAAATCACTGGGGAATTGGGAAATCTATTAGGGTGCTAATGAATTCTACATATATTTCATAATATATCCTCACTGTTAACCCCTTTTATGCTAGAGAGGCCTCCATACATTTTGTGTTGGACACCGCTCTAACACCCATGGATTTAAATAAAAGCCGCTCCAATTAATCTTCATGGTATTTTGGCAATGGAGAGTGTTATTTCAATACTGTCAGAGTTGTAGTTCAGGAGTAATTGAATGATAAAGTATCCCTTCCCATCCCTTTTACTAATGTAACACTGCTTACCTCAGAGCAGCAAGACTGTCCAGATGGATTGTAGAGAGGGACAATCTTCAGTGAGCATAAGCAAAAAACTGTCAAGGGGTGCATGACTCTCCTTATGTTCAAGAAGTTTGTCCATTGCTGTGAGCTGTCTGTTCCCAGGACCAGATTCCACGTCTGAGGGGAGGTGGCTTACACTATGTAAAAGGGGCGGGAGGGGGATACTTTTATCATTCAATTACTCTTGAACTACAACTCTTACAGTATTGAAATAACACTCTTCATGACCCAAATACTATGAAGATTAATTGTAGCTGATGTTTTTGTGAAACATTACTATCCCTTTAAAATGTTTGATTATTAGGGATCCACATGGATTTCATATCAGACTAAAGGGTTCCGTAACAGCAGAACATGTGCACCACTGAGATAGGAAATTTAGCAGACTGCTTTTACCAATTGGTTCTTATCTGTTGTCAAAATCTGTTTCTTTGGAAAATGTCCTAACCACCACAATATTCTGTAAATACTGTAATGTTTCTATTAGAGTTCACTGACAGCTAGCAAAATAAAAAATAAAAATCTCAGCAGGTATATTTAATAGATTGCACATCTTATTTTTCATTGAACTTCATTATAAAAGAAGGTTACAGACATATAAAGCATTATTGATTGTGTTATACGATCTCATGCCTCTTTCCTTTTGTGTTTATGGATTTACCTAACAAAGCAATGGCGTTTAGCTTGAGGTGTAGTCGTCTTTTTCAATGCATTCATTAATGTACAGTATTTCACTCTACTTGCAAATGGAGTGCTAAAATGTAACTCCTTTTAAAGCGGAACTTTCACCCGCTATAAAGTCGCCCTGCAATAATTAAGCAGGTAGTTACTAACTTTATAATATATATGTTACCTCTGAAATGTAGCTGATTATAAAGAAATCCTTTATTGTAGGAGACCAGAAGCCAGGCATCAGAGCAGACATCTTGTCTGTGCACCTGAGCTGTCAGTCCCGGTCTCCATTGAGAAGCACTGCAGAGTGCCACATGGTAACCGGAAGGGACTGACGGCGCAGGCGCGCAGACTGCACAAACCTGTCAGTCTCCTACAATAAAGGATTTCTTTATAATCAGCTCCATTTCAGAGGTATGATACCTATTATAAAGCTAGTCGCTACCTGCTTCATTATTGCAGGGCAACTTTATAGCAGGTGAAAGTTACACTTTAAAGGAGAACACCTCCTAATAATAAACCCCCTTTTACCATACTATGGCCACAAAATGTTAATGGCCTCTATGAAACTTGCACCTTGATTCAAGAGAGAACCTCTGCAATCAGTTCTGGATGTCATGTCCATGGAGGAAGAGGTGACCGTTGTTAAAAGGACCACATGACCTCAAACTCTGCTGAGTGGGTGTGCAACACATTGATTCTCAATTAATGTTCACTTATCTGGTCATCAAAGGGCCAAGTAGGCTCATACACTCTACCTGCTTCAGACTGAAAAAACTACTAGTAACTAGTCATGTCGTCCTCCATGGACATTACATTCAGGGCTGACTGAAGAGGTAATGTATTGAACCGAAGAGCAGGGGTAAAATCCTAGGAGGAATTAGCCATTAGGATTTTCTGGCTATAGAAAGGTAAGTAAAAGGCTGTTACTAAAGACTGCCCGATAAGGCCCTTTTTGTTTTTATTTAAGCAATTTGAATTCTGGGATTGCAGAGCGGAGTGCAGCTGCACCGCCATCCCAGAATTCCATGATGTTCCAGGACCGTCACTGGTCCTTAAGTGCCGGAACCAGCGTGATAGTCCTGGCACGTCAAGGGTCCTTAAGGGGTTAATCTAAAAGTTCATGCTTAAACATTCACAAATATATATGTACATGTTAGATTCCTTGATAAATTATACATAACATTTTACACGTTTTCTAGCAAGTGGGGGGAACCATTTTAATGGTACTTGTCTCTACCTGCAGTGTCTGCCAAAGACAAGTATAGCCTCACCCGAAGGAAGTGAATAGAGTAAAGAAAACAAAACCTCAGTGTATTAAACAAAACATTTAAGTAGTACCAGTTTCCTATATCTTTCTTACCTTCAAGTTATGACAGCCATTATATATCAATATCTAGGAGGCAAGATGCTTCTAATAAGAATGCTTGATAATTTAGTTAGTGTTCCTTTAAGAGTATACATGTTCTTGTTATATTCAGTCACAGCCACATCCATTTTGGCTGAACAGAGAAATAACACTTTCTACTAATAATAATGAACACATTATGAATTTTACCCTTTTTCCTTTGATCAAGAGATAACTGGGCAAATGTACAAAACCAATACCTTGATAGTGCAGGAATCGATTTTTGAGTCCCTATATCTTCCTAACATCAATTTACTAAGCTACGTACACACAAATTCCTCCCCTTAATTCCACTTGTACCAAGCGGAGGAGAAGAGGCAGTCTTTGGGCATTTCAGGGCAGTACTTTCCGCTATGTCTTGCTTAGGCTAATGTACTAAGCAAGCTATAGAGGAAATGGTGTATGTGTATGGCATTTCCCTGAGCACCCTATGGTACTGGCATGCAGGGCTTGTTGGCATTAAAGTACTAAGCTGGTAGAGTGTGTCTGTCAGTATACACTACGTTGACAGTATGCTGTAAAGCATACCCTTGAGTGCAGCCACTGGCATTAGACATGAACACCAGAGCGACTGCTGTAAATAATTCATACATTCTCCCCAGTTTCTTCTTTTGGCCCTGGATGTCATACACATGGAGGTGCACATGACCATTACTGGCAGTTTTTTCAAACTGAAGCAGGTAGAATGTATGAGCCTAGTTAAGATTATGAAGTGTAATGAGCAAATGTCAGGTCATGTGGTCCTGCTAGCAACTGTCATGCATGCCTCCATGGGCAAGGCATCCAAGACTGATTCAAGATACTCTCTCTTGGACCAAGGAGTAAGGGCTAATGGGATTTTTTTCTGGCCATATTAAGGTATGTGGGGTTATTAAGCATTATTAGTTATTTTTAAACTTGCATCAGCATTTAACTACCTTTGTCAAAGTGACAAACATTATGTATAAGGTTAGAGATATACCAAACTACTGTTGTTAAGCGTATTAAAGTCTTCATTCCAATTATTGCTAAACTGCCACCAAATCTGTAGCTCTTTAAATTTGGAAGGTAATAATAATAAATGGCCTTGCAAATAAAAGCAATGTAAAGAAATTCTGGGGCAAACCAGCTGCACTATAGGGGTGTTCATATTTATTTAAATTGGGTTTTCAACTACTAGAATGCTAGTGAGGTCTCCAAAGTCTTGCTTCATAATGCGTTGGAGACATCTTTAGCATTAAATAGGTTAAAAGCTAAATTTAAACCAATGGAAATGTTTGTTTTTACTCTTGTTATGCATTTGGTGTGCTTCAGAATTAATCCAGTTTGTTTTTATGCGTAAGGCCCATAATAATTATATACCAGTGCAAACCAACTGAAATTATAACTAGTGTCTGCCCCAATGAAAGCCATCTAGTTTACATAAAATGGTTCAAATTCTTCTTTGGGATTAGGAGACGGGAAAGTGTGCGTGTGTGTTTTACGTATTACTTGTAGGTGAAGAGTGTGAATATGTGCTGGTAGGGTGGATAAAGAGTGTATCTATTGCATTAGAGGAATCCTTTCTCCTACTTCCACTGCAATGGAAGACTCCGAAGGCCACCGTAGCCACAAGGCCACTGGTTGCCCACCACTGCCTTAGAGCCTGAAAGAGGAAACACAAGATAGGGGGGAAATTATGCACAACCATAATCTGGCACAAAAAGGTTTACATCTTGGATGTGTTGGTGACATCTCTATCATCTGAAGGGGTAAAAGTATGAATTTGTGGCAAATCCTCCACACTATCTTTCCTCTCCCCAGTCACTGTGGATGAGGCATCCACTTTATTCTCACACTCAAAGCTTTCCCATTTGATTCCATCCCATCACATCTTTCCCATTAACCATCTTACACACTCTGCTTGGCACTTCCCCGCCTTTTCAACCTTTCACTGACTAGATCTGCATTCAAACAGTCACTTGTCATACTCATTCTCAAAAAAACCCTCTTAACCCAAGCATTCTCCTTCTTGAATCAGTTGGGAACAGTTACTTAAGCCACTTTTTGCCAACTCTCTATTTGGTTTTTACCCCTTACATTCGACAGGGACAGGATTTAACAAATATAAAGGACACTTCCCCATTCAAATTCAGCTTGATCTTTCTGCAGCTTTCAAAACGTTGATCACCAACTCCTCTGACACCCCCTTCTTTACAGCCATATGTGACACAGCTCTGTCCTGGTTCAGGTCTTACCTATCAAACCTTTCTTTCTCTTTTTCTCTTTCTAGTAAGTTATTCTTACCCTACTCTTTGCAGTCAGAGTCCTGCAAAGCTCTGTTCTTAGCCCCCTTCTTTTCTCTATATACACCTAATCACTTGGAAAACTCTTTTGGCTTTAGCTTTCATCATTTTGCCAATAGTAACCAAATATAGCTCTCCTGCCCAGATCTCTCTCCATCAGCCATGGGTCATGCCTCCTCAAACTCCGTTTATCCAAACCTGAACTGATCATTTTACCCCCTTCTTGCTCCCACCTTCCCCCACCTCCTTGATCACACTTACAGTTAACTCTATCATCACATCTACCTCACAGTTTCACTCTTTAGGGGTTATTTTTGACTATGCTGTCTCCTTTTTCCTCCACTTCAAATCCTACTCAAAGTCTTGCTGTCTCTAACTAAGAAAGCATAGCACATATTCCCGCCTTCCTTATCCAATGCCAACAAAACTATCATCCATTCACTATCATTTCTTATATTGATTACTGCAACTTTCTTCTGACCAGGCACACTAATGTTACTCTTTCCACTTCAATTTATTAAAAATGCTGCTGTCAGATATATCTATCTACCTATCCTGTCATTTCTCAACAGATGATCCTCTGTCCAGTTTCCCTACACTGGCTTCCTATTCAATTCAGAGTCAAATTCAAAATCCTGACACTGACTTGTAAAATTCTCTTCGACTCACCTCCCACATATATTTCCTCATTCATATTCAAATATTCCCCTAGCCGCTCCCTGCCCTTTACACACAAGATTTGGCTCTTATTCCCCCTAATAACCTCCACTCACTCACATCTTCAAGATTCTCCTAGGATGCACTCTAGTGACAGAACTAACTCCCACAGTATATCCAATTTTTCTCCAAAGTGATTGGTTTTAAGATCTCTTCATAGAAGCCTTTTCCTAAACTCCTTAAAGGGATAGTGATACTTTGTTTTGTCTTTATTTTATTTTGTAGGCATTAAAAAAACATGAACAACGAAATAAGTCTTATCTCTCAAACCTTTATGGTTTGAGCGATATTCACAAGCAAAGTTTCCCCTCCCGCCCCTTTTACCTAGTGTAAGCCATCTCTTCTCAGATGTGGAATGCAGTCCATAGACCAGACAGATAACAGCAGGGCACAGTCTTCTTCCTATGAGAACAATGAAAGCCCTGCCCCCCTTGACAAGTTTTCCAGGTTTTTCCCTTATCTTAATTGAAGATTGTCCCTTTCTGCAGTCTACCTGGTCACCTCCCTTCTGCTTTGGCTGAACAGTGTTACATCAGTAAAAGGGGTGGGAGGGGGATACTTTGTCATTGAATTACTCTTGAACTGCAACTCTGACAGAATTGAAATAACACTCTCCAAAGTCCAAATACTATGATGATTAATTAGAGCTACTTTTATTATAAAACATTACTATCCCATTAATTACTTTGTTTTCTTCTGGGTCAAACTGTTAAGCTTCCCTAACTTTATTCTCCCTTACACTTTGTCTTTTGTTTCCCCTCTCTCTAGATTGTAAGCTCTCATCATCATTGCCCTTGTGATTTCTTTAAATCAGGTTCGATATGTTGTATGTTCTCACCCTTTTTTGTACGGTGCTTCAGAATATGTTGGTTCTCAATAAATGAAAGCTAATTATCATAATAATAATAGTGGACATTTACATATATTTAGTGAACATCTAAAGATTCAAGAAGCAATGGGGTTGCAATTTTGATTAAAAATATTCTCCCATTTACTGAAGATCATATATTTAGAGATGAAAATGAGGGCTACCTAATTCTGGTAGGCAGTATTTCTGGCTTGGATGCGACTTTAGTCTCTGTTTATGGTCCCCAGTTGGGTAAGAAAAAATTCTTTGAACTTCAAAATTGCATTCTGGGTTGTAAAAAGGGGAACATTATTATTTTGGGACACTTCAACATTTGCCAGAACCGTTTTTTAGATGAGTCAAATAGCAAAGGTTATAGAGAGGATTTTGATAGATGGATTTAATAACTTTATGGATAGTATCTGTGTTTTGGATCCCTGGAGATTTCTGTACCTGAGGAGGAGGAGTACACTTATTTTTCCTTGCATATATGCAGTTTATATGCAGATGACATGTTGTTTTTTTTTGTGTCTAGTTCCCTTAAACGTTTGGAATCCCTATGGGATACTCTTAATAGGTTTGGAGAGTTTTCAGGTCTACGAATTAATGAAGAAATATCAGAAATTTTGAGTCTCCAATTCAACTGTTTTGTTATTTTTTAAAAGATATAAATTTAAGAAATATTCAGAGTATATGGCTTATTTAGGGCTTAATATTCCCATTCTTGGATTGAGGGTTCTTATGGGAAGAAGATTTGTTATTCCTGTCTCTTACCTGTCACTTCTTTATTGTTTTGGTAAAGTCTTGTAAGATATTTACTTATTTTGCTAAATTTATAGATATGGAGACTGTGTTTCTTCTAATGTTTATTGAGGCTTCTCTTTTATAATGTTTTTCAGAATTGTTTTATTCCTTTTATGCTTGAAATTTACTAAAATATTTGTTTAAAAAAAAAAAAAAAAAAAGTTATTGCATTTGCCTGCGTGAACTATACTTTCACCTAAAATTAAATTGTTCAGTTCCTATACTGCCATTTTAAGAACCAGAGTGATGCACAATATATTGCAAAACAATGGGTTGCACAGCTGCCTTGTACTTAAAAGGTTAAGATTAGCATGTGCCGCAAATTATGCTGTGTTCCTGATGGCAACAGTAATTTCTTCCTTCCATGAACATAACTTCCAGGACAATGAAGAGGCTATCTCTTGAATCAAGGAGCAAGAACAACATTCACTGAGTTTGTTAGGTTTTTCTATGCATAGTAAGGTAGTGTGGGATAATTTTTAGGAGGCATGCATTCTCCTTTAAGTGGTAAATCATGTGCTATTTTTACTAGTCTTGGAGAGAAGTAAATAGCATAGACCTCAGTGAGGAATTACTGCTTTTCCTACTAGAATGTATTCTGAAGACAGAGCTACAAACCAGAATACAACAAGGTTACATTAGGTACTAATGGATCTTATTCCTCCAGTTACTCTGTGGGTTATAGCTCAAAATGTAATAGAGCTCACATATGTCTGTTGACAGTTTTGATTCAATGAAATAATGTGAATCAATTTGATACATATAAAGGCTAGAAAACAAGATTGCATAAAATGCACAATATGTTTGATTCAGTAAATCAATCAGGACTTTAGTTAATCCATAAGGTGTCATGGGTTGAAATGTTATTTCCTTGAAAAGTATTAAATAAATATCTAAGAGTGTTTTCATCAGACCTAATAGATTTCTACAGTATATTTCAAGGTAGTTCTGATTTTAGACATCCCACTATTTTTATAGTACATTTCAAAGACAGGTTGTTCTTAACTTGAAAGGAGAATATTTAAGGGCCAGATAAGATATGCAACGCATTGCTTTGCAGTGAGTTTTGCACTCCTTTTGTTGTTAAAGGCAGGGGTGATTTTCTAAATATAAAGGTACAAGAAGGGTTACGTGCCAAGGTGGGATAAATAGGTGCTACAGAGGAGAATTTTTCTCTAATGTGATAAACCCTCCAAGTTCAATGTTATGCTATGAAGTTTACATACTAAGATCCCTCAGGTTGGAGAAATCTTAGTTCATTGGATCCATAGAATAACATGGGAATTGGAGTGTTTATCACACTGGAGAAGTCCTCTTCACTTTATCACCTCTTTAACGCACCTTATTGCATCTACCCCAAGGTCACCTTATCGTTGGTGAGCAAAATGCACAGTCACTGACAAAAGGTACAGGATCACAGACCTGATATGAGCTGGCTGAAAATCAGGTCTGTTTAAAGCAGAACTGACACCCTACATAAAGTGCCCCCCCCAATAATTAGGCATATGACGATTAACTGTTTAATAGTGCTATTATCTGACACAAGTACCAGGTTCTGAAGTAATCCTTCTGTTTTTGAGACTGATGGCCAGGCTTCTTTCTTTAGAGCCGTCTGTGCTTCTGCACCACCAGTCCCTTTCTGGTACCATGCAGTGCCTCCTAGAGGAGACCGGGACGGGCAGCACATGAGTGCAGACGTCTCTAAGCCAAGATGTCTATGTGCAAGCCTGGCCGCCAGTCTCAGAAGGTGAAGGATTACTTCAGAACCTGGTACTTGTGTCAGATAACTATTAAACAGCTAATCGCCATATACCTAATTATTGGGGGGGCACTTTATAGGGTGGTAGTTCCGCTTTAAAGGTTTAAAGAACCAAACTGAATTATGTTGGTGCTGTTTTTGCCAAACACGTTCATATATAACAAAGCTGGCAGAGTGCTGCTCTCCAGATATCGTTGAATTGCAACTCTTAGCATCTTGATCTGGATGTATCACATGAGTTGATTTGAATGAAGGGATGCCATCATTAATATTTGTTTTCCATATGCCTCTGGATCTAGGTTGTATGAGGAAGTTTTATTCAAAGACTAAGTTCTAAGAAGATTTAAAAGAATGCTGAAGTGACCCTACTGCACCTTAGATGGCAAACAAGAATTCCTTAAATTCCTCTTGATTTTAGATTACTTTTTTAGCCACTTGAGAACTAGGAAGGTGTATGTTTGTATCTTGCATTCAGTGGCTTAAAAGACCCTTTTAAAACAACTGGGATTTTAGCTCTCCCCTATGGGGCAATCAGTGGGCCCCAGAATGGTTTCAATTCTTCTTACAATATCTGCATGACAGTGAGATACTATCACCTCTACATAACTTTTTATGTATGCTACCACATGCTCTTAAAGGGGATCTCTCACCTACATATATGCAATGCTCATTAGTTAGAGCATCTATCAAAAAGACTGAAAATATTGTTCATTGTTTTAAAAAAAAAGTTACATGTGCGATCTCTGCCAATGCGATCGCTCCACCTAAGTGACAGACAGCCTCCGTCATCAGAGGATGATGGGTAGTGGGACGGGAGCTGCCTCTGGTCGGCAAGGTTCGGCAAGCCGGAAGTAGGCTGCCGGACACTTTTTAAACTTTAATTTTTGCGCATTTAACTGTTTTTTTTAAAACAACAATATTTTCAGTCTTTTTGATAAATGCTCTAACTAATGAGCATTACATATATGTAGGTGAGAGATCCACTTTAACAGTGTTTGCAGTAGCAGTAGAAACCATACATGGCTCTAGACATTCTTTACATATATTTTTGAAATTGCAGATCTAATTAATCTGGTTGCCATCAGCTTTTCCATGTGTCCTGTAGGGTTTAGGGTACAGTGCGCCACTTCTGTTCCTAAACATTGGGTTTCACTGCTTCTGATGAAATTGCTGCACTCAAATAAAGCCAAAATGGTTGCTAAATGTAATTTCACTTCCTGAAGTGAAGCTCAGGCCACTGAATCCTCCCTATTGGCCAAACTGCTGTAATGTCTGTTTACCGAGGGACATTAAGATAAATGTTTATAAGCCAGGTAACTGCTACTGGTGCATTTCATACAGATAGAATTTATAACAGTACATACAAACAGTTGTTTTGAGGTAATTTGTGTCCTTTTAACTCCTTGAATACTAGAAATATTGCCAGCAAATTGCATAGTAATATGTTGGAGACCTCTAGCATCCAAGGTGGTCAAAAAATAAAATGAAACTGGAAATACAATCTTATAACATTCCCTTTTATATGAAACATAGATTCCAATGACAGACACCCACCATCTGGCACATACACTCTGCCTATTTTCACAATCTTTCATACTTTTCAGAACTGACTTGGATCTGTCCCAGTCATTTTTCAATTTCTATACAGTATTGGTCCTTACTACCTTTGCTGGGATGATGTTCCATGAATGTATCATACTTTCCTTAAATTAGTATTCACAGTAATTAACACTGAGTGTTCCTTCCTCTAAATTTAATATTAAGATGTTATATTTCCTAAATCCCTTAATATATATATTTTTTTTTATCATAAAACCCCTCTCCCCCCTCTTTTCCAAATAACACATAATAATTATTTAAGGATATTCTGATACCCTTTGTCATGAAGACAATTTTAGTGGCTCTTCTTTGAATTTCTTTCAATTTATTGGTGTCATTCAAGGAGATGCGATGTCCAAAACAGTACAGAGTGCACCAGGCCTTACTAATGATCTATAGAGTTGCATTAGTGCCTCTGTCTGCTGTAATGCATATTCCTCGGCTTTATTACATCACTTGCCTACCTTCAAGTCATATGAAATAATAACTTTAAGTCCATTTCCTCTTCTTTTGTCAGTACTGTTAAGCCTGTATTCGACCCCCTGGTTTTCTGTGTCCTTGCTTTATCTACAATAAAGTTTAGATCTTATACGCTTGTGCATTTTGGCAGTTCTAACATTTAAAAAGCCTTTATTTTAATTATAGCCACTTAATTTTCAAACCTAAGGTTTGATTTTCCTACTAAAATTAAATTTTAAATACATTTCAAAACAATGACAATTGTAATAATACCCAGAAGAGAGAGAAACATGAGATGTAGAAAGGATTCACATAAAGTAAAAAAAGGTGAATGTCTATCAGCCAATTATTTTGTGTCAAAGTAGCGGACTTGCTTATTATGCCTGATATACTAAGAAGATCTGATGCATTTTTTGGGCAAATTAACTACATGATATGGAGCAAATAAAAACGTTTTACTGATGTAAGTCTGTCTTTAAGTCACAGATCTTCACAACAAACAATGTACTTCAATAATTTCCAATGCCTAATAAATGTAAGCTGTGTTTACAGTAGACTATAATGCAAATCAATGTTAAAAATTTGATATAGCTATAATTTGTTTGACTGACAGTTATCTGGGTCAATCATTATTTTACGCAAACTAAATGGAGATCATTATGCAGGTTTTTCCTCTGGGAAGCCAAGCTGCATAAGATACTGGTATTGTAAGTGACCCCTGGTTTTATTCTGCTGATCTCACTATAGTAAATCAACTGTAAGAAATCAAGTCTCCCAGTTCAGGTCATTTGTGGCAGCAGCTGCAGCCCCTGTTAGGGATGTTTTTTATTATTTATTTATTTTATTATTTTTTTACTTAACCCTAGCAGTCTCTGGAGCATCATGCATTCAATGTAGCCTGTGGTTGTGAGCCAAAGACCTGCCAGTTGTGTCCTTTTCCCACCTGCCAACCAAGGAGGCCAGGTTTCTGTCCTCTAAAATGCCTGACAGGAGCTATTTAGGACTTTTTAATCAGTCTGTGCCTATAGATTTAGTGTGCTTTAAAGGAGCTGTAAACTTTTTTATGAAAAAATATATATTGTAGGGTTTTTTTCTATTGAGTAAAATAAGATACTCCCACTGCCAAGAGATTCATATTTCCAGAGTTATTTCAGTTTAAACTCAGTGCCCTCTTGTGGTCAAATTCTAATTAGTTTTTCCTGGTACATTCTAATAGAGAGGAAAGTCAAGGAAGTCAGTGATATACAGTTCTCCATAGAATGTGATAGAAACTGCCTGTCATTTCCTGTCAGTTAGAACTTCCAGGAAGTAAACACACAGTAAATTCACTTACTGGTTATTTGAACTGCTACAAATTTGGAAAAGAACATCTGACAGCAGTGGCAACGACCTTATTTTTATTCAGCAGGAAAAAATCTAAAAAATGTGTTTTCATAAAAAAAAGTTTACTGCTCCTTTGAGAGCCACTCATTCGTAGCATACAGCTCCCCTTTTAATTACATTCACATTTTGTGGCAAATCTTTTCTTGCCAAATTAATATAATTCTTAATGTTTGTCATTTTTTTATTATTACTTTTCCTTATGGAGTTGTGCATTTCACGGCTTTTTCTACTTATCAGTATTTTATGTTTTTGAGGTTCTGAGGCTTTATAGATCCAAGCTAAATGCTTGACAGATATGGAATTTCCAAAGTGTCATGTAAATCAGAGTTTTTCAGTGAGAGATCTCAAGTACCCTAAGTCGTACAAGTTTCCTGGATTTTCTTGCCGGAGCACAGGTGTATAATTACTTAGTGGATCTTTAATTCTGATTAGTTCATCAGTGCTTAGGCAGGGAGATCATTAAAACCTGTACTTCTAGGGGTGCTTCAGATCCATGGCAGAGAAGATCTGATGTAAATAATGTACAGTATATAAATATTGCAAGATGATTGATTGAACTGAAAACTGAATTTCAATTTTTTTTGACAGGTTTATAGACCAGATGTAAATCTTACACAGGATGGAAAGAAGTGAAGAATGCAAAAGATAGCAACTGGACTCCACGTACTAAATGGATACCTGTCTCACACAGTGACCATTTTTTAACGCGATATGCTGAATACTGAAGGCTGTAAAACAGAATAGCAAGGTTTATTGCCTCTGTTCAATAAATGCATTTTGTAACCATTTCCTGGACTTCTTGATGTTCAGCGAAGTATTGTGATGGAAGAAAAGGCACATCTCAGTGATTGTAACTTGCACATTGTGGATTAGTTTGTTAAGGAATCACTTCTCCAAAGGGCAGAAAGTAGATGTAATGGATTTATCTTCAGAAATGAGCAAACATGGGAAGAATCCGATCAGTCATAAACTAGAAGATCAGAAAAAGGTAAGTTCCTAATGGTAACATTCTATTCCAGAGGTCACTTACCTATCATGTATATGGAATCTAGCACAACACTAAATATCTGTGCACTGATGTTATTGATGAGAAATGCATTGTCTCTCTATAAAAAAAATCACCTGTCTTGCACAAATCATTATTGGCCTTTTGACTTCAAATGGCATATAACCATTATATCCTAGAGATGTCATCAGCTCATAGCTTGGCGATATGTTGGAGACATCCCTAGAATCCGAGGAGATATTGAAGTGGGAAGCCTTAGTACATATAAGACCATATGCAATAAGCTAAACAGGTGCAAATTAATCTCACCAATCACCATACAGAACAAATTACAAGTTCCATAATCCCATTCATTTAATTGAGGATTTTAATCCTTTGAATGCTAGAGAGGTCTCCAATGCATTGGGAAGCAATGAGTTGGATAACAATATAACATTAAAAGGGTTAAAAGGCCAATTCAAACCAATTGGATTTTTTATTTGTATTCTATGGCACAACATTGTACCTGCTTTGCTTCTTTAAACCAGTCCAAAGAATTTAAACATACATCAGGCATGCAGTGCTTAGGTTAAGAAAAATGTACAGAGTGAATATTTTCATTGTCTGGCTATAAGGGACTCATAAATATGTTCCATAAATGTCATGCAAAGGTAGAAAATGCTTCCTATTACTATTTTTTTAGACTTTTTGAAAAAACATACAATGTAATTCTTCAAGGCTTTGCTTTTATCTTTTTGTATTGTAGAGTCATGAAAAAAACACCTTTGTTCAAGGTTCCACTGCTAAAAGAATAGCAGTTCTTTTTTATGAAAGAAATATATAATGCAGGGCTTCCCTGTTGGGAGAAAACAAGAGGCCTCCCACAGCTGAGATATTCTTTAATCAAAATGTATTACCACTCAAGATATTGCCTGTCTATTTCAGTGTTTAGCTTTGCAGCTGCTTGGCAAACTCTTAATAGGGATTAATGAAATAGCACCATCTATTGGTCACACACACACACACATATATATATATATATATATATATATATATATATATATATATATATATATATATATATATATATATATATATATAAATAATTTTTTTTATTATTAAAGAACAAAAGACAGTACAAATCAAGTAGGATTGAGATGTCATCCCTTTTGGATGAATAATCTCCCAACAGTGGTTGGGAGTGTGTGTGTGTATCTCTCTCTATATATATATATATATATAATTTGGAATGAAGTGTCGCTTCCACTGTATATGTAGTATATGTATTCTTAAGAAGTGTCACGGTGTGAAGCTACACAGTTTATAAATTCTAACTCTGATTTGATATTGGATGTGTCAGATTTTCTCTGACAATATTATTTGTATTCCATATTTTAATAATCTGCAGTAATGAAAAAATTATAACCTGACTTTCATAATTGTGGGGTTGATTTCAAATACCTTTTTAAAACAAGAAAACCACCATCTACTTTAATAACCTTCCTGTAATTTTGAATGGATATGTGGACTATAATTAAGAATTTACCATGTAATTAAATCTATTTTACTTACATAATGAAATTAACAATTCAGGTGTAAATATTTTCTCAGTTTGTAGTCCAGTAGATAGGAAAGAATATGTTAATTGCTAACCATAAAATGTCTAACCTTGAATTTATTTTCAAGGTAAGTGATGTTTTGGGGTGGGGGCAGCAGTTAATGAATACAATAGGGAGACAAAAATGCTGATAATCGCAGATTGAACAGTTAATATGCAACATCTGTTCTCACTTAGCAATTGCCTTTCTTTTCTTCAGTTTAATTAGAATGTCAAAACTTCAGTTGATGATCACTGTATTTGTAGCTGTTATAATCACATAATGACTGTTTTATATTGTTCAGGTATAAAATAAAATGCATTTTGATTTCATTTTATACAATGGTGTACTAGTCCAACAATGTCTGGGGATAGAGAGCTTTCAAGTAAAAAAAGTCTCCATGTCACAGTCCAGATAAGCACGGTGAGAGGGGGACAACATTTAGAGCAGAGTTTCCCAAAAAAGAAAAAAAAGAAATTTTATAAAATGATGCAACACTGATAGGGTTAAACTGAGTGAAGATTTCATGTAAAAATTAGTTCAGCAGGTTTGTACTGGAACAGCAAATAGATGCTCAATGCAGCCCTGCAATATGCATGAATTATACTTTTGAACTTAAAGGGATAGTAACATTTCATAATAAAAGCAGCTCTAATTAATCATCATAGTATTTGGACTTTGGAGAGTGTTATTTCAGTTCTGTCAGAGTTATAGTTCAAGAGTCATTCAATGACAGTGTCCCCTTCCCGCCCCTTTTACTGATGTAACACTGTTCAGCTAGATCAGAAGGGAGGTGCCCAGACAGACTGCAGAGAGGGACAATCTTCAATTAAGATAAGGGAAAAACCTGAAAAGCTTGTCAAGGGGGGCAGGGATTTCATTGTTTTCATAGGAATAAGAGTGTCCCCTTCTGTTATCTGTCCAGTCTATGGACTGCATTCTACATCTGAGAAGAGATGGCTTACACTAGGTAAAAGGGGCAGGAGGGGAACTTTGCTTGTGAATATCTCTTAAACCATAAATGTTTGAGAGATAAGATTTATATCATTCTTCATGTTTTTTTTTTAATGCCTACAAAATAAAGTTAAAACGAAGTATTACTATCCCTTTAAGAAATGTACACAGGTGGCCAGCTGTTAAACTGTAAAATTACATTCTATAGGCATACCTGGGAACTTTTAGTAATAGGTCACCCGGAGGTTCCAAAAAAAAAAAAAAAAAAGTACCACGTTTAACCCTTTGAGTGCCAGAGGGGTACGCAACACTCTGGCACTCAAAGGGTTAAAGTAGCATTTAACTTCACTCCCATCTGTCACACCACAGTGAAAGAATGAAGAATTTACTAACAACACTGGTGACCAGGCCAGTACAGGTTCTCCGCTCCCACTGCGTCTCGCTCTCCTCTTGCCCTGACACCAGGCACGCAGCATCATGATCATGTGACACAGGTCACAAGTTGACCGCGAAGCCAGACCAGGGCTCTTATGAAATTGATGGAAATTATGAAATGTGCGCAGGCAGGAACAGCAAATGCCCACATACTGTATATGCCTGGAGAATTTAAGGTTTCACCCGGAGGCCCGGAGACACTGCTCTAAATCCGGAGTCTCCAGGTAAAATCCAGCAGGTTCCCAGCTATGTCTATTGGCTATTATTAAAGCTAATCCAAATGCAGTGTTAACCTATTGATTGCATTGTAATAGTAGTATAGTCTCCAAAAACCTCACAACCTGTTGTCCCTCCAGTTACTACATTTATAGAACACAGAAGAATAGAAAATGAAATTGCAGTCCAGCAGCTGGTGAGCTACAGGCTTGTTACCTCTGATCTTTTTTTTCAAGTTGAATGCTATAATGTTATAAACCATGCATTCTGCAGGGCTGTATTGAACATCTTTCTGCTGTTCAGTAACAACCCTGCACAATTAATTTTTAAATATAATATTCACCCCATTTAACTCTCTTAATGCAATTGAACAGATCATAAGCAGACATTGAGCTATTGTTCACCAGTTGGTGCTCCACAGACTGGCCACCACTGTACTTTTCTCCAGTTGATTGTTATAATCCATGCTTTCTGCAGGGCTGTATTGGGCATATATCTGCCCAATACAGGCCAGAATAAACCCACAAAATTATTTTTTACATGGAATTTGTACTCTGTTTAATCTTTATAATGTCACTACATGGTACATATGCCAAGTAACCTGGGCTGATACTCACTAAGAGGCAATAAGTGGCCGAGATGGCTGTGTTGTGTTGGATCTGTGTCGATGGCACATCACCTGTATGCACTAAGATGTCTTCACTATCCCTGTCAATCTGTTACAGTCCACCAACATCGCCATGAATCCTCCATTCCTTTAACAGGTTTACTGTTTTGTTTGACAATGGCTCATTTGGATACGGAAATGCAAGCTAATGAGCCATTATCATATGGTGCAAAAACAAAAGCTCAGAACACTTTGATGCCGTTTTGTAATCATGAACCTCCCACTAGCCCCACATAATGGGATGCAAGGATGTAGCTGTGACCACATGCACACCATCATCTCTGGTTTTTATCCTTTCAGTACCTCAGGCAACGCAGTGCACATCCCTTTGACACTGAAAGGGTTTAGGAGATATGCTGTTTGTGGTACTTAAGTCAGAGTGGATCCTCACAGCTCCCCACTGAGGGAGGAGAGAGGATGCACTCTGATTTGAGGGTTGTGGAACTGCTGGCAATGCATAAAGAAGGGCATCCCTTAGACATTGCCAGCAGTTTGACAACCTTCATTCTAATTAGGAAATTCTCTCCCTCCTCTTGCATCACTATTGCTTAGTGCATACAGTGGTGTGTCTTCATAGCCAAGGAGATGGACTTGTCAAACATCGCCAGACACACATCACCATAACATCATCACTTAGTGCATCTCGTCCCCTTCCCACCCAGAAACGCCTGGGCTGTTGTATTGTTCAATAGTACTAAAAGGGTTAAAACGATGGAAGATTCCATGTAAAAATTAATTATTCAGGGTTGTACTGGAATAGCATAGATGCAGTGGAAGAGGAACAGATGCCCAACAGCCTTGAAGAATGCATGTCTTATTACATTCAACTTAACCCTTTGAGTGCCATTGAGACGTATCCAGTGCGTTACAGTGCAATGCATTGGATACCTCTCGCACTGAAAGGGTCAAAAAAGATATAGAGGTGGCCAACATGTGACTCGCCAGCTGATGTTCTCTGTAATATATCTAGCAATTGCAGTCTCTTCAAATGTGTGTCTGTGCCCAGCTTCTGTTGTTGTACAGGGCAGACTATGGTTGAATTTTAATAATCCACATATTGGGAATGTTTCCGCTGCTCCAGTAAAACTTTGCAAAACTCATTTTTACATGGCATCTTCACTCAGTTTAAGACATTCAGTGTTGCTGAACATTACAGAACCAGGGGTGGGAGGTGGATCTTTTAGAATTGATTTACTGTTGAACTACAAAACATAAACTATTGAAATACAGACCTATATGAACCTCGTTATATAAGGAACAATCGGAGCTGCATTTTTATTCTGCCATTATTAAAATATATTTATTAAAAGCATAGAAACGGTGCTAAAAATACACCATTAGTGCAATGAAAAAATGAAAAAGCTATCATTAGTTTCCTGTATAATGGTGGTGGTGTTTGTTCAAGCTGTCTGCACTTAGAGAAACATGCGCCTTTCTCTTGTCTGTGTTTTTTACATATTTATGAGAGATTCCTGCTGAGCATCTACTGAGATAAGACAGTAGTGACCAAATTATGTGACAAATGTTTTTTCCTAGTTATGTCTTTTTTTGGAAACTGACTTCCAAGGACTCAAAGAATATTTTATGTTCTGATATTTTCTCTTTAAATACATCTGTTTGATTATTTCATTTATGTATTCGTATTTGACGTTTATCAGTTCTGTTCTGTAGCGCTTGGGGAGGTGTGTTATTGTATTAGATTGTATAGCAGCGTCACACAACTGCTTAGAAAATGGCTAGGTGTATGTGTTTGTGGGGGGGAAACAAAGTAATTTGCATAACAGCCACCACGGATCATAGGATCTTACACAAAAATCATAAAACACAGAAAAATAAATTAACACTATTCTAGTTATTTTGATATGTTTATTAAAATAAATCAAACCTGTTTACTGATAAAAAAAAAAAAAATTCTCTCTAAGGACCAGAGGGCTGCACAATGCATTGCACACACATCCCCTGTGGTCCTCAAAGGTTCAAGACTTCCATGGAGTAGATGCACTAGGGGGCTATGTGTGACTGGTGACTTGTGTCAAGCACTTTGCTTTGGCAGTGGAGACACATATGGATATATGCACTAATGATTAGTGATGCAAGAGGAGGGTGGGGGAGAATCTCCACATTAGTATGTAGGGTTGTTTAACTGATCACAGTGTGTAAGAGATGCCCTCTCTTACACATCACCATCAGTTGGACAACCTGAAGCGAGAGTGCACCCTCTTTGCTTCCCCATTTGCCCAATGGGGGAGTGGAGAGGACCCACTCAGACTTCAGTACAACAAACTGCATTTCTCCCTGATAACGTTCAGTGCCTGTCACACTGAAAGGGTCCCACACTGAGAGAATGGCAGAGAAGCTATAATTTTCAGCTTCTCTGTCCTTCTTTGCTGCCTAAGCCAGCTGAAGTGGCTATCCTCCATTTAGCTGGTTCAGGTAAAGAGAGAACTCACAAAGCCACTGCAGCAGGTTACCTTGTGAGTCTTGTGCCCTGAGAGTATTCAAGCTAGATAGTGATACTAATGTAGAAAACAAATGATAATAACCAAACCAAAAATGGTGTGAATGTCAACCCACGTGAATCAAATATGAAATCAAAATGTGGAAAATACATGGTAGGTGACAACCAAAGCAGTATCAAATAGAAGCGTAAGTGATAGAAGAAACTAGATGTATAGAGGAGATAAGCAAATATAGAGAAATGTACAGAGTGTGATTTCAGACATAAAAAAATACAGAAATGCCAAAACAGAAAAAAGTAGCATTCCTCTAAAAATGTTGTTTAGAGGAAAAAAGTATAATGCATAAAAGATTTCAGATAATATAATGATCATATAAAACTCCCCAATATGTCCAACAGTCTAGTGACTGGATATACTAGATGTATAAGGTACACTGTCATGAAGAACAAATAGTATGCAGATTGTGCCCACTTCAAGGTGTTACACCCACTCCCATCCTTGTGCAGTGTTCCTGTAGATATGAGGATGGGTATGAATGCTCATGGTGCTGCTTGAGAAGGTGCGCCTGGCAAGGTGAGCAGATGACTGCGGTGAAGCTTAAATGAAGTCGCATGTGCTCGCATACGCTCACTGATTAAAGGGAGAACAAAACATTATGCACCTGGGAAGAGGTGGACAACATAGGTCTCTCCAACTATTTCTAGACTACACAGTGACACACAGTGAATTCAAGCTATGAATACTGCTGAATATTTTGTCTCAGATCTCTCTCTTCATAAAAATAAGATTTCCAGTAAAAACTCACTGCTGTATTAGAAACAAGATTCTTATGAATAGAGAGAGGAGTGAGTGATCAAGATTCAAGGCAAATTAGATTCAGCAGTGTCCCTAGCTTGTTTTCACTGCATGTTGCATGCTGGCATTTTAAATTTGCCATCCAACACCAACTACAGAATTTCTTGATAGATCATTTATTATTCTGCTAGTGTAAAAGCCCGTGTTCACGGGCTAGGGTCCGGTTAATGTTAAACCTTTAAGTGCCAGAGGGGTACGCAATGCATTGCTTTGCAATGCGTTGCGTATCCCTCTGGCACGCAGAGGGTTAAGTGGCTTCTACTTCACTGCTCTACGCGATGCAGTCTTGCATAGCCTCACTGGGGAGATCCAATAATGTACACTAGAGACTGCCCGAACGTGCACAGTCTCAACTGCGCATGACGGCTTCTGACAAACATCCTAGCAAATTATTATATAGGATATTCGTGGTTAACTGCTGTCTTCAGGTTATGACAATATTTTACAGTCTAGCAGGGTCTCTTTATTTTATTGAATTTCATTCTCCATTTTTATACTGTTTTTATTTTTATATGTTTTCTAGTTTGTATTCTGTCTTTTTTGATTTATTTGGACCATTTATTCCAACAGACTACTTTTTTTTTCTTGGCTCAGATTCAAGCATTGCCGACCTAAGGTTGGGACTGTGAACTATGACAGCAGAGTCTGCCACCAGAGCTTACCACGTGTGGCGGTTTGCCTCATTAACATATAAACGCACCAACATGAATATGACAACGGCTCATTACCCTACATTTCCATGTGCAAATGAGGTATAGTTTAGCAAAATCGTAAAACTGCAAGATGCAACAGAAGAAGATGGTGAAATCAGAACAACCTATGATATTTAATATAAGTCAAACTATATTAACACAGGAGCAAGAGAAAATGTTGTAAAAACGTTTAAAATACTTAATACATTTGAAACCTACATAGATGTTCACAAATTTATGAGGAAGTTGTCTTTAAAAAAATATTTTTTGAATAGGGTTGAACCAGAATTAAAATCTGTCGATCTCCCACATTCGGGTCTTAAATGCAAATCCACCTTTAATCCAATATCGGTGAATAGTGTGTTTATGGATACCTTTAAAAAGGCAGTGTTGGATGATGTAGAAAAATTGAAAATTAATAAAAAAAAAAATAAGGAACAACGTAACTAGAGCTGAAAAAGAGGGTCTCAAAGAACTACAAAACAATGATAATTTAGTATTAAAACCAGCGGATAAGAGAGGAGGTACTGTGATTAGGGATAAGGAAAAATATAATGACGAAATGATGACTCTTAAATGATGAAAATACTTATAGGAAGTTAAGAAAAGATCCTACAGCAACAATAAAATATAATCTAGTTAAATTACTTAAGAGTGCAAAAAGTAAAGGTATTTTGGATGATAATGAATTTGATTACCTAAATGTAACACATCCTATGATACTGTTTTTTTTATATACTTCCGAAAATACATAAATCCTCAGTTGATCCACCCAAAGATCCATAGTATTGGGAGTTAACTCCCTTACTTATAGATTGTTGGAGTATATTGATATCTTTCTACAGCCTAGTGTACAATCACTCCCTTCTTACCTGAAAGATTCAGGTGATGTCATACGATGTATTTCGGATTATAAATGGAAAGAAAATGGTTTCTTTGTGACATGTGATGTTAATTCGCTGTATAGTGTGATTGCACACAAGGATGGCATTAGAACAGCAAAATATTTTTTGGAGAAGGAGGACAAACTTCCAACTGCCATGATCAATTTTTTAATAGAGAGCATTGACTTCATTTTGAACAATAATTACTTTTGGGTGGAGGAACAGTATTATTTGCAAACACTTGGGACTGCGATGGGTATGCGCTTAGCACCCAGTTATGCAAATTTACTGATGGGAGTGTGGGAGTAGGAGTTTATTAAACCAAAATTAGATATCAAAAATAATCTCAAATTGTGGAAAAGATACATTGATGATTGCCTATTCATATGGGAAGGGGATTATGAATCTTTGGACAATTTCATCAATTATCTAAATACCAACTCCTATAATCTAAAATTTATAAGTGAAATTAGTTGTGAATAAGTGATCTTTTTGGATCTCTGTAATTATGTAGAGAATATGAAGTTGGAAACTAAGATGTATAAAAAAGTGACGGATTGTAACACATACATCCCTCTTAATAGCTGCCATTATCGTTCATGGCTTATGAGCGTGCCCAAGAGTCAACTCATTAGGACACGTAGAAATTGTTCTAATAAGGCAGTCTTTTTATTGCAGGCTGAAGATATTAAAAAAGACTTTCTAGTGAGGAAATATCCAGAAGTACTTTTACAAAAAGATATGAGTATTGTTAAGGATATGGAATGAAAGAGATTTTGGTAGAACAAAAAAAGAAAACTGATATAGGATGGGTAGCTAATACTGACAGAATTCCGCTTATTACAGGATACAGTAAGGACAATTATTTGGTGAAGAAGATTATCAAGTATAGGCCGATTCTTTTAAAAGATGATGACATGAAAAAAGTACTTCCTAATAAATCACAGATTATATATAGAAGAGCTACCGCAATTAAGAATACATTAGTACATAGTTTTAACAAAAGTAAACCTCAAGTGGGATATATTAAGCAAGGATTAAATGGATTTTTTAGATGTGGCAGATGTAAAGCATGTAAAACTAGCTGCTACAAAAGTAGAAAAGTGGATCAATTTACATCAAATATTACTATGGAAGTTTATGATAATCAGGGATTTATCACATGTAAGAGTTTTAACATGGTGTATCTACTAGAGTGTCCATGTGGACTCCAATATGTGGGACGCACCACCAGACCCTTGCATGTGAGGATAAATGAGCATATGTGGAATATACGCACTCAATGAAAGTCCTATAGTGTATCCGAAATTTTTAGACAGTTCCATGATTGTAATCCTAATTGTTTAACATTTACTGCCATTGAATGTGTAACAAAAAATTGGAGGGGGGAGACATTGTCCAGAAAGTATCTAAGAAAGAGACCGAATGGATTTTTAAATTGAAATGTCTTCAACCCAAGGGTCTTAATGTAGCGATAGATTTAAATTGCTTCAATAAAGACTAACCAATAGGCATACCTGGGAACTTTCAAAATGAGCTGACCCTGAGATTGTGTAAATATTAACCCTTAAATTTCCCATAATATAGATTATCCGCGGTCTGTCCTTGATCGCTGTAATCGAGAGTGGCTCCAATCGGCATTCAAGCAGCCATTAATACACAACAACTTACAGATATCACTGCATGAACACACATAAATCAAGCAGGACTTCTCCCTCTGCCTTCCTGGTACAAGTTGCACCAATTTAGTGACTAAAGAAGCATTTAACTGGAGCAGAATATATAACTGGTAGCACTTAACTCTCTCACCCTGAGATTTTGGCTCTTCACCCTGAGACCCTGAGATTAGGGCCAAAACCCTGAGTCTCAGGGTCAAACCCTTAGAGTTCCCAGGTATGCCAAAAGGAATAGATGAAGAATTTATATATATGAGTGACCATCCAATCTCTGACTCACCCCTGATGAAGTAACAATTATGAAACGCATTGGGCGGAGTCAGTCAGAGAGTGGATCAAACACCCATTCATACTGTCAGAAACCGGAATCACCGATACCGGCAGTGATGACAGACGTTGGCGAATCAGAAGGCGCGAGACTCCCTTTGTCTTACTGGTGAGGTACTACGGGGTGTCGGTGTTGAGATCCATATTAATACTGCTGATTAAGATTTTATGTATGTTTTAGAATAAAGTTATGTTTTGGATATCGGATGGTCTACAGTGAATTTTAGACTGGATTGCAACCTATTCAAACAGTGTAAGTAGCCTCAGTGGGGCGAGTGATTGGTTCCCTGTCCGGTATGTATTACACTATTGTGTGGACGATTTTGCTTGTTTAGGGTATGGCTTCCAGTTGAAGGAGGTGGAGAATTACCAAAGGAGCCCTATATGCCCATTTTCTTTAATATTTTGTAAGTAGGATGCACCAGTCAGGAGTTTTTGGTGAAGGAGATAAGTGCCCTATGATCTGCCTTCCCTTTCTGTTTTTCATATATCTCGGGAATGGAGTGGTAGCATACATCTCCTTAGAAGAAGAGCTCCATTCAAATATACTTACAAAGACTTGAGTATATGCATGTTTATGCTATACATATAAAGACTTTAGTTTGGACTATATCACTACTTTTACTGCATGTGGGTTGGGTAGTGTGAGCACTAAATAAGTATTTGTGACACACAATTGGTGTATCTGTTTAAAGATCTTTGTCTTTTATGTTTGAGGATTTTACCTGTTGTTATTATTAGACATCAATTATTGATAGGAGAACTCATTAGAAGGAATCTTCTTTTAAGTGTAGATTTCGTCCCCAACAATTTGAAATCACTGAGATTGGATAAGTGCGCGGATTTGTTGGTTCTTTATTTGTTTTGAATACTTTGTGTGCTATAGTTATCTGCTGCAATCTCCATTCTTTTGCTTTCTTATCCACTTATTTCTACTTGTCCCCAATAGGAGAGCACTTAATTTCTTATTAATATGCCTAAGGCATGGCAGATTTATGGTGGAGATGGAGGAATGTGTCAGATTGGTGGCAGATTCACTGGGATATGATGGTGAAGATACTGTAGTGCATGCTGTAGATATGCCATCAACACCATTTTGCCACTATATCACCACCATGGCCCCTTATCTACAGCTCCCACCATGTGTAGTATGTGAAGTTTGTGTCCTGTGGCCCTGTTAGCCAATGTCAACTCTGCCTCCATGGACATGACATCCAGTACTGATTGAAAAATATTATCCTTCATCCGAGGACAAAATGCTAAAATTAATAGGGGCCATTAGGAATTTCTGGCCACAGTAAGGTTAGTGTTGGTTATTATTAAGAGGTATTAATTTTCCTTTAACAAAGTGCATATACACAAAATTGGGTATAAAAGGGAAAGTGAAGCAAACAAAGGCAACAAATAAACAGTTGATCACCGGTGCTTAGCAGGACACAGGATACAAGGTATGGGATCTCTTATCGCTTTCCAGTGAGAGAGACAACAGTGTCTGTCCACACTTTGCCAAAGAGCTCTGATTGCCTTCACTAGTAATAGTTTTCCATTGTACTTTTGGTAACTCATTGCAAAGTGACCGTAAAGGTAATAAATGTCTGTAAACTAACCCTTTGAGTTCCAGAGGGATATGCAACACATTGCTAAGCACTCAAAGGGTTAAAACAGAATGAATGGAAACCTGTCCAACCCAGCAGTAACTAAAGTTGCAATTTGTTATCATTACGACAGGAAGTGAATTTGACTATAGGTTTGGGACTTATTCCAGTACTAGTATGAAAGGCCGTATACACGGGCTAAAGTACACCCAGCTGCTGCCCCGGAGCCGGGAGCAGAGACAGGAAGTGAGCCGTCTGGAGCGGGGCAGCGCGTTCGGCGAGTTTCTATGGTGTATGACTGCAGTCATGCGCAGTAGAGACTCGCCAAACCAGCTGATCCTTAGCAGGGAGCTCCAGACGGCTCACAGCGAAGCTCCCTGTGTGTGAAACCACGCATGCACAGTAGAGACTCTCTACTGTGCATGTGCGGTTACGGCTCACAGTGAGCGACGCATTCTACCACTTTATGTAATAGGATTCCAGAAAATGTCAACCTAATGAGCTGCCAGACACTATTATATCTATGGTTTTTCATTTGCTTAAAAGAAATATGTTCTTAAATGTGTGCTGGTAGGCAATATGATCTCTACATCTACTATTGGTTCTCAGTCTGTAGAATAAAAGCTAGGGCGCAGAAACTTTCAGGCAGTCTTAACCCTTTGAGTGCCAGAGGGGTGCGCAAAACATTTATCTGCAATGCATTGCACACCCCTCTGGCACTCATTAAAAAAGATACATTTGTGAAAAAAATCTATGCTTCCAGATAAGGATCTTGTTAAAATAATAATATTAACCCACTGAGTACCAGAGAAGTACACAACACATTGCTCAGCAATGCGTTGCGTCCCCTTCTGGCACTCAATGGGTTAAGTAAAAAAAAAAAAACAACTAAATATATTAACCATATTAAACAACATTAACTATTAAAATAAAAATATTACTGTATAAGGTGTACATATACACTGTCAACTGTCTTCCATCCCGTATTCAGACACCAGCAATAAAAGCTGAATGCAGTTCTAGTGTGTTGTCTGTTTATTTGCTTGGTTCAGCTTCTTAACAGTTGTTTATGTTGGCAGAAATGCATGTAATTGAGATAAATACTGGTTTGTTGGGACACATTTTAGTCTTAATGTGTTCTTTTGTTGCTGTTAGTTTATGTACTTCCTGAATGATTTAGTGAAATATTTCTATTGAAACATGAACCACAGAGGCACTGGCCTCTCTTCCATATTAATACGTCATCAAAAATATAACTTTTTATTTGCAAGAAGTCTGGATATGGATATTATTATGTCTTTATAATGTACGAAAGGGAAAGCACAATATATGCTATCAATGCATATACACTATATCATGTAGCCTGTATATGAAAGGGAAATCACAATAGGTGCAATTCAGGTAGCAATTCTGGAGCAACCAAACTGCACCATAGGGGATCTACTACACATTTCCTGAATTCCCATTAACCCTTTGAGCGCCAGAGAGGTATCCAACTCTTTGAATCTCAACATGTTGGAAACCTCTCTGGCGCTCAGATGGTTAATTTAAATAGACCTTTTAAAGGGATAGTAATTACTATCCTCCATCTTGTAACCAGTAAAAAACTGAGTTAAATGAGGCCAGCAGGATCTCTCACGTCTTTATTTTTTGAGAGATATCCGCTTTCAAAGTTCCCTCTCCCCTGACGTCAGCTTTCTAACTGACAGCAGGGGAATCCGGTCGCGGGACCGGCGGAGGCTCTGCAGCAGAGCCGAGATCGAGTTAATAAATAAAAAAATCCTTAACTTAAAAGGTCTTCTACATGTGCTTGCAAACCAAGCACACGTAGAAGACCTTTTTAGTGAAGGATTTCTTTTTTATTAACGTGATCTCAGCTCTGCTGCAGAGCCGCCGGCTGTTCCCAGGAGAGGATTCCCCTGCTGTCATCTAGAACGCTGACGTCAGGGGAAAAGGCAAAAAGCACAACTTTGAAAGCGGATATCGCTCAAACCATAAAGGTTTGAGAGATGTCGCTGGCCTCATTTAACTCCGTTTTTTGCTGGCTACAAGATGGGGGATAGTAATTTTTAAGTATTACTATTCCTTTAATGGTATATATGTCTTCAATGCATTGTGAATCAAAGCAACAGATACCTCTCTAGCATTCAGTGAGTTAAAAGTCCCAATTAGATAGAGTCCCACTGTATTTTGACTTTGCATATTTTGCAAGTGCATAATATGTACATTCAAACTGCCTTTACTATTTATTCTAGAGCAGGCATAGCAAACATGCGGCTGTAAATGTGCAGCCCATGGCCTGAATGTGGTCCACAGGGTGGCTATGTGATGTCCTACATAGAAATAAACAGTTTAGTGCCCCGCAGCCCTGTATTAAGGGGTTAAAAGCTCCATTTAAAATCAGTGAGATTCTTCTGTCACTTTAACTCTTTGAATCCCAGAGAGATGTTATGTATTATTTGTTGTCACTTTAACTCTTTGAATACCAGAGACGTGTTATGTAACACCCCACCAGTATGTATATATAAATACTAGTTGAAAAGCCCTTGTACACGGGCCACAGTGCCACCCAGCAATGGCCATGGTGCAGTCATGCACAGTAGAGACTGCCTGCACCTTGGGTGATACGGAACGGGGAGCTCAGAATTCAGACCATAGTTCACACAGAGAGGACTACGGTCTGAATTCAGAGTGCCCCGCTCCAATATCAGCCACAGCGCAGGCATTCTGTATTGTGCATGACTGCAGCACATGCAGCCGACTGTACTGCGCATGATAGCTTCTGACAAACATACATTTAGCGAATTATTATATAGGATATATATTCAGATGTAGAACACCTGAGATTGTGCAACAAACAAATTACATTGGCATATGTAAAAGAGACAAGAGGTGTCGAGATCTAATTGTACATTTTATTAAGATATAACAAATGAAAATAATAATAATAATAATAATAATAATGATATAAAAAAATTCTAATAAAATAGTATAATAAAATAGCCCACGTATTTAACCTAATAAAGTCTGAAAACTGAGCTTGATATGTATAAAATAAATACAAATACCAACTAAGTGGTCAAAGTATAAAAATGATAGGCAAAACAGGATAATACTGTAGTCCAACAAGGCGAAAAAGCAAAAATATATATATGTAAATATCCGATGGTACAATATATTATCAAAGACAAAGAGAACTTAAACTTTTTGTGTTTTAATTTGCATGTTTATGGGTCATATTGTATCATACATTGTTGTCTTCTGCTCCTCTATGAGATGCTGTTTACCAAGGGTAAAACAGCCGGTAAAGGAAAAAAACACAAATCGATAAACCCACTTGTGTGCTGCAGCTATCCTGTAGCTGTACCGGTACATGGACCAATAAGCATACCTGGGAACTTCCAGTCAAGGGCTACCCGGAGGGTAGTCCTCTGTTCACCAGGGGGGTGACAAAAATGACGCTAATCGCATCAAAAAGGGGCAGGGCTTGCCGCGAGTGGGGGGGGGGCTTAACCCTTTGAGTGCCAGAGTGGTACGGAATGCATTGCAAAGCAATGCATTCCGTACTACTCTGGCACTCAGAGGGCTAGGGACTGAGTATCAGCAGGAGAAAAAGCGGATGTGGCAGAGTTTCAATAGAAACTCTCCACATCCGGAGTAATCAGCCTCTGCCCCGGAGACCCGGTAAAGTTCTGTCAGAACCGGAGTCTCCGGGGCAAATCCGGAGAGTTCCCAGGTATGCCAATAAGTGTTGGTTGCTAAAACCCATGTTTTGACCAAATGCTTGTTGTAGATTTTAGTTCCCACAAATCATGCTAAATAGAGTGATTTGTGGGGACATCAAAGGAGAAAAACACTGTGTCAAACAATGAGACTGAGCTCAAAACAGTCACCCTCACCACACCCTCCCATACACTAACCCTACACTATCCCTAACTTGACATTCATACAATCCTACCCTTAACACTATCCTAACACCTAGAACTGTAATACTTACCTGTCATCCACTGTCCATCTTTTTCTTAAATCTTCTGTCCTGTCTTCTTGTTTCCTCCTTCTTTCTTCATTAAAATCTGTTTAAAAAAATAATCCAATGACAGTTCATTATAAAATAAAAGCCCTCAAGAGATGCCACGGTTAACCCTTTGAGTGCCTAAGGGGTATCCTTCCGGCACTCAAAGGGTTAAATGAAGTGTGGCATAGCTCTCCCAAGGAATATGTTGTCAGTCCATTTGTAAAAATATAAATTATTTTTGGTTCAAAATAAAAATGCTTAAAAATATGAAGAACTATCCGCTGCTGCATTCCCCCCTCTATCCCAATGAGGGAATTTTGAACAGCGACTTGCTAGAAGCTGATTGACTTGGAGCTGCGTAAGCACACATCCCAGTCAGTTGGAGACGGGCATTAATTTCGAACAGGGACTGGCTATAGAAAAAAGTTAGTCTCTGTTCAAAATTCCCTCACTGGGACTTGGGTATGTATAGAGGGGGAGTCGCTGACCATATGCATGGCTGCCACCGCAGGCAGACATTTCTCCATACTTTGGAAGCATTTTTACTTTGAACCAAAAAGAATTGCTTATTATTATTATTATTATTTTATTTTTTTTTGCAAACAGACAGACAACATATTACTTTGGAGAATTATGCTACACTTTATTTAACCCTTTGTGAACCAGAGGAGTAACCCTCTGACACTCAAAGGGTTAACCATGGCATCTCATTTGAATCCAGCCCTTAGTGTGTTTTGTGATGTTGATGTACTAAGATAACATGGTGCAGTTCTGGGGCAAACCAGCTGACTACAGGAAACATATGAACATTATTATTAATAAT
Organism: Rhinophrynus dorsalis; assembly: GCA_037306005.1. NCBI lineage: Eukaryota > Metazoa > Chordata > Amphibia > Anura > Rhinophrynidae > Rhinophrynus > Rhinophrynus dorsalis. The sequence goes on from CM074721.1 coordinate 242,214,353, forward strand.
TTCAGTAGACCTCTTATTCCCTTGTATACTAGAGAGGTCTCTAATACAGACCTCTCTAGCATTTATGGGATTAAAAGCTCCATTTAAATCAATAGAAATATGGGGAATCTTTGTTTGGTTCCTATGGTGAAGCTGGTTTGTTCCAACACTGCACCACTTTCCCTTATTATATCTGCTTTTGTGTGTATATGATTTGTGTGATGAGTATGCATGGCCAGGTGTATCATAGAACAGTCACTCAATGCTAAAAGACTGAAAATGTTACTTCATTGCAGAGCCGGTCCTTACATGGGTTCCGGTGGGTCCATGGGAGCCAGGCGGCACTATAAAAGGGGCGGCAATTTGCCGCCCTATAGACCACTTCTGAGAGCCAAGTTTGCACTTAGAGTTTCTTTTTACGGAAATTGCCGACACTTTCCGAAAAGTCTCTATTCTCCAGTTTGTTGAAATCAGAATGCCCCCTATGAGTGGGTGCTAGATACTGCATGGGATACTGGTGGTTTCTTTGATGAGCTGTTCTCTATATTATAACTTAGACAAGGGAATTCTTGATTGAGCATATTTCATACCCATTCTTTATGAGATACAGATAGGAATTTTTTGCTCTATTTATCCCTTTATAGTGCATATGTTCTTATTATTGACATATACTCCTATATTTCCTCTACGTATTATTTTTTATGTTTTCTTAATAAAGATGTAATATTTTTTAACTAATTGTCCATGTTTTCCTAATGGGTTAAGTGGCATGTGTCTTATTAAAGGCATGCCATTCACTATATTGTAATTTGTAAATTAGGTGTGCCTTTATAGGTGTTTTTTTTTTCTTTTTTTATTGTATATATGTCTTTGTTCTACCACTTGGCACCCTCACAGACATTATTCAGTGTTATCATTTACTTAAAGGGATAGTAATACTTCGTTTTAACTTTATTTTATTTTGTAGGCATTAAAAAAACATGAAGAATGATATAAGTCTTATCTCTGAAACCTTTATGGTTTAAGAGATATTCACAAACAAAGTATCCCCCCCCTGTTCAACCAGATCAGAAGGGAGGTGTCCAGGTAGACTGCAGAGAGGGACAATCTTCAATTAAGATAAGGGAAAAAGCTGAAAAACTTGTCATGGGGGGAAGGGCTTTCATTGTTTTCATACAAAGAAAAGTGTCCCCTTTAATGATGAGCGAGCACCCCGATGCTCGGGTGCTCGGGTGCTCTGACCGAGCACCCCCTGAGGCTCGAGTGCTCGGCCGAGCACCCGAGCCCCATTGAAAAGCATGGGAGCACTCGAGCATTAAACCAGGCACCCCCTGCTCTGATGAGCGGAGGGTGCCTGGTCAATGTCCCCCTTCATCTCCGCTATGCCCCTCTTCCACAATGTCCCCCTTCATCTCCTATGCCATAGAGGAGATGAAGGGGGACATTGTGGAAGAGGGGCATAGCGGAGATGAAGGGGGACATTGTGGAAGAGGGGCATAGACTCTATGCCCCTCTTCCACAATGTCCCCCTTCATCTCCGCTATGCCCCTCTTCCACAATGTCCCCCTTCATCTCCTCTATGGCATAGGAGATGAAGGGGGACATTGTGGAAGAGGGGCATAGCGGAGATGAAGGGGCACATTGTGGAAGACGGGCATAGCGGAGATGAAGGGGGACATTGTGGAAGAGGGGCATAGAGTCTATGCCCCTCTTCCACAATGTCCCCCTTCATCTCCGCAATGCCCCCTTCATCTCCGCAATGCCCCCGTACCTCCAGTCCCTGGTGGTCCAGCGGAGTCTTCGGATCTGTGCCTCTTCCGGCACAGATCCCCTTCACCCGAACATGTCGGGCGAGCACATGGCGGTACTCGTACGAGTACCGCCATGTGCCGAGCAGAGCGATGCTCGAGCCGATCCGAGCATCGGCCGAGCACGCTCGCTCAACACTAGTCCCCTTCTGTTATCTGTCTGGTCATACAACCTGATCCACATCTGAGAAGAGATGGCTTACACTAGGAAAAAGGGGCGGGGAGGGGAACTTTGCTTGTGAATATCTCATAAACCATAAAGGATTGAGAGATAAGACTTATATCATTCTTCATGTTTTTTTAATGCCTACAAAATAAAATAAAGTTAAAACGAAGTATTACTATCCCTTTAACATCATACAGTGGTGCAGGATATTTCATATCATTTAATTTTCCCTTTTATACTATGCCTGTTGGTAATAAACTAAAATGTGCTATGTGTTGTGTGTAAATTCAGTCTTCCCTTTGATTTTAATGCAATAAGCTAGGTGAAAAAAGCAGAAAAAACTGCACTTTTTGCAGGAGATTTTCCACTAGGCAGGAAGTGCCAGTTTTCGCCTATTTTAGTGTTGAGGCAAAAACTTTCACCCATTCCTGCTCACAATGGCAACAAAATGAATGAGGTTATTTTATAGAGAACTACATGGATTTTGAGGTGTAGTACACTTCTTCTGCATGCCGTAACAATGTACAATGCAGTCAAAGCTGCTTTGTACATAGTTTTATTTAGAATTCCTGGTTAAGGGCATTGTGTAGAATGATTAAAGGGTACTAACCACATTAACATATCATATGATCACAGTCAGGATCAGTAGATATTTAGAATTGTAATCAAATATGAAAGCTTTGTTTCTAATGATTGCCTAGACAACTGTGTTCCTGTGTAAACATTAACAATCTTTGCTTCTGTTTGTTTACTCAGGCTTGTAATGAGAGACAAGAGCTAAAGCCGATAATTACCATAATGCACTTCCTTTTCTATTCACAGAGAATAACAATGTCTTTGACTTGCCACCAAAGTTTTTTACAATTGCTGGGTCATGTGATAGCTGCAGCAACGATCCCATGTACTGGCATTGTGAAAGAATGAATGAAGCAGTGTTATATACTGCTTCTTGTGTCTCTCCTCCGCCTGTCTGTCCCTTACATCAAAATAAGGGACAGAGAAGCATATAGGAGACAAATAGTGGACAAGTAAAATGCAGCAGCTGGGGAATAAAAAAAAGTGGGAAAATAAGGAAAAAGGGACATGGGGTTTTTCATCCAGGGGGAACAGTGACCACTTAAAACTGCCCATTTTATAGATATGACTGACCGGTCATACCTTTCATGCAGTCTCCATAAAAATATAACCCACTGTGCCCAAATGATCCCAAGAGAAAAAAAAAATGGTGGTTTTTTTTTACTTTTTTTTTTTTTTTTTTCAGTTTTCTTTAATTTTACTAAAATAAATGGTTCTCAACTGCGGCCACCGGAGTGATTTCCTGCGGCCACCATGAAATATGCAGAAATTGTGGCCGCATGCGACCACAAGCCGCATACAAATGGTTAAATTGCCTGGCACACGTACTGAGGGTGCAGTTGCAGAGGCAGACCACCAGGGTGGCTGCTGTGACTTATGGTGAATATGGACTGCAGCTGCTTGCGCAGTCATACTGCAGCCAATGAGAGAGGAGTGCTTTGACAGGATACTCCTCTCTCATTTGCTGCCTGAGCTGTCCTTGTGATGTGGCGTTGAGTGACCCTGCAAGAAGTTGGCAGCAGACGGGGGAGTCACTCAGTGAGCGACTAGCGTGGAGTGTGAAGGATGGAGGAGGCCTGAATAAAACCCCCAGAGCCTGCTGAAGTGAAGTCAGAGGGTTGCAGGAGCAGAGATCCTGCCCATCTGGCAGATCGTTTCCTAGGCGGTGCGCTCTGGCCAGGGCAGGGTGAGTACATCAGCAGGGCTGGGGGTGTTTGTGTAATGTCGCCGTGTTCAAATGGGCGAGTTAAAGATGTTGAAATGTCTCTCAACAACCGCTCACTGCCCTTTCCTCCGGTGGTGTGCTCCTGCATAAGTGAGCAGGGTGTCAGGCATTCTCTCTCCTGTTTAATCCTTTGAGTTGGAGGTGTAACAGGGAAATCCATGACCTGGGTACTTTTATTTTACACAAATATCAGTGGCATCGCTCAAACAAATGCCTGCCCCCCCCCCCCGGTTCAGATTTCAATGCTGTGCATTTGTAATGCCTGTAAAATCCTTCTGCCTCTGTTCCCCAACTGCACACATTGAGAACAGCCCGCACAAGTGACACACAGCGACTTAGTGAGGGGAATGCTGGAGTTTTCTTCACATGCAAGAGCAAGTTTAAATCTGGCACCCAGAGTGAGGAAGAAAGCCCCAGCATTCACCTCGCGATAGAAAGACCTGCGGGCATTACAGCGTGCACAGCCTTATAATCTGGACAAGGGGGAGAGAGAGGCATGGGAGAGCAAGAGGAGCAAAAGAGGGCATGGGGGACAAGTGGGGTGAAAGAGGGTATGGGGGACAAGTGGGGTGAAAGAGGGCATGGGGACAAGTGGGGCGAAAGAGGGCATGGGGGACAAGTGGGTGAAAGAGGGCATGGGGGACAAGTGGGGCTAAAGAGGGCATGGGGACAAGTGGAGTGAAAGAGGGCATGGAGGGACAAGTGGAGTGAAAGAGGGCATGGAGGGACAAGTGGAGTAAAGAAGGAGGGCATAGAGGGACAAGTGGAGTAAAGAAGGAGGGCATAGAGGAACAAGTGGATTGAAAAAGAATGCATGGGGGCAAAAGGAGTGAAAAACAGGGCATGGGGGGCAAGAGGAATAAAAAAAGAGGGCATGGGGGCAAGAGGAATAAAAAAGAGGGCATGAGGGGGCAAGAGGAGTGAAAAAAGAGGGTATGGAGGGGCAAGAGGCATAAAACAGAGGCAAGAGGTGGATCAAGAGGCAAAAGGGAGAGAAAGAGGCAAAAGAGGGAGCAAGAAGGGGGAGAGAGTCAAAAAGTGGGGAGAGGCAAAAGGAGGGATCAAGAGACAAAAGGGGGAGATGGAGTAAAGAGGGGGAGAATGAGGCAGGACCGGAAGAAAGATGGAAGAGTGGGGATGAAGAGTGGAGAAAGAATTTCTCCCCCTTTCCTTTTTCTCTGTATTCCATATTTAACTCTTTCTCCCTCTTACCCCTTTATCTTTCTCCCCATTTTGCTTCTCTTTTGTTCATTCTTTCCTCTTTATCCCACTTTTGTCTCTCTTTATCCCACTTTTGTCTCTCTTTATCCCACTCTTGCCTCTCTTTATCCCCTTTCCTTTTTCTCTTTATCTCTTTTCCCTCTTTCTCCCACCCCACATGCCTTTTTTACTCCCCCTTCTTGCTTCTCTTCCTCCCCTTCTCATTTCAATAAAATGGGTTGGGCTGGGACAGTGGGCCAGAGTAATTGTAGAAATGGGCTACTTGATGAAATGTGGAACTGGTATCCAGGGCTGGTTTTTGTTCCATGTCCGACCCTGGTCCCATGTGTATGACTGAATTTTAGGCCTTACAAAAGAAACTGAGTTTAGTATGGAGCTATTTAACCTTTTGAGTTCCACAGGAGTGTCCAGTGCATTGAAAAGCAATGTGTTGGGCAAGTGCTCTGGCACTCAAAAGGGTTCAGTTTTCAGTGGCAGAGGACTGAGCAACACAATGCTTCTCAGTGCATTGCTTACCCCTCTGGCACTCAAGAGGTTAAGTGTGTATGACCCCATATTCATGTTTAGAACTGAATGCTGCTGAATGATGGGGCAGTATGGATCTGATAGGGGCAAGATAGAGATGATGGCAATGTAGAGATGATGGGCAATTTATGTGAGGGTAAGTTGGAGCAGATGGCAATATGGAGATGAAGGGGGCAATGTGAGGGTAAGTTGGAGCTGATGGGGCAATATGGAGCTGATGGGGGCAATATGGAGATGATGGGGGCAATGTGAAGGTAAGTTGGAGCTGATGGGGCAATATGGAGCTGATGGGGCAAAATGAAGACGGGGCAATGTGAGGGTAAGTTGGAGCTGATGGGGCAATATGGAGCTGATGGGGGCAATGTGAGGGTAAGTTGTATCGGATAGGGGCAATATGGAGATGATGGGGCAATGTGGAGCTGATGGGGGCAATATGGAGCTGACAGGGGACAATGTAAGGGCAATATGGAGATGATGGGGGGCAATGTGGAGATTAGGAGCATTGTGGAGGTGTCCAGTGGAGATGGCCAATGGGGGGGGGGCTTCAGATTTCTGTGCCTACAGGCTCCTGAGATGCAAATTATTTTCTTTTTTTAAATATATATTTTGAATAAATAATTATGAGCAGTGCCCTTTTTTTCATATGAGCCCCTGGCCCCCAAAATGTCTGTGCACGTCCCTGTGTAAGACTTCAACTTTGGAACCAGGAAAGCCAAAAGAAAATCATGGAGGCAATGAGTGGTGTTAAGACACAAAAAGAAGTGAACATGTTTTATTTAGATACGTTAGTCCCCCCTATAAGGTATGGGTATTCTATTTAGAAATATGAATACAGCTAAACTGTGGGTATGTTTTTTTCTGGAACAATCATGCTGAAAGCTGGTAAGCCCTTAGATGCTAAAGACTCCTCCACTGTATTGCTTCACAATACATTAGAGACTTCTTTAGCAACAAAGGGGTTAATGTCTATTATTTCTTTCTGGAGCTTATCAGTTACAAATAAATTACATTTTCTGTCATCTTTTCATAATCAACTGTGTGGCACAATGCTTTCAGTGAACGAGCCCAAAATACATTTTCAGTGATAATTTCTGAATGAATTGTTTTTGTTTTGGCACAACACAAATTAATCCCACATACAAATGATGAAAAGACAAATGATTCTTTTATTCCATCTCTGTCAAAAGAAACTCTGCAACTGTTAATTACTGTTTATTTTTTTAATCTTGTGAAAAAACTTACTACATTAATAGGAAAGCCAGATGTTATGGTCTTCCTCAACTCATACTGAACTGAATATAATTAATACTGGTATTTAAAATGTGTTACATTAAAGGGATAGAAAACCCCAAAAAAACTGTTGGCGAATTGATAGGAATACTAAAAAAAACATGTAATGCCCTTATTCCCATCTCTCAGACCGTTATGGTTTGAGAGATGTAAGAAAATAAAGACCTCCGCTCCCACCACCTTATCATGCGTCCACTGTATAGCGGACATCATGAGATCCTGCTTCCGGGACCAGACGGCGGCTCTTCAGGAGTGCTGTCATCGAGATATCTAACTATGATTACTTCATTGGAATGGTCTACAATGTGTGCTTGCAAGCCAGGCACACGTTGTAGACTATAACGATGAAGTAATTATAATTGGAAATCCTGATGTCAGCTCTCCTGAAGAGCCACCTAAAGTCAGTCGACTGGGTTCTGCTTCTGACAGCTTTACAGCTCGGAGGTCTTTATTTTCTTACATCTCTCAAACTATAACGGTTTGAGAGATGGGAATAAGGGCATTACAAGTTTTTTTAGTATTCCTACCAATTTGCCAACAGTTGTTTGGGGGGTTTACGAACCCTTTAAGAAAATAGTCCTCATTATTTGGAAAAAAACATTTGGTAGAGTAAATTAAAGAAACACTAACCCCAAAAAATGAGCTGTGGTTCTATCCACTTAAAGGGATAGTAATACTTCATTTTATCTTTATTTTATTTTGTAGGCATTAAAAAAACATGAAGAACGATATAAGTCTTATCTCTCAAACCTTTATGGATAAAGAGATATTCCAAGCAAAGTATCCCCCACCCTGTTCAGCCAGATCAGAAGGGAGGTGCCCAGGTAGACTGCAGAGAGGGACAATCTTCAATTAAGATAAGGGAAAAACCTGAAAAACTTGTCAAGGGGGGAAGGGATTTCATTCTTTTCATACAAAGAAGATTGTCCAATTCTGTTATCTGTCTGGTCTTACAACCAGATTCACATCTGAGAAGAGATGGCTTACACTAGGAAAAAGGGGCGGGAGGGGGAAACTTTGCTTGTGAATATCTCTTAAACCATAAAGGTTTGAGAGATAAGACTTATATCGTTCTTCATGTTTTTTTTATGCCTACAAAATAAAATAAAGATAAAACAAAGTATTACTATCCCCTTAAATCTTTGTTTTTTAAGGCCTAAAATCTAGGCCTACGTTTGCTTCATAGGTTCTTCCATTGCTGATTTTTTTTCAAAACTCTGACTCCTGTTAACAGCAAGTTTGATAGGTCTCTGAGAAGTGATAGAGCTTTATGGACTGTTAAAGTTCTGAGACAAGATACTAGCCTCTTTTAACACAAAAACAATGAGTATTAATCTCAACAAAATAACTGTTTTAGGTCTGGAGTCCATTGCAGTTTATAATTTTATTTAGGGTTTTGTATAAAAATGTCTCCATAGACTTGGCCTCAGTCTGTTCAGTTTGTTTCTTTCTGATTCCAACTGCAGATCCTAAAAGTCCTAGTAGCCATGCTTATTTTGACCTTCATCCCATCCCATATCTCTAGCTTACTCTCTCTTAACAGTTGCTTTCTCACACCCTCCTGTCTTTCACTCACCAAGTTCACTTTTTCCTCCTCATTTTCTTTCTCTCTCTCCCTCCCTTCCTACCCCCTGTATCTGCTTATAAAGTTATCAGCTAAATGTAATCCAGACTGCAGCAGGTTTTTTTTTTTGTTCTTTTTTTTACTTTGGGAGACTTTACTTTATGTTGCTTTGAGCGATTACACTGCTATGCACATTGGAGGATCCTGAATAAGCATATTTTACCACTGAAACAGCGCTATTAAAACATCTTGATAAGCACTGAGAATACAAATATTGCTCCTCAGTGGCTCCAATATTGGATACATGAATGGCTTGAGTCTACAAATACTACATTTTTTAATAGAAAATTCAGCCAGATTTACATGAATTAATGTATGTGATGTGTGGTGTAACCCATTGCATACCTGTGGGGAGTTAACTATGCAAGGATATCAAATAGGGATGGATCTAATTAGTGCTAATTAATGTTAGTGACTACTCTACAGTTGAACATACCAGGTAATGCACATTTTGTTTTCAATGAAGTATGAGAGTCAGAAGTGCAGTACATTGACACAGCATTGAAAACTATTCAATATTCCACTGAAGGGATTGCAAGATATTAAACATCAAGATGGGGTATTGTATTGCCAGTCTTTAAATACACATGCTGTCCCCATACTGAGACACACAACTCCAATACTGAATACATATTTATATATATATATATATATATATATATATATATATATATATATATATATATAATGTGTGTGTATTTAAAGGGATAGTAATACTTAAATATTATTCCCTGACTTTTTAGTTATTTACTTGCATCTACATGCACCAGAGACCCACCGATGCACTCTAATAAAACATTATTGCAGCCTTATTCTACTTGGTTATTGTACGGTTTAGTTGTCTAATTCTATTTTTTTGTCTACATTTAAAGGGATAATAATACTTAAAAATTACTATCCCTCATCTCGTAGCCCTTTATGGTTTGAGAGATATCCACTTTCAAAGTTCCCTCTTTTTGCCTTTCCCCTGATATCAGCATTCTAGCTGACAGCAGGGGAATCCTCTCCTGGGATCAGCCGGCGGCTTTGCAGCAGTGCAGAGATCGCGGTAATAAAAAAGAAATCCTTCACTAAAAAGGTCTTCTACGTGTGCTTGGTTTGTAAGCACACATAGAAGACCTTTTAAGTTAAGGGTTTCTTTTTTATTACCGCGATCTCGGCTCTGCTGCAGAGCTTCTGCAGGTCCTGGGACCGGATTCCCCTGCTGTCAGCTAGAATGAGAGAGGGAACTTTGAAAGTGGATATCTCTCAAACCATAGAGGTTTGGGAGATGCCGCTGGTCTCATTTTACTCCGTTTTTGAAGGGCTACAAGATGAGGGATAGTAATTTTTAAGTATCACTATCCCTTTAACGTAGACAAAAAGAAATAGAATTAGACAACTAAACCATACAATAACCAAGTAGAATAAGGCTGCAATAATATTTTATTGTAGTGCATTGGTGCGTCTCTGGTGCATGTAGATGCAAGTAAATAACTAAAAAGTCAGGGAATAATCCGAAGAGAAAAATCATCTTAATGAATCCAGTATACCCAGAACTTGTTGGATTGTGTGTCCATCCTACCCTCAGCTTTTCCTCCAGTCGGAAACAATTGCAATCAGACAGTCCATAACATGACAACCTTATAGCAATACTCATCAAAGGCAATATCTGTGGTGAAGATTCACAGAGCTAACAAAGACCGGCGACTTGGTGTGTTACACTCTTAGTAGGCAACAATTATTCCAACAGATTATTTGTTCAATAATATAGAATATCAGTAATGTGTTTTCAATGTGGTATAACAGATGTAATGTATTATCGGAGGTAAAAGCAGAAAAGAGAAGAAAGCTCACAGCGCTTACTCACCATAAAATATCCATATCATATTATAATTTAATATAAGAATAAAGTTATAATATAGATAGCAGCAAGGAATGAGAGGGTTCTCCAGTCCCCCTAACATTAGGCCTAAACCCAAAAAGTGAAAACACAAACAAAAAAGACAATCCTGCGCTCCTCTATATACTGTGAACATTTCATTTCACCATTCTTTTTCTTTCTCACTTGGCCTTTAAGAACAAGGCTTTTTGTCCTGTTCCAGTATGCAGTCCCCCTTGCCTGTTTGGTATCATCCATTCCTCACATGACTTGTGGGGAAGGATATAAATGAAACATAGTTTTCAATGCAGGCCCTTATGGGCCATGTATCAGGTAAGTCCTCCCTCTACACCTAATTTGGGTTTTTTTGTTTTGTTGTATGTTTGTTTTTAATTGCACTACATTGGGACCCACAAGAAAAAAAAAACATCAAAAAGATATTTAAAGGGTCCTCACTGACGCGTTTATTATAACCTCTTTCTTCAGTGAATGTCTGTTTTTAATTTTATTTTAATTTAGATAGGGTCTTTATAGGTGTTTTAGACTAGGACTTACTGCAAAGTGAGATACCTTGGCGTTGGTGGTAAGCTTACACACGGATTGGCCAATTTGTGGAACGAAATTCTCACTTATTTTCACTTAGATTTATTAAGATTTACTAAGAGTTATTATATATGCTAAATACAGGGCACTTATGTTCACAGTATATAGAGGAGCGCAGGATTGTCTTTTTTGTTTGTATTATTGGAGATATTTTCCCTTAGTATTCCCACTGGCTCAGTTATCGCGGAGTCCCTGTTATGTGTGAGGATTTCCACTTTTGGTCATCCCGGTGAGTGAGCAGTAAGCAGCTGTATCTTCATTTTGTTTACATTGCATGTGTTAGACCACATTGAAGTGATATAATAGATATTGTATATTATTGAGCAATTAATGTGTTGGAATGATTGTTGGCTGCTAAGAGTGTAAGACACCAAGTCCCGGTCTTTCTTAGCTCTGAGAAAATTCACCCCAGATATTGCCTTTGATGAGTATCGCTATAAGGTTGCCTTCTGATCTGAATAGTTTCTAGCTGGAGGTAAATCTGAGGGTAGGATGGACGCGGTATCAAACAACAAGTTCTGGGTACACTGGGGTACTTGATTAAGGGGATTTTTCTCTTCAGATTATTCCCTGATTTTGTAGTTATTTGCACGCATCTAGATGCTTTCCAATAGGATATCATTAGAGACTTATTCTACTTGGTTATAGTATGACTTAGTGTAGTTGTGAATATGGATTGGTGAATGGAGGGAGCACAGTGGCATAAACATATGTTTCTGAGGTGTGGAGTGATGAAGGTTAACTTTAGATAAAGTAGCAGGTAACGCATTGCATAGCACTGAAAGGGTTAAAGGGCAGGCAGAAGCCAGTAGCAATGAGCTTACTTGAAGCACTGTCTATTCAGTACAAATAAATAGACTCAGTGTCTCCTTGTCCTCCTCTGATCATACTCTGCTGCCTCCGTATCCATCTCCTTAGTTCTGCTCCACTCTCTTTGCTCCTGTGTCCCTGGCATTACCACGTGGCTGCAAAGGCTCGGTCCTTCTCGTCGGTTGGTGTGTTCTCTCCAGCGCAACACAACACCTTCCTCTTGAGCTGAAGATGGGAAGGAGAAAAAGGCAGGACTAAGGAGAGGGATACAGAGACAGTGGAGTACGATTGGAGAGGAGATACTGAGTCTGTTTATTTGCACTGAATTGACAGTGCTTGAAGTAACGCATATGTGGGCCATTGCTTGGGAGCATCTGATGTGCCACTGGTCCTCCTGGCACTTGTCACAAGGAAGAACAACATACTTTGCTGACACTGTGGCATTATGAGCTGTCACTGTTGGGACACACAGTTCATAATGCCTGACAGTATGTGTTGTTGTTCCTTGTGAGAAGCACCACTTTTATTAAAGGGATCCGGTGGCCCAGTGGGATGGCTGCAAGAGCGGGGACACCAGAGTGGCAACCTGTCCTCTTTTCCTGCAAACACATTGTTGGGAGGGAAAAACACTTTTGTTGATTTAGCCTGTGATGAGGAAAACCTGAGAGGATTCTTGGGTCAGAGCGGTGTGTATGTAGGCCATGTTTTTTGTTTTTCAGGTAGATGTTGAGGGAGGGCAAAGTCCTTGCAGAAATTGACAGGAGTGGCCAGGGTCTTTGGCCCCTGTCAGCTTCTGTCAAAACCACACCCTCCTGTATCTCCAGGACAGGCAGTATGGAGGAGATTTTAATATCTTATCCTTACTGCTTCCCTCGGGTGTGTGTGGAGACGCAGGTTTTCTCTTTTATACATTCATATATGCTAGTTTACATGTTGCAGTTTCTTTCATCCTAACAAAAGCTTACATTCAGCTCCCAATTGGTTAAACAAAACTGCCTCAACAACCTCAGGTTATTGAAACAGAAATTGTCTATCAGGAAGCAAAGTGACATTGAAAATCCTGATTGGCTGAAAAGTAATCACTGAACTGGCTATTTCCAATAGTGTTCTATGGGGCATTTTCAGAAGCAGATCATCACTGAACACGTCTACTGAAGATGGTGAATTGTGTGATGGATTGAACTGAATAAAGTCTCCTGATGAACTTTTATTTTATTTTTTTGCACAGGGGGCAAGAAAAAAACCGCACTGATTTATATAAATCATTTTACCCCTTGAATGTCAGAGAGAGGTCTCCAATATGTGTTTTAGGTCTCCAGCTGTGCATTAGAGACCTCTCTCTAGCAATCATATTTTTAAAAGTACCAGTTAAATCAAAGGGGATTTGGAGAACTATGGTGCTATTGGTGTGCTCCACGGTTCTGTTTCCTACATCAGCCTCAAATTGTTTTCTCCTTTACAACTATTATTTTTCTATTTCTTTGATGCAATCTAATTTTACCTCTGCTTTTCTGCTATTTCAATTACTTTCAAAGTAAATTATTTTCCTATTGTTGGCTTCTGTAGCCTAGAAATAATGGGTTCAGAATGCTTCAGCTTGAGCCATACATTTTCCATTGATGTAATGCATAGCATAGCAAAACAGATTATTTCTGCAAGTAACATCAAATGAGGAAAGCTGTTTTAGATTCCTCAGTGCTAGCATCAAACATTTGCTTTATAATTTGGAATTGTCTTGTAGGTTGGTGTTCTTCCCACTTCAGCTTAAAATCTGTTAAAGGGATAGTAATACTTAAAATGTAAAAAAAAATATGTTGTAGGGTTTATCCCCCTGAGTAAAACAAGAGTACTCCCACTGCTGAAAGGTGTTCCATTCAAAAGTTATTAATTTTCAAAGTTGAATTTTTTAGGTGCAATATCACAGTGGCCTGAAATTGTACAGTGGCGCTGTTGCTACACGATCCTATGGATAGCTCTGGTCAGTTGACCATAAATCTCCATAGGATGGTGTAGCAACAGCGCCACTGTACAATTTCAGGCCACTGTGATATTGCACCTAAAAAATTCAACTTTGAAAATTAATAACTTTTGAATGAAACACCTTTCAGCAGTGGGAGTACTCTTGTTTTACTCAGGGGGATAAACCCTACAACATATTTTTTTTTACATTTTAAGTATTACTATCCCTTTAAAATCAAAATTCTTACCCCTTTTAATAGAGGTTATCAAAGTGTTGCAATGCAAAACAACACTATTCTTACCTACTAGATACATACTCCTGTACAAGAAAAGGAAAATACCTCTGGATCAATTGGAATGTCTTAGTTATTTGTAACGGTCATGTGGATTCCACCACGTATAGATCTGGTAGGAGTTTACTGGTCATCAAACAGAAACTATTTCTACTTTTTATGTAAAAAAACAAAAAACAATTAAAGCATACAAATAAAATACTATTTTCACATGTTTAAGGAAAGTATATCAAACTAAGTTTGTCACTATCTCTTACATGTGTTCAGTCATAGGTGTTATCATATTTATCAATAATCTAAACCACTTTGATTCTGAACTTGAAAACATCCCATGAAAAAGATGTTAAAACATGCAAATGTGTGATGGCATATTAAAGAAAAAATACGTAAGGTAAAACTGAGTTCTAATGAGTCCTTCTGAAAAAGAGGAATAGTAGAACAAGAGTCCATGATCTAAAGTTATGGTTATGGCAGATACAATGGATACCTTTAAGAGAAGATTACCGTAGATACATTTGTTTCAAAAGGGAACATACAGGGTTATACTGTGTGTTAGTAGGCAAAACAGCATGGTCTGATAAAGACTAACTTATCTGGCAGCAGGAAAGCTATCAAATTCTCATTTTTCTAGGTTATGAGACAAAGGTTGAACTTGATGGACTTCTGTTGTTTTTTTTTTTTTCAACGTAATTTACTATGTTACTAAAGTTGGTTCACTATTAAAATGTCGCACAGCTTTGTGCATGCAACTAAAAGGCACATTTACAATGTCTCTGAAATGCAATGGGTGGCATGAGAATCTCGCTCGCATCAAAAGGGTGAGATTCTCATGTTGTGTGCTTAAGCGTTGCAGAAAATCACATCCAATTCAGCGAGCAATGTAGAGTCTCCCCGGCGCAGAAATGTAGCATGGTGCTTTAACCACTATGTTGATGTGTGCATATGCATAGGCGACTACAGGCAGAACAGTTGTGTGTGTATGAGCCGCAGACACTGAGGGGAAGGAGAGTGAGAGTACACACAAAACTGTTCTGCCTATAGTCCGCCTATGTTCTACAATTGGCTGCCTTTCTCTTCTCCACTTTTTGAGTGTTCTGGTTCTTAAAGGGTTAAAGCTAATTCATACTTTTATTCCACAAATCAATTCATATAAAAGAGGCCTGTGGCTTATTAACATTTCTGTTTCGGTTGCATTATTGAAGAACTGTCTTCAAGTCCATTAAACAGTATCCCAAGATGCAGACAATCATGCTAGTCCTTAATGCTTAGAAAAGAACATTGAAAAGGTAATTTGAGTACCCTGACTGGTGGATTAAAGTCACTGAGAGCTTTGATATTTCACTGATAATGTTATGTCTGCAATGATAAGAATACATTTTTTTCCAAAGTATTAGGAGTAGTAAAATAACTTTTTAAAGGTTTTGTTATATAGTACTAATAACAGGTTTATTCATGTAAGAGAACAAAATGAATCATAAAAGCCATCAGTGTTAATGTTATTCTCAGATGATCTGCATGCATGTAAGTAGGTGCATATAAATTGGTTTTACAGGAGTTCCTTCTTAACAGCTAATAGGGAGTTGCTCATTTCTGTCACATTCCTGTTTAGTTTGTCATCAAAAATACACGCACATCAAGATGTAATGTTTTTTTTATAGGTACTTTGATTACCAGAGATAAATAAGCACATTCTTCTGATAAATTGGATTTGCTGCACCAGGCACATAGTTTTATAATCCTACTTAGCCTTTAACCCCTTGAGAAACATATTTCAAAGCACCGAGTTAAGGAAGAAATAGGTTGCAAATCACTCTGATACTTAAAGGGTTAATAATAAAAGACTAACACGTAGCAATTAATGCCTTATCTCCCATGCATTGCTTCTCATTGAGTTTTAAACATATGCATTCAAGAGAGCTTTCGTCTCTTATTAAACACAGCACAATCAAAAAATATGAGCTCTATGTCAGGCCTTAAAATATGAAGTCGTTTGCTACTAGTCAGACCTGAAAAGTTACTCACCACTGCAAGCCATAACATACCCACGAGGGCTGAATTTCTACTCGCCAGGGCTACATTTTCACTCGCCATTGGCTAGTGGCGAGTGGAAATTTTGAGCCCTGCTCTATGTAATACAATAGCTTATACACCCTTGTTTGAAAGAATAATTAGTATTTCACTTTGTTTTCATGATCTAATATATAATAATTCATTTACATGTTTGACTTTTGTTTTATTTAATTAGTAGTGTAAAAGCCCATGTACATGGGCGTATCCTATAATATATAAGGCCAGCGCAGGAGACACTGGCCAAATGCAGCACTACTCCTCCCAGCATTCTGTGCGTTCAGGCAGTCTCTCCTACTGCACATGACTGCCTGCATTCAGGCAGTCTCTACCACGCATGACTGCCTGCGTTTAGACAGTCTCTATAGTGCATGACTGCATTGGACAAACCTACATCTGGCCTTTTATATTATAGGATGTTTACTTGCATAGAATTGGCTATTTCAGCTCTTGTATTGCTTTCATTTTCCTTTACATGAGCTCCCCTCCATGTGCAGTCTGTAAAAACATCAGTGATTTAACTTTACTAGCAGAAGGTTCTTAAGAACTCCTTTGTGTATGTCTCATTCTCTATTTGCTTTCAGTGGACCTGTCACCTTGAATTTTTATATACCTGAAAACATTCAAAACTGCCTACTTATCATGTTAACCAAAAGTCCAGGAGTTGCAGAAATACTAGTACTTCAATTGCTAAAAAGAAATGTGAAAGTGAAAGTCTCTCACTGCAGCAAACAGCCTTTGAAACCACTCTGCAATACATTTTGGCTAACATGATACATAGGCAGTTTTCAATGAAGTTCTTATATATACAAATTTTTGTGAGCATATTGAACCCTTTAAGGACCAGGTGGGTGTAGAGAGGGCATCGTATGAGGTCCTGTGGTCCTGATAGCAAATGTCACATTCACTATGATATCCAGTACTGGTTGAAGAAGTTATGTATTAAACCAAGGAGGAAGGAAAAAATGTATAGTGGTCATTAGAATTTTCTGGCCGTAGTAAGTGTGGGTATTATTATTAGGAGGTGTTCGCTTTCCTTTAAAGGAACACCCATGGCTAAAACTTGCCAGGGGTGATAATAAACACTTGGTTAAATGTAACTTTAATTATGTAGCAGGGCTCAAAATTTCAAGTCTTGAGCTACTAGCCAGGCCTGAAAAGTTACTTGCCACTGGTTTCCATGCCTAGCCCCACCCATATCTCCGCCTCGTCAATGTTTCAAAATGTGGCTGGCTTTACCCCATCACTGCTCCTGTTACCTCCCAGCATATCAACAGCTGGAAGCCTCAGGCTGCCCACACCAGGGTAAAACCTCTGCTTACCTAGTAACGTGATTTGCTACTCCCAGTCTTGGAAAGCTCCTTAGCCCACATCGTATCACTGGGTGGGTGGATCTTACTGCAGATAGGAGGAAGGGAAATGGCATCCCAAAACACCTCGTGTCTGGTGACTGCAGAGTACCCATACTCTTGTCAGTTCCCTGCAGAACATCACTCCTATACACCTCCCAACAGCTCCCTGCAGGGCACTGATCCAATAAACTTCTCAAGAGGTATTGGCTAACCATAGCCAGTAACTGCAAGAAACCAGCCCTGAAATGGCCAGATGTCTTGGCCCAACTCAACCACATATATTAGACAGAATGTTTATTAACCCTTGAATGCCAGAGATGTATTCAACGCATTGCAGTAATGCACTGGATACCTCTCTGGCAGTCAAAGGGTAGTCACTAACCTCACTGATATATGCTGTACTTGTAGATATTAAAAACAATAATTTAATTGCACCCAGTCCTATCTCTCAAACCTCTATGGTTTGAGAGATATAAGCTTTCAACGTTCTCCCTTCCCTCCCTGTGCACTGACGTCAGCTTTCTGTCATAGTGAAGGAGGTCCTGTCCACAGACCACCCTGCGGCTCTCCAGCAGAGCTGTAATCACGCTAGTTAGAAAGAAATACTTCATTTGAACAGTCTACAACGTGTGCTTGCAAATGAGGCACACGTTGTAGACTGTTCAAATGAAGTATTTCTTTCTAACTAGTGCGATTACGGCTCTGCTGAAGAGCCGCAGGATGGTCTCCGGACTGGGATCTCCTTCTCTGAGACATAAAACTGACGTCCGTGCACGGGGAGGGAAGGGGGAAGTTTGAAAGCTTATACCTCGCAAACCATAGAGGTTTGAGAGAGAGAACTGGGTGCAATTAATTTATTTTTTTAATATCTAAATAATTAAAGTTACTTTTAACAAAGTATTGCTATCACTTTAAATACCATGCATATCATACTAGCCTCTGTAAAACATCTCTCTGTGGGCTCCCATTCATGCTTTTCACATGGCTTCAGAGCTTCCATTGCCATTGATAGGTGACTTAGAAGTACTACTTTTTTATAGACTGTAAATAGGCTAAGATAATGTGCCTGAACAGTAAACAGTGGGTATTAATCTGAATAGATTAACATTAGCTCTGTAGAAACATGACTAACCAAACTATATTTATATAGGATAGTTTAGGATTAGAGTTAAGGGATCTAACATAAAAGAACCACATTTTGCAGATCCCAGCAGACAGAACATGGTATGTAAAATGGTGTAACCCAGTTTCATTGTAGTGTTAGTGTTCCTTTAACCCCTTGATTACCAGAAGGGTGTGCAACACATTGCTTTGCAATGCATTGCTTTGCGTTACCCCTCTGGCATTCAAAGGGTTAAGGAAGGAAGATCTAAAATCCAAATAGTGGGGAATATTTTAACTGTTTTTGGTAAGAATTGAGAATGAACACAGGTTAGTTGACCAATACTTTCCTTTACAGATTCCCCTCCATCCAGTTCATTTTCACTGATTAATATAGAGAAATACATCCTAAGGATTATAAGGACAATTGTGGTGCAGCAAAGACCTGATTTTCCTCCATTACATGATTGATTACTGCTCTGTTCCTCATCAGTACTGGACTGCCCTAGTTAACATACCATGAAATAAACTGAGGATTGCTTACACTTTGCTCAGCTCTAGTAATTAAGACTGTGACAATATGCTTGTGTATTAAGGACTGTATGCAGAAAGAGAGGGCAGAAATTCTGGAGCAAAGCAACTCCTACCATAGAGGAGAAAATACCCATTGATTTAAATGAGACTTTTAACCCCTGAATTGCTTTGCAAAGTGGTGAGCCATGCCTAGCATTCAAGGGGTTAAAACTGACATTTAATTATTTTTATTTTATTCAATCCCTTTGGTGCTGTTTGTTTACCCCAGAATTGATTAATCTTTCTTTGTGCATATCATCCTAAGTCTCCATGGGGGCAATTTATAAAGCTATATCTGTGGAACCTCCACCTTCTTTCATCCATTCTCCCCACTCCCCTCCTCGACCCACCCATTCCCTGCCTTATTCCATCCATCTTTAAGACAAACCCATGTTTTCTCTCATCCCAACCCCACAAACTTCTATGAAGCCACACCCACGTTGTGCTGCATATTGCATGATTTGGACACTTCCTCCTCCATCCATACTTGTCACGCTGCTATAAGCGAAGTTCCCATATATGAATAAGGATAGTAGCTTTTTAGTCCTATTACCTCTTTCTGAAGGAGGTGCGGATTGATAAACTCTGGTGGGATTTTCAGATAATTTAACACATTACAAGTGTTTACAGAGCTATATCTGTTTCATGGAGTTTGAATTTTTAACCCCTTGAGGATCTGAGGAGGTGTGCAACACATTACTTTGTGTTGAGAACCCCTCTGGCCCTCATGAGGTTAAAAGAACGAAGCAATCCTGGAGCAGACCAACCACACCACAGGGAACAGATACATATTCCCCAAAAATCCAACTGAATACCAGAGATATCTCCAATGCATTGCTTTTATTGGAGACTTCTAGCATTTAAGGGGTTAAAATCCCCATTTAAAGCAGTGGCCATACCTGGGAACTTTCAATAATAGCTCACCCAGATGTTTAAAAAAAAAAAAAAAAAAAAAAAAAAGTACCATGTTTAAAGAAGCATTTAACTTCACTCCCAGCCATCCCACCACAGTGAAAGAATGAACTCCAAAGAACTTACATAACACTGGAGGCCAGTACAGGTTCTCCGCTCCCCCACCTTCCCTGCTCTTCATCTCATCGTTCATCACATAGCATAGGTCATAAGTTCACAGCTTCACAGGATATACGGGCACATACTGTATACCCGGAGAATTTAAGGTTTCACCCGGAGACACTGCTCTAAACAGTGGTGTCCGTAGACATTTTTCCAGGGGGGGGGGGGCAAAGCCATATTATGACCCCCAGGCCAGCCCATCTAGCCCCTTTATATGGAGGGGGGTAATTGTAGCGGGGGGCAAATGCCCCCCTTGCCCCCCCCCTCCGGACGCCCATGGCTCTAAATCCGGAGTCTTTGGGTGAAATCCGGAAGTTCCCAACTATGGCAGTGGCTCATTTGGTGAAGCTGGTTTCCTGTAGAATTGCTCCAATCCCGTTTATTAGATCAGCCCTGTGAATTTTGTGAATGTTCTTTAAAAATGATATGACATGGCAGTAGTATAGGCTCTACCTTTTAGAGACTCATTCACTGAATCCCTTTTATAAACTGTAGTTATGTTTTTACTGAGTAGACACGCTTTCTGATAATTGAACTAGCTCTTACAACCGTTTTATCAATGCTCTTATTTGACAATAAAAATCTGGACATGCATTTCCCCAAGCTTTCCCCAATGATTTGTTGCTTGTCATATACGCTGCAGTTAATAAAGTGCACTACATCAGATTCAGTCACAGGGATGTCATTTTTCAGTACTATATGTTCTTTTTATGTGTGCAACTCCGAGGTAGGCAACATGAGATCTTCCATGTACTGCTTGACTACAAATACATCTTTATCTGCCATATGATAGCTCCAAAAGCATGCTGATGTTATCACAAAAATTTAAAAGCACAATAAGCTCTTGAAACAGTTTATAATCCTGTGAGACTAACATTAGTCCATCAGGAAGAAATGTCATTAGTGCGAAAAAGATCCAAAATATACAAAAGAAACGCATGAAAATGAAATGATCCGAAATTGTTAAAAACTTTCATTGCAACAACTTCATTATTTTTTCATGGACAATGTATGACTTTTTCAAACCCTCATAACTTTTTGTTTATGTAGGAAATTAAACGTTCTGTATGTCAGATATATATTTGCTCCACTATAAAATGCCACCAATATAATCAAATTAATTTTATTTGGAATATTCATAAGTCTGGATATTCTTTCTTCCTTTGCCATAAGTTGAATCAGTTTTATAAAACAATATGTCCCAGCTGATATGCTTTGGTTAAACATTTAACGAGTATGTGCAAATATATGATATCACTGTTCCAAGGAATGATTCACTTCTAAGGTTATCTGGTTCTTCCAACCTTGGTCTTAGATGTGTGGGAGTTTGGCTCAAACATTTAAGACAAATACTACCAGTTGGAACTTCTTACAGTTGAACACCGGGGTGCACTAAGGCATGATAAAGAGGTGATAAAGCGGAGATGACTTCTCCAGTAATATCACTTCTCCAGTTCCTTTGTTATTCTGTGAAGCCAATGATTTCTCCGACTTTGGAGATCTTAAGTGCATAGGCTCGATAGTATAACATAGGAACTAGAGAAGTGATATCACTGGAGAAATTATCTCCACTTCATTAGCTCTTTATCACAATTTAGTTCAAAACTCTCCTTCGTTCTCTTATTCAGCTTAAAGGGATAGTAATACTTTGTTTTAACTTTTTTATTTTGTAGGCATTAAAAAAACATGAAGAATCTTTATGGTTTATGAGATATTCACAAGCAAAGTTTCCCCTCCCACCCCTTTTACCTAGTGTAAGCAATCTCTTCTCAGACGTGGAATGCAGTCTATAGACCAGACAGATAACAGAAGGGGACAATCTTCTTTATATGAGAACAATGAAAGCCTTGCCCCCCTTGACAAGCTTTTCAGGTTTTTCCCTTATC
Organism: Rhinophrynus dorsalis; assembly: GCA_037306005.1. NCBI lineage: Eukaryota > Metazoa > Chordata > Amphibia > Anura > Rhinophrynidae > Rhinophrynus > Rhinophrynus dorsalis. Next base: position 242,236,346 of record CM074721.1, read on the forward strand.
TTAATTGAAGATTGTCCCTCTCTGCAGTCTACCTGGGCACTTCCCTTCTGCTCTAGCTGAACAGTGTGACATCAGTAAAAGGAGCGGGAGGGGGACACTTTGTCATTGAATTACTCTGGAACTACAACTGTGACAGAATTGAAATAACACTCTCCAAAGTCCAAATACTATGATGATTAATTAGAGCTGCTTTTATTATGAAACATTACTATCCCTTTAAGGGTGAGATGCACTAAGGCGTGATAAAGAGGTGATAAAGTGGAGATGAGCTCTCCAGTCCAATCCCTATGTTTTTCTATGGAGCATATGCACTAAGATGTCTCAGACTTTAGGGATCTTAGTGCATTGGTTCTATAGAATAACATAGAAACCAGGAGAAGTTATCTCTGCTTTATCACTTGTTTATTACACCTTAGTGCATCTACCCCAAGTTCTTATACAGAAACCATTTGAGGAATGCAAATTCCCATTAATTTTATTGTGACGTTTAACCCTCTGAATGTTAGTGGTCTCCAATAAATCCCCCCAGTGTACATTTGGTATGTTTAAGCAAATCCCCCCCCAAAAAAAAAAAAAAAAACTCGAACTAGGTCCTGACTAACTCAGTATGCTAAATCCAATTCCACCTTGTTTATTCAGGGACCATTAGAAACAAGGAAACAGAAAAGTAAAATATTGGGGCCAAATACAAATTAATGCGGAAGAGCTTTGCAAAACATATATTTTCCTATACTAAGTGCATTATTATGCTGGCAGCACTCTCAACAATGCTGATGCATATCCTTACCCCACTGGTGGTTAATTTTATTAAGCTGAAAGCAAGGAGTTGGGAGCAATTAAGACACTTCCAGCAGTCTGTATTACTAATCCTTCATTCTTGCAAGGAGTGAATAATCAAAGAATACATTTAACAGTGTGCTAAGGAAAAGAGGTGCAATTATGTTGCAAAACAATTGTAACTTTGGGGAAAATATAATTTTTTCCAAATTCTAATTGAAATAAATAGGGCTTTTAAACCCTTGAATACTAGCATTCAATGATTTACAAGCCCCATTTAAATAAATTGGACTGTTTAGTTATTGTCTATGGTGTAGTTGGTTTACCACACAATTACACCTTTTTACTACAGTACATCAGTTTCAATGTGCAACATCAGCATTTAAAGGGACAGTAATGTCCCCAAAATGTTTTTTACAGTTATGTAGAGCTTAAAATGTTAATCAAATTGCTCCAAACCTGATCTCTCAATCCGCTATGGTTTGAGAGATATAGGGATTCAAAGTTCCCCCCTCCCTCCCCTATTCCTGATGTCAGCGTCTAGCTGACAGCAGGAAATGCAGGTCCGGGGACCAGCAGGCGGCTCTGCCGCAGAGCCGAAATCGCGGTACCTAAACATAAATAATTAATTGGAAAGATCTACAAAGTGTGCTTGCAAACCAGGCACACTTTTTAGACCTTTCCAATTAATTAATTATTGTTAAGTAACGAGATTCAGCTCTGCTGCAGAGCCTCCTCTAGTCATATAACTCGATTCTCCTGCTGTCAGCTTTACAGATGACACCAAGGGAGGGAGGAGGGAACTTTGTATCCCTATATCTCTCATACCATAGCAGTTTGAGAGATAGTGTTTGGAGCAGTTTGATTAATATTTTAAACTCTACATAACTGTAAAAAAAATGTTTGGGTACATTACTGTCCCTTTAACAGGACCATCCACTACATATATTCTACTCAATTTAGATTGGTCTTATGAACATGTAGAGTTACTTCCCACATACAAAATGTATTAACTGTTAAGGCTACAACATTTAACCACGTTTAGTTTTTACCTCTAGAATGTCCCAAATTCCCATATAACGCCATCATTGTGGCACTTCTCAACACTGTAATAAAAGCAATATGCCCATTTAAATTCTACCTCACTAATGAATACCCGGCCTTATCATGGCTTCATATGCTGCATAGTAGACTGATGTTTGAAATAGACCGGTAATTAAGTAGTGACATATGAGTCCCACTTAAACTTAATTTAGTCAGGAGTGACTACACATTGCAGTTCTTTTCTGTTGTATTCATGCGCCATTCTGTTATCGCTAGCTCGCCAGTACCCATTTTAGCCCATCTCTCATTTCAAAAAATTGGTATAGGTTCTTAAATAAAAGTATCATGTGACCACTCACTATTTCAAGTATATTATAAATGAAGAATAAGCTTTAGTTTTTTGTAATTTTTTTACAAAGGAATAGGCACAATGTTTAACAAATGTCTTTTAATGTTGTCTAGTGGAGTGTAATGCTTTTTGAATTTGTGATGTGTTAATAGGGCTTCTAAATAACTTTGGATATGCTCTGATTGTCACATTAGTTGAATTGGATTTGATTTTTAGAAAATGAAGTTGAGGCTCTGCCTTGATAAAGGAGCTATTAAAATTGTTCAACTGCAAACTAGTCATGCATAAAATTAAAACGAGACCAGGCAAGGTTAATAATTAAGTATTTCATCATGTCAGGTGCTGTTGTTATTGCTATACTCTGTTCCATCAGAACTCTTCTAGCAGTAACCATGAAAGCTATAGAAAGCATGGATACTGTACAATGGGGTGGGCAACCCGAGGCCCTCCAGATGTTCAAGTACATTTGCTGGTAGGAGATCACTGAAATTGTAGTCCTGAAAAGCTGGAGGGCCTCGGATTGCCCATCTCTTATTTATTAACATGCATAAGCTAAAGACAGATACAATAAAATGATGCCAAAATGTGGTTGGATAGATCTGCATTTGGTTATATTAATATTAAATGTTCATTAAATATTTCAGTAATATTACTATAGGAAGCAAACTACCAGGACTGGCCATAATTGCTAGAATTAATTTCCCTAATTTAATAAGAAACACATTAAATAGCACTGTTGCTGTGGCAACTTGCATTTTTTTCCTGTTTAATGACTAATATGAATTTATGAATTGGAGGGAATAGCCTGAAAAAGAATGACTTGTGATATAAAATGTATGCATCCAACGTAATCTAAATAATGTCTTATTTGTTCACGCAGTTCATCTGAGGTAAAATAAAACCTATGACTACTGAAAGTCAGCCTACAAGCCATTGTTAGAACTGCATTTCCATATATTAGTAAAAAGAGAATAGGGATGAAAATAAAAAATCTAAAATGATCTGAAGTTACAGTAAAGCAGCTTCTGCTGTTCTTACATCAATAATTATTTTTTTATTATTATTATTTTCAACCCATTGGAGTCTAGAAATGTCTGTAAGCGATGCTGAGCAATACTTGAGAGATGTCTCTAGCATTTAAGGGGTTGCTGCTTCTGTGCAGTTTGTCTATTAGCAGTAATATTGGAGCTGTACTCAGGAGGCTAAGGATGAGCAAACCAACTGCTCCATGGGGTGGGTGGGGGGAGGCTTAAAACATTCTACAATTCCAACTGATTTAAATGGGAATTAGAACCTATTGAAAGTTAGAGAGGTCTCCACTGCATAGAATTCAATGGGTTACAAATACCATTGAAATAATTGTACATTTTTATTTTCTCCAGTGGTGCAGTCTCTTCTTTTTCTTCCTGAATATGGCCCTTAGTTTCTAAGTACCAGTGAGGAATGAGTGCCAGTGAGGTATCCAACACAATTCAATGAGTTGGGTATCACTCTGGCAATTTAAACTACTAGTATATGTCTATTGTATACTTTATGGGAGGTGGAAATGGCTGTGGTACATGGATACAGTGTTACATTCATAAAATATCATAAAGACACAAACACACATACAGTTAGACTCTTGAAGGGGCATGTTTCTAATCAGTGGTGATAAAATAATCCTTATGTTTGTGTCTTGGCATATGTGTTTTCTTCATATGTTAACTTCCTACACTGCTCCTTAAGGGCACTTTGACACAGGTGTCAACCGTAAAAGCCCAAAGCCACTGTTCTGTTGCTAGTATTGTGAAGTTACCTTTCTTATGCATTCTGCCACCAGTCCAGAAACATGAGTGTCGGGTATGATGGCCTTCCCACATGAATCCCAGTCATATTACTGGCTGGAGCCCAAGTGGGTTTGCCACTGAGTGGAGGTTGCAACAAGCATCATAATCTGTATCATCACTCCTGTGAAAAGCTTGCCACCTGCCCCATAGGCCACCATGCAGAGCTTCCTTCTTGTCTCTTTACTGCACTAGGTGAATGCAGTAAAAGTGTATCATGCTGGACTTTAGTGTATTTGCATGAGGTGATAGTCACCCATGTGAAAGGCACCATAGCTCAGCATAGAACGTTTCACATGGTCAGCAGCACCAACCTGTATTGTTCATGTGAAAGGGGCTTTAATGTTTTACAGTAAAGTCAGGGATTCCTGGCATGATTATATGTTTCTAAAAAAAAAGATGAACAAGTATAACGTGCATCATAAATACAGAGTAAAATATATAATTGATATATCTATTTCCTATAAAATAAGACTTGACCGTCTCAGATACAGACCAGCCAACAGTCCCTTAAGAAATATCCTTATGTTTATTGGCGGTATAAGGATTGTGAACACCCCATACTTTGTTTTCTGGATATTCCTTGTTGGTTGGTTTTCCTTCTTACAGAGAAGACCTACACCATTGAGGGGAGTGCTTGATCGGGAATCCTGTTAAATCTGTGTGGAGGCAGAGTAAATATCCACTACATGTCCAGCTGTCACTTGCCAAATACAGAGGCTAAGTGGCCTCCTCAGATGTGACTTCATTGTATGTTTTGCTTTTTATTTTATATGGATGTTATCCTATGAGGTGCTTTCTGTTATGTTGTGTCATTTAAAATGGGGATTTTTACTAATCCCTAATTATACAGTTGATTTGCCTCAGAATCTATCCTATCGTGTCAACCAGTCTCTGAAAAAAGAGGGATGTGTCACACAACAGATCCACTGTGATTTATTATGTAAATGTTAGTAAGTCTGAGTTCATTGCTTCTATGTCGTGATGAAGGGTATATGCCCAGGGCATAGTCACCTATGTCACTAGGTGAATAAATAATGAATTTTACTGAATTTGCTATGCGACACATCCTTCTTTTGCTGTGCCAATAAATCCCCCTGCTAATCACTGAGGTACAATGAATGTAATCACTCACTCTGTGGGCGCCTGTCTGGTCATAGAGCAATTACGCTTTGCGGTGTAGCCTTAATTTCTAAATACAAAGTGCTGAGCCACAATTCATAAATATGCCACTGAAATTGCAGAGGTAAAAAAATCACCAGTGGCTTCTTGACAAATGCATGTAATCTAATAAAATTCCCACTTGTCCAACATGTAATGCAATTGTATACGCTAGACATAACACGTTTCAGCTGCTCTAAACCAAGAAAAAAGTCAACACCAGAGAAGCCATTTCAAGTACACTGAGACTGGTATATTATGAACTTAGGAGACCTGGGGCAGTTCTAGATGGAAACAAATCCCCATTGATTTAAACCCATTGAATGCTAGTGAAGCCTCTCATGCATTGGGAGGCAATGCACTAGCAAGGTTTCAAGCATTCTAGGGGTTGAAAAGGTTATTTACAGGATATTCAAAATCATTTATATGTTGCATTAGCCATTCTCTGTGATTTTGAAAGTTCTTTGAAAATCATCCAAAATGTTTTTGGTGACAGCTTCCCTTTAACTCTTTGAGTGCCCTCTGGTACTCAGAGGATTAAATCTATTGAAGCTTAGGAAATTTTTTATTGGCCCATTGTGATGCAGTTGGTCTGCTCCAGATTTGCCCTATTTCACTCCGTACACCAGCCTCACTGTCTACAAATCCATTTTATGCACAGATTTTTCCAAAGAAACATAAAAAAACCAAATGTGCAAACACGCAATGTTATTTGTCTGACTCCTTTGAGGCTACAAAACTATCCAATGTGTTGAAGGCCTCTCCAGCAAGCAAGAGTTAAAGACTACTAAACCAAGGATCACAACCAAAATGGGTTATAAAATGTGTTTGACTGTTTGAGCGTTTCAATACATTGGATGCTTCTCGTGCATAGAGGGTTAAAGGGATAGTAATACTTCGTTTTATCTTTATTTTATTTTGTAGGCATTAAAAAAACATGAAGAACGATATAAGTCTTATCTCTCAAACCTTTATGGTTTGAGAGATATTCACAAGCAAAATTTTCCCTCATTGACCAAAACGGTCAAGTCTGCCATCTAGCTGTCAGATTTGGAATTCGGTCCGCGGACCGGCCGTGGCTCTACAGCAGAGCTGAGATCACGAGCTATAAGAACTACTACTTCATTTGAATAGTCTACAAAGTGTGCCTGGTTTGCAGGCACACTTTTTAGACCCTTCCAATGAAATTGTTATTTTTATATCTTGCGATCTCTGCTCTACTGAAGGGCCACCTGTTGATCTGCAGACCGGATTCCAAATCTGACAGCTAGATGGCAGACTTAACCGTTTTGGTCAGTGAGGGGAAACTTTGCTTGTGAATATCTATCAAAACATAAAGGTTTGAGAGGTAAGACATATTGTTCTTAACCCCTTAAGTACCAGCGGTCCAGGGAAGTTACCTTCCCTTAAGGACCGCTTTGATCTATGCCAACACGCCGGTACACGTGACCTGTTAAGCTTACCGGCGCGTCGCTTGGAGGCCTAAGAGAGATCTCTCCGGTCTTGGAGCAATCAATTTTAGGCACAGTTTTTACTTACAGCACTCCCGGTAGAGCGTTGTAAGTAAAAAGTACGTGACGTGCTATGACCGTCACTGGTCCTTAAGGGTATAAGGATCGTGACGGTCATACCACGTCACGTAGTCCTTAAGGGGTTAATGTTTTTTTTAATGCCTGCAAAATAAAATAAAGATAAAATGAAATATTACTATCCCTTTAATAGTTGTTATATTGTCAGCTTTAGGCCAGTGTTTTAATTACAGCCAGTAGACTTGAAATCCTACCTATTCTATGGAATTGCTTAAAATACTGGAGATCTCTCTTGCATTTAAGGGGTTACAATCACATTTAAATAAATGGGAATGTTTGTTTTCCCATGTGGGAGGACTTTGCAATTCAGACTTGAAAAGCATTTAAAAACTTAAAAGCCCCATTTAACTAATTGGTATGCAGGGCCTTATACACATGATGTGTAGTTCTGGAGACTCCAACTACACTATAGGGTAGAAATAAAATAAAAAAAAAAAAATCACATTTCTGTAAAAGGGGCTTTTAACCCTTTGAATTCTTGAGAAGTGGCTAAAGTACGGCTTCACAATTCATCTGAAACGAGTCTAATATTGAGTGGTTACAGGTCCCATTTAAATCAGCGGGAATGTAAATTTTCCTTTCAGTTCAGTTGGTTTGCACTAGAATTGCTCATCCTTTTAATTCTGTTTAAGGCCCTTAATTCCTTAATAACCATGGGGTATGTAACACATTGCAAAGCAGTGCATTGCATGCAGCTCTGGTCCCTAATCGGATTGTAATGTTTAATTTTAAGTTTCTGTAATATTGTAGGCATTAAAAAAAGAATGACATCAATATAATTCTTGTCTCTCAAACCTTTATGGTTTGAGAGATATAACTATCTAAAGTTCCCCCCTCCAGGCTGTTTAAGAGAAGACAGCAACACACTTTGTAGACCATTCCAATGAAGTATTTATTTCTAAATAGCGCAATTTCAGCTCTGCTGAAGAGCCGTCGTCCAGTCAAATGACTAGAATCTGCTGCTGTCAGCTAGACTGCTGGCTTCTCTGAAACAGCCTGGAGGGGGGATCTTTGGCCAGTTATATCTCTCAAACTATAAAGGTTTGAGAGACAATACTTACATCAATGTAAGTTTTTTTTAATGACTACAATATTAAAGAAACTTAAAATGAAACCTTAATATCCTTTTAAGGGGTTTATGTTTTGAGAAATGCATTTGAGAGTGAGAAGGAAAACATATAACTTAAGGTAGCTGTGTTTTTGATTTAGCTGTGATGTGTAGCATATTTCAGTAAAAATGATGATGTACAGCCTAAACTATGAACTGTATATTTGGGAAAAGACAATGATCCATCCATTCCTTTGATTTTACTTTTGCATATTCAATGTAATGAAGCACTTTTCAAAAAGATGTGACAGCAAGGCTGTAAAAATTCATTGATTCATATTAGATTTTATTCCTGCAGAGCACAAAGATAAATGCATGAATATTATCCTCTGAGCTGTCCAGAAACAGAGTACTGAATTCAGCAGTCTAGTGTTTGCTGCCAGCATTAATGTACTAGCACAGGGAAAACCAGATACATGATGAATTTTATGTACTCGGCTGCTTATTGTACAAATGAAAGGATAGGAAATTGCATGTCCTAAGAAATTATGTGTTTTATTTACTGGAAAGAGCACAGTTATGGATAGATTTATTTAACTCATTGGATACTAAAGACATCTCCACACATTGATTTGGTTTTATATTAGGTATGCCAAATTGCTTTAACAGCACAGAAATACTAGCTTAAGAGAAAAGTAGGTTTAACACTTAAAGGGATAGTAATACTTCGTTTTAACTTTATTTTATTTTGTAGGCATTAAAAAAACATGAAGAATGATATAAGTCTTATCTCTCAAACCATTATGGTTTATGAGATATTCACAAGCAAAGTTCTCCTCCCCGCCCCTTTTACCTAGTGTAAGCCATCTCTTCTCAGATGTGAGTCTGGTTGTATGACAGGACAGATAACAGAAGGGGACAATTTTCTTTGTATGAAAACAATGAAAGCCCTTCCCCCCTTGACAAGTTTTTCAGCTTTTTCCATTATCTTAATTGAAGATTGTCCCTCTCTGCAGTCTACCTGGGCATCTCCCTTCTGATCTGGTTGAACAGGGGGGGGGGGGATACTTTGTTTGTGAATATCTCTTAAACCATAAAGGTTTGAGAGATAAGACGTATATCATTCTCCATGTTTCTTTAATGCCTACAAAATAAAATAAAGTTAAAATGAAGTATTACTATCCCTTTAAAGGAGCATATATTGTAGGGATTTTCCTATTGAGTAAAATAAGGGTACTCCCACTGCCAAGAGATTCATATTTCCAGAGTTATAACAGTTTAAACCCATGTTTTTTTTACATTAGCAGTGCCCTCTAGTGGTCAAATTCTAATTATATTTCCTGTTAGATTCTAATGGAGAGGAAAGTCAGAAAAGTTAGAGACATACAGTTCTACATAGAATGTGATAGAAACTGCCTGTCACTTCCTGTCAGTTAGAACTATCAGGAAGTAAACATAGTAAATTCACTTCCTGATTATTTAAACTTCCTGATTATTTAAACTGCTATCATTTTTGAATAAAACATTTGATAGCAGTGGGAGTGACCTTGTTTTAATCAGCAGGAAAATATCTATAAAATGTGTGTTTTCATAAAAAAAGTTTACTGCTCCTTTAATACTCTGCTTTCTGAATGGGAATTGTTTAGAACAGGTGTTGGCAGTATATATTGAGGGAAATCCATCTGAAATCTCTGCAAATATATAATATTTTTTTCCTTTCCTTGAAAAAAGTCTTACAAGTATTTAAACTGAGCAGAAAATGTGAAACCCCATTAATTCAAAAAGTTACCTTTTATGGCTAGAACTGAGAACGTATGTGTAAACGGCCTCCCCAGCCACACACACTTAGACTAACAAACACATACTCAGAGGAACTCCCTTTATTCTACCTACACTTACCCCAAATCACTTCTGCAGCTGCAAGTTTTGTGAACCCCTTCAACTCCTAGTGTCCCACAGGATCTGGTAATGAACAGGACACCACACAGAGATACTATTCCATCTTTATGGCTGTTTAACGGTTTATAAATTAACAAATGTAAAAGCCCGTGTACATAGGCCAAAGTGCGTAAAACTACACCTCCCAGCATTCTGTGCATTCGGGAAGCATCTAATGCGCATGACTGCATCGCACAAACATACATCTGGCCATTTATTATTATACTGGTGTAAAAGCCATGTACAGGGGCCAAGGTCTGGTGAGGTAAAGCTGCAGGTCCTGCTCTGCGTACTGCCACCACACTCGATGCAGTCATGCACAGTAGAGACTGCCCGAACGCACAGAATGCTCCCAGCATTCTGTGCTTTCAGGCAGTCTCTACTGCACTTGACTGCATCGGACAAACATTCTGGCCTTTTATATTATATAGGATACTAGTGTAAAAGCCTGTGTACACAGGCCAAAGTCTGTGCATTCGGACAGTATCTACTGCGCATGACTGCATCAGACAAAGCCTACGTTCGGGCAGTCTCTACTGCTCATGACTGCGTTCTGTGCATGACTACATCGGACAAACATACATCTGCCCTTTTATTATTAGTGATGATGATGATAGGACAGGATAGGATGTTCTCTGGCATGTCAAATTGCATTTTTTTAAATCCTTGTTGCCACCAGAGCTTTATTCATGATGCACACAACTCTGGACCTCAACATCCAATGACATGTCAGGACCGTTACTGCTAGTGATGGTCCTGGCACATAACATATTCACAGGAGCGCTGTTAGTAGTAGCGGGGACTGAAATTGACCTCTCCAAGAACTAAGCGATCACTATCAGTTCCCCGTTCGGCATGCCGGCACACGTGATCAGTCACTTGGGCCAGCACATCAAACTTTGCTATCTGGTCCTTAAAAGACCACACACTCCGGGGTTAAAGACATAAGGAATCAATACTGGACCTGTAGTCCCACCGTGATGTTGGTTTAGTCTGTAAGTGAGGCCACCACAGGTTTGTCACTGATGGATAAATCGCACCTCAGTGGCCAGCAACTCACAGAAGCCTGTTAATCCCCTGTATTGAGAAGCAACTGGAGGATATTTATGAAACCGTTTCAGGAAAATCACAAAAAGGTATATTCTTTGGCCTGTTTATCTTCCTTCCTTTTTGACCAAGAATATAATATATATCCTTGCTTATAACTTTCCATTAGTATATTTGTAGCTACTTGGTCTCAATGAGGCTTATATATGTAGACGTGTAAAAAGTATGAAAACCAAATTTACCATAGGAAAGAAATAAAAGTTACAAACATTTCCGTTGCTTTAAAGTGGAATTTCAACTACTTGAGGTCTGAGTGGTCTCCAACTCCTTTCTACCATTAAATGGAGCTTTAACCTCCTCAAAGTGTCAGTATAGTGTCCATACAAGACTCTTAAAGCCTTGGCTGTGTGGCACGAGCTTTGGGAGTTCCCACAGTCCAAAAGACCACCATTGTGCACTGGTTCCTGCAAGGCTGAGGTCAGCACATTACTCAGAACTCATGGGAGACTGCTTTCCTCTCTATAGATGTCTATATAGGCTTCACTTTGCTCTCCTTGTTATAGAAGCCTATTGATGGTCAGTCACCCATGAGCACAAGTAAGGTGCTGATGTCTCCCAGCCTTACAGATCAACATGATCCTCCGTACACATGGGAGATAAGCAGAGGAGTTTTCAGCTATTGACTCTATACCGTTCCTTTAAATCAGTGGAAGGTTTTATGTTCCCTATAGTACATTTGGTTTACCCAGAATTGCCCCACTTTTACTTATTACATCAGGCTTGGAGATTAACACTCCTGGGTGTGAAATGCCATTCTCCAAACTTGTCTGTCATGTGACAATTATTTTGTGGTAGATTTAGGAAGAAAATGGAGCAAATATGGTGCAATCCAGCTTCCAAAATTTGCCTTGAGTTAGATGGGAATTGTATCTTTTTTAATGTTAGGAGTCTACGATGTATTGTTGCTAACATTCAGTGGATTCAAATCCCCATTAAAATGGGAATTTTTATTTGTCTCCTAAGGGGCAGTTGATCTGAAAATTACCAAATTATTGTTACAGTTCTAACTACTAAATAAGCATCTCTAAAAGTATTTCAGTTTAGATGGTCCTGGATTTTTAAATCTTACTTACAGATATTCAGGTGACATAAGAGAAGATTCAGGTGTTTTCATATAGGTTGCTTTTCTTTATGAAGGATACATTGTCAGTGATGCACAAATCAATGAAGCCAAGAGTGTGAATTAGCTTTACTATGCTTGTGATGGCTCTGATGCCCCAGTGTTATCAGACAAAGCCAGACCTAGGCTTTACATCAGTCTCTGCTATAGTAATATAACTTGACTAGTTTTAGAATCTCATAAAACAATATTTTGCCCACCTCTCTGGTTTTTAACCCCTTAAGGACTGGACACACAGAGGTGCAGCAGGCAGTTAAGGACCACGGGGTATTTTTTATTTTGCAGGAATAGATTCAGGGCTCCTGAGCGGGGTGTACTAGCACAGGGAGCCCTGAATTCCATAACATGCCAGGACCATCATGGGTCCTCATGGCAAGTTCACCCATGACTGTCCTGGCACGTCATGGGCCCTTAATTAAGGGGTTAAATGGTTAAAAAATTACTAACACCAAAACATGATGTAGGCTGATATAAATTTTGAATATCATATACTTAGCATATGTTAAAATTAGTTATTCATATGTTACATTCCTAAATTATAACCCTAAACCTGCTTTTAATGCACATTTAACTGCCCTGTTCATAGAACATTGTTTTAATGTGGTTTGTGTTGTTTGTATTGAAAGGTAAGAGCGAATATCAGTTAGATTAGTGCCCACTACTCTTGTGAATATGTAAGACTAGTTTGTAGGCCTCAAAAGTTTTAGAGATGCTAGCCTGACATAACTGTTATTTAAGTGTACAGTTGTATGCAAAAGGGGGGCCGTCTTGGCCAAATTACATATTTTGTTGATCTTCTAAGTAAAAAAAAGTTAACACAACCACCGCAGCGAACAAATTTAAACTTTACATTGGATTGCCCACTTACTATTTGTTTGCTGAAAATAACAGATTGAAAAAGAAAAAACAGTAAATGTGGCATGTGCAGAAGTTTAGATACCCTTCCAGTTGATCAACTAGTGTTCTTTTTTTGTAAGGTCTCAGAATTTAAAGGGATTGTAATGTCCCGAAAAATGTATCCTCTAAATGGTAGATGCAATAATAAACATTTAATGCTCTTAATCCTTTCTCTCAAACCATTATGGTTTGAGAGATATAAGAAAATAAAGTTCTTCGCTCCCTCCCCCTTCTCATACGTCAGCTATATAGCTGACAACATGAGATCCTGGTCTCGGGACCAGAGGGCGGCTCTTCAGGAGTGCTGATATAGTGATTTCTAAAGAAAAATACTTCATTGGAACAGTCTACAACGTGTGCATGGATTGCAAGCACACATTGTAGACCATTCCGATGAAGTATTTATTTTTAGATATTGCTATGTCGGAGCTCCTGAAGAGTTGTCTGGTCGCGCGACCAGATTCTGCTTCTGACAGCTTTACAGCTCGTCAGGTAGAAAGGGGAGGGAGCGGAGACTTGATAGGGTGCACAAACTTTTGTACATCATACTTTCCGTTTTATTTTTTTCAGTCTGTTAAATTCAGCAAATAGTGTTTGGTTTGCAGAAATATAAAATGTTTAGATTTGTTTAATGTAGTGGTTGTGTTAACTTCTTCTAACTTAGAAAATCAGCAAAACAGTAATTTAGCTGGGGTACCCAAACCTTTGCATTCAACTGTATGTAACTCAGTTTAATTTTAGGTGTTAGTGTTCCTTTAAATTGGAATCTACAACTGTAAAACTGACATTACACAACAGAGATTTGCATTCCAACTGTACACTCAAGTTTGTTGTCTTGGTTGATGGACAAATGCCACGATTTATCTAACCAAAGGACAGGAGGCTCTACTCTGCTGCTCTTTACAACACCCAGTCATAGAGAACAGTGGCTTGTTACCTTCTCTGGTCTGCAGAGCTGCTTTGATCATACTCAACAGGAATTCCTTTATCTCATACACTCAGACAGAAGACCTCATTATATAAATATGGACTATATGTAGAAAGAGTTTATTTATTTATTGACTAGTGTAAAAGCCCGTGTGCACAGGCCGTGGAGCAGTGAGGTAATGGCAGTACACAGAGCAGGACTGGCCTCTTAACCCTTTGAGTTGCAGAGGGGTACGCAACGCATTCAAAGCAATGAGTTGCATACCCTTCTGGCACTCAAATGGTTAACATTACCCGGACCTGCTCTGCGTACTGCTGTTACCGCACTGCTCCACGCGATTGCGCCGCCTCACTCACGCAATGCAATCATGCACAGTAGAAACTGGCCGAACGCTGGCAGTCTCTACTGCGCATGACTGCATCGTGACACACTTTCTGGCCTTTTATTATATAGGATTACATTGTTGTTTCCACTGTTAACAATATAACTTATTGACACATCTTCTGTAGCTCTGCATATTTGCATAGTCATTTCTTCATACTGATGTACTTGGCTTTATTTTGCACCTTGATTGAATACATTTGGTGGCAATAGATACCCGACCTCCTGTAAAGTTGTATTAATGTACAGAAATGTTTATTTATATATCTGTGAATGTTATGTAATTCTCATTTTTATTTATATATATGTGAATGTTATGTCATTTTCATGTACTAGTAGCATGTCATGTAGAATTCATGCTCTTTTAAGTACAAATTATGGATACAGTGATTGCAAACAAAATCTAGTAAATAATCATATTTTCTAGTAAGAAATACATTAATGTTAATTTCTCTTTTGTCCAATGTGGACCACATGAGTTATGCTATAAATTATCCTCCAGCTAGTAGGGCAGGGCAATTGCCTTAAAAGGATTTCTGGAGGTGGAGTCTCTTCCCTACTCCATTTAATTCCCACCAAATATGCTCAGTTATAAAAGAGACCTCAAAAGAGGTACATCAGGCCAAAGATTATCTTTTCTAGCCTGCTTTGTTGTATTAACAAAATCATGACTACTGCCTATTTATTTTTCACAGTGTACTTTTAGCTTTTGATCCTGTCCAGCTGCAGGTGTACTGCACCAATGGACCCAGGACTGTTTTTTTCTGTAATGTCCCATAAAAACTTTTTATAGTTTTGAAGAGCTCAAGAAAATAAGAAGAATGGTGCAAACCCTATCTCTCAAACCGATATGGTTTGAGAGATATTTGCACTGAAAGTTCGCCCCTCTGTCTCGCCTTCTCCTGACGTCAGCATCTAGCTGACAGCAGGAGATTCCGGTCTGGGGACCAGCCAAATTACTTAATTGGAAATGACTACAAAGTGTGCTTACATTTCCAATGAAGTAATACTTTTGCAATACTGCGATTTTGGCTCTGCTGCAGAGCCTCCTCGAGTCGTATGACTCGAATCTCCTGCTGTCAGCTTTACTACTGACATCAGGAGAGAGGGACGAACTTTCAGTGCCTATATCTCTCAAACAATAGCGGTTTGAGAGATAGGGTTTGCACCATTCTTATTTCCTTCAGTTCTAAAAAAAAGTATGAAACGTTTTTATGGGACATTACTGTCCCTTTAAGTAGAGTTTTTTTCTTTTCATTGTTTACCCTTTGGGTGTTAGTTTGCATGAGTTGTGAAGTAATGCATTACAGCCATCTCTATCTTTCAAGGAGTTTATCACTATGAGTGTCAGTGGTGTATGTAATGCATACAAAGGGACTCAGAGTTACAGGCAATAAAAGCAGCAATGTGTATATATCCATAATGAATGATGGGGGGTTGCTGGATAAGATAACTTTCTAATGTATTTAACACCTCCATTGCCATAAAGTGCAATGTGTTGTGACACATTATCATAACATGAACAATAGTTTAGATGAGGAATAGGCCAAGGATTAGTGGAGGGCAATTGGTAGTGGTGAACTCCTGCTTTGCTAATTGGCTACAGTGCATTTTGAGGCATTATAACATTGCATATATTAAAATAAATACAGACTAGGTTTAGGAGGGTGAATTAATATAATGAAATTGTGAATAATCAACCCTTCTGATGCTGTCGGCTATAATTCATTGTTTTGCAATATGTCCTTTTTAAATTTGGAGGGACAAGGAACATTGACAGGAGGAGTATTTGTAACACTGAATGAGTTAGGACACTTTATTTAATAACTAGTTGAAGAGCCCGTTACACGGGCCACAGTGCCACTGGCAGCCGGTCGCGGGGCAGTCGAGCAGTAGAGATTGCCAGTGCCGCGGCTGATACAGAGCGGGACGCTCCTTCGGAGCGCCCCGCTCTGTATCAGCTTTGGCAGTGGCAGTCTCTTCTGCACATGACTGCGGCATTATGCACATTTTAGCGAATTATTATATAGGCTAAGAACTGTAATAATTCAGGAGCAAACATACTGTAACATAGGGACAAATAAAAGTTCCCACATTTTCATTGCTTTCAAATATATTTTAACCTCTTGAATGCTAGAGAGATCTTGGAGACCTCTCTAGCATTGAATGGGCTAAACAATCCATTTAAACTAATGGGGCTTTTAGTTTGTCCTTGTTGTGCAGAAATTTTGCCTCATAATTGGTCTAGTTCCTCTTACATCAGCAACATAATCTTTTCAGTGCTACAAAATGGTGGTCCAGAGCTCTGTTCCCCAAAACATTTACCACTGAAACGCCAGCAATTATTTTTTGGCAAGCAAGAGCCCTGATCCTCCTGTGTATGTATGAGGAGAAAAAAGGTGGATTCGCCCGATAAATAAGATGAATCCACTTTCGTTATGTTGAACTCTGAAACAGGGAGCACTGGCTAGGGGGAGAGGTAAATCCAATGGTGATTGGTGAATATCAAGTGTCTAAAGTTTGAAAATTTTAAAATAGTGAATGAGGCCTCATTATATATATATATAATAAAATATATATATATTCCCTTCCAAAAATCATAGTCCGCTAAAGTGGTTAAGTTAATCATATATTTTGTCACAAAATAAATGTACATCCGATTGTTTAATATCATTTTTTATGCTGAATAGTATATTCTGAAAAGCTTTTTTCTTCATATTTGACTTGAAAATCCAATTAAAAGTTCACCCCTTTTCAGCACATCATGCTGACTTCCCTCAGATCTGATAGCTGGTCACTTGACCGGATGGATCCCGATGAGGGACAACATTGCATGTGTCAGTTTTAAGGAAAATCCTGCCCCGCCTTGATATTATCCCTTGATATAAGGGTTTTTTTTTTGCCTTCTTTTGGATCAACAGTGGTAAACAAGAATAGGAAAAGGGTTTAACTTGATGGACGCAAGTCTTTTTTCAACCTAAACTACTATGTAACTATGTTGTTTGGGAAGTCAGCATGATGTACTGAAAAGGGATGGGAGGGGGAACTTTTAATTGGATTTTCAAGCCAGATATTATATACAACTTAAAAAAAGATTGTTAATGCCCCAAATCACATCTCTCAAACATTTATGGTTTGAGATAAAATCAATTTCAAAGTCTCCCCCTCCCTCCCCTTTCCCGGAAATCAGCGTTCTAGCTGACTCCAGCAGTGTTCTGTCGTACGACTATCCTGCGCTCTGCAGCAGTGCCGAGATCTCGTTGACGGAAAAAAAAAATTCACTTAAAAGGTTTCCAAGCACACGTAGAAGACCGTTGAAGTTAAATATTTTTTCTTCATTAACAAGATCTCGACACTGCTGCAGAGCGGTTGGATGGCCTCAGGATTGGATTCCCAGGCAGTCAGCAAGACGCTGATATCAGGGAAAGGGGAGGGAGGGGGAGACTTTGAAATTGATTTTCTCTCAAACCATCTTTTTTTAAGTTGTATAAAATGGGGATTAGTAAACGTAAAGTATTACTATCCATTTCAGGTAAAGGATTTTCAGAACATACTATTTAGTATAAAAAATATTCAGTATAAAAAATGAAATTGGATGTACATTTATTTTGTGACATTGCTATACTTTTAACCCTTATTTCACATACTTTTTTACTAATTTCTTTATTCAACCCTTACCTGGACCCTTATTAACCCTTTAAATGACAGAGAGAGGTATCTCATGCATTTCAGCACAATGCATTGGGTACCTTTATGGCACTCACATGGTTAATGCTTATTTCACTTTTTTTTTTTTTTCTTCAAAATCAAATTTATCGCACAAAAATATCATTTACTTTCAATGAAGAAGATCTGTTCTGTGGCAAACTAACTACACCACACCAAACGGAAGACTTAAAATTAAAATAATACCTACTGATGTAAGTGTGGCTATTAACCCTTTTAATGCTAAAGAAGTCTTAACACATTGCAAAGCATTTAAGGAGTTAAAAGCCACATCAATTGGAAACGTGGGAATCTGTATTTATACTGTGTTGTGCATTTGGTTTGAAGCAGAATTACTCCAATTACTTTTGAGCGTAACCATATATATGATGTTTATTACAGTGCCTTTAATATGGAAGTGAAAATATCTTTATTTTTCATGGTCTGTTTGATATAACAGGAACTTGATAAAATAATCTTTCAGTGGTAATATTGGCTAGTTTTATTAGGATTCATTTTTAATTTGATTACAAGAAGCGGAAGTATGGCCCAGTGGCTATTAAATTCAGAGTCACATGTCATGAGTATTACTAATTAGGTAAAATACCCTAGAGGCATGCTTTGATGATGCAGTCACAATTTAATATGCTATACTAAATGAATTCTTAAACCGTGCCATCATTAACTTGCCATTGCCTATGTTATGTAGAATTACATAGAATTATGAAATACAGACCTTGTACTTTTGGTTGAAATAGTGATATTTCTATAATACTGCTTTTTTATCTATTAAGCTGCCTTTGAAGCATTACTGTAAGAGATCACAGAGGAACACCTTGAATTAAAACTTCTTTACAGCTGAAAATAATTTACAATTATTCAACTTGAGTTTGATTTAATAGCACTTTGGCATACACTAATTGTGATTCTTCATGCTTCATTTAGTACAATGAGCTTTCCCTGTATCTATATTGCATTACTTAACATGTTGTATGTTGTCAGGATTCTGTCTCATTCCCAATCCCATGGCATGTATTTGGCAACATGCACCTTATTTCATTAGGCTGAAACTTGCTTACTGTATGCAAAGATAGAGATACTCTAGAGGGAAGAGTATTATTGCTCTGGATCATAGTAAATTATCCTGCCAGTAAGAGAATGGATGACTGAATTTCTAATTCATATATTTGATTTAGAAGAAGTGTGTACCACAGTTTTGTCCTTGGGTTTTTCATAATGCAAGATGAATTCCTGAGAACCTTGAATCTCTACATTCTGCTGGTCATTGACATCTGTGCCTTCTGTGTCATGACAAATACTTATTATGTTGCCTATTGTTTAGCAATTTTGTAACCCTTTGAGAACAAGAGAGATGAGCAAAGCATTGCAAAGCACAAACCCATCAACCTCAAAGGGGGCTAATGATGATCATTTACTTAGCAACTAGTTATTAAAATTACCGTAGTGAAGATTTTTTACCCTCGATTAGCATTAAAGTGGAGAGAGAGAGAGAGATTCCAGACTGACATTTAAAGGACTCCTCTCATTTACATTCTCTCAAGCAGTTTGGTGCTTTGTTATTTTGAATAGAGTTAGTGAAGCTCTGTGTCAGAATGATTCCATATATATTTGCTTACTCTGATTTGTATATCAAGAACTGGGTATTTGTTTTTATATAAGCTTTATTGACAAAGATTAATTAACTTTAAATCTGCCAGGTGTATTGATGGTTGAAATTAAAGCACCATATCTTTATGGCAACTGTTTTAATTAAATGACAAAGAGATTAAGCTAGTGTTAATGATATTCAGTTTAGCTAGGCCTATACTGACATGGAAATTGATTTGCTCATTGGGCCATGCATTTTTGTTCAAGAATATTCTCCATGACAAATCATAATCAAGTGATTTTAATTTCCTCTATGTGCTATAAAAGTGCAATCCATCCTGATTTTTATAATTATGGTGTCCTTTTTTTTAATTAGGTATATAATCAGCTTAATTCAATTGTGTATTACTTGATAATGAGTATTGTAATATGTATCACTAAACCCCAAAAGAAAGGATCAGATTACTGTACGTATAACTTTTTTGCATAGTAACATTTCTCTATAATAGAAACATAATTTTGAAGTCTAAGAAACAGTTTAGTAATTCATATTGCCTGTTGGCTGTATTGGTCAATGACTAATGCTTTCAGTGACCATATGCAATTCTAAATATTAACAGTCAACAGGACAACAGGCTCCTTGGATAGTAGGCATAGAAGTAGTAGCTTAAAATCTAACTTAATGTTATATCGTTTGCATTATGTGCACATGTATCAAACATTTCTCTTTTATATAAGAACAATTTGCATTAAGCTTTACTTGGTTTTACTTGGATATTGCCTGATTTATCATATTTTTGCAAGCATAGGTTTGTGATGTACAAATACTTATCCCACAGGATGCTGGAAAGACATTGCCAGTGCACTGATGAGGTGGTAAAATGTCTAGCATCAAGTGTTAAGTATTATTGGAACCATATAAAAATAGATGTTCCTTAACCCTTTGAGTGCCAGAGAGGTATCCAACGCATTGCAACACAAAGTAACGGACATCCAAAGGGTTAAAGTGGATGTGTCACCCAAAGACAATTTTAGTTTGCTCTGCAAGTAATAAAAATGTGCCTTTGTGTCTTACTAGCCGTTCTTCTGTAAAATAATTCATTTTTGAGAAATGACCATTATGTTTGGGTGGCAAGGGTGTCACCATATGTTACCTACCTATTAAAAAGTAAACATAATGTTTTACCAAGTCTGCTCCAATGGAAGCAAACTTGGGAAAAAGCCAAAAGCTGTACTGTGGAGCCTCAGAGCTACTGTTACCCTTTTGGGGGTATTCAGTTGGTGGGTAGGTTGGTCTAACTAAGGTGATATGTGGCTTAAGCTGTAGACTTTGCTTTTTTGTGTCCAGGCCCAACAGTCTGCCAGGGATGGGGTTGAAATTCCCTTGCTATCAGTCCCAGGTAACTGTGGTCACTGCCCCTTATGACAGAACGGTGTTATTTCAGAGTCTTGCATATTAGTCCTTCTTGAGATATCAGCTAAACAGCTGCTGTGGGTCACTTACCTGATCCCAGATCAGTGTTCAGCTGATCTGCCAGGCTACACAATGCAACTCCAGCTTCCTCAGCACGTCTGTTCTCATTGGTAGTTGCACTCTAAATCCTACTTCTCCATGACTCTACTTATGGATTACCTTGAGAATATGGATGCCAGCAGCACGTCTGTTCTCATTGGTAGTTGCACTCTAAATCCTACTTCTCCATGACTCTACTTATGGAGTACCTGAGTATATGGATGCCACCTTTCACCTTACATCTCCAGATGCATATCACAGTTTTGTATAAACCCATCATTGATCCTATTGGAATTGGAAACAAAAGGTTATATGTATTTCATATGATTTTTCATCATTTTGTAATAATAATAATGGGACATAGATGTTGAAACCTACTTTTACCAAGAATATTCTTGTTTAGATGTAATTCTTTTCTCTTAACAGTGTTCTATAAATAGTGAACTAATACAGTGATAAAAATTCAATTTCTCAGCAAAGCTGTGAGATGGGATTGTTATAAATACAAAATGAAAGTACACTCTCATTTCAGACACTGAAGATACAATTTACAGCAGTGCTATATCTCAATGTGCAGAGCCCACATGATACTAATATATCAGATAATAACACTACTGATGCAGGAGGTGGAATGCTGAAGCGTTTTCTACACTCCTCTGTCTCAGCGATGCACATCTTCTGTCCACAGCTGCTTAAGAAAGCCAATCATTAAAGAATAATCAACACCAGCTAACAACTCCCTACTTATCTTACTATAAGCAGAAAATCCTAGTGGCCCCTATGAGTTTCGCTCTTGTGTTGTTGCTCAAGAAATAACATCTTCAATCCATCCTAGATGTCATAACCACGGAGGCAGACATGACAATTGCTAGCAGGACCACAGGACCTTAAGCTCTGCTCAATATACATGGTAATCCTAACTCTTTAAGGACCCTAGAGGTAGGAAATTTTGCTTTGTAATGTGTTTTACAGCTCTCAGGTCCTTACAAGGTTAAAGGGATAGCAATGTGTCATAATAAAAGCAAGTCCAGTTAATCTTCATAGTATTTTGGCCATGAAGAGTGTTATTTCAATACTGTCAGGGTTGTAGTTCAAGAGGAATTGAATGGTAAAGTGTCCCCCTCCCACCCCTTTTACTGATGTAACACTGCATAGCTCAGAACAGAAAGGTGGTGTCCAAGTGTATTGCAGAGAGGGACCATCTTCAATTAAGATAAGCGAAAAACCTTTCAAAGGGGTCAGGACTTTCATTGTTCTCACAGTAATAAGATTATCCATTGCTGTAAGCTGTCTGGTCTGTGGACCCGATTCCATATCTGAGGGGAGGTGGCTTACATTAGGTAAAAGGGGCGGGAGGGGGAAACTTTATCATTCAATTACTCTTGAACTACAACTCTGACAGTACTGAAATAACACTCTCTATGGCTCAAATACTATGAAGATTAATTGGAGCTGCTGTTTCTGTGAAACATTACTATCCCTTTAAGTAGGGTTACACGCTTTGCCTGGTTTCAAAAATCTGCCAGCAGCTGTGATGTCTGCCTCCAGTGACACAATCTACAGGACTGATTAAAGATGGTTACCCCTGTAACACAAACACAAGGGCAAAATTCATTAGGGATTACTGACCATATTGAAGTGAAACTTGCAAATTTGAAAATTGAATTAAAATCTCCCTGTATGTCATGTTAGCCAAAAGTCCAGCAGATGTACAGTTAAGGAGATAGTCACACTTTTATTTCTGGGAAAAGTAAAGCTAAACATTTCCTGGTATGGCACAGAGCTTTGTTAGTATGTGAAACATCATTGACACCTTCATTAGCATATGGAACTTCCCTGAAAATGCTTAATTAGCATAAGAAATGTCTCTGCTTAATTAGTATATGGCATGTCACTGGTACCGCACAGTACCATAATTAGTATACATTAGGATATGGTGATAAGAGTGAAAATCTTAAATCTGTATTCGTTGTTTTTTTTGGCTATCATGATACATAGACAGTTTTAATGCCGTTTTTAAATATGCAATGTTTCATTCAGTTGAACATTCCACCTTAAGGTAAATGGAGGGATATTATCAGAAGATGTCACTTCTCCTTTAACCCCTTCGCGTCCTGTGACGTACCCGGACCGTCACGCTGGTCCGGCACTTAAGGACCAGTGACGGTCCTGGTACATCACGTACTTTTACTCACCGCGCTCCTGCAGGAGCACGGTGAGTAACACTGGGGACTGAAGTTGATAGCTCCAAGACCGGAGCGATCTCTTTCAGTCCTTTGTTCGATGTGCCGCCCCACGTGATCAGTCACGTGGGACGTCACGTCGAACTCGCCTATCTGGTCCTTAAAGGACCAGACACCCTGGGACCGCTGATCCTTAAGGGGTTAAGGATGTATTTGGGAGTGAGCACAGATACATTAATCAGTGTATCAGTCATTTTGACTGGCCTGTTTGTGCTAAAGTACAGTGCTAAGTATCTTTAAAGGGACAGTAATGTTTCATAATAAAAGCAGCTCCAATTAATCTTCATAGTATTTGGGCCATGGAGAGTGTTATTTCAATACTGTCAGAGTTGTATTTCAAGAGTAATTGAAAAAGTATCCCCTTCCCTCCTCTTTTACTGATGTAACACTGCTCTCCTCAGAATAGAAAGGTGGTGTCCACATGACTTGCAAAAAGGGACAATCTTCAATTACCATAAGAGAAAAATCTGAAAAACATGTTAAGTGGGGCAGGGTTTTCATTGTTCTCACAGTAAGAAGATTGTCCCTTGCTGTGATCTGTCTGGTCTTAAGATCAGATTCCACATCTGAGGGGAGGTGGCTTACACTAGGTAAAAGGGGTAGGAGGGGGATTCTTTATCATTCAATTACTCTTGAACTACAACTCTAACAGTATTGAAATAACACTCTCCATGGCCCAAATACTATGAAGATTAGTTGGATCTGCTTTTATTTTGAAACATTACTATCCCTTTAACATCTAGCCTGTAATATCTCTTGGTGACCTGAGTTTATAGCTGGGAACTCTCCAGTTTTGCCCCGGAGACTCCGGTTTTCACTCTGTATTACTGGGTCTTGGGAGCAGAGGCTGATTCTCGGGATTTGGGGAGTTTATTCTGAAACTCTGCCCACATCTGCTCCTTCCCCGCCTGTTTCTCCAATTTATCCTCTTCCCCAGAGTATTCATCACAGATTTTTCAGGTCTGTGAAGCCATGTCCCCACTCCTGATTAAGCTCCACCCCTTTTTTACACATGTCATGTATCTCTCACAACGGTACCAAAGGAGTCCCCCTCTGGAGAGAGCAAAATGAAAAGTTCCTAGGTATGCCTGAGTTATACCTTCCTCTAGTACAGTTTTTGGTACTAGAGCCTTATTCATATACACATTTTTGCATTGAGATGAAAAAATTGGTATAATTTATATTTGCATATTTAACAGCTGTCAAGCATTTGCAACTGTCATGCTTAGAGAAATTTTTGACAAATCTCAAATGTATAAAGTTACCTCCCAGTAAATTTATAGTTGTATTCATGACTATTCCAGCTGAGCTGATGTGATGAATGCTATAAAAACAAATAAATCATATGAATTGTTTTCATATAAAAGGCCCAGGAAATCAGACCTTTGCATTAATTTACTCCATATTAATGTAATTAATAGCAAAATTGTTTAACTGTATGTTTGGAAACATCTGTTTTTTATTAGAATGATCATTAAACAGTGTAACTTGTACAATATAGTTTTCCTATGCTGTTTTTGTTTTCCCTACTTTATAATTCATTGTCTTGTGTGAATTGGACCATGATTACATAATTTTTGTGGTTCAAAAGTTATAACCCTTTATAATAATAACTAGTATTTATATAGCGCCTTTCTCCCAGTGGGACTCAAAGCGCTTTCAGCGCACGCTCTCGGAATTAACCAAATCGGCAGCTGAAATAATAGATGTTATTATTACCCAATCAATGGTACTCATTTTATCGACCTCGGAAGGATGAAGGGCTGAGTTGACCCTGCTGGGATTTGAACCTGCAACCTTGCAGTTGGAATAGGCTCCATAGTCAGGGACATTACCACTGAGCTATCTCACCCTTTAAAGGCCAGAGTGATGGGCAGAACCCCCTGTGGTCTTTAGAGGGTTAAAGAATCAGTTTTCTTACAGTGACACACAGATCAAAATGAAGGCACGTTTCACACACTGTAATTTTGAGTTCATGTGTCCATTTCTATTGATTATATGGGATTTTAACACAACTACTGTAAAAGGCTGTGTACATGGGCCAAGGTCAGGTTGATGTCTCACTACTCCAGTCCTGCCCCTACCTTACTGCCCTGGTCCTGCCCTGTGTACTGGCGCCGCCTCGCTGCTCTGGTCCTGCCCTGTGTACTGGCGCCGCCTCGCTGCTCTGGTCCTGCCCTGTGTACTGGCGCCGCCTCGCTGCTCTGGTCCTGCCCTGTGTACTGGCGCCGCCTCGATGCTCTGGTCCTGCCCTGTGTACTGGCGCCGCCTCACTGCTCCGGGCCTGCCCTGCGTACTGACGCCACCTCACTGCTCCGGGCCTGCCCTGCGTACTGACGCCACCTCACTGCTCCGGGCCTGCCCTTCGTACTGACGCCACTCACTGCTCCGGGCATGCCCTTCGTACTGACGCCACTCACTGCTCCGGGCATGCCCTTTGTACTGACGCCGCCTCACTGATCTGGGCCTGCTCTGCGTACTGACGTCGCCTCACTGCTCTGGGCCTGCCCTGCGTACTGACGCCGCCTCACTGCTCTGGGCCTGCCCTGCGTACTGACGCCGCCTCACTGCTCTGGTCCTGCTCTGTGTACTGACGCCGCCTCACTGCTGTGGTCCTGCTCTGTGTACTGATGCCGCCTCATTGCTCCGGTCCTGTTCTGTGCACTGACGCCACTTCACTGCTCTGCTCCTGCTGTGTGCGCTGACACCGCCTCACTGCTCCGGTCCTGCTCTGCGTACTGGCGCCTCCTCCGCCTCACTGCTCCGGTCCTGCTCTGTGTACTGATGCCGCCTCACTGCTCCGGTCCTGCTCTGCTTACTGACGCCGCCTCACTGCTCCGGTCCTGCTCTGCGTACTGACGCCGCCTCACTGCTCCGGTCCTGCTCTTCGTACTGACGCCGCCTCACTGCTCCAGTCCTGCTCTGCGTACTGATGCCGCCTCACTGCTCCGGTCCTGCTCTGCTTACTGACGCCGCCTCACTGCTCCGGTCCTGCTCTGCGTACTGACGCCGCCTCACTGCTCCGGTCCTGCTCTTCGTACTGACACCGCCTCACTGCTCCGGTCCTGCCCTGCATACTGACGCCGCCTCACTGCTCCGGTCCTGCTCTGTGTACTGACGCCACCTCACTGCTCTGGTCCTGCCCTGCGTACTGACGCCGCCTCACTGCTCCGGTCCTGCTCTGTGTACTGATGCTGCCTCACTGCTCCACGCAATACAGTCCAAACGCGGGCAGTCTCTATCGCGCACGACGGCTTCTGACAAACATCGCTAGTGTTTTATTATATAGGATTTATCAATATCAGGGCTACTCATTTGTTAGTTGTAGGCCAGATGGTGCTGAAATGATTGTTTGGCAGTGTACAGCCTAACATCTGAAAGTTCCATACTTTGTATTTTAAAGGTGCTAGTCCACCTGCATTGAATTTTATCCCACTATTTAAAACAGGACAGCACCAATTTATTTATGGTCTTATATATATGTAGGAAAAGGATCCATATATACACAGATTTTTTTTATTCATGTAGTCTGTGAAAGCTGCTGCCTTAAGTATACACTATAACAGATTATAGTTGTTTTATTATTGATTGAGGCAGTTGAAATTAAAATATGAAAAAAAAAAGTTCTGATCCTATTTGGATTTGGTTGAATGCAATAGATGTGTCTCTCTGTTATTAGAGATCTCACTATGCTTTATTTTGACTGCAGGTTTTAATTATTTTTAGGGTTAGGACAGGTTAACCCTTTGAGTGCCAGAGGGGTATGCAACGCATTGCAAAGGGTTAAAAAAATACTGTGCAAGAATTAATCCAGGGTGATTTCTGAATTAAAATTAAATTTAGATTTTTAGTAGTATGGACTTCTGAATCTTTATCATTGGAAATTGCTTGCTACGTTTGATGGTGTGGTTAATCTTTAAGGGAAATAAGCTAATGGGCATAAGAAGCAGCGCATAAATATGAAAATATGAAAATATATGCATTGCTTGGTATTCCTGCTGACTTTATGAAGGATTTCTCACTGCTAGGATATGTTTTATTCAAAAGTAAGTAACTAACTTCAGTTTCACAGTCTTGCCATGTTGTGTGAAAAATATTTAACTATAAGTAGTTACTGGACAATTATGGGAACAAAGTTCTTCCATTTCCGTTTGCCCTGCATATCTCCATGATCTACAGGGCTGGGTGATGTCAGTGCTTCACTTGGGACTTCTGGAAGAGGAAGCCCTGGAGATCATGGAAGTATTCAGGGCAAACAGAGTGGGAACAGAAGATTTTTAAGTTATGGGAACTCTGATGTCATACCTGTCATAGAAATCCTTTTACCTTGTCCCTTTACTCCCCCTTTACGTTCTTCTGAAAACCAAATGGCTTATTCCTAAAGTATCTATCTGTAGCAGGGCTGTCTAAGTACAGTCCTCAAGGGCCATCTATAGCAGGGCTGTCCAAGTACAGTCCTCAAGGGCCACCAACAGGCCAGGATTTAAGGATTTTTCTGAATATGCACAGGTGAATTAATCATTGGCTCATTCATTTTTACTGAGTAACTTATGCTTAAGCAGGAAAATCCTTAAATCCTGGCCTGTTGGTGACCCTTGAGGACCCTGATCTATATAGTCATATTTATACATGTAGTATATCAGTTATAATAGACGTGGCCAACTTTTGACTCTCTGGCTGTTGTTGGACTACAACTCCCATCATAAGCCAGCTGGGTAGCCGCAAGTTGTCCAATCGTGATAAAAAAATAATGCAGCATTTATACTTTGTAACACTAATCCAGGGGTAGTTAATATTTGAACCTACTTCTGTTGGATTAAGACTAAGGCCTCTATTCAATTGTGTCCAGTAAAACTGCCGGTAGGGCAAAAATGGCTACGGTTTGGCACACACACACATTGTGTCAAAATCGGTATTACATTTCTCTACCAACTGATACCTCAACGAACATTGGGCTAAAGAATCTGACTTTAGGCCTAAGCTCCCAAAACCAACACTAAATAGCATGAGTAATGGGAACATCAAAGGAAACGGGTCAACAATCAGTGCTTGACACACTGTCAAGCACAGAGCGTGAGCTCAAACACACAGTCTGTTGGCAAGCTGCAGGCTTGCGGATCTGTGCACAGGGCATTGTGACATCATGAGTATGTTGTTGTATATGTCGGGAGGCACAGGAGCCTTCGCTATATAACTTAGCTCTGCTCTGTAGTGCAGTTGGCGCTTAGTTATACTGTGAGCTACTCATTTTCTATTGATTTCCTAGTATTCTGAAATTCCAGCTTTGGTCTTTTGGCTTCCCTATTTGACTATTCTTGATTGCAGTGGAGTCCTGTGTTCCTTCTAAACAGCAAGTACCTGTGGCATATATTCAGTACTCTGTATCTGGACTATCTATGATATTAATTCACCTGTGTATTGTCATTTTACATATACACAGTAATGTGCAGAGGTTTTAGGCAGAAAAATGTTGTAAAGTAATAATGATTTACAAAAATAGACATGTTAATAGTTTATTGTTATCAATTAAGAAAATGCATAGTGAGTGAGCAGATAAAAAATGTTACCCAAATCAATATTTGGTGTGATCACCCTTTACCTTCAAAACCGCATCAATTCTTCTAGGCATACTTTCACTTCTTCTAGTTGTACTTGCAGAAAGTCAGGGATTTTGTAGGCATATAATCAGGTGTATGAGTAAACAATTGTACCATACAGGTGCTAATGATCGTTAATTTAATATGTGGGTTGAAACACAATCATTAACTGAAACAGAAAAAGCTAGGAATAAAACTGGATGAGGAACAGCCAAACTCTGCTAATAAGGTGAGGTTGCTGAAGACAGTTTAATGTCAAAAGTCATACACTAATGCAAGACAGAGCACAGCAACAAGACACAACGTAGTTATACTGCATCAGCAAGGTCTCTAACAAGCAGAAATTTCAAGGCAAACATGGGTTTCCAGGTGTGCTGTCCATCTCTTTTGAAGAAACTGAAAGAAGCCGGCAACATTGAGGACCGAAAACGCAGTGGTGGGCCAAGGAAACAATGCAGAAGAAGAAAGACACATCATGCTTATTTCCCTTCACAATCGGAAGATGTCCAGCTCAGAACTGGCGGAAAACAGTGGGACCTTGATACACCCATCTACTCTCCGGAGACATCTGTTCAGAAGTGGACTTCATGGAAGACTTGCAGCCAAAAATCCATACCTCCTATGTGGAAACAAGGCTAAGCAACTCAACTATGCAAGAAAACACAGGAACTGGGGTGCAGAAAAATGGCAGCAGGTGCTTTGGACTGATGACTCAAAATTTTAAATACTTGGTTGTAGCAGAAAGCAGTTTGTTAACCGAAGGACTGGACAGAAGTACAAGACTTGAGTGTCTGCAGGCAACAGTGAAGCATGGTGGAGGTTCCTTGCAAGTTTGGGGCTGTATTTCTGCAAATGGAGTTGGGGATTTGGTCAGAATTAATGGTCTCCTCAATGCTGAGAAGTACAGGCAGATATTTATCCATTATGCAGTACCATCAGGGAGGCATCTGTTTGGCCCCAAAGTTATTCTGCAGCATGACATTGATCACAAACATACAGCCAGAGTCATTAAGAACTATATTCAGCATAAAGAAGGAATCCTGGAAGTGATGGTGTGCCCCCCACAGAGCCCTGATCTCAACATCAAGTCTGTCTGGGATTACATGAAGAGATGGAAGGCATCTGAGGCTGCCTAAGTCCACAGAAGAACTGTATTTAGTTCTCCAAGACGTTTGGAACAACCTACCTGCTGAGTTCCTTAAAAAACTGTGTGCAAGTGTACCTAGAAGAATTGATGCTGTTTTTTTGTTTGTTTTTTTTTTTTTGTTTTTTTTTTTGCATCAGGTACATTTGAATCGAGGCCTAAAACTCCCATCATATTCAACCAGCATAGCTGGGAGTTCTCCAGGGCATGGGAGCAACGGGGTGGGATGGAGCACAAGCGGGCAGAGTTTCAACAGAAACTCCCCACATCCGGCAAATTAGACTCTGCCCTGGAGACTCCGGATTTAACACTGTATTACTGGGTCTCCTGGGCAGAGTCTAATTTGCTGGATGTGGGGAGTTTCTGTTGAAACTCTGCCCGCTTGTGCTCCATCCCATCCCGTTCCTCCCACTCCCCGCCCTATTCTCCTACTTCCTCAGGCTATACTGCCTATTTTTTTTGTGTGTTTTTTTCTTGTCAGCCACGTGTGATTAAGCCCTGCCCCTTTTTCTGACGCGAATCGCGTCATAGAGCTCACCCAGCGGTTACCCTCTGGGTAGTCCATATTGTAAAGTTCCCAGGTATGCCAACCTCAGACAGAGGTTTGAGGATTGACTGTTCTTGCACTAATCTATTTGTCTGATGTTCTGTTGGAACTGTAGCATTTCCTTATGCCACTATGATGGAAGCAAAGAAAATTAAATTCTTTTTTGAGGTCTGCATTTATCATGAAAATGCGTGCTGTGTTTTATTGACCTGATTTGCCTTCATAACGCCGATCCTTAATACAATTTTAATATCTGATTTGAGATATACCCTATAACTTATCAAGCCAATAATTATCTTTTGTTAGGAAGTACTACAAATATTATTAGTTGTAACAACGTTGCTCTGCTATCGATAAACATCAAAATCATAGCAGATCTGCCAAAAGAAAATTCAATAATTCTTGTTTAGTTTGCAATTTCATATTTTTTTCATCTCAAAGAAAAACCCTATAATTCCTTTGCACAGAATGTTCTTTTCAAAGCATTAATCTGCATAACTGGATTAGTAGGAGCAAATACACTAATCCATTTTACACTGAATAGACAATTTTGATAGATTTTGTAAGTCTCTGTAATTTTATTCTATGATCTTGGCACAGGGTACCGCATAATATAGTCATTCATATGATACCCAGTTGGTAATGTTTCCTGTTTAATGAGTTTCTTTCTGACTGTTGACGTATAATAACAACATTTGTAAGGATCCCACTATGATCATTCTACTGGCATTGGTTTCATAAGGAGCCAAAGAACAGAAATATGATTTGACCACTCTGGAACTTTGTTCATTTGAAGCCATTAAAACTCAATTAATGTCATGAGTTATTCTTTGGCAATTCAATTACAGCCTGTGACCTTTTCATGTTAATTGCATCAGCTGCTTCTGCCTAGTTTAATAGAGTTCTGCATCTTTAGTAGATATGGCATGATCTGCATCTCTGAATACTCACAATTGTATTCACAATTTTCTAATATCTGTGTATAAACATCACATTATATTAGAGACTTCAATATTCTTACTCAGCAATAAAAGTGCTTAAATGGTTAAAGACACATAATCGCCCATTAGCATTTAGTTTAATTATATACATAATATATATCAAAAATATACTGTGAATGCTTCCAGGTGGAATGCTAAGGAAACAGACAGTGCTGGAATAGTGTCTGTTACAAATAAATAGTTGACAACAATGAGAACTATCACATCATTGACAATGATTTTCAATATGGGACCAGGGCATAGGTTTGCAAAATATTATGTATATATACATTTTTTGAGTGCTTCTCACTGTACTTATTATCCTTAATTTTTATTAAAACGCCATGAACACCATTGCAGTTGCCTACAGATTATTACTTTATGGCTGCCTTTCATTCCATTCCTCCATCCATCGCATCAGTCTCGTTCATCCCATCCATACATCCAGTACTGCAATCTTCTAGCAGGAGATTAGCAGGCAGACAGCTCTGTCTGAATGAAACACAATTAATTTAATCATATCAAGCTATTTCAACTGAATTGATTGAACTACAGCAAAACATACACAGGGCAAAGTTCCAGGCCTTCAAAGCATTTTGTCAAGCCCTCATTAACAGATCTGTTCCTATAGTATTAACAATTATGTTTTAATTTATTGAATTAAATGGTAAATATATACGTGGATGTCTTTTTGGAACAATAAAAGTACACATAAAATTAAGGAAACACTGACTATGAAGAAAGTGTACTGAACTTTGCAAAACATGCACCATCATTTTGAAACACTGAATAATATTATAATATATGATGCACTGGATTCTGAAGCCTTTTCTGTCCTTGTAATTGAGAGACATGAACTTCCATGCCTCTGGATGCTGCTTATTGTATTGCATTATGTA
Source organism: Rhinophrynus dorsalis (assembly GCA_037306005.1). Classification (NCBI taxonomy): domain Eukaryota; kingdom Metazoa; phylum Chordata; class Amphibia; order Anura; family Rhinophrynidae; genus Rhinophrynus; species Rhinophrynus dorsalis. Next base: position 242,268,744 of record CM074721.1, read on the forward strand.
ATATATTACTATCAATAAAGAGAAAAGCCAGGAGACTTTACGGTATGTAACACAATAGACATTTTAATTGGAATGTGCGCTTGTTACATGCATTATAATAAGTGATATCAAATTGTCAAGGTTTATTCATTTGCAAATAAGGTTATTAGATGTCATTCAAATGATGCACTGTAGACAACCTTATAAATGTGCATAGAAGTGATGTCGATATTGTGCTTTGTCTTGGTAGAATATTTCTGGCATTATAATTTGGCCACTGTTTGTGGATAGTGCCATCTACTGCTTACTGACAGCATTGCTATTTAAACGTGTTCTCATTAAAATAAAAGATGCTGAGAATTTGCTTAAAACACTGTACTTCTTGGCCATTGTTTCACTACCCAAAACAAAGTTAATATAAACTGAATTATACAGTAAGATGCAAACCATATATGTTTGTGTGGCTCATGAATCATAGTAAGCTCATAATATAAGCAAAGTTTCAGTATAAACTGTGACTACAACAAAGCAAAAGATCTATGTAAAAAAACATTTTTTTACTTTTAAACTCTGATTTTTAGTTAAAGTCAGCTTTAGAGTAATTTATTTTCCCTTTTTTTTTTAAAAAAAAGAAATGTTCATACAACATATGAAGATGATGCACTAAAAACAGCCAGAACTATTATGGAGCAAACGGACTCACCAGTTATTTATCACTGTAAAATCTACTGCCTGCGGCCTTGTGTGTTTTTTCTTACCAGCATAGTTAGCTTCTCACTTGAGTACAGTAAACACAAACAGGCCTATTCCTATGACTTCCTAGTGGGTAGTCACATTACAGAGTGCTGCAAGTGATCCATAGTACTGTGTAACAAAACACCAACAACCTCATATAACATATTAAACTGCACTTCTCAGCAGTATAGTGAAACATGCAGGGAATCTTAGAATGTATTACATTTTTAAACACTGGCAAACAGAAAATGAGAGTGAGATTCCATTTTACAATTAGAGACAATATCAGGGGCAGCAGAACATATGGGCAGAGAAACAAAACCAGGGACTTTCCTAGATACCAGGGAGAGTTGCAAGTATGAGCTGGATGGCACTGAAACCTTCACATCTCAAAGATAATCAGATTCCTAGAAAACATATATATGGAAAAAGAAATGTCAGAGAAAATGAATTGCAGGTTTCAAGAGCTTAAAGGGATAGTAATGTTTCACAATAAATGTAGCTCCAATGAATCTTCATAGTATTTGGGCCATGGAGAGTGTTATTTCAATACTGTCAGAGTTGTATTTCAAGCGTAATTGAATGATGAAGTATCCTCCTCCCGCCCCTTTTACTGATGTAACACTGCTCACCTCAGAACAGAAAGGTGGTGTCCAGATGGATTGCAGAGAGGGACAATCTTCAATTAGCATAAGGGAAAAACCTGATAAACCTGCCAAAGGGGGGCAGGTTTTTCCTTATGTTCACAGTAAGAAGATTGGCCCTTCCTTTGAGCTGTCTGGTCTGTGGACCAGATTCCACATCTGAGGTGAGCAGTGTGTTACACTAGGTAAAAGGGGCAGGAGGAGATACTTTACCATTGAATTACTCTTGAACTATAACTCTGACAGTACTGAAATAACACTCTCCATGGCCCAAATCTATGAAGTTTAATTGGAGTTGCTGTTTTTGTGAAACATTACTGTACCTTTAAATGGGCAAAGAAGCTTACCAGCATGAAATGTATTCAATGGAGGTAAGGAGGGCTGTTACAATCTAGATTGTATTAACTCTTTTAGGTCCAGAAAGGGGCGTAATGCATTGAGTCATAATGCAGAGCACACCCCTCGCTTAAAAGGTTAACCTTTTGAGCACCAGTGGGGTATGCCATGTGTTGCGTACCCCTACCTCTAGCTCTCAGAGGAGTAAACCACTAGTGAGCTACCATTCATGTTAGTGATCTCTCGCTCTCATCTTTGGATAAATGGCATTGTGCCAGTAGTATTCAAGAGGTTAAAGACACATTCCTAGGTTATTTCTGAAAACGTCTTATTCCAGTTATGGCAATGGAATGTCAATGAAGTGGCGGGAGGAGTTTGGGCAGAAGGAAAGGTTGGTAGAAACTGGAAAATGGTGTAGAAGATGGAGAAAAGGGCTGTGAGAGAGGGTAAGGAGGTGGAAAGCCTTCTGGGGAATATTGGGATTGTAGTCCAGCAACTATAAACACATTGGAAAGCTGGTACAACCCCCCAAAAAATGTGTTCCAAAAAAGTGAAAAATAATCACAAACATCACTTATCTTTTACCCTTTGAGTGCCAGAGGGGTACTCAACACATTGCAAAAATGCGTTGCGTACGCCTCTGGCACTCAAAGGGTTAATATATAGTCATCTGTATATGCCTCGAATTAAAAAGAAAAATGGAAGGCTGATGTATGAAGAGAATTGGAGCAGACAACTACACACTATGTTGCTGGAAAGGGTGGCACCAATCTTAATAACAGTCAGATCAATGTATCACTCACCAACATTAAAGGAGACCTGGTCCTGGAAGACAAGATGAGCCGAAGTATCCAGGTCACAAGGAACAACAGAAAATCCACCGCACTCATGAAACTCCTTAAAATCGCTTCTTTATTAAAAAAATTACATGGAATACTGGAGAGCCATAGTCTTATCCGTTTTGCACATATAGTGCTTATTAATAAACTGGCACTCAAAGGGTTAAAGTCCCATTGAAATCAGTCGAGAATTGGGGAATGTTTATTTGTCCCCCATGGTTTAGTTGGTTAGCGCAACAATTTCTCCATTTTCTTAGTACATCATGGTAAGGTTGTCTGTCTACACCCGTTCTGCAGCCACCATAAGTGACAAGAGCATATGGGAATGCACAAGCCTACTAAGACTAAATTACAGTGCAGTCTTCACCAATGCCTTATATCCCATGAATCTACATCGCCTGCATGCCATAACAGAAGGCCAGGGGAGGATGTCAGCTTCTAAGGGCTAACCAACATTTCATCCCATTTTACAGAATTCACATTTTTAGCTTTTGTCTTCCTTTACTATATTGAAACTATCCCATTTACTCAAAGTTCAGAGAGAAAGCTAGAGAGATATGTATAACTGTTCTTGTCAGTATTTAGGGAAGTCAGTATAGCTAAAGTGTAACTTTCACCTTCAGGTTTGCATATTTGAAAACTGCATTAAAAACTCCCTTTGTCATGTTAGCCAAAAGACCATCAAATGAACTTTTAAAGGGATAGTAATGGTAAATATAACAGTCTGCTGTATATTTAGTAACTTAGTTTTACTTAGTTTTCAAGATATTGCATATAGAAGAATCCCCCTCCTGTCCCTTCTGGCCGCTTCCCCTAGTAGCTACAGTCAAGTGCAGGGACTGGATGGCTGCAGCAAGGGACAAACTTCAGTAAGTATAAGGAAAACCCTGCCCCACTTGATAAAGGAGGGTAGGATTTTCCGTTGCATACTGAAGTTTGTCCCTCGTTGCATCGCTCGAGACCAGACTGAGCTGCAGCAGTAACATGGCCAAAAGGGATGGGAGAGGGATCCTTCTACATGTAATATCTTGAAAATGACATAAAAGTAAGTTACTAAACATAGCGCAAACTGTTATTTTTACAATAAAGAAGACTCAGCAATCTACTTAATTTAAACCATTACTAACCATTTAAGGCAATGTTTAGACTTTTCCATATGATAATGTATGCTAATTGTGGTACCAGTACAGTATCAGTGACATTTAATATGCTAATTACTCTTTCAAGTGATGTTTCATAGCATAATAAAGGTTTCAGTGATGTGCCATATGCTAATGAAGGTTTTCAGTGATGTGGCATATGCAAATGAGTTTTCAGTGATGTGTCATATGCTAATGAAGGTTTTCAGTGATGTGGCATATGCTAATGAAAGTTTTCAGTGATGTGTCATATGCTAATGAAGGTTTTCAGTGATGTGGCATATGCTAATGAAAGTTTTCAGTGATGTGTCATATTCTAATGAAGGTTTTCAGTGATGTGGCATATGCTAATGAAGGTTTTCAGTGAAGCAATGTGCTGAACTAGGACATTTTCACTTTGCCCAGAAATAAAAGTATGATTATCTCCTAAACAATACATCTGCTGGACTTTTGGTTAACATGACACATAGGCGGTTTTGAATGAATTTTTCTAATATACACTACCGGTCAAAAGTTTTAGAACACCTCAATTTTTCCTAATTTTAGTTATTGCCATATAACTTGGCAAAAACATTAGAAAAACATGTAAACATTCAGTATTTCTAAACTCAAGACAAATATTATAATCCATTTAGCAGGGTTTTTTAGCATTTGTAGATGTGAAAAAGATTTTTCGTGTAAAAGCTAAAAAAAAAAAAAAAAAAAGTGCTTTTGTTACTTTTTTCATCATATTTTATAATTTTTTTTAATAGTAAATTATATGATACTAGTTGAACAGCCCGTTACACGGTCACGCGCAGAGGAGACTGCACGCACCACGGCTGATACAGAGCTGGACGCTCCTTCGGAGCGCCCAGCTCTGTATCAGCCGCGGTGCGGGCAGTCTCTACTGCGCATGACCGCAGCACGCGCAGCAGTGTGTACTGCGCATGTCGCGCGTTACACACAATTTAGCGAATTATTAAATAGGATGATGAAAATAACAAAAGCACTTTTTTTAGCTTTTTACACTTCTACAAATGCTAAAAAAAACCCTGCTAAATGGATTATAATATTTGTCTTGAGTGTAGAAATACCCAAAGTTTACATGTTTTTCTTATATTTTTGCCAAGTTATATGGCAAAAAATAAAAGTAGCAAAAATTGAGGTGTTCTAAACTGTTGACCGGTAGTGTATGTAGGAAAATTGAGGCGATATGTCCGCTTTTAAGGAGAACTGTACCCTAGCAAGAAGTGGCTTTTAGTTTAACAGGCTGATCTACTTAAAGGGATAGTAATACTTGAAAATAAGTTTATTTTATATTGTAGCCCTTAAAAAAACATGAAAAATGATATAAGTCTTATCTCCCAAACCTTTATGGTTTGGGAGGTATTCATAAGTAAAGTTTCCCCTGGAGTGACGTCATTGCCCCACCCTTCAGATTTGGAATCCGGTCCCCGGACCGGCAGTGCCTCTCCAGTAGTGCTGAGATCACTATCTTTAAAAATAATTTCTTAATTGGAATGGTCTACAAAGTGTGCTTTCAAGCCAGGCACACTTTGTAGATAGTTCCAATTAAGTAGTTCTTTTCAAAGATCGTGATCTCGGCACTGCTAATGAGCTGCCGGTTGCTCTGTGGACCGAATTCCAAAACTGTCCACTAGATGGCAGACTTGGCTGAAACAGCCAGGAAAAGAGAACTTTACTATATTTTACATGTGAATATCTCCCAAACCATAAAGGTTTGGGAGATAAGACTTATATAATTTTTCATGTTTTTTTTAAGGGCTACAATATAAAATAAAATTATTTTCAAGTATTACTATCCCTTTAAGTTAGTAAGTGTCCTTTACACGGCAGTCAGGTACATGTATATACCATTTTTTCTTTTATAGTACATTTCTACTTGTTTTAGTTTATAGTCTCATAAAGAATACATAGTGTTCCTTATGATCCATTCAGGTTTAATGTTGTACAGTGGCATGATCTAGTGGAAAAATAATTAGAGATCACTCTACACACAAAAAACTGCAGATATAGTGCAAAAAGATAAATGCATAGCTATAACTTACTGCTGTATGAAGGAAACATAACTAGATATGTCAATATGTTAAACAAATTAAGAGCAATTTATTACTAGGATATCATTCTCATTTAAATATCCATATATTATTTTTCTAATGCACACTGTAGATTTTCACAGGTTTATTTGAGACATGCAAAATGCTGGATCAGTTGCTTTTTCAGATGTGCAACTACAGTTAATTCCTATTGCATGTCCTGCAGTTATATTCACTTGTGATGTACGTAACACGATTTAAGGATATAAAAGACTTAGCTTATGTACACTAAACTCTTCATACTCTGTTTTCTTGTACATTGTGCTTGATCCATATAGTTATGCTGCATTAGCGCAGCAAATGTACAACTCTCTAAGCCACATCATTTTTTTTTTCAGAGACATCTGTAGAATTAATTGCTATTATATTAGTTATTTATTTGCATGAATTGGCATAATGGAAATTAAATGCACTGTATATGCAATTACCATAAATCTAAATGAGACTTTTGGACATATCACAGTTTATCTCTATGTCCTGACTACATCCTAGTGAGAGGTTGTGTATAGTGATAAACAGTTCTGTATTTATCTTAAATATTCTTTTTAAATGTTATACACACTAACTCAATAGGTATCAGAATTCATTCTACGTAGAACTTCATGTCAGAAAACATCTACTAGGGCTATGTACTACATGTACTACAAGGGGTAATAAAGTTGACTAGTCTTAGACATCTGAATATATGTTTTATCTATCCAGATAAACATTGACTGACGTGTGTGTGTATGTGTATACATAGCTGGGGGCAAAGCTGGCTACCATGGCAGCTCCCTTGATTTGTAAATAAAAAATATCCATGAATTGGACATGGATAAAGACATGTCAGGGTTACATAAAAGTTTCTGCTTGAGAGTATTGAATTCATCTTGTTCAATAATTATTTCCAATTCATGGATATTTTTTTATTTACAAAGCAAGGGCGCTGCCATGGTCGCCAGCTTTGCCCCCAGCTACGCTAACCTATTTATGGGCCATTGGGAGATGGCCAGGGAGTGGGGTTGAGGGTGAGGCTGGCATTCTATGGACGCTTCATTGATGACATTCTTATTATTTGGAAGGAAAATGTCCATGAATTGGAAACGTTTGCAACAAGTCTTAATAACAATGACAGAGGTCTAACTTTTACTTATAATATTAGTAAGGATAGTGTTACTTTTTTGGATGTGGTCGTCCGTTATGAGTGCAATAAAATTATTACCAAAAATTATATAAAACCAGTTAACACCAATCACTATCTACACTCTACAATTTGCCATCAAAAACAAAGGAAAAATAATATACCAGGAGGGCAATTTAAAAGAATAAAAATAAATTGTAATAAACAGTCAGATTATGAAACACAAGCTACAGAATTAAAACATAAATTTATACAAAAATGTTATCCACAAGAAGACCTAGATAAATCTTACCTGCAGGTTCTGGAGATGAATCGAGAAGACTTGTTGTCATCTAAAAAGAATAATAAAAACAAATGATATAACTATGATAATACAAAGCCCCAATTCATCACACAATATAACAATGTACACTACAAAATAAAAAAATATTTTGAAAAAACATCGACCTTTGCTGCTTCAGGACCCTTTGTTAAAAGATCATATTACAAAGTGACAAGATGTCATATTTAGGAAAAATAAAAATCTTAAATCTAAACTAGTTTCCTCTAATAATACACACAATCATTTTTTCAATATATAGGGAATATTTAAATGTGGCATAATTATGTGCATCACATGTTCTTTTATTGATCACATGCAAACTGGGTTCATAGATGGTTTTAGTAATGAAGTGAAGATTGGGGCACATATTACCTGTAACAGCACATATATTGTATATAAGATTACCTGCCCATATAATAAATGATATATAGGGAGGCTAAGAGGAGGTTTAAAGATAGATTTTTTTTTTGGAGAACAGGAGAGCTATTATTAACTCTGATACTAAATACCCTTTGGCAAAGCACTATAAAGATTACCATGGAAAGTCCACGGTAGGGACTACTGTTATGGCATTGGAACAGGTCCATACCACTTTAAGGGAGGGAGAAAGATTTGCACGATAGTGCCAAAGGGAAACATATTGGATCTACAAATGCTAAACACTAGTCCCAAATTGGAATAATGACAAAATCGATGTCCATACATATATGGGAAGGTGAGTATATTTTGATATAGTGCCTCCTGATGTAGTGCTTATGTTGTCTCAAAGTTAGGTTAACATATTGTAGAAGGTCCTCTCTTCAGTATATGGTATTTTTTTATATATGGGATCTGTAAAATATATAGGGTTCACTGTTTATGTATATATGTAAAGATAGCTTTATTATACACATATAAGTTATCTTTGTTGCACTTTTAAAGAGTTGCCCATATATACATGAGGAATTCAGTCTACACTGAAGGATGGGGTGACATCTGTTTGCCAGTGGAGCTGTTTTGCCGCTGATGTTGGTTGGTTACACTTATGTGGATTTTTTCACATTTACATTTATTATTATTTATTTTTATGGGTTTATGATTAGAGGCTTTATAATGTTGAGATCTTAGAAATATCCTAAGCACATCTGATAAAAAGGTTTATTATCCAAATGATGTCATGAAGGCGCCAAATACAAATATACGCCAAGAAGAGTTTCCCGACATGCTCCCTGATGACGTGCTAGTTTAGTAGCATGAAACGCGTCTGAGGTTGTTGCATACTGGCACATTAAAGAGTACCCCACAGCTTGAAGTTTATAATGGTTGTTGAATTACAACATTGGACGGGCGGTTTCCTGAAGACATAATGGTTCTCTTAAAGGTAGAGAGGAGGACAGGAGAGAGTCTGTTCCGGCTGCTGCTACTTCTGCTAGCAAACAGATTCTATGACATCCAGGATTAAGATCGGAGAGAGGAGTACAGGAGATTGAGTCAGTCTTGGTTGCTGATACTTCTGCCTGCAAACAGACTCTACAATATCCCAGATCAAGATTGGAGGTAACATTGTTACACAATAAAGACCAAGATGGGGATGATTCCTTGAAGTGTTTGTAGTCGGGAGAAGTTATTCCACATTTGATATATCCATCTCCCCGTTATAGTCATATATTCACCTGCCCGCTATATTATCGGTTGGTCTATACAGTGTTCAAGTAGTCTACTTTAAGAACAGAGAATATACAGTTTGGATTGCTATTCTTCTTCTTCTTCCTGATTAGGAGGAGACTATTCATACAGGAGAATCAGTATTTTTTATACATATGCATTTTTTGCTTTTTAGTGCACTGTTTTTTGCTCCGGAGCTTATTCTGTTAGATTTTTTTATTGTGCCTAGTAGCTCATAGTACATCTATATTTGTGATTATATTTGTGATTATTTGATTGCATTTTTTAGTAATAAATATATTGAGACAGCATAAGATAGCACTCTCTTTTTTATATCTAGACCGTATTTGGTGTCGGTGAACTTACTACACTAACAAGTTCAGAGATTGTAGCGACATTTTGTGCTGTGCACATCAGTAGAGTAACATCCACTGGTCTATTTAGCGCCGTAATCACAACTATTTTGGTATTGTTTTATTTATATATATATATATATATATATATATATATATATATATATATATATATATACTAGCAATGTGGGACGGAGCTGCCCGTCAGGATATATAGGGAATTAATGCACACACATGGATGCAAGACAAACACACAGAGACATACGCAAATGCACACACATGCACTGAGATGCATAAAGAGCGACACAGTCATACACACATACATGCAATGCACAACATGCAGACACATAGAGTGTGATACAGACATGCAACACACACAGTAAGAAACACACAGGCACACACACAGACACACACACAAGTGAGTCATAAGGGGGTGACTTATGTGTCATTGTAATGAGTGTGTGTTTGTACTTATGCCTCCACTGTGGCATTCATTCATATAGTTGAAATGCATGTGGTAATTGCACATACTATGGTGGAAGGTGGATTGTGCTGGCTCCCGGGGTGTGAGTGAGTGTGTGTGAGTGAGTGGCATTCATTCATGTAGTTGAAATGCATGTGGTAGTTGCACATACTATGGTAGAAGGTGGATCGTTCTGGCTCCCGGGGTGTGAGTGAGTGTGAGTGAGACTATGGTGGAAGGTGGATCGAGCTGGCTCTGGGGGAGTGAGTGCATGAGTGTGTGATTGAGTGTGTGTGAGTGAGAGTGTGAGTGTGTGAGTGAGAGGGTGTATGAGAGTGTGTGTGTGAGAGTGTGAGTGTGTTTGTGTGTGTGAGAGTGTGTTTGTGTGTGTGAGAGTGTGTTTGTGTGTGTGAGAGTGTGTTTGTGTGAGTGAGAGAGTGTGAGTGTGTTTGTGAGTGTGTGGGAGAGTGTGAGTGGGAGAGTGTATGTGTGTGTTTTTTATCTGATGTGTTTGTGTCTGTGGTGTAGAAGCGAGTGGCAGCCATTTTGTTTTTTTCAGTTACTTGGATAGTGGTGAGCGGGCTGGATAGTGGGGGCAAGCCAACTCCCTGCATGATTTAAATCACTCCCCGATTGAATCACCCAATGGGAGCAGTAACTCCTCCTTACTTAACCCTTTGAGTACCAGAGGGTTACGCAACGCATTGCTTTGCAATGTGTTGCGTACCCCTCTGGCACTCAAAGGGTTAAGTTATGGTAACAGCAATATAACACACAGTGGCTCTTCAGTTGAGACAGCGTAGCAATATGCTGAGGGAACAAATAAATAGTGGTGTTTGAGTCTTGCCCTCTGTAACATACAGCAAAGCATCTCTCTCCCTTTAAGGAGAAAGGGCAGGAAGCAGAAAGTGGAGGAGTGACAGCTGAAAACAGACAGTGAGGTGACTGAAGAGATGAATAGAGTTAAATAAAAGAGTTAGTATTAAGTTTATCCCTGAGTTTGTATTTTATGGAAACATTACACCCTCGTACTGAAACAGAGTGTATGGAGGGTTACAGTTATCTGTGGAAGGTGAAACAGTGTGTTTGTGGGGTCATGATCCTGAGTGACAGTGTGTGTGGACCAGGAGACGTTATTGCTATCCCCTACTTCAGGAGTGAGTGGCAGCTATATTTTTTTTGTCAGTTGGATAGTGGTGGGCGGGCTGGAGGGGGCGGGCCAACTCCCTGTATGATAAACATGCCCCCATTGAATCACCCAATGGGAGCAGTAAAGTTCCCAATGAATCACCCAATAGGAGTTGTGTCTCCTAATGAGACATAAATTATGTAATGAGGCATTCGGTTCAATGTGTGTTTTTCTGAGGAGACATAAATTATGTTCTGTGTGTGAGGTACCATAAATTATGCAATGATGCTTATTCTTTTATATAGATATATATATGAAAATATAACGAATCAGTGGCACACACTAAAATAAAATCAAATTCAATATTAGCATAAGCATAATATAATGGTGCACGCCCCATAAATGTAAATACTGGGGTTTCAGCCTGGGGTATCCCTGGTCTCTGAGAGACAGCACACATTGCAGAAGATTCACTGCTAGATTGGTCTAGCCAAATTTTTTTAGTCCAAGCAACACACCTTTCTCAGGGCAAAGGGTAAGGGGGTACAATACCAAGCTTTAAATACCTTCATAAGCTAATGAACATCCAATCACAGTGTGGAGTTACAGCGCAGACCAAGCGCCAAAAGGTCAGCATCTGCCAGCGCTCCATGATGTGGTGACGTCACCTGGGGCTTTTGCTAAGTAACAGGTACCCAAGAGTAAAGGAAAATCCCTGTAGTGACGTTGCCGGCAGAAGGCAGACATTGCAAACAGGGACACCCAAGAAGAAACACAAAGTGTCCTCAAACACGGACTTCAATACAATGTAAAACATGCACATAAATGAATAAACTCACAGAGGAAGCACAACAGAAAATAAATGATACAAAATGAATCAAAAGAAAAAAAAATAGCCGGTAGTAGGTACAATACTGGGTACACTGCTAATACTCTGCCATGTTACTGGAGCTTACCCAGAGGAAATCTAGTGTGCACAAATTTGAGCTAATATCAAACGGGAAGGGAATACCATTAAGTGTAATATATCTGTGGTCATGATACTGATCATTTTTTCTCCCTATAGTGATCAGTATCGTGACCACATTTGTACTACATTTCAAGATAAACAGTAAGTGCCAACATCATACAAGAAATATATATATAAAACACACACACACATATAGTATATTGTAGCTCGAGTCTATGGCACTTTTTGAGCTCCATATCACTGTTTGAGCACCTTTATTTGCATGATGACATGTTCTAGCAGGACTGCACCAAACTCTGATCACTGCACATGCTACTCTTAAAGTGTTAGTAATGGCTAAAAAAAACTTTTTGCATTTAGAAGAGCTCAAAAAGCTGATCTAAATGCAAAAAACCGTATCTCTCAAACCGCTATGGTTTAAGAGATACGGGCGTTTGAAGTTTGATTTCTCCTACTGACAGCTGTAAAGCTGTCAGCAGGAGATTCGTGTCGGTCGGCACGGAGGCGCTTGAGAAGTGCCGGGATCTCGTTACTTACACGGAATCCCTTCAATGGAATAGTCTAAAACATGTGCCTGGTGTTCAGGCACACGTTTTAGACCATTCCAATAAAGGGATTCTGTGTAAGTAACGAGATCCCGGCACTTCTCAAGCGCCACAGTGTCGACCGACACGAATCTCCTGCTGACAGCTTTACAGCTGTCAGTAGGAGAAATCAAACTTCAAACGCCCGTATCTCTTAAACCATAGCGGTTTGAGAGATACGGTTTTTTGCATTTAGATCAGCTTTTTGAGCTCTTCTAAATGCAAAAAAAGTTTTTTTTAGACATTACTATCACTTTAAGTAAGCAGATGCGCTCTGCCTTTTTCAGATTGAGAAAACCATCAGCAGCTGTCAGTTCTGCCTTCGTGGACATACCATCCAGCACTTATTGAAGATTTTATTTCTTGAACAAGTCACAAGGGCAAAATTCATAAGATCAATTAGGATGTTGTGGTCATAGTAAAGGGGGGTTATTATTAGGAGATGTTAAAGGACATGACATGACCAGTGGCTGCTTCATCTGCCTTAGAAGTACAATAATATGACCATGTTGCTACTTCTTTTGCTTGATAACATTTTCAAATGCAACACATTGATACTAATGCTGGATTTTTAAGGAGAAGAATACCAGTATAACCCTATGAAAATAATTGTAGATTAGATTATAAACTCTATGGGACAGGGATCTCCTATCCTAATATATGCTTACCTGGTGTTCCCCTTATGATCGTCTGTATAAGCACTTAATTACTGCACTTATTGTACCTCCTGTATACGTATTGTAAACTGTAAAGTGCTAAGTATACCTGCTGGTGCTATATAAATACAAACACACAGACATACATACAATTTTGTGTTCTTAATTGCATGTATAATCCTTTCTGCTTAGCTGTGCTTTCCTAGACCTGCCAAGCAATAATCTAGTATGCTATTCAGTACTATAGCGGAAGTAATGGGCTTAACCCTTTGAGTGCCAAAGGTGTCCACAACACTTTGCTTTGCAATGCATTGCAGACCCCTCTGGCACTCAAATGGTTAATGGCTTCATGGTGTGAAGTCCCCGGGCTTCTGTGTATAGCTGAAAAATCTGTATGTTATATATAAATGTGTAACAGTGTAAGAGAGTGTACAGGCAATCTGGATTACTAATTTATGCTTGGGATGCAGGGCACGCACTAATATGGTGGTAGACAAGACATAGCCAAGTAGCCAGCACTAGCACAGTGTGCCATTTGATCTGGCCCAGATGGTTTGAGTCCCAATGTCTGTGCAATGTCCTCTCTGTAGCAGCTGATACATATATTAATTTGTGCTTTCAGAGAGAACCTCTCTTCTATCCAAATGCAGAACAAGTAATGAATGAATCAACCACTGCAGGCAAGTGCATGCTCCAACACTGGAACTCCTATAAAGAATTGATAGCTGGAAAACAGTCTGACGGCTGCATAAAGATGATAGGATAGTTGGTTCCTTTGGATTCTGAAATGTCTCCAACACATTATAAAACAATGTGTTGGAAACTTTTCTATCATCTAAGGGTTAAATGTTAAAGTCACTGATGGGCTTGCATACAAAACATGACCACTCCGGCCTCTCCACAAATTATAACTTTTAGTGGAAACATTTGCCTACACCTGCAATAAGTAAAACTCCAATATTTACATTCAACTTTATTGCACAATCTACTTTTTCCAAGGTTTACTGTTCTCCTGTGTTAATGAAGCTGGTTTAAAAAGATTATAATGAACCAGTATGGGGAAAAAATGTAATATTGCACGGTGTATCATACTGAGTAAAATATGGGTACTTCCTCCACTGAATGATGTTCTATTCAAAAGTTATAGTAGCTCAAACTTGATTTTTTGGGTGCATTACCTTCATGGCCTGAAATTTTATGGTGGCACTGTTGCTGCAGTAGTTTATGGACACCTCTGGTCAGCTGACCATAAAACTTCATGCTTTAGCACCAGCACCACTGTAAAATTCCAGGCCATGTAAGTACTGCACCCAAACAAATACAAGCTTGAGATGAGAGAGCTTTTGAATAAAACTTCTCTCAACAGTCAAACTACCCTTGTTTCGCTCAGCAGGATAAGTCCTGCAATATATATATATATATATATATATATGTAATATATTAAACTTTACTATCCCTTTAATAAGAAGCCAACCATCTGCCATAGGTAACAAATAAAAATACCCAAACCCATTAATTTAAATACATCCAATGTAAAATCCCCCATTTTAATTAAAGTGGATTTGTATTTGTGCCCTGTAGCACAGTTGGAATGTCCCAGAGTTGTTCCATTTCTTCTTGGTACATCAGCCTTAGAAACTACAACGTTTTCAAATTCTGAAAAGCACATTTCCTCATTATGAGAGAAAGCAGATGTAAAGGTGTTCAACACGGTGAAGCTCTATACTAGGAAATAATGGGGATATTTGAAAGTTTTAAAAAATCCCACTTTAGTTTCTAGGTAATAAGTGGCCTGAAGGACTGGAGAGAACTTTGTTAGGAAGAGAAGGTTTTTGTTAGAAATTCCTGAATTTGTGAATAAAGTTTTTAATTTGTCCCCTATTATGCAGTTGGTTTACTCCAGAATAACTTCAGTTTGCTTTATGTATATCGGCCTTCTGTATAAAGCTTGGGTTTTTCCCCTGTGGAGGAACTCTGAGGCAAAGTAACTGCACTACAGGTGACAAATAAAAATGTAAATGTATTCATGTTCAAGGGATTACAAGCCCAATTTAGGTTCATTGACATTTTGTGGAATTTGTATTCATCCATTAGGGTACAGATGGATTGTCCCAGAATTGCCTCATTGCTTTTATACATAAGGCACTTCATTGTATCTGATTTGTGACCTCTGCTTGTCAATGGACATAAAGAATAAAGACTCAAAAGAGGGTATCACTGTCCTGTGGACATCCTTCTGTGAGCCTAATCCAATACCATTGTATTCTTCATATCTACATTGGTACTCTCTGTGAAGAAAAATGATGCCGGTTTAGGCACGCGCTGTCACCTAAGCTGTTGCCAGTGTATTCTACGCTCCTTTTGCTTCCATCTTATGCTGTTATTTGATTGCACAGTGAGGTGAAAAATTGTACTTAGGCAGCAAACTAAATTAACTTAATTTTTCACCCATTTGGCATAACAAAGTGTGATAATGTCAGTTACATTTGCAGTTCTTATTGGCTGAGCTGATGGTATGAAACAGAAACCAATAAGAATCATCTCTCTCTTTCTCTCCCTCTCCCACTAGCAGTTTTTGGGAGGAGAAGTTAAGTGGGGGCCTGAACTCTCAGGACTGTGTTTCTAATGCTGCCACTCATCAATGATTAACTAGTAAAAGGCATTAACCCCTTAGTGGCTGGCCGCACACATGCGGCCGGCACTTAACGCCTGCCCCGAACATTTTTTTTTTTTTTTAAAGAATCCGCAAGGGACATCCGCTTGGGACGTGCATGTATGTCCTCGGGCGGTAAGGGGTTAATTGACAGTGCATTCATATATTGCCATAGGTATCAAATGACATTGAGTCATAGATTTCAGATTACTGAAAGTGGACTTGCTGCCTACACAGTGTTGTCTCATTATTTGTATCTAGATAATCTGCCTATACCTTGTGCTTTCTGTTTTGCCAGCAGGTTATTAGTTTTAGATGTTTGATTTAGTAGTTGGGGGATATAATCTCAGCAGAGCTTTGTTCTCTGACTTGTTCAGAAATAGCTGCATAATTAATTATTCTGAAAAACACCTCTCTCCACCATGCAATTTCTCTCCTTCCCTTTGCATTCAAGAAGCATGGTATACTCAGGTTTAATCCTAATCCTAACAGCCTTCTCTGCCCCCTTTGACACTGTTGATCACCCACAACTACTAGACACACTACATATCCCTGGAATCCATGACACAGCTGTAGAATGGATTGCCTCCTATCTCTCAAATCATACTTTCATTGTTTCTTTTGCTAAAACCTTCACTTTCCCCATGTCCTCTTAATGGGTGAATCCCAGGGATCAGTCCTGCGACCGATACTCTTTGCTCCCTATAACCTCTCACTTGGTGACCTTATTTCATCTCTTGGTGTTAATTGCCATTGCTATGTGGGCGACACATGAGTTTACCTCTCTTTTCCTCTTCAGGGCAAGGTCCCCTTCCCAGTGAATGATTCCCTTTGTTGCGCTTGAACTTTGCTGCTGATACAATAATCACACTTTTCGCCTGATGCTCTTATCTCTGTCGTGTATTATATTTGTATTGTACTATTTCAGTAAATGCTGCGTACATGTACGGCACTATATAAATATATACATATCTTCTTAGTCTGCTAATATACGATTCCACCAGAGGGGTGGAATAAATTGAAGAGGAATATTCATGCAATCCCTTTCAAGATGGATGCTCCCATTGAGGGGAAGACTTGGAAAGGTGATAAGTCCCCTTTAAACATGATATCTGTATTAGAAATGTGAAAATAAATTATTTACTAAGATCTGTTAGGTGCTGCTTATATCTATGTACTTCTTTATACGAGCTTCAGATTGTTATATTACGGCTATTTCCTTCGCTCAGTACCACTTTATTAATAACAAGCCATGAAGGCTCAGCTATCTAATCTAGCTGTCATTGACTAAACCTTTATTTTGCAACTAAATTGTATTTTCCCACTACTCTCAACAGTAGCAGCTAAAAAAGTAAAATAAATAGAGTAAAATGGATGGATCGCTTTAAAAAACGTTTGCTCATTAATTAACCCCTTCGCGACACAGGACGTACATGTACGTCCTGTGTGGCTGTCACTTAGTGACAGATGACGTACATGTACGTCCCGGAAATCCGGCTCCCCGCGCGGCTGCACGCCGTATTCTTTTAGAAAAAAAAAAAAAAAAAGTTAGACGGACGTTAAGTGACGGCCGCGTCTGCACGCGGCCGTCACTAAGGGGTTAAACATTGACTTTACGTTATATTTCTTTACCCTTTTTTCTTCTCCATAAAGAAGTCCTATCATGTTTCCAAGTTCCTTCCCTCAGTGGAAGCTTGCATTTTGAAATGATGAAATTATGTGCATGATTATTCCTCCTTATCAATTTATTCCAACCCTTTGGTGGAAAATGATTTTAGCAGCCTAATAAGGTGGAGGGAGATGATTTTTGGACCATGTCAGAACAAAGCTCTGTTGAGATTGTGTTCCCCAACTTTTAAATTGGTCATCTCTAAACTATTAAACTGTTTGCAAAACAAAAAGTACAAAATATAGACAGTTTAAACAGATACATTTAATGAGGCCAACCTTAATCTTGGTTCCTGAACAGGCAATCCCTTTATTACGTACTAGTCTAAAAGCCCGTGTACACAGGCCAAGGTCAGGATCATATTTGACTCATGATTCTGTGTAGTGGGTTGGGGATTTTGTTCATGTTGGCATTGTAATGGAATGGTATTGTCTATAGACAACCGCTGCTATCAATATGGACTTCATTAATCACAAAAGCTGTTAAAGGGATAGTAATGTACTTAAAAAAGTATTAACTATATGATAGATACAATTAAAAAAGATTACAGGCACTTATCCGTATCTCTCAAAATAAAGTTCTCCGCTCCCTCCCCTTTCCCATACGTCAGCTGTATAGCTAACGGCATGAGAACCTGGTCACGGGACCAGACGGCGGCTGTTCAGGAATGCTGACATAGCGATATCTAAATAAATACTTCACTGTAACGGTCTACAATATGTGCCTGGTTTGCAAGTATTTATTTTTAGATATTGCTATGCCGGTGTTGCTGAAGATCCATGTCTGGTTGCGAGACCAGAATCTGCTTCTGGCAGTTTTACAGCTCGTCCAGCAGAGGGAGCAGAGAACTTTATTTTCGTATATCTCTCACACCATAAAGGGGATCTCTCACCCCTATAAAAGTTAGGCTTATTAGATACAATGTATAGTTCTAATGATGAAAACGTTATTTATTTATTTTTTTAAATACGTTATTTCATCTAAAACTATTGCTTACAGAATGCCCTGCACCTTGCTTCCACATACTCTGGTCTTGCTGCAGATTACCGCACTGCCTCTGCTCCCAGTCTTCTCCAATGACGGAGGCTTTCTGTCTGTAAGCTGGAGTGATCTCATTGGCAGATATCGATATCTAGACAATGAGATTGCTCCAGCTTACAGACAGAAAGCCTCTGTCATCAGAGGAGGCTGGGAAGTGGGAAGGCAGCAGAGACAGAGCGGCAAGACCAGTGTATACGGAAGTTGGGAGCAGGGCACTATGTAATCAATAGTTTTAGCCAAAATATTGTTTTGGTTGTATTTTTTGTTTGTTTTTTTAAACTAATTAACGTTTTCAACATTATAGCTATACACTCTATCTACTAAGCCTAACTTTTATAGGGGTGAAAGATCCCCTATAAAGGTTTGAGAGGTACGAATAAGCACATGCAATCTTTTTTAATTGTATCTATCATATAGTTAATACTTTTTTTCGGGACATTACTATCACTTTAATGCATCATTTTTGAGTGTTTGTAAACTGTAGTTTGTTGATGATGTAATTCACTTGATATTGGCGTCTTCTGGACAATGAAAATAAAAGGCTTTGCTCTTAAAAACCAGAGGAACTAGGGGGATTACTCAGTTTCTTCATGCCTATTTACTAATTTCAATGAAAAATAAGGCAAATATATATATATATATATATATATATATATATATATATATATATAATGAGCTGTGATTCCACTTTCAAGAGTGAAAATGTTCTTTATCTTCTGATTTTCACTGGTGACCACATCTCCATTTCTAAGCCTTTGAATTCTATGGAAAATGTATAGCACATCCTTTTACTCTTTAGATCCATATTAGTGTCAAAATATGTTACAAAAACTTGGTCATAACTTTTTTCCCTAGTCCAAATGTAATCTATAAAAGGAATCCAGTGATGATTGATTAACTGTCTTGCAATGAAATGAACTGAGTTAATATAGTTGCTGAAAGCCTCAAAACAACAGTGGTTACTGAAAGACCTCTCTACAGTAATACTGACATAAGCGCCCTCAGCTGGGTTCTTCGTAGCCCACATCAATCCCTTCTCAGTAGAAAACATAATCATGAAATTTAGGACTCACAGATTATCAACTTCAAATTGAATTATCTTAAGTGCAACCTCTCATACTACCCAGTATCCTGCTTTTCTCCACAAGGCTCAACAAGAAATCATTAAATTGGTAGGCCTCATATGGATACGTATGTAACATCCAATAAGACTCTACTTAGATAATTTTTCAAAATAATGATATGATTATATCTCATCCTTAGCAGAGCTAGCTAAACGTTATTGTAAATTCAACCCCTTATATAGTCCAATATTTTGTTGAACATATGTAGCAGTTTTATCAGGTGGTCAAAGATTGAATGCAAGATTGTAAGCCCTTATTGGTGCTCTTGAAATTTTTCTAAAAAAAAACTGTATTGGCACCTTCTTAATTATGATGGAAATAGGGCTATATTCTGTTGCTTCTAAATTATTTTGCCAAAGTATAGACATTTGTAGATCATTAAGTCTTAGAAACAAAAACTAAAAAGGCTGAATAAAATAATCTACAATATGCAAATAATATAATATATATTTTCAGGAGATATAGTCCTAATCAAGAGATAAAATGGCTTTGAGAAAGTCTGTCAGTTAAGAGCGATTTTACTTTCTGCGGTTTTTCATGAAATGTTGGTTGAAGCTGTATAATTTCATGAAAATTCAAGCCACCACTTTGAACAAAATATAAGTATCTCGCACTGGGAGTATTAAAGCAACATGCATAATAATTGCATATTTGGCAGACCTTTTACTTTTGGTCTTCTGGGAAATAATTGTTCTACAGTTTTAGCTTGCAGTGTAGATTTTCCTGTTTATGGATATTTTTTGCTGAAATCTATAAAGGCATTTTATAATATAGAGTTCGCTTTCCCTTCTGTGAAGCAGTCTGTTTTAATATTAAGGTAATAGAAACTCTTAATTTTAGCTTGAAATGTTCTGGAAGTACATAATATGTGTAGTCTGTGACAGAGAGAGAGAGAAGTTTTGCCACACCTAGTTATAGTGCTTATTAAAAAGAAATCTAGCAGAAAATAAAATTGCACTGTGTGAAATATTTCAGTCTTCTGTTCATCTACTGGAAGCCACAGATTCATACTTACACAGTCTGCATTTGACAATAATTATCGATATTTACTTAGGGAAAAGTCTTGCACCTCTTCAGACAACCTCATCATTTATAGTCAAAAGAGAAAACAAACAAAGAAATACCATGTCTATGTAGTAGCGGGACAGCTACAAAAAGCGTTACCCCTATACAAGTTTGGCTAATAATTAACTAAATATAGCGATTAGCTTGAAAATGTGTTTTTTTTTGTTTTGTTTTTTATAAAACTTGTGGTATTGCTAAAATTAAAGGTTTAAAAATGATGTGGTACCTTACTTCCGGACAGACTGCAGGTACAGCTATGCACCAAAGTCTGTCAATCCTCATGTAGTGTCTTGATCCAGCCTCCTCTGATGACGGAGGATTTCTGCTTGTAAGCTGGAGCACTCTCTGGCCAATGAGAGCGCGCCAGTTTACAAGGAGAAATCCTCCATCTTTGGAGGAGGCTGGACTGAGATGCTAAGTGGGGAGGGGAGCAGAGGAAGGTTTTCAGACTGCTGTGCAGAGCTGTTCCCACAGTCTATCTGGAAATAAGGCACTGCATCGTTTTTAAACCTTTAATTTAGCAATACCACCAATTTTATAAAAAAAATGAATCATGTTTTCAAGCTAATTACTATATTTAGTTAATTATTAGCCAAACTTGTATAGGGATGATAATTCCCCTTTAAATATTACTACAATTGTCCCATGTATGGTATGCTTTTGAATTTAGGAGATCATCCTCTCTTATAATATGAGGTTCTCACTGTATGACCACTGTCAACTTAGGGATTGTGATTTCCTAATAGTCTTCAGTCTGATTACCCTCAAACCTAAGGCATGAGGGCTAAGAATACCTAACTGACTTGCAAAGAGACTTCTGTGGAGGAAAAGCTAGAGGGAAGGAGGAGGTCTGGAGATACCTGCACTGTGGGGTTGTCCAGTGGATTTGCTTATTCTTAGAGGCTGGTTTTGCCTCAGAAGAATGTGAGCTCCTTTCTTAAGAGATGTGTTTCAGCACAGTGATGGTATGGATGCTTTTTTGACCTGTCTGCACTTAGAGGCACACGCGTCTTTCTTTTGTTTATTCTTTCTTGTACATATCTATGGGAGGTTCCTGGACCAATGATCCGTTAAAACAAGGAAGCGACGACTAAGTGATGTGAAAAACAACTTTTTGGGCTATATCTTTTTCAGGGACTATCCCTCAAGGACTTAAAGAATATGAAATGTTATGATATATATATATATATATATATATATATATATATATATATATATATAATATATTGAAGAACAGGCTTCAGCACTCGCAGGACTTTTTAAAGAGTTATTTTATTATTCAAAAATAACTCTTTGAAAAGTCCTGCGAGTGCTGCAGCCTTTTCTTCGATTTACATTAATAGCCTTGCTACTGCACCCAGGCACTGAAGTATCTCCTAAAGTGTGTATTGCTTCCAGTCTAGTGATTAATCCTATATAATAGTTTGGCAAGTTGTGTGTAACGCCCAACATGCGCAGTAGACACTGCTGCGCGTGCGGCAGTCATATGCAGTAGAGACTGCCCGTGCCGCGGCTGATACAGAGCTGGGCGCTCCGAAGGAGCGTCCAGCTCTGTATCAGCCGAGGTGCGGGTAGTCTCCACTGCGTGTGACTGCCCCGCGACCGGCTGCCAGAGGCACTGTGGCCCGTGTAACTGGCTGTTCAACTAGTATATATATATATATATATATATATATATATATATATATATATACACAACAGCAAGGAAGCACTCTCGATATAAATGCAAATGCCTGGGTGCCAGATCAGAGAAATTCCAAAAGCCAATGACGATCAGCACACACAGGAAACTTTTCAATCAGTGCAAGTAGATCCTGAATAAAGACTACTTGCACTGATTGAAAAGTTTCCTGTGTGTGCTGATCGTCATTGGCTTTTTATATATATATATATATATATATATATATATATGTGTGTGTGTGTATATATATGTTTCCGATTAATAGATTTATGTATTAGTTTTAAATATCTATCTATTCTGTTTGGTAGCTCTTAGAAAGGTGTACTTTTTATCATTTATATTCAGCATCATTTAGATCACGGACATCAAATTTATGAAATACATGAATCTATGAATGTTGGAATCTGGGATAGACTGTGTGACATCCCAGCCTTGTTCTACCATTCCACTGTTGGTCACAGAAACATACATGCACTGTATTACACTACAGCCTTGTTTGGCATGTACTCACAGGACCAGACCTGTTCCACCTTTTTTTCCACTGTCTACTGATATCCACAGAATCACCCATACACTATCTGTTCTCTCTGATGAGAGTAGAAATGGAAGGTGCTGAGGTGCATTTTGGTGCAGGTCACAGTAAATAATTTTGGGCACTTTATTCCCTGGAAATTGTGGGTGTTGTGGAGCTGTACATGTTTATAACCTCTGGGACTAATGTACTAAGTAAAGGTGGTGCAATTACGTGGCAAACCAAGTGCATCATAGGCAAAAAGTATAATGTTTTTATTTAAACCCTTGAATGTTAGACAGGTGTTCAATGCATTGTTTTGCTATGTATTGGAGACCTGTATAGCATTAAAGGGGTTAAAACCAAATTTAAATCAATGAGGATTTGGTGAATTTTTATTCATTCCCTGTGATTAATTTGGTTTGCATCAGAATCATATCACTTTCACTTAGTACATCAGCCCTAGTGGCATTACAGACATTAACAACTTATACAGCTTCACAACAATCATATTATCCAGGGAATTAATGAAGTGTACATAATGATCAGCTCTAGTACCTGTATAATATTCGAAAATAAAATCCCCCAAATGATCTGATTTGACCTTTGCCAGTATGTACCTCTGCACCTTCCATTCCTGCTTGCAGCTCTCTCTCTCTCTCTGCCACTCCCCTTCCATACAAACTGCAGTCATGTGACTGGCGATGTTTAGCCACTACCATAACAGCCTGCCTATGAATCATGTCATCAGCATGCAAATAATTATGTCAGAGTTGACTGTAAAACTCAGACAGAATCCAGAATACTGGGCAGATGGAAAAGTAGGCTGAAGTAAAAATGGGGAGGGGGTAGATGCCATGCTCCAGGTCATTTAAAGTGGTCCATGTTTGAAAAGTCTGATTTAGATCCTTCAGTTTATTTAGATTATTCTATTTTTCAATGTAAATCAAGTCTATAATCTGGCAGTGTAACATAGTTGCTTAGTATTGCAGTTTGAATACTATTTGTAAATACTCCCATTTGTATGAGAATCAAAGATGGCCTTCAATAAAAGCTGCAAACTGTATAATTTGAGTGCACCATGTTATTATAGCATATTAGTATCTTGAGGACAAATCTCTGGAATGTATCTATAAACAGATGGATGTGGTAAACCACAGTTTCTGCTGGTCTGAATTTCAGGCCTCTGTGATGGAGCTGTAATTCTTAACCCTTTTAAAGCAGAGGGGTTAATTTACAGTAGATATGGCAATAGCTTTTCAGCATAATAGTACATCTACCTATACAAGAACCAGGTTCAGTGAAATTGTGCACCTATTTGAAGTAGATAAAACAACCCATCAAAAAACATATGGGGCCCCGGGTACAGTCTTATTCCACCTGTTGTCATTTAAAACACAAGCTGAGACAGTTATTTTTTGAGATTAGAAAATAACTGCCACATTATTTTGATATTTGGGAGATCATAAGAAGCTGTATAATTGTACACAGATTCCCACTGTTGTATTTGGCAAAATTGTATCCATTTGATTTCCATACTGCATTTTGCATGCAAACATTCATTTAAAATGTGTTTTTAGAAAGTTTGTCTTGTCTCCAGTTTCGCATATTTGGGCAGCTGGTCCTAGAGGCCTGAGAAGAAAGGTTCACATGCCCTAGATTTTTGTGGGATGTGAATTCTATGGAATAAGCAATAATATGAGGAGTTAGATTACCCCACTTTGTATAGTGTGATAGGGGGTGTGAGAGTGTTTCACCTTTGAAGAGCTGTGGTTTTAACTCTGAAAAACTAATGGGCTGTATTAATTTGAAAGGTATTTGTCAGGTATTTCAAATTGTGCTGGTCATGAGAAGCAGTAAGAGCAATAATCACATTTTACTAAATAGACTTCATAAAAAGCCCAGGGCTGTGCTGCACAGTCCCAAAATGGCTGCAATCAACTAATCAGGGGTCAGACTAGACTAGAATGCTACCCAGAAATTTGTAATTGTGTCACAAACTTTGTTGTTTGCATGCGCAGTACCCATATATGCCCTGTGATTTTAAGCCTGATACAGATAGTGTATGGGGACCTGCACTGTGCAGAACAGAAACGGATCTGCAAGACTTCAGTGTTGCAGTTCTTTCTATTCTTACTAAAGAACCATGGGAGCGTCGGGGCTCACAATGCAGCCCCAGCTTTATGGCCATCTCTTCCCAATGGAGCAGCCAATATGTACTTTTGGAAAGCTAGCTGCCCTTTAATGAGCTCTTTGTTGAAAAAGAAAACTGGAGGTATTTTAAAGTAAACTAACTGCACCATAGAGGACAAATACAAAATTAAAAACATTTCAGTTGATATAATTGGGGCTTTTAACCCATTGCATTGCTTTCCAATTCATCGGAGACCTCTCTAGCATGAAAGGGGTTATTACTAGGGGTGGATGAAAGGTCATGTCATGTGCTCATGAAAAAATCTAAGAAAACACATTGTTGTCTGCTTTTTGCAGGAGAATCCCTTTTAAATATAGCAATAAAAATTTTCGCCCATTGACAGAAATTCTTCACCATTTTTTCCAATGGCTTTTTTTCGCCCCTTTATTAATGTTTTTTCACTTTTTGCTATAAAAATGTGCCATTTTCCAGGAAATGCAACAAAATAGAAGCCGCTACAGAGTGAGGTAGACTTGCTGTGCTGTTCTGCTGTGATAGTTATAGAAAAATTGAGACAGGAGAGGCTCATAGTGACTGCTGTCACTGTGAGGAGCAGGCTAGTATTCCACAGACCACATTGGGAATGGGGTGAACAAGTGATGCAGTACTAGGACATGTTCCACTTGCCAGCAGCAGCAATACTTCTGGTCCTAGTTGCAGTGCTGATTCTGAGGCAGTAGCAGCAACATCATCCACTGCCAGCACAGACAGTGAAGGGGAATGTGGAAGACCAGAAGAAAGAGGCCATTCTTCTCATCTGTTCCCTCCCCCCTGAAGTCATGGGTGTGGGACTATTTTTCTCCTGAGGCAGGCATAGTGCAGTCATAAACAATGGCACTGTGCACAATTTGTGACAAGTCAGGTATAAGGGGAAAGGAGGGAACAAACCTGATAACATACATGAAACACAGACACCATGACATTTATCTGAAACATGTTAAAGCAAAACACACACCACAAAAATCAAGCACCTCTGTTGCTGTACCCCCTGACTCTCCAGGAAAGCAACAAGAGGTGAGGCAGAGATCCAAGAGGATGAAGAAAAGAGAAACCCAGCCACAGGCTGTAAGTTTGATGTCAAACGAAACAATTAGCTCACAATCACCTTCTTGCTCTAGGGTAAATAGATTTTCTGCTAATCCACCTCGTTACCTCCCCCGCCAAATGATAGCCACTCTGTAGATGTTAGGATGTGGCAGTTCATGTCTACCTGTTGCACACTGTGTGGTTCCCTAACCACATATGGCAGTGTGGTGGAGGAAAATCGCAAGCAGGGCATCAAGCAGCATCTGAGGAGGTTCCACCCCACAGAATATGCTAAGCTGGTGGCAGGAAGGGTTCATAATTACTATTACACTGTCAGCATGTGTTCTTAGCGGCGTGTGGGGCACAGTGACAGCAGCAGTACTGGTGGGGTGATTTCACATTGGGGACCCTAAGTGTCATGGTGTTTGGATAGAGTTGTGCCAAGTGTTTCATCTGAGTGTAGTTGCACCCATTGTTCCCAGTCCTTCCCTTATTTACACTGTGTACATTGCAGTTTCTAATGCGAGAGGCACAGTTCCTGCTCTCAAGGGAAATATTTGTATTCTTAACACACCCATTATTTTGGAGAAGGGGCAGGTGGAGAAGCATAATTGGCCAACTTCTTCTTTTCTCCACATATACATGAAGTTGTGGAGGCTAGTTATGGTGCTACTACTGCCTCAGGTGCATCACTGGAGCTAGTTGTGGCAAATGGAACCTTCATTACCCATGTTACTGCTTTTGTTGATCCCATTCTGTTTGAGCTGCCTAATCATCCTGCTGCATAAACAACAGCAGCAGCAGCAAGGACAGCAGTCGCAAATTCCGCTATTATATCAGGACATTTGACAATGGCCAGGGCTTGTGCTTTAAAAAAAAAAAAAAAACCAAAAAAACAACATAGGCCTACAAAAAAAATAAAAAATTTTTGGGGCTTGTGTCTGACAAGCCTAAGTCCTACAAATCAATGTTTCCTCCAGGCTTGTGCCAAACAAGCCTAAGTCCTTCAAATCAATGTTTCCTCAGGACTTGTGGCTCTAACAACAAATTATCTTCTACAAAATACTCTATCATGTCAAGTATCAATCTACCCCAGTGGTAGCTTATGTCAGGGGGTCCCTGTCTCTGTCACGTTACGTACAAATTTCTTATTTTATTTTTTTAATTGTCCCCCAAATACCAGTCAAGAACCCCCCCCAACACAAATTCCCTGTTTAACTGATTCATTCCTCAGACTCCATCCACCAACACAGGCACCCTCCTCAGACCCCTTTTATGCAATGTCTTGTGGGGGTTTTTTTTTGTAATATTTAGGGTTTTTTTTATTTTTTATTAACTGTCCCTCTAATCCCAGTAAACCCCCCACCCAAAAAAAATAAAAATTCCCTGTTCAACTGATTCTATCCCCACACTCCACCAACACAGGCACCCTCATACCCCTTTTATACTATGCCTTTGGAAAATAAAATAACATTTGCTATGTGTTTCTAAATTCAGTGTTCCCATTGATTTCAAAGGAATGAACTAGGAGAAAAGAGCAGAAAAACTGCACTTTTCGCAGGAAATTATTAGCCAACGGGGAAGTGCTATTATTCACCGTTTTTGGTTTGATGTGAAAAATTTTACCCATCCCTAGTTATTACTTTTCTAAATTCTATTTAATACTGTGAACCCATTGCACTAAGATGTCTCCAGCTTTGAAGATCTTAGTGCATTGGCTCTATAGAATAACATATGTATGGGAGAAGTGATCTCACTGGAGAAGTCATCTCCACTTTATCACCTCTTTGTCACACCTTACTGTATAACAACTTTATGTGGAATGTAAATTATATATTATAATTATTTTAATTTACCGTGAGTGATATACAAAACAAATCTGGGTGTAATTGTGACATAGGCACCATGCAAAGTGATTTTTCATTCAAGTTTCAGATTTTCATATTGATCCTTTCATCTCTCTTTGCCAGCTATATATTAACCATGGTGTATGCAAAACAAATAATAGTTCTTATTTCCAGTGAATATTTAGATTTTCAAAGTTGATGTGTTAAAAAAAAAAAAAATTTGGATTTATTACCATTTGGCCTGTATTTACTGGATTTATAGCAGGAATGACATGAACTGTGGATTTAAAGGGTCTTTTCAATTTCAGTGCCTATTGAGGTACACCAACCTCATTTATCTTTTCTGCTTGACTCTGCATATTCCTTGTTTTGAGAAAATATCAAGATGCTGGTGTGCTATTTAGTGTACTGAGCTCAACTCTTCTGGTTTGATGCTGATACAACTCAGCCAATATCCAGGAGATCCTGTTACCATTTATTTAAAAGCACACATTGCAGCCTTTGATTTCATGTCAAATACATTGCCGTTATATTACACTAATTCATTCTCAGAATCAAAATTATAGTTTATCAGGTATTGTAAAGACACTTATAGCAAACCAATTATTTATTAGGGATTCATTCTCCATATTTTGCTTGATTACAGTGCAAGCTTTTGCAGTATAGAAGTACTGTCTTCTCATATATTTAACCCTTGCATTGTATCCCCCTCTGGCACTCGAATTATTAAAGATTAGGTATTAAGTTCTAAATGTAATTGCAGTTGTTTATGAGCATTAATCTTATTGAAAGTACACTTATAATTGCCAGGAATAGTTAAAGGGATAGTAATACTTCATTTTAACTTTATTTTATTTTGTAGGCATTAAAAAAACATGAAGGATGATATAAGTCTTATCTCTGAAACCTTTATGGTTTAAGAGATATTCACAAACAAAGTATCCCCCCCCTGTTCAACCAGATCAGAAGGGAGGTGCCCAGGTTGACTGCAGAGAGGGACAATCTTCAATTAAGATAATGGAAAAAGCTGAAAAACTTGTCAAGGGGGGAAGGGCTTTCATTGTTTTCATACAAAGAAAATTGTCCCCTTCTGTTATCTGTACTGTCATACAACCAGACTCACATCTGAGAAGAGATTGTTTACACTAGGTAAAAGGGGCGAGGAGGGGAAATTTGCTTGTGAATATCTCATAAACCATAAAGGTTTGAGAGATAAGACTTATATCATTCTTCATGTTTTTTTAATGCCTACAAAATAAAATAAAGTTAAAACGAAGTATTACTATCCCTTTAAGAAAACAAGGAGAAGCATACATTTATGTTAAAGGGATAGCAATACTTTGATTAAAGTTTAGCTCAGAGTCTTCTTTATAATTTTTTTAAACATGTAGCGCTATATTTAATTACTTACAGTGTTGTATTTCAAACACTATTCAAGCCAAAAGGATCCCCCTCCTGCCCCTTTCTTAAGGGAGCTCAGTGAGGGACAGCAGCAAGGGACAATCTTCAGTAAAGAAAAGGAAAATCCCACTCTCCTTCGTCAAGGGGGGGGGGGCAAGGTTTTCCGAATACTTAATGAATGAAGATTGCCCTTCGCTGCATTCGTCCTGTCCCATGATCAGATTCCAGATTTTATGGGAGGCGGCCAGAAGGGGCGGGAGGAGATTCATTTTTGCCTTGAATAGTGTTTGAAATAAAATACTGTAAGTAATTAAATATAGGGTTACATGTTAAAAAAAAAAAAAAAAATATAAAGAAGACTCAGAGCTAAACTTTAAAGGAGCAGTAAACTTTTATTTATGAAAACACATATTTTACAGATCTTTTCCTGTTGAATAAAACAAGGTAACTCCCACTGCTGTCAGATGTTTTATTCAAAATGTATAGCAGTTCAAATAATCAGGAAGTGAATTTACTGTGTTTACTTCCTGGTAGTTCTAACTGACAGGAAGTGACAGGCAGTTTCTATCACATTCTATGGAGAACTGTATGTCTCTGACTTTCCTGACTTTCCTCTCTATTAGAATCTAACAGGAAATCTAATTAGAATTTGACCACTAGAGGGCACTGTTAATGTAAAAAAACATGGGTTTAAACTGTAATAACTCTGGAAATATAAATCTCTCAGCAGTGGGAGTACCCTTATCTTACTCAGTAGGAAAATACCTACAATATATATTTTTTCATAAAAAAAGTTTACTGCTCCTTTAATCAAAGTATTACTATGCTTTTATTGAGCTAACAACCCATATATTTTGTACCTTTCCTTGTTGTCCATGATCCCTATCCATTTACCACAGAATGCCTTAGAAGGAAGAACACCAGCAGTGTGAATGCCCTGATTGAGCGAGGGATTGTCCTTCTATACTACTTATACATTTCCATGTTACACCTTTCCATGTTTCTGACTCATAACCTATTATAAATGTATACGGTGATTGAGCTTTTACATTAGTTACTTATCCAAAAACATTGGGGTGTTTATATCAAGACAGCAGTTTAGCAAATATGGAGCAAAACAATTAAACCATATTTACTTACTGTAGAATAGAGATTCTCAAACTGGATGTAGTCCTGAAAGGCTGGAGGATCTCGCACAGCTATTTTCATAATCAGAAACTGTTTTTATAGTCCATTTTGCTGACTGCTTCCACCAGTTCAGGTAAATAGGCCCCATTATATCCTGGTGGTCGATTGGTTACATTCATTAGTTCCATTTAGCCATACCTATGCACTGCATTTCACAAATTAGTTGATTGATAAACAACAACACTTTTAGGATAATTCAATCCGCGAAAGAGGTGCAATTCTGGAGCTAACCAACTGCACTATAGGGAGTTAAAAAACTCATTGATTTAAATTAGGCATTTTAGGCCTTGATCGCTAGCAAAGCAATGCACTGTTGAGGCATCTAACACTCAGGCAGTTAAAAGCCCCATTTTAATCAAAGAAAATTAAGGCAATTTTTATTTGTCTCCTATAGTGCAATGGGTTTGCTCTAGAATTGCACTACTTTTGTACCACATATATGGACACTGACGTGAACTGAATAGAAGTAAAATAAATGATTAGCTATTTTCCTATTCTGAGATGCAGTCTTACAAAAAGTAGATAGATAAACACAACTCACAAAAAAAAAAGCTGCCAAGTCTGTGGCATGCTAAAATGTCAACACCTACTGGTCCTGTTGGAAAGTGCAAGCCATAGGGAAATGTAGCAACCACACGCCTAATGTTCTGGAAAACCCAGGAGTGTTTTGCGAGTAAAACATCAGTTTCATATCCTTAATCTGTTGATGCTTTCAAAATATAAAGAATCAGCGTAGTTTTAAAAATGGAACATGAAACGTGTGTTCCTTATTCCTTTGGGTCCCAGAGCAATTCTGAAGCACACTGCACTACAAGGGCCAAATGAAAAAATCCCAAATTCCCATAAATTTAAATGGGGCTTCTAACCCCTTGAAGTTTAGAAAGGACTCAAGCACAGTTAAGCAAGTTAAGGTGCTAAAACCCATGTTTACGTTAATGATAATATTTGTTTTTCCTCCGTGGTTCAGTTGGTTTGCCACAGAATTGCCCCTTTGTACAGTTTCCTTGTGAGAAATGGTGCAGTGATTTATGTAAGTGTAGGCTGAATAGGCCTATGCCTAGACTAGCAGATTGGGCAGCTTTACAATTTTGTCTGTATCCACTTCTCTCTCTCTCTCTCTCGTCTTTGGACACTGGTTATGGAGCCTAATTAGCCTGGTGTCTGGCCATGAAGCCAACATTTTAAAATAAGTCTCCTGAATAGCCAGAATCAGTTTTTTGTTTGGTTACATTGTTGCTGCACACATGCAGCACTACTATATCTGGGTCACCCCAATAGGCTCAGTAATTCTCAAGCAAGTCCCACTAATTGTTCTGTCTTATATCCATTTTTACTCACAGGCTCCTACAGGATTTCTAACTTGCATTTCTGGGGCTTGATGTCACATATCTCTGTCCAGTGAAGGCATGCCCCTTGATCAATGCTTGTAATGGAGCCTTTCTTCTTCTATAAAAAACATTAGATATTTGTGGCTGAAGAAGCCTAATATAAGGTATAAATACTACTGAGATCTCTCCCAATTATCTGTTTCGCTTACACTGAAGTGCCTTGCTCCACCACCTGAGAGGTTGGTCCTATCATAATTAATATGATATAATATCATCATTAAATAATTACAAAGATTGATTCTACACCAATATATTTAGACACTTTTTAATAAAAATGTAATTGGTAGCAGAACAGGCCGTGCAAATCCACGTACCTCAAGAATGGGCTGCCCTCCAAGTGGTCTCACTTTCATTTAACCACCTACTCCCCATATTGGACATACCAACACCTGCTGGGGGTACAGGATGACACACTGAGCTCTCCCCTCCTGGTCAGTGTTAGAACTTGAAATGAGGCACCGCACAGACATTGGTGACCACTGCACCCCTTTTGTCTGTAAGTGTATGTTAATCATTCTTGGCCACTACTCCCATCTCCCCTACTCTAAACACACTCTTTTATGGCCATGACAAATGCGGCAGTGAACATAAATGTTTTATAGGCACTACTACAAATGTTAGGGAGAGCTAAAACTAACCTAGCAAGATACTGCTCCTTTATGGTTCTGCACATTTCTCTGATGCACCTTCACTCTAATCCAACTCTTCAGGACCCTTCTGACAAGAAATCCTGCCACCACATCCAACTCTTCCCTGACCTTAAAAGAGAACATGATGGCAAGGACATACTTCACCTTTGCTACTGAAGCACTCCTTGCCTTAGGTTCTTAATATACAGTATATACTATACTAAATAATTAACTAGTCCTGAGGAGACCCCCTACATAACCTGACATTGCCACAAGTGAACTCAATAGGTTCCAGGCTCTTGCATACAGAAAGAGAAAAATACACACGGACACCTCATGAAAAATCAGCAGTAAATGAGATAAATATAAGAAATTCCAAAATCCAAGGTATCACTCATGCACCCTTGCAGATTTCCAGGTGTGGTTGCTTTGTCCCTCTACCGTTGACCTGCATTGAGGAAAAGTAATAATAAGAAAAACATAAATCTTCAACAGAATAAAAAAGTTAATCTTGAGAAGAAAAACAAAACACATTAAACCTTCAGGTAACACGGGCATCTTTTAAACATAAGCCCCTCCTATTTTCTACCACCTCTGTGGGGCAATGCCCCCTCACCTTCCCACCATTCATATATCCCCTTTTTTGTTCTCCAAGAGGCCTGATCTCCATGAGTAGAAGAAGATGGCAGGAAGAATTGGACATCCCTCTTGAACATATCGGTTTAAATGGGAGGTCTGGTTCTTTATAGGAGTGTTATCATAAAGGATATTGCCAGCCACTGTTAATCACCTGAGAAGTGGATATCTGGTTATAAAAGCAAGCTCTTAGTTCATATCGCTTCATCATTAGTTGATTTTAAGGCGGTCATTTTTATAGTTTTATGGTTAAAGTAGTGATAACAGAATTTTTGAATAAGGGACAAAATAAATTTTCATGTGATATTAAGTGTCACGAACTTTCCAAGTGTTGAAAAGATCACTACTATGGAGATAACAGATTGTGGAATAGTAGGGGATGATATCACATGTTGTTACTACATATTGATGTATATGTGTGAAAAAGTGAAGTGATTTTGGAGGAAACAATCACATAGTGAGGCTGATAAACTGGAATCATTTTTGGAGTAAATCAACTGCACTGTAGGGAACAAATGCCAAATTCCCATTGATATTAATGGGCATTTTAATCTCTTAAATGCTAGATAGGTCTCCAACATACAGATGTAGCCATCCTTAACTTAACATCTCAGCTTGGGTTATACCATCTCTATAGGATAAGCAGCTTCCTTTGATTGGCATAAGTATCATTGTTTACTTTCCACAGAAAGTTACAGCTAGTGAGGGGAATACTTACAATGAGTATGGCTACATCTGTAATTCTTTGGGGGAAGTTTTCACTCTTAATATCTCCTATTCTATGTCATCTACTGAATTCAAGCTCAACCCGCTGTTTATGTGTGTACTTTAAATTCCCTTCAATATTTTAGATTTTCCTGTAATGACTGACACATTAAAGCATGAAACTGCAGGTGAATTTCCCAGACCTGGAGAAAATATAAATCAAATGCATTTATGATATATATGTGTATGTATATGTGAGTTCTTGAGAGCTCTCCAATAGTCAGGGAGTTTAGAAAGCCTTATTTAAAATGATGGGACAGCTGGGATTTTTTTGTCACTTCTCATGTAGTTGGTTTTACCCAGAATTACTTCAATGCGATAACCTCCCCAAACCCATGTTATTCTATGGAGATAATGCACTAGCATCTCTCAAGCTGAAGTGATCTTAGTGCATAGCCTCCATAGAATAACATAGGAATTGGAGAGTTCTCCACATTGGATACATTATCTCCACTTCTCTATGCCTTTAATCACACCTTAGTGGATAACACCCCAGTTTTTCCCAAGTACATCAGTATCTGTGAATTATAAGTAGTAGAGTCTGATTACATGAAACAAATGTGTCACCTAATATAAATTATACAGATTTAAAGTTTCACTTAAAATTATTTATATTAAAAATATATGTTAATATTATGCCAAAATATTATGTTTAGAAGCTGTTTTTTTACCTCTATAAAGAAGGATGTCCCCTTCCTGTGTAATTTTGATTTTTTTACACTGCAGTTTTGTTTGTACATGCAGTTTGTATACGCCAATTGTGGTGGATGTTTGGTTTTCTAAAAATGGCAGAAGTTTTTCATTTGAGGTTATATTTTTATTCCTATTGCCAAACCAGCAACTGATACATTATTCTTTGGACTTTGTTCTTTGGTGTAAAACTATTTTCTAGTGTAAAGCATAGAACAAGACTCATTCAAAAGCTACTTGTATGATTCAGATTTTCCTAGGCTGTAAGATCTAGCCCGAGTGTATTTTTCTATTATCCAAAGAGGCTATTCATTTTCATTCACAAAGCAATTTTGCTTTTGGCCATACTTAAAAAGGTATCAGCAAAAGGGTCTCGCCGCACACTTACATTATAGCCAATATAAATTTACAATGTCAACATTCCGGCATTTTACATGATGCTTTCATTAGGGCATAAATGACCGTGAAAGAAAAAGACAAACATTTAAACACCATGGAAGCCCATTTTCTATACTCAAACCATACACCAACAGAAACATAGGAGGTACTGCTGGACAAAAACTGAGACAAGATGTGAAAACTAAGAGCTAAGGATTAATTTCCTTTCTATTCTGTGTAAGCTTATTGCTTAGTTATATAGCAAGTTTACAATTTCTTAAGTGGTATACCATGCCCTAACTTAATTAGACATCCTCTATTTGATAATAAAAAACACTAAATAAACATGTGAATTATAACATTATAAAATGGATAGTTAATCAAAAATATTCACTTATCTGTAAAGATAAAAACAAAAATGTGTTGATGTATGTGGATTGTGTCTATTTTTGCTATTTAAAGGGCTTGTTCCCACAGGCTATCACATTGATAATATTTCAAAAATAGAACAAATGCCCTGCAGTCAGGTGCCAATTACACTGGTGATTTCACCCCTGCATGCTGCAACTTCCTGGAGTTCAGAGCAAAATGCAGGGAAGCTTCAGCTGGCCTGATCTAACTGTAGGAATATGCACATACTTTACACTGGTGGTTAATATGCTCTTTTCAAGTTCCAAAGACAGGCTGATATGTGCATGACCTCCATCCGCTATGCCCCTTCAGGAAAGATATTGCTGGGGAATGCAGAATGCATAAGAAATCACATCTGAAAATGTGAAGACAACCTAAATCAGTGGTTCTCAACCAGGGTTCTATGACACTGATATGGCATGTGACATAGGCTGGTTGCATAACAGATGGTACTATGGTATGGCATGTTGAAGCTGTAGCATTACAGGGACATGCACCCTTGACTGTTTGGCTTTCAGATAATAGCTAGGTTGTGTGAAAGTTTAACAAAAAATAGATGTATGCAATGTCATCTTGCTGTGATGGTTAATGGTGGCAGGCAGATGCATACACACAATTCCAATAGCAGCAACCAGTAGGTCACAGTTCAACACCTGACACCAGCGGGAGTAGACTAGTAAACACTGGGCTATGGATGAAAGTTTAGAAAGTAGAGAAATAAGAGCTTCTAGAAAGGTAGATAACTTTGTTAATTGACAGATACCTGATCCAATTAATGGGAGATGGGAATGCCTATTAGTTGGGTATGTTTTGGATAGCGGGGAGCAGGGGGATAAACAATGTCTTATTGTATACTTTGGGTGTCTTAAACTAGAAAAAAGATGAGATGAATATTTGTAGGGCAACTGCATATAAAAGAGGTGAGAGGGGTATCTGTGTTATGCAAGATTAAGGAATAGGTGACAGGGCTTTTTGTAAGCACTATGACTTGCAGTACCCCCCATACACAGTAGACCAAGGTACATTCACCAATACCTTGTGGCCCCAGATATATGCAGTGCCTTCACAAACACAACTCCATCTACAGTGCCCAACAACACTCACCATACACTCATGCACGATCACCAAACATCCAACTAGAGTGCACCCATTCACACTCAACCACAGTACATGTCAAAAACCTCAGTAGTAACATACAACAGTTCATTCCAACCATAATGGAGATACCGCCATAAGCCCAGCAGAGCATTACATGAGACAAGCACAACATTATACAATTACTTGAGACTAGTAGATCAATTAACATTTACATGACACTAGTAGGTCATTACACCATTATATTAGGGCAGCATGAGACTAGCAGGACAATACACAAGCCCTGTAATTGCAAAATTGCCATGTTGGTTTTGTACGTATTGCAGAAGGGCAATATACCATCACAAGGACGTAAGACAGTATTCTACTTCTAGATAAACCAGCAAGACAGCACATGTACATACCTCTAGCAGGGGAATATTCCATAAAATTAAACTAGCATAGTATTGTATGAGATCAGCAGGGCAGTACACAACTGCATGAGACCAGCAGGGCGTTACAACACTGCATGAGACCAGCAGGGCAGTGCACCACTGCATGAGGCCAGCAGGGCAGTACACCACTGCATGAGGCCAGCGGGGCTGTACACCACTGCATGAGGCCAGCGGGGCTGTACACCACTGCATGAGGCCAGCGGGGCTGTACACCACTGCATGAGGCCAGCGGGGCTGTACACCACTGCATGAGGCCAGCGGGGCTGTACACCACTGCATGAGGCCAGCGGGGCTGTACACCACTGCATGAGGCCAGCGGGGCTGTACACCACTGCATGAGGCCAGCGGGGCTGTACACCACTGCATGAGGCCAGCAGGGCAGTACACCATTAGGGTAATATACTGTTTTAATGTGACCAATAGAGCAATACATTTGCATGTGTCCAGCAGGGTAATACACTATTGCATGTGATCATCAGGGCAATACACTATTGCATGTGTCCATCAGGGAATATTCTATTGCATGTGACCATCAGGGAATATTCTATTGCATGTGACCAGCCGGGCAGTACATGATTGCATGATAACACCAGTACACAACTATGGTATTTTCTATGGCGCTGCAGGTCTTGTGCTAGCGTTTTTCTGCTGGATTTATGAATCACCAGCAGGGGAAATAATCAAGTACTAGAAAAGCAATACACCAAAAGAAAAAAATTGAACAATTTTATATATATATAATTTACTAGGATGCGTTGCTCCCTGTGTGCGCCACACGAACGGACACAGAGAACAATGCCTCCTAGCAAATTTTGCGTGCGCGGCGGTTGAGGGTAAAGCAGTGGCGGTGGAGGGGAAAGCAGCGGTAGAGAGGCACGCTCCTGTGATCACCACAATACCGCTGCTGTCCCCCTCCCCCGCCCCATGCAGTGGAAC
The DNA here is from genome assembly GCA_037306005.1 of Rhinophrynus dorsalis. Classification (NCBI taxonomy): domain Eukaryota; kingdom Metazoa; phylum Chordata; class Amphibia; order Anura; family Rhinophrynidae; genus Rhinophrynus; species Rhinophrynus dorsalis. Next base: position 242,306,518 of record CM074721.1, read on the forward strand.
AGAAGAGCCGGTGGAGAAGAAAGCAGTGACGGTGGAGGGGAAAGCAGCGGTAGAGAGGCACGCTCCAGTGACCACAGCAATACCGCTGCTGTCCCCCTCCCCCGCCCCATGCAGTGGAACAGAAGAGCCGGTGGAGAAGAAAGCAGCGGTAGAGAGGCACGCTCCAGTGACCACAGCAATACCGCTGCTGTCCCCCTCCCCCGCCCCATGCTGAGGAACAGAAGAGCTGGTGGAGGGGAAAACAGTGGTGATGGAGGGGAAAGCAGCAGTAGAGCAGCATGCTCCGGAGATCACCACAATACTGTGTCTGTCCCCCTCCCCCACAGCGATGTGGAGGAACAAACACTTCTGCATGACCTAGACCCCTTCGGGCTTTAACCTAGTTATATAATAAAACAACTGCAAACAGGAGGAGCACCCTTGTCTTACTCAGCAGGAAAATGTCTATAATATATCCGTTTTCATAAAATAGTTTACAGCTCCTTGTAATGCAATGCAATCAAATGTATGGTCAAGACTGCAATACTGTAATTCACCATTAACTGGATTAGTGCAACACTATAGAGAAGAACAAGCAGATAAACACAGCTGTGCTGGAGGGCGCCACTAGGGAGCTCAGCTACAGTACAGTGAGTTAAATAACAGAAGATCTATAACCAAACTTGATAAGGAAGTAGCGGAGTTGTGGAAAAAAATATATCTAACAGAGGATATAAACTGGTGGGTAAATGAGAAGTATGCAACATGCATATTATAACTGAACAAGATATAAAATGTGAGACTGAATATAAATGACTTTGCTTAAGCACTAGAGCAGAGGCTGTAGGAGCGATGTCTGTGGCAGGGATGAGAACTGATGACAGGTAGCTGAAACAGTGGAAGTGATTGTTTAGCCAAGGTTACTTTGAACAAGCAGCAGAGTGGTGGTCTATAACTTGACTGAGGTTACTTGGCAGATGGTAGGTAGAGAGTTGGTCAGTATCTTATCTTTGATCACTTGGCAAGAGTCAGAAAGAACAATGATATATTGGCTGAGGTCACGTGGCAGGAGGCAGACATCAGCGGTCATAGTCTTTGCTGCGGTAAATTGACAGGTGGTAGACAGAGCAGTGGTCTGTAGCTTGGTTTAAACCAATAGTACGATACAGGAGCGACAAAGGGATGGACTGGATGCTAGACAGAAGGTATGAATGAACACTGAGGCCCTGCAGGCATTGGATTAAATAAGCGTAAGAGTTGTGTCCTGGTGAGCCACAAAAACGTACCTAATCACAGATAGGTTCACAGTCTTATAAAGACAATGAGGCAAATATAGTGTCATGGTTTGTTAAGACACTCAAAGATTTAGGTAAAAACATAACTTTATTGAAAAGTTAAGACAGTCTCCATAGGGTTCATATACATATACAGGCAATAATATAAAAATAGTGTAACAGAGCAGGTTCTACCGGCCTTGCCAGTAACACCGGGCAAGGCAACCCAAACAGTTAGAATGGATAGCAATAGCAGGCTCTACCGGCTTCGCCAATACCGGGTAAGGCAACCGTGAGATGGAATATACCGGTTCTACCGGCCCTACAAATACCGGGCGAAGCAGCCTGAGGAAATGCAAGATGTAGGCTCTACCGGCCCTGCCAATACCTGGTAAGGCAACCGTGAGAGGGAATATACCGGTTCTACCGGCCCTACCAATACCGGGCAAGGCAGCCCAAGGGATAGTGTAAGAAGGCTCTACCGGTCCTGCCAATACCGGGTAAGGCAACCGTGAGATGGTATACACCAGTTCTACCGGCCTCACCAATACCGAGCAGGACAGCCCCAACAGAGGAGACCAATAAGTTCCAATAATAGTCAACGGACATAAACCCAAACCTACAGCACTTAACGGAATATGGAGCAAACCAGCGTCCGCACGCTGGGACTAACGGAATAGTAAGCCATCAGGCTAAATGGAGAAAATCAGCGTCCGCACGCTTGGACCAACAGGATAATATGCCACCAGGGTTAATGGAGTTAACCAGCGTCCACACGCTGGAACCAACAGAATAATATACCACCAGGTTGGATGGAGTAAACCAGCGACCGCACGCTGGACCAACAGTATAATATACCACCAGGTTAATGGAGTAAACCAGCGTCCGCACGCTGGGACCTACGAATAATGTGCCACCAGGTTAATGGAGTTAACCAGCGTTCGCACGCTGGGACCAACAGGATAATGTGCCACCAGATTAATGGAGTTAACCAGCGTCCGCACGCTGGGACCAACAGGATAATCTGTCACCAAGTTTAATGGAGTGAACCAGCGACCACACGCTGGACAAATAGTATAGTATGCCACCAAATAATGGAGTTTACCAGCGTCCGCACGCTGGGACCAACAGGATAATGTGCCACCAGATTAATGGAGTTTACCAGCGTCCACACGCTGGGACCAACAGGATAATGTACCACCAGATTAACAGAGTTTACCAGCGTCCGCACGCTGGGACCAACAGGATAGTATACCACCAGATTAATGGAGTAAACCAGCGTCCGCACGCTGGAACCTACAGGAATAATAATATCGCCGAAGCGATAGCGAGAGAGCAATGTCGCCAAACGACTAACGGGTCAGAATGCTGAGACCAAGCGGAGACGGAGCACAGCGAGCATTGCTGCACGGACGGCAGCCGGAACTAGCTGGAGGGTTCAACTGGTGCGCGGGCCGACACGGAGGCAGCCAACAAGAGTGGTAACAGGCTGCAACAGGAACAGGTGGAATAGATCTGGAACTCTGGAACGCTGGAACTCAGGACTCTGTAGCTCTGAACTCAGACGCTGGAACAAGATCAACAGCATAGCAGACTGGAACACAGGACTCTGTAGCTCTGAACTCTGGAACACTGGAACAGGGTCTCACAGCATAGCAGGCTGGAACACAGGACACTGTAGCACTGAACTCTGGAACGCTGGAACAGGCCCAAACAGCATGACACCAAGCACGAAAAGGTACTGTCAGAGACACCACAAAAGGGCCACCAAAGGGTGCCCGGACTGAGTATAAATAGGCAATAAGAGGCGGGCAGACAATAGGCAGCCAATGAGAGCCCCCTGTAGGTGACAGGCAGTATAAAGCACCAATCACGGCACCGTGATATATAGTTTTTGATACCTTTTATTGGCTAACTAAGCAGATTTAAATGCAAGCTTTCAAGACCTAAGGTCTCTTCCTCAGGCATGTTATACCTGAGGAAGAGACCTAAGGTCTTGAAATCTTGTATTTAAATCTGCTTAGTTAGCCAATAAAAGGTATCAAAAACTATTTTTGCCTCCTGTATTTGTACGGCTAACACGGTACCAACTCTCATCTATTATAAAGACAATGGACTCCAAAGAACAACAGAAATATCACTAAAACCAATGCTGTCTAACTTCTTTGGGAAAGCATTTTGAGTCCACTGCTCTGTAGGGTTATTGGTTTATTACACTGGTTCACAATCTTTGTAAAGGTGTGGCACACACCATTTTAAACTTTATTTTCATGTAGGTAAAAAAATGTAAAAAATGTATTGCTTGTACATCTGCATAGTTGCAAATAAGGATGACAATTAACAGTGCAAAGAAAGCCTCAGTCGTTGAGGTATCAAAACAGTCCAGCCAGAAGTCCCTGACTGAAGGCAAAAGAAATAGAACTAAAGGGGAGAGATGTACTAAGATGTGATAAAGAGGTGATACAGTGGAGATGACTTCTCCAGTGATATCACTTCTCCAGTTCCTATGTTATTATACAGAGCCTATGCACTAAGATCTCTCCTACTTGAGATCATAGGAATTGGAGAAGTGGTATCACTGGAGTAGTTATCACCTCTTTATCACACCGTAGTGAATCTCCCCTAAGGAGTGGATGGGTGAGGGCAATTAGGGAGAAAGAAGGTAGAATGTGTGAAGGGAGGCTAGTAGTACATTAATAAGCAAATGTTCACCTTTTTTTAAAGGGATAGTAATGTTTCATAGTATTTGGTCCATGGAGAGTGTTATGTCAGAGTTGTAGTTCAAGAGTAATTGAACGATAAAATATCCCCCTCTCCCCTCTTTTACGGATTTAACACTGCTCACCTCAGAGCAGCAAGACTGTCTGGATGGATCACTGAGAGGGACAATCTGCAGGGAGCATTAGAAAAAAACTATCAAGGGGCAGGATTTTCCTTATGCTCACAGTAAGATGATTGTCCCTTGCTGTGAGGTGTCTGGTCCCAGGACCAGATTCCACATCTGAGGGGAGGTTGCTTACACTAGGTAAAAGGGATGTTGGGAGGGGGATACTTTATTATTCAATTACTTTTTGAACTACAGCTCTGACAGTATTGAAATAACACTCTCCATGGACCAAATACTATGAAACATTACAATGAAGATTAATTGGAGCTGCTGTGTTTGTGAAACATTTCTATCTATTTAAGTGTTTTGCTCTGAACCTGTAAACTGCGAGAAGATAACTAAGAACTGAGAATAATTTAAACTGTTCTTTCCAATATTTTTGTACTTTGGGCCAATAGGTTTTTATCCAAGGGCATTACCAAAGTCAGTGAAAAATATCTGCCTCTGATGTACTACACTTGGAGCAATTACTATTTGGTGTCACCTTTATTAGGAAATGGAGTTTAGAGGAGAAGTATGATCTTGAACAATTTTACAATTAATCTCACATTAGAAGTAGTACAATTACTGGCAATTCTAATGCTAACAAAAATCCTTGAAGGCTTCAACAAAGTAAAGGATCCTAACCACTTAATCAAATCTGTGGATGTGCCATCAATTAATATGTATTCTACAATTTTGATATATTAGAGAGAACAAGCGGATTGCATCATGTTCTGGGCTGATTAGAGAGTCCAGGGGGTTGTCTGCATTTTGGTTAGGATAGTGCGAATATGATATTCTTGAAAATGGGCAAAGTTTCTACCTCTGGTATCAGGAAATATGATTAAAAGCACTTACAAAGTAAGAACAGAATGATCACAATTATCCTATAAATGAAAAATATAAATAATGTCAGCTCTTCACATTGTAGAATAACTGAGTTTGGATTGATAAGGAAAGGTAGATATATAGATTTGTAGGGGTGAAGTTATGAGATTTACATAAGACATCAGGCTCTGCAAGTGTTTGTGATAAGTGGGTTAAAGTGAAAGTCTTGAGATATTATTTAAAGGGATAGTAATGTTTCATAATAAAAGCAGCTCTAATGAATCATCATAGTATTTGGACTTTGTAGAGTGTTATTTCAATTCTGTCAGAGTTGTAGTTCCAGAGTAATTCAATGACAAAGTATCCCCCTCCCACCCCTTTTACTGATGTAACACTGCTCAGCCAGATCAGAAGGGAGGGACCCAGGTAGATTGCAGAGAGGGACAATCTTCAATTAAGATAAGGGAAAAACCTGAAAAACTTGTCAAGAGGGGCAGGGATTTCATTGTTCTCACTGTAAGAATATTGACCCTTGATGTGAGCTGTCTGGTCTATGGACTGCATTCCACATCTGAGAAGAGATGGCTTACACTAGGTAAAAGGGGCGGGAGGGGAAACTTTGCTTGTGAATATATCTCAAACCATAAAGGTTTGAGTGATAAGACATATCATCCTTCATGTTTTTCTAATGCCTACAAAATAAAATAAAGATAAAACAAAGTATTACTATCCCTTTAAAGAGTGGAGTAGACTTTAAGAAGAAAGAGGGGACAGTACAACACAATCCTTTAAGAGTAATAGTGATTGATGCTCAAGAACTCTTAAATGCCCTTATCCCATGTAGTTCTACTCACATTCTTTGGAGGCTTCTCCTGCCTCCCAGTGTATTCAGCAATCAATGTCGATAACTTTAGATCCACCGCTTTCACTGTAGTTCAAATACAGTATGTAGTACCCCAAAACAATGGTGCGTATGTCAGACCAAAATATATGGATTATAAACTCCAGTTAAGGAGATATACCGGGAACCTTTAGTGTTCCAGTGTTTACATAAAGATGCTAAAGGAGTAGGTCCTAATGTATATGATATATACAAAGTACTAGGGAAAAAATGTGCATATATTTAATAAAATGAAAGAGAGCACAATCGCTAATCACAAAAATAAAATAAAAAAGTACATAAAAAACAGGAAGCTTATATAGATATATATATAATATATATATATAGTCAGAAGCAAGTCATACTCATAAGGGTATAGACTAAATCAAATTAAAATGGCTAATGGTGTGTGTCAGACAACAGCACCACTATTATATAAAACAATTTGATAAATTACCGCATAGAAACACAGATCTATCGCTCGAGTATATTGCTCAACGCGTTTCATGACATGACATGTCTCTGTGGATGATTCATCATGAGCTGTGTAATAGAGTAAAACTAGCCTCTGTTACTCGGTTAAGGATTCAGCCGGACGGGTGCTTCTGCCCATGTGATCTCATACCTCCAATAACGAACAAGCTATAATTTCTCATGAGTTCTACTTTTGGAATGCACCAGTGCAACACAGAGCATCAATTTTTAGTCTACATTGCTAATAGGGACACAATCTGAATCAAAAGCGCAACAAGGGAAGAAAAGAATAGTTTCCACCAGAAACGATGGAAAAACATATTCTACAGATCCCCTACCTACTCTTCCACCGGTCTTAGTCTCACACCAGGTCCCTTACCCCAGCAAAGAGACTGGATAGTATATGACGCCTTCCAAGAGTCGCACCAGGAGGAGTCACATATAGCCTCAGTAGCCATACCGGACATGGAAAAAGGCAGAGTAATAAAAATAATAAAAATAAATAAAAAATAGAAAAAAAAAATATATAAAAAGATAAAGAAAAATTATGAAACATTAAATCAAAATTAAATGTAAAAATACTGAAAATAAATACATAAAAAACAAAAGACAATAATGATAATAACTGCAAATAAATTAATAAAAATAAATATAAATAAATAGAAACATGAAAATAGAACTAAATAGAGAAAAATCAAAATCAAGATAGAAATAAAAATAAATATAGAAATAAAAAGGGAAGAAAATATATGTATGTGGATATCTAAATGGAAAAATAGGATGGAACACACATAGAATGACACATCCAGTACATGTATGCTATATCTATTTCTGACCAAATATTTTCAGAATTGAAGTTTTGGATGTAACCCTATGTTTTGGAACACATAGTCGTACTCAGAGTACTATTTACCGAAAGCCAGATAGTGAACATTATCACAAATGGTTATCAAATGTACCGTTCGGACAGTCTTGCAGACTGCACCGTAATTGTAACGGTTTGAAGGGCTTCTAAATAGAGAGTGAGATTTTGAAACACCAATTCCAAGAAAAGGGCTATAGGGATAAACTATTACATTCTGTTTTAATAGAACTAAATGTTTACATAGGGAGAAAATCTTAAAGAAGAGAAATTTTGAAGCCTAAGAATAATCATATGAAAATAGAATTACATTTTATTACTCAGTTTAACTCACATGGAGCACAAATCCGGAGGATACCGAATAAACACTGGAACATACAACTCAAGGATTCAAGTGTAAGGGAAAATATTGGCAAATATCCAATTGTTATTTTCAGAAAGAATCCGAATATTAGATCATATGTAGCACCTAGCAGGCCAAAAATAGTTAGAGATAAGGATATGAAAAACACTAATACCTGGGGAACATACAAATATCAACACCCAAGGTGTATGACATGCAAACATCTTATACATAGTAGTACATCTTTCCAAAATGCTGATAATACAAAAGCTTTTAAGAAACACATATATTGCAACACTCCTTTTGTTATCTATTTACTACTGTATGGTTGTGGAGCCAGATACATTGGCAGAACTACACGCTCTCTAAAGATCTGCATAAACGAACAAAGAGGAAAGATAAAAAGGAAAGATATAAACCATGGTGTCCCCAGACACATGAATAATTGTAGGAGGCTTGAGAAATCTCAGTGCTAGGTCTAGAACACATTAGTGAAAACATCAATATCAGATACAGTAAATTATGTAAAAGACGAACATTTTGGATATTTACTCTGAAAACAATTGGACAAGGCGGCTTTAATGCAGAAATAGATATAGTATCCTGTCTTTTTATTGTATGTCATCCCAAATGTGTTCCATTATCCTATTTTTCTATTTAGATATTCACATACATACATATATTTTCTTCCCTTTTTATTTCTATATTTATTTTTATTTCTATCTTGATTTAGTTTTTTCTGTAATTAGTTCTATTTTCATGTTTATATTTATTTGCATTTATTATCATTATTGTCTTTTGTTTTCTGTTTATGTATTTATTGTCAATATTTTTTTTATTTAAATTTTAATTTGTCTTTATTTTTCTGTATTTATTTATTTTTTTATCTATTTTTAATTAATTTTTATTACTTTTATTTTTTATTTTTATTAATCTGCCTTTTTTCCATGTCCAGTATGGCTGCTGAGGCTATGTGACTCCCCCTGGTGCGAATCTTGGTAGGTGTCATATATAGCCTGTCTCTTTGCTGGGCTAAGGGACCTGGTGTGAGGCTAAGCCCAATGGAAAAGTAGGTAGGGGATCTGTAAAATATGTTTTGCCACCGTTCCTGGTGGGAATTATTTTTTTCTTCACCTTGTGGCTATTTCGATTCGGATTGTGGCCGGAGAAGAAAGGGTTCAGTCCCTATTAGCAATGTAGACTGCGAATTGACGCTCTGTGTCACACTAATGCATTCCAGATGTGGAACGCATGATAACCTATAGCTTGTTTGCTGTTGGAGGAAGGAGATCACATAGGTGGAAGCACCCGGCCAGCTGTCCTCTGGAGTTTAAGGCGCCAATATTGGTGAGTCCATAACCGAGTAACGGAGGTCAGTTTTACTCTATTACACAGTTCCTGACGAAGTGACATCCACAGAGACGGTCACAAAACGTGTTGAGCAATATACCTGTGTTTCTTTACGGTATTTTATCACATTGTTTTATAGAATAGTGGTGCTGTTGTCTGACACACACCACTAGCTGTTTTAAGTTGATTTAGTCTACACCCTTATGGGTATTACTTTCTTATGACTATATATCAGCTTCCGGTTTTTATTTTGTATATGGTATTTTTTTGATTAGCGATTGTGCTCTCTTATTCATTTAATAAAATATACGGCCATTTTTTCCCTAGTCCTTTGTATGTATCATATACATTAGGATCTGCTCCTTTAGTATCTTTATGTAAACACTGAATCACTAAAGGTTCCCGGTAGGTCTTCTTAACTGGAGTTTATAGTCCATTTATTTTGGTCTGGCATACACACCATTGTTTTGGGGTACTACACACTATCTTTGAACTACAGTGAAAGCGGTGGATCTAAAATTATCAGTGTTGATTGCTGAATACACTGGGAGGCAGGAGAAGCCTCCACAGAATGTGAGTAGAACTATGTGGGATAAGGGCATTTAAGAGTTCTTGAGCATTAATCACTACTACTCTTAGAAGATTGTGTTCTGCTGTCTCCTCTTTCTTCTTCTTGTTTTTTTCTGTTTTGACATACAGTGACGTAGGTCATGACGGTGATACTTGCTACAGACAGCTGCATACAAGATTTACAATGACAAAGTCTGAGACCCTGATTCGCCAACTAAGGTGCTTAAGTATTTTCTACTTTTTCCAGTAGAGTAGACTTACCTCTGTCGAAAATTGATTATCTAAAGATTTATCAGTAGAAACATATTTTACTGTGAGCCAGTCAATAACATATTTGTATAGTGCAACTAAATTGTACTCCTTGAAATTAGGTCAGTTCAAACAGCCAAGTGAGATTGGCTGTTTCAGTTTGAAAAGAGATACTGGGGCCCTATTGCTATACTGTATACATGTAGGGATACCTTGAAAACATGACCTGTTGGTGTTCTCTGAGAACTGGAGCTGAGAATCATTGATATAGAGGACACAATCTTTGAGTTCTACCACATGGTTGAAAAATTTTAATTTTTGTGACATATGCATCAAAAACAAAGTAACTTAATGAAGGTATTTGAAATTATGTGACACATTAAACTTGGTGCTGTGGCACATAAATGTGCCATGGCATGTCTTTTGGGAACCATGATCTATTACGTGTGTGTGTGTGGTGTGTGCACGTCTGTTTGTATGTGTGCATGTGTAAACACACGCATGCTAATCTGTTGCATGAAGGACACCTACCTCAGTAACTGCAGTTAACCAATTAAAAGTACATTATCACCTAAAATGGGTAGGACTGATATCCATTTAAATATCAAATATTTATGTACAATAGAAAAAAATTATTACTTAGGTTTATCCGCTCCAAAATAATGGGCATTTCCTCTTCATTCAGCTGTACATGGCTATCTGACCAACTTTTGTCTATACAAGGTCCTATAGAACAATTAATGAAATGTATATAGTAATTAAGGTAAAGAAACATATAGGAGATAAGAGTTTTTGTGAACTAGAAGGGTGGTTTCTGTTCTCAAACTGATTATTCTAATTCCTATTCTAGCTACTTGGCCACTTTTCATGTTTATTTTACACTAATGAGGAAAATGCTGACTGGAAGTCTACAATATTTTAATGATGATAATGTTCCTTTAAACCATTAAGGACCAAAGTCATGTGCAGCACATTGCAAAACCTAATCCTCTGGTCCTTACAGGGTTAAGAAGAGGATTATTGAAAGGCTCTCTTTTAATGGAGCAGTAAACTTTTTTTATGAAAATGTATATGTTATAGAGCTTTAGCTGCTGAGTAAAACAAGGACAATCCCACTGCTGTCAGTTTTTATTCCGAAGTTAAAAAAAGTTCAGATAATCAGAATTTACTGTGCATTTACTTATAGTTCTAACTGACAGAAAGTGACAGGCAGTTTCTATCACATTCTATGGAGAACTGTAAGTCACGGATTTTCCTCTCCATTACAATGTAACCGGAGAGCTAATTAGAATTTGACCACTAGAGGGCACTGTTAATGTAAATGTGAATGAATGAATGAATGTTTATTTATATAGCGCCACAAGTGTACGCAGTGCTTTACAATTTAAGAGTTTAAATAATACAGGGTTACAGGTGCTTTGTAGAGTGAAACATTGGGTGCGAGGTCCCTGCTCAAAGGCTTACAATCTAAAGTGGTAATGGGAGACATACAGAGTACATAAGGGTCAATTGCTTAATACAGTGCTAGTTCTGATGATGACAGAGGGCATCAGTAAAGTAAATAATTTATAAGGGAGTTCTTTATGCAACATCAGTGCCTTTTTAGCACGTTGAGGTTTTATCCATGAGGTGCATTTCCAAGTGAGTTTTGAAGGTTATCAGAGAGGTGCAGTGGCACAGGTTGAATGGTAGAGCATTCCATAGATACAGAGCAATGAGAGGAAAAGGTTTACTATGTGACAGGGCTACAGACACAAAAGGAGCTGAGAGAAGGCGATCATTGGCTGAACGTAGAGGAGACAAGTGTCTTGAAAGATAGAAGTAATATCCGGAGTTTGATAGGCAGCCAATGGAGAGTTTTGAGGAGGAGCGGGGCAGGGGCAAACCTAGGTGACAGAAGAGTAATTCATGCTGCAGCATTCTGTATAGATTGAAGTGGATGGAGATGGGAAGCAGGAATGGCAGACAGAAGAATGTTGCAATAGTCCACGCAGGAGAGGATGATTGCATGTATAAGAATTTTAGCTGTGGAGGAACAGAGGAAGTGACGGATTTTCGCAATGTTACACAAAAGAAAGTGACAGAATTTAGCAATGGCATTAATATGAGGGGAGAATGAGAGAGACATGTCAATTATCACCCCAAGACACCACGCTTCTGATACTGGAATTATGGTAGTGCCAGGCCTAGGTGGGATGAGGAGTAGCTCAGTTTCAGACATATTGAGTTTGAGGTGCCTAGGAGCCATCCACTCAGAGATCGCCCGGGGTTTAACCACTTAAGGACCAGCGGTCGTGGGGTGTGTGGTCCTTTAAGGACAGATAGCGAAGTTAGACGTGTTGGCACATGTGACTTATCACGTGTGCCGGCACACCAAGCAGGGGACTGATTTAAGTCCCTGCTACCACTCACAGTGCTCCCGCAGAATCGCTGTGAGTAAAAAATATGCAACATGCCAGGACAGTCACTAGTTCTTAAGAGAAAAACAGCAGTGATGGTTCTGATATGTCACTGGCGTTAAGGGGTTAAATTGTAATAACTCTGTAAATATGCATCTGTCAGCAGTGGGAGCACCCTTACATTAATAAACAGGAAATGCCCTACAATATATGTTTTTTCATAAAAATGTTTAATGCTCATTTAATAGAACAACACCTTCCATTGCAATGTAACATCCTAAGAACCATTATAGTGCACAGGAGTGAGCGAAGCATTGACTCATAATGCATTGCACACCCCTCTGACATGCAAAGGGTTAAATCTACATAATGTTTAAAGAAGAACTACCACCTCTTAAACAATTTAACTTCAATAACTCCCCATCTGGTGACTAGCAGCTTAGTAGTGCTAGTCGCCAGAATTATTACCTTATTCAAAAGAAATGTGCATTCTTACCGGGCTGACAGCAGCACGGAGCGCAGACATCTTGCCATAGTGACGCCTGCACGTCTGCGCTGTCAGCTGGGACTGACAGCGCAGGCGCACGGATGTCATTATGGCAAGATGTCTACGCTCCGTGCTGCTGTAAGCCTGGTAAGAATGCACATTTCTTTTGAATAAGGTAATAATTCTGGCGACTAGCACTACTAAGCTGCTAGTCGCCAGATGGGGAGCTATTGAAGTTACATTTTTTAAAGGGATAGTAATACTTTAAAATTACTAATCCCAATATTATAGGAGTAAAAAAAAAAAGAAATTATTTGCCCCCACTGATATCTCTCAAACCTTTATGGTTTGAGAGATATTCACTTGCAAAGTTCCCCCCTCCTTCCCCTTTCCCTCCCTTTCCCTCAAGTCAGTGTTGTAACTGACTGCAGGGGAAACCCGTCGTACGATCATCCGGCGGCTCTGCAGCTGAGCCGTGATCGCGTTAAAAAAGAAATCATTCACTTAAAAGGTCTTCTATGCACACGTAGAAGACCCTTTAAGTGAATGATTTCTTTTTTTTATTAATGAGATTGCGGCTCAGCTGCAGAGCTGCCGGATCATGGTAGGACATATTTCCCCTGCAGTCAGTTACAACGCTGACTTAAGGGGAAGGAGGGGGGAACTTTGCTAGTGAATATCTCTCAAACCATAAAGCTTTGAGAGATATCACTGGAGGCAAATCATTTCTTTTTTTTACTCCTATAATACTGGGATTAGTAATTTTAAAGTATTACTATCCCTTTAAAAAATGTAACTTCAATAACTCCCCATCGGGCGACTAGCAGCTTAGTAGCGCTAGTTGCCAGAATTATTACCGTATACAAAAGAAATGTGCATTCTAGTGAATATCTCTCAAACTATAAAGGTTTGAGAGATATAACTGGGGGCAAATAATTTTTTTCTTTTTTTAACACCTACAATATTGAAATTAGTAATTTTAAAGTATTATTATCCCTTTAAGAGGTGGTAGTTCTGCTTTAAATCTTCAAGAGTCAGAGGGGTACACAACTCATTGCATAGCAATTAATTGCACACCCTTCTGCTTCTCAAGGGGTTAACAAGATTCTTATTACAAGTATGGTAATTGATAACAAAACGTTTATAGTATGATATAATCCTTCACTGTTTTGCACACTGCTTTGGTCCTTAAAGTGCTAAATGGCATAAAAACTCTCAGTGCTTATTGAAAAGTCTTTAAAAATCCTATTGTTCCAACAAATTTTACCTTATGTTTTCAACCCTAATAAAATGGTTTACAATATGGAATAGTCCTCCATGCACATATGTTCTAGCAATTACAGTTTATTTAGAGTAATTAGAAAAACAGATCTTTAATAAGTATGCTGTATTTAGTATCCAATGCTTCCACTCTTTTAAGTACTTTTTAATAGTTTGTGTGTTTTTGGACTTAAATATCTAAAATCTGTCGTTTTCTATAAGTAGATTTTATTAAATTAAATTTAAGCACGATAACAACTCGACTTGAACAAAGAGCAACATAAATATTACTGATGAGACGAAATACGTTGATTTAAAATTGTATAGACCTCCAAATAACCTACTGTCAAGACCTACGGCTTGCTTAATAGTTATTGCTGTATCAAAAAATCTTAGCCACCTGAAGTGGTTATCCCAAACACCGGTCAATAGACTGGAGGTGAGACGTTATCACAGGCAACAGAAACTCTGCCAGCTGGAGAAAGGGCAAGTGAAACTACAACGGTTGGCAGCATTAAACCTCAGTATATAGGAACTGAACTGCATTTAAACCCTGAGCAAAAAAATTATCCAAACAACACTCCAACAAGGATGAGAGAGTAAGCTATTACTCCTTGCCTACATTTCATCACACCTGCCCCCTCCATCTGTATATGTATATTACATGGTGTCAAAATTAGAGATTATACTGGAATAGGCTATATGATCCATTATTTACGCAGTGACAGTGGACGTGCCATATCCATTTGATCACATTTCAGCCCTGACCATATCTGGAAATGTTATAGTGTCTTAGTTATATATTTATATAGTGACGTCACTTTACTGCTGGTACCAGAGTTACTTATTATTGATGTCTATACAATAATAATTGTATATTATATTCTATACTATATATGTGATTTATACTATATTACTTTTTAATTAAAATACACTTTATTTACAAAACTCAGAGAGCTTTCTTCTATATTTTGCTAATAAGTATTACGTTGTTTGCTCTTTGTGTGTGTGTTAGATTATATTTGTACATCTACAGTCTGATCATTTGGGGTTGCTGCTCAGTGCAACTTATTATTGTCAGCGGAGTTGTTAGGTTCCTAAAAGACCCTATGCTTGGGCCAGCCTAATACATATTCCAGTGATTCTCAACCAGGGCGCCACAGACATCAACTTAGGGTGCCCTGTGTTTTCTATAAAGACTAACAAAAATAGACTTTTAAATAAAAATGTATAGAAAATTGTTATGCATAATATGTTTAGTTTTGTTATTATGATTATAAGACCTATTAATAACTGTATATTTATGTATTCTACCCTTCATGATGCCCTTGATAAAGAACATTAAATATGTTAGGGGTGCCCCAATTGTTCTAGATTATGTGTTAGGGGTGCCCCGAGCAAAAAAAAGTTTGAGAACCACTGACATATTCAGTGCACCATGCCATCCGATGTTCCAGTACAAGTAGGAAGATGTATGTATCTTTATTTATATAGCACCATACATGTACACAGCACTTTAAAGAAGTTGTAATAATACAACACAAAAATACAGAACTGGTTTAAGAGCATCATTACATTACTAGTGTGGGGTGGGGGAGTGCAGCAAAGAGAATCATACCGGTGACTGTTGTGGCACGTCATGTACTCTTTTACTTACAGCACCCCTGTGGAAAAGTTGTAAGTAAAAACAGGGTCTGAAATTGACCACTCCAAGAAAGGAGCGTCTTTATAAGAGCCCCAGTCAGTGTGCCAGAACACGTAAGAGGTCACATGTGCTGGCACTTCAGAATGTATCCAAGTGGTCATTAAGGGAAGGTAACTTCCCTGGACCACAATGCATTGTATATACTCTCTGGTCCTTAGAGGTTAAAGGGATAGTAATACTTAAAATGTAAAAAAAAAAATGTTGTAAGAGTACTCCCACTGCTGAAAAGTGTTTTATTGAAAGTGTTATTACAGCTCAAAGTTTAATTTTTTAGGTGCAATATCACAGTGGCCTGAAATTGTATAGTGATGCTATTGCTACATCATCCTATGGAGATTTATGGTGTACAGAACAGAGCTGTCCACAGGCTGGTGTAACAGCACCCCTGTACAATTTCAGGCCACTGTGACATTGTACCTAAAAAATTAAACTTTGAGCAGTATTAACTTTTGAATAAAACACCTTTCAGCAGTGGGAGTACTCTTGTTTTACTCAGGGGGATAACCCTACAGCATATTTTTATTTACATTTTAAGTATTACTATCCCTTTAAGCACAAAATTATCACATGGCATTGTTCATACATTATATTTTAACTCTTTGAGGACCAGAGGTGTTCAAAGTATATCAAAGCAATGTGCTGTATGCTTCTTTGGATCTTAAGGGGTTAAGCCCCCAAAAATGAAATAGCATTGTCGCAAAAGTATGTCTAAATCCAATGTGGACATGATGTTGCAAAACCATCCACATTATAGCCCTCTGGGCTTAGCCCCTTTTCAACCGGCTGCGTGTCAGTTAAGGACCACAGAGCTTTTTTGGAAATTGATTCAGGGGTCAGGTACCCTTGAATTTTCCCATGAAGGTCCTTGCACGTCATGGGTCCTTCGGGGGTTAAAGATTTAGGGTAGTTTTATTTTTATTCGTTAGCTGATGATTTTACATCTTGCACTACTGAAAACATTTGAAAGAGCAGGGGATGTGTAAAAAAAAGATTACGTTATTGCATACACCTTCTGGATAATAGCTCCCTCTGATGGTGAGGTGTAGATCCATAGTCTAAATACACTTGTAAATTGCCATTTTAGCATAAACACTTGCTAACCTATCAATCTATCTATTCAAAAGATGAACAATCATTTTGTCAAACGAATCATTATATTAGTGGCATAATAGAGCACAAAAAAACTAAAACATGATACTCTGAACCTTCATAATATACTGGAGGCAATTCACATATTAAGGTCCAGGAGCTAGTGCAAAACACAATGGGGCAGATATATCTTGGTAGTGATACAGGGGCTTCTAATAGCTTTGGCATATTGCAAGGTCTGTTATCAAATTAGCAATCTGAAACTTGACCACTAACCTATTTAAGGGAGAAGTAACTCATCTCCACATAACTTACTATGGCCAGATAATCCTAATGGCTACTATGAATTCCCAGTGTGCCATGTTAGACATATCCTATTTAATAATTCGCTAAGTTGTGTGTAACGCCCGACATGCGCAGTAGACACTGCTGTGCGTGCGGCAGTCATGCGCAGTACAGACTGTCCGCACCGCGGCTGATACAGAGCTGGGTGCTCCAAAGGAGCGTCCAGCTCTGTATCAGCAGTGGCGCGGCCAGTCTCTGCTGCGCGTGACTGCCCCGCGACCGGCTGCCAGAGGCACTGTGGCCCGTGTAACGGGCTGTTCAACTAGTTGGCTTATAATGGTCTCCAATGTATTGTGAACCCCAAAGTTCCAAAAGAAGTACAAGAGGTTCCACAGACCGAATGTTTGTAATAGCAGAGAACAGAACAAGGATGGGTAGACAGTCAGGATGCTGTATTATGGAAAAGTGAAACCAGTAAAGAACCATTTATTCATATGGGAATTGTACCCGTTGAATGCTTGAAAGCCCTTCTTCAAGGCATTGATTTGCTTTGAACGGGTTAAAACAAGATTTAATTAAACTGCAAATTTGTGAATTATTTGTTCCCTGTGGATATGTGCAATAGTTTGGCAATAGTTACCTGAAAGTTTAATGTTAAGATTCCAAATGATTTGAGATTATACCATATAAACCTCTTGGATGTTAGAGAGGTCTTCAAAACAGGGAGAATTATGCACTAAAGTTATTATAGAAATGTGCTACAGTGGAGATGAATTCACCAGTGATATCACTTCTACATTCCCTGTGCATTTCTGTGGAGCCTATACCCTAACATTTCCGAAGTGGGGGGTTCAAAGAATAACATTGGAACCTTTGTATCTCCCCCATTGTGTAACAATGTACTGGAGCCTTGTCTAGCATCCAGTGGATTAAATTACATGGTTGTTATGGTTCTTCCATTATTTTATGTGAAAATAAATGGTCCCACCATAACAAAAAGTTTGAGAACCACTGGCTAAATTTGTTATAAAAAAATGAGAATTTAATTTTTTTTGTAATGTATAGTTGATACAGTTAAAATGTTCAGATTTCATCAAATGTACACTGTACTGTAGTTGGGTGCTGTCTTGGCTTCCTTCAACCAATATTACAATTGTTTGGTCAGTATAGTTATATTTCACAGTGCAATCCAGCAGGTAAGAACTCCTTTTCCATTATCAATCCTTTCCACATGAATTTAAATGCCTGTGAAGGATGCTTTCTGGTGTAGCTAGAGGAACAAAGGTAATTATTGTCCTCTCTTTATTTTGGACACACCAATTTCTTGTGGGACTGCTCCGATAGTCCTCAGCATGTGAATTAGAAAGTACTCCGCAGCATGCAGTGATGAATGCTTTGTAGTGAAGAAGGCTTTCTACTTCAGCCTGAAAATAAATAGATGTTCGGGCTTCAAGAGTTTTTAAAGCGGAACTACCACCCAACACAATCTTTAGCTTCACTAAGTCCCCATCTGGCGACTAGCTGTTTAGTAGCCCTAGTTGCCAGAATTATTACCTTATTTAATAGATTTCTGCTCTCTTCCATGAGTGACAGGCAGAACGGAGCGCAGACATCTTGCCATTGTGACGTCCGCTCGCCTGCGCTGTGAGTCCCAGCCGGAGCCAAATGGCTCCTAGCAACGCCTTCTAGACCCGGCTGGGAACGACAGCGCCGGCACGTGGACGTCACAATGGCAAGATGTCCACACTCCGTCCTGCCTGTCAGCCAGGGAAGAGAGCAGAAATCTATTAAATTAGGTAATTAATCTGGCGACTAGCGCTACTAAGCAGCTAGTCACCAGATGGGGACTTAGTGATTGTGTTGGGTGGTAGTTCCGCTTTAAGGATAAGGTAAATAATTAGAAATTGCCAAGTAAGTGCAAACATTGGCCTCGATGAACAAAAAAAAAAAGGCTATACTGAACACATTATTCAGGATTACATTGTTAAAAATAAAATTATTGGCAGGAATCAACATGGTTTTATAAGGCATAGATCTCCAAACAAATCATCTGAGCTACAATGAAGAAGAAAATGGCAACCAAGATAATGCTAAAGAAATGTATGTAATCTATCTACATTTTGCAAATGGATTTCATACATAGAAACTGGCTTAAAAAAATAAGGGAAATGGGTCTAGGGCAGTGGTTCTCAATCTTTTTTTTGATCGGAGCACCCCTAACACGTAATCTAGAACATTTGGGGCACCCCTAACATATTTAATGTACTTTATCAAGGGCATCATGAAGGCTACAATAAATAAATATACATTTATTATTAGGTCTTATAATCATAATAAGAAAACTAAACATATTATCCATAACCATTTTCTATAAATTTTTATTTAAAAGTCTATTTTTGTTAGTCTTTATAGAAAACACAGGGCACCCTAAGTTGATGTCTGTGGCACAAGAAAGTACCACGGCACCCTGGTTGAGAATCATTGGTCTAGGGGATAACCTTTATAATTGGATAGAAAATTGGTTGGAGGATAGTGAGACAGTGTGATGTTATAAATGGAAAATGTTCCTCTATAGATAAACTTGAGGGTGAAGTACCTCAGGGGTTCAGTACTTGGTCCAATGCTTTTTTCCCATCATGTTTAGAAGATACCTGGAAATAGGAATAAAAAGCAACATTTCAGTATTTGTAGATGACACTAAATTATTCAAGGTAATAAATTTAGAGCAGGATGTTTGTTCTGTATTGAGGATTTATATAATTAGGTAGATTGGAAAACAAATGGAATATGACATTTAATATAGGAAAGTACAAAGTTATGAATTTGGTAAGAACAAATAAGCATGCTACTTATGAACTTAATGGGACATTTTTAACAGTCTTGTCTCTAGAGAGAGACCTGGGAATACTTGTAAACTGCAAACTTCAAAACAGTGATCAGTGTCAAACAGCAGCAGTAAAGCAAACAAAGTCCTGCTATGCATAAACAGGGGCGTTGAAACAAGAGTGGATAACATCATTTTGCCAGTATACAAATTGTTGGTAAGACCTCACCTGGAAAATACAGTGTAGTTTTTAGGCACAAGTTATTAAAAAGAAATTAGAATAGCCCGTCGCAAGCCAAACAAACTCTAATGTAATTCAGGCAGTAGTGAGGCTTATGTACTAAGAAATGGATCAATACATGGGACAAACCAACTGTTTTTGTAATGTGGCTTTTAACCCTTTGAGTGCCAGAGAGGTATGCAACACATTGATTCTGGCACTCAAAGGGTTATCTTCTTGAATGCTCGAGAGATCTCCAAAGTATTGCATTCAAGGAGTTAAAAGCTTCATATGAAAAAATGGGTATTTCAGTCGCCCCCTATAGGGCATTTTGTTGCCCCTGATTTGCTCCTCTTTTAGCACGAAGCAGTATGTTTCTATACATTGGTAGATTTCAAATGAAAAAATACCACCTTTTTTTGTTTAACCTCTGACAAATTCCATGCAGTATTTGTTTTCTCCAGATGAGTTTAGTGTGTTAAGTGCTCATTTTACAACTGGGACTTTCCAAGGAAAGAGAGACCATATTTGAATGTAAAGATACATGGGGATTACTGTGCTATAAGAAATGCCATATGCTGGGAAGTGCTTTCTGACCACATGCTCTTCCAGAGTGGAGCGATGGCTGTCACGCAGGTCTAGTTTGTACAGCAGTAAACTTTTCACCTCAGATTTACAGAACCAAACTGTGCTGCATGTTGTCCTTAACTGTATGGTTGCTGCAGGGGTGTGCAGTACGTGTAGTTAACCCAGAGATAACTGGTCCATGGTAAAGTTACAGCTGGTGTTTTTCCCAGCAATTTGAATCGGCTTTCTAAAAGTCTTAGGACTTTATAGGGAATATGTATAGAACACTAAGAGGATTTATATTTGTAATAGTGTGTGTGTGTATGTGTGAGTGTGTGTATGTATATATAATATATAAGATACACACATACAATATACAAGTACAACAGGAAGAGTCCTGGCACATGCGCCCTTAAGCTTTACTAATATGTAGAGTTGTGGACATGTTCGGATCTTAGGGGGAAATTGTCCCCCAAATTTGACATGGCAGGGCCCCACTTCTCCAATTCCTATGATATGCTGTAGAGCCTATGCACTAAGGTCTCCAAAGCTGCAGAAGTCTTAGGGGGTTATGACTAGTGTGTGATTAAAAGAGGTGATAATGCATAGATAACTTCTCCAGTGAGATATCACTTCTCCATTTTCTATGTTATTCTATGGAGCCAATACACTAAGATTTCTCCAACTTTAGAGATCTTGGTGCATAGGCTCTTCAGAATAATATAGGAACTGGAGAAGTGATATCACTGAAGAAGTTATCTCTGTGTTATCACCGCTTTATCATGCCATAGTGTATAACCCCTAAGACTACTCCAACTTTGGGGATCTTAGTGCATAGGAAGTGGAGAAGTAATATCACTGGAGAAGTTACCTCTGCTTTATCATCTCTTTATCACACCATAGTGCATAACCCCAATTACTTTAGGATATGCTTTACATTGAATATGTTATATACTTTATTTTCAGATGCATATTTCTGAGTTTTTTTATATTTCTTGGATTCATGGTGTAGATTTACAAAGTTTTAATGTAGAGTGTGAAACTGAAGGTAAGAGATTCTACATTTGTTTATAGACTACACTGTATGTTTTAATATATTTCTGAACCCTTTATCATCCACAAGTATTCGCTATACAGTACATGATTTACATTCTATATTGTTTCAGTGATAAAGGATTGTGTATTTGATGTAATATCCAGGAAACCATATATATAGACTGTTTCTTTAGGTTGTCAGGAACAAGCTTACATCTCCGTTGTCTCTAGGACAGTCAGTCTTGACTCCTCTGGTCCCATCCATAGTCACACACCACAGAAATACTTTTGTCATGTAATGCACAAACACAAGAAATATTGTAAATAACTCGTCATTGCATTGTTATGTAAACTGATAATCGTAGTATACAAGCTAAAGTATTATAAACATTAATAAATAAATTGGCCATCATATGGGTCTGTTGAAGAGTCAATGAGATTGTACACCCGCCCTCCCTCCTCACCTCAACTTGGCAAGATTAATGTAGTCAGCACAGCTGAGGCTCTCCTCAGAATAATGTGCCCTAGGTGGCTGCTGCACTATCAAGAAATTAGAAGTCTCCAGGCTAAAGATCAGGGCAAGCTGCAATCAAACCTAGTAAAACAAGCCGTAGTCAAGTTAGACATTAAAGAGATTTAGTAGTCAGTAAAACAGGCCAACGTCAGGACAAGCAGAAAAACCAAGCCAGGGTCAAATGAGGTAGATGTCCAAAAGAGTACATGAACAAAAACAAGGCTCCCGGGTGTCTATTCTCACAATTCGGCTATGAGAATCCCTCTGACTTAACCTATGAGTTTCACTAACAACATAGTTCTTATTCTTCAATATATAACATGACCACTTCCTATTAAGGGGGTATCTTTTATCTCAAAACAACTTTGGTGATTTTGACAGAGATTTCAAAATCACTTAAATGTTGAATTAGCTATTTATATTTAGAAAACTGGTTTCTGAGTCATTTAGATTTATAGATTATGATAATTAAGGCATGATGCCTGGACACCTCTAGTATTAACATTACATTACCTCCCCCACTCACTGACACTTCTCAGCAATGCCTTGCCCACCTTCCCTATCTCTAAAAGGGTTAAGTGTCATAAGTGAGGGGGTAATGTAGTGCTAAGCCCAGTGGTGACACTAGTTTTAAGTCACAGTCAGGTAGTATATGACCTGCGCTGTGACAAACTACGAACAGTTAAAAATGCACAATAGGCTCTTAATTTTCACCCATTGTACACAGTGCAAAGGCAGATGAATTTAGTATTCAATGACATGTGGTAGCTTGTAACATACGTCACACGTTAAGAAACTCTATTTTGGCATTAAAATAAAGCCTAGCAAAACAAGTCCCAAAAGTTTTCAAAACCATCAACGTACTTGAACAGTGGTTTGTAACACATACACAAGCATGTGTAACTAGGGATCCCTACACTAGTGACCCGTGGATGTATTGATATGGGGTCCTAAGCCCCATATCAATACATCCAAGGATCCAAAAACATGAGTGAAAAGAAAATTAACACTGTGTGTGTGCCAGTGGGGTATGCAACGCATTGCTGAGTGTTGCATACATAACTCACAGGGTTAATCCCCTGAAAGCTAACACCAGCGCATTAAAATAAACACTGTGAGTTTGATGTCCAGCGAGGTCTTCAGCACCGTGGTCATCCACTGTAAGTCTTCTGCTATCATCTGCTATCTTCCATCTTCTTATCTTCATATCTTTATCTGAAAAATGTCACTCTAAATAAAAAATGAAATGTCCAAATTATTATTGCCTGCAAAGATGTGCTGGTCTTTAATTAAACACTGCTGACATCTCTGCTGCCGCTGGCAGTGACAGCAGGAAAGCACAGCAAAAATCCCCCCCAGATACCTATCAGGCCATTGCCTGAGCCATATTGAGGGAAATGTGTCTTTTATATGGCCACCTCCCAGCTAATAAGATTGAGCACATTTCATCAGCCCTACTGCTAGAGGCTGATTGGTTGGGAGGTGCATAACCCCACATCCCAGCCAATGGAAGCTTGGGAAGCATTTTGAACAGAGACTGGCCAAATAAAAGCCAGTCTGTTCAAATTTCCTTCAGTATCGCTCGGACAACGCGCCGAGAGGTATTTGAGGGGGATATTTTCACTCTGCTTTCCTGCTGCCGCCACCAGCAGACTTACATTAGATGACAGGTAAGTGTTAAAGGTATGGGTGATTGGATAGTGTTAGGACTAGTATTGTATGACTTTCTTGATATTGTAAAGAGTAGTGTAGGGTTAGTGTTTGGAGAGGGTGACTGTGTTTTTAGCTCACTGTCATTGTTTGACACGGTGTCAAACATCAAGGGTTAGCTAGTTTCCTTTGATGTTCCACAACTCCTGAAAATTAACGTGCATTGTTGGAACAAAGAGCTGCAACAAGAGTTTGGCCTCTGTGGGTTTTGGCCACCAGCGCTTGTTGCAGTGGATGCTGGCCAAGACAGAATTCCGATGGTGCAACTGTGTGTGTACCGCCTGGAACTTCTTTGACCCCTAACAATGCTTTTAGTGCTGTTCACAGTATTGAGCCCTTAATCCATGAACTAACTGAGCAAACTATTGACCTTTTTTATTATTTTACTTTTATTACCATCTGTTGGGGAGCTAGTAGTTTTGTTTGGTTTTCTGCTTTTATCTAGGAAGTAACAAGTTAATACTGAGCTGCAGAAAGGTTTATTAATAATTTATTTATCTGAAATATGGGTAAGAATATGTGCTGATTTCTGTAGTTTTGTTATATATACTGTACATCTGTGTACATAACAACCTCTAACATTTAAGACGAAGTTGTATTTTAGCACTTATGTTCCTTTAACCCCTTGGAGGGTAGATACTTCTCAAGTGCTTAGCAAAGCACTACATTGGAGATCTAGCATCCAAGGGGTTAACATATGTTAATGATAATGGTCCACTTTATTTCAATCATATAGTATATCTGATTTCTGTCTTGCATACAGTTGCAGGGCATTCTTAACAAAAATGCCTTAATGTTTAATATTTATGGATAACTTGTGTGTTCACTCAGTTGTAAAAACATTCTAGATCTGAAAGTGAGTGTTTTTTTAATAACAGTAGAAATCAGAAGGATAGTCTATAAAACATCTGTTTACACAAAGAACTGAATTTGGAATAACTAAGAAATATGCATCTGTTGAGTGTAACAGAAAGACAAGGATTTATGAACATATGAGAACAATCAGAATCAAATGAATATTTTACCATAGCAAATTGTGTAATAAAGAAACGATATGGAAATTTTTCTCCCTTGTATTTTTTCTTCTATTAACCATGTAATTAGAATCAGAGAAAAAAGACTTGCTACTCTTTCATAATCAGATTCATAACTGATTAAAACACTTAATAAAAATGTGAATACTAAATATGATTCTGGCCAGATTGTTAGACTTAGAAGAAATATTAGCGTATATTTCATTTGAGACAAGTTTGTCTCGCAGTGCATCCTTTTTTTATTTTGGGATACTTTCACAGACAAATTTGATTGATTAGATTGTTGCACACTTCAGAATAAGCTTAATATTCCCACACTGGAATTTTGTCATTGGATCATCTACAAAAGCATTAAGAGAGGCTAAAAGGCTACCTACCAGCACCTGAGATAAAATCTGTGAATGGCCTGAACCCACACTTGCTTTAAAAACAACCGAACTGAGGTGCATAAGTGCCACGAAGTATGCTTAAAGCGGAACTACCACCCCAATTAAACTTTGGCCCAAATAATTACCCATCTGGTGACTAGCTGCTCAATAGTGCTAGCTGCCAGAATTATTACCTGGTTAATGAGAATTATACATTGCTCCTGGACTGACAGCCAAGAAACAGCGCAGACATCTTTCCATAGTGACCTCTGCGCGCCTGCACTGTCAGTCCCTTTTGGTGCCGAACAGCTCCTAGCAACGCCTCCTAGATCAGGCTGGGCGCATGTAGGAACACAGATGTCACTCTGAAAAGATGTCTGCACTGTTTCCTGTCTGTCAGTCCGGGACCAGTATAGAATTCTCAATAACCGGGTAATAATTCTGGCGACTAGCACTATTCAGCTGCTAGCCTCCAGATGGGTAATTATGTGGGCCAAAGTTTAACAGGGGTGGTAGTTCCGCTTTAAATCTTTGTATGTCTGTGTGGGTTAAATATGCAAGGTAGTCAAGTGGGTGGGGACATATGATTGAGCTATTTAGTAGATGATTATCAGTGACCACCATACAGATGGGCATCACTTATGTCTGTAATGCACATTTATTTAACAATTTGGAGAGCAGCAATGTAAGTACATTGCCATATTACTGTAAACTACTAAATATTACACCAAAAATCATACAGGATATACAAAACTGAGACAGATTTGAGGCATTGTTATTGTAATCAAGACATGTGTATATGCAAGGTAATTCTATGCATGTTCTTTCCAGCTAGCAAAGTGTAAAGTTTGTCTCCAGACCATTTCTATTAAGCTGAATGTTTTCACCTATGTGAGATTCAGCTCAAATATAACCCAGGCCATTACTCAATTAGTAGCAAGTTTTGTACACAGAAAATATGGTGCTTCCTACACATATTTAAACCACTAGTCTGATCATTACTTTACACTCCTAGCACTCAAATGATTAAAAATTAAGTTCCAAGCACAGACCTTATTTCAGAATAGTACTGCCTTGAATCTCCAAGTGTTACATTTCTATCTTTTGATATATTTCTAGAACATTTTGATTGTCTATTATCATTGTGCCTTAAATAATAGGAATTGTACCCTGTAAACCTAGCTTAGTTTGATATTTCTAAAGAAAAAAAAATCCTTACTGACTTCCTTATCATAAAGCAGAATTCTATTCAATATTCATCTCATACAGGTGTTACATAGATGTGATCAGAGTGACATTCTTTCCGACAGCTAGTATGTATATGAGATTGTGAGTGACAGATCTATTTTCACCACGCATACTAGAATTACTGGTTAGTTTAACATGCTCCTGTTTCTGATTGATACTTTTCTGTTCTTTCATTAACTATCAAGTGATTTATTTGTTCAGAATAGCTGATGTCCTAAGAAGAAAAGCTGTAGTGTCTTATTTAGTCATTGTCCAGTTATCTCACCTGGCCCCTGTCATAGACCAGGCAATATCACAGAGGCACTGGCTAGAAATTTCTAGCATTGTGTATGTGGCCTTTATCTGCTCATTTAATTGTATTTAATACTAGCATCAATTGTCAATAATTGCTTAGGGTGTGCAAGACATTATAACACACACTATACATTGCCAGTCCTATCATACATTCACAAATTCATATTGTGTGTGTTCTCTTCTGTGTGCACTCCATCACAAAATGGTCATATATATACAAGGAAGAAAGTGGGCACTCCAAAACTACAAATATTTAACTCAGTAAATGCCCGGTGCTACGAACATCTATTTAAATATGGGGTTTGCAGATGTGATAAAATCGCCTCAAACAACAAGCGCACTCTAGGGTCTTCAAAATAACAAACAATATATTTATTAATGCAGATCAATGTTTTGACCCCCCTTGAGGAAGGCCCCGAGGGGGTCGAAACGTTGATCTGCATTAATAAATATATTGTTTGTTATTTTGAAGACCCTAGAGTGTGCTTGTTGTTTGATGCGATTTTATCACATCTGCAAACCCCATATATATATATATATATATATATATATATATATATATATATATATATATATATGTGTGTGTATATACATAAAATCCATGGTAGCGACAGCTTTGGTCAAGAATATGTACATGAGTCTCTCATAGCGACACAAAGACTAAACATGACCCAAAACAAAAGGGGAGCGGTTTGCCATTTTGTTACTTTGGATTTCTAATCATTTAGTCTGAATTGACTGAGCGCTCATAGTTAGAGCACTGACAGAGGAGTCCAACTACCAGATGTGGTTTTCCATGATCTGAGGGATTGGGATGGTGCTTTACAAATATGCTGTTCCTGCATGGTCAGTTCTATTTGATTTTAATGATTTTAATTGTTTCCATCTATATCTATAGTTTTTAAGCGTTGATGTTTTGAGCTGCAGTCTGCCTATGACTAAGTGATGCTTTCACAAAACGTGTAAGGCGGACCGTGCTTATGTGACTACTCTTACATCACCTCCTTGTGGAATCTGTATGGAGCTTATCTTTATAGTATTTACAATACAATTT
This sequence comes from Rhinophrynus dorsalis, assembly GCA_037306005.1. NCBI lineage: Eukaryota > Metazoa > Chordata > Amphibia > Anura > Rhinophrynidae > Rhinophrynus > Rhinophrynus dorsalis. The sequence continues at coordinate 242,334,289 of CM074721.1, forward strand.
GAGATGTTTTTACCTTCATTTCAGTGACTGGCTGTTTGCTTTTGCCAGATCTGTTGAGTGCTCCCTTCCTGTTGTCTTCATGTCTACTTAAAGGGATAGTAATGTTTCATAATAAAAGCAGCTCCAATTAATCATCATAGTATTTGGACTTTGGAGAGTGTTATTTCAATTCTGTCAGAGTTGTAGTTCAAGAGAAATTCAACGACAAAGTATCCCCCTCCCGCCCCTTTTACTGATGTAACACTGTTCAGCCAGATTAGAAGGGAGGTGCCCAGGTAGGTTGCAGAGAGGGACAATCTTCCATTAAGATAAGGGAAAAACCTGAAAAACTTGTCAAGGGGGTCAGGGCTTTCATTGTTCTCATAGGAAGAAGATTGTCCCCTGCTGTTATCTGTCTGGTCTATGGACTGCATTCCATATCTGAGAAGAGATGGCTTACACTAGGTAAAAGGGGCGGGAGGGGAAACTTTGCTTGTGAATATCTCTCAAACCATAAAGGTTTGAGATATAAGACTTATATCGTTCTTCATGTTTTTTTTAATGCCTACAAAATAAAATAAAGATAAAACGAAGTGTTACTATCCCTTTAAACAACTCAGCAACAGCAAGAAGAGCAGTTGCAAATGTCACAAAAAAGGTGGAATTTGCCAATGACCAGTGGCCACTGGCCAACATACATTACCTGCTGGCACTAGGCCAGTAGGACATATTTTGTTTTTCTCAGAGCTTGTTCTGCATATAAACCAGAGGCCTACAAAAACAATTTGGGGGACTTGTTTCCAACATGCCTGAGTCCAAAAATCATTACTGATTCCTTAGGACTTGTAATGCTAAAAAGACTAAGTTCCAAAAATTATCACTGATTCCTCAGAGCTTGTGATGCTAACAAACCAAAGTCATACAAATCAATGTTTCCTCAGGCCTTGAGCCTAACAAGTGTAAGTCCTACAAATAAATGTTTGCAGTTTGGTATTCTATTAACTGTGCTGTCAAAAAAACAGACTCTTAAATATGCCTAAAGGGCGCAAAATTTGCGCCCATTGGACACAATTAAAAATTTGTTGAATTTGCCATTCTAATACATGCTGTGTTAAGGGACTTGCTTATTTAGGCAAAAATTGCAGCATAAAAGTAGGCACTGAGTAACTAACTTGTGTTGAACACCATGGACGTGTATTAGAACAGTTGTTTCCAACACACACACACATGCGTTGCTAATGATCCCTACGCTAGTCACACATGGATGTATTGATATGGGGCGCTAAGACCATATCAGTACGTCCAAGGAACTAAAAATGTGATTACAAACAAAAGCATTAATAATCCTGTGAGAGCCAGTGGGGGTATGTAATGCATTGCAGAGTGTTGCATATCCAACTGGCACTCACAGGTTTAATACCTCTACATTTACCAACATCCCCTGAAACTAAACACTTACCTGTAATCCTGATGTCCAGCGGGGTTTTCAGCACCTTGGTCAGCTATCGTCCATCTTTTTCTTTAATCTTATCTCTTCCGTCTTCTTATTTCTGCAATTTTCCTTCTCTTCTTTCTTCTAATCTAACATAGTAACATAATAAATTAGGTTAAAAAGAGACACAAGTCCATCAAGGTCAACATTTGCCTCATAACCCGGAGACATGAGGATTATATAGCTTTCCTGCTGCCAAATAATATGGTCTATATAAGACCTTCCTGTTTTGCCTACTAATATACAGTATAACCCTGTATGTTCCCTTTTGAAAGAATCTTCTTCTTCTTTCAAAATCTGTAGTTGAAAATAAAAAACAGGCCAATGAAACATGCTTAAAAAAAATGCCCCAAAGATATGCATGTCTTAACCCTTGAGTTGTGGGAACAAAATCTGCAACAAGAGTTTGCCAACAATGTGGATTTTGGCCGCCAACCCTGGCTGATCCATGTACCGGTCCTGCTATAGAATAACTGCGATACACAAATGGGTTTCTCTCTCTCTGTAATTTTTTTTCCCCTTATTGGCTCTTTTACCGGAGGGAATAGTATTGAGCTCTAAGTTCCTACGAATCATCATCTAAAAAATATTCTATCCCATCATATTGCCTCAGTCACAGCTTACGTCAGGGGGTCCCTGTTTCTGTCACATTACTTACCAATTTCTTATTTTATTTTTTATTTTTAATTATTTATTTTTGTTAACTCCCCCCAGTCCCAGTCAACAAACAACAACCCCCCCCAAAAAAAAATTCCCTGTTCAACTGATTCTTTGCCCAGTCTCCACCAACACAGGCACCCTCCTCAGACCCCTTTTATATAATGTATTTTTTTTATTGTATTTATTTATGTTTATTAACGGTCCCCCCCCAATCCCAATCAACAAACCCCATAAAAGGAGTTCCCTGTTAAACTGATTCTTTCCCCAGACTCCAGCAACACACCACTTTTATTCCATGTCTATTGGAAATAAAAAGTGCAATGTGTTCTGTGTAAAATTAGTCTTCCCATTGATTTCAATGCAATGAGCTAGGCAAAAAAAGCGAAAAAAGTGCAAAAACTGCACTTTTCACAGGAAACTTTCTGCCAGACGGAAAGTGCCATTTTCTGCTGATTTTGATTTGCAGTGAAAATTTTCACCCATCCCTAGCCAACATCCCTTTTGTAAAAGAAAGAAATACAGAACATGTACAACTACAGAGAACGTTTAGTAAACTGTAAAACTTGTTAGGGTCAGAACTGGGACACTGATCTGTCTCCCATGTTTTACACCATATCTGGACAGGAAAGTAGTCCCTAGAGAATTGGGGATATATAAGTACTCTCTGTTTCTAGTCTCTCTTTCACAACAGAGTGGAATGGGTTCTTGGGACAATGGGTCGAATGTAAGAAACCTGCACAGTTGTTATCTATAATGTGCTTTTTGTATACGTATGATCTTTTGTAGCAAATGCATTTCAAAGCGTGAATGTGGCTAAAATGTCAGTCGTTTTGTGATAAGATTAGCAATTAAGCCTAATTCAGCAAAACAGAATGATTTTCATACATCTGGCTAACATTGCTATTTAGGAGCATGTGCTATTCAGCATAAAGGAGTTAGTATGTTTCTTGCATTAAAACGTGAGCAGTCACAAACCGGATGTAAATTTACGTCATTCAAAAAATAGCTTATACTTCACTTTCCTGCATTTTGCCCAATGTCCCTTGAGTCTCATGTGGCACTTGGTGGGACACAGTGAGCATTATGTCTGAAATTGGAGAATTAAATTAGCCAAGGTGCATATTGTTGAAACTGCCACTATGAGCCTATCATTTTCTGACATCTGCCTAAACTGAGGTACATTCATGTGTCTGGTCTGTCACCCAGCCCAGGTTAAGTTTGACATTTCTTCCATTAGCCCTTTGAGAGCTTGAGGAGTGTCAAACTCATTGTGAAGCAACACATCCCTCTGGCACTCATAATGTTAAACCCTTTAGCGTACAGGAATGGTATTGTTAAAATATTTAAGTAAATGAAAAATAATACCATATGTTATTACATTTTTATATCTCAGGAAACCTTAGCAGATGACTTGCGTGTTCTGTTGTTAGCACATAAAAACAGTTTTTATAAAGAATTACAGAAGCCACATGTTCTTTGAAGTACTGAAATAACTGACAATGTGTAGAATCAGGAGCAAAACTACCATTGATGCCATAGGTTCAAAGTACAGGGACCAGACAATTTTAGGGCACAGTTGAATGCCGAAAATATTTAGGCTTTTTTCTTCATTAGTTTGGACTGAATTAGGTGCCCAAAATTGATTTTACTCTATGTATGACCCTCATATACTTGTTCCACCACTGGTTAGCATAAACTAATGAAACATGTAAGGCATAATGTCAAAATCCTTAAAACGATAACTGTTTTTGCTCCCTTTTGTAGAAATGTATAAAGCTTTGGTTATGTAATTTATTTTTCACATTAATCTTTGTATATGGGTCTGCATTTACATAAGGTAAATAGCAGCAGAGCTACTCTGGTAGAATTTATGAAAGTGACATTTCTTAACTAATGTTTCATTGCATTCAGAAATTGCTGGGGCAAATTCAGAGAAGTGTTTAGCCATGATATGCTACCGCTCATACCTGATACGCGTTTCGCTCATGGAGCTTTTGCTGTTGCTAACAAGTAGTCTTGAATAACAGTAATTCTCAGCATATTTGCAACATTAATTACTCCTTTATTTTGTTATGTAAGGGGAACTTAAGTTACTCAAGCTCACAAAGAGGAACATGTTAATACAACTATTCAGTAGACCACGTATTCACCAATAAACTCTTTATATTACGTAAATTACTGGTACTGTTAGCTCATCAAGAGCTTTGTGTAACCTGTAAAGAAGATAATACTTCATATACCTGACACTGTTGCAATTCTAGTCTACTGTATCAGAGCAATCTAGACCTCAGTGGTCAAACTCTGATCCAGTTTTTACTGTTTTTTTTTTTTTTAATAAATTTGCTTCCTTTTCTAAGGTCTAATATATTATTAATGGATCAATCCTGGTGGTGAGATCCGTCCTCTTAGTCACATTATTGGTGTGGATGTGGTGCTGTTATCTCTGGTTTCCGTCTGCCCATTGAACATATTCTAATATATGCAGAGTTAGCATGCTACATTTAGCCTATCTGCCCCCATTTACTACTCAGAGTGGTGCTCCTATCTATATATTGATTTAAGGGGTCACATGACCAATGGGCCCCTTTGGATTCCAGGCCTTATCACAGCTGCATCCTCTGTACCTCTTGTAGTTATGACATAAATTGAAATGTTGCATTTGAATTACATAGTAGTTTAGGTTGAAAAAATACTTTTGCCTGTGAAGTTCAACCCTATTCCTAAACTTGTTTACCACTTTTGATCCAAAAGAAGGCAAAAAACCCTTATTTCAGCAATTTGAAATTCTGCTTTGAATGGGGGGAAAATCCTTCTTCCCTCCAAATGGCAATCACATTTCTCTTTGGATCAACAAGCACTAAATAGATCTTAATAACAACACTAAAATGCATAGCCATCGATGTTGTGCTCTATTAAAAAAAATATCAAGGCCCTTTTTAAAGGCATCTAATGTATTCAATAGCACCACCTCTTCAGGCAGTGAATTCCACACCTTTATTGTCCTTACCATAAAGAATCCCTTCCGCTGTTGTAGAAAAAATCTCCTTTCCTCAAGTCTTAGCAGGTGACCCCTTGTCCTTGAACGTGGGCAACCATAAAACAGCTTTGTATGTAACAATATGAAATTAACATTTAGGTCCATATTTTCAGAAGAAACGTAGAGGTAATTCTAGAGCAAAACAAGTGCACCATGGGGGCAAATAGTCCCAACATTTCCATTGATTTAAATGAGAAATATAACTTCTTGAATTCTAGAGAGGTCTCTAACCCTTTTGTGGAGCACTGCATTGGAGAACTCCAGTGCAAGGTGTGGGAAGGAAGGAAGAGTAGTTTTACTATACAGTGGTTTCCAATATTTCCTACTGAGATTCACTGAGCCTGGTGGGTGATAGAACCCTGCATGCTGGCTTGGATCCATTGGCTGGTGTCATCACTCTTATGTGAGTATATTATAAGCTATGCTTTGTTCCAGATATACATTCCATTAGTAGGATAGTCTGCACCTCCTCCTGTGCATATGATCACAGTGAGGAGGAGGAGGAGATGCAGTATACACTGACAAAGGCAATGTATATTTACTGACAAACAAAATCTCTGTAGCAGCAATCGCATGTACCGAGCCACCAGAGAACAGCTAAAACTTACTGCTCTGGTCCTTGCCTCCCAGCAATGATTGCAGAAAGCCTGAGGGCTCATTGCAATCACTAACCCTTGATGTGCCAGGACTGTTATCTTTCCTTAATGGACGGATTCCTGTGATGGTCCTGGTATGTCATCCAGCATAACGGGTTAAAACTCATCAGAAGCCTAGCGCATTTCCACCAATGATACTAAGCTATATGAATGAAACAAAAGTGGAACAACTCAAAAGAACCGCACAAATCAGAATTCCAGTTGTGTTGAATGGGTCTTTTATCCTACTTGAATTCTGCAGTGCATTGTGACCATGATAATTATACATATAAATATAGCACTTCCATATGCCTCATCACCATAAGTAAGGATGCCTTGCATGTGTAAACCCTGCAACTCTTTTTATTGTTGTTAGGAAATGATTAGGGTTTTGAGACTTTGTTTTGTTTATTTTACTTTAAAACAAATTCTTTAACCCCTTAACGACCGGTCGATCAGCGTGTCGCGGTCACTTAAGGACCACGGAGCAATTTTTTTTTTTATTATTATTTCCGAACTGCATGCAGACGCGGGGGGAGCATGGAATTCCATGACTGTCATAGTACGTCATGGGTCTTTAACTCAGATCGACCGATTACGTACTAGGACCGTCAAGGGTCATTAAGGGGTTAAATACTAAAATCTACACTTAGGACCATATCCATAATTCACTATAGAAAAAATAAAAATCCCCCAAATATAAGCTGATTTAAATATCCCAACCCTTGCCTCAGGGTATTCTACTTAACTCTGTGCTTAACCCCTTAATGACCCATGATTTACATGTACGTCACGAGGTGTATGTCCCTGAAGGACCAAGGACGTACATGTAGGTAATGGAATTCAGGGCTTCCTGCACAGCCCTGAATTTGGTTCCAAAAAAAAAATAGCCCGTGGTCCTTAAGTTCTGGCCACGTGCTCGTGCGGCTGGTCCTTAAGGGGTTAAGGACATTTTACTTAACCCTTTAAGGATCAGAGGAATGTGCAATGCATTGCTTTAAAATGTGTTCTCACCACTCTGGTGCTTACAGGGTTGAGCTGATGATGGTGCTCCCTACTAGTCTACAATTACCTGCACATTTTCCATTGTATTAAGACGTTGGTATACACAAGCCCTTTTTTATTTGCAACTCATTGTATTTGATGGTTAAACCATCTTCTCCATAAAGAACAAATAATCATTTCCAAAATGCTTATTGTTTGAATTTGGGATTTCAACCTTGTGATGATTGAGAGCTCTCTACACTAGAGACCTCTCTAGCACTCATGGGTGTAAATGACACAAAATCAATCAGAATTTTTCCTATTGTGTCACTGGTTGTACCCAGAATTTCTCCAGTTCTTCTTGATGAACCAGACTCCCAGTGTCACAGTACACAGAAGCATTCACAGGTGTGTAATACAAGGGGTGCAGTTGTGATGGGGCCCCTCATCCAACTGGACCTATTGGCTCTGCACTATCCTGCAACCCCTTACAATGAAACCAGTTTCCTACCTTGACTATTGGTCACTGACATTGTGATACATAGCTGCTGCCAGCTAGTAAGATAAGAGTTTTTATTTGGCCCCTCACATTTTCTTCATTACCTCATTTAGCACACATCTGGCACTTAATAGGGTTAACTGTGAGCATGGTATAGCAGCTACCTGGTACTACAACTTAATTTATTATATTTTTGCTTTGCCTCATCATGCAAAGACCATTTTGTGATCTTTTGGTGGTGAATTGCACCTTTGGTTTGTGTAAGAGAATGATTCAGATTTGCTCTGTAACTTTAAATATGGTGAGTGTGAGCTCACTTTATTCAAATGTACTCTGGACCATGTGCATGTAGGTGTGGATGAGTAGGACAGCCTCCGATTTTAATCTAGGGTCCAGAAAGGTCTTGTTATGCCACAGGGAATTCTCAAAACTGAATGAGCAGGATATTGGTGGTGTTCATACATCATAAATATCCACTGGATGTTAAATGACCTTTGAATGGACTCAAGGTAAAGGTCTTGTAAATAAAATACAAATTAGACTACATTTTCCTTGTTTGTTGAACCTCTTTTTCCAGGAAACTTTAGCTTCCACTGTCTGGTGTTACAGTCAATAATGGATCAGTTAAGTATAAAATACTGACATTAGTTAATCTTTATTTGGCATACTTAGTTCCAAGGTAATAAAATAATGATTTACCAAATATTTGCATTGGCTTCTTTTTACTTATGCGTTAAATTTTTAATAGCACATTTATTAAAACCAGATTGTGAAATTACTTTTTTAAAGGCTTATTAACTTATGGGAATAGGTTACATGGTAATTTTCAGTTTTATTTTGAATGATCTGCTGGTGTAAAATCCAAATTACTTAGCTGAACAAGTATTTCTTGTGTTAATGTTTGATGGACTACTCATATGGGGAGTGCAAGAGTGGTTTCAATTAAGCTAAGATAACAAAAATGTTCTAGCACAAGTCTAACTTGATGTTTACAAAGGTCCTGCATCTGTGCTTGATCTGGCTTAAGTTCTCATTTTGGTCACTTACTATTTTCTATATGGGATCACATTGGCCTTTAGACATCATTAGTGACATGTATGTTGAGCTGCTTAGCAGGGTTTTCATATTTACAAGGCTGTCTTATCATGAATGTAAATCCTTTGAGTATAATAGAGGGATGAAAGGCATTGTAAGGTTTGTGATGTAATACTGTATGTTGCAAATGTTTCTGGTACTCAAAAGTATAATCTTAAAAAAAAGTGGAACATCTGCACAATCACTTACATGCTCAATTTGTCTCTAATTAATTGCTTCCCAATCTGCTGAATATAGATAAGTAATAAAGAAATAGGTATGCATATCATTTTCAAATGAATTAATCTTTACTAGCAAATGTATACAATGTACAGAAAATGATACTGCTAAACTATAATGAACATATCCGCTTGATGTACATAATTGTATGGCTCCATATGCTGAAACACCATCAAATGACCCTAATCACAAATATGTACAATATTCATGCGGGTGATACAACACCATTCAAACTGCCCTTTTACTAACTTCCAATCTTTTATGTTCACCTAGCCTGTCAATCGGACATATATAATTGGCTCATTACCATGTGGAAAAGCCAATCACTTGAGATTATGAAGACTATCACAACTTCCAGTATCTCAAGTGTGAGCAATCACCATGGAGGCCCCATCGGCTACCTTGTAAATTAGGCATACAACAACATGGATGTTTTCTGAACTAAACACATGGTTGTAACATGCTGCATTATTGTGTTATGCACAGGAATAATTGCCTTTACGAACAGCACCATCTGAGATGTGAATAAAATAAGGCAAAAGTCAGCCCAAACTAACAAATTGATAAATGGGTGAGTTAGAACTTGAAGAGAGAGAATTGATTAGCCAACAACACAACATATATCTTAATCATACTTTGGATTAGCCAGTTAATTGGTAAGGTAATACAGGCAATGTTTTGGATCTACTTCTTCAAATAAGATGAAGATATTCTCACCTATTACCTTGGTTCATACACCAGTTAACTATGTAGTTCACCTGATGATTAAGTGATCTGTTGTGTTTCTGGATGGTCAGTTCTTTATCTGCATTGCAATGTTTTGGGGTGCTTCCACCTTCTTTTTGTATGCTTGATAAGGGCATTCAATATCCCCATAGTAACATTGCATTTATTTTGACATTATTTATTCTAATATCAAGTGATCTGTAATATTTCTGGTTGGTCAGTTCATGCTCTACTCTGTATTATGGAACCTGCCAGATGTCTTGGATGGTTGTGAGCCCAACATTAGTCCTTACACCTAATACCAAGGTTGCACCAGAGTCCAAAACTAAGAAGAAAAAATACTGTTATACTGCAATTTGTCATTGGGTAATGCTGGCCATTGTGTACCACACCACACACTGTCTTGTTTGTTAAATATTGATAATTTATGAATTCATTTACAGACCTTTATTCTTATTGGTTGATACTTACAAATCATTTCAGCCTGCTTCTTCAATGTATATTGAAATGCGTGATCACATACATTAATTAGGGACATAACTTAGCAAACTATAGGAGCCTTCTAATCAAGGGCATACATAGAGCATTTGGTACCCGGGATGGATCCTATAGGGCTGATGGCTGACAGCTGACTGCTGCCTGGGTCTGACTGTGGCTTCTCTTGGCGGCTTCTGACTCTGGCTGTGGAACTGTGGTGAGGTATTAAGGCGCTGACGCATCACACGCACACATGCAACCAATGAGAGAGGAGTATCCAAAGCACTCCTCTCTCACTGGCTGCAGTGAGACTGCGACATGCCTACTGCCTAGGAAAGTACTGGACGGCGGGGCACATCTAATGCCATCAGTACCTACATTAGTTTGGGCAATCGGGCTATGCAACACACTGAGACTGAGTGGTACCCCCCTAATGAATGGCATCCGGTGCGGACCACCCCCCCGGCCCCCTGTTAGTACGCCACTGCTTCTAATATTTCATGTTTGATTTCTAGATTTTTACCAGTAGGTAGATTTTGTTGGGGTAGTATTTATTGGTATTTGAAGGAGTTTGGTTAAAATGTCACCAACATATTTCTAACATCCATTGGGATAATATAGAATGAATGAATGAATATATATAGAACAAGTTTTTTTACTTGTTATTCTGTAAAAATAGGTTTATGGGGTGTGGCACAGAGGTCTAGCTTTTGTTTGCTAATGCCCTTTGTTCCATTCTATTTCCTTGGCTAGATTAGTTTCCTGAAAATTTAGGTCAGGGTTGATCAATACATTTTGGGGCTGGGGGATAAAATCATGAATTTAAATGTCATCCAAAAGTCTTTTTTTTTTTTTTTTTTTTTTTTAATAACCCATTAAGGATCCATGACGGTCCTGCACTGTCATGGGTTGTTATACCCTTAACGACCCATGATGGTCCAGGACCGTCATGGCTTAAATGATAGCAGCGTGCCTCCGTGCACGCTGCTATCATTAATTCCAGGCTGAGACTGAGCACTCTGAGACCGGGGCATTCAGTCTCAACCCTTCTTTCTTCTACCGGTTCATGCGATCGCTGTATCAGCGATCACATGTACCGGCATTCTGAGACAGAGGTAAGCACACAACGCATGCTTACCTCTGTGTGTCTCGTCTTTTTCTGTCTCCCTTGCTATCAAACTAAGGGAGACAGAAATAGACGGGAGACACCTAGTGGTAAAAAAAAAAACAGCAGCTGGGGTATTAACCCCTTCACTGCTGGTGCAGGAGGCTGGCTAAATGCAATTATACACTTTTTTTTTTTTTTTTAAATAAAAAAACACAACAAAAAAAATAATAAAAAACACAATAAAAAAATATATATATAACTAAACAATATTGCAAGTGTGATTGTTGTGGAGCTATGTAATACACTTATATACAACTCCAAATGCCAGGTATAAAAAAGTGTCAAAATAGGGTGGGAAAAAGGGACATGGGGATTTTCACCCAGGGGGGACAGTGGCCACTTTAAACTGCGCATTTTGTAGGTATGACTGATACTTTTCATGCAGTCTCCATAAAAATTTAACCCTCTGTGGCCAATTGATCCCAAGAGAAAAATCAAAAAATTTTCATAAAGTAAATGGTGGGTTATCTATATAAGTGGGGTATCAAAAGAAAGCCCTATTTGTGCATAGAAAATCAGTATATAATTTATGGGGGTGGAATAAAAGCCTAAGAGGGAAAACACTGTTGAACAAAGACATAGTCAAAAAGGTCAGAATTGCTCCGGTCCTTAAGGGAAAACGACCTCAGATTTTCCCGGTCCTTAAGGCGTTAAATAAATGAACTTATAGTTACTGATCTATGATCATACCTGGGAACTCTCCGGTTTTGCCCAGGAGACTCTGGGTTTGACAATGAATTACCGGGTCTCCGGGGCAAAGCCAGATTCTCCAGATGTGAGGAAACCCTGCCGACTTCTGCTCAATCCCACCTTGTTCCACCCACTCTGTGCCCTCTTCTAGCCCTCCCCTAGTGTATTCTATATATATATATATATATTTTTTTAAGTTTAGTAGTCCGCCACCTCGCGATTAAGCCCCACCCCTTTTTAATGACATGAATTGCGTCATTTCTCTACCCTCATCGGCACTAGAGGGTTGTCCTCCGGGCAGCCTCAAGTAAAAAGTTCCCAGGTATGTCTATGATTGGTTGGTTATAAATTGTTGGGTAATTAAACTGGATGTTAAATATGTATCCACCTCACAGAGGCTGATGTAAAACTTGCATTCTAGGATTCAAAAGCCACATTTAACTCAGTGGGAATTGTGGGACTTATTATTTGTCCCCCATGATGCAGAATCACTCCAATTTTCTTAGTATGTTAGCCTCACTGGGAAACAATGCTTTGGAACTATATTTCACATTCAAAGGGTTAAGCAAGGAAATGCACTGGAGAACTGAGTGAAAGAGGATTATATGGTAAATATACTACATCAATATAATGCTCTCAGATTGCTGCTGTTTCAAGAAAGCGTGAAAGGAGAAACAATACCTCCTAATAATACACCCCCACTTTCCTTCCAGTGAGCAGAAAATCCTAATGGCACTTTAAAGGGATAGTAATGCCAGAAAAAAAGTATTAACTATATGGCAGATACAATTAAAAGAGAGTATTTGCACTTATTAGTATCTCTCAAACCCTTATGATTTGAGAGATATAGGAAAATAAAGTTCCCAGCTCCCTCCCCTTTCTGCCTGACGAGCTGTAAAGCTGTCAGAAGCAGATTCTGGTCACTTGACCAGAAGTGGCTCTTCATCAGCACCGATATAACAATATGTAAAGATAAATTACTTCATCGGAATGGTCTAGAATGTGTGCTTGTAAACCAGGCACATGTTGTAGACCATTCCAATGAAGTATTTATTTTTAGGTTTTGCTATGTCGGCACTGCTGAAGAGCCGCCATCTGATCCAGGAACCAGGATCTCATGCAGACAGCTATACAGCTGACGTATGAGAAAGGGGACGGAGTGGAGAATACGAATAAGTGCAAGTACTCTATTAATTGTATCTACCATATAATTAACTTTTTTCTGACATTACTATCCCTTTAAACTTTTCTCTTGTACCTTAGAGCAAGAGTTCACTCTTGGATAGCAATTGCTGCAACTGGTTTTTAAACTGAAGCAGGCAGAGTGTATAAGCCTGCTTTGCAATGCGTTCCGTACCCCTCTGGCACTCAAGGGGTTAAACCTTTAAGTGCCAGAGGATGAGCAACACATTGAAACACATCTGCCTCCATGGACATGACACCCAGGACTTATTGTTGATGTTATCTCTTGAACAAAGGCAAAAGGGCACATTCATAGGAGCCATTAGGATTTTCTAGCCATAGCTGGTCATTTGGGGTTATTATTAATAGCACTTAATTCCTTATTAACAATAATCTGCTCATATTAAGTGAACAGAGGATATTTCACACGACCCCTGTGTCATATTTTGCCCACCCTTGCTTTTAGGTGTTGGAAGTAAGGACATCATTGTAGTAAATGTAAGATATTCATTATGGACGCCACACTCATTTAGTATAATTACAATAAACTACATATGACATTGCTACGGTATAACTTCTGGGACTTTAGTAAAGGCTGATTAAAGTGTCAGTAATGCCCCATAAAAAAATTATTATGGTTTTGTGGAGATTAAAAAATTAAACTATATGCTACAATTTCTAACTCTCAAACCACTATGGTTTGAGAGATATTTGCTTTCAAAGTCCCCCCCCTCCCTCCCCTTCTCCTGATGTCACTGTTATGCTGACAGCAGGAGATCCCGGTCAGGGGACCAGCCGGTGGCTCTGCAGCAGGGGAGGAAGGGGGAACTTTGAATACTTATATCTCTCAAACCATAGCAGTTTGAGAGAGAGGATTTTAGCATATGGTTTCATTTTTTAACCTCTACAAAACTGAAACAATTTTTTATGGGGCATTACGGTCCCTTTAAACAAAGAGTGACCCTGGAACCCAAATAAAGGTTTATATTTTAGACCTCCTATATAAAATATGTTTTTACAGATTTAGAGTACATGATATTTAAATGTAAACTTGTCTTAGTTTTATCTCTTCATGTTCTTTAGAGTGAGAAAAAGCCTTTGCAAAAGCAACAAACTGAACAGCCAAGAGATATGGACCATAAGCTTTGCTCTCTGCTGACATCCAGGCTGATCAGAGCACTGAAAAATTTGAGGTTGGATTTGGCTTTAATTCTGAGTTTTTTTGGCTCTTTATACATTACAGTTTAGTATGATAATGAAGTTGCACATTTTTTGTTGGGATCACCCTCATTTAAGTGGTAGTGGTTAAAATCATCAAGCATCATTTAGAAGTGTGTGTACCCTTGTTTTGTTTAGCAGGCTACAGCCTGTAATATATATGTATTGATATTAAGTGTTAATATCCCTTTAAAAAGTGTACTTAATAGGAAGTGCTTGTTGCCCTTAGAACCCATATATTATTTTTAAAGTTTATTCCCTTAAGGACAAGAGGGGTGAGCAACACATTTCTATGCAATGCACAGACCTCTGGTCCTGGGGGCTAAAGCAAAGTACTTGTAGAGTTGATTACATGATCTCTTGCTGATTTCTGAAAGGTCAGAAGAAGGCTATCTCCTTTGCCATGCTGGTCAACAAATACAATGTCTGAGCAGATACAATCTTCCTCACAGTTCAAACCTGTGTCAGTTCTGGGCATACCCAGATGATGTTTGTGCATGCTCAACATTAATACAGGTTTCAGCAGGCAAGACAATTGTATGTTATGAGACACTGTATTTCCATATGCTGATCAACACAGAAAATGAGAGAGCCTTTACCTGACCTTTCCAGCATCATTTGTAGTTGCACTTGGCAGCAACTGGAAAGCCAGTGGTTGCCTACCCACTTATTAGCTTAAGTACCCTTAATTCAGTAATTTCTCAGTCTGTGCACTATAGAAATATATGACATCCATGACTGCTGCTACCAGCAGCAGTAAATTATAGGTACTGTAGGATGGATCTGATTTACTGCAGGCTCATGTCAGAACGTGTCCTCAATGATAACATGATACTAAATCTTCACTAGATTTCTCAGACTGAGGTCATGTTATCGAAACACTGGAAAATATTCATTGACATACAATATTACACTGATTTCAGAGTCTATTTTCAGTCCCATGCAATTAAGGGCTTTAGGTAGTATAAAATGCAATTTTAATCATAGGATTCTTGATTGCAAGAGAGTAATGAGATACACCATATTTTTGCTATACACAAATAACCATGCCAGAAACCAAATCGTAATTATGAAAATAGCTTGAGAATAAAGTACTGAGCTATGTTCTTCAATAATTTTATTAGAAAATTGAGGAAACTATAGAGGTTACACAATGAAAGTTTTATGTTACCTTTATAGTACTCAGGATAGTCTGCTGGGTTTCTTTATTCTAGTACAATCAAAGCTAAGGGACCCTTATTTATGTGGGTTTGAAAGAAATCTAAAGAAAGATTAAGCTATGCGTCTTCACTTGCACGCCACTGCATGGAGTTCTGTGAATGCAATGGAAACACTGTAAGCTATGGATTCTTTCCTGCTTTTCACACATGTACAGAAAACGTGCATAGACGTATGGGTACTTTATTCTACCACCAAATATAGGATCTGATTAACATCTTTGACTCTCATAGGAAAGGAACCCTAGGATATCTTAGGGCTGTAGTCAGGAAGATAAAGAAGAGCATCTTTAGAGCAAACCAACTTCACCGCAATGAAGAGGAACATTCTCAATGATTCAAATAGGACTTTTAAAATTCCTTTTTAAATATATGAGAATTTAACACGGTTTTAGTAGCCCTTTGTGGTTCAGTGAGCTTGTCCCAGACCTAACTTAGTTTTCATGAGTCACTGATTAACTCCCCTGTGCACAAGCAGGGCAATCATAAACACATGGCATTTAGGGGTCCCATAGGATAAGGTTGTGAGCCACTTATCCAAGGAGTTAATTAAGGTGACCAGTAGAGGTGTAATAAACTGAGAAATAAACTGCTGAAATAAGTGTGACAGGGATAGGCAACCTCCAGCACTCCAGTTATCAGAGACTACAACTCCCATCATCCCCAAGAGGCATTTGTCTTCAAAAGCTGGAGTGCTGAATGTTGCCTACCCCTTGTATATAAAGTAGGCAGTGCCACAATGATAAATCATTAACCTTAATCCAGTGGGTTTCTGTATTTAACCTTCTTCACTACGAGTTGGACTCATTAAAATGTAGCATATAAAATTAGAATATTCCTTTTCGTTGTAAAGTATGTGACAGTATATGTGCATATAAGAATGTGTATGTCATAGAATGTGTGTATATGATATAATGGGTAAGAGTGCATGTGTTAGATAGTGAATGTGTGTGTGTGTGTGTGTGTGATAGGGGATTTAATAGGACCATTATATTTTATATGAGACAAGCACATAGGGCCATATGCACAAATACCAATGTGAAAGACATTCTGGAACAAACCGACTACACCACAAGGAGCAAATAAAAAGTCATAAAGATACACACTGATTAAAAAGGACATTTAAGTCCTTCAGTGTTCTATATTTCCAAAGCATTGATTCCCTATACATTGAAGACCTGTCTAACATTCAAATGATAACAAACCCCCATTGAAATCAGTGGATATTTTTTGTTTGTAACATATGTGCAGGTTGTTTGAGCTATACATTCTTCACTCCTCTTTGCGTATATGGCCTTTAGAATGGTACCACTCTTTTTATAGTGTTTTTGGGGGGAATCATATGAGGTTTGGTGTATTTGTTTTTATTTTCCCTTTCAGTGTAATCAGTATAAAATCATGTATTTGATATTTCTTCTTTCGGTTAGGTCATTTGTTTGTAGTGCCAACTCTGTATTAGGACCAAAACATTTGCAAAGAGTAATACAGCTTTTTACAAAACAACATTTTAACACTGAAAGGAATAGTAATACTTATTATGTAAATATGTATCTTGTAAGGTTATTCTCCTGAGTAAAACAAGGGTACTCCCACTGCTGAAAGGTGTTTTATTGAAAAGTTATTGCAGCCCAAACTTTTTTGTTTTTTATTTTTTTGTAGGTGCGGTATCACAATAGTCTGAAATTTCCCAGTGGCGCTGTTGCTACACCATCTTATGGACAGTTCTGGTTAGTTGACCATAAACCTCCATAGGATGGTATAGCAACCCTATAGCATATATATTTTTTCTATTTTAAGTATTACTATCCCTTTAAAGCGGAACTATAACCTAGGTGTATGTTAACAGGGTAAGTTTCCTAGGTAGGTGTCATTCATACTGTCACACCTCCTCACAGAAAGCAACAGACTCAAGTAGAACTGAGTCTACTGTTTAAACATTTAACAGTAGAGTACAAGAGAGATCAAACTATATATATGTATGTGTATATATATATATATATATATATATATATATATATATAATATATATATATTCAGGGCTCAAAATTTCCACACGCCACTAGACAATGGCGAGTGAAAATTCAGCCCTGGTGGGTATGCTATGGCTTGCAGTGGCGAGTAACTTTTCAGGTCTGGCTAGTAGCAAAGGACTTCCAATTTTAAGCCCTGGTATATTTATATATATATATATATATATATATATATATATATATATATATATATATATATATATATATATATATATATACATTCTTGGATGGAAGCACAACACACTTCTGGAGGTAATTTAATGCCTGGGTGCTGTGGAAAGGCTATTAGTACAAAGCAAGAAAGAAGCTGCAGCACACACAGGACTTCTAAAGGGTTAATTTATTTAAAAAAGGATCAACGTTTCGGTTGATCATTTTTTAATAAATTAACCCTTTAGAAGTCCTGTGTGTGCTGCAGCTTCTTTCTTTCTTATATAAAAGGCACCTATCTTGCCCAAAATATATATCAGTGCCACATCTCTGCTAAATCTGTATAGTGTGCTCTGTGGTTGCGCCTCTTTAATTTTTTGTAATGGCTAAAAAATAATGGGTTTGAGTCTGCTTGCAGATTTTATGGGCATTAGCACTGAAACTTTAAGTTCCAAATTTCAGTTAAATTTTCAACAGTTTCTAAAGTTATTAACAATAATTAAAAAAAAATCATCATTTAACATAGAAACCTCGTTGAAAACTTGGCTATGGCAGGATGACCACTTAATAAGTGAATAAATAAACACACGTCTATGTATATTTTGTTTTTATATTATAAGTCACTGTGGGTGCTGTCATATAGTTTAATAGTTTAGATCTTTACTGTTATGGTCTCTTAATACTGAAAAAAAATACCTTCAAGCAAAACTGAAAACAACTCTGCTCCATCTGATTTATACTGGTCATTTCACTATTCCATTCTCTGCAGTCACTTCCCTTTAGGAAGTTGTTATACTGCACACATAAAAAGAAGCCTGTGGGGGTTTGACAGCTTTGGACATTGAACTATGAACAATTCTTATATAGGCCCAAAAACTATTATTCATAGGTATCTCCTGACTTTCTTAAAGGGATAGTAACACTTCGTTTTAACTTTATTTTATTTTGTAGGCATTAAAAAAACATGAAGAATGATATAAGTCTTATCTCTCAAACCTTTATGGTTTATGAGATATTCACAAGCAAAGTTCCCCTCCCCGCCCCTTTTACCTAGTGTAAGCCATCTCTTCTCAGATGTGAGTCAGGTTGTATGACAGTACAGATAACAGAAGGGGACAATTTTCTTTGTATGAAAACAATGAAAGCCCTTCCCCCCTTGACAAGTTTTTCAGCTTTTTCCATTATCTTAATTGAAGATTGTCCCTCTCTGCAGTCTACCTGGGCATCTCCCTTCTGATCTGCTTGAACAGGGGGGGGGGATACTTTGTTTGTGAATATCTCTTAAACCATAAAGGTTTCAGAGATAAGACTTATATCATTCTTCATGTTTTTTTAATGCCTACGAAATAAAATAAAGTTAAAATGAAGTATTACTATCCCTTTAAGTTTAACCCCTCTAGCAGTTTAAAATGCCACCATATTTAATAATGGGGGAAACTAATAAAATAAGATCTAAAAGAAGATGAAATATAAAAAGAGAACAAGTAGGGCCTTCTGTTCAAGGCAAAGTGAAGGAATTCCAGGACAAACCAAATACACTATATGGGAAATGTGCTGTACTCAGGACATATGGTTAAGAAATGTTTGTTTAAATATTTCATTTAAGGTTTACTATGCTGTACTATTATGTATGAAAATGTAATGTAATAGGTGTTGGTACCATCTAGTGGCCATTTGTTGTACACAATACTTGAGGCTATGATGTATTTCCTTTTCCTGCTACTATCAGAGACTTGTGGGAAGAGGAAAGCAATTTTTTCTGCACATGAAGCTGGGAATAGCTCTTGATTACAGTCTCTCCTCTTATGGAAGCATCATCGTTTTACCCTATGCTTATAGCCAGGGGAGGGCTGGCAATTTGTGGCCCAGGAGGCAAATATATTCAAGTGGCCCATTTCTATTATCGTTCTAGCCCACTGTTCCAGCCCATCCCCTTTTGTTAATTTTAAAGTTGGCATTAATTTTGTGACGTAAATCAAGTGATACCACATAGCTTACAGTTGAAATGGGGCTACACTAGTGCACTACTACAAAGCTTACAATTTAAGTAATGCCTACCTAGTGATACTATAGAGCTTGCAAGGGAAATGGTTTATGCTACTAGTTTAGCTCCATTTTGATTGTAAGCTCTGTGGTATCACTAGTGTAGCTCCATTTACAG
The DNA here is from genome assembly GCA_037306005.1 of Rhinophrynus dorsalis. Lineage (NCBI taxonomy): Eukaryota > Metazoa > Chordata > Amphibia > Anura > Rhinophrynidae > Rhinophrynus > Rhinophrynus dorsalis. Next base: position 242,353,908 of record CM074721.1, read on the forward strand.
CAGCAATTGGGAGATTTAGTGAGGTGCAGTGGCCTCCCAGTCCATACATATGTCCATCCCAGGGGGCAATTGCCCCCCTGCCCCCCAGGCCAGCCCTCCCCTGCTTATAGCTGGTTATTAAAGATACAGACTTCAACCTAGTCTCATTTATTGACCTGTGAGAGGGTGTTTAGCTGCCTGTCAAGCTCCACATAGACCCCGGGGGTACATGTAGTGGGGGTAGGACAGGAAACATAAATACGAAAACATTCCCATTGATTTTAATGGGTCTTAAAAGCCCTTTGAATACTAGGGAGGTATCTAATACATTGCACTGTTAAATCTGTGGGAATTTTGTTAATTTGAATTTGCTCCCTGTGGTCTAGTTGGTTTCCTGCAGGAGAGAGCAGTGTAAAACAAATGTTGATAATGATTGTTTGCAATGTTCGATAATGATAGAATGGAATTTTACACCACTTATAAAAAATTGAATTGCTTTTTATCAATTTCAGATTGCTATTAAAAAGTATTATTGCTTCTAAATCAATTAATAGTGCTTATTAATGCTTATTAGATGCAATGACAATTTTTGTGTACCATAGCAAAACCATAGCTGGAGCGAAATGCATGAAGAAATTAAGAGCATTCAGTACTATTGCCTTGTCATTCCAAGGTCTATAGTGGAGTGATTGTTCTGTGCATGAGCTTCTGTTTGTATCACTTACTTTTTAGTTAATTAATGATTTTTGTGTGCCATTTTGAGGGGATTGAAGATGTGGGAAGATGAGTAACAGTTTCTTATGCCACTTAGTAAATTTTACCCATAGACGTGGTCATATGCATTAAACTATCATGTACTATATGAATAGCGAACACATAGCAATGGAGACATCTCTAGCATTAAAGGCACTAAACTTTGCAGTTGGCAAGATGGTTTTGCTTTTACTTTAAAGGAACACTAAAACTTTGGTATAATAACCCCCACTTATATTAAGTAGGGCAGAAAATCCCAATGGCCACTATGAATCAGTTCTGTTTGGATTGGTTCCCCTAAATTACTGTTTAATTAGTACTTTATATCATGTCCATGGAGGTAGACATGATTTTTTTTTTAGGATTCCATGACCCCATATCTTCATGCTTGTCTTTAGAAGCTTTCAGTGGGAGGCCTTAAAAAACATTTAAGATCATGGGAATTTTAATTTATCCATTATGGTGCAGCTGGTTTTCCCTAGAACTACTCCACTTTCCTTTTAAACTTTTGCTTTCTGCATAAGGCCCATAATGTTATCCCGTGTGACTGAGCAGGAAGAGCAAGTCAGATAATCTGTCAACTGATTCTTTAACACTTTCTATACTTCCCTTGTAGTAAAAAAAAACAGCAGCAGCACTATTGTTAATATGTGACAGACATGTATGACATGTGAACAATAATTTTGTTAAGGTACTAGGTTGGTGATCTGTTGTTAAAATCAAGGAAGGGGTCAGGCAAACATATGCAGGATCTATATTTATCTGGAGCAGCTGTCCATAGCACGCATATCCTTTCTCTTGTCCATAATAAAGCAGCTCAGGTGATTTGCCAAGACAAGGACATAGATCATCATAATCAGAAGATATAACAAGAAAGGACCTTCAAGAAAAATCAGGAATATCATAAGGTATCCACATGGCTGCAACATACACAACAAATAAGGTATCTATTCTTCTTTATGGTTTATTTAAGCTGTGGGTAATTAAAAACAGTAAAGTGTTCAAGTAGTACATTTCAAGTACGGTGCCAAAATTGTGTAATAAATTAATCAGCTAGCTGTTAAGCAACAATGAACAGAAAGTGTGGAAGACGGGGGTCAATAAGTGGGGAGATCAGAGAACAGAGTTAGGGAGAAATGGGGCAGAGATTATGGGGAGATTGTGCGTAGACACTGGAGGAGTCTGAGCCACTGGAAGAGATGAGGTGTGACTGATACATTGAGAATGATAGGGAAGAGGGAGAGATTGGGTTTGGGAAAAAGTGGGGTAAAAATAGACTGGAAAAAGCACTTAATTTGAAATGATACGGGAATGGTTTAGTGAGAAGGCCCAACCTCCATCTGAATCAACATTTGCCATCTAATCGGAACACTCAGCATGGAATGAAATTACCACAACTGGTACATCAAATAATTGTCATAACACAGTATAATATCTTAAGAATGCTAAACCACAATGATGGGTTGGCTGCTCTGCACATTCTGATTGAATAGCAGGACATGATTTTCCCCAGGTCCACCACCCATTATTTCAATTGATAGGTTGATTACGAGTTGAAGGCATATGCAATTCTTCATTGTTCCTAAAAAAAAAATGTTGTAATACACTTAAAAAGAAAATTTTAGTACTTTTCGGTATTCTTCCACTATATTCTGTATCATTATCTTGTATGCTGTGTCCTTTGCTATCATCTATCTACCCAAACAGTTGATAATGCAGGCTTTCATTGTTTTGCATTAAAGGGATAGTAATGTTTCATAATAAAAGCAGCTCCAATTTATCTTCATAGTATTTGGGCAGAAGTGCCCAATTTTGCAGGGCAAATATCTCCACTGCCAGGCGACTTGAAGGACACACACACACAGCACTAATATCAGTTTAAACATTAAAACGCATGGTAAAACTTTGGTTTTAGGTGATAGTTCGGCTTTAAAAATGCAATTGGGGAGATTCATTAAACTGTGATAAAGAGGTGACAGAGTGGTGATGACTTCTTCAGGTTGTAACTTCTCCAATTCCTATGTTATTCTATGGAGCTTATGCACTAAGATTTCTTCAACTTTGGAGATCTTAGTGAATAGACTACATAGAATATCATTGCAGCTGGAGAAGTGATAAACTGGAGGTCATCTCCACTTTATCACCACTTATTTAATCTCCCCCAATGAAGAGTTACAGTATATAAACCTATACTCATTGTAACACTTAAGTATACACTGCCTCTTTAACAAACCGCTGCTTAAATCTCTTGTTAAAATAATAAGAGGTTACCAGCTTGCTGAACACAATTCACCCCAGTGTCTTTATAGAAAGTTTTGAAAAAATATAAAGAGATAAAATTACAGATTTTGCAGGAATAAATGATCTGTCTTCAAGAATCTGGCAAGACATTGTTCTAGAACTAAAGATCAAGAAAATTAAATGTATTATTTTTGGAATCATTCCCTTTAACTTAAAACATTAAAGATGTAGTCTAAGTATTATGGTGTGCAACAGCTGTGACACAAATTCCATACCAATGGTTCATACTGAAGTGTAAAATATATGTCATATTTACAGGTTTTTCAAATGCACAGCAGTCTTTTTGGCATCCATAATTTATATCACCTGCAATTTTATTTAAATGACTGAAGTAAAATCTCCTAAAACTTTAGCCATTACAAACCTAAGCAGGTGGAAATTATATTTCCCTTCTTTCTATATTTTTCCACATACTTTTGGATTGTCTTAAAAATTAAAATATTGGGACCATATTGTAGTCTAGGGCTTCAACGTCCCTTTTATACAGAAACCTCAGACTGTATTCTTATGGACCAAGACAGTGCAGGTTTCAGGGATACCCCTGCTTTTATACAGGTTTCAGTAATTGCTCAGTGATTTTAAATTAAATTTGAAAAAATAGGGAGATCCCAAAAACCTGTCCAGGAATTCAATTTTAGACCCATGTATAGATGACAATGAGCAATTTGTTTAGCTAAGTTCAAGATTTGTACATTTTTAATTATTTTTGGATTTGGGAAACATTTTTTGTAAAATAATAAAGATTAATTTCAGTTCATTAACAGATAAATGCATTGCATTTCCATCTGGCATTCAAAAAGTTACAGTTAATCTCAAGAACAGTCACCCTTTTGTTCTATATAATATTATGATTGAATGGTGTATATTCTTTTAGTCATCTCCTGTCAAGAAAAACAGGTATAAAAAAGTATACATATATGAGTCTTCAGTAAACACTTTTTATATTGCCAAAGCTTCTGGACCACAATACTCAGTCTGAGTCCACTGCAGATATAGAAAGCAATACTGGACCTCTTTAACTATTGATAGTAACTTATACATAGTTGAAGTTAGGTCTGGAATCAGCTGCTTGTAAGAACTACAAGCATTGTTTGGAACGTTGGAACATAATTAGCCCCTTGGATACAATAGAGGTCTCTAAACGATAGCGAAGAATGTGTTGAAGACTATTTTAGAAACCAATTTATTAGGTTAGTGTGCTGACATGGTTCCATACAGTGGTTGTGGCACTAGTTGGGTGGGGGTGGGGGATCTTGTTAACATGGTCATGTGACCATGTAATGTCAAGGCTGCTGTTTTGAAGGTAGTACAAATAACTGTTTACAAGCTGTGAATGGAGCATGAGGAAGCTGTTATCTACATTACAGCTCCATCTGTGGTTATGTGGTACATGGGATTCATCCCATTTGACTTCATAATAGGATTTTGTCTAATGCAGACAAAGTTATTAACCTGTCCCTCACTCCCCAGTGTAACATCTTGGCAACATTGAGATATTAGTATTACATTGGCGAGTGATTTTGTAATATATTATAACATAGGGGTAACGGAAATAGGGGCTCACCACTTTTCTCACAGTCTGTCCTCCACTAGGTAGCTTTCGCTGGTCCATCTTTTCTGGGGGGTGGAACACATCTGGTTCTCCAATTGTATGCAATAGTTTCCCCCTTGGATTTCTGAAAAGTTACAGATATACTAACAGTCAGGGAACATAATGTTGAGACCTGTAAGAGTATGTGAGTATATCTAAGCACTGGAGACGGAATGTCTCAATTCAAAAATCCTTGAACATTTTCAGCATACTAGATGCTATTATCAAAAGGGAAAGTGATCAGTAGTACACCAACACCTACTTAACAGTTCAAGCCTGTTAATCATTTTAGAGAATTACACAAGCATTGCCAAGTACTCCTAATTGATCTATCCACATTATTTCCCATTTTAGCAATATTTGTTTAAAGGGACAGTAATGTCCCATAAAAAATATTTAGATTCAGGTAGATATTGAAAAAATAAACTATTTGCAACAAACCCTATCTCTCAATCTGCTATGGTTTGAGAGATATAGGGATTCAAAGTTCCCCCCTCCCTCCCCTTCTCCTGATGTCAGCTGTAAAGCTGACAGCAGGAGCATTGAGTCATATGACTCGAGGAGGCTCTGCAGCAGTGCCCAAATCACTGTACTTAAAAAGAATTAATTCATTGGAACTGTCTACAAAGTGTGCCTGATTTGCAAGCATACTTTGTAGACCTTTCCAATGAATGAATTCTTTTTAAGTACCACAATTTTGGCTCTGCTGCAGAGCCTCCTGCTGGTCCCCGGAGTGGGATCTCCTGCTGTCAGCTAGACGCTGACATCATGAGAAGGGGAAGGAAGAGAAAATTTTGAATCCCTATATCTCTCAAACTGTAGTGGTTTGAGAGATGGGGTTTATTGCAAATAGTTTATTTTTTTCAATATCTACCTAAATCTAAATATTTTGGGGCAGGTATTACTGACCCTTTAAAATTACCTCTCCTTTGTAAACTGACAAATTGTAGTGGAGCTGGTAAGCCATGACCTGCTTCCTTAAAATGTACTGCCATAGGGTTTCTTTATCCGTGCCTATTATTTAATCTATATTTCTAATTGCTGATATTTGTTCACTTATCCTGTCTTTCAAAGATCTCATGGTGAATACCACATAACATTTTGCACATAGGCATGCTAAAATATAAATGACTCCTTTTGTAACATAATTTATAAATTGCAATATTGAGATCATGTTATGATTGTGTATTAAGTGGAGATGACTTCTCCAGTGATATCAATTCTCCAGTTCCTATGGTATTCTATAGACGCTATGCCCTAAGATCTCCAAAGTTGGAGAACTCTTAGTGCATTGGCTCCATAAAATAGCATAGGAGTTGGAGAAGTGATATTACTAAAGAGATCATCTCAGCGTTACTACCTTCCTATCATACAGCTTACAGCACTCAATGTTGTTGTTGTTGTGAGGGTTGTCTATAGGTCAATAGAGAAACGAATGTATTGGGTTTTGCTACTCTGGACTACTTATTGTCAGGACCATTGATACAAATCTTTTGGTATTTTCTTTGATGGAGCATATTTTATTGAGTAGTGTATGCAAAAAAATGGCAACTGACATAAAATATGCCCGCCATGAAGGGGAGGGGAGGAATTTGTATGTTGCCATGACATTTTTTTGTCTCACTGTAATGAGCAAATACACAAATTTCTTTAGATGTGTGTATTTTTTTTATTTTTAACCATTTGGAGCTTTATAAATCTATCCTTATAGGTGTGCATCTTTCTCAGGACTGGATTTACATCCCAGATGCCCCTAGGCAAGGAACTCTAGCATAACTCCACCTTTTGCCAGACCTCCATTCCTGACATGGCACCTCCGACATGTACCATCAACCATTTCCTGGCTTGAAAAATAACCTTGGCCTATAACAAGTAAGGACAAAAATGTTTTAACACCTTGGATACTGGCGAAATGGCCAGCATGATATGAAGCAATGCTTTGGAGACCAGTTTAGCATCCAAGGAGTTAAATAATAGCCTATAAAAGGGTATAAAACTGGTACAGGGACCTTGAGATTGCTATTACTACACCCACAATTTAGATTGCAGGTATGGCCAGCACAGCTAGGATGCCCCTCAAAATGTGGGGGTCTATGCAGTTGCCTACTCTGCCTAATAGGAAATCCAGCCTTGGTCTTTCTCCATTTGTAGTCTTACCCACTCACTGTCAGATATATAGAGTGAAGTATGATGCCAAATTTCATGACTCTTGAACCACACCATCTTAAGACAGTAAAGACACTCATTTATGTTGGATGTGAACTGTATAATAATGGAATGCCAAATTTTACAATATGCCAAGCCACATCTCTAACTACTAGCCCTTAAGGGGACACAAAGTGGGTATTTTCTGTAGGTTTGTAAAGATGAAGACCATTTATATAGAGACCATTGATGCAGACATTAAATGGTTTGAGGTGTACACTCCTGTACCTACAAATCATTAAAATAACATTTAGAATTTTATTGAAAATATAATAGAATAAAAGCAAATTAGACTGTGTTTTGTAAATCTTTTTAGTATGGAAAATAAATACTGTAAGTAATGATTTTCCCACACTTCTGGTCATTAATGGGTTAAAAAAACTATGTAATGCATTGGAGATAATTGTTTTTAAAGTGAGAGTGCAATTGTGAAGTAAGACAGCAAGCTTAAATCTGATATAGAAGTCATGCTGTTTTAATACCAAGTCAATAGAAAACACAAACCACCTTCATATCTTTCTTCCTGTGGTTCATAATATCCATTTTGTGTATATGTACTAGTTATACTGGGGCTTATAGACATCAAAGTCTTTCTCATTGTCAGATTTCCTTCTCTGTCGTCCTGATGTTACCAGTCTTGGCCAAAAACCTGCTCCTCACAATTACACCAGATGTTTCTCTAACTTTAAGCCAATGGAAACCTTATGGTGTAGTTTGTTTTTTATTTCAGTCCAGTAGTAAATGCCAGTGTAGCTGAGATGCTAAAAATCCCCTCCAGTGACCCAAATAGTGTTTTCTGCCAGAGTTCTGAGAAGCAACGGTTTCCCTTCTGAGATGAAAGCATTCATTTACCCATGGAGTCCTTGCCAGGAAGTTTATGGCAACCTAACATATTTCTGTCCATGTGAGATGTCCTTTTACACTTAACAAGTGCAACATACACTTCTCACTGATCAAAAAATGGTTTAGCATCTTATATTAGCAAATCTACAAGATGGTGCCTATATTGTGTAATGGTGCTTTTTTGTTAATAATGTAATAATAATAGGCCACATTGTGTACCCCCTCTGGCGCTGAAAGGGTTAAGTTCCTTTAGTAGAATAATAATAATGATCAGTATATGGGAGCCTATTTATGAGAAATGTGAGACTGAAAATTGTAACTCAAGGATGAGCAATGTGAGGCCCTCCAGCTGCTGCCACAGTACAACTCCCATAATCCTCCACCAGCCAGTATATGTCAGTACATTAGATTCCAGTGGCCATATTGTCTCTTACCTCAAGAAGAGCATTGATAGGACTTTCAGTGGTGGAATCTACAGTGATTGACATGGCAAAGCAAAACCGAATACAAATGCCAATATCTGTTTACTTATCACACCCTGTGGCTCTTGTACTAAGGAAAGATGGAACAATTTTTAATCATACCAGCTTCACCATAAAAAGCAAATACATTGATGTCAATGGGACATTTACGCTTCTGAATGCTAGCGAAGTTGCCAAAGCATTCATTGAACTCTTAGGATTCCAGAGGTTAAAAGCCTTCTCCAAATCAATGGGGATATTTATTTGTTGCCTACAGTGCACATGGTTTGCTCTAGAGTTGCTTTACATTCTTAGTATATCAGCCACACTGACATCACAGGTTGTCAATAAGTATCAGAATTTCTACCTAAACTCAACTAACAGCCACTAACACTGAGAGGGTCAATGTGTGTAGAACAGCATATTTGATAAACCGCTAAGCATGAGGCTCCAATACTCTGTGATCTTATGTAAATACCCGCAGATTTTTCTGAACCATGGTTAAGTACTTGAAGACGCACATCATGTACATGCTGATATTGTAGAGAGAATTATATTCCCTCTTATTTTTAAGAAAGGGTTAAGTATTTTGTTTTTTTTTTCTCATTATTTTAAACATTTATGGGCTAGAGATGTATTGAAAGCAATGACTTTTACACTACATGCCATTTAATATGAATGTATACTGGTTGCAACTGTTAATTGCAACATTAAATCTTCCTCATAATCTTTACTTTAAGATGTTAGATTTGTTTTTTTAAAAATGCCGACATTGTCACACTCATTGATTGCCTATCCTACTCAGTGCTAGGGGTGGTATCAGGAGGGGTCCGCATACCTTGCCTATTAACCCTTTGAGTACCACAGGGGTAGCAAAAGCATTGCAAAGCAATGTGTTGCAACCTCTCTGGTACTCAAAGGGTGAAGTAAGCAGTACATATACAAGAAGGGCAATGTACATCGAATAAAGTTGGAGAAACTTAGTATGTCGAATGGGAGCACTATATGTCGAATTACTAAGAGGGGGGCCCCAGTCTTGTTCCCCTGTAAGTGCACAACATGTGTAATAGATGATACATAGGTTAGGGGATAATTGTGTAGTGCTTGGTATACTACTTTTTAATTTTAACCTTTTGAGTGCCACGGGGGAGCAATGCACATCCCTATGGCACTCAATGCTGTCCATGGTGCTGAAACTGTTATCTCCACTCCCCTGCAGGCCAAGCAGGGAAGCAGAGAGAGAATGCTGTTCAACTTCAGAATTGTTGTAGAGTTAGAGATGTGTGAAGGGATGAAATCCCTTCCACACCAACAACAGGTCACTAATTGTGATTGCTTGAGGGCTGTTACTGCACAGGAAAGTACAGTGAGATCCCAACTTCCACAGCCTGAGGTAGGTGAAATTGAGACTGTGAACTCTGACAGCAGAGGCTGCTATTGGAGTTTAGTGAATGTGTTGAAGTATCACATTAACATATTAACACACACTCTTGTATACGAAAGTGTCTCGTTATGCTTCATTTACATATGGAAATATAGGCCATTGTTGATGTGATGAATGAAAATTCATAAACCTGTTGGATTGATGTGATGGGGGCATATTTTTGTCGGAGTGCTGGTAGTCACTGTAGTGAATACTATTGATGTGACTATGACACTGCTTCGATAAGACATCAACATTTTTAGCCCTCTTTGAATTTTAGTGACTCTAGGCCTCTGTTATTGTATGTGCCATTTGGTGGTGTGTACTGCTAGTCAGCACTAGTCTACAGCATGACATATTCTACAGCATTACACACATACTACAAATATAAAGTACAGTAAACTGTCTATCAAAGTGTAAATCTGAATCAATACATGGCTTAATCTTCAACCTTGCGCATCATGTCAAAATCTAGAAGGGCAGTTGTTATTGCTAACGACTAGCCATCTGTTAATAATGGTTGGCTGCACTGGCCAAGTTTGATTACAAAATATTAGCGTTCGAGTAAATAATAAAATAAGTCTATTTAACCCCTTGGATGCCAAATGCGTTTCCAGTGAATTGCTGCTCAATACTTTGGGGATGTCTCTAACATCCAAAGAGTTATACTACAAAGGAACTGACAGTACTTATTTTATTTCTTAGAGATAAAAAGTACTGTGAACTTGTGTAATAGAAGTAGAAGAGGAATGTTGGGTTTGTGGAACAGTAGTACTATACATTTGACATTACAAGTAACTCCGTTATAGACTTAAAAAGTACAGTGTGCATGTGTTATACACTTGCCTGTGGGCATGCATTAAGTATACTCAGTTCTTATTGTGGCAAGAGCCTGGTAGCTGGCCAGTATATGCACTGTCATCAGAAATGCACGCTCACTGGCTTCATCAATTCAGTAAGGCTGATATACTAAGAAAAGTTGTTCAATTCAGGTGCACTCCAATTATATAAAGTAAAAAAAATCCTGATTTGATTTACATTGGGCTTTAACCCCTTAAAGGGATAGTAATACTTAAAATGTAAAAAAAAATATTTTGAAGGCTTTATCCTCTTGAGTAAAACAAGGGTACTTCCACTGCTGAGAGAGATTTTATTAAAAAATTATAACAGCTCAAACTTGAAATTTTTAGGTGCAATATCACAGTGGCCTGAAAATTTACAGTGGCGCTGTTGCTACACCATCCTATGGACTGCTCTGGTCCGTAGACCATAAATCTCCATAGGATGGTGTAGCAACAGCGCCACTGTAAATTTTCAGGTCACTGTGATATTTCACATAAGAAATTCAAGTTTCATCTGTTATCGTTTTTTAATAAAACATCTCGCAGCAGTGGGAGTACCCTTGTTTTATTCGGGGACATAAACCCTACAACATATATTTTTTTATATCTTAAGTATTACTATCCCTTTAAGGACCAATGACGTTCCAGGACCATCACTGCTGTTCTGCACTTAAAGGGATAGTAATACTTCAGTATTACAAATGCCTATATTAAAGCCCTAGTAAAAAAAAAAAAAAACGTATTGCCCCCAGTGTCATCTCTCAATCTTTTATGGTTTGAGAGATGAACGTTTCTAAAGTTGCCCTCTCCCTCCCCCTTCCCCGTAGTCAGCATTTTAGCTGACTCAGGGAAATCCGGTCAGAGATCATCAGGCGGCTCTGCAGCAGAGCTGTGATCGCGTTAACTAAAAAAAAAAACTTTCACTAAAACGGTCTTCTACGTGTGCTTACAAGCCAAGCACACATAGAAGACCATTTCAGTGAAAGTTTTTTTTTTTTTTAGTTAACGCGATCAGGCTGTGCTGGAGAGCCGCCTGAAAGTCGTATGACTCTCTTCCCTGCAGTCAGCTAAAATGCTGACTATGGGGGAGGGAGAGGGCAACTTTAGAAGCGTTCATCTCTCAAACCGTAAAGGCTTGAGGGATGACACTGGGGGCAATACGTTTTTTTTTTACTAGGGCTTTAATATAGGGATTTGTAATACTGAAGTATTACTATCCCTTTAAGGACCAGTGACAGCCCCTGCACGTCATGGAATTCAGGGGTGCCCGCTCAGCTGCACAACCCTCGTGGACCCCTAAATTGGATGCACCAAAAAAAAAAAATGCTCTGTGATCCTTAACTGCACATACAGTCCTTAAGGGGTTAAATTGCTTGAATGCTAAAGAGAACCACAATGCATTGCAAATCTATCTATCTGTCCAGCTGTCCATCTATACATCTTTTCTCACCACAATTTATCTCCACCCCAGACACCTTTAAAGATCCATACTGTAACCATTAATGACCATTACTCCACTCACTCTTACTAACCCATGTTCAGCAATCCTTACAAACTCACCCATGTGTATTGACCCACACTGTCATTTTGGCACATCCACACTGTCATCCCTCCATAGCCACACTTTTTTGGGCAGACTGAGACTGATAGGACTTTTTTCAGTTTGTGTTCACATATCTATATTTTAGCAAAGAAGGCAAGCTCTTTAGTGCAACACATGTTGCTTTAGCTCCCAGAGATACACAAATTAACACCTGTTCATTTGTATATTTTAGCATGCACTTGTCTTGGTCAATTTATTTCAATGCTTTCAAAACAGACCACTAACAGTCCATAGTAGAGATGCATTAAAGTGGAAAAGAGGTGATTATCTCCAGTGAGAGAAACTACAATCTTTTTGTAACTTAAAAAAGGCTCTTGATTAACGTGGGGTTGTAGACTTTTTCTGATTGGGACTTCTTTCATACTCCCTACTTGAAAATGTCTCTGATTGCACTCCGCTAAGGAAATCAGACAGAGTCTCTTACCTGAACTCAAGCAAAGGAATCCTTAAATTCTGGTCTGTTAGTAGCCTCTCAAGAGAAATTATATTGCGCCCCTTGTGGTAAAAATAGAAGCAAAAGTAAGATTTACAGTAATTCTTAGATTTCATAGTTTCTTGGGGAAAAAAAGCATAGTAATTGAAGAAGAAAATGTTTTAAGCACCATACAAATGATTTGTATTTTCCCTATAAATTTGTTTTCCCAAAAGGATTTGACAAGTTGTGAGTCACAATGGGTGTACTCTGGTTTGACAGTAACCTGACCGAGACTCACAGATGGTGAGGCATCTCCGGGAACTGTACTGTATTAATCACCAGTGTTAATGTGATTAATTTGACTAAGGCAAAACGGTGAGACTTGTTGCTCTGGCTGCACAGAAAGGTGACAAACATAGCCACTGATTTTAAAGGGCAACTATCATGTTCACATTAAAAATTTTAAGTTGAAGTGTATGGTTAGTGGATTCTTGCAAAGCTAAATCTAAAGTTATAGCTTATGGAATTTATTTTTTGCAGGTCTTTCCCATGTACCCTGTACACCCTGGCTAGCTTTTCAACAATGTGCTGCTGCTTTTCTGTTCCCTGGGGATAGAATGAGCCAAGCTTCAGTTTAGAAATAGTGGTGTTGTACATGTGCAGTCTGGGAATATCTCCAGCCAATCATAAGTGAATCATAAGTGAATATAGTTCTGGCTGGAGATGTTAAGTGTGCTAGTTGTGTGGTGGGGCATAGGTGACGTAATCTTTTCTTCCTTACGTATAATACACTTTGTCCCACTTCCACCACAACCTTCAATTTAAATGCTTTGTATGGTGAAGCAGTTGGTCTCCAACTTTTGTTGGAATAATTCTCCAGTCATCTTTGGGTGCGCCCACATTTATTTGTGTACACGCTCATTTGCATGCATGTTCAAAATGGTGCACAATTACACATGCACACAGTTTTGTACACATTTGCACGTCTCTCACATATTTGCACAATCATTCTTTTGTACGTTCGTACACACATTTCTCATGTGCACGTAGTTGCACACACACATTCATGCACATACGCTTAGCATGTAAACATGTAAACTTTTGTGCATGTGTACATATTTGCGTGCTGACATATTGGCTCACATACACATTTGAGCGCACACGTTCAGAGACACATCCGTCCACAGCAGATGATGTCATGACAGAGGGCCACCAAGTGAACCACACTACATACATTTTCAGTTCATTTAAACGGTAAGTTTGCACAGTGAATTTATTACTATTTGATTACCATTTAGTATTTAACTGGTTAAAAGCCCAATTTCAACCAGTGGGAATTTGGTGAATTCTTATTTGTCCCCTATGATGCAGTTGGTTTGCTTCAGACTTTTCACCACTTTATCTTGTTTATTGTGGCCCTGTATGTTTTTACAAGTAGGAAGAAACAACAGGAATCAAACAAACAGTTTTGCTGAGTGTGTTTCCGGACTACAAGTATGTTTAACAGCTGCTTGTTTTGGCTAGATCAGACATCCCTTCTCTGTCTGTGATTCACAGGGGCGGCAATTTTGGCAGAAGTGGCCAGATGGCAAAGCCCCCCGGTCACTCTTGTCAACATTTCTGCAGCAAGATTCACTACCATTGAGTTGCAGAGGTTCTTCACCATGCGCCAGCCAAGGAAGATGGAGCAATGAATCCCAATGGCAACGCTGTGCAGCATTCACTAGTGTGTGTATATAAGGCTGTGCGTATATTTATAAAATATATTGAATCCTTTGTGTTATAGGAATGCCTCCAAAACAGTTTGAAGCATCAAAGAGGTTAAAAACTGTTGTCTGGCTGTGTCTAAGTCTGTGATCACAGTATTGCAGTCTCGCTGTGATATTTTGACAGTTGCAGTTAGGAAACGGTCTGTGCATTCATTTTGCTCCTTTCTCTGCTTTCATTCTGGGAAAGCCCATACTTGGAATGCCTCTGAGGAGGTGGGGAGTAAATCCTAATCCTAGACATTTATACAGATCTGTGATAGTTACCTTCAAACAAGGCTCACGCCCCAAAGGAGTGTTTAAATTTTTTTTTATTTTTTTTTTGCACAGCAACTGACTGGCTGAATCGACAGTGTCTGTGTGTGTGTGCAAGAGAGAGAAACTGTTTAAAATGAAGAAAACCTCAGCCACATTATTAAAGTGAGAGTAAGGCTGATGTGTCTGAAAAAAGCATGACTGAAACTTTCACTTAACATACAGCATAACTGGAACCTACTGAACCTGGATGTTTTTTTTTGTTTGTTTTTTTAAAGGAAAGCAGAACAATCTGATTTTTTTTTCTGTCTTGTGAAATACATATATGCAGAAATTATGTCTGCACTTGGTGTTGCCTCCAAGTTACGACAACCAGCTGTGGGATCAAAGCCAATTCATACTGCCCTACCTATACCCCATGTTGGCAGGACTGTGTCACAACATTATCCATCAAGGTCTTTGGAGCGTACCAGGGCAGATAAGTCAATGAATTCTTGTCAGCTCACATTAAAGTCATCTTGTGATTTTGATGAGAAGAAAACTCTCCAAGGAAATCTCAAGGAGACAGAAGATAGCAAGGTTAGTAGACTTCAAGATCTGCAATATTCCTGAATTTGGGGTTCAGCAAAAGCATTACACCACTTATTTATATGCTTGACTGTGTTCTTAGCAGTAAATGTTACACATTAGTATTCCTTGGAGAAGATGCACTAAGGGTTGACATAATGGTGAAACGTGTCTGGAGATGAGTTTATCTTGGAGAATAAGACGTGTCATATGCACTAAGAGCTGGGTATGCTAAGGGAGGGGAGTGACTTTGATTATTATTATTATATGATGTTGGCATAAAGCTAATGTTTTGGGGATGGCAAGGGGGTATCATAGGGAATTTGTTCACCCTCAGACTTCAGCATCAGCACCAAGAGCAGCAGAGGCAGTGGTGGCAACCCTCCCTTAAACCTTTGAATGCCGGAGGGGTACGGAACGCACTGCTTTGCAATGCATTCTGTACCCCACTGGCACGCAGAGGGTTAACTCTCTGACTGCCAGAAGGGTTAAAATTGCATTGAAAAGCAATTTGCTGTTCACCCTTCTGGCACTCAAAGTGTTAAGTTGTGACCTTCCTCTCTGGGTCTCCCATATGACAATTATGAAGACTCAAAGAAGAGGCTGGAGCAACACAAAGTGCATTATGTCTTGTGGAGTATCTGGAAGCCAGCTGTGTCTTGTGTTTACATCTAACAGCTGGTCAGCGGCTTGTGCTCTGGAGAACGGGAGCCTGGACTGTGACTTTCCCTATTGAATACCAAGGGCATGAAGTTTGGATGTTTTGATCACCCTGATTTGGGAGGTTTGTTAGTAGCCACTTCCTGTTTTATTTCACGTTTAATCTAGAAATAATTCACTAATTGTTCTGCCTCTCTCGTCTTGGATTCTTATTAACCCCATAACATCCAGTGACGTGTCAGGACCATTACTGCTGTTTTTCCCTTAAGGATCAGTGACAGTCCTGGCGCGTCACATATTTTTTACTCACAGCACTCCTGCGGGAGCACTGTGAGTAGTAGCACGGACTGAAATTAACCACTCCAAGACCAGAGCGATCACTATCAGTCCCCCGTTCAGCGTGCCGGCACACATGATCAGTCACGTGTGCCAGCACGTCAGAGTTCACTATCTGGTCCTTAAAGGACCACACACCCCAGGACCACTGGTCCTTAAGGGGTTAAATGTCCTATGGGAGCCATAATAAAGCAGGTAGCAACTTAACCCTTTAAGTCCTGAGACAAAATCACCATTTTAGCAACCTCAGGGAGGCAAATTTATTTCTGTGAGCTCTGACATCATCTTCAGCTATCAGAGCTCAGGTATGTGATAAAGAGCCACATTAGCATATAAACATGCCCTCAATAATACAAAGCTGACTAAGGCAAATTTCAATATGCAGATGAGCCACTGGAAAAAGAGACACTGAAACATTATAAATTCTACTAAAGCTTGGAGAAGGGACAGCAATGTAGATGTATTTGATCAGAGGCATCAGATGGAGAACCACAGTGCATTCATGAGGTGGATTCAGGTCCAATTCACTACAATATCACCAAACTGGATCCTTATCAAAGTTTAGTGCATTGTATGTATTGCGTTCACATTACGATATCATTCAGTGTAAGTTCCATTTCATGTTCTCTCTAGCTATGCAATCACTCACAGTGGAGGCAAATTATATAACACATGGACCTCATACAATTCTTATCAATGGAGAAGTCTCTAGCAGCCAAGGGGTTAAGAAAGAGCTGCATGAGGTACACTCTGTGCTACATGTATATATTGGTTCTTTGAATGCTAGAGATGTCTTCAATACATTGCTGCACAAAGCTTGTAGGCCTCTCTAGTATTCAAGGGGTTAAAAGACTGCCCTTCTGTTCATTTCTTACTGTCCCTGCAGTGAGCTGACACTTGTTACAGGGTTGCAGACCACTTTGGTTTTGCTTGTAACAAGAACAAAAACTAACTCTTTGAGTGCCAAAAGGATTAGCAGTGAGTTGCACAGCAATGTTTCACACACTACTCTGGCACTCACATGGATAGAGTAAATAACTTAAAATTATATTTAACTCCTGGTGGCCAGAGAGGTCTCCATGATTTTGCAATACAGTGTTTGCTTAACCCTTTGATCCCCTGAGAGGTATCCAACACATTGCTTTTGCAATGTTCTGGATACTTCTATGACATCCAAAGGGCCTCTTGGCACCTGAGGCAATAACCGTTTCAGTGTCAGAGGTGGCGTCCAGTTCTTTTCTATGCAACGGACACTATTCTGACGCTTAACCCTTTGAGTTCCGGAGAGTTATCCCATGCATTGTAACACAATACGTCTGAACTCAGTGGGTTAAAGGAGTTACAATGGATCTGTCACCCAGAGTGAAGTTTAGTTTGTTTTTTCTAAAAATTTAAATCTACCTATATATTGTACTAACCATCTGTAAAATAGGTTTGAGAAAGCAATGTTTATGTTTTAATGGTACAATTTGGCATTTTATGATAGTTTATTGCACAGTATGCTAATTAATTATGTTCTAGGCAATATTTACCTCTTGTGCTATTAGAAATAGCCTGAGTGTGTGTGGGTGTTTCCTAGGTTCATTCATATCACATTCTTGTGTGGTAATATTGCTGCAGCACAGAAACTAATTTTTATAGTGTTCCCAGTTGTGATACCAGCAAATAAAAGTTAATTTATCAAAACCTATTTATAATACAAGCAAATGTATAGTACAACATAAAGACAGTTTTTAATTCTATTTAAAATTATATTATAGAGCCAGTTCCACTTAACCTGGCCGTGCACGCTCGTGGAGGGCACTTAAATGTGATCTGCCTTGGCTCCCCGAACAGCGTGCAGCCTCGTGGGGAGCCCTGAAATCCATAACGGTCCTGGCGCATCATGGGTCCTTATCGCATGTCCAACCCAGCATGTGCCAGGACTGTCATGGGACCTTAAGGGGTTAAGCAAGTAATTCCCAAGCAAGATGATGCGTTTCATCTGTGCTGACCATGTCATTCTGCAGTCATTGGTTCTCAAGAACAGGGCCTCAGTCCATTGTTATCAGTGTTGGTAACTATGAATATCTTACCATAGGGGTATAAATACAACTTCCTATTGACTTAAATGGGACTTTTAACTCCTTGAATGTTTGAGAGGTCTTCTTTCCAATGCACTGGAGAAACCTGTAGTGCTTAGGCGTTTAAAAACTCAACTTAAATCAGAAGGAATTTTGTGAATTTTTTAATTTTTTTATTTCTCCCCTATGATGCAGTTGGTTTGCTCCAGTTTTCTTTTGTTGATAAAGCCACAGATCTATTTGAACAGGTTGAATAGGTTGACTGCCTTTTTCTGTTCTGATATAGGTGTGTTTTTACATATAACTTTACAAGTTCTATATGTAACTGTGCAAGTTCTCAAAATCTTTAACATTTCATGTCTGGCAATGGCAAGATAATTCAAGGTTTGTCTGGAATTAAGGGTGTCCCCAGAGGAATCCCAATGTCCTCTTCAGACCCCTTTTTCTCTCTTATGGTGACTTTCCAATTTACATAACCTTTTCCTTGTTATTATGTACCTCTTAGATGCTAAAGAAGTCTTAAATGTATTGCAGAGCAATGTGTTGGCGACCTGTCAAGCAAACAAGGAGTTAATGTTTATTTATATTTTTGCTCTTGTATTTTTTTTTTTAGACTGAGGGAATTTTCTCTACTAGGTAATACCTCAGAGTGTGGTCATGTGAGAACTCATGTTGTGGTCATGGGTGTGGCTAAGAGCACTTTGGCTATCAGTGCCTAGGATGTAAATCTGGTCCTGTTAGTGTTTGTAGGATGTCCCTCATGTTCTAGAAACTCCACAGAGAAAAGCATGTGCTTATATATTTACACAATGACTACCATTGCCTCCAGCTTCTCACTCAGACCAAGCTGTGTTAAAGTTTCCTGTCTTTGTACTTTTTAGTTGGAAAATGAGTGCAAGAAAATGGTAAATCATTGATTAAAGTTGAAAACCGAAAACATGCCAGAACATTGACCCATGCTCTGGATTATTTCCAGTGTGGCCTTTAGTAAACTGAGCCCTCAGTGTAGCCAAAGGTTTTATTAAAGGGATAGTAATGTTTCAAAATAAAAGCAGCTCCAATTAGGGTTGCCACCCAGCCGGTATTTTACCAGCAGGCCGGTAAAAAATTGGCTTCTGTCCAATGTTGTCAATGGAGGGAATGCCATGGCTGGTATTTTTTTGAAGAAAAGATGACAACTGTAGCTCCAATTAATTTTCATATTATTTGGGCCATGGAGAGTGTTATTTCAGTACTGTCAGAGTTGTAGGTCAAGAGTAATTGAATGATAAAGTATCCCCCTCCTGCCCCTTTTACCTAGTGTAAGCCACCTCCCCTCAGATGTGGAATCTGGTCTTAAGACGAGACATCTCACAATAAAGGACAATCTTCTTACTGTGAGAACATTGAAACCTTGACAGGTTTTTAAGGTTTTTCCCTTATGATATTTGAAGATCCCTCTCTGAGATCCATCAGGACAGTTTTGCTGCTCTGAGGTGAGCAGTGTTACATCAGTAAAATTGGGGGAGGAGGATATTTTATCATTCAATTACTCTTGAACTACAACTCTAACAGTATTGAAATAACACTCTCCATGGCCCAAATACTATGAAGATTAATTGGAGCTGCTTTTATTTTGAAACATTATTATCCCTTAAAAAAAAAACTAAAAAGATGCATCAGCGGTATTACATGCTTAGTAATTATCATCAGAGAGGTTTGTTCACTAAGGAAAGTGGTGCAATTCTGGTACCAACTGCCCCAGAAGGAATAAATAAGTTTCAACGTTCCCATTGGTTTCAAAGGGGATTTTAACTCTTTGAATGCTATTGAAGTCTGTAATGCATTACAGAGAAATGCTTTGTAGATCTCTCTCTAGTATTCAAGGTTTTAAAAGCCACATTGAAATCAATGGGAATTTGTATGTGTTCCCTATGGCGCAGTTAGTTTGCTCCAAATTGGCATCATGTTTTCTTAGTTCACCAGCGTCGGTGTAATTATCATCCTGTGCTTTGTTAGCACATGTTTATTCATAAATTATTAAAAGCAAATATAACAAATGGTCTGGCTTTAAGCATATTTTCTTTTAACCCTTTGAGTAGCCAAGGGGTGTGCAATGTATTGCTCTGCAATGTGTTGTGCACACCTCAGGCACTCAAATGGCTGAGTATACATAAACTTTTCATCCATTTATCTATCTTGCACATAAGTTACAATTTGCCTGTATTTAATGATCAATTTCATTGGCCTTGATTCACACCTCTGTACAACTTGCAATTGTCTTCAGCATTCTAGATGTATTTATTTATATTTATTTAGAACATGTTTTACTAGGAAGAATACATGTGAATAAATTGGAATTCCTGTAGATAAAAACCCCTTTACCTATAATGAAAAGCTCTTGGGCTCGATCCAATAGAGCCCGTGAAAAAGAAAAATAGCTGATGGTAGTTTTTCAAGAGCAGTAAGCATCCGATTATCTGTGCTGTGAAAAACTACCGTGTGAAAAAAACGCATGTCGGGCGCTACATTTTGCACCCAATGGAATTCATTAAAAATAGTTTTAATTTCCCATTCAGTTCCATGCGTTGTTCAGTAACATTTATTAAGTGATCCCATTTTATCTCCAAAAATCTGTGCCTACGTTTTTTGGCACAGAGTCCCATAACGCATGTTTTAACCTGCAGATGTTGAAATTAAATGGGAAAAAAAATGAAAAAGAAACCTAAGTGACCAGTGGAAGTATTAATATGGGTCCCTAAGCCCCCATATGAATACATTCAAAGTATACTGAAAAAATATGTGAAATGTTAGAAAAATTAACCCCATGAGTGCTAATGGGGTATGCAACATATTGCAGATCGTTGCATACCCCAATGGAACACACAGGGTTAATCCCCCTAAAATTACCAACACCCCCTTAAAACGAAACACTTAACTGTAATCCGGATGTCCAGCAAGGTCTTCAACACCCTAGTCATCTAGTGCATCTTCTTCTTTAATCTTCTGTCTTCTTCTTTCTTCCTATCTTCTATCTTCTCTGCTACACCCGTGTCCCCAAATAATGGCACTGTAATTGAAGCAAAAAAGACCAAATTATAGCTGCCCCAAAGAAATGCATCAAAGATATGCGTTGCATACCCCTCAGACATTCCAAGGGTTAAAAATGTGATGGCATTCCAATAATAAAAGTGTGACGCCATTCCATGAGTTAAAAGTATACTGCTGCCAGAAATAACCTCCCCCACCTCCCAAGTTTACACTCGGCCGTTGCCCAAGCCATTCTGTGGAAAATTTGAACAGAGTTTGTTTTTTATATGGCCAGTTTCTGTTCAAATGGTTCACACGCTAAAACTGGCTGAGATATATACATACGCACCTCCAAACAAATCAACCTCTAGCGGAGGGATGATGAGCTGTGGGTGTGGCCTGAGCAGTCTCAATGTCCCTGTACTAGATTTATAACTATTATTGGATGCTGGAGATTTCTCTAGCATCCAAGAAGTTAAAGTATTTTTTGTCCTCGGTTGTTGTAAGCCAAGAATAATTTCTGTACCAGGATGGGACTGAGGGTGGGGCGATGTGAGTAATGGAGGTTTAGCTATGGGTGGAGCTGGCATCTAGAATGCCCTGCCTAGGAGTGACTGGGATGTACATCAGGCCTTGTGTGTGTGTCTTTATATTCTTGTGGTTGCTTTAGAAATTATGGTGATTTTACTTTGAATATCCATATATCCATCCATCCACCAATCCATATATCCATCCAATCCACTAGTCTACCTGACTTCTGCAGTTGCAGAGTATCTGTCAAAATACTCAACTCTCTGAGGCGATATACTAAGAAAACTTGAACAACTCTGTGGAAAACCAAGTACACCATAGGCGTCCAAAAAAAATTCCCTTTAGAGACTGTGCCAGCATTTAGGAGGTTACAAGCCCCATATAAATTAATCAGACATTTTATTTGTTCTCTTTGGTGCTGGTTGTTTGCTCCAGAATTGTTCCAATTTTTCTTAATAGCCATATTCTACTTATATGTTCGAATGTTCCTTTTACACAAACTGCACATAATAATGTCCTGGACCTTTTCCTATCTTAATAGTTATTTAGTCCAGGTACCAGTTTAGTGGCCTTTCTTTGAACAGTTTCTAATGTATTGATGTCCTTTTAGAGATATGGTATCCAGAACTGCATACCATAAGTTATGGGAGGTCGAACTAGCTTTACCCATTTCTCTGTTCCATTACTTGCCTATCTTTAAACATCAGTTATAACCACTCTCAAATTCCTCTCCCCTGTTACTGTTAGCAGAGTACTAATAAGTCTATATTCAACCTTTTTATGCATTTTAAATGTGATAATTGTGTCCATTCCTCATACTTTTATAAATCTCTTCCCAAAGGATTTAGCCCTCTTGCAATTTCATTCCTGTTACATATCGTCATGCCATCTGAAAATGGGCAGATCTTCCCTTGAAGCCCCCCACCCCGCCCCTTGTAGTAACACTGCTAAAATATTAAATAGAATAGGCACACAGTAATTTATTCTGTCTCTGAATGTATTTCCTCAAGTTGGACCTCAACCAAGTGTGGAAGTCCCTCATGCAACACATCCTACCTTCATCCTGCCTTACTTGTCCCCTGGCAGACTCTGAGTAGAGTGGTAGTATCTTTATTACCCTTCTTTGTTCCCTTACTATAAATGTTCTAGTGTGGATGTTTACATTCTATTTCATCCGATACTTTCTTCTCAAATCCTGACTTGTATTAATCTGCAATATTTTATTGTTGATTTCAAGACACAGTAATAGAGGGTGGGAAAAGCATAGGGCTAGGTTAACTTACCTTGCTTTCTACAGTTAAAAGTGTACCATGAGCAATATAGTCCTAATTTACAAACTATCCTACCACAAGACAGAAATCAAACCTCAGTAAAGTTGTTTTTGTTAACTTTGCTTTATTTTTCTATAATGTTATGACAGGGACATTCTAGTTCCCCACAATTTTATTGTGGAGTACCAATGTTGATTTAAAGGAAAATAAGAAAGTAAAATCCTCATATAAAACACTATTGTCAATTACTATGTAATTAAATACAAAAAGACTCTTCACTTATGGGACATGTGGGTTTCCATATTTTAAAGAGAGTTTTTAGTGTGGTTTTGATGACCTTCTAGTAGGTTTCAGAATTTTAAACTATTATGTGCTGCTGATCTGAGGAGTGTTTTGGTTTGGCGTATGTAGTTTTAGTACATGTGTTTCTACTTTAATATGCCTATAGTATATTAAATAGTTAATTAAGCCGCATTGTTTCATATCCATTTCAGAATACATCTTAAATTACATCTTTCACAGCCGTAAATGTTTGGGGGTTATGAAAACAATGAACAAATTGCATAAATGGCTCCTTACATTGTTCACCATAGTCATAAAGAAAAAGTGACCAATTGTTAGGAATGGTTGATGACATCATCAAATGAGACTGGAAAAAAGAACAGAACCCCAGTGTATATACATATGGGATAAGACTTATATCTGTTGAAAAGAAAAATTATTAAAAATAAAGCAACAGTTAAGCATTCTTATTTCCGGATACAATGAGCTGCTAATATATGAAATCACTTCATGTTGACCACATAGCTTGTTAATATGTCCAAAAAAGTATGTATATATTTAGAAATCAACCCAAAGTGGGTTAATAAAATGAGATACACATTGTATTATTTTCAAACTTAACTTTAGTTTTTGTGGGAAAGGAGTAAACCAAACACAAGAAAATAAATTATGTAAAATGTTAACCTCAGGAAACAGTAATATATAGTTGCTATGTGGACAATTTCACCCAATTAGTGACGATTTTTAATTGGCCAGTCTTTATTGTCTGTATATTATCTTTTCACCCACACCCTTTTTGCATATCTGTCACTGTGGATTCCCTCTGCTTTGCTTGGAATCTCATTTTCCCACAGAAGAATTCAACGGCTTCAGCTGACAGTAGAAAAGAGAGCTTTGAGTTTCCTAAGAGCATAACAGAACAATTGGATTGAAATGAAACATAACTTATCCATCATACTAGTACACAGTGCACTTAATTGATCATATTAATTTATTTCTCCTTACATCCCTTTAACAGATTAATAGATAAATAAATTAGACCTCATTGAAAGCAAGGAAATGTTGATGGAATTATATTGTTGCTCAGACACAATATAAACTAGTGTTTTAAATGGGAAATCCTATATAGATTGAGCATAAACTGTTCCAGTGCATTACTGCAAAATGATGTCCTGGTGAATTTTATCTGATATATAATTTCTAAAGAGAAAACTCATGAAGGAGGATAATATTGAATAAACTATTCACTATACAGATACTGGTCCTAATGGAGTCTGATGAAAACATATCATCAGAAGCACTGCTTCAAAATGTAGTATGTTCTAGAATTCAAGGAATTAAAAGGTCCATTTAGATCAGATTGTAACCTGTAATGCAGCTGATTTACCCAGAATTCCATCACTATGATTTCTTTTGTATTCACAGGCAACATACCTGTAGTAGCCCCCTGCATTTCAACTTCTAACATGGTTTGTGTGAAAGGGCATACTTGATAACAAGAGAAATCTCAATGTAGTCTTCCTGGTAAAACATTTTCTTAATAAAAGGTCTTCCTGCAGCCACATAAGCCACCAGCCCTTCCTGGCTAGCTCTTTACATAATTTCTGCATGACTGCAGTGGTTCCCTATGTTATTGGCACCACAGCCCAGCGTGACATAATAGGTGACCTCGCCAACACAGTATCACTGTGTTGGCTTCACCCATGTGAAAGGACCTAATATAACAGACCTGGTATATGATATGATAATGAAGAGATGAGGTAGAATATGCTAATATCCTTCACAGTATGCTAACCAGTTCTACTTGAGGCCAAATCGACTGCCTATTGTGTTGTTTAGAAATGCTCGCTATGTGGGATCTGCCTAGCTTTATTTATTGCAGAGCTTGGTAATTATAGCTCACCACATAATCTGATTATCATAACGTGCCACACAGTTCTACCAACAAATAAAGGTTAATTTATCAAACAATATTAGTACTTACAAGCAGTTTTCACTTCTCTTTACAATTAAGATGCTATTAGGGTGATGGGTCCAATTTAAACATAAACTAAGTTATAGCATTTGAGCTTTTGCACATTATAAAAAGCACAGATTCCTTTGGAATATATTTTTCTACTGCCTAGTAAATGAAGAGGAAAAACGCTAATATTTACTTTAAGTAATCCTGACTCTTTTTTTTTTTTTTTTTTTAATAACCATTCTGAATGCCCCTCCCATACACTGTGGTTTGTGGCTGGTTATTGCTGACCTTGCCTAACACAAAGCTCAGAAGTAGCAGTCACAGTGTAAATACACTAGATGCTTTGAAGAGCCTGGAGCATCAGACCAGACAAAACAATTAACTGCAACATCATTGCAGTACTATTACAAAAATAAACACAATAAATACAACAAAGTTATTGAATGAAAGAGACTTTAATAACAAGCAGAAAGATAAAATAAGTTGGTGCTGCAAATAAATTTGTCCTGGTTGAACAAAAATATCAATATTGTAATGGACTGTAATGCGCAGTCCAAACAACTTGCACCCATTTGCCTGTATCAGAAAGCTTCAGAACTGCAATTATATGAAAATTCTCCTTCACATGACACAATAGCTTCTTCTTTTATTAAAACAAAATGTAAATAAATTATACTAGTTTTAAAGTCCGTGTACACAGGCCAACACTGGCGGTCCTGCAGTCTGACTGCCTGAACGCGGCTCGGGCGGTCTGTACTGCGCATGACTGCAGCACGCACAGCCGTCTCTACTGTGCATGACTGCTTCTGACAAACATACCTAGCAAATTAGAATATAAGATATATATATATATATATATATATATATATATATATTAGAGAGTGAGAGCATCTTGTAGTTATCCAGCTGTTAGACTCCAACTTCTATCACACCCAGGTAGCCTTTAGATGGGTCCGCAAACTTAAATTCATAAAAATTGAGTAAAGATGGGAGAGTTCAGTCTCTTGAGCAAGCATCTGTATACATGCTTCCCACTTCAGTCTTTCAGAACAACAACAAAAAAAACCCCCACACACTCTTTAGACTCAAATTCTTTAAAGACCCTTACAATCCTTAAAAATGAAAGAATCCATATCCACAATCAGGATCATGCCCTCAGTAGCTGATGCACTGAAATGATTTAACTGATTGATGCAATCACTGAGGCATAGAAAGTATGTACTTCTCCATACTGCATCAGAATGGCAATGTGGTTAAGAGGGATAAGATAAAAGATTGGAGTACAGCCAAGAAACAAAGCGAGAAAAAAAAAAAATATATATATATATATATATATATATGTGTGTGTGTATATATATACTAGCAAAAGGGGCACGGCGTTGCCCGTTGGAATTAAGTCCTTTGAGTGCTTCAGAGTTTGGGTATGTCACACACATGCTGAAAAAGGGGAGAGAGAGAGTGAGAGACACATGATGGAGAAGGGGGAGAGAGACACACACACACATGATGGAGAAGTGGGGAGAGAGAGACACATGATGAAGAAGGGGGGCGAGAGAGACATGATGGAGAAGGGGGAGAGAGAGACACACATGATGGAGGAGGGGGGAGAGAGAGAGAGACATGATGGAGATGGGGGAGAGACAGACACATGATGGAGAAGGGGGAGAGAGAGACACACACATGATGGAGAAGGAGAGAGAGAGACATGATGGAGAAGGAGAGAGAGAGACACATGATGGAGAAGGAGAGAGAGAGACATGATGGAGAATGGGAGAGAGAGAGACACATGATGAAGAAGGGGGAGAGAGAGAGACATGATGGAGAAGGGGGAGAGAGAGAGACACATGATGGAGGAGGGGGGAGAGAGAGAGACATGATGGAGAAGGGGGGTGAGACAGACACATGATGGAGAAGGGGGAGAGAGAGACACACACATGATGGAGAAGGAGAGAGAGAGACATGATGGAGAAGGGGGGAGAGAGACACATGATGGAGAAGGGGGAGAGAGAGAGACATGATGGAGAGTACTTAATCAGAAGTAGCAACCAGTGGCTCAGTCACTGTGGTTGATCAGCCTGTATTTAAGATATGCTAAACTTGGACTTTTTGGTGTGTTCTGAGGACTTGAGAGGCTCACTGGTCTAGAGACAAACAAAAACTGGGGCATAGTAGACATTTTTCTAAATAATGGATGTCTGAATCACTGCCATTAAGCAAGTTAGTATATTTCAGTGATTCCCCGTGCTCATACAGACATGGTTAAGCTCAGTTTGCTAGGAGCCCTTGAGGACTTGAGCTGTATACTCCATGTCCATAGCATGTCAAAGCTGACAAGGTTAGAAAATACAGGTGATTTTTATACATTACAAAGATAATCTATTGAATTCATTTCTCCATTTTACAGCATTGGTGTTTGTTATTAATGTCTCACAATGACACATGTGAACTATGAGAAGTTCTTGTTTTTATAGAACTAGAGTGAAGTCATATTTAGTACATTGATGCTGTCAGTGGTGCTATTGATACAATCATGCTGAGCATACAGGTAGTGCAAGACAAGGACAAAGAAACGAGTGGAGAATAACAACATTCTTTCACATGACCTGATTTGCAGGATGTGATGTTTGAGGAAATCTAGGTTTGAACAATAGCCCTTTCACAGCTCAGAGTTTCGGATCTGAAAACAAGAATTTACTCTCATAATGTAGTGCATGTTCAGTGTGTATCCACTCAGTTCCTTTATTGTTTAAATACAACTGATTGACATGGAGAATTTCAACATTTTTCAGAACTTATTGTATCAGTTCTGTTTATAAAGTGCTTTAACCCTTTGGTTGCCAGAGGGGTGTCCAACCCATTGCTTTGCAGTCAAAGGGTTGAATAAAAAATTGTTCCTTTGCATCTTATCTAAGGGGGTTAATAAAACCATCTTTTAGTAGTTCTATAATTGAGTGCAGATGTTAACCGATACCCACAGTGAGACAAATTTTTACCCACAGTGCCTTTGAACAGAAAATAATGAGCAATTCTGGGGCAAACCAAGTGCACCATAGAGGCTAAACAGACATTCCCTAATTCCCTGAATACTAGAGAGGTCTCTAACACACTAGTAGCAAAATGTTGAAGACCTGTCTAGCATTCAAGTGGTTAAAAGACTGATTTTAAAATAAATAGAACATTTTATATGTCCTCTATGGTGCACTTGGTTTGCCCCAAAATTACTCCATTTATTTGTAAGGTCCATATGTGTAATAGAAAACTGGAGTTATTCTGGAATAAACCAACTGCACCATAGGGGACAAATAAAAATTCCTAAATTCCCATGCGCTAATGATTAACCCCTTGAATACTATAGAGTTCTCAAATGCATTGTTTCACAATGCATTGGAGTCCTCTCCAGAATCCAAGGAGTTAAAAGCCCAATTTAATTTAAGAGAAATGTGTATTTGTCCCCTTTGGTGCAGTTGGTTTACTCCAGAATAACCCCAGTGTGCTTTTCTACATGCAGGCCAGTGAGACTTACATATAAAAGCACAGCGGAGTGATTCTGGGGCAAACCAACTACATCATACAGATCAGATAGCAATATCCCAAACTCTACTGATTTAAATGGAGCTTATTAATCTCTTTCTAAACAGTGAGTGGCTGACCTCTATAGCATTCAAGGGGCTAAAATCCCCACTTCAATAAATGTGAAGTTTTATGTGATCTAAAATTTGAGAGGCTCTCAGGATGAACAAAAGCACCATGGCTTGTTTTACGTTTTAGCTCCCTAGTGTTCTTACACAGAAGAAATTTAGAATATTAGACTAATCCCACCCAAAAGGGCCATCCAGTTCCAAAATGATGGGCAGTTGGAATGCTGATGACCTCTGTCTATATCCTCCAAGATCTGTATCTCATACAGTGACCCCAGAGATAACATGGGGCGAGTCTGTAATACAGTGGTCAAGCAGGCAGGATTACCATCCCCCTATCCCTCCGATGATACTCAGATACCATCTGCAGAAAGCAATCCATTCTCCATTATTATGGTGAACTCCAACACATTTTGTGTTAATACTAAACACTTCCTCAGGGCATAAGCTTAAAGAATTATTATATTTGATTCTAATCACTGAGGCAGTTTACACCTCTGATGCCTATCTGAGAGTAAGGTGAATACATATACAAGTCAGCTAACAAGAACTTTTTTGAGGACAATACTATATAGTCCTTGGAGACTGGACTGCTATACAATAGCACTGGCATTAAACTAGTCCACAAGATTATAGTGGAACCCGATGGACAGCAGACAGGTACAGCAGACATATACAAGCTTCATCGAAGGGACAGGGGGACAGTAGCCCTGCGTGCTTGGCCACTATATTACAGACTCACTCTGTGTTATGTCTGGACTCATCATATGAAATAAAGATCTTGGAGGATATAGACAGAGGTCATCGGCGTTCCAGCTGAGAGACTTGGAAACGTGTGCTTGCAAACCAAGCACATGCAGAAGACCATTTCAGTGAAATAATTCTTTTTCACTAATGTAATCTCGGCTCAGCTGCAGAGCCGCCTGATGAAAAATAAAACCGGCTATCCCTGCAGTCAGTACAACGCCCCTCCCATACAGTGTGGTTTGTGTCCGGTCATTGTACTTATATTGCTGACATTGCCTAACAGAAAGCTCAGAAGTGGCAGTCACAATGTAAATACACTAGATGTTTTGAAGAGCCTGGAGCATCAGACCAGACACAACAATTAACTGCAACATCATTGCGGTACTATTACAAAAATAAACACAATAAATACAACATACAGCTGAGAGACTGGGAAACGTGTGCTTGCAAACCAAGCACATGTAGAAGACCATTTCAGTGAAATAATTCTTTTTCACTAATGCAATCTCGGCTCAGCTGCAGAGCCGCCTGATGAAAAATAAAACCGGATATCCCTACAGTCAGTACAACGCTGACTTCAGGGAAGAGGGAGGGAGGGGGGAACTTTGCTTACGGTTTTCTCTCAAACCATAAAGGTTTGAGAGATGAACCTGGGGGCTATTGAATTATTTTTTAAAGAGCTACACTATGGGGATTAGTAATATTAATATCTCTTTAAGAAGAAATGTTTATTATTGCGTTTGGCATACCTGTCCCATAGAAATTCACTTTCCAAGCTACATATAAGTGTAAGTATATTTATATTTAAACTTAAAGCCTTTAGAGTTGCCTGCAAGTGAAGATGGCTATTCAAAACGTGACACTATGGGTAGCAACAATTCCTTTGATTCTTTATAGAAATAGCAACCTTTTATTTGAACTTTAAATATTCTGCAAGTACATAATAAGTAC
Source organism: Rhinophrynus dorsalis (assembly GCA_037306005.1). NCBI lineage: Eukaryota > Metazoa > Chordata > Amphibia > Anura > Rhinophrynidae > Rhinophrynus > Rhinophrynus dorsalis. The sequence goes on from CM074721.1 coordinate 242,384,363, forward strand.
AGTCAGTTTGCCTATACTTTTTTATTTTGTGTTTTGGGGTCCCCTCCATTTTTTAGACTTTCGTGTACCTGACAGCGAGCTACTTGAATTTAATTTTACTGAGACTTTTCTGGTTGGTAGGCCATCAGAGTCAGATGTAATACAATGTTACAGTCTCTCTAGAGCACTGAATGTTGTGTGCATGTTCTTGTTTCCTTTTGTTTTTTGTACATTTTATCAAACAGATCCAGCTAGCTCATTCTCAAGGACATAAAAATATAGCCGTTTGCAGCGGGTGCAAGAACACAACGGGGGAGATGCACTAAGGGGTGATAAAGAGGTGATACAGTGGAGATGATTTCTCCAGAGATATCACTTCTGCAGTTATTATGTTAGTCTATGGAGCCTATGCAGTAAGATTTCTTCAACGTGGGAGATTTTAACCCCTTAATGACTGGCCAATCGGCACGGTCAGTTAAGGACCACGGAGAATTTTTTTTTTTTTTTGCTCCTTCCGGTTCTGAACTCCCCGAATGGCGTGAAGCCGCGGGGGGAGCCCGGAATTCCATGGCGGTCCAATCCGTATTAAACCTCTCCCTCTCCACCGGCACCTTCCCATCCTCTTTCAAACATGCACTCATCACACTGATCTTAAAGAAACCCTCCCTGGACCCAAACTCACTGTCAAATTACCGACCAATTTCTCTGCTCCCGTTTGCATCCAAGCTCCTTCAGCGTCTCGCATATAATCAGCTCACCAGATTCCTATGCTCCCACTCCCTGCTCAATCCCTTGCAATCTGGATTCCGCCCTCATCACTCCACCGAGACCGCCCTCACTAAGGTGGCCAATGACTTGCTCTCTGCCAAGTCAAAAGGCCACTACTCCATACTCATTCTCTTGGACCTGTCAGCCGCCTTTGACACTGTAGATCACCCTCTCCTCCTCCATGCCCTCCGCTCCCTAGGTATCTGTGACACTGCACTCTCTGGATCCACTTCTCCACCCATCCCACTGTCTGTTGGAGTGCCTCAAGGATCAGTCTTGGGACCCTTGCTCTTCTCACTCTACACCTCGTCCCTCGGAAAACTAATCAACTCCCTTGGGTTTCACCATCATCTCTATGCTGATGACACTCAAATATATATTTCCTCCCCTGACCTCTCCCCTTCCCTCCTGTCCCTAGTGTCTGACTGTCTGTCCGCTGTGTCTTCCTGGATGTCCTCCCATCAACTCAAACGTAACCTTGGCAAAACCGAACTAATCATCTTCCCTCCCACCACAACCAGCCTTACCCCAGACATTACCCTCACCATCAACAACACTACCATCACACGGACCCCTACAGCTCGCTGTCTGGGGGTCACATTTGACTCTGCCCTATCCTTCATTCCTCACATCCAGTCACTCTCCAAATCATGCCGCCTCCACCTCCGCAACATCTCTAAAATCCGACTCTTCCTCACACATGACACTACCAAAATTCTAGTCCAAACACTCATCATGTCCCGCCTTGATTACTGTAACTCTTTACTAATTGGCCTTCCTCTCACCCGACTAACCCCACTACAGTCCATAATGAACTCTGCTGCAAGACTAACCTACCTCACTCATCGCTTCTCTGACACCAAACCCCTCTGTCAATCCCTACACTGGCTCCCATTAGCATACAGAATTAAATTCAAAATTCTGGTGCTTACTTATAGAGCCCTCACTAACACCGCACCACATTACATTTCATCTGTCATCTCCAAATACACTCCGTCTCGCCATCTTCTCTCTGCACACGACCTTCTCCTCTCCACTGCTCTTATCACATCCTCCCACTCCCACCTACAGGACTTCTCCAGTGTCACACCTCAGCTCTGGAATTCCCTCCCCCCACAATCAGACTCTCCCCCAGCCTTCAGACGCTCCCTGAAAACTCACCTCTTCAGGGAAGCCTATCACCTGCCTCCATAAACAATATCACTAAGAACCACCCCTTGCCTTGACCACTGCACTCAACAGCACTTCTCACTCCCACCCACTGACTGGCAGGTCAGGTGGCAGGAGGCACTTACACCCAATAGTACTTACTCCTCCTGTGTCATACCTACCTTCCTCTAGACTGTAAGCTCTCACGAGCAGGGCCTTCTGATCCTTCTGTTCTCCACACTTGATTGTACTATTTAATATCTCTGTATGTCTACTCCCTACTGTAAAGCGCTGCAGAATTTGTTGGCGCTATATAAATAAAGATTAATAATAATAGTAATAGTACGTCATGGGTCGTTAACTCAGATCGACCCATGACGTACTGTGACAGTCAAGGGTCATTAAGGGGTTAATGCATAGGCTCTATAGACTAACATAGGAACTGAAGAAGTCATCTCCACTTTATCATCTCTTTATCATTAAGTAGATGAGTCTCATAATATAATCCTGGATGTAACAGTAGCTGAAATAATGGTGCATAAGCCCCCATTGTACCCTCTCTCCAGAGTAGTATTAACATATAGGCTGGGAGGACTGGCCCAGGGGGGCATATTGTGGCTTTGTACCACCTAGACAATTTTCTGTGGATGCCCATGTATTACAGTTTAAAAAATAAGTCAAGATGAAAAAAAAAAGACTAAATTAAAAGTATATGTAATTTAACAGTATATATATATTAAATTCTTGCAGAATATTTAAATTAAAAGTAAATGGTTACTGTTCCTTTTTTGATCCAGAGGGGCACCACTCTTTATTTACTCTTCTAAAATGGGGTTTTGTAAGTAGAACTGTTGCTATGCGACAAATAAAGGATATTTTAAGACCTTTCAAAAGCAACTATATCTAGGCTGGCCATTTTTTCCCAAACTATAGCTTGCAATATTTAGCTTTTTATTTTATGTAAATTAGCTAGTTCTTCCTGGCAGGAAATATAAATAAAAGGAGGAGTGCAAATCCGAGGCAAACCAACTGTACATAGGGAATAACGAAAAACGTTTAACCTCTTGCATGCTAGAGTGGTCTTCAACAGCCTCAACAACAACAAAAAAAGCTCTGAATTAAGTCAATGACAATCTGGGGAATCTGTAGGTTTCCCAATGGTGCCGTTGATGTAGTTCAGAATTGCACTACTCCACTTTTAAACAGTGAAGTAGTACACAACTGTGCAATTCCCTGTAATGCCCTGTGTGTGGGGAAGAAAGGCAGGCAATCAGATTGCTGTGTACGGATAATTTTAGATACTAGCCCAGGTTGCCTTCTGTAGCCCAAGCATATCAGCCATTTTAAGGGTTAGAAAGTTTGTATTTAATGTATAAAAATGTATGATAGACTACATATGTGAAGTCATGGGCACAATTTAATGTTGACACTCAGAGCTGCCATACCACAGACCATATAGCTAAAGTTTGGAAAAGCACTTAGACACGTTTGAAAAACTAAAAGTACAGGGATTCTGGGTCAGATATAAAATACCATAGGGGACAAGTGGATATTTTAATTCCTTGAATGCTAGAAAGGTCTCTAACACATTTCAGTGGTTAAAAGTCCAATTTAAATCAATGAATATGCCATCTTGACAATCTTATTTATTTATTTAGAAAATGTTTTACCAGGAAGATTACATTGAGATTTCTCTCCTTTTCAAGTATAATAAGTACAATAATTTCAGGATTCCGACAAGTAGGGATCCTGATCAAGGAGTGAACTGTAGTCCTCTAATTCCCTGTCCCTAGTTTACACCCATCAGCACACAATTATTATTCCTCACTCCAACAAATCTCCTTCATTAACTCCTCACTGTTATTTTAGACCCATATTAATCATCACATCCTTCTTATACATTAACTTCTTATAACTCCAATCTCATCCTCACCTTAACTATCAACTTCATTCTCCTGTCTCACCTTTATCCTCCCATTACCTTTCACAGTAACTCCTTACTATTTCCATCTCTTCCTTACTCACCCTGCACATTAGCCACTCACTGCTCCCACCTAATACACACTCACACTCCTTACTACTCCCATCACATCTTCACATTAACTAATTTATCCTCCATTCTCGACCTCCTATTACCTCCCAACATCCTCTTCACACTCACATATTAATCTTATCACTGCTTCCATCTCTTCCACAAACATTAATCCCCCCTTCTCACCCATACATTGAGCCTTTACTGTCTTGTCCTTAACGCATACACTCTCACTTATACACCCTGTCATTGAGCAATGCTAGATTCAAGACTTTCCCTGCTCTCTGCACTGTGAGTCTTGGCAGGCAGCCTCACCCACTACCTGGCCCTGCTGTTGCTTTTTGCTCCATAGATCAGGACTTACTGAAAGCGCAAGTAGCATATTCTGTTCACTAGCAATAGAGGAGGAGACTTAACAGGTGTCTGAGAAGAATGATAAAACAAAAGATACAATGACACTCTCAAATTTGAGAAAGTTGAGACAGTTGGAGTGTAAGAGGGCATAACTCATGCAAACACTTCAACAGCCAGTAGTCTTTGAGACATGACTAGTGACTGTTGCTGACAGTGGGAGCCTATGTGAGATATTGTCTTTTTGTAATAGCACTGCCTACACAATGTTGCATACACAATGTCATGGAGCTTGTCACCGTTAAAGTGATGCTGGTTAGGTTAGATCACCAGGTTCACTATCTTATTGGTTAGGTTAAGGTAGATCACTAGGTTCACTATCTGTTAGGTTACTTTCGCTAGGGTATTTCACTGGGTACACTCTGATAAGTTAGGGTAGATCATCTGGATTACTATCTGTTAGGCTAGGTTAGGGTAGGTAGCCAGGTTCACAGTATGTTAGATTAGGGTAGGTTATGTATGGGTTCATAATCTGTACTTTGGGGTACAGTTGTTATTGTTTGGGGGTTGGATAGGGTAAGGCAACATTTTTCACAGCAGCACTTTTAGTGCACCATTTTTACTCTGGTGACATATTACTAAACCTGTGTAACTGAGTAGCATCTAAAAATTGAACTCAGAAGAGTCCTAGTCTTGGGCATCACCAGCACTGAGGGTCCTACACTAAAAGTTATTGGGCCAGTTTTCTTAACTACAATAAGCTGACAGGGTGCACAGTGGGGCTACATAAAGTTTTTCAGTTAGCTGAGTAGTCCAGCCAAAGGGAAGCTATTTTATAATTATTCCCTATGTAATGCTTACAAAGTACAAGTAAACTATTAAAAAAAAAAAAAAAAAAAAAAAAAAAACTCCACTTCTGTAGATTTTTCACTGTGTAAAACTGCTATGAATAGCATGCTGAAGCCAGAGATTAGCACCTGGCTACTTGTTTCTATGTTTTGTTAAAAGGGTATTGGCAATGAAGTCTTCCTGTTTTGCAGAAGCATTTGATTGGCTTGTGATCTAATAATACATATAAAGAGATAGAGGTGAAAAGAAGGATGACTTCCTACATGGTGTTGCTAACTTCCACAGACTTCCAGTATGCAGGAAATGGTCACATTGCTCATTGGGAACTTGTTCAAAAGCTGAGTGAGTTAAACTACATGACCTTACAAAACTAAAAACACAATAGGGTTTCCTGATAACACAGTGAATCATGCATAATACGAATATTAAAGGCAAAGTATGCCCAAAAATAACTTAAGCCTAATTAACATGAAAATGTGTATCTTCGGAAACTGCTATTATTATTATTATTGATATTCAGCTTGGGATTCTCTTTAATTCTTTGTAATTACTGCAAAAGAGGGGTAAGAAAGGTAATAGGTCACCTAATTCTTGGCGGTCGGTGTCAGGGCGTTGTTAAGAACTTCTGTGGCTCCTGATGAAATTGTGAAAAGAGTCCCCTAAATATATGATTTTTGGGGTATTCCTGTAACCCCTTAGATGCCTCCAACTGTTAGAGACATTTCTAGCATCCAAGAGATTGTTGAGTATAGTCACTTGGTAAAAATGACCTGTGAATGAGCAAAAGCAAGCCTTTTTATTATTTTAAGCTTAATTGAGACACACTTATTTTTGAGCCAACTTTCCCTTTAGCAAATAAGAGTTTCTGAATAATTTGTTGCAGTAAATATTGTAAAATGCATATAATAACATTATAGTTTTGAAACCATTTGGTGTAACTAATTACATGAGCTTTGAATACATTGCATTTAGCTATGTTTGCAGTTTGAAAAAGTTAATGGGAAGCTGATTGCATCATTGTAACATAAGACGGCTTCCTAATGATAGAGCTGAAATTTAATCAGCACTTGACAGCATTAGTCAGGGCATTTTCACACTCTGTTGCAGTTGATGTTACTCAGGCAAACTGAGCCTTCATTGAACAGTTACATTTACTTGAGGTATAATGCAGAAAACAAAGCCCATATGAGAGCAGCTCCTTGGTTAAATCTACACCTGTCTATATTTTCAGATACTTATAGAATCTGAGAGGGGTCCTACCACTAAGCAAACATTTGGAAATCACAAATTCAAGCTAACATTTCAAGGGTGTATTTTACATTATACATTTATTAGATACATAAAACTTCACCCGTGTATAAAACTTCACCATGTATGTTTTGTGAAGATCAACCTCACTTCATCAGGAGTTAACATTTTAAATATATATACACCAGGTGTTCTGCTCTGTATTGAGTTTGTGGAACCATATACACCAGGTGTTCAGCTCTGTATTGAGTTTGTGGAACCATATACACCAGGTGTTCAGCTCTGTATTGAGTTTGTGGAACCATATACACCAGGTGTTCAGCTCTGTATTGAGGTTGTGGAACCATATACACCAGGTGTTCAGCTCTGTATTGAGGTTGTGGAACCATATACACCAGGTGTTCAGCTCTGTATTGAGGTTGTGGAACCATATATACCAGGTGTTCAGCTCTGTATTGAGGTAGTAGAACCATGGATTCCAGGCTTTTAATTCTTTCAAGGCTGTTTCTTTCCTTTGATTCAGTGAATGGTTTTATTCTGTTTCAGGGAGGCACGTTATCTCAGAGCTGCTCTTAGAGGGGTTTTTGCTTTGTGTTCTCATACTTTAAGGATGAAGACCTTACCACTTACTACAAGAGTTGAGTCTTCTTGGGAACAGCCTAAAAGACACTCTTGAGATGTCAGCTGGAAGTTGGGATTTTCAAATGCTTGCTTAGTGGTAGGACACCTCTTAAATTCTGTAAGTGCCTACATATTTAGACAGGTGTTGATTTTGCCAAGGTATTTTGTATGTACACTATGATGTACACTATGATGTACACTATGATGTTACAGTGCCACTGGGGACACCACCTGGAAGCAGCAGCCTACTGGAAAGTTCATCCATTGGTTGGGAAATGTATATGTATATTTGTTTTTCTCATGCAGAGATCTACTTTTCAGTGCCTGTAGGAGTTCATAGTCTTCTTGGAGAAGATGTGCAGTACTAAAGAATGGCCACAAATGGTGTAATGTAAGACCAACCTGACTAACAGGGACCTTGGGCAGGAAGCCAGCCTGGATTGTAAGGCAGGCTAGTTAGGTAGGCTTTAAATAATAAGGATAGGACAGTTAGGAAAAGTTTTATAAGGGGTTCGACCAGTTATCAGCTTCCTATAAGAGAAAAAACAGTGCTCCTCCATACAAATTATTCAATTATGCACCCTGTAAAGTGTATCTAATATACCACTGTGTAAATAGATATTCAGATACTGAGGTTTTGGTTGCCTAATTTGGCCAAAAAGTGTCTAAGCCCGCTTACCCTGTCAAGGTACTTCGTTTCAAGTGAGTCCCTATATATAATTAAAATATGGCTCTGAAGAAAACTTTTGAATAAACGCATTAGCCTTGATCTAAAGTTAAAATTGCTCTGAGGAAATCTTGTAAATAAACAAGTGAGCTAGAAATATCTAATTAAAAACGTATAAAAACCTTATTATTAGACTCACATTTTTCAAACCAATGTAGACCCGCAGCAAGACAGTGGAACCCAAGAGAACTGAGAAATACATCATTCTCCTTTATAGGACTTTCCACCTACCCCTGCAGGCCACAAGGAAATTGCATATTACCTTGATTGCAAATAAATAGAGGCTAAGCAGGTCAGACTTATGGCCACACACCATGCCTTTACAAACCTCCCCTTGAATAGCAACACAGATACCAACATAAATTTTAGGTGCATTTCATTCATAATTTATAAATAGGGAAATATGGAGAAGAAGCAGCTAGAACGAGAAGAAGCAGCTAGAACGAGTAGAAGAAAAATATGCAACAAGCAAGGAAAAAAGAAAGACAAACGCAGCACTAACATACCATAATATGTACATATAATAAATAAAAATAAGAACCCAAGTGAATAAGGTATGGAGAACTAAAAAGAATTTGTTTAGTCCTTGCTGCCCTCCATACCTTATTCACTTGGGTTCTTATTTTTATTTATTATATGTATATATTATGGTATGTAAGCGCTGTGATTTTTTCTTTCTGTAGTAACTTCCTATTCCCTATGGACTGCATCACTAACCAACTGCAGCACAGCAGAAAAATACAATTCATTTGATATACATGGGGATGTTTAACTACTTGAATACTAGAGAGATCCAACTCATTGCTTCACAATGTTCTAGAGACCTTTCTATCATTCAAGGGCTTAAGACACATTTGATCAATGGGTATCTGGGTATTTTTTACATTTCTCCCCTTTTGCAATTGGTTTGGTCTACAATTGCCGTGCCTGGGATCTGCCCCGAGACTGGGTCTCTACATACTTCTCCTCCTTCCCACCCTCTTCCTCCTACTTCTCTGACCACTTCCCACCCACTTTATGACACACGGATTGTAAGTCCCTTCCACCCAATTAACACCCACTTCCTTTATGATGCAAATCATGTCATTTACATCCCCTTGGTTTGCAGCACATGACCCCTTTGCGGGGGCTCAAGGGGATGAAGTTCATTAGTATGACACTTGCTCATATTTTGTTTTCTGTGTAAGGCACTTGTTTTCTTACAAACATCCCTCTCTGCAAATCCATTAATTTAGTCTGTGAACACATCATATTTATTTAATTACATTTACTACTACTATTCTATAAATATAAGTACTGTAGTATCCAGAGCGGGTTACCATCAAGGGAAACAAGACTTGTTGTAGTAAAGCTCCAGTTTCCTCTTTTTAAGTTGTTCCCCATTTTGCAGTTGGTTTGCTCCAGAAAGGATCCACTTTAATTTAAATGTAAAGCCAATAGACCCATATTTATGAAAGCAAACTGGAGCAATATAAAAATTGCTAAATTCCCATGAATTACCCTTGAATGGTAGAGAGGTCCAATTGTGTCCAAAAGATTCTTTTTGGAAAATTTGTGTTTGTCTGTGATACCTCATTAGGGAAACTGTCATGAGGGTAGTGACCTGGGTATCAGCAGGTCTGTTCATGTGAGGGCATCCCTGCCAGTGAAGCTAAGGCTGCATTGTAAGTCCTGGCAGAGTAGCAGGGTAATAGAAAGGGGTGGTGGGGGGATGAAGAGAGAACTCCTGTGCTCACTTGTTGGTCTTCTGACAGAGATTGAACTGCAGGGCTCTGAAGTCTCACAGGTCAGTCAGGTTGGGTTTTATGTGAAACCTGCATAGAGCCTAGTAGAGGGCTTCCAGGCCTGTGACCACCGAGGGCCTTTATTAATTGTTCTGGAACAAGGGACAAATGAAAATGCAGCCAACTTCCACTGATTGAGATAAGAATCCAAAGCATTGTGTTGGATAACTTTCTGGCATGCAAAACGTTAAATGTTATTAAACCCTGCAATGCCAGTGAGGTTTCCAGTACATTACAATGTAGTACTCTGGAAACTGCTAGGGATTTGTATTGCCAGTTTGTTTGCTCCAGTATTGTATCTCTTATTCTGGATCTATAGGGAACTAAGGGAGAAATGTATGAAAGCAGAGTTGACAGAATATTGGCTGTAACCTGTGTTTAAAATAAAGGTCTGCATTAATAACAGTGATAAAAGCCAGTTTTGTGACTCTTAACAATCTCTCGTACAGTTTTTGTTGATCGGGTGGAAAAAAAAATGGTGCAATATCCTATATAATAATTAGCTAAAAGTATGTTTGTCAGAAGCCGTCATGCGCAATAGAGACTGCTCTGCGCACCCAAGGGTCCCAGGAAGGTGCGCAGAGAGGACTATGGTCTGAATTCGGAGCGCACCACTCCGTTATCAGCCACGGCGCATTTGAGCAGTCAATACTGTGCATGACTGCAGCTTGGCCAATATAGTATTTATATAAAATGTCAAAATATGTGACAAAATAGCGACAAAATTATCACCAGAAAGTTAACACCGTGTATGTAGAGATCTTATAAAAATAGTGGAGGTACTTTATGAATGAATTCTCAGATTAGCACCATATTTATAAAACAGATGTTGCACATTTATAAATATCAACTCAAAGAATAAACAACAATGCCTGAATAACAACCTTCCGTCAAATATGTTCTAGAGAACTTTTTGTAAACTCCCCTCAACCTACCCAAAGCATGGCTTTGCCATGCATTAGATACCTCCCTGGCACTCAATGGGTTAAGGTCCATATTTATAAAAGAAAACTGGAGTTATTCTGAAGTAAACCAACTGCTCAATAGGGGACACAAACATTTCTGTTAAATAAAATTGGGCTTTTAATTAAGAGTTGCATTAGAGACCACTCTAGCATTCGAGGGGTTAAAAAGCTGTATTTAAGTGCATGGGCATTTAGGAATTCTTCCTTGTCCCCTATGCAGGGGGTGTCGCTAGGGTGGGAGCTAAGGGTTGTAGAAGCCCTGAGTAGAGTGACCACATTTCCGTTCTGCCATTCCGGGACCTGTGGTCACCCTAGTCCCACGGCTGAGGCTCCCGCTGGCGCTGACCATCTTTCTGAGGCTTACACAGAGTAAGAGTTCCCAGTGGATATTCTTACCGTGTGTCAGCCTCAGAAAGATAGTCAGCGCCGGCTGGAGCCTCAGCCGCGGGTCTCACTTGCACCACAAGCATACCTGCTCCATCCCAGCTTTCACGCATGTACCAGTCCAGCCAGCCAATGAAATGTATTTGCTATATGGTCTTCATTGGCTGGCTCAGTCAGCCAATGAGGACCATATAGCAAATACATTTCATTGGCTGACTGGACTGGTGCATGTTGCTCCATTCCGGGACTCTTTGTTGTCCCGGTGGGGGGTGACCCGGGATGCGGGGCACAGACCCCCAATAAGGGACAGTCCCGGTCATTCCAGGACGTGTGGTCATCCTACCCCCGAGTGTTTGGGTGGGCAGCCTCGAATGTACTGAAGCCAGTCTGTCACTCTGCCTGGGGTGCCACCACACACAATATCAACCAGCCTAATCCACCTAACGTAAGGTATGCAATAATTGCCTCCGGGCCAATCATGCTTATGGTCCGGTGCCTATATCTTTTAATTAATCCTGTGAGTGCATAATGCATTGCATCTGCATTCAAAGGCTTAACAAGGTGCAGTTGGTTTTCTCCAGAATAACTCCAATCTGCTTTTATAAATATGGGCCAAAGGGTCTGTGCATACAGCATGTGAATGTTTCTGGCTGTGAGCCACAAGCTTCCTGTATGCATTCTAGCCTACAGCTCCCAGTGTTCTGACTCCCTGAAAAGCTAACATAAGCTGGTGTGTGACTTCTCAGTACAGCCACAGGCTTTTCACTGTCTGTTTTCATAGTAGCAGTCATAGTAAAACACCTGGCGCTCAAAGGGTTAAGCAGGATTTTGAATAACTTGACCTATTTTAAGTAATGTCAAGGCCAGAAGTGCAATCCTACATGACCCTTAATATAAAAATATATGCATTTATGCATAGACATTCATTTCTAGAAATAGAAATGTTTATCAATGGTTGTGTAATATGAACTAGCCATGTTGAAAGTCATACACTGTTATGATGATTTGTGAAGAGAAGACCCATGAACAATAGGAGAATTAATGCACTGATAATGTAGAAACCTCAGCAAGAGTAGTGTCTTCATTTTCAGCAGCTCAATTTGCATAAATGCAAATACAGATTTTTTTTTTGTAAACAAAGTAATCTAATCAGGCATAAAATTCAGTGGGAAAATTGAGGCATATTTATTAATATTTGAATGGCAGTATAAGCACAGTGATTTGTTATAGAGATATTCAACTTCCATTAAACTAGATTCTGGCTTATTTATCATGTTGTATGGAAGAGAATGTATGCTTACACATACACTATACGCCTGTCTTGTGCACAAGAAGTCCAGTTTTCTCTGGCTTAAAGTGTGTAGCACTCAAGTACATAGTAGAAATGGGGATACAGTATTCAAAAGAGGCTTGGAAGCTACCCTTCTACAAAAACATGGGTTCTGTTATATAGTTGAATCTAAAATTGCACAGAGTAGATGGGCAGACTTACTTAAAATTGGTTATTTACCACTGTTGGCTCATTTCTTAGACATTTTAAAAGTATAAACTGAGACTGTATTAAGCTATCTTGGGATGTGATAAACAGTAACTGTTTTGGAATTATTGGAGGAGACTTGGTAAAAAGCCTGGGTCTCCCATGTGCTGCTCAAATGGTTACAGTCAGGCATTCAGGGGGTCAGAACACAGGCCCACTTGGAAGGTAACTGGGAATTTCTCATCTACACACACACTTTGCAGTTTTGCGGGGACAGCCTCCACAGTCATCTAGTGTCAGACTTCAAAGCCGTTCACTATGGGGGTTGCACTCACGGCCCAAAAGAGACTGAACTGAGATATCAGAGTCTCACAGTTCAGTCTCTCACTCACAGGAACATTGATGATACAAAGAGAGTCTCTTCAGACACTGTTCTTCCCCTCATAGATCTGCCTGTACTCACATGGAGCCCTGGCATTATTTGCAAGCCTGCTCACAGGAGAGCAAATCTGCCAATCAGACACTATGATCATGATAGTTTCCTTTTAGAAGTTGACATGGTTTTCACCAGATACCACTGTTCATGTTGTTAATTTTTTGTTTAAAGTTTTATATTCAAAAGGTCTTCCGTATAAAGCCAAAGTGGAACAATTATGTGATTAACCAACAGTGATATAGGGCTCAAATTAAAAATTCCAGTTAAACTAAATGGTTGTCTCCAACGCATTGCTTTGCAATGCATTGGAGTTTTGTCTGGCATTCAAGGAGTTAAATGCACATTTTAAATCAATATATATTTGAGGAATTTGTATTTGACCCCTGTGGTGCAGATGGTTTACCCTCCCCCCCTCCCCAATTCTCTACTTTGCCATTATATACAAGGGCCCAAATTATTTAAGCAATAAGCAACCTGATGCATTGGGTATTCAGTGTCAGGCCATAAAGACAGGAATGGGAATATTTATGAAGGTAAATGCCAAGCTAGGGTCAGACACAAACATATGTGTATATATATATATATATATATATATATATATATATTGGTTTAAAAGAACTCTAATAAAGATAATTAGAATTAAGATATGATAATCCGAAAACATTATACAGAAAAACAGCAATAACATCTGTAGAACAGTGTGACATTGCCACAATACAAAATGGGAATCCACAAATCAAAGAAAGAATAATAAAAACACATTAGGGAGGTACATACAGGTTCATCCCAATACGTAGGACATAAAGCATGTATAAATAATCAATGTTAATTCCCCTGCAATGAATAGCAGGAGTGTTAGAATTCAGAAACAGAGAGGCAAAAGAAAGGAAGAATGAAGACGAGGAGAGGTGGGAAAATAAAGACAGAGTAGAAAGGTAAGTAAGGGGAAAAAAAAGAGAGGGGGGGAGAGGCCAGGATAGTGATGGGAGCAGGGGGATGTCAACAAAAACAAAGCAGGAGAAGAGTCCATGGGGTGGTACGGGCATACTTAGTATAAGGACTTAATCTAACTAACCACTTCAGGACCAAATGGGTTCAGTCAGTTTTAGGAACTCAAGCCAAGGACCAAAAGAAGAGTGAAAATGCCTTAGATGTTCCAGTTGTAAAGGCATGCATTTGTTCCATGTTCAAGATTTTCTGCAACCTCAACTTCCAGTCTGAAAGAGTGGGGGGATCAGGAGACTTCCACCTTCCCGGGAATGCACATCCTAGCTGCTGTGACAAGAAGAATCCAGTTCTTCATAGTCCTCACGGGGAAAGTGCTGAAATTCATTTCCTCAGGGAGGATGCTTGGCAGAAGCAGTTCTGGAGTGCCTGGTGTAGACAGATTTGTCAGTATTAACCCTTTGGTAAGGGGTTAAGACCTGGGCATGGACAGGCCTCCAGAAACTGAGCACTGAAGGGCAAGACCACCAGACGTGAATCAGGGTGCCTTCCAATACCCCACAGTGCCAACATGTGCCCTGATGTCCTCCCTGAAATTTAGCCAATTGCAGCCAGACACATATTCTAAATCTAGGAGCAAGCACTGAATACTTAGGATCATGCACTTGTCCAACTGAAAACCATTACCTTCATGCATGGTAAAAGAAATAAAAAAAAATATAATAGAAATCTTTAATTTAAATAGGTATGCATACACTGTCTGACACACCAGCCTTATCCCAGTGTCCACTGGTAGTGACAGAACCACACATATACTATCTGACACCACAACATTGTTATATTGTCAACTGTCAGAGAACCACACAAGCAATGTCTGATACTCCAGCCTTATTACACTATCTACTAATATTGACATAACCACACGTACTCTCTCTGACATCTCAGCATTGTTCCCCTGCTCACTGGAAGCCATAAGACCCACACTACCTGCTTTCCCAGCCTTGTTCAGCTGTCCCACTGGTAGCCATAGAACCACACACTCACTGTGTCCCTCCCTAGCCTTGTGTCACTGGTAGCCAAAGAACCACACATGCATACTATGACACCCCAGCCTACTTTAACCGTGCACTAGTAGTAGAAGAACCACAATATACTACCTTGTCCCACCTGTAGACACAGAACAGAACATGACCAGTGAGTAACTGCAGCCTTGTTCCACTGTCCCACTGGTAGCTACAGGCCCACAAATGCACTGTTTCATACTCAGCCTCATTCCACTGTCACACTGATATCCATATACCCATATATGCATCCATATGTTTGATTATCATGCATAGAAATGCTATGGCCCCAATCATACCAATTATTTTGAAATTGTACATTCTGTAATATCATTTTAGCCACATTTTATTTCCTTAAGTCTTAAAAGCCAGACTTAAAGTTTGCACAGCAGGGTATTTATTGGAAGTTTTTGTGATTAGTCCTTCAACATTTATATTACAGTGGAACTTACTGTTCCACATTCACTGAGTTGGATGAAGCTGTATGTGTGTGTTTTGCTGCCTAAGAAAAGAAAAAAAAAGAAAAATGCTCTTCTGAGACTATTTTAACTAGGAAAACATTTCCATATACTCTTTAAAAAATCAACTCATGTATAAAATAAGTCTGATTTTTTAACAATTTACTGAAATGGAATCAATAATAATTATAAAATAAATAGTCTTTGGATGTTTGCCTATAGACACTTTTGTCATGGTGGCCTTCAACTGTAGTCTACACTCTGCATATATAATAAGTGGCTCTTACTTTGCTAAACAGAAGGAATTAACTAGATAGGTATTGTCACAGTTATATATATGGTATACACATATACTGCATTTGAGCTCTCTTGAAGTCTACAGCTAGTTGGCTTCAGTTTAATATCTGATAAAGGCATTTGACTCATGATCCATTCAGGACTACAAAAGCCTGTAGTTTGATTGAACTAACTGAAGACTTCAAAAGACATCACAGAGAATAGCAAATACAATGCAAAAGATTCATATGGATAACTGATTCTGACTGTTATAAAGGAGACCTACAGAGGTACACATGTGGCTAGACTTAACTTTGTGATTCTTCTGGACTTTCTGCACTGTCTTGTAAGAGGGATCTATCATCTAAAAAAAATCCTCTTCATGCTTTAGGGGTACCACTTTCAGTGTTAGTAAATGTGAGCACTGCATTGCTGAGCAGTGTCATTGGATGGGGAGGTAACGTAGAGCTACGTGCGTGCAGGCATGCCTTAATTACCATGATCAATAAATCACCAGCTGTCTAAGAATTATGAAAATTGTAGTCTTTTACAGCTGGAGGGCCTCTGGTTGCCCATCGTTGATGTAAACTGGGACAAAAGCTGCTATTGTAGTTGATGGAACAGTTAATGGGCACACTTTTAACATAAATTAATGCAAACATAGAAGCATGCTCTTTGTTTTGCTGTTGGACATGCCTGGTTAGTGTTGACGTTACACCCCAATGTACTTATTTGTGACCTGTTAGGAACCCTCAGTAGTGCTGTTCTAATCACCAAAGGACATTATTAATTGAGACTGCTCTGGAACAGACTTGGCTCTTGTGAGCAAGGGTGTGGTGAGAAAAACTATTGTGTCTTATTAAACATTAACTAAACAACATGCCCCTGAACTTTAAAATCACACATAACATGTCAATGTGAATTACAGGAAAGAAATAATTAAAAATAATTTCTTAACCTTATTTACCTGCAAAAACAGTATTGTTGTGGAAGCTTATCTGTTTTATATAGGTGCCAATTTAAATAAAAAAGAAAACTGGGCAGTCAGTCTAGAGTAAAGGGTGGGTAACTTGAGACCTTCCAGATGTTCTCAGGCTACAAATCCCATCATCCCCAGCCAGTGACATATACCCTGTCTTCCTCTCAACCTGATTTCATTGTCTGCCATTGCTTGCACATGTTCCATGGTACCTCTTGTACTTCATCACAACACAGTCTGAGAACCACTACCTTAGAAGGAGGGATGGGTAGACTCTGGTTTATATGCGAAGAGAGTGAAGTAATTCTGAGACACAAACCAACTGCACCCTGGGAGACGAATAAACAATCTTATTTATATAAATGGGGCTTTTATCCCCTTGAATGCCAGGGGCATTCAGAGGATGAAAAGCCCTATGTAAATAAATTAGATAATGGGATTTTTAACTATGGTGCAGATGGTGTGCTCCAGTACTGCTGTTTCTATTTCCTGTATCATCCTCTCTGTCTGCCAGTGTTCCCTATCTCCCTCTTTCTCCTGCTCCTACTCCATCCTCTAGCAGTCCTGTTATATAATGGTAAGAAAAGACTCGGATGTCTTCCAAAAGCCCATCTCCCCTGCACAGCAGTTTCAGGCTCTCTGCCAGACACATATCTTGCAGTTTTGCTTCCCATTGGAATGTGGATTGGCTTATATACATATATGAAATAAACATAATTTATTATACTAATTGGTGGGTAATGTTTTTATACTATACATAGATCCACATGCACAAAGATAAAGGAAGAGTAATTCTGGAACAAACCAAATGCACCATAGGGAACAAATAAAAATATTCAAAATGTCCTTTGATTCAAATGGGTTCTTAACCCCTTGAAATCTAGGGAGGTCTCCACCACATTGCAAAGCAATGCATTAGAGATCTTTCTAGCATTCAAGCAGTTAAAAGACCCATTTAATTAAATGGAAATATGAATAATTATAGTTAGTTTGACACAAAATTTACCAAATATTGTCTTTTGGACTATACTGATTTTCCTGTATTTGTAAGATTGTGCTTGTGCTATATGAGTGTCTTTGGCAGGGATGGGCAATTAAACTGGCATGAGGGTTCAAAATGTACTTGGAAGGCCACATATCAATTTTGGCTTTCCCTGACAGTATATTGTATCAGTTTTGTGCTTTGTGATAACCTGTATTCTTTCTGCAGAGAATGCTGGAAGTTAGGGTTCTCAGTAATACAGTTTTGCTGTATGTGTGCAGCCAGCCAGACCAAAGTGCTGCATTAAATTGTCCAATGTGCCATAAGTTGCCAACCTCTGGTCTAACAACTGTGTGTCTTTGTGAATGCCTGCATGTGTATGTGTAACTGTAGTATATCTGTGTATCTAAGTGCAACAGTGCATCACTGAGACCATGTGCCTTTTTCCCATCACATAACTAGATCACACTCCACTTACAAATGTCTGTCCTTATATAGGAAGTCTTCCAGGAGAAATTTTCCAGAGGCCTTGGCTTGAATTCACTGTGCTGGAGACAGATTGAGAAATCCCTATTATCTCACAACTAAGTCATTGTGGTTTTTCTTCGGAAACTGAAAAGGCAAAAATGAGTTAATATTTCATACAAAACCTATGTTAATGGCATTTCAGAACGAAAGCAAAGCTATTAAACTATAACTGTTTAACAAATTGCAATGCAGTATCTGCATGACTAATGTTGCCAGCAGCTGTGATGACTTTTGATAGATGTAAACTAAAATAGACCCAGGCACTTAACTATTTTAATCCCAGAAGGTTGTGCAACACATTATATTGCACACTCATCTGAGGCTTAAAGGGACATACCTATAATAATAACTAAGTTGGAGCAATTCTCTGGTTAAACAACTGTCCCTTATGTAATAAAATAAACTCACTAATGTAATTTTTGTTTCTCCAGTTGAGAGGTCATAAACGCATTGAATAGCAACCCACTGGAGACCCCTCTAACATTAACAATCAAGGGGTTTGTTTTATAAATATTTTACAGTTCTTTTCTGTATATTTAGAAAATGAGTTTTTGGGTTATCTCTGTTTGTAGATAGTATTAATTAGGACTTGCCATGCAGGTACATTCTGTATTACCACTAACTCCCATGCTCACTGCCAATTATAGCTATCAGTGTTAGGGGAGGTGGGCCATGCATCGCTGTGCAGTCTCAATGACTGGGGGAGGTAATCAGCGAGTGAGACTGTACAGCATATCTTAATTTGCATAATCCATTAATCTATATCACTTAAAAACTAGCTTTCTAAATAACAAACGGCTAATATAACAAATAGTTGATTTCAAAGGTCATTCAAAATTATCAAAGTTGTTTTTGTGTTAGGGTCTCTTTAACAGGTAAGATGGCTCAGCTGGTTAGATTGGTAGAATCTATTCAAGCCACAAGGTCGCAGGTTCTAGTCCCAGCAAGATCAGCTCAGCCTTTCACCCTTCTGGGGTAGATAAAATGAATCCAGGACATATTTGAAAATGAGAGACAATCACAATGTATTCTTCCTGATAAAATACTTTCACAAAAAAAAACAAAAAAAAATAACCAAATGGTTTAAGATAGTGGTTCACTTTTAAAATGTCTCTCTGAAAACATCATGCTGCTACACCCCGCATTCAACATGTCGCCATGATGAAGAGGGCGACATGAGAATCTCGCCCTGCATTAGAAGTGCGAGATTCTCATGTCTCCTCCTTAAACGGCACTTCTACATTACAGCTGATCACGGACAATATAAAACAGTGTTCCTTTAGCTGTCTGCATTTTGTTTCGGCTGATTACTGAAGTTGGGAGACAGACTCAATTTGATCCTCTTTGGCCGTTAGTGTTGTGCATATAACGATGGAAGAAGTAATAGGTGCACTGGATAGCAGAGTAATTGCCTGCAGCTTTAAAATTCAATGCCTACTTATATGAGTGTCTAAGAATATTTACTAATATGTAGAATAGTAGGTTGACAAGAGCATATGAGCCCTTTCCATGCCAGTGCAGGATGCAACGCACTGTACTGTGCTCTTTTAATCATTGGAGTATGTGTGTCATACCTGGTGCTAACTGATTATCCTGTAGCAACACATGGGATGCTGGAGAGGTCCCAAACGACTTGTCAAGCAATTAAAGTGTACCTAGTGTACAAGGTATTATTCAAGGGAGCAAACATGCATATCAGCAAACCTTGTTTTTATCAAGGCAGTGTAGTAGGAGTTTTCATAAGAAACATCCAGCTTATGTTCATTATGTACTGTATTTCTCTACCTAGCATGCTTATAGTATGTATTAGTGACCCTTGCATCCCAGTTTACCCAGGACTACTAAGGAGATTAGTATATCACATGCCCCAAACTGGCAAAAGATACGGGGCTTTAAGAGATCTGCAGCTTTAGTACGAACATCCCAGCAGCCATAATCTTATGATGAGGATAACCAAAAAATGTTAAAAGCTTTTTCCTGCTAAGCAAAACAAGAGTAACCCCATTGCTGCAACATCTTTCATTACAAATGGATAACAGCTCACTCTTTATTTTTAACCTTTTGAGATTCAGAAGGGTAGGGAAAATTAGCAACAGGGCTAACCGGTGTCCAGTTTATTTTATAATACAATGTATAGGAGAGGGTCAGGGAAATGTACAAATGTATTTCTCTGCTAATACAGGTGCTAAGGATCTGTTTTTGAGTGTTTCACCTGCCTATCATGTATAAAACTTTATAAACCAAATAATGTCTGCTTTATCCCACTTGCACAAATAGGCACGCAGTGTGGGAGTATTTCTGGGTGTCTGTTCATCTGCACCAAATCTGCATCTGCACCTTATTTGAACCCTTTCAGGAAAATCGAATATGTGCAAAAAGAAGAGTTGTCTGTGTCATCAAGACTTTCCTGAAACCCACACAGTAACTGATTGCCCAGCTAATAGCTCAGGGTAATCAACCATAGTGACTGTCTAGGAAGAACGACCTCTCTGCCTTTAAACAACATGAACTTACACGTTGTGAAACTGGGAATGGGAGAAGGCACTCAGGTCCCAGTGACATTGAATGTTCCCCAGCAAAGTTGCCACAATTGATCAATGAGGGGGGGTGCATTAGGAGTGTCCTGATACCTCCTCCCCCCAACTTGGTCTAAATACAATAGAAAAAGCATGTGCCAGCGGGCGTTCAACACATTGCTTTGTTATATTTTGAACACCTCTCTGCCACTCACCTATGTACAAGATCTGCATCGCCACCCTTGTACCACAGTCCACTTGTAGTCCTAGAATACCACATTTATCTGTCATTCCAGGCTTCTTCCACTGTAACCACATAACACAAATCTTACATTCCATCTTTGTTCCCCTGAAAACTGGTAGTCATAAAAACATCCATATAATGCCTGCATTCCCAACCTTGTTCAGCTATCACACTGGTAGCCATATAACCATATATAAACTTTCTGCTTATCTAGCCAGAAAATCACACATGCACTATTATGACACCCCAGCCTTTTTCCACTGTCCACTCACAGAACCATGCACAAACACACTATCTGACAGTCCATCCTTTTTCAAATATCCTCTAGTAGCTGTAGAACCACTTTACACTGTCTGACACTCCACCCTTGTTCCAATCTCCACTGGTAGGGACATAACCACTCATACACTTTCTGACACCTCAGCCTTTTTCCAGAGTACTCTAGTAGCTGTAGAACCACAGTCTGATACTCTAGCCTTGTACCACTGTCCCAATGATAGCCATAGAACCACATGGATACTGGATGTGTCCCTATCCTTGTCCCACTGGTGCTCACAGAACCACACACACACCTTCTGACACCCCAGCCTTATTCCAGTAGTAGCCAGATAAAAACTCTTCCTCACAGAGTACTCAACTTTTGATCAATTATGGCTTCCAGCCCTCCTTGCTTTCTGATTCCTTTTGGGCACAGGATATTACAGCTCTGGATGAGCAGCTTCGGCAACTCCGCTCCACTTTGGTACGGGTCCAGGATTCCCTGAAGAGGACCACACAGTGGTATCAGAGACATGCTGACCGTAGGAGACTCCCTTCACCAGTTTTTCAAGTAGGGGAGAGGGTATGGTTATCCTCCCGTAATCTGAACCTCCAGGTACCTTGTAGAAAACTGGACTTTCGGTTTGAAGGTCCATACCAGGTGCTGCATAGAATCAACCCTGTCACTTACGCTCTGGAACTCCCAGCAGGGATGAGGATTCACAATGTT
The DNA here is from genome assembly GCA_037306005.1 of Rhinophrynus dorsalis. Classification (NCBI taxonomy): domain Eukaryota; kingdom Metazoa; phylum Chordata; class Amphibia; order Anura; family Rhinophrynidae; genus Rhinophrynus; species Rhinophrynus dorsalis. Next base: position 242,406,110 of record CM074721.1, read on the forward strand.
TTTCACGTATCTTTGCTCAAACCCTTGGTATCCAACTGCTATATTTCTGCACCAGTGGTGCTGGGACCAGTACAGGTGCTTAATCATGAGGAATATGAGATACAGAGTGTTCTGAATTCCCGCAGGAGTAGAGGGTGCCTCCAATACCTGATACACTGGAAGGGTTATGGGCCAGAACAACGATCCTGGGTGAATAGTACCAATGTCCATGCTCCTGCTCTGCTGCGCAGGTTCCATTCCCAATTTCCAGAGTAACCTGGCCCTTTTCCACAGGGGAGAGGTCATTGAAGGTGGGGTACTATCACGGTGCCGTGATCCGGGCCTTGGCTACCTGACTATTCCTGTAGTGGCTGGCGGCTACATTCTGGTCGTGGACTTCCTGTTTGCTCACACGTCATTATGCACTTGATATTTTTATAGGCCACCTTAGCTATGTAACTCCTCCTTCCTAGGAGGCCTTATAAGCCACGTTCGGGCATAGCCTGATTGCCCTTTCGTGGTGTTCCTGAGCATTAATGTTCTCTGTTGCGATCTGTTTCTGGCTGCCTTTCCGATTTGTGTATGACCCGTGGCTTTGTCTGACTACCCAGTTAATGTCTGTACCTCTGGCCTTGTCGGACTACCCAGTCTGTGCTCGATCTGGCTGGTCTGACTAACTGCTCCTTGTATGACCCTTGGCCTGGCTGACTACCAGCTATGTGTTACCCTGGCTCTGACTACCCGTTTTGTGTATGACCTTGGCCTGCATATCTGACTTCTCTATTAGGCATCCGGGTGTGAGTGCTGGTGGGTTAGCGGCTCTGTCCGTCTGTATTGCCCGACGGTCCAAGAGTTCTAGGACGTCCGTAGTATCCTAGCATTCTAGATTAGCCTTTCCTTGCTTCCTGCTTGTGTGCCTTACCACTTGCTGTTCTTGGATTGTGCTTACATCCTGGTTCGCAATCATCCAGAGGCGGTCTGGCTATGTTCAGTGCTGTTCCTGTAGTGGACCTTGCACTGTCCCCACGCTTGATCCGGGAAGGTTGGGGAAGTGTGTTTATAATTTACTGCCTGAATTTCAATAAAATCTTTATTTTATTCCACCTGTACCTGTCAGAGTATTTATTTGTCTAGCAGTTCCGTGACAGAAATTCCATGGTGTAGAAACTTTTACTACTTTTTGAAGCGACTGAAGTGTAAAAAAGAAAGTGTTTTTTTTTTTCCTATAGCATCACTTTCAGTTGAGCACACTAGCCTAGGGCTAGAAAGGCAAGTAACACCACATTTCATGCAGCTGATTGTCTACCTTTTAAAACTGTATGCCTGGCATACCTTTTCTTCATATCTCTGTGGATATGATGACCATTTTAGCACAATTTTAAAAGACAAATGGAAGCTGTAGGTTAGTGCACTCTTCACTCTGTCATCCCATACAAATGTGGTACAAATCTTTGAAACAGTGTAAATGTAAAAAAGATATATATATTTTTCTAATATGGTCAACATCTGAAAATATTTATGCTTAACAGCCTTTTGGTAGAAAAGCAACCAACCTTTTATTTTATGTTTGCTTTCAAAAATGGTATGCCTTGCGTATTTTTCCTTCAAATCTCCTATGGTCATGAACATTTTTGTGCGGGAAGCTAATTTCAAAGAAGAAAATTAGGTATAGTTTACTGTTTCTGCCATCCACTACAGTAATTCAACCTATACCAATAGCGCAACATCTTTTTTTCAGGCTGGCACTAGGAACTGAATACAGTAGGTATTCCAACGTGTTAAGATTTTAGTATCTTAAAAGTGATTGAAGTGTAAAAACAAGTGTGTTTTTTTTTATATATATAACACCACATTCTGGAAATTGGTGCAAATGCTATTCTAGGAGTATAAATTCATGTGACCCTGTCATTTGATGCATCTGGCTGTCTTCTTTCTAAAATCATATGATTTGTCTACCTTTTCTTTATTTCTATAGTTGCTATGACTATTTTAGTACTGCCAATTCAAAATAAAAAAAAAATATGAAAAATTAGAGATTGTAGTTGACATATTTTTGTGCTTCTGTCAACTCCTACAATATGTCAATTCATTCCAGTGGGGTGCAGTTTTTATTAGAAGAGCAGCAGCTAATGAATATATTAAGGAAGTCCATATTTTTCAAAGGAGTAGAAATATGAAGAAAACACAATTTTTTTCCGTTGCTTCATCTTCTTTAAATGTATAGGAACACCAGACTAAGGGTAGAAAAACTAGTTTTCAGGAAATGTATATTTTAGGCATTATTTTCATGTTCTTGAGTAATTAAGCATTCACACCATGTTCTTGCATTTTTGTTATTTGCATGAAAAGTCAATCAAAATTGTTATGTGCTGTTATCAATTTCAGGCCCCAGAGAAGGACATTCATTTGTGGACCTATACATATTGGGTATCAGTGTATTCTTGGGATATATGGAATTCATATTGCACTAAGCTTGCTTGAGATTTTGTACAGTACATTTTGACTTGAACATAAATATTTGAAACCTTTCTGATAACCCCTATATTTAAAAAGATTTCCTTTCTTCATCATTGTATGTAGGAAGAAACATAAGCTATTTTCTGATTTGTAAGTTAGTCTGCTTTCAATAATATATGTTTTATATAGTTGTTGAGCTTTTTTAAGACCGTTTTACCATGTTACAAATGGAATGAGTATTTTACTTCGTAAATTTGAAAATACCCTTTTGTTCTTCTGTTATATAGGGGGTCTGTATAGGTTGAGAATGTGGCTATAATGATGTGTATTTATTATCCATGTACTTGAGGGATGCAAGCCTTTTAAAAATAATTGAAACTTTCACAAACAGCATACGTGTTTTTGATAAATGGTGTATGGAAAAATAAGTGGATATTTTTATATATCGCACAATGAAAAATATACTTCACGTGAAAAAAGTGAATTTGTGCTTTGAAATATATATATATAATATATATATATATATATATATATATTTAGTTTTCTATGTATATAACTAGAAAGTTACCTATGAGAATTATACCTAAACAAATGCATAGTACAAATATTGCCCTGCTTTCAGGGTACTAAAAAAATTCCCAAGCCACTAACACTGACACTGATAGGGCCAAGACATTTTCTAAAGAGATACAAAGGAAATCAGCTAAATTCTGAAATGCAAAACAAACAACAAACCTGCGCTTCTCCAGAAAGAAATGGTGTTACTGAAGTGTGCAGCAAGGAATGAGGGTTCTCTAGTCCCCCAAACATCAGACAGAAGCCCAAAGTGCAGACACAAAACAAACAACAAACTTGCGCTCCTCCACTCTCCCAAACATCAGACAGAAGCCCAAAGAGCAAGCACAAAACAAACAACAAACCTGCGCTCCTCGACTCCAGTCCCCCAAACACAAAACAGAAGCCCAAAGTGCGAGCACAAAACAAACAAACCTGCGCTCCTCCACTCCAGTCTCCCAAACATCAGACAGAAGCCCAAAGTGCAAGCACAAAACAAACAACAAACCTGCGCTCCTCCATTCCAGTTCCCCAAACATCAGACAGAAGCCCAAAGTGCAAACACAAAACAAACAAACCTGCACTCCTCCACTCCAGTCCCCCAAACATCAGGCAGAAGCCCAAAGTGCAAACACAAAACAAACAAACCTGCGCTCCTCCACTCCAGTTCCCCCAAACATCAGGCAGAAGCCCAAAGTGCAAATACAAAACAAACAACAAAGCTGCACTCAGGTCAGCTTAGTAGTTTGTTTTGTGTTTGCACTTTGGGCTTCTGCCTGATGTTTGGTGGACTGGAGATCCCTATCATTCCTTGCTGCACACTTCATTAACAACATTTCTTTCCGGAGGAGTACAGGTTTGTTGTTTGTTTTGTGTTTGCACTTTGGGCTTCTGCCTGATGTTTGGGGGACTGGAGAACCCTATCATTCCTTGCTGCACACTTCAGTAACACCATTTCTTTCAGTGTTCACTTTATAACAAAAAAACAACAATTTTATTATATATACATATTTATTACTATACAGTTAGCACTGTGAGTGAGTTTTCTAAATTCTGAAATGTTCTTACATTTGCCTCTTATGGGCTGGCTCACATTAGAGACTTACTCTGGTGGAGTCATATGTGCCAGTATGCACTAAAGCAGTTTGTACATAAGAAAATGGACAGTTTACGGGTACGTGTAGACAGTGGGCTGCACTGGTGGATTTGTAAATTGCCCTACTTGACTGTGACTCTCCATTGTAAGTAATAGGAACAGCACTACCTGGAGACAACAGTATAGCATTACAGTTTCATTGGGAAAAAAAGATCTGAGCTGTAACAACATTGAAATGAAGCATCTTCAAACAGTGGGGGAACCAATGTCCATGATTTACTCAGCAGAAAGAGTTCTATATCTCTGTGTGTGCATGTGTGTCTCTATATGCACTGGATACATCTTTCACATCCCTGGGGTTAATTTGAAGTTATTTCTTTTTATAGTTTGTATTATGTTCTCATTCTGTTAAAGCTACAATAATTCACCATATTTTGCAATGCTCAATTACATTTAGAAAAAAAAATCACAAAATAGCTGTGTAAAGCAGCCAAAATGCTTTATCATAATTAGTCTATTATTCATTTTGATTTATAAAATGACAAGACTGAAGAACATCAAGATTTCCTTTCCTATTATAACAGACAGCGATGCTTGTTTCCTCAAGCTTTTTGCTGAAAGTTAAGGCACTGGAGTACAAGCAAATCAGTCTGTAGAGCCCAGCTGTGGCATGGACACATTTAGTTCAGGCCAAATGCTGCAAAAGCCATTCTGACGACTTTTACACAAAAAACCCACACATAGCATTGTCCTATGAACAACAGACAAGTCTGCAAAATGTAATCATGTATTTTATTCATATAAAATATTTGAACTTTATAATCTGGCAATAAAATGAACCTTGACAAGGTAAATCCAGTAAAACCAATTAATTTGTGCTTGTTTTATGATGAAAGAACTATCAGTATGTATTTATTAAGCTTTGAAATTAGAACTGTGAAACATTTTTTGACTCTAAGGCCCATATTTATAATAACAAATTGGATTTATTTTGAAGTAAACCATCTGCACCATGGAGGACAAATAAAAATTCTGGTTAAATTAAATTGGGCTTTTAACCCTTTGAGTGCCAGAGAGGTACAGGAGGGGAATACTTTATCATTCAATTACTCTTGAACTACAACTCTGACAGAATTGAAATAGCACTCTCCAAGGCCCAAATACTATGAAGATTAATTAGAGCTGCTTTTATTATGAAACATTACTATCCCTTTAAGACCAACATTTTTCATTTATGGTTGGTATAGTATAGTGTTTGTTACTCAAGATAAGTGTGGCTTATTTTATTGATGGGAAATTGCATGGGATTAGCTTATATAAGCAAAATAACTGCTTGTAGATCTATGAGAATTATATTTTTTTGCACCAAGGGCATTGTAATTAGGCAGAAAATGTTTAAAGGAGTTTATTTTTATGGGTATTATGATTAACTAGACTATATATTTTTTCCTCTTTAAAACATTTGAAATTGGACAACCTTCAAGTAATTTCAGAATAATGACTTAGATTTGGACTGTTGTACTATGAGCTGCTGTTGGTATATTTTGCTCATGTGAACCTGAATTAAATCAGGTCTTGGTAACCATTGATGTAATAATTTACAGCTGCATATTGTTAAATTAATTTGATTATTAATATTGACCTTATTCCAGTCTACAATAAAATCATTGGAGTATAAAGCTGAATTGGAAAGTGTCCTAGACAAAACACCAATTGCATATAAATGTGACTATAATGTGCTGCTTTTAAAATTATTTTTTTCTTCTTATGAGTTAATTGTTACTATGACCATCACACATGTATTTTTCAGTGTGTAAGAGATATTCAATAAGTTTATTTTGTGTAAGAAACAGGGTGTTTCTCAATTTACAGCTTGCAAAACAGGTCTTTCATTCCTGTATTTGTTTTCTTTGCTATGCATTCAGATTAACTATAAAAGCAATAATGTATTCTACAGATAAGAACAGGTTCTCATACATTATATGTCAATCACAGCATGTTCTTGTCTGAGTTAAATAGTAGGTTCTCATGCACTGGATGTTAATCACAACATGTTCTAGTCTGAATCTGAACAAGGTAGTGAGCTTCTTTAGGCAGGTCTCCAGGACATCTCAGCCACTGTCCCCCATTCCTTCTCCCTTCTGCTCCCCCTTATCTGCCTCGTCCTTCTGCATTCTCAGTTCTATTCTCAGTAGATCCTCTCCATTTTCTATTCCCTTCTCACCTGTTCTGCCCCCTTTTTCTGTCCCATACTTTTCCCACTCTTCCTGTGCCGTACTCGGCTCCCTCTCACTCACTCCCTCTACTCATCTCCTATGCTTGTGCAACTCCTTACTTTCATGCCTTCCTGCTCTCCCTTACTTACCATATCACTTTCACCTCTCTTCCGATTTCATCCTGCCCCTTGCTTTCCCTGTTACTCTGATTCATTCCTGATCAACTTGTACTTTACAATAATTTTCTACAGGTCCTCTGGATTGATCCATGGAGGAAATCATGAACATTTCTGTTATCCCTGTTCATTAACACCTTGATTTCTATTGAATTGGAGACCTATGTAGTGTCTCATAAAACAGTGGTTCTCAACTCCTGTCCTCAGGACCCACTAACAGGCCAGGACTTAGGGATTTCTCTGCTAGTGCACAGGTGTGGTGATCAGAGGCTCATTCACAATGATTAACTCACCTGTGCTCTAACAAGGAAATCATCAAATCCTTGCCTGGTAGTGGGTCCTGAGGACAGGAGTTGAGAAACTCTGTTCTAATAGTAATGGCTCTTGTCATGCAGAACTTTGATGTCAGGTTGTCTCCAGAGTTCTAGTATGGAGGAACAGCATCTATATCAGTGGCTGCGAAAAGTTTATACAAGTTTAAGGAGAATAGCACCAAAATAACTATTTTGTAATCACTGAGACTTTTTTCAGTTGCATCACAGGTTTTAAGAATTGAAAATAGTTTTATATTTTTCAAGAAAAAAGTATTCATCACCAAGAACATTTATTTATTTATTTATTTTTGCTGAAGTTGTAAGAAGCTGGTAATTGCAATGTAAAAATAAGTATGTTTTTCAAATGTTTGTGTAAACTGCAATGTAATGTATTTGAAATTCCAGAATATCTTCAAATATGTAACATTAGGGAATTAATCTAAATAAATATTGTCATACATTAATAATACACAAATGTTGTATTTCATATTTGTTTGTATCTATATTATGATAAAAACTGAAAAACAAAAGAATGCATAAGACAAATATTGGAAAAATGGGTATAACATAATTTTTAGACCCTTTTGTCTGTATGCAGGAAGAGAAACCAGGCCAAACCAGATATGGGAAAACAAATTCCCATTAATTTAAACGGTACTTTCACCCCCCCCCCCCTTGGATTCTAGAAAGGTTTCCAATGTATTGCTTAGTATCAAGTTTGAGGCCTCTCTACCATTCAAGGTTTAGACATAGATACGCCTTATAAATCAAAGGGAATTTGTGGAATGATTTGTCCCCTATTATGTAATTGTATTCTACAGAATTGCTCCCCTTTTTCTTCCTGCATAAGACACTTTGTAGTGACTGTGGAGCAGTTGCTGATGATACACTGTATATCCCATTATACTTTTATTTTTTATTATGTAATTTTTCTATGTAATTGCTTTACAATTCTATAGAAACCTCTCTGTTATTTAAAGGGCAATAACAAAAAATTGGAGCATGCTTATTTGTGCTCTATGTTGCCGTTGGTATGCTACAGAATTGTTCACCGTTTGCTTAAGGCCCAAGTTCACTGGTGAATAATTTGATTTTGAAAACGTAGTGGCCAAGATATATGAACTAGAAAAATTAGGCCAGTTAAAACTTTAAACTATCTTTAACCCTTCAAGTGCAAGGTGTGTGCAACTCATTTCAGAGGAATGTGTTCAAAAAAGTAATTGATAACTATCTAGCACAGAACAATATTGAGAATTATGACAGATGGCTTCAAAGCAGGTAGGTTGATCCAGGGAAGTATCTGACTGCCATTTGGAGTTGAGAAGGACATTTTTTACCCACTTGGGGATTAAATAGAAATGGCTTCAGTGTTGTTTTTTTTTTTTTTGCCTTCCTCTAGATCAACAGGAGTGTGTTTGGCATGGGCTGGACTTGATGGACGCATGTCTTTTTTTCAGCCTCGTCAACTATGTTACTATGTATATTACATATCCTGCTGGCACTCATTGGGTTAAATTGATCTCTTTCAATTTTAACACATTTAATTGTAATTGGAATGGTCATTTAAAAACTGTTGCAAAACCCAGGTAAAAGCTCTATATTCAGTGCAGATTTTTTTAACTCTGAACAGAATCTTAATGTTCTTCATAAGAAATATAATTTTTCTCAATACTCAGTGTCGTTTGCTAGCATTATTAGAAACTTTCAAAAGAATACCTAGGTCTAGGTTTCATTGATAAAACCATTCTATGCAGATTTATATAATAAACTACTGTGTTGATTGATATTATTCCACACTTTTACTCTTTTAGTGTCTGCTAGCTATAATGTATGTTTAGCTATAGACTGAGAGTCTCTTAAAGTCTATGGGCATCCAGCCAAACTTTCTTGTGCTGACGGGAAAGGTGCAAAGTTCAGGATACTCCAAGTTATTCACCACTGATGTTATCTTAAATCATTCGTAGCCTCTTCCTGAACAGACAATGTGATCTGAACCATGGAGTAGGGATGCTGGGAAAACGAGTACAGCCAGCTGTGCATGTCTTACAGCCAAATTAAACTGTTGGCACATTGTCACTAAAAATATTGTATATTCTTTAATATAAAGAGTAATGGAGGAGAATGAAATGCCTTTTAAAAGCTCAACAGCTATAGAGATGAAAAGAAGAAAATATTTTTGATAAGCATTTCTATGGTATAATTGTTTAGATACATATTTTAGAAGAATGTAATGACCCTTATAGACCATAATACTTCCTCAGATGATTTCCCCCTTATTATGAATCCTAGACTCCTCCATCCCTCCTCTTTTCATTTCCAGTGCTCTGCCTTTTTCATTTTGAATATAGGAAAAAAGGTGGTATGGTGTTAGACGTAGAAAAAGCAGGAGACTGGTAGATTAAAAGTGATACCTTTTATTGGCTACCGGAGTAGCTTTATGATTCAAGTATTCAAGACAACTTTGGCCTTAAGTTGTCTTTAAAGCTTACATCCTAGAGCTACTGAGTTAGCCAATAAAGGTATCACTTTTACTATACCAGTCTCCTGCTTTTTCCTTTCTGACACAACAGTATTGTTGATCGTGAATTTGATTATGCAAAGGTTTTATGTAAGACATGTTTTACATTTGCCTACTTTATATATCTCTACCTTCTACACTTGAAAACTTAATAAAAATAATAATAAAAAAAAAATATAACTTCTTAGGGCAATGCATACAATAATGAAATTATACTATTTCTCTAGTCCTACATTTATTACTAAATTAATATTTGCAACATTTTTTGTATCTTAGTCTCATTTTTAAATCTTTTTGCAATTTTTTTCTAAGAAAGTCAATACTGTAAATGCAACATTCTTATACATCATTTGTGTTTTTATGTTGATGTCATTTTAATGTAACTACAGTATAACGTTATAGTGCAAAGTGGAAAATATTGCCACTATTCATTTACTATTAATACTAATATTAATCATAATTAGGTACTAATACCTAATGTTACATCACATAAGGCAGGGCTGTCCAAGTTTAGTCCTCAAGGGCCACCAACAGGACAGGGTATAATGATTTCCCTGATTAAAGGGATAGTAACACTTACATTTAACTCTTCTCCATTTTGTAGCTTAAAAAAAAAAAAAATGACCCCAGCGACATCTTTCAAACTTTTATTGTTTGAGAGATATCTGCTTTCAAAGATCCCCCTCCCCTGACGTCAGAGCTCTAGCTGGCTTCAGGGGAATTTGCTCCTGGAACCAGTTGGCGGCTCTGCAGCAGAGCTAAGATCGCATTAATGCAAAAGAAATCCATCACTGAAAAAGTCTTCTACATGTGCTTGGTTTTGCAAGCACATGTAGAAGACCTTTTCAGTGAAAGATTTCTTTTGCAATAACATTATCTCTGCTCTGATGAAGAGCCTTAGCCGGTCCCGGTACCGGATTCCCCTGCAGTTAGCTAGAGCGCTGACGTCAGGGGAGGGGGAACTTTGAAAGTGGATAGCTCTCAAACCATAAAGAGGTCATTTTATTTCTTTTTCCCTAATATAAATAAACCACTTTTTGGTAAAACTTTCTTCATACTTCAGTTCCACCCTTTATTTAATTCACGCTGCTCTTCTCTGCACTTTCTCCAATTCTTGAATATTGTTTTTAAGAAGTGTTGCCCAATACTCTGCTGCATACTCCAGATGAGGTCATACCTAGGGATCAGTGACATTTTTGCTCCAAAAGTGACAGGCAAAAAAAACCCAAAAAAACTTCTTGCTGAAATGTTTTTGTGAAAAGTGCAGATTTCACATTTTCCCTTTCTTGATCACTCCATTTAAATCAATGGCAAGAGTGAATCCTCCACCATGTGGAAAGTTTCTTTTTTTTTTTCCTTCCGGGATTATATAAAAGGGGTGTCCAGTTCCTGCAGCATGAGTGAAAACAGCATATTGCTGAAGCAAGAGAAAATGAGCAAAGAAAGGGAATTTGGAGTCTTGTGGATAGGCAATTTATTCTCCTTATTAGGGGAGTCTGGGACAGTGTGAAGGAAGAAAGGAGATATACCCAAAATACCCCAGTATCTTGTTTGAGTGAGAAAGAGACAGGCATTTGATCCAAGTTTATTCCTGAGCTGACTGATAGATATTCTTTGCAGACTGACATCCAAGAGACAGACATGTACAAATGACACTGACTCCTAAATTAGGAAAGGCAAAGTAGAGCAGAAGCAATTGCACTTGCAGGGAGTGTATATGACAATAAATCGCATTCTAGTGTTAATGATATAGTGGAGGTAGGTGTTTCAATTTAACCAACTGCTGCATGTGACATCTCTCCTGGATGTAGTACAATCATACTAAAAATCCCTGTAAGGGGAAATTATAAAGACATTGTTTGAGACTTCAAAAAGCCTACAAGAATATAAAAGTAGTGGGGAAGAAGCTGCGGGTAATACTGACAATGACCTAATTTTTTATGATCATGTTGATCCATTCAAAATCCTCCTCTTCTGATACAGATGAAGTTTAAAGTGTGAGAAAATAGCTGTAAGGATAATACACGATCTTCCCCACTGAAAAAGAACACTATGTATGTTTATAAACTGTTTAGAATCAGACTTTTCAATTGATTTCTCAAAACAGGTAAACATGCTTAATACACAATCATCCTGTGACACATTATCAGCACTGCGTCCAATTCCAACCCCTACCCGGCCACACACCGTATTGTTGAGTATTCAGCAACAAAGTTCATCTACATCCACAACCCTAGCCATGAAGAGCGTCTCTGCTGCTGTTGGAAGTGCAGCCATTTTAAAACCTACTAGTAGTACAATTGCAGAATCTAGTTCCAGTAGTACCCCTCAGGAACCTTCTTTGAAGTCTACAGTACGGAGATACTTCACTCACAATCCAAAAGTTAAACATGTTGCTATCTGTTGTCTGTATAAAAGCATGTGAGCAGGGAGAAAGCAGGATCACACCTAGGCATATCCTCATTGAGATCACGCCTGAAGCACAACCGCAGGTCTGACATACCATCAGCATGTTGGTGGTGCTATGAGTAGCAGCGGTAGAAGCACTCCTAAAAACTTCTGGAGCTCTGTGGCACATAATTGTAGTGCTGTTGTTGTGAGAGAATGTGCCAATATTTACTTCACTTATAATAACACCCATGTTTTCTGCTACTGTTCTGAAAATGGAAAACATGGAGGAGAATGACTCTGCAGTTTTGTTGGAGGATACGACAAGAGTCATAGAGTGCCCACACCTGCCACAGCCACCTCAACCACCATGTCATGCAGTTAAAACAATAAAGTTACACAGTTCTTCCAATATGTACTGCCATCCCACACTTGCTGAGTTATTAGAAAAGAAAGAAAGTATGCATGTATAGTAGAAAACTTGCCAAAATGTTGGAGGTGACATGTTGCCTATTCATTTGTTGAAAACAGAGGTTTTAAAGAACTGATGCCATGGATTGCAACATGTTGGCATATCCCTCATTTTCCAAGGATGGCTGTTCCAGAATTGTACAAGCAGATGATTAGTGGGCAAAAAGCAAAATGGGCTTTGCCTACTGACAATCTTTTAAAGGCATATGCTGTTGTAGGACTTTACCTGCTCACAACTTTTACTTTCAGCTGTTGATTTCTCCACTATAGCCCACAGCAGTGATGATAATGAGGTGGGAAATATTGCAGCCATAGAAAGCGTCGGTGGAAAATGGACAAGTTGTCACTGGAAATTTATTGGTAGTGGTGAAATGTTGGAAAGTTTATATTTTTTCAATGGGTGACAAATTGCTGCTTTTCTGTGAAAATTCCAGGTTAAATATTTTTTTTTTTTTGCCTTTCTCCCTGGTCTGAATTTATTGCCTTGCATAATTTAGTGTCATCTGTAAACACTAAAATTTTGCTTTCTATACCTATTTATAGTTATAAAAACATAAAATACTAGTGGACCAAGTACAAAGCCCTCAGGTACGCCACTCTATATTTAAGAATATTGCATTTACAGCAAAACCGTGCTCCTTATCATTGCAACATCCATTGTTCATTGTGTAAATGATCTGCTCCACCTTTCTTGCATTCCATGTTTAACATAGTGAAGTTGTGGCATTCTAAAATAGGCCATGTTTATGCAGGGAAATAGTCTTCCGTGTTAACAGTGTGATTGACAAGCATTTGTTTTATTTTTGTGACATTAGTGCAGCAATAACACCCATATGAACATGCCCCGAATTTTCTTTTTTTCATGGTGTTTCAAACTATAATTCACCAAGAATGTATAAACAATAGGATTTCTACACAGTATCTCTCACTGAGATGGTATTTTTATTGTATTTTTAATTTTATATTTTATCATTTTTATGTAAAATTTTATTACAGGCAGCAAATAAGTCAAGTTGATACCTTTATTGGCTAACTAGGCAGATTTAAGATGCAAGCTTTCAAGACCTCTTAGGTCTCTTCATCCGGCATGTTATACCGATCAGGCTTGTTTGGTATAGCATGCCTGGGGAAGAGACTTAAGAGGTCTTGAAAGATTGCATCTTAAATCTGCTTAGTTAGTCAATAAAGGTATCAACATGACTATATAGAAATATAGAATTTGACTGCAGATAAGAACCTTTTGGCCCATCTAGTCTGACCATTTTCCTACTACAAAAAACATGAAAACTTATTTGGTCCTTGGTCTTGTCTTCTGTTTAGAACAGCCTCATGCCTGTTACATGCATGCTTAAATTCTGTCACTGTATTAATCTCTACCACTTCTGCTGATAGGCTGTTCCACTTGTCTACTTCTCTTTCAGTGAAGTAAACTTTCTTACATTAAATCTAAACCTCTGTCCCTCTAGTTTTAGACTAGGGCCTCTTGTCCTAATCTTTACTACTTTGAAATGTATTCCCTTCTATACTATGTTGAATCCCTTTATGTATTTTAATGTTTCAATTATATCCCCTCTCTCTCTCATCTTCTCCTGGCTATACATGTTCAGATCCTTTAGTCTATCCTGATTTCTTTTCCTATAAACCTGTCACCATTTTACTAGCCCTTGTCTGAATTTTCTCTAGAGTATCTGTATCATTCTGGAGATGGTGTCTCCATTATGGTATACAATACTCTAGGTGAGGTCTAACCATCTGTAGACTGACATAACCACTTCCCTTTTTCTGCTACTGATGTCCTTAGCTATGCCATCCAGCACCCTGCTGGCATTCCCCACCACTTTGTTACATTGCCTACCTACCTTTAAGTCATTAGAAATAATTACTCCCAAATCCATTATTTTACATTAAACTGAAGCTGCCACACTCTTGTCCATTCTTCTAATTTACCTGAATCATTTGTTATTTGGCTTATTCCCCAGGAATGTATACCCTTTTGCAGACCTTTGTATCATCTGCAAAAAGGCATACCTTACCTTGAAGGCCTTTTGCAATATCACTAATAAAAATATTAAAAAGAATGGGCCCCAGTACAGATCCCTGAGGGTGACCCAGTAGTGACACTCCTTTCATCCAAATATTCTCCATTGACTACCTCCCTCTGTTTCCTTCACTCAGCCATTGCCTTATCCATTCCACTATTTTTACATCCAGACCAAAACACTGCAATTTATTAATGAGCCTTCTAGGAGACAATTCTGAAGCAAATCAATTGTGCTATTGATATAAAAAAAAATCCCTATTGATTAAATGGAGCCTCTAACCCCTTGCTAGCATTCAAGGCATTAAAAGCTCCATTTAAAGTGCAGCTACCCTCAGAATAGTGTCCTATCAACAGGTTTCCTTCCCTAGGAGTAGATCTGCAGATGAAACCAGAGTTGCATTTGGGCTACTGACTAACCAACAAAAAGATACCCCCAATGTACCTTTTTTTGTCCTGTGTGAAGAGACTGATCTAAGAGACTGAAGTCTCAAAATTCAATTTCCTGTCCTGGACTATGCAGGTCCCCATAGACTTTGTGTCTGTTTTGAAAACCCAACATGGGGGCTTTTTGGGTCTATACATGTAACCCAAGAGGTTCGTGGCTGAAAGCTACATATTTCCAGGATGAGTTCTAGTCGTGGGACAATTTCCTGGCCACCTGTAATGGCTGAGAGAAGTTGTTTTTTGACTTCATAATACAGCCCAGGGCCCAAGTCTACTTCCAAAAGATGAGAATTAGTAAAAAATTTTGAATTTTTGTATTTGTGTTCTGTGGTACAGTTGGTTTATCCTAGAATTAATTCAGTATATAATGCTTTGACTTTTAAAGGGATAGTAATGTTTCATAAAAAAGCCACTCCAATTAATCTTCATAGTATTTGGGCCATGGAGAGTATTATTTCGGTACTGTCAGAGTTGTAGTTCAAGAGTAATTGAATGATAAAGTATCCCACTCCTGCCCCTTTTACTGATGTAATACTGCTCAGCTCAGAGCAGCAGGGTGGTGTCCAAGTGGATTGCAGAGAGGGACAATCTTCAATCAACATAAGGGAGAAACTGAAAAACCTGTCAATGGGGCAAGGCTTTCATTGTTCATACAGTAAGAAGATTATCCCTTGCTGTGAGCGGTCTGGTTTGTGGACCAGATTCCACATCTGAGGGGAGGTGGCTTACACTAGGTAAAAGGAGCGGGAGGGGAAAACTTTATCATTTAATTATTGTTGAACTACAATGCTGACAGTATTGAAATAACACTTTCTATGGCTCAAACAGTATGAATATTAATTGGAGCTGCTGTTTTTGGGAAACATTACTATCCCTTTAACCCTTTCAGTGAGGTATCCAATGCATTTCATTAAAAAGTATAGTCTAAATGTAAAAATCCAATTTCAAGTTATGATATACTTTATATTTACATTTTAATGTTTTTCTCCACCACTGAAACCAATCATATAATTTTGTTTTATTTGACCATTGTTCATGCTGAGCTGTAAGATTTTGGATTACAGAGAGAGAGAGCTTAAAGTGTTATTACTATATTGTACAGAATCATAAAGTCAACAATTCCAGGAGGTAAAACATGTTAATCTAGATGTACATAGGGAAATATGGCATTAGCACTTGAATTCTGATGTGAATCTGTATCTGTTAACAATTTGGTACTGTGGGAGGAATGCAAGAAATGTTCACAATCACTATTTATAGTCTACTTTTGATAGAAAAATGATTATCACCAAAATGTTTCTGAATTGTATTTTTTTTTCAGAATCATCGAATGTTTGCACTTTTTTCATAAAGTGGATGTGGATAAAATGTCTTCCATTTTGTGAGAGGATGAGCGATTGCACCTAATTCAGCAAAGTAATTAGCACATATTCTCATACGTCTGGCTAACTTTACCGTTAATTTAGGCTCATTCACTAACTTTGCTGTTAGTTTAGGAGCATGTGCTATTCCGCATCAAGGTGTTAGTATGTTTCTTGCATCAAAACGTGAGCAATCACAAATAAAGCATAAATGTATGACTTTCAAAAAATAGCGAATGCTCCACTTTATTACATTCTGCCCTGTGTTTTTAAACTAGGGGTGGAATGCAAAGGTTCACTTTTGAATGAACAGCGCGAGATTGTCACGTCCACCTAGTCAGTGGGCGCTTTTAATACTTATACAGCTGTTCAGTCATCTTCTGTTAAAGCTTCATAAGGCATTCAAGGGGTTTCCATAATGTGCAACACTGGTGGCAGCACTAGTGGATATACGGTGCAGTGTATGATCTCTGTAATTTTGCATTACACAATCCAAATGTGAGCCAATCCTGCTTCTCCCCTTCTCTGTGTACAGATTGAAAGGGAGAAGTGGATCACACAGAGAAGGGAAGAGGCTGGATTCGCTCACATACTGATTGTGCAATGTAAAATTACAGATATCATACACTACACCGTATATCCACTAGTGCTGCCACCAGTGTTGCACATTATGGTAACTCCTTGAATGCCTTATGAAGCTGAAACGGAAGGTGACTGAACGGCTGTATAAGTATTAAATGCACCTGTTGACTAGGCGATATGACAATCTTGCACTGTCATGCACTGTGAGATTGTCACATTGCTATTTTTAACCTGGGGGCATGGAGAAACAGTTAAATGGTCACAATCTTTTCTGCGTGTGACCATTCAAAAGGATACCAAATGCAAGAAACGTTCTCAATCACTATTTACAATGTACTTTTGATGGCAAAATTATTAGTACCAAAATGCATTTTTTGTTTTTTAATAGAATTAGTGAGTGTTTCCTCTTATTTTTATTTCAAAATGTGGGCGTGGTTAAAAATGTAGGGGCATTCTGTAATTCTTCTGTCAGTTTATGAGCAGCATCAGCATCAGCATCAGCATCAAAGCATTAGTATGCTACATTTATGGCTTTCTAAAAAATAGCAAATTCTTCAGTTTCTAGCATTCTGCCCTAGGTTCACCTTGACCTAATGCAATTCCTTTATGATGATATGTAGGATGCAACAGAAAATATTTGTCCTTTTATTCAAGCGTATTATGCCAGTGATGAACTAATCTAGTAATCAGTATTAGTATTCATTAGTTACATTGAATGTATTTTTTTTGTGCTGTAAGACACTAAATACTAGTTTGTGTTTAGAACTTTCAAGTGTCTTTACAGTATGTTACATTTGTATATTTATTCTAATATATTTTACTAAAACTACAAAGGCACACTACCCAATACAGTCCCCAATACATCTGCAAGAATCCACCTGGAAAATACTATGGTAAAATGTATATTTTTATTTATAAATAATTTGTACACTTTATGGACTTGTATTAAAAAGGACAAAATGGTCATAGCTTGTATGTCCTTACCCAGAATTCCTGGATGCAGCAGAAACAATTAACAGAGCAAAACAAAATTGTACACCCTGCTATTCAGACGTGTTAAATGTCATTTTTATTGAAATTTCCATATTGAAAAAATTGAGATGGAGCATACAGAATGTTAATAAAAACAAAGTCTACTGTACCTCTGGGATTCAGTACAAAATATCATAATAGGAACATATTTAGTTATTGGAATTAAACCAACATTCACAATGAAGGAAAAGTGTACAAACAAAACAAGAACTAGGATGTAGACTCTGCTTATATATTAACTACAAACACACTAAATGACCATATGCAGAAAGAAAAAGACGGGTAATTCCAGAGCAAGCTAACTGCACCTAATTAAAATTAAATTCCCTTTGATTTAAATGGGACTTTTAACCCCTTGAATGATAGAGCGGTCTTCAACACATTGGAACTTAGTCTAAGTCACTAGGACTCATGGGACTAAGTTAAAGGCCCCATTTACATTTAAATGAATGGGCATTTAGGGAATGTTTGTTAGACTTGTGCACGGCACAAAAATTTGGTAAAATTCGATTTCGGACAAATTTTTTATTCCCATTCGTAGCATCTGCATTTTGGACCAGACCTGTTCGACTCGGCTGAAATTCGGCAATAGTCCGACTTATTCGGCCGAATTTAAAAAAACTTAAAAAATTCAATAAAAACACTCCCTTGCAGTGGCAGTAAGACACTAATGCTTCCTGCCTGTCTACACAACTGTCAGACTGGCTGTGTCACTCTGAAAATTAACACAAATTCCTAATATTTTTATTTTGCACTGGAACACAAATGACTTTCACTTGCAGTGGCAATAAGCCACTAATACTGGCTGCCTGCCTGTGTCTAATGCTACCTGCCTGCCTACGCAACAACTGGACAGTGGACAGTGACACTCTCTGTCTCCTACCACCTTCTCTCTCTGAGCTCCTCCAACAACAGACTAACAGGAAATGCAGGCTGTCTGGTTGTCTGTCATTAGTCCAACGCCCATCATGAAACCAACAACCTAATTGGACTAGAGACAGGGCGGGAAAGTAGCGCATGGAACGAAGACGCTAACTGGACTAGAGACAGGACGGGGGGAAATTTTGGACCAGGTCTATTCGGATTCAGGATTTTTTAACGGACGGTCCTTTCCTTTTTGACCAGCCAGAATGACGCCGAATTACCCTTCTAGGTCCGAATTCCGAATCTGGACGAACCAATTTGCACAAGTCTAATGTTTGTGTCCTGTATGGTGCAGGTGGTTTCAGTCTGGTAACTAGGACCTACTGGGTACTGGGACAAAATCTGATGCTAGGCCCCTCAAACCTGCACAGTCTAGAGCAGGGTGTAACAGCATTTTGGTGTGTCCTAAGATATAACTTGGAGTGCCACACATTTCCTAGAAATAATTTACATTTATGGAATTGGTTATGCACAATATGTTGCTTTATCATTCTGATTGTAAAACGTATCCATATACAGTATTCACATGCCATTGACAAATGACCTATAAAAAGGATGTGTAGCCAGAAACATCACTCCGTGGGGTGTGTCCAGAACTGAAACAAGGTTAAGAACCAGTGGTCTAGTGCAAGTTTAATTTCACACCTCAACACACTCCAGAAAAGTGGTGGAGTTCAAGGGCAAACTATAGGGGTGAACTACAATTGTTAAAAATTCCCATTTATTTTAATGAGGATTTTAACCTATTGAATGCTAGGGAGGTCTCCAACACATTGAAATCTAGTTCTCCTCTATAGTGCAAATGATTTACCTCAGAACTCCTCCACTTTACTTTTGAACAAATGGTCCTTCATCTTTTTAATAACAGTGGAGTGTCCAATGCTTCTTGATGCATTGGACACTTCTCAGCTGCTCAAAGGGTTAATGAAGTAATGGGAAAGGGCTCACCAATGCTATTCTTTTTTTACTAGCTGGCAGCAGCTGTGTGTGATGATGTCAATGGCCACCAGCCAATAGAGGAACCTGCTCTGAATGAAATGGGTTGCAGGATAGAGCAAAGCTGTCAGGCCCCCTTTGCTGATGGGGCCCATCACAACTGCACTCTCTGCACCTCCTGTACTTACTTCCCCTGGTTTGCGCCAGAATTTCTAATTTGTTTAGCTTATTTACATAAAACCTTTAATCTAGAAAAATAAAAATCTGATTTTATATATTAATATAAGGCAGCCTTTTTTCCCATCCTTACAGTTCTGTCTCAGTGGAGATCCATGGGATTCCTTCACATTTTAATGAGGTAAACTTGGCTTTCCATAACTCTTTAGAGGGTTCTCCAGATGTTAAAAGCTCATTACTGTGGATTTTATTCCTATTTGAAAGAAGCTAGAAAATATCAAGGGCACAGTCCACACACTAGCTGTGTTTCCTTCACAAACGAAAGGTCAGCCTATAAAATGCTACAGCTGTTACCATGTTTCTTGGAGGCATTTTTGTGAGTGGAAAATTGTGCGGGTATTGTGATTATCTACAGCTATGTGGCTCAGATAAAGCACATTTCAGTCTGACTTTCATACATTTTGGAAATAAATGTTTCAGTGATAAATCTGGTTGAAATTCTGTAATGACAAAATTAATTTTCTTTCATTCTTAAGCAAAGTGATTGCAAGCAATGTACCGTAACTGTTTTAGTTGTTTAGATTGGCATAGCTCTTCATGCAGAGAAAAAAAATACATATTTTAATTCAGTTTGCTATATCAAAAAGCAAGAGCAAGTCACAATGGACCCTTAGAGTGCCAGGGGGTCGTGCAACCCCTTGCTTTGCAAAGCATTGCACACTCCTCTGGTATTCTAAGGGTTAAATTCACATAATCTACTTGTTTACTTTCCTTTTTTATATAGTTATACTGAAGTGAAAAACATATTTTTGTTGTGATTTATGTAAGAATTTAAATAAAATTTGGTATAGGAACTTTAATCCTGTAAAGTGTTAACTAGATGTTAGAATACATGTAACCCCTTAGATTGTGCAAATGCCTCCAATGCAGTCAGAAGCATTTAAGGGTTTAAACACAGTGTGGTTCATCTTAAGCCGCCCCCCCAGCTGTTATGAACAACAAATCACATCATCCCTGCCATCCAATGGGTAGAGGTCATTAGGTTTTCTACCATAGGGTCATACAAAGAATTTCTTTACAATGCAGTGAGCAATCTGCTAGACCTCAGGACTGGCATGAACCTCCCAGTGTGAATTTGACTCATCTCTGATAACTTGAGTCCATTTTAGTCACATTTAGATGTCTAGCCTCTACTGTATTTTCAGGAACAGATTTATATCTAAGTGACCCTAGGCAAGGCACTCTTAACCCCATCCATGGCCACACTTCTACTCCTTGTATGACGTAGCCCGATAAACCAATATGTCCAGAGCTTGTTCAGGGCTCCAGCCCTCAGGACGCATTACCAGGTCACATTTTTAGGATATCCATAATTAAACACAGGCAGCATAATCAAATGACTGAGCCATGGATTCCCCACCCGTGATCCAGTATACTTATTCACTGTTAAAATTATTACGTTTATTTACTTAATTGGGTTGCTATTATTCATACAAATAATGGACTTAATATAAGGCATATTTAAAAAAAAAAAAAAAAACACATTAATTAATAATATGCTTGCGTATCAGTTTCTATAGTGTGTGGTTACATATATTGTAGTGCTTTTTTTAGTGAAAAATATTCAGAAGCCTTAATGGTCCTCTGTACACACACACTGTGCAGTAGAGAATGTTCTTAGAATAAGCTGATTTGACTGCTCCATTAGGTAATTTTTAGTTGATATCCTTAGGACAAACATCTGGTCCTTACAATTCGCTCAATGCATTTCCCAGCAGGTTTTCCATTTCCCAAGGAGAATGTATTCCTCCATATCAGGAGTTGCCTTAAATACCCATCTCAGCTTGGCATGTTCTTAGGCAAAGTGTTAAATTTAGCAACTAATAACATGTACAAAGGTTTTCTGGCATAGAGGAAAATAGGGGCTGGATAAAAGGGCTCGTCAAGCAACCATTTCAAATGCAACAAATAGATATGTATATCTAAAAATCTAAAGAATAAAAATAATACATAATTGACGGAAGAAAAAAGAAAAAAAATAAGGATATAAAAATGAGTATCCGTATATTGTCTGTGAGCTTGTGTACGAGGACATTCATGAGAATAGCAAGCACAATACAATATAATGTAATAAGTGCAATTAACATTTTAACATATATGCATAGTTCAACCAATAATATGTTGACAATGCAAATAGAAATGGTAACAGACTTACAAATGGCTGTAATAAAATGTCTGGCACTTATCTCTAGGAGACAAAGAAGAGTTGTGATAAGTGTCCACCATGAACAAACAAAACATTATAATTTGTTTTTAGGATTATATCTACTCTGGAGCTGCACTGTCACATGTTTTCATTTTCTCTTGCCATTACTGAGGAGAAATATCTATATGCATATCAGTCTGACTCTGCCAATAAGGATAGCCCAGTCTCAAAAATGTCAGACAAATCTGGACTGCACAAGAAAACCAGCAAGCTCCATAAATATATTTCTGCCTCTGTGGGCCTCATTTATGAAGTGCGTCTTTTTTCTCTAGGCAGATACAGCAAGGGGTCTTCTGTATTGACATAAGAACGTGAGTGAGTATTAGCCTAAAGAAAATATTATGGTTTATTAGCTCTCAATGAGCTCTCATTACACTTCTTTTTTTTCTCACTCCTCTACAGGAGACAACCCTGCTGGAACATAATACTTCTGCTTCACAGATTTGTTCTTGAAAACAAATAGGCCCTGACCCACTCTGAGCTGACTCCTTGATTCAGGGGAAAAAGAGAAGATGAGCTACTGAATAGACAGGAAGAGGAATGGTAGATTTCATTTGGATCCTTAACCTGCACTGCCCTATCTCTGTTGTATTTTCTGCCATTTTGGCACTGGTAGTTACAACCTTGATGTTTAACTGTATATTATGAACAGGGATGTGCAGATTAGTCTAGTTTCTGTTCATTTACAATTGTTCCAGAAAGATGGTATATATTTAGCTTGTTGATTCTTTTTTTGAGTTTGGAATTTTGCAGTACCGTACTAATATGCTAATTAATCAATTTGCTATGAGGAATTGGTCTGCTACCATATATATTGTTGTTTAAATATCTGCAACTGAAGATATGAATTACTATAATAAGGCATAAATGCAGTAATAGTATAATTACTTTTTATGTGTATTATGGATGGAAGCACTAATTCAATATCTCTTCCTAAATCTTCCCAGCTGCTATACACAAAACATAGATATTTCTGTTGAATCTAAAAGCAGTAAAAATAAAAATTGTAAAACAAAAATGCTTAGAAGGGTTATGAGATGTAGGCGTATGATACTCATCAGTTTACATTTCCGTGGCAAACCTACACACTCTTGCAGCCATATGTGACTTCATAACTTCATATGTAATCACTTTAAATAGAAGACAAAAAGACAAAATAATCTGTTGTTTCTTAGCGTTATGTATCTAAATTCAAAGAAATAAGGTAAGTCCCTTAGAGCAAATAATAATGTTTTTTACAGCTTACAGTACAAATCAAATGTGACTGTTTTAGGTTTACAACCTCTCAACACAAAGCTTTCCTGTATGGACCTTTTTTCCTTTATCTGTATTTTTTATATCTCCCAGAAGGTGGGGCATCCTATGCACATGGTAATTTGTCCCATTAGTAAGCAACTCCCTGGGATACCAGATTGGGAGGATGGACTATTGTACTGACAAGACCCTCTTGTAGACTTGATCAGTACAAAATTAATCCTCTTGCACCTAGATATGCTCCTGTTTTGTCCTAGATAGTCTATACGTTTATGAACCTTTTCAATAGACTGCTTATTTGACATGTGTCCAGGAGCCGAACTAAGGATACCTAGATGCCTTGTCCCAGGGTATGTGGGGATTAAATCTGGCCCTTGCACTATATTAGCAGTAAGGAGGAGGGCCTGATGTCTATAGTCTATAATAGGTTGCCCAGGTAGTTAAATTAGACATATTTGTTTGCCATTGTGTACAGTGTAAATAAGATTCCAAGGCAAACAGATTGTGTCAAATACAGGAGAGAAGAGTTGGCAATGGAGCATTCACCCCATAATTCTCTGTAAATAACAACCTCATGTGTTATATGTCAGTCTACTGGTTTAACATTTTTGCTAAAATCCACGGCATACTCTAGGGGAGATTACAGATGTGTTTACGCAAGTAATGTTATTACCTGCTGTTATCACCTCATAAACTGGTATCTCAAATAGAATGTTGCTATATTCTGATGAGGCCTGGGGCCTTGGCCAGGTGAACACATTATTAGTGCACCATGTAGCCCAGTTGCCTCAAACCTAGTTGGAAGATCAGCACCATTTCATGCCCCATCCTGGTGACAAGATTAGGGTTTTAACACTGAGATTGTGGCTTTGCCCAATCAGCCGGAACCAAGCAACACCCCTCATCTCACCCTCATGAAAACAATGTTTTACTCCCAATGCAAAATATTCATATAGAAATATAAAACAATGGTTCTAAAGTCAATTATTGGCTGAAAACATCAAATAATATACATTTATCATATAATAACATGAGGTGAGAATTCTAAAGATCCCATATATTTTTTCACCCTATATGCATTCTAGCTATTCTGAAGCCCTGGGTGATGGAATCTAGTCATTAATGTTTAGCCACCTAATAATAATAATAACTTATTTATATAGTATTGTTATCCCCATGGGGACTTAAAGCTATCATGGCCTCAAAAATGTACCAACAGGTTTCAGCTGTTAGATAGTTGTTACCGTTATCCAGTGGTACTGATTTTATTGACCTCTGAAGCATGGGAGACTGTGTCAATAATGCTGAGGCTTGAACACATGCTGCTGAGGTTCTACAGTTGGTATATTATCCAACTAAGCTATCTCAGAGGCTATTAAGGCCTGTCTGTAATCTGTCTATAATACACTACATCTCATTTTTTGGAGTCCAGACAAGAAGCTTTAGGAGGGCTGATAAAAAGAAAATTAATAAACCACTTGCATAGCCTGTCAGTCTCCCCATTATAATAATGTAACGTATTAAGTCAGATATAGTCAGTATATTGACTGACTGATATTTTGCTCATGTCTAAATTCTTGCTTCACTGCATAACATGAACTGTGAACAATGGCAAACAGGGATTTTTAGAGGGTAGTTTCCTAGAAATAAAATGCATTTTCAATAATCCCTTGAATACATTTTATGTGATTCTTCACCCAAAAGGGATTACAGGTGGCTGAGCATAAATTAGAGGTTAAGCTTAACTATGGTGGTAGTTCTGCTTTACGGAGCACTGGTGTTAACCAGCTGTTCTCTGGACAAGTGTGGTGCAGGGAGTGTGGGAGACTGTGATAAGCAGGCTGTTCTACCTTAACTGAGACTGAGGTGGTGATAGTGACATATACTAGAGACCGAGACATACATCATACATCATTTTCAGACAAACAGCTGATAAGATATCACTCCACTGTCAGACAAGAAAAAGGTAAGCATATACTGGTGCTGCTGCTGTGCTGTGTTTTCCTGTGCAACTAACTGCATACTGCAGCTGTGATGTAGATAACCGCTCTTTAATGTGCTTTATCTTCTATCATTCATCGTGTCTACTAAATATGGCAGGAGTAATGGAAAAGGACGAAGAGAATCAAAACTGACGGTGGTTATAGTTGCTGCAGGTTGTGCAGTAAATGCTGCTGATATGCTTCCTCCCGAGGAGGCTGATTGTAAAAGTTATGTAATAAGTAGTTGTCGCTCAGAAACCTAACAGAAATCTACAATGTAGTTAAATCACATTTACAAAAGCTAAACATGTTGCTATCTGTTAATTCTGTAATATGTGAGTAGGGGTAAAACAGAATTACACCCAGACACCTCTTCATTGATATCCCATCAGAAGCACAACCACAGGTCTGGATATTGTCAAATATAGCATGTGTGTATTCTCCAAATCTTCTTCCATGTAGGGTACCGAGTGAAATTTTCCAAACCTCAGACTGGCAAAAGTGATGACAAAGATAAACATAAATATCTGGCAAAATATATTGTTTGTAAGAGTGTGACTGTGACCAGTTACTCTGTTAAATGGCAAACTATTGAGTTAAACAATGTTTAAGCTAACCACTACTATCTCTTTAAATCAGAGGAGGATAATGTGAGGCCTTCCAGGTGTGGGTAGTTACAATCTCTATCATTTCCAGCCAGCTAATAGTTGCAAGGAATGATGAGAGTTATAGTTCTCCATTGATGAAAGGTCTCAGGTTGCCCACCCCTGCTTTAAATCAATGGGAAATAAATACTATTAATCTTAAAGCACCACAATCTATATGTGAAAAATAGCGTCATTGCTCTAGAATTGCACCTCTTTCAGCATACCATACTAACTTTAACCCCTTAATGACCGGTGACTTACCAGCCAGCACCATCATGTCCCTTAAGGACCGGTGACGGTTCTGACACATCACTTACTTTTTACTTACAATGTTCCTGTGGGAGTGCTATAACTACAAATGGGGTCTGAAATTGAATGCTCCAAGACCAGAGTGGTCTCTCTCAGACTCCCGTGTGGCGTGCCAGTACAGGTAACAGGACATGTGTGATGATGCTTCTGCACAGATCAAATCGATCATTAAGGGAAGGTAAATTCACTGGACCTCTGGTCATTAAGGGGTTAAAACATAATTATATAGCTGAAATGTAATAGTTATTTTAAGATGTTATGTTAAAGTGATGATTTGAAAAATGTGCCATTAGTGAAGAGGAATAAGAACCAGTTAGTGTTATCCACTTAAGGAACAATTAATGGCCATGTGCCCATAGAAAATATATTTTTGCCAAGAATCTGTATACACAGGATGCATGTCTGGCTGAATTAATACATATTCACACTGCTCCCCACAGTAAGGCAATGCACAACAAGCAGTCATTTATTTCACAAAGCATGCATTTCGGTGACAAAGCTTCTCTGAGTAGAAAACTATACGGACAGTTGTGGGCCATTTACTTACCTACTTGTAAATGTTAGTTGTGCAGCAATACATTTAACCCTTTGAGTACCAGAGGGGTGAGCAATGCATTGTTCACTCCTCTGGCATGCATATGGTTAAATCACTGGGCCTTACTGTATGTATAAATGCAAAGTAGGCCCATTCTGTGGCAAGTCAGCTGCACCATAGGGACAAATAAGAATTCCCAATATACCCATTGGTTTTAACCCCATGAACTCTAGATAAGTCACCAACGCATTACATCACAATACGTTGGAGGCTTCTCTAACATTTAAAGGGCCAAAGTGTTAGTAATTTAAAAAAAAAAAATGTAATAGATTTGAAGAGGCAAAAAAAAATCATTGCTACAAACCCCATCTCTTAAACCACTATGGTTTGAGAGATATTTGCAGTCAAAGTTCTCCCTTCCCTCCTCTTTTCCTGATGTCGGCTGTAAAGCTGACAGAAGGAGATCCATGTTGGCCAACACAATGAGGCTCTTCAGCAGAGCCAAAATCCCGTTATTAAAAAATAACTACTTTATGGGAACGGTCTACAAAGTGTGCTTGCAAACCAGTCACACTTTGTAGACCTTTCCAATGAAGTAATTATTTTCTAATAATGTGATTTCAGCTCTGCTACAGAGCCTCCAGCTGGTCCCCGGACTGTGATCCCCTGCTGTCAGCTAGATGCTGATGTCAGGAGAAGGGGAGGGAAGGGGGAACTTTGCAAATATCTCTCTATCCGTAAAGGTTTGAGAGATGGGGTTTGTGGCAATGCGATTATTTCGTTTTGCCCCTACAAATCTATTAAAACATTTTTTTGGACATTACTAACACTAAAATCAATGGGACACTATATTTTCACCTGTGGTGCAGTTGGTTTGCTCCAGAATTGCACTAATTTGCCTTTGTGCATGAATTCCATTGTACTCATGAAAAGAAAGATGCCCTATATCCAGGGCACTACAACCTGCCCTCCCCTCATGTTTTCAGGAATTCCTCAATTAAACAAAAATGATTGGAGTTAAAGGGATAGTAATTGTTAATTTTAAGTTGATTTAATATTGTAGACATTAAAAAAAGATTAAGCTCAATGTAAGTCTTATCTCTCAAACCTTTATGGTTTGAGAGCTATAACTTGCTGAAGTTACCTTTTCCTGGCTGTTTTACTCAAGTCTGCCATCTAGCTGACAGCTGCAGATTCCAGTCATTTGACCAGACAGAGGCTCTTCAACACAGCTGAAATCACTCTATTTAGAAATAAATACTTCATTGGAACGGTCTACAAAGTGTGCTTGCAAGCCAGGCACACTTTGTAGACCGTTCCAAATTAAGTATTTATCTTTAGATATCATTATAGTGACCTGAATCTGCTTCTGACAGCTTTACAGCTCATCAAACAGAAAGGGGAGGGAACAGAGAACTTTATTTTCATGTATCTCTCAAACTATAATGGTCTGAGAGATACAAATAAGTGCAAGTACTCTCTTTTAATTGTATATACCATATATTTAATACTTTTTTTTCTGACATTACTATCCCTTTAACTGAGGCAGATACTTTAGAATGACTAAACCACTGATTGATCCACCTACGTTCATGTGATGAGATCCTGAAAACCTGCATCATGATGGGGGTCGAGGACAGTTTTCAGCTCCCCATATGAGTCTATATTTTGGAATAAGCAAGTATAAACATGAACGGGGCTAATTCGTCAAAGGTGTAGTCACATTATTACCACCACTGGAAAATGCTGGGCCCCTCAGATACATGAAATAGCTTTCTGTGCTTCTGAGGATTAACATTTATGAAACTGCTCATGACCGCATTGAAAAAACATACATCCAGCCTTTTATATTAGATAGAGTCTAATTCAGCAATCTAAAGTGGAGTCATTCTGGAGCAACCAGCTCCACCATAGGGGACAAATGAAAATCTCCCCAAATACCCTTTGATTGATTTTTGGTTTGGAACCCCTTGAATTCCAGAGAGAGATCGCCAACACATTGCTCTGCAGTGTGTTGGAGACCTTTCTAGGATTCAAAGGGTTAAAAAGGGAAATACTCATTTGTATCCTATGGTGCACTTAGTTTGCCCCAGAATGTCTACATTTTATATTGCTAACTTAGACCAGTAGTTACAGTTCAATTGATTCCCAAACATTGTATTGGAAATTCTTCTTCATTTTGACAGCTCTGACAGTTCATAACCATGACTTGTGGCGGTGAGGATTTTATGTTTTCCATCACTTTATGGAGATTACTGGATGACCTTTTGCAATCAGATAAAAAGACACATATTGCACTTTGACAAAATAACTGCATATAGTGAAACAGATTTCAACCTTTTGAGTGCAGTGCATACCCCTCTGGCAGTCAAAGGGTTAAGTTTCTTATTTGTTCTCTGCTCCTGTCCATCATCTTGATCATCAGTCCACACTCCTCATCATCCTACATCTGTCTTCATCCTCTGCACTTAAAGTCTGTGGGGCAATACATGCCTCGCTGAGGTCACACTTGAGTCTAGCCTTGATTCGGATATTAGAAACACATAATTTAACCCTTTGAGTGCCATAGGGGTATGCAGTGCATTGCATACCCATATGGCACTCAAAAGGTTAAACAATCCTTTTCATATGTGCAGACCCATACCAAATACAAGGATCTCTGTGGTGAGCTATTCATTTTAAGGCCTGATCAGGCGACCAGGGTTTCAGCAGAGAGAGGTTTTTTTGTTTTTTGTTTTTTACAGTAAGGTCTGATAATTGTGGAATTCCTCACCCAAGGATGTGGTTATGGCAGATACAATGGATACATTTAAGAGAAGATTAGATACATTTCTTTCAAAAGGGAACATATAGGGTTATACTGTATATTAGTAGGCAAATCAGGAAGGTCTGATAAAGACTAATTTATTTGGTAGCAGGAAAGCTATCACTGGGGTAAGAGGAAAAGGTTGAACTTGATGGACTTGTTCCTTTATTCAACCTAATTTACTATGTTACTATAAGCAAGCACTCATTTTGCGATCTTGGGGCTGTTGTACTAAGAAAAAAATGGAGTAGTTCATGAGCAAAATCATAGTGAGCAAAGAAAAAAAAATCTTCGATTCCCATTTATTTACATTTCATTTTTAACCCCTTGAATGCTATAGATGCCAATCTCATTGCAAAGCAATGCTTTGTGTGCCTCTCTAGCATTTGGGGTTTAACAGACCCAGTAAAATCAATAAAAATGTTTGGTCCCTTATGGTACAGTTGGTTAACCCTAAAATTACACCATTTATACTTAATACATCAGCCTCATTGTGTCATTTAGAATCTCAGTCCTATCTTTCACTTTATAAATGTTAATTTTGCTATTATAGTTTTCAGATTTTAGATTACATAAAATCAACTAAATGATGTGCTGTATAGAATCCAAGAGAACTAAGTCATTATAATAACCCCCCACCTACTTTACTATGGCCAGACAATCCTAACGGACACTTTGAATGTTGTCTTTGTACCTTTGGTGAAGAGATAACACCTTTACTCAGTCCTGAGTGTCATGGAGGTGGACATGACAGTTTTCCACATTTTTTTCAGATTAATGCAGGCATAGTGCATGAACCCACTTAACCCTTTTAGGACCAGTGGTGGAAGGTAACACGTATAACCTACTGCACTATGTTAAAGCACATTACTTGTTAAGTTTGCAATTTTGAGTAGTATTCTAGTGAAACACCCATTTACACCATGCACAGTAATCAACAATAAGGCACATTGAAGATCATGGAGCTGTGCACCGACAAAGGTCACCTACGATGCAGCATGCTACAGCTTATCAATGACAGTTGATGGTTTCCAGATAGATGAGATAAAATGTTCTATACTGTGACCTATGTGTCTGTCATGCAGACTTTTCAGACTAACTCATTGCAGTACTTAACACAAATTCACATGGGCACCAGCGAATCCGGTATTGTGGCCACTTCAGCTGGGATTCTTCTCTACGCTACACATCTCCACTTGTGATCATATCACAGTAGGAGAGCAGTGTCCTAAGAGATTAGGGACCATCTGATCATAATTTGAATGTCATTTGCCATAATCAGAACATAATTAGTTCCAAATACTCTGATCGCATTATAGAAAAAATCATATACTGTACATAAATCATTTTCACAGCATTCAACATCCATATGATGATCTGTTTAGAAACATATGTTCATTTTTATTTACTTGGTCTGCTGAGCATGATGGGAGCGAAGGGTAGGGAAACTTTAGTTTCCCCAAATGAAACAACCACAGCAATATGGAAGCATTTACCTTACTTGAAAATATTATTATTGCTAGCCTCCCTGTGTACAAAGGTCACTCTTCTCCTGTGGATAGGAGTTACTGTCTGACAGCAGAAGCAGCAGAAAGGCCATTGTTTCCCAGTCCAGCACCAGAACCTGAACTCCATTTACGTGTGATTCATATCAAGCCATGACATCCCATGGAAACGGATTCTTAGGAAATTGGGCCAGTCCAGTCCAGACAAGGAGTTATTAATCAACCCAGATCTCTAACTGGAATACATAATTATATGGGTAAAAAGTGGTACTGTGTTAGCCATACATAGCGGAGTAATCTTTGATTGCAGGCTTTTAAGACAATTTAGATCTCTTCCTCAGGCATGTTAGAATAGAGGCCCATGGCACATTCTTCAGCTCCACATTGCCCCCATCAGCTCCATATTACCCTCGCATTGCCCCATCATCTCAAAATTGCCCCCATCAACTCCATGCCCCCATCACCTTTGCATTGCCCCCATCAGCTCCACATTGCCCTCACACTGCCCCCATCAGCTCCACATTGCCCCCATCAGCTTCATATTGCCCTCACATTGCCCCATCACCTCAACATTGCCCCCATCAACTGCATATTGCCCCATCACCTCCACATTGCCCTCACATTGCCCCCATCACCTCCACATTGCCCTCATATTTCCCCCATCATCTCCACATTGCCCCCATCACCTCCGACTTTCCCCCATCATCCCCATATTGCCCTCACATTACCCCCCATCATCTCCACATTAAGCCTTACATCCCCCCATCCATTTCCTACCTCTCTGGTGGTCCAGCGGCAGGAGAGATCTGTGCTTCTGCACAGACCTGTAGCTGCTGGAGCTCCCGCGCAGTCTTCTCTTTAGTAATGCAGAGCGCTGGGAGATGATGTCATCTCCCAGCGCTCTGCATTACTAAAGAGCCAGTGGAGCTCAGCAGCTACAGGTCTGTGCCAAAGAAGGCGCAGACCTTACCATGCGGCACGGCATGCCACTTTAAAATTCAAATGACAGGCTCCCCTCTGTAGGGTGCTCCTTTAGGCAGATGCCTACTCTGCCTTATGGAAAATCCAGCCCTGTTCCTGTGGTCCTTCTAGCAATGGTTGTGTCCACAAGGCATCCAGAACTGACTAAAGATGTTATCTCTAGTACAAAGGCACAAGGGTAAATTTCAAAGCAGCCATTAGGATTGCTTGGCCAATGTAAGCTAAGTAGGGTGTTGTTAGGAGATATTACCTTAAAGGGATAGTAACATTTAATATGTAAAAGAATATATATTCGAATGTTTATCCCGCTGTGTAAAACAAGGGTGCTCCCACTGCTGAAAGGGGTTTTATTCAAACGTTACTCTAGCTCAGACTTTAATTTTTTTAGGTTCAGTATCACTGTGGCATTAAATTTTACAGTGGCGCTGTTGCTACACCATCCTATGGAGATTTATGGTCAGCTGACCAGAGTTGTCCATAGGCTGGTGTAGCAACAGAGCCACTGTACAATTTCAGGCCACTGTGATACCGAACCTAAAAAAATAAAGTTTGAGCTGTAATAACCTTTGAATAAAACACCTTTCAGCAGTGGGAGTACTCTTGTTTTACACAGAGGGATAAACACTTCAACATTTTTTTTTTTTTTTACATTTTAAGTATTACTATCCCTTTAAAGACCTAGATGTTGCTTTTAGACAAGGTTCTATGAACTGTTTGGCTCTTCCTTAGATTAGTAGATGTGAACTCTGAAGTTTCTCATACAAATAAATGCTGGGGGAATAGATAGTGGGTGTAAATATTATATGACGGGAGCAATCATTTTGGAATGGCAATGTCTTATTGAATACAGGCAGCTCAAACATTAATCTGGCAAAAGGAGCACAAGTCTGTAGATTCTTAGTCTTGGCTGGAGTCAGTTTTCCAAAGATGTAGTGTATTTTTCACATTGAAGAATTAATATTTTATGCTGGCAAAGAATGACTAACAAACTACATTATATTAATATCAAGTGTAAGCATTACACCATCTTATAATTAAAAACATATCTGCTAAGTTGTTATTTTCCAATACAGAGGCATTTTGCACATCTTTAAATTGTTACACAAACTGATCTCAGGATGTTAAGTATCGAAGACAGGTCTAATAAATTGGCCATTGGCTGGTTAGGGATGATAGAAGTTGTAGTCCCCAAATGCTGGAGGTCCAACAATTCACTAGCCCTGATCTGTAAGTAAAGACTTTTCCCCTTTGTTTCACTTCATAAATTCACATTTTTATGCCAAAGTATTGTTTTTTATTACTCTCTATTTCAACTCTCTTGCAGAATATTTTGTTATTTATAAATATAAGGTAAAATATTAAAAAATCGGGCTAGCACAGAAAACAATATAATCATTAGTTTGTCATGGGACCTGAGACTCTTTTCAGCAAATTATATCTAATGCTAATCTGTATACTTACAAATCTAAGGGATTCTGGGTCACTGTCAGTGGGTTTATCAACCAACCAGCACTTAGCCACTTTCACTCCTCTTACTATGCTTAACCTTCTACCTCCACAACGAAGTACTCCACACACCACTTACATGCCATTATAACAGAATAAATAAAAATTCAGACGACGTTGTGGGGAATCGGGTCCCCTCCTGATGCCTCCCAGCTACTAATCTCTTGGCTGATTTGGCTGGGAGATCAATAGAGGAGATGCAGGGAAGCAATAGGGCTCCCCTGCTTCCATCATACACTGGGTAGGAGTGGGCAGGATTGGGAAACCTCTTCACATCAATGAGGGAGGCTTTCCCTCATTGACGTGACAGGGTTTACCGATCGCGCTCAGTACTTCGTGTCTGAATGAAGCAGGGGAACCATGCTGCTCACCTGCCTCCCTTCTATTGATCTCCCAGCTGATTCTGCTGGGGAACATCAGGAGTTGTCCTGATGCCCTACCATGAGGTCTGCTCTTACTAATACAATGAACCTTTTCAGTGCCACAGAAGTATCCAACGCCTTACAAAGCAAAGAGTTGGATACCTCTCTGGCACTCAAAGGGTTAAAAAAAAATTACAAGGCTTCACCTCACGGACGAAGCCATGCCAAAACTGCTAGTAATACATATAAATGTTTAAATTAATGTTTAAAAAGTTCAAGCCTTTTGTAGAAACGCTTAGATATTTGCATTTGCAACTTTCTGATATTTATAAAGTAACTAATATACACGTCATTGAGGCTTATAAACTAAGTAGAGCTCAAGTAAATCTGGGACAAAACAACAGCATCCTAGGGAACACATTTCCTCAAATTTCCTTTTATTTAAATGTTGTTGGGAATTTGTCTCCTATGGTACAGTTGATTTACTCCAGAATTATTGTTCTTTTGAATTCTGAATACGGTCCTATGCTACCTATTCAGTCTTATGTGGAGAAAATTGGGACTACTTTTACATAGCCTTATAGACCATGCAATAGAAAACACATGGCAACTAATGATGAAGAGCATTACTTGTTAAATTCTAATATACTAA
Organism: Rhinophrynus dorsalis; assembly: GCA_037306005.1. Lineage (NCBI taxonomy): Eukaryota > Metazoa > Chordata > Amphibia > Anura > Rhinophrynidae > Rhinophrynus > Rhinophrynus dorsalis. The sequence continues at coordinate 242,440,582 of CM074721.1, forward strand.
TCACAATTGCAGTGAAACTTCTATGGGTGAGCTATGTCGCAGTGCACAGTCATCCAAAGCTACAGTGCATTGAAGCCAGTGAAGCTGTGCATAGCCTAGTCACCCAAAATACAGCAGGCCTTCTCAGTGGCTAGTGATTGTTGTCAGACAGTTGAGATGAAACGGTCTATATTGTGACCTGTGTGCTATCATGCAGATTCTTCAGAAGAAAGACTGAAACATTGCAGTACTTGCCACAATGATCCATGTGGGCATCAGCCAATTGTGTATGGTGGCTACATGTGTCAGTGTTCCCATCTGCACTGCATACTTCCTCTTTTGATAAAATCCCCATCTGAGGTAGACGCCAAAAGAATAGAGACTCATCTGATCATAATTTTAATATGTCAGTTTCCACAACCAGAGCATGATTAATAACTTCCAAATTCTCCAACTGCATAGAACTGAAAAGAAATGCACATACTGTACATTATAATGGTCGTTTTCACAGTATTGAAAACCAGGTGCTGTTCTCTTTAGAAACATATGTACATTTTGATCTATTTGGTCTGCTGAGGATGGTGAGAGTTATTGTTCAACAGCAGCAGAAGGGCCCCTTTTTTCCACCCCTACTTTAGAACCTGATCTCCATTTAAATATGGTCATTAAAGCCGCTGCCTCCAATGAACAAATCAAACCCAGACATGAAGCAAGCATTCAACCTGAATTTGAATGGACATTTTAATACTTTCCATTCTCAGGTCTGACTTCACAATAGCTCATATCCTGGGATACTTTTCACTTTTCCCGTACTGCTCAGTTATTGTGTTTTTTTGTTTTTTATTTTGGGATATCTACAAATACCCTATCCACTACCTTCCATATTCCATAACAGAAAATCAAACCACAAGTAACCAGTAAATATTAACAGCGTAATATCTGATTTCAGTAGCATTTTTTTTTATAGTTTCAATGTTTTGCAATAATACTAATGACATATAGCTGTCTCATCTAGTCTAGGATAGTGTTAGTCAATTGCCACACCTCCAGCTGCTGAGGAAGCTGGGGAAGATGGACTTTGAGGTCCCCAGCAGCTGAAGGTTCTACAACTGATGGCCACTCGTCTAGAGAATATGATGTGGAAAATCCCAGTGCCAGTGCCCAATGAAAACAACGCAACAACACAGAAATTTGCTATTCAATTACAAAAACACTAATATCTGATAACACTAATCTAATAACACTTTCTTTTTAAGCTCCTAACAAACCTAGGCACTGAGTCTCTAACGCGTGTTAAAAACCACCAACGTGTAATTGAACGCATATGCAGCCAGGCATCCCTACACAAGTGACCCTTGGATGTATTTATATGGGGCCCTAAGCCCCATATAAATGTATCCAAGTTACCAAAAACATAATTGAAACCAAACCATAAATAACCCTTTGAGTGTCACAGGGGTATGCAACACATTGCCACTTAATCCCCCATAAAGATAACTCTATACTATGACCATTTCCCACTCCCTACAGCTGTAACACTTACCTTGAAGTCAGAAGTCCAACAGGGCCTTCTACACCTTGGTATTCCTTTGTCTTCTTTATTTTTTCAAATCGTCTTTCTTATTTTTCAAGTCTTCTTTCTTCTTCTTTAAATCTTCTTCTTTAAATGTTTTCTACTGGTCCATGGGATAGTGTTAGGGCTAGTATTTTTTTTTTTTTTTTTTACTTTATTGTTAATGTTAGGTGTAGTGTTGGCCTGGGGGGAGTACTTATAGGGTTAGTGTTTAGGAGGGTGGGGGGAAGGTGGTTGTGTTACTAGCTTGCGGTTGATGTTTGACACTATTTAAAATATCGAGAGTTAGCTAGTTTCCTTTGATGTTTACATTTTTCATGCTATTTAGTGTGGCTGTGGGAACAAAAAGCTGAGACTAGCATTAGGTTGCAACATGAGTCTTTGCAACCAACACTCACAGCGGTGGATGGTTGCCAAGCAATAGAAATCTGACGGTACAACTATGTTTGTACTGCCCAGAACTCCTTTTGGCCCAATGACAGATTTAGCAGTTCTAATAGTATTAAGCCCTACGAGTTAAATTTCACATTTCTCATTCTTATTATGCCTGAAGAAGATACATAAGTTGTCTCATCTCGAAAGCTTACATCCTAGAGCCACTCAGCCAATAAAGGTACCATTTTACTCTGTCAGTCTCCTACTTTTTCTGTGCCTAACAAGGTAGGTACCATGCTTTAGTCAAATTTCCCATTTATTTAATTAAATTGTTCCCATGTTCTGGTTGGTTTGTTCTTAAATTGCACCATATATTCATAAGCCTTAGACAGTGCAGGCAGTTATTCCACATACATTTCTTTATTAGAGTAAAAACATTATGAAAATCAAAAGTAGAGAATAAACATATTGTCTAGTAGTTAGCAGAGCAGTCAAACAACGTGCTTGGCAAACACAGATCTGAACAACAGTGCTATTCCTGACAGTGACTAGCCAAAGAACAAGAAAATGCTGTGCTTGTGTTACTTATCGGGATATTCACTTCTGTGATTCTCAAACAAATACACATTACATAAAGAATCTTGTATTTGAAAGAAAGCGAAATATGACTGACTAGTTTTAAAGTCAGTGTACACGGGCCAACACTGGCGGCGCTGCAGCCATACGCAGTACTGACTGCCCGCGCCTCAGCTGGTAACAGAGGGGGGTGCTCTGAATTCAGACCAGACCAACAGGTCCCAGGAAGGTGTGCAGAGAGGACTCTGGTCTGAATTCGGAGCACCTCCCTCCGTTATCAGTTGTGGTGCTGGCAGTCAGTACTGCACATAACTGCAGCGCGCGCAGCCATCTCTACTACGCATGATGGAGTCTGACAAACATCCTTAGTGAATTATAATATAGGATGATAGATAAATAACCAGTTATATGTCATTGATCATATGCAAAGAGCAGCAGAGTGCCATATACATTGCCTTGATGAATTCTGGCTAAAACCGCATTTTATTGCTGTTTCAGAGATAAAAAACCTTTAACAGAGGTTGCGCAAATGGATTGACAGAAATAATACACTGTAGTCAGAACAAGAAGGGTCAGTTAAAGAGGCCAGTCAGTGCAATGCTATCCAAGAGGCCCTGTTGTTTTAAAGTTATTGTTTATTATTACAACTTATTTCATAAGAAATTGGACACCTTATTTTTGAATGCAAGGTTTAGATTAGGGGTGGCAAACCAAGCTCATCAGATGAATCAATAATACTAATAAAGTGCACATGTACAGGGGTCACCTTTCTATAAAAGGGCTGTAATTAAAGTGTGCTAGTCTTGATAGTGTGTTCAATTTCACATAGCAAAGTTCAACACTTTGCACTGATCTTAACATCAAAGGGCTTTATGTATAAAAACAAACTAGATCAATTCTGGGGCAAACCCTCTGATTCATAAGGGACATGTAAACATTCATCAAATCCCCATTGATTTCAGTGGTGCTTTTAACCCTTTCAGTGCCAGAGGGGTATGCAATACATTGAAAAACAATGCAATGCACACCCATCCTTTTTTTTTTATTTTTTTTTAAACTTTCAAAGCTTTATTAGAAATAAAATACAAATACAGAGTTTAACAAAGATCAAAATAACATTTTGAATTACAAAATATCATAAAAAAGTGTGTTTAAGCCAAGGGGATAAGTTGGACAGAGTAAAATGACCAATATATGAGAAGATAATTGGGACAAGCTAAATCAATCTGACTAGGAATAGTCATTGTGTGTGCACCCATCTTAACACCTTGAACACAAGAGAGATCTCCAATGCATTTCGAGGCATTCAAGGGGTTAAAAACCACCACAGACCAGCAGATATTTTTATTTCTCTCTTGGTTTGCTGCAAAATTGTTCAAGGTCCGAAGTGTATTATTTCAGAAGGTGACTACAGTTCCAAACAGCTATAATCTCACATACCCACAGCAAGCTACCTCTCAGACTGCATCAGAAACTGCAGATCTGCTTAAACCATCAAATATGTTTTTTTTATGTATGTGTGACACATGCTGAGACTCACAAAACATACCTCTTTTTACAATTTGTTTGCTTTTATGGATTGAATACTTATGTTAGTAAAAAATACGGACATCTATACTTGTTTCAAAATACATTATGCAAAGTGTATACCATACCTCCCAACATTTCAAGTGGCCAAAGAGGGACGCTTGTGTTTTAGGTGGTGTTGCTGGGGGCGTGGCTGGTGGGTGGGGCAGTAACGAGTATTTTTAGGTTATTTCATGACCTATTGAAACCTCTTTGTGTAACTGAATAAATGCTTTAGAACAAGACCAAAGTGTGTTAATCACACAGACTAAGCATGTACTGAAGTATATACAAACATTAATGTGAGTTGTATTGTTGGGGAGCAATTTAATACACTAATATACATACCACACAGTCTGATCTCCTAAAAAGAGGGACACTAGGGTAGGAAAGAGGGACAGAGGGATTTGGTTCAAAAAAAGGGGCTGTCCCTCCTAAAGAGGGACACTTTGGAAGTATGGTATACTGTATTTGTAACTATATGCAGTCCAGGATTTCTGAGTTGCTTATGAAACATCCCAGATGTGTCGTTCCTGTGTGTGAATATGTTGTATGCAAGTATGTGTTTCAGGGTGTGTGTATTGTGTGGGGTGATGTATAAGGACCAAAATCAAAAGATGAGCAGTTCTGGGGCAAACCAGCCTATTGATTTAGATTGAACTTTCAACCCCTTATATACTTCAATACATTCAACTAACTAAAGCATTCAAGGTGCTAAAGGATTAGTAATACTTAAGTATTACAAATCCCTATATTAAAGCCCTAGTAAAAAAAAAAAAAACGTATTGCCCCCAGTATCATCCCTCAAACCTTTATGATTTGAGAGATGAACGCTTCTAAAGCTGCCCTCTCACTCCCCCTTCCCCATAGTCAGCATTCTAGCTGACTGAAGGGAAGAGAGTCGTACGACTTTCAGGCGGCTCTCCAGCATAGCCTGATCGCGTTAACTAAAAAAAAAAAAAAACACATTCACTGAAATGGCCTTCTACATGTGCTTCGTTTGCAAGTACACGTAGAAGACCGTTTTAGTGAAAGTTTTTTTTTTTAGTTAACGCAATTGCGGCTCTGCTGCAGAGCCGCCTGATGATCTCTGACCGGATTTCCCTGAGTCAGCTAGAATGCTGACTACAGGGAAGGGGGAGGGAGAGGGCAACTTTAGAAGAGTTCATCTCTCAAACCATAAAGGTTTGAGGGATGACACTGGGGGCAATACGTTTTTTTTTTTTACTAGGGCTTTAATATAGGGATTTGTAATACTTAAGTATTACTATCCCTTTAAGAGCCCAATTTAAATGAATGGGAATTTTGGGGATATTTATGATGCAATTGATTTGCCCCAGAATTGCTCCTCTTGTTTTCTGCATACAAAATCCTATATGTTTAAAGGCAAATCAAATGTAGTGTATTTATTAGTATTGTCTTGCTGGATTATGTGGGGTATATCGTGGTGGTACACATGGGACACACTGTGCTATACATGTGCCTTAAAGTTACATTGGAAGGACGTTTATGCAACAGTTAATAGGTCTGCCATCTTGGGGTGAAGAAGGAATCTTGCCATTCGTCCATCTTTGCTTACAATTAAGTGTTTGTTTACCTTCCTCTGGGTCAGTAGGGAGACTAGGCAAAGCTTGAACTTTATGCCTTTTTTCTATCTCACCAGCTATAAAATTTGGCCAAATATCTAAAATGAAAAACTGTATTTGCTTGAGAATTTGGACTATTTTACAGCATCTGCGTTGATTGTACTTTACAGTTACATATGCTATAGAGAGATCACTTTCCCCACATAGCCTGACTAATTCTAATAGTATGAATATGTCTTATGGCCAAATTGTTACTCAAGTTATGGAACATACTAAACCAGTTCAATTGTTTAGTGTTATTTGCTTGGTTTGGGTCACCCCCAACTATTACAGCAAATTAATACCTCGCAAGGCTGACTACTCCCTGTCTTGGAACACATAGTTGTGGTTCTTTTTTTAATCTTACAAAGCATGTTATTTATTCATTGACAAAATTCCATTGTTTCCATACATACTAACCTTTCATACCACTGTTATAGGACAAGAAAAGAAAATGGGTTGATGAACTAAAGTAGCCTGGCACCAAAACCAATCTGCCTATGATGTGCATCCAGACATGACTCTGGTGCATCCTAGATATGCTAATGAAATAAATGGGAACACATGGGGTTATTTGCTAACCAATAACAACCCTAAACACTTGATTTGTGTGAAAAATATTTTTCTCATTTTAGTTATTTGAGGTAATAAACTGATTTGATGCTTATCCCTAACTAATGTAGCTCAGACACTAAACACGTCCATGTAAGCGAGGACATATAAAACTGCAATGTAGTGAAATCCCCACATAATGTATCTTCTCAGTGTTAGTCCTCTGGACATACCGACAGGCCAGCTTTTCATTATATCTTTGCTTAATGATTAACCCCTTAAGTACCAGAGAGGTACACAATGCATTGCAGAGCAATGCTTCATGTATCTCTCTGGCACTCAAAGGGTTAATCGTTGGCTCAGTTATTGTGATTCAAATGCCTATGCTTAATTAGGATAGCCTTGAAAATGTGCCCCCAGGACCGGAGCTGAGAATCATATATCATTGAAAATGGTACCACAATTATGTAATTCCCAGATTCGTATATTTTTTCATATGACACAAAGCTCTAAAACGGGTCCACACTTTGTCACTCAAAATAATGTAAACAATGTACATGGCACACACAAAATTAGTTTATTCTGACAATTATACATGATCCATAGTTAGACTAATAGCCTCCCATACATTATGCTATATAAACTTCCATAGGTACCGTTAAATGTCTGATCTGTTGCTAATCACGAACTATGGATTATTATGTTTGCAGCAAGTTTCCTTTTTGTAAATATAAGGAACTGCATGAAAGAGCAAACTGGCCACATCTGAAGGCTGAAAATAGCCCTTGGACCTCAAAATGAACACTTCCGGTTTAAAGCATGGTCCAGATTTCCCAAACCTTGTTTAATCAATGAAAATATAATGAACTTGTTTAAGTAGAAATGGAAATGATTTTCCTTGTAATAGTACATGATTCATTAAGATAATGGAATGCCAAAGTGATTATTATAAATTGTCAATAGATGAAGTGTTGTGACTTACTACATCATCCCATGTATCAACAGAATTCATACAGCATCCTAGTAGCTAAAGCCACCATCTCCCACATGTGAAGAAGATTCATTTAATGTTGGTAAAAGTGGCTAACATTGACTAATGTTGTTTTAGTAACTATGCCCCCCAAGACATGATTATGGACTCTTTTTACTTTTATGTACTTATTTAAACTCAGTGACATTGCTCTAGGTGTCTGGTAATTGATGCTTATGTATGCTTGTGGGGCAGCTGAGGTAGTGCAGTTTCCAGAACAGAGAATAAATAAATTAGTTACCTTATCCAACTAGAGACTCTGCTTTTTCATGATATTGATTTTAATTGTTAATACTAATCATTTAATTTGAAATAAAAGTTAATGCTAACATAATGATTCCACTGAAGTAAAAGAGTGAATCTCATGTAGCTCATAACAGACCATTAAAGGGATAGTAATACTTTGTTTTATCTTTATTTTATTTTGTAGGCATTAAAAAAACATTAAGAACGATATAAGTCTTATCTCTCAAACCTTTATGGTTTATGAGATATTCACAAACAAAGTTTTCCCTCCCGCCCCTTTTACCTAGTGTAAGCCATCTCTTCTCAGATGTGGAATGCAGTCCATAGACCAGACAGATAACAGCAAGGGGACAATCTTCTTCCTATGAGAACAATGAAGGCCCTGCCCCCCTTGACAAGTTTTTCAGGTTTTTCCCTTATCTTAATTGAAGATTGTCCCTCTCTGCAATCTACCTGTGTACCTACCTTCTGATCTGGCTGAACAGTGTTACATCAATAAAAGGGGCGGGAGGGGGATACTTTATCATTGAATTACTCTTGAACTACAACTCTGACAGTATTGAAATAACACTCTCCAAGGTCCAAATACTATGATGATTAATTAGAGCTGTTTTTATTATGAAACATTACTATCCCTTTAAAGGCATAGTAATACTTAAAATGTTAAAATACTTATAATGTAGGGTTTATCCTTTTGTGTAAAACAAGGGTACTCCCACTGCTGAAAGGTTTTATTCAAAAGTTATTGTAGCTCAAACTTGAATATTTAGGTAGAGTACCTGCATGGCATGAACTTTTATGGTGGCCCTGTTGCTACACCATCCTATGAAGATCAACTGACCAGTGCTTCCATAGAATGGTGTATCAACAGCGCCACTGTACAAGTTTAGGCCACTGAGAAACTGCACCTAAAATAATCAAGTTTGAGCTGCAATAACTTTTGAATAAACCTTCCATACAGAGAGCCATAACACTTGAGAAGAACCATAGTCTGAAAACAGAAAACAAAGAACATTCTATCTAAAATCTTTATCGATTATAGGAGTGTAACAGCAGGTAAAGCAGAGGGGGGGTTGTGACAGTGCCTGGTATCCAAGGGGGCTTATCAGCCCCAGCGCTCAATTGGTTCTAGTTACTCCACTCAGAAAATGTTTTCGTGTTTGCAGATCTAAAATACTATTTGTAATTGGGACCTCCAATGACTTGATACTCTTCTGAATCATTGATAATACATACTTTGCACACTATTTATAATATACGATTTTGTTATAAAAAAGAGTCCCCTAGAAATTCAGTACAACAGTTTAAAGAAATGTGCAAAGAGCTCAAAAAACTAGCAAATGTTTATGGTCAGTGAAATCACTCAAACATGGACTTATTTCATTCATTCCATTGAATAATGGGGTCTATGATAAACACCAGGGAGCAAACTGTTTAAATTGTGTACACTATGGTTGAACTTAGTCATTGCTGTGAAGAATTTGTTCCCCAATCTGGTGGCATAGCTCAGATGCTCATGTATCTGTTCATTCATGCACGGGGGACATATTTTGCTTTTACTTTTTTAGTATATGTGTTTATATGTGTAGTAATGTATTTAGGCTTTCTGTTTCGCTATGTGTAGTAATGTATTTAGGCTTTCTGTTTTTGCAGCTCACAATCCTTCGCTGAAAGGCATAGAAGCATGCATATAACATTTTAGTAAATATATTTTATGAGGCTGCAAGAACTAGAAATCTATAACTTTATATCTAAATCCCATCTTCCATTGTGATATTCCTTAAAGGGTTAATATTATATACACTCTGTTTACATGTGTTTTGAATTCTCTATGATAACTTATTACCAGGTAATTTGCATTGTAATTTCTTGTAAGATGATTCGATAATACTGTCAATAACAGAAATCTTATCAGATAAGAACTTGAAAGCCCTGGCTTGTCTGCAAATTCAACATGACCTTTACACTTTCTAGAGACAGCGGATATATTTTGTTCACTGAGAGTCCCTGTAGGTTGATTGAATAATTTGTTGTGCTTCTCCTATGACAAATGAGAATATCTGTAAAGGTCAATTAATTCCATATGGTCTTCTTTAGGTAGAAAACTGGAGAACTTTCCCATCTGAATGTTCTGCCACAGTAAACATAGTGAAGAGCTAGTTCTTTCTATTGTAGTTTATTAGTATAATGACATTGCAGGAGCAGGATAATACATTTTCCAGTAGATGAACTAGGACCATAAATGCATATGAAAATAATATGCTATGAAACAAGTCTCATTGAGATGGAATATATGTGTAGATGGGATCCCAATTCAATTGTCTAACCCGTTCTAGTGCTATATTATTTAGTAAGCGCAGAACAGGAATATTTTTGAATTGATTGCTATAATAATAAACACTTTGTACCTTGTCTTTACTTAAAAGTCAAGTAAGCTATTTTTAATGAAAAAACTTATATTGTAGGACTTTCCCACTTCGTAAAATAAGGGTACTGCCACAATTGGGAGATGCATCTTTCCAGAATTAACGTAGTTGAAACATCTTCCAGAAGTAGACACATGCTTGTTTTACTCAGGGGTCAAAGCCCTATACCAGAGGTATCCAAGTCCAGAGCTCAAGAGCTACCAGAGGTTCAGAATTTATGGATTTACCTGTTTGAGCACAAATGGGCCACTCAAAATGCATGAGCCACTGCTTAATCAGGTTATTAGACTTGTGCGAAGTCATTCGGAGACATTCGGATTTCGTCGAAAATGGGGTCATTCGGAGACATTCGGCCAATCCGAAACTCAAGGGTCATTCGAGAAAAATGATCTGACTCCGAACAGCCCAGGACCGAAATTCGTCGAAACTTTCTGAAGTTTCAGAATTTGACAAATTTCCAAAAGTTTTGACTACTTTCGACCAGGACTTTTTTGTACTTACTGTGCGCGCTCAATTACTTTACCTCCATAATTTTCCCTCCATGTCTCTAGTCCAATTACATTCTCCGTTACATGCACTACTTCCCTCTTTTGTCTGTATTCCAATAGCCTTCTTCGTTTCATGATGGGGGTTGGACTAATGACACACAGACAGACAGCCTGCATTTCCTCATTGCGTTGTTGGAGCTCTGAGAGATAAGAAGAGATTAGAGAGTGTCCAATTGTTGTGTAGGCAGGCAGGTAGCATTAGGCTAGGCATAGGTAGGCAGCCAGCATTAGTTCCAGTTATTGCCACTGCAAGAGCGAGTAATATTTGTTCCTGTGCAAAATATAAAAAAATATTAGGTATTTGTTCGAATAATTTTCAATGTCACATCAACCAGTCTGACAGTCCTATAGGCAGGCAGGGTGCCTTTTCGTCACCGCAAGGTGGTCATCTGTGTTTCTTAAAAAAATATATAAAAAGTACAAGTCATTTGTTTGAATACTATTCAGTCACATTGCCAGTGTCACAGTTGTATAGGCAGGCAGCGTGCCTTTTCGCCACCGCAAGGGAGACCCACATGTGTTGGTTTTATTAAAATTATTCCTAATACAAGTTATTTGTTTGAATAATCTTCAGTGTCACACTGCCAGTGTCACAGTTGTACAGGCAAGCAGGGTGCCTTTTCGCCACCACAAGGGAGACCCACATGTGTTGGTTTTAGTAAAAATATAAAAAATAGAAGTGATTTGTTTGAATAATCTTCAGCGTCACACTGCCAGTGTCAAAGTTGTATAGGAAGGCAGGGTGCCTTTTAGCCACCGCAAGGGAGAATCACATGTGTTGATTTTATTAAAAATATAAAAAACACAAGTGATTTGTTTGAATAATCTTCAGCGTCACGCTGCCAGTGTCACAGTTGTATAGGCAGGCAGAGTGCCTTTTCGCCACCGCAAGGGAGAGTCACCTGTGTTTGTTTTATTAAAATTATTCATAATATAAGTTATTTGTTTGAATAATCTTCAGCGTCACACTGCCAGTGTCACAGCTGTATAGGCAGGCAGGGTGCCTCTCTTTCCTCCTCCATGCTGAGGTAATGGATCAGCAGCACACCTCAGATAACATTCGCAAAGCACTGCAGAACATGGTGGCGCAATGGCTAGGGGAGCAGGCAGGCACACAGGCGCAAATGGGGTTTGTGGTTACTGATGGTGCAGCTAACATGATCAAGGCTCTCCTTGATGGCAGACTTGTGGGTGTGCGCTGCTCAGCGCATGTTTTGCATCTAGTAGTGAAAGCTGCTCTTGAGGATGGCAGTAACACTGGAAGGTTGTCAGCACTTCTGGAGTCGTGCCGACAAATTTCTGGCCACTTCCATCGGAGCGTCAAAGATAGCCAGCTACTCAGGGAGGAACAGAAAAAGGCAGACCTCCCAGAGCACCACCTAAAACAAGATGTTGTGACCAGGTGGAACTCCACCTTTAGATATGCTAGAGCGTATCCTGGAGCAGAAAAAGGCAGTTCATGCAATGTCATGTCACCATTTCATTGGCAGTAACAGAACACTGGGCAGGGCTGACTGGGCCCTGATGGAACAGGTAGTGACAGTCCTTACGCTTTTCCATGCTTTGACGGAACTTTTGAGCAAAGAGAACGCTAGTCTGGCAGAAGTCATTCCCCTCTATACGCACCTCTCCTTAAAATTGGATGATTTCCTTTCCCATAGGGAACGCTTGCCTGGTGCTGAGGGTAATATACTTCCAGATGTTGCTGCCCTTCTAACGAGGTTGAAGAAGGAATTTACTCGGTGCATGGAAGAGCGCATGGACAATTGTCCCGAGTTAATGCTTGCCACAATTTGCGATCCTCGAATCAAAGGCAAGTTGGCACTTCGTTCCAATTCTGTCAGTCTCTGAGAAGGGTTAAGTGAGGTGATGATTTAGCATAAGATTAACCCCTTAATGACCGTCAGCGCGCGCACATGCCTGGCACTTAACGACGGATTTTTCTTCTTCTTCATTCTAGCGAATGACTTCCGGGACTTACCAGGTACGTCCTCTGTCACTAAGTGACAGTTTTTGCGGGACGTACCTGGTAAGTCACTTGTCGCGATGAGGTTAATGTATTTTCAATACACAAATTAGTTTAGACACACATACTGCAGTTTAAACAATCATTGATGTTTATTCTTCATGTAGTATGAAACACTACAATGTATATACACATAGACTTATCTGATATGAGGGGAAATCAGGATAGGAAAACGAGAGAGAGGAATTTGGGTACTAAAGAGGGACAGTAGGGTAGGAGGCTGGTACCAGAAAATGAAACCTTAACCTTTACCCATGTACTAACATAGAATGTGACATGTAGTTTGTCCATGTTAGAGTCGACCACTTATGTTGAGTAGGATGTGACAGGCATGGGTTTTCGATGTTCGAGCATATGCTAAATTGAATGACAGGCATGTGTTTTCGATGTTCGAGCATATGCTATATTGAATGACAGGCATGGGGTTTTGATGTTCGAGCATATGCTAAATTGAATGACAGGCATGGGTTCTCGATGTTCGACGTTTGCAGTGTGACTAGCATCCCATGCTGGAGTAGAGGTGACATGCACAGACTGGCAATGTACGTCAATGTCCGTTTTTGGGATGGATCTTTTTCTAAATACACACCCTGTCTGCAAAGAATGATAGCAGCGTGCACGGAGGCGCACTGCTATAATTTAACCCATGTTAAATTCGGCCGAATAATTCGGAATGGATCAGAATTTAGTTTGAATCGAATAGGCCCGGTCCGAAATTAGGATAATCCGAATTAGAAAAAAAAAAATTTGTCCGAGTTCGAATTTAATCGAAAATTTTTCCTGTGCACAAGTCTACAGGTTATCCCTTGAACCCTGGCATGTTGGTGGCCCTTGAGGAATGAACTTAGACTCCCCTGCTCTATACCACAAATATTTTTATTTAAAAAGGTTTACTGCAGTTTTAAATATTAATAGGTTAATATCCCAGATATCTAAATGGGGCATTTCATTATAGGAATAGATTAGTTAACACCTGTAGAAAATTCAGAAATATCTGTTGCACACAGATATACATTACTTTAATGCCTTGTATGCTATTGATGGTCCCGAAACAGTCCTTAAAAAAAGTTTGAGATATCTCTAGCATTCAAGTGGTTAAAATATAGGAGGGGAATGAGAGAGAAAGAGTGCACGAAGCAGAACTGGAGCAATTCTGGGGTATAAAAATTCCATTAACCCACTGAGTGCCAGTGGGGTGGGCAATGGATTGTGATCTCTCTGGCATTCAAAGGGTTCATTTGAATTGGGCTTTTAAAGGGCTAGTAATGTTTCATAATAAAAGAAGCTCTAATTAATCATCATAGTATTTGGACTTTGGAGAGTGTTATTTCAATTCTGTCAGAGTTGTAGTTCAAGAGTAATTCAATGACAAAATATCTCCCTCCCACCCCTTTTACTGATGTAACACTGTTCAGCCAGAGCAGAAGGGAGGTGCCCAGGTAGACTGCAGAGAGGGATAATCTTCAATTAAGATGAGGGAAAAACCTGAAAAACTTGTCAAGGGTGGGGGGTGCAGGGCTTTCATTGTTCTCATAGGAAGAAGATTGTCCCCTTCTGTTATCTGTCTGGTCTATGGACTGGATTCCACATCTGAGAAGAGATGACTTACACTAGGTAAAAGGGGCAGGAAGCGAAAATTTGCTTGTGAATATTTCTCAAACCATAAAGGTTTGAGAGATAAGACATATCGTACTTCATGTTTTTTTAATGCCTACAAAATAAATATAAAACAAAGTATTACTATCTGTAAGCCCCGCTTACCTTCCGGCGTTCTTGCAGCCTGCCGGGGTGTGCGGCTCACGGGGAGAGAGGACGGTGCGCTCTGGCATCCATCCAGGCGACTGTCCTCCACCTTGCGCCCTCTGGCGGGTCCTGCACATCAGAACCAGGTGCGCGTCTCAGGGAATCTCTGATGACGTCGCGACCTGGTTCTTAAAGGGACAGCACACATCATGCTCCACCTCTAGGGGTGGAGCAATATGTTTAAAAACTGCCTGGACACCACTTCAGTTGCCCGTTCGTGGTGTTCCAGTGCAGTTGCTTCTTGGGCCCTGTGTGTTATTTGGTTTGGCTGACTATCCGATCTGGTGTTGACCTGCGGCTCTGTACGACTACACGCTCTGTGTATGACCCTTTGGTCTGTCTGACATCCAATCTGGTGCAAACCTGCGGCTCTTGTTGGTGAACCCTCCTGTGTATGACCCCTGGCTTGGCTGACTATCCGTTCTGGTGTTGACTGGTGGCTCTGTCCGACTGCCCGCTCTGTGTATGACCCCTTGGCCTGTCTGATGTCCAATCTGGTGCGAACCTGTGACTCTAGTTGACCAAGCCTTCCGTATTGCTCCTTGTGTCTGACCACCTGGACATAGCCTGGGATTGTCAACTGCGCAACCAGCATACAAACGCTCCAGGGGACAACCTAGGATTGTCTTCGGTGGCTTGACGTTGTTCCCCTAGCCGTTGTACCTCTGCGGCCTCCAGGTGCGGACCTGTGGCGCAGCTGGTCTTTCCAGTACATGGTCTGTCCAGGTGCGAACCTGCTTATCCTCTGTTGCATTGGATCGCTGGATCCGTTGTCTGTACAGGTGCGTACCTGTAGTGAGGCCTCAGTTGCGGACCTGAGTCGCCCTTCTTCTGCTGCTGTTTCCATCAGTACCATAATACCTGTTGATCCATCCTGTAGTCCTCTCTTGGCTGAATTCCTTGTCCTGTCTTATTGCTAATAAAGATTGTGTTACCTAAGTACTGGTCCATTCTCATTATTGAATCCGTGACACTATCCCTTTAATGCCTTGAATGTTAGCGAAGTCTCCAACACATACCATTGAAAGGGTTAAAAGCACCATTCTGGAATTTGGAAGCATTTTATTTGCCCCTGTGGTGCAGTTGGCTTGATCCAGAAAGTTATCCTATATAATAAAATGCTAAGTTGTTTTTATGATACAGTCATGCGCAGTAGAGACTGCCCAAACGCACAGAATGCTGGGAGCACAGAATGCTGGGAGGTGTAGGAATGCTGGGAGTTCTGTTCTGGGAGCATTCTGTTCTTTTGGGCAAGTCTCTACAGTGCATGACTGCGTCGGCGGCAGGATGCAGAGCAGGGTCGACCTTTTAACCCTTTGAGTTCTAGAGGAGTATGCATTGCTTTGCAATGCATTGCGTATCCCTCTGGCACTCAAAGGGTTAACATCACCCGGACCTTGGCCCGTGTACGTAGGCTTTTACACTAGTAAAATAATAACTTCTGTTCCAGTTAATATTATGCAGGCTTGGTAAGGCAATATGGAGATCCTCACAAGTTTTGGAGCTCTGTTTTATTAGCTTCTATGAATAACCCTCAATGTAGAATAAAAGTGTCATTCAATTTTATAAGGCTAGCAGTAGTGAATGTAATTATTAGTAATACAGGGAAGAAACAGGGAATGAAGAAATGAAAACCAGTAATTATCTTTGTTGGGCAAGTACCTACTTCATAAATTGGATTGTAATAGAACTTGTTAAAATTTGCAACATTGTATGAAGATGGGATGGGAAAGAATGATTGAAACTATATCTACATGTTTCACCATTCTTTTAGGAGGGAAAAGTGCAGTTTTCCATATAGTTTGCTTTTGCAGTGGAAAGTCTCACACATCCTTACTGCCCTCTTTTACATCTTCTGGAGGTGAACTAATGGGAAGGAATTACAATTTTCATTGATTTCGCCACGGAAAAAATTTAACATCGGAAAATTACAATTCCCATTAATTCCATTAGGATTCAATTATAAAGTACAATTCAATAAGCTAAAGAGGTGCATTTCCTGAGCAAATCAACTTCACCAAGGGGGGAGGAGATAACATTTCCCCAAAGTTCCATTTACATAAATGAGGGTTTGTAATCCGTTTGAGACCTCTAGCCTTCAAATGGCTAAAACCCCAAATAAATCAATGGGAATTTACATTTTTTTCCCCAACATGATGCTTTTCATTTGCTTCAGAATTCCACTTCTTTAGCTTCCTTAATTATTTAACTTAAACTTAAAAGCTTAAAGCAGGGCTCAAAATTTCCACTCGCCACTAGCCAATGGCAAGTGAAACTTTAGCCCTGGCGAGTAAAAATTCAGCCCTGGTGGGTATGTTTTGGCTTGCAGTGGCAAGTAACTTCTCAGGTCTGGCTAGTAGCAAAGGACTTAAAATTATAAGCCCTGGCTTAAACGGTCAGTATTTTTTGTTTTATGTAAATATATATATATTTTTTTCCCCTGTAAATTAAGGGTACTCCCAGTGGTCAGATTCCAGCTAGTTATTCTGTTGAGTCAAACGGTTATAGAATGTAATAGAAACTACTGAGTCTTACTGACAAGAAATAATCACACTGTAATTAGCTTCCTAATAATTTGTACTGTTAGGACGTTTGAATAGAACATCTGACAGTAGTTTTAGTACCCTTGTTTTACTCAGAAGGAAAAGCCCTATAACATAAGTTTTCATATAAAAAAAGTTTACTGTTCTTTTAATGTTTAACTGTCCGATTGAATTAAGTGCATGTCTGAAAACATAATTCCAACATGTACAAATGCGGAAGACCTGTTTTATGCATTTTATTAAATAACCCAAAAGATTGGTTGCGGCTGATTGTATAATATGCTACATGACAATAAGAAAACTTCATGGCAACTTTATCTTCTGCAATACAAAAGTTGGAAAGAAAGATCTGTGTGATCTGAATACATACTTTGGCTGGTGTACGAAGAAGAACTTGAGCAATATATAGATAAAGATTCCCTAAATTGTCTTTGATTTAATTGGACATTGTAACACTGCAATGTGCTGCAGATCCATCTAGCATCCAAGGTGATAAAATCCATATTTATCCACAACTGGAAATGTCATTTGTCCTCCTTGGTGAAATTGGTTTGCTCTGGGATTACCCTAGTTCTTCATAGTACATAAGACTTAATGGGCTGAGTTCACATACAGCTGCAATACACTTGGAAAAACACATAAAAATCATTATAACAAAGTTGGATTTTTAAATGTCATAATAGAAGCCTGCACCATGAGAGCACCAAGTAAAAATTCCCTTTTGGATAATGCAGGGTGCCCAGTTCAGGCCGTGTCTGTGATGTATCTGACTGGAAATCTGGGACAGGCAATAATTACCTTGGAGTAATGGGGAAAACTTTCTGCAGGGAAACATTAATGGGGAGAAAATGGCACTCAATGCCTCCTGCTTGAATTCCAGAGTGACAGAGTGACACCTTATCCAAATATTGTTTTGCATGTCTGTCCATCACTGAAAATGTAAACTATTAATGCAGGGGCATTACATTTCAGCCCTGAAGGGCTACCAACAGGTCAGGATTTAAGCATTCCCTCCTTGAGTACAGGTGGGTCTGTCAAAATGAATGAGCTACTGGTTAACCAAACTGTGCTTAATCAAGGATATCCTTAATTGGGACTGATAGTAGCCCTTGGAGACCAAACTTAGACATTCCTGTGTTAATGGAATAGGCTTCTAGCAGAAGTGGTTGGAGCCAAAACGATAAATTAATTTAAGAATTCTTGGGATTAAATTATGGTTATTCTAATGATTAAATTGTCTAGGCTTCTGTTTTCCTTTGTGCTCCTTCAGGTCATTGGTGATCTAAAACCATTTTAGATCCCAAATGGAATTTCCACAGAATGAAGGAAAATGTATGTATATTTATGGAAAATTTTGCTGAAACAAAAATCAACTTTGCACATCCCAAGTCCCCCACATAGCCAGCATTATACTGGGAGGATGGTAAAAAACAGACTTGGAATTATTACTACTAATCCTATATAATAATTCTCTAAAACGTGTGTAACGCCTCGTCATGCACAGTAGACACTGCTGCGCTTGCTGCAGTCATGCGCAGTAGAGACTGCCCTCGCTGCGGCTGATACAGAGCTGAGCGCTCATCCAGCTCTGTATCAGTCGCGGCGCGGGCAGTCTCTACTGCGCATGACTGCGCCGCGACCGGGTGGCAGAGGCACTGTGGCCCGTGTAACGGGCTCTTCAACTAGTAATAAATAATGTTCCAGCAACAGAAGTTTTCTTTTTCCTTCCATTCAGGGCTTGTTTACATGGATAACATTAATGCATTAATAAGAACATATGATAAAAAACATGAGTGGGCTTTCATTATATCATATGGTGCTGTTAACATGGGTAACTATTGCTGCTCATTTTTAAGCTGAGATTGCTATGGTTTTACCAAAAAATATCAGTTAATTTACCTCAAAAACATAAAATAGGTTTCAATGGAATTGTTGTAGAATATAACAGATATTACAGGTAGCTGTATTTTCTGTGCAAAAGTTGTTTCTACTGTAAATATTGAAAGAAAAGGACTCTGGGAGAAAAGAAAAACTTGCTGGACTATCACATATAAAAGCATAATATGATGGCACCACTTTTTTCAAGCATTGGCATTCAATGAAACACTACTATAAACATTCAACAATATTCACATAGTCTAAAGGTGGGTTTGTGGTCTGGAAGATCTATAGCCTTTCCATATTTTGGGAATCTGGAACTTTAGTATATAGCTGTTGCAAATGATATATTATTATGCTATTGTACCATGCTTTAACCCCTTACCGCCCGAGGCGTACATGTACGTCCTGAGCGGATGTCTCAGGTGGACAGAGGACGTACATGTACGTCCCGGAAGACATTTAAACTAATGGAAAAAAATGTTCAGCAGGCGTTAAGTTCTGGCCGCATGCGCGGCCGGTCACTAAGGGATTAATAAAGAATAAAATGTGCACGCCGTTTGGGGAGTCCAGAATTAGATAAAAAAATAAAATAAAATAAATGCTCCGTGGTCCTTAAGTGACCTCTGCGTGCATGCTCAACCGGTCCTTAAGGGGGTTAAAGGAACATCACCTTCAGAAGCATCTTTAGAACTGTGTTTTGTTATAGCTTCAAATGCTTGATAAATATTTACAGTCATGCAGTAAACCACAGGGACTATATATTTTCATAAATTTGCTAATAACCACATCTGTACTGCAGGACATATTTGAAAATGTGAGATCATTTCAATGTACCCTTTAAGGTAAAATACTTTGATATTATTATAATTATCTACTGGTATTCAACCAGTTACAGTATTTACTAAAGTCTATATCAAGTACATCTACTAAGTTAGCCAAAAATAAAAGTTCTTGTAAATAGTATTGAACCTCAGATGGTGAAGGGATGTCCTTCTTTAGCACTGTCTTGATTTTAATGGGGCACCCATGAAAAAAAATACCGTAAGGCTGCACTGGAAGCAAAGGAGTCCTACAGTATACATTAACCTCTGCAGTGCCAGAGAGGTATCCAAAGCATTGTGTTGGAATGTGTTGGATACATCACTGGTAAGCAGTATGTTAAAGGGGGAGGCTGGTTACCTTAGATATAAATCAGTGGTCTAGAATGGATTTTTAACCCCTTGATTGCCAGAGGGGTACACAACACATTGCTTTGCAATGCTTTGTGTACCCCTCTGGCCCTCGAAGTGTTAACTCATTCTGTTATACATTGCTTTTTCTGAATAATGGAAGTCCTATACTAGTAATAATGACTGGTTCAACAAAAACAATAATAATAATAGTAGTAATAACAATTGCAATTCTAACAATGTATTCTTGGAATTGTTCTCTCTGGCCATTCATATGAGAAGACGTTTATACATTCAGGAAGCTGGTGATGAACAAGTCTGGAGAAAACTAGCTGCACCATAGGAGATAAATAAAAATTCCACAATTCACACTAATTTAATTGGTGTTTCTAACGTCTGAAATGCTAAAGATGTCTCCCAACACACTACAAAACCTCTTAGTATTCCAAGAAAAAGAAAAACTAATTTTAATCAGTGGGAATCTCATTTGTACCCTAAGGATGCAGATGGTTTGCTCCAGAATTATTCCTCTTTATCTTTGTCAATATGGCCCTTATTTTTGAAAGTTTCATTGAGTCTCTTCCTAGGTAGGCTTGTGTTCAGCCTTGTCACTATCCGTTAGGTTTTCCTGTTTCTCACATCAGACTCTGAAAATGGAGCAAATGTGGTATTGAGTGGATAGCATACATGTGTTCTTATGACTAGGGATGGGGAGAAATGATTCACACCAGAGGAGAAAAGTGCGAAAACTGTCACTTTTTGCCTTCCATGGGAATTGCCACGAAAAGTGTTGTTTTTTCTGCTTAAAACCATGCATACTGACCCCCTGCTTCATTCTTCTGTAGCGATAAAAAAGCACAAGCTGACCCCCTAGCCATGTCCTACTGCCCCAGTAGCTGTATAACCACACATGACCACCTCCAGCCTTGTCCCCACTGTTGGTCATCATGGAAACACATAATGAACCCCCCAGCCTTGTCCAACATCATTGGTGGATACATAAACACTTACTGACCTCCAACTGCCATCAGACTACAAATCCCATCATGGTCTGGAGAGTCTCTCAATGCCCATCATCCTAACCTTGTCTAGTGGTAGCAAAGAACCACAAATACCGACTATCTAGATTTATCCCACTGCACTGCACTGCTAGCCATAGTACCACACACACTGACCTCCCATCCTTGTCAGCTACACTGGTAGCCAGAGAATGACAAATGTTGACCTCCCATGAATCCCAGCTTTGCCCCAGTGCAGTGGTAGCCATAGAACCGCATACTGAGCCTGCATGGTTGCGGGAATACTTTGGAAATTGTTTTTTTTTTTTTCACAAAATTTCACATGAGAAAAAAACAATCACACTTTTCACCCATCTCTGCTTCTGACATTATACCCCATCTTTTTGTTGTTGTTTTTTTCTTTTCCTCTACTTGTTGTTCTCCAGTAGTGTTAATTCATACAAATCCATTTTTTCAGACATTTAGTGGGTACCTCTAAACTTTCCATAGATATGTGTATTATGACTGTCTCTATCATTACACTAAACTCCAAAACATAATGGAACCACTACACACAGCTGATAATTTGCCTGTATATATATGTATGAATTATGAGCTATTATTGCTTGTAAGTGGAATCTCTTGCTAATTTCTAGATGTCTCGTAGAATTAATTCAACCAGAATTGTCATGCTTGTGACTTATAGTAGCTTAAAAGTAACAAATTCAACTTCTTCAATATCAGTGTTTTGGTTCTTATAGTACAGCTTTCTCAGTACTGTTTAATTAGGCTTTAAATGTGCATTATTTTGTGCTATAATGTTGATAATTAACTACAATGAAAGTTTTATTTTATGTGTATAAGTGGTTGAGTTTGGCACAATAGCAAGTCCCACTTTCACCCTTTTTGAAACAACATATTTAGCAATGAAGCTGATGTTCACAGTGCTTTGGAGATCTTTAGGGGATTTTTTCCCCTGTGGGACATTGTATTTGTACACCAGCCTCACTGTGTTCCTGTACTTCATTTACTATTATATTACAGGAGAGATCTGCTGGATTTATGTAAGTACTACAATCTGGCAAACTGGGATCATTCCATCATTTGGTCTATGAGAAAGAGGACAGAAGATAAGATTGTTCCACTCTTCTGATCTGATTGCAGGAGCAAATTCCTGTAGTAAGGAAGTGAAAGATTGAGTTACTTGACTGCCCAGCATGTACTTCCTAGAATTGCAGCTGAATCGTACAACACTCCAAAACACTCTCCATGTTCTGATGGGAATATCTTCTTCATCATCTCGCCACATGTCTAATATACCAGAGATTTTCAATTGCAGTCAAGTACCCTGGTCGGAGACTTTTCTGGCATTCAAAGATTCAAAGTCCTATTTAAATCAATGGCAATTTTTATTTGCCCTCACGAGGTATTTGAGTTGCCTCAGAATGACTCAATTTATTCTAGAAAATCAGCCTTGGTGTGGTTAGCGCTGCAATATTCTGAACCTTTATAAGTAAATGGTAATGAAATTACTTTTCAAGTAGATGACATGGAGCTCAGGGTTACAAAAGACTCCCAATATTGGTTCTCTAATATTGCAGCCTGAAAACTGCTACAGAATTTCATTTATCCTAACATAGTAAATTAGGGTGAAGAAAAGCTACATGTCCATCAACCTTAACCTTTGCCCCATAACCCAGAAAAATGACACCAAAATAAGTATTAGTCTATTTACCAGAACTTCTGTTTCACAGTACAGCCAAGTATGTTCCCTCATGAAAGAAATGCATCCAACCTCTTGACCCTCATGTACTCTGTATGTCTCCCATTACCACTTTAGATTGTAAGCTTTTGGGCAGGGACCTCACTTCCAGTGTTTAACTTTGCAAAGCACTTGTAACCCTGTATTGTCTAAACCCTTAAATTGTAAAGCACTGCTTACACTTGTGGCGCTATATAAATAAACATATTCATTCATTCATTAAATGTATCCATAATATCTGCTATTCCCAGATCCTGGGGCAAAGAATTCCACAATTTAACAGACCTTACTGTAAAAACTCCTTTCCTCTGCTGAAGTTGAAACCTTTTTTCCTTTAATCTTAAGGTGTGGCACAGAGTTATTCAATCAGGCCTTTGAATGAAAATCTTGCCACAGAGATCCTGGTATTGACTTTACATATACATTGTAAAAAGATAGCCTCTTAGTCATTTTTTCTGTAGAGTAAATAAACCAAGTTTGTTTAGACATTCCTTATAAGTCAAGTCCTCCATTCCCTTAATTAAATTTGTTGCTTTTCACTGAACTCTCTCCAGTTCTGTAATATCCTTTTTCAGAACTTGTACCTAAAACCGCACAGATGAGGTCTTACCAACAACTTGTTCAATGGCAAAATTATGTTATCCACTCTTGCTTCATTACCCCATTCTTTGCAAGACAGGAGTTTCTTTGCTGTTGATACTGATGTTTGACACTGGTCACTGTTTTCAAGTTTGTAGGTTTTTCTCTAGCAATGAGTCTCCTAAAATTAGCATTGGGATATTTGCTTCCCAAATATAATTTATACTTTCCCATTTGTTTGCTAATCTACCATTTTATGTAAATTCCTCTGCAGAGAACAAACATCCTCTTCTGTATTTCTTACCCTACATAACTTTGTGTGATCTGCAGATGGTACCATTATCTAGCTTTACTGTTATCTACCTTACTTCTACACAGAAGTTCAGAAGATTAGTATGGAAAGATCTGTTCCTCATAAAACCATGTTGATTCATTTCTCAAGTATGAAATAGCCTGTAAATGTTCACAGAATATATTTCTGAAACTTTCAGATACTGTATATCACTTTATTGCAGGGGTAGTCAATATTTGGACCACTAGCTTTTGAAGACTACAATTCCTATAATTCCCAGTCATTCGTTGACTGGTTGGGAATGATGGAAGTTGTAGTACATAACTGCTGGATCTCTGGTAATTCACAAACCTCACCTTATTAAGCATATGGTCCCACTCATAGAGGCAACATTGGTGCAGTGTAGCTTGTGCTCTATGGTGCTTTTCACACAGACAACTATTGACTCCTACAATCTCTTTAAGATTTAGTTTTCTGAATCTTTACTGCTTTCATTCAGGAACACAGTAAAGATCCAGTAGGGCTAATCTGCATGTGGCCTTTGGGATCACAGTGCAGGTATTTCACATGGACAACTGGAAGTTATGATATTAATCACAACTTCCAATGAATGGCTGATGCAATCATGTGTGGCTGAAACCAAGCCACCAGCCACTCCCCCCATTCTTCCAGCATCAGGTTCATCTGGGGTGATGCAGTAAAATTGCAGGTAACTTGTAAGGGTAATTGCATTGTGACAGCATCACTACAGTATTCTGATTACCCGTGTTAACAGGTCTTTAAGAATATACATTTTTTGCTTATCATAAAATAGAAATGTACTCGTAGTGCTATTAAGAGAATGATTTGTTATTTTTAATATATAAGCCTCCTTTTTAATGTTTTCTTTCACATTTAAAACAAGATCCCAGATAAGTACTTTTTCAAACATTTTATATGCAATTTTTTCTTTGCCTAAGCTGAATAGCAGTCTTTACAAACAGCAATAGCATTTAGAGGTTTGTCTGGGTTAAAACCCATAGAGGCAACAAAAAGAGATAAAGTATCAATAGAAAGTCTCTGTTCCGGCTTCAGCATGTCTCAAGTGTTGATAATAATGAACCTGCCTGTACTGCAGTATTAATGGCAGGTACATCTGTACAATTATCTCATGGAAACTCTGAAGCTCTCCATAAACCTGCAAAATGCATTGTAAAGTGTACGGATAGCCATTACCACTATTCATATCAAGTTTTATAACCTTGTTATAAAATCCACGCTGTGCTGTTTTACTGTAGTTTGATCCTATCCTATATAAGGCTGGGGCCAGTGCCATACTCCTGTTTTATGCATTAATAAGATCCCCTTTGGCTTTTTTGTAATGCAAAACCTTTTGAGTATAGTTTGATGTTTTGTGGTACATCTAAAAAAGCATGTTGTCACAGTTTGTGCTCCAAACTAGTTCATATGCTGTTGCGTTAATCCTTTTATATAATGCTTGAAATGAGAACTATCACCTCCTAATAATAACTCTCCATTTACCTTACTATGGTCAGAAAATTCTATTGGCCCTACCTCTAGAAATAAAATATTTAATCAGTCATGGAGGCAGACATAACAGTTGCAAGCAGGACCACGGGACTCTGCTCACTGCCCAAGGAAATATAACCCTTTCTTGTACTAACATTGTATGGACAGTTAGGGTGTGCAATACATTGCTTCACAATGCATTGCAAACCCCTCTGGTCATTAAACAGTTAAGTAGACTCCTAGATTGTACCTGCATCAGTCTGAAAAGACTGCGAGTTTTTGTCATGTCTGCCTCCATAGATATGACATCCAACACTGTGTAATCCTGATTAACGAAGCCATGCATTGTGAACTCAAAGGGTTAAACATGCTGTATCTTGAGCAAAGGCATAAGGGAAAAATGTATCCCTTTGAGTGCCACAGCGGTACGGAATGCATTGCTTTGCACTCAAAGGGTTTAAAGGAACCATTAGGATTTTCTGGCCTATTAGGAGGTGGTTCTTTTTTTAGTGCAAAAAGGTTGCATGTAAATATACTTATAGATACATATAGAGCTATATGGATAATTCATGTGAGTATTTTAAATATACCCTTCTGTCTTCTCTTTATTGTTGTATTAAAAAAAAAACTTTAAAAAAGGACAAGCCAGCTTTACCATACTTTGAGTGAGATTTTGAACATTTTGAATAGGAATGAGATATCCCATATGAGACAAATATAATTCCCACTGGTTTAAATGGGCTGTTGAATGCTAGAGGGATTTCCAACACTTTGCAAAAATGCACTGGAGACCTCTCTAGCATTCAAGAGGCTAAAAACCTTACTGAACTTAACAGAAGTTTTAGGAGGTTTTAATTGTCCCCTATGGTATAGCTGGTTTGTTCCAGCAGTTTTCCAGTATGCAGTTATTTCTAAGGCCCTTTGAAAACCCCTCTTCATATCTATCCCACATGTATCTAAATTCTCAACCCTCTCTTAAGTGGCTCCTAACAGGCCATGTCTTCAAGATTTCCCTGCTTGTGCACAAGTGAGTGAATTAAATGGCTGACCCTCTGAATAACTCAACTCTGTTCAAGCAGGGAGTAACATGACCTTTAGGTGCCCTTGAGAAAAGTGTGGAACCACTGGCTTAGATCCTATGTGAACCTGGTCCAGGAATCCACTACCTTTCTGTAAAGTAAAACTTACTTGTGTTCCATCCCCTCTTACCTCACCAACATCTTGTTTCATGACTTGTTCTTCTGATATTTTCTGTTTCTGAAATAAGTTTTCTCACTCTTATCCTTTGATATCATTCTTCACGTATGTGAAAGTCCATTTAATTTATTTTAAAGGGATAGTAATGGTTAATTTTAAGTGGCTTTAATATTGTAGGCATTCAAAAAAATTAACATTGATGTAAGTCTAGTCTCTCAAACCTTTATGGTTTGTTAGATATAACTTGCTAAATTTACCTTTTCCTGGCTTTTTCACTCAAATCTGCCATCTAGCTGACAGTTGCAGAATCCGGTCATTTGACCAGACTGAGTCTATTCAGCAGAGCCAAAATTGCTCTATTTAGATTTATATTTAGAAATAAATCTATCTATCTATCTATCTATCTATCTATCTATCTATCTATCTATCTATCTATCTATCTACCTACCTATCCGTCTCCCTTGGTTGTAGAATAATTTTAATGGGCCTTTTCTGCAATACAGAATACTAAGTGGGATGATTACCCCTTCTTTAGTTGAGCATTATTTAACCTTTTGAGTGCCAGAATGGTGCGCAATGCATTGCTTTGCAATGTGTTGCATACCCGTCTGGCACTCAAAGGGTTAAGTGGCAGAACAGTAAACATTTAACAACTGTTGTTTTGTCAGATGTCCAGTTTATACTAAAGCACTTCTTTGAGTATTTCTCTTGTACTCGCATGGGTAAACAGGATATTTCTAGAAAATAAGTCATGGACACTCCTTCAGAACTGTACATGCACATATTTTACCTTTAAATGATGAATGACATTTGTAGTAACATTACTGTAGCCCTTTTTGACCTCAGTGGTTAATCCATGTTATGATTATAATAACAGCATTTGTTTAAAAATATATATCTGCTTTGTTAGAGGAATATTTACTATAGACTTAAAATTATATATTTGTTTTTGTAAATTAACCCTTTGCGTGCCAGAGGATTATCCAAAGCATTGCTCCAGAATATGTTGGACACCTCTCTGAAACTCAAAGGGTTAAAACCAAAGCCTTAAAGTGTCAGCCTCTGGTCCAGAAAGCTTTGTTTTGTGTATTTAGTGATCTCTGGTGCCCTCTACTGGAGCAGAGTTTATTTACAACACAAACTTAAATTACATGTAATGTATGTTGAAGATTGACATTTACAGGGGACTGTACCCTGCTATGATCCAATTGTTTTTTTTGTTTGTTTGGTTTTTTTTTTGGGGGGGCGGTTGCATCTAAACAAGGGGTGGCCAAGTGAGGCCCTCCAACTTCTGCCAAACTACAACTGCCATCATTCCCCTCCAGCCAAAGAGTTGCAGGGAATGTTGAGAGATGCATTCTGGCAGCAACTGGAGGGCCAAACCTTGGCCACCCTTTACTATTGTATGAATGTATGAGTGCCACATTCATAGAATGGGAGAGAGAGCCCTGCCCCAAGGAGCTTACAGTCTAAATGGGTAAAAGGAGACAGACTACAGGGTAAGAGGGTGTCAAGTGCTGAGATTACAAATGCTGAGTTTGGCCGAAGGTAGTGCATGGTCCTAGTGGTCCAGAAGATAAGATATCAGGGTAGACATAAAGACAGAGGGGAATTTTTCAAGCCTTAGGGAAAGGGGTATGGAGTTCCATAGGTATGGAGCAGAAAGTGAGAAAGAATTGAGACGGAAGAGGGCAGAGGGTGTGGATGGTGCAACAGGAAGTGTGTTGTGTGCTGAGAGAAGGAGGCGACCAGGAACATAATAGGAGATGAGGGAAGAGATGTAAAAAGGGGTAGCAGTGTGCAGAGCATTAAAGGTAAAAAGAAGGACTTTGTAATTGATGCGTTGCTGAATAGGGAGCCATGACAAATGTCTAAAAATTATGTGAGCAGATTCTGTTTTTGAGGAGAGTGTGCTGATTTGTGCAGCCGAATTTAAAACAGATTGCATAGATGAAAGATGATTAGCGGGGAGGCCAGTTAGTAGAATATTGCAATAGTCTAAACAGGACAGAATGAGGGCATGTATAAGAGTTTTAGTAGTTTGCTGGGAGAGGAACAGACAGATTTTAGCAATGTTATGGAGCAAAATGATCTAGCCACAGAGTTAATGTGAGGGCAGAAGGAAACAGAGGAATCAAATATGAGCCCAAGTCAATGTGCTGAGCTGACCGGATCAATGTCAGTTCAATCAACTGTAATGGTGAAGCTAGGTGTTGGGCAAGGTCTTAGAGGGAAAATGAGCAGTTTAGTTTTGGACATGTTTATATTCAGCTGACAGTGTGCCATCCACGGGGATGTGGCTAAGAGGCAGCCTGAAATTTGTAGCTGAATTTGAGGTGAAAGATCAGAAGTGGAGATGTAAATTTGGATATCAGCATATAGATGGTACCTGAAGCCAAATGAATTAATAAGTTCACCCAATGAAAGGGTGGACAGTGAGAAAAGCATCGGACCCAAAACAGAGGGACTGTGGAGGAGGTGTTATTGCCAGAGAACACAAAAAAGGAATGCTATTTTGGTGAGGCCCAGCCTAGGATCTCGTGTTTAATTTATAGGTATAGTAATACCTGAAAATAAGTTTATTTTATATTGTAGCCCTTAAAAAACCATGAAAGATGATATAAGTCTTATCTCCCAAACCTTTATGGTTTGGGAGATATTCATATGTAAAATATAGTATAGTTCACTTTTCCTTGCTGTTTCAGCCAAGTCTGCCATCTAGTGGACAGATTTGGAATTCAGTCCACATAGCAACAGGCAGCTCTTTAGCAGTGCCGAGATCACGATCTTTGAAAAGGACTACTTCATTGGAACTGTGTACAAAGTGTGCCTGGCTTGAAAGCACACTTTGTGACCATTCCAATTAAGAAATTCTTTTTAAAGATCATGATCTCAGCTGGTTGGGCGACCGGATTCCAAATCTGAGTGGTCTCTTTCAGACCCCAGCTCAGCGTGCTGGTACACATAAGAGGTCATGTGTACCGGCGTTTTGAAAAGGATCAAAGCGGCCCTTAAGGGAAGGTAACTTCCCTAGACTGCTAGTCCTTAAGGTATTAACAGCAGAATTGACATTTGGTCTGTTCTTTTCAATAAAATTTTGAGATGTTTTATTCCAAATGTATAAATGCAAATATGACACACAATTCAGAACTTTCTTGGGCCTACATTAGAAAAAAAACACAAACACAAATAGGATGACCCCAGTTCTATGCTGTCATCAAGGGACACCGAGCTGAGAATAATAGAGTACTTCTCTGTGTATATGATATCACCATATTTCAGTATGAAACTTGTGCAATGCCTCTGCTGGCATGTAAAAAATGGACATCAGTCCCCACGCCTTAGATCAGCCTTATGCTAAAAGGAAATTGAGAAGGAAATCCTGTTTGGCATCAGGAAGTAGGGCTTAGATCTCTCTCTCTGTTTAGAAGTATGTGCGGAGGCCATTTTCTTGTAGCTCAGGGCCTTGAAAAAGACAGATCAGTGAAACGCGCATCTGCTTTTAGTTTTAACACAGAGATGTATACATAACAGTGCCAGCTCACACGAAAGATTTCTTGGTACAGGTCTCCATTGTGATTTTAATCTTTATGCGCCACAATGTTCCCTATATGGAGAATGATGACAGATCAACCAATTTACTTTTTCGTTGGATGTAAACCACTGTTAATTTAGAGACTCCAGTGTTGTCAGCAGTAAATTAAAGAACACAAATAGTGTAGCCAATTTATCAGCTTATAATGGGAGTTCCCTGCTGCCTTAACACTTGGTATAGGCCTCCCGGTGATGTTACATTTACTTGCCCTAGCCATAAATGAATTGTTTCTCTGAAAGTATGTTAACCCTTTGAGTGCCAGAGGGGTACGCAATGCATTGCAGAGCAATTTGTTGCGTACCCCTCTGGCACTCAAAGGGTTACACAAATATAATGAGAAACATATCCTAGAATTCACAGAGCCATTTTGAATACTGTGAGTGTACCAGCAATAACGGGAATACTTAACCCTAACTGCCGGTCATAATGTCAAAAAAATTTGAGTCAATCTCTTCAACACACACACACTCTTTAATACATCTAAGTAAGAGTGGGTGTCTACTCAACTTAACACTGCTTGTCTTATAGGGATAGTAATACCTAATTTAAAGTTTATTTAGTATTGTAGGCTTTAAAAAAAATATTAACTATGTAAGTCTGGGGCGTGGCCGAACCTTGCATGAAGTCAGATGTGTGATCGCTGACCTCTATGTGCCAAGGGACAGAAAACAGCTACTATTATAGCTATTGAGGACGTTTTGAGTAAATTGTGCTCTTATGATTCAGTGGTATCTCCCGGATAAAAGGCAAAAAGCAGAAACAGGAAGAAAACCGATTTGGTTAGAAACTACTTTTCTCCCAGGCCTAAGGCCTGTTTGAATATCGGCTCCCTAAAGGGATCTGCTCCACCTACTCACAAACAGCGGGAAAACACTATTGGTGCTGAGCCATCACTGCCTGACTCAGCTTCTCTGCATGTAGATCCCGACTTGCAGCAAGATTTATCTCCATCGTGGACATCGCAGCTATGCTGGCTGATTTACCCACTGGAACAGACCTACATGCGCTTCTCAAGGACTTGACAGATATTCTTCAAGCTGACTTTGCTAGATTATCGGCTGATATTTCTCAACTTACTAGCAGAATTCAACTTCTAGAGGACGAAAGAGAAGAGGATTGGGAAAGGTATGACTCCCTCACCCACACAGTGTATGAGCAGAAAGATTCCATCCACCACCTCACTCTTAAGTTGGATGATATAGATAATAGAGGCAGAAGGAACAATATTCGGATCAAGAACCTGCCTGAAACGATTACGGCGCTGGATCTATGCCCTGCGATACAGCGATTCTTTAAGCAGCCGTTGGGAGACGCTAACATTGATCCTATACATATTGAGAGGATCCATCTCTCTCTTAAAGCTAAAGACCCTGATTCTCCAAAGGATGTGATCCTCTGCCTCCAGAGATTTGAAATTAAAGAGCAAATGATGAAGAGGAGCAGAGATTGCCCTTCTTTAATTTGTGCGGGAGCCGCTAGTCACCTGTACAATTACATTTCTCCATACACACTCCAACTGCGGAGATCTGTAAGGGCACTCACTGATCATCTCAGGAAGAGCCAAGTGAAATGTCATTGAGGCTTTCCGTTCTCACGGCCCCTCTGAACGGCAGGACAGCGACTCTCTGCTCTCCAGAAGATGTTTGCGGTCTTCTGTACGATGCTGGGGATATCGATCCCACAAACTCCGATACCTCCAACCACTCCTCTACGGCATAAGACACCGAGGCATCCGGACTGGTCTCCGAGCTCACCAGTGCAGAAGAAGAAGCAGAGATGCCTAGTAATGTTGGAGCCTGAAATTCGTATGGTGGAGGCAACCTGAGCAAAGGATTGCTGGATGAGATTACTTCAGCCATCTTGACTTGCCTTGTTCGTTGGCTGTTCTTGCTGTGACACACTCTTGGTCCTCAAGGATTACAGAGGATGACTCTCCCTAAGATTCTGGGTATTGTTGGATCTGAATGTCCTGTTTAGTGTTCTGATCTCTCATTTTATTATGTTTATCTCTCCTATATTTACCTTTTCCATTGTTTTGCCCATTTGACTATAGCTGCACTTAGTAGTACCGACAGTCTCAAGATCTATTACACTGATCTCTAAAACCTAGGGCCCCAGATATGTTAGGCATTATTTTGTTTACTGTTATTG
This sequence comes from Rhinophrynus dorsalis, assembly GCA_037306005.1. Taxonomy (NCBI): domain Eukaryota; kingdom Metazoa; phylum Chordata; class Amphibia; order Anura; family Rhinophrynidae; genus Rhinophrynus; species Rhinophrynus dorsalis. The sequence continues at coordinate 242,472,583 of CM074721.1, forward strand.
CACGACTCCATCAGTGATAGACATAGGAGTTTCGAGTAAGGCAGTGTTTAGACGATGGGTCCCTTCAGTACGTTAGCTCCATAGTTGTAATTAAGAGGGGTAAGCTTTCGCTTAAGCTTTCACATGCAGCGGTTTGTGGTGACCTCCAGCTGCTCTCCCTGACTTCTTTTGAAGATATATCTATGTGGAACAGATGGAGGTACATGACGATTCCCCTACCTTTTATTTTTAATCTCTAGGATTCTGGCTCAAGGGGTTCCCTCCCTGCTTGAGGTAGAGGTTCTTATTTAACATTAGGTAGTTTACATTGGTAAAGATGGTTGAGCAGTGAGTCAGGAGATGGGAGATAGTTCACTTACTGGTGAACGGGGGGGGGGTAGGGGGGATTGCGGGGGGCCTGGGTGTGCAGCAATTTTATTGGTGTGCGGCTGGCTCCCCTGTTGTCTCCCTCGTTGTATATTTCAGGTGTCCAGGGGGCTATTAACCCCCCTATGTATTCTTGGCCCTCCCTGATACTGCACTTACACAGATTTTTTTTCTCTCTTTGCCCTGCACTTAAAGTATTTTTCATTTGTTCTTGAACCATATGTATTTCATGTTTTGTAATTGTGTGGTTCAATGTTCCCAATATCATGTATTCCTTCTCATGACTAGTTGTTCTTACCTGATCACATGGATGACACCTAGGGCTGTATCGCCTAATGTAACTCTTGAATTCATGTACAATTAACCAGGGGTTTGATATGAATCTGAGGGTTTGGTTACTAAGTTGCATTTACCTACGGACCAACTTATATTTTTAGGTCCATGTTATTTTGCCGTTGGTTCATTCATTATATATCCTGCTTTACCTCCCATGAATTCTGTATTATATCTTTGCTGCTCTACATGTCTGTCTATACTGTGATGCACTCCATGGTTTGCGCACTTATGTTGTTGGATCATTTGTCCTCCCACCTCTTTATTCACTAATACAGTTAACCATTCCATCCCTTCAGCAGCTACCTTAATTCGATGAATGAGATGACCCTTCTTCATTCCGTGATCCTCTATTAATTCCATATGTTAAATACCTCAAATTTGGTACTTTCTCATGTTCTGTCCCAAGGTTTTGCACCTGTTGTGCTGATAACTTCATGAACAGCCCATCCCCAGGGCCACTTGGCACATTTTGTGCATTACTGATCATTGTTTATTCGTTACTAGACACGACGCACACACCTTCATTCCCTTTCTTCCCTCTTGGTCTACCACCTCATTCCCTTAACTTACTTTTCTCTCCTCTCCTCTCACTTTCCCATTTTCTTCTCTCTTTCTTCATTTCTCTCTTCTCTCGACACAGTATAGCACCCCACAAGTTAAATATACCATGACGCAGTCACTTAAGATAGTCTTGCTGAAAACTAGAGGCTTAAATTGTCCTGAGAAGAGGTCAATTGCCCTCAGAGAGTTCACCAGGATGCAAGTAGATATTGTATTAGTGCAGGAGACTCATTTTGATGCTAGAGCTGCCCCTAAGTTCTGTAATCATGTATTCCCCAAGGCTTACTTCTCTTCTGTTAACGAGAAACATAAAGGGATGGCAATTTTGTTCAGATCTACGGTTCCCTGGACTCTTCAAATGGTGCAGACTGGTAACGAAGGCAGATACATAATGTTAAAAGGCCTCCTTCATAATGTTCCTTATATAATAATGAATTAATACGGCCCCAATACTGCCCAATTCTCTTTTCTAAGAGATAAGCTTTCACTTTGGTGGATGTGTTATATTGGGTGGAGATCTCAACATAGCTCTTGACCCCTCCCTTGACAGCTCTTCAGGGAAATTCCTTTTTAAACTCCTCACCTACAGAAACTCAGATTGCACCTCAGAGACCTCCATTTAGTTGATGCCTGGAGATCCCTGCACCCGACAGACAGGGACTATACCCATTTCTCTCCACCTCACTCTATGTATAGTCGCATCGACTATATTTTCCTATCCCAATCTATCCTGCATTACCTCATCTATGCTAATATTGATACTGTCTCTTGGACTGGTCACTCCCATATTTCTGTTACATTGGATCTTCCAAGTGGACATCCATTGGGCGGCTCGTGGAGACTGAATGAATCAGTCCTTCATTCACAAGGAACACGAGAGGATATTAAAGAACAACTGGAGGAGTATTTTAGGATTAATGCATCCAGAGAAAGTCATGATCCTGTGGTTTGGGAGGTGCACAACACTGTGATCAGGGGCCATTTTATTAAACTTGGATCGTCTTTAAAGAAAAAACATAGGGCTAAGATGGCTTCCCTTTTGGACTCCATTTTGGTTTTGGAGCCGAAACATAAACGGACATTAACGGCCTCAGATCTTGCGTCTCTTACTTCGCTGAAAGAAGAGCTCACCACATTGCTTACTGCAAATGTACATAAATCTTATATGTGGAAAAATACCACTAGTACTTGGAGGGGAACAAATGTGGGAAGACTCTAGAGAGGCTAGTGGCATCTAAAAGAAGGAAAGCAGCAGTGTCCTGTATACAATCCGATACTAAGGAGATGGTCTCCACAGATCCTAAAATAGCTGCTGCTTTTAGGTCTTTCTATGAATCGCTCTATAACTTGCCTGATAACACAAACTCTTATCACTCAGATTATCTTGACAAAATTCATGCATTTTTGGATCATGCCAATTTAAACAAATTTGAGGCTGAAGGCGATGCAGGCATGGAATCCCCTATCACTACTCTGGAAATAGAATGGGTGATCAACTCTATGGCCTTGGGCAAGTGTCCAGGCCCTGATGGATTCCCGCTAGTGTACTATAAGGAGTTCAAATCTATTCTGCTTCCCCACTTAAGTAATTCCTTTAATTCTGTTCTGTCAGTGGACTCCTTCCTGACACAGGCTCTCATGGCACATATTTCAGTCATACTCAAAACGAATAAAGATCCCATGTTTTGTGGCAATTATCGCCTGATCTCCCTCTTTAATGTCAACATCAAAATATTTTCGTCTCCTACCTGATATTATACACCCAGATCAGGACATTTTTATACATGGTTGAGACGCTAGACACAATTCGGCACTAGCTACCTCCCTAATCTACTTTTCCAAACTCCTAAATGTCCCCACTTTACTGCTTTCTATAGATGCTGAGAAGGCCTTCGACAGGGTTAACTGGACTTATCTTTTTGAAACTCTATCTCACTTAGGGTCAGGCCCTACCATGCTTCCAGGAATTAGAAGTATGTATAATAATCCAACGGCTAAGACAGCAGTCAACGGAATCCTGTCAGAAGCCTTCCATATCAGCAATGGAACTAGACAGGGATGTCCCCTTTACTTTTCATTTTAGCTCTGGAGCCATTTTTTAATACGGTTCGGAATGATCCCCTCATAACAGGTCTTGAAGTGAAAGGCCACTCCTTCAATCTCTCTGCATATGCAGATGACATTTTTTTTTTTTTTTTTTTTTTAACCAATCCGTCCTCCTCTACCCCTGGATTTCTTTTGCAACTGAAGGAATATGAGGAGGTATCCCAATCCAAAATGAATCTCTCTAAATCAGAGGTTCTGAGTATTAATCTGAGTGATTCACAGGTGGCTCAACTTCAGTCTACGTTACCTTTTAAGTTGGCGACCCATTGCATTTCTGTCCCCTGACATCCTCAACATTCCTGCTTTAAATTTTACACCTCTCCTCAGTTTGATTCAAAATGACCCAGGTCATTGGCAACAATTATATCACTCCTGGTGGGGGGAAGATGAATCTGATCAAGATGATGGTCCTGCCTAAATTTCTTTTTACCCTTAACTCTCTCATCATGCTGATACCCGGGAAATATTTAGAAAAGGCTTCGAGGCTCACCTCTACCTACATATGGTCAGATTCATCCTCTAGATTGTGTAGATACATACTTACGGGGTCAGTAAATCACTTTGGGGTTGGCCTTCCTGATTTCCACAATTACTATAAAGCCACTGTTTTGTCGAGACTGTTTGATTTTACCTCTGTTAGAAGAAAACATTGGACCACTTCTTTGGCAGACATTCTTAACCCTTTCTCTCTTACCCAGATCCTTTTAGCATCTACAAGCAACACTCCATTGTGTTGTAAATCACATCCCATTGTACTCCCCTTTCTATCATTAAGGCCTCCCTGAATTGGCCCCCTCCCCCTCTTCAATACTTTCGGTACTTGAGAATCCTGATTTTCCCTTGCGACTTAACAATGCGTCATTGGCCAAACTTAGAGTCTAACTAGGGCATCTTGCATGCTTTTATCCAAGGTGTTGACCCCCCATCAATAGAGGATATATGACAGACATTAACCCAGCTTGGGGGCTTACACTGCAAAGTAATCATTGGTTATCTCAACAGACAAAGGCTGGATACTCTCATAGGAGGTTATCCACTTTTGAAACTTAGCTTATCTCACTCTCCCTGACATTATGGCCACTTTCTTTTTTTTTTTTATACTCAACGTAACAGTAAATCTTCAGAGTCAAAACCTTATTTCCTGAGAGAATGGGAAAGTGATCTCTCCTTCACCCTAAATTTCTCTACTTGGCAACATATTTTCTGTATTAATGGCAAATTAACCAGGAATTATCAATCCAAGGAATTGAACTATAAGATGGACGGGGTGGTACTGGACTCCTCTTAAAGTTTCCAGATTTTCACAAAATTGCTCCCCCATATGTTGGAGATGCATTTCCCACAATGGTTCTACTGCCCACATTTGGTAGTCTTGCCCTAAAATATTTTCATACTGGGAGCTACTTCTGAAGTCAATCAATTTTTAAGACTCAATCTCCCATGTGATTTCAGGATATGTATTTTTTTCTCTCCTCTCTCATGTGAATGCTCCTATTCCTAGATCTGACAAAATACTCCTCTGCTATCTACTGGACAGTGCAAGAGCACTGATCTCGACTTTTTGGAAAACACAAATGGTACCTAACCTCAATATGTGGCACTCCAGGATAGAACAGACCAGGACTATGGAAAGGTGTTATGCTCTGACCTCAAATAATATGATGCAATTTGAGGAGACGTGGTTCAAATGGCATTCACTTATTGCGAATGATAAAGTGGTATCATTCTCTGTTACTCCTCCACCCGATGACAGTACACACAATGAGCAATAGATGTAAATGGTTTTCTTTGAATGTTCACTGACTGGAGACCACTTTTATCTTTAGTACTCACTGTAGACTGCTAGAATTATCAGTACGTGTCATTCTTTCTGTTCTTTGCTTTTCTTCATTTTCTTTCTCTATTCTTTACTCTATTCTTTTCTCTCTTTCTTATGCCCCCTATACCCTTTCACCCTTCAGACAGACCAATCAAGTACGAAAATGAAGAGGAAGTCCAAATCTATGCTATCCGAGAAGAACCATTTGTTTCACCCTTCCTATCTTCTTTTCCTTGTTCCCCTACGTGCATAACTTTGCATTCACATACACACCCTAAACAAAAATGTATTGAAAACTATAATAACACACAATGTCTTAAAGCACAACTGACCCTCAAAGTGGAGCAGTTGTTGACCAAGGAAACTGCTCCATATAGGACAATAAAAAATCCCAAATCCTCTTTGACTTAAAGGGGTTTTTAAGACTTTGATTGCATAAGAAGCATCCAAAGCAGTGCTTCAAAATGATCTAGAGACCTCTCTCTGTCATTTAATTAGTTAAAAGCACTTTCTAGATGAATAGAATGTTGCATTTTTCCCCATGGTGCAGCTGACTATCCCCAGAATTCATTCACTTTCTTTGTCCTTATGGTCCACAGGTCAAACTCTACATTATTTACATTTCTACACCGCATCACTGCCAGTGGAAGTTATGGAAGTGTGCAGAATGGTTGGCTATAAAATCTAATCCCATTCTCTGGCTATTAGACTGACTTTGGAGAACATTTTGTTCTGCTTTGGGAGCCATGTTTATTATATGCCTGCTGTTCTTGTAAACTACATCAGTCCAATGTACTTAGACACACCTGCAAGAACTAAATGTATGTCCCAATAACCAGGTTGTTGGAGACCTAGAAATGTTATTGTGTACAACAGAGTTAAAAACACATTAGATATGACTAAGAGGGTTGAATATTTAAATCCAACTCTCCATTAGAAAGCATAATTTTCAATGGCAAGCACTAGTTTGCCAAAACAATATTATGTGTTCTATAATAAAAATAGATAAATACAGATTTGCTCTGCATTATTTAATCCTTTGAGTGCCAGATCTCCAAATCATTGCAACACAATGTGTTGGATAACTCTGACACTTAAAGGGTTAAAAAGAGCCTATCAACTTAAGACAAGTTTAGTTTGATTTACAGTGTATGTGGGCTCTGTGTACATTCATTCCTAGCACTTTTTACTTCTCTTTAAATTAACTAAACTTGTCTTAAGGTGACAGGCCACTTTAAAATAGATGGAGGATAGCTCTATAACAATAAACCTTGTATCAGTATTGTATTTTTTTTTTAATCAAATGTATTCATGATATAGTATGTATAGTATGTAGTAAACAGATAATACTGATCATTGCCAGACATGTCTTAGTTAATTTATGGCTCAAAATGAAGAGCATGTGAAACAAACCTTCTACTAATCTTTATGGAAGGGACCGCAGTGACAGTGGAGCTGAACTGAGCATGTTCTGTTATTTCAAGCTTTGGCCAGGCTTACTAGGCCAGTACAAGCAGTGCCAAGGATACCAGTTTTATTTAGAATCTGACTGTATGCAGTGAGGCTGATGTGCTAAGAAAAGGTAGTGCAATCTTGGAGCAAAGCGATTGTATCATCGTTAAAAATCTTCCATTTTGTAGCTACTTTTACCGCTTGTTTTTGGATGGCCTTCTGTTGGTTTAGGTTAAGCTGTGGACTATGCTGATAAAGTCAAGATATAAATAAACTTGTATTTAAGTTTATTCTTGGAAAAAATTGTTGAAATTATATATTTACAGATAACTTTTTTTCTTTTTTTAACAAGTTGACTTGTTTAAAGGGAAATTGCTATTTAAACACGTTTTTAAAACATGTATCCTTAAACACTATGGGCCATATGTTCAAACAAGTAGCGAAATAGCTTTTATCGTTTGTAACTACATTTCAAAGTAGTGTTGTTGGGCTCATTAATATTTTCAAAGCGTGTCGGTTCTGATCGGAAGTATGTCGTTTTGTCATTGAAGTATGATTCCTGACTAAAATTGTCGTATGTAATGACAAAAATGTCTTAACAATCACAAAAATGTCAGTATAAAGCTTTTGTTGTGGTTCTTTCAATTATTATAGGTTTCTCTCATTCAGAACTTTACATTCCCTCCACTTTTTTCTTAACGTACAAATTTTGTCTTTTGCAAGACATTTTTGTTTGTTGTTGTATACGACAAATGATCTTTTCCTCTATACGACACTGGAGAAAAGTTTAGCCACACCGTTGCCCCACCCTTTTGCCCAGCAATTCTGGAGTTGTGTAGTATACAAGGGACATTACTTGTTTTTTGTCCTATACTCTATAGAAAAGATGTCGTTCATGCATACAATTACTTATTTTTGTCATTCATACAACTATTTTTGTGGTTATCCCTTTGAACATAAGCCCCTAACACAGTTTGCCACGGTGCATGTCTTTTCCAGGCAGCAAAAACAGGAACTGGGCATATTTTTCCAGGTGGACAGGATCATGTCTTGCCTTACCTTTTCCTCTCCTTGCAGAAACACACAAAAAACAGGAGACAAGAAAGATGGGGAGCCCTTGTGCCGATCAACAGGATACTTTGCTTGACCACCACCATTCGTTTGATGACTACTCACAAAATTGGTGGCTGGAGAATGGCCTGTGCCAAATCCAGCTAAAGGGCCTCTGGAATAAGTTACTATACCCAGTCACCGTTTATTCGAGTAGTAATCTATGGCTCTCTCCTTCAACACACTTTCCCCAGCTGCTCCAACACAGAATATGGAAAAAGAAAAACAAATGAGGCACCCAAATAATGTAACTCTCTATATAAATGTATCCTATAATCACAAGAGTTATACTCATAAAGTAGCAATGTCAGGTGTTATCAGCAAGTCTGAACGAGTTTACAGAGAATATATCCTGGTCTCTGTGCAGGTAGTCCTCCCCACTGTTGGATCCCCAGACTCCTCTCCTATGATAACATGAAAAAAGACAGTGGTACAAAAAAATTCCTCTTAACACTTTTAATAATATAAAAAACTGTATCAAATATTTGAGACACAATAAAAAAAAAAATAGGCTCTCCTATGCATTGCCGCTTTAAGAACATAAGCCTAGTTAGCATCTCATCTCCTTGCATCTGTTATGCTAGTGAGCACATGAGCATTCTTATAAAACCTGCTTATATTGTATTCACTGATTAGCATTATCACAAGTAGAGTCCAGGAGTTTTGTGCATTAAAGTGGGATAAAGAAGTGATACAGAGGAGAATGCTTCTCCAGTTTGATAAACTCTCCAAGACCTATGTTATTCTATGGAGCCTATGCACTATGATCCCTCAAGTTGGGGAAATATTAGAGCATTAGGTCAATAGAATAAAATGGGAGATGGAGAGTTTATAACACTGGAGAAGTTAACTCCACTTTATCACCTCTTTATCTTGCTTTAATGCATCTCCCACCTGGTGGGAGAAAGAGGAACAGCTTTCCTTTGGTGATGCAATGGAAGAAGAAAAGTGATAGACTTAAGCCTAACTTGTTTCTAGGACAGCATGCAGAGTTGGAGTCCTGGTGAGTGGATGAATGCACTCTCTGTAGCATACTGCACTAGTGTTTCAGTGCACCTTGGGACATATGTTTTTAAAGCAAAGTCTCAAAAGTATGCCTCTCCTTTACTATAAGCAATAGTCAGACTCAGTATTGTTATTTGGGGGGGGGGGGGGTTATGTTCTAAAACTAAAAAATGATATTAATAGTAAATTAATTTGAACAATGTGGAGAAAATATTTAAAAAAATGAAAATTAATTAGCAATAAATGTATTTCTCTCTTTATTATGTTCAATTCAAAAGTTACAGTGAAAATGTGTGTTGACTATTAACCCCCTATTTAATTATAATTTTGTGTAAAACTAATTATCAATCTATTTGATTATTCTATAAATGTTAATAGCTATTATTGGCCCACATGTGGCTACCCTTTGGTGTCAGAAATTGACTGCTTGGGGATGCTGGGAGTTGTAGTCTTCTACAGCTGGAAAGGCAAAGATTTCCTATCCCCAGTCTTGCTTACTGTATAGTTTAAATTTGGTCTCTGGATAAACTGCATTTACCAGTTTACATGTATCCAACACTCCTTTTATATCCAATCCCATAAAGATTAATTAATATATGTGTTCTACATAAATTCTGGCATTACGCATAGCATACAGACATTTGGTATAAATCACACATTAACCCTTAAAGACAAGAGGGCTGCGTAACACATTGCAAAGCAAAGGTTGTGGTTTATGTAATTAATTCAATACCACTATAATACAAAATTGCCTAATGATTTATAACTCTTTAAATGTGATACTAAAAAGAACAGAAAATAATATAAATGAAACGATTACAAGCACTCATGTAACATATTAGGCTGGAGTATCATTTGGTTCACATTAGTTCTGTGGTATGAAACTCTCTTTATAACTTTGTTGTTCCTCCAGAATGTCTAGTGAGATCAGATGGGCCAGACATCATATTGTAACTGGTACTTAGATAAAAGGATTTTACATTCACCTGATCTTATTTCAGTCAGTAGACGGATGAAATAGTATTACACAGCTTCACTACTGGAAAAAGTAATGACATTGAAAACATATAGGGGCACAGGTATAAAAACAAAGTGGAGCAATTTTGGGGGCAAATCAAGTGAGACTTAGAGGACAAATAAACATTGCCATAGATTTAGGTTTGTGTTTTTAACCCTTTGAGTTCCAGAGGGGTACGCAACGCATTGTAAGGCAATGCTTTGCATACCCTTCTGGCACTCAAAGGGTTAACTCCTTGAATGTTAGAGAGGTCTCCTCTGCATTGATTCACAAAGAGCAGGAAACCACTCTAACATTCAATGGGTTAAATGCACATTTAAAACCCCATTTAAATCAATGGAAAATTGTATTTTTCCCCTTAGATGCAACTGGTTTGTCCCAGATTTGCACCAAAGTCAGTGGACTTTATTTATCCATTATGATGCAGTTGGTCAGCTACAGAGCTACTTTTGAACTCTTGTGAACATAAGGTCTGTGATTAGCCATATTGGCATCCGGTGGTCCATTTGCTGGAGAAAGCTCAGTGTTGCTTGAGGATAAGACCCATTTCATGGAAGCCTTTTCACTCATTCACTTTTTCCCACTCATTCACTTGATTCTCTCAACTTTCTTGAGGTTTCTTTATGGCTGGAGCTTCTTTCCAGCTCCCTGTGTGAAGGATTCTGCATTCCTTGAACCACTTATGGGCTTTTCTGCAAACCTCCCAAGTGTCCCTCTGAGGAGGGACAGACCCTCTTTGAGACCCAAATCCCTATGTCCATCTTTCTCTCCCTGAAGTCCCTCTTTTTAGGAGATCAGACTGTACGGTGTGTATATAAATGCATCTCATTGCTACACAGCAATAAAACTACATTAATGTTTGTTTACACTTCAGTATATGTGTTTATACATTAGTCTATGTAAATTAAATGTTGGTCTTGTTCTAGATTTATTCAGTAATACAAAGAGGTAATTATAGGTTATGAAATTACCTAAAAATTCTGTGATGCCCCACTCACCAACCACGCCCTTGAAACACCACCTAAAAGAAAAGCATCCCTCTTTGGCGATTTGAGATGTTCAACAGTTCTGGAGTATGATCTTAGAGATACTGTGTGGCAGGGGTGTAGGGGCAGATGTTCCTTTTCCTCTTAACATCCTGAATCCACCAGTGGTTAGCTATAATCTTGCTTCTAAATAGATAGATTTGATTGTCTGGTTATATGTATGCATTATATGTATGTTTCACTCTCTTCAAAACACCACTTTCTAATGCAGAAGCCCTCACGCTCTGTTATTGCTAAACACCATTAAAATAAAAGAATCATTAGTGAACCACAATACTTCTAAATTATGCATTCATCATCCCAAAGTAGTTCTCTCCCAAGCAGCAAGTGCTCTATTTCTTCTGAGAACCTAACGCTCCTCTTAGCAGCTTGCTCCTCTTTGCCCCCAACTGTCTTATCCCCCTTCCAGTAGCTCTATTTCTCTTCAGCTCCTTATTTTCTTTCTAACAGAATTTTCTTTGCCTTCTATTAGCTATCTCTCTTCAGCATCTATTATCTCTGTTTCACCTGTGCATGGCTACTAACACCTGCCTCAAATCCTACATGGAAGACGAAAGACAGTGCCACTCACCACAATGACCAGGGAGAGTATGGATAAGCAGAACTCCCAACCTTTTTCTGAAACATTGACAGTACCTAGAGGCAGACTGTATCCTCTACTTCATTGCTCTGGCATTGATAGGATACTTAGCACACCTCAACCTTAAAGGGATAGTAATACTTCATTTTAACTTTATTTTATTTTGTAGGCATTAAAAAAACATGAAGAATGATATGTCTTATCTCTCAAACCTTTATGGTTTAAGAGATATTCACAAGCAAAGTTTCCCCTCCCTCCCCTTTTTCCTAGTGTAAGCCATCTCTTCTCAGATGTGAATCAAGTTGTAAGACCAGACAGATAACAGCAGGGGACAATCTTCTTTGTATGAAAACAATGAAAGCCCTTTCCCCCTTTTTTTCAGCTTTTTCCCTTATCTTAATTGAAGATTGTCTCTCTCTGCAGTCTACCTGGGCACTTCCCTTCTGATCTGACTGAACGGGGGGGGGATACTTTGCTTGTGAATATCTCTTAAACCATAAAGGTTTGAGAAATAAGACTTATATCGTTCTTCATGTTTTTTTAATGCCTACAAAATAAAATAAAGATAAAACAAATTATTACTATCCCTTTAAAGCCAGACTGCAATGAAGATGCATCAGCAAGAAATCCCCACCATGCTATCACGGGTAGTTGGGTTGATAGATTCAGTACCTGGACATATCCATGTGTTTCTAGGTCTCACTATATTGCAAAGTTGAGAGTAATGGACAGGTGTGTTCCTGTCAGCCTAAAGTTTGCTTTAGCCTGTGAAAAAGGAAACATCACTAAACATCACTGTTAAAGTTGTCTCTTCTCTCATTTTATCAACCCAGGAGTAGTGGCCCCACAGCACACACATTCATACATAACATACAGCACATTGTACATCAATTTAGATATGAAACTTTGTGACCCAGAGTTTTACATACCTAAAAGCTTTCACTAACAGTGTCAAGCCTCCTATTTCACGAGAGATTCAAGCATTACAGGACCTAATCCGAGATGCATTAATGCAGATGCTTTGGTGATGAGATTTTGTTGTTTTCAAAGCACTTTGACTTTTCAATGTAGACACATATCACCATAAGCATACAATTTAGGGATGCAAGGGGAGGGGAGGAGATGGTTTCCATTAGCATACAGGATTGTCAAAATGCTGTCAGTGTGGATGCCCTTCCCTACACATCACCATCACCAGCAGTATGACAATCCTAAAGTCAGAAAGCATTCTCTCTGCTTCCTCGCGTGGCCAGTAGGTGAGTGGAGAGGATCATTTCAGGGAAAAGGGTCAGGCACGTCCATGGGAATTTGTGGCTATCAGCTGCCCCCCATCCTTGTTCCCTTGCCCACTGGTAGCCACAGATCCCGATGTACACTGTCTGGACCCTCCCCAGCCTTGTTCCCTTGCCTACTGGTAGTCACAAATCCACATGGACACTGCCAGATCCCCAGCCTTTTTCCCTTGGGAGTGCACAACATATATGAGTGTGAAATATGGTACAGAGCTGATGGCATGATTGTGTACTGCTTGGTGTACGTTTTTAACTCTTTGAGAGCCACAGGGGTGAACAAGTAATTTTTGTATACATTGTTTGGTCCTGCTGTACGTTTTGTTCCTGAGGTGACCTTTTACTAGATCAGGGCTGTCGAAGTTCAGTCCTCGAGGTCCACCAACAGACCAGGATTTGAGGATTTCCCTGAATAAGCAAAGGTGAGGTGCTTTAACCAGTGGTTCATTCATTTTGACTAACTCCCCTGTGCTTAAGCAGGGAAATCCATAAATCCAGGCCTGTTTGTGGCCCTTGAGGACTGAACTTCGACAGCCCTGTCCTAGATTTTTGGATGTGGATGGCAGAGAGCCTGCTGTATTGGGGCATAGAGCGGGATCAATCTTAGTGCATATCAGGTATATTTTTAATGGTAATCTTTTATATTTTTGTGTGTAATACAATTTTAGGAGTATTCATCTATATGAGTTATTGTCTTCTCTAAATATTGGCACCAGGATATTCCTCCTGGATATTTTTATAATTTATAAAGCACCAAAATCTGTTTATAAATGAGCGTACAGTTTGGGAGTAATTACAATTAACATATATTTATAATTTTTTTATTTCAAGGTTGAAAATTTTAACAAGTAAGACTGTGGCTAGATTAGTTTTCCTCTCCTTTCACATGTGCAAAAAATTGTTTTATATAATTTGTAGTTTTGGAGGGTTTGGGGCTTTTAAAGGAATGTTTAACACATTAAATGATCTGGGGTTATATACATTTAATTACCCAGTAGTTTATGCTAGCATCTGAAATAATTTTCAGAAAATTTCTGCCTCAAACTGAAATCGGTGAAAAATGGCACTTTCCGCTTGGGGGAAAACTTCCCGTGAAAAGTGCTGATTTTCCGCTTTTTTCGCCTAGCTCATTGAAATCAATGGGAACATAGAAGTTGCACACAACACATAGCAAATATTATTTTATTTCCCAAAGGCACAGTATAAAAGGGGCATGAGGGTGCCTGTGTTGGTGGGGTGTGAGGAAAGAATCAGTTGAATAGGGGACGATTTTTCGGGGTGTTGTTTACTGAGATTGGGGGGCAGTTAATAAAAAATAAATCCTAAATAAAATAAAATAAAAACCATAAGACATGGTATAAAGGGGTCTGAGGAGGGTGCCTTTGGTGAATGAATGAATCATTTGAACAGGGAATTTGTTTTGGGGAGGGGGTTTCTTGACTGCTTTTGGGGGGACAGTTAATAAAATAAATCAATAAAATAAGACATTTGTTTGTAAAGTGATAGAGACAGGAACCCCCTTACATAAGCTGCCACTGGGGTGGACTGATACTTGATATGACAGAGTATTCCGTAGAAGATGATTTGTTTGATTTTTTGTTAGAGGCCTTTTTAGGAATGAGACTTATTAGAGGCCAAAGTCCTGAAGAAACATTGATTTATAGGACTTATGCTTGTTTGGTACAAGCCCTAAGGAAACACTGATTTGTAGGACGTAGGCTTGTTAGAAACAAACCCCCCCAAAATTTTATTTTTATAGGACAATTTTTTTTATTATTATTTATTTATTTATTTATTTATTTTTGAAAACACAAGCCCTGAGAAAAAATAAAAATGTCCTACTGGCCTAATGCCAGCAGGTCATGTTGGCTAGTAGCCACTCTCATGTGTCCTCCTGAGTTGCAACTGCTGTTTGTACTGCTGATACTGAGTTGTTTAAGCAGCAGGATGATTAGGAAGATGAAAGGGAATGGGATCAACAATAACAGTAACATGGAAGATGGATGATGAAGGTTCCACTTGCCACTACTGACTCCAGTGATGCGCCTGAGGCAGTAGCAGCACAATAAGTAGCCCCCGGTATATGTGGAGAAAATAAATTGGCCATTAAATCTTCTCCACCTGCCCTTCCTCCAAAATCATCATGGGTGTGGTGTTGTTAGAAAATATTTTTTCCCTTGAGAGCAGGAACAGTGGGTCTTATCAGCAACTGCAGTGTGTGTGTAGTAAATAACATCTTTGGGCACAACTGTATCTAAACACCATGACAGCCAAAACAAAGTACTGCCGCTGTCACTGTACACCTTTTCCAGACCCACTAAGGACACATGACAACTTGATGACAGTTTAATAGTAATGATGAACCCTCCCTGCCACCACCTTAGCATATTCTGCAGGATGGAACCACCTCAGATGCCGCTTGATGCACTGATTGCGATTCTGCTCCACCACACTGGCATGTGTGGTCAGTACACCACACAGTGTGCAATGGGTAGAGACGAACCACCACATCCTAATATCAACAGAGTGGCTATCATTTGGCGGAGGAGGTAATGAACGAGGTGGATTGGCAGATGTAGTCACCCTAGAAGGTGATGGCGAGCTAGTTGTTTCACTCATCCTGGAACTTCCAGTCTCTGCCTGGGTTGTTCTATTCCTCCTCCTTTTTGATCTCCGCCTCGCCTCTTGTTGCCTTTTTGGAGAGTCAGGAACAGCAAAAGCGGTGCTTGATTTCTGTGGTGGGTGTTTGTATTTAACATGTTTGGAGTAAATGTCATGGTGTCTGTGTTTCATGTGTGACATCAGGGCACTTGTGCCAAGGTGTGTTCCCTCCTTTCCTCTTTTCATTGGCTTGTCACAAATTGGGCACAGTGCTGTTGCTGATGACTGAACTGTGCCTGCCCCAAGAGAAAAATAGTCCCACACCCATGATGACTGCAGGGGGAAGGGAACAGATGGAGAAGAATGGCCTCTTTCTTCTTGTCCTCCACATTCCCCTTCATTGTCTGTGGCAGCAGATAATGTTGCTGCTGCTACTGCCTCAGATTCAGCACTGCAACTAGGATCAGGAGTATTGCTACTACTGGCAAGTAGTCCCGCATCACTTGTTGTCCCCATTCCCACTGTGTCCACTGTGGTCTGTGGCACACTAGCCTGCTCTTCAGCATCCTGCTGCCCTTGCATCTCAGCATCAGAAGGAATTAGAGCAGGTTCAAATTCCTCTAATTCCAAAATGTCATTGCTAGTGATGGTGATGATGCCCATCCTCATCCCTGTCTCACATTCCTTCTCGGTTTCTGCTAAAAAGGTCATCAATGTCTCTTCCACCCCAGCTTCTCCAGCATCATCATCATCATCACCACTAGTACCTACATGCTGTTTTTGCTGCTGCTCTATTCCAGACATCTCACTGCTGCTTGGAGGAGGTGATGAGCAATGTGACAGAGGGTTCCCTAATGTCACACTTGCCATTTCCTTTTTACCTGAAGAAGGCAGACTAGCACTAGCAGAAGTAGCACCAGGCACAGGCAGCTGATCTGTGCTCCTGCTGGTGGTGGTGATATTAATTCTGAGCCTGCTCTCCTCCCCAACACCAGTTCTGGCCTCTTCAGGATCATGTTCCACCTGGACACTGTAGTGAAGGGAAGGGGAGGACTCCCAGTCCCAGGGTCAGAAGAATGGTGTGGGCTCCCTGGACCTCTAGTCTGGACACTGTCAAATGTTTCCCATACCACTCTGGCTGCTTCACCATTACTGCTACTACTAACACCACCCGCATCAAGTTCAGCCGCAGAGTCTTCCTTCTCAGTCTCACATTCACTAGTAATATGAGGATATTTTTGATTACCCCCTCCTTCTCTCCTAATGCTAACAAGCTGCTGGACCTTAGTAGCAGTAGTACTAGCACTGGCAGGACTGCTTGGGAATGGCAAGTGTGATTTAGGGTCCCTTGCTGTCACACTTGGAATCATTTTCTCCTTCCCCCCCTGAGTACTGCAAGAAACACTAGCAGCAGGCAAAGTATTGGTAGCAGGAGGTTCAGCACTGGCAGCAGGTACAGCGCTGGTGCAGCATGGGCAGCATGTCTGGCACCAGGTTCAACACTAGTGGCTGCAGGTACAGCAATGGTGGCACTGGCAGCAGGGACAGTACGTCTGGCAGCAGGTACAACACTAGTGGCTGCATGTACAGCAATGGTGGCGCTGGCAGCAGGGACAGCACGTCTGGCAGCAGGTACAACAGTAGTGGCTGCAGGAACAGCAATGGTGGCACTGGCAGCAGGGGAAGCACGTCTTGCAGCAGGCACAGGCAGCTGACCTGTCCTGCTCTCACTAGTACTACCCTTTTCTCCCTTCCTTCTCATTAAATTCTCCAAGATCCCTTGGGGTGATTTAGGGGGACTGGACAGCATTGGTTCAGTTCTGCTAGTCACTTCCTCCTCCTCAGACTCAGTGGACACATAATAAGGGTCCTTCCAGTTACTCTTTTTGCTGCTCAGAGTGATAGCAGTCACTATGAGCCTCTCCTGCTTCATTTTTTGCAAAATGTCACAGCAGAACAGCACAGCACATCAATTCCTATTGACTGTGCCTTTGGGTGTGACATTGTACAAATGTCAAACAGAATTATCAGTTGCCTCTCTGAAGCCCACAGTACCAGAGCCCATATTGACATTTATAAGAATTCAAGATTTATAATGCTGCTACCCACAGAGGGAGGAGTGCTAGCATTTAACATGTAAAAGGCTAAGGATTAACTTAATTTTGTTTGTTTTTTATCATTTTAGCTGTTCTTAACCCCTTAATGATCCTTGATGGTCCTGGCATGTTCGGGGAGCCCGGAACCGGATGCCGCAAAAAAAAAAAAAAAGTCTGTGGTCCTTAAGTGACGGCCACATACGCAATCGGCCGTCCTTAAGAAGTTAAACACTTTGTGTGCCAGAGAGGTACCAATGCAGTGTAAGGCATTCAAAGGGTTAAAGTGTGTTAAAAGGTGTAAAACAATCCCATGTAAATCAGAGCCGGATTAAGACTCTTTGGGTCCCTAGGCAGAATGCCAAATTTGGGCCCCCCTTTAGCTTGCCTGCCCCCTCCTGCCACAATCCTTTCTGGATTTGCCCACATTGTCACCACTGTCGACCTCCACATTGTCCCCATTGATCACCTCCACATTGCCCTCACTGACCACCTCCACATTGGCCCCCATTATCTACCTCCACATTGTCCTCACTGACCACCTCCACATTGGCCCCCCTTGAGCATCTCCACATTGGCCCCCCTTGACCATCTCCACATTGGCCCTCATTATCCACCTCCACATTGTCCTCACTGACCACCTCCACATTGGCCCCCATTGACCACCTCCACATTGGCCCCTATTATCCACCTCCACATTGTCCTCACTGACCACCTCCACATTGGCCCCCACTGACCACCTCCACGTTGGCCCCCATTGACCACCTCCACATTGGCCCCCATTGTCCACCTCCGCGTTGCCCACCTTTTTCCATTCCAATAGAATAATTAACAGACGTGCAGATAAGTTTCATCTTAGCCAAATATATATAGACATCCGTTGATCATGGATAGCTAAGGAAGGGTTGTCTAACCTCTCCCATCCGAAATGTTGTATTCAATTTGTTCTGTACTGACAACTAAATAATGTGAAAATAAGGCAAATTTATGAAGAAATTGCAAAATTCTGGGACAAACCGACTGCAAATTAAAACTGATCTTGAAATAGAGATTTTAACCCTCTGACGCAATGCTAGCCTTATTAGTGAGTAACTTTGAATGTTATGTTACAATCACTATATCTTAATTGTTGGTTTACTGTACTTTTCTTGTAGTAGGCTTGCACTGTATACTGTTTAATTAAATTGATGTAAATGAAAGGGGGATTTTATTTGTATGGTGCTGCTGGTTTTCCCTAATACTGCACCACTTTTCCTTTAGTGCATCAGGAACTCAAGGGAGTTAAGCATTCAGATGAAATAAAGAGGTGATGACTTCTCCAGTTCATATGTTACTCTATGGAACCTATGTACTAAGAAATCTCAAGTCTCCCATACAGTAAAATATAAGCAAAAATGTTCTTTTGAACACTGAATGGAGCTGTAATACATTTTTGAATGAAGTCTTCTACGGAAGAGCCCTGGGGCCAAAAAAAAAAAAAAAAAAGAAAAAATAAAAAATAAAATTTTGACTTTAACCCTTTGAGTGCCAGAGGGGTACGCAAGCATTGCTTTGCAACGCATTGCATACACCTCTGGCACTCAGTGGTTTAAAACACCAAATTCTGACTTTCAAAGTTTGACTTTAAAAGTCAAAATGTTGAGTTTAAAAGTTTAGCATAAAAGTCCTACAATATATATTTTTTTCATAATAAAGGTTTACTGCTCCTTTAAACCTCAAGTTATTATTAACTCCTTGAATGCCAGAGAGGTCACCAATATATTGCTCTGCAATGCACTGAATATATCTCTAGCATCTAAGGGTTAAAGGTACATGTACACATTTATGTGACTTTTTTTTTACTGTGATCAGCCATTATTTTATTATTACAAGATATGGTCCACTTAGTAAGTTGGACTAAATGCAGTACCTTGCTTACATTTTCATCATTCTTGGGACCATTTAACATTTATCACACCAAGCAAAGCATTTATTTTCTATATTTCTAAATATGTTAATTTATTAGGAATGTAAATAATAATTTTACAAGATCCCCAAAGAAGGATAAAAAGACCTTAATTCACTATTCATACATTCTGAGATATCTGGCTGACTTTGTACAGATATTCTCTTTGCCTTTATCTATTATCAGTGTTTAAAAGCTTTGTATGAAACTCATAACTATATTTGGATGTAATATAGTAGCTGGTTAATGTGTCCTGGCTAGAACCATAAAAAGCTACAGAAAGATGTTATGAATACAGTTGTAACCTGACTCTAGTACATGCAAGGGCTGCTTTAAAAGTCTTGTTAAATCTAAGTAGCTTCCTATTGAAACCACAATCAGATTAAAGCAGCAGAACAAGTAAAGTAATTAAAAAGCTACTACTGTATAAAGAAAAATCCACTCTCCCCTGTTGTACCTGGAACCAATGTTTTTTAATGGATTCATTTTTTAGATACAGTAATAGTAAAATGGAAAGGGGATTTTTCGGAGGAAGTGAGTAAATCACAGTTCATTCCAAGTCAAATGAATAATACCAAGATAAAACACTATGTGATGAACTGGAGGAAATATGACAATGACTAAGCAAAAATGTATTTGAAAGTATCTGTTTCTTACTTTACATAAATAGATTACTCAGATTTATTTAACTAAAGTAGTGTGCATGTGTTGCTGTGGGTTAAAAATCTCTGTTACACCCATTTCTATGAGCAACATTGTACATTTGCTTCTCCTAGTATACAGGAACCCTCAAGGCTTTTTCTCCCCAGAGCAGCTGCTGCAAACACTGAGGAGGCAGCTGATTATTCCTATTGGCTGCTGTAATTTCTAAACCCACTTGAGCAGCCAATAGGATAGGAATGAGGTTGTCCTCCTCCATTTCAGCTCTTGCGGGACTTAGGGAACAGAAGCTTGGAAAAGGCCTGCACTGTTTGCACTGTAAGTTTATAATGCTGCTACTCTCAGAAGTGGAAGCAGCAGTGCTTAAAGGAGCAGTAAACTTTTTTTTAATGAAAAAATATATATTGTAGGGATTTTCCTATTGAGTAAAATAAGGGTACTCCCACTGCAGAGAGATTTATATTTCCAGAGTTATTACAGTTTAAACCCATGTTTTTTGTTTACATTAGCAGTGCCCTCTAGTGGTCAAATTCTAATTAGATTTCCTGTTAGATTCTAATGGAGAGGAAAGTCAGAAAAGTCAGTGATATACAGTTCTCCATAGAGTGTGATAGAAACTGCCTGTCACTTTCTGTCAGTTAGAACTATCAGGAAGTAAACACAGTAAATTCACTTCCTGATTATTTAAACTGCTATAAATTTTGAATAAAACATCTGACAGCGAGTGACCTTGTTTTATTCAGCAGGAAAAGATCTATAAAATATGTTTTCATAAAAAAAGCTTACTGCTCCTTTAACTAGATGCAGTCAGATGTTAATCCCTTCTACTTTTCTAAGTACTTTAAGCATTTCTAAAATGTCAGTAAGTCATTATAACAATTTTTTCTTTCTTGCATCTTTAAAACCATAATTAATATCTTATGTAAAATAATAAGAGCTTAAAAATTAGTTAAAATTCCCCTTTGCATTTTTACAGTACCCATACAGCAATCATAGGAAAATTTCTAAACTGATAATATTTTGTGAGCTATTATTTCACCTGAAAAAGCTAGTGCTCTACATAGACAATAGCCAGAAATGGTAGTGTAAAATGGTCTTATTATACAAGTTCTAATGCAATGATTTCACTTATGAGTGCATATCAAAAAGAACTGGAGACTAGACATGAATGTAGGTAAAAATGGTACCTGTTAGTTGTAGAAAAAGCAGGAGACTGGTAGAATAAAAGTAATACCTTTATTGGCTGTAGGGTGTAAGCTTTCAAGACAACCCATATCTCCTCCCCAGGCCTTCATTTTGAATATGCATGGGGAGGAGACCTGGGTTGTCTTGAAAGCTTGTACTCTGGAGTCACTTAAAGGGAAACTATCAAGATAATATCATTGCCCCCCAAAACATTAGTAACATAACGATATGCAAAGCCATACTGTCATTAACCTGAATAAGTCCGCAGAAAACCATCTTCTGTGGCAGGAAATAGCAGACAACAGTGCAGACATCATAGAGGAAAGGTACCTCTGAGTCTGCGCTGTCTGTCCCGTTCACTGCAAGCATTGGTGGTGACGTTCGTTGGTTACCTTAAGGTAACGTAAGTTGTTGATGGTGCAAGCGCACAGAGCTTCTCTTGTAAGCTCTGTGCATTGCATGCCTGCCGAAGAAGTTGGTTTTCTGCAGTAAAGCATACTTATTCAGGTTAATGACAGTATGGCTTTGCAAATCGTTATGTTACTAATGTTTTGGGAGCAAAGTTATTATCATGATTGTTCTGCTTTAAAGGAATGACTTTTACTTTATGGACAATGATAAAAGTGAGATTATAAATGAAAACTAGGGCTTCATTGTGCATAGTTTTTGACAGTTATTTAAAGGGATAGTAATACTTCGTTTTATCTTTATTTTATTTTGTAGGCATTAAAAAAACATAAAGAATGATGTAAGTCTTATCTCTCAAAACTTTATGGTTTGAGAGATATTCACAAGCAAAGTTTTCCCCTCCCGCCCCTTTTACCTAGTGTAAGCCATCTCTTCTCAGATGTGGAATGCAGTCCATAGACCAGACAGATAACAGAAGGGGACAATCTTCTTCCTATGAGAACAATGAAAGCCCTGCCCCCCCTTGACAAGTTTTTCAGGTTTTTCCCTTATCTTAATTGAAGATTGTCAGTCTCTGCAATCTACCTGGGCACCTCCCTTCTGCTCTGGCTGAGCAGTGTTACATCAGTAAAAGGGGCGGGAGGGGGATAATTTGTCATTGAATTACTCTTGAACTGCAACTCTGACAGAATTGAAATAACACTTCAGATACTATGATGATTAATTGGAGCTGCTTTTATTATGAAACATTACTATCCCTTTAAGAGGTCAGACAATTGACCCCTGCAGCTGTTTTTTGTGAGTGTCAGCAAACAAGTGATCCCAAGATTTTGCCTCATAGTTCACTGGTAAAATAATGTGTGCAGTTCTCTATTGAGTCCTACTAACATCTACTGTAGTAGGCCACCCCTTTAATACAGGATGCTCCTGAAATTTAAAGTTTTTCATGATCATTGTAAATTAAAGAGAATGCCTGTTCACCTTTATTGTATTAATAATAATAATATCAAAGTATTTTACTAGGAAGGTTACATTGAGATTGTCTCTCGTTTTCAAGTATGTCCTGGGGGTATATATATTATTACCCAACTTAATGGTACTCAGTTTATCTACCTCTGAAGGATGAAAGGTGGAGTTGACCCTGCTGGGACTAGAACCTGTGACCTTGTGGTTTGAACAGATTCTACAGCTGGTGCCTTAACCAACTGAGCAATACCCGCTTATTCACATGTCTTTGTCTCAATAGGAAACATGTTATATAAGTGCAATTTGGGAATGCAGTTTATGACTTACCTGCTGTAGCTCAGTTCCCGAGAGAGAGAGAGAAGAAAAAAAAAGTTTAACCCTTTGTGTGCAGGAGGGGTACACAACACACTCAAATGGTTAAATACCCTCACTTTCAAATCTGCTGAGTATTGCATTATGTAAATGCACCATATATACTGTACTGATATCATAGCAATGACCTTTAAAATAGAAAGTAGTGCAGAACTTTCTTCCTAAATACACAGCTATCAGATCCTTTTATGTATTCAGAAAACTGTAGCCTAACTTGCTCTGATTGTGACTGATTACCATAGTACATTTCAACATATGAAAAGCATAGCTTAAGGTTAATCTCATGGACAGTCATGTAAACCGTTTATACAGTGAATAACGAGTCGAGAAATGTTCATGCATAGTGCAGAATGTTTTTTAACCCCATGGATTCCAGAGATGTATCCAGTAGTTTTCAGTGCAATGGAGAGGTCTTTAGAATACTAGAATAGTAAAATGTTTTCGTAACTGGCCAATGAAGTACTTTAGTGACCATTGTGATTTAGCCAATAGTTTTATGTATCAGAGAGTTTGCATTTCTTTATTAAAATGTAAATTAACTCTTTGAGTGCCAGAAGGGTATGCAACGCATTACATTGCAATGCGTTGCATACCTCTCTGGCACTCAAAGGGTTAGATACAATAAGTGCTGTTTTATTTGATTTTAGCTATTGCTAACATATTAATACAGGTTTAACCCTTTGAATGCTTCTCAGTGTGTTGCACGCCCTTCTGACTTACAAAAGGTTAAATCGTTTTGACTTCAGCCGATCACAAATTTGAGCCTTTTTTGACTATTTCTTTCTAACTTTATAAAACACAAAGCTATAATAATTTTTTTATCTTTATACCTATTAAAAGGAGATGTTAATGTACATGTAATGATCTTAGCTATAATTCAATTTATTGTTCATTTAAATAGGCTGTATAAGACATAAGCATATAGCGAGAATATTTGTGTGTGGTGGGGTGCAAAGGGGCAAAGCACATGTGCAAGCACACACACACACACACACACACACACACACTAAAGCACTTTTTGTATTTGTATTAGCAGGGAGGACTTATAGTTCCTCGCTGCTAAAAGGACTGAAACATTGCAAACCAGCTTCTGATTTACTATTACCCTAGCCTGACCTCAGCGGGATCAGAACAATGTGACAATACCAATACGCTGGTTCAGGATGCAATTCTTAGCATTTTCTAAAAAATATCCGTGGGCAAGATCAAGCTGGTCAGTGGGCCGAATCCATCCCTCAGGCCATATATCCCACTTTTTAGATATATGATTAATTAGCAACCTTGAGACAATATTTTTATCTCTCTTTTTTTTTAATCCTTTGAGTGCCAGAGTACTTCACTGGCACTCAAAGAGTTATACTTAACTCCCATATCTAGAGAGTTCCATTTGGAAGACTTTATTATATTGAGTCAGTTTTTCCATATTAAAAAAAACAAAACCACCAACAGTGTGATGTGGTTGTTCCCTTGAAATTCACCTATTGTTTTCTTTTCAGTCTCATTGAGAATTCAGAAACACAGAGGCAATGTTCTGTAGACACAGTGAACTTTGGTTAGTTCTTCTAAGGCTAAAAAAAAGCCAGAAGGCATATTTGAATTTCTGTCAAGATTCTTGATATACTGAAGCTCACAACAGGATCAGAAGTGGTATATTTCACTAATACTTCCTCTGGCTTTAACCATATGAATTCTAGATATTTCTACAGAGTGCTGCTTTGCAACATGATGGCAAAATCTCTAGCATCCCAGAGGTTAAAACAAAAAGTACTCATTATATTTGCTTGTCATCATTTTTATGACTGGTCCCTGTTGCATTATCAAATTAAGAAAAACACTTATTTTGAAAGTTCACTATAGAAGTATACAGGTTGCATGTGAGAACACATTAGTATTCTCTCACATGATAAAGTCCCAGCACCTTGAAGGGTTTTGTAGACAATGAGAGTGCACAGTGAATAACTATTGCCTACAATTTTCTACTGTGGTCACCAGGTGTCAGTGTTTCTATCACTTACTATTGAAATCTGTAGGCTAACACTCAAACTCTCACATATACAGCTGAGCTGTTATATATTTTGAATCTTCCAGCATTGGGGTTGGGTGCGCTAACATGAGATGAATCCAGTGAGAGATACATTCTCCAATCACTTTGTTATTCTCTAGGGCTATAGAATAACGTAGGAATTGCAGATATTTATTTCACTAGTGCATTTATGTAATATTTCTCTTACATCCAAAGCTGAATAATTGGAGAAGGGCAGGTTAGTTAAAAAATGTCAGGCCCTCTGAGGTTGAGACTCCCCTATTCCCTCCAGCTCCCCCCCCTTCATTTTCCAGTGGCCTAGCCTCATGATAATGAATGTTGACACCGTTCTCTTATTATTTTTATTCCTAGCATATGATGCTTTATAATGTCCATTAGGTGGGCTCCCATTAAAGGGATAGTAGTACTTGGAAATAATTGTATTTTATATTGTAGCCCTTAAAAAAACATGAACAATGATATGTCTTATCTCCCAAACCTTTATGGTTTGGGAGATATTCACAAGTAAAGTTTCCCCCTGAGTGACGTCACTGTTCTAGCTTTTAGATTTGGAATCCGGTCCCTTGACCGGCCGTGGCTCTTCAGCAGTGCCGATATCTCGATCTTTAAAAATAATTTCTTCATTGGAATGGTCTACAAAGTGTGCTTGCAAGCCAGGCACACTTTGTACACAGTTCCAGTTAAGTAGTTCTTTTTAAAGATCGTGAACTCGGCACTGCTAAAAAGCTGACCGCTGATCTGTGGACCGGATTCCAAATCTGTCCACTAGATGGCAGACTTGGCTAAAACAGCCAGGAAAAGGGAACTTTAGTTTATTTTACTTGTGAATATCTCCCAAACCATTAAGGTTTGGGAGATAAAACGTATATCATTTTTAATGTTTTTTTTAAGGGCTACAATCCCATGAGTTGGATTGACCAGTTCACAGGTGTATTTCTGGACCTTTCCCTGTGGAGGTTGACTTTATCATAATTCTATACCTCACCATTGAACTACTATGAAGTTCTTTATCTTGAATGCGATTCTGAAGACTTTAAGATTGGTATGTTAACTATTTGAGTCCTATTATCCTTATCTCGTTTGTCTTTACTATTATTTGGCAATTTTTCATGTTTAAGAATGGGTACCTGCGTGGCAGCCATCTTTGTTTCATAGCAATGTATAATTATTTAAAAAAAAAATTCAAACTGAAACTCCTGGGGTAGCTACATTAAACATCTGCAATTTATATGTTACTTACATGTCAGTACATGCTTCTGCCCTTGTTTGTGTATCTCTTCCACTAATTACATTTATCTAATACAATTAATTATGGGGGCCATACAATTAATTATGTGCATAAACACACATCCAGAGTACAATCTTTTCTCCCCCCACTAGACCAAAGCAACAATTTTCCTTACAATAATAACATTAACCTGATTTTCCAAGGTTCAGCACACTTGCATCATCCCAGCCGAGGGGAAACACATAGGTCTGTGTGTTCAAAGGGACAACGACAAGTTGTCTTTCGTATGAAAGACAAAAATAAGTAATTGAATGCATTAATGACATATTTTCTATAGAGTATACGACAAAAAACTAATAATGTCCGTTGTGTACGGAACAACTCCAGAATTGACAGACAAAGGGGCGGGGCAAGGGCGTGGCTAAACTCTTCTCCAGTGACGTATAGAGGAAAATTTGTTGTAACTAACAACAAAAAAAATGTCTTTCAAAAGACAAAATTTGTACGTTAAGAAAAAAGTGGAGGGAATGTGTTCTGAATGTTAGAATTTTTGTCTTTAGTTAAGACATTTTTGTCGTTAGTTAAGACTTTTTTAAAGACATTTTTGTCATTAGTTAAGACATTTGTTTGTTGTTACATACGACTATTTCAATCAGGACAAACTACATATTTCCAATCACAACCAACACTCTGAAAATATTATTGATCCCAACGACACTGTACTTTGAAAAGTCGCTACAAACGACAAGAGCTATTTCACTACTACTTTGAATGTATGGCCCATAGAGGGCAGGCAGGAAGTGAGGGGAGTGGCAGGGACACACTAAAAGGAAAGGCTACATCACCAAAAGCAAGCAGATCTCTTTCAAATACCCATGTTTTTTCTTTTTATGTCTGCTTTCTGACCACATCCTTCTTTGCGTCTATTGGTTAAATGAATATGACATCACAATACCTGCCACCGCTCATCATATTCAGGATGTCACCTCAAATAATAAAACCTAATAATTCAAAAATGATGTCAGGGAACCATGAAAGGGGCTGAGGTCATGTGAGGAGTGGGGTTGTGGCCATCAGGGGAGCTTACCTAGGGGATACTGAGATGTAAGTCCAGCCATGTCTCTCTGACACTTGGAGATATTGCTAAGTTAGATAGCTTATCTCTGAGTATGTATGTAGGTATGTACGTGTTTAAATAGCATCAACAGGTGTACTTGGCACTTCACAGTTTACATTATGT
Organism: Rhinophrynus dorsalis; assembly: GCA_037306005.1. Taxonomy (NCBI): domain Eukaryota; kingdom Metazoa; phylum Chordata; class Amphibia; order Anura; family Rhinophrynidae; genus Rhinophrynus; species Rhinophrynus dorsalis. The sequence continues at coordinate 242,500,013 of CM074721.1, forward strand.
GTACAGGGGGTACAATAACCGCAGTAATTAAGTGGTTATATAAACAACCATAAGGGGAACACCAGGTGAGCATACATTAGGAAAAGAGGTCCCTTCCCTGTACAGCTTACAATCTAAGTAGCACATACATATAGCAGGGCTCAAAATTTCCACTTGCCACTCGCCAATGGCGAGTGAAAATTTAGCCCTGGTGAGTATAAATTCAGCCCTGGTGGTTATGTTATGGCTTGTAGTGGCGAGAAACTTTTCAGGTCTGGCTAGTAGCAAAGGGCTTCAAATTTTAAGCCCTGCATATAGCATTAGAGGACTTAATAATAAGTAATTTCTATTTGGATCTTCAGCTGTTGGAGACTCCAACTCCCATCACTAGGGGTGGTAGGAATTTGGACCCCTTCAGTTAAGGTCCAAAATTCATTACTCTAGTAGTATAGAAAGAGTCAAGGCCCAGATGATCATGTACAGTGTCTGATTATTTGGGCCTTATGTGTAAAGGCAAAGTGCACTAAATTGTGGGCAAACCAACTGCACCATAGGGAATAAATAACAATTTACAGAATACTCATTGACTTAAATATTGCTTTTAACCCTTTGAAAGTTAGAGGAATATGCTACTGATTGCTTTGCAAAGCAGTGGAGACCTCTCTACCAGTCAAAGGGGTAAAACTCCATTTAAGCCAACAGGAATATTTTTAGTCCCATGTGGTGCTACATGTTGCCGTTCTACATAAGGTCCTTTATGTTTGCCCTTTAGATTGCTAGGTTGAATGTCCATAAAAAAGAGAATGAGATGAAAGTGAACTGCCTTTCCTTATCAAATATACAAATGAAATACCTTGCAGCAGTAACAGGCTGAAACAGATTTCCGCAGGCAAGCTAGGAATGCTGAGTTCTGATTTTGTTATCCAGGGAAATCAGAAATGAACATTTGAAAAGTAAAAAAGCACAGCCTGCTGAGAGCCAAGGCAGTGCAAGGAACATTAACCTTATGTTAATATCTTCTGTACCACCGTTATAACTCGCCATATTACTGTATAAGTAATGAAACAGAACATAAACTCCATGCCTGGCCAGAGTAGCAGTACACACAAGTACTGAGTCCATACCTGCAGAGGTTATTATCAGGTGAATACCTGGTGAAATATGCTTCTGCTTAGCTTTTTGTGCCAGTAATACTGCATTTAACTTTACATGTATCAAGAGAATGATTAACCCATTGGGTGCAAATAAAATTTCCATTGCAATGTATTGTAAAAATCTATAGTATCCATAGGTTTAAAGGATCACTGTTGCAAAACTATAAGTTGTTATAATATGAAAACACATTGTAACATTCATAGATCTGTATAGAAAGGTTGTCGCTATAGAACATAAGATAAATGACCGTATGTGCACTGTTCTCAACGCTTTTTGACTCTGCACTTGACAGGGTATTGTCAAGTCATTCACCTTACACTTAGAAAGACCCTTACCCCTTTACCACCCCCCTATTTAAATACTCACAGAACTCTAGATGGTTGTAAAAGGTCACAGCATTTTATTACAGCAATAAAACAATATTTTAACCCCTTAACAACCGGCCAATCGGTGCATCGCGGTTACTTAAGGACCACGGAGCATTTTTTTTTTTTTTTTTTTTTTTTTGCTGTTTCCGGTTCTGGACTCCCCGAATGGCGTGCAGCCGCGGGTGGAGCCCGGAATTCCATGACGGTCATAGTACATCATGGGTCGTTAACTCAGATCGACCCATGACATACTGTGACCGTCAAGGGACGTTAAGGGGTTAAGAACATTTTAATTTACTAACAATTCAACATGAATAAATAACATGCACATTTAAACATCCGAGTGCTTGCTATACAAAGTCATTCATGACTAGCACCACATTTTAATACAACAAATATTACATTAAACACTGCTTGACTGAGGGCCATGCTATCATACAACCCTTAAACTGTTTGAATGGGGCAAGTGGTTGCCCAAGAGCCATGATCCTGTACCATACCTTTGAAGTCCATACTTTACCCAGCAAGTACCCAGCTATACTGTAACACCAAAACACCTCCAGGCCTTTAACCACTCCAGGCCTCCCATAGTCACTCACCACCGCTACATGATCCAAACGCATATCCAACCAGTGCATATACCAAAGGTGTGTTCCCGGCACTTAACCAGAGCAATATTTGATGTTAGGGGAAAAACTCCTCAGTAGAAAGCAACCAGCAAAATGTCTGCAGGACTCACAAACCGCCACAGCCAATTAACATCCAGAACCACCTCTAGGGCACATGCCTCACAAGATGCTCTCACAAGATGCTCTGCCCCACCTCCTTTAACCCCTGTTCCTTCCTGCCTAACCCCTTTAAAGGGATAGTAATACTTCGTTTTAACTTTATTTTATTTTGTAGGCATTAAAAAAACATGAAGAATGATATAAGTATTATCTCTCAAACCTTTATGGTTTATGAGATATTCACAAGCAAAGTTTCCCCCTCCCGCCCCTTTTACCTACTGTAAACAATCTCTTCTCAGATGTGGAATGCAGTCCATAGACTGGACAGATAACAGAAGGGGACACTCTTATTCCTATGAAAACAATGAAATCCCTGCCCCCCTTGACAAGCTTTTCAGGTTTTTCCCTTATCTTAATTGAAGATTGTTCCTCTCTGCAGTCTACCTGGGCAGCTCCCTTCTGCCCTGGCTGAGAAGTGTGACATCAGGGGCGGGAGGGGGAAACTTTGCTTGTGAATATCTCTTAAACCATAAAGGTTTGAGAGATAAGACTTATATCATTCTTTGTTTTTTTAATGCCTACAAAATAAAATAAAGTTAAAACGAAGTATTACTATCCCTTTAAGCCCCTTTGTCTTGAGTTCTTCCTTTTCTCTCTCAAGAGGCTGTAATCTACTCTATAAAACATGCTAGGAAGTATAAAAAAAAAGCTCCTACCACTTACTGTTAAATTTCACTACAGGCACATTCATATTTCTTACAAATTTTAGTGGTATTAGAACACACACACACATGTAGATAGTGAGGTAGGCTTTGTCATATAAGAGCAAAATGCATATTGGAAATAGTATTACTTTTATTTGTTATGCACACAGACAGAAATACACATACATACAGACAAAGAGAGACACACACACACACACACACACACAGATGTACACAGTCAGACATGCACAAATATACATACACATGGACACAATTATACACACAGGCCAAAACATACACACACAGCTAGGGACACACATAAACACACATTCTCAAACATACACAGAGGCACACACCTACACACAGGCAGATATAAACAGTCAGACATACACAGATTCACATAAACACACACAAATGCACACTGGTAACTGTACACACTGACAGAAACACACACAGACAGATATAGCTACTAGTTACACCAGTGTGTATCATTTCAGTTTAGACATTCTTATCGTTTGTTAGTGTGGACATATTTTGCTGCACTGTACAGAGTGGAATACATATAAACATTGGGACTTACACTTAGAGGGGATATTTGCTAAGCCAAGAAAATAGCAGTAGGTGTATAATTTTGCAGCTAATTGGGTCTAAATAATGGCAGAGATACATCTTAAATACTATAAATTTAAATATACTTTTAGTGGCAAGAGGGTAAAAAAATGAATTAATTATTTAGAATTATGACAGTTGGTTTCAAAGCAGATAGGATGTTGATCCAGGAAAATATTTGCCTACCACTTGGAGTCCAGAAGGACTGTTTTACCCGCTTGGGACTTCATTGGAAATGGCTTCAATGTCTTTTTTTTTTTTTTTCCTTCCTATGGATCAACAGGGGTGATCCTTGGTACTTGATATTACTATGTTACTATGAATGGGACTGCTAATTTCCAAGGGATGTTACGAGCAGTGGGCAGCTTTTCAAGTGTTGCAAAATGGCTACAGAAAGATCAGTGAGCCCTGCTTTTATTCATTTACTTTTTCAACATGACTGAGATATTAGTGATAAAGAACAAAATAATCCCCAAAGCCTTAAAAAATGTGTTAGTGAATCCTGCAAGACAGGAAGTGAGCAAGATTTCCCTTCATCACTTCCTGCTGTGTGTTATGGTGTTTTACTCATAATAAACAGAGCCTGCAGACTGATATAATTTAGACTTGTGCATTCATATTGTAATTAGAGCAAAATTTAACGAAAATTGCATGTTTCACAAAATTAGCATTAAGATGGTAAAAAAATTGCATGGAACACAGAATTTCAGAAACACAAACAGCACATTCAGTTCTTTTGTTCACATCAGCTCATTCATTAAGTCATGGATTCACTCATTCACATGCTTACACCACACTTTTTACAAGTCATCACTCTTTCATTTATGTCAGAGGTCCATTGGTGTCCTTGATACCCTGGTCCTCAAGCATCTTCAGTATACATAAAGGCAGAATTAAAAAAGTACCCTATTACTCCACTGCTACAGTCCCCACAACTGCCTCTAATTAATAAAATAAAAACATCTTCCCACCCATTTTGAACTGCCCAGGCCATTGCCCAAGCTAGTGTGAGTAAAAAAATAACACAAAAGTAAATTCCTGTTCAAATCCATTCACATTCTCCCATTGCCAGGGAAGTGGGTTTGTGCAGGGCACAAAATGCTGGAAGGGGTCACAGATGTGTATAATGTCATCCCTTCGTGTAGCCAATCATTGGATGCTGGTAATGTCACCTCTCAATCATTGGATAGCTGGAAGGGTGATATTTTTGTTCTGTTTTTAGTTGTAGAAGGGGCTTCAAGCAAGCTGGCTTTGTTAGGTATGCCTCTCCCTGAGCATAGTCATTGCCCAGAGGAAGAAACGACAAAGGTAAGCCTGATTAGAGGACCACCCTTTTGAGATAAGGAAAAGAAGGGTAAAGCAGGGAAGGGGGGGGTCTCTAAGTGATGTAGAGCCTAGTGGGAGAGACTGCTGCACAGTATTTGAGGGCTTGCAGTCCCTCCCACAAATACAGACCTAGCCTTCAACTTGTAGTAAAGGCTTCCAGTAAACTGACTTAGTAAGAAGGTGTGACACCTCATGAGCATAATTGTTACCCAGAGGAAGAAACTATGAAAGTAAGCTTGATTAAAGGCAAGAATGAGACACAGCTTAGTACAACAGGTTTATTGAGCTTACTTAAAGATGACAGCTAGTGACATAAGTGCTAGGTGGATTTCTTGAGATGGGTCAGGTATGTACCTGGAAAAGCAGATCAACTGCCATCTCCGCGGTTTCTGAATAATATTAGGGGTACCTGTTTTTTGATGCTGAGGAGACTGCCCCAATACAGAAGGAGTGACCTGAGAAACTATTAGGATTATGACCTAGACGAGAGAGGATGATGAGAATGTATCTGGTAAAGGCTGAGGTGGTGAGTGGACCTGAGTGCAAAGGAAGAAGTTGGCTATTGTCCGGCGAGAGACAGATGGTGAGTGGGCCGTGAAGGAACCATTGATCATGCATTGTGTAGTAAGGGATGCAACAGGCGGCATGCATTTGATCTGTTTTAGAGTGTGAGAGAAATGGAGTAAAACGGTCAGGTTGACGTGTAAGCTGTCCTTATTGACAAAGACTGCCGAGCGGGAAGGAGCTGAAATTTGCTAGGCCTTAAGAAGCCAGAAAAAAACAAAAACAGGCTTGCCACAACCAAGAGTACTATGCTAGTCTGGTGCTGGAAGGGGTTTTATTGAAGGAAATTGATAATTTGCCTGTAAATGGGGGCTGTAATAGGCAGCCTTTTTTGGAGTGGAGGGTGGGGCAGTTTACTGAGGCCTCTGAGAAATAGCATAATACTACATATTGATAGGATGGAAAGTTTATGGGGGAAAAGGGCTAGATGGTGTTGAATTCCTGCTAGATGCATTTTAATAGTGAGAGGGGCCAGTTTAAGGACTGAATGATGAACTGATGTGAATGCTAGCATGGATGAGGGAGATTAAACAGGAAAAGATGAAAGGAGTGCCAGGCCAGGTTATAGGATTTTCTAGTATTAGGAGCTAGTGCATGATGAATAACGATGGAGGCTACTGATAGAAGATTGCTCAGGGGATGATGAGGTCTTGGAAATCTGGGGGGTGCAATGGAGACTGGGTTGCAGCCTGATAGAGATCGAAGAATACCTGAAATTGGAAATTAGATTGCATCAGCTGCTGAGTTTTCTTGACCTGGAATGAAGGAGCTGGATATGGATAATTTATTGTACAAGGAAAGCCAAAAGAGTTTCTGTAGGAACATCATGATCTGAGTGTTACAAAGTTCCATACCGCTCTGGCACTGAAAGGCATATATGTATGATCCTAAGCACTCAGAATATCCGTGAACACATTTCATCTGGCAATACAATCAGTCACTAACAGAACGGTATGGTAAACTAAATCCGTAACATACAAACAGGTTAAAACATTTTACTGCAAAGAAAGGAGGAGACAGCGCACAAGAGATCTAAGTGTAGCGAGTATTAATACAACTGAGATACAAAATGAGATAAAAATAATCCCCTTATGTATATATGAAAAAGACTCTAAAGATCAATCAAAGTGGATTTATTATAATATAAAATATATTAAAATAGATATCAATAGATCTAGCTGATCACTAACAATATTTAAAAAAATATATAGAAATAAGCATGTAGTAGACATATAGAATAATCATGTGATAAAAGGTATCCAAGGGATAGTTATTATCTAATGTCAATTAGATGCTAAACCTGAATAACTAAAAGAAAAGTATATATATGTAGCAACAGCGAAAAACAATACATATACGCTTGTCCAATATATACAGTGTATCTGCACTTTTTGTTGGTATTCGCACAGACCCGAGCATTGAACAGACTTATGGAGCGTCAACTTCCCACTGATAATCCGGGAGTGTGCATCCAAATGATCAGTCAGAGCGGGGAATTGGTCCTAACATTGACAGATCTATTATAATGTATCTTAGACAATTTAATCTGCTAACCAGATAATTCCTTGGTGTCTTGCACATCAGAAAGATCTTTAGTGGACCACTACTGTATCCTCCGCTCTCCCAGGCTGCACATCCTCTGGTGTAGTGCCAGGCTCTGTGTTGCTGTACGATACAGTGGACAACCATGCCTTTGTGCAGATTCCTCCTAGCGCAGAGCCTATAATTTTAAATCCTTTGCTACTAGCCAGACCTGAAGAGTTGCTCACTACTGCAAGCCAAAACATATCCACCAGGGCAGAATTTCTACTCGCCAGGGCTAAATTTTCACTCGCTATTGGTTAGTGGCGAGTGGAAATTTTGAGCCCTGTCCTAGCGTATATATGGATTCCGTTTTGTCAAGACTGTTTGTAGAAGTGCTGTAAAGTTTAAAGGTTATTGGTCTTTCAACGCTTTTCGGTGTTGTAGTGTCCCCTTCCTCAGGATACTCCAAGATTTACAGATCAGGTAAAAGGATTATTATCTCATTTTCATCTCAGTTGTATTAATACTTGCTATACTTATCTCTTGTGTGCTGTCTCCTCCTTTCTTTGCATATATGTCTGCTCGAGACGACTCCAGGCTCTAGACGGCTGCACAGAGACTACATGGATTATTAATTTAGATAAAGCACTAATACCATCATCACCAGTATCATCATCTTCATCATTTCCACCTACCATTATCATCACCTCCATTTATCAGCTGAACCTTGTCATTTTCATCATCCATTGCTTTTCATCCATTCCAAACTAACCACCCTTACATTGAACTGATAATATATATATCTATATATATAAAAGAATAAGCCTCATTGCATAATTTATGGTACCTCACACACACAACATAATATATGTCTCCTCAGAAAACAAACACACATTGAACAGAATGTCTCATTACATAATTTATGTCTCATTAGGAGACACAACTCCTATTAGGAGATTCAATGAGGGCTTTACTGCTTCCATTGGGTGATTCAATGGGGGCATGTTTATCATACAGGGAGTTGGCCCACCCCCTCCATCCCGCCCACCACTATCCAACTGACAAAAAAATATAGCTGCCACTCGCTCCTGAAGTACGGGATATCAATAACTTCTCCTGGTCCACACACACTCTCACTTAGGATCATGACCCCACAAACACACTGTTTCACATCCCACAGATAATTGTAACCCTCCATACAAACTGTGTCACCTCCCACAGATAACTGTAACCCTTCATACACTCTGTGTCACCTCCCACATGTAATTGTACACCTCCATACACTCTGTTTCAGTACGAGGGCGTAATGTTTCCATAAAACACAAACTCAGGGATAAACTTAATAGCAGCTCTTTTATTTAACCCTTTGAGTGCCAGAGGGATATGCAACACATTGCTTTGCAATGCGTTGCGTACCCCTCTGGCACTCAAAGGGTTAACTCTTTTTTATCTCTTCAGTCACCTCACTGTTTTCAACTGTCACTCCTCCACTTCCTGCTTCCCGATTCCCGCCCTTTCTCCTTAAAGGGAGAGAGATGCTTTGCTGTATGTTACAGAGGGCAAGCCTCAAACACCACTTTCTATTTGATTCCTCAGCATATTGCTACATTGCCTCAACTAAAGAGCCACTGTGTGTTATATTGCTATGTTACCTCAGTTTAAGTAAGGAGTTACTGTTCCCACTGGGTGATTCAATGGAGGAGTGATTTAAATCATTAAGGGAGTTGGCCTGCCCCCACTATCCAGCCCGCCCACCACTATCCAAGTGACTGAAAAAACAAAATGGCTGCCACTCACTCCTACACCACAGACTCACACACAAGCCACACACACACACACACACACACAAAAGCCACACACACACACACACACACACACAAAAGCCACACACACAGAGTCCCCAGGGGTCCCTCCACCAACCTGAGGCACACAATGAGCTGATCCAACAAAGAGAGGGCGGGATCGTCTCCAGTGTACCTTCATTTCTGGTATCCGCAACACAACAATGCTTTCGTCTCCGGGTGCACAATGTTCTTCTGCTGCAGGAAGCCCAGCTGCTTCATGTAGCTCGGAGGCAGGCAGGCCCAGTACCAAATCCTTCATGTTTCCCCTTCATGAAGCACAACACTCCACCCCGCAACAGCCCAGTCATGCGGCCCTTCAAGGAGCTCTCTACAAGCAGCAGCTGGATGCGACTATTACCCATGGCTGAGGTGCTGGAGACAGACCATGCTGGGGCCACTCTGTAGTACACACTCTTACACACAAGCTTCTTCACTGCCGCTCTCTGCCCGCTGTCACACACCTGCATTGTGTAAGTACCCTGGCACAAAAAATATACATGCTGCACTATAGCTGCTCCAACAACACACACCATCCCTTCTCCAACCACACACACCATCCCTCCTCAGTTCCTGCTCTCGGTGCCCGGGCTGCGTCCCTAGTAACTCAGTTGGCTGAGGCCTGGGGCAGGAGGTGTCTTCCTGGCCAGGGAGCTGGGCTGGCGGTTGTCTGGCAGCCTCTGAGTGTGCATGTACAGAGTCCACTTCAGGGACTGTGGACTCCATGACTCTCGCTACATACTGGGACAGCTGGTTAACCCTTTCAGTGCCAGAGGATTAAGCAACACAATGAGCAATGCCTTGCCTACCCCTCTGGCACTTACAGGACCGTAATAATATCTGTGTGTGTGCTCGCATGTATGTACGTGTGTATGTATGATCAATGTCTGTATATGTCACTGTATCTGTTTGTGTCTATGCATGTGTGCAATATGATTCTTTCTGCTTCACACAGTACACAAAAAGAACATCATCAGTCAATACAGCTAAATGAAATGTACAATACAAACAAACACAAAAAATCTTACAAAATACCTTCAACATGCCACCTACAACATTTCAAACAAAAAATGCTACATAACACATACCCTACTACAATGACGGGCAATGCCGTCACATATTGCTAGTATATATATATATATATATATATATATATATATATATATATATTTTTTTTTTTTTTTTTTTTTTTTTTTTTTTTTTTTTTCTTCTAACCGGACTGTTTGATTCATCAATAGACCACACTTTTTTAAACAATCCTCTATAGAGCCAGGTAATATTATATATATTTTCTAATATACTAGTTCTATTGTATTTGACTAGCTACGTTTTTTGTCATTCATCTTTTGAGATAACGAGAAAGGCACTCATTCTATTCCATTTTGCCATCAGTTTATATGATACTGAATTAGTATTATTTGCTACTTACTATTATCTCATTTTATAATGTCCAGTTTTACGTCCATAACGGTGGACACCCATTCATGATATCCATACCCCCCATCCCTATATCCCAACCTGGTGAGCGCTTCCACCTTGTTATTTATAAAACATTTTACTGTGATTCAAATTTTTTTTTTTTTTTTTTTGTGCAAGTCTAATGTAAATGATGTGTGACCTGCTCTGGACTGTATGCAATCTTTATTAACCCCTTGGTTGCTGGAGTTGTTTCCAGAAACAGCTCTAGCATCCAAGTGGATAAAAATTATTATTGTATTTCTGCTAACCTTAATAAGAAAGAGTAATATCAATCATGGGAAGAAACACACAAAAAAAACCAGATGTGAGACGAACGGAAAACACACTCTTAGTCTTTGCCAATACAGCAGTTTTATAGACCTGAGGGAACATTTTTTTCTTCTCTGCATTTTTAACCTCTTGATTGCTGGCCAGGTGGAGAGTACACCAATGTACTGTAAAGCATATAGTGGGTTAACATTAAAGTCAATTTTGTCCTAGTCATTAAAGGGAAAGGGAAGTGACTGATTAGTCATAGCAGTTTTCTTGATAACCATGAAGTGAGATTATGGTTCTTGTGTGGTCGGAGCACTAAACCGACCCTCACACGAAAATAAAGTGAGTCATTAGGCCTGAAAATAGGAAAGAAATTGTTTAAATAACAGCAGAGTAACCGTTTCCTTTTGAGCTCTGACTTTTCTAAGTGGAATGTGATCCTGAATACTTATGCTTTCAAAGCCAAAGTTTGAATAATTTTTATTATCTTCTCTCCTTTCTTCCCTCCCTCTTCCCTCTCTATTCTGTAGATTTACACTGACTGGGCAAATCACTACCTAGCAAAGTCGGGTCACAAGAGACTGATAAAGGATTTGCAGCAGGACATTACTGATGGTGTATTGCTGGCCGAGATCATCCAAATCATTGGTAAGACTGAGTCCCAGGGAGACGGCTTGAAAGCAGTAACTGATAATTTAGGGGTGGAGCACTGGAAAGTAGGTGGAGAGACAGGAAGGTTTTAGAGTTAAAAAGTTAAGTTCAGTATCTTTCAATATGTCTTCAGTTAATAACTCCAGATGTTTTTAAGGCTCAGCCAGTTCCGTGAGTCTGTTTGAAAATGTGTTAATATTGAAATGCTGGGGGAGTAACTGCCCAACTGTTATTTTACAATGGCTTAAAGTGTATCCCTCCATATGCTGAAACATCTATGATAAAAATGAGATCAAACCATATGCCTCCCATGTGTGCATTTCCTTAGCTGGAGGGGTTCATTCTTTCTGGGATGCCTTGAAACATTATCCTGAGCCATACACTGACAATTGCTTAGGATTTCATGTCAGCAGTTATTTGGCAGGCACTGGAGAATTAGCAGGAGTCCTCATTCACACTTCCTCTCTTGTACGACTGTGTATGTTGCTGATATGCAGTTGCAATAAGATTACAGAAGAGCTTTAGGTAAGGGAAAAAATAAAGGATGTCTGTAATAGTTTGCCTTTAAATTTCATGTGTTCTCTGACTTGTTCCTTTTCATTTTTCTTTAGCAAATGAAAAAGTTGAAGATATCAATTGCTGTCCAAAGAGCCAATCACAGATGGTAAGACTATATAATTATTTACATTGTGTCCAAGCCTTTTCAGCTTTGGGTCTTATGTTCAAAAGAAAACCGGAGTGATTATGGGGCAAACCAATTGCACAATTGGGGGACATGTAAAAACTTCAGTGACTTTAATGTACACTTTAAAGCCTTTAATGCTAGACAGGTCCCTAATGCCTTATAAAGCATTGCAGTGGAGGCCACTCAAGGATTTAGGGGTTAAAAGTACTTTTTAACGCTTTGAATGCCAGAGGAGTATGCAACGCATTGCAAAGCAATGCGTTGCGTACCCCTCTGGCACTCAAAGGGTTAAATGAATGGGGAATTTGAATATTTTTATTGGTTCCCTATAGTGCAGTTGGTTTGCCCCAGAATTACATTAGTTTTCTTTAGGATATAAGAAGCATTATGTCTGCTGTAGCTAGTAATGTTATTTGCCTTCAGTTATAATCTATTCATTTAAAATATAATTTAACCCTACGGGCACTAGAGAGATGTCTTCAAATGTAATGGAGATATCACTAGCATCTAAGAGGTTAAATAAAGCAGTATAAATGTAAAATATTATGTGCATGCATTTTAAATGAAATATATTGGTACACATTTTGTACCACGTTCTGCTTAAATGTTAATTAGCATTTAAACCATTTGAATGCCAGTGAGGTTAATGTCAGACATCACATGTACCTCTTATTTGTGTATTGAATGATTATTGGTTCAGAAACTATAATTTGATTATACCAAATGTAATTTACACCCATCCATTCAGTGGGGATGTATTAAAGTATTCAAGAAGAAAGTGTACTTGTATAGGAATAACATTAACCCTTAATGGACCAACATATCGAAAAACAATAAGTTGCACACCCTTTCTATCCTTAAAGGGTGAATGGATGTTCTAAGTTCAACTAGTAAAAGGGCTGCCAGAATGTAAGCAATAAAGTGATTCAGAGTAGACTGCATAATGTATTGTCTAAAGTACCATTACATCACTGTGACATCATCACACTATTGTGACATCAGGATGTATGTTGTTGCAAATCATACAGCTGTCATTTATGGCATATATTATAAAATTATAATTTCCTAAGCCATACAAAATTCACTTATGATTTTAACCCTTTGGATGCTAGAGAAGTCTCAAACTCAATGCATTGGAGAACTCTTTTGTATCCAAGTGGTTAATCCCCAGAACAGTCATCATAAAGCAAAACCCTTTGTTTATATTTGTAAGGCTATTAACCATCTGAATGCCACAGGGGTGTCTAATTAATTGCAAACCAATGTTCTATGCACCATTCTGGCACTGTAATGGGTTAAAGACCATGGCTCTGTATATTAATAGAAGAAATACGAAAGCTGTGCTATTCATTTGTGCTTCACATTGTGAGTCTGATGTACTAAGAAGCAGTGCAATTCTGGAGCAAATCCACTGTACCATCGGAAGCAAATAAAACTCCATTTAAATGAATACGAAATGCTTCAAGGGGTTAAAAGCACAATTTAAATCAATAGGATTGTTTGGGGACTGTTTATTATTTTCCTTGTGGTACGGTTGGTTCGCTCTAGAGTTGCACCGCTTTCCATTAGTGCACACTGAGTCTGATTCCTAAGAAGAACTGAATAGGTTCTTGGGCAAGCCAATTACACCACAGGGGATGAATACAAATTCCCATTCATTTAACCCTCTGAGTGCCAGATGGGATATCCAATTCATTGTGAAGCAATGCATTGCATACACCTGGCACGCAAAGGGTTAAAGGACATTGTTAACCCCTTGAATGTTAGTCAGGACTGTAAAACATTGTGAAGCAATGCATCAAAGGGATAGAAATACTTAAAAATTACTATCCTGCATCTTGTAGCCAGTAAAAAACTGAGTTAAATAAGCCCAGAGGCATCTCTCAAACCTTTATGGTTGGAGAGATATCCACTTTCAAATTTCCCCCTCCCCTGACGTCAGTACTCTAGCTGACAGCAGGGGAATCCGGTCCTGGGACCGGCGGAGGCTCTTCAGCAGAGCCGAGATCGTGTTATGGAAGAAGAAATCCTTCACTGAAATGGTCTTCTACGTGTGCTTGCAAACCAAGCCCAAGTAGAAAACCATTTCAGTGAAAGATTCCTTCTTCCATAACCCGATCTCGGCTCTGCTAAAGAGCCTCTGCTTGCTCAGGGACCGGATTCCCCTGCTGTCAGCTAGAATGCTGTTTGAGAGATGACACTGAGCTTATTTAACTCAGTAATTTACTGGCTACAAGATGCAGGATAGTAATTTTTAAGTAGTATTATCCCTTTAAGTTCTCTCTAGTGTTAAAGGGGTTAAAAGCATCATTTAAATCCATGAGAATTTTGAGAGTTTATTTGTGTTCAGTGGTGCAACTGGTTTACCCCACAATCTCTCCAGCTACTCTTAGTAAATGATCCGCAGTGTGTGTGGTTCTTGCCAAAGATTAGATCAATTTCCATGTAGTAACAGTTTCCCTTCTCCTAGAAGGGTATTGCCTAAGTTGTGTAACGTGATCATTACAGTGCTGTGCATCTGTTATATGTGAGTTCTATTAATTTCCTTGTTTTATATTTAAAGCTGTTCAAGGCCTGTATCATAGCTGGAATACTTCTATGGAGTTTTTAAGCATTGGGTAACGTTTTATTTAGTATAAACGTGATTACTCTTTTTTTATTATGGAACTTTTTCCTTTTTTCTTTAAGCTCCAGTGGTATCTTGACAGAGCTGATACTATCACTGCAGCTATTTACAGAGGAATGAGAATGCATATCAGTGTATCTCTATGAACATGTGGATATGCAAAGGACTTACCAACTGGTTTTTAATTATAAATAGCCACATTCTCGGGACTTTCACACATAGCATAGAACGCCTGTCTCCTATGTTTTTGTATGGTTTGCATTCTCCAGTTAGGAAGAATTATTTTTCTGCTTAACCATTTAACCCCTTACAGACCTGTGGGATGTGTGTTGCACACCCCACTCTCCTCAATGGGTTAACTGAGAAATGTATGCTAACTTCATATAGTCACATTGAATCTGAACAGAAACAACATTATGCAAGAAAGTGATGTATTGTTTTGCTCACCTCCCTTGTCCTTAACAAATTAGAGTGACTGCAAACTTACTTGTTGACTCTGCTGTTTTATGCTCCTTTTATATCCCTGACAGCTAGCTCTCTGAATCTGTTTCCAGAGAGCTTTCTGTCAGGAAAGGAAGCAGATAGATTGAATGCAACTCTATCCCTGCAGCACTGGGTTTTCTGCATGGTGTATTTAGCAAACTGGAGATAGGAATATCTGTTGCAGGGATAGTGTCAAATTGCATCACTATCAGTGCTCTCAAAGCTGGGCATAATAATCTTCATGTAGCAGAGATCCACGGAGCTATCAGGGTCATAAGGGTAAAAAAAGTTCACTGTCACTTTAAGTATGTGTGTTGTACAGTATATGTATTGGCAACAGTATATATGCTCTAGTTCAACAGTCTCCAACAAGTAGCTCACAAGCTACTGGTAGCTCTTCAGCTACCAGTGAGTAGCTCTCTCTGCTCCAAGCAGGTATCAAGTTATCTGGTTGAAATCTGCTTCTCAATTGGCTGCAGCCAGTTTGGGCACAGCTTTCAACTGTGGTACAAAGCAGTGGTCAGTCAGAAAGCTTATAGTAATGCAGATAGAGTGACTCAAAGCATTTTCATGTTTTTTTCTGCCCCAATGCTAGAATAGCTGCTTACAGATAATCCTATATGCTTAGTAAAGATGACACAGTGTGACTCCAAATTCATTCACCCATTGTAAAAAAACATTCCCATCTTTCATTAATTGTTTTAATAAACTACTCTAATAGCTTTAAACATGCATATTAATATAGGAGAATATTATTAAAGATGGGGAGGCACTATCAATCTGAAAAACCTATAGCTTACTGGAGAGCCACAAGTTCTGTTTTCTATCATGAGTATGGGTTTCTCATAATAGACTTTTATCACCTTGCACTTTTAAAACATCATTTTCCTCTTCAGAACTTTCTTGGACAGTGGAGCAATGCCCAAAGAGTAGGTAAAGAGCAGCTGTGGAGGGGGTTTAATATGTAGAGTAAAAATACATAGATTTTCAGCACCCCAGAGACAGAGCCAATGCATTTAATTTGTAATGCTACTTAAAGGGAAGGAATGAACCCAATACAAACGTAGAGTAACCCTAAAAGGGTTATAGAGGAATGTGCAATGCATTGCTTTACAGTGCTTTGTATACCCCTCAGGTCCTTAAAGAGTTAATCTCTTCAATGCTGGAGAAGTCTCACATCTTTTTGTTGCTGCTGTCTCCAAGGGTGAAATGAAACCTCATAACTCTATTCTATAGGCCTTTGTCACATTTGTCTTGTCTAGTCATGTCTCCAATCATGACTGGTTATACTGTGTAGGAGTGTCTGCCTACTGTGACATACTGAGCATGCATTAGACACCCTGATACATGGGCAATACAGCTGGCCTACCTCTTCCAAAGGGAGACTAGCCAGAGGAGGAGGTAAGGCTGAAAGGTTTTTGGAGTTCTATTTTAGAGCTTGATTTTACTCTTTGGCATCTTGAAAAATAGTTGGTTGGTTGGAATTATCATTGCCATCTTAATATATTCATGTGCATTTAAAAATTACAAAAAAGTAAATGTTTAGTGTTACACATAGGCATATATGGACACACGTATACACACACACACATATATATATATAAACAGAAGCACTCATATGAACACAGATATACAAACACACACACACACATATATACCCAGCCCCACACACACCTGCGGCCTAACATACACACAGACACACATACATACATATGTACAATTAGACATACATACACACACACAAACACATAGACATAAGCACTCATACACACACAGACACACGCGCACACACACATGCATATAAATACAAACACATACAGACAAGCATATACATACTCTCTCTCTCATTGAGAAACTCCTACTTTCTCAAACAGTGTGGAATCTTCTGGATCTAATACTCCTGAATGATAGTGTGACTATAATACAGTCTGGACAGAGTTTGACATCAGGTGTGAAAAGGCATTGGTTTCTGAGGCTAGTGTAGGTGCAAGAGCATAGCATTGTGTGTGCCTAAGCAGGAGCATGCAACATTCAATAATTCAAAATGTAAAGTCAGGCTCATGTGAAGCTACTATAAGCTTGAGTATTCATGTAAAGCAGAAGAGGCAAACATTATTCTTTAACCCTGTAGATGCTAATATATTGAGGAGCAATGTCCTTTGAGCCCTCTCTTGCATTCAGTGGGTTAAAGGGCTAGCCCAGGACTTGTGAGTGTCTAAAATCAGCCCTAGTGTCTGTATGGATATGTCTGAACAGTTTGCTGTATACACAGGCATTCTATTGTTTACGGTATCATAATGAGAGGATAGGGTAATTAGTTAATTATCGATGTATAAAATTGTTTTTTAAAAAAAAGGCAAATAAATAGCAATCATTGCCCTAAAAATCCATGAAAATATTAAATGAAAAAAATACTACATTATATAAAGCTGCTTTATAGTATCAACTGTATTATAAAAAAAATGTTTTTTTATTAATAACAAACAGATGGGATCATTTAAGCTATTGGTTTGATTTATTTCTCTAAAACATTACTTTTTTACCTCCCAATGTTGTATCTTTCAAGATTTCCTTCCTGTTAAAAGAATTATTACATATACCCAGTCTTCCCATTCCCAAAGTTAAAGGAACACTAACACGTAAAATGAATGGGGTTAAACACTCTTAAAGGAACACTAACACTTAAAAATTATCTGGGATTATACATACTTAAAGGGATAGTAATGTTTCACAAAACAAAAAAGCAGCTCAGATTAATCTTCATAGTATTTGGGCCATGGGGAGCATTATTTCAATGCTGTCAGACTTGTAGTACAAGAGTAATTGAATGATAAAGTGTCCCCCTCCCACCTCTTACTGATGTAATACTACTCACCTCAGAGTAGCGAGACTGTCTGGACGGATCGTAAAGAGGGACAATCTTCAATGAGTATAAAGAAAAAACCTGAAAAACCTGTCAAGGAGGGCAGGGTCTTCCTTATGCTTACAGTAAATAATTGTCCCTTGTGATCTGTCTGGTCAAAAGACCAGATTACACATCTGAGTGGGTGCAGCATACACTAGGTAAAAGGGGCAGGAGGAGGATACTTTATCATTCAATTACTCTTGAACTACAACTCTGTTAGTATTCAAATAACCATGGCCCAAATAATATGAATATTATTTGGAGCAGCTTTTTTGTGAAAAAATAAGTTGTACTCCATTATGACCTCTATGATGAGTATTGCAGAAATTATACAGTTTGTGCTTTTTACCAAACACCATTGTGACAGTTTTGTTGGTGTTTAAGAACAGTTTCTTGTTTGCTATCCATCTTTCAACTTCAGAGAAATCATGCTGTAATACGGCTTCTGGTTGAGATATGTTAGAATTTTTAGCATACATGTGCACAGATGATGCTTTGCAAACTGTAGGCAGAACATTTATAAATAGGAAAAAATAGGAGGGGACCAAGAATGGAGCCTTGTTACTTTAATAGGTGCCTTGGAAATGAATGTGTTTTATTGTCTGTTAATGGGTCTCAGATTAGATATCGGTCTTACTGAATAGAAAAGCAGTGGATACTAATCTCAATATATGGTCAGCCCTGGCTGTGCATAAACCGTTTACCAAATTGTGT
The DNA here is from genome assembly GCA_037306005.1 of Rhinophrynus dorsalis. Classification (NCBI taxonomy): domain Eukaryota; kingdom Metazoa; phylum Chordata; class Amphibia; order Anura; family Rhinophrynidae; genus Rhinophrynus; species Rhinophrynus dorsalis. The sequence goes on from CM074721.1 coordinate 242,518,609, forward strand.
CTGTACAGGTTAGTCTACACATGCATTAAAATGCAAGTTTAAGATTATCTTTTATAGATATCGAATAAAATAACAAGATTTTACAGATGCTAGCTGGAAGTGGATAATATATAAAATTATATAACACAATTTCATGTTGGTTGTTAATGTCCCTTTAAAGAGATAGTAGCACTTAACCCCTTAACGACCGGGGAATCCGGAAGTGGAAGTGACTTAACGACCACGTATCAAATTTTTTTTATTGCTCCGTTGGGTTCCGGACTCCCCGAACGGCGTGCAGCCGCGGGGGGAGCCCGGAACTCGATGACGGTCATAGTACATCATCGGTCGTTAAGTCAAATCGACCCTTGACGTACTATGACTGTCAAGGGTCGTTAAGGGGTTAAGATGTAAAAAATATGTATTGTAGGTTTACAAGGGTATTCCCACTGCTGAGAGGTGTTTTATGCAAAAGTTACTGCAGCTCAAACTTTATATTTTATTAGGTGCAGTATCTCAGTAGCCTGAAATTGAACAGTGGTGCTGCTGATACACCATCCTACGGACAGTTCTGGTCAATTTACCATAAACCTCCATAGACTAATAAAGTGGAGTTGAAACTTAGTTTAGTTAGTCATGTAGTTAGGAAATCCGTTCTCTGTATTAGGGGAGTGTTCTTGATCTGGCTATTATCTCTGCGCTAGGGGAGGCTAGGTGTATGAGAGCAAAGGTCTTTTACCCCAAAATTTTGTGTGACTGAATAGCCACAGGCAGCTGTGATCCAAGTTACTTTTTTGTTCTGACTGTTGTCTCTGTGTGAGTCTGGAGGTGTGAGAAGGGAGAAAAGGAGAATTGCCCCAAATACCCCAAAATTTGGCGTGACTGACTGGGAACACACAGGCAGAGGTGATCCAAGTTTCTTCCTGATCTGGCTGTTCTCTGTTCTAGTGGAGTCTAGGTGTGTGAAAATGGAGCAAAGGAGAATTACCCCAAATACCCCAAAATTCTGAGTAGACACAGGCAACCGTGACTTGAGTTTCTTACTGATCTAGATGTTATTTCTGTCCTAGGGGAGTCAGGAGAAAGAAGCAGAAGTGTGTGTTTTGTTTTATGTAGTTAATTAAAATAAGTAAATCAAAATATACATAAAATACAAAAAAAGTATATGTGACAGAGACAGGGAACCTGATGTGAGTTGTGACTGAGGCAGATAGAGTATTTTGTAGAGAACCAAGGCAAGACATCATACACAATCAGTTCTACTGTTTACTTTACAGTAAAAATGTACACAGTGGTTGAGTAATATCCAGCAAAGACATAATGGGTAGGGGGAGGGTGACAGGATTAGGAGAAGTACAGGGACATATGAGTAACGTGGTAGCCCAAAAACTGACTTCAGCCATGGTTGCTACAGCGTGTATAATAAATGATGATGATCCCTCTCTTCCCGAGGAAGATACAGTTTGTCAAAGTCCCACCAAAACTTCCACCAGCACTAATAAACTATCAAAATGCACTGAAGAGGACAATGAGTCACATTCCAGTATTGATGGCATAATGCAGAAGGTGTATCAGCTCAACCAGCTGCTGCATCTGACAGTGAGGAAAAACAAAGTGTCCGGAAAATATGGCAAATACTGTGAAGATCCCTCAAAGGGGAAAAGTAAAAAGAAGTTGTGACCTCTCCCATTTGACAATCCTTAGTGCATAGGCTCCATATAATAACATAGGAATTGGAGACGCACTATCACTTGAGAAGTCATCTCCACTTATCACCTCTTTATCATCCCTTAGTGCATATCCACCCATATGTCCGAAATAATGTCTCAGAAAATGAAGGCATATCATGGCATAACCCTACCCATTAGCCAAAGCTCACCCACATAGTCACAGAATCAACTAGGGGAGATGCACTAAGGTGTGTTAAAGGATGATTATGTGTAAGACTTCACCAGTGTGATAAACTTTCCAAGTCCTGTGCTATTCTATAGAGCCAATGCATTAAGACTTCTCCAGCTTGAGAGATCTTCGTGCATAAGTTCCATAGAATAACATAGCAATTGTAGTGTCTATTACACTGGAGAAGTCGTCTCCACATTTCACCTCTTTACCACCTCTTTGTGCATAACTGACTTATTTTTCATCCTTGATCATATAATATCAACAATAATAAAACCTTGGTAGAAGTAACCATGCATGAAATAGGATTAACCACACCGATTTAACATAAAACAACTTTTTTATGTGCTTTGAACTTTTGCAAATTGTTTGGCTTTAAAAAGTCACTAGGTCCTGTAAAAGCTCATATCAAAAGTTTTTGGTGTTTGCATGTGATATGCTGAAAATATATCCATGTTTCATATTTACTTTTGTGTCCGATTACTCTAAGGATCCTTGCAAGTATTTCTTGTTTGGAAATGATAGTTTCTATTTTATAAAACAGATACATTGCTTGTTGGATACAAAATAACATTTCACACTGTGGATTTCCTGGTGGGAACAAGATTGCAAAAACAAACATGAATTGATTTTCCAAGTTTTACAAAAGGTGCCTTCAAATTATGATGACATAAAGCCATATCAGTGAGATACTTCTAATAATAAAGAGAAATATGATACAGAAAAATAACTTATTATGTGTTACTTTACTGCAGCAATATGCTTGTTATACATAAGGCTGGCAACTTCACTCTTTGATGTTGCTTTTAAGATTATTTTCTGATAATGACATAATGCGTTTGAGAACTCACTAGCATTTAATGTTTTAAAATCACCATTTAAAGTAAAAAAGGATTCATATTTGTCCACTTTAGTTCAGTTGTATTGCCCCAGAATTACCCCCTCTCCTTTTTTTTTCTTTTTTTTTTCCAAAATATGTATGTAGAGAATGTTTCTTTACTCCATGATTCTAACCAAATAGTTCTAATACTTTCATATTTTCAAAAGTGGAGTTAGGCTTTTGAACATTCCAGTCTAAAGTGATGCCTAAGCTGAGAGGGAGTTCTGGCTTAATGGGTGGAAGGAAGAAGTGGAGTAACTTTCAGTGGTGTGTCTGAAGCTAAAGGTTCAGATAGGTCATCATAAGGAAAAACATTTTGGATCATGAGCTGGTGGAAAAGGAGGACATTATTTTCTGAAGTAAACACAATATATTTGCAAATGTGGCATAAATAAAAATAGTGGTAAGATGTGTTTGACTATCGCCCTTAAAGGGATAGTAATGTTTCATAATAAAAGCAGCTCTAATTAATCATCATAGTATTTGGACTTTGGAGAGTGTTATTTAAATTCTGTCAGAGTTGTAGTTCAAGAGCAATTCAATGACAAAGTATCCCCCTCCCGCCCCTTTTACTGATGTAACACTGTTCAGCCAGATCAGAAGGGAGGTGCCCAGGTAGATTGCAGAGAGGTTCAATCTTCAATTAAGATAAGGGAAAAACCTGAAAAACTTGTCAAGAGGGGCAGGGCTTTCATTGTTCTCATAGGAAGAAGATTGTCCCCTGCTGTTATCTGTCTGGTCTATGGACTGCATTCCACATCTGAGAAGAGATTACTTACACTAGGTAAAAGGGGCAGGAGGGGAGACTTTGCTTGTGAATATCTCTCAAACCATAAAGGTTTGAGAGATAAGACATATCATTCTTCGTGTTTTTGTAATGCCTACAAAATAAAGTAAAGGTAAAATGAAGTATTACTATCCCTTTAATATTTGTTAAAAAAGTATTTCATTTGTATTTAAAATGATACATTTTCAAGGTAACAAAAGCACTTTTTTTTTCTTTTTACCAGGTAACACTATACTACTACTTCTCACTCCTATATGCTAAAAGAAATTTAATGTGTCTTCCCCAAGTTTAGACCATATCTATTTTATTGTAAAAAAAAAATAAATCCTGGAAATTAGAAAAAAAAAGTGAATGCTAAAAGATGACTTTTCTGTGAAAATACCTTACCATATGACTGTAGATTAAAGGGATAGTAATGGTTAATTTTAAGTTGATTTAATATTGTAGACATTAAAAAAAGATTAACATCAATGTAAGTATTATCTCTCAAATCTCTATGGTTTGAGAGATATAACTTGCTAAAATTACCTTTTCCTGGCTGTTTTACTCAAGTCTGCCATCTAGCTGACAGCTGCAGAATCCAGTCATTTGACCAGACAGAGGCTTTTCAGCAGAGCTGAAATCACGCTATTAAGAAATAAATACTTAATTGGAACGGTCTACAAAGTCTGCTTGCAAGCCAGGCACACTTTGTAGACCATTCCAAATTAAGTTTTTATCTTTAGATATCGTTATATCAGCGCTGCTGAAGAACCACATCTGGTCAAGTGACCAGAATCTGCTTCTAACAGCTTTACAGCTTGTCAAGCAGAAAGGGGAGGGACCAGATAACTTTATTTTCCTATATCTCTCAAACCATAACGGTTTGATCCGAATAAGTGCAAGTACTCTCTTTTAATTGTATATACCATATAGTTAATACTTTTCTTCTGACATTACTATCCCTTTAAACCATGTCCACTTTTAAGAATTGTATTCGAAAAATGATGGTACTATACCTGAGAACTAAGGACTATGGCATAATAACTTTTTTTTTTATATATATATACTATTTACAGACAATTTGTTACTAGAACTTTTTGAACATCTCGCCCTTAGTCATAGGAACGCTAACTCCTAAAAATAAAATAGTTTGACATGACTTGAAATATTATGTACTTACAGCTAGCATATGTAAACCCTTGTTACATTCATAAAATAACAAAGAAAGGTTTGGGGTAGCAGAAAAGTGACTGGAGACAAAGGAAAAAAGTCAGAAGGCAGTGTGGAAGAAAGACATGGCTCATGAGAGAGTGGAGGAGATGGTATGGGGTGAGCCTTAGGGAAGTGGTAGAGAACAGTGTGGCCAATGGCACATAGGTGCTTGAAAAAATTCTATCATATTCGCCATTGCATTATGCAGTAATGTAGAGAAGCCTGATGTTTTCACTGGGCTTGATATTCACACGGTTGTGCATTAGGCACACCATGGTTTAATATTTTAGATGCATGCATTAAAGTATTTAATAAAGTTATGGTCAAGTTGGTGGAGGGCTTTGTGTCCATCCAGGCCCACCTGTGGCTACACTACTGTCATTGTTTTTCTACAGACAAAGATGGCCGGAAAATAACCAACACTGTGTAATGCTTGAAAATGTTCTATAGATAGAATAACTGCAGCACATAGCACCTGTTAAGTAGGAAATAGCCTGTGTTTCCCTTGGAATGAAAGACTGCTTGTGGTGCTGATTTCATGGGCTTGCCTGCATTTTACAGGCTTCTTGAAACAAGTATTCCATGTTACAAATACTGTAAATATCTGGAATTCCAAACAGATTTAAAACACAAATAAGAAATGTAAAAGCTCTGTAGACCAGTTGAACAACTTTTTGGTATACTTTGGGCACAAAAGAAATGAGCAGAAATGAAACTAATTGTACTGTAGAACATAAATAAAATATCTCTAAATTTATATCAATATAATAGGGCTTTTAACCCTTTGAGTGTCAACACATTGAATTCTAGAAAGGTCAACAGTGTTTTGCTTCACAATGCTAAAGCATTTATACATGGGTCGTAGGTTCAAAAGAAAAGTGGAGGCTTTGTGATGTAAACCATTTATATTATAGGGGAGAACGAAACATTCCAAAAATGTCCATTGATTTAAATGGGGATTTTAACTGCTTGAATTCAAGAGAGGTCTCTGATGCATTGCTTTGCAAGTACCGAATAGGAATTGGCTGTATCCTATGCTAAGATAGCAGCAGGGATGAAAAAGGGGTGAGTCAAATACCCATGAATGAGGTGGGCAACTGGGCACCCCTGTGCTACCTTCAAGCTAGTATTCTCTAGTGCTGGCTAAAGAGTGCGAGTGTAGCGTTACATACATGCACATTTTGTCCAGAGTATATATTTTTTAGAGGTTAAAACATTATTTATTTATGTAATGTGTTAAAACATGATAATAAATGGGACAAATACCTGACAAAATAAATATATGTAGGTCACACTTACAAGGATTGAAAGAGTAATGGACGTTAATGCTAATGACGTCACCCAAAAGAAAAATTGCTGTAACAAAAAGTGTCCAGAATGAAATTAACTGGTAAAGTTCTGAAGAGATTCTAGGAATAAACAATCTTGTGCACATATTTCAGAAGAGTCACTGTTTTGGATTACGACAGTAGAATACAATGCTAGAAAGGGAAGCACTATGTTAATGTGCCAATGCAGCCCAAAATGTTCACAGAAAATATCCCACAATAACAGCTGAAACAGAAATTAAATGCTCACTAAAGAATGACTGCCTAAATGTAAAGAAAGATCTCGCTAACAAATTTTAGAACTGCCTTATTTGCTGAGGTACGTGCAGTAAAAATACAACAAAATTAATATCTTTGGGCAAATACAGTGGAGCTGCATAGCTCCTGTATATAAACACACCCCTGCTGATAATGTAAATAAGTAAACAACGTCCATGTCCCTATTTTGTGGTTGACAGAGGGAGCAATATAACAAACATAGCTCCCAGCAGTGAAGCTCTCCTGTGTGGCAAAATTCAGACTTACAATAAAGTATTGTACCAAATCCAATGTGTTGAGCTGCCAGCTCTAATAGAAACAGGCAAGCAAGTCAAGCTAGGAAATTCACATGAGTCTGCATAGGCCGAAATAATGTAGTGTGGCACACTGCAATGCATTTCATACAGTAAAATGGGGCAGAGCAAATAGTGTAAGCTACCTGCTGTGCTACACAATGAGAGTGGTTCTTATCAATGTGATTACCTCTGCCTGACTTAGATCAAGGCAGTGAGCTATATTGATAAATTGCAGTATAATGCTCCAATGAGTGCTCATGGTATGACTGTGGCCTGCAGTAACACTTCAGTAAGAAGGGAAAAGGAGATAAGGTAAACCACATTGAACGCTAAATCCCTATGATTAGGGTATATGTGTGAGTCTGTTACTGAATATTTAAAAAAATGTAATTAACTGGCAAGGATCTTCATTATTTCCTGTAAACAGAACAAATGTCAACCAGCTTCTCCCTAGGCAGTACAGAAAGGTTAGTACATTCCCACTTAGCATCACTTGACACATTTAAACTCTATAGCCTTTCTCAAAGGGATGGAAGGTGACCCAACATTGCTTGTATTTCCACGCAGAGACACACCTCCAAGCTTTGCCCAGTGTCTCCTGGGTCTTAAAGATAATCTGATAGGCTATATAATAAAAAGTTATTATTGTGTGACACTCGAAAGCTAAGTATATATATTTGAAACAATGTTTCTAGTGTATTAGAGAGATATTAAAGGATACTGAGGGTATGAATTGTGTTTAAATATCCTTTCTCTGAGTACGCATTTTGTCACACTCACATATTGCATGCCAAAAGGACATTCAAGACCGTAGACAACCCCTTTTAAGTTATAGTTAATGAACAAACCACTCCACTTTCTTCCATCATTGCTGTGAAAAATACAATGCCTTGGTCAATGTCAGTGCTATTTAGAAACATCCACATAGTGACTAATATAACCTGTGTAATTATTGGGAAAGGACTGAACAATTATTAATATGACCAATGGGTCATTATAGAGAATTGACTAAACAGTTGTTCCAGAAAGCACTACCAGACTGTTGCTGCATGATCACAGATACAAGTCATATATTTCCTTAGAGGTGATCTAGTGTATAACAATATTAATTATTGACTCTTGAGAAAGTTTTGCCTAGGCATGTGTGCTTCACTCTCTAAAATAATTTACCTCACTTTAACAGAATTTCTTTCTAATGTACTTGTATGGATATGAGCCAGCAGTCAGATATTTATATATTTTGCATTGTGTCTGCAGTTGAATGTACTTAATGATCTCCATTTCAGGTTCATACATAATAGACAACACTTATCCACTATTTGAATGAGATAAGCTATCAAAAGGCACACCCACATTCTGCATACTCATGTAGGCTACTTAGGTCAGAAATGTACCTGTCCATAGATAGATTTGTGACTCCACTGTCATCAAAAGTATATAGATATATAGGAATGCTGTAAGAAGGAACCATGCCTATCATATCACTCTTGTTTATCCAGAACAAAGCAGCAAACCCTACTGAAAGCAATACTAATAGATCGAAATAAACGGAGCTCCTATTAATATCCATAGTTTTTTGTCCCTATAGAGTGGTATTTCAATAGTATCAGAGTTACAGTTCATGAGTAATTCAGTTATAAAGTATCCCCCTCCTGCCCCTTTTACCTACGTAACGCTGCCTCTGCAAGCCGGTCCAGATGGAGCGCAGCAAGGCACAATCTTCAGTAAGTATAAGAAAAATCTTACCCTCTTTCATCAAGGGGGCAGGATTTTCCTTATGCTCACAGCATGAAGATTATCCCTCACTGAGAGTTGACCAGTACGATGACCAGATACCACATCTGAGGGGAGATGGCTTAGATTGGGTAAAAGGGGCAGGACGGGAAAGATTTATAATTGAATTACTCCTGAACTATAACTTGGATACTATTGAAATAGTGCTGTGCATTTCCAATTAATTCAAAGTGTGTAAAAAAAAAAACCAAAAAAAAAAACCTTCCTGACTCCAAATGGCAGTCCAATATTTCCCTAGATCAACATCCTACCTGCTTTGAAGTTCACTGTCATAATTCTCGATATTGTTCTATGAAAAAAAAAGGTAGACAATACTTTTTGAAAGCATTTTCAGTATCTATAAGCAAGCATCCAAGGCAAATATTCTATAACTTTTCTGCCTTTGTTTTAGTTGAAAGCACCTTTCCTCTAGTCTTAATGGATGACCTCTTGTTTTTTTTCTTCCTTAGAGTGTTATTTGTATTGACTATATTTTTAAATGGTAATCATATAATCTTTAGATGTCTCCTCTAATATAAACAAACCCAGTTTTGCTAGTCTTTCTTTATAATTCAGATGCTCTAATCCCTTTATCAGTTTTGTTGTACATCACTTCACGTTTGACTGTGAAGTCTAATATCTATCAGTACACCTTAATCTTTCTCTAAAGAAGACTCCACAATTAGTTTCTTGTTTAGACTAAATATAGCATGTTTGTTTCTGTAGTCCAAATGGATAACCTCATATTTATCTGTATTAAACCTCATCTATCACTTTTCACCCATTCAGCCTGTTTATGCAAATATTTATGCAAATAAAAAATATATTGCTATGTATGCATTTGCTTATATATCGTAGTGTAATCAGCAAAGTTAGTGTAATCAGCTAATAGGATTGAGACCCTACATTCAATATCCACTTCTATTCATTAATAAACATGTTGAAAAGCATTGACCCTAGGACTGAACTCTGTGGCACCAGACTTACAAACTTAGACCAACTTGAAAAAGTTCCATTTACAACTTTCTGCCATCTGTCAGTTCTCTATCTATGCACAGATATTGCCTCCCAAACTGAAGTCTTTTAATTTATGAGGCACAGTATCAAAGGCTTTTGAAAAATCCAAGTATACTACATCAACAACAATATCCTTGTCCAAACCATAACTTACCCTTTTGTAAAAAGCAAATAAATTAGTTTTGCATGATCTATTCTTCTTAAAACCATACTTGCTCCTGCTAATAATGTTGTTGTCCATCACATAGTCCTGAATACTATCATTTAGTAACTCTTCTAATATCTGCATAACTTATTATTGCTTCCTTTGTATACACCTAAATAATACTTTCTGTTAAACTACTTAAAAGAACCACTTATTATACCATACCAATGCCAAAAAATGAAAATGTCACTTCACATAATTCCTATAGTTCCAGTTATTTAATCTGACATATACTATATAACATATGTAGTAGGCATTATTGCCGATGTTGTTGTGGGTACCAGATTTTGCTTTACATTGATTGTGACATCTGTTGTCCAAACTGTTCACCTACAGTTCAGCTGCTGTCCAGACAGTTATTCTATTGCATTCCAGGGCAGAGATAAGTCACTGACTTCAGTTATTCATAGAATGTTATAGGAACAGCATCATAACTTTTGAGTAAAACAACTGCAATAACAAAAGCCCTATAATATAAATACACTAATCCTTTATAAAAAAATGCTAATAAAAGTTTGCATTTCTTCTAAAATAAAATGGCAAAGCTAATACAATGGTGCACCGCATCTAAACCTGCATGTATATACATGACCACATTTTTAAAAGCAATGCATTGTTTTAGAAGCAATGTAACATTTGAATATATTAAAAAAAATTTCAGCTGGCACTAAGTGCATAAATGATTAAAAGCATTCAATCCTATTACATATTTTCCCAGAGGCAAGGGTTGAACTTGATGGACTTATGTCTTGTTTTCAGCCTAATTTACTATGTTACTATTACATATTAAATAAGGCCATTTGTAAATTACGATCAGGTATTAGATGAACTGTCCAAATTCATTGGGTACATCCATCTTGATGGAATTTGCAGAAATATTCCTTCCAATTAATTGAATCTATCCCTTTCATGGAAGGTGATCTATTTATGGTAGCTTTAGCAGGAGTAGTAAAGAAGTGAGGCAATTTCAGGACAGATGAGTAAGTAATTATGCATGCTGTGTCACACAAGTTAGAGTAATCCGTTCTGCTGATGTTAGTGTCCCTAACTATGAAACCAAAAATCTCTAAAACTATTATATGTTAAGCACAAGATGTAGGCAATTTAACTAGATTAACAAGACTAAAAGTTTATAGGTGACATATTCACATTAAATTGGTTTACTTAAAGTTACCACTAACTAACAACAAAGCTCTTGCTTGATTCCAGGGCCATTAATGCCTTGGATGCTAGTGACATTTCAAAATCATCAAAAGTGATTTGATGGAAAACTCTCTACTACCCATGTGACTAAAGCAGACAGAACTTTTTACTATATATATGTGATAATAATGCATAGGAACAAAAAAAAAACAAAAAAAACGATGCTTGGAATAACCTGGGCTGAGTATACTTTTAGATTATCTAATTTTTATGGGACGTGCACCAATTAATGCTAAATTAGTTGTTGGTTTCAGTGAGTGCTAATGTCTATGTGCATGGGTGTGTATATATATATATATATATATATATATATATATATATATATATACATAGATACATATATATATATACACACACAGAAATGTGCAAAAGTTTTAGGCAGGTGTGAAAAAATGCTATAAAGTAAGAATGCTTACAAAAATAAACATGTTAATAGTTTATTTTTATCAATTAACAAAATGATAGTGAACAGAAGACAAATCAAAATCAAAATCAAATCAGTATTTCGTGTGACCACACTTTGCTCTCAAAACTGCATCAGTTCTTCTAGGTACATTTAACACAGTTTTTTAAGGAACTAGGCAGGTAGGTTGTTCCAAACATCTTGGAGAACAAATCACAGTTCTTCTGTGGATATAGTCAGCCTTGGTTGCTTCTCTCTTCATTTAATCCCAGACAGACACGATGATTTAAGATCAGGGCTCTGTGGGAGCCATACCATCACTTCCAGGACTCCTTGTTCTTCTTTACACTGAAGATAGTTCTTTATGACTTTGGCTGTATATTTGGGGTTCGTTGTCATGCTGCATAATAAACTTCGGGACAATCCGATGCCTCCCTGAGGATATTAATTGCTGTATAAGTATCTGCCTGTACTTCTCAGAATTGAGGATACCATTAATTCTGACTAAATCCCCAACTCCATTTGCAGAAATGCAGCCCCAAACTTGCAAGGAAACGCCACCATGCTTCACTGTTGCCTGCAGACACTCATTCTTGTACCATTCTCCAGCCCTTCGGCGAACAAACTGCCTTCTGCTACAGCCAAGTATTTTGAATCAGTCCACAGCATCCGCTGCCATTTTTCTGTGTCCCAGTTCCTGTGTTTTCATGCATAGTTGAGTAACAACCTACATAATAAACTGATGATCATCAGCACCTATTTGGTATAATAATTTAATCATACACATGACTATATGTCTACAATATACCTGACTTTGTACAATTGTACCTAGTACAATTGATGCTGTTTTGAGGGAAAAGGGTGATCACTACTAGGGATGGGTGAAAATTTCCGCCTCAAACTGAAATCAGTGAAAAATGGCACTTTCCGCTTGGTGTAAAATTTCCTGTGAAAAGTGCTGATTTTCAGCTTTTTTCCACTGAGCTGATGTCTGCTCTGTGCCTGCCCCAAGAGAAAAATAGTCCCACACCCATGATGACTGCAGGGGGAAGGGAACAGATGGAGAAGAATGGCCTGTTTCTTCTTGTCCTCCACATTCCCCTTCATTGTCTGTGGCAGCGGATAATGTTGCTGCTACTGCCTCAGATTCAGCACTGCAACTAAGATCAGGGGTATTGCTACTGCTGGCAAGTGGAAACTGTTTGCATTGCTTCTTGACCCCATTCCCACTGTGTCCACTGTGGTCTGTGGCACACTAGCCTGCTCCTCAGCATCCTGCTGCCCTTGCATCTCCGTATCAGAAGGAGTTTCAACAGGTGCAAACTCCTCTAATTCCAAAATGTCATTGCTAGTGATGGTGGTGATGTCCATCCTCATCCCTGTCTCACATTCCTTCTCGGTTTCTGCTTAAAAGGTCATCAATTTAGATTTTTCTTCTGTTCACTCACTATGCATTTTGTTAATTGATACATATAAACTATTAAAGTCTATTTTTGAAATCATTCTTACTTTACAGCTTTTTTCACAACAGCCCAAGACTTTTGCACATTACTGTGTATGTATATATATATATATATATATATATATATATATATATGTATAATATATATATATAATATATATATTGTGGCAGGAAGCAAGGTGTCTAAATGAATGCATATTACTTGAAGCTGTTTTCAAACCTAACAGTACTTTAGGAAAGACAGGCTTTGTGAATTCTGGAAGTAGCTGTAGGCTAAGGAAACAAATCTACAAGCAGCTAATAGATTGCTGTTTATATAATTTCAAAGAAATTACAGTTATTATAAAACAATGCATTATCTTGTTTATCTAACAATATATATTTTGCAGATTTTCCTTTCTAAATCTTTATATTCCACTATATTATTCTCATTATTCAATACATTCACAGTCTCTTACTAAGTGCTTGAGCTGTTTATGATATGCACAGTTTTTTAACCATTTAAGGACCAGAGGGATGTGCAGCCCTTGAGAAGCAATGTGTTGCACATCCCACTGGTCCTTAATCATGTACTGTTTATTTTATGCTTCATTAACATAGTGTAATGGGTTTTGCATGATAAGTAGTCATCTAGACTCCAGACTAACCATTGTCTGTATCACCTAAAAAGGAAACTGATTCATGCCCTTTTAGCCATGTGGATGCTAGATATGTCTATAATACACTGGAGTCATCTCTAGCACACGCGCTCGCACACATGTATTGCATAAACACACATATGTAGTGCATAAACTCTTGTCATAGGTAAAGGGTGGGATGCACCCAAATAAACACAGACACAAATCTTGGGGAAAACAGGCCACAGATTTACTAAATATTGCCATAAAGATTGATTTTAACCAACAATGATTTTATAATTATTAAAACATGACAGTCCTTGCCAATCTGAAAATACTTGCACCACCCATGGCTAATGTGCTCGTGCTAGAATCCCATCATTCTTCAGTACCTTATAGCCGACTCCCAAGAAAATTACCCCATTGGCCATACATCTTTGCTTAAATGAGTAACATCACTTCTTTGACCTAACTCAGGGGCATAATTTACAAAGGGCTCCAGCCCAAGGAAAATCCACATAACTTGAGCACATAAGTTATTAATATCTGAAAATAATGTGAAGGACTAACCACCCCGCTGTGACTATATAACAAAAAAACAAACAATAAATAATAATAGGGAGGGATTCTTCTCCTTGCTCCTTCTTAACCAAATGGCAGTCTACTTCCTGGCATAACCACATATAAGTCTTTTGCACTAACTCCTCCCTAACTCGCACCATAAACATTCAGATCAACACTCCCCTCGACATGCTGTCAGATCGACACTCCCCTCGACACACTCGTCTGCTCTGAAGCCCAGTGCCGGATTTACATCTCATGAGCCTGTAGGTACAGAAATCTAAAGCCCCCCCCCATTGGACATCTCCACTGGACACCTCCACAATGCTCCTAATGTCCACATTGCCCCATCAGCTCCAACATGTCCCCATCAGCTCCACATTTCCCCCACCATCTCCATATTGTCCTCACATTGCCCCCATCAGCTCCATGTTACCCTCACATTGCCCTCCATCAGCTCCACATTACCCCCACCATCTCCAAATTGCCCTCCATCAGCTCCGACTTGCCCCCATCAGCTCCATGTTACCCTCACATTGCCCTCCATCAACTCCACATTGCCCCCACCATCAGATCCAACTTGCCCCCCATCAGCTCCATGTTACCCTCACATTTGCCTCTATCAGCTCCACATTGCCCCCACCATCAGCTCCAACTTGGCCCCCATCAGCTCCATGTTACCCTCACATTGCCCTCCATCAGCTCCACATTGCCCCCATCAGCTCCAAATTGCCCCACCATCTCCATGTTGCGCTCACAATGCCCCCCTTCAGGTCCAACGTGCCCCCACCATGTCCATGTTGCCCTCACCTTGCCTGCCTCCCTCCTATTGTCCGTTTCCTACCTCCCTGGCAGGAGATCTGTTGTCTGTGCCTCCTTTGGCACAGTCAGTCCTGTAGTTGCTGAAGCTCCCATGCGGTCTGCTATTCAGGAATGCAGAGTGCTGGGAGATGTCATCTTCTAGAGCTCTGCATTCCTACAGAGCCGACGAGGGAGCTCAGCACTTACAGCACTGTGCCAGCTTGCGCCTGTAGGCAGGTGCCTATTTTGCCTTATGGCATATCCGGCCCTGCTCATGCCTCAGAATTCATGAAGTTTCTTATAACATTTGTCACTTTCCTCTTCCTATTTTGTCATTATTAGTGGCTGTATGCAGAAAAATCTAACAATTGCCTTCACTTGGAAATCGCTTCAATTTTTTTTTTTTATTTTGCCTTCCTCTGGATAAACAGAGGTGATATGGCTTGGGCTGAACTTGATGGATTTGTGTCGTTTTTCAGCCTCGTCAACTATGTTACTATGTATAGCACCTCCAATATAGGGTACTTCAGAAGTGTAAAGTGATGTGATTGTCACAGAGAGAAGCAGTATAATAGAGCTTTCCTCCTGCCATGTGACAATGCACCTACAAATTTGCTGTATGTAGTATGCTGCATTTCCTGGCAACTGCAGTACTCCTGTCTACATTGAAAGAATATGAGGTTGATTAAACCTTGCAAAATGTGCAAGCATTTTAAAGGAGCAGTAAACTTTTTTTATAAAAAATATATATATATTGTAGGGATTTTCCTATTGAGTAAAATAAGGGTACTCCCACTGCCGAGAGATTTATATTTCCAGAGTTATTACAGTTTAAACCCATGTTTTTATACATTAGCAGTGCCCTCTAGTGGTCAAATTCTAATTAGATTTCCTGTTAGATTCTAATGGAGAGGAAAGTCAGAAAAGTCAGTGATATACAGTTCTCCATAGAATGTGATAGAAACTTCCTGTCACTTTCTGTCAGTTAGAACTATCGGGAAGTAAACGCAGTAAATTCACTTCCTGATTATTTAAACTGCTATAATTTTTGAATAAAACATCTGACAGCGATGGAAGTGACCTTGTTTTATTCAGTGGGAAATGCTCTGTAAAATGTGTTTTCATTAAAAAAAAAGTTTACTGCTCCTTTAAGTTGCTATAAAAAAGTAGTGCTACAAAGCTCTCCCATATGACAGGCCTTAGAGCGAATATATTATTAGGGCTCTTTCTCATGTGAGACAGGATTGTAGCAACCCACTGCTATAGTTCTGCCACCCATGTTTTTTCACAAACCTTCTCATGCATACCACTGCCAACATAGATACAAACACATTAGTGCCAGCCAATATTATTGGATGGTGCCCTCGTGGGAAGGAAATTCAATGGGGTTTGTGATGTGCATCACAACCTGCAACAACTCTTGTGTGAAAGGTCTGCCATCTGCCCCACAGGTAACCATGCAAACCTTCTTCGCTTAATCTACTGCTTTCCTGTGTGAATAATTTAAAGATGGAGCATGCTGGTGTGTTCACATAAGGTTATAGTTGCCATGTGAAAAGCACCATAACCAGTCTAGAATCTTTCACATTGCTGCGTTGGTGTCACATACACGATAGATGCTTTACCATTTGGGTGCTAGTCCTCTTTGGCATTCAATTAAACTATAATGTTAAGTGGAGTTATGTTATTTGTTAGTTTTATA
Organism: Rhinophrynus dorsalis; assembly: GCA_037306005.1. Taxonomy (NCBI): domain Eukaryota; kingdom Metazoa; phylum Chordata; class Amphibia; order Anura; family Rhinophrynidae; genus Rhinophrynus; species Rhinophrynus dorsalis. The sequence continues at coordinate 242,534,974 of CM074721.1, forward strand.
AGGCTTCCAGTTTGTGCAGACTGTTCTTGGAGAAAAATGTTTTATTTTGAGGTGTTTTTTCTTTGTATTAAAGTTAAGATTTTCTTGGGAAGCTTACAATTGTGGTTTGCTGTGAAGCAATAGAGTTTCTGTATAAACAGAAATGTATAAGTCACTGGGTGACACATAGAGCTCAATTTAAAAACAATTTCATATAGTAGTAGCATGATATAGTACATTTTTATGACAAGGCCAGATTCTTTCAAAAACAAATGTATCCCTGTAGCAGGGATTACAGGTCAGTAAAACTTTTGAAAAAAATAAACCTGACACATTTATTTGCTACATAATAGTACAGCCTGACAATAATATATATTTATACTTCTATATTTAAAGATCGAAAACAAGAAAATGCAGTGAATGAGTCATTGAAGTGCTAAGCCTTTTCTATGATTTGTGCTTTTAAAGCAAGCTATGTCTGGGTAACTACAGAAAGGAAAGTCTAGAAACAATCTTTGATATATATATCTTAGCATAGTATGTCCGTTTTCCTTTGCATTAGTAAATTAAATGCTTTATTAGTGCTTGTATGGAAAGTTTCATTTGTATTAAAGTCTATTAGGTATTTATTTACTGATTACAACAATTTGTTTTTTGTTATGCATAGAGTCCTAATACAACAAATCTTAATTATTACACACAGTGGTGGCCTTAATTACATTTTGCTGGTGTCTACTGAACAGAGGATTGTCAGCTGATTTCCTCTATGACCTGTTAAAACATTGACATAGAAGACGCACTCTAAGGAGGCTTTTAATCACACATCATTTTAAGACCCATTATTTGGGTAATGTTTCAGCCATAACTTTGTTCATTTTCAAGAAATCTTAACAATGACCAAATAAATTGTCCCACTTGCATTGTGTAAAAGTCTCCTGAGAGTGTATTTTCACTGTTCAGCATTTATATTGGTTTAATTAAATACTATACCCAGGCATTTGATCTCTCAGACCTGTGAGTGCTCCCAACACATGATTAAATTGAGTCAAAGAAGGAGAAAATTGTAGGAAGAAAGAAAGGCGAGACTGGGGAAAGAAGGGAGAGCAAGGAACAAAGGAGGGCACTGAGAGACAGAGCCTGTGGAAATGGTTGTATTGAGAAAGAACAATAGGTAACTAAATATATATAGCAAGTGGAAAGAGGGAAGAAAGAACCATCTAGGAAGCATCTATTGAGAAATGCCTTTGTGTTCTTCTTCTCCCCAAAAATTAGAGAAAATTGTGATTTATACCCAGTAATATTTTGCACCTTGTATGCAGTAGCTCTGCTTCTGGTAAGTCCTTCAGCATTATGCTTACTCCCTTTGTGTCACGGACAAAGGGAACATAAATAAGGCTGGAGAAAGAGAAGAAACCCCTTCAGTGAGCTGCTTGTGCATGCTTGAACTTTGCACTGATGAAGAAAATGAGATTCGGGCACAAGCCTCACTCATCCCCTCAGAGGTAGTTACATCAGTGCCTGCAAGAAAAAAGGAAATGAATGATGAATTCATATGGAGAGGAGATTTGCCAAGGAGGTAAATTCAAAGTAGGGGATGGACCCAGCTATCTCTCTAGAAAAGATCAGGCTACACACCTTGCCACTCTGGTATCTATACAGGCCTTGCTTGTGTTAAAATCATATGGCTTCTTTCCAGGATAAAATGCCTCTAATTCAGTAACAGTATCATAGCACACTGTTAATATTATATTGATGTCTTGCAGTTCTTGTTCCATGTTCTGTGCATGCAGTCCAGCAGCAACTGTAAGGTTTCTAAACCAACCTTTCCATCCAATGAAGGCAGCAGAACAGCAAGGGAAGCTCAGCCTCTCTGCCAGCCCAGGGGTTGTTTTGCTGCAGATTGCTGATATTATATAATGAATTTGTTATGTTATAATGTATGATTTTATATTTAGGTAAAATAGTTATCAGAACTGTTCACTATAAAGTAACCCAACAAAAAATCCCTGATTTATTTTCAAGCTGCACTGAGCAGCTCCGTACTTTTAAGAAGTCTGCTTCCACAAGAGATGCACAATAGTTGTCCTTTACCATGTAAACCAAATAATAAACTTAAAGGGACAGTAATGTTTCACGAAAACAGCAGCTCCAATTAATCTTCATAGTATTTGGGCCATGGAGAGTGTTATTTCAATACTGTCAGAGTTGTAGTTCAAGAGTAATTGAATGATACATTTTCCCCCTCCCGCCCCTTTTACCTAGCATAAGCCACCTCACCTCAGATGTGGAATATAGCCTTAAGACCAGACAGCTTGCAGCAAGGGACAATCTTCTTACTGTGAGAACAATGAAAACCCTTCCCCCCTTGACAGGTTTTTCTCTTATCTTAATTGAAGATTGTCCCTCTCTGCAATCCACCTGGACACCACCTTTCTGTTCTGAGCTGAGCAGTGTTACATCAGTAAAAGGGGCGGGAGGGGGATACTTTATCATTCAGTTACTCTTGAACTACATTTCTGACAGCATTGAAATAACACTCTCCATGGCCCAAAAACTATGAAGATTAATTGGAGCTGTGAAATATTACCATCCCTTTAAAACTGTATTTGATTATTGAAAGCAGAATAAACCCCTCCTGATAACCCCACTTAACTTTTTATGTGAAGAAAATGCTAATAACCGCTATGAATTTTGCCCTTGTGCCATGGTTCAAGAGATATCATCAATCAGTCCTCGATGTGATGCGTACATGACAGTCAATGTCAGTTTTCTTCAAACTGAAACAGTCAGAGTACATGACTCAACTTAACCATTTAAGGACCAGAGGGGTGTGCAATGCATTACAAAACACCATCTGGTCCTTAAAGTGTTAAGATTACCCTGTGCAGTGAGCAGTGTTTGAGGTTATGTGGTCCTGCTGGCAATTGTCATTTTTGTTGCCTCCATGACATGATTGATTATAGGTGTGGGGCTCAACTCAATGCCCTGTGCTAATTTCACACTTTTGACATATATTGCTAGCTCACTCTATATCATTCTGTGTAATGATATTAAATTGAAATACTTGGCTTCTGATAGCATGTGCTAAATGCTAGTTGCAGCATATACCACCAATTCATGTTAAAGGGATAGTAATGTTTCACAATAAAAGCAGCTCCAATTAATCTTCATAGTATTTGAGCCATAAAGTGTGTTGTTTCAGTACTGTCAGAGTTGTAGTTCAAGAGTAATTAACTGATAAAGTTTCTCCCTCCCTTCCCTTTTACCTAGTGTAAGCCACTTCCCGACAGATGTGGAATCTGGTCTTAAGACCAGACAGCTCACAGCAATGGACAATCTTCTAACTGTGAGAACAATGAAAACCCTGTCCCCCTTGACAGTTTTTTTTCAGGTTTTTCCATTATGCTAATTGAAGATTGTCCCTCTCTGCGATCCATCAGGATACCACCTTGCTGCTCTGATGTCAGGAGTGTTACATCAGTAAAAGGGGTGGAGGGGGATAGTTTATCATTCAATTACTCTTGAACTACAACTCTGACAGTATTGAAATAACACTCTCCATTGCCCAAATACTATGAAGATTAATTGGAGCTGCTTTTATTTTGAAACATTACTATGCTCAACATGCAGACATTGTAGGAACTCAATAGTATTAGGGCTGGTAAAACCTAAACATTGATACAGCTACAACAAGCACTGATGGTCAAACACACTGGTGTCAACACTCAAAGAAACGTAACCCCACTCCATCCATCCTCCCCAAAACATAAACATTCACCAACATGTGAGTTTTGTTTGCACAACCTGCCTAAACTTTTAACCCATTGAGTGTCAGAGGATGGCTACCTCTCTGGCATGCAAGAGGTTAATCCCGCTGAGTCTGCTTTCACATGCATGGTTCCAGTTGCCCAACTTGGATTTATTGTAGTTCTTTCTTTGTACTGATGACTGGTGCCTATGAAAGGTCGACAGGGACAGAATTGATGCTCCTGTTTAACCCCTTGATTGCTAAATAATTTTCTAAAGCAGTGCTTTATAATACATTGGAGACCTCTCCACATAAGCATTTACTTCAGTTTTAGCTTGGCTGACATTATTTATATAATAGTTTTAAATCTGTAGCATATAGCGCTAGAATCAATCATATTTTAAACGAAATATATAGATTTAATCTTTCTATTCAAGGGGCCTTGTAAATTAAAGCTGTTGTCAATCTAATGTTTAGCTAACCTCTTGAAGACAAGAGGTTGTGCAACACATTGCAAAGCAATGATTTACATACCCCTCTGGTTTTCAAGGGGGTTAGTAAGTATACTATAGAATATATATTTATAACATAATAATTCTGAAATATTATTCTGACAATATTTAGATTTGCTGTATAATTATAGGTTTGTAAATAGTAGGCACTGGGACTTTATGTGCAATTACGGAATTCTAATGCCATTTAGCTGTTGAAATCTCTTGATAATTGTCAGCAAAACAGTACATAATATATGAGGAACAGTTGCTTTGATAGTTAATGCAGTGCCAGACTGAATGCTTTCATTTGATTTTCGCTCAGCTCTGTATGAAGTTGGGATGGTGCATAAATTCATTTCCACAAGAACTGAGATTTCCCATAGTATACAGAATGATCTCTCTGTTTTGTGAGAGATGTAAAAGGAGCAACTTTAGTTAAAGGCTCCCTGAATTCAAGTGACAGCATTGCAGCATAAAGAGACACTGTTGACTGTGACAAGCCAATGTCTCTCATGAGAATTGGAACTCAAGAAACCGTTAATGGAGCTCGTCCAATACATGCAGCTGCTGTGCCCCACTGTGTCCCCAATGTCCTCTAATATCATCAAAACATAAATTAGAAAACCCAACTCTGGGAATGAACACCAGTTAATTATTAGTTTAAGGTTAAAAGCTAGTAGGTGGAAAACCCACAAATAAATTTAACGTGAAGTTTTACATAGGATTGCTTTCAAATGCTATTCCAGACACACATTTATGACCTTATACATAAGTTACAGTGGTTCAATCCTGAATCAAAACCCCATTTATTACAAAAAGAAAATGAAGATTCACTTTGATTTCAATTGTGTTTTAAACCCCATTGATTATTAAAGAGATCTCCAAGGTATTGTGATGCAATATGTTAGAGACCTCAATTGTTCATAGGGTTAACCCTCTGAGTGCCAATTGGGTAGCCCTATCTGGCACACAAAGGGTTAAACTGGTAGGAATTTGTGAAATTTTCATTCTGAACCTATGGAACAGTTGATTTACTCCATCTTGCACACAGCTGACTATTTCAAACACACACGTATTCATTAAGCTAAAATTTTGAAGAAATTCTGCTTTTTAATACATCGGAGATCTCTGAGGAGTCAAGGGTTAAAATTAAGGACGGGCAAAAGTTTTTGCCTCAGAAAAGAAATGGGAGAAAATGGGCATGTTTTGCAGATCTGTAAATTTTTTGCTAAATTTTATGTTTTGCTTTTTTGGGGATAAAGTAAGAGAAAGCAGCACATTTTTGAGTGAGAGAAGACATGCTAATAATGTGGAGATTAAGCTAAGTTTATGGAGTCATGTAGGCAGGAAATCTGCTCTCTGTATTAGGTTAGTCTGAGGAACTCTGGAGGACAGGACGGGAGAAAGGACCACAAATACCTCAAAATTCTGTGTGACTGACTGGGAAGACACAGGCAATCATGAACCAAGTTTCTTCCTGATCTGGCTCTGTCCTAGGGGAGTCTGGGGGTTTAAGAAGGGAGCAAAGGTGGTTTACCCCAAATACCCAAACATTTTGTGTAACTGATTGGAAAGACTCATGCAGCTGTGGTCCAAGTTTCTTTCTGATGTGGCTATTATTATCTCTGTGCTGGGGGAGTCAGGGTATGAGAATGCATCAAAGTAGAATTACCCAAAATACCCCAAAATTCTGTGCGACCGACTGAAACACAAAGACAGAACTTTTGCTTTTCTTCCTTGCTGATATCTTTATGTTAAGGGGGTCTGGGGGCGTGAGAAGGGAGGTTTTCCCCAAATATCCAAAATTCTGTTTGGCTGGGAAAACACAGGCAGAGAGGATGCAAGTTTCTACCTAATCTGGCTGTTAATCGGTTGAACGGGGAATGTTTTTTTATATATATATATATATAAACAGTGGTAGGGATAGGAATAACAGTTAATAAAAAAAACAAAAAACAAAACATAAAAAATTGATAGGTGACTGAAATGGGGACCCTGACATGAGCTGCAACTGAGTCAGACTAATACTAGATAAAACAGAGTATTTTTTATAGGGCCAAGGCAAGACATCACACATAATCAGCTCTATTGTGTACTTTACAGTAAAAACAGACACAGTAGGGGCTAGATTCTATTGTAGGTCCTGAATGTTAACACCCGTTTTATCAGACAATTTCCTATTGACGTCTATGGAGAAAACTGGAGATAAAAGCAGAGATAAAATTAGCACCTGTAATAGAATCTAGGCCTAGTTGAGTAATATCCAGCAAATGCACAAGGGGTGGGGGTAAAAGGATTAGGATCAGTGCAGAGATGTGTGAGTAAAGTGGTAGTCCTAAAACTGACTGCAGCCAAGGTTGCTGCAGAATGTGCAATAAATGATTCCTCTCCTCCCGAGGAGGATGATGTTTTTCAAAGTTCCACCACCACAAGCACCAATACTATTAATAAATAATCTAAAAACACTAAAGATGACAATGAGTCGCATTCCAGTGTTGATGGCATAGTGAAAGACGGTGTAACAGCTCAACAAACTGCTGCATCTGACAGTGATACAAACAAACACAAAACACCTGTCCTAAAAGTAGTAGAAAATGTTATGAAAATCCCTCAAAGGGGAAAGGCAAAAAGAAATTGTTTGAGACCTCTAAATTCCTAGACAAATATAAAAGTAGTAGGGATAAAGTGTTGGCAATGATGAGGCTGACCTAATTACTGATGATGATGATGTAGATCTAGAATACATCCCTCCAGCATCCTCTTCATCAGATACAGAGAAGTTCAGAGTGAGAGACATGATTACATGGCTGAAAGGCAAATGCTCAATATTTCACCACTGAAAAGGTGCATGACTATAAACTGTTTCAGAAAACAGCTGGAAAGTCTGACATTGGAAAGGCAAAGATGCCAAAAACTATAAAGTCATTCTGTTAGTCACCTGCATCATCAAGCCCCCAGACACACAAAAGAAAACTACTAGTGTTGAGTAACCAGCAGAAACAACACAGGTTATCAACATCCATAATCTTAGCTATGATGATGATGATGATAAATGCCTCTGCTGCTGTTGGAAGTGCAGCACATGTGACACCTAGTAGTAGTACCATTTCAGCAACATTTAGACCCAGGAGTAGTAGCAGCCCCTCAGTAACCCCACAGTCTAAGAAGTCCCCAGTATAGAGATACTTCACTCTTGATCCAGAAGCTAAGCATATTGCTATTTGTTATCTGTAAAAGAAGCATGTGAGCAGGAGGGAAAGCAAGCTTACCCCTAGGCACCTCCTCAATGAGATCCCGTCTGAAGAACAACCACAGGTCTGACTGGGAGACACACCATCAAAACGTCAGAGGTGCCACAACTAACAGCAGCAGAAGTACTCCTAAACGTTGCCGGGGCACTGGGATACATAATAGAAGTGCTGTTGATGTGTCAGAGAGTGTTCCAAGATTTTCTGCTCCTGCTGCAGATGAGTATGACTAAGTTTGTTTTGGAAGATGACAAGAGTCATAGAGTGCCCACACATACCTCCACCACCCCACCACCTACACAAATTATGGTGTTAAAGCAATAAAGCTACACAGTTATTTCACCATGTACTGCCATCCCACACTTATTAAATTCTTAGAAAGTAGTCATAACCTGCACAAAATAATGCAAAAGTATACCTGTGGAATAGTTAACTTGCCAAAATGTTAGTGGGTGAAATGCTGCCCTTTTCTTTTGTTGAAAACAGAAGCTTTTAAGAACTGATGTTGTGTTGCACCCTGCTGGAATATCCCAACCCGCAGTTATTTTTCAAGGATGGTTGTACCAATGTTACATAAGCAGGAAGTTAGTGTTGTGGGCAAAGTATAAATGCAGTCATCTTGCTAACAATTTTCTTTAAGGCAGAAGAAGAGAAGCAACAAGAATCAACAAACATTAATATAATCCCTCAGTAAAATATCAAAAGAAATCTAGAAATGTAAAATATAATAAATAAATAAAAATACCAGAATAATATAAGAACAATCACACCTGAAAGTCCAACAGATGGAAGTAAGTCCATAGTCTTATAGTGGTGAATCGTAAGACATGGTGGATGGAGGAAAATTTGATTGAATGAAATGATGTGGATGGAATGAGGATGAAATTATACATAAAGTAATCCTCTCTAGATGGGGTCCCGTGCAGCATATCAACGTTGGTGGTCTTGTTAACCACCATCCAATCACACACTCCAAAGAAATGGAACTGTGCTTAGGTACTCTCAATATGTTGCTGTAGGACTCACAGCTTTTACTTTCAACTATTTATTTCTCCACTTCAGCCCTCAGAAGTAATATTGTGGAGAGAATCTTGTAGTCATAGAAAACATAGGCGAAAAATGGCAAAGTTCTCACAAGAAATTTATTGGCAATGATGAAAAGATGCAACTTTTATGTATTTACTACGGGTATGAATTTCTATGGAAAAAAGCAGGAAATCGTTCTGTTTCCACAAATATTCCTGAGTGCAATTTTTCTGACTTTTCGCTCGTGCTTAGTTTAAAGCCTCACTGAAATCAATTGGATTTTTATTTGTCCCCTATGGTGAAGTTGGTGTTTTCTCCAAATGTTCTCCTCTTCTTTTTCTGCATATGACACTTCATTTCATAGATGAATTGACTGATAATGATTAGAATGTTAGAATGATGGGTTTTTAATGATATTTGAAATTAAGGTGTTTGCACAGTTTTCATTAGTCCTGATTTTAAATTATCCTTAACAAATAGATTACAAAGCTGAATCATTTTAATTTTTCTTTTTTTTATTTAACTCTTTGGTGCCAGAGGAGTATGCAATGCTTTGAATTCCCCTCTGGCACTGAAAGGGTGATGTTCTTCTGTATCATAAGATGGCTGAGAATGGTATAAGTAATCATTCAACAATAGTGAGAGAGTAACAGCTCAATAGCATTCAGTGGTTTAAAGTCCTATAAAAATCAATGGAAATTTAAGGAATGTCCACCCCTCCATGATATAGCTGGTTTGTACCAAAATTCCACAAATGCTTACTGATTTCTTTTTTTTATTTTGTAGTTGTTTATTGATAATTATGAATTATGAATAAATATACAAAGTGCAGTGCATTTAACAGAATCAATCTGTATGACACTGACAATATTGTGCAGAGTTCCTAACTAGCCCAGATCCACAGTTACGTACTGAGAATGTGTCAACCAGCATTCCAGCCCAGAAGATTATACAATGCAATAAACTAATGCTTTATTGGCATGACTGATAGATACAAGTATTATCAAAGCCTTTCTTACATAACCCCCACTCCAGATAATTCTATAGGCATCTTATCATTTTATAAGTAGAATAAAGGTACAATTCATATAGTGCATATTCTCTCTCAGCTCTTTTAAGTCCCTCTCAGGTTACTTACTCCTGTTTATCTGTGGTCTTTTGGGTGTCTTGTGACTCGCTGACAGGTTTTCTGCAGATTTTTCTGACATCTCTCAGTTCTCAACCATTAGTATCTTCACCTTTTGTTTCGGCCCTTACTAACTTCTCTCTGTTCATCCCGTATGCATCCCAGAAGCACCAGATCAAGAGATATGGAGCCCCAAATTGGTACCTTGCCTAGGGCCTTATGGAGCCTTAATCCATCTCTGAAATATTCATGTGTTCCAGATTTAAAGAGATATTTGGTCCCCTTAATTCACATGGGTCATTTATACCTGGTATATGTCACATGTCAATGCAGCTTGTAGCAGCTTTGGTCCAACAGTGAGGTAATGCAAATTTGTATTGTGGATTTCAGTAGGATCGCAATAGAATAGAATATGTAACCCAGGAAGCTGTGTTTTTAATGTTTTCGATCAGCTGTTTATATTGAGAGAAAAGGATGTGGGTATGAAAAAAAAATACAATTATGTATGAATCGCATTTAAATGAAAATCCAAAATGGATGAAAACAAGTCTTTTTCCATGTCATTTTACTGCTATAAACTAGTGACGTGTGAACATAGCCCTGTTGAGAATGAACTGAAATATGTATTCCTGGGCTCAAAGGCCCAGGAATACATATTTGTCCCCCTATGGTGCAGTTGGTCTACTCCAGTAAAATAGAGCATTTTGGTGACAAATCAACTGCACTGCAAGTGACAAATAAAAATTATCATTGCATTAAATGGCATTTTCTTTTACTCTTTGGATGCTATAGAGGTCTGCAATGCATTGTAAACATTTAAGGGGTTAAAAGACCCATATAAATCAAAAGGAATTTGGTTATTTTCTCCCGTGGTGCAGTTGTGTTGCCCTAGAATTGCTTCACTTTGCTCCTATACATAAGGTTGTTTACTGCTAATGGTGAGCAATCCAACACTAAAAGAGTTAAAAGAGGAATTACATGGTGTTCCCATTATTCCACACACTGCATACAGACTCCTGTTTAACTCTTTCAGTTCTCTGTCACTCACCTATGCTCATGGGAACACTGCTAATGACAGGCCATCATTGATTTTGACCAATTTTGACTTTTGCTTTGCATATGTAATGTGTTGGTGTAGGCCATAAATAGGTTTGTAATTACGGTATGTTTTAATTCTGTTATTGTCTTAACCCCTTGGAAACACAAGAGCTCACCAACATGTCAGAGCAATGTGTTGGAAACATAGCTAGCATCCAAGGCGTTAAATGAATCTGACTCCACTTCAGCAAATCCAAGCTGGTTGAGCTAGTCTGCAAACCAGTTCAACAGGTGCATCTTTCATATGCTAAAGAAGTGGGTTCCTTTTGGCTTTATACCCTTTAAAGTACAGAGGAGTGGGAGTTCTTTGATTTGCAATGCATTTCATACCACAGCGGTCTTTTAAACCTTTGAGTGCCTGAGAGGTATATAACGCATTGCGGAACAATGAGTTGCATACCCCTCTGTAACTCAAAAGGTTAAGGATTAAATAAACACTGCAGTTCTTCCTAATGAATTGTCCTGCATGTATCTGATATTTATCTGAATTGCTGTATCATTGATTGCTTGACTGTATGAGCACTGGTTTGCATCTTGTTCTGGTCCTATTTTTCTAGTCCAGTCCAAACTTGTTCTGTCTGTTTTCCCAATTTATCCCTGAGATTATATGCCTTAATCCGGAGCAAACCAACACTTCCCATGCCAGTGAATCACAGGGGGGAATGCGGGTCTAAGGTGACCACATATCCCTTAAAAACAGGGATGCTTATAAAAAAAAAAAAAAAACACACTAGGGTTTCTCTGATTACTGTGCAGTCTTGCAGAATGAAGATTTAATCAGCATCCCTGATTTAAAGGAACAGTAAACATTTCTACAAAAAATACATATTGTATGGATTTCTCTGTTGATTAAAACAAGTGTACTCCCACTGTTGAGAGATCAGTGTTATTACAGTTTAAACTCTTGTTTCTTTACATTAAGAATTTCCTCTAGATTCCTATTTTCTCTCTTCTCTAGGAGAGGTGGGTCACTGCCAAAACGTTCTCTATACAATGTGATAGAAAATGCTGACTTTTACTCACCAGGAAAAGCTCTATAATATATGTCTTTTTAAAAAAGTTAACTGCTCCTTTAACCCCTTAACCACCCTTGACGGTCCTGGAACGTCATGGTTTGTTTTGCTTTAAGGACCCATGACGTGCCAGGACCATCATGGAATTCCAGCCTCCCCATGTGGCTGCATGCCGTTCGGGGAGCCTGGAACTGGATGCAGAAAAAAAAAAAAAAGGTCCGTGGTCCTTAAGTGGTTAAAGGACTGGCATGAGTTAAAACAGATAACCGCTAAATCACTCATGTGAACATTCCTAATCCTTTATGATCCCTTGTCGTTACCCATCTATCTACAGCGGCATAACAATAAGGGGTAGCAACTGCGACCGGGCCCGGCTGCCCCCTGCAACCCCCCCCCACCTGGCACCCGCAACAAGCTTAGATCTCTGCCTTCTTCCGCACAGTCCTCTGTTAGCAGCTGAGTTCCCTCTCTGCCTTCGGCACTCTAGTAATGCAGAGCATCTCCCAGCGCTCTGCATTACAGGAGAGAGGTCCGCACGGGAGCTCCAGCTGCTAATAGAGGTCTGTTCAGAAGGAGACACAGACCTCTCCTGCCACACCGCTAGAGATGACCAATGGGGGCAATGTGGAGGTGGCAAATGGGGGGGCCAGTGTTGATGGGGGGGGGGCATGGCAATTGCAATTTTTGCACCAGGGCCCAGTGGTTTCTAGTTATACCTCTGTCTGTCTATCTATCTACCTAAACAATATCTTATAAAATGGCAATTAATCCTGTATCTGTCTTTGTACTTGTCCAATCCTTGTTTACTTTTTTCTGCAATATTCATTGTATCCTATTCCCTGTCCGGTTTGTCCTGACTGATTCAATCCTATGTGCTGTACAGTGGGGCTTTTAGCCTTTTGAAGAATAGAAACGCTTCCAATGATTTGTGAAGCAATACTTTGGAGACCTCTCTAGCATTCAAAGGGTTAAACCCCATTTGAATCAATACTCAGTTTGCGGAATTTACATTTGTCCCCTTTGGTGTAGTTTGTTTGGGCCAGTATTAGTCTGTTTTTCTTTTGAACATTGGACCCTTAGCTATCTGAACTGATTGTGATCTCCTCAGCATACCAACCTATGCCTAACCTTAGACATGAGCTCTTTACTCAGCATTCTTCCCCTGCTCCTAGTTTGTTGGGACTTTTATATGTTCTATACTGCCCCTCCAACTCAAATAAATGTTCCTTCCATTAAAGTTATTGGACTAAGGTCTTTATCTCAGAGGCAACAGACTGGAGGCCTCTACACTCCCTTTCTTATGTACTAATCGCCTTACAGGGAGGCATGGCTCACCAGCCCACATGAGTGCCAGCCTAACAATTGTTGGCTGACATCTACATGGTTTGTCATTCATTGGAGGTTGCATCTTAACTTCCAACATATCTTGTGTGAAAGCTCTGCAAGGAGCCCCATAGGTCTCCATGAAGATTTTCCTTGCTGCATCTTTACTATATTCCCGAGTGAATACAATAAAGATGCAGAATACTGGACTTTGATGCCTTCACTTGAAGCAATAGTCATCCATGTGAAAGGCACCATATAACCCAGCAGTTTAACCTTCACAAAGGGTGATATAACCAATACACCGACATTGCACTGGTTTCTCCTACTTGAAAAAAGCCTAACCTGGAATAAAAACATGTTTCTTGGCTAAATAAGTTATTGTATAATTTGGCTATCAACCCCTTTATGATCAGATGGATCAAATGTGTTTTGCACCCCTCTGATCCTCAAGGGGTTAAACTGGATTATTGAAATTAAATATATATAACTAGTTGAACAGCCCGTGTATACGGGCCACAGTGCCAGGCAGTAATGGCCACAGTAAAGTCATGCGCAGTACAGACTGCCCACGCTGCGACTGATAACGGAGTGGGGCGCTCCGTAGTCCTCTCTGCACGACTACAGTCTGAATTTAGAACGCCCCGCTCCGTTATCAGCCGTGGAGCCGGCAGTCTGTACTGAGCATGACTGCAGCGCGCGTAGCCATCTGTACTGCGCATGACAGCTTCTGATAAACATATATTAACAAATTATTATATAGGATATGTATATTGAAGCAAGTAGAATGGATTAAAGTCATTATTCTAGCAATACTTTGTCGTGATTCAGAATTGTTTGGTAGTCACACTTATTTTCACTAAATTAAAAACTATTGAAAGGAAGAATAAAATCCTATATTTCACATTATCATTCACATACAGTACATTTTGCATTGACACACTTCTCAAGGAGAAATGGTCACTGCATTTATTCATTGCAGGAGCCATGGACTCAGAGAGACACACTCTCATAGTGTTAAGTCCTCTATGGATGCTTTCATTGCTTTCTTGTGCTGTGCAAATCCCAGTTTTTTATTAAGTAGGTGGACTGCTGATTTGCCCACATGCCATTCTGTGCTCGGCCTTTATGAATTGTTTTATAAGTCCTAAAGCTGACAATGAAAGCTTTATAGGAATTCCCCAATTAGCAGTAATCATTCTTGTAATACTTTGGGGCAGGCTGCAGTTTGTTGTGAATGTGAAGTATTCATTGCCTGATAACGTAAATCTCAGTCACTCTGTCACATTGTGTAGATTTGGACTAAGTTGCTTGTTGTTTCTGTTCATATTACAGAATGAGAATGTTGATGTCTGCCTGAACTTTCTGGCAGCCAGAGGAGTAAATGTGCAAGGTCTCTCTGCAGAAGGTAAGACAATATCCCATACACCAGCATGATGTTCTGACTGAATTGTTTAACCTTTGAGTTCCAGATGTATGTCCAAAGCAATGCATGGACACCCCTCTGGCACTTAAAGGGTTAAAACTATTTATGAAACATGCAAACACAGGGGCTGATGTACTTATCAAACTGGAGAAATTTTGGTGCAAACCAGCTGGACCTTGGGGAACAAAAGTAAGATTCCCATTAATTTATGTGGGGCATTTAACCCTTTGACTGTAAGAGAAATTTCCAAAGGGGGTTAAAAGCCTGATTAAAATCAATGGAGTTTTTAACTTGTCCCTCTATATTGCAGTAGGTCTGTCCCTATAATGTTCCAGTTCTTAGGTAATCGGCCTCAATATGTATTTGGTATTTGTATATAGAAAGACATTAACGGCTTGAGTGCCAGAGAGGTAAATGTCATCTTTTTGAAGAATATTATTTATGGTTTAACATATATTAGGTGTATTAAGCCAGTTTGCAGAATGTTTATAAGGGTGTCCAATATATTTTTGATATTTAGAAAGGTGTCATTATGATCAACATACATAATGATATCAGCGTATTAACAGTGGCTAAGGGTTAAATGGAGCAATTCTAGGGCACACCAAACACACCACAGGAAACAAATAAAAAAAAAATCCAGGAATGGAGCTAAAATCTCATTTTTAATGGCAACTGTTCTGTTATACTGTCTGCTCCTATGGGAGCAGACTTTGTATAATGCCTGGGGGTGCACTGTACAGTAAAGTATACTTTGTGCTTGTTAGTGTTGGGTTAGTACTGTGTATGTATTCCAAAACATTACAGCTACAATAGAACCAACGTAAAAGAATATAAACTCCTATTATGAAATGTTCACTTTTCTTAATATGCATAGAAAATACTAATGGTGAATATGAACCAATTCTGTGCATTGGTTCGCCACAATTAGGTCTGGTTTCCATTGCACATGGTAACATTATCACTGGTTTTACTTAGAAATGTTCCCACAGACTTCAATAGGAATCTGTGAGATAAATTCAGTGATAAACGTTATACCTTGTAATACAATACAGTTTCTAATCTTTAATTAATACTGGATATCTTGTCCATCGAGGCAGACTCAATTCTCTGTTGCAGGACTCAAAGGCCTTTTTCTCCTGCCATTGAAGACTTCCCTAGACACTTTCAGTTTTGGGAACTTAGCTTCCATGACTCTGTGACAAAGAACTATGTCTGCTTCCATGGAGATGTTATCCAGTACTAGAAGAGTTCATTTTGGAGAAGTAACCCACATGGACTTGATTTATAGTGGCTATTAGGATTTTCTGCTCAGATTAAGAAAAGAGGGGGCTCATTAGGAGGTGTTAGTGTTTATTTAAAGTGATAGTAATACATGGATGTGAAGAAATTTAATTCAGTAGATATTCAAAAAATGCCATTTCCAACCTTTATAGTTTGAGAGATGTCAGTCTGCAAAGCTCCCCCTTCCCTCCCCTTGCGCTGATGTCTGCTTTCTAACTTACAGACAGAGATCCCGGTCCGCAGACCTTCCTGCGGCTCTTCAGCAGAGCAAAAATCACGCTATTTACAAATAAATACTTCATTTGAATGGTCTACAACTTGTGCTTGAAAACCAGGCACACGTTGTAGACTGTTTAAATGAAGTATTTCTTTGTAACTGCCGTGATCAGGGCTCTGCTGAAGAGCCGCAGGATGGTCTATGGACTGGGATCTCCGTCTCTAAGTTAGAAAGCTGACGTCAGCACAAGGGGAGGGAAGGGGGAACTTTGCAGACTGATATCTCTCAAACCATTCATTTTTTGAATATCTACTGAAATAAATTTCTTTAAATCCATGTATTACTATCACTTTAAAGTAAAAACAAAGACATCTTGCTAACTTTTCTTAAGCTCTTGGATGGTAGATGGGTCTAACTCATTATGAAACATAAATTAGATCTGTCCTTAGAATCCAAGGGGTTGAATTGACAATATAGACTGAAAATAGAATATTGTCATATCAATTTAAATATTATGTAATTATGGCCAGATATATGTTTGCATCAAATGTACTCATTTCCCACACTTTCTTTCCACAAAGAATCATACTTGTCAGGTTACCTCAATTACAGAATACATGGCACTTATCACTCATTAGTAATTTGTATACAAAACAGCAACAACAGCAATATTGTCAATCAGGGGAAAATGGTCATGCACTCCTAGCTACTCATAAGCAGATCATATTTATCATATATTTAATACCTCTGCACCAGTTTTCTTTTACAAATGCTGGTTCTAAGTATGTTCTATTTAAAAGAACATGAACATGCAAAAACAGCTATTGTACTAGTTATAAAATGCCATTGCTCTGTACAGGAAAGTCAGTAATGATTTGTGAACGGCACCCTTTGTGTGAGGTATTCCTATGTAGCCTAACACTATATTGTTTGACAGGAAAAGATAACATACATCTGTAAACCATTTGATAACTCTAAAGATACAACTCTAAACATAATATTTAGAAAACCAAGACGGCACTGCCTTTGAACTTAACAACTCTGTAATGAGAATCCCCAAAATGTACTGTTTATGAACAGTCTAATCAATTTCATGTGTTAGGTTTGCAGAGTGTAAATTATGCAGAGTAGGAGCAATAAAGCAAAATAATTTATCAATGTTGCTTCATAGTAGATACTTGATTTAAGGTCTGAGATTCAACTTGTTTCTTTTGGATGCCTATATGATTGAAACTAGCATACAACATAATCCAAACAGCCTTTCATCCATAGTCAGCATCAGTGCTGTCCAACTCTTCCTTGGAGGTGGGCCAGTGGATTTTTAGGTCCTTAAACATTAGCGCATCAGACCTTTTCAAACTTTTGGATGTTAGAGATGTTGCAAAATACCTTCATAATTAAGGTGTTAAAAGGGATGTCATAGATGTAATTAGAACTAAGATGATCTAAGCCAAGCTAAAGGATCTCAAACGCCTCTTTAGGTATGCTTCATGCCTAAGGGCCTCCTTGTGAACAATTATAAACCACATAAGAAATGAATGACATGCAGTGTTCCATTTATTTCCCATACATTTTTTCCATACTTAATTCTATACTGATAGTGATTAAGATATATGTGCATCAAAAGTCACATAGAAATCTGTATATACTACAGAGTGAAATGTTGTCTGTGCAGAGTGGTGTGTAGAAAGGGACTTTGCAACCCTTGTTTTAATGGGGCTCTGTATATGGTAAGCAGCTTGCTGCCCTCAGAGCTGCCACTGTAGTCTGGCTGAAAGAAATGCTGGTTACAGAAGGATTGTGTAGGAGGTAGGCTTGGCATATGAAATGGGGAAAAAACACTCCTTCCCCCTTTTCTAGCTTCTGTGAGTAATCCAAATCATTATGCACTTTAGTATGCAAACCTATATGAATGCCACTTCTTGATTTGTATTACCTTTAACCTATTGCAGAGCAATGCGTTGTGTACCCTTCTGCCATTCAAAGGGTTAAGGACCAGGCAGTTATTCAGTGCATTGCTCAACAATGCTTTGCATGCCTCTCTGTTCTTAAATAGTTAAAGTGAACCTTTTACCTTAAAAGATAAGGTGAGTTATTTTTATTATAACCCAAAAGTGTCAGTAGCCCATTGTTTGTAATATAAATTAACCTTTATTTGTTGGTTGCTAATTTGTTGCTAATTAGTTTATGTACTGGGCCAATTTTACCACACATTGTTCCATGAATTGGTTTAGGAAGAGCCTGCACACTGGGACATTGCTAATAGCACTGCAAGCAATCATTAGGTCCTTGAGCAGAACTAATTAGCATCCTGTACAGGGAATTAACCTTAACATAAAGGGACACATTGAGCCACCAAAATATAAAAGTTCATTTCACAAACTATTTTACAGAAAAATGGCCAGTACAACATACAAGATGCAATAGAGGACTGGATTCACAAATAGGTTCAAAGATCCGATGGGAGAAAAAGCAATTTTATTCTAGAACATACAGATACAGAGTAACATGAATGATCTCATATATTTTGCACTGTAAGTGCTTAGCCGTTTGAGTGCATACCCCTCTGACATGCAAAGGGTTAATCATAATGCATAAGCACTTTGTGTGCAAAAAGAATAAGACCATCTAGTCCATATTACTCTGTCTGTTTGTATCTTCTTCAATTAAATGGCTTTTTATCCCTTCGGATCTTTGAATCTACTTGCGAGTGCAGTCCTCCATTGAACCTTGCTTCAAAAGTATTGATAAGTATGATCCGCACTACATTCGGTGTATTCAAATTGCAGTGTTGGTTGGACTGTGAATGATTTGGTACTGCTGTTTCTTCTGTACCTAGAACAACATATAGGCAGATTTTAGTTATCTGTAAAGCAAACTAACATTTTCTCACAGTGACAGGTCCACTTTAACTGCATACAAGTACTTTTTGTGTAGGAGGAATTTAATTTATTAAAATTAGCAGGTGCAAGGGAATGTGAGGGTCATAATTACTTATGTGGCACTCCAGTCTGTTTTCTTACAACCTCCTGGTGGTGCTGACATGATCATTTATACCAGTGGTTGTTAACCCATGTCATCAAAACAGGTCAGGAATTCAGCAGTGGTTCCGTAATGTTGATGAACTTACCTGTGTTCAGGAAGGGAAAAGGTCCCTTTCAGAATTGTTAGTGGCCCCTTAGGGAACAGCATACCTCCCAAGTGTCCCTCTTTAAGAGAGACAGTCCCTGTTTTAGACTCAAATCCCTCTGTCCATGTTTCCCACCCTGGTGTCCCTCTTTTCAGATCAGACTGTGTGTTGTGTATATGTGTATCACATTGCTCCACAGCAATAAAACTCACATAAATGTTTGTTTAAACATTGGTATATGTGTTTGTACATTAGTATGTGTAAATAAAATACTTTGGCCTTTTTATAAGTCATTTATTAGGTTTTGCAAGGAGGTATCAATAAGTCATGAAATAACCTAAAAAGTCTTGGTAATGCCCTGCCCACCAGCCTCACCCACAGCAACACCCCCTAAAACACAAATTTCCCTCTTTGGAAATTTTGAAATGTTGGGACGTATGGAACAGGTTGAGAACCACTGATTTATACTGTGGGTAGGGTAATTGTTTCTTTAATTTCTCACAGTTCATGAAAATCTGACTGCTTTATCATTTAGATTTTGTATTCTAGACATGTTTCTTGCATCCAAAGATTTTAAGTATTCTGTGCAAGATTTCAACAAAAGATGGAAGGGAGCATTTCCCTTTCTTTCTTCATCATTTTTTTATGTTACTCGAGCTACTCCTATTAGGAATATCCATTTTATTAATTTGTGGTTGATACGTATGCCAAATTAAGCTTTTAAAGACTATAGAATAAAGAAATAAGTAGACACATCGTTTCAGTACATTAATGTCATAAGCTTGTACTTCAGTAAAATGGTACTAACATCTGTGTCTTTATTTAATTCACATTAGATCATATCTTCTCCTTTTGGCACTGCTTTGACTATTGGTCTCTTTGCATGGAAAAATATTATAGCTGTTAACCCCTTTCAGTGCCAAAGGGGTATCACTCAAAGGGTTAAAATATATAAAAATAAAGGGCCATATGCATTAAGTCAAAATTGGAGCTATTGTGGGGCAAGCAAATTCCACCATAGGAAACCATAAAGTCCCAAATTCTCATTAATTAACCTTTTGAGTGCCAGAGAGGTAGGCAATGCATTGCTTTGCAATGTGTTGCCTACCCCTCTGGCACTCAAAGGGTTAAAATGAGGAGTTTAACCACATTTTCTCCACAGCATCTCTTTGCAATGTGTTGGAGACCTATCTAACACTGAAGGGGTTAAAAGCCCAGTTTAAGTCACCACAAATTTGTATTTGTTGGCCAAATGGAATGGTTCTTGACCCTCTCCTCAGGGACCAGTAATAGGCAATGCTTGTGTACAGTGAGTTAAGTAAATGACTGGGCATCTGATTAACTCACCTGCACTCAAGCAGGGAAATTCTAAAGCAGTGGTTCTAAACCCACTCCTCCGGGACACCTAACAGGTCATTGGGTCTTTTGGATGTCCCTGCTTGTGTGCAGGGGAGTTAATTAAATTACTGGGCCACTAATTAACTTAACCTGTGATGGAGGCATAACTACAGGGAGTTCATAGGTACAGCTGTGACAGGGCCCAGCAGCCTAGGGATGCTGGGCCCTTCATCAGCACCATGGCACAGCAGGTTCTAGTTACGCCCCTGGAAGAATTTTTGTGTTAAGTGGTCCAGAAAAATATTTGCCCCGGGACTCTCTTATACCACTGACCTATACTCAACTATGGAAATCCTGAAGACATTGCTTTGTTAGGGAATCCTGATAATAGCATTGAGAACCACTACCCTGTGGTGCAGTTAGTTTGTACCAGAAATGATCCACTATTTTTTATGTGTATAGCCCGAGGTCTTCACTCAGAGCAGAAAAAAACTGTCTCCTTTCGTATTGTGCTTCTCCTCTGTCACAACTGTTTCCTCATTTTATGCTAGTAATTTTGTTTATAGAAAGATGCTCTATTTACTACATCTCAGTTAGTAGATCCCAAGTGTATTTTTCCAAATAAGTACTTTGAAACTCTACAAATTTTATGTCTGCTAGTCAGAACCCATAAGAACTTTCATAGTCAATAGTCATCTTAAGGCATTCAATTCATTTAATTTCTCCAGAAACAAACATAACATTTACAACACTTGGTGAACGTGGAGGTTTTTGGTCATTCAAGGTTGTATTTAAATCATACTTGCTGGAGCATTCAGCATGATTAAATGTTCCTAACTGCATACCTGAGGTAGACGTCTGCTTGGGATTAAGAATGTTTTGTTCTAATAGTCATGTTTAGATAAAATATAAACTGCTGAGTACCTACACTCACCAGTTATTAGAGTTCATGTCTGGACAACATGAGTTCTTTAGAGGACACAAAATGATACAAAAATAATAAACTACATTTATACCCTTGCAAATATGTTTTGCATCAACAAATAGGTCAGTTTTTTGTGCAAAGCCATATTTACCAATGATAAGTAGGTAACACAATCTCAAGTGAGAGATTTGGCTTCCAGAGCGCAGATATGTATAGGATTTTATTTAATACTAGAAACTGTATTATTATAAATAATGTAGGGATGCAAATTAGAGATTTGAGGGTTCATATTATCAGAATCTGAAACTCTAAGTTCTTCACTTGTACCTTAAAAGGATAGTAATGTTTCACAAAAACAGTAGCTCATATTAATCTTCATAGTATTTGGGCCATAGAGAGTGTTATTTCAATACTGTCAGAGCTGTAGTTCAAGAGTAATTGAATGATAATGTATCCCTGTCCTGCCCCTTTTACCTAGTGTAAGCCACCTCCCCTGTGGAATCTGGTCCACAGATCAAACCGCTCACAGCAAGGGACAGTCTTCTTACTGTGAGAACAATGAAAGCCCTTCCCCCATTGACAGGTTTTTCAGGTTTTTCCCTTATCTTAATTGAAGATTGTCCCTGTCTGCAATCCACTTGGATACCACCTTGCTGCTGTGAGGTGAGCAGTGTTACATCAGTAAAAGGGGGGAGGAGGATACTTTATCATTCAATTACTCTTAAACTACAACTCTGACAGAATTTAAATATCACTCTCTATGGCCCAAATACTATGAAGATTAATTGGAGCTGCCTTTATTATGAAACATTACTATCCCTTTAAGTGATCAAAAGGAGTAATACTCTGAATTCAAACAGTGATTTAGTGGTTATTTTGTGAGTGAGTTAGAGATATAGTAATATATATTACTTATATAGCGTGGGTATCGAATGTTTGCCCAGTGTCCAGCCTGAGATTTATTTTTTTAATGACTAACTATCACACTTGAACTAGTAGGTCTGTAAGACCTAACCCCCACCTGCCAGTACAATACAGTTCAATAATAGTTGTCTGTTAAATATAAGTATTGTCATTTTTTTGCTAAATCAATCATTCCATATCTTTGAATAAATGATTGTACTTCACTATCTTTATAAATTAAAAAATATTGTGGCCCTCACTCTTATGGCTTTCTGATCCTGTGGCCTACAAATGGAAAAAAAAAGATGCCCCTGTTTTACAGTATACTGTTTTATGAAGTGTGTTTTTGCGTGTCTGTTGCAGGAGATGTACAGTGCTCACAGGAAACTTGTGATAGGTGATTTGCACCTTGTTATAATCCATTCACTAAAAATACAGCATACATGCTTTTTCTATTAGGAACTTCCATTCAGGAACTGCTGAAGTACATTTAATGTTCTCTATTATACAGTTACTGAAGATAAATGTGATTGATTGGTCTCTGTGCTTAGAGACAACAGCTGCACCTCAGTGGCAAGGGCCATAGAAGGCTGATATTTGCTGGTTGTCTTGTGAAAAGGACATTTACCTGGCATTGCATGGATAGACTGCCCTTATGGGTGGGTCCACACTGATATGAAAATGAATACATTTTCTATGCAATTACATAATGGAGAGCATTAATATGTGATAGAGCAGTTCCTGAGTATATGTCTTCAATAGGATAAACAAGTATACTTTCAGTGGTGAGTTTATCACACCTGACCTTTTTATATTGACTTGATTTTTAGACCTTATTGTTAATCAAAAACATGCAATGTACGTGAAGCCCTGAGAACAGACTATATTCATAGGTTTACGTTTAGTGAATCAACATTTAATCCACATTAAGACTTTTTCAAAATATTGATAAAGGTTTATAACAGGGATTGTTGTTACTTCAGATGTTCAGGATTATAGCTCCCATCATCCTAAACTAGCCAATGTCTACTTTGGGGTTATTGGAGTTGTAGTCACCTATAGCTGGAGGTACAATTGTCTACCCCGGGATAAACTCTGATTGAAATGTGTGTTTCATATATCCAGTTCCTCTGAGTGCAGTATGTTCCAAAGACCTCTTCTCTTTATCCTCTCCATTTGTGTATGTCCTCCCCATCTTCTTCACTGCATCTGTTTTAGCTCTGCTTTCTAATGAACTATAACCGCAGTTAAAGTTACAGTCAATGTCTATAATTAAAATAAAAATCTGAAATATTGTGCAGCTATATTTAAAACAAACCACAATGTGTAGAAAAAGTGAACAAAATTTTATGTGTGCTACCAGTGACACCAAAATATAATATAAACAAGACCTATCTAATCATGGGGAAATTTACCCCATATCTCTCTGTGCCGAGCGTTCCCCACACCAACACACATTATTAAAGATAATGCAATCCTGATTATAACAATATCAAAACTGTAACAACCTTGACCCAATATGACCCAATTGGTTAAATCTAAAAAAGCAGTAAAAGACAGGATTAGAAGATCATGATGTTAATTAAAATGGGGGTTCGATTTTCCCATATGATCTCAGCTTTTATGAGTGAGTGATCTTCACGGGACCTTGGTTATATTTAATTAAGGATATATTGTCTGATATATTTCGTATGCTACTGTTACATGTCCCAGAATGTTTACCTTCCATTTTTAAAAATATTTTTTTAAATATCTTATTGTTAAGTTTATGGTTTGGATTAGTATAGTTGGAGAGGTTATATGTCAGTATTGATATGGTATATTATTTAAATGTGTACAATTGGCTGTATTTTAGTATGTTGACAATTCATTTTATTTGTTGACAATTCCATGGTTGCAATTGTCCATGTTTTTATGATTACTATCCAATTTTCCACATGACTAATTAATGGACAGTATTTTGATTTGGTAATTAATACTCAGAATGGCCAATTTGTGTTGATGGAGAGATACATAGGGAGACAGATTAGATCAATTTGGGTTCAGCCATACAATGATTAAATCCTTACAGGACAAAACAAGTTAGTTTTCATTATTATAGATACTCCAGTAATGAGGGAACTGCATGTAATTGGCTTATAAGAGACTTGAATGGACAAATATCATGTGCCCCGCCGGATGCGGACTGTGCCTGTTTCAGCAACCAAAGGGAGATATCTATTGCGGATCAACTGGAGGATGCTATGTTGCAGTGTGAGCTGTGGTTCATGTTGATGACAAATCTTGTTTGTTCCAGTGGTCTCTCATTGATGGAGTTATTGCCAAGCACTTGCATATATGTAACTGTTTGCCATTCCATTTGTGAGTGCTTTTACCTCTTTTTACCATACACATATACAGTGTATATGTACTGTATTATATATACTATATATATCCTATTACATAAAGTGGTAGAATGCGTCACTCACTGTGAGCCGTAACCGCACATGCGCAGTAGAGAGTCTCTACTGTGCATGTGTGGTTTCGCACACAGGGAGTTTTGCTGTGAGCCGTCTGAAGCTCCCCGCTTAGGTTCATCGTGTTCGGCGAGACTCTACCTTGCATGACTTTAATCATGTGCAGTAGAGACTCACCGAACACGCTGCCCCACTCCGGATGGCTCACGTCCTGTCTCTGCTCCCAACTCCGGGGCAGCTGGGTGCACTTTAGCCCGTGTATACGGGCTTTCATACTAGTATATATCTATCTATATATATATATATATATATATATATATATATATATATATACACATACACCATGCTATAATCGGCGCTTTCAGGACTGCGCTTTAAGGACATCCAGGCATCTACACTTATGTTGAGAGTGCATCCCTCAAATTTTATATATATAATATAAACATAAACTATATTACACTATTTGTATCTTTCTGTTCTCTAGTTTTGAGGTCAAGCTTATCTCTGATCTCTGCCTTAACTTCTGTCACACTTCCACCCCTATTCCCACTGTTTTTTCCATTCCCACATGTCGCAGTCTCACTACACTGCACTACAAGCTGCAACTCTCCAACTATTAATTAACTGCTGTTTTGGCAAATTCCACCCTGCTACTAGCCCTCTTAGAATTGTGGATTGTATAGTCAAAGAGATAAAGTAGAGCTGTAGAGGCATATACTTATGCGTTCAGAGCTCCAATCTGCTTAACGAATGGGCAACATACTGCTCAATGATTTCAGAGGAAGGCATCTCCTTAATCAGTTAGTGAATCCATTTGCCCATTGTATGAGCTGAATCACTACTTGGCTTACAGATAGAGAACCACATATTGCCTACCCACTGGATCAATTTTGGAGCAAACAAACTTTACTGTAAGGGACAAATGTATCTTTTAACCTCTTATATAATAGAGAGGTCTCCAGTGCATTACAAGACTATGCACTGGATGCTGCTGTAGCATTCAGGTGGTTAAAGTTCACATTTAAATCATTATACATTTTTCTATGCCTCCTGTGTGCAGTTGATTTTTCCATAATTTTTTCAGCTTTTTTTCTTATTAAATTAGCCTCTAAAGTGGTCATTCATCCACCTAATCAGGACAACTCTGGGTGGGCTTATGCACACCCACCATACAATAGAATTGAATCATTGATAGAGCATATTAATTCATCTTGCTTCTCAGTCAATTAATATTAGTGTTGTTAATCACCCTGAAACACAGATAATTTGTCTTTTAAAATATGAGAGATGACTCTTTTGTATATGTTTAATTATCATAGTACTCCTTTAATTAAGTTAAGATGTTCTCCCTTAAAGGAAATAAGCCTATGTTAAAGGGATAGTAATGTTTCATAATAAAAGCAGCTCTAATTAATCACCATAGTATTTGGACCTTGGAGAGTGTTATTTCAATTCTGTCAGAGTTGTAGTTCGAGAGTAATTCAATGACAAAGTATCCCCCTCCCGCCCCTTTTACTGATGTAACACTGCTCAGCCAGATCAGAAGAGAGGTGCACAGGTAGATTGCAGAGAGGGACATTCTTCAATTAAGATAAGGGAAAAACCTGAAAAACTTGTCAAGGGGGGAAGGGCTTTCATTGTTCTCATAGGAAAAAGATTGTCCCCTTCTGTTATCTGTCTGGTCTGTCAACCAGATTCCACATCTGAGGGGAGGTGGCTTACACTAGGTAAAAGGGGTGGGAGGGGGATACTTTATCATTCAATTACTCTTGAACTACAACTCTGACAGTATTGAAATAACACTCTCCATGGCTCAAATACTATGAAGATTAATTGGAGCTACTGTTTTTGTGAAACATTACTATCCCTTTAAGTAAAGTTTTCTAAGGGGTAGTTACATTATTCAATGAGCCTTTTAATAGCAACCAGAAACTCTTGCAAAAGCTGACTGCTTGAAACCCATGCAATCTCATGTCAGGACCAGACGCAACAGCTGGATTAAAAAGCTGTTAAACTCTTGCATACACATGCATGCAAGCTACAAGAAAAAGTGTGTAAAGGTAGAAGACATCAGAGCCATCGAGAAAGCCAGAAGCAGGAGTGTGATACTGATCCGCTGTTCTCTGTTCTGGGCATCAGCAGCTTTCCACAGAACATCATGGATATTGTACCATTATTCCAGAAGAATCTGATACATCTCAGTGGTGGAAGTCCAGTGCAACAAAGGAGAGCACTGGAGAGATTCATGGTGTGGATTTTTGAAGGCAAATTCTGCTAGCGGAATAAGAATAAATGTCCAGTCTAATTGTATGGAATTGATAAAAAAAAGTAGTATTGTTCTAGGGCCTACCTATTAGAATGTGGTTGGCAAGCTGATGAAAAATGAAGATCTATTACCTTAAATCAACT
Source organism: Rhinophrynus dorsalis (assembly GCA_037306005.1). Classification (NCBI taxonomy): domain Eukaryota; kingdom Metazoa; phylum Chordata; class Amphibia; order Anura; family Rhinophrynidae; genus Rhinophrynus; species Rhinophrynus dorsalis. The sequence continues at coordinate 242,562,117 of CM074721.1, forward strand.
CTAAACTGGAGCCCTCTTCTCAAAACAGTCCCTAGACGCACATATTGTAGTCATCTTAAAACCTGAGGATCCTCTTCAGTGTAACAGTTATAGACCGCTCTCATTTTGGAATGTTCTAATGTCTTAAAAATGGTATGCCTAATTTATACTGTTATCAAAAGGGAAATCCTATTATTACATATCTCTATTAATGTGGAGAAGACCTTTTACAGGCTGGCATGGCCCTACCTGTCATAAGTCCTTTCTTATTTGTACTTGGGTCCAACACTTAAGTGCAATGCTAGGTATCCTTGTTGCAGCTACTAGCCAGTTGGTAAAGGCATCAATCACAAGATCAAATTTCTAATATCTGTTGATGGAGAAGTTGATCAGGGTAGGTATGCTTGCTAGTTGATGAGTAGGAGAAGGGCACAAGCAACCAACCAGTTACACAGAACAAAATCAGCAACCAAAGAGAAAGTTGGGGACAGGTTAAGGTCATGACAGGCAGCGCTGGATCTCTGTTATTAGACAAGCCGAAGGTCAAAGTAGGAGGAACAGGGAGCTTGATCCAAATGTGAGGGCTGTTTTTATTGCTGACAGCATTTTTTCCTGCACAGTAAGCTATTGAAATTTCTGTGGTGTGAAAAAATACCGGCAAAAAAAAGAGCCATCATGTGATAAAGATGTGTTTTCATCCATTCAAAATTATGAAAACACCGTAAATAGCAATTCAAATGTCTGAGTTAGCCAACAACAGGCGATAAGGGATTCAAGTTATCGCAGGAAAGTTAACACCTATTTTTCTTTTAATTTGAGTCCCTTATCGCGTGTTTAAACAGCCGACACAGAAACATGAAGTTAAAAAAACCCTCAGTGGATGTATTGATATGGGGCTCTAAGACCCATATCAATACATCCAAAGTATAAAAAATGTGTCAGACATTAGTAGAAGTAATCCTATGAGTGCCAGTGCGGTATAATTACCCCGCCGGCATTCATAGGGTTAACCCGACTAAGTTAAAAAACATCACATTACAAGTAACACTTACCATTAATCCTGATGTCCAGCAGAGTCCTCAGCTCCTTGGTCATCTTCTGTCTTCTCTTCAGTCTTCTCTTCTATCTTCCCTTCTGTCTTCTTTCTTCTCTTGTATCTTCCGTCTTCTTGCTGTAAAACAAAAACAAAAGTTTAAGTTAAAAGCATACATACTTTAACCCCTTGAGTGCCAGAGGGGTATGCAACACATTGCAAATCAATGCGTTGTGTACCTCTCTGGGGCCCAAAGGGTTAAAGTATGTAGTAGTGTGTCACTTCTTTAAATACAAATGCTCCCATAATAAAAATAGTAATAATAATAAATGTTGTAAATATATTAAAAGATAATGGTATTTCCATAAGTATAATAAAAGAATACTTATCATATGTCGCTGTCTGCGCTGCTTTGTGAGGCTGCTGAGGCGGCGGCAGAGACAGAATACTGCGCAACACCCCCCTCTTCTCCACGGGCCGATGCCCACTCCGATCTGAGGGAATTAGAATTGAGGCTGGTCTTATATATGGGCGGCCTTACTTCTAATTCTCTCACAGCCATTGTCTGGGATATGCTTACGCACCTCCCAGCCTATCAACTTTGAGCAGCTGTGCTTTGAACTGATTGACTGGGAGATGCATAAGCATATCCCAACCAATGTCTGTGAGGGAATTAGAAGTAAGGCTGCCCATATATAAGGGCAGCCTCAATTCTAATTCCCTCAGACCGGAGCCGGCATCGGCCAGTGGAGAAGAAGGTGGGGGGATTGTTGAGTGGTATTCTGTCTCTGCCGCTGCCTCAGCGGCCTTACATAGTGGCGGAGACAGCGACAAATATGATGAGTATTCTTTTAGTATACTTATGGAAATACCATTATCTTTTAATATTTTTACAACATTTATTATTATTATTTTTATTATGGGGACATTTGTATTTTAAGAAGTGGCACACTACTACATACTTAAACCCTTTGGGCCCAAGAGAGGTACGCAATGAATTGCTTTGCAATGCGTTGCGTACACCTCTGGCACCCAAGGGGTTAAAGTATGTATGCTTTTAACTTAAACGTTTGTGTTTGTTTTACAGCAAGAAGATAGAAGACAGAAGATACAAGAGAAGAAAGAAGATAAAAGAAAGAATGGAGACAGAAGGAGACAGACAGTGGATGACAGGTAAGTTTAACACAGATTTTTTAATGATCGGTGCTTGACAGTATGTCAGTCACTGATGATTAACTTTTTAACTGTTTAGTTTCCAAAACTGCTGTTATTTAGCGGTGTTTTGGGAACTTAACACACAAAACAGACGTTTGGACACAACACCAGTTTTGTGTCCTAACGTCCATTGTGCTTAATGTCGGTAGGACATTTGAATACCGACCAAGACATTTTATTTTGTCGGTCGGTATCCATTTTGCCCTACCTACATTTTTTTACTCCAACATTTGGATCAAGCCCAGGGTCTCTAGCAATGAATAAAGCCAACGGTCTGGTACAATGAAGATAAGTCATAGGAATTGTAGTTATAAGAACACTGCAAACTATTTACACAGGAAATGGCTGACTGTCATCTTTGGTTGCTCTTAAATGGGAACTTGCAGATGAGAAGACATGGAATCACATATACAACTAAACCCCACTTCAAGAATGAAATGCCCCTAAACCCTCTCCACAAGTGCACACATGGGTGTTAAAAAGCATGCACATGTTTAGGATGTTGAGCAGTAGGGTTGACAATCTCTAATTCTTAACATAAAACAATTCCGTGATGGAATGCAGATGTGATAGAAGTCTAAATTAATGTTTTGACACCTGGCAGTGACCCCCATCAAGCAATGTCTTTAGGATATCCCTGAACAAAGAGAAGTTAATCAGAAGCTCAGTCACTTAATTAAATCACCTAAGCTGGGATACCTAAAGACATGGACTGTTAGCAGTCCCTGGGGAACCACTGGTCTAAATTATTACTATTAACACAAATCCTGATGATCGAAAATATATTTAAAACAAGAACTGTTAGCTGTCTTTTATGACTGGAGTTGAGAAACACTGCTCTACAGAGTTTCTCAGCTGTGGTCCTCAAGTACTCCTAACAGAGCTGTTTTTCTGCATTTCCTGTCTGAGCACAGGTGTTCTAATCATAGTGAATGATACTCTTATTACACAACTGTGCTCAGGCAGGACAATCCAGAAAACCTACACTGTGTGGGCTACTGTAGGGCCACGGTTGTGAAACTCTGTTCTAATTTACAGTATCTTTCTGCCATTGTATTTGCAAAGGAAATCTCTTTAATATCCAAGTGATTAGAATTCTTCCAAAAAGGTTCGAACTGTAACTGATTTAACACCTTGGATACTAATGATATGACACAATAAATTGAACAGAACTCTATAATCCAAGGGATTCTCTAAAAATGTTTAGTAGTGGCAAAATATGTAATGAAATATGCTTATTGCTCAGTTTAATGGATTACAGTATATTTCTTTTTATTCTGCTTTCAGAAATAAGGAATGGAAATTTGAAAGCCATTTTGGGACTGTTTTTCAGTCTATCACGGTTCAAACAGCAACAGCATCAACAGCAGCAGTATTATCAGTCATTGGTGGAGCTTCAGCAACAAGTGACTCATTCGCCCACACACGCTGAAGCCAGTCAGTCCAAAACACAAGATATGCAGTCCAGGTATACCTTGCTTTACTGTTTATCTTAGCTGAAAACTAGTTCATTTTAAAAACCTAAGGTGCTCACATCGCCATTATAATACATATAATTCTGCAGAACTGCACGGGAACCACTGCAGTCCTGCACGGGAACCACTGCAGTCCTGCACGGAAACCACTGCAGTCCTGCACGGGAACCACTGCAGTCCTGCATGGAAACCACTGCAGTCCTGCACGGGAACCACTGCAGTCCTGCACGGGAACCACTGCAGTCCTGCACGGAAACCACTGCAGTCCTGCACGGGAACCACTGCAGTCCAGAGCAGGAACCATTGCAGTTCTGCATTGTGTTTTCTATGAGATTTCTGCATTAAAATGGAGATCAGGTCACACTATGAAAACCATAACAACATACTTATTGGGCCTTACATACAAATAATAACTAGAGTAGTCCTGGAGAAAACCAACTATATAGTAGGGGGACAAATAACATTTCTGATTGACTTAACAGGAATTTTAACCTCTTGATTGCTAGAGAGGAATCTATCTGATTGCTTTTCAAATCATTGGAGACCAATCTAGCATTCAAGCTGCTAAAAACCACTTTTAAATTAGTGAGTGTTTAAGAAATGTTTGTTTTTCCCTTGTAGTGCAGATATTTTTTCACTAGAATTACTCAAAAACATAGGACTACAGTCTACTGATGAGTGGCGATATAGACAGATATATAAATGTATCGCCTCATGTTATGACAAAGCTGATCTTTAAAAGGTCCTTTTACCCTTTAATGACCAGAATTTGTCAATGCATTGCAAAGCAATTATAGCCGTTATAGGGTTAACACACACATATTTGATGACATTCTAAATATCTGTTCACTAGTGTACAATGATTAGTTTTATTCAAAATATCTGTCCAGTAGTGTACAATGATTATTTTTATTCAAAATATCTGTCCAGTAGTGTACAATGATTATTTTTATTCAAAATATCTGTCCAGTAGTGTACAGTGATTTATTTTTATTCAAAATATCTGTTCAATAGTGTACAATGATTATTTTTATTCAAAATATCTGTTCACTAGTGTATTTTTATTCACGTGTCTCAGTTAAATGCCCCAACAATATCCAGACAGGGGGATGGTCAAAGTGTGTTATTCTCCAGCTGTTGTTGGACTGCAACTCTCATGACCCTCTACCAGCAAATGTCTCTAGTTATAGTTCAACAACACCTGCTTCCCACCCTCTTCCAGATTCTCCAGATTCACATAGAATGTAAGCAGATATCAATTATATGGACATAATCATAAAATATAACGTGCTAAATGGCGTGGGAACCTGCTTTTTGATATACTGCATGACTGTCTGATATGAGAAAAGCATGCTTCAGCATGCATACATTGTGTTGTACTTAATACATGCTCATTAGAAGGTTAACCCTTTTGGCTCCAGAGAGGTACCTAATGCATTAATGTATTGGATACCTCTCTGGCAATCAAAGGATTAACCCTTTGAGTGTCAGTGCCAGACAGGTGTTCAACACATTGCAAAGCAATACGTTAGAAACCCCTCTGGTATTCAAAGGGTTTTTAAGGAAAGGGCCAGAGGGTGTACAAAGAAATACAAAGCAATACGTTGCAAACCTCCCTGGTCCTTAAAGGGTTACCTATGACATCTTTTACTTATGTTCAAAAGAAAAGTGGAGCAATTCTAAAGTAAACCAACTCTACCTTAATGGACAAATAAAATATTAATTTTCCTTTAAATGGGGCTCTTAACTTTTTGAATCCTAAACATGTCTCCAACATGTACTGAAGAACACTCTAGCATTCAAGGGTTTAAAGCCCAATTTAACTCCTTAAGTGCAATTTATGTTTTGCACACAGTACAAAGCAAAGTAATGGAAATGACTCTAGCATCTAAGAGGTTAAAGTGGAACTTTCACTCAAATTAAAGTGCCCCCCAAATCATTATGCATATAGCGATACTCATAGCAATACTAATATTATCCTGAATAAGTCCGGCGTTATTGAGAAATCCAACTTGTTCTGAGACGCACAGGTAAGCATCAGCGCAGACATCTTGCTGAAGAGACAACTGTGAACCTGCTATGTCCCTCCCCATCTCCTCTAGGATTGGTGAGGTGGGGTTGCAGGAAGTGACTGACAGCGCAAGCGCACAGATGCCACTACTGGAAGACGCCAGCTTGTGCTTCTCAGAACAAGTTGGATTTCTCAATAACGCTGGACTTATTCAGGATAATACTAGTATTGATAAGTGTATCGCTATGTCCATATTGATTTGGGGAGATTTTAATGTGAGTGATAGCTCTGCTGTAAGTCAGTATCTATTTGTCTCCTACGGTGCATTTGGTTTGCCCTATAAATATTTCCCTTTTCTTTGAGCATATGACCTTTAATTGACTTTACATAGTTTTTAACTACACACACTCTGCAGTACAATGCTGGGGCAAGCCAACGGCACCATAGGGGACAACTACACATTCCAAAAATGCTTAGTATTGCTGATGAACATATTGATCATTTGGTTAGAAGCTCCGTTTAAATCAGTTGTAATTTTGCTGTTCCCTATGGAGTAGTTAGTTTGCCCCAGAACTGCGCCTCTTTTCTTTTAAGCTCATGGCCCAGTTTGCATTTTGTGAAGGACTCCCAGATGTTGTAGTTATTAAATAGAATGAAATTCAAGACTTAACACTCTGATACCCCTCTGACATTCAAAGAGTTAATAAGAGGAACTGGGGGGAGATGCACTAAGGCGCGATGAAGAAGTGATAAAGTGGAGATAACTTCTCCAGTGATATCACCTCTCCAGTTCCTATGTTATTCTTTAGAGCCTATGCACTAAGGTCTCCAAAGCTTGGGGAATCTTAGTGCATGGGCTCCATAAAATAACATAGGAACCGGAGAAGTGATACGAATGGAGAATACATCACTGATTTATCACCTCTTTATCTTGGTGCAAAACCCCCAGTTCTTCTTATTAAATAGGTGGTTGCCCTTTAAGGGTCTTATTTTTTTTTTTGCTTTTGAGAACATTGTGTTGGCGAATGGAAACGGTACTGTGTGCTGTTAACATTTAATTTGGTTATTAGCAAAAATAAATGAAAAAAAGCAATAGAATTGAAATGTACCTGTTTTAAAATGAACAAATCAAATGTTAGAAACTTCTTTGACTTCCTGCAAAGCAATGCTCTGTTTATGGCTTTAGCATCTACGCTGTTCCCAGATGTCCTCTGGTCAGACATTTTCTCATGCTCATGTATATATTATAAATTATAGATACCTCATAAACAGAGGTGAAAACTTTATCATGACCGCTTTTTGCAACTTTTCATCAGAACATTTTGCTTTTCGTTCGTCCTCTGTATTCCATTTTTACAGCACCACACAATAAATTCCAGTGGTCAACATTTGTGCTTTTCTTCCTTAATGTCTCTGAATCCTTTATCTGAATACCAGATGCACAGATGAAGGTAATTAAGTATTACTGTATGAAGATGATGAGCATCACATTGAAGAATGCTGCTGTAACCCACTGAGGACAAGAGGAGTGTGCGACACATTGCTTTGCAAGGCATTGCTCACCCCTCTGTTGCTCTAGTGGTTAGTAAAACTGAAAATCCTCAAATGTTGAGGTTACTATATTGAAAACATATAGGAGAACCATATGAACAAAGACAAAAGTGGAGCAATGGCACAAACCAACAGCACCACAAATAAAACTGTTCATTGAAGTAAACAGGGCTTTTAACCCCTTACATGCTAGAAAGCTCTCCAGTGTATTACGTCACAATGATTTGGAGACCTCCCTATTATTCAGATGTCTTAAATCCCCATTTAACTTTTTCATTGCCAGAGGTATCTAAGACATTGCAAAACAATGCGTTGGGTGCCACACTGGCATTCAAAGGGTTCATCAGTAGGCGTTTAGGGTATTTGATTGTCTCCTATGATGCTTTTGGCTATCACCAGTAATGTTGCACTGTAATTATATATGTATAATTGCCATACTACTCCTTTTGCTGGGTTAGACTAATGCATTTTGAAAGTGATGACATTTGTTAAAGCTTATTGTGCACAACCAATTAAAATGTAAGAATGAAACAGCTCTTCTAAGAAGCAACTTTACACAGATTAGCAGTGTTTTTGTTCACATATTTTTTAAATATATGGTACAGCATTATTTTCCTGAAGTGGTAATTTACAAAGGACTACAGATGCAGCTCTCTGGTGGCTTGACTTGGTTATAGATAAAATCCTTCTGGTAAAGGATACTGACCATCTTTCTTTCCTGAGAATGGGAAAGGGGAACACGAGAACAACATTCAAATAGATTTCATAGATCCCTTGTGATTATTCATCTGTCTTTTTTCATAAATATCTCTTATTACATACGTCACTATGAGACCATTTGGTGAACTGTAGCATCTTCCCTTCATCTTTTGAGTAATGTAACTTATCAAGGCAACAGACTGAACACCTTGGATATAAAAGCACTGTATCTCTCTCTCTCTCTCTCTCTGTATACACACACATAATATATGTATATACAGTACTGTTTAAATGTTTTAGGCAGGTTTGAAAAATACTATAAAGGAAGAATGATTTAAAAAATAGACATGTTAATAGTTTATTTTTATCAATTAACAAATTGATAGTGAGTGAACAGAGGCAATATCTAAATAAAAATCAATATTTGGTGTGACCACCCTTTGCCTTCAAAACAGCATAAATTCTTCTAGGTACACTTGCACAAAGTCAGGGATATTGTAGGCATATAGACAGGTATATGATTAAACAATTATACCAGGCAGGTGTTAATGATGATCAATTTAATATGTGGGTTGAAACACAATCATTAATTTAAACAGAAACACCTGTGTAGGAAGAATAAAACTGAATGAGGAACAACCAAACTGATGACAAAGTGAGGTTGCCGAAGACATATACTGAATCAGCAAGGTCTCTCCCAGGCATCAATTTCAAGGCAGACAGGGGTTTCCAGATGTGCTGTCCAAGCTCTTTTGAAGAATCACAGGCAATGCTGAGGACCGTAGATGCAGTGGCCGGCCAAGGAAACTTATTGCAGCAGATGAAAGACACATCATGCTTACTTCCCTTCATAATCAGAAGATATCCAGCAGTGACTTCAGCTCAGAATTGGCAGAAAACAGGGGGATCCTGGTACACCCTTCTGCTGTCTGGAGAAATCTGGTCAAAAGTGGTCTTCATGTGGCCAAAAAGCCATACCTCCAACGTGGAAACAAAGCCAAGCGACTCAACTACGCACAAAAGCACAGGAACTGCAGAAAAATGGCAGCAGGTGCTCTGGACTAATGAGTCAAAATCTGAAATATTTGGCTGTAGGAAAAGGCAGTTTGGAGAAAGGGACAAGAATGAGTGTCTGCAAGCAACAGTGAAGCATGGTGGAAGTTTCTTGCAAGTTTAGGGCTGCATTTCTGCAAATGGAGTTCGGGATTTGGTCAGAATTAATGGTCTCCTCAATGCTGAAAAGTACAAGCAGATACTTATCCATCATGCTGTACCATTAGGGAGGCATTTGGTTGGACTCAAGTTTATTCTGCAGCATGACAATGACCCCAAACATACAGCCAAAGTCATTAAGAACTACCTTCATTGTAAAGAAGACAAGGAGTCCTGGAAGTGATGGTATGGTCCCCACAAAGCCATCATTGAGTCTGTCTGCGATTACATGAAGAGAGAGGCAACTGAGGCTGACTAATTCCACAGAAGAACTGTGGTTGGTTCTAAAAGATATATGGAACAACCTACCTGCTGAGTTCCTTAACAAACTGTGTGCAAGTGTACCTAGAAAAATGTATGCTGTTTTGAAGACAAAGGGTGGTCACACCAAATAATGATATGATTTAGATTTTTCTTCTGGTCACTCACAATCCTTTTGTTAATTTGATAAAAAATAAACTATTAATAGGTCTATTTTTAAAGCAATCTAACTTTATAGCATTTTATCACAACTGCCTAAGAGTTTTGCACAGTACTGTGTGTGTGTATATGTATGTATATATAATATAATCCCGTGTGGAATAGTTGTCACTGGTGGCTCAAGATACAATTATTAGGTAATATGTTTTCAGATATATAATATTTTACCCAAAGGGGTCGGGGTGGGTAAAGTTTATTACAACTCTTCTATAAGTCTGATGGTCGCACAGCCCAGACTACCTGTACCTTGGTGCTTCCCATCTTACATTTGCATACAGAAACTGTTCAGATTATTACCAGCCCCCTGTTAATGAGCTTTTTGAAGACCTCAAGTTAATACTTGGTTGGCATAATGGGTGACATTCACTAAGCCCCCAAGTTAATGCAGAATAGGATTAAACATAAATGGATTAGGACATCTAAGAATTTATTGGCAGATATAAAAATTACTCAATATAAAACTGTGCAATTACTAGAAAAGTTATTGTTCATTATGGGAACTGAAAATTTGCTTGGTTTGACTTGATTGGGATATACATCAGGACAAAAAAATAGCCTCACAGACTATGTTTAAACCATTAGTCAAGTATATCAAATTGGATTATTCATGTTGATGCAGTTCTTTGATAGACCTCAGAAAAATATTCATAGTATTTTTATTCCACAAAGCTGATAAAAACAGTAGAACAAACATAAAGCCAAACAGATATAAATGGTATACAAGTGCATTTAAGTAAAACAAACCCAGGACCAGTGTAGCTCAGGAAATGCACTCATATGGATTCTGAATAAAATAGATAGGCCTCAGAAGTTTACATGGATAAAGTCTGAGACAGGTCAATTAGATTGTGTCCTTACTAAGAATGATGCAACGCCTTTAGTATCAGGACATCCTCAATACTTTTCTTGAAGTGAAGTTGTCTCAAAATAAAAACTTCAGTCAGAATCTCTGAATAAGCGCATGATGTTCAAAAAGTTGTGGTAACTGGAATTGTCTGAAAAAGGCCATCACTTCTCAGACATATTAATAAAAAAACAATGGAGGTGGTAGGGCACTCCTTGAGTAGAGAGGTCTAATATCACAAAACACACGGGTAATCACAAACAAAGTGGCTTAAAAGCAATTATTTGGTTAGCAGCAGTTGCAGTACACAGAAACCTCTTTGTGTTAGGTATATAAAAGGCATCTTCTCCCACAACACTTCTTCCCAAGATGGTAATGCAATGAAAAACAAAACAAAGAAGAAGGGCTCCAATATAACATCAAGGACATAATGTGAAATACATGATAAGAAATACACTCACATATATTGATGGACAGGGTTGGGGATATTCCAACCTGCTGACAATTGCACATACAGAGATAATATCCCATCACCATTTTGGGAACTTGTGAGCGCTGGATTGGTTGTTCATTGCGAAAAACGGCAACTCTTGCAAGCCACAGAAATTCAATACATTTAATAAAATTGGTTTATAAAAACATCAATAGGTATATCGATATGGTCTACTTATGATTTCAGCTGCAAATATTGCAGCTTTATCAAAGATTATGACCAACATATTTTATTAAGTGTATTGAATTTCTGTGGAAGTATAAATGCCATTTTTTGCATGCAATTTCATTGTTCCTGTCAAAGGGAAAAGGCAGTCTTAAAGGTTGGCATTGTTTAATCTACTGTCATGTTGCAAGGTATTTATTTAAATAAATCTTCTTTAGTTCTCACTTTTTGTGTGATATCCATAATTTTTTCACACAAAATCAAAATAGCTTAATTTGTACAATACGTTTTAACATGCTATCAGCTGATATTAGTGATAAAGTGTAGAATGGTGCTGTGTCTTTCAAAATATTTTGTTTTAAAAAAAGTAAATAGATTTTTAATATCAGTATTTTTAAGGGTAATATTCATCCGGCTGTTTTCAATTGCTTTTGACACATTTTCAAAGTTGAAGGTTTTTTTTCTGAAAATATAATCCCTCTTTTACCACATACTCATAATACAACATTAATATTAATATTGTAACTATTATTTTATTTAGCCTGTGAGCAGATGATATGCTTCAAAGGTTTTGTTTCCTAGCCCCAGGGTAGGCAAGTGAGTGCCGGCTGAAGTTCTCTCTGTGAGTCAACTTCTGTCCAAGAAGAGCCTTGATGATGTTTAGATACCAAAGGAGCAGCATCATTCTCAGTAAGAGGGATACAGGGATACTATATAATTGAGTTGTGTCAGACTATTCCCATGTAAGCTGTTTGGAGTCTATCTATTTGAGCTGAAGTTCATATCAGTGCAGTTCCTTTGCTACACAAATTCTGGGCTTATTTTACTAAAAGTACATATTGTATTTTATCAATTTTCTGTTTGCATAATTCTGATGTTTCTTTACCAGTGCCATTTATTAAATATACCATACTACAGTATTTGTCATTATATTTCTAATGTTTACAAAATATCTGCATTGAATAATAAAAATTCTGTTTGAGATACATAAGTAATGTTCTAATTCTGGTTGTTTTCTTTTATTTACAAACTAGTTGAACAGCCCGTTACACGGGCCACAGTGCCACAGCCAGCCGGTCGAGGGGCAGTCATACGCAGTGGAGACTACCTGCGCCGCTGCTGATACAGAGCTGAACGCTCCTTCGGAGCGCCCCTCTCTGTATCAGTCTTGTCACTGGCAGTCTCTACTGCGCATGACTGCAGCACGTGCAGCAGTCTCCACTACGCATGATTGTGGCATTACACACGTTTTAGGGAATTATTATATAGGATTTGAGATAGCAGCTTGTGTTTTTTTTAGTTATGCTTAGATTTTTTTTTTACACATTCAATTGCTGCACTTCATTATGCTCATTAAGTACTGGGGATGTATTTGTGTTTTCACTTTTATGTATATTAAAAGCCTTTTACTAAGAACTAAAAGAAGAGACTGCTATAGCTTCCATTTTTGTAATGATTTCATATTCATCTGTGATTATATGGTATGTCAGATTTGTTTGTATGTCTAAAATGTCATTCATCTAGTATCTAATTGGGTCATTAAATCAGAGAGCAATTAATGTAATTATTAGCTTGCACATTTGTAATATATCAGAAATTGCATGTAACTATGTTATTTCCATGTCCACCTTGTATTGTGTTATACATTCAATGTAATTATGGCCTTATTCATCACATTAAAGAGGTGGTGTAGGCAAAACCAACACCACCATAGATATAAAACTTCCTCAAATTCCCATTGATTTCAATTGAGCTTTTAACCCCTTGAATACTACAATGGGGCAGTTGGTTTACCCCAATATTGCAATCTCTTTAGATAGATGAAAAGGCTTTTATTGTGTGGGTTCACATTATCATTGCATGTTTGCAATACATTGTTTTGGTTCGCAAACTGTGTGTTTTAGTGCATGTTGTAATCGAGTCTTTCATTAAATTTTTCTGTTTCTTCTCACACAGTCTGACAGCCAGATATGCAACTCAGTCTAATCACAGTGGAATTGCAACAAGTCAAAAAAAGACTACTAGGTCAGTTGACAAATCTAATTTATTGTGTGCTAGAGAAACACAGCTTAGAAAAATGTAAGCTAGTGTCCTCTTCTGTAGACATAATCAGACATTGTGAAATTCATAATACTTCCAGAACTGTAACATTTACAGTATTCATTTTTGCTGCCAAATTTCCTTTTTCCAAAAAGCACAAATCTGTCACATGTGTAAAATATATTCCAAGCTTTATTTCTTTAAATCTTTAAAATTAAGATGGAAAATAACATTTATTTTTTAGAATCATATAAAGTTTTCATTAAATGGAAGCTTATTTGTCTTTGTTGGAATATGTTATCTAGGCAATAAATCTGGGTCTCAACAGTAGCTAAATAAAAACAAATATTTTAGCCACTGACTATTACAAGTATAAAATGAGATTCTACAAAAATCAAATGGGATTTGGTTAATCCTTATTTACTTCATTGTGTTTTAGTAGACTAACACTTGAGAGTAAGATCAGTATAGGTTTACATATTGTGTGTCTCCAGTCCTACTCATACTCACTTTTCCCATGATTCCACCCTTCATATACTCCCAGCTATCTGGTACAGAAATTCCCTAAACCTCTTGTAAACACATAAAAGTTCTTTAAAAAAATTGACTAGTACGGGAGTATGTAAACTAATAATTAAAGTGACCATATTAGGACATTACAGAAAAATATATTTTATACATAATCTGGCTACTACAACGCAGGAACAGATGTATGGTTAAGGGCACTGGTATTGAGTTGTCCATTTCCATAACTCTTCTGTGGACTTTTCCAGCACAGTTGAGGCCTCTTTCAATAGAAGATTTGCCTTGAGTATTTTACTAGAAGATAGATATTGAATCCATAACATTCAGAATTCAAGTATGGTAACTGGCATGTAAATACATTTGATATGCTCCCTGAACAACCAAACCAGAAGACAAAAATACAACCTATGCAACATATCTATATATCTCAAATATATATTCAGCAAAAAGAAACAAGACTTACAAGCAATATTAATAATTGTAATTAAATATAACCATAATACATTTGTCATTATTACTTTTCACATTGATATTGCATACAAACTATTAAAATATATGATGGCTCATTTTTATTTAGTATTTCTATTAAATAACATCATATATTCCAGGGAAGGAATGGATCAGAGATTATTGTTAAATATATTACACATTTTCTGAATCAGCAAAAAAAAAAAAAAAAGCACTTACATCTTTATCCTTGTTATCTATATTACTAGAAGTAGTAGTTTTGGATTGGGATATTTATTTAGGGGGCATAGAATTATTGCTGCTGTTACTTTTTTTTTTACATTCAATGTTTCACTGTATGTGTTAACATGTTTTCATAGCTTATTACAAAATCTCATATATTGCTCATTTTCCTTCTTCTGTTTTATTAATCCAGTGAAGATTTTGCTATGCATATCATTTAAAAACCTATGCTATCTTTGGATAATGTAATGTTCTTATGTTTATATGAGAGTTTATTTAAATGGATGGAAGTTAATTTGTATAGTAGAACATTGCTTTACAGTTTTAGAGCTCAGAAAATACATTTTGTAATACAAATTGAATAAGTGTTAAACACAGATACGAAATGATTACATGTAAAATGTAAATGTGAGAGTGCAAGTTAAGTGAAAACATAACTTAAAATTGCCTTAGAAATGCAAGAACTGGATGTGATATCTAGTCTGCTAGAGCTTAACTGAAGAGGTGCTTCTTCAGTGTAGAGTTAAATATTTTAAAGGGATAGTAATACTTCATTTTATCTTTATTTTATTTTGTAAGCATTAAAAAACCTGAAGAACGATATAAGTCTTATCTCTCAAACCTTTATGGTTTGAGAGATATTCACAAGCAGTTTCCCTTCCCACCCCTTTTACATAGTGTAAGCTGGTTGTAAGACCAAACAGATAACAGAAGGGGACAATCTTCTTCCTATGAGAACAATGAAAGCCCTTATCTTAATTGAAGAATGTCCCTCTCTGCAATCTACCTGGACACCTCCCTCCTGCTCTGGCTGAGCAGTGTTACATCAGTAAAAGGGGCGGGAGGGGGATACTTTGTCATTGAATTACTCTTGAACTACAACTCTGACAGAATTGAAATAACACTCTCCAAAGTCCAAATACTATGATGATTAATTAGAGCTGCTTTTATTATTAAACATTACTACCCCTTTAAAAGAAGTACACAGGTAGGGAAGAGATTGATTTAATAGAAACAAAAATAAGAAATAATAAATTAATTCATGCTGCCACATTCTATTTGGCCATGGACATGAGAGGTAAGAATGCCAGAGAGAATAAGCTTACTGTATTTCATTTGGGAAATGAGTGTTTTTAAAGAATATTTTGTGGTGAAACAGAGGAAACTGCATGATTTGGTAATGTTATGGAGGAAAAAATGTATGGAGTAAAAAATATGAGAGGAGGAGAGAATGAAGTATACTGCCACCCCTAGACAACATATTTGTAAGATTGGACATGTTGTTGTGTCACCTACTGTGATATAAAATGGCACAGCTGGGCCTGCACTAAATGGACTTTTTTTTTGCCCTGCACCCGCCTATCAACTTTTACAGAAGTTCTCTTGCAGAAAAGTCTCCCTTTTAGTACTGCTTGAACTAAAAGGAACACGGGGTGGGAATGTATAGGAATTTCAAGGCATTCATATTTTTCTGTGACTTGTTTAACATTAACAACATACAAAATGTGAGAGGCTTTTGAGAATGAACAACAGCACAATGGCCTGTTCTACGGCTAGTCACCGCCCAGAAGCATCACGTTTTAGCTCTCTAGTTCCATAACAGAGGAGAAATTTCCACATACATATTAGACTAACCACGCCCAAAAGGACAGTCCAGTTCCAAAATTATGGGCAAGTCCCCCCTGCACGGTAACACCAGCTAACCCCCAACGTACTTTTTGGCCTTGTTGGGCCTCCTCGTGTTGGAGCTGGATTCCCTAGGCACTGAGAGCAAGTGGTACGTGCCTGACGAGGCCCATCTGGGCCAAAAATGTAATAGAACTAGAGAGCTAAAACGTGATGCTTCTGGGAGGTGACTAGCCATAGAACAGGCCATTGTGCTGCTGTTCATTCCCAGAAGCATCTCACATTATGTATTTTTATTTGAATACTCTTAGGGGGTCTCCCTAAGAGTGAAGGGTAATCCAGACGTGAACCCCTTGCTCTCAGTGCCTAGGGAATCCAGCTGCACCCTCCTGATGAGGCCCAACTAGGCCAAAATGTACGTCGGGGTTAGCTGGTGTTCCCGTGCAGGGGGGACTTGGCCATCATTTTGGAACTGGACCGTCCTTTTGGGTGGGGTTAGTCTTATATGTATGTGGAAATTTCTCCTCTGTAATGGAACTAGAGAGCTAAAACGTGATTCTTCTGGGCGGTGACTAGCCGTAGAACAGGCCATTGTGCTGCTGTTCATTTCCAGTAGTCTCTCACATTATGTATGTTTATTTGAATACTCTTAGGGGGTCTCCCTAAGAGTGAAGGGTAATCCAGACGTGAAACCCTTGCTCTCAGTGCATAGGGAATCCAGCTGCACCCTCCTGACGAGACCCAACTAGGCAGAAACATACATCGAAGGTTAGCTGGTGTTCCTGTGCAGGGGGGACTTGCCCATCATTTTAGAACTGGACCACCCTTTTGGGCAGGGTTAGTCTAATATGTATGTTGAAATTTCTCCTCTGTAATGGTACTAGAGAGCTAAAACGTGATGTTTCTGGGCGGTGACTAGCCGTAGAACAGGCCATTGTGCTATTGTTCATTCTCAGAAGCCTCTCACATTATGTATGTTTGTTTAACATTAAGAATTAACAAGGCATGGAGAAAAGTTAATTAATTTATGGCTAACAGGCTTTTGTTCTGTCACCCTGTATAGTATGTTGATATCGGTTTGATGATAGCCCAGTTCTTCACTGGTTGGCACTCAAACAATATCATATTTGCACGTGTCAATAACAGTCATATGGTGGTTTTCCTGAAACATAGATCTGAGATGAAGCAATGTAATATTAAATGGAATAAATCACACCTTAAATTGTTCTTATTTTATTTTTTTGTTATATCCAAGAAATTTAAAATGTATTTGCCTATCTTTTAAAGCATTTTTCTTAAAAGTAAGCATGTCTACCTGTCCTTATTTGTGTTTATCTAGTCTCATTTTGTCAGCATTTATTAATCTAGACTGAGCCCTCCACATGCATTGATTTCTCTTCCTTTTACACAAAGATTTATCATTGGGAAGTAAAGTGGTGTATCTCATATACTGCTCAGCACTGCAACCTGACATCTTACATAAAAGTATTTTTGGCAGATTATGCCTTTTCCCTCATTCACTAAGAACAGAAATTAATGGGAATGAGGCAGATTCTCAGTCAGGTCATGGCAGGTTGGTGGTCCGGTTTGAATTTTTCCTGGTATTACAAAAGACCAGTAGGAAAACACACTATTACAATCTTGTTTAATGGTGTATTGCCGATGTAATCTCATGTGGTAATTGTCTAATAGAATGGGATATTGCACGTGCTGTTTGCATATAAAGCATCATGCAAGCTAAAGCACTGGTTCTTAAGCCTGTCCTCATGGACCACTAAGAGGCCAGAATTTCAGGCTTCTCCTGCTTGAGCACAAATTATTAAATCATGTTTCTGAACCACTGCCCATAGTGATGGGGCACACACACACACACACACACTAGCTTTTTCCTCAAGGAAACCCCCAATAGTTGAATAATTGTGCAATATAGGATCCATCTGGTCTGGGTCTACAAACATTATTCCATTTTCATAGATTGTTCTTACTTTAATTGATAAATTTGGGAGTATAGTTCCACTGATGAATATATTATTGACATGCAAAACTACATTAAAATTTCCACATATTCAGTCTTATATAAATTGATAAATTTCACCCTCATATAGATACATATTAAGCTCCACTGAATGCAATGTGACTGCATTCAATTATTATTTATTAAACTGGCATAAACTAGTTTTAATTTGTCATTCATTCAGTGACTTATAACACTCATCCCTCTTTCTGTTAAAGTATATGTCTTGCTCTGACATGCATACTTGCTACAGACGCATGACGGTATAGCTCGCAATTATGCACCAAGACTGTAAACTGAGGCTGAAGTGGTGCAGTGGGTTAATGCAAGTAGTTGAGAATTCATGATTTACATTTAATGTGGATCTGTAACTTTGTAACAAATATATGATTTTGGAAAGGGTACAGAATCTACCATATTTGTGTTTAGTCTTTTTTTTTTTTGTAGATTAAAGTTTTATTAAAGTACTAATCATATATACATGGAAATCTAATGAGATTGTACATAAGAAGCAAATTGAGTATTATCATGAATTACTTCAGGAGGAAAAAGCATAAGAAACTAGAGGCAGTCTCGAAGTTAATGTAGTAAGCTGCAAAAATACGAGGTATCTTCGATCAATGAAAAATAGGCTGCTAGCAGAGATTGAAACACAAAACAAAAAAAAGAAAAAAAAAAAGTGTTCTGGAGACAGTGAAAAGATGTAGTAAGGATCAGAGCAGGAAAGAGGAAGAGAAAGGAGGATGAAGAAAAAGACAGGGTAGGAGAACGGAATAGGTGAGGAGAAACAGCCCATAAGGGAAAGAGTAAAAAAAAAAAAAAAAAAAAGGGGGGTGCTATGATGATGTCGCAACTAGGGAGGTAGAAGAGGAGGTAGACACATCAAATATGGAGAGCCAGTTATCAAAAGTCCTGTGGAATTCGGACACCCTGTTGAGAGAGTAGTGGTGTAAGCGTTCCATGTCCAGTAAGTATTGAACCTCTCTCGTGTTAGTCATTTTTAATTTCAAAAGCTAGTTTCTGAGATGTTTAGCTTTATTTCTGTGTCAGTTTATGCAGCTGTTCTAGTACATACCTGTAGGAAGTGGCAGTTGGTAATGCAGAGCTATGTGGAATGTTTCGGTTCTTCAGGCATGCCTGGAAAACTTGCACTAACTGATAAATAAATATAGCGAAAAATCTTATAAAGTATTATTTTCAATAAAACATATATGGGGAGATTCACTAAGCTGTGATAAAGAGGTGATAAAGCAGAGATGACTTTTCAGTTTATCACTTCTCCAGTTCCTATATTATTCTATGGAGCCTGTTCACTAAGATCTTGAAAGCTGAATAAATCTTAGTGAATAGACTCCATAGAATAACATAGGAATTGGAGAAGTCATAAACTGGAGAAGTCATCTCCACTTTATCACCTCTTTTTCACCGCTTAGTGAATCTCCCCAATAGTTTGCTTTCGAAAGTTATTTCAAAATCACATAGGTGTTACAAAGTGACAGTTCCGCTTTAATAACTTTATTTGGAGAGTTGTTTATAGCTCTATATTGTTCCTCTAGTTTAGGCCTTTATCAGTACAGTCTTACTTTGTTCAGTCTTGATATTTGTTGTAGACTAGGATCATTTACTTCACTTCTGTGCAGAGGAAAATTGAAATAAATTTGAGATAATAAGGAAATCGGAGAAAAAAGTATTTGATCCAGTGTTACCATACATCTTATGGAACGAGGACATCTAGTGTTGAAACTGAAGATGAACCAAAGCTATGATACTGAAAGTGTGATAAGAATTTGTATACAACAAAATTTAAATGTAAAACCTGATGTAGACATGGCAGACAAAGGAGAGCACAAAAATAGTAATATATGTTAAAAAGTGTGATAAAGAATAACACACATTCATAAACAATAAGGTAAGGTATTTGAACATGTCATATATATATATATATATATATATATATATATATATATATATATATATGACTTTTTTTTTTTGTCCAGTGACATTTCTAGGGAGCTTTCTCTCACAGACGGTAAAAGAAGGGGCAATAAGGCATTGTTGCACAATCAATGCAGCAGAAAACCCTACCTCCACTACAGCATACAGAGCATTCAGAGATGCATTAATAATTTGACTTTAGCTATTTTGCACAAAAATAAGTTATAAATTAGGTCAGCTGTCACTTTAAGAAGCATTTGAAAACATTTTGTAATTGATTAAGATGGAATTGTTGAGAAGCTGGCTATTAATGTATATGTGAGTGTCTGATGCTTTAACAATCCTCATCTGATTTTCTTGAAAACCGTTTTCACTTAATATATTGTTAAAGTTTCTAAACTTTTAAAAAAAACTTTGGTGATAATATTTAACTTTCCACAGTTTGTCAAAAAGGCTAGGTTAATATTAACAGTGACAGTGACCCATATGCTTGCACAGCTTACGTAAATGAATAGACATAGGGTTAATCATTGAATGAAACGAATGAACAACTGAAATGTGTAGAAGCCAGATAACTGTTCATCATAAAACAGGTAGAATCTATATCTAAATGTTATTACTAGGAAATGTATTTATGCAGATTGCTTATGTAATAAACATTTAGTATCTATATGTATTAAATCCCACCAAATATATATTTCTGAGGAAATATGCTCTGTGATTACTTAGATTTCTTGCAATTTATATGTTATCCGTTGAGTAGTTTCCAATTCATGAAGCAATGTGTTGGAGACCTTTCTAGTATCCAAGAGGTTAAAATACTATTCAGGCATTTTATGACTTTAACACCATCTACTGTACATATTTTTGAATACAGATTTTTATTAGTTTTCTTCTCTGCTAAAATATTATTGTTTATATATGGCTAGAGAGACCGGTAAATAAGGAATCCAGAGATTTAGTATGATCCTTAATGCACACTGAACTACAGATAGAATTTCTCTGTGTCAAAAATAAATGTTAAAGTTGATGGGATATGGGAAATTCTTAGTGTGTGTGTATGAATGCATTGCAGACCAATGCATTGCTCTCTTTTCTGACATGGAAAGGGTTAATATCATCCCCAAAGATTATTTAATACACTCCACCAATCCCTCATATACTCGGACACTTAACTGTTTCAGTGCCGGGGGGATATGAATGCAGGAGGCCCAGAGTGGGGGAGGTAAGTAGGGGAGAAGGTTCTCTTCCATTCCATGTCTGTCTTTTCCCATTCCCATGTCTCTCATCTTCCTTATGTCTCTTCTCCTTCCCTATGTCTCTTCTCCTTCCCTATGTCTCTTCTCCTTCCCTATATCTTTACTCTTTCATACTTTCACCTTCCTCATGTCTCCCTGTGGGGTAGATTCACTAAACGTTGATAAAGAGGTGATGAGGTGGAGATAACTTCTCCAGTTTATGACTTCTCCAATTCCTGTGTTATTCTGTGTAACCTATTCACTAAGATTTCTTCAACTTTGGAGAAGTGATAAATGGAGAAGTCATCTCCACTTCATCACCTCTTATTGAATCTCCCCCAATGTGTGTCTCTCTCTTTCTCTCTCTCACACACTTTCTCTCCCTTCCTCATCCATTCCCCTTTCTCCTCCATGTCTCTTTCGCCCCTCCTCATTCTCTATGCCTCTCCCCCTCCTCCATGTCTGTTATCCCTCATCATCCTTCATGCTCCCCCCAATGTTTTGATTCTCCTGTATGTTTCTGATTGACTGTATCATTGTATTAGACTGTATGATACTC
The DNA here is from genome assembly GCA_037306005.1 of Rhinophrynus dorsalis. Classification (NCBI taxonomy): domain Eukaryota; kingdom Metazoa; phylum Chordata; class Amphibia; order Anura; family Rhinophrynidae; genus Rhinophrynus; species Rhinophrynus dorsalis. Next base: position 242,583,901 of record CM074721.1, read on the forward strand.
AATGTGGTGCGAGATAATGAGTTGAATGTGCACATTTGCTCATGCATTAGCCTCTAACACCAAAGTTGGTAATTCAGGCTATGCATAACAGTGTATGATCACTGTAATGCATTCAATCAGACAATATCCATAATTGTTAGGCCTTAAAGTTACCAGGCACCATGCACCAGCCCTATTGCATGCAGCAGGAGATATGGTACACTGATGCCATTCCCTCTATGCCTCTCTTTTTTGCCTAGCTATAAACAGGGTGTAGAGGGAAGGAACATCCAGAAATGCCACAGACTGCACCACTGTCCTGCTCTTGGAGCAAGCAACATTAAGGAGATTAATTCTGCTGTACACAACTTAGTAAAATGGTAAAATGACATCAGGCTGGTGGAGGGAAAGACAATCTATCTTAGTGCCTGATTTAGTGTGGGTTTCAGACCATCTGTGTTGGAGTGTGACACTGAGGCTGATGTACCTTAGTATATCAACTGGAGCAATTCATTCTGGTGCATATCAATTGCACCATATGCAACAAATAACATTTCCATACATTTAAATGGGGATTTCAAAGCAAAACAATGAGTCTGAGACCTCTTTAGCACTCAGAGCCGTAGTTCTCAACCAATGAGAATTTTACAGGCAATGCCATCTCTTTTTCTAGACTGTAGTAATTACAAATGTATCTTTTATAATTTTCTCTGCTAATAGTGAGGTCACTTTGGGTTAATTCACAATATTAAATATATTCGGTTTATCCTATAATTCTTAGTGCGTTTCATACATTTTTATGGTTTAAACTTTTTTTATATACACGGTTATATTAGGTATTTCCCACAGTGCTTTGGAAAATGAGCTCACTGAATCTACAGCTTGTCTTTAATTTGTGGTGTGTTGCAGAGTGTTGGTATAGAATAGGGCTCTTGTGGCATACATAACTGTGTGGTTGGAGATTGTGTTTTCATTTGGCGATTGTTCTCTGATTGGGCAGAGGTGGGAAACTTAGATACTCAAATTCTCTGGGGACGGCTAATATGACTGCATCAACTCAATCCATTGTACATGTTACATAATGTACTGTGGCAGAATGTTTTCCACTTCACTCAATGTTTTACACTTAATTATTAGGTTGTTAAATGCCAAGATTATGTCACCCTTCTAATGAAATGCTTGAGTTGCTGATACTGCAGATACAGCAAGGCCTTATGTAAACCAATATGTGAATTATGCCAGAATAGCTCCAGTTAAATGAATTATACATTTGTTATTTATTAATACATCAAATAGCTATCACATATTTACTAAAGGGATTTAAATGAAAATGATAAAACACATAAGCGATGAATCCATGAGAAGTTACAATCTAATGTACAGTACTTTAAGTCCACAACACTAATACAAGTAAAACAATCTGAATCAGAGTGTTTTTGTGATGACCATCGTAAATGTGCAATTTCTTATAGTAACCTTATATATCCTGCTTTATTAAAGTGGTTGTATCTGTACAACATCATCTTAATAATGAGGTATGAATTTAATCAGAACTAAGAATGGGGGGCATCAAATGTAATAATGTGGTTTGTATTAAAGTCATATTCCAAGTGAACTCAGTGTGGATCAGTGGAGCATTAACATATTTCTTCACAATGCATTGCTGACCCCATGTATGAAGTGAGAGGTTCCTACATACCTATAAAGCGTTTGCAATGTGCCTGGGAACCATTTTCATGGACTTTTATCATGCTTATTAGCTAGAAGGACCTATTCCAAAGCAATACAACTGCAAAATAAAGGTTCAAATAAAACTTCCCATTGATATAAATGAGGCTTTTTAACCTCTTGAATGTTAGCTGAAGGCCTCTCTAGCAGTCAAGGGGTTAAAAGTCCTGTTTAACACCTTTGAGTGTCATGGAGGCATCACAATGCATTGGATAGCTCTCTCTGGCACTCAAAGGGTTAAATCAATGGGAGGTTTGGGACTTTGTAATTGTCCTCTTTTGGCCATAAGGTCCACAGTGTTTACTTTAGTTATACTGAACCCTTTCAGTGCCAGAGGGGTGTGCAACGCAATGCGATGCATACCCCTCTGGCACTCAAAGGGTTAATTATTACATACAGTTGTATGTCCCTTGTTGTGCCCTGTAGTAATAACTTTCTGTGCCAGGAAGCCCTACCCCTACATTTCTTGTTTGAGCTGTTTGTCTTAGAAATAACATTATTTTGTGTTTGGCTCTAGACTTCCAGGACCTTCCCGGGTGCCAGCTGCAGGCAGCAGTACCAAGGGTCAGGGAACAGCTAAATTAAATCGAAGAAGTCAGAGCTTTAATAGCATTGACAAAAATAAATCACCTCATTATGCAAATGGCAATGAAAAAGGTAAGGATGTATGTTACAAATATGTTTTAGAAAAATAATGTGATATCATAAATACATTTAAGTGACTGTTGTGGTAAAATACTTGACATTATTAAGCTAATCACCAAAGTCTCAATTCCTTCCAGTCCCAAGATATGACTAAGTTTACAAGGGTGTTTGTTGCTCAAAATTTCTAATGTTGATTTTAACACCTGAATTTAACTAACATTCATGTGTTTTGGGCTGTTCTCAATGGCAGTTTTAATATCCATCAAGCATATCTTTCACATAGACAATTGAATCATTGCGCTTCTCAAGGCAACTATAGGATATACTACTGGCTGATGTATCACCCAATCCTATTTGGCTGATGCCCATGGGGTCCAGCTATTAATCACACCCGAGACTGGCAAAATGCAGCTACAGTGCAAATAAGTACAGTTCAACACAGTACAAGATTCCATCATGAACTAAGCCTAATTCTTTTATTCCTCAATAAAATTTCAAGGTAATCAAAAGCTCCATTTGCTAATATAATACCTATTCATTGCAGTTAGATACCTATTCATTGCCTGAAACTCCAAAAATAATCACCTGTTTTTATGGAGTGGATAACTGCAAGTTGATGGAAAATCTCCATGTGCTCACTTTATATAAAATAGATGATAATAATTTGGTGAAGTACCCTTGGGAAAACTCTGATTTTGTATTAACAATGAGGCTGATGTACAAAGAAAATGTGGCACAATTCTCTTACAAACCAATTGAACCATAGTGATGCTATAACACTTACCTTTGATTTAAATGAGGCATTTAAACCCTTCAATGGCAACTATGTCTCTAATGCATTGGAAAGCAAAATGGAGAACACACCTCTAACGCTAAAATTATTAACTGTCAGCATATGGGTAATGAATCATGAAGCACAGGTATTGTCACTACAAACAATTGTTTTCCTCTTTAGATTTCCCATGAAAATCACGGAAAGACCTTCTGAGATATCTGGTCATGCATTGCATATTAGGTCTGTGTCAGCACACGATTCGAACTTGTTCCTGGTCTTCAACACATTGAAGACCAGAGGTATGAGCAACACATTAGACAGAAATGCATTCCACACACACTACACTCATTCTCAATGGGTCAAGTAAGGTCTAGGGCAGTTTGCATTATTCAGACTTGCCCCTCACACACTGGGCATGTTGAGGCATATGATGAACCCAACAGAACCTTATTCAAAGTGTTAACCTGAGGACAATCAATAAAGGATTGCCAGAAATATGCGTTCAAAATAAAAAGGAAGGTTGAAACTCTGTATTGCCTTTATTGCCTCCATTTAACGGAGCAGTAAACTTTTTTATGAAAAAATATATATTGTAGGGATTTTCTTACTGAGTAAAATAAGGGTACTCCCACTGCCAAGAGATTAATATTTCCAGAGTTATTACAGTTTAAACCCATGTTTTTTTTTACATTAGCAGTGCCCTCTAGTGGTCAAATTCTAATTAGTTTTTCCTGTTACATTCTAATGGAGAGGAAAGTCAAGAAAGTCAGTGATATACAGTTCTCCATAGAATGTGATAGAAACTGCCTGTCACTTCCTGTCAGTTAGAACTTTCAGGAAGTAAACACAGTAAATTCACTTCCTGGTTATTTGAACTGCTATAAATTTTGAATAGAACATCTGACAGCAGTAGCAGTTACCTTGTTTTATTCAGCAGGAAAAGATCTATAAACTATGTGTTTTCATAAAAAATGTTTACTGCTCCTTTAAGGACAAGTGTTATGCAAAGCAATGTCTTACACACCACTCTTGTCCATAAAGGTTACAAAAACCTGCACTTTTGAAATGTCACAGGGTCAAACAAACAAGATATGTATATTAAGTGGCTTAATGTTTGGGTAAACCAGCTACTCCATAGGGATAAATAAAAATTTCACATTTTCCGCAAATTTAAGTGGGGGTTTTAACCCCCTTTAATATTAGAGGAGTCTCCAATTCAAAAACCATGCAGTGGAAATCACTCTAGTACTGAAGGAGTAACAAACCATATTTAAATCAACAGGAAACTATTTGCCCCTAAGGTATAGATGGTTTGCCCCAGAACTGTATATGGCCCACAGAGTGTACCGGAACTCTAGGCAACTTCTTAGAGTGCTCATTTTAAGTGCCTCAGCTGTGCTGGCCAAAACCAGTTTCCAAATTGTGGATGTAGCCAATCTCAATGCCCCTACAACAATTCACATGCCCCTTTACAGGCTATTAATTTATTATTTAACCCCTTTGATGCTATAAGGAACTTCAATCCACTGAAAAGTAATGCACTGGAGATATAAGGCACTGCATACACTGTGCGGTGCCATATAAATAAAGATATAGATACATATATCTTGCAACATGATGATAATGTTTCTTTTTTTGGTGCTTGCATGTTATAGGCTAAGAGTATTTTCATGAGAGTAGATGGGACTGAAGGCACGGTGTGGGTATGGCCATTGATGTAGCTAAGGGCACCTAGGGCGTCTTGCCTAGGGGCATCAAGGATACAAATCCAGCTCTGAGAAGCGTGTATGTGTGACAGACAGTCAATATAAACATATTTTTGTCTGGAATTTGTTGCTAATCCCCACAGTGTCCACAAGATGGGGACAGTGTTCATTTAACAGTATTCTGAGCTTTCACCTCCACCCATCAGAGAAAAAAAATGACCATGGATTACAATATCAATATATGCAATTATTTGTAACATGCTTGATCCAGGATTCCTGAACTGTGAAAATATTAAATATTTCTGATCTTTACACAGTCTTAGAAATGCATTTTCATATTAGTGATGCACAGCGATTGTGTAATAGTTGGAGAGAGAGGGGAAAAAAAAGCTAAAAATGAGGGAAAAGGAAAGAGAGAGGAGGAGGAGGAGGAGGATGGGAGGGAGAGAATACAGAGACAACATTGAGAGAAGGAAGGAATATGCTTGAGTGTGGGGTAAACAGGTGAATATTCAGTGGGCCTTATGTAGAAGCAAAGTGAAGCAATTCTGAATCAAACCATCTGCCTGTATGTAGAGAGGTCTCCTTTCAAGTATTCTAGGGGATAAAAACACCAGTTAAATACATTAGAATTTTAGCAACTGCTGTTTCTCCCTTGCATTGAAGTTGGTTTGCCCCAGAATCGCTCAGCTTTGTTCTTTATATATAAGGTTCAGTAAGTATAGTTTATTATATGATAGTTAAAATAATAATCTTATATATATTAAGAATAGGTGTTAGCTTTTTTATATAACTGTAGGATGTTGTATTTTATTATTAATTATTTTAAAGAAGCAAAATTTGAAATACATTGTGCATTAGTTTTAAAATTGAGTATTCTACTGTGCATATGCACATAGTAAACATAAAATTAAACCCTGCATAATATCATAAGCTTCATTTATAACCTTTACCAGCTTTTTGTCCTTATGAATCCACCACACTCTTCGCATCCCCAGCTTGGGATCATGATGAACACTGACTTTATCATTCCTTATTGACCAAAATATACTCCTCTGCAAAACTTTGATTATCTCAATTTAGTAACAATCACTTGACCCCAAGCTCTCACAGTTCTGTATCACATCTATATATATAATTGTTAAACTGACTAGTGTTTTCTCACAAGTTTGATCATTCACTAATTGTGCATGAGATGTCTGCTACAAAAATCCAGCTTTATATTTTTGGTTGCTTTTGAAACATGAAACTGTTCCAGTCAGGCAATTTAACTCCTTTGGATGCAAAGCAATGAACTGGAGACATAGCTAGCATCCCAGGAGTTAAAACATCTCATGATTTTTACCTCGCCCTTCATCGCCCTTGCATTGATTTCATCTTATTACAGACTATCCAATTCCTCCTTCTTGCCCTTCAGTTCTAAAGATGACTCCAGATCAATAAACAATCTTCTTCTTTCTAGTATGTAGTTACTCAAATGATCTCTATCTTTAAGGCGCTTTTTGATGTAATTTATCACATAAAGGATAACCCCTCTTATTTTCCTTGGAAAAGTGTATGTATCCATGTTTGACCATGTTCCAATTACCGGTATGGGTTTCTACATTTCAGACAATAGCAGCTAAGTCCAAATTATCTTAGGCAGATCTGAGCCATTGTCCTGCTCTTATTGCAGTCTACTATTTCAGGTTCATCTCCTCTGCCTCTATTATTGCTCCACAGGAAAATGCATTATTAGCTGTCTTTCCTTCCTTGAATGCACGTTTTAGCCAATCTATTTGTCATAAGTTGCATCTAGTGCAGGGTGTGGATCAGTAGGTGGCCCTAGGGCCACATGCAACCCTCAGAGATGTCTTGTGTGGCCTCCATCTGTTCCCTACTATGTTCGAAAGTGGGGATAATTCCTTTCTACAAATGCCCTATTTGTGCATCAGAAAGCAGAACCCATTTTTTTTCTTTTACCTAAGAGCATACCTCCCGTTACACATATACTGTTCCACCTTAATCCTTTAGGTGCTACAGATATATCCAACATATGATAAAGCAATCCATTAGAGTCCTCTCTAGCACTCATGGGGTTCATTTACTATTTCTATTTAAACATCCTTTGGTGGAACTGAGGGCCATTTATGCAGCCATTGTGGTGAATTTGGTAACCTGTTCCAATCTAGTAGATGCTTCCTGGTTTATTTCATTGTATCATTTTGACCATTTAAGTATGCATTAATGTACAATTCACTAAATCCAGCAAGGGCAATGTGCTAAGAGGAACTGGAGAGACTCTGGGCCAAACTGACTATACCAGAGGGTACAAGTAAATCTTCCCAATGAATGGGACTATTAACCCCTTAGATGCTACAGAGGTCTCCAGCAATGCATAGGGGACCTCCCTAGCATTCAAGGGGGGAGGGGGTCACTAAGCAGTGTATATGTTCCGAATGGTGGTTGGTCTGCTTCAGAATTGCACCACTTTCCCTTAGTAGGTCACAGACACACTTATTATGTGAAGGACTCCCAGATGTTGCAATTATTAAATGGAATGAAATTCAAGACTTAACACTCTGAGACCCCTCTGACATTCAAAGAGTTAATAAGAGGAACTGGGGGAGATGCACTAAGGTGTGATGAAGAGGTGATAAAGTGGAGATGACTTCTCCAGCTTATTACTTCTCCAGTTCCTATGCTATTCTATGGAGCTTATGCACTAAGATTTCTTCAACTTTGGAGATCCTAGTGAATAGGCTCTATAGAATAACATGGGAACTGGAGAAGTTAGAAAATGGAGAAGTCATCTCCACTTTATCACCTCTTTATCACTGCTTAGTGAATCTCTTCCAGGTGTTACATTGCTCCTTTTGTAGAGTTGTTAGTTTGCTCTAGACTAGTTGCTCTTTTACAGCTTCAGTATCTCTGAAGGTGTGCTAGATACAAGTAGACTGTCCAATGTTTACTATCACTTCAACGGTGACTTCTAAGTAATTTCTCACCTGAAAAATATATTAATCGCTTGACAGACTATAATATTGGTGAATCATTCCTTCCTCTTCCATGTATAAAAGCAACACACTTACACCCTCACTTAATTATGGCCAGAATATCCCAATGTCCTCTCATTTTTGTCCTTGCTCCTTGGTTCAAGATATAACATCTTCAGTCAGTCCTGCATGTTGTGTCCAAGTAGGTGGACATGACAGTTGCTAACAGGAACCCAGGACTCACGCTCTGCTCACTGCATATGGTTAGCCTAACCCTTTAAAGGGATAGTAAAAAACAGCCGCTCCAATTAATCTTCATAGTATTTGGGCCATGGGTATTTTTCAATACAATCAGGGTTGTAAGGCAGCTCCCCACAGATGTGGAATCTGGTCCACAGACCAGACAGCTCACAGCAAGGGACAAGCTTCTTATTCTGAGAACAATGAAAACCCTGCCCCCTTGACAGATTTTCCCCTTATTCTAATTGAAGATTGTCCCTCTCTGAGATCCATCAGGACAGTCTTGCTGCTCTAAGCTGAGCAGTGTTACATCAGTAAAAGGGGCGGGAGGTGGATATTTTACCATTCAGTTACTCTTGGACTACAACTCTGACAGTATTGAAATAACATCCTCCATGGCCCAAATACTATGAAGGTTAATTGGAGTTGCTTTTATTGTGAAACATTACTATCCCTTAAATAACCAGAGAGGTGTGCAATAAATTGCTTCACAATAATTGCATGTCCCTTTAGTCTTAAAGGGATAGTAACATGTAATATGTAAAATATATGTTGTAGGGTTTATCCTCCTGAGTAAAAACAAGGGTACTCCTACTGCTGAGAGGTGTTTTATTCAAAAGTTTTTGCAGCGCAAACATATTATGTAGGTGCAGTATCTAGAGCCCTGAAATGTTACAGTGGTATTGTTGCTCCACCATCCTATGGAAAACACTGGTCAGTTGACCATAAAACTCCATAGGATGGTGTAGCAACAGCACCACTAACATTTCAGTCCATTAAGATACTGCACCTACAACATTTTTATTTTTTTTTACTCAGGAGGATTAAGCCTACAATTTGTATATTGTTTTATGTATTAAGTGTTACTGTCCCTTTGAAGGGTGCAGTAGGTTCATGCAAACTGCAAGCTTTAGTTAAAAAAACAAAAAAAACTTTCATGTCTGCCTCCATCAGAATGATATAATGGACTAATTGAAGATGTTATCTATTGCACAAAGGCACAAGGGCAAAATTCATAAGATTTTGTGGAGATAGAAAGGTAAATGGGGTCTTTTATTAGTTGTTGTTAGTTCTCCTTTAAAAAAAGTCAGACACTTACCTGCCAAAGATCTTCCCCTATCCTGAAATTATTAAATACTCCCTGTGTATAACTCAGAGCAACATTGTCTTTAGATATGCTATTATATCTTGTGCTTCTTCCCTGCTTTCTGTCATAACCCTTTGGATGCTAAAGACACCACCAGTGCATTGCAAATCAATGCACCTGCGATGACTTTATGATCCAAGGAGTTACTATATTTTACAATAATCAGTTCATTTGTTCTGTACCTCCAGGCACGGAACGACCTTTCTTTTCCTTTTTCCAAATCAATACCTCTTACAATAAAGTCAGTCCACTGTAACTCCCTTTTGCCTGCCCTGATCTTGTCTGTTATTGTCAGAAGCTTTAAGCACAGAATGACATTAGTGACTTCTCCACAGGAGTCATTGCAGTCTTGCACGCCAAATAAAGCTTTGAAGTATTTTTATGATTTACAACCCTCAGAGGACACACTAGAAATGGATCGTAGTTTGCCTCCAAGGTAGCAGTGACCTATTAATTTCAATGTGAGGAGAGCACATTGAGTTAAATAGTCACATTTTACTAATCTATGCTTGGAATTTGGCAAATCAATATCATTAAACAAGAGTAAGAATGTAATTTTTACCTAAAATCTCAAATATGGAAATTATGACTTAAAAATTGACTGCTAAATGTCAGGTGGACTGCATGAAACCAAATATTCTTTTTAAATTTACAAATGATATAAAATTGTTTGCTTGTAATTCCTTGCTAATACACTGCTATATCTGAAAATCACATGTAAAGTATGCAGTATATATACAATCACAAACTAGAGATGGGCAAAAATATTCTATCAAAAAGCGTAAAGTGAGAAAAACTGCACTTTCCGTCTTCTGCAGTATTTCCAATGAAAAAGTGTTGTTTTTCTGCACACTTTCTACCATATACTGAAGCCATCGCTTTGACCAATGGTAACTGTAAAACCGCATGTACTGACTTGTTCTGCTGTATAATAGCTGTGGTGGTGAGCAATGTGAGGCATTCCAGCTTACAACTCCTACCTGCCCCACCAACCAAAGGCTGATGGATGTTGTAGTCTGGCAGCAGCTGGAGGGCCTCATACTGCCCAGCACTACTGTGAATCCCAGTCCCATGTTAGTCACAGAACCACACATAGTAACTCTCCAGCCTTGTTCCATGCTAAGCATAAATCTACACAAACAAAGCCCTAATCCTTTTCACATGATAACATTAGAACCATACATACTGGCCTACCAGCCTTGTAACATGGTAACTATAGACCCATACACACACACACACACACACACACACAGACACACTACCTTTACCTTGCCTTGTCCAGTGGTAGCTGGTCAACAGCTTACAAAACAGTCAGACCACTTGGTGGGGAATCGGGACTCATCCTGATGCCCCCCAGCTACTGACCTCCCAACTAATTTGGCTTGGAGATCAATAGTGGAGATGCTACCCGGGTAGGGTAGAGATCGAGAAACCCACTCATGTCACTGAGGGAAAGCCTCCTCATTACCATGCAAGGGTTTCTCAATCCTGCCCACTTCTACCCGGTACTTGGGTAGAAAAGAAGCAGGTGAGTTTTCTTGCTCCCCCGCGTTGCTACTTTGATCTACCAGGCGAATTGGCATGAAGATCAGTAACTGGGGGCATCAGAAGGGGTCCTGATGCCCCACTACAAGGTCTGACTTTTAATAGAATTTTATCCTTTGTGTGTCACAGAAGTATCCAACACATATGCAGTGGATACCTCTCAGGCACTCAAAGGGTAAAAAAAACAAAAACAAAAACAAATCCAAGGTTTGCTGCATGGGCTAAGCCATGTACAAACTTGCTAGTACAGATATCACTTTTTTTTTTAATTAAAATGTTTACTGCCCCTTATCATGTGGTTAGTGCCCCCTTAGGGACGTCTGCTTCCCTGGCAGCAGCCCTGTTGTGTGCAGACTTAGTAAAACATGATAATTCCTCTTCTTGGCTGACTACAGTGTATAACTTTTGACTGCAGTTACACTGCATTTTATTGAGAGTTTTATTAGTCATATTGCACTGTGGGCCTTATCCAAAATAGAAAGAGGAGTAAATCTACAGTAAACCAATTTCACCATAGGGGAAAAATAAAAATCCACAAAATTTCCTTTGATTTAAATGATGTTTATAATGTTAGAGATATCCCATGCATTGCAAATCCTCTCTAGCATTCAAGTTGTTATCAATCCATTTAAATCAATGGGAAGTTTTATATCCCCTATGTTGCACTAGGTTTGCTCCAAAATTATTATTCTTTTCTTTTGTGGTTAAGGCCCTATAATTATGTTGTGGAGGTATGCTGTACACCTATGTCACAAACTATGGCACATAAAACCTGAAGAAGGCCTTCTAGAGATGGAAGAGTCTAATGTCATGGGGAGGAGGACTGACAGTGTTTGGGTTTTTGGAGGGATTTAGGAGGAAGTGGGTATCATCCAGCAGGAAGCTACATCTCATTGGCAGGCAGGAAGTTGGTGAGAGCAACATGCAAGACTGTTAGATTCTGGAGAAAATAGGACATAAAAATAGGGCAGATGATATACAGAAAACAAGAATATTTAAAATGCAAGAGCATGTCGACGCTAATGTATTCACTGAATAATCTTCACAGGGATCTATGACTGAGTTTGTTTATTTCATTAGTTAAATATACAATAGCTCACACGGCCATATGCAAAGGTGGAATGATTCAAAGACAAACCAGCTGCACCACAGGGGACAAATTACATTTCCTATTTATTTAAATGGGGCTTTTAACATCTTGAATATTAGAGACGTGTACACGGGCCAAGATCCGGGTGATGTTAACCCTTTGAGTGCCAGAGGGGTACGCAACGCATTGCTTTGCAATGCGTTGCGTACCCCTCTGGCACTCAAAGTGTTAAGAGACTGGTCCTGCAGTCATGCACTGTAGAGACTGCCTGAAAGCACAGAATGCTCCCAGCACAGAACTCCCAGAATTCCTACACCTCCCAGCATTCTGTGTGTTCGGGTAGTCTCTACTGCACATTAATGCTTCTGACAAACATCCTAGTGAATTATTTTATAGGATGTCTCCAACGCAATGATCAATTTGCAATGTGTTTGAGTCCTTTCTAGCATTCAGGGGTTTTAAAGCCACATTTAAATCACTGGGTTTTGTTCATTGGTCCTCTGATGTGCTGTGGGTTTGCACAATAATTACTTCACTTATTAATTGCATATGGCCCATTGCCACAACAGGCAACCACAAATGTGGCCTTCATGTCCTCCAATGAGTACAAATTCCTATTACAACTTAAAAAGTAGATTAACTCCTTGGGTGCATTGGATGCCTTGGGGACCTGTCTAGCTCCCAAAGAGTTAAGGCAGAACAGTATATGTAAAGGGAGGGATGCACTGAGAATGCTCTTGAAAGAGGATATATGCTTCGTGGGGTACAAATAAGGTTTGAATGATATGATAGATGGAAATGATCTATTGTTCCCACTGTACCAGTGAAAAGACTAAGGACGCAAGAGAAGCCTTTGAGGGCCCCAGAACTGCATGTTGTCCACAACTAGTTTACCATATTTTCTCACCTATTTGTTTTGCTTATTTTCCAGAATCACCAAAAGGCCCTCATCAGTCTGCAGGCGTAAATGGAAATGTGCAATATCCCACTAGCTCTAGTCAGCAAGTGGCCTCTGCCATACCCTCCCCAAGTGCCAGTAAGCCTTGGCGCAGCAAATCCATGAATGTCAAACACAGTGCCACTTCTACCATGCTGTCTGTAAAGCAACCCAGCCCTGCAACTTCTCCCACACCATCCTCAGACCGATCCAAGCCCCCTTTGTCAGAAGCAGCCAAAACGTCATCATCTGGGCAGAAATCTATGCTTGAAAAGTTTAAACTGGTTAATTCTAGGGCTGGATTGAGATCCCAATCATCTTCATCAAATGAAGTAATTAGAGAAGATGATACATTATCAGAATGTGGAGAAAGTGATATTGGTTCCAACTTTAACAGCCCTAAGGTGTCCCCCAAACTGACTCCTCCAAAAGCTGGAAGTAAAAATGTCAGCAATAAAAAGAATTTGCCTCAGCCAAAAGAGAAAGATGATAAAAATAAGGATAAAACAAAATCAAATCCAGAGAAAGCTGCTAAAGAAGAAAAGGACCAGACTACTGAGGGATCAAAAAAGAATTCCAAAATTGCAAGCTTGATCCCTAAAGGAAACAAAGCTACTGCTGGTAAAAAGGAAAGCTTGATTCCTTCATCAAGTGGGATTCCCAAGCCTGGGTCAAAAGTGCCTGCAGCCAAGCAGACCACACCTCCAGGTCCTGCAATTGCAAAAGAGTCAGAGAAAAGTAGGACTACAAAAGGGAGTCAGACTCAGTTAACACAGAAACCAGCTACAAACGAAAAGGCAACTACACCCTCAGAAGGAAAGGCACCTACGTCCTCCACCATCCATGCTGCCCCATCAGGCACAACAGGTGCTTGTGTCCAGTTCCCAGGCAATGGGGCTGTGCAGCTCCCTCAACAGCAGTACACTCACCCTAATACTGCTACTGTGGCTCCTTTCATTTATAGGTAAGTCACTCTTCATAAAGTGGTCCTTTTACAGAAAAGACAGGAGGAGCAAATCTAGGACAAATCAACTACACTATAGGGGGCAAATAAAAATTCTTAAATTGTTAACCCCTTTGAATTCTGGAGCAGACTCCAATTCATTGTGAAGTAAAATGTTGGAGTCTTCTTAGCATTCAAGGGGATAAAGGCCCAACTGAAATCAACTGAGGGTTGTAATACTCCCTTATGGTGCAGTTTGTTCACTCTATAGTTCCTCCTTGTGTCTTTTGTATAGAAGGTCATGTGTGTATGTGGATAGACTAGTGCAGATATGACTCTTCTATCTGCCAGTATAAAAGCAAAACTGGAACAATTATGGACCAGACTGACTTCGTATAAGATAACAAATGCAATTTATCATTCATTTAAATGGGCCTTTTAACGCCTATGCAATTCATTGGAGACCTAATTTATTGGGATGTGAACAATGTTCATTTTACTACCTTTCCAAAACTGAATTAGGGAGGAAAACTAGGCAAGACTTCAGCTAGTTTGGTAAACCAGGTAAAACTTGCATGCCAAAGGTTTAGAATTTTGACAGTTTGAAAGCAATTAGAACATTGATCTAGGGAAATATCCAACTGACTTTTGGAGTCGGGAAGGAATTATTTTACCCATTTGGGGCTTAATTGGAAATGTCTTCAGTAGGACTTTTTTTTTGCCCCTCCTCTGGATCAACAAGGGTGATCAGGAATGGGCTGAACTTCACAGACTATGCTACTTTGTTAAGCCCTTCTGGCTGTGTGTTCTCATTTGTACTCCAATGTTCCTGTGTTGATTCCTGATGTTCCCATCTAAATATGCACATGTACCAACACCTACACACTCACACTGTGGAAGAGGTTGGTAGAAGACACAGGAGGAATAGCTTAATCTCCGCCAAATCTTTTCCTGTGGCAAGGTACTCCATACATCCCTTCTTGCCAGCATTCAGTAGGCTAAAAGCCCATTTTAGGCCAGTAAGGTAGATCAGTTGTTTAATGCACCAGCTGTAGAATCTGTGCACACCTCAGGGTTTCAGGGTCTAGTCCTAGCAAGGTCAGCTCAGCCTTTGGCCCTTCTGAGGTAGATAAAATAATTACCCAAGACAAACTTGAAAATGAGAGACAATCTCAATGTTTCCTTCCTGGTAAAATAATTTCTTAAAAAAATAAAAAAAAAGTCAATATGAATTTTGAAAAATTGTGTTTGTTCCCATAATTGCTTCACTTTTGCTTTTAATCATATGCCCCAACATGTTTGCCTTCCTTGGAGCTATGCTATCATATTTAATGTCAGTGAGTTAACTGTAAAAACTGCCATGCGTCTACTATCATTTCAGATTTCTATCTGAAAGACATTTTCTGAAACACACTAATACATTAGGAAAATGCACACTATAGATTTCTTTTACTCTTTTTTCAGGTAATTACTTATGCTAATGCAGCTTTTCACTGATGCATAACACACAAAAAAATCTTGTGCAAAAAGAGAATTTATGGTACGGTAAATAAAATGTTAATAATGTCACTGTGGAGTCCACCAATAATTAAAAATAAAGTCACTGTAGAGTCCACCGATAATTAGAAATTGTATAAAACAGTCCCTGTACTGTCCGTATAGCATATGCAAGATGATGTAACAAATGGAGAGGAAGTGATGAAGACAAATGAAGATGGATGAATCATAGAATGAAGATGTCGATTATATTGTGTGTATATAGGTACTCCTTAATAATCCCAATATCTCTTGGTAAAGATCAATATATAGGTGCCCTTGTACACCCAGAAATGAAATTGTCTAGAATTTTGAGCGCAGTGACAAGTAAAATGAGAAACAAAAGGAGTGTGCTTTGTGTAATATTTAATGTATTTACAATGATAAAATCACATTAAAAAACCTTCTCCCATTGTACTCACAAGACCCCCATCTTCGGCTTTAGGCATCTCAGGGGTTCCAACCCTGATGTAGCCACAAAGCTGTGCCCTCTGTCTGCATGTCCTCCTATGACTCGGAGTGATCCCAGCTGGAGCTGTGGACTTGATATATATTACAACAACAACAAAGTATCCTGATGTAATGATGGTAACACACCTCCAAGTGTATGAAGTTGTAGGGAAATAAAGTGCTGCTTGGAACCATAAATCAGTCCTTGAAAGTAAAGTTAATTGTCAGCTCGCTTTGTACCACATGGAGCCGTAATAGAGATCTCTTCGGCAGTACACGGGGCAAACAACTGGCCTCACAGGACCAGAAAAGAGGGACCTCACAGGGGCCGGGGAGGGACCCAGGCTAATAAGTGAGCCAAAAACACGGAAGGGAATTGAGCACCCTATGCATATCCACTTCATCAGGGGAAGAGAGGGACCCAAGGAGCTAAAAGACCTAGAGATAGATTCCCTCAAATCCTTATTGGTCCTCTCAATAATTATATTCTCTTCTAAAATGTGTTTTTTATGTGATTGGTAATCAAATGTTTTATTACACTTAGCCTTTATAATTGTAAACAAATATAAGGAATCTATAAATAGGACTTATAGCCCCTTTGGTCCCTCTCTCCCCTGATGAAGTGGATCTGTGAATCCACTATATGTGTAGGATGCTCAATTCCCTTCACTTAGTAGTCTGGGTCCCTCCCTGCCCCCTGTGAGGTCCCTCTTTTCCTGTCCTGGGAGGGAGATTGTTTGCCCCATGTGCTGCCTAAGAGCCTACATTACCGGCTCCATGTGGTAAGCAGTGAGCCAACAAAGAACTTTACTTTTAAGGACTTATATATGGTACCAGGCAGCACTTTATTTTCTTACAACTTCATACAACTTGGAGGTGTGTTGTCATCATCACATCTAGATACATTGTTGCTGTAAGATATATTAAATCCACAGTTCCAGCTGGGATTTCTCGGAGTAATAGGAGGACATACAGAGAAAGAGGGCACAGCTTTGTCGATACCTAGGAGTTGGGACCCCTGAGATGTTTAAAGCTCAAGATGGGCATCTTGTGAGTAATATATATTAAATACTATACTTAGTGCATTCCTTTTGTTTCTCCTTTTCCTTGTCACTATGCTCTATATTCCAGACTGGATATCTCTGATACATTATCTAGTGATACTGACAATTGTAACTTTTGTCATCATCCTGTTGCATGGTAATGTTTTCATTAACTATTATTATTATTGATGCATTAACTGTAAAAAGAAAAGTATTAGGAGCACATAAGTAACACAAAAATATAAGAAATGGAAGATGGACTGTATGAGGCACTCAACCAATCAAAAAAAATTATTATGCTGACTAAATATCAAAAATATCAAAATGTATTCATGACTAGTGTCATAATATCAATTAAAATACATATAATGGTAAGACAGACTCCCTACCCCCCAAAACAAATTCCCCCCACAAAACAAGATCATACCCAAATACATAATTAATGACCCAAAAATAAAAAGCAACCCCAAAATACCAAACAGAAACAAGAGCTGGCGCCAGTCTAGTTGCTTATGATTATTCTCCATCTATAAGTATAGCCATAAAAATATACCAAGTGCACTGTTGGACAAAATTTTGTGATGAAATGAAGATGAATATGAAATTTAATGGAGCTGAAGTGATCTTATAGATAAAACTCCCATGACATCCACTCATCAACCGAGTCTGGCTATTCAATAGGTTAGTGTGGTAGGCTTGAATATATATAATTGGGAACAATCTCACCCATCTTCACCCATCTCCCAGGTATATATGATGATTCAGCCTCCAAACACTCCAAATACTCACCACTCACAGATTGCAAGTTTTCCAGTGGTGTACGGTTATATATTACACTCCATTTTCAAACTGCATATGCAATTCAGAGACCGGCTCCAGCAAGAAAGTTCCTCCTAAATTGTCTCCAAACAGTCAACGCGTTTCGTCCGTCTCTTGACGGACTTTGTCAAGACAAACAATTTAAAAAATGAACCGCTACATGGGTGACTTTAAAAAAATGGAGTGTAATATATAACCGGACACCACTGGAAAACTTGCAATCTATGAGTGGTGAGTATTTGGAGTATTTGTAGGCGGGATCATCAATTATACCTGGGAAATGGGTGAAGATGGGTGAGATTGTTCCCAATTATATATATTCAAGCCTACCACACTAACCTATTAAATAGCCAGACTCGGTTGCTGAGTGGATGATATGGGAGTTTTATCTATAACATCATTTCATCTCCATTAACTTTCATATTCATCTCCATTTCATCACATTAAGAAAATACGTATATTCTCTGGATGTATTATCTTTTATCTACAAGTATGACCATGATGTCATTGAAGAAATGGTTATTGCATGCAATTTTCAAGGACCTTTTTTGAAAATTTTGTCCAACAGTGCACTTGGTATATTTTTATGGCTATACTTATAGATAGAGAATAATCATATGCAACTAGACTGGCACCAGCTCTTGTTTCTCTTTGATATTTTGGGGTTGCTTTTTATTTTTGGGTCATTAATTATGTATTTGGGTATGGTTTTGTTTTGTGGGGGGAATTTGTTTTTTTTTTGGGGGGGGGTAGGGAGTCTGTCTTACCTTTATATGTATTTTAATTGATATTATGACACTAGTCATGAATAAATTTTGATATTTTTGATATTTAGTCAGCATAATACATTTTTTGATTGGTTGAGTGCCTCATAGAGTCAATCTTCCGTTTCTTATATTAACTGTACAAATCTCTAATTTGCCAAATTAACTATAATTATTAACTCATCTGATGCCACTAACTGTGCAGGTTTTCTCTCTCTCTTCTTGATTACAGTTAGATCAATCAGTAGCACAGTTGTTTTAAGTAATCTACCTGTAATCCTGAACATGCATTGCAAGCAGTATCTGAGGTTCAATACTGCCTACTCCTGCTTTAGAATATAAATAAAATATCCTTAAAATGTGTGATCAATTGTTCTTCCAGTAAAAGTACATATGTATTCATATTTGGAAAATGTAAAACTAAGAAATAAAAACAACTGTAGTAGATGTAGTTTTGTGCTTCTTGCACCCACTACAATGTCATATTAATGGGCTTGCAGTAGTTACTGAGTACAGTAGAAAATGCTATGTTTTTTAAAGAAATCTGTATATTTGAAGTGGTCAAATGTGGAAAACAAAACCAAACTATTTTTCCTATATCAACTAATTCTGGAAACATTTGTGTTCTCTAGTCTAGGGGTAGAAATGTAAGTTGCCCCTCACTTTTGTGGCCTATTGTTTACTTTCTAAAATTGTATGACTTGTCTGAATTTTCTTAATGTTTATAATTATTATAAACATTTTAGTGGAGGCAGTTAATTTAAAAAGAACAGTAGTAAACAAGGTTTTATTGTTTCTAGCACCCCTTATATTATGTAAACCTATACCAATCTGGTATTGTTTTCTTCAGGCTATAATCGGCTATATAATACAATAGGACATTATGTTTGTTTTTGTGCACAGCAGCCTATGGCTGAAAAAGCAATTGACCCCTCATTCGATGTTGATGGTTGTCTACTTTCCAAAATAGTATGTCTCGTATCTTTTTTTCACATGTCTGTAATCATTATGGTCATTATGTATACAAGTAATCCTAGAAAATAAAAGTGACAGGTGTATTTTAATGCTCATGCCCCCCCTACTGTGTGTCAAATTATGCCAATGTTGTACCCCTTTTCATTGGCTGGCAGTAGGTACTAGCTACAGATAGAAATTCAGTGGTTTCAAAGTGTTAAGTATCTCTGAAGTGGTAGAAAAAAGTTTGTTATGAGAGCCACCTACTTCTGAATTGTGATCCAGCTAAGGTGTGCATGTGTATGGAGGAGAGGGGAGTTTTCTTTCCCCCTCCTAGAAGGGCTGAATTATTTGGGGCTACACAGTGTAGCCTAAGGCTTTTTATAAAATCTCATCCCATAGGCATAGACTTAGTAAAATTGGATAATTATTCAATAAAATTGTATTTGTAGCTATGCTGGAAAGCGTTTTATTTTTAGAACTGCATTTAACAGATTTAAAAAATCATAAAAATAATAATAAAAACAACAGTATAAATGTCAGATGCTTGACAGCTTTCTCTGTTAAAGGCAGTGTACTTTGATGGTAAATATTTTCCTGAATGAGCTGAATTCATAAGAGACATTAAAGCAAACTATAATTTTAATTTTCAAGTGGTTCAGTGCTTTTGTAAGATAACAGTGTAATCTCCTGAGTGTTGTATCTCCTCTAACAACAGCATAATATTATATTATTTATGAAAGCATTACTGTAACTATTCCTTATGACCTCTACTGCATAGATTTGTATACATATGTTGTTGTAAATTCAATATTTAACATATCAATTCAGAAATAGATTGAAATTAGATGTGATGTCCATAGAGACAGGCATGAAAGTTTATTTTTTATCTTCTTCAAACTAAGCCAGACATCATGCATGAGCCTACATAACTCTTTGTACTGGAGTGGTGTGAAATACATTGTGAAGCTTAAGATTACTATATACAGTGTGTGTCTTGTGGTTCTGCTAACAACTGCCATGGATATGAAATCGAGGACTGAGCCATGGCACGTGGACCAAATGCAGAGTCCATTAGGATTTGCTGACCATAATAAGTTAAGTGGGGTATTATTATTAGGAGAGCTTGCTTTCCTTGTAAGTTAGAAAAAAAGATGGTACCGTGTTAGCCAGTGGAGTAGATGGGATTCAGTGTAGCAAAAAAAATCACAAGAGTGGTATAAAGGTGATGCCTTTTAATGGCACTCTTTATGTCCTCAGTTAGCCATTAAAAGGTATCATCTTTATACCACTCTTGAGAGTTTCCTTGTAAGTGTAATTTTGCCAGTTGCTAATTTCAAGCATAGAAGAATAATTCAATTTCTCAATTACAGAAATCGCCCAGAAAATGACAGTACAACTTTACCACCTGCTGACTCATGCACAAGTCCAACAAAAAGTGACTCGTCCTATAGTAAGACTGCCAAACAGTGCCTGGAGGAAATCTCTGGTAAGGAACATAAGTTTAATTAAAACAGTACCACCTCAAACAATGTTTCTTTGTGAATAACTGTCAGCTATAATTTACTTCTGAACAAAAGAGTATTGTTTAATTCAAAGTGCTTTGCCTTAACTACATCTGTAGGTCTTGCACATGACAACTTGTCCAATATGTAGACAGGATGTTTATCCAGGGTGATTTCTGGCACCTTTTGGAGTAAGGAATCATTTTTTTCTTTAACCCCTTCACACTTGAGGTGTATTGGGAAATCCTTCAGTTTGACTTATTGATTTTTTTTCCCCTACCTCTGTATAAACAAAAACACAAATATGGTGCTGCAAATGCTGAACTCTGACACACATCTTTTTATCCAACCACATAAACTATATATCTATGTAACTATGTATAAGAGCAAAGTAGAGCAATTTGGCAGCAAACCTGCCTCAAGTGAACCTGTCATGCCTAAAGCATTGTGGTAATTTTGCAGTGAATTGCATATGAAGACAAATAAACATGAGCTGTGCTATTTTTGTCTGCAAAAAAATAAATCCAGGGCATGTAAATATCACCTTTGCTTCCTGCTGCCCCCTGTGTGTAAAAGATGAGACTTTGTGCTGGGCTGCCTCCCGCTCGACTTGTTTTCCCTACCTGGGGGTGTTTTCTTCCTCTTTAAATAAGTCCAGGTTTGGACAGCTCACATTATATCTGCATCTCACTGCCAGGAGTGAGATCCCCATTTATTTTCAGGAAGAAGTCATTAACTGTTCCATGCCTGGAGAAATTTGTTGCCCTAAAATCCTTTGTTAAATCACACACTTTGACATATGCTATATAATAATGTCACAATGCAGTCATGCACAGTAGAGACTGGCCGAACGCATGAGTGAGGAGACTCAAGACTACATCACATGGAGCAGTGAGGTAGCGGCCTCTTAACATTACCTGGACCTTGGCCAGTATACATGGGCTTTTACACTAGTATAGAATATTTTGTTACCGTATGCACCAAGGTTTCTCGGCATTCATCTGTGGGGCACAGTAACACTGCAGGCTTTCAGGATAAACAAGCTTGAATACAAGGGGGAATCAGTGGCTCAGTCATTGTAATTAGTCTACCTGTGCTTAATTAGGGTTATCCTTAAAACTGATCGGTTGTTGTGCTCTGAGAACTGGTGCTGGGAATCACTGGTATGCACCAGTTGTTTGTGCCTCTCTCCCCACAGAAAAAAGGTTTCTGTGTGTCTTAAAATGACTGCAGTACCATCCAGCTAGGAACATTTAAATGCTATGCCTGAGGCATTTTGTTGAAATAGAGGGCTGTTGTAACAAGGAAGGGACTGTATCATTAGAATATATATATATATATATATATATATATATATATATATATATATATATATATATATATATACATTGCAGAGAAATAAAGGAAAAACACAAGTACATGCAATGAATGTTCTTTCTAATGATATTCCGCTTCCCTATCACTACACAGAAAAAGACAGTTTCTCCTTTAGTAGATTATTTTTATAACCTCTTGAAATTGAATTCCAAATTATTGAAAAACAATGTGTTGGCAACCTCTGTAGCATTCCAGGGGTTAAAATGCCACATTTATAGAGTAGGAAATGTGGGGGCATATATTTTGTGTGCCTTTATGGGACAGTTGGTGTGCCCAAAATTGCTCCACTTTGACACTAAATATATATATATATATATATATATATATATATATATATATATTGTTATATCACACAGTAATCAGGCTGAAACTAAGAGGTTAATATAATAAAAAAAGTGGGCAATCTCAGGCAAACTAACTGCACCATAGAAGACATAAAATCCCCATGCTTTGCCTCCACAATACAGCTGGTTTTCCCAACATTTCCTGCATTTATTCTTAAAGGGATAGTAATACTTCGTTTTATCTTTATTTTATTTTGTAGGCATTAAAAAACATGAACGATATAAGTCTTATCGCTCAAACCTTTATGGTTTAAGAGATATTCACAAGCAAAGTATCCCCCCCTGTTCAGCCAGATCAGAAGGGAGGTGCCCAGGTAGACTGCAGAGAGGGACAATCTTCAATTAAGATAAAGGAAAAAGCTGAAAAACTTGTCAAGGGGGGAAGGGCTTTCATTGTTTTTATACAAAGAAGATTGTCCCCCTCTGTTATCTGTCTGGTCTAACAACCAGATTCACATCTGAGAAGAGATGGCTTACACTAGGAAAATAGGGTTGCCACCTTTTCTTGAAAAAAATACCGGCCATGGCATTCCCTCCATAGACATAACATTGGACAGAAGCCAATTTTTTACCAGCCTGCCGGTAAAATACCGGCTGGGTGGCAACCCTATAGGAAAAAGGGGCGGAAGGGGGAAACTTTGCTTGTGGATATCTCTTAAACCATAAAGGTTTGAGAGATAAGACTTATATCATTCTTCATGTTTTTTTAATGCCTACAAAATAAAATAAAGATAAAATGAAGTATTACTATCCCTCTAAGGTGAGATTCCATCCCAACCAGACATATTTGCTGAATGGATATTTACCGGTTCAGTAGATATCTTTAGCTGGCTAATTCTGCAGTTTCATTCTGGCCGAGGGTCAAAATTAGATTGCTTTTTTTTGTGTTTTTTTTAAACAACAACGTCTCTCTGGATTCCTTTTGTATGGCTAAAATATGCTCCAAAATGACCCCAAACAAAGACTACAAGGAAACTCAAGGAAAGCAGCCTGAGCTCAGTCACATTCCTTGTGCTGGATCAGGCAGACATGGTAAACCAGGGGGTAGAGCTGGTGGCTAAGACAATAGCCCTCCAGGTTCACTGCCTAATCCCCCATGTGCCACAGCACCATCCTCACATCCCGCTAACTGTGGTTTACCCCTTCATTGCCATATAGCATCAATTTTGCTACCCCAGCAAGAGAGGGGTAAACTATGAGTAATCTAATAGAAGAACCCCTCCATTCCTGTGGTGGCTACAATTAGCAGCACTGACAATCGAGGGGTTAATAAATGAAAACAAGTAATAATATGGGAGCCAGTCATCCTATTTTCTTTCAATGCAAGGATGTATAAAAAAATAAAATGGGGCCCAAAGCCCCATATTAATTAGAAAAAAAAATAATTTGGTCCCTGGGACCAATTCCACCCATGACTCTCTGGTATGGGGCATGTGTGTTTATGAAAACATCTACTCACGTTGATTTTGGAGGCAAAGTGGTGTCTGTGAAACCCTTGCCTTCCTTCAACAACTACAAAAAAAAATAAAAGAAATTAAAAAAAAAAACTAAAATCCCACCGCCACACTTGCCATCTCTAAAAGTAAAAAGTAAATCCCCCCAATTCTGCCTGGGTTGCTGCTAGGCCCCTGTAAGGGAGGAAAAACTGGTATTGGCTTTTATATTGACTTTTTATATACACTTTTCCTCATGCTTTCATTGACTGGGCAGCAGTACATGCTCTGATGTAACCACTCTTATCTGCCAATCAGGAATAAGGAGAAGGGGTCACACATGCACAATATCTGATCCCTTCCTCTTCTCAAAATGGATTGAGGAGGTGGTCATGTATTGCATATGTGTAACCCCTTTCTCTCATTTCTAATTGGTTGAGAGGTGAAGTTACCACAGGACACATTCTGTGCCCAGTCTAACTCCGCCCAACCCAAATATGAAAATATGATAAAAAATTAAACAGGGATTGGTCATATCAAAAAGCCAATCCCTGTTTTTTTTCCTCCTCACAACAACCTGGAGCTAGCCCAAGCCCAGGACACATCAGGGTGAGGGTTTTTACTTTTTTATTTTTAATGGTGGCAGCAAGATTTATTTAAGCTATTGATGTGGAGGACCTGGGTGTCCCGGACACTACGGGAACTCCGAACTCAAGTTGAGTATATGTTTTGTGCAATAATGCACTTTGTTGGGGTTGGGGATGGTCACAGGAGGACCCCCTTCAAAGTTTTCTTTAATGAAGATGCATGCTATTGGACCACATACTCCTTTTTAACACATTTTCTCCCTTAGGGAGGCAGAGGAAAGAGTCCCAGATCCCTTCTTTTCAGATTAATATGGGGGCTCCAGAGTCTATTTTAACTGAAAAAGTATGTACCCTATTTTTTCATTCAATAAGGGATGGAATAAAAGTGCCCTCCTTTTAATGTGTCCCAGGACCAACTTTATTTTTTTAACCCTTTGAGTGGCAGAGGGGTACTGAATGAATTGCTTTGCAATGCATTCCGTGCCCCTTTGGCACTCAAAGGGTTAACACTCTCTCCATCTTAATCTGTTTAGGATGGCGAGATGGAGGGATAATGTTATCCCCACCAATATCTGTTTAAAGCCTTTTGGGCCTTCTATTTAACATTTGATTTTATTTTAAGAAGGTTAACCCCTCCTTTGATGAGATTGTAATGTAATGTTTTCCCATTCAGACTGGCAATGAAGGGATTAATTGTGGACCTGGTTAGGCAGCAAGGAAGGGTGTAGTATACTTTTAGTTTTTTGCTAGTTAACCTCTCTGATGCTAGACAGTTTTCCATGCATTACATAGCAATGTGTTTCAATCTTCCTAGCATTTGGTGGGTCAAGGAAAACATATATAAGTGTGGGGATGGTGGATAGGTGCCCAGAGACACTGGGTAGATGTGGCCTTTGTATTATTCATACGCCTATTTCCCAGACTCGAGGACATTAGGATACCAAGCCGACGAAGGACTACTTAGCCAGACAAAGTGGGCTTGAAAAGGCCATTCTGCTTATATGTAGTAGCAGGGTGGCCGTTTGCAATGCTTTTTTGGATTGTTTTTATATACAGAATAGGCCATTTGAGTGCCAGAGAGGTATCTAACTCTTTTATTTGCAATGAGTTGAATACTTCTCTGGCACTCAGAGTTTAATGGGCCATTTAACCCCTTGAATACTTTGGAGACCTATTTAGTATTCAAGGGGCTAAAATCCTTTTTAAATAAATGAGAATCTGGGGAATGTTTATTTGTCTCCATGATACCAATTGGTTTGCTCCAAATGCCTCCAATTCTTTATAATACATCAGCCTCAAGATCTCTAATTGGACTGATATTCACCCTCATGAGAATTGAACTATGGGGATAGTAACACTTAATATGTAAAAATATATATTTATTGTAGGGTTTATCCTTCTGAATAAAACAGAGGTACTACAAGTTATTGTAGCTCAACGTTGATTTTTTAAGTGCAGTACCTCAGTGAACTGAAATTTTACAGTGGTGCTGTTGCTTTTCCATCCTATGGACAGCACTGTACTGTTATTCATAAAGCTCCATAGGATGATGTAGCAACAGCGCCACTGTAAAATGCCAGGACCTCAAGGTACTACACATAAAATGAATCAATTTTGAGCTACATTAGCTTTTGAATAAAACACCTCTCAGCAGGGGTAGTAGTACCACTGGTTTCACTCAGTAAGATAAATCCTGTAATATATATATATATATATATATATATATATATATATATATATATATATATATCCACCTCTTTCTTTAACCATTTTCAAGTCATAGTAATAAAATAATATAGTACATATTAGACTTGTGCAGTTTGAAACATTTTTTTCATCCATTCAGAAAACACAAAGTTGATTTAGAAGTACATTCAGTTAGTCAGAATTCCATTTGACATTACAGGACACTTACAATAATAACATATTACGTGACAGTTGCTTTTCACTAGAATGTACATCTTGTTGCCTTACACTGTGTGATCATGTACATCTTCCCAAGAATGATCTTAGGACTTACAATTAATACAATTCGAGACAGGTCAATAGAGCATATAATGCTTTCCATAGATTTACTGCTATTTCACCTAGTGTAATGGTGAAATAATATTTTATGTAATTACTGTGTAAAAGCCCGTGTACACGGACCAAGGGTCCGGGTAATGTTAACCCTTTGAGTGCCAGAGGGGCACTCAATGCATTGCAAAGCAATGTTAAGAGGCCGCTACCTCACTGCTCTATGTGATGCAGTCTTGCTTCGCCTCACTTACACAATGCAATCATGAGCAGTAGAGACTGCCCGAACGAGGCCAGTCTGTACTGAGCATGACTGCCCGAACGTGGCCAGTCTCTACTGCGCATGACTGCATTGTAATAAACATTCTAGCGGATTATTATGTAGGAGTTTTAGTAACCTGTTAACTTTAAAAATGTGGATAGCTCAGTTTACCCAGGTGCTTTTGTGGACCTAAGCCCTGGGGGGAAAATCTTGGCTGCAAGTTCTTTCCCCAGGAGTTGCCCACTGAGGCTTCTTCTTGACATATGGTAATCTGAAAACAGAAGACCAGCTAAAAAGGTGAGCAACCCTTTGAGTTCTGAGGTCCACGTGTCTCATGCTTCCCCTCCACACAGGGGTCTTCTTGGAGTTCCTATTACATACTCTTGCACTCATTGGGTTATCTGTGTATCTGTTGGATGTCTGGAGCAAGTTTATGTGGTAACTTAACTCTTTGGCTGCTGGTTGGCATCTTTTGTAGGGTTTTGGGCACTTCCCCTACTGGGATCTGTGTTTATTGGGTCTGCTGACTTGTTCTAGTGGGCTTTTTGAGTGTTTTAAAATTTTGTTCTAACTTAGCAAAATGTACGTTCCACGCCTTTAAGGCACACTTTT
The DNA here is from genome assembly GCA_037306005.1 of Rhinophrynus dorsalis. Taxonomy (NCBI): domain Eukaryota; kingdom Metazoa; phylum Chordata; class Amphibia; order Anura; family Rhinophrynidae; genus Rhinophrynus; species Rhinophrynus dorsalis. Next base: position 242,611,313 of record CM074721.1, read on the forward strand.
ACCGCATAGACGCCATTGCTCCATTCACTTCTATGGGACTTTACAGTTTGGGACATATTTCTGCAACTGCTCCACATAGAGAGGTCAGAGATGGCTCATTTTGTTGGTCTGCCCTTGCTCTGTTATCTGGTCAGTATTCTAGGCTTGTTGGGGGGCTCAGGGGGCTTCTGGCTCTGTTGGGGTACTTTTTTCAAGAAACTACAATTCCCATGAGCGCTTGCTTCGCGCGCTCGTTTCTGATTGGCGCCCGCCGCGGCAGCCATTTTGTCCCTTCTTCTGTGCAGGACTTGGTCTGTCCTTCTCTTCTCAGCAGCTTAACCCTTCTCCTGCCAGATAAGTCTATTTTAGCATTTTCTGGGGTGAATAGTTAATCAGACACACTGTTTTTTTTGGGTGTTTTTGATACTTTGACTGTTTAACTCTGTGAGAATGTCTATTCCATTAGACCTTGGGACTAGACCTAAGACTAAGGACATTGGGGCACCTGTGTCCCCCATTGCTCATTGCTCCTCATGTCACTCAGGGTAACCTAGAGAATACTCAGTTCATGTTTGGCCAGCATGCGCTGCTGCCACTGAATCCCCTGCAGGGACTTCCAGTTACGCACTAGAGCCAGTTTGGATGCAAGAGTATAAAGCTACTTCCAGGGACCTCTGGTCTAACAGCTCCTTCCATCCACTTTGCAGGGGGTCTTCCATTAGTGGCAGGCCCCCACCTCTATCAGGTCTTCCCTGCCTAAACTGCCGGGCGTACCTGATGTGTCTGGTTCCTCTGAGGAGGCATTATTGGTGGATTCTGATGATGAAGACTGTTCTGCTGTCCCTTCCTCTCAGTTTTTTGGGGACCCATTTGAGGCTGATCCTGTTCCCTTAGCTGAAGGCCTATTCAGGGCTGTGTTGAACACCCTGAACATTCCCTTGGTACAAGAGGTTTCCTCTAACCCCTCTAATGTGTTTCAGGAGCCTGTCTGGCCCCATACTTGTTTTCTACCTAACCCCACTCTTGACCGCTTGGTGTCTGAGAAGTGGAAGTTTCCAGACAGGAAGCTTTCTGTCTCTAGGAAATTTTCTAACCTTTACCCTTTCTCTGAAGTGGCCCTAGCTCAGTGGGTTCATCCTCCCAAGGCGGATGCTCCTGTTTCCAGGCTTTTTAAGTCCACTGCCTTGCCTGTGGCTGATGCATCTGCTCTAAAAGAATGGATTGACAAAAATCTCGAGACCTCTCTCAAGGCCATTTTTGCGATGACTGGCTCTGCCCTGCGCTCCGCATTTGCTGTGGCTTGGGTGAATAGGGCCGTGGCTGTTTGGACTGAACAGCGCACCTTAGCTGTCCGTCAGGGAGCTCCCACTTCTGAGATGTCATGGCTTCTCACCAACATCTCTGAGGCCCAGCATTATGTTTCGGCTGACCTGTTTGATGCCGTTCGTATAGTGGCCAGGGCCTCCACTATGTCTGTGGTGGCCAGGCCTGCTCTTTGGCCCAAGATCTGTACTTCTGACACTGCCTCCAAGAGGGCTCTCCTGTCTTTGCCCTTTCGTGGCACCTCCCTGTTTGGGCCTGATCTCAAGGATCTGATCAGTGAAGCCACTGAGGACAAGAGTACTCACCTGCCAGTGGTCCATAGGAAGAGAACGCCTGTCAAGCGGAATCGTTTTTCTCATCCCTTCCAGACTGAATCGCATCTGGCAACCCAGGCGGTTCCTCAGGCTCCGCTCCGCACACCTCATCCAAGCCCAAGCAGCAATGAAGGCCCAAGTCTTCCACTAAGCCCAAGGCTTCCAAACCTCCTTCTGCATGACTCGCCGAATCGGGGTCCCCACCAACAGGTGGGTGGCCGCTTCCACCACTACCTGTTGGCTTGGGAAGCCTCTGTGGCGGACCCGTGGGTTTTGCAGGTGATGGCTGTAGGGTACAGGATTCCCTTCACCTCTCTCCCTCCCTCCCTCCCGGACCTTCTCTTCTCGCTCTCCTCTGGGTGCAGAAAAACGGCGCCTTTTCAAGGGAGCCATACAGGCCCTTCTGGACAAGGCGGTCTTGGAACCAGTTCCTCCTCAGGAACAGGAGTCGGGATTCTATTCCAACTTCTTTGTTGTTTCCAAGAAAGACGGTGGCTGTTGTCCCATTTTGAATTTGAAGGATCTCAAATCCTTTGTAGTCAGGTCCCAGTTTCGCCAGGAGTCACTACGCACAGTGATCGATGCCTTGTCCCCTGGAGAAATTCTGGCTTCTCTGGATCTTTAGGATGCATATTTGCACATTACCATTCATCCAGAGAGCCGGCAGTATCTCTGCTTTGCCTGCGACGAGGGCATTTCCAGTGTTCTACCCTCCCCTTTGGCCTGACCACGGCTCCTCAAGTCTTCAACAGAGTCCTAGGAGCCTTGATTTCCGTCCTCCATCGGGACGGCATCAGAGTCACCCATGGACAACCTCCTTCTGAAAACATCTTCTCCAGAACTCCGTTGTCAGCAGGTTCAGGCCTGCATTCATGCTCTGTCCTGCAAGGGGTGGATCATCAATCTGAACAAGTTGGACCTTGTTCCTTCACAGCGGATGGTTTTTCTGGGCATCCTCTTCGACACTCAGAGAGGGATGGTGTTTCGCACAGATGAAGTGGCTCATCAGATAGCACTGAAGGTCCAAGCTGTACTGAATCAGGATCCGGTTCCAGCCAAGAAGATGTCATCCTTGGTGGGGAAGTTCATTTCCACCACAGAAGCTGTTCCGTTTGCCATGGCTCATACCAGGGAACTCCAAAGGTTTCTCATCCTGGCATGCAAAGGTCGACCAGATCTCCTGGAGAGGTCTCTATCTCTCCCTCTTCATGTGGAGCTGAGCCTCTCGTGGTGGCTCAACCTGGACAATCTGCTGAAAGGCAGGTCCTTCCTGGTGCCATTCTGGACAACCGTGATGATGGATGCCAGGCTCTCCAGATGGGGAGCAGTCTTGGGGCATTTGAATGCTCAGGGTTGGTGGTCCCAGGAGGAATCTCTCCTTCCCATCAATGTTTTGGAGCTTCGGGCAATATTTCATGCCCTGCACCACTGGATGCACCAACTGGAGGATTGCCCGGTCAGAGTCCAGTCCAACAACGCCACAACGGTAGCCTACATCAACAAGCAAGGCGGCACAAGAAGTCTCGCAGCTTGGTTAGAGGTCAAGGCCATTTTGTCCTGGGCGGAGGAGCTGTGCCTGCCATTTCCACAGTTCATATCCGTGGCGTAGACGACGTTCATGTAGTGAACAGCGGAGAGTGGGAACTACATCAAGAGGTGTTTTAACTCATTGTTCGGCGGTGGGGTCTTCCGTGCATCGACCTGATGGCAACAAGACACAACAGAAAGGACCCAATGTTCTGCTCTCGCTGGGCGGACCACCTGGCTCTAGTGGTGTATGCCTTGTCGATCCCGTGGAATTTTCCTCTGGTATACCTTTCCTCCCATTCCTTTGTTGCACAGGGTGATAAGAAAACTGAGACTGGAGTGTTGACCAGTCATCCTGATTGCTCCGTACTGGCCTCGACAGGCTTGTTTCCCAGAGCTCCTGGATCTCTCAGTGGCGGAGCCTCTTCGGCTCCCCTCCCACCAAATCCTCTTCTACAAGGTTACCTGCGGAAGGAGGATGTTCATCATCTGGCTTTGACGGCATGAAGGTTGAATCCTCAGTTTTGAAGAAGAGAGGTTTTTCTTCTGGTGTCATGACTACTATGCTTAGTGCATGTAAGCCTGTTTCCTCTAAGGCCTTTCTATCATGTGTGCCAATAGGGACCTGTCTCAGGATTTTGATCTTCCTACGATCCTTTCCTTCCTCCAGGACAGCGTAGATAAGTGTCTCAGTTTGAGTTCTCTTAAGGTTCAAACCTCTGCTCTCTCTGTTTTCTTTCAGAGATGCATTGCTATTCTTCCTATGTAACGTGAAAGAGTCAGGGAACCCCCTGAGATAAGGGAAATATTGATACTTGACAGGATAGAGTATTTTGTAGAGGATAATTTGTAGAACATAGATTTGTTGTTCGAGGCCCACTTCCTGAGAAAAAATTGATTTGTAGGACTTAAGACTTGTTAGGCACAAGCTCTGAGGAAACATTGATTTGTAGGACTTAACCCTTTGAGTGCCAAAGTGGTATGGAATGCATTGCAAAGCAATGCATTCCGTACCACTCTGGCACTCAAAGGATTAACATTATGTTAGGCTCAAGCCCTGAGGAAATATTGATTTGTAGGTCTTACACTTGTTTGGCACAAGCCATGAGGAAACATTGATTTGTAGGACTTAGACTTGTGTTAGGCCCAAGCCCCAAGGAAACATTCATTTGTAGGACTTTGGCTTGTTAGTATCACAAGCCATGAGGAATCAATGATTAATTTTTGGACTCCGGTTTGTTAGAAGCACAAGCCCTGAAGAATCAGTGATGATTTTTTGGACTCAGGTTTGTTAAAGGCACAAGCCCTCAGGAATCCGTGTTGATTTTTTAGACTCAAGATTGTTAGAGGCACAAGCCCCCAGGAATCAGTGATGATTTTTTTGACTCAGGATTGCAGTCTCTATAATAATGATGAATCCTCCCTGCCACATTCTTACATCTACAGAATCACTCTCAGCTGGTGGTGGAGGTAAGATGACAGAGGGCGATCACCAGAAGACTTTGCTTTATCTTCCTGCACCCGGATCCTAGCGTTAAAAGCTTATGGCGAGCTAGATATTTTGCTCACCATTGAACTTTCAGGCTCACCCTGGGTTTCTCTATTCTTCTTCCTCTTTGAATTCCTACCGATTTCCTTTGTGGGGATTTGGCTTTAACATGCTTCACATAAAAGTCATGGTGTCTGTATTTCATGTGTGTTATGTTGTGCCAAGGTGTGTCCCCTCCTTTCCCCTTTTCAGTGACTTGTCAAATATAGTGCAGAGTGCTGTCACTGATAACTGCTTTGTGCTTGCCCCAAGAGAAAAATAGTCCCACACCTATGACCTGAAGGGGGAGGGGAAAGGTGGAGAAGAATGGCCTCTTTCTTCTTCTCCACAATCCCCTTCACTGGCTGGGGCAGAGGATGAGGCTGCTGCTGCCTCAGAATCAGCACTACAACTAGGACCAGGAGTATTTCTGGCAAGTGGAACCTGTCCTAATCCTGCATCACAGCTAATGCTGGACCCCTTCCCACAGTATCCACAGTTGTGTGTGGCACACTAGCCTGCTCCTCATCAGCCTGCTGCCCTTGCAACTCAGCAGCAGCAGCAGCAGGAATTACAGCTGCAGCAAACTCGGCAAATTCTGCAATCTCACTGTTGTAGTGGTGGTGATGCCCATCCCTATTTTCACATCTGTTTCTCATTCTTTTTTGCTTTTGACTAAAAAGGACATTAATGTCTCTTCCAGCCCAGCTGCTCCACCATAACCCTCATCAACACCACCATCTGTCCCTCCTTGCTGCTGCTGCTTTATGAGAGTCTCATTGGTTAGTGATGATGACAAATATGACAGGGGGTCCCCTACACTTGCCATATCTACTGGTGAAGAAGGCAAACTGGCAGCACTAGCATCAGGCACAGGCAGATGATCTGTGCTGATGCTTATGCAGTATAAGTATAGCTAGCCTCTGTCAGTTCTGCCTTCCTCAGCATCAGGTCCCAGAGGCATGACTGCAGGGGAAGGAGAATCAAAGGGTCAGGAGGACATTGTGGGCTCCCTTGACCACTAGTCTGGCTGCTCCACATCACTTTCGTTTCCACCTCAGCAGGAGAATCTACAGCAGTCATGCTAGACCCACCAGCTGCATCACCCCATCCCTCACCCCCAAAACTCTAGCTGCTACGTGATAGTAGTTGGACTGCTTGGGGATGGCAAGTGTGACTTAGGGTCCCCTGCTGTCACACTTGCCATCATCTCCTCCTCCTCCTGAGTATCAGAAGACACACTGGCAGCAGTAGCAGCAGGCACAGGTACTAACATGTCCTGTTCACACTTCCACACACCACTTCATGTGCCTTTGCTGGTTTACTCACACATTTAATCCCAGATCTCCAGGGATGACTGAGTATCATTGTGTATGGGTATGGGGAATCAGGCTCCCAGACCCTTCTATGCTGACAGTGGTGGTCAATTCCTCCTCCTCCCCGACTAACTGGATGCATCATGGTCCTTCCAGCTCCTCCTTTTTTTGTCAAATGGCTGATCATACTGTTAGCCAACAGTCTTAGCCTCTGCTGCTCTTATTTCGCTATGTAAATCACTACAAAATTGCCTAGCACCCTCTCTAGCTGCTTGGTTTTGTGTTTCACTTCCTGGAAACTCCATGTTTTGGTGTGAAGTATACATAAGTGATGGAGCATGAAGTTTGTAGCCATTGAAAAAATCTGTGAAAAATGTTAGCAGTCTGTTTAAGGGGGAGATTTCTCATGAAAAAGGGGGCAACCACGTGGTTATCATTGATTTTTTCACAGTAACACAACAGGACCTTTTGCCCACCCATATTCACTAGTTCTCCCCTATGGTTTAATTGGTTTGTTGCAGAATTTCTTCATTTTTTCCCAGCATATGGCCCTTTGTGGGCACTATATCTGCCAGGTTTTACAAATATTGGGGGTGGGGGGGTTGTTGCATTTCTGCATCCGTGAATTTTTCAAGTTTGTATAATGAAGAGTTCTCAAAGTATGCATTAAAGATGGTGTGGTTTGTTTCCACAAGACAAGGTGCACATGTTAACTACAATGAATGTCAGACAACAAGTAGTGGAACATAGTAGGTAAAGGATGAATGTGTAACCTGGGCTGGGTAACCACTCACAACCAAGAGTTGAGGCCATGGCACATAAGCATGTTGGGAATTCCGAGCAGGTAACTCAAATTGCCAGAGGCAAAGATGTGGACAACAGTTCCAGATCTGGGCTGGAGGAGAAGGTGAAAAATTGAGTGGACAGGACAAGGTCAGAACAGGCAGAAGTCAGATCTGGAACCAGGGAACAAGCTAAGATTATGTAATCCAGGCAACAATCCAAAGTAAATCCCAGAAAGTCAAATACTGGGAGAACTCCAAAGTCTAACCAAAAGAGCAAAGGCAAATAAGCACAGTGTTCCAGATGAGGAAGTCTGAAATAATGTGCTTAGCATTAACATGCTTGCACCTGCCACACAAAATAAAAAAGTGGCCAATCAGAATGCAGAAAGCTACGGTGTGCAATTAGTGATTGCACAAAAAAAAATTCATGATAATACCATTATAATGATAATGGTAATTTAAAGAATAAGAGTGAGCTTGTGCACACCTAAGGCAAGATGAGTCAGGGCACTTAAATGCAACACAGCAGGCGAATATCTCAGGGGTCTATAGGACAAGGTAACCTTAAAATGAGAACGCATTAAAAACTCTTGAGTTGATTAAATCATTTTGGAAATCAGAAGGTTCTTTGTTAAGAAGTAGGTATAGAGGGAGTTTTAATATTTTTAAGTTTGAGATTAGCAAGACAAGCAGGGAGGGCCAGGGAAAAGCCAAAGTGATAACAGTGAATGAGAAAAGGCAGAAGGCCATTCTTCCACAGATTCTCCCCCTCTGCTGCTCTATATGTCACATCTCCCATATCTCTATCTCCAATCATTTTGGGGGCCAGGCTGCACCCAAAGTTACCTTTGCTTTGTGGATCGAGGCCACTATGAGACAGGAATATGTTCTCAGAAAGAAACCTGTTCCTTTCCAAATCATGGCAAAATTCAACCAGATTAGTGGGCACCTTTTGGGCCTGCAAGAATCAGGTGTCTACCAAGCAGCTGTGTAAGGCAACAGTGTTGCCATCTCTGCCCATTTCACCAAGCTCTACTATGTCAATATCCTTGCATCAGCTGAGGTCAGTTTTTGCTAGAAGGTACATCAGGTGGGGGTGCCAGTTTAAGGAATTTTTTTCCAACTCTTTCCTTCTGCAGAGTTCTGAATCCTGTTGGTTCTTGTTGTTTATTCAGTTGTTTGGTGTGCAAGTTCGGTGTCCAGGGGAGGGCTGGCAACTTGTGGCCTGGGGGGCAAATACAATCTACTGGCCCACTGTCCCAGTCCATCCCATTTAGTTAATTTTAATATTTGCATTAATGCTGTTAAGTAAGGCAAACAAGACCACATAGCTTACAAGTTGAAATATGGCTAGTCTAGTGATACCATTGAACTTTCAATTTAAGTACAGCTACATGACTGATACCATAGAGCTTACAAGGGAAATGCTGCTAGTTATGCTGCTAGTGTGCTCTGTTTGGATTGTAGCTCTATGGTATCACTTGTGTAGCTCCATTTTAATTCTAAGCTCTGTGGTATCAATAGGGTAGCTCCATTTACAGCAGTAATTGGGAGATTGAGTGAGGCAGTGGCCCACTGGCCCAGGCATGTAACCAGCCCAGGGGGCAATTGCCCCTCTGCCCCCCAGGCCAGCCCTCCCCTGTTGGTGTCCTTTGACACCTGAGGTTTTTACGGAATCAGTTAGTCCTGTGGAATATTGTCTACAGTGGAGGTTTTTTCCTCTTAACCCTCCCAGGAATCTTGGTAGCTGCTTAGGAATATCCTTATGGTTCCTGTGTTCCACATTGGACAGAAGAGAAAAGATTTTAGTGAATTTAAGGTAAATCCAGTTCTCCTAGTCCATGTGGAACACAGCACTCCCACCCATGGAAAAAATATGATTTAGGTCCCCCAGGCAAATGGTCATCTTGGGGTCTTTGTTCAGGAGATTTTCTTCTTTCACGATGGGGCCATGCTGAGAAATGAAGCAGTCAGGATGCTGCAGATTCTGTCATCTTCAAGAATAAATAATATTTCAAAGCTTGGGCTTTTTCCCAATAGCCTCTGCCATACATCACTAATATACTGTATATATAATCTTTATTTGATTACTTAGGTTTGTTCCACTGATAGTCAAAGAACCACACAGACGATGGCTGAGATTCACTGAAGTTCGAAGAGGGGAGAAAATGTTGATGTCCTGTCGGAGCAGTGTCAAAGGCACATGGACAGTATTCATGTCTTTGACATCACATCACCATCAGTCTGACAAAAATCTGCCCACGTCAACATTTATCCAACAGGTTTTCGTCTCATTGACAGTGGCCTATTTCCATATGGAAATGAAGCATAATGGCTAATTTCCATATGGAAATTCAGGATAATGAGTCATTATCTTATGCAAGAGGTGTGTGTTGATATGTTAATGTGGCATTTCAACACATTCACTAAACTCCGATTGCAGCCTCTGCTGTCGGGCTTCACAGTCTCAACTTCGCCTATCTGAGGTTGGGGAAGTTGGGATCTCCCTGTACTTTCCTATGCAGTAACAGCCCTCCATCAAACACAAGCAGGGAGGGTTGTGAACTGCAGTCAATATGGAAGGGATGCTCTCCCTCACACATAACCAGCTCTTCAGCAATCCTGAAGCCAGACAGCATTCTCTCTGCTTCCTCACTTGGCCATTACGGGCATGGAGAGAATACATTTAGCACCATGGACAGCATCACTCCCTTATCCCTTTCAGTGCCATAGGGATGAGCATTGCTCACCACTGTGGCACTCAAAAGATTAAAAAAGTACACCAAGCACTCACAATTATCCCCTCATCAGTGTATTATATGTATTTCATACATGTTGTGCACTCCCAAGGGAACAAGGCTAGGGGTCAGGCAGTATCCATGGGGAATTGTGTCTACCAGCTTCCCCCCAGCCTTGTTTCCTTTCCTACTGATAGACAGTGGTCTGACTTTAGTGCAATCACAAAAAGCATACGATTTTACCTTTAACCCTATGTGTGCCAAAGGGTACTCAATGCATAGCACTGCAATGCTTTGTGCACCCCTCTGGAACTCATAGGGTTAATATACTACAACTTTGGCAGCATACATACTTTAATTACAAAGGGACAGCATGTTTTTGTACATTAACTGTGTGCAGGCTGCATTTGTCAAGATGTTACTGTAATGGGACAATGTAGGTCGATGTGGAACTGTCGGGTATCATTTGTCGAGATTTTACTGTGAAAGGGGACAGTGTATGTCAATGTGGAACTGTGGAGCAGCATGGGAAACATCAGCATTGTGTGTTAGTCCCCACATACACTACCTTGTTCTCTTGCCCAGGTAATACCCATGGGAATTTGTGGATACCAGTAGGCAATTGAGCAAGGGTGGAGGGATTCAGACAGTGTACATGGGGTTCTGTCTATCAGTGGGCAAGTGAACAAGGCTGGGAGGCAGCTGGTAGGCGCAGATCCCCATGGATGCTATCTGACCTCCAGACTTGTTCCCTTGGGAGTGTGCAACATGTATGAAATAAATGTAATACAAAGCTGAGGGGATAATTGTGTAGTGTTTGGTGTACTTTTTATTAACCCTTTGAGCGTCACAGCAGTGAGCAATGCACATCCCTATGGCACTCAAAGTTATAAGGTAGTGATGCTGACCATGTTGCTGAAAGTATTCTCTTTACGCCCCTACTGGCCAAGTGTGGCTGCAGAGAGAATGCTCTTAGACTTCAGGATTGGCATAGTGCTGATTATGTGGGAGGGCACCCCTTCCACATTGACAGCACTTTGTCAATCCTGTATGCTAATGGGGACCTTCTCCTCCCCTTCCATCCGAAAATTTTAGTCGATATGGAGATGTATGTGTACATCAAAATGTTTAAGTGCTTTGAATTCATCAACAAAATCATATCACCACAGCATTGACCTTTGGTGAATCACCCCTATTGTCTTCTTCCCCAGCCTTGTCCCACTGTACACTGGTGAGGGAGGGAGGCGAGCCACAGTCTGTGTGGGGGAGGAAATAAACCACATTGTGAATGTAGCGTTTCATGGACTCCATCCACCCATATCTCATCCACCCATATCTCATTATGCCCATTGGCATCTTGGCACCCCAGTGGTGTGGCTGGCATGGACTCAGAAACTTTCCTGATCCCTGAACATGACATTCTTATCTATTTCTATATCTACCCCATGGAGCAGTTTATATAGGGCACTGTTTCAACTGAAAGTCCACCATGCTGCAACTTCACAGCAACTAGAAATTTTATAGTAGTGAAGGCATGAACAGTGGCCTGTGTGGCCAATGTCTAGTCCAGGTATTCAAACTCAAGGCCATAATGAGGGCTGCATAAGCAACAATTACCTCTAAGAAGGGTGACAACAATGGTTTTAGATATAGGCACTGTTTGTGGGGGATGTCTCAAGACAATTATGACATGTAAAGGGTGTCCTGCTCTGCTGTGGCTCAGTGCTTAGCTTACCTCTTTAAGATGTGTGAAAATATTGGCTCTCAAGCTGATGGAGTCTGCAACACCCATCATCCCCCACCAGGCAAGAGCTAGAGGACCAAAAGTTGCCTAACACTTGTCTATAAGTTGACAGCAAACCAAGACAATCTAAAATGAAAACTAGAAGGTCTGCACTATAGTTAAAATGAGAAAACCTGTTGGGGGTCTGCAGTTTATTAGATGGCCTTTAGCGTGAGACCTTATGGCTTGATGTTTGACATCCCTGTTCCTGGCCATTCAGAAGTGAATTCCTGGTTGGCCCATATGGACATAGCGAAATATTCTCTTGCTGTCGATCATATGGGCCAGCTCTTTTCTGCACTGCACACCTCCCCGGCAATATACTTGTATGGTGAGTGACGTTCGCTGGTCATTCTGCCTTGTAAACTGTGTTTAGGCTTGTTGTTTAACTGAATGAAAATGTCAAATGGAAATTCTATTATGAGTTGTTACCAGCATATGCCCCTATACGCATTGCATATCATGGTACTCATGATATATGGGGTATTCATATCTGATGCTTTTTGTAAAATGTTTAAGTAACTTTCTGTACTGGAATTACTTTTTTTATTTTACTTTTTAAAAAATCTGAAAGTGTCATTATTCAAAGAAAATTCCTTGCTTGATTTGAGTCCTCTGAGATATCTACTCTCAGGAAATGTATGCTTTTAGGGAGTTATTTTGATATTCTGGGGTAATTAAGCATTGTAAACAATACTTACTGCATTTTGGTTATCTGCATGAAAATAGCAATCATAATTTTTTTATTTGCTCTTACCACTTAGGGGCCACAGGAAAAAACATGTGTGTGCTTATACATATTTACCATACCGTTCTCAGAAGATATGTAGCATTCATATGCCATGCTATTTTGTTGCTCTAAGCTTGTTTGAGATGTTGTGCAGTTAATTTCTTGCTTCATAATTTGCGTAGGAAGACGCAAGCCACTTTCTATTTTATTGTTGAAATGGGACATTAATGCTTTTGTATGGTTATTGATATATGTTAGAGTAGCTTTACTATGTAACCAATGGAATTTGCATTTTTAGTTGGTAAATTTGAAATTACTTTTTTGGTTCTTTACATGCAGTGTATATAGATAAAACTGTACATTGATATCGGTATGCTTAGGGATGCAAGGCTTTTAAAAATAACTAAGCTTCAAAACACATAAATATGTTGCATCATATCTTGTCACTCAATGGTAAATTTACTATGGGAGGTAACATGAAAACGCAACCTGCACAGCCACAAGAACATAACAAAAATTGCCAAAGCCTCTAGCACTGAAAGATGCCAAACTGCCTCTGATTAAGTATTGTGTAAGAAAATATGATTTAAAATAATGAAATTCCTTTTTAATGCTTGTCATAAAAGTTAAGATTTAGAAAGCTTATATATAAAACTTAAAAATAAAATGAATAGTCGTTGGATATGCTACATTGCCAAGTTGCATTCAAACACATAATTTATATGTTAAAAAACATGATAATTATTAGATATGCATATTACATATATAGGCAATAATAACCACAAACTGTTGTAGAACATTTGAGCAAACCTGCAGCATTGTAATCTAGACAGTAGTATTAGTTTAATAAGTATTCTGTTTGCTGCCATGGCAGCCTACAGCTTGTACTGCAGTGCAAGCAAGGAGTCATAGATCTGGGAATGCAGGTTGAATACTAAAATCTAAGCAGACGACTTGTGCAGAGCTTTGCTTCAGTGCTTCAGTTCGGCTTGTATTGAGCTCTGACGTGAGCACAGTAGTTGCAGTACTGTGTCAGAAAATATAAAGTGTAGGAGCATTTGGATGAGTCATTTGGTGGAAGAAAATATACAAGGTTAATGAGCCACTTCGTGGATTTTAGATTCCAGTAAAAATGAATGTAAATTCCTTGGACATGTCTAGTGCTTTGCTGCAGAAATACAGCTGGATTTTACTTTTGAGCTGGACTCGTGCATTGATGGAACAGATTTTACATGTTGCAGTAAAGGATTTAAGGCATTATTAAAACTGCAGATAAGACAAATTTAGATTTCAAGTACTGTATTTTAGAAAATGGTTAAAATCTGAAAGGTGAAGGATTTACATATTTAAATATACATGGAATATTTCCTCCTCCATTAGGGTTTAAATCTTTGTTAAATTATGATACACCTTAATTGAAAACATGCAACGCCCAACAGAGCTACCACTTGTTAGAAACAAGGAGGTCACAAAGCATGCTCTTCTTCTTCGGAAACAAAAATCCATGACAAATTTATCATTTATTATTGGAGACAAAGAAAATGGAATGCTATTCTCCTACCAAGAAGATTTGTATGAAGAGTCATCAAGGTCAAAACTTGGTGTCCTACAAAAGGAAGGAAAGGGTGACACTGGATCCCTCTCAAAAGTCCTTTCCCAGTCAGTGCATTCACTATCTTCTGCAAAACCATGGGATACTGACAATATGGCACCCATCTGTAGTATTTCATCAAATAGAACTTCAACATACCACCTAACAGAAAATAAAAATATAGTAACATTTCCAGGTGAAGAATGTGCACATTTAGTTGATGACATATTTTTAGGTGACATTAGCAAAAGTTGGTCAGAGGAAGAGGAGGAAAGTTGTCTTCGTGAAGGGACTGCTCACTTGGATGAGGAAGTCATTATGACAATGCTGGGTGACCTAGAACAAGCATTATATTGTGAAATGATTGGTGAGTTATTGTTCAATAAATGTTAAAATTGACTATTTGTAAAAACAGCACATTACAGTTTTAAGTTCAGTTAGGCTGCATTGCACGGAAGGGATATTAGTATTCACTGTAGGGTATCTTCATTTGCTTTTTTGTTTTATAGTAATTTTTGAAGTTTATTACTTCTGCTTCAGCAACATCATTAGACTACCATTTTTTCTATCACTGACATCTAATTACAATAAATAAAAGACATGATATCGCTACCTCAAAGTAGCATTTTGTGAAGATATTTTTATTATAAGAGGAAATGTTTAGTAACATATTTGTGACACAAAACTGATATCACTAAATGTCAGTGTGATGCATTGCAAGCTATATACTAACATATTTCATCTACGGTTTACTAAAAGTTTTTTAAAATTATAAAAATATTGATTTTGCTTAACGAAATGTTTTTCTTCAAACCAACTAATAATTGCCATCCAAACCATGTATATTTTAAGAACCAAAATTCAAGGTTTTTTCATGCAATAAAGGTAAAATAAGTTTCAAGTTGTAAAAGTATCAAACAAATAATCAAATTGCTACATTATAAAATCCATTTTTTTTCCCTGCGTGTTTTTGCTCATGCTTTTTTGATTTCATACAATTTTCATGTAGGAGAAGACCCAGAGACACGAAGAATGAGAACTGTAAAAAATATAGCAGATCTTAGACAAAATCTAGAAGAAACAATGTCTAGTTTACGTGGGACTCAAATAAGTCACAGGTATGAAGTGTAGTTTGTAATTACATTTGTTAATGGGATTTTGTAATCAATTTTACTGTGTCTTTAAACCTTGAGTAAAAATAAAGCCCATTTATTCTCATGGGAAAAGCATGACATTTTAATTTTGGATGCACAAATAGCATTAATCAAAAATCTGCATTGTGTCTAGGTGGCCATTTCAATGTAGTTAACAACCTTAATTCATGACTCCAAGTGTATCTGGGTAGCATTTTCACTAAACTGTATCACTTAGCCATATGATATTCCTAATACCAAATGATGACCCCCTTTTACCCCAATGTATTCTCTCTGACCCAGATTCCCTAATTTGGGGAGATTATTGAATTTTTTACTCCATTGTGACTCTCTATCATTTATGCCTGGATCTTCAATTGGGTATTTCTCATCTTTTATTATTTTTCTTTTTTTAGTGTGAATTTTCTTATCATTTTTTTATTTTCTTTCTATTTTTTCCATTTCCTACTGATTTCTTCTTTCTTTTATTGTCCTATTTTATGCAACCTCATTTTATTAAGCCTTTTATATTCTGCTAATATCAATTCTATCTGTGTATTTTGGATAATTCATAAATACTATTTAGATCTACCCTCCTGCGCTGTCTACACTTTTCCTTATTTTTTAATGAAGCAGTAAACCCTTATTATAAAAATAATTCTATTTTTGGCAAAATAAAATTAGATCTATTTCTGAAGATGTTTCAGATAAAAATATTTTGTAGAGCAATCTTTAAATTATTTTATGTGAAAGTCTTAAACTCAAGCTGTCATAAAAATGTCAGGTTGATTCTATAACTTTTGAATGAAACAACTCCGACACTGGAAGTATCATTGTTTTACAATGTGAAAAACACTACTAAATGAATTTTCATAAACAGAGTTTACTCTCCCTTTAAGTGATTACTTGTCTATGTTACTGTAACCTTTACATGCCAAGTAAACACATATTGCATTGAAATACAATTAAGAATAAATGTAATACAACCATTTATGCACTTTACTCTTTCTTCACTTACATTGCATAAATAACATGCAGTGGTAAATGTCTAAACATAAGCATATGCACACTCCAGCTGAAAAAAATGTTGATCGACTTTTATGCAGGAAAAGAGAAATGGTTCCAATTCAAGGCTATAGACATAAAGTTGTCTACATTACTAAGTAGGATGTCCAAACCTCACCTTTAACTGGGGACACATATGAAAAATGCATACTGCAGGGCTGCTTTGATTTCAGTGCAGTCCTAAAATATGCTTATTTCCTATGTGTCTCCAATTAAAGGGAAGATCTGGTCAGCTTATATTACTAAGACATACTTAAAGGGAAATTTTCAACTTAATATTAAGTCTGAACATATTGTTGTGTGTATGTGACCTCACATGACAGTGAGCTGCCTGTAAACATGAATGTGGTCAGGTAAGCACAAATTAATATAGCCATTAATTTAATTGTAATTGTAACTGACATTAGCAAGAGTTTAAAATAGCAATGGTCATATTCCTATACTTTAAATAAATATAGGCTTTATTCATCAAGCTAAAGAGGTGCAGTTTTGGAGGAAACCAACTTCATCATAGGTATGATATGGAATTCTGCAAATTCTCATTGATTTAAATTGGGATTTTAACCCATCAAATTCTATAGAGGTCTTCTGCACAATGCTAAGTCCCTTTTATGCAAAGGGAATGTTCATTCCCTGAAATATGGTGCAGTTGTTTTTCTCCAAAATTGCATCTCTTTAACTTGATGAATAAGGCCCTAACATATACATATGTGGGTTGATGAATGTGTTACCACATTCTATGGTAATATGCTTATCTGAAAGGATGACAAGCATTGTTTCATTTAGAGGCCCAAAATGCTATGAAAATATTTGAACAAAAATGTAACTACCATAAATGTGGCTAATAGTTTTTCCAAACAGTTTACTACATATGCAGCTCTTTTTTGTTATATTTTCTGCCAGTACACTAGAGACAACCTTTGATAGCACTGTGACAACCGAAGTAAGTGGTAGAAGTTTGCCAAGTTTAACAAGTCGATCTTCTACAATGACATGGAGACTTGGGCAAGCCAGCCCCAGACTTCAGGCAGGAGATGCCCCATCCTTGGTTGGTGCGTACCCCCGAAGCAATACAGGGCGCTTTATACATACAGATCCATCACGCTTCATGTACACCACACCTCTTCGGCGTGCTGCTGTTTCTCGTCTTGGTAATATATCACAAGTTGACATAAGCGAAAAAGGAACTCATGATCTTGACATGTCTTCAGAAGTGGACGTAGGGGGATATATGAGTGATGGGGACATTCTTGGGAAGAGCCTCAGAACTGATGATATCAACAGTGGGTGAGTACTGTCCTAAATTGCATGATTGAGCCCATGTAGGTTAACATTTTGTTTGTGCTTGTAATAGTTAATAAAGATGACATTATTAGCCACCAGATATTACTAACATTTTTGTACTATATTAAATACATAATAGGCGTTATGCTCTAAGGCGTGATGAAGTGGTGATAAAGACGATATTAGTTCTCCAGTTCCTATGTTATTCTATGGAGTCTAAGCAGTAAGATCTCCAAAGCTGAAAATCTAGTGCATGGGCTCCATCGAATAAGAGAGGACTTGGAGAAATGATATCACCAGAGGAGTCATATCCGCTTTATCATCTCTTTATCACACCTCAGTGCACCTCCCTAATGTGTATTTTAATTTAGATTTCATATTCATTTTTGTTACATTTAATTTTGCTTCATAACCTTTTTATGTAAACACATTTAAAAAGTATTGATACTACAAGATATTCCGTTACTTCAGACTATATTTTTTTAAAACGACTGAGACTGAGGGAAGGATAAGAGTAAGAACAAAGTATAAATAGCACTGAGAAGTGTGTTGTAGAATTGCTAGTTAAAGAGAAAATGCTGCATAAAGTAAGAAGTACCAAGTAAAATAAATACATGTTAAGGTATGGGGTATAGGATGGAGGCTATGTTTACTTGGGTTTGTGTAAGAGAGAGCAGGATATTGGAGCAGATTCTAAAGGATGGTGGCATAAAAAGGGAGAGCTATGGGAGTCAAGATTGAGCAAAGAGATTAAGTACCCTCAAACTTGAGTGTAAATAGGACTTTGCAACTGGAAAGTCCTGCTTACACATGTTCCTATATTGACATCTATGCTTTATGCTGTACTAGTTGAAGAGCCTGTTGCACAGGCCTCAATGCCACTGCCAGCCGGTCGCAGGGCAGTCATACACAGTAGAGACTGCCCACGCTGTGGCTGACACCGTGCCAGCCGGTCGCAGTGCAGTCTTGCTCAGTAGCGACTGCCTGGACCCCGGCTGATACAGAGCTGGATGCTCCTTTGGAGCACCCAGCTCTGCATCAGCCTCGTCACTGTGTCAGCCGCAGCGTGGGCAGTCTCTACTGTGTATGACTGCATCGTTACAAACTTTCTAGCAAATTATTATATAGGATATGTATGAGCATGCTTACACTGAAATTGTCTTAACAATTTCACTGCTAAAGACATATGAGAGTCCGCTTCAATATTTCTTATAAAACTGATTAAAATATATCCCATATACCCTGAGGGAAGGGAGCAGAATTTGATCAAAACACTGATTTAGGACTTACCTGAGAGTGAGTCCTGCATAACAACATGTAGTTCTTTGTTAGAAGACTCAGTGTACCCTGGTGATGTCATCATTTTCATGGGTGATGAAGTAAAAGATTGCAGAGACTTCCACTACAAATGTTTGGAGGCATGGACACCTCTACATCCCCCTGTATCTAATTTAAATAGCACTGTATAATTGGAAAGTGGACAGTCTCCAAATTCCATTGATTCTCAATACTTGGATATTCATATTCATATGAATGACCTCCTGGCATGAATACCCCCATGTTTTGTTATCCTATATAATAATTTGCTAGGATGTTTGTCAGAAGCTGTCATGTGCAGTAGAGACTGCCCAAATGAACAAAATGCTGGGAGTTCTGTGCTGGGAGCATTCTGTGCTTTCGGGAAGTTTCTACAGTGCATGCCTGCGTCGGCAGCAGGACTCGGAGCAGGACCCGCCTCTTAACATCACCCGAACCTTGGCCCGTGTACACAGGCTTTTACACTAGTCATGGAATAAAGTGAAAATAAATTATGTAGTAAGAATAAAGTGAGGGGGGGGCTCTAGCATATTCCAAATCTCACACCTACTGCATCTCATTATAAGGGGGAACAATCCCTGCAAAGAGGATATGTTCCTCTCTCCATGAATAGTATATGTGAGGGTTTATGGAATATTATAGCATCTTTGGAGATCCATTTTATTGGAATTTCAATTAAAAACATTATGAAACTCTGGGTAGATTTTTATGGTGAGGTTAGAGGAGTAACAACAATCCAATGTATTTTTTCTAGTAGGAGCCGACTTTGTGAATCGTTTTCCTTGCCCTTTAAAAATTCTTCATACTTGAAGATCACCTGGGGCAATGTGACATAGGGTGCCTTATTCATTGAGCTAAAGTGACACAGCTCTGTTGCAAATCAGCTGCACCACATGGAGGAAATTGGAATTCATATCAATCTTAACAGGCATTTTAACCCCTTGAATGCATGAAAGGTCTCCATCTCATCACAAAGCAGTGTACCACAGACCGGTGTACCATACAAGGGGTTAAAAGTGACATTTAAGAATTTAATGAATTCTCATTTCAACCCTGTGGCACAATTGGTTTGCTGCAGGATTGCAACTCTTTAGCTTCATTAAGAAGAAGATCCTATGTAATTATTTATTTCAAAGAAATCTTAATTTCTATATATACAATCCAAACATGGGTGTAATTGAGATTATTATGCTGCAAAAAAAGCAAAAAAGATCCATCCATGCACAAAGTACATAAAACTCCTGCTGGTCTGAGTGGGCATGAAGCATCTGTTTTAGGTGCAATTTTCTTTATTATATTGAAATGACTAAGGTTTTAACAACATTGCTGACAGAGGGGTGAAAGTGAATTACATATCTAGTTGGTGAAAGACAACTTCCAGTCTTGTGAATCACATACAAAGTTCAGTAAGCATAATACACCTGCTAACTGCTTCTTCCAACCAGGTTTGCAGCAGTGCTCAGTTCAGTTTTAGATTTGAACCCTTTGAATGCCAGAGGGGAACGCAACACATTAAAAAGCAATGTGTTGCGTTCCCCGCTGTCTCTTGAAGGGTTAAATTGTCTGGCCCAATGGCAGACTTAATTTTATTTGTCATTAGAATTTGGAAGAGTCAGATTTGGTGGCTTTTAAAAATGGAGTTACAGGCCGGAAAAGCTCATCTCTGATTTACACCTCCCTATATCAGTCTGTATTATCTTATATAATAATTCGCTAAATCGTGTGTAACGACGCGACATGCGCAGTACACACTGCTGCACGTGCTGTAGTCATGCGCAGTAGAGGCTGCCCGTGGCGCGGGCAGTCGCTACTGCGTGTGACTGCCCCGCGACCGGGTGGCAGTAGCAATGTGACCCGTGTAACGGGCTGTTCAACTAGTTTTTTTTATAATCCATTTCTATACTTACATCATTGCTCCATTAAAATGAGTTCCAAGCTCTTGTCATGTGATAAACCATAGGAATTTAGACTGGAAGCAAAAACTTCACTGAATGTTATTTAAATTATTTTCAAAACAGGAATCTGACCCACACACAGACGTGTAAATATATCCAAAATGTCAGTCATTTAACTCTTTGAGTGACATGTATTGGATGGCACTTAAATGCCATGCGTTGCTATGCGTTGGACACCCCTCTAACACCAAAGGGTTAAACCCCAACTTATCTTACTATGCCCAAGAAATCCTAGTGGGCCTACAAATTGTATTTAAGAGATTATGTCTTCAGTCTGTCCTGGATGCCTTGTCCATGAAGACTGATATGACAGTTGGTAGCAGAACCATAGGGCCTCAAACCCTGCTCCATGTGGATGGCAATCTAACCCTTTAAGGACTAGAGGAGTGTGCAGGGTATCCCTCACGTCCTTTAAGGGTTAAGTAAGTAGCTCTCATTCTTTCTTTGCCCAAGCCACCCTTAGCACTCAGTCTGGAATATATGAGGAGACATTTGAGAACGTGTTATGAAGGTTACAATTATATAAATATAGTAATTCTAAGCTCTCGCAATCAGGATAATAAAAACAAACATACTGCACATATAATTTTTTATAAATATAAATTATAAAATCAACATTCACATGTTTGTCAAAGTGTTTGTAGAAAACATGGGCACCCCTAAGTGGCTGTCCATGGCACACCAAAGTGCCATGGCAGTGAGGGCACCCTGGTTAAGAATCGCAAGGTCAAGTAGATTCATGTACTTTGCTTCTACAGGCAAAACTGTCAACAACTGTCATGTCAGCATCCATCAACCTGACATCCAGGACTGATTGACAATGTTATCCCTTGAACAAAGGCACAAGGGCAAAATGCTTAGGGATCATTAAGGGAAGTGGTGGTGTTATGTGGAGGTACTGGTTCTCTTACAATCTGTGTCTCTTAAGAAGCATAACAACCCTGCTGGCTTAGAAGAACTCCAGCATCTCCTTATAATAACCTCCCACAAATCTTTACCTGGCACAAAATCCTAATGGTCCCTATAAATTAATTCTGCAAGGATTGTCTCTCTCGATATGTATATAATATAACCAATGTGGAAAGCACTCTCACTTATAGGGTCCTTTGCCCGGGTGCTTTCGGCCTATGGGAAATGTAATGGATAAGCAAGGAGACAAGCACTCACAGGTCTTCCAAATCACCAGGTGTGACTATAATTATGTCAACTTTTTGATATTTATATACACAGCTTCATCAGAACAATGAAACAACCCTTATAACCCCTATATGTACACATCATTTGTAAATATTGCCAAAAAAACAGTTCATCATAGTAGGCTGGTGATGTTTGTCTTGTTTATAGTATCACATGTAATCCCAGTCCCAGAAGAAGGGGGACTGTGGCAGAATCACATTTTATCCTAGCTTAACATATTCCATTTCCTCAAGATATGAGTAACCATTACTCACATAATGTGATAGTTCCTGTCTTATGGATTCTATGAGTACTGTTCAGTCGTATAGGTAAACTGGTGGGTAATAATTGGATCTCAAAGTCGTGGCATCATAACATTAAACACCTGGTGAATTGGTGGACCTGTGAGTGCCTGCCTTCTTCGTGTGTGTGTGTGTGTGTGTTTGTGTATTTATGTATGTGTGTGCATGAGTACATGCAGGTATATGTGTTTTTGCCTACATGTGCACAACCGTGTGTGTGTGTGTGTGTTTTTGTGTGTATGTATGTATGTTTATGCATGAGTACATGCAGGTATATGTGTTTTTGCCTATATGTGCAGAACCATGTGTGTGTATAGTCTGTATATGTGCAAAGTAACAGCGGAGCAGAAAATGGTCTAAAAGAAGACCCCCAATGCTCTTCCTCTTTAATGCATTAGGGAGATGGGTCTTGGGATTTCCCTCTCTAGTTTCTAGATATTGGCATAGTGGGAGGGGAGGTGACGGGACGATAATGGAGCATAAGGGAGGCATTTTTTACACAGTATGAAAATAAAACTAACAACGTAACTCATAAACTATTGTTTTAAAAGAAAAATGGTTAACACATCATACAGATGATTTTGAAAGCTCTTTCATAATCACTTAATCTGTTATATGTTGATAGGTCCATTTTAAGTTGCAATATTACAATACACATATATTTATTTTTTTATCAGCTTCCCTATACCATTTGTACCTTTTGGCACTGCCTTCTAACCACTGATTGCTCTACTATGTCTGCCTAACTTGTTGCTCAAAAAGCAGCATTACATTTATAATAGAAACTGAAAGAATTTAAAGGGATAGTAATACTTCGTTTTAACTTTATTTTATTTTGTAGGCATTAAAAAACATGAAGAATGATATAAGTCTTATCTCTCAAACCTTTATGGTTTAAGAGATATTCACAAGCAAAGTTTCCCCCTCCCGCCCCTTTTTCCTAGTGCAAGCCATCTCTTCTCAGATGTGAATCTGGTTGTAAGACCAGACAGATAACAGCAGGGGACAATTGTCTTTGAATGAAAAGAATGAAAGCCCTTCCCCCCTTGACAAGTTTTTCAGCTTTTTCCCTTTTCTTAATTGAAGATTGTCCCCCTCTGCAGTCTACCTGGGCACCTCCCTTCAGATCTGGCTGAACGGGGGGGGGGGATACTTTGCTTGTGAATATCTCTTAAACCATAAAGGTTTGAGAGATAAGACTTATATCGTTCTTCGTATTTTTTTAATGCCTACAAAATAAAATAAAGATAAAACGAAGTATTACTATCCCTTTAAGTACACTTGCTGTAACAATATGAACAGAATGAAAGTATTTGGAGGCTTAATGACACGTAGGTGTAACTCTAAACATTTTTTGTGAACTTTTATTCTATATCTTTTTTCATTTTGCATGTGCAAATGTACTGACAAGCTATAGTGAATATAAAAATGCATACATTACAACCCTAATACTGCTGCCATTTGAAAAAGTATAATGGATATTATGTTTTTGACACGTTTAAGTTTAAACTCAGTCTAAATTTGTTTGCTTGCGCATGCTAATCCAGAGATCAGCCATATTTCCCACCCACTCAACTCCAAGTTTGTCCTGGGAACAAAGACTCCCAGATTGCATTGCAGATAAATGAGTCCGTTTTTAGACCCCACCCCCCACACACACCCTAAGTGGCTAAAAGGGGCCATTTTGCGGGTGCACAAAGCAGCCCTAGTATTTTCTTCCCATCTTTACCCATCGTAGCAGACTTAGTAAAATGTGATAATTTTAAATCATGGGTGCAGATCACCAGTAAATGTGTTTGTCAGCCAAAATGGTAGTTTGATTCTTCATTTGGTATTATATTGCCCATAATTGTGCATGTAATAATCAAATAAATAATTTTAGGGAAACTCAAAATAATGCTTTATGTAATTATTTCAGATTTTTTTATAGCCTGGAAAGGCTACATATTTATTCACTGTCCTCAAATTATTTTCTATAGTTACTTGACAGACGGGGGCCTCAACCTGTACACCAGAAGTCTTAACCGAATTCCTGACCTTGCTGCTTCTCGTGATGTAATTCACAGGGGAGTGCACGATGTCACAGTGGATGCAGACAGGTAAGCATCGCCTGTATGTGAAGACTCCGTTTTGAAACAGGGTGCAATTTTTTATCTTTATATACTATATAATGTTTACTAATGTAAACGAATGTTTACTAAAAGAAGTTTTTTTTTATGAAAATGTCAAAACATACTTATTAGTTGTCAGTTTAACATGTCATTAATCATAATGTCTTTATCTTTTACATAGTTATGATTATGATTGGCAAAGTTTAGAAAGGGTGACTTCAGTGCCTATGTGACGTGTTAGGTATCACAAATAGTCATAGCTGCTCCATCATTGGATGAGCTTTATTCTGGAGTGAGGAGAGCAGTAGGGACGGACAACAGATTTTACCCCAAAAGAGGAAGGTGTGAAAAATGCACTTTTCACCTTGGTGGGAATCCTGTAAAAATTGAAGTTTTTGTCCATCATAGAGAGCAGCATTCCTTTTTCAAAGAAGAGTGGAGTAACTCTGGGTCGACTAAAACAAAGGCAGGGATTCTTTACAGTAAGGACGGTAAAGCTATGGAATTCTTTGCCTTGGGATGTTGTACTTGCAGATAATGCAACTGCTTTCAAAAATGCAATGGATGCCTATCTAGCACAGAACAATATTGGCTTCATTGACTTCACTGCAGATAGGATGTTGATCCAGGGAATTATCTGACTACCATTTGTAGTCAGGAAGGATTTTTTTTTACCCAATTGGGGCTAAATTGGAAATGGCTTCAGAGGGCTCTTTTTTTGCCTTCCTCTGGATCAACAGTGGTGTTTTTTTTGGTATGGGCTGGACATGATGGACACATGTCTTTTTTCAGCCTCATCAACTGTGTTACTATGTTACAAATCCACTGTGGCATAAGGAAGAACCAATGCATTGGACATCTCCCTAGCTTTCAAGAGGCTAAAAGTCGTATTTAAATGGATTTTTTTTTTTAGCTCTACCCTGTAGTGAAGTTGGTTTGCCCCAGAGTTACTCCCCTTTTCTTGTGAATATACATCCCTAAGAGTATGCCCTTGTCTTGCATACACATGGCAGGCAAATTTTCTAGATATTAACGTAAATGTAGGACTACTTGTTGCTTCTATGCATGTGCTATATGCATATGTTTTCACTTCTATTGACTTTAACCCTTTGAGTGACAGAGAGATATCCAACACATTGCGGTACAATGTGATGGACACCTCTCTGACAATCAAAGGGTTAATGGTATATGCTAACATACACAGTGATTTCTGAATGAACAAGGACAAAGCCGTAGATAAATGTGTGAGTGGCAAGCACACAGTAAAATATTCCATGCATATCTGCAGTTGGAACCCCCTCCCACATTTATTTGAGATGTATTATGGGTTGAAAGGCCAATTTAATTTTGATTAATTTGTTTACTCACCAAATGGAGAATAGAGGAAACAACTGGAAGATCCCTCCACTTCGCAAACTGTAGTTTCCTTATTTACATCCACCTCATCAAGGAATAGATGGATGTGTCTAGGTGTCCCTTCCCTGGATATTGTTAAACGTATATGTACAGTACTGTGCAAAAGTCTTAGGCAGGTGTGAAAAAATGCTGTATAGTAAGAGTAAAAAACAAGAAAGAAACTGCACAGAAGAAATTCCTCTAAGTGTAATATCTTCAAAACTGGCTAGCCTTCACCTTCACCACGTGCTCCACAAGAAAGACACTCACTTGTATGAGAGGTTTGGACTGCCACTCAGTATAAAAGCATCCTTGGTACACAACCGCAGGATGGTTACTCTCCTCTTTTGGTGGGTTTCCCTCTTTACTTGGTCTGGTTTCTCCACAGGATGCCTTCAGGTCCTTCACAGTGGGTTTTTTCCCCCTTTTTTTTTTTTTCTTTCCCAGTCTTTGTTTTGGGGGGATTATCCCTCTCGACAGTATATTAAATCACAATAGTGATCTTATTTACATAAGCATCTTATTATAAGAATGCATAAGAGAATGGGTGCTATTCAATTATTTCAAGGTTTATTCCAGTATTCAAGGATATATATAACAAAAGATAAATAAATAAAATTATATTATATTTTAAAAAGCAATTGATTATCTTTCTACTGAAAGAATGCATAAAACCACTCTAAAACAACGCTCTGCGCATTTCGTTAACTATATCACTTCCTCAGGAGAATTTGGCAAACAGTCCTCATTTGGCTTACCTCCAATATTTATGCCATAGTAGATTCACTTGTCTCTCCAAATTTCCCACTATTTGGGTTTGTTTTACAGCTTACTTCCTCATTGGAAAGTTTCTGTCCTACCCTAGACACTTCATGCGGTTCACTCGTGAAGCGCAGTTCAGAGTACATCCAAGTATTTGCTTTGTAAATATAATATAATTTCATTTGTTTATCTTTATATCATCTTTATAATAAGATGCTTATGTAAATAAGACCAGTATTGTGATTTTTATATACTGTTGAGAGGGATAATCCCCCCCAAAACAAAGACTGGGAAAGAAATAAAAAAAAGGGGGGAAAACCCCACTGTGAAGGACCTGAGGGCATCCTGTGGAGAAACCAGACCAAGTAAAGAGGGAAACCCACCGACAGAGGAGAGTAACCGTCCTGGGGTTGTGTAGCAGGGATGCTTTTATTCTGAGAGCCAGTCCAAACCTCTCATACAAGTGACTGCATTTCTTGTGGAGCACGTGGCGAATGTGACGGCTATCCAGTTTTGAAGATATTACACTTAGAGGAATTTCTTCTGCACTGTTTCTTTCTTGTTTTTTGTTGCAGTGTTGGTGGTGTGGAGGGTCCCCGCCTCCTTCTAACAGCAGCGAACAATTCTTTGGAAAGCATAGGACTTGTGTCTTTTTAAGTAAGAACTAGATTTGAATGTGGATAACAACCTTGTTTTCTGAATAGAATTTTCCTTATAGTGTGTGGCGCTTTCTTATATCCTATTGAGAGCGCTGGATTCTATAGTGCTACCCAGCAGGAGTAGTTTTTGCCTTTGGTGTAAAGTAAGAATGCTTTTAAAAACAGACATGTTAATAGTTTATTTTTATCAATTCGCAAAATGATAGAGTGTGAACAGAAGAAAAATGTAAATAAAATCAATATTTGTTGTGACCAACCATTGCCTTCAAAACAACATCAATTCTTCTAGGTATACTTGCACAAAGTCAGGCATTATGTAGACATATAATCAGGTGTATGATTAACCCCTTAAGGACAAGCGGTCCTGGGGTGGGTCCTTTAAGGACCAGATAGGGAAGTTCGATGTGCAGCCCCATGTGACCGATCACCTGTGCCGGCACGCCGAACGAGGGCCTGAAAGAGATTGCTCCGGTCTTGGAGTGATCAATTTCAGTCCCCAGTATTACTCACTGCGCTTCTGAAGGAGCGCGGTGAGTAAAAGTACGTGACGTGCCAGGTCCGTCACTGGTCCTTAAGAGGTTAAACAATTATACCAAACAGGCGCTAATGATAATCAATTTAATATGTAGGATGAAACACATTCATTAACTGAAACAGAAACAGCTGTGTAGGAGGAATAAAACTGGGTGAGGAACAGTCAAACTCCGCTAACAAAAGGGAGGGAAAAAGGTGGAGCAAGGATGTGGGAGTAAAGTGGTAGTCCAAAAACTGACTGCAGCAATGCAGATAGTGGAAAAATAAAATATATTTTTCATATGTATTATTTCCTTGTAAGGTAATGGTTTACCCTTTGACTACAATAACATTACAAATCTGATGTTCGAGCAATACATTTAGAAAAAAACATTTATTAGTAAATAGATTAAACTAGGACACGAGCAAGTTTGTTTTGCTCATCCCTTTTTACACTTCTCTATCATTATATCACTTAACGCTATTTTTTATCTAGAAGAGATGGATTATTTTTATATATATATTTAAAAAGTGATTATACCACTTTTCACCACTAGATTGCACCAATGTCATATTTTTTTTCTAGTTCCCTTAAACTTTAATCTTCACTGACAGTCTCCTCAGACCTCAAACTCTTCAATAAAGCTCGCTGTTTTGTTTCCTTCAGAAGATAGCTAGGCAACACATATCATTGTTTTTTCCATGGTAAAGCTCTTATTCTTTACCATCTTGACTGTGGTATCCTCTAACTCTTCCTGTCTTCTGACCTGCCACATTTCTCTCATAATCTTTTATAAACAATAGTTAACATTACTAGCATTTCTCTGTCTTTCCATTTATGTCTACTATTTTACACAGCTTTACTGCCTACTTTCCATATTTTAAAACATATGTGTTTTATATATATATATATATATATATATATATATATATATATATATATATATATATATATATAAAATAATAATAATGTAGTAAATACTAGACTGAGCACAGGTGACTTATTAGTTGTCATCAGACATGGATACTAAAAACTTCTGTCCAGTTAGTAATCCTTGAGAAATGCTGAAGTTGAGAAACACATGCATAAAGCATGATTAAACTTTCACCCATTTACCTTTTCATTTTCCTCTTTTGAATAATTAAAATGCACTTGTAGTTATTCAGCAACTCATCAGTAAGTATTGCCATGCTCTGTATAAGATATAAATGTAACTGTCTGGTTTTGTATGGGATTTTGTGAAAATGGAGTGCTGAAGAAGCTTTAAAAGTCAAAATAGTGTCATTAAATTGATTTGTGAATTCAGTGTACTACCATGATGGTGATCACTCAGAAACCCCACCTGCAATTGCAAACCTTAGTCAGCCAACTGAATATTGGTTTTCATGGGAGAGATAATTATGCTATATTATGAATTGGCTGGATATGCTTCACTTCCTTGTTCTGTGGTTGATTAACAAAACAATGTCTGTTGGAAACCAGAGTAAAATTATTGGAACTTGTGCAATCTGTTCTGAATCAGAGATAGAGCTAACTTTCTAGTACATTTTAATCATTATTCCTTTTTGACCAGTAATTTCCTATTTTCTGAATAGTTAGAAAGATTAAACCCTGAAAAATATTGTTTTATAACTCATGAGCATAATATTGAATGGAAGCTATTATTGAATTCCTTGCAAAGTTCTTAGTGATGGCGCCTCTTTCAACACAATTGTTTGAACCAGATATCAATTTCATTCTTTCTTAACACTCATTTACTTCCCGCAATGATTACAGAATTACCAGAATGATTCCTTCTGTTCTTTGAATTGTTAACCTAAGCTCATTGAGGTAAAATGCCAGACCACAAGAAAGGCTTTCCCAGCAGTTCAGTATAATGATCTCTCAAATCTGAGGCAATTCCCATAAATGATCCTGTATGTTTGAAGTAATTTCCAAACTTGTAGTGGTTTGTTATTTGTGAAAAGATATGCCTTATATGTCTGACTGAAATACAGTGTGTGCAGTGGTGAAACGTTTGAACAGATTTAGCTCTTTATATCACATCTGCTAAGTAGATATAACGATCTTGGAATAAGAAAAAAGCATTGCCTAATCTATAGACCTTTTTTAGTTTTGCTTAAAAAATGCGCTAGGCCTCATGTATAAAGGCAAAGTGGAACAATTCAAGGACAAACTAGTGACATCATAGTAGACAAATAAAAATTCCCTTTGCGCTAGGGTTGAAATGTTTTGAAGTGGGTGGTACCCACTTAGTTACTGCAGTGGTATTGCATACTTATTTTTATTTGCACATTTGTTATTGTATATTGCTTTTCTGTTTCCTTTTTCTTTTATTTGAAACTAGGAAGTTTTTTCCCTTCTCATTTTTTTCTATCATAACTATGTCTTTTCTCATACTTATGCACTATATATATATATATATATATATATATATATATATATATATAGATAAATAATATCTCCATATGACTGCACACCACAATTGATACATTTTCCTCAGCTTTATATGGTTATATTACACATATTTTACAATGTTTACTTTATAATCCGTGGGCTTGCACTGTACTTTGAAAGACTAAACTCTCTTCTTATATTTTGCCTTAATTCATGATTACTTTATGGACTTTATGGTAACATTTTATTTCTGGATGTTGCATTGTATTCTTGGCTGCTGTATAGATTCGTTTACTTAAGTTTTGATAATTCACTGGATACATTTATGTTAACTTAATATAATGACACCAATCTTTTAGGATTGGTTGAGCCCGTTTTTGGCTCTCAAACACTGTGTAGGGGTAGGTTTTAAGGGGAGATTGTTTGTTATCCTGACAAAGGCTGTGTTGTACCAGCCGAAATGTTGATCTAAGAAACACCATTATCATCACATATTATTTTGAAGCCCTGCGTGTGCTTTCTTGTACTACTGGATTTACATGCTGAGCCTAAGATTAAGCACCCAGGCATATGTATATATATATATGTGTGTGTGTATTTATGGTACATTTTTGATAGTATCATGTATCATGACTTTGAATCTGCTGCCTGCCATGACCTTCAGCCTGTCCTTGACTATGTATTGTGGGTTACATATTCTTTTCTGACTGAGACCATTGCTATTCCTCAACCATCAAGTCTTATTGGTCCCAGCTCAACTGGGGTCATATATTTCACCTTGTGGTCTACATCTTTAAGCCAGCCTCTGGCTGCTATAAGAATATGCTAACTTCTGACACATCACACAAGTTTTCCTCTTAAGCACCCCTACCAAACCACTGATTAGTAGAAGCTGTTCTTCTCTCTTCAGTAAAGTGTTCCTTTTGAGGGTATCCTGCTATCATCTTTCCAATTTTGTCCATTATATAACATTTAATGTAGTTGAGGATCCCTAGGGGTATCATGCTATCAAAGTTCATCTTTCCAATTTTGTACTTGGGGATTCCACAGGATTTGCTCAAGAACTGACCAACATGACCGAAAAGCTTGAACCTCTTTCTCAAGTGGTAGTTTGCCTTCAGGGAGGTATAGCCAAATGCATGCCCAAGTTCAGAAAATACACTCTTCCAGACTTATCTTCACTGAACCACCTGTAGGACCTAGGCTTGTTTCAAGTTCAGTTGAAGGAGCTCTTTCCTGAACCACAAATGCCTCCCCCTGATAAATTCATTTTTGGACAGAATATCTACTGTTCCTGTGACATTTCTTTAGTGAAACACCAAACCTACCATACCAAGGATGTAAGATCAGAAATGGGATTTTTATCAAGTCAAGTGAGCCTGCTGCTTAGGCACACTGATTATTGCAGAGTAACAGGGCCTTCCTTTATGACTTGTCAACCTTTTTGAATCTATGTCAACTCGTTATGGTAGGGGTTCCAGAATCCCTTGGGAGTCTTATCTCCCTTGCTATTCAATTGATAGACTCATACAATGGCTCTTGCTGGAAAAATCCTTTCTGCATCTGTGGAAGTTGTTGCTCCTTCTCAGGCTCCCCCTGAATCCAAACAAATAGGTATGGCTCTTGCTGTTATGTTATCAGAAGAACATGCACAAAGGCAAAGTCTGAACCTCTGAAGAAAAA
Organism: Rhinophrynus dorsalis; assembly: GCA_037306005.1. Taxonomy (NCBI): domain Eukaryota; kingdom Metazoa; phylum Chordata; class Amphibia; order Anura; family Rhinophrynidae; genus Rhinophrynus; species Rhinophrynus dorsalis. The sequence continues at coordinate 242,642,680 of CM074721.1, forward strand.
AGAAAGGAGGAGCTTTTAGTGCATTATCATAAATGTAAAATGAAACACCTACACCAACACCCTCATGAGTTATACTACTCCTAAGATTAATGTCTGGTAGTTAACACGTGTTCCCGGAAATCAAGGATGTTTGATCTTAAGACTGCCCCAATATTCAATATCAATACTCCTTTTTGGGCTGGGCTGGTCACATCACTCAAACAATCCCAATATGGAATCCAAACATGTAGAAACAGAAAAGTGCCAAATTGTGTGATATCTCTCTATATTTGTGGCTAAAGGTCGGTTGAGGCATATGCTGACAATATCCGCTTCCAGAGACAATCACCTTGTCACTGCTGGAGTATGCCACTTGACAGGAAAACTGCTTCTCCCAAAACAGTGTTAAGTTTTATATAAAATGTATTACACCATTTGGCACTTTCGCTTTATTTTTTCTGCTTCTAAAAGTCTGAACATTTGCCTCTGTTGTGGGGGAGATTGTCATCTCCTTAGGAATGTTAAGCCATAACAAGGTATTCTGGAAGCTAATGACCAGCCTGCCCTTTCCCCGGAATCTGGATGTGCCTAGAATGTTCTCACCTTACCGATTCTTGTCTCTGTTTTTAGAGTGAGAATGAGGAGCTACCGCTCTACAGGCATTACTTGACTCAGGGGCCACTAGCAACCTCATTTAACACCAATTGGCCAGCTCTCTCCTCCTGCTACTGGTTTCCAAGACCATTCCTCTGCAGACCCTGGTGTTTAATGGGTTTCCCATTAATTTTAATCTGGTCACCCATGATCAGAATGTCCTGATGAGAGTTTCAATTAATAAAATTAGATTGTTTCTTAAGTTCATCCTTGTGCATTCTTCTTTATTTCGGGTGGTTTTGAGGTTTCCTTGACTGTGTTGACACAATCCCATCATAGATTGGGGACCAGGATATTTTTTTCTTCTATTTGTCATCTGGTACCAAGACTGACTCTGAACTTATCACTGCTACGTCCAAAAAGGTCTCGACAATACACTATAAGAGATTTCTAGATGTTTTTGGCAAGAACAGTTGCCTACTGGAACTAATGCCTGGTTTAAAGATTATTTTGAGACATATCTTTCCTTTATCTGAAACTGGACTGTAAACCCACAAAGATCATAGTCAAGAGAAGCTGGGGAAACTGTTTATCTGGCACTCTGCTTCGGCTGCTACAGCAGGACTATTTTTTTTCTTGTAAGAAGGACAAACCCTAAGACCTTGTATTAACGACAGTCATTTTGAGTGTACTGTGATGCACCCTTTGGGTTGTGCTGTGCTACAGCTACTTTAGAAAATGTTATCAAAATATTTTCTGCGGCCTTCTGGATAGGTTAATTGTGTATCTTGATGACAATCTTATTTTCTCTGCTACCCTAGAAGAATATTGCAGAGATGATAAAAAGGTCTTAGTCTGCTTTACACCAAACCAGAAATTTGTATCTTTAAGACCATCTATGTTGAGTTCCTTAGATTTATAATTTCCCTTGGAGGGCTCAAAATGGATCCCCAAAATATCTATGCTGTCACCAACTGGCCTATGCCCAATGATCATAAAGCTGTACAACATTTCATTTGACTTGACAGTTTTGTTTAAGCTTTATACATGATTTTTCCAGGATTGTCACACCACCAACTGATCTGACCACCTTGCATAGTTGTTAGGCCTTTGGTGCTGAGAACTTGGTCATTTGTTCTTTTGTTTTATTCCCGGTTCTGGACTTCAACATGATACCTGTCTTCTGCCTTTTTTCTGCCTGCCCAGACCTTTTACATTGGTTATTGACTCCACTTCGACTCCACTGGCCCTAACTGACTTGAACCCTGCCTGCCCCAACATCCAGCCTGCCCTCCATAATACGTTTTGGGGTACAGATTCTGTTCTGACTCCTAACCCATTCCTCAACTTGCAAGTCATATTCATGCTGATCTGGGCCCAGCTCAACTGGAGTGAGATATTTGGCCTTGTGGATAATATTTTTAATTCAGATGGATAATCTTGCAGATGATACCACAGGCTTCACACAAGTACCACTCAAGTCACTGTTTAGTTTTCCATGTATCTTGTTAACAGGGTCCAGCTTTTCATCCTGCTCAGTATCAAAGTGCAAATGTCTATGTCCTTAAATTTATAGAGAAGCCTTCTATGTGACACCTTATCAGAAGCCTTTATAAAATACAATTAATCTACATCAACTATATTGTGCATAGTGGTCGCCAGCTGCACATCACTGCTGTGAGTAAAATGTATACCTTTGGGTTTTGCTGTGATTTGTCAGGCATTTCTGCACTGGACCTTCTACGGGTGGGACCAGAACAATATGAATAAGGAAAGATCTTCTTGGCAAAGGTATATAGGAGCAATAAATGTGACTGAACAGCACTTGAGGGGGCATATCCACAAAAATACACTACTAAGCTTTATTAGTTCTCAGTGTGAGCTTATCACACATTGTTTTGTACCATCTGATACTTAACCTTGATCCAAACTTCTGCCAACTTTTTCCTAGAAAAAAATCAGATTTGTTTGATGTGATATATCCCTCTGAAAACTATGATGACTTCACTTTATAATCTTTTTGTAAAATTCATATTTTAGTATGTTATTCTTTATTAATCCATCAAGCAGTTTATGAACTTTAGATGTAACTCTTACTGGACTGCACTCTTGTACCCTTCTCCTGCATTTGCCATGGATATATTGGTAGTGTTTCCTATATAAATATACAACTGGTGGATGTGGAGAACAATACAAATATGCTTTCAGGGTTAATTTATTGCTAATGAGCTCTCTAGATCATTGCTGTGCAATGCAATGGAGACTTCTTTATCATTCAAAGGGATAATTCTACTTTGTATATCCTTTTGTACTTCAGTTTGCTCTACAGTAGATTGAAAATAAAAGTAAACACGGTCAAGTATTTAGGTAAAACATTATGGAGGAGATGCACTAAGGAGTGATAAAGAGGCAATAATGTGTAGATTACTTCTCCAGTGATATCACTTCTCTAAGTCCTATGTTATTCTATGAAGCCTATGCACTAAGATTTCTTCAGCTTTGGAGACCTCAGTGCATTGACCCCATAAAATAACATAGGAAATGGAGAAGTGATGCCACCGGAGAAGTCATCTTCACTTTATCACATCTTTGTCATGCCTTAGTGCATAAAACCCTATGAGTTAGATGCAGTTTGTGACTGATCTGGGGCATTATACATGCTATAGATTATAAGTGAAAAAAATAGTGATATTAATGTACATTTGTTGCAAAACATTTGAGACAAATTTACAGATAAAAAGATTTAACATCTATATTTGCATCTGATCATTGTAGGTTCCAGATAAATATGTATTCATGCTATGTGTGTTCTATTTACATTTTATTGCTGTGATCCTTAAAGGAGCAGTAAACTTTTTTATGAAAAAAATATATTTTGTAGGGATTTTCCTATTGAGTAAAATAAGGGTACTCCTACTGCAGAGAGATTTATATTTCCAGAGTTATTACATTTTAAACCCATGTTTTTTTTACATTATCAGTACCCTCTAGTGGTCAAATTCTAATTGGATTTCCTGTTAGATTCTAATGGAGAGGAAAAAATAGTAACATAGTAAATTAGGTTGAAAAAAGACACAAGTCCATCAAGTTCAACCTTCGCCTCATACCCCAGTAACTGAGAATTTTATAGCTTTACTGCTACCAATTAAATTAGTCTTTATCAGACCTTCCTGATCAGCCTACTGATAAACAGTATAACTCTGTATGTTCCCTTTTGAAAGAAATGTATCTAATCTTCTCTTAAATGTATCCATTGTATCTGCCATAACTACCTCCCTGGGCAATGAATTCCACAATTTAACAGACCTTACCGTAAAAAAAACCTTCCTCTGCTGAAGTTTAAACCTCCTTTCCTCTAATCTCAAGGGGTATCCCCTGGTCACCTGATCAGGCCTTGGAATAAATAGCTCACCGCAGAGATCCTTGTATTGACCTCTCATATACTTGTACAATGTGATAAGGTCTCCTCTTAGTCGTCTTTTCTCTAGAGTAAATAAACCAAGTTTGTTTATTGTTCCTCATATGTCAAGTCCTCCATTCCCTTAATTAATTTTGTTGCTCTCTGCTGTACCCTCTCTAATTCTAGTATATCCTTTTTCAGAACCGGTGCCCAAAATTGCACTGCATACTCAAGGTGAGGTCTTACCAATGATTTGTATAATGGCAAAATAATGTTATCCACTCTTGCTTCGATACCTCTTTTTATGCAAGACAGGATTTTGTTTGCCTTTGCTACTGCTGTTTGACACTGGTCACTGTTTCCAAGTTTGTAGTTGACAAGGATACCCAGGTTTTTCTCTAGCAATGAGTCACCTAAATTATTCCATTAAGTTTATAAGTAGCCTTGGGATTGTTTTCTCCCAAATGCATGACTTTACACTTCCCCACATTAAACTTAATATTCCACATGTTTGCCCAATCTGACATTGTATGTAAGTCAGTGATATACAGTTCCCCATAGAATGTGATAGAAACTGCCTGTCACTTCCTGTCAGTTAGAACTTCCAGGAAGTAAACACAGTAAATTCACTTCCTGGTTATTTCAACTGTTATAAATTTTGAATAGAACATCTGACAGCAGTAGGGGTGACCTTGTTTTATTCAGCAGGAAATGGTCTATAAAATATATGTTTTCATAAAAAAAAGTTTACTGCTCCTTTAACCTGAATGAAGACAAGGTCAGTCCTAGCTGTCTGAATTCTAACAATATGCTTAACCGACACTGTTATTTATGATTTTAGTGATTCCTAATATATTATATTTGACTATATTATATATGTCCTACCTTAAATATGAAAATTGTCCTTTAACCCCTTGAGGTCCATAATGGTACTTACAGCATTTCACACCCCTGTGACAAGGAGGTCCATAATGGTGCTTACAGCATTTCACACCCCTGTGACAAGTATGATAACATTTTTGAGGGTGGAAATAATTTATAATCTTAGTCATTTTTGTAGAATTAGCTTTTTCTGATAGTTTAACACATTCTACTATTATATACGACCTGGTCTGCATCTGAATAGTAACCTATACTGATAAAAGCCATATACTGGTAATGTTTGTAAAAGGTATAAAGAAAATATTTCAGCTTAATGACATTTTTTTTAATGACAGTGTGTGCAGAGATCTGGAAGAAAGTATAGTGTGACCTTGTATTTTCCCTCTGAAATGGATTTTGTTTAAGAGCCCTATGGTTTATTGGGCACACATGCATTTGCCATCTAAGTAGAACAGCATGGGACAAGAGAAAAATACAAACCAAGCGAGGCATGAAGGGCGAATTATGTTTTTAGAGGAAGCTGAGACACATAAACTAACTACTAACAATAAGTGAACATTGTAAATATTTAAAAGAATTTTGTGAAGAAGCAAATTCGTTTTTGGCAAGTAATTCGGTATTACTCCAAGCCTTATGTTATTCTGTGGAGCCTATGCACTAAGATGTGTCAAGTTAGAGAAATCTTGGTGTATTGGCTCAATAGAATAACACAGAAATGGGAGAAGTTGCATTACAGTTTTGAGCTTTCTGGGTTATGTAATACTGCATGGCACAATGTCACTAGATGTATCTAGATATAAATACTGCACTTCAATAAAATAATGATATCAGGAAATATGCAGCAGTATATACAGTTAGATTTAATCACTATTGGTGTATACTAATGCTCAATATGTTTGCTTTTACCTACAGTTGTTAGTGAATATAATACCAATCATCCCCAGCCAGACAGCCAATGGTTTTCTGAGTTGGTTTCAGGTTGATTTATTGATGCCCATTCATGGTATGATGGGAGTTGTAACACATTCTCAGTTTACCAGTCTCTGCACTGAATGATGTCTATTCATCTGCTGATGGGAGGTATAGTCTATGATAAGAGGAAAGCTGTGGTCCACAACAGCTGAAGGGTACTGTGTTGCCCAGCCCTGCATTAAGTGATGCCCATTCATGGGATGATGGGTATTGTAGTCCATGGAATAATGGCTGCTGTAGTGCACAACAGCTAGATGGAACCAGGTTGCCCATACCTACAATAAGTGTTGCCCATTAATTTTGATCTGTAATTACCAATTATATATTTTGTACTCAAGATTATTTGCAAAATAATTTGTTGAAGGCAATGTCTGTGCTTTATAAGAAGGTGTCAGTTGAGGTCAGCGTTTTCTAGAAATGCATCAATTATAGCTGTAATGCTAGATTGCATTCAAATCATCTTGATGTATCCAGTCAGCAAAACTTAGCAGAATATCTTACTTGGCATATTTCTTGGCTTGACATTTGCAGATTTCTAATAGACGTACAAATCATAGAATGAGCATATTTATTATTTACTGTCGAATTATGTGCGTCATAATATAGATGGGAATGTAAGGTCTCACTTTTTAACCCTTTGAGTGCCGGAGAGGTATCTAGTGCATTGTAGTGCAAGGCATCGGATGCCTTTCCGGCACTCAAAGGATTCATTACCTGGTTATGTGTGGCTCATGCAAAATGAATCTAGTTGCTATTTTTGCTTTATCATTTTGAAGAAAACAGTGTGTATGTACATTGACATAACTACCATTTGATAGCCGTTCTGGGGCCCACTTGGCTCTATCAATTCACATCTGTGTTCTACTGTTTCGTTCTGTCTCTATGTTTTTATGGGACTGCATTTTTCTACTCATTAAGGGCCCTTATGTCATTAAGAAACAGCACAAATGGGCGGGGCGCTATTTGTCAGTGTGCTAGTTATTAACCCCTTGAGTGCCAGAGGGGTGTGCAGCACATTGTCAAAAGCTTTTTTTTTTTTTTTTTTTCTCTTGACAACCTGGGTCTCTTGTATGATTAGAGAGCTGCTGATCATCTGCTCTATTTTTATTACATGAACCCAGTGAGGTCAGGAGGAGCGCTGTCAGCTGTGGCACACGTCTTTGCTCCTAGCCTGGAAGGGGACTACTCTGAAAGTGACACCATGGTTGCCTTCCATTTACTGATAACTGATGTATTCAGTTCCAGTAGAGACATGGGTGTCACAGGGTGCCTATTTAAAGAAGTATAGTAATACTTTACTTTTACTAATCCCCATTTCACATCTCTCAAACCTTTATGGTTTGAGAGAAAATCAGTTTCAAAGTCTCCCCCTCCCTTCCTCCTTCCCTGATATCAGCGTCTTGCTGACTGCCTGGGAATCTGATCCTGGGGCCATCCGGCGGCTCTGCAGCAGTGCCGAGATCTTGTTAACGAAGAAAAAATATTTCACTTCAATGGAAACCAAGCACACATAGAAGACCTTTTGAAGTGAAATATTTTTTCTTCATTAACGAGATCTCGGCACTGCTGCAGAGCCGCCGGATGGTCGTACGACAGAACCCTGCTGGAGTCAGCTAGAACGCTGATCTCCTGGAAAGGGGAGGGAGGGGAAAATTTTGAAATTGATTTTCTCTCAAACCATAAAGGATTGAGAGATGCGATTTGGGGCATTAACAATCTTTTTTTAAGTTGTATAAAATGGGGATTAGTAAAAGTAAAGTATTACTATCCCTTTAAGTGCCTGTACCAAATTTGTCCTTCTGAAGAGCTGTTCATTATACTCTTGGGCCTTGATTGAATAACCACTGGTGGGTAAAAAAAAAAAAAAAGCACCATTGGTAGTTTTAAGTCAGTCAGGTATGCTATTGCCTGCGCTGTGACACACTACTACACCAAAGGCTCTAAATTTTTGCCCATGGGAAGCAATGACAAAGTGCATAAAATGCCATTCATTTACATGCAGTGGCTAGTAACAAGCTTTAAGGGACTCACATTTATTGCCAAACATTACCACCTAGACAATTTGGAGTTGCGTCCCCAACGCATGTGCCTAACCACTGACATGTAAGTTAAGAATAAAAAGAAGAAAACAACTTTTCAGTGCCAGTGGGGTATGCAACACATTGCACAGCATTGCTTACCCCACTGGCACTCCAAGGGTTAATCCCCCCAAAGCTAACACCATCCAATTAACATTACACACTAACCTGTAAATCTGATGTCGAGTGGGATCTTCTGCACCCTGGTCTTCCTTTTTAGTTCTTCTTCTTCTGTCATCTTCTCTCTTCTTTTCTTCATCTGTGCTCTTCTTTAGTCTTCTTCTTTAAATTTATTGTTGCCAGAAAATAAATATAGTTATTAAAATTAATTCTTGCATTAAAGTTATACTTCCGCCGCTGCCACCTCCAGTGGCGGCAGAAAAAAAGACCAAAAATACCCCTTCTTGTTCCTTTCGGACCATTGCTGATCCACATTGCATGTCATCCAGCCGTGTTACCCTGTTAGTTACAAACTCATACATACACTGACTGCCATCTCAGCCACATTCCACTGTCCACTGGTAGTCACAGATCAATGAATATGCTGTCTCACATCCTTATTCTCCTGGTAGTCATAGAAAGCTACAGTAGTCTGCAAAATATTTTAAGGCAAAGCATTGAAGAACTCTCCAGATCCCTCCATATGCAGATTAGAAGCTTTCACTGTAGTTTTCTCTTTTTTTGCCCATGCAGATAGCATAGCCCCCGGGCTGGTGAGTCTCTCTCGTCTACATCTCATCACTGAGTTACTTCTGATGTGGCTTACTGGTGATCTGCAGATGAGAGAGGCTATGTTTAATGCTAACTGCACAGGGAAAGAGAAAAAAGTGAAGGCTTCAGAAGTCTGATTTAACTAGGGGGGGGGGGGCAATCAGTGTATGTAGGGCTAACACACAATGCTGATGTTCCCCATGCTGCCCCATGATATAGAAATCTGACATGCTGCCCCACAAATAGAAATCCAACATGCTGCCCCTCCAGTAAAATCTGACATGCTACCCCACAATATAGAAATCTGACATGCTGCCCCCAGTAAAATCTGTCATGCTGCCCCACAATAAAGAAATCTGACATGCTGCCCCCAGTAAAATCTGACATGCTACCCCACAATATAGAAATCTGACATACTGCCACCAGTAAAATCTGACATGCTGCCCCATAATATAGAAGTCTGACGTGCTGCCCCCAGAAAATCTGACTTGCTGCCCCATAATGTAGAAATCTGCCCCTCCAGTAAAATCCGACATGCTGCCCCACAGTATAGAAATCTGACATGCTGCCCCCCAGTAAAATCCGACATGCTGCCCCACAATATAGAATCTGACATACTGCCCCACACTATAGAAATCTGACATGCTGCCCCCCAGTAAAATCCGACATGCTGCCCCACAGTACAGAAATCTGACATGCTGCCTCCCAGTATAGAAATCCGACATGCTGCCCCACAGTATAGAAATCCGACATGCTGCCTCCCAGTATAGAAATCCGACATGCTGCCCCACAGTACAGAAATCCGACATGCTGCCTCCCAGTATAGAAATCTGACATGCTGCCTCCCAGTATAGAAATCTGACATGCTGCCCCACAGTATAGAAATCCGACATGCTGCCTCCCAGTAAAATCCGACATGCTGCCCCACGGTATAGAAATCCGACATGCTGCCCCCAGTAAAATCTGACATTCCCCCCCAGTAAAAGCCGACATATGGTGTCCCCATAAATTTGACATATGCTGCTCCACACAGTTAATATCCAGCATAACTTGTGTATATCCTATATAATAATTCGCTAAGTTGTGTGTAACGCCCGTCATGCGCAGTAGACACTGCTGCGCGAGCGGCAGTCATGCGCAGTACAGACTGCCCGCGCCGCGGCTGATACAGAGCTGGGCGCTCCGAAGGAGCGTCCAGCTCTGTATCAGCAGTGGCGCGGGCAGTCTCTGCTGCACGTGACTGCCCCGCGACCGGCTGCCAGAGGCACTGTGGCCTATGTAACGGGCTGTTCAACTAGTAGTTTATAAAATACTTTGTGTAGAACTATAGAAGAGTGGCAGCTTTGAGTTTCACTCGCAGCCCACTAGGGGTTAACTCGCTACGTCGCTGCTCTAAAATATTCAAATGTGTGAAGGAATCAGTTGGGGAAACGGAATAATATGGGATGATTTGCTAAATGTTTTTATGTTTCCAGGAGTGAGAAATATGGTTTTGTTTTATGTGTTGTTTTCTAAATAAGCATATCCTTATGAGGAATGTCCGCTGCCCTTGTGGCATTTGGGGGTTAATAAAGAGTTAGAGGAACAGGCATTTGGACCATGTTTTAATCACATATTATGTAGGATTGAGTGAATGCATAATTAGGTGAACAGCTTGCTGTCTCCCCTCGATATTTGCTATCTAAGAGTAAGGATCACCGTACTATGCTTGATGGGTACATTGTATAGTTTACATACACAATGTATCACAGATTACAATACATTTCAGGATTAACATAGTAGAGACAAAAAAAATCTGACAATTACAATCAACATAACATAGAGTTACAATACAAAAAGCGATCTATAGTGAAAGCGTCTCGCTGATTTTGATGAAAGGAAGATATGAGTAGGGGAGGAGATATGAGATGTAAGGAGGAGGTCTGGTATTGAGATGGTATTAAATTACCACCTTAAATAACATGTAGATGGGGGGAGGGAACGGATATGCAGTGGGGAGCATCATGGCATGAAACAGGCAGCTGAGCCTTATAAGAGGCACACTAAGAAAGCTAGAAGTCACAGTCTTAAGATTTAGAGCTGTTGAGGCGGGCCAAGGGCAGGCCGACCAGGAGAGACCAATTATTAAGCAGAGAGAGAAGCGATGGATCGCACCAGGGGTCCTCCAGAGGGGAAAAAAGAGCTCACTAGCAAGCAAACTTAAGTGGATAATGGACTTGCTCTCTAGCAAGCAAACTTAAGTGGATAATGGACTTTGAGAACAAAAGGATACCCAGGGTTGCCACTTTGAATGAAATGTATCCTTCGTTTAGGTAGAAATAGCATGTAATATTTCCAGAGACATTAGCGAGTTAACTAAATCACGCAAGATTTTTGGAGAAGGAGGTTCAGTAGAGAGCCATAATTTGGGTATCAGTCTCCTGGCTGATACCAAGAGGGAATGAAGTAACAAAGTCTCTCATTTGGAAAGGTGTGGTTGCTCAGGGGAAATATAAGAAAATAGAAAGAGAAGAGGATCTCTAGAGACTTTGGCATGACTGACCTCAGAGATGCTTGAAGCAATATTCACCCAGTAAGTTACAATAACTAAACAAAACCACCAAAGATGTGACATAGTACCATCTTCTAGTTTGCATCTCCAACATGTTTTCGAACAGTCAGGAAATATATGCGCTAATACTACCGGGGTTCTATACCAGCAAGACAGTATATTTGTATTTCAATATCAATGCAACTTAGTTGAGTTTTTCTTTGCAATATACTGTGGTCTTATATCTATTTGCATAGGGCTCCTTTTGTGGGTATTAAGCCAGTGCCAGCTTCTGATTGTTATATACGTACTGCTCTTATTGAAAGAGAGGTTGGGCTCATTGTGATGTGGTGGCAGCAGGATAACCCAATTGGGGAGCCTAGAGGGGAGGAGTTATATATCTTGCCCTGTTCAAAGTTAAGCTTTTGACTCAGCACCTCCTTATTCATTATTGAAAGTTTTAAAAGTATCAGTCACACAGGATATATGAGATTTGGACAAATTTGGACTATAGAAGTGATAATGTTGTCTACCTAGTCACATGTGCGTCCTCACAAGTTCAACATTATGTGTTTAAGATTACCAAAATGTTCACATATATGGTAAGGACTAAGGAGCACATGACATGAATAAGAATTTTGAGGCAGACAGATCCGCTATTGCAAGACATATTTTCAAAGTACCTTTTGGTGAAGCAGCTGTTTTGTTTCAGGTGACCAAGAAGGTCCAGGCTTGTGTGAGAGGTGGCAAAGAGACATTCCAGATGCTTACTTTATGTACTACTGTTCGTACTGGAATGAATCAGCAAAAGTTGTCTTTCTTTATCTCTAGCATTTGTGATGTTGTTTGTTATATTCCAATGTCTATGCTATATATTTATTCCCAAGGTTTTTTTTATCTATCTATCTAGCTAGCTATCTATCTATATATATATATATATATATATATATATATATATATCCTATATAATAATTTGCTAAATTGTGTGTAATGCAGCGACATGCACAGTAGACACTGCTGCGCGTGCTGCAGTCATTCGTAGTAGAGACTGCCAGCGCCGCAGCTGATACAGAGCTCTGTATCAGCCGTGTCGCGGGCAGTGTCTACTGCGCGTGACTGCCCCATGACCGGGTGGCAGTGACACTGTGGCCTGTGTAATTCACTCCAAATACACATATATACTCATAATTTTCAATTTCTGGAGTTGTTGGTCCTATGGACATTCTGCTGGGTATGTCTGGGTACTGGTGATGTGTGGTTCTACAAATGTAGAGATTTCCCTACTGTAAGTTTCAGAGTGATACTCCCCTTTTAGTGGATTTCAGTACTTAATGCTGTAGAGATGATAAGTGGTGTATTTTGAATTATGATAATAGATGAATGGTAGCTAGAATATATCTGTTCATATGCATTTGTGTGGATCTATCATGTTGTGAACAAGATGTATATATATAAATTTGGTATAACTGGTAATGTATTTAAATTCTCTGATGGCATAATTCAGTATTTATATGGAATATTTATATGTTTAGTTTACATAATCCAGGGTTTGAGTTATTGGAGTTTTGATATTCTATAGGTTGCTGCATGCATATATATGGTTGTATGTATATGTGTGTGTGTGTTTATGTTCAGTGTGTAAATTGATACACGTTTTGAGTATATGTGGATAATAACTTTAATTGGGATATTAATGCATTTATGCTTGGCCTGCATGGAGTTATTCTTGATTACATTTATGATATGTGGATCGGGATGCCATTTTTGTGTATGTGGGAACAGTTGTCTGTGTGGAATTGCAGTAATGTATTTTCCATGGGGTTGGTATGTACCCACTGTAGGAATTTATATTGATTATCCACCATTCTCTACTATACTTGTGCCTTGGTCTCTCTTGGAAATATGATTTTATTGTAAGTGATGACTTTGGGAATCAGGAGCTACATTAGAAACACAAAAGGGGAGAGCAATAGGGAGCACCCCAGTGCAATAAGGTCTGAGTCACGTACCACCACCAAGATCACCCCACACGTGGGTACTCACAATTAATGAGGCTGTCAATCACATATATGAACAGACAGCAAATGCGCAGACTTGGGTATATATTCTGCCCCAGACACAGATAGACTTTCATGATCCTGGGCAGCTACTCTTCTTCTCTTCACTCTCTCTGAGTGGTATCAGGTAACTCCAAAAAAACACAAGGGGAGAGCGCCCAATAGTGTAATAGGTTCACAATATCCTTCTATTGGGCACCCTCCCCTTGTGTTTTTTTGGCGTTAGGAGCAACATTAATTCCTGACGCATGGAAAAGCATCTGCCATGCACAATATGTCTTACTTGCTGAGTGCTCTGTCTTTAAAATCACTGCGTGATGTACACTGTGTTTTATACTTCTGCATATTGCTTTTAGAATTTTTGTTTATAAATATGTTTAGTAAAAGCATGGTTTTTATGGATTGATGCTCCGCAGGTGAGTGGGCCAGTGTTGCTTGTGCAGGAGCTGTTGGGCTGATATCCACAGTACAGTTAAAGATTGTGTTAACCCCTTGAGTGCTAGACATATCTGCTATGGATTGCAAAGCAGTTTATTGAAGAAATCTCTAACATCCAGGGTTAAATGATACTATTTATAAATATTTTTTACTTAAATATTTATTTATAAATATTTTTTTTTACACTTTACATTCCTAACACAGAACATTTTTGCAAGCAAAGATGTCAATATATGTTTTGGTTTTACAACTGTTGTGTTGTAATGTACAGTATGCATTTTTATACACAACTCATATTCTGTATGGTCCTCTTTAAAATCACTCTTATTTTAAAAGCTATAATGTCACCTAAGACTGAGTGTTATATCCCCTTTTCCCTGTAGCTTGCTCATTTGTCACATTAGATAAATGTGGCCTCATTTCAAGAGACCTTCAGCACAAAATAAATGGTTGCAGTGCATATTCAAAACCTTTGATGAATGTAGGCAATTTAGAAATTCTGTCCTTGAAAGCAATCTGATTTTGATTTTGTATTTTATCTGCTTAACAGAAAAATGAGACCTTAAGGGGCATTTCAGTGATCCAACTTACAAAGAAAAGAAAAACATCAGTTTATTGCAATTTTGTGAAACCCTGGATTTTCAGATTGCTCTTGTACATAGTGGGAGTAAAACAGGATGAATACTCGCACGTATTTAATACACATTTAAAGAACATCAAGCATATAACTACATGCATTGCTATGAAGTCTCCTTTCTTCAGTACCAAGGTCATTTCATAATTAGTATCCTTCTGCTGAATGTAGCTTCCAAGGATTATGTGTGTGTGTGTGTGGTTGCTATGGGCTACTTGATAGGTATACTGAACTTCCTTTTAAATGGTACTAAGCATTTTTTATAATGAAACACTTTATGCCCACAGTAATTTTTTTTCCTCCAGTTTCATTATTTTGTTAATTTTTGTTAATATATTTTTTTAGTTGCAGTGCTATAAGTCTGCACAACAGTTTTGAGTGTTAAGGTGTAGACAATACAGAATGCATTACGGATAAAGAAACAGTTTGAGTGGCATCCTTTCTCTGGAGCTTACACTCTTAGACCTAGATTCTCTAGCAGTTGATACATTTTATCATTGGTTTTATATAACAAATTCCCATTGAACTCTATTGGGACATTTCTAGATAAAAATATGGATAAAGTTATCAACTTTAATGTAATATATACCTTAAATAGGTAAGGTAGAAATACAAAATACATAGAATCCATGCAAAATTCAAGATGGAAATTGAAAGCTGGTCATAAACATACGTGATTTGTTCCATTTAGTCCTTCTATTCATTGAAATGGTTTCAGGTGAGAATTGAAATTGAAAAGAAAGGAATTCTACAGTGAGGAAATGGTACTAAGCAAGCTACACATACAAGGAAAAATATTAGCAGACCACTAGAGACTCAGATATAATAGGAAATTGGAGCTTAAATTAGGGCCTTTAATGAACAGAGTGCATGTTTATACGACATGCAAAGGTTGATGTATTACCATTTGAAGAGTGTAAGGAGAAGTGGGCAGACGTATATATATGGAACATAAGAAGGTAAATAGTTTAGAAGTATATTGTATAGACTGAAGGGTGTAAAGTTGAGAGAAAAGAGGATTGGTCCTATTTTTTTTTTTTTTTTTTTTATAAAAGGTATTAAATGATCCATTTTAAAGAACACATTGATAAGTATTTGTTTGAGAGTATCTTCCCAAATATGTATTGTTGCTTTTGTAAAATGGGTGGTGCCTTTTAATTAAAGAGTGTTTTTTTTATGTATACTCAGACTTCATATCAATCAGTGGCCAGAGGATCAGCTAGTGATAGTCTGTAAGAATGATTAGCAATAATGAGAGCGGTCATCAATTATCACAGTTGTAATTGATCTCACACCTCCTGTTTCCCATCTTCAATCTTCCACACACCTGCTTTTGGCTGCCTTCTGCAGTTACTACTATACTTATAATTTAGAACACACTAAAGAAATGGTTCTTTGCACATAAATGTCTGCTCCTTTATATGTCAATGATGCTTCATGTCTCAATCCTAAATACAAGCTGTATACACGGACTATCACTAATTTAACTCTTGCCAGAAAGGTGAAGAATGCACTGAAATTATGTGCAACTCAGTTGAAAAGGTAGCAAATTAGGCCTCACATTAGAATCAAAAGTTAAACTTGATACACCATAGATTAGGTTAAGATGAAAGGACTTCATGTTCTTAATATCAATTTATAAATTTTTATAGGCAATTTGTCTCATAATTAATTTTAGAAAATAAAATCCTATATATTCTTCTTGGAGGTTACTAAGCTTAAAGGGACAGTTATGTCCCATAAAAAATGCTTATAGGTTTGTACAGGTTAAAAAAAATAAAATATATTCCACAAATCCTATCTCTCAAACCGCTATGGTTTGAAAGATATTCACATTCAAAGTTCCCCCCTCACCTTCTCCTGACATCAGCGCTGTGCTGACAGCAGGAGATCCCTGTCCGTGGACCAGCCAGCGGATCTGCAGCAGAGCCGTACTTGCGTTATTGGAAAATAATTACTTCATTGGGAAGGTCTACAAAGTGTGCCTGGTTTGCAAGCACACATTGTAGACTGCTTCAGTGAAGTAATTCTTTTTAAATAATGCAATTTCGGTTCTGCTGAAGAGCGTCCTCAGTTCGGCTGACTTGAATCTCCTGCTGTCAGCTTTACAGCTGACATCAGAAGAAGGGGAGGGAGGGGGGAACTATGAATGCAAATATCTATCTAACCATAGCTGTTTGAGATATAGGATTTGTGGCAAATAGTTTATTTTTTTAACCTCTACAAAACTATAATCATTTTTTATGGGACATAACTGTCCCTTTAAATTAAGTTAGTTTTCTTCTCCCTACACTTTCCATTGAATTTTAGATATGTTGATATTATCCAGAGTTAAAATTGTGTTTTAATTCGTAATTTTTGATAAAAGAAGAGCATTATTTTTTAAAACAGTTGAAGGGAACATATCACTCAGTACCAGTAACAGAAGGGTTATTCATAAAGTGTAGGAGACTGGTAGAGTAAAAACTGAGTGGCTCTAGGGTGCCAGCTTTCAAGACAACTTAGGTTTCTTCTTCAGTTAATTTTAGAATGATGACTGAATACACGATACATGACAGATTAAACACTCATGACAATTATTTTAACATTTTAATTCCATTGGCAGTGAATATTCTTATCAGTATTGTCTATAAATCATACCATAGGCTCCAGTCTCATAAGAATATTGCCAGTGGAATTTAAATGTTAAAATAATTTGTATGAGTGTATAACCTATCATGTATTGTGTATCTGGCCTTCATTCTATATGTCTAAAGAAGAGACTTACGTTGTCTTAAAAGCTTCCATCCTACAGATACTCAGTCAGCCAATAAAGGTGTCATTTTTACTCTGCCAGTCTCCTACTTCTGTATGGCTAACATGGTACCACCCTTTAACCATAAAATAAAGATTTCAGCCATCCAAATGTAGGCATTTTTCTCTGTTTCAAGGACTGGACCATTCTCAAACCAGTCTACATTAAAAATGACAAAGGTATTTATACAATGAACATCTAAGTGTATCTATTTTTGTTTGTAGCTGGGATGACAGCAGTTCTGCTAGCAGTGGCCTTAGTGACACCCTTGATAACCTCAGCACAGATGACCTAAATACATCATCCATCAGTTCTTATACTAACATCGTCTCTCCAAGAAAGAGTAATCAAGCACCGGTAAGTTTTTACTTCACAAAATTATATCCTGCTTCAGAAATTAATTTTAAGAGGGATTTTTATGTATAGAAAAAATTCTGTTTAACAGAAGAGCTGTATACTTTTTTTTTTCATTGGATGTCATAAGAACACTAGTGGCACATCACTGCACATCACATCACTTAATTAAGAAAGGCTAATAATAATATATTATTCACTCATTGCCATCCTAGTGACTGTGATGTGGTGCCAGTTCAGGATGATCCAATCTTTAATACAAATGAAGGAAAGAAGAGCACTGCACTTGTGCATAAGTCTGGGATCATGGGTATAAAAGCAGCTTTATTTGATAGAGATCAAACAAGCGATTCACACATAAGCACTATATATGCAAAATGCATAAAACCCATTAAATGTTAGTTATTTGATCTCTGCGCTTATTTCCATGATCCTGGACTCCAGCATGAGTGCAGTTCTTTTCTTTCCTATCTAAATGTATAAATGGTACTAAAAAATGTGGTTGAGACTTTTTATGGCTTATCTCATTCAGACCATTAACCCTTTAGTGCCAGAGCCGTATGCAATGCATTGCAAAGCTATGTGTTGTATTCCCTTCTGGTAATCAGATGTTTAAAACATATTGTTTGTTGTGAGGAGCTGGAAACTACAGTAAATACTGACCTAAAATAAAGCTTACTGAAAGGGTTAACACACACACACACACACACTATATGTATTGGATAGGTGGGTTAACACACACACACACACACATTATATGTATTAGATAGACGTTAGTCCATTGGAGGCAAGGCCTTTTTCCCACATTTTTTCTCTCCATCTGATTAGGTGTGAGTTCACTGGATAACTATTTAGCTTCATTTAAAAGTTACTTATTTTTAGGACAAGTTCAGATGTGGAAGTAAATTTTGCATTGTGCAAGAAGATATGATTTTACTATCAAACACACTTAAGTAAGTAGTAGCGGTTGCAAATACAACATCCCTTAAGTACACAGATTCCAAATATGTACAGTTTTGCATACATGCATGGCCTAAACAGATGCTACAATAACAGCGGAGCCTTGTTTTAGGATACTACCCTTAATCCATATTTTACAAGACATCTTAAACAAGGTTAGTGTAACAAACAGGAATGTATGAAATATGAATCCCACGCATCTTCTTGATGATGCCTTATGAAGAGAATGTCAAACAGTAGATTTTCTGCCGTAAGACACTGTTAAGAGTTTAATGCGAGCAAGAAATGAATACTTCCCCTATAGCATTTGCTGGAAAGTGGACACATTTTCTACCAGTTTTGTCGGTGTCTTGATAATACATAACAAGAAACAACTCATGCACTCCCCCAACTGGCCTTGCCTTGGTACAAACAGCTTAGTAAGTAGACTGCAACATTCCAGTAGAACAAAACATAAAAATATAAGCAGACTTAATCATACTCATTTTTGAGCATTTAACCGTTTGAGTGCCTGAGGGGTACGCAAAGCATTGCAGAACAATGCGTTGTGTACCCCTTTCACATTCAAAGGGTTAACAGCCTTTTTATTGCAAAGTTTCCAGTACCTACACCATAATATATTGTAACTACTAAAAGGTAATCAAGCAGAACAGCAGATTTAACCCATTGGATGCTAGAGAAGTTTCCTCGCCAAGGCAGTATGTTGGAGAGACCTTTAACGTCTCCCAGGATGTAAGATTCTACTTTATTCCATGCAGCCTATGCATTAATATGTCTCCAGTACTTAGGCTCCATAGAATACAGTGGGCATTTTTTATATTTATCACATTCTAGAACAGTGGTTCTCAACTCCTGTCCTCAGGACCACTAACAGGCCAAGACTTAGGGATTTCTCTGCTAGAGCACAGGTGTGGTGATCAGAGGCTCATTCACATTGATTAACTCACCTGTGCTCTAACAAGGAAATCATCAAATCCTGGCCTGTTAGTGGGTCCTGAGGACAGGAGTTGAGAACCACTGTTCTAGAAGTTCTCTTCTTTATCCCCACCCCAAGCATTAAAAATTCAAATGCCAGAGTGGTACCCAGTGCAAGTAGATTAGTAAATTGCCTTTAGGCAGATGTAGGGCTACGAAATTAGTACCAGCACCCTGCTAAGTGTTAGTTCATTAATACATTCTTTCTAATATGTCTTACATAGTAGAGTACAACCTTATGAATAGAAATAGAGAAATGCAGTAAAAATGTATCGACTACTACATAATAACAGATGCAATATCTATAAAACAAATTAATTTTAATTTAGCAGAAGGATTTACTTAGAGCTATGTCCATTATGCAGATACCAGGTATATATTTATATATATATATATATATATATATAATTACAATGTATCTACAGTTGCTTGTATTTTTCCAGCTTCATTTAGACTGCCTTAAATTAATTTCTCCTCCCAGTCACAGTAATCAACATGCTATGATAAATTTTGTTTGGAGAAGTCCAACCCATTGTTCTGCAGACTCAAATCACCTCATCAGACTGTGAAATGTTAGTAACCAGCTGTAGACTACAGCATTCCAGTGCAAATAGAAGTATATAGATATTCTTGACTGCTTTATGTCACTTATCTTAATAATAAAATCTAGTATTTATATAGTGTCTTTCTCCCACTGGGACTCAAAGCTCTTACAGAGCATGCTCTCGGAATTAACCAAACCGGCAGCTGAAATAATATATGTTTTTATTACCCCAATCAACGGTACTCATTTTATCGACCTCGGAAGGATGAAGGGCTGAATTGACTCTGCCGGGATTTGAACCTGCAACCTTGGGGCTTGACAGGCTCTGCAGTCAGGGATTTTACCACTGAGCTATCACTATGTCCTTCTGTTAAAAGACACTTATTCCTATTAGTATAACCCTGTAACGGAAACCCAAGACACCGGGAAGTCCCGGGTCGTCGTATCCGGATTCTCTCTACCGAGGTCGGCTGGGGGACCATTGAATGTCTTGGTCGACCCGTGGAACCAGAGCGTTGAACCCGACAATTTAACTGGAGACCGGCTACAGCAACTCCCTTCGAGGTAGTCCCGTCTTCAAAGTTCGATGCCGTGCCGAACAAGTCGAGTCAGTCCGATGGATCGGAGCAGGAGCAGAGCTGAACGATGTGGGTAGGGAGAGCGGGTCGGCGTTTAAAGATAATCCATAGTTCAAAGGTCCTCTTGTCGGGATAGCCCACCTGCATTGCGATTATCTTTGCCAGGCCGGTATTGTATGGAAAAATTTAAGGTTTGGAGTGCCAGACTCCAGCGTAGCAGCCGCCCATTGTCTCTGGAGACTTGGTTGAGCCATACCAGAGGATTATGACCCGTCAGTACTGTGAATTCTCTCCCATACAGGTAGGGCTGGAATTTCTTAAGAACCCATACCAGTGCAAGACTTTCTTTTTCCACAGAGGCGTATGCCGTCTCTCTTGGTAGCAGCTTCCGGCTCAGGTAGGCAATAGGGTGTTCTTCACCTGGCTCAGTACGGCTCCTAATCCACAGTCGAAGGCATCTGTGTAAACCAAGAAAGTCATATTAAAATCTGGGGCAGCCAACACTGGTTCCCGCCCCAATGCCTCCTTTAGGGCCTGGAATGCTTGTTTGCAGGCCGGGGACCAGTCCACATTACGGGGTAGGGCCTTCTTGGTTAGGCCTGTTAGGGGTTTGGCCAAGGTGCTATACTGTGGCACGAATTTTCGGTAATACTCCGCGGTCCCCACAAAGGCCAGGACCTGCTTCTTGGTCCTGGGGGTAGGCTACTTTAGGATGGTTGCAACCTTACCTGGCTCAGGCCGCTGCTGCCCCCCCCCACCCCGGTGACCTAGGTATTGGACCCTCCCCATTCCTATCTGGCACTTATCGGGCCGGATCGTGAGCCGAGCGAGAGTGATCCTCCCTAAGATGGCTTCTATGTGTAGGAGATGCTCCTCCCAGGAGTCGCTGAAGATAGCGATGTCATCCAGGCGAATTCCTGTGCTCCTTCCAGCAGATGGTCCACCAACCTCTGGAAGGTAGCCGGGGCATTCTTCATCCCAAATGGCATTACCTTGAATTGGTAGAGGCCAAAGGGGGTGATAAAGGCTGACTTGGCCACCGCCTCAGGGGCCAAAGGAGTCTGCCAGTACCCTAAACTCAGGTCAAGGGTAGAGACAACACTAGCTCCAGCGAGTCGGTCTAACAACTCGTCTACTCGGGCCATGGGGTAAGCATCAGTGACCGTCCAGTCATTGAGCCTCCGGTAGTCCACGCAGAACCGGGTGGTTCCATCTTTCTTGCATACCAGGACCACCGGGGAGGCCCAAGGACTGGCAGACGGCTCAATGACCCCCATGGCTAACATGTTCTGCAATTCCTGCCACATGCTGTGCTTTACTGACTCGGGGACCCTATAGGCTGGTTGACGTAGAGGCCCTGACCCTGTGGTATGTACCTCATGTTGGGCTAATGTAGTGGAACAGGGAAGCGGAGAGAATATAGTTGGCCATTTTTGAACTATCTCAGCAATCTGGCCTCGTTGACCATCATCCAAATGGGTCCATAGCTTCAAGGGGTGGCTGCTCTCCTGGGTTTGGGATTCGGCCAGGAGGTCAGGGATGCCCTGTTCCTCCGGGTCTCCCCCCCCCCCAAGTTGCATATGGCCATTACTGTTTCCTCCCTGGAGTGATATGCTTTGAGGGCATTGATCCTTTGGTCCTGCTGTGTGTCCCCGAGAGCAATCACATATGTGGTATCTCCTAGCTGGTCAACAACTCGATAGGGGCCCTCCCAGGTGGCCTGCAGTTTATTCTGTCTCACTGGTAGCAGGGCTAAGACCTGCTGACCCACGTGGAACATTCTGGGGTAAGCCTTGCTGTCATACTGTTACTTCTGTTGCAAAGGGGCTGGCGGATGCTCCCCCTTTTTCCCTACCCACTGACAAGTGTCACAGGTGCGGCAAAACCGGTGGACATCCCGGGACAATTTGGGCCAAAAGAACTCTCGGGTTAGGCGGTTTTCGGTGCGCCGGTTTCCCGAGTGTCCTGCTAAGGGGATATCATGGGCCAGGGTGATGAGGGCATCCCTATGCTGCAGGGGCGCATCCAACTGGGTGCGGGTGACTGTGTTGGGGCCTTGACAGGGGGTCTGAGTGGTTCTGTATAGTAACCTGTTCTCCCACACAAACTGTTCTCCCCCCTCCCTATGGCCCTGGTGTGTCTGCCTGTCATCTGTACCCTGCTAATGGGAGACAGGGATGAGGATGGGCATCACCACCACCACTAGCAATCAGCTTTTGGAATTTGCAGAAATTGCAACTGGCCTGATTCCTGCTGCTGTTGAGATGAAAGGGTAGCAGGGTGCTGAGGAGCAGGCTAGTGTGCCACAGACCACCGTGGACACAGTGGGAATGGGGTCAACAAGTAATGCAGGACTAGGGCAGGTTACACTTGCCAGTGCCAGCAATATTCCTGGTCCTAGTTGCAGTGCTAAATCTGAGGCAGTAGCAGCAACATTATCCGCTGCCACAAAAAAGTGAAGGGGAATGTGGAGGACAAGAAGAAAGAGCCATTCTTCTCCACCTGTTCCCTAACCCTCCCCCCAGAAGTCATGGGTGTGGGACTATTATTATCTTCCGGCAGGCACAGTGCAGTCATCATAAACAACGGTACAGTGCAAAATTTGTGACAAGTTAGTGAGAAGGGGAAAGGAGGAAACACACCTTGGCACAACCTCCCTGATAACACACATGAAACACAGACACCATGACATTTATGTCAAACCTCTTAAAGCCAAACACCCATTACAGAAATCTAGCACCGCTGTTGCTGTACCCCCTGACTCTCCAGAAAGGTGGAGATCAAAGAGGAGGAAGAATAAAGAAACCAAGACAGACACTGGAAGTTCCATGACGAGCGAAACAACTAGCTCGCCATCAACATCACCTTCTTGCTCTAGGGTAACAAGTACATCTCCTGCCAATCCACTCGTTCATCATTACCTCCCCCGCCAAATGATAGCCACTCTTTTGATGTTAGAATAAGGCAGTTCATCTCTACCAATTGCACACTGTGTGGTGCACTGACCCCACATGCCAGTGTAGTGGACGAGAATCGATACCAGGTCATCAGGTGGCATCTGAGGAGATTCCATCCCACAGAATATGCTAGGATTCTGGCAGGGAGGGTTCATCATTATTATTATTAAACTGTCAGCAAATTGTCACGTGTCCTTAGTGGGGTCGGGTCAAGGGATACAGTGACAGTGGCAGTACATGGTTTCGGGTGTCATGGTGTTTTGATACAGTTGTGCCCCCAGATGTTATTTACCACACACACACTGTGCACATTGCAGTTGCTGATGAGAGCTATAGTTCCTGTTCTCAAGGGAAAAATATATATTCTAATAACAACGCACTCAAGATTTTGGAAGAGGGGCAGGTGGAGAAGATTTAATGGCCAACTTCTTATTTTCTCCGCATATACTGGGGGTTACTTCTTCTTCTGCTACTACCTCGGGCACATCACTGGAGCCAGTCATGGCAAGTGGAACCTTTATCATCCATTTTCCATGTTACTGCTATTTTGATCCCATTCCCATTCAGCCGCCTAATCATTCTGCTGCTTAAACAACTCAGCAGCAGCAGTACGAACAGCAGTTGCAACTCAGGACTCAGGAGGACATTTGACAATGGCCACTGGCTACTGGCCAACATGACCTGCTGGCACTAGGCCAATAGGGCATTTTTATTTTTTTCTCAGGGCTTGTGCTTTGAAAAATAAAAAAATAAATAAATAAAAAAAAATAAACAATTTGTTTGGGGTTTGTTTCTAACAAGCCTACATCCTACAAATCAATGTTTCCTTAGGGCTTGTGCCAAACAAGCTTTAGTCCTACAAATCAATGTTTCTTCAGGACATGGGCCTCTAATAAGTCTAAGTCCTGCAAAGGCCTCTAACAAAAAAATCAAACAAATCATCTTCTTCAAAATACTGTCAATTTTTATTTTATTTAGGATTTCTTTTTTATTAACTGCCCCCAATCCCAGTAAACAACCCCCCAAAAAATCATCCCCTGTTCAACTGATTCTTTCCCCACACCCCACTAACACAGGCACCTTTTGGGAAAATAATATTTATTTTATGTTGTGTGTAACGTCAGTGTTCCCATTGATTTCAATGAAATGAGCTAGGCGGAAAAAGCGGGAAAAAAAGAGGAAATCGGCACTTTTCGCTGGAAATTTTTCGCCAAGCGGAAAGTGGCATTTTTCACTGATTTCAGTTTGAAGTGGAAATTTTCGCCCATCCCTAGGTAAAGGGCCTTATTCATCAATCTAAAAAAAATGATGTTCTGGAGTAAACCATCTGCACCATAGGGGAGTGAATACAATTTCCATTAATTTAAAGGGGATGTATCACCTTATAAAAATGTTTTTCCATAGCTTTTGTTAATACAGTTTTCCTAGGAAAGCTTTTTTCTTTTTTATGTAAGTAGTTTAAAAGATATACTACCTTCAAGCTGTGCCATTCAGCATAATGCAGTACGCTGAATCACCGACACAGCTCTGCTTGACTGCCTAATTCTCCTCCCACCTCCCTCCCAGCTGCCCCAGGGATCGCGTTCACACTTCCCTTTGGTGTGCTGTGAACGGCTTCTTTCTTTATATCAAACTCCAGTTAGCATCGTACTGATGTTGTAACCTCAGTATAATGCTAACCAGAGCTTGATATAACAATAGAAGCCATTCACAGCACCCTGAAGGGAAGCGTGAATGCGTTCCCTGGGGCAGCTGGGAGGGAGGTGAAGAAGAACTGTGCTGTACACATTATGCAGAAGTGCACAGCACAGAACATAGTATATCTTTTAAAGTACTTACATAAAAAACAGCTTTCCTCTGACTACTATATTAACAAAAACTATGGTAAAATGTTTTATAAGGTGATACATCCACTTTAAATGCAACTTTTATCCCCTTGAATGCAGAAGTGCCTGCAATGCATTGCAAAGCAATGCATTACTGATCTCTCTAGCATGCAAGGGTTTTAATGCCCGTTTAAATCAATGGAAATTTGCTGAATGTTCATTTGAAAACTATGGTGCAGTTGGCTTCCTCTGCAGTTGCCTCAATTTAGATTGATGAGAGAGGCCCACAATGATTTGTTTAAAATCCTATTAAGCTGACATGAAAAGGAATCCATGCTTCAGTATGTGAGACATATATTTTAGAATGATAACTCTGTAATTTTGGAGCAAACTGTATGAATCTGAGGGAAAATCCATTTGGATTATTTGAAATATATGGTGCAATTAGATTTCTCTAGTTTTATTAATTTGTTTCATACTGTATATCCCATTGTTTTAGCCAACCAATTGGTTCAATCTTCAGTCAAACTAAATTAATAATAACAATGATGCACATCAATCTGTATATCCAAAACTAACAACAGTATCTATACAAAAAGCACACCTTTTCCCCAGCCCTTAATACATACATACATACATACATACATACATACATACATATAGACATACTTACATATATCCCAAACTATTTTGACTTCCATATCTCCCAACTGAGGCCTAGATTCCATACCAGGAGATGACTGTGATCACTTGTTTCAACTCACAGGTTCATATTGAAGTTCATGGAGAATATGTAGATAAAAGTATTTATACAAATATTAATACCGCTGGAATTCAACCCTAAATTAGACAATTGTAGTACATCTACATGAGTGGTGGCTTAACTTTTTAATACCCATATTGATACTTATAAATCATTGGGAGAGATGGTGTACTAATGCAATTCCAAGCTCAAATATGTGATAGAACAGACTTGTTAGTTCTGTGCCTGCCTACTGCCAATTACAAAGCTACTTACACTGAATGTTGTTTGTATGTATGCAACTTGACACAAGAGCAGGCCAGTAGGGAAGTGTATGGGCATCTCAGGGCATCACTTTCCTCTGTAGCATGTCAGTATTTACCTTTGAGTGCCAGACTGGTATGCAGTGCAATGCACACTCGTCTGGCATTCAGCTGCTTATTAACAAACTGCAATGGAAAGCGGAGCAGCTTTACTCTATATTCCTGCACATGCTATGGGGCAGACGTTCTTAACTGTGGTGGAGTGTGTGCGATGGTATGCATGAAAGCATTCACATGCTCTAGCATAAACCCGGAAGTGCAGGCACGTTAATAAGAAGCCAGTGCCTCAGCTAAGAAAATAAGCTGTGCCTTCCCCATCATGTTTTGCATTGCATTTTTATTACATATGCTTGGGGGTCAGTTCTGTTAATTTCTGCCAGTACCATAACATATTAATGAGTATTTCAATACTGCTGTTTATTTTCATAATGTACTCACACTTAATGTCACTGTTTTTATATCTACTAGCTAAAGACAGATGCAGAAAAACACTCATTAACAGATTCTGACCCTTGGTGCACTGATGAGTTGAAGAAACAAGAAGAAGAATTTGACATCACAGTAGATATGAGTGGCAAGTGGAAAGGCCTACCATCTGGGCTGTGTGAGGATTCAGAAAAAGGGGGGCAGAAATCTCTTTCTGTCTCTCAGACTGGATCATGGAGAAGAGGCATGACTGCGCAAATTGGAACATCGTCAAGACAGAAATCTGGTAGTAGCTCTTTAAAAACACAAGGTGAGCATCATAAATGCATACAAAGTATAAACATGGGACAATATTTAAACAATAGTATTTAAAAACAAAAATATATAAATATTAAGAGTGGTTATAGAGATCTTCAATACTTTAGCTATGCAGGACCTACATATAATATGATAGTAATAAGAATAGTGAAACACAGTATGAATATAATCACCTTTGTGCATATAAATGCATAGCTTTTATATGATGGATTATATTTCCCCAAGTTTGGAAGACTGGCAGTTATATATTTGGTTACATTTATTTTTCTAAAGTATTCTCTGAATTTAATTTTGTTATCCATATGCATCTCTCCCTCCCTCTCAATATTGTCTCTTTGTAAAACTTTTTCCCTCTTCCTATTTCCTCCTCTTTCATGTTTTGCTCCATGCCTTCTGTCCTTGTAGAAATTTGTGTACCTCCCCTTGCAGCTTAAGTTACTTCCCCTTATGAAGAGTATATTTACATGTTAACCACCCAATTTCTTATCTAGCTCTACCAGTTCAGATGCTAATTAAATGGGATCTCAGCTCTAAGATAGACTAACTTATTTTTAACCCACATAAAATTTTAAATTCTCTCACATGTAAAAACATTTCAAATAAAAATGTACATAAATCATTTGAGTAATAGCAAAGTTTTTAAACTGGTAATAACCTAAAGGTCATTTCCCATCAATTTCAATTTGTTTTTAAAAACACGGCACAAAAGTGTTTTTTTTTTTTTTTTTTTTTTTCCCAATTAGTAGGACATATGAATGCAGACCATGTTTCACCTTACTTATTGCTGAAAAGGCTAGGTAGCCTTATATCTTCTCGCCTTTTTGAGGGTCTATGGACTTGATCATTGTAATCAACAAGTACATTTCCGCACTTATTTTCACAAGTCCAACAACTCCCCAGTTTTTCCAGTATAACACTTTTTAATAGGTTAAGAATGGTGCTTTAGCAGCACCATCGTTTTACATGAGTCTGAAACATTTGAAGAATCATATTGGTTTTCAAATGAATTCATATATTTATGACACTATACTATATTTTAGACACTATATCTAAGTTTAGTGCTTATTTTTGAGATGTTAGAATACATTTTAATGACTGCAGAATTTGTACTAAAATAATTTTCTTCTTGGATGTTTTAAACAATTTACATATGCATGATTTGGCTTATTAACTAAATTGTGAATGTCTAAACATGCAAGGAGAAACACATTTCAGTTTGTAAACCATTTGTATTATTACCAGTGAGCGAGTGCAACGATCTGCCATGAAATTATACTGTTTTCCTTCTGCAAGTTCTGTATCTTCTGATATTTAGTGGGGACTAGAGAGCAACGGTGTGCATACACAAACATTGTGTTTGTATGCATTTAACAAATGAACAGTATGATATATCCTGCTTTCAAAGATATCCAGCTCTAGCGTTCAATTGGAAATAAAGGAAAATATGCAGGCCCAGATCTATCTAGAAATGATTGAATGTGATTAGTGATGATCAGTGAATAAGAAATGCTGCTTCACTTGTGTTTTAGTTAACAACCCCCCACCCCCCACCCCAATTTTTTTTTTGGTGTGTTATAATGGAAAGCTTTATATGGACTTCTATTAACTTACATAATTTATTTTTCATCAGGAAAAACAGATGACATAAAGGCTTCAGAAAAAGTGAAAACACCACTGAAAGGTGGCACTCTTCAGCGTTCACCTTCGGATGCAGGAAAAAGCAGTGGAGATGAAGGGAAAAAGCCACCTTCTGGAATAGCTAGACCAACTGCCACTGGCTCCTTTGGCTTTAAAAAGGCTAGTGGTGGGTCTTCCAACATGATAACTGGAAGTGGTGCAACAATTAATAGTGGATCAGCAACTTTAGGTAAAATACCTAAATCATCTGGCATTGGAGGAAAGGGAGCAGGGAGAAAAACCAGTCTTGATGGCTCACAGAATCAGGACGATGGTGTGCTACTAGCTAATTCAAAAGCAACCTTACAATATCGTAGTTTACCCCGTCCTTCTAAATCATGTACTAGTGGTATTCCAGGAAGAGGAGGACATAGGTCAAGTACTAGTAGTATTGACTCCAATGTCAGCAGCAAGTCAGCAGGTGCTGCTGGTACTAAACTCAGAGAGCCCTCAAAAGTTGGCTCAGGGCGTTCAAGTCCTGTCACTATCAATCAAACAGACAAGGAGAAGGAAAAAGTAACAGTGTCAGATTCTGAAAGTGTTTCTTTATCAAGCTCTCCAAAATCCAGCCCAACATCAGCCAATGCCTGTAGCACTCAAGGACTGAGACAACCAGGATCAAAATACCCTGATATTGCCTCACCCACATTTCGAAGGTAAGAATCTTGTGGAAAATATTTTTTTAGTAATTTTAATGTTTGTAGGAATCTGTAAGTGGCTGATGCATTGGAACAATTTGAGGGCAAAAACCTGCAGCATAGAGAACAAGTAAAAATCCCCATTAATTTAAAAGGGGCTTGATTGCTAGAAAGATCTCCTTTCCAAAGAGTAGATTCAACTGGACAGATATTTGTGTGCAGTGCACAGTTAACTCACACTTGGGTGCCAGAGGTTTGATTGATACCATTATTAAATGAACTTCAAACAATAAGAGTGTGTGTTAGAGTTTCCCTTAGAGGTAGTGAATGCCAAGTTCCTTTAATTATAGCTAGTTCAGGATATATCTCTACACATGAATATGACTTGTTCATTTCAATTGCTTAATGGAACCTTGATACCATAGTAATATTTCCTTGATGTTAGTAGATGTTGCTGATCCTGATTTAGGTAGTCCACAGTGTTCTTTTGAGGGAAAGTGACTCCTGAGTCCTGTTGCCCAAAGGTTAATGAATTCACCTGACCTTGATGGGCTAAATGTAACTCTGTTCTGAGCCTCCATCACAGAGAATATGCTCTTCTCCAAAATATCCTGCATCCTAGTATTGCCACGGAAGTGTCTTCCCTCCTTGCACCTCCCATTCTCCAGCCCCGTGAAAACCTTAATGTGGCCTTGGCTCTTTATAGAGGACATTACATTTAAAGAACCACTGCATATTCCTGGTTCCCTATGGGGACACCACATTCATGCATCCCCCTAAAATACATTCTCCCTACTAGATAGATGAACAATATTAATGCACCCCAGTGATGCAATGCATTATCACTGCTTCATAATCTTTAGATTCTCATATGGAGGGCACATCACATCCCCTAAAGCAAATAAAAATATGCACAAAACAACACATTGCATGGACATACATCTTAACCTGATTTTTAGGTCCCCTGACCATGAATCTCTGCAAGAATAAAATATGCTTTTCAAGGGTTAAACATGTTAGCTCCTGACCCACCCAACATCAGTTAGTCTCTCCAGACAGACATTGTCCTAACTTTCATGAACAATAATTCTGGAGTCCAGCTTTTCCAGAAAGGCCCCAGTATCCAGCAAGATAAAACAAATGCCTCTTAATGAGCCCCAACAGAAACATGTGCCATCATGGCCTTGTGAAATTCTCTTATTTAATACAAATAAGAGACATAAAGACACATTTACTAAGAAGAACTGGAGTAATTCTGGTGTAAACCAACAGCATCAAAGCGGAGATGATTGCTTTTAATGGGGATTTAACTCCCTGAAGGTTAGAGAGGTCCTCAACACACTGTGAAGCAATGTGTTGGAGACTCTTCTAGTATTGTGCAGCCCCATTTGTAGTGATGGGGAATTTTTATTTACCCCAATGGAGCACTTTGTTTTTTCTTATTGTCTGGACAAGGGTTGACAGCATCTCAGCCTTACTATGTGTTTTTGTTGATAAATACTGCAAAATAGAAAATCAACAAACACCCCTCACAAAGGCTGATGATAATGAGAATTGTAGCCTACAACAGCTGGAGAATCCCAGGTTGCCCACCCTAAGATATAATAACTTGTCGAGTAAGAAGTGAGAAGAATCAATTTTCCCCTGTATTTTTCTCACAATGGCAAACCCAAGCATTCCAGTGATGCAATGCAATAACAATACTTGTTTATTTTCTAATTTTGCATTTAAAAAGTAGATGCATCTGCCAGTGCATAAATCAGGGGTGGGAAAATTGCATAACTCCAGCTTTTTTGAAGCTATAATTCTCATCATTGGCAGATGGTCAACAGTATATACATATGCAACAGCAGCAAATATTTGTGCCACTCTGGCAGGGGCAACAGTGGAAGGGTGTTTCTGAACACACTCTCTTTTTCCCTTGATATGCAATCTATCAAGTTTCAGAGTTCAGACGATTTGAAAAATAGGCTTCATAGAGTAACATAGAGATGAGATAGAGTTGTAAATATGAAAATGTTTGCACTTCACAGTGGACATCTGCTATTGTTTTACAAAACATTGAGGACATCTCTGTTGCCAGAGGGGTTAAATAAAATCTCACTTAATGAGTCAGATTGAGTGAACTACCTCTTAGATCAAATAAGAGGTTCCAGTTTTTCTTACAGTGTGTGATTATTACCCTCTTGTGGCCAAAAGGAGAAGTTTTCTTTACCCTACTTTTAAATCCTTATACATACCTCCAAACAATTCTAATGGCCAAAGAGGGACACTTTTGTTTTAGGTGGTGTTGCTGGGGCATGGCTGGTAGGTGGAGCATTACAGATAACTTTTTAGGTTATTTCATGACCTATTGACACATTTTTGAGTAACGGAATAAATTATTTACATCAAGACCAAAGTATTTTACTTACACAGGTTAATGTATAAATACATGAAGTTTACTGAAGTTTAAACAATATTAATGCAGTGTTTATTGCTGTGGAGCAATGTGAAAAGTTATCTATACACCACACATTCTGATCTCCTAAAAAGAGGACACCAGGGTGGAAATGAGTGACAGCAGCCATTTTGGTTTCAAAGAGGAACTGTGTTGCTTGTCATACCTTAACTGCTAGCATGGTTTCTAATCCATTGTGAACTACTGCTTTTGATGATCTCACTAACATCCAATGGGTTAAAAAGGAACAGAAAAAAGAAAAATGATGGGTGCTTCCTGTGCACAATGCACTACTGGTCATATGTACAAAGATTTAACAGAGGAGCAATTATGAAATAAACCAAAGTGGCATTTTATTGTATGGGCATAACCAGTGTTCATCATGGGTTTCCTGATTTATGGTGCCTCACTGTCACTTCCCATTTTCACAGCAGGAATACAATGGAATCCTATAGTCAGAGTGTTATGGAGGAGTGAACGTGTAATGGGTTTACAACACACTAATAATGCTGTTTTACCAAATAAACTAACCTGCCTAAGAAAGGCAACCTTTAACTCTAAGGCAACCTTAAATGTGTTCCTATATTTGGGATCCTGCATTCACAATTTTACCAGGGGGCACAGACGTTATTAAAATGGTCCTGCCAAACCAATTGCACAGTTGGGACAAATAAAAGTTACCATTAATTTACATGAAACTTTTTAATGCTTCAATGTTAACTGTTAGACAAACATGAACTAACATGTAAATTCTGTCACGGACACCAGAGTAAATAAGTAAATAATAAATAAGCACTTCCCCATCCTTAGTAGGAACAGGCGTGAGGACAGTGCCGAGTCCACTACCCAAGGATTGACATTGAACTGTAACCGGTTCTCAGTAGCCTATAGAGATAGATGGGAGCAGAACCAGGCTTGGTTCTCTGCCTAGCAAATGGAAACCTGGAATGCCAGGAAACCTGATCACTTGAGTGACAGCTAAACTCCCAGACATGAGACAGGCAGACGGATGTCTCGAAGTAGTGACTCTAGCACGGAGTGGTAGGAGGAGTGAGACAGAAAGTAACCAGTACTCCAGTACTACACGGAACTGGTCTACTAGGTAGGCAAAGGGTGGAGGCAAGAGAGTGGAACATAGCCAGCCGCAACACCGGTAAGTATGTGAAGGCAATACTGTACATAGTCCACAGAGCAGAACATTACGTAATAGGCCCAGGAGTCAACAGATACAGTGGCACAGGATGAAGGCAACAGAGCGAGAGGCAACCAGCAACTCTACAACGGAGGTAGCAGTTACACTACACCGATGGAGCGCACCCACAACTAGCCCAGACAGGTGGTAGTCAAGCTGGAGCGAAGGACAGCACAGAGAGTAAGTCAGACAAGCCACAGTCGAGAGCCAGATCGGGTAGTCAGCCACAGCCATGGTCAAAACAGAGCGGGTAGTCGGACAAGCCAGGGTCATACACAGATCGGGTAGTCAGACAAAGTCACAGGATTGATCAGGAGAAAACACGGCAGCCAAGCAAGGGTCAAACGAGAGCAACACTGAAGAAACGCACAGATACACCATGAAAAGGCAACAAGTCCTAGCCTCAATGAAGTTTATAAAAAAAGCAGAAGGAGGCGGAACCCAATTAGGCCCAACAGAATAGACCCATAAACAGGCATCCGTGACAGTGCCTGTAACATAACTTTAGCAATGAGGAAGTGGCCGGAGGCCATGCCGGTTGGCAGCCATACAGAGATAAGAGCACAGGATCGCTTAGGCCTCAAAGGTAGTGGTAGTGGTATATGACTTGGTAGAACTAACTTCTATGGATAGAGAGAGCGAGAGATGTCACCAATGCATTACTCTGCAATCTGTTGGAGATATTTTATAGATTGTTAAAAAAAAAAAAAATCCTATGTGATAGGCTCCATTCTGTGTTTGAATTGTTATATACATTGTAAATGTATTTTGCAACAAATGTAAAAAAAATGTGTTAACTTTTGGCCTTTACAAGTTAATAACTGTTGCTCTCACCTCTGGGTACAGCTGAATTGTAAATTTACAGGCTACAGGGTACCATTCAACCCCAACACACACACTTAACTAGTAAACCACTGAACTTCAAAGTACTCTTTCATGTTAAAGGGATAGTAACATTTAATTTTAACTTTCTTTAATATTGTAGGTATTAAAAAAATATATTTACATTGATCTAAGTCCTATCTTTCAAATATAACCGGCTAAAGTTCCCCCTCCATGCCATTTCAGAGAAGTCTGCCCCCTAGCTGACAGCAGGAGAATCCTGTCCCGGGACCGGATGGCGGCTCTTCAGCAGAGCCGAAATAGCAATATTTAGAAATGAATACTTAATTGGAATGGTTTGAAAGACAAGACTTAGATCAATGTAAATATTTTTTTAACACCTGCAATATTAAAGAAAGTTAACCCCTTAAGGACCAGCGGTCCTGGGACATTTGCATCCCATAAGGACCGCTTTGATCTTTGCCGACGTGCCAGTACACGTGACCTGTTGCATGTATTGGCACGCCGCTTTGGGGCCTAAAAGAGATCGCTCCAGTCTTGGAGCGGTCAATTTTTAGGCCCCGTTTTTACTTACAGTGCTCCCGGTGGAGCGATATAAGTAAAAAGTATGCGACGTACTATGACCTTCAATCGGTCCTTAAGTATTTAAGGACTGTGATTGTTATAGTACGTTATGTAGTCCTTAAGGGGTTAAAATTATACATTGCTATCCCTTTAATAGCTTTTTTGGAATATATTTGAGTACATAAAACTTCACGATAGTGCCAATGGCACTTTCATTGCACATGTAAAATGTATTTTTTGCAGTGTTAGAACATTTAAGACAAGCCGGCTAGCATAAAAGTTAAAGGGTAACTACTTTATAATTTTATCTTTGTAAATATTTACTCCATGACTATAAATCCTTGTTTAGTGCTAACCAAAATAGTGTAGTATTGTAAAAACATGTTTTATTTCTCTGGGTTTTTTCTGTTAGCTTGGAGTACCTCATTTTAGTTAGTTGTGTGCTTGAATCTGCTTATTTAAAAACAGCTGTTTGTTGTGTTTTATGGCAAATATTTATATATTGTTCATAACTTTCACTCAAGCTCTGTGTGGAACATAACATAATTCTGTTTACATTAATGTAAGATTTTTTTAGCAGTTAAGGATCGACATGAGCAGGAACAAAAAGAAATCAAGCATCAATGCTCTATTTAGAGATAAATATGATTACAAATAAATAGTAATGTTTCCCTTTAGCTTATTGTATTTGTAAATAAGCTACACATGTGCAGTGCATAAAAGTAAATATTGTTTATACTTTTTAGGTTGTTTGGTGCAAAGGCAGGAAATAAGGCTTCATCTGCAGCCAATCCTGATGGTGTGAAATCCTCCTCTGTGATGACTAGTCCTAACAGCACTTCCTTGGCCCGACAGGGCAGTTTGGAATCCCCTTCATCGGGTACAGGAAGTATGGGCAGTACTGGAGGGCAAAGTGGTAGCAGTAGTCCCCTCTTTAATAAACCCACTGAGTTAATGCCTGATGTTATAAGTTTAGGCCAGTCTTTGGCCACAAGTCCAGCATCTGTTCATTCATTTACGTCAGGTGGTCAAGTATGGACAACAAACCTGAGCAGTTCTTCAGCTGGGAGCAAGGATACACCTAGCTACCAGTCGATGACTAGCCTTCATACCAGCTCTGAATCTATTGATTTACCACTCAGTCATCATGGATCACTATCTGGATTGACCACGAGCACACAGGAACTTCAAGGCTTACTTATGAGGACTGGTAGTGTAAGATCTACACTTTCTGAAAGGTGAGCATTTATATGGTTCTCTTTTCTGGGAGAGAGCATGCAAATAACACAAAAAAGTAATATTAACCCATTTGATTCTAGAAACAGCTTCACCTTATAGTGAAACAGTGTATAGAAGACATTTCTAGCATCCACCACTAAGTTCAATTCACCTTTGATGAACACTACATTATAAAGAACATTACAAACTTAGTAAAATAAAAAAGAAGATATAAGCTGAGTTTTGGAAATGAATACAGTGTATTACTGTCATTGGACATAAAGACACAAAATCGCTTTCAAAATGATTTAATGTGTAGCGTAAGGACATTGCTATAATGTAAATATTTAGTTGTTGCTTAATATTTTCTAAATCTATGCAACTAAAGATTACGTAAAATGATATTTATATGGTATGTTAATTAGTATAGATATAATATGATAGTGACCTAAACAAATTGAAGAAAAATTTAACAAAAATAAAAGGAAACCTTAGTTTACCCATTGAATACTAGAGATGTCTCCAAATACATTGCTTCACGTCCAAAGGGTTAATGTTATCCTTGCAATATGAAAAGTGTAAAGGGACAATGCTTACACCATTACGGTCATGTCAACATCGCTTTAGTGTATAATAGACAGATGATTGATACTAGCACTCACAGTGAAATTGGATTTTGGGTCTCATTCAATTGTGCATTCATTTAATAAGGTTGTCAGCTCAATCCCCTACTGGATAATGTTTTAAGACCTAAGATTTGAAAAAGGTCCCAGGTGAGGACAGATATGGCTGTTGTGCTTGAGTGCTCTGTCTGCTGTTAAATATATGTAGAAACAAACACCATTAAATCTTATAAATAGGGCTGCATCTAATTTGCAGTAAAAACACTGAAAATTTAACCTGAGTGGTGAAACAAAGCTATTCAATTGTGATATAGCTGTCATCCAACACAAAGTTAAGTTGCATGGGCTCAGAATGTAATCATGTGGAGCAAACTTTCATCTTGTGAAGGTTTCTTTTATTTAGGTGTAACATAAGACTGCACTTTAAAACAGAACTTTCACCTTCATACAACAACATCTATTGTGGAAGATATGCCCAACATGATCCTTTTGGTTTATATATAACTCCTGTGCTGTCCCCCTAGGTTATGCAATTATACCTTGTAAGTTCGCTGCAAGACCAGGGAGAGTGTCAGTTCTGCGTGACGCTCGCTCGTGCACAATGCGCATGCAAATTATGTGTATGCGCACTAGGTCCTGTACTGCGCAATCACACAGTATTGTAGACTCCTGTGTGCACAGCCATCCACTTCCCTGTGCTCCGGTATGAGAAAGCGTACATGATGCATACCATTAACCCTTTGAGTGCCAGAGGAGTGCACAACGCATTGCAAAGTAATGCGTTGCATACCCTTCTGGCACTCAAAGGCACTCCTCTGGCACCCCTCTGGCACTCAAAGGGAACTTATAATTTACTAAGGTTTTGTAAGTGTTGCAGCTTAAGTTCCTTGATTTAAAAAAAATGCTTTACGCCACAATGTTAAACTAACCCTTTGAGAACTTCCTTTGGACCATCATGGAATTCCTGGCCCCCCTGCACGGTTGCATGCCATTCGGGGAGTCCGGAATCGGATTGTGAAAAAAAAAAAAAATGGTCCCTGGTCCTTAAGTGACCGCACCGGGCGTACGCGGCCGGTCCTTAAGGGGTTAATAGAGTCTTGTTCAGAAAGATATTTTCAATACAATATCACAGGCAAAACCTCTAAGTATTCACAAGGTTTTAGTTGGGAAATGGACAAATACATGTTCCTTATATATATCCACATCTGGTCATACAGCTAGACTATTGATTCTCTGTGTCTTTCATTTTAATCGTCATTTTTATAATAATTTATATAATTGAATAAAGCAAACATTTCATCTTTATTCTAAATGTGCATGCATATTAATTAATAAAACATAATAATGTATGAAATGTTCTTTATACAGAGCTATTCAAAACCACTTGATAGAAAGTGGGCCGATAATCATTATATTAGAACTTTCCTCTTCATTCATGAAAAGATATTCATTCAACAGGCAGAAGATGACCAAAACACTTTCGATTAAAACTAAGGAAATCCATGTCTGAAGACAGACCCAACCTTTTGTGCAATTAGAAGGAAGGCATAACGATATATTTTGAAATTTATACACTGGTTCAGGAATAAAGAATTTGGAAAAAAATTCCTAATTAATTTATTATTTATTTATTATTCGTATGACAATATAATTCATCATTGCTGCATATTGCTAATATAAGTAATGTTGCCTTTTTTTTCATTACCTGAATGATATGATATCTGCTAACAATTTGGTTTAGTTAATAATTATCCTGGTTAATAGAAATTTAATAAATGATGGGGGTTATGCACTAAGGTGTGATGAAGCGGGGAAGACTTCTCCAGTGATATCACTTCTCCATTTCCTATGTTGTTCTATAGAGTCTATGCATTAAGGTTTCTCCAGCTTTGGAGATCTTAGTTCATAGGCTCTATGGAATAGCATAGGAACTGGGTAAGTGATAGTTGTGGAGACGTCATCTCCACTTTATCACTACCTTATCACACCTTAATGTATAGCCCCGTTCTGTATTATGATTATATAAAATATCAATGTCTGTCAACTCAAAGGGCAAAGAAAAAGGTAAATGTTACTACTAAGAAAAAATGAATATCTCTTGTCTTGGAATGTCTCAAATAGAAAGGCATTATGTAGAAATTGATTGTGTCACTAGTTTTTGACCTTATAGCACAAAAACATAATGTTCACTCATAGTTATGCAGCAGTGCTGACAGTTACACCTTATAGTGTATAGCAAGGCTTACTACTAAAATATACCAAAAATATTGAACTTGAGGATGCATAAAAACAAATCCGTCTAAATACCAAAGAGAACATCTTTGGGTGACACCACTATATCCCTGATAGGCAAACCTCAGAGCACTGAAGGTAAACCAAGAAACTATGCCTGTTGCACTAAAAATAAATTATAGATCTGTATTAACTTACAATAAAGGTAAACAATTAACCTGGCTAATAATTTCATAATAATTTCACATTTATAGATAGTAGTGTAAATCAATCAGAAATTAAAGCTATGATAGTTGTCTCACATGACCAAATGGTTACACCACGTTTTGTAATACCTAGATGTCTAGATCACGGTTGTAAACATCAATAAGTAAAGATCTTATGGCAAAGATGCTTGAAGATGTAAAAGTGTTTTTATGTTTATATTATAACTTATTGGATGTATGAGAATTTATATCCATTAATAATGCCAAGAAAAGTATTTTATGATAACCATAAGATTTTATAGACCTTTTTTTACTGAAAGATGCAGAAGACAAATGGCAATGACCTTATGAACAATAAGAAGCATATTGATTCTTAGGGTAAGAAATAGTAGAAAACCAATGATCCATAATAAAGTTCATATGGGTTATACAAGTAAGAGGAGAATACTGAAGGCTTGCGGAGGCTTAGACTCCACAAAAGCAGCACTCAGAGCGCTGAGTTTGTTAGCGACATTCATCTTGTTTAAAAGAATATTAGTAATATTGCCTTCCCACCAAAAAAAGTTGCAAAAGTCCTGCTACATGTAGTTATTGACATGAATAGGATGTTGAACTTAAATGATGGGATGATTATTTACTTATATAAAAGCTGAAAGTTGTAGTAGAATGGAAATTAAAGAAATCCCAAAGAAGTGATATTTACAACACTGTACGTTTAAACAAGAGGTGCAATGTGATAAGGAAGGGGTTAGAATGATAAAAGTCAGAAAAAAAAGAGTTGGTGAAGCAGTTGGATAAAACTGAAGATGATGATCCTAAAAACCCAAAGCTCTTACAGGAGTGGATATAGGCAAAGGGTTAGGCAGCGTTTACAAATATTAAGTAACGTATGTTCTACAGGTAATTTCTATTCTTACTCACGGTGTTCAAAATTCAAGCAGAATCATACAGAATAACATTACTAGAACTACTGGGCCTTATGTACAAAAAGTAAAGTATTCTTGGGCAAACTAACTGCACAATAGAGGCAAAATAATTTTGTAAAGCTCCATTATCCCCTGGTTCAGTTGATTTGCCCCAAGAATTAACACTTTTCTGCGTAAGGCCCATTAGTTTAGCTATTTGTTCTAGATGGATATTCAACATATCTCTCTCACACTGAAAGGGTTACGCATTTGGGACCAATAAAAACTTTGAAATGTAAGCTAGAATATTTAACATATGCAAATATGCAATTTACATTTCACAATGCATTAACAACCGTTATAATGCCTAATGGTTTGTTTGTCTTATTCTCAGGGGTTTTCTTTACTTTAACAGCATGCAACTTGACAGAAATACACTTCCCAAAAAAGGACTCAGGTATATATGTTACTGAGCATGGCTACTGCCTTAGCAACGCTTGGGATGTCCTTTGTTTCTTGTCCCTTTCTAGTTAAAAGTTTCTCTGTTTCACTGCTGAACAAACGTTATGTTGTTTATATCAATATGTATTTGTTGACCTTTAGTTCTGAAATGTATAGAATAAGTCCATACTGCTTTTATTCACCAATAACAAATCTTTCTTCCCTCACCTTTACAATTTCTAGGGTATTCATTTGAAAACAAAGCCATGGTTAGTCTGTTTACACATCAGACAGTTTCTGCAGGATTACATGTATTATAAACATTGTTTTAATACCCCCCAGTTTCGTCTTGCTTCTTAATCTTTTCTTCTCAGATACTAACATGCTTTTACTTTCTGCTGGCTGCTTTGGCGTTCGGTATTTTTCTAGTCGTCATATGTGTATTTTTTCTGTCTCTTCTTATTTACTGCTTTGATGTATTGCTCTATATGTTGTTTGTTCAATTAACATTATGTTGTATAAACGAATGCTGCATTTCTACTAAATATATTCAATTATTTGGAACATGCCTCTAAAGATTGTTTGAATTGTATTGCCTTTTCTTTCTCAAGATTTAACATTCAGTGTTCTAATTGCTTACTATGGCATGCAAATGCTTTAATTTGATTGGACAGATTTGATGGTTGCATGGATACAATCAGCTGAATTTGAGCAAATAATTAGCCCTTAACAACTTTCAGACGCTTTATTCCGGATGCATCATGACCATTTTTAATTGTTCCCAATTTAGCCTAAAATGTAGATAGTTTATTTCATACAGGTTGAAAGCTCTATAAATAAAATACTCACAAACTAACATAATATAATAAAATGTAAATCACATATTAATTTATTCTATTTTTATATCGCTTAATTTTGCAAACAGACTTCTCATTGTTTTGCTCTAGAATGGGTACCTATTTATATCTTTTATAGCTTGCCAAGTAATCTCTAGCATATTGCATATTGCAAAGTATATACAAGGAAATATATATTTGTATGTCTCTGTTGGTATTTAACCAGAAACCAAATCTGTTTGTATTGCAGGTATACTCCATCTTCTCGCCAGACCAGTCAAGAAGAAGGTAAAGAGTGGCTACGGTCACATTCCACTGGAGGCCTACAGGACACTGGTAGTCAGTCTCCACTTGTCTCCCCATCAGGCATGTCATCATCTACCACTGGAAAATATCATTACTCCAATTTGGGCAAGTATTTTGACATACCTCTTAGTTTAGGCCTGTGTTTGATTCCAGTTGATAGCTTTATCAGAGGGTTGTCACGGTTTTTGATGAACACTCAGACAAGACTTGTAAGGTTAAAAGTTTTTTATTGAAAATAAAGAACGAACAGCATAAACGTAATACCCACACAGGGCCAACATAGAAAGTACAATACACAATGGTAGGATGGTACAAGATGTCAGCGAGAATAAACAAGTGGCAGGTTCCCTAGAGAGCTAGGGTGATGGAAAGGCAACAACCTGCTGATGAGGCACAGGACCTTGGAACCCTAGTACACATTAGGGATGATAGGAAGCCAGCGACCAATGGAACTGGCAACTTGACCCCTAGGACGCTAGGGTAACCACTGGCACACTGACCACAAACACTGGCAGGAGGACCCCTAGAACACTAGGAGCCTCAAGGCTCTCAACTGGCAACACAGACCCTAGAACGCTAGGAGTCCCAAGGCTCTCAACTGCCAACACAGACCCTAGAACGCTAGGAGTCCCAAGGCTCTCAACTGGAAGCACAGACCCTAGAATGCTAGGGTTAATTGGAGGCACAATAACGGAGGCTGGCAGCAAGGACCCCAGTGTACAAGAGCACAGGGAGGCCCAAGACACAGCTACTGGTAGCAGAAACCCTAGAGCACTAGGGGTGAAACGGAGGCAGCAGAACACAGAAGGCCACTTTTGTCCAGGTACAGGGTACCAAGGCAGAGCACCACCCTACAGCTGGCTCCTAAGCCCAAAGGCTACAGCAGATGTAAAGGCTAGAGAGAAGTGAACCGGGCCTAGGTATACCTAGGTACTGCAAGGTTCACAGATGGTAAGCGCCCAGAGAACAGCCTGTAACTCCCCACAGGGAGTGAGCCCAGCTAAGGTAGTTGTATATGGACACGTCTAGAGTAGTGAGTAACACGTCCGAACTATAGATCGCCCGAGATCCGGTACTCCCTGTGTGCACACCGCCAGAGGAGGTAGATAACGGCTGAAGCAGCGAGTGCTCAACCCACCAGTCGGCAACGTAACGGGTTAGCGCAGCACAGCCAGTCACAACCGCTGTGTCTTAGCGTGCACGGTCAGCAACGGATGCTGACACTCAACCAGTCGAGGCAGCAAAGTAACAAGTGCACAGTCAGAGCAGTCGGCAGCGTATAGTATCTCAGCCAGATCAGTCAGCAACGTAGTGGGTTCTCAGCCAGACTAGTCAGCAATGGAGTGGGTTCTCAGCCAGATCAGTAAGCAACGGAGCGGGTTCTCAGCCAGATCAGTCAGCAATGTAGTGGGTTCTCAGCCAGATCAGTCAGCAATGGAGCGGGTTCTCAGCTAGATCAGTCAGCAAAGGAGTCAGAACAAATCAGGAACACAGGAAAGTTGTCAGACAGGCCAGGTCATACACTAACAAGCAGCATCAGGAGCTAGCGCAAGTACAGGTACACCACAAAAGGGTGCTAGTCTATAGACATGATAGGATATAAATAGGGTTGGCCCTGGGTGGAGTCAATTACCATGACCAATAAGAAATGCGGCATTCAAACAAGGAACTAAGAATGCAGCCACCCGCAAACAGGAGTACGGGGCACCGTGATAGGGGTTTTACCTACAAATGTCTCCATACATAACAATTTATAAACTGTAATGTAATCTAGGTCTTAGTCAGATATGGGTAACATTTTTGGCTAATATTGATTGACACACAGTATGTGTGTGTATATATATATATATATATATATATATATATATATATATATATATATAGGGCTCAAAATTTCCACTCGCCGCTAGCCAATGGAGAGTGAAAATTCAGCCCTGGCGAGTAGAAATTCAGCCCTGGTGGGTATGTTTTGGCTTGCGGTGGCGAGTAACTTTTCAGGTCTGGCTAGTAGTAAAGGACATCAAATTTTAAGCCCTGTATGTGTATATATATATATATATATATATATATATATATATTATATATGTGTATATATAATATATATATATATCCTATAACCTAAAGTGGTAGACTGCGTCGCTCACTGTGAGCCGTAACTGCACATGCGCAGTAGAGAGTCTCTACTGTGCATGTGTCGTTTTGCA
Organism: Rhinophrynus dorsalis; assembly: GCA_037306005.1. Lineage (NCBI taxonomy): Eukaryota > Metazoa > Chordata > Amphibia > Anura > Rhinophrynidae > Rhinophrynus > Rhinophrynus dorsalis. The sequence goes on from CM074721.1 coordinate 242,686,077, forward strand.
CACAGGGAGCTTCTCTGTGAGCCGTCTGGAGCTCCCCTCTAAGGATCAGCGCATTTGCTGAACACACAGCTCCGCTCCAGACGGCTCACGTCATGTCTCGGCTCCGGGGCAGCTGGGTGCACTTTAGCCCGTGTATACGGGCTTCCTCCCATTGCACTGTGAATACTATCTCAATGGTTCTGAATTCAGTCCTCATGCTTCATCACTGCAATTGTTAAGAAATAAGCACAGCCATTTTTGCCTTGCTCCTTGTTTCAACAGATAATATATCCAATAAGTTATGTTATGTCATGTCATGGATATGAATATGACGCATGGTGGCAGGACACCTCCTTATGCCAGACTCTTCTTAATGGAACTTCAATTTTTCTTTCTAAACTGAAGCAGCCGATAGGGTACATTAGCCCATACTGCAGGGGACTGAGTTTGGGGTCCAGGAGTTGTACCATCAAGAGTAATGTTCATCTCCATGGACAGGAAATCCTAGACTGACTGAACTTGTTATGTCTTGAACCAAGGTACAGGGTCCAACTTCATATTGGCCACAAGTATTTTCTGGCTATAGTAAGGTACGTGTGTGTGTGTGTACATGGAGGACATTATTAGAAGATGCTGCTGTTTTTATAACACAGGTGCTTCTGTCATCAACACAAGGGGTTATGCTATTCACATAAGTGGTTCTACCAGTAGCATGAATTAGTGTATCCACTGATTAACCCACCTCTGCTCAGTGAGAACCTGATTGTCAAAGAGGACCAACTCTGAGAACTTTTGTGCTACCTAACCCAGGGAAAGGAACATTCAAAATGTGTTATACATTATTGGAGCTACATGTGTCACACATGTTTTTGTGAACATGTTGAGTATACATTGTGATTTTCTTTGAATAGTTCATCATTTTTTATTTTCAGTTTATAATGTATATTTTAGGCACCATAAATATGAGCAAAATATGATTAATTGTGGAAAAAATGTTTATAAAGTCCAGAGCAGATGAATTAACTTTTTTTCTAAAAATAATTGCTTAGTAAATTAACTGTTTATATTCCATTGAATGCATTGCAGACCTTTGTTATCTGGTTTATGACTAGCCTTATTAAGCACAAATGTTTAAATATTCCATAACAGTTGTAATTTTAAAGTGCAAATTATATCTCTCCAGTTATTATATGCTCTTCAATGTCTGTTGCAGTAAGTCCAACCAATCTGTCTCAATTTAATATCCCTGGACCAAGTATGATGCGATCCAATAGCATTCCAGCACAAGACTCTTCCTTTGAGTTGTATGAAGATTCACAACTATGTGGAAGTGCTACTTCTTTAGAGGAAAGACCAAGAGCTATCAGTCATTCAGGATCATTTAGAGATAGCATGGAAGAAGGTAATATATCATTACTGTCATTATAGCACACAGCATTACAAAAAAGTATCATCCCCTATAAATTATTTGTTGGTTTTAATTTATAATAACATTAAGCAAAATGTATTGAATTGTTGCAGCATATTTAAACATCACTACTCTACCTTTGTATAATTCTTTATAGTGGGAACAGATTTAAAGGATTATTAAACTTTTTTTTAATGTAATTTTTCTATATAGTAACCTTGCCGTCTGGTGGCCAGATTTTAGATAGTTTTTCTGTTGCATTCCATGGGAGAGGTGAGTTACTGACAACATTTCTCCATAGAACAAAACTACTGAATCACTTCCCATCAGTTTGAACTTTCAGGAATTAAGCTCCCTGGATCTGTTTCCAGAGCGTACAACAGTTCTGAACTGTTAGCATTTTTTAATATAACAACTGGCAACAGTGGGAGTATGCTTGTATTACACTACAGAGAAAACCCTATTACATATAGGTTTTCATAAGAGGTTTACTGTTCATTTAAAGGAATAGTAATGTTTCACAATAAAAGCAGCTCCAATTGATCTTCATAGTATTTGGACCATACTTTCAGAGTTGCAGCTGAAGAGTAATTGAATGATAAAGTACCCCCTCCCGCCCCTTTTACTGATGTAACACTGCTTACCTCAGAGCAGCAAGGTGGTCTCCAGATGGATTGCAGACAGGGTCAGCGTTCAAATAGCATAAGGGATAAACCTGAAAAAGATGTCAAGGGATGCAGGGTTTTCATTGTTCTCACAGTAAGAAGATTGTCCCTTGCTGTGAGCTGTCTCGTCTGTGGACCAGATTCCACATCTGAGGGGAGGTGGCTTATACTAGGTAAAAGGAGCAAGAGGGGGATACTTTATCATTCATTTACTCTTGAGCTACAACTCTGACAATACTGAAACAATACTCTCTATGGCTCAAATACTGTGAAGATTAATCAGAGCTGCTGTTTTTGTGAAACATTACTATCCCTTTAAGAGAAATCACAAAAGAAGTGATATGTCTTATTGAGAGATCCTCCATTGTCAACTGTATACGAGGGGGTGCTGATAAGTATTGAGCCTTACCCAGAACAAATTGAGCTAGGAAGCTGTAACTGCCACACTATTCTACATATTCCCCCAGGAAGTCAATGCACTTGCGACATCTGTCCTGCAGCTTCTTAAGTCCCTGCAAATAAAATTCTTCCGACTGCTGGTGTAACCACTCATTTGCAGCATTAGTTACCTCCGGAACACTCACAAATTGTTGTCCCTTTAGGTGTTTTTTGAGATTAGGGAACAGATGATAGTCAGAAGGAGCCATGTCAGGTGAATAGGGTGGATGGGGCATCACTTGAAAGCCTAAGGAGGTCAGTTTTGCCATTGTGTCACCTGCAGTGTGTGATGAGGCGTTGTCATGCAACAGGATGAAGCCTTTGGAGAGCTTTCCTCTGTTTTCCTTGATGTTTTGCCTCAACTTCATCAATAAAGCAAAGTAATATGTTGCATTGATGGTTGAATCCTTTTGGAGGTAGTCCACCAGCAGAACTCCCTTCTTATCCCAAAAAACTGTTGCCATTTGCTTCTGCACTGACCTTTGCACATGGAACTTCTTTGGCCTGGGGGAACCACTGTGCCTCCATTCCTTAGACTGTTGCTTTGTCTCAGGATCATAACAGTAGATCCATGTCTCATCACCAGTTACCAGTTTGTCCAGGAAATCTGACTCATTTCTTGCAAATTGTTCCAAAACAGCCACCAATGTCTCCACACGTCTCCCCTTTTGTTCAGTTGTCAAGAGTTTTAGGATCCACTTTGCTGCAAGCTTTCTCATTTACAAGTTGTGGATAATGGCACCAACTCTCTCACGTGATATTCCCAGATATGTAGCAATATGTTTGGCTGATAGTCAGCAGTCCTCCATGATCATGTCATGGATGGCTTTCACATTTGCAGGCACAGAGACAGAAACAGGCCTTCCACTGGGTTTCTCACTTTCAACACAGAAATGGCCAGTTTTGAAATTGACAACCCAACGTTTAACTGTTGCATTTGAAGGGCCACTGTCACTCAAGGTTTGTGACATTTCTTCATGGATCTGCTTCGCACCTTTCCCTTGGAGAAACAGGAACTTGATTATGATCCTATGCTCTTCCACATTTAAATTTTCTGGAAGTGCTGCCATGTTCACTTTGGACCTTAAAAGTAAAGATAAGTTAAAATCATAGGTAGTTGATTTTTGCACCATTGAATATAGACAAATTGGTCAGTATACCCTGCAATTTACAGCTTCCTAGCTCAATTTTTTCTGGATAAGGCTCAATACTTATCAGCACCCCCTCGTAGCTGATGTCAGTATAAACTGTACATTTTAATGGTGTAGTGACATGAAACCTAAATAATGATAGAAATCAAGCAGTTGATCCAAGTCTTCAGTTAGTATAACCCCTAATTTCTAGAAGACTGCACATGTACATGCATTAAGAATGAATTAAAAAACACACTCAACCCACAATAAATAGTGAGCCAGGTCCAATTCCAAGCAATCTCCAAGAGGAAAATTGATTCCTGGAAGTGTATTGTTCTCAGAAGTTACAAAATAGTTAAAAGCAAAACAGACAATTATTTAAAAATAAGTGTAAGAATAGAGATGAAGCCGAATAGTGACGGACACTACACTGCTGTCTAGGCTTTTTGTACCCTCAGCACTTGGTTATAAACAGATTTTCTATGAATAAGAAATGGTATGAAACACTTTAAACAGTAGCTTTGTATTATCTGTGCCCATGTTGCCTCATCTCCTTTTTTTGTATTTATCCTTCAATAAATGTTGTTCAAGCAAGTTCAACAGGGAAAATACCTGTTTACGTGTTTCTGTACCATGCTCTGAAAATGGTGACAAAATAAGGAGGATTAGCAAGATGACTAATGTTAGTGAACCCCTTAGAGTACAATAGATGCAATTTCAGATTAAGAACACTTGAATTTAACCCTTTGAGTGCCAGAGGGACACGGAACCCATTGCTACACAATGCATTCCGTACCCCTCTGGCACTCAAAGGGTTAAATACCTTTTCCCCTTTAGGCATATTAAATCCTAGCAAAGTATTTATTAAATAGGTGTTATATTTATATATTTGTGTACCTCTTACCTTGTTTGAGCTCTTAAGAACCATTTGCGTCACAATGTGTTGTGCACCCCTCTGGTCCTTAATAGGTTAAATGTAATAATGTTTGTATTGATATTGACCATTTCATAACACTGCTTTCTTATCTAGCTGACAATCCTTCAGCTGATGTGTTTTGTCAGAAAGCAATTTGATTTTTTCAGGTTCTTCTGCTTCACTAAATACTACACATATTACAAAACTGACTGAAGGAAAATTGTCAGTTATTCTTTCAGAAAGCATCATGATCTTAGTAATGCTGCAGTAATCAGTTAAAACAGTTAATTAAACAATAGAATTATAGAATATAATATCTGAATAATTAAATATCATATACATTATGAAATAAAGGGCATTACATCCAAACGTAAACAAGAATAATCCTGATAAAACCAGCTGCTCCATAGGAGAAAAATACAGATTCCCCAGATTCTCATTTTGCTTGTAAAGTCAAATTGCCTATACTTTTTCTTTCTCTCTTTTTTTTCTTTTTTCATTTTTAACAATGTATGTAACACTTTATGTCCCTCCTTGGAAGCTCTGAATTTTTGTTTACAGGGAGGTTTCTGTCAGGGACTGTTAAAGCAGGGGCAATGATACAATGTTGCACTATGCCTTCAGCAAATAAGCCTGTCTCCTCTACAACATACAGAGAACTCAAGCTGCAGGGATAGTGTTACATTGCATTACTATCCCTGCTGGAAACAGAAATTCAGTGAGCTTCCTGACAGGGGCATAAAAGTTTAACGAATATGTGAAGGTGAAAAAAACAATAATAAGCAAAAAGTATAGGCAATTTTTATGTACTTATTATACACTGGCAGAATATATAACATAAAAAGGAGGGTGGCTGTTAATTTAAATAGAGATTTTAACCCCTTGAATGCTAGAGATGAATGCATTGGAGGTCTCTCTCATATTGTGGAAGCCCCATTCCAATCAATGGCAATTTGTATTTGTTCTTTATGGTGCAGTTGGTTTGCCCAAAACTATTGCACTCTTCTTTTGAACACAAGGACATAAACGTGTAATAAATTAGGAAAAAAAATAAAAAAAATATATATATGTTTGTTTGTGTGTGTGTGTGTGTGTGTGTGTGTGTGTGTGTGTGTGTATATATATATATATATATATATATATATATATATATATATATATATATAAAAACACACACACAATCACACAGTGCCCCGACCTGGACCTGTTACAAACTAGGAGAACCAGGTACAGATCCCATTAAACAACAGCCCGGTGCAAATCCCGACCCATGCACACTGCACATACTGCTCACATCTCAGCTCCCCTATCTGTGCAGAGAGTATATGTCTACATCTGTTTGATGGAAAACTGTCTGACTTCTTGCACAGAAACTGAAACTCAGTTCTCCAGCACAATGATTTCTATTAACATGTTGTTTACCATAAAATATCCAATTTACATACAAAAAAACATGAAATATAAACAATAATGGTCAATGCTGTGCAACAGTGGATAAACTCCTACATCACTACAATGTGTCACACTGCTGAGCTCAGCCAAAGATACACTGTCTGCCCACTCCCTAGCTCCTGCAACAAAATTCCTCCTACCTCCCTGTCACCTCTGCTCTCCCTTGTAGCCTGTTCACAGTCCACTCTCTGTCCTGTCTTCATGCCTTTTAAGGTGCAAATGAGCAGCCAGGGATAGCACCCAGTGTACTGTCAGTCACATAGCTGTGGTTGTCCCTCCCACTTTACTATGCTTGTATTTAAGAAACTGAAGTCTGTTGCTTACTTTCAGTATCCAAATGTCACACACAATGACTAGTGTAACAGATGAGAGTTGGTACTGTGTTAGCTGTAGAAATACAGGAGGCAAATATAGTTGTTGATACCTTTATTGGCTAACTAAGCAGACTTAGGATGCAAGCTTTCAAGACCTTAGGTCTCTTCCTTAGGCATGTTATATAGATAAATATGAAAGCACCTCTCTTTGCATTGTTTAGAATGGAAATCAGTTAAAAAAACCCTCTCCAGACCCAGATGTTTTTGATCAGTCAATGGTAAATTGCAGTCTTATAGTTAGAGGTGTTTACGATCCAACAGTGGGACTGTTGGAAAGGTTAATCCACAATGTGATAATGTGACAGAAATTATATGTCTGTATTCAAATAAGGTAAAGCATTAAACTTCAATATTAACTTAACCTCCCATATTTTTCTCTCCCTCTGAGTGCAGAACAGTCCCATCAGTACTGTTAATTTAATGTCCATTTTGTCAAAAATGTTCTCCCACTGGTGTCTGTCTTTTTGTTGTTAACACTGAATCTTTGGGAATTAAATATTTTATGTAATGGCTGTCCAGTTTCACACACACAAAGAGCTGTTGGGCATTTTGCACGCCTGATGAGGTATACTACTTTGGATGATTTACAGGTGAAGGTACCATTGGTCTTATGGTTTAACTGGGTGTTTGGAATGGGTATCTTGTCCGTGGTGTAAACGTGTGCACAGGTTTCACACCTCCATTGTAGGCAGGGAGATGTGCCATTTTTTGTATTTTTATTCAGGACACTCCTTACCATCAGTTGTTTTAAACTGGGAGGCTATCTGAAGGAGAGTAAGGGAGGCTGTGGGAATATGTTCCTAAGACTTTCATCCGTATGTAATGTTGTTCTCTTGATATTTTGCGTAGAACTTCAACCTGGGGTTGGTAAGTGACCACCAGTGGCAACTGGTTTCCCTTATGTTGTTCTTTGTAGCTCAACAGATTTTGTCTTGGTATGTGGGTAGCCTTCTGTATCTGATTGTCAATAGTCCTTGCACTGTAATCCTGTTTTAGAAAATCTGCTCTGAGTTTCTGGAGTTGTTTGTCACGGTCTGACATGTCAGAACAGATGCAGTTGTATCTGATGGCCTGGTTGTATTTGATGGAGTTTTTGTGTATTTTGGGTGGAAACTATTGTTTTTCAGGAAGGTTGGTCTGTCTGTTGGTTTGCAGTACAGGGATGTGTGGATGGAGTTGTTCTGAATACTGATAGTTGTGTCTAGGAAGTTAATGTTTATGCATGTGTGACTGAATGTTAGGTTGGTACTAGGGTGGAATGTAGTGTAGTTTTCATGGAATTTGAGAAGTTCCTCTTTACTGGCAGTCCAGAGAATATCATCTAATTCAGTCAATTGTTATGTGTCCTTAAATCATACATATGATATGTGCCATTTAAGGACACATAACAATTGACTGAATGACTATATTGGTCCTTGTGTGTGACATTTGGATATTGAAAGTGAGCAACGGATTTGCATTTATTAAATACAAGGGACAACCTCAGCTACGCGACTGACAGTATACTATGTGTTAGCCCTGGCTGCTCACTTGCACCTTAAAGTGGATGTATCACCTCTACAAAAGTTATGCTTATTACGTAGAGGATATATACATAAGGACGAAAACATTATTGATTTAAAAACAAACAAACAAACAAAAAAAAAACACTATTTGTGTTAAACCGATAGTTTATAGAGTGCCCTGCACCCTACTTCCTCATAAACTTCCATTGCCGCACTGCCCCTTCTCCCTTCCCACTACCCAGTTCCCTCCAGTGACGGAGGCTTCTGTCTGTAAGCTGGAGCGATCTCATTGGCAGAGCTTACAGGCAGACAGCCTCCGTCATTGGAGGAGGTTGGGTAATGAGAAGGGGCAGTGCGGCAGTCTTCGACAACAGAAGTTTATGAAAAAGTAGGGCACTCTATAGACTATCTTTTTAACACAAATAGCGTTTGTTTTTTTTGTTTTTTTTTTAAATCAATAATGTTTTCACCCTTATGTATATATCGTCTACATAATAAGCATAATTTTTGTTGAGGCGATAGATCCACTTTAAAAAAGTATAGCAGTGGCTCCCTGACAGCTCCACTGTTGTCCACAGGGCCTTGATAGAGATAAATTGTATTTGTTAATAATCCAGCAGTTCTGAGACAATTCACCAAAGCTGCTGCCCCTTTCACCTGAAGTGGTTAATCCGCAGCCATGTTTAACAAAGTGGTAACATAAAATGAAGACAAAGAAGAAATAACAGATATACATAAGAAAAATGTCTTACCATAATACCTGAGTGTACTAAAAATGTTGTAAACAATGTAGTAAATGCAAAGCCCCTGTAGTTAATTCATTTTATTTAATATTCATCACTGTGTTATTAATATTCAACAATTCTATTTCTCTTCTGTTCAGTGTATTTTTGCTCTGTAATGAAATATGTTTTCGTATTTTTTTAGTACATGGATCTTCATTATCGCTGGTTTCCAGTACATCATCTCTTTATTCTACTGTAAGTTTTTATTATTGAAATTTAATTTGTTTCCCTGCTGTATTTATTTTTTCTCTATAACAGGAGTGTCTAACTCTATTTCTGGAGGAAATCTAATATGCCAAAATATTATGATGTTTTGTCATGAAGTTGTGGAGCAGTTACTATAACATTCAATGGAGAACTGTAGTCAGTGGCTCATCTATCCCATAGAATGCAATAGAATAGGCTGGATACCAGGTGAACAGTGTACACATCTGGTGGTATTGTCATTATTAGTTTAATATAAAAAAAACAAACAGTTTAACCCCTTAAGGACCATTGATGTTCCCAGACCGTCACGCTGCTCTGGCACTTAACCCCTTAAGGACCGGCGCGCACACACACAACCAGCACTTGAGGACCACGGGGCACTTTCGGTTCAGGGCTTCCGGAGCGGCGTGCAGCCACGCCAGGAGCCCTGAACTCCATGACGTACCAGGACCGTCACTGGTCCTTAAGTGCTGGACCGCCGAGACGGTCCTGGCACGGCAGTAGTCCTTAAGGTGAGTAATACCGTGGACTGAAGTTGATCGCTCCAAGACCGGATCAATCTCTTTCAGTTCCTCGTTCAGCGTGCCGGCACACGTGACCAGTCACATCGAACTTCCCTATCTGGTCCACACCCCAGGACCGCTGGTCCTTAAGGGGTTAAACTTCAGTCATGTTGGAAGGAGACACCTCCTTGTAGTGAGATTCTTTGTTTTACTCTGCAGTAAAATGCATACAATATTGTTTCTTAATAATAAATATTTAAATCTCTTTTAAATTAAACATTATTTTATTCCCAAACCTGCAACTACAAAACTCTGGCTGATAGTGATCACAGTCAGTGATGTTCTCTCTGGCATCCTCTGCTGCATGAATAGAACAGCGTGAGACATTACAAGGAGTTTAATAAAAACAGAACAGATAAATCATAATACACTCTGCATCTAATTTACAAAAAAGTATTGTCTCCAGCCAGTGGCATGCCCATCCTTCTGATTTAGAATGTTGATAGCCAAACAGCAATGCATAAGACTATATAGTTGCTACCTTTGTTATGGCAAGAAAATTGTCGTGGAGGAAGGAAAAGATGATTAATGAAAGGAAGGGATGTGAGAAAAGGTGTGGCAAATATTCCACTGAAAACAATATATTTTTTAATAAAAACATAAAAGGCCAAGGCTAGACAAACATTTTTTTTTTTATGAAAAAATAAATGTCACTACATGAAAATGACAAATTCAGTGTTGTAGCTGATGGACAATATTCTTATATAGTTAATATAATTTGAATGAATTGGGTTATCAGTACTTTCTACTATGTCATGGAAGAAAAAAAGCATATTTTGTTCAGTATTCTACCACTATTTATTCTGTGTAGCTGGAACATTTTATCTGTAACCACTATGACAGCAGAAGCCATAGAAGACAATTCGTATCTACAGTCAGAAGATGTCAGCAGAGGCCTTCTCAAATACTAATTCAGGATTAGCACAGCTTAGTACAGGACTGGAAATGCTGTGACTTTCCAACTGCTGTTGCAATGCAAATCCCAATTGCCATCTAAGTATGATAGAAGTTATAGTCAAGTATAACATGGCCTTGTACATGTTTATGCATCGAATAAGGTCAACCATCTTTACTTATGACATATTCAGTTTATTAATATCTTTGAAAGCTACGGTAATAGACCGGTCTGGCTGTTTTAGGGTACCGTTAGAATATGATCGATTTAGTGTTTCTTTCCCTTGAGAAAAAAATACCTGCATTTCTCAGAATGCTTGCTATTTTTTTTAAACAATAACTCCTGAAGGGCCAGAGGGGGTGTGAAGTATTGGGACACAATGCATTGGACACCCCTCGGACCCCTAAAAAGGCTTCATACAGAATGTAAAATACAAGATGTTCTACTGCAAACCAACTTTACTATAGCGGTGAAATTCAATTTTCACTTTATGGCTCAGTTGTTAGAATTACTCATCTTTAGTTTTCTACAAAGTCCCTAGGTTCTGATGTTAATCTTTCATAAAAGAACACTTTTTCTCTTTTTGTATTCTTAGATTCAATGATGCAGTAAGGTAAAGTCCTTACATGCTAGAGAGGTTGGCAACACATTTGGGAGTTGGGAAAAAGGGTTTACATTATATCTTCCTTTTTATATAACTTAATATACCCAAATGGGTTGTGATATATTAATATTAATAACATATACAGAATAGCAAAGGGAATTTTTAACTTTTAACCCAGAATTTAGTTGTATGGGCAGTACACCTGAGACTGCCATGCATAATAAATATGTAACATTTTGATTATTTACTGTTTTAATTTTCTCTAGCATGTTTGATCATATAATACTTTCTCTGTCTCTGCAAGCAACTATAACTTTGTGATTTTTATTATGCCGTGTGTTAATTTAAAAATGTAACTCTTCACAAGTAAATGAATGCCAGAAATTAAGGAAGAGGCATTGAGATCCTTTGTCGGTTGCTGTGACCTGATTTGGCAGTATAGATTATTGACTTTAGTGTCATTCAGACTGGTATTTACTAGGCCACAAAATTAGCCAAACAACATAACAGCCAAATATAATTGTTGTGGGATCAATACCAGTAGCTGTGAAAAGCTGTTTTTCACATTTTTTAATAAATAAGTTTGATAAATTTGCAATTCCAATTATCAACAGTATTATACATTTGCTAAGTTTGCAATGCCATTATCAGTAGTATTTTGTCAATCAATTACAGGCTACAGTTTGAAAGCCTGGTTTTGCTGGGCAATATGTTTGTACAGCACCAAGTAACATATTGATGCTAAATAAATTGATTATTAATAATAATTCATAATAATACTACACAGAACCTTTACCTTCAGTTCTTCAGAGAGCTACGATGTGCTGGGTAGAAATACTCAAATTACATTATATCAGGGGTAGCTAACCCTGTTTCTCAAGAGCTGCCAACAATGCATATATTTGGGATATCCCTGAATGAGCATAAATAAACTAATTAGTGGCTCAGTTACTTTCTCAGTGGCAGCCAACCGTCTCTGGCACTCAAAGGGTTAATTTGTCCAACTCTTCTCCAGCTGGCATATCCTGAAAAACATGCACTTTGTTGATAGCTCTTGAGGACCAGGGTAGGCTTATCCTGTGTTGTATGAATCATCATAGGTTAGGGCTTAAGCAACATGGGTTGATGAAAAATTAGAGTTTGACTTGAAAATGAGCATAAATTGATGTTGAGTGGGAGGAGTTACTCAGGAACTCTGTGCCAGAGAAGTTTTCTCAGTCCCCAAACAACCTCTACTTAACAGTGAAAGCAAGACTTTCCGGATTAGATCTGTGACATTCCAACTACGAATATGTCCCTGATTTATTCTAATGGGAAATATCCATTATTTGGCATGAAAAATGGTACACTTACTGTTTTTGCACTTGTAACTTAATTTGCTTTGAGATTATTTTTTCAACTATCCTGTATTATAGATTTGGTATCTCTATTTGCTTTCTAACATAGTCCTGGATTTAATTGTAGCTAATAACATTCAAGAGTTTTATCTACAATGATTTAAATGGGAATCTGTTAAAACCAACTGATGACACTAGATCAACTAGAAAGTAGTCTATACCTCAGTTTTGTTAACTAATTGTATTGCTTTGTTTATTACACCTAGCAATATGAATAAACTGTACCTTTTAATCAATGTTTATGAAGTTTTTCCACCATTCTCCACAGTTACATGACATACAGTTGAATATCCTGGTAAATAATTTTTGTGTGTTTTGCTTTGTAGGCTGAAGAAAAAGCACATTCAGAGGTAATACTTCTTGATTATTAATAATATATATAAGGGTCCAACCTAGGAGCAGAGTATACTTACTTATACTAATTTGTTTTTATCTTTATTACTTTTTATTACTGTTAATGCCAATTGTAAATGACTACAAAGCATCATGTACACCTATGTGATTGTTTTTGCCACCAGTACATACCTTTTTTTTTTTTCTTCAGAAAATAATAAAGTTTACATATTAATATAAGGTGCTCAGACCCAGGTTGAATACTTTGTGATTCATTTTATGTCTTGTCCTACTTTGGGTTTCTCCCAACTGGACATTTTTAAGGTATCCCTTTATTAAGAATTGTTTTGGTATTAACAAGTAGAACATATCGGACTTTGCTTTAGATATTATTATTGATTATTTGTATTTCTATAGTTAAATATGTCAATTTTAAAAGATGTGATACATAAACTTTTACATATATTAAAGGATTTAATAAGGTTCTGGAAAGAAGCATTTTTGGTGAAAGAGAGAGACTAGAACAAGAGAACAGGACCTACAATTAGAGAGTGGACAATTCAGAATTAATGTGCATATGTTGTATTTTAAGAAAAGGGTGATCTATTCATGGAACTGCCTCCCAGTAGAAGTGGCAGGGGCTAATACAGTAGTGGAATTTAAAATTGCCAAAAATCTGTGAATTACAGTCTATTAAACTATGCATTTTATCTGGATAGGAAAATTGTCGTTCTGGATGCACCAATAGCCATGAAATATTATTACTATTCTTTAAGCAGTCCATAAATTTTCATTACATTTCTGCCTATGTTGTAAGATTATGTTTTATTTATAATTTTTATATTAAGATCATATTAACTTTGTTAAAAACATATATTTTAATAAATTTAAAATTGATCAAAATCTTTTTTAAAGGTGAATTTTGTAAGGACATTTACACATTTAATACAAGTTTAATGCTCTGAACCTACATTGCATTTTTGTAAATTATTCTTGAAAATATCCACAAAAGCAGACTGAATTATCTTTCTAAATGATACAATAGTGCTTTATTGAAATTTACATTTGCAGTGTCATTTCAATCCAAAATTAAGCAATTCACATGTACCCCTCAACACATATCAATACCCCTTACCACTGTGTGAAATTATTTCTTTTGATTTAAGATAATCTCCCTTCCTTAACTTCATGTTGGTGAGAACCTGCAAATTTCAGTATGTTGACAGAAAAATGTCAAAGGAATGGTCTAACCTTTTGTCCTTTTGCTGAATCTTTTATTATAGACAGCAAATGGAATGAGTTTAGTTTTTTTTTTTCTTCAGAAAATGGAAATGTTCTTTCACTGATGATTCCATTAGTATTAATTTGAGAACTAGATGACCTGTTCTGTAATTGCTGATTTATATCTCACAATAATTTTGTGAATGACATTTCATATTCTCAAAACACCTTGAAGCATTCCTTTCACCAGCAAATTAAGTTGTTGTAGACTGCAATCTTAAAGTGATAGTAACCCTTTATTTTAAATTTACATATTCTGCATGTACCTAATATATAGTCAGATTTCTGGTCAGTCAATCATCAAATCAGAACAATGTAACACTATCCCTGCAGCACTGAGTGTTCTGAATGCTATCTTACATTATATTATATCACTTTACTCTCTTTCACAGTCCCTGATAGAAATATCTCTGGAAGGAGATCCAGGGAGCTCATTGTCAGGGTAATACAATTATAAAAAAAAAAGATGAAAACAAATTATGTAAAGTGAAAATAAAAGGTTATGATCTCTTTAACCATCTACCTCTTGCAATGTATGTTATATTATTTTACCCCTGCAAATACTTTTATAGCTTTGACCTGTGTAAATTCGGTATACATTAAAGAAGTCTGTCAACTTTAGCAAGAAATGCATTTTTATGGTATTTTTTTTATTTATTGTTTACAATTTAAACATGGATGGTTATTTAGAGTGTTGTTTCTTCACATCACTCCAGAAATTTTTCCAATGGAAGAATGATCCCTCATCAATTATGATGTGCCAGAGCATGTTAAATGGTGCAAAAATAGTCCATATGTAGAGTACTATACGTGCTTTATTCCTCACTAGACTGTAATGGTTTAACTAAATCATAAAATAAAGCCTGTGAAAGGAAGAAATAATATTGGCTAGTGCCGTTAACTTGGGAAAAAAAATGACAATAGTTATTTTTCGTTCACTATGAAACACAAGAACCATGGGGTAAAGTATCTTCCCATATGGGGGCACATAAAAAGAGCTCTCTGGATGGGGAAACTCCCTCCCTATTCTACTTTACCCCAACCAGGCATGCTCATTTTTAAATGTGACCTCAAGGTGATGGTTATGGCACAAATTCACTTTGCTTCTGTCTGTCCAGAAGCCACATTCTGAGGTCAATTGCCCTGGAGTGTTTTTTTAGAGTGGTTTCTTGCATTTATTTTACTTTTTCTTACTTTTTGTATTTTTTCCTATTAAAGGGCTGTGGCTCCTTTAAGAAAAAGGCTCTCACAATGACCACCTTAGATGAGACATCGGCTGAGTTCTCGAAGTCTCCCGAGGTACCAGGCGGGTTACATGCTACAGTAAGGGGCAGTTGGGTCTACTTTTGGGCACATATTAGGAGAAATATCCTCAGGGGCCCCCATTCCACCAGGGGGCTGTGGGGCACAATGGCTGGAGAGCCACCACATCATTTATGCTTTTATACATGCATGGTAGATTTTCCCATGGAGGCTGTTTTTCCCAGGCCACAGGGAAAGGAAGGGAAGGTACTAAACCTCTCCTCTTCCCTTTCTCTTCAACTGAATGACCCACAAGGCACCTACTTTTCTGGTGGCTGAATTTCCCTCCTGGCATCCGCTCAACTCCTTACAGAAAAGTATTTTTTCCTTATTTTCTGACTTCGGGGGGGTTCTTCAGTAGCTCCTTGTTCCTTGTGTCTTACCAATTACTTTACTACTAGTACATTATATCCCTCTTGTTCTATGGCCTCTTCACAGCAAAGTATAGCCCCCTCTTCCTTTGAATAGGATCCTGCATGGGTTAAAACCTTTATTTCTATTATGAATACTATTCCTTCACCTATTAAGGGGTTTATTGAGTCCTGCAACTAGAACCACCCTGTTTCTGGAAAAGATCATTTTGGCATTTTGAAGGGGGATTTCTCCTGTGAGTGGAGGATTCTTGTGTTGTGGAAGGGAAAGCTGATAAGGGCCAAATTACATCTTCATTAACTCCTGAGGATGTAATTGAGGAAGACCCTGGAACATTTTGTTGTGTTTTATTTGGGAGTTTTTTGAGACCTTTGAGGTCTCTGAGGCCTCTCTGGACACACAAAAAACGCAAAAGATGCCTGATAAGAATCTATTTACCCAGACAATTTTCTCTCTTATATTCCTTCTCTCCTACTGCACTACAACAGTGGGCTACTCACACAGTGGTTGTATCACGGTGCCCATGATTGGTGCTGTTCAGTGTCAGCCACTTGCTGAGTATCATGATTGGCTGTCTGTGATTAGCCCTCCTCACACAGCCTTTTTAAACCCAGGCTGAGCACTTCCAGGTTGCCCTTTC
Source organism: Rhinophrynus dorsalis (assembly GCA_037306005.1). NCBI lineage: Eukaryota > Metazoa > Chordata > Amphibia > Anura > Rhinophrynidae > Rhinophrynus > Rhinophrynus dorsalis. The sequence goes on from CM074721.1 coordinate 242,702,326, forward strand.
GTGGTGTTTCTGACTTCACTCTGCCTGACCTGCTTGTCAAGCTTCTGGGCCTGTTCCTGCTGTACTTGCTGATCCAGTGTTCCAGTGTTCCTGTATGCTAGTGTTCCTGTGTTCCAGAGTTCCAGTGTTCCTGTGTTCCAGCACCTCGCGGGTTAATCTTACTGAGTTCCTGAATCTCCTGCTCCAGCCGTCGCTCTGGCGACATTGTTCTTCTCGCTGCTGATCATACTTTGTAGGTTCCAGCGTGCGGACGCTGGTTTACTCCACTAAACCTGGTTGCGATATACATTGTTGGTCCCAGTGTGCGGACGCTGGTTTACTCCACTAAACTGGTTGCGAGATACATTATAGGCTCCAGCGTGCGGACGCTGGTTTGCTCCACTAAACCTGGTTGTGATATACATTGTTTGTTCCAGCGTGCGGACGCTGGTTTACTCCACTAAACCTGGTTGCAATATACATTGTTGGTTCCAGCGTGCGGACGCTGGTTTACTCCACTAAACCTGGTTGCGATATACATTGTTGGTTCCAGTGTGCGGTCGCTGGTTTGCTCCATTAAACCTGGTGGCGCTATTACCATTAGTCCCAACGTGCGGATATTGGTTTGCTCCTGAACATCCAGTACTGTGGTCAGTCGCTGTCCACTTCCTTGCAGTTGTCTGAGTATCCCTGGCAATAGATAAACATTGTTGGTTCCAGCATGCGGTCGCTGGTTTGCTCCATTAAACCTGGTGGCGCTATTACCATTAGTCCCAACGTGCGGACGTTGGTTTGCTCCTGAACATCCAGTACTGTGGTCAGTCGCTGTCCACTTCCTTGCAGTTGTCTGATTATCCCTGGCAATAGACTCCTGCTGAGTAAGACCTCTATACGTATGCTCTATGCTGTCTTAGTCACCTGACAGCTGGTCTACTTGCTCAGGCTGCCCTGCTCGGTATTGGTGAGGCCGGTAGTACCTTGACGATACCATCCTGTAGGTTGCCTCACCCGGTATTGGCAGGGCCGGTAGAGCCTACTCCAGTACTCCTTTGGGCTGCCCTGCCCGGTATTGGTAAGGCCGGTAGAACCTTGTAATTCACCATCTTTAAGGTTGCCTTACCCGGTATTGGCAGGGCCGGTAGAGCCTACATTCAGCATTTCGTGGGGCTGCCTTGCCCGGTATTGGTAAGGCCGGTAGAACCGGTATATGTCATCTCACGGTTGCCTTACCCGGTATAGGCAAGGCAGGTAGAGCCTGTCATTAAAACTGTCACTTGGGTTGCCTTTCCCGGTATTTAGGCAAGGCCGGTAGAACCTATTACATGTTCTATTACTGTTGTATTGTTATGTATGTTTACCCTACGGGGACTGCCTTTAACTTTTAATAAAGTTAAGTTATTTTACCAAACCTTAAGTCTGAGAGTCTTCAAAAACCGTGACAGGTTGACCCTCCTATTTCTTGCCTTTCTAAGACTATAGCATTGCCAGTTACTGATGGAGCAGCATTCAAGGACCAGGCACATAAAATTATTTATTTCCTTTTTAAGGCAAAGTTCACTGCCACTGTACACCACAACTTTTCACTACTGCTTGGGGTGACTAGGGTCATGGCTGTTTGAGGGAACAACTTGTAGGATCCATCTATGTAGACAAGCCTAAAAATGACCTTGTTCTATCTCTTTCTAAGATCATTGAGGCAAATGAATACCTTACTGAGGGTGCATTCAATTCCAGCAAGCTCATTCTGAAGTCCTTAGCGCTTTCTATTGCTACTCAACATACCATTTAGTTAAAGATCTGGTTGGCAGACTAGTAGGTCAAGAAGTTTTTAATATGTCTTCAGATTGTGGGCAAGCAGCTGTTTGGGCCACAACTGAAAAGGGTTAATAGTCATTCTAATGGTGGCAAGACTTCTCTTTTTCCTCAGGTTATCCCCAAGCATTCCTTCTTCCTGTGATAGTAGTGTGGCTTTTGTTACCCTGTATGGGTATGTGCCCAGGTTTTACACTCCTCCTGCAGCCCAAACCTCCCCCTCCTTGAAATTCAAGGATTTGTGGGCAGGCAGGAAGCCTTCTAAAATACCCCCATCTGACAAGTATAATTCTTCATGACTCATAGGGTCAGGCCTGCCCCATGCAATTAGTGGTCGTCTGCATCTCTTTAAATAGGAACTACCACTGATTCATAAGTGCTCCCCAATTAATTTTTACTACAACGGTAAGCATTGAAATCCTTTTATTATCCTTATTAAGTGCTGACATTATTTAGAAATCTAAGTTCTTAGGATACTCACTGCCAGTTGACAGTGTAGACATCTGTCTGAAGAGGGATCTGTGCTCCTGCTCTGTCCATCCCTGTTTGTAAGTGTGGTACCCTTAGGTTACTTGGATAGTGCAGGCACACTGATCCCTCTTTGCAAGATGTCTGTGCTGATGTCTGGAGGATAGACGCCTAAGAATTTAGACTTCAAAGTAATGCCAGCACTTAAAGTGACAGTAATGTTTCACAAAAACAGCAGCTCTAATTAATCTTCATAGCAATTGAGGCATAGAGTGTGTTATTTCAGTGAGAGTTGTAGTTCAAGAGTAATTGAATGATAAAGTTTCCCCCTCTCGCCCCTTTTACCTAGTGTAAGGCCCCACTCCTCCTATGTGGAATCCCGTCCATAGACCAGACAGCTCACATCAATGGTCAATATTCTACTGTGAGAACAATGAAAACCCTGCCCCCCTTGACAGGTTTTTCAGCTTTTTCCCTTATCTTAATTGAAGATTGTCCCTCTCTGCAATCTACCTGGACACTCCCTGCTGCTCTGAGGTGAGCAGTGTTACATCAGTAGAAGGGGCAGGAGGAGGATACTTTACCATTCAATTACTCGTGAACTACAACTCTGACAGATTTTAAATAACACTCCCCAAGGCCCAAATACTATGATGATTAATCAGAGCTGCTTTTATTTTTAAACATTACTATCCCTTTAATGAGGATTATAAATGGATTTCAGTGCTTACCGCTATAGTAAAAATTAATTGGGAGCACCTATATATCAGTGATAGTTCAGTTGTAACAATATGCTGATTTTCCCTGTGATGGACCAGTGGGCTTCTTCATGTCCAGGTCCCTAGTAATCTGGTATGGGCTCATATATTCCACCTGTTCTACCTCAGTATAAATTCATGGAATTCTAGTTCAACTTTTTCATACTCCCCAAAAAGTGCAGTGGCTGTCCTCCTATCCTGGATTTATAAAGCTACTCAATTGCTTTGTTAATGCACCCAAATTCAAGATGGAGTGTTTGCACTCCATTATCACTGACATGTGCCAAGGGACGTTTTTAGCTTCTCTAAACATAAAAGATTCATGGCTACATGATCCCATTCATGCATATCATCAAAACTTCCTTTGATTTGCCTTTCAAGACCAACACTTTCAGTTCACAGTCCTCCCTTCTGGGCTGGCATTCTCTCCAGTGGTTTTCACAAAGGTCATGGCAGCACTGGCTGCCCTTGGGGTTTCTCTTACTCCAAATCTGGATGACTTTTTACTAGAGGCTTTTTCAGAGGATGGTTCTGCACCTTCAACATCAGATATGCATATTCATACTGAAGCAACACAGTTGGGTGATCTATGTAAAACAATCCTTGCTGGTCTTGTCTCAAGTTCTAGTCTTTTCTGGTATGAGAGTCAACTCAACACTCTTTAGATATGTTTCATTTCTGCTGCAGGGCAAGATTCTGTCTCAGCAGTTGTAACACTCACATTCTTTAGTTTGCCCCTCAGCAACACTGCCGGAGTACATGAAGGTGCTGAGATAGCTGGTCTCTGCTGCAAAGGCAGGTCCCTTTGTCCAATTCTAAACTCTGGAACTATAGCACCATGCCTCTTTCCAGTCAGATCTTCACTGGTGGCTTCAGGTTTCCTATCTGTCTCTGGGTCATCCATTGGTCATCTTGAACTGTAGCCATGAGAGATGCCAGCCTGAAAGGCTGGGGAGCCTCCTTTGGCTCTCAAATAGCCCAGGGACTTTGGTCTGTCAGAGAGAATCAGCTGCCAATCAATTTGTTGGAGCTTAGGGTTTGTCTTGCTCTTCTGCATTGGTTCCAGCCTCTCTAGGGTCTGCTGGTGTGGATTCAGCCTGACAATGCAATGGCAGTGGCTAATGCCAACTGCCATGGAGGGACTAAGAGTGCAGCTGCATGGTCAGAATTTTGATTCTTGGTTGGAAACTCAATCTGGTGGTATTTGAAACTATAGATTGGCAGTGGGGTCTTCCAACTATGAATCTGATGGCATCTAGCTTGGTTTTCAGATCTTTTCAATCTACTCATTACTGAGCCACTTCATCTTTCACTTCATTTAGACCTCTTGACTCGGGATCTCTGGAGAAGATAGTCTGATGGCTTAGCTCTTGAAGTCAGCATTTTGAGGAATAAGAATTTCTCTAATTCTGTCATCTCTTCTATGATATAGGCCCGACAGATGAAGATTTCAGATCTGTCTGCTCTTTTTTAGAGGCATCTTGTCTGGTGTGCAAACCTGTGTGCAAGGGTGTCTCATGCCTACCCAGTCTTTCGGGATCCAACTTCTCTGTGGGACTTGAACTTTGTCCTGGGAATGCTGCAGAATGCTCCTTTTGTGCCTCTGTCTTCTGTTTCCCTTCATTTATTGACTCTTATGGTAGCTTTCCTTCTTTTCACTGTGTCTATTTGACAAGTGTCCGAACTACAGGTCATATCCTGTAAATCATCCTTTTCTGACCTTTCATTCTGATAGGGAAGTTTTGCAAACTCCTGTTTGGTTTCTCCCCAGGATAGTTTTTTAATTTCTCAGTAACCAGGAAATTGTTTTTCCATCTCTTGCAACAGCTCTGTCTAACAGACTGGACCAGGAGCTTCACTCTTGAATGCTTGAATTATAGCATTCATTGCACAGAACCTTTCTGAAAATTGGATTTCCATTTTGTAATTGCTGAGGGCCCTTGCTCAGCTGGAGCTGCATCTAAGGTGACAGTGGCTTCTTGTGTCAAGGCAACCATTTGCAATGCATATAGTCTTAGGAAAAGGCTGATGCCCTTTATGGTCTCTGCTTATTCTACCAGAAAAGCAGTGGGTGCCTCCTAGGCCTACAAGAACTAAGCATCTACAGAGCAGTTATGGAAGGCAGCAAAATTGTCATCCATTCACATGTTTGATAAACAGTACCAAGTCAATGTTTTCGCTTCAGCTGAAACCAGTTTGGATGAAAGGCCCTACAACCTATTATCCTGTGTAAATTTCCTTCCTGTCTTTACTTCCAGAAAACGTTTTACTGTTACCTGGTTTGGTGTGTAGGGACTCTTGACAACAGAGGTTCTGGCTCATCTCTGTTGAGACTGATGTGTGTTTTGAGGGTTTTTTCCTCATTCTCCCTATATCTTGGTAGGATAGCTTTGGTATATCCCCATAGTGCCTGTGTTCCACAGTGGACAAAAGAGAAAAGGGGATTTATCTGTAAGTAAATAACTATCACCTTTTTACACTCAAATAATCTAATTGTAGTATGGCTGATTGGACCACTAGTGCCAGTGTGTTTAAAACACCACTGTTGTATCTTTTTATCATTTTAAATATTAGAAATTCTTATCAAAGTTTATTATTGTTTTAGCAAATTCAAAAACTACGAAGAGAACTGGTTGCATCACAAGAAAAGGTGGCCACCCTAACATCACAGCTTTCAGCAAATGTAAGTAAAATGTTTTTTCTTAATGCATATTTCCAGTGTATAATCTTAGATATTATTTTTTAAATGAAATAATTCTGACCTGTATAACATATTGTGTTTTACTTTAGAACACCAAAAACATTATTCATCAAGCTAAATAGGTGCAAAACAACTGCACCAGAGAGGACAAATACAATGTCCTCTCTAACATTTGAGGAGTTATCATGCTGATTAACATCAATGAGAGCATTAGGGTATTTATTTCACCCCTATACTGCAGTTGATTTGCTCTAGAATTACCCCCAAGGACATTATTTGTCAGGGGTAATTCTGATGCAAACCAGCTGCACAGTAAATCACACTTCCCTTGGAATTAAATTGGGCCTTTAAACTCTGGTATGCTAAAGATGCAATGAACTAGAGACTTCTAGAATTCAAGGGGTCTAAAATAACATTTAAATAATTGGGCATCTGCTGAAATTACATTTCAGACCTAAGGAGCAGATGGCTTGCTCCAGAATTGCATCTGTTGTGCTTGATGATTAGGCCCCAGTGGCCCTATTAACAAAAGAGAAGTAATGGTAGAGAACAACAATTTGCACCATAGGAGAGAAGTATAATTTTCTCCAAGTTCTATTGATTTAAATGATTCATCTAACCCCTTGCATACTAGAGGTCTCCAGTTTTTGCTTCTTTGAATATTTCCCTATTATTGGCCACTGGGCCACCATGGATAGCCTGGCTGCCTTCAGAGAACCAGGGAAGGCCAATTAAGAGAGATACCTCCATTCCATTTCCCCCAAATAAAATAGTGATGTCAGGTTATCTTCTAATCACTCAACGTTATTTGTCAAAATGCCCAGAAAAAGGGTTGGACTCTAAAAGAGCTTAGATGCTAGCTGTCATTTACCTATAACACTAAATCTACGTTTGTTTTAAAGAATGGACTCTTCTCTTTCAAATTAGCGTAGTTCTTCGGCTATTAATGTCAGATAAGCAGCTTTATTGCTGATTATCTAACAGGGCAACAATAATGTAATGTATGAGCATGGGCAGGGGGGCTTTAAAAGAGTCCATACCCCATTGCTCTATGCTCTAAAACCTAGTATGCTTCCATTATGTGAAAGAGAGAGTCCCCTCTTTCATTCAGTGGTACCTGGTAAGAGTATGCGTGTTGGGTGATCAGATGATTAACAAACATATATCATTTTATGTAAGACTTTGTGAAAGGGTGGGGTTTAAATAGCTCCGATCTCACCCCCCCCCCCCGATACAAGAAGATCATAGAGTCATGGGTACCCTCATATGAAAGAGGGAGCACCCCTATTTCAGATAAGAACACTTTTAAAAGTGATTATGATCTTAAGCATCGCTCATTTTTTCCTTTCAAAATAATATTCTTCTCAGCACATTGATGTTACATGTTGCGTTAATTTGTCATTTCATTAAAAATTACGCCTGAAGCAGAAGTAGAAATGTAAAAACTGCATATTTTGTGTAGTTTTTAAAACTATATATAGTATGTAGGGTTACCTGAAATGTAGAGGACGAAAGAAGTAGACAGCGCAAATAGACTCTTCTGAGTGTAGTATTTTCCAAATTCTTAACCCTTCACCTACACCACGTGCTTCAAATTGGGTACTCACTTGTAATTGAGGTTATGACTGCCTCCCAGTTTTTTCAGCATCCCTGTTAAACCCAGGTTGGTTATATTTCTCTGTTCTCTTCCAGATATTCTCCACCTTGCATTCACTTCCACTAATGAGCAGATATCACTATCCCCCTCTATTTTGTTTTAGGGTGTAATATGTAAGACACTATTGTCTCTGCACAAGTATAGCTCTCAAGAGCTACTAATCAAAGATCAATCTTACCTGCTCCAACTCCTTATACAAACATCCTCCTTATAAGTAAGAGGAGTTGGAGCAGGTAAGATTGATCTTTGATTAGTAGCTCTTGAGAAAGTAAGTTAGACTTACGAAACGCGTCGAGCGTTATACTGATTGTTTTTTATTATTGTTTTAAAGGATTATTTTATCCATGAATATTCTCTGAGGATTTAGAGATTTTTTATATGATTTTTTTACATTTATCTTATTAAATGTTTTTTCTTTACCAAACCTTCATACTGGTGCTTTGATAAAATTATCTTTGGGACCCCTTGTGAATAAATATATATTTTATATCTCCTACCTAATCACTATACTTGTGCAGAGACAATAGTGTCTTACATATTACACCCTAAAACAAAATAGAGGGTGATAGTGATATCTGCTCATTAGTGGAAGTGAATGCAAGGTGGAGAATATCTGGAAGAGAACAGAGAAATATAACCAACCTGGGTTTAACAGGGATGCTGAAAAAACTGGGAGGCAGTCATAACCTCAATTACAAGTGAGTACCCAATTTGAAGCACGTGGTGTAGGTGAAGGGTTAAGAATTTGGAAAATACCACACTCAGAAGAGTCTATTTGCGCTGTCTACTTCTTTCGTCCTCTAGTATCGTTAGTGGGAATCCCATACCCATTGTTCAGCAGCATTAGACCGTGAGACCCATCATTGGAGGATCTATATTCACCTTCTTTACGGACTTATTGTGAGAATAGTCATTGTATTGAATCTTTGTTTTTTCTTGTTTTTGTGGCGCTTCCTAATATATCTCAGGGTTGGCACTTGTTGTAGTTCCATACCGTTGAGATATAAATATATTGTTTACCTGAAATGTAGAATGGTGCACAATGGATAAAAAACAAAACATCTTTATTTTTTAAATTGAAAATTTTATAAAAAGGCCCAAGCAAAAAAAAAATAGATTTTGTGGTTGTAGAAAGGTGAGTTAGTACTAAACGTAAAATGATAATCTGTTATTAGTGGAGCATGGAAAAATATGCACTGGGAGAATTTTTTTCTTTTGTTTATTGTGATTTCAATTTAAAAAAAAATGCTATTTCAGTAACATTTTCTGAAAAAACAAAATGTCCTGCTATTTTTTCACACCTGCTTAAGACTTTTGCACCATACTGTATATGCATGTGTGTGTGTGTGTTGATATATGTATACATGTACATATTTGTGTGCATGGGTGTGTGCACGTGCATCTGTGTTCGTATTTGTTTGCATGCACATGTGTCAAATCTGGGTGTCCTCCTCCCACCACAACCAGTTCAAGAAAGTGATATAGCATGTTGGGTGATCACTAGAATTCCCAGCATTCTCTCAGCTATTTGAGTTCTAGTGGGGTAAGCAATGCATTGCTCAACCCAGGTTGAAGAGTACCCTTGAATAAAAGAGAGGACTCACCTCTTTCAGAAAAGGTTAACCTAATTTTTAAGAGGAAGTAGAGGTGGGAGAGAAGCTCATTAACAGCCCCCTCCCTGTCCCAACTTCTCTGTGTTAAAAATCAATATATTTCGGTAATGTGTGGTGATATGTGATTTTTCCATCATAGCATATTAAAGGCTACTGTTGTTTGAAGAGAAGTTTTCCCTATTTCAAATAAGGGCATCCAATTTTTTTTAGTTGAAAGGTAGACCAAGATAGGAGCTTTTAAGGACCTTCTACACCCCCTTCCCCCAATCTATACTGTATTATACTGATGCTTGATTGCTACATCAGCCAACGTTGTAATACCCAAGGGTCTGATTCCCTGGGAACCCAACTCCTAACTGAGTGTTGTGACATCACATAATGTAGAACTCCACTGGACCAACAAGAGAATTAAGGAGCAGGGGCAGGCTCTTTTAGTCCTAGATCCCAGCCCATGTGATTCACCAGGTAGTCGAGTGGAGATTAGAGTCACATAGTGACATCATCATACTCCGTTATGAAATCTACAACAATGGTAGGTCTCAATCCACAGTAGGAACCACTTTGATGCTAGTAGCTAAGGGCATGGCTATCCATGCCCTCGCCAGTTTTATACAGTCTGCTGCGAATGAGGATGGCCATGTCCTTAGCAGTAAAGTGGTTAAAAATATTTGTTTTTATAAAAGCAGCTCTTCCAAGCGCCACACTTTGATATATCTTTCAATTCCTGTAATGGCTGTAAGATTGTAAAGTAGGTAAGTCACTGTTAGATTATACATTGTGTATTTAATTCAAATGATTTGCATGATGTGCACATTTTAATCATCACCTTTCATTTCACTGACTGGCAGTAGCATGAGTAATAAGCCTTCTTATGTAAATTGTACTGTATTGTATGACACTGTAGTTTATCCCCAGTCACATCCTGCAAATCTTACTAGAAAAAAATTGTGACGGGTTAAAGCAGAGATCATCTTTCTCTTTTTTTTTCCTCTGTTTCTGGACTGACAGGGCCATATTCAATAAGACGAACAGTAGCAAATCTGTAGCAAATTAACTGCATCATAAGGGACAATCACAAATTCCCCAAATTGCTTAGGTTTCATAATGGGGCATTTAACCCCTTGAATACTAGTGCATCGTGAAGCAATGTGTTTGAGATATCTCCAGCATTAAAGGGGTTAAAAGCCTCATTTAAATTGATGAGATTTGGGTTATTTAGATTTGGCTCCAGTAGTCAGGGACATAGTTAGGGACATTTTCTAGGTACTATCTTGTTGCCCTGGGGATTGTTGTAGGTTAGTGAATACAGTTCTACAGGTGATAACTACAAAAGAAGAGGAACAATCCAGGGGTAACAACTGATTTAAATAAAGCTTTGAACACCTTGTGGGAAATTCACATCTGATGACTTCTCCAGTTTATCACTTCTCTAACTCCTATGATAAACTGTAGAAGTTATCTCCTCTTTATCACCACTTAGTGAATCTCCCCCCTTGGGTGTTAGAGAGGTCTTCACTTCATTATTCCATATTGGATATGTCAAGGTGTTAAAAGGGCAAATCTATTCCATTAGGTGCAGTTGGTTTGTCCCAGAACTGTTCCTTTTTTGTTTGTGCATAAGGCTCTAAGGTTGTATTCAATAACTTAACCCCTTAATGACCAGTGATGTGTCAGGACCGTCATGACGGTCCTTGCATTAAGGACTGGTGATGGCCAGTCATTTTTCTATGGCTGTAAAGGAATTCTTCAAAAAGCAAAAAATTCACAATTCTAGAGCAAACCAACTGGCCCGGGGGGGGGGGGGGGACGTAAAACTTCTCTTTGATTAGAATGGGACTTGACTCCAATGAGATGTATCTAGCATCCAATGTGTTATAATCCCATTTTTAATAAATGGAATTTTGGGGGATTTTTGTTTCCACCCTGAGGTACAATTGGTATGATCCTGAATTGCTCAACATTTCCTTGTGCATAAGGCTCTAATTATGGTGGTTTCTTGGAGGAATATTGTGGTGATGCTGCTCATTGCAGTTTTCGTTCTTTTTTTTTTTCTTTACTTTCAATTTTTTTTGTTCTTTTTTTTGTGTATGTCATCAAAGTGAACTGAGTCAAAGAACTCAGAAGCTGCTCTGTTCCTAGGACTGTTCCTACCACTGTTTTCCTTGGCTTACTGTTTTCTATGGTCTTCACTGACAACTAAACAGCAGGAAGGAAAACAAGCAAAGAACTGTGAAATCTACATGTAGATTGGCAAATGTGAAATAATGTCTCATCTTTCAACCATGGAGAAAAATATATATTAAGGGGGGAAGGTTTGTATTCCTTTAGACATAATAAACCATGAAAAAATGCACCGGTGACCTATCTAGCATTCAGGGTATTAAAAGACCAATTTAAATCAATAGGAAATTTCATTTGCTCAGTTTAAGTACAGCTGGATTGCTCTTGAATTGCTTCTCTTTGAATAAGGCACTACAGGAAAAAAATTGCATATTGTAAAAAGAGATGATGGAATAACTTTAAAATATTACATACTTTATGTATTTTATAAGAATTGTAGACAAGGATTGAAAAATCACATTTTCGTTGTACGGACCTGTGGAATTTGCTGGTGTTTCTATATAAATGAAAATAGTAATGTGATTTACAATATATGTGCTTGAAGTACAGAAATATAAAAGTACTGTTAGGTTGATGTACAAATGCAGAGCAGAAGCTAAATCTTCCCAAAGACTTATTTCTAGGTGATAAACTGCTCCTCTGCTCAATTAGAGCTCACTCTGCTCAAAAGAAAAATTGCACAATAGGGAACAAATTTAAAGTAACAAAATGTCCATTTATTTAAATGGAGCTTTCAACCACTTGAATGCTAGAGGGGTTTCCAACACATTGCGAAGCACTGCATTTGAGACCTTTCTATCATTCAAGGGCTCAAAAGCCCAGTTTGAATCAATTAATTTTTTTTTTATTTCTCCTCTGTGGTGCAGATGGCTTGCCCTAGAATTACATACTTGGAACATAGAGCCATAGAGAGACTATGTGCAAATGTTTTACTGCATCCATGTGTCCTCTTTTCACCATGTATGGTAGTGGGTGGGTGTGGCCTCCATCTGCTACCAAGAGCAGACCATGTAAATAACTGGGGGCAGCAAAAATGTGTGAGCTACTGGAGTCATTGTACTATAGCATCTGTACATAGGCATAAAGAGGTGATCATTCGTTGTACTTACATAGACACAAAAACAAATTTGTGTCTGGTGCACCTGCCAACATCTATTTATAAAACTAGTTACTCAAAAATTGTTACATTCATGGCACCAAGGGGCAGGCAATGTGTGTGTGTGGTGGGTGGGTAATTGTTTTTGGGGACATGTCATTCTTGTACACTAAGTGCTGAGGAAGTCAGCATAACGTTCTTCCACTTCCTGAGGTGTTAGAGCTTGCCCACTTTAAATTACTGCACTGGTGATAGAGATGGGTAAAAACCTTTGCCCAAAAAGAAGAAAGTGGGAAAAACATCAATTTTCATGTTAAGCTTACTAGGACCACACATACTGACCACCCAGCCTTGTCTCACAGTAGCCATATAATCACACATACTAACTCTCATCATTGTCCCACTGCACTGGGAGTCACAGACTCACACATATTAACCCCAGTCTTTCTCCCACAGTCACTTTAGAGCTATACATACTAACTCCCGTCTTTATCCCTTTACACTGGTAGCCATAGGCCTACACATACAATCCCTAACCTTTTCTCACTCCACTAGTAGCCATAAACCCACACATATTGACCCTCAACCTTGTCCCACGGTAGCCATAGAACCACACATACTAACCCCCTCCCAACCTTGTCCACTGGTAGCCATGGAACTACAATTCCTGACTCCCAGCCTTGTCTCACTGCACTGGTAGTGGCTCAACTGCACCTACTGATCCCTAGCCTTGCCCCATGGAAGCCACAGAAACACACATACTTACCAGCCAGCCTTGTCCCACTTCACTGGGAGCCATAGTCCAACACATACTGATCACTGGTCTTGTCGCACGGTAGCAACAATCCAGACATTCTAATTCCCAGCCTTGTCCCACTGCATTGGTAACCACAGAACCACACATACTAACTCTTCCCAGCCTTCTCCTTTTTGTAGCCAGTAAACCTTGCATACTAACCACCTAGTCTTTTCCCACTGTCTAGTAGCCAGTATGGGCAACATGAGCCACTCCATCTGCTGCCAGACTACAACTCCCATTCCCCTCCAGCCAAAGACTGTCAGTTTTCAACCAAAACTACCATATGAAAAAAATTACTTTTCACCCATTCCTTTGGTGGAGTTATGTGAGTTGTAATGCATTAAAGTATTCATACATAAGCATAGGTGCAGAATGTTATCTTTAAGAAAATAAGAAATGCTAGTGGATTATTACATCCATTCTAGTAAATGCTGCACCCTATTTTGTACATCCTTCTTTAAGTGGACCTGAAAACTTTAAAGAAAATTTCCTCTGTATCATTCTAGCCAAAAGACCAGAGGGACATGCTCTAAGGTGGTAAAGAGGTGGTAACTACTCCAGTGTGAAACTCTCCAGTTGCTATATTATTCTGTGTAGTCTATTAAATAAGGTATCTTAAATTGTAGAGATTTTAGTACATAGGCTCTGTAGAAGAAGATACAAGATGAGAGTTTATCATACTGGAAATCTATCTCCTACTCATCATATCTTAATGCATCCACCCAGGAGACCTCTCTAGCATTCAAGGAGTTAAAAGAACCATTTAAAATAATTATCTTTAGCTTAATGAATTGTATCTTTAGTGTCTAGTAGTATAATATATATTTTTCATGCCTATGAAATAGCATATTTAAGTATATTTGTGTATGGTCTTTTGTTCAGGTTTGTAGCGTCCATTCGCAGTGGAGAAAGTTAGACCTCTTGCTCTCAATACACATTTCAGTAAAAAAACTAGTAGAATTTTTTCAGTAAAGTCTCAGATAAAATATGAATTCATGCCATGGATGATTTTGTCATTGGTTTACTATCAGTGATGATTTAAGATTACTGACATTGTTGATAACAGGAAAGAAATTAAGCTAGTGACTTATCTCAACAAATGTATCTTTCATTGAGTGATGGGTTTATGTCATAAATGTGAGGAGCTGATGAAATGTTGAATGCTTTTGTCTGCTTCATTTGCAGTCTCATTTGGTGGCAGCTTTTGAAAAGAGCTTAGGAAATATGACTGGACGACTGCAAAGCCTAACAATGACAGCCGAACAAAAGGTAAGTTTCGAAAAGCTGATTCTGAATCCTGAAAAACAGATGCAGCTTATACAATGAGGCATATATGAAAAATATGATAGCTCTAATCCATAACCACTTGAGGATCAGAGGTGTACAGTATACAAAGGATTGTGAAGATCCAATATATAAGTGCGGTATTCCCCATTAAGGCTGATGTGTTCAGAAGAACTGGGACAATTCTGGTGCAAAGCGACTGCACTATGTCAGACAAATAAAAGTTTCCATTGATGTAAAGGGGACTTTAATCCCTTGATTGCTGAAGTGGTCTTGACTGCATTACTTTGTAATTAATTGGAGACCTCTCTAGTTTTGAAATTGTTAAACATACCCCTCTGGGTATTTAAAGGCCTGATTTAAATCACTGGGAATCACTAGGAATTTTAAACATTGTTTTATCTGTTCCCAGAGGTAGCCCCTAAGCTCTTTTAACTACATTAGCCTCATTGCCTGCTTTTTGCCAGCACATTATTAGGAAAGGTAATTTTGCTTTTTCCCCTTTCCAATACAAATGCAAGTTAGGTCATAAACTTAATAAAATTCGGTTCCTGCGGCTTATGTTTTTTTTTTTCTACAATCAGTCTTTTGGGGTAACGGTATGGCACAATGCATATATGCAAATGAATCATGTCTTAGGAGAAATCCCTATGATATCTTGCAATACATCATCCTTATGTTCACGTGATGAGCCAGATGAGTGTGCAGGGCATTGGTCATATGTGCCTTGCTCACCCTTCTGGTCATTACTGGTTTAAGAGGTTATTAGCTTAGCTGTAATGTGTTGGGATTTATACCAGTGGTGTCAAAACATGTTTCCTTAAGGGCCAGATACTACTAAATAATGTAATTGGACAGTAACCCCATTTTTGATTTAAGTTTTCTTGCAAGTGCATATGATGTGATGTGATGTGCATATGCTTTTTTTCATCTTCACCTATTTTAGACTTTTGTATGAATCTTCAAGGCTTCTCCCTTTAGAAGTCTCTAGAGGAAAGATCTCTGCTCTGATCATATCTGGTCAGAAAACCAGGGACAGTGGAATGACATACCACTATCCCTGCTAAGGATAAGACTGGAGGGATGGAAAATAAGAAATTCTTTCCCTCCAATCCCATCTTGGCACTTGGTAACAAAACAGCAGAATAAGTTCTGTGGCATAAATGGAGCAGACCGTCTGTTGCCATAGAGATATAGAAAACTGCAACAAACAGGGCCTCAACTGCCTCACAGACCCTCCAAATGCCAACATCACTAAGCTAGCCTCCCATACATTCCTTCTAATTTGCAAGCCAATATGACCAGTGGGACCTGCATAGAAAGCACTCTCTCACAAACCCATACTATACAAAAATGCAATGTATGCGTGGTTTGGAGACCCCTTCTCCACCATAGTAGTATTTACTATGTAGTAGCATTGACTGAACTTGATTCCTCTCGTCCACACTGAGCTCTGCTCACGGGATAACCAGACCTTGTGCATGCTCACATGAGCAGGACAGAACTCAGTGTAAGTGACAGGAATCAGCTAACTAATGTCAAAATACTATCAGTACTGAGTTACATAGAAGGAGATAAATGATTTATGGCATTAACTGCTAGGAAAAAGAGGGTCACCATACAATGTATATTTAGACTTTCTGTATAATGTGTTTATGGATGAGTGCTTCCTTTATTTACCTTATAATTAAAGATCAGATCAGTAATATTACCTTTTACAGCAAGCCACATTTATTTGAGATTTCCTAGAAAGGCCAGACTAACCATGCCCAAGGGCAACAAATTGCTTCCAGGCATTAGTCTGAACATTCATGCCTTTATACAGTGTGACAGCCTTTACAGGTACTGAAGACCATTGCACATTTCACGAATAGCAAAATAGTACAAACAAATTCAGAAGGAATTTCACTTTAGAAGAGCAAAATAGGATATTCCATTATAGTATGGAAGCCTGTGTTTGTCATTTGGGAATCTGTGTTTGTCATTCTTTTTTGATAATTTGGAGCAGTTAAAAGTTACACTGTTGTTGTACTATTACACTTTATTATACATAATTGTTTTCTGTTTCCTTGTAGGAATCTGAGCTCATTGAGCTTAGAGAAACAATTGAAATGCTAAAAGCTCAGAATTCAGCAGCCCAGGCTGCCATTCAAGGAGCACTCAATGGTTCAGATCACACTCACAAAGGTTTGTATATTAATTTAACATAGAAAAGTTAATATAAACATATCCATATCAATGTACCAAATCTCTGCTTGTGCTTTTCTGTACAGTAAAATAAATAGAAATTTTGAGATTATGGGTATATATTTTGACCAAAGCATAATTAGATTATGAGAGAGACTGGAAAGGGACTGGTTGATATAAAATGCAAGAAAAAAATTGGTTAAAAGAAAACATGCTTACAGGTTCTATTAACCAATCAGTTAAAGGGATAGTAATGTTTCAAAATAAAAGCATCTCCAATTAATCTTCACAGTATTTGGGCCATGTAGAGTATTATTTCAATACTTTCAGAGTTGTAGTTCAAGAGTAATTGGATGATAAAGTATCCCCCTCCTGCCCCTTTTACCTAGTGTAAGCCACCTCCCCTCAGATGTGGAATCTGGTCTTAAGACCAGATAGCTCACAGCAAGGGACAATCTTCTTACTGTGAGAACAATACACCCTACTCCCTTGAAAGGTTTTTCAGGTTTTTCCCTTATGCTAATTGAAGATTGTCCCTCTCTGTAAGCCATCTGGACACCACCTTTATGTTCTGAGGTGAGTAGTGTTGCATCAGTAAAAGGGGTGGGAGGGGATATTTTATCATTCAGTTACTCCTGAACTACAACTCTGACGTATTGAAATACCACTCTCCATGGCCCAAATACTATAATGATTAATTGGAGCTGCTTTTATTTTGAAACATTACTATCCCTTTAATTAACATAAATGTAATGAAATAAAGAATGATTAACCCAACTGGGATAATTGGAATACTGCCAGATATCAAAAAACAAAAATAAATCAAAGCTGAAAAAGCAAAATACAAATAACATATATATATATATATATATATATACAGAATAGTGTTAATAGGAATAAAATGTTTATGATATAATGCTAATTAGTCTGAAGTTATACACCTATAGACAGCTTTTATACTACTGTTTGATTACATAGTGTAATACTTTATAGCCATATGATAACATGATTCTCTACTTTATTTCATCCATTTCTTTGGAAAGTGTCAAATGGTAGAGCATTATTTGCCACATCTATATTGTATTTTGGCCAACGTATATAATAAAAATCATATTGCTATTTCTTTCTCCTCAGTGTATATCTGTATGGTGGGGAGAGACATAGTAGTGCAAATAAAAAGATGCACTTTTGTGTGCCGTACTTCATCAATGATCGTACGCATTTGTGAGCACAGACTGATATACTATAAGAACAAGTATTATTTCGAAGGACAATGAATTAAAGGGATAGTAATACCTAAAATGTTAAAAAAAATATGTTGTAGGGTTTATCCCCCTGAGTAAAACAAGAGTACTCCCACTGCTGAAAGATGTTTCATTCAAAAGTTATTAATTTTCAAAGTTGAATTTTTTAGGTGCAATATCACAGTGGCCTGAAATTGTACAGTGGCGCTGTTGCTACACGATCCTATGGAAAGCTCTGGTCTCAGGACCATAAATCTCAATAGGATGGTGTAGCAACAGCGCCACTGTAAAATTTCAGGCCACTGTGATATTGCACCTAAAAAATTCAACTTTGAAAATTAATAACTTTTGAATGAAACATCTTTCAGCAGTGGGAGTACTCTTGTTTTACTCAGGGGGATAAACCCTACAACATATTTTTTTTTACATTTTAGCTATTACTATCCCTTTAAGCATTGTTGCAGCTTGTGTGTGTTCATATTTACAGGACTGCTTTGAGGATCATATATAATTGGTGATTATTGTTGTCAATGACAGAATTAGAATAAGCTGCAAGCAATGTTTGTAACCAAATACTGTATAGCTTGATCATTTTAACAACACAGTGGCTCAGACAATAACAAGTTACTCTGCTTTAGGATAGAGGATTTCTAAGATAGGATACTTATATGATGATCAGCAAGTAACTAAGGAGACTGGTTCAATCGAAGTGCCAGTTACAGTGTTAAGGCTGAATATATAGAACTTAACATTTTTGTTTTTAGATGATTGTAGTCCTCACACAGTGATGCAGTCAAAATTTTTTTAAATACTTGTCCAGCTTATGATAGGACTAAATAACAATAATAGTTTGAATAAAGTTTGTCTTATCCTGTTCCTTAGCATATCGATTTACTTTACCGAATGGATCTCTTGAGAAAGAGTTTACTTACTTAAATTAGTCAATAAGGCAGAAGGGACTGCTATTTTGATATTAGAACTATTCCATTTCTACATTTTCTTTTTTGTAAAGTAGTTCAAAAGTTCTTTAGACCTGTGATATTTTTTCAGTAACAATTATCCTTCATTTAGTATTATTAAATTAAAAATAATAGTCACAAATTAGAGAGTCATATATAAAGGTTTCATATACTAGAGCCTTTGTAATTTGGATAATTGAACTGTTGATTTTAGTTCTCACACAGTGATTTAGTCAATAATTTTGTTTTAAAAGTTACGATAGGACTGAATAACAATAGATTTTACCAAGTTTGAGTGAATTTTAAGTCTTATGCCTTTTACTTAGTATATCTATTTACTTTATTGCATGTTTTTGGGATATCCCTAAATGAGCACAGGTAGAACAGTTAAAATGACCAGCCACTAATTAGTCCATCTTTCTTTTAACTGAAATATCTCAAAACATGGACTATTGGTAGCTCTTGAGGACCAAAGTTGGCTACAGCGCTCTAGAATAAGGGAATTTGCTGTTTAAAGGGATAGCAATGTTTCATAATAAAAGCAGCTCTAATTAATCATCATAGTATTTGGACCTTGGAGTGTGTTATTTCAATTCTGTCAGAGTTGTAGTTCAAGAGTAATTCAATGACAGAGTATCGCCCTCCCGCCCCTTTTACTGATGTAACACTGCTCCGCCAGAGCAGAAGGGAGGTACCCAGGTAGATTGCAGAGAGGGACAATCTTCAATTAAGATAAGGGAAAAACCTGAAAAACGTGTCAAGGGGGACAGGGCTTTCATTGTTCTCATAGGAAGAAGATTGTCCCTTGCTGTTATCTGTCCTGTCTTACAACCAGATTCCACATCCGAGAAGAGATGGCTTACACTAGGTAAAAGGGGCGGGAGGGGGAAACTTTATCCTTCAATTACTCTTGAACTACAACTCTGACAGTATTGAAATAACACTCTACATGGCCCAAATACTATGAAGATTAATTGGAGCTGATGTTTTTGTGAAACATTACTATCCCTTTAACTTATAATTAGGAAGGCTCGAATACATATATATTTTGCAAAAACAATTAGAATTCACCAGTTATTGATTCTTTCTGTAGAGATGAAGATACGAAGGCAGCATTCATCAGAGAGTGTTTCTAGTGTCAATAGTGCCACAAGTCATTCTAGTATTGGCAGTGGAAATGATGTTGATTCCAAGAAAAAGAAAAAGAAAAGCTGGGTAAGATTGTTGACTTCTACAAACAATGGTGATCTTTGGTTCAGTCACTTTCCTTTATCACTAATTCATGTCATTTCCATAAGACAAATATTAAAATATGCCTCTCTTACCTGACTCCACTGAGAACATATTTCTTCAGATGTTGTTACCTTACCTTGTCCTTACTGGTATATGCCAAATGCTAATCTATCTTCACTCCATTCCATCTAGGGATGGGCAACATTTTTTGCCTCAAAGGTGAAACAGGTGAAAAATGGCACTTCCCGCTGAGTGGGAAATTTCCAGCGAAAAGTGCAGACTTTCCACTTTTTTTTCCACCTGTCTCAGTACATTGAAATCAATGGTAAGAATGAATCTCCCCTTCCCATGTGGAAAGTTCCCTTTTTTTCCGCAGGGATAAAATAAAAGGGGTTTCAGGTTCCCAAAGCAGGTCTTTCTGCATCTGTGAGAGATAAAGAAAGCACTATATTTTTGAGCTAGTTAAGATAGGCAAATAAGTTGAAGCTGCAGTATAGTTTAAGGAGACTTTTGGAAAGGCAATTTTTTTCTGTGTTAGGGGAGTCTGACAGACTCTAGGGGAGTGTGAAAGTAGACTTACCCAAATTATTTTTTGACTGAGACAGGCAGGTTATTCAAGTTCCTTCCTGAGCTGGCTGTTTATGTTAAGGGACTATGAGGGTGTGTGAAGGGAGAAAGGAAATTTACCCCAAATAACTGAATATCTTGGGTGACTGAGAAGAGACAGGCAGGTGATCAAATCTTCTTCCTGTACTGACTGATTATTTAGCAGACTGACACATAATAGACTGACAAGGTCAACTGACATGGACTTCTTCAACAGCCAGAAGAAGAGAGGCCAGCATATTTAGAAAGGTCTCTCATCATCTGTAATGTAAAAAAATATAAATAAATAACGGTGTTAAGGACATCTTATTAAAAAAATATAAAAAACATTAGAAATAGTTTGATAGATGACAGAGACAGGGACCTTGACGTGAGCTGGGACTGAGGCAAGCAGATACTAGAAGATAGTATTTTGTAAAGGACAAGACATCACAAACATAATCATTTCAGTTGTATATGTCATTGTTAAAATACACACTAGTTTAATAATGTCCAGCAAGTGTACTATGGGCAGGGGTAGAGGAAAAGGAGAGGAGCAGTGCAGGAGCTTAATAATATAGTGGTAGGCCAAATACTGTAGCCACGGCTGCTGTAGCATTTGTGATAAGTGATTATGATCCTTCTCTTCCTGAGGAAGCTGTTTGTGAAAATGACATAAAATGTTCATCATTCATGTAGTGTTAATAAACCAAGTAAAAACAATGGTGATGAGAACAAGTTTCATTCATGACATAAGAGGAAGATGTAGCAGTTCAATTAACTGTTGAGCCTGATAGTGAGACTACAATACACCTGTCCTGAAAGTCGTACCAAATGTTCTGAAAATCCCTATAAGAGGGAACAGTAAAAATAATTTTTTGAGACTTCAAAATGCCTAGAGGAATATAAAAGTAGAGGTGAAGACAGGGTGGGCAATGTTGAGGATGACTTAATTAGTGGTGATAATGATGTTGGTCAACCACAACTCTGACTGTGATGAGTGCTTCTGCTGGTTTTGGAAGTGCAGCACATCTGACAAATACAAGTAGTACATTTGCAACATTTAGCCGCAGTAGTAGTAGCAGCTCCACAGTCTATCAAGTCTACAGCAGAGCACAAACTGAAAAGGTTATGGTGGGGGAAAAAAGTGAATGAAAACCCCTTCCACCTGAATTTGGTGGGTGGTAGAAACAATGTTAGACAAAAATTTGACACACCAGTCAAGTTAAGACTTGCAAGTCTTATGACTTGACTGGTGTGTCAAATTTTTGTTTAACATTGTATCTACCACCCACCAAAGTCTACAGTAAGCAGATAATTCACTCATGGTCCAAAATCTAAACCTTTTGCTAACCTCTGTGTAAAAAACATGTGAGCAGAGGGAAAGCAAGTTCATACCTAGGCACATCCTCATTGAGATCTCGCATGAAGCACAACCACAGGTATGATTGGGAGACACACCATGAACATAGCAGAGGTACCACTACTAGTAGCAGTAGAAGTGCTCTTAAAAGTTCATGGGGCTCTGCAACAGATAACAGTAGTGCAATAGATGTGTCACAGTTTCATTCGTTGACACTAATTCCCTTCACTCTTGCTACTGTTCTACAAATGCAAAATACAGCGGAGTATGACTGAATTGTTTGGAGGTGATGACAAGAGTCATAGAGTGCCTGCACCTGCTGCCACCACCATCATCACCTCCAGTGTCACAAGTCATGTTGTTAAAGAAATAAAGTTACACAGTTCTTCCATTGTGTGCTGCTATCCACCATTTCATGAGTTCTTAGAAAGGAGTTTATAGCTGCACAAAAATAAGCCAGAAGTACACAAGTGGAATAGTTAACTTGCCAAAATGTTGGTGGTTGACATGTTCCCCTTTTCTTTGTTGAAAACAGAGGTTTTAAAGAAATGATGGCATGTGTTACACCATGCTGGCACATCCCAAGCCACAGTTTTTTTCAGTGATGGCAGTGTTGATTTCTTCTCTTTATCCCACAGATGCAGTAGTATTATGGTGGGAAATCTTTGCAATCATATAAAGCATAGGTTGAAAATTGCAGGAAATTTGTTGGCAGTTGGGAAAAGGCAGTAATTTTATATATTGCCTATGGGTGGAAGCTTTGGGAGAAAAGCAGGAAAATGTTGGTTTTCCA
The DNA here is from genome assembly GCA_037306005.1 of Rhinophrynus dorsalis. Lineage (NCBI taxonomy): Eukaryota > Metazoa > Chordata > Amphibia > Anura > Rhinophrynidae > Rhinophrynus > Rhinophrynus dorsalis. Next base: position 242,724,978 of record CM074721.1, read on the forward strand.
TGAAAATTACCATGGGATTGTCTTTTTAATTTCTGCCCATCCCTAATTCCACCCAGCATTTTCCAGAGTTTTTCTCTCAATATTCAATGATCATAGGCCGTTATAGGGTAAATCCACACACCTGCTGCCCATCTCAATCAGAATAAAATTCAGACCCTGAAATTATGAACATTTTTTTTCCTTCAATTTCTTACAGTATCTCTATATTTTGTTTTAATGACTAAAATCCATCTGTGTTATACATGTGACTCATCTTTTCCTTACCCTATACATTGCTCCCAAGATCACGTTAGCTTTGAAATTGCTGCAACTTTCACTTTGACTATTCAACATATTTTAAAAATGCAAAATTCTCTTACTATGCATATCTTCAAACACACATCACCAATCACTCTGTTAGGGATATTTTGGTTTTAGAATATTCATCAACTTATAAACTGAATTTGTATCCACAGAAGTTGACAAATACTCTAAATGTAACAGCAGTTTTATTAAAATTGCATAATCTAATTTTACTTAAATAATCTGGACAACCAAAAACTTAAAAATTACAACATATGAAAAAGCTATAGATTTGAATATCTAAAGTATCAATGTTATATATTTTGTTAGGTTCATGTTATAATTTTTTCAAGAAAAAATTGCACAATTGGCATGGGCTGAAATATAAAGGGTGCAGGAAAACAGCATTTTCTTAACAGTATAAAGCTTTCAATACAATTTCTCAAAGTTTTGAGATATATATATATAGTTCATAAAAATAAAGGAAATATTCACTAAATATATAATTATAAGTTATATTGTGATGGTGCAGAGGCTTCCTTTATTTGTGTGGATATATCCCAGAAGCTCACAGAGCTGGATCTGGCATATGCCATATTCCAGCAACTTATATAATAGGCACCTTGTGGTGTTGGTGGTAGTTTATACATAATCCTCTTGATCTACTCAGGGCCGCCCCCCTGCTCGTTTCTCTCCTATTCTGTGTTTTTTCTTTATTAGTATACACTTGTCACGGTTTTAATGAACACTCAGACAATTTGGTTAGGTAAAATCAGCTTATTTATTGAATGAATCAAGAACATAGACCCCCTTCACAGGTCCAGACCCAGACAGTGCCAAGGCACTTCCAAATCTGACACAGATCAGGGTACAAATGAGCAAACAGATATAACAAGATAAGTACAGGAACAATAGACTGGATAACTGGAACTGGACCTCAACAATACCACCTAGGAAGTTGCCCATAAGTGGAGGGAGGTACTGCCAGGCTGATTCCCAAAGGAACAGGGAACCTAGTGCGAGGCAACAGAAGCACTGAGATGAAGCACGGCCCAGGAAACAGGTAGCACTAAGTCTGACACTAGTCTGCCCAGGAAGGAGACTAGACAACCAGCAAATGGTCTGGCCCCAGTGACCAGGATGCTCTCAGTGACAGGACAGACTAGAACAGCGGTATAGGAAACCTTAGGCCAAACTGACAGGACAGGCCACAGACTGCGGAAGGTAACCTTAGGCCACACTGACAGGACAGGCCACTGACTGCGTATAGGTAACCTTAGGCCATACTGACAGGACAGGCTACTGACTGCGGTATAGGTACCCTTGACCACATTGACAGGTATAGGCTTTACCTTGATGGTGAAAGAACCCAAAGGCAACACTGACAGGCACAGGCTTACTCAGAAAAGAATGACTGGTGGCAACAACGGAGGCACAGGTATACTCTCGGAAGGGAGATGCCCAACGGCAACACTGACAGGCACAGGCAACGGACACGCTAGGAGACAGCAAGTCAGTGCAACGTGGACAGCTCCGCCAGCTCCAAGGAGCTACAACAGATTGGTACACAGTGAGAGAGAAGTAAGCCAGAGCCTGGATTGGTACACAGAGATCAGAGTATCACGGTGCCCGTGATTGCTGCATTTCCTTGTCAGTTACCTGTAGGGGGCTTTCCATTGGCTGCCTGCCTTCAGCCTGCCCTGTGTTGCCTATTTAAACTGAGCTTGGGCACCCTTTGGTTGCCCTTTCATGTTGTCTCTATGCTGCTTGCACTTGCATTGAGTTCCTGAGTTTCCTGTGCCATTTCTGTGTTTCTGCTCGTCTGTGATCGCCAGAGTTCCTGCTTACCAGTTCCCTGGTTCCTGCATCCATTCCTGATCCAGTTGAGGTTGCTGTTCCTGCTGCTGTTTCCTGCCACCGTTCCTGATCCGGTTGACTGCCTGTAGACCTGTTTCCTGTCCATCCTCGGCTGGGTTCCTGCTCCTGGATCGCCTGCAGTGTGCTGGTCTCCTTCAGTCGCTCTGGCGACAATTTCATTCACTTGTTCCTCTCTCCAGTACTTGGTGACTTGTTCGCTCCACATACAACCAGCTGCTGTTGCACCGGTAGATTTCTAGGCTTACTCCAGTACACGGGTACTGGTTTGCTCCATGTATAACTGGCTGCTGTGGCACCAGTAGAGTTCTGGTTACTCCAGTACGCGTGTACTGGTTTGCTCCATGTTAACCGGCTGCTATGGTACCGGTAGAGTTCTAGGTTACTCCAGTACACGGGTACTGGTTCGCTCCATGTATAACCGGCTGCTCGTTGTCATCTGTCAGCACCGGTGGTGATTGGGTATCTCCAGTACGCGGGTACTGGTTCGCTCCACATACAAAAGGGCTGCTGTCGCACAGGTAAGGTTCTAGGTTTCCCCAGTACGCGGGTACTGGTTCGCTCCATGTATGACCGGCTGCTTACCATCATCTGACAGCACCGGTGGTGTTCGAGGTTACTCCAGTACGCGGGTACTGGTTCGCTCCACATACAACCGGCTGCTGTTGCACCGGTACAGTTCTGGTTTCTCCACTACACGGGTACTGGTTTGCTCCATGTATAACCGGCTGCTTACTATCATCTAACAGCACCGGTGGTGTTCTAGGTTACTCCAGTATTCGGGTACTGGATCGCTCAATGTATAACCGGCTGCTTATTATCATCTGACAGCACCAGTGGTGGTTGGGTATCTCCAGTACGCGGGTACTGGTTCGCTCCATTCAGCCAGCTGCTTGTTGCACCGGTAGAGTTTCCTCCTCCAATACGCGGGTACTGGTTCGCTCCATGCAGAACCGATTGCTTTTCAGTCCTAGACAGCACCGTTAGACTTGTTGTTCCTCCAGTACGCGGGTACTGGTTCGCTCCACGTATTAACCGGTTGCTTGCTGCGTATTCCTCAGCACCGGTAGAGATTGTATTCTAATCCAGACTGCCTTGCCCGGTATTGGTAAGGCCGGTAGAACCTATTCCTCATTGTACCAACTTAAGGCTGCCTTACCCGGTATTGGCAAGGCCAGTAGAGCCTATAAATATTCGTTGTACCAGTCTCCAGGCTGCCTTGCCCAGTATATTGGCAGGGCCGGTAGAGCCTATTACTATTTGTTGTACCAGTCTCCAGGCTGCCTTGCCCGGTATATTGGCAGGGCTGGTAGAGCCTATTACTATTCGTTGTACCAGTCTCCAGGCTGCCTTGCCCGGTATATTGGCAAGGCCGGTAGAGCCTTCTTTTCTCCGTTACTAGTCTAGGGCTGCCTTGCCTGGTATATTGGTAAGGCCGGTAGAACCTTTTCCATCTGTGTCATCTAAGGTTGCCTTAACCGGTATTGGCAAGGCCGGTAGAGCCCGTGTTACATTCCATATACCACTACTCTTGCTACTATGTATTGACATTAAATGTTATATGTGTATGCTACCCACATGGGTATCCATTAAACTTTTCAATAAAGTTGTGTTTTATCTTAACTCTGTGTCTGAGAGTCATACAGAGACACAGAGACAGCCAAAGCCTGGATCGGTACACAGAGAGCAGTAGTCAGCCTAAGCCTGGATCGGTACACAGAAAGCGATAGTCAGCCAAAGCCTGGGTCGGTACACAGAGAGCGGTAGTCAGCCAAGCTGGAACGGACACAAATAGCGTAGTCAGGCAAATTGGGCCGGCAACAGAGTAGGCAGCGAAGACTGGAGCAAGGTCAGGCCGAACCGGATCATACACAGAACAGGATACACAGCAACAGATGCCTGGTCAAGAACACCATGAAAGGGCGCCAAAGGTAGTCAGAACTGAGTATAAAAAGGCAACTACTGGGCGGAGCAGAACCCAGCGGCCAATAAGAATAAGCAAGCAATAAACAGGAATTAGCAATGTTACCTGCACAAGGAATCACGGCACCGTGATAACCCTCTAATATTTCTTTGTGCGCTTTACACATCAGTGATAAATCAGGCTGCAGGCAGAAGTCTGTGATCTCTTGTATTAGCAGTCCAAATAGTACTGAGCTGCTCTTAATAAATAAGAAGGATAGGAATGATGTCCAGAAAGAAAACATAGTTGGTGCAGAACCTGTTAACCTCCCCTCTTTCTATGACTTGAGGTAGAGATGAAAGGAACTAGGACAGTGTTTCTCAACTCCTGTCCTCAGGACCCACTAACAGGCCAGGATTTAGGGATTTCTCTGCTAGAGCACAGGTGTGGTGATCAGAGGCCCATTCACATTGATTAACTCACCTGTGCTCTAACAAGGAAACCATCAAATCCTGGCCTGTTAGTGGGTCCTGAGGACAGAAGTTGAGAAACACTGATCTAGGAGACCAATCTATAGTACTAACTCATGGGGTAGGGGTATCTCTAGAATAATGGCCATTTGGGGGAGATCAAATCCTCTACATAAGGCATGCAACCAAAAAAACATGTGTGCCACACCCCTCCCTCCCTCTTTTTTTTTTTTTTTTATTTATCTTCTGTAGTGCTGGATTACCTGCTCCCCCTACTTGGCATTTGTCCTTATGCAGCAGGGAGTCAGTCTACCAAATCCACACTGCAGCCATTGGGTAAAAAAATGATGATGTTCTAAGGTCTCTGGAATGATACTGCTTTTGATGTGCATATTATGTTAATGAGCACTGAAAAGGATAGGTAGATACATTTTAAATTGTTCTCCAGTGATTCACAGCTTCAGTCCTCAAGATTAGAACCCATAACAAGCCATAGTTTGCAGAACTCTGATGGAGCACCCAAGTTAAAAAAAAACTGTTCCTTTTGATCAGCCTACCTATGCACAGCTGTGATTGTCTAATGTAAATATACCAGGTCAGCTCATTTTGTAATGGTTTATTGTTCCAATGGTGGCTTATAACAGATAATTTTTCTGCTGGTGGCATGTGTTGAGGTGTTGCTCTTCTGTCTGCATGACCTGCACAAGCTGACATATTTAAAACATGACTGTTTGTCCTTTACTTGTGCAATCCTGTTTTAAATAAAAGAAAGCATGTCCTCGTGTTGCCCTATTTATAACACATAATATTTATATCTTCATATGAATAAAAAAAATGTTATTTATAATTCAGTTCAAGATATATCTCTATTTAAAAGAAGCTCACACTCAACCAATTTCTGTAGTAGATGCTTGAAACGAAAATATAACTTTAAGTTTACGTACGAAATATTGATCATAGTCTAAGTAGAACATAATTATTTGTCTCATTTCAGTAGTTCTGCAAATTAATCAGTATTATGATCTGAAACATGTTTGTCTGGACAGTTAATTTAATTGTCAAATCCTATCACAGTTCAAACATTAATAACTCACCCTGAATATGTTTAACTATTGAATACTATAAATTGTGAGAAGGCATTCATTTACAAATGTAGTATGATTTCCTTAAAAAGCCATTAAATAATTACAGAAATAGGCACATACTTATACTTCTCTAAGTTCATGATAATTTGTACATTATGTAAATACAATTGTCTTTTTTATTTACTAACTAGCCATTGTTTGATATTAGTACATAATGCTGATGTACTAAGAAAATTGGGATAAAGCATAAAGCAAAGCATATATGCTTTGGTTAAAATGCAGATTTTAACTTTGTTAATTCATTTAAAGGGATAGTAATACTTCGTTTTAACTTTATTTTATTTTGTAGGCATTAAAAAAACATGAAGAATGATATGTCTTATCTCTCAAACCTTTATGGTTTATGAGATATTCACAAGCAAAGTTCCCCTCCCCGCCCCTTTTACCTAGTGTAAGCCATCTCTTCTCAGAGTCTGGTTGTATGACAGTACAGATAACAGAAGGGGACAATTTTCTTTGTATGAAAACAATGAAAGCCCTTCCCCCCTTGACAAGTTTTTCAGCTTTTTCCATTATCTTAATTGAAGATTGTCCCTCTCTGCAGTCTACCTGGGCATCTCCCTTCTGATCTGGTTGAACAGGGGGGGGATACTTTGTTTGTGAATATCTCTTAAACCATAAAGGTTTCAGAGATAAGACTTATATCATTCTTCATGTTTTTTTTAATGCCTACAAAATAAAATAAAGTTAAAATGAAGTATTACTATCCCTTTAAGTTCCTCAGCTCATTGCTTTGCATTAGAATTGCTCCAGTTCCTCTAAGTATTTCAGCCCCAATTTTCCATTCACAAGTGCAAAGAGGGAAAATAATGCATGAATCAGCTGATATTCTGTTTGATTTCTGTATGCCCAAATAGGGCTATCTTTAATATATAACGTAAAAAAAAACTATTAAGAGTTAATTGTACAGGCACAGTCATGGTCTAACCATTTGCAATATTTTTATGCTTGAAAATGTTTTTGGTGTGTTTTTTTTAGCTCCGGAGTTCTTTCAAACAAGCTTTTGGTAAGAAAAAGTCCAATAAACCTCAGTCTTCTCATTCAGACATTGAAGAACTAACAGATTCATCAGTGCCATCTTCACCAAAATTACAACATAATTCAGATGATGCAGGTTCTTCCTCAATGAGGGCATCACAATCAAGTACTGAGTAAGTTTTTATCCTGTTCATCAAAGTATAAACAGAATGAGCAAGATACTTTTACATGCATACTTTAACACATTTATGCAAATTAATTTTGCACACAACAGTTTATCTCAATGCCATTTAAAAATTGAATATAGTATCAAGTATATTTTTACTTACATACATTCTTGTAACATAATGTAACATACTGTGAGTTATAAAAATTACACAAACTGTCTAGTGCTTAAGCAACCTTTGGGAAAAGCACAGACCCCAAACAACAGAAAAGAAGAAACAGAGAATTTAATTAAAAATTCCTTTATTGTATCAGTGAAACATTTGTTTATATCACTAAAAATTAACCTAAAATCATAAATGCCTATTTGCACCACTCGGGAATAGGCACTCCTTAACCCATACACATCCTCTACTGAATTTGCCCCTCCAGAATCTTGCAAATAAGACAAATATAATATCATAAAAATATATTACAAATATGCTGGGAAAAATTCTTCTTTATCTTTCTCTATCTAAATATACCGGTATATAAAAAATTGAAAAATGTAAAAATCTGTAGAGCGGAACAAAAATTACAGAGCTCAATATATTCTTCAAGTCCGGTACTTGTTACTTCAAAAAATCTGGTTAAATTGTGTCCTCCGACAAATATTTCTTAATAGAGTAATGTAGAGAATGAAATAATTATTATTTATTATTATTATTTGTATTTTGATATAGCATTTCCAAATTATATACAGGATGCTTTCACTGCAAATGTATATTTACTGCTTAAAGGCAATCTGACAAGCTGGAACAATGGATCACACCAATAATAGTGGCAATACTGCATTTTTTAACTACAGATAACTTATTCGTACATGTAGCTTTGTTGTCCCAGGGACTATCCCTGTAAGCTGCAGTTAGCATTTTCAGTTATGTCTTACTGGCATTCCGGACGTCTTTCACACCTGCTCAATATGCTTTCAATTAGCAGTATCAGTAGTGCATTGTATCAAATCTTCCATGTCGGATATCCTTGTGACATAATATCTGTCTTGGTATCCTCATCAAATCAATTCAGCTCTACACCAAACTCCAACACGTTTCTAGATCTAACCGATCTCTTCATTATGGAGTACATGTGTAACCAAAAGAGTGTTCATAATTTACCCTATAAAGCCACACACTCCTCCCATCCCATTAGTTACACCTGATTCCCTATAGGTATATCTTTTAACCTCTTGGATTCCATATTAGTTCTAGAAAAAATCATCTCGCATAAACTGGCAAGATTAACCCTTCCATATCACTACTAAACATTCCCAATGAGTGTGTTATCGTCTATACCTAGTATTATTCAAATGTAAATGTAAAATTATATGTTATATGCAAAAAAATCTTAAAAATAAACTAAAAATATATTATGCCACCTGTGTTGCCATATGTAACAAACAGCAATATAACAAACTAGTCCAAAATTCAGCATCCATGCACATGTTCCACTGTAGAGAATGTAGGTGATAGTCTACTGTAGGCGTTGCATAAATAAAAAGCTAAATAAACCCTAATATTATAATGTGCCCTAATTATATATAGTGATATTATCAATCTATATATACTTTATCCCAGTGAAAAGACATAATACATAATATTACAAAATGCTTATTAAAATCAAATATATATATATATTCTAAAGTGAATGACCATACGTAAATAATATATAACGCTAATTAACACTGTTCTTAATGCATACCTATGTATTAATTATTTATATATATTCCCCCCCCAAAAAAAAAAAAAAAAAAACAGCAGCAGTGATACATCTCAACTTCATCTCCACACAGGAAAACATGCATTATACTCTTATATAATCATACTGACATAACATCACTCTTAAGAAAATTCTACAGAAAGCCAAATATTTCAACCTCTGCATTCAAACCGGATGGTGCCAAAGTGTCCATATTATAAATCCACTGTGTCTCTCTTCTTGACATTTCCTTTATACAGTCCCCTCCTCTCCAATTCCTATACACTATATCTATCCCATAAAACTTCATGTTCTCAATCTTAGCTTCCTTACACTCCAAAAAAATGTGCAGACAAGCTATGTTTGGTAAATGTATTTTTTATATTCCATATATGTTCATGTATCCTCTCTTTTAATTGACATTTCTTTCTACCTATATATTGTTCCTTACAACAACATTGAATCAAATAGATCACTCCTTTTGTATGGAATGTTATTCCTTGTTTAATTTTGAACTTTTCTCCAGTAGAGTTCAACTGGAATTCTCTTATGTTCTTATTGTCATGGAAACCTGTGCAGCTTCCACACCTAAAGAAACCTCCACCTGAATCTAACTGTTTCTACCATCCCTTTTGATTTTCTTTTGTATAGTAGGAGCTCCCTAAATTTTGTGCCTTGGTAAACAAAATAACTGGTTTTTCAGGTATAATTCCATTTAACACTTTGTCTTCCTTAAGCAGATTCCAATGTCAATGTGTGAACATATATGAGTCTGTGCTGTTATAGATAAAGAAGAATTTTTTCCAGCATATTTGTAATATATTTTATTATATTATATTTGTCTTATTAGTACTATTCTGAAGGGACAAATCCAGTAGGGGATGTGTATGGGTTAAGTATTGCCTATTCCCGAGTGGTGTAAATGGGCATTTATGATTTTAGGTACATTTTTAGTGGTATAAATATATGTTTCACTAATACAATAAAGGATCTTTTTATTATATTCTCTGTTTCTTCTTTTCTGTTGTTTGGGGTCTGTGCTTGTCCCAAAGGTTGCTTAAGCGCTAGACCGCTTGTGTAATTTTTGTATATTTTAGAGCTTGTGTAGTAATAGGTTCAGGTCCAGCTGCTGAATACTATTGAATCTTCTACTTTCTCCTATACAGTGCTACCTACGTTGTATATACTATAATAATATTATATTTTAAATTACGATGTATGCAGTATGTATCTGAATCATGCTTATTTGTCTTTTTGTGTAACAAGTATATAGATTTTCTCTTTTCTTCAAATATTTGTAATTTTTTTTTCTTCTATGTTTTTAAACGGACTCTTAGTCCACACTAAATACATATCCATGTTGTTATGGCTTTATATGAAATTATCATCTTCAAATCTTCTAACAAATATTTTTTTCTGTGGCATTAGACTTTTTCATACATTCATGTATTACAAAACAGATGTTGATTGGTATATATCATACATAGCATACATCCAGGCTACAGTGCATTCTCATAAAACATCTTAGACAAATATAAATATTATATAGTACATGGCCATGAACTGACAAGACATTCGAATAGTTTTGTCTATACAACTCACTAAATATGATATCTGACACAAAGGACCCTTGGTTTTCAGTAGTGTGTTTTCATATTACATAGTGTACAGAAATATTTTTCTACTTCTGTTTATACAACTATTTGTTTTAAACAACATATTTTTAATCGTTCGAATGCATATCTATCTGTTGTGTGAATTCAGGTCATCTTATATCTGGGTCCCAAAGAAACGGCAAAATGGTCATGTGATCTACAAGCATAGATCTCGGTAACTGTAGTGTGGTGCATGTGAATTAATCAGTGTGCCAGGCTAAGGTCTTTGCATGTATTAAAGCTGTAAAAATACACTCAACGGGAAAATATACAATAACTACAGTATTTTGTAGAATGCAAATACAGATATATAGTAATAAACCTTTGAAATGATTGGATTATTTCAAAGTTTTTGATATTATATGTTGTTAATTTTAGAGGCTAAATTTGTATCCAAATGGTGAGATAAGTATTTACTATTACAGTCCCAGACTGTTTTACATAAAATTTGAAAACAATGTAAGTTTGTGGTAAAAAAAAACTGTTTGATTTTTTTGGTTGTTGTTGATGCCTTTTAGATATACATACATATTATAATCAAAAATTTTTATTTTTATAATTAATAATGATTCAATGCATTATCAAAGTTCACATAATCTTCACTTCGTTTTACCCTGCTTAAACTTAGAATTGGAAGGGGATTCAGCATTGTCATAGTGTTACTGGAAGCATGCTCCTTCCTTACAACAAGATAAATTTGTCATTTTGAAGATTTAGTAAGGATATTCATTGTTGAATACATGTGCCCTTCATATAATTTGGAATATGACCAATCAAAAAGGACTTTCATCATAAAACAATAACTTGGGCTTACAAAAAATAAAAATGGAAGTTGCTTATCAGATCAAGATAACAACACTGAAATCTAGTTATGGCTGTACTGTTCTTGTAAGGCGGTGGCAGGCCACCAGATTCAAACCTCTTTTACTAATAAATCATCCCAATCCAACAGCATTAACTCAATCTATATGTTAATCGTTATTCCAAAGCCAAACTTTTTATGAAAACGGGCCCTTAAAAAATGTGTACAGTATTCGCTCAGAGCGCATTTGAGATGAACTTTGGTTTTGGTTTCAGTATTTCTGTGGTACATAATGCATACAGAGCAATATAAAATGAAATTTACCTTGCAAATTGCACAGATAACTATTTTAGAATTTACTTCAACACAGAAGTGTTTTTGGATCAAAAAAATACTTTGGTAAATATTAACATTTGATCCCTTTTTACTTCTGTTTAATATATAACATATCCAGGCACTACTAATGCATATACATGAAAAAACATTCTAGTAGTTTTATGTCTGCTAATCCTGAATAAAAAATGTTAACTATATAGAAATCCTTTTTTCCTAAAGGATCTGTGAATGTACTGAGGCTGAAGCTGAAATCATTCTGCAGCTTAAAGGCGAACTAAGAGAGAAAGAACTAAAGCTAACAGACATACGCCTGGAGGCTCTTAGCTCAGCACATCATCTTGACCAAATCAGGGAAGCAATGAACCGCATGCAGGTATGAACAAATGCCAGATTTTCTGGAAACAAGAAACTTCAATGTAGAAAATATTTTTGGCATGGATTATAGATGAGCAAATTGGCTTTCTAGTTTGGGTTTATTTCATTTATTCATTTTGAATTAATGTGTGATGGTAAAATGTTAGTTTGGTCAATTTTACATTTTTCCATAAGTCGTATTTGAATTTAAGTCATCTCTGGTAATGACTTTCTTTATCGTATACCTGTAAATAAAAGTAACTTGTACAGGTATATAAAATAAAGTTATATATGGGATACATTAACCTAGTCAATTGGTAACAACATTACGAGATTTGAAGATGTTTACATGTTTTTTTTTCATGAGTCCTCTTATGTCATGCCTTGTATAGAAAGCTTGTCACATTAAGTAAACTATGCAAAATTAGCACTTTGCTTTTCCGCTACCTGCTTCAAGAATTAATGCCATTTTTCTCCCAGAACTGCTTCCCTTTTATTTGGTCCTGTGTTGGTTTGCCTTAGATTTGCTCTAAATTTGCCTTCATTCACAATATTAAGGGTATTATGCATAAAAGAAGAGGTGCAATTCTGATGCAAGCTAACTGCGAGAAATAAAACTAGTTACCAAAATAAGACAGTGCAAAGTCTCGAATCAGAACCAGCAAAGTGTAAATGTAAACCCTTTAATTTATATAGTTTAAATGAATTAAAATCTACCCCGACTGCAATGGTCAAGGAAGGAAGACATCAAAAGTCAAGGGAGAACCCATCATCAGATCTTACAATCAAAACCTCAGACTAGCTGTTATTTGTATCAGCAGTGTCATGTTGTAGGATATGAACATGAAATAAATACAAATAAAATATGTGAAGGAAACTAAACACACTCACCAATATTATATAAACAAACATGAAATATTGATTATAGGTTTATAGCAAGAGCCATCTAATGCTACTCCAAAAAAATCTGAAAGAAAGATTTGTATTCATGTTTCTCATTGTAACAATATCAAACATATACATCCACCAGCTACCTCTTGTATGTGGCATGGGTACCTTATCAATAACCATCCCTTTTAATTACCAGGAATGATAATGTTGCTTATATTTATAAACATGTGTATTAATCTCCTTCACTCATTGGAAAACAAATTCCCTTTCGTTGAAGTGGAGTTTTAAGCCCCTTGAAGCCCCTTTAGTGAGCATAAAGGCTTTTTCAACGCATTGGAGATTACACTAGCATTGAAAACCCCCATTTAAATTAACTTGAATTTTGAGAAACTTTATTTGTCCCCTACAGAATAGTTTGTTTGCCCCAAAATTCTTCCTGTTTTGTTTTGGGCATAAGGTCCCAGGTGTGTTGTATATTACACTTAAATTACGTATCACACAGCCATATTATTAAGCCTCCAGGCTATCAAAATGGGATTAGTACAGGCATATATGTATCTCATAAGTTAATTATTTCATACATTTTTGTTCTAGAGTATTAAAAAAGAGAATGATTTCAGTTTTATGAACCACAGGAATGTAAAAAGCATTTCATACCCCCTCTTCCTTAAAAGGCTTAAACAGTAAATGAGAAAAATTCAACTATACATGTTACTTTTTTAGATCATTATTTGTAATTTTTATTTGAATATAATATTTCTCATTTGTGACAAAGTATTCACATTTACACTTATTTAGCCATCAACGTTGTTTTGTTGCATTTTTTCTTAATTTATAGTAATTCAGTGATATTTAAAACATTTTTAATTGGCAGTTATCTCTAGATTTTAGATTACTTTCAAATCTGTCTATATACACTATTATTTTTGTTTGTGTATTTAATTTGTTTTATTTACTTATGTTTGTTAACTTAAAAAACAGTTTGATATCTGCATTAAAACCTCAGTATCTTCCATGTATTATAGAATGAAATTGAAATATTGAAAGCTGAGAATGATAGGTTAAAGGCAGAAACCACTACACCTGGAAAATTGGCAAGACCTTCTTCAGAATCCTCAAGTAGCACCTCCTCTTCATCTTCACGTCAATCGCTAGGTCTTTCTTTAAATAATCTGAATATTACTGAAACTATCACAACAGGTATACCTGTATTTGTTATGTTCTTTTGTATTTAAATATAATATATACTGATATGAATGATTTTTAATGTTCATTTAAAATCATGTTTGAGAACTGTTTGGTTTCATTCCTATTTTTAAATTTAATTGCGTGATATAAATCATATAAAGCATGTAGAAATAAAAGCTATATTCATATATAGAATGGTATAGTCATTGTAATTAGAAAATGGAGATTACCATTAAATCACCAAAACGGAATCAAGTGTTTGTATTTTTGTATTAGATATGTAAAATCTTCACTTGCATATCAGCTCACTCAATTACTCCTTTCTATAATGAGTGGTTAAAAATTAGTAAATGTATTAATTTTATTCAAAACAGCTTGTTTTTATTATTTAATAAGTTTGTATAGGTAGATTGTTTTTGTAATTGTGCTTTCATTGGATGGTGGTAGTTTCTTTTGAATATTACTCTATACTAGAGCTTTGCATATACTATATTAGTTATATATTGGATGGATTTGTTTTTTAGCTGGGGAGAATTAATTTAGGTTTCGTACATAAGTAAATGTACATCTTAAATCCAATTATATTTTACTGTGACACTTTTGGCATTCCATCACACCTTTAAATCTTCTGTCATGTATTTACTGATATGTACTAAAATTCCACTTAAACATACCTACAGTTTTAGTATATTTTGCAGTCTGTGTTCTTCAAGGTATGGAACTCGTTTTTTTTTTTTACTGTATACCCACTGAAGCTTTATAAATATACTTTGCTTTCATGCAAATTTAGAAAAGCTTAATTAAGCACTTGGGGTATGGAACAATTAAATAGCTTATTTATATTAACTAAACCCCTACTTTTAAGTCATTATGTATTGTTCATTAAGTTTAAAGGGGAACTATCATCATAATAACATTGCACCCCAATCCATTACTAATATAGCAATATGCAAAGCCATACTGTCATTAAGCTGAATAAGTCCTTGTTATTGAAGAAAAATAACTTTTTCGGCAGGAACCAGTGGACAACAGCGAAGACCTCTTGGAGGAAAAGTACCTCTGAGTCTGCTCTGTCTGTCCCGTTCACTGCCAGCATTGTCGAGTGACATTCCTTGGTTACCTTAAGGTAACAGAAGTTACAGACCACGCAGGCACACAGAGCTTCTCTTGTAAGCTCTGTGCAGTGGATGCCTGCCGGAGAAGTTGTTTTTCTTCAAGTAACATGGAATTATTCAGCTTAAGGACAGTATGGCTGTTTCATATCGCTATGTTAGTAATGGATTGGAGGGCAATGATATTATGATGATAGTTCTGCTTTAAATTATTTAAGATTTAAGTAATTGTACTAACATTTGTATGAAACACTATTTCCACAGATATTTTACTAGATGATATTCGAGATGGAACACTTCATAAGGATGGGCGCAGTGTTAAAATTATAATTTCAATAAATAAGGGATATGGAAGGAGAAAGGTAGGTCGTTTGTACTGTATTTTCACTTGTGTTTTATTACTATTATTATTATTAGTATTTTTATTATTGTCGTCTTTGTCTCTAACAAACCAGCCCCTTGAAAGATTAATTTTTATATAATTAATTTTATGTACACTTTTATTCTAGGAAGCAAAGAGTCATTTTTATTTAATTGGATCTATTGGAGTCAGTGGGAAAACCAAATGGGATGTTTTAGATGCTGTTATCAGACGCCTCTTTAAGGTAAGTTTACAAGATATGAACATCTGCTGTTGCAATTCTGTTTTTACTATAGCTGTTTATTTAACAGTATTTATTATTCTACTTTACATAACAATTTGTGTTCAGTTCCATATAATTTCATTACACTGAAGAATAATGTACATATTTTTATAACATTTCTATTATTAAAACACTTCATAAAAACTAGACATTTGAATACCATGAAAATTAAAATATGTATTCATTCTTGTGGCAAAGAACAAGCTCTTTTGCTTGTAACTTAACTTGTGTTTAAAAAATGTAAAGGTATCATGTTCTTATATATAGTCACATGTGATATATTATATTCTTAAATACCATCATTTTTTCATATTTACTTTGTTCAAAAGCAATTCAAAAAGCTGTATAGCTCTGTTTTCTTTGTACTGTATTATTCCAAATCAAATAAAAATAACGAAGATAAGAAAATTGAGCAGTTGAGCTATATATATGCCTTTATCAGTTTAGTAGCTCATTCTTCAGTGCTTTTTAAAACCTCAGTGCATGAATTAAATTAACATTTTATTGTATTTTTAATAGATTAATATGTGTGTATGAGCAATGTTACAGTGTAAGAAGGCCGTGCCACACATTATGGCAAAAAAAATAAATAAATAAATATATATAGATATATATATAGATATATATAGATATATATATATATATATATTATATATAAATATTAGGTGCACTTCCCATAGAAAATACACAAATATCCTCGGCCTGGAAGTTCCAAGAAGAGACAGCAGTCCACAAGATGGATCAACAAAAAAAAAATGATTAAAGCATTTCGATCATTGGCCAAATGTTTTCGGTCCAAGCATGGACCTTGCTCAGGGCAACCCGATGTCTGGGGTTATATACAAAGGCCTGACCAATCTAATTAAAAATTGAGCCCCAAAGAGTAGCGTGTTAACACTAAATATCTGTGTCACATTGTATGAAGTAAAAAGGTCAAATAAAATATAGTGGCATACTATAGTGAGAAAAAAATAAAAAACAAACATAAGGAATCACAAAAAAAGGAAAAGAAAAAACAAGGAGAAACCGTGCAGCAAGCATAAAGCGTATTAAAGCTAATATTTATATCCTTAATGCCTATACCAGCTGAGTGGCATTGAAATAAATACATACAATAATTCTTAGGTCACAATATTAACTCCACCATCCATTTCACCCTCTGTCTGACCAAATCTCTATACATTTCCTAGACATGATGACAAACCTTGACTCTAACCAATTAAAAACTAAATATATATACCAAAAGTACAGACAGGAATACATTACTGCATACCAGCAGCCATCATCCTTCCCCTCCAGAAACATGGCCTCAATTTTTTTCAAATAATTTGGGTAGGACATACTACGACAGACAAGGACCTCCAGCTTGAAGGTCTGGATAGAATGGGGAATACGTTTTTGGAAAGGGATTACCCCATATCAGAAATAAGGGAAGCCTTTACTAAAGCTTCAGCCCTCAACATAATTGATCTTTTTTACCCTAAACAATCTAACCTTGCCAGTAATGATAGCAAAATATGTTTGTGTTCAGAGTACTTATACAACTTCTTCACCAGAAATGTAAAAAATCATCCAGCACAACTGACATATCCATAGTGGAGATAGGGAACTGGGTCCCCAATTTCAACCACCCCCATTGTTTTGTTACTGCAGGGATAGGAACCTAGGTGATATCCTTACACAGGTAGATCCCACACACAGGTGTGGCTAGAAAACGAAGTGGTTAAGGCATCTCATTGGCGTGCACAAATGTAAAGGTTGTTCCAATTGCTCTAACTTGATAACTGGCAAATTCTTTCAGCACCCACATTCCAATAAATAATTAGACATCAAAGACTTTATGAACTGTGAAAGCAGATATATGCTTTACTTTATCAGATGCCCCTGTTAGGCAAAACCACAATGATGCTTAAAGAAAGAATAAACAATCATAAGTTGGCTTTCAGAAAATCCATGGATGGAATGTTAGAAAATACCGGATTTTACCCAGAGACTCCGGATTTAGAGCAGGGTCTCTGGGTGAAATCTTAAATTCTCAGGGTATGTTATACTGTGTGTGCCCGTATATCCTTTGAAGCTGTGATCTTGTGACCTGTGCTACATCATGTAGAACAGGTCACATGATGAGATGATGAGGGATGCTATGTGCGTGGTGTCAGCCTTGGCAAGAGGAGAGCAAGAAGCAGGGAAGGCGGGGGAGCAGAGAACCTGTACTGGCCACCAATGTGCAATATTGTTATGTAAGTTCTTTGGAGTTAATTATTTCACTGTGTTGGGATGTCTGGGAGTGAAGTTACATGCTTCTTTAAACATGGTACTTTTTTTTTTTTGTGAACCTCCGGGTGAGTTATTACTGAAAGTTCCCAGGTATGAGTACAAGACATTTTTCACAAGCTATTTTAGCTCTGTGCAATGTTATGGAGACATGCAACTCAACATGACTCCATGGGAAACTATCTCTTAACTGAGGGACAATACATACAATTGTTAATTACTTTAAGCATATTTAGGTGCCCTGTGTGACCTAGGGATTTTTGTATGTATTTAGTTTGATGCCACTCAGCTGGCATCAGCAAAACAGATTTAAATATT
Organism: Rhinophrynus dorsalis; assembly: GCA_037306005.1. Classification (NCBI taxonomy): domain Eukaryota; kingdom Metazoa; phylum Chordata; class Amphibia; order Anura; family Rhinophrynidae; genus Rhinophrynus; species Rhinophrynus dorsalis. The sequence goes on from CM074721.1 coordinate 242,743,104, forward strand.
AGCTCTAATACTCTTTAGGCTTGCCACATTGTTTCTCCTCTTTTGTTTTTTTTTCTTTTCTTTTTTTTGTTTTTGTTCTTTTTTTATGCTTCCTTATATGTGTGTTTATTGTGTTTTCTCACTTATGTTTGACGCTATGCTTTATTGACCTTTTTACATCATACAATGGAATCCAGATAGTTAGCATTAGCACTCTACTTTTCGGAGCTAATTTTTATGTTTCATTGGTCAGGCCTTACTATATAACCCCAGTAAGGTGTCCATAATAGGACATCCTCTAAACTTTGTTCAGCTATCATTCCTCATAACAAACCTCTCTCAGACATCCTCCTTCATAACAAACTATGTCAGTTCTCATACCAAACTCCGTCATTCCTCTTACCAAACCTCTCTGCCATCATCCCTCCCGCCAAACCTTGATCACTCATCGTAGCAAACCTCTATCAGTCATCCTCCCTCACAACAAACCTCTATCAATCACCATCCCTCATACCAAGCCTATATCAGTCATCATCTCTCACACCAAACCCCTCTAAGTCATCCTCCCACATAACAAACCTCATACAATTCGGCTGCTTTATAAAGAAAACAGTCTCCCTCACATTGAAGAGCACTTGTAAATGCAAAAAGAGAGATGCCTCAACTATTATAAAATGAAAATAATAATTATGAACTGACATGGTTTGCTATGAGGACACAGAGGTTTGGTGGGAGGGATGATACCAGAGAGGTTTACTAGACGGAATGATGGAGTTTCTTATGATGGAGGATGAATAAGAGACGTTTGTTACGAGTAATTACGGATCTTTGTAGGACGAACACTGACTGAATGAGGTTTAGTCTGAGGACGTCCTAATAGGCATCAATCCCAGTTGGGTTTCCCTGAAGAAGGTCCACGCTTGGACCGAAAATATTTGGCCAGTGTTTGAAATACTTGAATAAATTCATCTTTTTGCTGATATATCTCGTGGAGTGCTGTCTATTCTTGGAACTTGCATGCTCAGTATAGTACTAGTGATGTACAGTAAATCAAATAGATGTTACAATAAATATAATAATCAGGGTTACATTAAGTGTCACAGTCATCAAATGGACAAATGTCAATTCTATCAACTGTGATGGTGAAACTGGGTGTTGGGCCAGATCTAGAAGGGAAATTATAAGTTCAGCTTTTGACGTGTATAAAAATACATGAAACTGCACAAAAAAAAAGAAAAAGAATGTAATTCTTTCTACTGTATGTTGCTTTTAAACTGTAGGCCTGAAAATAATATCATATGTTCAGTGTCTGTGTGATGCATTCTTTTTACAAAAACGTGTGTCCTGATTACGTTCTCCAGTTAAGTTTAGGTTCTCACTTAATATACACTACACCCATATAATAAAGCTGAACAGGAATGCATATTTTTATCTACTCTCCAAAATGTTACTTCACTCTCTTAAATTCGTACTACTGGTGTTACATGAAATGCTATGTTGTTGACAATCCTAATTTTCTTTTCATCAAAACATTTCAGTTTTCTTGTGTCTGCTCTCAGCACTTGCTAATACATTCAGGTGATTTCTGCCATGCTGTCTATTATCTGCACCATTTTCACTTGTCCAGTGGATGGCTTCTTTCCTTACCATTCCCACCTTCCCATACCATCTTAAAAACCCATTAACAACTACATTTAGATATTGCAAAAAAGATATATGAATATGTTATTACCTAACCTACTGTATAAACACATTTTACTCTACTGTTTTTTATACAGTTTGTTTTCTAAGTATAATATTTCTTTATAAGTCTCGTAGTAGTATGTAAACTTAGTATTTTAAATGGAAAATTAAGTTAATTTTATGTGTTCAAATCTATCTTGTTTCTATTCAGGAATACATATACCGGGTGGATCCAGCAACTAATCTGGGTTTAAGCTCTGATTCCATCTCAAGTTACTGCATAGGTGATTTAGTTAGAGCAAACAACACGGAAGTGCCTGAAATGCTACCTTGTGGATATCTTGTAGGAGACAATAACATAATCACTGTGAACCTTAAAGGTAAATATACTTTAATGGTCTAATAATTCACACTTTATTATTGTGCGTAAACACATATATGAAATGTGTGTGCACAGCTTATTACTTATTCTGCTCTCCTTTTATTCTTAAGTTTCCCCTATAGTGTAATATTTTGATATCAAGCAGGCATCTTGACGTAGAGGAGTCTGTGCTCCAGTGCTGTCCGTTCCTTTCTGTACTTTAAGGTGCAACTCCTCCTACCAATCAGGAGCAGGCAGGAGCACAGATGCCTCTTCAGCAAGATGTCTGCGATGTTCTCTGTGGGGAGTCTTCGAAGATATTAGATTTCTAAATATTGTCAACTTAACTAACGATAAAAGTACTGATATGCTTAACAATATGTTAAATATTATTTGGGGAGCACTTTAATATGCATGATAATATGCATGATTGTTCAGCTTTAAATAATATGGATTGTTGAACATGTAAATTATCACATTCTAAGTTTATTTATGCATCTTATTTAGAATTGATATATTCATGTACAATTAATCGATAAATGAAGCAAAGTATCTGTGTTAGGCCCATCAGCCATGGTTCCCCAGTGGTTTCCTCCATTGAGGGGGTTTCTCTCCTGAGTGATGAGGGAGTCCCAATGAATCAAGAGTTGACCCTAACTGTGGAATTGATTCTAGAGAATTATGTGTTTGGGCCTCCTTTTAATTTTCTGTTGTCACAGCTGAGATCAGTATATATTGGTGTATATGGAGCATATTTCAATGAGCCAGTTTGAGCAAAGCAATTTTATCATGTTACTAAAGAATAATATCAAATAATTGAGACGGGCATAACTAGGGATGGATGAAAATGTTCACATCAAAAGTGAAACATGCCAAAAATGTCAGTGGGAATTCCAATGAACAGTGCATTTTCCCATGTTTTTCATTCCATTGAAATCGGTGATAAATAATGTATTTACCCCCCCTCAGATGTATTCCTGTTCTGTTAACTATAAAAGAGGTGTCAGTTCCCTACATGTTTTCAGTTTACATATAGAAGAGGGCAGGAGAGAAAGAAAGAAGGCAGCTAAATAGTTGATGATAGAGGCAGACAGTTAAAGAAAAGGAGCTTTAGTTGCGTGAAAGGAGTATTGGTGGTAGGCAGTTGTTTTATGATTGCTGATGTGAAGGGAGAATGAAGGGTTAAAAAATTAAATAAGAAAAGCAAAAATGTTTTTGACTGGTATGTGACAGATCCAAGTTCCTGCAGGAGCTGGCTAAGCCTTTACTCTGATGCTAAGTGAGCTAGTGACCGTTCATAAACAGACAGAAATATATTCTACATTCAAAATAAACAGACAGGTACAACTTGATATACTTTGTCTTACACACACATTCACTTTTCCATCCACAAGAACAGACAGGTATATAATAAGGTGTGGTGGTGCTTCATGCCTACACAAGCTTCTGTATGACATTATTTATCCCTTATTGAAAGCTTCTGATTCTAGAGCTAACAGGTCTACCTTCACTCTGTACTGTAAAAATGTACAATGCAGTAAAGTTAGGCAAGAACAAGAATGCTACTGAAAATTTGACACAACACTAGCTGCGTGCACAGACAGTCAGACAGACAAAAAAGAAGCTGGTGGTATTTGTGGTTGCAGGGAGTGTGGATGTGATTTCTTTGTAGACCATGAAAAACAGGGACACTTTATACATCACATCACTCCGCACACTAAAAGCTCTGTTGTGTACTTTACAGTAAAATCAACATTACTTTTATTATGTCCACCAAACACGCTGGGGCAGGAGCAAGAGGAAAGGAGTAGGAGAAGTACATAGACATGTTGTTGGTGGTAGGAAAGTCCTATTACAAAAACTATGACCATGGTTTCTGCAGCAAATGATAACGATTCCTCCTACCGAGGAGACTGTTTGTAAAAGTGAGATGAAAAATTCCACTGCCACCAGTTGTAGTACTAAACCTTTTAACAACACTAAAGACAATGACGAGTTGCATCTAGTGTTGTTACCATAGTGGAGGAGGTTTTAGAAGTGAGATCAAAGTAGTGATCAATGTTCTATAAATACCTCTAAGGGGAAAAGAGAATGTATTTTCTCTTAGAACCAAAAAACATATGATTGTAGTAGGATGGAGCAGATGCTGCTGTTGTTGTTGCTAATTAACTAATTATTGATGATGATGTTGATTTACTCTATGTCCCTCTACCATCCTCCCAGTCTTCTGATATTGATGAAGTAGATGATTTGGCCAATTATCTGAAAGTTAAAGTCTCAATCTTCTACCACTTAAATGGGCAATATGCCTTTTTATATGTTCTTTGAGAGGTCCACTGCAAAGTCTGACCCTGGACAAGTACACAAGTCACACTTGCCATCACAGCAGCTAGCGACTGGTGGGGGTGAGGGTGGGGATGGTGAAGCACTGCTGGGACTAGCTGTATGGACCTTAATGCTGAGATGGAAGGGGAATTGAGCAGCCATATTAGCAGTCAAGGGAGCCCACATACCCCTGAACCTGGGATTTCCATTCCCCTGGAATTGCCCCTCTAGGGAAAGATGCTGAAGAAGGCAGAACTGGCTAGTAGGAGCAGCAGCACACATCAGCTGCCTGCACCTGCTGCTAGTGTGCCTTATTCTCCTGAAGATATGGCAAGTGTTGACCATAGGGAACACTGTTACATTTGTTATCATCACCAACCAGTCCCACTCCATACAGCAGAAAGAATTTGGTGGTGGTGGTGATGAGAGTGAGGGTAATGGTGGAGTAGCTGGTGTGCAGAAGAGAATGTGGAAAAAGAATGGGAGACCTGCAAATCATATGCATTGGGCATCGCCACCACTACCACCAGTGACATTGCAGAGTTTGCTGCTTCTGTAATACCTGCTGCTGTGTCGCCAGGGCAAGACATTCATTTGCCTCAGCAGCAGAATGACTATGAGCAGGTAGTGTGCCGCAGATCACCATGGCCACCTTGGGACTGGGATTGTGCAGTAGTAATGTTTTTGTGAAGCATGTTAAACCCAAAACCCCACAAAAGAAATTGGGAGACCCTGTTACTATACCTCCTTTCCCTCCCCAAAAGCACCAAGAACGTCAGCACAAATTGAAGAGGAAGAGTAGAGAAAATCAGCCTGAGCCTTAAAGCGTAATGGCGAGATAAACATCTGACTCATCATCAGTTTCTTGTGCTAGGGACCGGACACAGGAGTTTGTTCCAACTGTCTCAGCCCTGGCACCCCCAGGGTCCTCTACCTCTTCTTCTTCTGTTGTACCACCTTCATCAATATTACCTCCCCCACAGGTGATAGCATTTCTGTAGATGCGAGGATTTGGCAGTTCATGACCACCCATTGCACATTGTGTGGTGAACCGACCACTCATGACAATGCGGTGAAGACTAATCACAAACAGGGAATCAAAGAATATATGAGGAGATTGGAGGATTCATCATTATTATTAAGTCTTCTTCTTGTCCTTGGCAGAGCAGACAAGGGGCACAGTGACAGCAGTACATGTTTTCTGGGGAGATGGTTTGTCATTGTGGACCTAAGCATCAAGGTGTTTGGTTGCAGTTGTGCCAGTTATTTGATATAATGTTCCCAGTCCTTCCCCTATTTCACAGTGTTTCCTTAGACACACACACACACACACACACACACACACACACACACACACACTGTGCACATTGTAGTTGCTCATGAAAGGCACAGTTCCTTTCTGCTTTCAAGGGCAATATTCCGACACACCCATGATTTTGGATGCCTTCTTTTTCACTATGCTTTCTAGCTGTTTTTTGGCCCTAACTTTCTCCCTTTCATCCTCCATGATACAACACTCCACTTGATCAATAAGCATATTGCTATATTCCTTGACAGAATCTAATTAATCAGAGAGATGTTGCTGATCATTGACTCCTTATTGTGACACACTGATCACATTTTGGCAGAAATTGTGAAATATTGTGTTTAAAATGGGGGTTCAGAAAATAGCAAGACTGTATTCCTTACAGCTTTTAATGTACTATGGGGAGATCTTGCTTAAGCATGCTAACATGTTTCTTTCTGAAATATATTAGTGAAAGAATTTTACAATTTCCTGCACCTACGTGACTAACAAGTAGGAAAGGGCGAAAATGTTCGCCTCAAACTGAAATTGGCGAAAAATGGCATTTTCCGCTTTTTGAAAACATTTTCTGTGAAAAGTGCAGTTTTTCCCGCTTTTTCACACTTTTTCCGCAAATCTCATTGCATTGAAATCAATAGGTAGAAATGTTTTTCTCCACCACACAAAACTTTTCTACAGCCATATAAAAGGGTGTCAGGCTCTCACAGCAGCCATTCTGTGTTTGTGAGAGGAGAGAGCAGCATGTTTTTGAGCTAGAGAATATAGGCAAATAAAGGGGAATTGAAGTATAGTTTAGGGAGTCATTTAGGTAGGACATTTGTTCTCTGTAGTAGGGGAGTCTGGGGGCACAATGGGTGAGAAGAATGGAGGAAGGAGGTTGACCCAAAATACCCACAAATTTGGTGTGACTGACTGGCAAGACACAGGCAGCTAGGGTCGAAATTGCTTGTTAATTTTACTTTTATTGTCTCTGTGCTGGGGAAGTCTGGGGAAAGAAGATGCTGATTTTGTTTTTTAGTTATATATATAATAGGATTTTAGTCTTACCTGTTAAATCCTTTTCACTTAGTCCATACAGGTCACTGGTACTCTGGGAGGCGTAAGTCCCCTTTAATAGGCAGGAACAACTATGCAAATAATTTGCAAGGGGCGGAGCCTCCCCTCTTACTTAAGCCACCTTCTGGCCAGAGCCACTTTAGATTGATTTGAGACCCTAAACTGACCTCAGGTAAGCAAAAAGAAAGACTCCTGTGAGCATGCCCGAACGGTCTCCCACTGAATGCCACAGGAGAGCCAAGACTGGTCCCTTGACAGGGTGGGAGACCAGTGACCTGTATGGACTAAGTGAAAAGGATTTAACAGGTAAGACTAAAATTCTATTTTCACTGTCGTCCAATACAGGTCACTGGTACTCTGGGATGTACAAACATTGAGCTGATCCAGAGGCGGGAAGTAAGGCAAGGACCAGGCGCAAGGCCCAAGTCACTAGAACTGTTATGACCAGTTGATAACATAGCCCAAACTGTAAGTGTCAACGGACACCAACCAAGGGAACAATCCCTGAACTAACACAGCACACGGAACTAGAGCCAACCGGGCTCAACAGTAAAGAAGCACTAAGGATCACAGAGCGGAAGACCTACACAGGCAAGACTGCCTCCAGGACCTTCCTTCCAAAACTGGTATCAGCCGAAGCCAGTACATCAACTCGATAGTGCTTAGAAAAGGTGTGCACAGAGGACCAAGTGGCCGCTCTGCACAGTTGATCAGCAGAAGCTTGATTCTTGTAGGCCCAAGAGGCCCCAATAGATCTGGTGGAATGGGCAGTCACCCGGAAGGGAACATGCTTATTCCTCAACTTATAGGCTTCACGGATGGTAGCCTTAATCCAAGAGGCAATGGTAACTTTGGAAGCCGGTCTTCCTGCCCTAGGCCCCTCAGGAATGACGAATCGAGCGTCAGACTTCCTGATAGACTCGGTGCGATGAACATAAAACTTGAGGCAACGCACCACATCCAACAGATGGAGATCTCTTTCCTTGTCAGATGAAGGATTAGGGCAGAAAGAGGGAACCACAATCTCCTGATTGATGTGAAACTCAGACACAACCTTGGGTAAGAATTCCTTGGTAGTGCGAAGCACAGCCTTATCCTTGTGGAACACCAGGTAAGGAGGTTTACAAGACAAGGCCTGTAACTCTGCTACCCGGCGCACTGACACAACAGCCAAGAGGAAGGCCATCTTCCAAGTCACAAGACGTAATGGAATGGAAGCCAAGGATTCAAACGGTGGTCGCTGAAGAACTCCCAGCACCAAATTGAGATCCCACTGGGGAGCAGGACTCTTAAAGGCAGGACGAACATGAGTCACACCCTGGAAGAAGACTTTCACATCAGGAAGGACAGCAAACCGTTCCTGGAAAAACACAGACAAGGCAGAAGTCTGAACTTTGAGGGAACTCAAACTGAGCCCCTTATCCACACCGTCCTGCAAGAAGGCCAGGACAGTGGGAAGATGGAAGTCAAGTGACAACTTCTTGTCAGAGCACCAAGTCACGAAAGTTGACCATATGCGATGATAGATCTTGGAAGACACAGGTTTACGAGCACTGAGCATCGTCGATACCACAGAAGGAGAAAAGCCTTTCTTTGCTAGAATCGAGGATTCAACCGCCATGCCATCAAACGGAGAGAGTGAACATCCTCTTTCCACAGATACCCCTGAAGAAGCAGGTCCGGACGGGCTGGAAGTGGGATTGGATCCTTCACTGACATGGCCATCAATTCCGGAAACCAGGACTGGCGAGGCCAGTTTGGAGCAATCAGGATGACAGGGCAACGTTCCCTCTTCAATTTCTGGATAACTCCGACCAATAGAGGAAGAGGAGGGAAGATGTAAGCCAGGGGGAAGTCCCAAGGGATCGACAAGGCATCCACTGCTAGAGCAAGGGAGTCCCTCAACCGGGAGCAAAACACCGGAACCTTCCTGTTGTGTCTGGTAGCCATCAGATCCACCACAGGCATCCCCCACCGTTGAGTGAGCATGTGAAACACCTCTGGGTGAAGAGCCCATTCTCCGCTGTCGACGGTATGACGACTGAGGAAGTCTGCCATGACGTTGTCCACGCCTGGAATATGAACCGCAGAGATGACAGGCACGTGATCTTCTGCCCAAGACAAAATATCCTTGACCTCCCACCAGGCGGAACCGCTTCTTGTGCCGCCTTGCCTGTTGATGTAAGCCACCGCCGTGGCGTTGTCGGACTCCACTCTGACTGGAAGACCGGTCAATTGAGACTCCCAGTGCCTCAGGGCCAGCCGGACAGCTCGAAGTTCCAGAACATTGATGGAGAGCATGGATTCCTCCAGACCCCATTTCCCCTGAGCACTGAAGCGACCCCAGACTGCACCCCAGCCCCGAAGGCTGGCATCCGTAGTGACTGTGGTCCAATGAGGAACTAGAAAGGATTTCCCTTTCAGGAGATGAGAGAGATCTAACCACCAGTGCAGACTCGACTCGACATGAGGAGGAAGAGAAACAGACAGATGTTGATGATCTGGATGAGTCTTGCACGTCTGGATCACAAACCTCTGAAGATCCCGGGAGTGGGCCATGGCAAATGGTACTGCTTCGATTGTGGAAATGAACTTCCCCACTAAGGACGACAACTTCGGAACTGGAATCTCGTCCATGTCCAGAATTCCAGCCACTCTGACAGCTATCTGGTGAGCCACGTCCTCTGGAAGAAACACCATGCATTGGCGAGTGTCGAACAGGAGACCCAGGAACAGAAGCCTCTGAGATGGAATCAAGTCCGACTTGTCCAGATTCAGGATCCAGCCATGACGGTTCAGGGTGTGCATGCACATCTGTAATTGCTGAAGGAGAAGCTCCGCTGAGGAGGCCTTCAGAAGGAGATCGTCCATGTAGGGGGTCACTCTGATCCCATCCTGATGGAGCACCGCTATCAATGAGCCCAACACCCTCTGGAAGACCTGAGGGGCTGAAGTCAGCCCAAAGGGGAGCGCTGCAAACTGAAAGTGTCCCCTGTGGCAGGCAATCCTGAGATACCTCCTGCTCTCTGGATGAATAGGGATGTGAAGATAAGCATCCTGAAGGTCCAGGGAGGCAAGAAACTCCCCCGGAGACATTGCTGCAATCACAGAGCGCAGGGACTCCTGGCGGAAGTGGGAAGTCACCACATAAGCATTGAGATCTTTGAGATCCAAGATGGGACGGGCTCCTCCGTCCTTTTTGGCTACCACAAACAGGTTGGAATAAAATCCTGAACCTGTGTCCCCCTGAGGAACCGCCTCCAGGACCTCTTTGTCCAAGAGATCCTGAATAGCGTCGTCGAACAGACGCCTTTTTGTGGGTTCCTGAGAAGGACGAGTAAAATGGAACCGAAAAGGAGGAAGGGAAGAGAAAGGGATCCTGTATCCCTCTGACACCACCTGAAGAACCCATGGGTCCGCCACTGACTCCTCCCAAGTCCGGCGAAAGATGCGGAGACGACCGCCTACAGCCGGATGCGGACCCGGGTTCGGCGAGTCATGCCGAAGCAGTCTTGGAGGTCTTGGCCTTGGAGGCGACTTTGGGCCTCCAGGACTGTTTGGGCTTGGAGGAGGAGCGCGTAGTGGGAGGACCCGTTTGGGCCGAGGAGCGTGTCTCAGTCTGAAAGGAACGAAAGGACCGATTGCGTTTGGCTGGAAACTTTTTCTTAAAGACTGAGGGTAGAAGAGTACTTTTACCGCCAGTAGCCTCACTGATCATTTCTTTGAGTTCAGACCCAAAAAGCAAATTCCCCTGAAAGGGCAAGGAAAGCAAAGCCTTCTTAGAGGCAGTATCAGCAGACCAAATTTTCAGCCAAAGAGCGCGTCTAGCCACCACAGAAGAAGTGGAGGCTCTCGCCATCATGCGCACAGCATCAAAAGCAGCATCAGCAACATAGTTCTGAGCTTCCGTGATATTAGCAAGAAGCTGCAACTGTTCAGATACAGGCGCATCCTGGCGAACCGCTTCAGTCAGTCGTTCAGTCCAGGCCGCAATAGCTCTATTAACCCATGCCACAGCAAAAGTGGGGCGCATGGCTGTGCCAATGGAGGCAAAAATAGACTTAAGAGAGAGCTCTAGCTTCTTATCCGTCCAGTCCTGCAAGGCAGAGGCATCTGAGACAGCCAAAGCAGTGGATTTGGATAGTCTAGACACAGGAGCATCCACTTTGGGAGGATGAACCCATTTTGCCAGCTCCGCCTCAGGAAAAGGGTAAAGTTTGGCAAACTTTTTGGAGACAGAGGAAGATCTATCAGGATTCTTCCATGCCTCAGAGACCAGACGGGCAAGAGTAGGGTTAGTTGGAAAACAAACAACTGGTTTAGATGGCTTTTTCTGAAAAACATCAGTTGGATCATAAGTGGATTCCTGAGTCAGAGGAAGGTTGAGCGTATTCAGAACCGCTCTGATCAGACCTTCAGCCGAAACTTCAGGGTCACACTCATAGGGGTCCCCAATGGACCTGTTAGATTCAATAACAGTACGTTCCTCAGCATCAGAATCCTGTAAAAGTTCTTCTTCAGAAGAATCAGTGATATCAGGAGCTCCCTGTGGCTTAGGCAGGGAGGTCCTGATAGTAGAGGGGGTCTTCCAGACCTGGAGAGCCCCCTGTACCTGAGAGGGAAAGAGTTGAAGCGTGGATCTGAGATCCCTAGTGGCAGCTTTAAACTCCCTCACCCAAGATGGCTCAATAGCGTGGCTGGGAAGCCCAGGGTTGCTATCTTGACCAGTACAATTAGGGCATAGATCCCCCACATTATCGCCATCCAGCCCAATGTGGCAAGAGGAGCAAAACGCCATGGGGGTAGCGGACCCCCCATCCTCCTTAGACTTGGGTCTAGCCCCTAGCTCCAGTGAAGTAGACATGCTCACAGCGTCAATATACCCCACTAATAACACTATCACCCAGAAAAAGTGTTAAGATTAAAGTTTCACCCCAGAAATGTTCTAAAAACGGACTTATCTGGCCAGCGAAGGGTTAATCTGTTGAGGAGAGAGAAGGCTCGGTCCCTGCGTAGTGTACTCGCCTAGGAAAAGTACCACAAAATGGCGGCCGTCGTGACAGCCAATCAGAAACGAGCGCGAACCAAGCGCTCATGGGAAATGTAGTTTTTCCCTACAAGTACCCCAAACAGTGCCCGAAGCCCCCCTGAACACCCCACATAAATAAAACACATTCCGGATGATAGAGCAGGAGCCTAGAATCAAAATGAGCCCTCTCTGAAGTTGCTGTGACAAGCGGTTCCAGAGATATGTCCCATACTGTGAATTCCCATAGAGAGTAAAGGAGCCCTTGCGTCTGAGTGGGAAAAAGCCGCGCTTAAAGGCGCGGAACACCATTTTTAATAAAGTTTAGTAAAACATTAAAAAGTGCCCAAACAAGCATTAAACACATGAGAAACATAAATAAATGAATACCCAATGCTCCAAAACTCAGAGAATAACACAGAAATTGCATAAACAGTAATAATGCAATAAAAACACCCTATGAGTGCTGGAGTGTATTAAAACTCCCAAATACAAGCCCATCAAAGGGACACTGTGGGGACAAGTGGACCTTCAGCACTCAATGGGTGACTCACCTTTCTTGCTGACTTCTGTCTTCAGGTGACCATGATAGGGAGGGAAAGAACCAGAGGTAAATTCCCCAACAGGGGAGCTGCTTAACACAAGCTGTCCCCTCTTCAGGGTATAGGTCCACATAAAATCCCTGGAAGCTGCACCAGCCACTTTAAAGAGGGCAATTCACAGCCATGGTCACCCTCCTAATGGTGGTATTCCATATTTGAATAAAAAATAATAAAATACTAAGATGCATAGATGTTCTCTACCTGGTGTGGAAGCACACCAGGAACAAATCAATCTAAAGTGGCTCTGGCCAGAAGGTGGCTTAAGTAAGAGGGGAGGCTCCGCCCCTTGCAAATTATTTGCATAGTTGTTCCTGCCTATTAAAGGGGACTTACGCCTCCCAGAGTACCAGTGACCTGTATTGGACGACAGTGAAATATATTTTACTATGATAAGATAGAATGGGCAACTTAATAAATAAATAAATACAATTAAATAAATATATAAATAATCAAACAAATAAATATATTAGACAGCTGGCTGGGAGTTCTGTGACTGAGGCAGACTTGATAGACAGCAGACGACTTGAGAATTCTGTTGAGGGCCAAGGCAAGACATCCCACTCCATCAGGTGTGTACTGTAGAGAGTAAAAACACACACAGTAGTTGAGTAATGTCTATAAAATGCACAAGCAGAAAAGGGAAAGGTGGAGCAGTGCAGGGATGTGAGAGTAAAATGATAGTTAAAAAACTGACTGCAGCAATTGTTGCTGCAGCATGTGCAATAGATGATGATGATCCCTCTCCTCCCAGGGTGGATGCAGTTTGTCAAGGTCCCACCAATCACACCATGCCAGTCCCTCATCACCACTACCATACACATCTGCCACATTGTAGGTTGTACTTTATTTTTTTTTGTCACTTGACATCATCATGAATATATGCCAGTGTCACGTAAGCAGGAAGTAAGTGTTGTGGGCAAATGACAAAGGCACTCTGCATGTTAACACATTTTTCAAGGTACGTGTTGCTGTAGGACTCACAACTTTGACTTCCATCTACTTATTTCTCCACTACAGCCCTCAGAAGACGAATACTGTGCTGGGAAATGTTGCACCATAGGAAACATAGGAAATAAATGTGTTGCAATAGGAGAAAAATGTATTAGAATAGGTGAAAAATTTGCTGGAATAGGTGAAAAGGAGGAAAATTTTGCATAGGAAAAAAGGAGAAAACTTTCACGAAAAAAGAGAAAAGTCTTATGGGGAATTTTTCTCATTTTTTGCCCACCCCTACCAACAAGCATGGTTGCCTCCTCAAATTGTTTCAGAAGCTCATGTACATTGCATATTAGCTGCCATTGTCCAGGTGACAAAGAGGTTCCCTCCAAAGCCTTCCAGTTTTGCATTGTGTATTTGCTAATGGCATTATTCTGCTCATACAAATGCTCTAGTATGTTCAAAGTGGAATTTCACTAGGTAGGGAGCTCCGTTTTAAGCTGCTGTTGGGGCAGGTTGTTATGCTCTTGTATGGAAAATAATGTGTTACATGCACTATAGGAGAGGCTAAAATGGGCACAGATTTTGTGGGCAATATTCAGCAAGTATCCCTCTGAGGGTTTGGGATTCTGCCAAGAAACTGCTCACAGTGTTGTATTCAGTGGTTTATTAATTGTACTGCTGGTGGTGGAACTTTTGGTGGGACTTTAACAAACTGCATCCTCCTCAACAAAACTGTAGGTGTATTAAGGAAAGTACAGTAAGTCATTAACAAAAGGCTTGTAACCCTCTTAACATGGAAATCCCTACCAGGTGATATTCCACATTGCTCGTGCTGGAGCACTTTTTATGAGCAGAACAAGATCATTAATAATTATGTAATGTTTAAATGGAATACTTTGGAGGAAGCTATTTGTAACTGGTCAGTGATGTGTGATGTGAGAGCTGCTGAAGTTTCAGCCTCTCCCCACTGAGCTGGTACATGTGCTCGCTGTTATAGCTATCACATGTGCAGCTGAGCCAATGAAAAAAGCAATGGATGCTATACATTGCCTTTGCCACTGTTCTCTGACTCTCTCTTCCTCACTGTGATAGTGAGAAAGAGAGATGCAGAGAACAGAGCTCCCAGTGCCTCAAATGGCCAAAAATAAGGCACTTTTGAGGCACTGGGGGTAGGGAATTAAAAAGAAAAAGAAATTACTATTTGTGTCACTAAATAAATTATTTAACGCAAGTTCAAAGTATTTTATTTACCCATCCTAATTTATAGACATATATACTGAAGTTTCAACAAACATTATGTGAGATTTATTACTGTGGAGCAATGTGATACACTTATATACACAACACATAGTCTGATCACCTACAAATAGGGACACCAGGGAAGGAGTGAAGGACATAGGGATTTTCGCATCAGGGAGACAGTACACCCCATAAAAAAGTACACTTGGGAGGTATAAATGACTGTTCATATATTTTATCCAGTCCCTATAAAAAAATGAACCAACTGAGAACAAATTACGACTGGAAAACCTATAAAAAGTTGTGTTGGCACTAAATTAATTAAGGAAAAATATGTTTGAAAAAAAATCTCTCATCACTAAGTTGTTAAGCAGGATCCTTGTATAGTCTACATTAAAGGGATAGTAATGTTTCATAATAAAATCAGCTCTAATTAATCTTCATAGTATTTGGGCCATGGAGAGTGTTATTTCAATTCTGTCAGAGTTGTAGTTCAAGAGTAACTGTGATAAATTATCCCCCTCCCGCCCCTTTTACTGATGTAACACTACTCAGCTCAGAGCAGCAGGGTGAGGTCCAAGTGGATTGCAGAGAGTTACAATCTTCAATTACCATAAGGGAAAAACCTGAAAAACCTGTCAATGAGGGCAGGACTTTCATTGTTCTCACAGTAAGAAGATTGTCCCTTGCTAGGAGCTGTGTGGTCTGTGGATCAGATTCCACATCTGAGGGGAGGTGGCTTATACTAGGTAAAAGGATCAGGAGGGTTAAACTTTATCATTCAATTACTCTTGAACTACAACTCTGACAGTATTGAAATAAAACTCTCTATGGCTCAAATACTATGAAAATTAATTGGAGCTGCTGTTTTTGTGAAACATTACTATCCCTTTAAAAGCACTGAGGAATACATTCTTGCTGTATTGCTGTATCACTGCTTTAAACATACAGTTTCTGAATATGTGACGAAGTTGAGAAGCAGCATTCTGAGTATTCGGATTCTATGAAAGCATATAAAGAGATTTTTGAGTGGAAGATTGCATTGTGGAGGATGAGAAAGAGAGATAAATACAGGAGGAAAAATATTTGAAAGAATAGTGAAAAGTAAGTAAACAAAAGGTATCATCTCTGAAAGCAATTCTTGTGCCTGTGGGGCAATTATGGTAGTGGAGACAATGGCACATCTCTATAGTTAGAAGGAGTGGCCCCACTGCATGAGATGTGGTTATAGAATACCAGCAGGGTAGCTATGTTCAAGGCTTAAATGATGACCAACTTGAGTATTATAAATGAAAGAGTATACGTACTAAACACTGATGCATACTGCAGTGGAAACCGTTAGTTGTCCACCATCAAGTGTGCAGTCATAGTAGGTTTTCAGTGCAGCCTGCTATATTGTTAATGACTAGTGTTGAGCGAGCACCCCGATGCTCGGGTGCTCGGGTGCTCTGACCGAGCACCCCCTGAGGCTCGAGTGCTCGGCCGAGCACCCGAGCCCCATTGACTTCAATGGGGCGACACGAGCATTACACCAGGCACCCCCTGCTCTGATGAGGGGAGGGTGCCTGGTCAATGCCCCCCTTCATCTCCGCTATGCCCCCTTCATCTCTGTATGCCCCCTTCATCTCCGCAATGTCCCCCTTCATCTCCGCAATGTCCCCCTTCATCTCCGCTATGCCCCTCTTCCACAATGTCCCCCTTCATCTCCGCTATGCCCCTCTTCCACAATGTCCCCCTTCATCTCCTCTATGGCATAGAGGAGATGAAGGGGGACATTGTGGAAGAGGGGCATAGCGGAGATGAAGGGGGACATTGTGGAAGAGGGGCATAGCGGAGATGAAGGGGGACATTGTGGAAGAGGGGCATAGAGTCTATGCCCCTCTTCCACAATGTCCCCCTTCATCTCCGCAATGCCCCCTTCATCTCCGCAATGCCCCCGTACCTCCAGTCCCTGGTGGTCCAGCGGAGCGTCTTCTGATCTGTGCCTCTTCCGGCACAGATCCCCGCCACCCGAACATGGCGGGAGAGCACATGGCGGTACTCGACGAGTACCGCCATGTGCCGAGCAGAGCGATGCTCGAGCCGATCCGAGCATCGGCCGAGCACGCTCGCTCAACACTATTAATGACTGTTGGGGATGTCTAACCAGCAGCAGTTTAAAAAAAAAAAAAATGAACCTGACTCTAAGACTATCAGAGTATCATGTGGCAGAAGTGGAAAAAACAATGAAACACAAGAAACATATGGCACATGTACAAACAGCAGTTCTGAGAAGAATAGTGACCAACTACAATACCTTGAACCACTTCTATAAACAAAGATAAAATAGCAAAAAATAATAATGTAAGTTTTTATTGGAATCATACATTATACAGCTTATCATTTGTATAGCATTCCTTTTTACTCATAATCATCATGTATTCTTCACCACCATCATCCACTTCCACCACACTAAACCTTTTATTTTAAGCTTACACATTGGTTAGCCTTTGCAAGTATCATAAATACAGGTAAAATGTTCAGAGAAACTGGTAGCATAGCCCAATAAGGCAAAATAAGACTTAAAAAGATGTTAGCAGGCCTACTACAAGACAAGCCTTGAAAAATGTTTAAAAGTTCTACATCAAGGCAGGCCTTTAAAAAATGACTTGCTGGTCTGCATCATATCATGCCTTGAAAAAAATGTTTGAATGTTTGTAACAAGGCAAGTTTTGAGGAAATTGTTTGCAGGCCTAAAATGGCCAGGTATGTCACCACTAGGAACATTATATACCACCCACCACCAGTGACATGGATTTGCTAACTACCAGTGATCAATCTGATGTATTATCCACCATGCCTATGGTAATAGTAGTAGTGGACTTGGTGACTGTGGGATTCTAACTAGGATCATCATCGCTTTAGATTGTGGTGATGGTGGGACAATTGGTGTCTCCTTCCTATCACTACTGTAGCTAAGGTTGCAGCACCAAACAGTGCAAGTCATCACCGCTTCAGGTACATCTGGTGAGAGAAACTGTCCACTCACAATAATTTTTCTCCTCCTGCACCTCCCCTAATATCGTGGTTGTTTGAATATGTTTTCCTTGGAGGCAGGGAAAGACTATGCAGTTACTATCAGTAGCCACAGTGCACAATGTATGAACAGGTTGTTGTAGAGGAATATACAAGGAAAATGTATACTTGCCTCTATCGGCAATAATAGGCAAAAATACAGTACAGGAGACCAACAATAATTTATAACATATGAATTACTATTTTGTATATCTCATAAAAATACAATAATAAATTTGAGATTGTTTCACAAACTTGGTTGTATATAATAGTTCACAGTAAATAAATTGATTAAAATCAATAATGCATACTTGTGTAAAAAAAAGAACACAAACTATCTTTCTCTCAGTGTCTTTTGTAATAATAATATTTATAATTAGCTATGGGTCACACAGTTAATTGAAACACCTGATTCAATAATCTCTTATTCACTTGCACAAAGACTTTTAGTTTTAATTTAGGATTAAAAACAAATGTAATATCAGCCCATGAGAGACAAAATGGCTTAAACAGTTTCCATTTCGATTACATGTTAAACACATAGGACAAATACACTGACACTGTGGAGAGAGGGAAGGACTGAGATCACACACCTTCGCACTCCTACTCTCTAGTTAAGTATGTAGACAATGGTAACCCCCAAGAAGTGGTGTCAGTCGTGTCCCTTGTCTGTTCCCACAAAAACACATTTTTTTGGTAGCACTGGGGTGATAGTTGATTGACACTACCAAGGCATCATTCAATACCACTCAGTAACAATAAATGACCTTGTCTGACATGAGCTTGGCATATTCTGATGGATGGCCAGTCTGCAGATGCTCCCTTATACCCTTATGTGTGATGTGTGGAAACATATTGCCAGATTTAGACGTTTGCAGATTAATTGTCTGCTTGGGGTACTGATGGCAAAATTGTCAGTGTCAGGGCTACTTCCAAAAAGGACTATCAGGGCAAAAGGGGTGTAGGGGGGACAGGGATATTTCTATTAGTAGTCTGGACCCTGAGACTAAGCAGTGATGACCCAGGTGACACTATGAGTTTTCTGGGCTAGTGTTGGTAGATTACCACATGGCTTTTTGTGTGGGTATTTTTGAGGTATGTTGCTCTTGTCTATGGAGGTGTAAAGGAGAGGATGCAATAAGCACCTGACTTTTTTTTCTTGGGGAATGACTTCACATGCACCACATGAATCTCAGTGTGGTTATACTGCATGTCATTTATTAGGTTGGATGTGCCAGGATGTGGCTCTTCCTTCCCCAGCTTAACAATTTTGTCACAAAATGCGCACATTGCATTGAAGATGATTACACAGTTGCTGGCCCCAGTGAAAAGTATTTATACACCCATGATTTCAGTTCAGAAGCTAGAGAAGGATTTACTTGACTAAACACCTTCTCCTCAGATGCTCCTGTAGTGACATGTGGTGCTGCTGCTACTGCCTCGTTATCATTACTAGCAGTAGGAGGTGAAATGTCCATCTATACCATATCAATGCTGGTGCAGTTTGTGAAAGGGCAGATTACCCCACTCCCTTCAGTTCCCAGCATGGAGGACACAACCGCTTGATCTTGCTCTAATATTTCATGGTGCTGGTGGCCTGGAAGATGAACAATTCAGCAGCAGAAACATCAGAAACTACAATTATATAACCACCAAAAAACATTATGTTCATGGTGGTACTGAGACCATTTCCCAACATGTTTGTCACCCATGTCACTCCTGGTACTACCACCATCATCAACCGCATCACCAAGTGTTATCTCCTTTTTTGCTGATGTTTGTGGGGACATACATTTATGTAGCGCACATGGGGGTTATGCACGAAGGCATGATAAATATGTGATAAAGTGGAGATGACTTCTCCAGTGATATAACTTTTCTAGGTCTATGTTATTCTCTGGAGCCAATGCACTAAGATTTGTTTGTTAGAGTATAAAGTATAACATTTGCATAAAATGTTCTTCTCTTCAGCTATCTTATCATTTTAAATGTTTATTTTGCATGGCATAATATTTTCTGTCTCTGTGACTCAAAACTATTACTTGTTTGTCTGACTGTCTATCTTATATATTTTTTGTTACTGTGGATACACAGATAATAGCATAAAGAACTATAAATGGAGCAGGAAAAATCAAACCCATAACATCTCTAAATGCTAGCTCCATTATTCTATGTACTTAATTTTCTTGCAAATGAGTAGATTTATATTTCATTGTAAGCAATTCTAATATAATTGACCTGACTTTGTTTAGTATATACAACACTTTATATGGACATTCAAATTTATAAATTCAGTGTATTGGGTAACTGTAACAAAAGCTTCTAGCCCTGGTGTAGGCTGATTAATGTGTACAAGACATTTTAATCTGAGTACATTGAAAACATTATTACATTATAGAGACCTGACATCCTATACTTTACTTACTGCATTTTTTTTAGGAATCGAAGAAAACAGTTTGGACAGTTTTGTGTTCGATACGCTCATTCCTAAACCAATTACTCAGCGGTACTTTAATTTATTGATGGAACATCACAGGATTATATTATCTGGACCCAGCGGCACAGGAAAGACATATCTAGCTAACAAACTTGCTGAATATGTTATAAATAAAAGTGGCAGAAAGAAAATTGAGGAGGCAATAGCAACGTTTAATGTTGATCACAAATCAAGCAAAGTGAGTAAGCAAAGTATTTTCGTTTTTTGTTGTTTTCAGAGGAAGAACTTAAATATATTAGTATAGTGTATTACTTACACAATTTTTATTCAATTTTAACTATATTTTGAGTATTTTGAAGTCTGTTTTAGGAGAAGAAAAATGTAGATATTCACATTTAAAGGGGATCTCTCACCTATATTAAAGTAGCCTTAATCTGAATCCTCCCTTGACTTGAATCTTTGATCTAGTATATATTTTTCTAATATACTGCTGTTTTCTCAGAGATATTAGCTTTTAAAGTGAAGCCCTTGACATCCATTATGTACAGACTGCTGTACAACTCTGTACTGCAGCCTGTCAATCTTCATCTGTCCCCAAGACTTGCCTTCTTCCCTCCTCCTCCAATGTCAGAGGATTGTGGCATGTGACCTGGCACATTCTCTTTCTAATTGGCATCCAGGTCATTGTCTAGGCATTGACTGAGCGTAAGAATAGGTATTGCCTCTGCTTCGTTCGGTAAGTAGACTGCCACTTTTCATAAATGACTGAGTGCATGAAGGTGCTCAGTCAATGCCTGTTCTTGCCCTCAGTCAGTGCCTATACAATGACCTGGATAAGCATTAGCAAGAGAGGCCACCAAGTCACATGACATAATCTACAGTCATCAGAGGAGAGAAGAAGGCAAGTCTTGGGGAGGGGAACAGACAAATATTTACAGGCTGCAGTACATAGCTGTACTTCAGTCTGTACATAGCTGAAGTCATGGGCTTCACTTTAAAAGCTAATATCTCTGTATATAGCAGGATATTAAAAAAAAATACCAGATCAAAGATTCAAGTGAAGGGAGGATTCAGATGAAGGCTAGTTTAATATAGGGGAGAGATCCCCTTTAAAAATGTCAGGCCACAGAAAAGGGGAACAGTATCAAAAGTGAAAAAATGAGGCTTGTACTTATGAGACTGTAAACAAGAGAGGGTGTATGGAGAATGGTAAAAATAGGAGCAGCTAGAAGTACATGAGGGAAGGAAAAGTATGATGGGAGGAGAAGTATTGATAGGATAAGATTGTGTTGCTCTAGTTTTTAACTTAAATGAAATAGTCTAATAATTATTTAATGCAACAAAATAAGGCAGTGGGATATAACTCAGATATCTCTAATCCTCTCTCAGGGAGTAGTTCAAGTAGTGTCATTGTGTATCTTGCCATTTAGTTGTCATGATTTGCATATAAAATATTAATGTCTCCATTTCTATAATTTCCCATATAGGGTGGGAAGTCAATCATGTATATCACTTTTCTTTCATGACTTTTCCCCCAACAGATTCCTGGTTGATAACAGGAATACATAATTTTGCTAGATATGAACAGGCTAGGTATATGGTTCCCAACCTATTGTAACACATCATGTAAGAGACAATTGGTCATTGTTTAGATGGCAGATGAGAGTTGGTACTGTGTAGAAATACAGGAGGCAAATATAGTCAAGTTGATACATTTATTGGTTAAATAAGCAGATTTTGGATGCAAGCTTTCAAGACATCTTGGGTCTCTTCCTCAGGCATGTTATACAGATAAATATGAAAACATCTCTCTTAAATACAAGTAAACATTGCATTATTTAGAATGGAAATCAGATAATAAAGCTCAGTCCAGACCCAGATTCTTTGATCAGTCAAAGGTAGAGGAGTGTGATATAAATCGCAGTCTTCCTCTGAGGGGTCAAAGGTGTTTACAATCCCAGTGGAACTATTGTAAAGGTTAATCCACAGTGTGATAATGGGACAAATTCTCTGTCTCTATTCAGGCTTGTTCAGGAAAGTAAGGGAGGCTGTATTTCCTTCACTTCTTCCTCACACCTTAGAGAAAACAGAGCTCAAGCACTGTGAGGGGAAACTCAGGACATGACATCTTGAAAAAACTTTGCTATCAAAAACAGTCTCCTCAGCAGCTTCAAGGTCTACTCTTGTGAATACTTTGCCAGGTTGTGGCTCTACATATCTGTTTCATAGAAGACTCAACCAACTCTGTCCAGGATGTTGCCATTTTTTTTAAGTGGGGTAGACCTTGATCTACAGTGGAGGTTGTTCCCCTTGAGAAGTGTAGGCATCTGTGATTGCTAGTTTGTTATGTGACAATAATAGATTTGGGGCTGTCAAGCCTTTGGATGGACCAAAGAGCCTGATAAGGAGTGATTGACTCATTATATCTACGTTAAGCATATAAAGCTTTTCCTGTCTTCTTAGGAGGAATATACACAGGATATGTTTTTGTTGTTTGTTCTTTTTCCTATACCTAGGTTGGGATGGGCAAGAGCATAGTTTAGTGGTCTCTTTGTACTTCCTTGCACTAGGTGTCCCCTTCTCTCACAGCTGCCTGTCTTGCAATTACTGATGTTCTCCACTGCAGTGACTTTCCAGGGATGTCCTTCTTGCTATGTTTGCATGCTGATGATGTCACCATCATCAGCTGGGGCTTTGCATATATATATATATATATATATATATATATATATATAGGTATATTACAACAATTGAAAGTGTTTAATCACTTTGGAAATGGACACAGTCAACAGTTCCGCTCTCTCATGGAGTCTTGATATAGGCTCCCTGCGAGAGCTGAAACATCAATTGTGTCCATTTCCATTTTTGGAAAATCCTGAGAGTCCTGGACTCTGTATAGTCTGCTATGATATCACCCAGGTATTGTATGACTTTATTACTGTGAATTCATCTAATAAATGCAGAGGTGTACAACCTTAATATAATTGCAGATAGCACCAGTGGGACCTTTTAAAGGCAAAAAGGCAATCTTATTTCAGTAAAATAGCATCTTGTTCCCACTGGTGCTGCCCCTTTATGTGTGTGTATGTGTGTATGTATATGTGTGTGTATATATATATATATATATATGTGTGTATACACATACACACCTAACAGTGCAGTTTTCCTGGGTACAGTTGTAGTCTTATAGCTGCTGCACTCTTTTGAGACCCCCTACGTCAGGACCTGATGCTGTAAAGGTTGACACTGTCCCTACAAAATCCTCCTTTAAACTCAAGCATATCTGTTGTGTCTTCTGCAACAAGCCTCTTAGGGTAACTTACAGGAGACATTTTGTGGAGGCCAGAAACTATACATAGAGAATTATGAAAGGAAACATCTTTTTCTGTTACACCCTTGCAAGGATTTTTTAGAAGCAGTAGTACATACACAATGAAACCACATCAGGTAATGTGTATACATGTATAGCTTTCATTTTTATTCCAACAAAGTTGGGCTTTTGTAAATATCTTCCTATCATTAATTAACTTTGTTTTTACACGTGTTCTTGTTCTCTTTAATTCTTGATAAATGCCTATTGTATCTCAGGTACCATCTTCATGATAACATCCGCAACTTGTAATGTATGTTCTAGTTATGTCCTGTTCAGTTTTGTCAGTATTTATCAAACTTGACCTGTATTTTATTTCAGGAGCTAAGGCAATACTTGGCTAATCTAGCAGACCAGTGTAACGCGGATAATGATACAGACCTGCCTCTTGTAATAATCCTTGATAATCTTCACCATATAGGATCATTGAGTGATATCTTCAATGGATTTCTGAACTGTAAATACAGTAAATGGTATGATATTTTCCTGTATAACTGTGGCTATGTTCCTTTGCCTTATAGACAAAAAATAATTATAAACCATATAAAAAATACTGGCTTATCACAGTTTATTACCTTGTATTTTTAACTAGTAATTTACACACAATTTTCATGTTTTTTATTTAAATTATTAATGAAATAAAAAGAAAAAAATCAAGAACCATTAGTATTAGCAGATTTCTAAATGGAATTTAACATGAAAAATATTTAATGAATATAAATATAATGCAATAAATATATAGGTAAATTATTGGCCCTCGCATAGCTCTTTTAACTGTAACAACCATTTGGGTACAGTCCTCTCAAATAGATATGTATGTATAAAAGTACGTACTCACAGGTTAGGCACCAAAATCTCAAAGCTGTATTAAAATAGCACCATTAAAGATATCAAACTGTAAACTTATTAGCAACAACGTTTCAGTCCATTCTGATGACAAAGGTCCTATTGAGAGGACTGAAATGTTGCTGCTAATAAGTTTGCTTTTGATTTCTTTCATGGTGATATTTTAATACAACTTTGAGATTTTGATACCTAACCTGTGAGTGCGTACTTTTATACATACATATGGATAAATATAGTGACAAAAGTACTGTTTTGTACCTTCTGTCTTGGGATCAGCCTTCTAGGCTGCAGAGACACTTCACACACAGGAGAAGGATACTTAACGTATTTTCCTGTTTATTTGTATCGAACTGGTGAGACAGCAGCATCGCAAACAAAACAAAAGCCTTGCTCTACTGAGCACTAACTAAATACATCAGCTCCTGACTGTATTTGGATTACTAGTTTACCAGCTTTAGAAATAAACATACAGCAACACAGTCCAGCAGGCACAATTAAACTTTACAAGTTGCAGGCTTTCAGAGGTAAATTCCTTCCTCTCTGGGAACTCAAACAAAAAAAAGAGTATGTCTCAGTGCAGGGGAAGTATTTGACTGCAAGCTGCATTAATTACCAGATGCAGGGGAGTGAAAGTAGGGTGATGGAACTCCTGGTGTGGATTCCTCACCTGACATGTATCACGGTGCCCGTGCTTTTTCCTGTCAGTCTCTGTGTGTTGTGCTCCCATTGGCTGAGCTTGGTTTGGCCCACCCAGTATGGCCTTTTTATACTGGGCCTCTGGCACCTGTCGGATGCCCTTTCGTGGTGTTCCTATACCGTTGCTGTGTTCCCATGTACCGACTTGGCCTGTCTGACTACTCCGCTTCTGGTTCCTGCTCCGTGACCTGACCCGGCCTGGCTGACGTTCCTGCTCCGTGACCTGACCCGGCTTGTCTGACGTTCCTGCTCCACGATTCGACCCGGCCTGGCTGACGTTTCTGCTCCGTGACCTGACCCGGCTTGTCTGACGTTCCTGCTCCGTGATTTGACCAGGCTCTCCAGTTCCCGCTCATCGTGTCGCCTGGGCGACATTCTGACTTCCGCCTAGTCTGGGCCTGCCAGACAGAGAGCTACTGTTGCCTCCGTTACTGCTGAGCCTTCCGTTAACTCTTGCAGAGCTATTGTTGCCTCCTTTACTACTAAGCCTTCCGTTAACTCTTGCAGAGCTATTGTTGCCTCCGTTACTGCTGAGCCTTCCGTTAACTCCTGCAGAGCTATTGTTGCCTCCGTTACTGCTCCGGCAGTGTGCCTGTGGTTGCGTTCCGTTCAGCTCTTGCAGAGTACTGTTGCCAATGTTACTGCACTGGCAGGGTGCCATTGGCTCATTTCTGTCTGCTCTCGCAGAGTACTGTTGCCTCCATGACAGCACCGGTCTGGTGCCTTTGGCTTAACTTAACTAAGCTCGTGCAGAGTACTGTTGCCTCCGTGAAAGCACCGGTCAGGTGCCATTGGCTCAAATTTACTAAGCTCGTGCAGAGTGCCGTTTCTTCCGTTACTGCACCGGTTGGGTGCCCGTGGCTCAAGTCTGTTCAGCTCTTGCAGAGTATTGTATGGCCTCCGTTACTGCTATGACAGAGGGTATAAATCTCAGCTCTGCTCTGCAGATCTAGGTGCTTGTCTCCATTCTCGCACCACAGTCGCCTGATAACTGTAATCCATCATCTGGGCGTTACTTAACACTCCACATCACAGACTGATTATATCATTGGACTTTAACCCATTCTGTGCTGAGTTTGCCTTGTTATGCCTGACCTGTGACAGTATCTGTACCATCCAACTTATTGTATACTGGGCATGTGTGGGCATATGTCTATGACCAATATTTTCCTGTCTATTCTGCTGTGATACACTATAGCCTGCTAAGGGTATTTTCACTGTGTCTTTTAATAAAACCGTGTTTTATTCTAACCTACTGTGTCTGAGTGTCGTACAAACCGTTACAACACGTCAGTTACTATGGAACTGTTGAATGGAACACTGGCCCAAAATACACAAATTTGCAATGTATAACAAGTTACATATACATTATATTTCCCTGGGGCTAATCAGGGTAGATACCCTGCAGGATCTGGGGAGATATATATATATATATATATATATATATATATATATATATATATATATATATATATACACTCTTCATCACTATTCCTGACTTCCTAGTGATTTGATCCGGTCAGCTCAGCACGCTGCCTTGGGGCCATATTTGATTCCTCTCTTTCCTTCTCCCCTCACATTAACTCTGTTGCTAGAACATCTCGCTTCTTCCTCCGCAACATTGCTAAAATCCACCTGTTCCTCTCCCAACAAACTACTAAAACTCATGTACATACCCTCATTCTTTCCCGCTTAGACTATTGCAATATTCTATTAACTGGCCTCCCTGCTACTCATCTTTCACCTTTGCAATCTGTTTTAAACTCTGCTGCACAAATAACCACACTCTCCCAAAAAACTGAACCTGCTCACATTATTCTTAGACATCTGTCATGGCTCCCTATTCAGAAACACATCAATGACAAAGTCCTCCTTCTCACCTTTAATGCTACCCCTCCTTACATCTCTTCCCTCATCTCCTCTTATGTTCCTGGCCACCTTCTTAGCTCAGAACACAACGCCCTTCTTGTTACACCATCCACACCCTCTGCCCTATCCCGTCTCAAAGCTTTCTCGCTTTCTGCTCCCAACCACTGGAACCCCATACCCGTTTCCCTACGTCTAGAACAATCCCCCTCTGTCTTTAAGTCTACCCTGAAGTCTTATCTTCTGGAGCACTAGGACCATGCACTACCTTTTGCCAAAGCCAGCACTTTTAACCTCAGCACCTGACACCCTCTTACCCTGTTGTCTGTCTCCTGTTACCCATTTAGGCTGTAAGCTCCTTGGGGCAGGGGACTCTCTCCTAATGTTTCTATGAATGTGGCACTTATTTTATCCCCTCTTATTTAATATAACTTGCTTTAATTGTAAGGAGCTGCGTACACTGTATGGCGCCATATAAACAAAGATATACATACATACATACATTTGCGATATCCAAGTAATATTATTTACTAAAAAGTCATATATATTGCACTCATGAAAAGTATAGGTAGTGACATTATATTGTCATATATAGAATTCTCACCAACTGACAAATGGATATTTCTCTTTCCATACTCTGTTGTGAAGCTAGGTAGGGGGCAGTTGTAAAAATAAACATATTAAAAGGTGAGGAGACTGATGTAACATTTAAAATTCATGACCTGATGATGATATTTCTTGTAGACATATAGAGCCTTATGCAGAAAGCAATAAACAGTTCTGGAGAAAATTAACTGCACTACAGGGGGCAAATAAAAATTCCCACATGTCTCTGATTTAAATTGGCTATTAAAATCAATGAAATTGTTTATTTCCCTCTGTGGTTCAGTTGTTATGCTCCAGAATTGCTCATGGAGTTGAAAGAAATTTCACCAGAGCGATTCATCTCTCCAGTTCCTCTCTTCTGTGCATCTTCTTTTACCAGATGAAGAACTCTGACTTTTGTAAATAGGCTACATAGAATAATATTGTAATTGTTAAACTTCTCACTGGAGAAACTTCTTTCACTGAGTTTCATGTTCATGGGGGCAGTGGCAGTTAATGAGTGCTGATCCACAGGACCCATTTACAGTTTATGAACTAACATTTCTTTGTTTAATGTAATTCTGTTTGTATTTTTCCTTATAATTTCATTTTGGTTTATAATGCATTTACTTTGGTGTTTTTAGCCCCTATATTATTGGAACAATGAATCAAAGTATTTCATCCTCACCAAATTTAGAGCTGCACCACAATTTCAGGTAAAATAAATAACAATGTCTTGTATTACATATAACATTATTTCTATTAATGCAAATAAATATTCATGTACAAACCTATTTTATTTATTCAAGCACTATAAAACCAAGTAATGTTGTATTTCTATATGTAATGTTTTCTTAATTTATGATAGTCGTGTTAGTCTAGTTGTGTAGATTGGGGATGAGTGAAAACTTTCGCCTCAAACCAAAATCAGCAAAAAATGGCACTTCCCACTTTCCAGCGAAAAGTGCCATTTTCCCACTTTTCTCACCTAGCTCATTGAATTGAAATCAATAAGAAGACTGAGTTTTTCCCCACCACATGCCATTTTCTCTTCTTTTCCTGAAGGCATATAAAAGGATGTCAGATTCTCACAGCATGCCATTTTATATTTGGGACAAGAAAAAGCAGTACTTTTTTATCCAGAGAAGATAGGCAGTAAAGGGGAATTTAAGCTTAGTTTAGGGAGTATTTTATGTAGGACATTTGTTCTCTGTATTAGGGGTCTCTGGGGGTACTTTGGGGGAGAACAAGGGAAGACCGAGGTTGGCCCCAAATATGCTGAAATTTGGTGTGACTGACTGACAAAACACTGGTCGCTGGGGTACAATTTGCTTGCCGATCTTGATGTTATTGTCTCTGTGCTGGGGAAGTCTAGGGAAAGAAGTTGATGATTTTGTTTTTTAGTTATATTTTTTTGAATAGACTGCGATAAGATAGGATGGACAACTTAAACATTTTAAAAATAAGTAAATAAATACATACATATATAAAAAATAAATATATTAGGTGGCACACAGCTGACTGGGAGCCTGACGAGAGCTGCGTGACTGAGGCAGACTTAATAGACTGCAGACGACATTGAGAATTTTGTTTAGGGCTAAAGCAAGACATTACACTCCATCGGTTGTGTACTGTAGAGAATAAAAACCACACACAGTAGTTGCAAAATTTCCAGCAAATGCACAAGGGGCATGGGGAGGGGGAAAGGTGGAGCAGTGCAGGGGACGTGGGAGTAAAGTGGTAGTTCAAAAACTAACTGCAGCCATGGTTGCTGCAGCTTGTGCAATAAATGATGAGGATCCCTCTTGTCCTGGGGAGGATGCAGTTTGTAAGGTCGTACCAAAAGTTCCACCAGACCCAGTTAAAAACCCCAAATATACTAGAAGAACGCTGAAAATGACGAGTGGCATTCTAGTGTTGATGATGGCATGGAATTGGCGAAAAGGAGGAACATTTTTCATTGAAGAAAAGGGAAATTGTTCTGCAAAAGGAGGAAAAAAATCGTCCTTTTTTCACAAAAAAATATGCAGGAAATTTTTCTCACTTTCCACCCACCCATACTGTAGAGGCCAAATGACATCTATTTCTAATAGTACACTTATTCTAATATTTTATTAGTATAACCTATGGCTGTCATGCTTAGGCACAGTATGAGTTGTTTATTAGGCAGGCCTTGTTTGTTATATGATCATATGTGTGTTTGAATATTATTCAAAATATTCTTATATTATTATATAGATGGGTACTATGCGCCAACCATACTGATCCAGTTAAAGGCTTTCTTGGAAGGTACTTGCGAAGGAAGCTAATTGAATTAGAGATAGAAAAAAATGTGAGAAACAATGACCTCATAAAAATCATTGAGTGGATTCCGAAGGCATGGCACCACCTCAATAGTTTCTTGGAAACGCACAGTTCTTCTGATGTAACCATTGGTAAGTATTAAGGAAAATACAGAAATGCCTTTTGCATATGGTGGGTAATATTTAACAAACATTTTTTTTAAATAACCAGAATGTTTTTCAGGTTGCAGTTGATGAGCAATGGAAAAAAAGTGGAATCTTTTATCATTACATTTTAAATAGATACTTTCTATAATTTAGATTTCCACTTTGCTTGCAGACTGCCAAATACATTATTTCTGTGGTGAGGGGATGCATTTGCTTTCAGTAATGGTGTAGCATGGAGATACATTTTTTTATTTTAATGAATGAATGAATATGTTTATTTATATAGCACCACAAGTGTACGCATCGCTTTACAATTTCAGGGTTTAAAAAATACAGGGTTATAGGTGCTTTGTAGAGTGAAACATTGGGTGTGAGGTCCCTGCCCGAAAGCTTACAAACTAAAGTGGTAATGGGAGATATACAGAGTACATTAGGGTCAAGTGCTGAATACAGTGCTAGTTGTGCTAATGGAGTTTAATTTTAATCATGCTACAAAGATCAGGTTTTTGAGAGAATAGGGTAGGTTCCAGGTTTAGTGGCCTGAAAAGGAATACCAGTGGTCTAATGGCATCATTATAATTATGTAGTTGAGTGGATTGCAAGACCAGATTACAATTTTTTTTTAGCTACCAGTGAGGTGAGCAATACTTTGGCACTCAAACAATAACTAGCATGTCACTAACAGAGAGGGGTCATTGGAAGTACAGGAGGAGAAGAATTTGGGTGGTATTTTTATTAAAGAGTACTGTGCGTTTTTGCAAGTGAAATACCTTACTCTCTTAAAAAAAATATTAAGTTCTGATTATGTTTCTATACAACTGAACTAGTTAATCATAAAGATTTGCTTCTTGCTTCAATTCTAGAAGCATCATTATAAAGAAGACCAGTGGTCACCACCTTCCTCACTGAAGATACTTAATTTTCCCTTTTCTTTCTTTTAATCCCTATCTTATCTTAGCAGCCAGCTTACACACCACTCCAAAACATTAGAATATGTTCATTCTTTATATGAGACATACAACTGAAATCCCTGCCAAAATCTAGATAAGATGCAGCCACTGTTGCACATTGATCTATTACCTTAATTTTTCAGTCTAAGAGTGTTTCAAGGTTTAAGTAATATGTGCTCTTCTTAGAAAACTCTTGCTTAATGCTGATTAACTTTAAATTAAATTAACTTTAAATTAAAAAAAAGTTTTTTTAATTGCTTACTCTGATCACACAATTTCATGCAAATAACTAATTTGGAGTATATACTAAAGTACAGACACTGCACACATAATGATGTTCCTATGCAATCTTGCTCCTCCAACGTATCATTTAGTATATTTAGTACACAGCCACTTATGAGTGTACATTGGAATGTGTTATTTGAACTTCCAATAGAGACACAGCCCTGCCTTCTGTATGTAAGTTTCAAAAGAAGTAGATCTCATATTAATCTTAATTTGCTAAAGGGTGGAATCCTTTGTTTCCTCCATCAATTTTTTTTTTGTCAAGAAGGAATATATATAAATAACCATGGATGTGCTGAGAAATGTTTCCAGTTTGGATAATGCCAAAATTTAGGGTACATCCTTAAGTCCATGTCAGAAATTTCATTCTAGATGCCCTTAGGCACAAACAGTTAAGCACGTTATGTGCAGGAAATAGGCAAAACAGAGCTGTAACAGTTGTAATTTTAACTCCATTTCTACTATCACTCATACCCATAGTCCCAGGCCCCCTTTTGTTAATTTTATAAATAGGTTTAATGTTGTTAAGTAAAGTGTCAGTCAGTAATTTAAGAGATGTACATTTTGAATAGAGCAGGGTTGCAGTGCACTTTTTCTTATGAAGCACTTTTTTTTTCTTTTTGTTATATGGCTATCTAACTATTAACTTTGAATTATTTTTAGTCTTCAACCTATTGTTGAGATACCACAGAACTTACAATTGAAATGAAGCTACACTAGTGATACAAAGAACTTACTTTAATATAAAGCTACACTAGTGACACCACATAGCATACAATTAAAATGGATATATACTAGTATTACATTGAGCTTAAAACTGATATATAGTTGCACAAGTAATATATCAGAGCTTACAACTGAAACAGAACTACAATAGTAAATCCACAGAGCGTAAACTTGAAAAGAAGCTACACTAACTGAAATGGAGTCACAGTAGCGATACCTGAGTATGCAATGAAATGGAGCTATAGTAGTAATAACAAAGAGCTTACAATTGAAATGTAGTAACATTAGTGATACACTGTGCTTACAGTTGATATTTAGCTATAGTAGTGATTCCACGTAGTTTACATTTGAAATGGAGCTGCAATAGTAAATCCATAGAGCTTACAATTGAAATTAAGCTACACAAATTTGATATTTGAAATGGAGCTACACTAGTGATACCACAGAGCTTACAACTGAAATGGATTTACACTATGGATACCACAGAGCTTTCAAGGGAAATGGTGCTACACTTGTGATGAGTGTTTTGACCAACTGCCATGTTAGGGAGATTAAATCAGTGGCCACCCCCTCTGACTCACCAACATTTTCTACCCAGACTCATCCCCCTCATATTGATGGGCCATGTTTGAATCTATTATTGTATAGCACTTTGTTGATCACTCGATATAAGAGAACATGCCGTTTTGTTACATGCTACTGCACTTATCTAATTTTTATTGTTAGAGGCCCTGTCCTTTTAAATAAATTGAAATATGATTTATTCCCTACAGTGCAGTTGGGTTATTCCAGTATTGTGCCTCTTTTTCCTTAATACATACTAGCCACTCTATGCTTTAATACCTTGTGGTCTATGTAATAAACAGTGAAAGGCAAATATCAGTATCATTTAGCAAGTACAAGTATACTTAAGTACAACAAACCATTTATGCAATGTTCTGTCTAGGGTACTTCATGTTAGACTATAGTAGTGAATGCATGCCTATGTAATCTGGATATGTTTTAACAGAAGTCTTAGTTAGACTGATGTTTTTTCTAACAAACACAAGAGTACTCTACAGAGTGAAAGAAATGTACTAGTTGATAAACAGCCAAATAATTTTATCAATGAGAAACATGAACATCAGCAGACAATATGCTGCATTTTCCACTGCTTAGTAAGTAGTATACATAGTCTCAAGGTTATTAGGAATATTTTATGGCTGCATTTCAAGCAACTTTACTAATTGTACATGCTTTTATGAACATATTTATATTTTCTTCTAATAATAAAATACAAACATCTACTGACACTAGTAATACATTTTGCATGAACCAAATAATTGAAATAAATGTATATGTATGCATTTTTTAGGTCCCCGCCTTTTTCTTTCCTGCCCAATGGATGTGGACAGTGCCAGAATATGGTATACAGACCTTTGGAACTATTCAATAATTCCATATCTTCTAGAGGCTGTGAGAGAGGGACTTCAGGTATGAACAACAGTTCAGTTAGATGCCCTTATAAATCTAATGTGTGTTAATTTAAATATTTATTTACTATATAAATATATATAATCAAGCATGTCAAACTCAAATGGATTGCATACTAATCGATTCCCTCTAATGGTTGCTGGTGTATGAACTGTTATTTTGTTGGGGAGTTCTAGAGAGAGAGGGATGAAATGAAAATATTTTATATCAGTGATTTTCAATCTTTTTTTTTTTTTGTTCAAGGCACCCCAAACATGCCCTCTAGGCAGGTGTAAAAAAATGCTGTAAAGTAAGAATGCATAAAAAAAAATAGACATATTAATAGTTTATTTTTGTCAGTTAACAAAATGAAAAGTGAGTGAACAGAAGAAACACCTGAATCAAATCAATGTTTGGTGTGACCACCCTTTGCCTTCAAAACAGCATCAATTCTTCTAGGTACACTTGCACAAAGTCAGGGATTTTGTAGGCATATAGTCAGGTGTATGATTAAACAATTATACCAAACAGATGCTAATGATCATCAATTTAATAGGTAGGTTCATTAACTGAAAAAGAAACCGCTGTGTAGGAGGAATACAACTGGGTGATGAACAGCCAAACTCAGCTAACAAGGTGAGGTTGCTGAAGACCGCTTAATGAGACAGGGATTTCCAGATGTGCTGTCCAAGCTCTTCTGAAAAAGCACAAAGATACAGGCAACATAGAGGACCATAGACGCAGTGGTCAGCCAAGAAAACTTAGTGCAGCAGATGAAAGACACATCATTCTTCCTTCCCTTCGCAATCGAAAGATGTCCAGCAGTGCTATCAGCTCAGACTTGGCAGTAAACAGTGGGATTGTGGTACACCCATCTATTGTCCGGAGAACTCTGGTCAGAAGTTTTCTTCATGGAAGACTTGTGGCTAAAAAAGCTATACCTCTGACATGGGAATAAGACCAAGCAGCTCAACTGTGTATGAAAACACAGGAACTTGGGTGCAGAAAAATTGTAGCAGGTGCTCTGGACTGATGAGTCACAATTTGAACTATTTGGCTGTAGCAGAAGGCAGTTTGTTCGCCGAAGGCTGGAGAGTGGTACAGGCAACAGTGAAGCATGTTGGAGGTTCCTTGAAAGTCTGGAGCTGCATTTCTGCAAATGGAGTTGGGGATTTGGTCAGAATTAATGGTC
Source organism: Rhinophrynus dorsalis (assembly GCA_037306005.1). Classification (NCBI taxonomy): domain Eukaryota; kingdom Metazoa; phylum Chordata; class Amphibia; order Anura; family Rhinophrynidae; genus Rhinophrynus; species Rhinophrynus dorsalis. The sequence continues at coordinate 242,777,529 of CM074721.1, forward strand.
TCCTCAATTCTGAGAACTACAGGCAGATACGTATCCATCATGCAGTACCATCAGGGAGGAATCTGATTGGCCCCACATTTATTCTGCAGCATGACATTGATCACAAACATACAGTGAAAGTCATTAAGAACTATCTTCAATGTAAAGAAGAACAAGAAGTCCTGGAAGTGATGGTATGGCCCCCATAGAGCCCTGTTTTCAACATCATCGAGTCTGTCTTACATGAAGAAAAAGAAGAAACTGAGGCTGCCTAAATCCACAGAAGAACGGTAGTTAGTTCTCCAAGTTCTACCTGCCAAGTTCCTTAAAACTGTGTGAAAGTGTACCTAGAAGAATTGATGCTATTTTGAAGGCAAAGGATGGTCACTCCAAATACTGATTTAGATATTTCTTCTCTTCACTCACTTTGCATTTTGTTTTTAATAAAAATAAACTATTAACATGTATATTTTTGAGAGCATTCTTACTTTACAACATTTTTTCACACCTGCCTAAAACTTTTGCACAGTACTGTACATATGTTATTTGTAGTCCCACAATCAGAATAACAAAAACAAACAAGTTATGTATAACAGTTTCCATAAACACAAAACTGAAACTGAGCAATAATATTTTTGTCAAAGTCTTTATAGAAAAGAAGGAGCACCCTAATTGTATGTCCACAGCACCATGTCATGTCCCCCTTCTTGTGAAACACTGGTTTTCATGGACACACTACACAATAAACTAGAGAAGCCATACTTAACTGAAGAATAGTAAAAACATGACATTTGTTGCCTTTAGAGAGAAACTATCAACAGGACATTGCCCCATTGGCAGATGTACTCCCAAGAGACCTGCAGTTGAAGTTGCGGCTGTATTTTGAGCCCTAGTTGCCTAATGACTGTGAAAAATGGGTGTCTAAAAAGTAATACAGAATGCTCCATTAGTGTTCCCATGAGAAGAGATTGAACTGCAAAATGTAGACCCTCTGTATTGGGCTTCAAAGCTCAACACTGAAGATCCATGGAGACAGTGCATGCATAATTCTGGGTTGCATTTTAGCACATAAGAGAATGCCACCAGATTTATTTAGGTAACCTCAATGAGTGTGCAGTCATGAAACTGGTGATTTGCTGGACCTCATTATGCAAATGCTCAGTTTGGTTTTTGGATTCAACGAACATGCTAGTTACCAGAGACAACAACCATTTTTACTTTCTGTCATGCATGCAGATGTATGGTAAAAGAGCCCCTTGGGAAGACCCATCAAAGTGGGTATTGGAAACATTTCCCTGGAACATTGCATCATCACAGCATGAAAGTCCAGCCCTACTACAGTTGAGACCAGAGGATGTAGGTTATGATGGATATGCCACTGCCAAAGAGGGGACAACCTCCAAAAATGTTTCAGAGAGTGAAAAAGAAGGTGATCCATTGGTAAGTAGTATAAACTGCTGTTTAATCCAGAACTGTATTTATTTTGGATAATACAATAAGATGTGTGTGCAGTCTGATTTATACTTTTGCAAACAGGCTTGCTAAAGAGCTTGGCCTGCACATTGCACAATATGCCATTTTTTTCAATGACGTGGTTTGCCTATGACTTTATTTATATATGTGAATATGTGCATATGTGTGTTCACATAGCACCGAACATATCTAGGACTCATTTGCCAGTATTTTATGATAGTTCACTCAGCTACATACTGTGCAGTGCTGGTACCTTATTTGAATATCCTAATGGGTTTATAACATCATCAAGTGAACACCTGTATTCACCACTGTTCTATGGTTATGTTTTTTCACATGGTTGTTTTAGGGTATCTATTCTGTCTCTGTCCTTCTGGTTGTCTTGATAAAGGTCCAACAAAGGACAAAAACACTGCTTGCATTTTAAGAAGTGTTCATGGTGCTGTTCCTTTAACACTGGGTATATATTTATGACACATATACACAAATGTGCTGAGTGCTGGACTTTCCCATTACAGGCCATCTATGTATTTTCTATTTGTGATATAAATGTTTACATTAGACTCTGACATCTTCTGCAAAGCTGATAATGGGAAATATCATGAAAGCTTCGTTTTCCACAGTAGTTTCACCTAACACTGCAGTACAGTCACCATACAAAATGACAAAAAGCAAAGTGATGCTAGGTACATTTGCTGATCGATCTTTCTTATATATTATTATATTATGAATACATGCCTTTAAAGTGTTGTTCACCTTAACGAAAATGTTGTCTGTATATAGCTGTGAAATGCAGGCATGTTGCTTCTTGTGTTTGTTTCTCCACACTGAATTGGAAAGCAATGCATCATGGTCAACACACTGAGGAGTACTACACTTTGACAGCCAAAAAATAGATGACCTGGTAACTTTCTAGTTAGAAAATCACCCCTGAGTGTTCACTTAAAACAAAACAAAAAAAAAACACTTGTATAAAAACATGTTGGTGGTCCACTGAAAGGCTGTGTATTTTCTGCAGGACCAATACTGCCATCAGTACATACTATTACATTAATAATACTACATAAATATTCTGAACAGTTTAAAATACTGGAAAATAATTATTCATGCAGTGTTTTGAGTTTTTAAACTATTTGAACATCATTTTCTTAAGGATTCATTGCTTATAATGAATATAAATTAACTTTAATTCTTATTTTATGTTAGACTTGTGCACAGCAACACTTTTCGCTAAAATTCGATTTTGGACAATTTTTTTTTTTTATCATTCAGAGGATCCGCGTTTCGGACCACACCTGTTTGACTCAGACAAAATTCGACAATAGTCCGAATTATTCAGCTGATTTTGACATACTTTAAAAAATGACTTTCGCTTGTGGTGGCAATAAGGTACTAGGCCTGTCTGCCCGCCTATACAACTATGAGACTGGCTGCGTTACTCTGAAAACTATTAAAACAAATTATATTTTGCACAGGAACAAAGATGACTCTCCCTTGCAGTGGCAATAAGGTACTAATGCTGGCTGCCTGCCTACGCTACCTGCCTTCCTACACAACAACTGGACATTCTCTATCTCCTTCTGCTCTCTCTGAGTTCCAACAACAGACTAACTGGAAATGCAGGCTGTCTGGGTGTCTGACTTGTCATTAGTCCAAGCCCCATCATGAAACGAAGAAGCAAATTGGACTAGAGAGGGAGGGAAAGTATCGCACGAGCGGGTTGCCGTTGTCCAAATTTCCGAAATTTACTCCAAAGATTCTGACCAGGACTGTTCTGATTTGGTTTTTAAAAAATGAATGACTTTTTCCTTTTTCCCCAATGACGCCGAATGACCCTTATTCATCCAAATTCCAAAATCAGCCATTCCGATTCGCACAAGTCTATTTTATGTTACACCAGGTGCTGCTGTTGCTGTATCAATTATATTCATTGACCTAAGACTAGGGATGGGCGAAAAGTCAGAGACATTTCCCTTAGGACTTTAAGCAAAAAAAAACTCCCAGTTTCCTGGGGGTTTTTTTCAGGAAACTTCCTGCCCATACATAAGTTTCTTTTTGTCACTGCCAATAAATTTACCACAAGAACTTTGCCATATTTCACCTATGTTTTCAATGACTACAACATTTCCCACTACAATATTACTTCTTCTGAGGGCTAAAGTAGAGAAATAAATAGCTGAAAGTAAAAGTTGTGAGTCCTACAAATGTTAGAAGGCTGAGTGCCTTTGTCCTTTGACCACAACACTAACTTCCTGCTTAAGTAACATTGGCACAACATCCTTGAAAAATAACTGCAGCTTGGCATTAGCCAGCAGGGTGCAACACATGACATCAATTCTTTAAAGCCTCTGTTTTCAACAAATGAAAAGGGCAGCATGTCATCCTTCAATATTTTGGAAAGTTTACTATTCCATAGGTATACTTTTGGCACATTCTCTGACACATCAACAGCACTTCTATTATGTACCCCAGAGCCCCAGGAACATTTAGGAGTACTTCTGCTGCTGCTAGTTGTGACATCGCTGTTGATGGTATGTCTTCCAGTCAGACATGTGGCTTTGCTTCAGGTGGGATTTCATTGAGGAGGTACCTAGTTGAGAGCCTGCTTTTCCCTTGCTAACATGTTTCTTACACAGATGACAGATAGCAACATGCTTAGCTTTTGTGAGTGAAGTATCTCCATACTGTGGACTTTATAGATTGTTGGATTCTTGGGAGGCTGCTGCTGCTACTACTACTAGGGCTAGATGTTGCTGAAATTGTATTACTACTAGGTGTCACAGGTGCTGCATTCAAAGTACAGCAGAGGCACTGATCAAAGCTAAGGTTTGGATGCTGATAACCCGTGTTGTTGCTGTTTACTCAACACTATTAATATGTGTGCTGAGTTGGACTTGGAAGTTGTGATGCTGCTGAAAATGACTGACAGGATGACTGTATTTTGCTGTATCTTTCTTTGTCCAATGCCAGACTTTCCAATTGAGTTCTCAATAGACTTGCACAGTGCTCCTTTTCAGTGGTGAAAGATTGAGCCTATACCTTTATGCTAACTTTCTGGCCATGCCATCACCTCTCTCACTCTAAACTTCATCTTTATCTGAAGAGGAGGAAGATGCTGGAGCTTTACAGTCTCCTGAATACAAAACAATCTACAGATAAGCTTAGAACTATCTTTAACAAGCAAGCCCGTCATGTTTTGCCCTTTTTTCTGTATTTTTTCTGGTCCTTGTATATTTTTAACCTGATTCTTGCTTTTTGCTCAGTCCTGAGCCTTTATCAAGTGCCAGTGCATTTGTGCTAGCATGTGAAAGTGTTCTGTGCATGGTTCGAGTTCCTAGTCCTGTTTCAGTTCTCTTGCTTTCTGAGTGTATCCTGTGTATTGATCTTGACTTTATTTCCTGACTTCTATCTTGCTCTTCAACTTGGTACCATGTCTTGGTGTGACTGATTCTCCACTCATGGCCCTGGCTTTCCTATTTGACTATTCTCATGCTGGCTGCCTAGTACTTTACTGTGGAACTTGATCATCATTACCTAGATCACTGCTGTTATTGATCCCATTCCCTTGGAGCTGCCTAATCGTTCTGATGCTTAAACAACTTAGCAGCAGCAAGAACAGCAGTCACAAATGCTGCAAAGGCCAGAAAGGCAGATTTTTTTATTTCTCATTGTTTTTCCTTTAAATAAACCAGAAGCCTCCAAAAACAATTTTTGGGGGGCATGTTTCTAACAAGCCTAAATCCTACAAATCACTGATTCATCAGGGCTTGGGCTCTAACAAACCTGAATCCAACCTATCATAACTGATTCATCAGGGTTTTTTGCCTCTAACAATCCTGAGTTCAACAAAGCATTACTATTCTTTAGGGCTTGTGGCTTTAACAATCCTGAGTCCACAAAATCACTGATTCCTTATGGCTTGTGCCGCTAACAAACCGGAGTTCACAAAATCACTGATTCTGCATCACTGGAGTTCTAAGGCTTTATAAATGTTTGAGTCCTTGAAATCTATTATCTCTTCTGCACCCATCCTTAAACTCCCGGATCTGCATGTTCCGTTTACTCTGGAGGTTAACACATCTGAGACGGCGACTGGAGCTGTTCTGTCTCAGCGATCTGCCACTTCTGGGATTCTTCATCCATTTTCCTTTTTCACTCAATGCTTCACATCAGCAGAAACAGGGAACTTTTGTCCACTGAGATGGTTTTGGAAGAGTGGCGGTATTTACTTGAGGGATCACCTCATGTTGTTACAATTCTGACTGGGCACCAGAATTTCCAGTATCTAGCCTCTGCCAAGTGCCTGACTGCCCACGAGGCCCATTGGGCCTTGTTCTTTTCTCATTTTAATTTTGTTTCCTACATTCCCGGAAAGAAGAACGTTAAGGCTAATGCCCTATCTCATCAGCACTACTCTGCTGGTAACTCCTGGGCATATGTGTCACCTACCTAGGTCATCTGTCTCTGTCCACGGCATTCCTTACCCATCTCAATCTCAAACAAGCTCTGACTGCTTGTCCATCTGGTGTTTCATTGCCTCCTAATGTTTATTTTGTGCCTTCAGAATATCATCCAGGCATCCTCCGCTGAGGTCCCTCTTCTGTTACGGCTGGACTCCCCCGTGTTCTTTGCACGCTATCCCTAATTTAACGGTACATCTGTTGGCTAGAATTGAAGACTGATATCTCCACCTTTGTTTCATCTTGCCTGTTATGTGCCCAAATTAAGATACCCAGGTGCCAGCCTGTGGATCTCTTGCAACCACTCTCAGTTCCTGCTCTTCCCTGGACACAGATCTCAATGGATTTTATGGTAGATTTGCCTTCTTCCAAGGGCAATACCATCATTTGGGTTATTGTGGACAGGTTCCACTACCCAAACTCTCAACCTCCATAGAATTGGCAGAGCTTTTAACAGGGAGATTTACCTCCTCCATCGAATTTCTCAGCACATAACCTCAGATCATATATCCCAATTTGTATCCAGGATTTAGAGAGTCTTGTGCTCCAAGCTTATCATCAGCAGATGAATGGGCAGACAGAGAGGTTGAACTAGAACCTTGAACGCTACCTCCAGTGTTACTGTCCTTACCAGCAAGACGATTGGACCCAGCTGCTACCTTGGCAGAGTTTTCATACAGCTCACTGCTACAGTCCTCTTTAAAGTGTTCTCCCTTTTTTTCTGCAGCTCTGAGTTAAAATACCCCAGCCCTGACTGTCTGCCCCTCCATGTCTGTGGTAACTGCTACCGATGCTCATGCCTGCTCCTTGGCTGACCACTGGCAAGCCACTCTCTGCACTTTCTTGGAATCTAAAATGCAGCAGAAGGTGGCTGCCTGCCGCCATCAGTCTCTGGCCCCCAGATTTTCCCTGGGAGATTTTGTCTGGCTCTCCTCAAAGAATGTTAAGTTGCATCACACATTGACAACTTGGGTCCCTGCTTTCTAGGGCCACTTAAGGTCCAGGCCTGACTTTTGTATGTCTCCTGTAGGCTGGTGTTACCACAGACCTTGAGGATACATCCTGTCTTCCATGTATTCCTTCTAAAACCATACGTCCAGTCTCATGCCTTTCATCCCACGTTGTATCCTCCCCCACCAGGCTCATGGGTCGATTCTGAGGAGTATGTCATTGATGCTCTCCTTGACTCCCCCTCTTCCATGGCAACTTACAGTACCTGGTCAACTGGAAAGGCTGTGGCCCAGATGAACCATCCTGGGTGGTGGCCTAGGGCATTTATGCTCCTTCTTTGTTTTTCACTTTCATCAGTCTTATCCTGCCAAGATGTCTTTGGACTCCCTGAGGTAGTCCTTTTTTTGGGGGGGAATAGTGTCTTGTTCTACCATTTGTTCTGTCTTTTTTCCTGGTCCTTGTCTGTTTTTTAACCTGGTTCTTCTTGTTTTCCAGTTCCTTGTTTCTTGTCTTGTTTATTATTCAGTCCTGAGCCTTTATCAAGCCCCGGTGCCTCAGAGCTGGTGCAGAATGAAAGCGTTCTGTGATTGATTCAAGTTCCTAGTCCTGTTCCACTTCCTTTTCTTTCAGAGTGTATCCTGTTTATTGACCTTGGCTTTGTTTCCTGACTTCTCTCTTGCTTTTCAACTTGGTACCATGTCTTGGTGTGATTGAATCTCCGCTCATGACCCCGGCTTTCCTATTCAACTATTCTCCTGCCTGCTGTCTTGTACTTTGTTGTCCACCTTTTGCTGACCCTGCTAGTATGACCATCTGACTTTCCTGTTGTTTCCAATATCAGTTTGACTTCATCAACCTTCTTTTGTGCTTCAGTTCAACTGCCAGTCGGAATCCAGTCCTACAAATTGACCTTAGACTAAGAGTTGCACCTTTTCTGTTGGAGTTTGAATATTTCTGTTTTCAAGCTTATCCAACCAGCAGCATTAAACTGTCACTGCAGGTAATCCAGTATGTTTGTCTGTCACCTCCTTCAACCCCAGTAGGTATTAACTATCCATTAGACTGTCATCCAGGGTTTGGGCTGGCTTCTCCAGTTGGCACTAAATTTACCTTACAATTAGCACCTTTAACCTGGCCTTGGCAGTGACAAGGTAGCCTAGGGGGTAGCCAATGTCAGCTAGTCCTGATCTCCACTCTGAGCACCCCAGCAACTTGCCTGCTGCAGAACTTACCTGTGAACCCCTGTTGAGTTGCTGTGTATCTTTCTGTTCAGTTGCTGTGATTTTACTGGTCTTCTTGTATGATAACTAGCAGTCTGCTGCTTCTCTGTAAAGCATCTTCTACACAGAGTTCAGATTCAGACAGCTTACATTGGGCACTCCAAGTTACAAAGTAACAAATAAATTACTAGTCTGTATAGCACTCCTCAGCTAGTGTCAATGTTCTGCTCTGATTGCACTGCACAATGTTGGAGATGCCTTAAAGGGATAGTAATGTTTCATAATAAAAGCATCTCTAATTAATCTTCATAGTATTTGGGCCATTAAGAGTGTTATTTCAATACTGTCAGAGCTGTAGTTCAAGAGTAATTGAATGATAAAGTATTCCCCTCCCACCCTTTTTACTGATGTAACACTGCTCAGCTTAGAGCAGCAGGGAGTGTCCAGGTAGATTGCAGAGAAGGACAATCTTCAATTAAGATAAGGGAAAAAGCTGAAAAACCTGTCAAGGGGGGCAGGGTTTTTATTGTTCTTACAGTAGAATATTGACTCTTGGTGTGAGCTGCCTGGTCTATGGACTGCAGTCCACATCTGAGGAGTGGGGGGCTTACACTAGGTAAAAGGGGCAGGAGGGGGAAACTTTATCATTCAATTACTCTTAAACTACAACACTCGCAGTAAGGAAATAACACTCTCTATGGCTCAAATACTAAGATTAATGGGAGCTGCTGTTTTTGTGAAACATTACTGTCACTTTAAAGAGGTGGGATCCATGTATCATGTCTGATGAACTTTTCTATTAAGACCTTTTAGAAACATATTGTAGCAGAAATAGAGGATATCTTAAATATTTACCTCATTCATGCCAATTTTTAATCAAGCAGTTCTTTTAGCAAACCAAATGAACAAACTCTGGTAAATTGCTTATGCCTGTAATCAAACTACACCTTTACAACTCTCCCTACTGGGAAAATAAAGTAAAAAAAAAATCCATGCTATGGCCTTATTCAAAGATGCAAATCTTTGAATATATTTGTAAACCCTGGTCGAATTATCACAATTATATTTGTAAATGGTGGTGCTAAATGGAAGCAGTGTTACCTGCCACTTTGTGGCTGCTGCCAGAAACAAGTTCACTGCTATTGGATCTTCAAAAATTAACAAAGTTAATTAAAATGTATTTTTGGCGATTCCACTGGCGAGTATCAATAAAAAACACTTATATTCAGTTTTCTTATATTAAAAAACATTTTAAAGGGATAGAAATGTTTCAAAATAAAAGGAGCTCCAATTAATCTTCATAGTATTTGGGCCATGGAGAGTGTTATTTCAGTTCTGTCAGAGTTTTAGTTCAAGAGTAATTGAATGATAAAGTATCCCTCTCCCACCCCTTTTACTGATGTAACACTGCTCACCTCAGAGCAGCAAGGTGGTGTCCAGATGGCTTGCAGAGAGGGACAATCTTCAATTAACATAAGGGAAAAACCTGATAAAACTGTCAAGGGGGACAGGGTTTTCATTTTACTCAAAGTAAGAAGATTGTCCCTTGCTGTGAGCTGTCTGGTCTTAAGACCAGATTCCACATCTGAGGGGAGGTGGCTTACACTAGGTAAAAGGGGTGAGAGGGGGATACTTTATCATTCAATTACTTTTGAACTACAACTCTGACAGTACTGAAATAACACTCTCCGTGGCCCAAATACTATGAAGATTAATTGGAGCTGCTTTTATTTTGAAACATTACTATCCATTTACATTTTTTATTCCTTTCGGATCATACCTCATTATTCAAGATGAGAAACAAATGATCTTAAATGTACTACTAGAACTCATAGAGTTATACACCTACTAATAATGTTGGAAATTATAGCAACATCATCAAAACTATATGATTTTAGTGAGGTCACTGTTCCAGTATATGCTCTAAAAGCAACCTGAATCACATGCAGTGCGGAAATGTCATGACAACCATATAATATGGATTCAGACCAAATCACTGCCCTTAATTCAAGTCTAATATAAACTTGCACACCCTACCTGCCGAAACAGTGGCACATGTAGCGCACACCAGTGACTCACCTATCCTGCTCCCCAGGGGGTTGTCATGACGTTTCCGCACTGCCTGTGATTCAAGTTTTTTTCAGAGCATATACTGAAACAGTGACCTCACTTACGTCATATAGTTTTGATGATGTTGCTATAATTTCCAACATTATTCGTAGGTGTGTAACGCTATGAGTTCTAGTAGTACATTTAAGATAATTTGTTTCTCATCTCGGATCATGGACGCATGATAAGAAGGGGATATAAAAAATAAAAAAGTTTTTTTAAAGGGATAGTAATGTTTCACAATAAATGCAGCTCCAATTAATCTTCATAGTATTTGGGCCATGGAGAGTGTTATTTCAATACTGTCAGAGTTTTAATTCAAGAGTAATTGAATGATAAAGTATCCCCCTCCCACCCCTTTTACTGATGTAACACTGCTCACCTAAGAGCAGTAAGACTGTCCAGATGGATCACAGAGAGGGACAATCTTCAGTGAGCATAAGGAAAAAATGGAAAACCTGTCAAGGGGGCAGGGTTTTCCTCATACTTACATTAAGAAGATTGTCCCTTGCTGTGACCTGTCCAGTCTCGGGACCAGATTCCACATCTGAGGGGAGACAGCTTACACTAGGTAAAAGGTGGGGGATATTTTGTCATTCAATTATTCTTGAACTACAACTCCGACAGTATTGAAATAACACTCCCTATGGCCCAAATACTATGAAAATTTATTGGAGCTGTTTTTGTGAAACTTTACTATCCCTTTAATATAAGAAAATAGAATATGTGTTTTTTATTGATACTCACCAGTGGAAGTGCAGGAAATATATTTAATAATCCTGGTTGAATTATATTTGTACGCCCCACTCCAATTTCCCCCAAAATCTCTCATGCCACAGTCTCCTGATAAACCATCACTTCCATCATATACCATATCTTGAAGAACTCATTACTACTCACTATAGCAACTCATAGGCCTTAATCACTCTTTACCTTCTGTAGGTGACATTCTATCACACCCTCTCTCCCAGTCCCCTCCCTTTCCTGTATACCTTTCCATCCATTTGTTCCCTTGTCTATTGTTTAATCCATACTCTTTAACTTACCAATTGATATAACCCATGGTCACGTACCATGTTTTAACTACTGAACTAACTAGGTGTTTCTTATATGCTTTATAAAAGCATTTATATTACATGTTATATAGTAGAACCGTTATTGTATTGTGTGCTAGAAAGCTACTTAGATATGCTTATACCAAAAAGGATCTTTACACATGTATCATTAATTGGTATTTTAAATCCTTCTTTCTGTGTTGCACTTGTAGTATTTTATTACCACATAAAAACCTTATTAATAAAAATTCAGTTATCAGTATAAACAAAAAGTCAATTGCAGATATAAAAACAAATAAACACGCAAACAACCCCCTCCCCCATACATTTACTTGATTTGGTGTTCTTTATAGCAGCTATAAAATAGGTACTTGAAAAAAAATTGTTTTCACTTAATAGAAAAAAGAGATAAGCATTTTCTTCAACAGGTGCTGCAAATTTTGCATTCTATTTTATTTAAAGGAGCAGTAAACTTTTTTTTTATGAAAAAATAAATATTGTAGGGATTTTCCTATTGAGTAAAATAAGGGTACTCCCACTGCCGAGAGAATTATATTTCCAGAGTTATTACAGTTTAAATCCATGTTTTTTTACACTAGCAGTGCCCTCTAGTGGTTGAATTCTAATAAGATTTCCTGTTAGATTCTAATGGAGAGGAAAGTCAGAAAAGTCAGAGACATACAGTTCCCCATAGAATGTGACAGAAACTGCCTGTCACTTCCTGTCAGTTATAACTATCAGGAAGTAAACATAGTAAATTAACTTCCTGATTATTTAAACTGCTATCATGTTTTAATAAAAAAATGGGAGTACCCTTGTTTTATTCAGAAGGAAATGCTCTGTAAAATGTATTTTCATAAAAAAAAGTTTACTGCTCCTTTACAATAATAATAACTATGAGACTCTTTCTGAAGAAGGTGTGTTGACATACATAAAAAACTGTCTTAATTACTGACTTGTGGAAAGATTATCTTGTATACAAATAATACAAAATAGCATTTATAAATTTGTCTAAAAAAAATCAATCAAAGCTAAATCAAAGTATATCAAATATATCATAAACTAATAACACTTTTAAGGAAATTGCTTAAGGTACCCTTAATTGGTATTTTAAGGACACCTCTAAGATTTTACAGGTCATTTGTTAAGCAAGTATAAAGTACATAAATACACAGATATGCTAATGTTCCACAATCAGAATGACAAAACCTAGAGTATTGTGCTTTTCACATTTTTGTTTAAGTCCACTTAAAAAGGTGACACCCTAAGCTAGAGTCCATTACACAATAATGTGAGGCCCTGGTTTGGAATCTTATTTTTTAGGGAATTAATGTACTTGGAGTGGATGAACTTAAATAAATGTAAAACTATTATCATTTATTGATGAAGTACAAACATTTACATGCATTTGAGTCATATCCTATAGGTATCAGAAGGTGTAGCCATTTGTAGAAAATGCAGGATGAATATAAATGTCCATAAAGTCACCAGCATATTGTTTTTTTTTTCCTAAAAATGGAGTAAATGCTCCACTACTATATAAAAAATACATCTGGCTTTAGGTGGTGTTATTTTTCAATGTACCTAAGAAAGAGCTAACAGCATCCTAGCAGCACTTCACACATGCTCCTGTTTATGTATTAATGAAGTCAATGGAGCATTTGTTTCAGAACAAATGTTTAGTAAATGAGGAGCAAAACAGGTGCACTATATGATCAACCAAAAATGTCCCATTGATTTTAATAGTGTTTTTTACACATATAGAACAACCACTTGGCTTTAGACATAGAAAGCTTTTGCTTTGCTTTACTACATATTTAGCCATTTAGTTGATGATATTTAGCTCTCATTTCTTTGTTTATATGTTGTGACATATTGAAAGTAGCCAACATAGCAACTGAATTACTCATCTGAAACATATAGCACATTCTATAGCAAGGATGGCCAACCGGAGGTCCTCCAGCTACCAAGGACTACAACTCCAATTATATGGCTGGGGATGATTGGAGATGTAGTCTGACTCCTCAACAGCTGGAGGGCCAACAAGAGGAAGAACTGATAATTTAATAACATTTAAATAACATTTTGGCGGCATATATAGCAATATATATATATATATATATATATATATATATATATATGTCTATATAATATCAAACATTGTAATTCTGTATTTTTGGCCAATTCTACATAGGTCCCCAGCCAGTATATGTCTAATGAAGTGTGAGTACATTTAGTTTTTCAAATAATTTTGTCTTTCAAGTGAATATGTTAAAGATGCATTTATAATCTATGTTTCTTTGTATTTTGTTTCACCATTCATATCCTGTGTTAAACTATAAATGTGCTTGTATAAAAGCAAAATACTATTTGCTTGAGAAACCTTGCCAGGTTTACCCTTCACTTGCACACCACTCTTGCACTGAAAGTGTTAAACTACATTTTTTTCTTATGGTCTGTTTTATCTTGTACCTTGTTGTAATGCTTAGGAGAAACTGAAATTGAATTAATCTTTATTAATTAATGTGCTATAACCAGCAGTATATTACAAAGAACATAGGAGGTGATCTCTTCATAGATGAACAATTCCTTAACTAAGATGGATTGCTTCTCCAATCCAAGAATGATCTTTTTTTCATCTTGTGTTCCAGTGGTGCTTTATTTTTTATTATAAAATGTGTATTTTAACACATTAATCCACATTTATTATATATCTGTTATGTTGTAATTCTTCAGTGGAATTCACAATAACTTTTTGAGCAAAGCCGCATCACTTTGAAATAGAATTGTTTGTAGATAAATAAGTATATGTCTAACGATATTGTATTGATTGAAATAATAGATGATTTATAATAATACCAATTTTATTCATTTCAGATTAATATGTTAATGAGACTCCAGGAAGCAGCCAATTTCCCCAGTGCACAAAGCTGTGACAGTACAAGCCGCCACGATGAAATTTTGGATCCTTCACTTGAGTCAACTCTGTAGGGAAAAATTATGGATATTGCATCTTTATTATAAAAAAAAATGCATACTTATCTTTCCCACTAGATCACTGCCAATCTGAAAGCAGCACAAAGAAGCCCTAGTACCAGGATAATGTGCTGGTAGGCGGATGACTTGCTTTTGAAGGTTGGTTTGAAAATTGAAGTGGAATGCTTGAATTAATTTAATTTCAAAGCATTTCAAAATCAGCGGAGTAGAGGGAGTCTCCATTAGTCAACTGGAAAGGGCCCTAGACATAGGGCAAACAAGCAGATTGCACATTTGTTAGCCAAACTGGAATTATTTTGTTTTCTAAAAGGTTTACAGCACAGGTGTATGTATAATGTGTTCTCTTGTTTATGATATACTGTATCAATTGTGCAGTGTTTTTTAATCGACTTCAAACCTCTAATGTAATACATAGTGCCGGTCACATGGCTACATTGGTGCGATTATTGTGTACTGCCTCCAAACAAAAATAAAAGAAGTTCCTAAGAATAGCACAAATGTATTGTGCAACTACCAGAGAATCTACTGTGATATACTGGATAAGTGCCAATTTTAATTCTGAACTGCCATGCTCACAGTTATGAACTCTGCAGTGTTTTCACCACCTAATATTAAGTATCTTGTTTCTATTGTTCTTCTTCACTTATATGTTTTTTTTTTAACCACCTGGTCACACAACCACCTGCTTTAAAATTTGTATATAAATTATTAATGAAGACTGAATATGGGCTTTCTTTAGAGCTTCATTTGTGAGCCTTGTCAGTAAAGAAAGAAGAACATTTCCTATGGTGCTGTCTCACTGCCTTAAAATAATATTTCCTGATAATTTTAGTCAGATGTTGCTCAAAGAACTATTGCCATTTTCTGCTGCTTTAATTTTACCATTTACTATGAAATGCCAATGAGCACAGTACCCTTGTGTGTATCATAATTTTGTAACAATTATGTGATTACTACATGCTGTAGTATTACTTTTTTGTGAGTAGATTAATTTTCTTAATCTCTGAATACAGGTAAACAGCAGCACATTTCTACCATCATTTCAACATACAAACAGGTGGATTTAAATAATATTCCTTTTTTTCTGAAGCATTCTTGAGAATAAATTTTTTTAATGAATTTCCAGCAGAGCTGGACGCACTTGATGAAGCATGAGCACAAAATCATTTATTTTTTTCCTCCCCCTTTTAATTTTAGGCATGTTTGAATTTCTCCTACTGTACATGGGGTTAATGGTGTCAATAGAACACTGAAACAGTGTAGAGTTTTTATTATAAAAATGGGTTGGGTTTGCACAGTCTACTGGGTGGGTGTTGTAAATAGAAATGTTGAGAATAAAATGCCTTGCCCCATTTAAAATCAAATCAAACAAAACAAATTTGTATTTTACCTTGCTGGTGTATGTTTCACTTGCTGTATGTTGTAAATGAATACAGAATGCAAACCTTCAAACTGTTATTCCTGGTGTGTTTATCCTGTACCTAGAGTTGTTATGACTATGCAGGAGTTATCAATGCTACAGTGAGCATGTTTCAGAACCTATATGTGGAGCCAATACTTTATAAGGAGATTTCAAAATTCAGACAGACTGCATGTGACCTGATGATTAATAGAATTGGAAATGCAACTGAACAAGCAAAACAACAATTAAGGGCTATGGCATTGTGTAGAAAAAAAAGTTGCTACCTTCAAAATCTTTAAACTGGTGCTACTAAATTGTCGTGGCCACCATTTGGTCATCTACTGTAATACTTACACAAAAATAATGCTATACAATTCAACTGCATTTTTAGGACAAGCATTTTCTACACCAGAAGTGAGCAATCTGTTCCCACCCAGCTGTTGCTGTACCATTGTTCAGCTGAGAATCATCCTATATAATAATTCGCTAAGGATGTTTGTCAGAAGCTGTCATGCGCAGTAGAGACTTCCCGAACGCACAAAATGCTGGGAGCACAGAAAGAATGTTGGGAGCACAAAATACTTGGAGTTCTGTGCTGGGAGCATTCTGTGCTTTCGGGCAGTCTCCACAGTGCATGACTGCGTTGGGGGCAGGACGCAGAGCAGGACCGACCTCTTAACCCTTTGAGTGCCAGAGGGGTATGCAACGCATTGCAAAACAATGCGTTGCATACCCCTCTGGCACTCAAAGGGATAACATCACCCGGACCGTGGCCTGTGTACACAGGCTTTTACACTAGTAGGAATTATAATCCTCAATTGAACAATGGCCAGTTGTGGATGATAGAAGCCATACGCCAACAACATCTGGGTAAGGAGAGATTGTTCAGCTCTGTACTACACGGTGCTATTGCCCAATTGTACACTTTCAATAATTATATGCATGTGCAATAATGTCAAACTCTGTTTTTTAAATATGAAATATAGACCACCCTATATTTTAAAATAGTGAGGCATATATTTTATGACTGGCTCCAGATTCCATTTATCCATTTATTATCTGTGGTCAAGGAAAGCCTGCAATATGTTTCTGACCTAACTGACATTCACACCAGACATTACCATGCACAGAACTTCCTGCAATACATCTCAGTGAGTACATGTAGTTTACAGCAAAGAAAAATGTTTGTGAAACATTTGTCTGTATACATTTTATATTTTGTACATTTTTGATGTAACATATCATGTAAATAGACAGAAGCAGTGAAATAATTCATCTAAAAAGTTTTGTAGTCTTTGTAAATCCCTTAAAATAAGTTTTGGTGTAATCAAACTTAATTGGATGATGTCTTTTTCTATTATTTGATTGTTATTCTAGCTTGTAAACCAGCTTGCATCTATTTTTTGCAGATGTGCGCAGTGTAACTGTCTAAATTATTACTTTGCCATTAAAGTGGAATTATTTATTGAATAGTAATATTGGTTTATTTGCATGCAAATTACTAACATGAAATTTTAATAAATAGTAAGATAACTGATTGCTCCACTCAAAGGTTTAAGGACTAGAGGGGTGTGCAAAGCATTTTTATGCAATGCATTGCATTCCTGTTTGTTCCTTAAAACATTTATATTAAAATATATATAGCTTAAATGCTATGAAAGTTACACGTAACAGGCTTTTTTTTTTTTCTTTACACCTTTTCTAGCTACATTGCTGGACATATCACACCAGTATATTGTGTTGTTTAGAATCAGTGGTGCAGTGCAAAATGGTGCATAATTAGCAGCATGCTGTCCTACTGTTTAGCCACACATCATACAAGGGGAGTCTGATTAGCCTGTGCTACTATTTAGCTGTATAGTGCACAAAGGGTGCTTAATTTACCTAGTAATGTTCTACTTCTTAGCCACATCATTATATGTTTTAGCTGCATGATAGCACAATTCACTAAGTGCGTTTCGGTCCCTTGATAAAGGTCCTGCATAGGGACCGAAACGTTGACCTGTTTTTGATCTCTTTTGCCTGTAATAAATATTATACTCAGTCCCACTGGTGCTGCCTCTCTATATTTTATATATATATATATATATATATATATATATATATATATATAATGTGTGTGTGTGAAATTACAAACAAGAAAGGACTATGACATCGGCTACATCTGTATATTTAACACCTTAAGGACCCATGACGGTCCTGCACCGTCATGGGTTGTTATGCCCTTAACGACCCATGACGGTCCAGGACGTCATGGCTTAAATGATAGCAGCGTGCCTCCGTGCACGCTGCTATCATTAAATCCAGGCTGAGACTGAGCTCTCCGAGACCGGGGCATTCAGTCTCAGCTCTTCTTCTTTCCTCCGGTTCATGCGATCGCCGTATCAGCGATCACATGTACCGGCATAGTGACAGACAGAGGCAGCATGCAAAGCATGCTGTCTGTGCCTGTCTCGTCTGCCTCTGTCTCGCTTGCTCTCAAAGTAAGGGAGACAGAAGTAGATGGGAGACACCTAGTGGTTAAAAAAAATACAGCAGTTGGGGGTATTAACCCCTTCACTGCTGGTGCGGGAGGCTGGCTAAATGCAGGTCAATTTTTGACCTGCAATTTTACACTTTAAAAAAAAAAAAAACACAACACACTTTTTTTTTTTTACAAAAACATCTTTATTTTAAAAAAATATATATAATTAAACAATATTACAAGTGTGATTGTTGTGGAGCCATGTAATACACTTATATACACCACCAAATGCCAGGGACAAAAAAGTGTCAAAATAGGGACACGGGGATTTTCACCCAGGGGAGACAGTGGCCACTTTAAACTGCGCATTTTGTAGGTATGACTGACCGGTCATACCTTTCATGCAGTCTCCATAAAAATTTAACCCTTTGTGGCCAATTGATCCCAAGAGAAAAATCAAAAATGGTGTTTTTTTTTACATTTTTTTACCTTTTTTTTTATTTTAATAAAGTGAATGGTGGGTTATCCATATAAATAGGGTATCAAATGAAAGCCCTATTTATGCTTAAAAAAACAGTATATAATTTATGGGGGTGGAATAAAAGTCTAAGAGGGAAAACACTGTTGAACAAAGACATAGTCAAAAAGGTCAGAATTTCTCCGGTCCTTAAGGGAAAAACGACCTCAGATTTTCCCGGTCCTTAAGGGGTTAAGCAAAGTATTTGTACGTAGAAAGGCAAAATGAAAACCATACCTTTCTTTATACAAAATGTAATGAAAATGCAAAAACAGAAAACAAAAAATCCTTATGCACTACCAGTATTATATTGTTTTAACTAAACTGAACACACACAGACAGAGACATTGTACACAAAATAAGACAATGACTGAGTTATGGTGAGAGCGGAGGTGTGTTGTATGATGTGTTTTGTATTAAAAGGTGTGATAGTAGATTGAAAGTGGTGGTACTCATTTGTTCTTCATGTGGTGTAGAATAGGTTTTGGAGCCTCTGCTGTGAAATAATGTAAAATAACCCATGTATCGCAATTTTGTTTTTGCTCTGAAACAAGAAAATCCCTTCATGGATTTGTGTATGATTATAAAGTCACAGCAATCTATGTCCTCTCATTGTTTTGGGAAAAATTGATTAAAATATGGGAGAACACTTTTTCTTTGCTCAAAATGTCAATTCAGTTTCTATTTAATGATATTTAAACTGTACATCTATGTACCTTCTTATTGCAAGTATTGTGCACTAGTAGGGAAAAGTGATAAACACAACAGATCCTGGTATCTTACTTACAAACTTAGTAGTGTACTTATGTATATGAGGTTTGTAAATAAGCTTATTTCAAACTAAAGGCTCGGTTCAATTGTGTGCAGTAAAACAGCATGTAGGGCAAAATTGTCTACCAGCCAACATAAAAAAGTGTAAGTCCGTATTCAATTGTCCTAACAGCTGAAAGCACAATGGACGTTAGGCCAAAGAAAAGGACTCTCAGCCAAACGTCCATTTTGTGCAATAAGTTCCCAAAACGCACCCTAAATAATGTGACTAATGGGAACACCAAAGGAGAAAGCTAATGATCAGTGCCTGATATACTTTCAAGCACTGATTGTTAGCTCATCTGTGTTACACTTACCTGACATCCAATGTTCATCTTCTTCTATCTTCCTTTTTCTCTAATCTTCTTCTTCTATTTTCTCTCTTCATTTTTGTAATCTTCTTCTATACTCTTTCTTCTCTCTTCTATTCTCTGTCACTGTTGAGTCATGCTTGTGAAAAAATAAAAGAATGTTAAATTTTGCGTGTCCAAATATAACCCTGTCAACTATGCATTGTTAAACCCCTTGAGTGCAAGAGAGTGACTCAATACATTGCATTCAAAGGGTTAAACAATGTAGAGTTGACAGGGTTAAGTAAATAGATAATGCATAAATAGACCCATAAATCCTGTCTACTGGCAAATATGACCTGAAAAAATAAGGTTGACTAGTGCCCAAATAAATATAAAAAATGCATATGGCCCCAGTTTCTTCTGGCTCACAGCTGTTGGCTGGGATGTATATGCACCTCCCAGCCAATCAGCTTCGAGGAGTTTCTGTCAATTCCCCGCTCTAAGCTGATTGCTTTCACACTTCCCAACCACACATCCCAGCCAATAGTTGTAAGGCATATTGAACAGAGACTTCCCATATATAAAGGCTGTTCAAAATTCCCTCGCTATGGAACAGGCATCGGCCCGTAAGGTACTAAGGGGACATCCTGCTGACTTGCCCTTTCTCCACCACAGCTGACAGCAGCGGAGAAGAAACTGGAGCCATATACTTTTTTTTATATTCATTTGGGCACTTCAGTTAACCTTATTTTTTTGGAGTACATTTGCCAGTACACAGATTTATGGAGCTATTTATTCTCTATCTACCTAACCCTGTCATCTCTGCATTGTTTAAGCAATGCATTGCATACCTCTCTGGCATTTGAGGAGTTAAACTATGCACAGATGACCAGGTTATGTTTGGACACACATCATTTAAATTTGGTTTATTTTTTCACAGGAATGCTGCAGAAGTAGAAGAGAGAAAAAAATTAGAAAAAAAGAAGAGAGAAGAAGATCACAGTAGCTGACCAGGGTGCTGAAGACTCCGCTTGACATCAGGATTAATAGTGTTTATTTTCAGGGGCTGTTGCTTTGTACCTTAGTTGGATTAACACTATGAGTGCCAGTGGGTTAAGAATACCCCGTCGGCACTCACAGGGTTAATCCGACTAACATTGGACACATTTTTTCAGTAATGTGGATGTATTGATATGGGGACTTTGTTTTTTTTATTTCAATTGGTACATCGGCTATTTTGAGATCCGATAAGCGACTCTGAGGTGAAAAAAACTTGATCTTAAATTTCCCAGATAAAGTAGGTCCCTTACCGGATCTTAAGGACTAATGCAATCAATTGAATGGCATATTGCAACATTTTGATTATTTTGAATGAGCGAAAATGCGGATAACTTTATCTCCCAACAGGTTTTTTTTTGTAATAGCACTAATAATTGAATAGCTTACCATGCTTGAAAAATGCTGTTTTCTCAGCCATCAAACACAATTAAATCAAGGCCTAATTTTGTGTACAAATTGGCCTAAAGAATCTCTCAAAATCTTGTTTTAAGCTACAAACAGTTGATCCAAATGATAAAGATATCCAAGTACTCTTATATTTGCATTACTCCCACTTTAAAAATATGACTACTAAATATTGTATCTGTCTCGTAGCCTCTTTGACATTAAATTAAATGTTGAAATAAATGGAAGTTTACTAGTGTGTGCAGAGAAAATCAAATATGTACTAGGGGAATGTACAAACCCAGTAATAGCTCGTTTTCTTCTTTGGAATGATGTCCTTCTACTCATGTGTCTGCACTTCAGGGTATGCATTATATCATGTTATTGCTTCAGTGCACACTGACACACCCTCTGCTCTGTATTGGCACACACTCTCCTCTGTCTTTAAGACTTTATGGTTAGCAGGCTTTACCACATTCCCTTTAGCAAGCATTAGAAATACAATAAAGTTATATCTGTTTCCTCTTCACTTAGTACGTAATGTAAAACAACATGTAGAAGAAAGGACCACTCCAAAATGCTCCTTAAATTTTGCCACTGCTATCATGTTCATTCAAGCAGCAGTAAACATTTATTTGTGGGAAAAAAAACATATTTAGGGCAGAGTAAAACAATGGTACTGCCACCGTTGAGAGATGCATTTTTCCAGAAGTATTACAGTTTAAAATCTTCTTTTTTTGTACATTAACATTGCCTCTATTGGTCATCTGTGTTAGTTATTCTGTTGCATTCAATGGGAGAGGTGAGCCGCTGGCAAGTAGCTCTCCATAGAATGTGATAGAAACTAATGTCATACCATCAGTTCGAATGTTAAGGAAGTAATCACACTGTCCCTCACTTCCTAACAATTTGAACTGTTATAATGGAGTACCATTATTTTATTCAGCAGGAAAAGCTAAAAGCCCTATATCATATAGGTTTTTCATAAAAAAAAGTTTACTACTCTTTTAAGGTAACAATTTTCTACTGAATGCTCTGTGCACTTGATATTATTAAAACACCAAACAACATATTAATACAAAAATATAGAGGAATCACACATACCTACATTATAGAGCATGTAAAAGGCAAGATACCATATGGACTTTTCATCTCAAAACTGGGAAGCAAACAGCAAACACATTGACCGCTATTTCATGCCTAGAGCAGCACTTTGTCAAGGCTTACTTCGTCATACATCCAGTTTCCCTTTTTACCTTTCACTATAGGTAATCCTGACTCTTCTATAGGTAGATATTGAACAATAAACCCAAATCATGCTGTAATCAAATCTGACAATAAACATACAATGTTATTTCCTGGGAGCTTGTGCCTCCAGGCTGTTATAGATGAATGCAGTTGCATTCCAAGACTTAGAAATACCGATATGAACTTTGTAATATTATAGAAATCCAATTAAGGCTTAAAAAGGCATAAATATGGAAAGGCATGGGTGTAGTGGAATAAGGATTGAGGGATAGAGTCCTTTAGACAGTCTTACTCGTTTTATTCTTCAAAACTCTTAATCATAGACTATGATTCTATGATTAAGCGCTGTGAAGTGCAAAATGTTTAAGACACAGGGACTCCATCCTTCCATCCTAATAACACTACACCCATGCCTTTCCATGTTTGTCATTTATGCTTAATAAATTGGATTTTTATAATATTACAACGTTCATATCTGTATTTCTAAATCTTGAAGTGTGACTGCATTCATCTCTATCTGCTTTATACAATTCCGGCCAGGTGAGGACCATGGCGGGACAGCACCAAAGCAGAAATGGTGAGTCCATGCTGTTCCACTTTATGAAGCTGGAATAATCTTTAGTGTAGTAGCACATATTCTTTATTGTTTGGTGCCTCTAGGCTGTCACATATAACAGCTATTAGGCAGTTCTTTATTATAAGGATTCCAATATAGTAATGATGTGGCTTACCCTACAAGTGGCAACCGGATATTCCATCCACTATCATTAAATACTTGGCTCATTCCCAGTTTCGTCAGGGTTCAAGCCACTGTTCAACATCTCTCCCATATCCCCCATCCATGGGTTCCATACTATTCAAAAGTGCTCCCCCATGCATGCCAATAGGGGCAAACTGGGTGCCCACAATTTGCTCCCAGTGTGTTCACCTCACCACCTGGGAAGTCCCAGCAAAAATCACTAGGAGCCCAGTACTACGTGACCCATTTGTATATGGTTGTTGACCAACCACCTCAAAGGTACCCATTCCAAGCAAGTTGAGAAGTCCTGTTGCATTCAGTTTTGAATGAAAGGGAGCCCAGATGTATGACAAAGTAAGTCTTGACTAAGTGTCACTTTAGGCATGAAACAGCTGTCCCTGTATTTGCTATTTATTGAAATAGCACAATTGGTTAATGGGATGGGCCTCAAACCAAATTTGGAGAAATAACTGCACTTCCCGCATGGCGAATAATTTCCTGCAAAATGTGTCATTTCTCTGTTTTTTTGCCCAGGTCATTCCATTGAAATCAATGGGAGCATTGAATTTACACATAACACATAGCAAATTTTATTTTATTTCCCAAAGGCATATTATAAAAGGGGCATAAGGGTGCCTGTGTTGGTGGAGTGTGGGGAAAATCAGTTGAATAGGCAATGTGTTTTTGGGGGTTGGTTGTTTACTGGGATTGGGGGGATAATTAATAAAAACATAAAAACTAAATACAATGGAAAAACAACAACAACATAAGACATAGTATAAAAGGGGTTTGAGGAGGATGCCTGTATTGGTGGGTGAAGTCTGGGGAAAGAAAGTTGAACAAGGAATTTGTTTGGGGGGTGTTTCTTGACTGGTATTGGAGGGACAGTTAATAGATAAAATAAGAAATTTGTGTTTAAAGTGATAGAGACAGGAACCCCCTGACATAAGCTGCCACTGGGGTGGACTGATATTTGACGTGACAGATTATCTTGTAGAGAATGATTTTTAAGATTTGTTGTTAGAGGCCCAAATCCTGAGGAAACATTGATTTCTAGGACTTGCACGCATTAGAGGCACAAGCCCTGTGCAAACATTGATTTGTTGTGTTAGGCCCAAGCCCACAGGAAACATTGATTTGTAGTACTTAGACTTGTTTGGCACAAGCCCTAAGGAAACATTGATTTCTTGGACTTAGGCTTGTTAGAAACAAGCCCCCAAAAATAATTTATTAAGCCTATGTTGTTGTTTTTTTTTTGGGGGGGGGGGGTTGAAGAACAAGTTCTGAGGAGAAAAAAAATGCTCTACTGGCCTAGTACCAGCAGGTCATGTTGTGTTGGTCAGTGGCCACTGGCCATTGTCAAATGTCCTGATGTAGATGTGGAATTTTTGACTGTTATTCTTGCTGCTGCTGCTGCTGAGTTGTTTAAGCAGCAGGATGATTAGGCATCTCAAAGGAAATGGGATCAACAGCAGCTGTAATATGAGTTATGGATAATGAAGGTTCCACTTGCCACAACTAGCTCCAGTAATGCGCCTGAGGCAGTAGCAGCACCATAACTAGTCCCCACCACTTCAGGTGTATGTGGCAAAAAGAAGAAGTTGGCCAATAACACTTCTCCACCTGCCCCTCCTCCAAAAGCATGGGTGTGTTGTTACTAGAATAGATATTTTTCCTTGAGAGCAGAAACTGTGCCTCTCACATCAGCAACTACAATGTGCACAGAATATGTGGTAAATAAGGGAAGGACTGGGTACAATGGGTACATCTGCACTCACATCAAACACCTGGCACAGCTCTAGCCAAAAACTTAGGGTCCCCACTGTGAAATCCCCCCACCAGAAACCAAGTAATGTTGCTGTCACAATACCCATAGTCCAAACCCCGTTTAGGACACATAACAACTTGCAAGCTGCTTAATAGTAATTATGAACCATCCCTGTCACCAGCTTAGCATATTCTGTATGATGGAATCACCTCAGATGCTGCTTTATGCCCTGCTTTCGATTCTCCTCTACCACACTGCCATGTGTGGTCAGTGCACCACACAATTTGCAATTGGTGGAAACTAACTGCCACATCCTGACCTCTACAGAATGGCTATCACTTGGTAGGGAGGTAACGATGAATGAGAGAAGATGTAGTTGCCCTAGAGAAAAAAGGTGATGGCGAGCTAGGTGTTTCACTTGTCATTGAACCTCCAGCCTCTGGCTGGGTTTCTCTATTCTTCTTCCTCTTTGATCCCTGTCTCCCATTCCTTCTCAGTTTAATCTAAAAAGGCCATCAATGTCTCTTCCACCTAAGCTTCTCCACCATAATCATCACCACCAGTCCCTCCATGCTGCTGTTTTATAGACATCGCCCTGGTTGGAGGAGGTGATGAGAAATTTGACAGAGGGTCCTCTAATGTCACACTTGCCATTTCTTGATGACCTGAAGAAGGCAGAGTGGCAGCACTAACATCAGGCACAGGCAGCTGATCTGTGCTCCTAGTGGTGTTATTGCTGCTAGGCAACAAGTCTGCCTTCACAGGATCATGTTCCACCTGGACAATGCCGTGGGGGGAGGGAACTCCCAGGGTCAGGGGATTGGTGTGGGCTCCATTGACCACTAGTCTGGATACACGGCATTACTTCCCCTACCACTCCCCTAACACTAGTCCCAACATCTGCTTCACCATCACTGTTACTACTACTAACACCAACCACATCAATTTCATTCCCTGACCCTGAGTCTTCCACCTCACTAGTAATATGATAATCACTCCATCTCTCACTCCTAACACTCTGTACAAGCTGCTGCACCTTATTAGTAGTAGTACTAGTGGCGGAACTGCTTGGGGATGGAAAGTGACTTGGGGTCCCCTGCTATCACACTTGGCATGATATTCTCCTCCCCCATCTGAGAATTACAAGACATACTGGTGTCAGGTTCAGCACTGGTGGCAGCAGGGACAGCACTGGCAGCAGGGACAGGCAGCTGACCTGTCCTGCTCACACTACTACCCTCTTCTTCCTACGGTGAGATAAATTTCCCCAAGATCCCTAGGGGTGATTTAGGGGGCTGGCCAGCATTGGGTCTGGGGAGTCCAGGCATGTAGACCAGTGCTGGAAGTGGTCACTTCCTCCTCCTTTTCAGACTCACTGGACACATAAGGGTCAATCCAGATCATCCTTTTATTGTTATTATACCTGCTCATAGTGATAGCAGTCACTATGAGCCACTCCTGCCTCAATTTTTTTATTAGCACACAGCACAGCATCCTAGCACCTCTCTCTCTCTCACTCTGTAGCTGCTTGTATTGTGTTTCACTTCCTGGAAAGTGACACGTTTTTATAGTGAAAATGCGAAAATCATGTTAATAAAGGGGTGAAAATTTTCTAGCCATTGAAAAAATAGTGAAGAATCTTTGCCAAGGGACGAAAATGGTGAAGATTTTAATTGCTTTATTTAAAGTGGATTTCCCTGTGAAAAAGCAGATAGCCACGTGGTTTTCACTATTGCTTAATGCAGCAGCAGCTGTAGAATCTGTTTAGACCTCATAGTCACAAGTTCTAGTCACAGTAGGATCAACACAGTCTTTCGTTCTTCCAAAGTAGATAAAATTAGTACCATTAAATTATGTAATAATAACAGTAATACCCTGAGATATAGTTTAAAATGAGAGGTAATCTTAATGTATCCCTCCAACAAAGCATTTGATGTTTTAACATTGTGGAGTTCAACGGCTGTTCCACCCATAGTCACAATTTTCACTTGTAGAGTGTTTGTGTGAGATAAGATCAGTTTGTTTTCTCTTTTGCATTAAGTTTAACATCAAAAACACTTGTTACTGATGATAATTATTTTCAAGTAATCTTTG
Source organism: Rhinophrynus dorsalis (assembly GCA_037306005.1). NCBI lineage: Eukaryota > Metazoa > Chordata > Amphibia > Anura > Rhinophrynidae > Rhinophrynus > Rhinophrynus dorsalis. Next base: position 242,804,551 of record CM074721.1, read on the forward strand.
CTGTTATGCTTATTGATATACATTCTATTGTGGAAGAACAAATAAAAGCTCTTGTTAGGGCTGGTAAATAATTTGGGGTAATTTTGGTAGTCTCTGCAATCAGTACATTTTTGATTTCTGGAGTGCTAACTATTTAGTTAATCAGTGATTAAAAGCCCTTGTTAGGGATGGTAATTTTGCTTATGTTTATTTGTCTACAGCAGTATTTGCTATTGAATACGGACCCACTACCTTTAACTGCTGCCATTTTTGCCATTGTTCATTTCTCAGGCAAAATCCATTGTTCAATGTGATTTCCATAGTTACTCCATAGTTTTTATTACAAGTGGGATTTTCACAGTAAAGGGGCAAGCTGGAACATTACAGATGCAGCAGACAACAATATACTATATTAGAATTTCTTAGTTTCATTATTTAGATTGCTTATTGCAGAGTGAAAAAATTCAGTTTTATCTCCAAAAAATGTCCCATATCATAGGAGTTATATAAGTGCTGCATTGAGTGCTAGAACTTTAGGGTTATCTTTTCTGATTTTTCTGTAGATTCTCCCTGTAGAACCTTTTAGCTTTCTGTACCTTTCATGAAACTGGAAATAATGTGAGCAACAAGATTAGGGATTGATGATTATTTTTGCAGTAAAAGTGAAATGTGAAAAACAGCACTATTTACCATACTCAGGATTTCTCACTAAAACTGTGCTTATTTCTCTTTATTTAATTCAATTATAATAATGCATCCCCGCCAACACCATGTGGAGTTTTCCCACATATTCACACAGAGCTAACTACAAAACAGGATGTCAGTTTCCTATACGTTGCCAGTCTGTGCTTGATAGAGAGAGAGAGAAAGCGGCTGAATATTTTCTAGCTACAAATATAAGCAGACAGACAAGAATGGGAGCTGGAGATGTTTCATAGAACTAATCTATGTTCAAAAGCTTGTTGGCTCTGTTTATTTTCAAGCATGGACCTAGCTGATTGCTTAGACAAATGGTTTCCAACTTTTTCATGTGATGCCCCTCATTTTGCTTTTCAATAAATTCTGATGCCCCCTCCTTTGCATGTGCATTCATTTTTTAATCTATTTGAAGAAACCTATTTATTAGGAATCCATTTCTTTGGCACATACATTTCTGCATACCAATATATATCAGCTCCCCTATCATGAGCACAAACATGGCCTATGATGCTGTTCGGAACGGTTCTTTGTATCAACATTTCCCAATCTTCTGACAATAATCAATGTTAACAATATGGATAATGCATACCTCCCAACATTTCAAATTGTCAAAAAGGGACACTTGTGTTTTAGGGGGTGTATTTGGAGGAGTGGCTGGTGGGCGGGGCATTACCAGGAATTTTTAAGCTATTTCATGACCTGTTGACACTTCCTTGTATAACTGAATAAATGATTTAGAACAAGAACAAAGTATTTTATTTACACAGACTAATTTATAAACACATATACTGAAGTTATTGCTGTAGAGAAATGTGATACACTTATAGACACACCACACAGTCTGATCTACTAAAAAGAGGGACATCAGGGTGGGAAAGAGGGACAGAGGAATTTAGGTTTAAAAGAGGTACTGTCCCTCCTAAAGAGAGACACTTGGGAGGTATGATAATGCTATATTGCATAGCAATTCAAACAAGGCTTGAGCCCTCCCGGAATTGCCTCAGCCCCCCAGATTGGCATGTTCCCAAGTTGGGAACCACTGGGTTAGACAAAGGAACTGTGGACCCACACTACACTAGGTGTCCAGACCATTCTGTGTGCTAAGGTTGCTATAGCGTGGACATTTTGAGATGTACAGTGGGAGACTGGTAGAGTAAAATTAATTCCTTTATCGGCAGAGTAGCTTTATAGTGCAAGCCTTCAAGAGCACTATTTCAGGAATATTATCCTATACTGTAATGCATAACAATATTGTGATAATGGAAAATATCATTTAAAAATATTTGGGTTGCCATAGGAACTAGAAATGTAAGCATGGTCCACTACAGTATATTGTCATGCATGAGTTTCCATCTGATCTGCTGTAGCAGCGATGCAATATAAGCAAAATATGTATATGTACTTACTGAGAATACACATCAGCCTGAGGCGTATAACAGCATGTAGTTTAGTCATATGTACTGTATACAATGAACTCAAATGGCTGATATGGTTATTAGAGGTATTTGTATTGTAAATCATACATGTAGAGGTGCATGCACAGTCATCAGAGCTGTGTGAGTCTTGAATTTGACAGTCAAAAGAACTCCAAATTGGGATGCAATAACCAAGAAGAAGGTTTATTAATACACAGAATTCACTATAGGGCATCTGAGCATTACTGAGTTCAAAGCCTACCCCAAACACAAACTGAAAACCTGACTTTCCTGGGCATAGAACACTATTTTATACCCAGGCTCCTGATACAATGAGATAGTTACCACAATGTACTCTTCCCCTGGACAGCTTTGAGGAGAATAAGGCCAATCAGGAACTTGAATTGGGGCTGGGAGATATGAACTGGCCAGTCAAATAACTTCTGGCATCTTTCCTGAACCAATAGGAAAGGCTCTGAAAAGTGATCCCCTGCCCCCACTTCATTTCCCCCTCACCCAGCCCTAGACGTCTTTCACAACGGAGGACTCCTGAGGTGCAGCCCAATGTTTTAGAGATGGTCTGTAGATGCTCAGAGAATTGTTTCCCTGTTATGTGCAATCATTTTAGTACCTGGCTTGACAAGATTAACTAGGGCTAAATGACCCAGTAAATACAAGTACACTTACATTAACCCTTTGAGTGCCAGAAGGGTACGCAGCACATTGCTAAGCAATGTGTATTATACCCCTCTAGCATTCAAAGGATTACATTTTACAAAGGGCAACACAAATTTGGCCCACCACCTTAGAAATTTCATTAGAAATAAAATATATCTGACTTTATCCAAAATTGTAGTTCCCACCTCCCTACCCCCCCCTCCAAAAAAAAAAACAAAACAAAACAAAACATAACCGAAAAACAGGCAGTACATTTTATTCCATACTGGGCTTAGGATAATGCAGTGTGGTGATGTCTCTTCTGGACAAGTGCTAGAGAACAGGATAAACCTCTAATGAAGCCCTCTACTGACTCATCTAGGACTGGTTTTGGGATGTTAAATCCGGTGGAACAAGGGTCAACTTCCACCAGGAATGTGACAAAATCTGCAGGATATATTACTGTAAACTTATGAGTGATAAAATGGCTGATCACTTTTTCATAGGATGGATGCGTAATATCTGGTGCTGACCCTTGGCAAATGGAGTCCTAGGTTACTAGGGGATGCCAGGGATTAAAATCACAACTCCACAATTAAGTTTTTCATATTGGAGTTGTTGCTTCAGTTATCGTTTAATATTACCATGACATATAATGTTAGCATGACTTAAAGAAAATCAGTTTCTCTAATAAACTACAATTTTTTTAACTGATAACTTTTGCCATGGTGTAATAGTTTTACCAGTTCTCATTACATTTACAACATATTCCCAAGAGATATATCCCTCGATTCAATTTACCCCGATAAAACTCCAGTACACAAACTGTGTCACAATCAGTATTCAATTGCCCTACCAACTGATACCACAAAAAACTTTGAACCACAGAACCTGACTTGTGGCCAGATGTCTATTGTGTGTTTTAAGTTCCCAAAACCAGGCTAAATAGAGTGTGTAGTGGGAACATCAAAGAAAAAGAGCTAATGATCATTACTTTACATACTGTCAAGCACCAAGCATGAGCTCAACACACAGTGACCCTCCCAAACTCTAATCCTACACTACACCTAACAGTGAAGTGCAACAATATTAGACTTAACACTATCCTAACACTTTCATCTTCTTCCATCCACTTCCATCTTCTTCTTCTTTCTCTTTATCTGCTGTCTTCTTATCTTTGGTCTTCTCATCTTCTGTTCTTCTTCATTGTCCCAATGATGTACCTGAAAAGAAGAATAAAGGTCTTCGTTAAGTATGTTTAAAAAAAAAAAAGTGTCCAAGATATGTTGTCTTTAACCCTTTGAGTGCCGGAGGGGTACGCAACGCATTGTTTACCTCTCTGACACTCAAAGGATTCAGTCTGTGCCAGCATTCCAAGAAGAAAAATAATTTCTGCCACAATGCAAAAAAAGTTTTTTTAAATTCTTTAATAAAAATAATGCGTGCAAGTCCACATAAAATAGTAATTTATTCTGTCCATAAAACATAACATTCTTTGATGTTACATGGCTTAAATAATGCTGCCGTCTCCACTGGTGTTGCTGGCAGTGGCAGCAGGATTACAGGCCAAAAAAAAAAACTATTCTTCATACCACTTGGGTAGGCACCTTCCAGCCAATCAGCTTCTAGTGTGTGGGCAGTACGTAAGCACACATCCCAGCCAATGGAAGCCAGTCTCTGTTACATTTTTTCACAGAGATGCAACAGCCCAAAAGGTATGAAAAAGGGGGATTTTTGGCCTGCATTTCGGCTGCCACTGCCGGCGACAATGGCAGAGATGGTAGCATTATTTAACCATGCAATGCCTCAGCACTGGGGACAGAATAAATTAGATATTTTATGTGGACTTGCACACATTATTTTTCTAAACAATTCAAGAAAAAATCATTTTTTGTCTTGGAATACCAGCACAGATGTAACTCTTTGAGTGCCAGAGAAGTAAGAAATGCGCAATTCCTGCGTCTGCACCATTAAACGTGTTAGGGGACTCTGCACCCAAAAAAACTGGGAGCAGATTTTCATCCATTAGAGTGGGTCCCATAATGCATCTTAATACCTAACACATGGAATTTAATTGGAAAAGGTGACTGGTTTTAATGGGTTTCAATGGGCGCTAATTTTAGAGCCCCACGTGCATTTTCATAGCACAGCTAATTGAATTGCTTACTGTGCTTGAAAAAATGCTGGCGGGTATTTTGTTTTTGCATCGGACTCAACTGAATCAAGGCCATAATCTGATTTAAAAGGAGCAAACTAATCCTATGCATCTAAGTTAATAGGGATACTAATATATGATTGGATACATGAACAAATTGTTAATGATAAATCAATAATCCTTCATAAAACAACCCTATGGCTTGCAATGACCAAGCAGAGACAAAACCACTATGAAATGAGCTTTCAGCGAATGCTAAATGATACTTGGTTATTATATGCTGATAAAAATCAACAAACATTGATTTGTTAACCTCTTGGGGTGATACACAAGGCATTTGAGACCTCCTGTAGCATCCAAAGGGTTAAAATATAGTTTTTCTAAAATCAGAAACCTTTTTGTTAGCATGTATAAGGTTATCTAATTGTGCAAATTATAATTCTACTCACCACAACCTTTAATACAGTTAGTTAAAACTAAAGGTATGTTAGCATGCAAGTTCACTCACATTACAAGATATAAATGCTGAAATAAAATGTGCTTTGATTTCAATATTTTTTTTAAATACACTGAATACTGGAGAGGAAGACTCCAGTGCAATTTGTCCCTTGCATCCAACCAAGTAGTAGGGATGGGCAGAAAGTCATGTGTTCTTTTCACAGGGATTTTTGCAGAAAAAAACACAATAATTCTCTTGATTGCTGAAATTTCCACAGATAAAAAAATCTATTCAAATTTCCATCTTCTCACTGCTACCAAACAAATTCCAGCAAAAATTTTGCCAATTTGTGCCGAAGTTTTCTATGGCCTTGAGAATTCCCATCCCAATACCACCTGTCCCAGGTGGTGGGGAAAATCTCCAGCAAAGCTAGGGAATACATGTCTGTTATGGGAAGCCTGAGACAAGTCCCAGTTCCATAAGCCTTTTGTGTATGAAGTAATGACAAGATACCATAGAAAAACATTTCCTCAAAGGGAAATAGCCCTTGAACTATTAAGTGCACTCAAAAAACTGTTGTGGAAATGATGTGTGGAAGGGTATAAGCAACAGGAAATGGAAGGAATTTTTGTTCTGAGTGCCCTGCCTCCTGGGGGAGGACTCTATACCGCATGGTTCCTGCATCCATCAATAGACACAAGAGAAAACAGTTTATTGTTCCCTTAAAAACTTAAGACTTTGAATACATTCCTCCCATGATCTCATGTGCTCTAGGGAATGAGCTTCAAAGATGAAGAACACTGAAATCTGGGATCTATTAAGTGTATCGCATCCTTTCAACTCATTAGCCATTGGGGAAACATAGCTTATGCACACAGACAAAATGGGTTACTGTAACAAGTTACATAATATGTACTCTAATCTCATAGGAGTATATTCATAGGGAGACTTTTAACTCCTATGGCAGGGGAGGTAAATTGTTGACCCAGATGTTTGGGACTATCCCTGACCAGCTGGAGGTTCAACAATTGACTACCCATGTCTTATGGTATACATTATTTTAGTCCTATCTTATTTAAAAGGATTCATTTTTAAAGTCTGTCTGCTTGATGAATTCACACCATTGTAACTTCTAAAATAACTCCCCCTACTTACCTTACTATTGCCATAAAATCCTAATGGCCTACATGAATTTTGCCTTTGTTGTCCTCAGCAGCCTTAGCAGTGGATGTCATGTCCATGGAAGCAGACATGATAGTTGCTGCCAGTGCATTGCCCTACTTAATCCTTTGAGGAGAATGTGTGTGTGAATGTGAGCGTGTAAATAATAAATATAATAACATATTTACAAAAAATAATTGTAGCTTATTAGTGTTAGTTTTTATGGTTTACTGAGGCTGATGTATATGTGGTGCAGTTCGGGAAGAAACCAAGTTAACCATAGAGGACAAATAAGTATTCCTCAAGTTCCAATTGATTTAACTGGGACTCATAACTCATAGAATTCTAAGAAGGCCCCAAAGCTTTACTTTGCAACATGTTGGAGATCTCACTGACATTTGAGGGTTAAAAGTCTCAGTAGAATCAAAGTGAATTTTTATTTGTGACTTATGGCACTTTTGGTTTGCCCTTGAATACCACAGTTTACTCTTAGTATATCGGCTGTATTGCCTTGCCCAACAACATTTGCTATACTTTTTATTTGCCGGCATAAAAATATTTTTTCTTTTTAAATTGAATAATTGTGTGCAAATCAGGTTAAACCACATAGCTGAACAATCTCTGTAATAACCTCAAATACACTTCTCTTGGACAAATGTATTTCTGGGTAATGATGCTAAGAGCTGAAAATGGATCTGTCAGAAGAGATAAATTAACTTGGATCTGGACCATGTGACCTTCTTTCTAAAAGAAATTACATTTCCCTTCTTAATTTAACTACAATCCTAAATAAAAATTGATAAATTACTTTAAATTATCATTTTGTTTATTGTCTTCATTTCTGTGTTCTACAAATGCCATGCATCTAAATGTAACCCTTTGTATCCTGCATAGTTTTCCAGTGCAAGTATGTGTCTCTAATAGAAACTAAATTATAGATTGAGCAGAATTATAAAATGATGCACTTGACAACTTTGACATTTGGCACATCCCAAATAACTAGATTATAAACTTTTATGTCAGTAGTTTTATCTATCTATCTATCTATCTATCTATCTATCTATCTATCTATCTATCTATCTATCTATCTATCTATCATCATCATCTATGTATCTGTAAAATAATATGTGTGTGTGTGTGTGTGTACATGTATATGTTTATAGTGTATATTTGGTATACATAATGAAACAGAGTGGGATACTATTAAAAAGAATACATGTTCAGGACAGAACACAAGTTATCCATGAAGAAGAGCTTACAGTACAATTGGGCAAAATGAATAACAAACAGAAATAATAAAAGGGCAAATTTCATAGAGGGCAGGTTGGCCACAATTCATGGTGTCAAGTCAGAGGTATTATGGGGTACAACACCAAACATAGCTGTTATATAAGGGTTTTGAATGTTTGAACACTAGGCACCAGACATATAAATGAAGCCTAGTGAGTTTCAGACATAGGATTGAGCATAGCAAAATGGTTACACATGTGATGCAGCAGTGTTAACAAAAGAGAAGTCAGGCCTCAGCATAGAACAGGGAATGAATTGGAATCTAGCAGGGATTAATTTCATATATATAGCTTTGGTCTATGCAGTGAACAGCTGTGAAGCTTAGTATAAGAATATACTTGTTTTAGATGTGGTCCTTGAAAATCAAACAAAAAGGGAGCAGAGGCAGAGCAAAGAAATAGTGCTGTGATCCTTGCAGCAGCATTTGGAATGGACTTCAAACTTGTTAGAAAGTTGTTTCCACGCCTTAGTTTAACAGTTGTTTCAAATTCATAAACCACATTTAATATATTTTACAAAATATCTAGAGACTGGGTGACACTTGCCAGAAATTTAGATCCATTGTTTCTTTTACCACTGTTTGTGTCCCCTTGAGGATATTGGGGAAAAGGCATATTAGATGAGTCTGCTTGCCTACCTTTCATTGAACTTAAGTGTAAGAACATAAATTTGGTTATATATGGATGTGTGTTCATCAATTAGGCAAGCTCTTAACCTCTTTCATACCTGTCAGTGAAGCATGCAGCAGGAGGACTAGCAACCTTAATCCTTTGATTTCCTTTGTATATATGCAAATATGCATTTCATAATATTTTAATCCACCTTCCAATTTTATATATATATATATATATATATATATATATATATATATATATATATACAATACAAAGCAAAGCAGCACTCATAGAAGCGCAACTAGGTTGGACTAGTATCCTAAGCAGGGTGCAATCTCTTTTAGCTCGCAAGTGCCATACTCTGTGAAGAAATATCCTGAAACACATCATACCAATCCTACAGATATGACAGTCCAAGTATAAGGCAATTTCTCTGTGAACAAGAGAAGCAGCCAACCACAGCTGTAGGTTTTGGCCTTCTCGGACCTCATCAGTGAGGGGTGGCTGATATCTCTGGACACTTGCGAGCATGATCTAGCTATATAATGGCACCTTTTTTCAGACATTCAGATTTCCCAAGCAAAATCAGAATATCAGGATAACCTTTTCCATAGTTACTTCTAGACATCTTAATTGCTTTTTACATTCAGAGATTCAAAGCATGATACCCCGCTCTTGTGAGCTGGACTGTTCAGTAGCCCAATAGCCCATTCTGCCACTAGGTGGTGTTAGTTGTATTGTAAGTAGGGTTGGGTGAAAAGTGTGAAAAATTTCCTGCGTGACTTTTTGTGAAAACGTGCCAATTTTTCGCTTTTCCTGCAAACATTTTGACTTTCCGCCTATGCAACAATGACCTCCTTTTCACCTATTTTAGCAAATTTTCCACCTACGTTAACAAATTTTTGGCCTATTTTAACACATTTTTCGCCTATATTTCCTATAGGTACTACGTTTCTCACTGTAATATTACGTTTTCTGAGCGCTGAAGTTTAGAAATAAGTGGCTGAAAGTCAAAGCTGAGAGTCCTACAGCAACATATGGCTTGAAAAATGTGTTAGCATGCAGAATGCATTTGTCCTTTGCCCACAACACTAACTTCCTTCGTAAATTACACTGGCACATATTCATGATGATGTTGAGATTTAAAAAAAAAAATACATCCTACAATGTGAAAGATGTGTATTGTAGTGGTGGTAGTGGGGGACTGGCTGGTATGGTTGTGATTTGTGCATGTATAAAGTTTTTACTATTGTCCTTCTCAGATTAGTGACACACATTACTTGTTGCTCATAGTAGTGGCCCCAAGTGGGGAAGATTGTGGCGACCCTTCTTCACATCCCTCCTCCATCTCCTCATCTGTGCTACTGTTAATATATTTGTCCTGGCTTTGTCTGTCATGTGTGGTTTCTGCTACTACTACTACTGGAGCTGGATGTTGATGTAATTCTACTGGCACTACTGCTAGGTGTCAAAGGTGCAGCACTTACAGCAGCAGCACCAGAGGTACTCGCCATATCTAACACTGTGGATGTTAACCCGTGTTGCTGTTGCTGGGTACTCAAAACAGGTGTGTGTGTGTGTGCTTTTAGACATCTGTACTTGTCCAGGGTCAGACTTTCCAATGGCTTTCTCAAACACTTTATAGACAGGCACAGTGATCCTTAAAAGTGGTGAAAGATACAGCCTTTGATTTTCTGCTAACCTTTTAGCCCTGTCATTATCCTCAGTCTCAACTTCATCTGTATCTGAACAAGAGAAGGATGCTTGAGGGATATATTCTAGATCTTCTAGATCTTCATCATCAGTCATCATTAGGACATCCTTAGTAGCATCAGCATCACCTGACATTTCTTGCCCACTACTACCCTTATATTCCGCTAAGTTTTGAGGTCTCAAACAATTTGTTTTTACTTTTACTGTAATAAAATTCGCTACTACTCTGAGGACAGGTGTTTTGGTGCTTGATTGTCTCACTGTCTGATGCAGCAGTTGGTTCAGCTGCTACACCTTGTTGCCATTTTCAGTCTTCTTATATGGTTCTATATTTCTACTGGCACTGGTGGTGCTGAAACTAGTTTTGCTGGGACCTTCACAGACTGCATCCTCCCTTGGAATAGAGGGATCATCATCATTGATTGCACACTCTGTAGCAACCATTGCTGCAGTTAGTTTTTGAACTACTACTTTACTCTTATGTGCCTGCACTGCTCTACTCCTCTCCCTTCCCCTTGTGCATTTGCTGGACATTACGCAACTACACTGTGTTTTTTTACTGTATGGTACCCAACACAACTGATGGAGCTGTATGATGCCTTGCCTAAGCCCAGTCAGCTGTCTGTCACTGTCACCTAAGATATTCAGTTATTTATTATTTTTTATTTATTTATTTATATTTATTTATAATTGTCTTATCACAGTCTGTCCAAAAAATTATAGCTGAAAGCAGAATCAACAACTTCTTTCCCCAGACTTCCCCACCCAGCACAGAGGCAATAACAGCAAGATCAGAAAGCAAATAGGTCCCTAGCTGCCTGTGTCTTTCCAGTCACATGGAATTTTGGAGTATTTGGGGGTCAACCTCCCTCCTCTCTTCTTATTCCCTAGAGTGCCCCCAGACTCCCCTGATACAGAGAACAAATGTCCTACCTAAATGGCTCCCTCAACTAAGCTTCAATTCCCAATTATTTGCCTATCTCCTCTAGCTAAAAAACATGCTGCTCTCTCCTCTCACAAATACAGAATGGCTGCTGTGAGAGCCTGACATCCTTTTAAATGGCTGTAGAAAACTTTTGTATGGTGAAGAAATATTTTTCTTCCCATTGATTTCAATGGGTGGAAAAGGCGGGAAAAAGTGGAAAAACGGAACTTTTCGTGGGAAATTATTCACCAAGCGGAAAGTGCCATTATTCGCCAATTTCAGTTTGAGGTGAAAATGTTTGCCCATCCCTACATTTAAGCCCACCATATAGATCTTTATACTCAGCCTTCTAGACTTGTTAACCCAAACTGTAGACTTTCATTTTTTCTAAACAAAATCAGAATATCCGGATAATCTTTTTCATAGTCACTTCTAGATATCTGAATTTGCTTTTTGCATTCTATGCAATTTTGCTCTGTAATGTAGCAAAAACCATTGCTCTGCAATGCATTGCTGAACAAGTCATTTCCATGCAAAGCATTGCTCTGCAACATTTCTTTGTGTGCAAGCTCCATTAAACTTTTTCTATTAACAACCTACTTTTCTAATAGAAATGTTTTGTTCAATTGAGCTCACTCCAACTTTTTTCATATAATGTATTCTAGTGAGCATTTGTCATGCACGTGTTTGACCTTTTTGTCTTGTAATCTTCTGTTTTTGTTCTTTTCAAATGCAGACTTTTTGTAGTCGCCTAATCTTCATCAACTATTTTATTCACCTATTTGTTTTTAAAGGGATAGTAATGTCAGACAAAAAGTATTAACTATATGGTAGATGCAATTAAGAGAGAGTACTTGCACTTATTCGTATCTCTCAAACCATTATGATTTGAGAGATATAGGAAAATAAAGTTCCCCGCTCCCTCCCCTTTCTGCTTGATGAGCTGTAAAGCTGTCAGAAGCAGATTCTGGTCGCTTGACCAGACGGTGGCTCTTCAGCAGCGCTAATATAACGATATCTAAAGATAAATACTTAATCGGAATGGTCTACAATGTGTGCTTGCAAGCCAGGCACATGTTGTAGACTGTTCCGATGAAGTATTTATCTTTAGATATCGTTATTTTGGTGCTGCTGAAGAGCCACCGTCTGATCAAGGAACCAGAATCTGCTTCTGACAGCTTTACAGCTCATCAAGCAGAAAGGGATGGAAGCGGGGAACTTTATTTTCCTATATCTCTCAAATCATAATGGTTTGAGAGATACGGATAAGTGCAAGGAGTCTCTCTTAATTTACCATATAGTTAATACTTATTTTCTGACATTACTATCGCTTTAAGATTAAGTGCACTTTACAAGCTTGATCAACCAGATGAACACTGTTTTCTACTCTGACCTGAGCTATCCCACTATCCACTCTTGAAAAAACATGCTGCACATGTGCAGTATGGTACTTCAGAGACTAATCTCTCAGGAACAGGACAGTTGATCAAGATGTTGAGAGAAAGGACTATGTCTTCCAAAACTCTATATTAGTGCCCAATTTCAAGCATATCCTGGCTTTCAGTAGAGTTTGCTATAGCCTCCTCTAATTTTTGTTGATGCCATTTTACTCACAGAGGGGAAAGCTAAAACCATTTGATCTTCTTTTCATTTTTTTCTAGCACACTGATGTGGACAAAATTAAAATGTTTTTGGAGGACTGGCACTGACAAGTCAAGTTCCAGAATCAATATTTATTCATGAAATGGTTCAAAAGTTATAAGCATTTAAAATTAGCACATGACAGGTCCTTCAATAATGCATAAACACTGATGAAGAGATTTCCATATGTGATATTGTTCTGTGAAGGTTACATGGTATGCCTTGGTATAAAAAAACATAATCAGTCCTACAAGCTTGCAATGAAGGTGAAAGGAGAAATATACATACTGAAGGAGTCAGTGTGGGTAAAAAAGACAATATATATTGTTCTATATAAAGAAAACCAACTGCACCATAGGGAACAAATATAATTGCGTTGTGGATCCCTCTGGCACTCAAAGGGTTAAATGGCTGCTACCTCACTGCTCCACGCAATGCAGTTTTGCGTTGCATCGCTCACGTGGGCAGTCTCTACTGTGCATGACTGCATCGTGACAAACATCCTAGGGATTTATTATATAGGATGCTCGGCCTTTGTTCATTTCCTGCTCATGAATGAAAGAACCTTATAAAAATGTTTTATTTTACTCATATTTCCTCCTTCCACATGTATATTTTGAACTTTTACTCAGCAGAAGTGTGGTTAGATTGGGGATTTAAGAGTTTTGAAGCTTTTAACAATTTAGTTTCTGTAGATTTCTTGTATTTGCTGCCCACTTACTCCGATACCTCTCCTCTCCTCTCCTCACATTTTGGCATTGTGCCCATGCGTCGGCATTGTCCCCTGCCTGGCGTTGCGCGTTCCACAATTCGTCCCTTCTCACAATGCGCGACGCCAGGCAGGGGACAATGCCAACGCGTGAGGAGAGGAGAGGTATCAGAGGAAGCGGGCAGCAAGTACAAACCTGCCACTCGCTTCTTCCGATGTCTCTCTCCCATCCACTTGCTTCCTCCAATGCCTCTGGTCCTCTTCAATGCCCCCAGCCAGCAATACAGGATTTATATGAAGTAACTGAAGGGAGCACTGGGTAGGGCTTCTTCAGCAATGGTTTATGAATGAGATTCATTCATAATGTCCTATGTACTGTGCCCCATTGCTATTAGTACTTTTGCTCCACTCTCCGTTTGAAGGAGAGTGGAGCAAAAGTACTAATAGAAATGGGACACAGGAGGTAGGGCATTATAAATGAATTCATCTAAGTCAATATACGTTTATTAATGGTATTTTAATAAAAAAAATGTATTAAAAAAAACACACACACGTATATACAGGCAAGGTATGTAGTCCATACCTTGCCTATTAACCCTTTGGGTACCAGAGGGCTAGGAAACATGCTAAGCAATGCTTTCCTACCTCTCTGGTACTCAAAGGGTTAATTGTGGAATAAAAGACAGATTTGTCCACCTCATGGAAGTCCATGAGGTGGATGTGGATGGGGTTAGTATGTCCCATATATGCAATATATGGGACATACTAAGCGGGGGGATGTGGAAGGGGGCATTGTGTAGTGCTTGGTGTACTAGTTTTATTGATTGTAAACCTTTGAATGTCACAGGGGTGAGCAGTGCACATCCCTATGGCATTCAACACTGTCCATGGTGCTGAAAGCCATCTCTGTGTTCCCCTACTGGCTGGGTAGGGAAAAGCACAGAGAATACTGTTCAGAACTGGCGACGGTGGTTTTGTACTCTGACTTGTTTGCTGTTCTCCAAAAAAAAATAGGTGACGGTGGTTTTGGAATTTCTGACTGAACTTTCTACTATGGAGTGCTGTGATTGGCTGTGGTGCTAGGTAACATTTTTATTGTGTGTTTTTAGGTAAGATTTTGTAAGCGACGCAGGTTTAAGGTTAACGTGTATTTTGTTGGTCATCACTTGTTAGCCTTTCTGGGTAAGGAAGATTTGAATCTCACGTTGCCTGGTCTTGCTTAACTCGCGAAGGCAGTTTTTTTCTTCACATTGGTTTTAACGCCAACATTTGGATCAAGCCCCATGTATCTTATCAAGTGAGGATACCTTGTCTGAATCATTGAATACTATGAACAAAGTCATGTTTTCCCACTTTCTTAATACCATGAATGTGCTGAAGCCAGGTCTGATCTAACAGCTTTTTGTTTACAGCTGTATCAGACCTAGGGCTCAATTCAAAGAATTATGTTAAAAACACAGTTAAGGCCAAAAATAGCCCAATGACTTTCAGTAATTTTTTCATTACATTGAATTCAATAAGTTGTCTACAAGAATGGCTAACGTGCGTAGGCCCAATAAATCCATGTAGTTCAAACGCCTGAGTTGCACGTATTTCACCTCACTATGCTTCCCAATCAGTCGATAATTAACATATGTACGTCAAATGCCAAGGAAAAAGATGGTTGACGTTATCTATTAAAACTGTATGTTGTCAAGATCAGTTCAAATTCACAGCCAATCACAACATGCCAAAGTATCAAATACATTCAAATACACCTATATATGCCACAGAATAACTGACATACTTTGTCTGTGTTTCGAGTTTTGATGAGCTAGAGCACAGGACCTAGTAGCAGAGGTTAGTGATAAAGAGAGAGAGAGAAGCATTCATTCAAGTGAGTTAGAAGGATCCTGTCAAGCTCATCAGTCATTGATTGCCAAGGTAGTATCCCATGCACTGCAATGCAATGCATTGGTTACCATCCTGCCACTCAAGGATTCACATGTCAGTGTTATCATCTTGCATCCATCTTGTCATTGCTTAGATTACTAATCACACCATGTAATTTCCCTACACATCATCTATGCCTGCAGCACAGCAGGAGGACATTGAGGAGGAGGCTACATCATCCCCCCAGTGACTTATGCCTTAAGGAGCCTGAAAAGGGGAAAAGCAAGTGGTCACCACCAGCACCACCTATGATGTTCAGCCAGCCACCCATGGCCATCAGCGACTTGGTGCCTCTGTACACCTCAGGACAATATTGGATGGCCCAAATACCACTACAACGAAGGCACTGGATGCCTAGTATGGTGGCAACACCATAGTATGGGACATATGGCCCCACTTCAAGACAAAACATGAGTGCAGGGGGGATATCATATGCCTCCTCTTCTCTGTCCTCCTGCTGTGCTGCAGGCATGGATGCTGTGTGGGGAAATACATGGTGTGATTAGTAATCTAAGCAATGACAAGATGGATGCAAGATCATAACACTGACATGTGAATTGAGTGGCAGGATGGTATCTAATGCATTGCATTGTGATGCATGGGATACCATCCTGGCAATCAATGATTGATGTGCTTGACGGGATCCTGTACATTGATGTAAGCAATCTACAGTGGTTGAGCTTTGGTTATCATTTGTGTCCTGACAAGTGTGGATGGCTTGAAATAGCTCCTTGCCATCCCCACTCTTCAGGCTACATGTGATGATCAAAGCTTAATTATCACAGTTCAATTGAGACAAACTGATCGTAAGAAAAATACATAGCCTATAAAGCAGCAACACATTGGCCTCAAAACACACCAATTCCCCTCCTTGCCATCCCCACTCCTCAGAATACATTTGATTACAAGAATATCCTTTCTATTGAGTTGTCATTGTTTTTCAGTGGCATTGATTTGCTTTTGGCCCCTAGTATTCTTTAGGTCAAGGCCCCTAGGATCTACCTGTCATCCAACTGTCACAGCTGTCCCTAGCTTCTGTGCGCATCTCCTTCCTCGGGTACACCTCACCCAACTTATCCCACACTACCATTCCTTCTCTGACCAGGATGCTCTGCTCACCTTCCTTCTCTCCTGCTCCTTTCCCTACCCCTCTCTCCTCCTCTCCCTGACATCTCGCAGTGACACTCAGGCACTCACACAGGCCCTCATAAACACACTCGATCAGACTCACTCTCTGTCAGTCCATTGCACTCGCTGATTTACACTGTCAACATAAAAGATAAAGTTGTGTAATGTGTTGTATATAAAAAGATGTGTGTGTTTGTATGCATGTATGGAATGTGCCAAGGTGTATTATGTGTCACTACAGGTGTACCAAGTCTCTCCACTCCCAACTCCTTCTACCTCACTCAAATAAATGCTCCTCTTTCTCTCTCTCTCGCTCTATCACTATCCCGCTACTGGGTCCTGTGCTCTAGCTTGCAAATCTAGACACACAGACAAGGTATGTCAGTTATTTTGGGGGATTATATAGGTGTATTTGAATGTATTTGATACTTTGTTGTGTTGTGATTGAATGTGAGTTTGAACTTGACTTGATAATGTTCACCGTCACTAGATAATGTCGACAATTTCTTTTTCCTTGGCATTAGATGTATCATATGTTAATTATCGACTGATTAGGATGCACTGTGAGGTAATAAAAGGTGCAATGCAGGTGCTACGTGGACTTGTTGGACCTACGCTCATTAGACATTGTTGTAGACTACTTATTGACTTTGATGTAATTAAAAAATGACTAACGGTTGTTGGGCTTTTTGCCTTAATGGTGGTTTTAACGTACTTCTTTGAATTAAGCCCTTTGTTTCAACATCTTACACATCTATCTGTATAACTGAAACAAGCCAACCTGTTTTTTTCTTCGGTAAAGCTATAGGGGAAATACAGATCTCTGCTACAATCCAACTTCATAGTGTTTTTCTTGATTTGTTCTTTTAATAGGAGCTGTGGATACTCTATAGCTCAGTATATTTTAGTTAACACATATCGGTGACAGCCTAGGAGCCAGGATTGATTTAACGGAGTCAAGTCTATAGCCATTTCCTATATAATAATTTGCTAAATGTGTGTTTGTCAGAAGCCGTCATGCGCCGTAGAGGCGGCAGCGCGAGCTGCAGTCATGCACACTACAGACTGCCCGCTCTGCGGCTGATAATGGAGCGGGGCTCCAAATTCAGACTGTAGTCATTGAGCAGAGAGGACTATGGTCTGAATTCGGATCACCCCTCTCTGTATCAGGCGCAGGCAGTCTCTACTGCGCATGACTGCACCACGGCCGTTGCTGGGTGGCACTGTGGCCCATGTACATGGGCTCTTCAACTAGTCAGACATAAAAGGCTTCTTGTTTATATTAGTTGTTGCAACGCTACATTATTTTAGTGATACATTTCACATTACTAATATATCACTTAGGATACTCTTGCATCATGCTATATTAATGTTAGCATTTAAAGTCGGTTTTGATCTAACGGCATTTAACCATATCTGACCTAACAGCCTTCTGAATCTAACCAACTGAGCAAGCTTTATATATTTTTGCTAGCAATATATCTGACCAATGTTGAAACTGTCTGACGACTAGAAGGTATATACAAACATTATTTCATATATATTTCTTGCTAATTTTCCATTTTAGTTAGTTTACAAAATAAAGGTTACATTTTATTTGTTTATTTTTCCCATTTTTTCTGACAATTAAGAGACGGACATAACTGATGGACAATTGAGTGCTTGGTATTCAGGGCTCTTTTTCATTTTTTCTTTGATTTGTGTCACATTAGAGTTGTTTGCTCTCTCTTTTCTTCTGATTTTTTTAGACTGTGTTTCTGGAATTTTGTGTGAGAGCTAAACTGGGGCTAAAGTTGGTGTACGTGTACTTAACTCAAAGGCAGGGTATGGACAGCCTCACTATTCTGTAATTTCCTGTCATTGAGTGGAAGGAAGAGCTCATTCAATATTGGGTGTCACCTTAGACGTGTTCAGCACACCAAAAAGCAAACCTATAGCTATAATGTACTGAGGAAGTTTGCATGGTTGCTGCAACCTCAGCTGTTCTTCATTGGACCTCACTGCACCCTCCCATAATTCTAGTTGAACGGAGCAAGTAGCTTTATTTTTATTCATGTCATTCCATAAAAAATGTCACATTGTAATCTTTACAGTCACACTTCTACCACTTGTACAACTGACACGTGATGTTATCAGTTGAATGGTTAGTCCTTACAGCACCTCCCTTTAGCACATATAACTTTCATTTAGCTATAATAATAAAATGACATTCATTTATAACATGGGCAAGCTGGGATCTCCCTGCTTGCAAAAGCACACTATAATTTTAAAAGAAAAGAAAGAAAAAATCAAAATCATGCACAAGGTTAAAATAGACCGTGGCAGACCATTCAATTCTTATGATTAAAAAACAGGCATAGAACACAAAAAAAGTCTGTAAAAGATCAGAGTGATCAAAACTTGAAGTGACTGGTGGGTATGAATGCCTCATTATTTGATATGATTATTTGATTAGGTATATAGAGTTAACGGAGGATTTAAAAGCCAGGGACATCCCAGGCTTCATTTATGTAATTAGAAAATATGTTGGCCATACAAAAAAATTATAATCACATTTTTGGAAAAATTAGAGTAATAAGTATATATTAACCAGTCATTAGTCATCTGCTTATACTCCAGTTCTTGAAAGAGTTTACTTGGTATACATGACTCATGGTATAATCTAGAAAATTCTGCAAATTTTATTTAGGCTATAGCATAAGTAGTGACTGCTCTATATGTCCTGCTGCCCTGGGAAAGACTGTGCAGCTTTAACTGCAAGAATCATTTATTTCAAATATCAGAGGGTAAGTTTTTAAAGGCATAGTGGGCTTATATTGTAATACATATATTCTGCAACTGCATACTATGTAAAGTCAAATTGCCTATGCATATTTTTTATTGTCACCTATTTAAATGTTTATGGCATTGAGCTCCCTGATTTGTTTCCAGAGAGTTTTCAATCAGTGACTGTGAAAAAAGGTTTACTGATATAAAGTAGACAAGATACAATAAAAAATAACATGCATCACACAGAGCACTAAGTTCTGCAGGCAGTGTTACATCGTTTCACTTTTTTGTTACTTGTTAAAAAAAAATCCTTGTAAAAAAGAAATTAATTGTGGTTAAAGTCAGGAATATGAAAGGGTAAAATAGATGACGATAAACATAAAATAATAAAGTACAGGCATTTTAACTTTGCATATTGAGCACTTACAGAATATGGTAATTCAAAACAAACAGTTTATCTCTTTAATGTTTTTCATAAAAAATAATATGAATGTATATTTGTGATCAAGCTCTTGGGAGTCATCTATTGGTGAGTATCTTTATTACTCAAGAGCCTTTTGCTTTTGTAGACATACTGAACATTGGAATCAAGAAGGAATCCCCCCCCCCTTCAAAGCAGAATTTGAAATTGCTGTATTGAGGGTTTTTTTGCCTTCTTTTGGATCAACGACAGTTAACTGGAATAGGAAAAGATGACACAGGAAGGGAGTGCTTCACGGACCGACCAAATCCCAATCAGCCAACTGAACAGCAATTCTTACGTAAAACGTTAGATTTATTTTCACAAGCTTAAAAACAACTCCATGTTGTGATATCCAAACAACACTCTCCAAATAACAAAATAAGGATCGGTGCACAAATCGTAGCATAAAACACGTTAGGCGATTTGTGCACTGATCCTTATTTTGTTATTTGGAGAGTGTTGTTTGGATATCACAACATGGAGTTGTTTTTAAGCTTGTGAAAATAAATCTAACTTTTTACACAAGAATTGCTGTTCAGTTGGCTGATTGGGATTTGGCCGGTCTGTGAAGCACTCCCTTCCTGTGTCGTCACATATGTCGGAGCTTGTGGCCAAAGGCTGTCTGGAGTAGCTCCAGACTGGTGTCAGGCGTTGTGCCTTGGTGAGTTTATTTGATTTGTTGATCCTTTAATATTGAGAGAAGAATCAAATTAAGGAACGGCTATCAGTAGGGGACTTTTACGTTGATAAGCTAGGAATAGGAAAAGGGTTGAACTTGATGGACGCAAGTCTTTTTTCAACCTAAACTACTATGTAACTATGTAACATCGACATTGGGCACATACACTACATAGGTATTATCACAATGCAATATAAAAACAATAAAATTGTCTGTAAATAATATTTTACTCTGCCGAGTTCACTTTTGCCATATTGTACTGTAACTTTGCTTAAACAATTCATATCTTGCTTTTGTAATGCCTGCATTAATATGCTTAATTGGTTTCCTATAAACAAAAATGTTTATTATCACTTAGTGTAAAACAGGTGGTTAATTTGAAATTCTGCTTCTTAACTCAATAGTCGTGTCACATTCATCATGATTGTTTTTTTTCTGACTCATTTCCTAGCATTTTGAAACACCTGGTTGCTATTATTTTAATACATACTGTGTTTAATTACATTATGTGTTATGGTTTTAGTTATTTGTTTTTAATTAAATCCAGCAATTGCAGTGTATCCACACACATTGGTAAAGTCTATTTTATATCCCTGCTTTAAGTGTTTTCTTTGTAGTTTTGCCCGTTTAACTAAGCAAAATAACATTGTTAACAACTGTGTAATAGCATATCAAATAGGCTGTGATTCACTTGCACAAACATTCATATATTATTTTCTTCAGCTTTGATCTACATAAGTTTCTTTTTGACTGTATTTCACTAGCAATCATCTAAGAGCACATTACTTTTTGTGTTTTTAGGAATGGGGTGGAAGGGAATATGGGTAATTAACCCCTTGAGTGCCAGAGTGCTACAGAATGCATTGTACAGCAATGTGTTCTGTACCCCTCTGGCACTCAAAGGGTTAAGGAATGGGCTGAGAGAGCCATAGGAATGGAATGGATACAGTATGATAAATTGAAGTCAAAGGGAAAAAAGAAGAGCGAGAAATAACAGGGAGATAATTAGGAATTTCTATGTGTTGGAATGGTAGAAATTGGCAACACCAGTCTGTCTTTGCTTGTATATCGGTACTTTATAGTTCAATAATCCTGATCCGTATGTTAATTGATAAATATCTCTATTTATCAACATAAAACGCACCCCGGATTTAGCAATCCTCCAAAAATATAATCCTTAATTTTCTGAAAATGTTTCTATTTTGCTTAATAAAATATATACAATTATCGGAAATGTGTTTGTAGATATTCATGTTGTTCTATAGTTCTCTGCTGTAATATATTACTACTGTAAATCATTTTCTGTCTGTATAATTGTATGAATAAATATGAACTCTCCTTTATTGGTACATTTATCTTAAGCAAATACATTTTTAATTGCTATTGTTCTACCTGTTCTGTTAAAGCCGGTGAGAATTATATTCTTCATTTCCTACCAATAAATGCAGAGTACGTAAATTGCACTCCTCCATTATCTGCCTCTCTACATATAGTTCTTGTTTCTGCCTCCTCTAGCTCCATATGAGAGACATTTTATAGAGTGTTCACCTCTTTTATAGAAGAAAGTATTAATAGGTGCTATAAATAGTTACAAGAAGTTTGGTAATCATTTGTAACTATTTGTCTGTTTAACCCCTTAAGGATCATTGACATGCCAGGACCGTCAAGACGGTCCGGCACTTAAGGACCAGTGACGGTCCTGGCATGGCATGGAGTTCAGAGCTCCCGGCGCGGCTGCACGCCACTCCGGAAGCCCTGAACTGCAACTTATAAAAACAAAAAAGCCCCGTGGTCCTCAAGTGCCTTAAAGGGTTAAGAAGCCTCTTCTTAAAGTTAAGAAGTGGTTAGCATTGTTAATAATATACATTCTTTGTCTAAAATATATTTGATGTTAAACAAACCAAACTAAACAAAGGAAAATTATAAATCCAGCAAAGGTTCACTCTTAATACCAATGTGTATTGAACTTAACAAGCAACACATTTGCATCAGTGTGTAAGCGCAGTACAGTGGTACAATTTGGGAATTTAAATAGCAGGGGATTCAAACACAGGGAAACAAACATTAAGTAACTTAATTCTGCAGATATTTTTTTTTGCCTGTCTTTTAACTTGTGGTAACTGGCCTAATATACGTGGTAGCATCCATTTATCTCGGTGCACAGGAGGCCATATGTTTGCACACCTGGAACAACCATGCATACCTCTGTGGTAGATGTAAACAAATAGCCTCCCTGGAAGCTCACATTACAGATCTGGAGAAGCAAGTTTCAACACTCAGGGAGCTGGCCAATCTTGAGAGGGGTTTGTTCTTCACTGAACAGTAGGACTCAATGGGGAGGGCAGAGGAATAGGGAATACTTGCCTGTATTTACTAATCCTAACATATTTACTACATTGAGTGATGATGTTGGCACAGGAATGCCTTTGCTGGAGAGTCCTGTTCTCTCTAACAGTCAGGTTGATAAATTGTTGGAAGGGCTGTCATGGTACATGTTGGTACCACTGAAAAAGTCAGTGGAAAATAGAGGTCCATTAAGAAGGATTTCAGGGATTTAGGTTATAAGCTTAAGTAAAAGAACCTCTAAGGTAGTATTTTCTGAAATACTACCTGTACTACACGCTACATCAGAAATTCAATGGAAGAATATGAAGTTAAATGTGTGGTTAAAGACTTGGTGTAAGCAGGAGGGGTTTTGGCTCCTAGAGCACCGGTTGATCATTTCCCTAGGGGGCAATCTTTATAGTTGAGATGGATTGCACCTTAGTGTAAATGGGGCCACGGTGCTAGGGGTTAGGATGGTTAGAAGGTTGAGGAGGCTTTAAAGTAGGAAAAGGGGGATGCAACACAGGATGTGGAAGGCAGTATAAACAAGGAAATGGGATTAGAGAAGGGGCATGGGGGTGGAGAGGGGGAATGGGCTAGTTCATCTAATAGGGAAGTGCCAATGTTACAGCCTGATAAAAGGCAAATGCAAATTTCAAAGAATGTAATTTTCAGAATTGCAATAAGATGAAATGTATGCATGTAAATGCTCGTAGTCTGGCTGGTAAGCTGGGGGAACTAGAACTGATCACAATGTATGAGCAGTATTAATTATTTACTGTGTCTGAAAACAGGTTAGATGATTCATATAACTTGGCAGTCAATCTAGAGGGTAATTCGCTTTTTAGGGGGGATAGGGCTAATAAAAGGGGAGAGCGGTATAACTATACAGTATGTAAAGCATGACTTAAAACCTAGCTTAAGGAAATATATTAATGAAGAGCACAGCGAGAATGTGTTGAAAAACATACTGGGGCCTACATAATAAAGTATGTTAATGAGGATTTGCTAAAAGCCACCTAATACTGGAGAGTCTGAGGAAGCCCAACTGTTGCTGCAAATGGAGAAAGCTTCTTGGTCAGGAAATGTAATCATATATTTCAGCTACCCTGAAATTGACTGAAGAAAGATGACTTCCAGCACAATACATTTTTTAAGTATGATTAATGCCATTTTCATGTCCCAACTAGTAGAGGAGCCAACTAGAAAAGAGGCCTTACTTACTAGTGCTCTCAAACAATTCTTTTTTTTTTTTTTTACTTTTTATTTATCATTTTTTTCCAACCAACATATTTAAGTAATATTTATAACAAATCAAGTAATCAATGGCATAAATCCAATTTAAATCATACATATTTTTCCAATATAAATATACATAAAAAGTTTAGAAATAATCTAAAACATCCATACAACAATCATTCATACACCACTTGAGGTAAATAAAGCCTGATCAGGAGTACCTTCCCACTTTAACAGTATCAGCAACAACAACCAATAACTGTTGTTCTATTGTATATCAATGCTATTGTAAATACAGCTAACATTGTCATTGTTATTGCTAGTATTATCAATAATTTCTGAGATGCCTCGCCTTCAGATCCAAGGGAATTGTTATGATAAATCTAATTACTCAATTAGAGCCCAATTCAAATGTCAGAATACCTTTTTGATACTAAGATTGTTACATAACAGTAATTTTCCATCAAGCATTGATATGAAATTTGTTCCTCTATTTCTTCCCAAGTAGGTACTTCAGCACATCTCCAATGTCTAGCCATGCAAATCCTAACTGCAGCCAGTATATTGATTACCAAAAGATGGTTAAATGTATTTGCTACAGGGCTATCAAGCTGAAAAAGAAAAAAGTGTGGGGTTAAATCCAACTTCATTAAAGTAAAGCCTCCAGGAGATTCACAATTTTTAGTTTAATCTGTTCCAAACTCTCACACTCCCGCCAAATATGGAACATTGTTCCCTCTACTTCATTACATCTCCAGCAAATGCTCGGTAAATCTGATCTAAATGTACTTATTTGAGTGAGGGCAATGTACCATCGGTGGAGAATATTAAAAAAAATTATTCTTGGAGAGAGATACAATGCACTGCCTTCCTAAGTTTAATCCAAGAATCATACCAGTTCACCGGGGAAAAGGATCTCCCAAAATCCTTCTCACATCTAATTATTGAGTTCAGTAACTCCAATGAATGAGTTGAATCCTGGAGACTCATCACTCTGGCTATTAAGCTAGTAGTATAGTGTTTACCTAATAATTCATCCAATTCAGAATGTGGGCCCACAGGATTCAATCTCAGAAAACTCCTAATTCTTATATAAGTAAAGATATCATTATCTGAAAGCAAGAAGGTATCCTTAATTTCCTGGAATGGAAGGAGCATATTCCCTCTCAAAATATCTGTCATTGTTTTAATCCCCTTATTCAACCATGTGTCTAAATTTATTTCTGGTATGTATATTACCAAAGCTTCTAAAGGAGTTGAAGTGGTGATATAATTAGTACACCTCATAGAGTCTCTAAATTTATGAATACAATTCATTACTTCTGTTCCCACTGAGTATTCCCTATGTACTTTATATCTAGGAGATGGTTTAATCCAATAATTTAGAAAAAGATTTACGTTATTGAGTTGAGACTGCTCAATCTTGTACCAACCCACATCCAGGGCATTCTTTACATCCCAGGCAATAGCATGAGTAAACATACCTGCATCATGCAACATATACAAATCAGGAAATCCTAAACCTGCATATTTGTTGCTCCTACATAATGTTTTTCTCAATATCCTGGGACGTTTAAACTGCCATACATAATCTACTAGTATTTTAACTAATTTTTTTAAGGATTCCTCTAGATACCCTGAGAGGGATGGTTCTAAAAATGTATATTATCTTCGGAATAAGGTAAGCATTCACAATATTTATTCGTCCCACCCATGATACTTCAATTCCACCCCACTTAGAGATTATAAATTGGAATAATTCAACTCTAAAGAGGACCTAAGATCAGATGTCAACTTAATTCCCAAATAATAAATTGTTTCTTCCAGTTAAAATTAAATGACACTTCAACATGTCTAATTGTTTTTGTGAGAGGAAAATTATATTATCTGTGATTTTACTAGATTTAATTTAAAATTAGAAAACAGACTATACTGTTCAATCAAAGACAGAACCTCAGGTATAGATATAGCTGGGGATAATAATGTAAGCAAGATATCATCTGCATACAACGTGATATTATATGAAATAGAATTAACTACAATGCCTTTTACTCTGTCATTACTCCTAATTAGCGCTGCCAGTGGTTCTATTGAAAGAGCGTAGCGCATGGGTGCAAAAGGGCATCCCTGTCGGGTCCCAATCCCCATGTTAAAATAACCAGAGTTTAGAGAAGGACCTGTGATGTTTGCTCATGGGGCTGTATACAAAGCCATGATTCTACTTTTAAATAATCCATGTATGCCAAATGATCCGAGAGTCTCAGAAAGAAACCTTCAGATGACGCTATCAAAAGCCTTCTCTGTGTCTAACGCCAAGAAGACTGAGGGAGAAGCTGTACGGTTTATCTCTGAGATTAAATTTAAAGCTTTATGTGAGTTATCCTCAGCGGATCTTCCCATAATAAAACCTGTCTGATCGGGATGTATCAAATTTACAATCACAATCTTCAATCTGTCTGCTAGGATCTTCGAATAGATCTTGATGTCCAGGTTGATAAGCAATATTGGTCTATAATTGGTAACATAATTACAATCCATATCCACCTTTGGAATCAGACATATTGAAGTGCACATCATCTCACCAGGGAATGGACAATCCTCAGAGATCCCATTAAACACCCTTAAAAGCACTGGGGAGATCACCGGATCCAAAATCTGATAAAATACTGCAGTATATCTATTCGAGCCCAGCAATTTCCCCACTTTCAAATTCCCAATCACCTTCCTTACTACATCTGACATAAACGGTTGGCTAAGTGACAGCTTCTCCTCCGAGATTTTTGGAAGATTAAGTTTACCTAAAAATTCTGTCATTTAATGTTCTGTTTTGGTAGAACCATGAATATTATATAATGAACTGTAATAGTTTTTTAAAGTTTCCCCAATCTGATTTGGAGCTAAAAATAGTTTAATTATTAACTATAAGTTTATTTATTCTTTTACGCTCTGTTCTTGCTTTTAATCTATATGTAAGGGATTTATTTAATCTATTATTACTGTATTATGATTTTTGTTTAAATGTCATTATTGCTCTACTTAACTTATCATCTAGTTTATTTTTAATTTCTTTCCGTATCCCTTTTATATCTTGAATTATGTTCAAAGAATGAGAGCTATAAAAGAGCTATATAGAGATGTGTTAAAGTTTCCCCTCATTGTTATATCTAATTTTTGATCAGATGCCCCCTCGGCACATGGCTCTCAAACAATTCTGACATGCTAAACAGTAGACAGGTAAGGGAACATTTAGGCAGCAGTGATCACAGTATGGTATTCTTTGAAATTTGTTGTGAGAAACCCATTAACATGGGTTTAACCAAACCATTCAATTTTAAAAAGGCTACTTTTACAAAGCTAAAAAGTAGTATTGAAGGATATTCAGTGGTATATAATCTTCAAAGATAAAAATGTACAAAATTAATGGAATTTGTTTAAAATGCTCTTAGATAAATATACACATCAATCTATGCAATTGGGGAATAAATACAAGAGAAACAAATTAACACCAGTGTGGCTTAATAAAGAGATTTGATGGTAAATTGGAAATAAGAAGTAGGTGTTTAAAGGGATAGTAATACTTTGTTTTATCTTTATTTTATTTTGTAGGCATTAAAAAACATGAAGAACGATATAAGTCTTATCTCTCAAACCTTTATGGTTTAAGAGATATTCACAAGCAAAGTTTCCCCCTCCCGCCCCTTTTTCCTAGTGTAAGCCATCTCTTCTCAGATGTGAATCTGGTTGTAAGACCAGACAGATAACAGCAGGGGACAATCTTCTTTGTATGAAAACAATGAAAGCCCTTCCCCCCTTGACAAGTTTTTCAGCTTTTTCCCTTATCTTAATTGAAGATTGTCCCTCTCTGCACTCTACCTGGGCACCTCTCTTCTGATCTGGCTGAACGGGGGGGGGATACTTTGCTTGTGAATATCTCTTAAACCATAAAGGTTTGAGAGATAAGACTTATATCGTTCTTCATGTTTTTTTAATGCCTACAAAATAAAATAAAGATAAAACGAAGTATTACTATCCCTTTAAAGTGTTTAAGTCAGAAGGGTCAGATGCATCATTTAAAAACAAAAAAAAACAAAAAGAAAACAGAGTGTATTAAAATCTGCAAATAAGCAATTAGGCTATCTAAAATTGTACATGAGAAACGTATTGCAAAAAAGAGTAAGGAAAATCCTAAGCAATTATACAAGTATATAAATAACAAAAATATTTAGGATGATATTGGTCCTCTTAAGGCTGAGACAGGTGAACTGATTAGTGAGGATAAGGGTATGTCTGACACCTTAAAACGGAACTATCACCCATCTTAAACTTTGTGGCAAATAATTACCCATCTTGTGGCTAGTAGTGCTAGTCGCCATAATAATTACGAGGGTACTGAGAATTATACCCTGCTCCAGGGCTGACAGGCAGTAAAAAGCACAGACATCTTTCCACAGTGATGTCTGCATGCCTGCGCTGTCAGTCCCAGCCAGCTCTAGGAGTAGTTGCTGAGAGCTGTTCAGCTCCAAAAGGGACTGACAGCGCAGACACACACACGTCACTATGGAAAGATGTCTGTGCTCTTTATTGCCTGTCAGCCCCGAAACAGGGTATAATTCTCAGTAACCAGGTAATTATTCTGGCGACTAGCACTACTGAGCAGCAAGTTGTCAGATGGGTAATTATATGCCACAAAGTTTAAGATGGGTGGTAGTTCCGCTTTAAATACATTATTTTCTTCTGTATACACAAAAGAAGCATCAATGGCAGACTATGGGTAAAAAGACAAAACCACACAATTTTCTCCATCATGTACATGGCTTACTGAGGACAAAGTCCAAATGAGACTGAAAAAGGTTATGGTGAATAAATCAGCTGGACCTGAAGGTATACACCCAAGAGTACTTAAGGAACTTAGCTGAGTAATAGCAAAATCATTATACATAATAGTTATCGATTCAGTTTCATTAGGCATAGTGCCCTGTGATTGGATGAAATCTGATGTAGAACAATTGTTAAAAAAATGGGCAAAATCCAAACCAGGAAATTGTAGACCTGTGAGCTTGACTTCTTTAGTAGGTAATGCATTAGAAGGGTTGCTAACTGACAGTTTTCAGAACTATATGAAAACCAACGCTATTATTAACAGGAGCCAACATGGTTTTATGAAGAATAGATCATGTCTGCTTCACAACAGGTTACTGCATAAATTAAAAGACTTCGGTTTGGGAGGTGATACCCAGGGCTGGTGCAAGGATTTTTACCACCTTAGACAAAACCTCATTTTGCTGCCCCCTTGGCTCAGACCCTTGTGTCCCACCCCTTTATGCCCTGCCAACTCATACTCCATCTCTTTTAATGATTGTTACCTTAGCGATTTTATGCACTAATTAACATATGTTTTTGTCGCAAATTTAAAGGACAGCTTGTCATTGTCACAGTAACCCATATGTTTTTGTATGCAACACTTTACTAAACTATCTAATTTTGGATATTTTACAGTTTTGCCCCCATTAAGAGGGACACAAGGGAGGTATGTACCCCTGACACTTGGGAGGTACAAATCCATAATATCTCCCAAAGAGGGACATGTGGGAGGTGTGTGAACTCTTAATCTCTCCAAAAGAGGTGCACTTGGGAGGTACAGACCCCTAATATCTCCTAAATAGGGACACTTGTGAGGAATGGAGACCTAACATTTCCTAAACAGGGACATTGGGAGCTATGGACCCCTAATATCTCCTAAAAAGGGACACTTGGGAGGTATAGAGACCTAATATCTCTTAAAGAGGGACACTTGGGAGGTATGGACCCCTAATATCTCCTAAAGTTGGACACTTGGGAGGTATGTACCCCTAATAGCTCCTAAAGATGGACACTTCAGAGATATGGCAACATAGCGAACAAATGAAAATTCTCATTGGTTTAAATTGGACTTTTATTTCCCTGAATGATAGAGCGGGCTCCAGTGATTTTACATTAAGAGCAATAAAGTTATAGAATTATTTGCCTCAGCATGTTGTGCTTGCAGATACTGTAACTGATTTCAAAAAAGTAATGAATACCTATCTAGCACAGAACAAATTTTGTGAATTATGAGAGATGCCTTCAAAGCAGATAGGATGTTGATCCAGAAAAATATCTAATTGCCATTCGGAGTCAGGAAGGATTATTTTACCTACTTGGGGCTGAATTAGTGGAAATGGCTTCAATGGGTTTTTTTTTTTTTTTTTTTAGACTTTCTCTGTATTAATAGGGGTGATTTGGTATTGGCTGGACTTGATGGAAGCATGTCTTTTTTTCAGCTTCATCAACTATGTTACTGTGTTACTATGATAGTAAGCATGATGCTGGAGCAACTGGGGTGGAGGAGAGAATGAGGGCCTTTTTAGCAGAATGTGAAAAGGAAAGGGTGCTAGATATGCAAAAGGGGATGGGCATCACTACCAAAACCGGCACCAAATTGCAAAACATGTAATTTGGCCAGTGGTGCCAACATTTTTGCATACAACTCTAACAGTGTCTAAAAGAGAAAAAAAAAAAAAAAAGGGGGGGTTTGCAACGGCATAACAAACATAGGGAGATATTTAGCTTTTTGTTGTTTATTCACCCTATGTTTCCCAATCACATGACTGGGAGTCCACCCTGAAGACATGCTACCTGAATGCCTTTCTAAATCTCGGAAGAAGTTACAGCCGCTATCACAATCAGCATGGGAAAATGCTACCATATGACATGCTGTGGCCTGTGGGGAGTATGAGACTAGACCGGTAGGAACAATCTGGCCTCCTTCATCAGTTTGTGGGTGACACAGAGCATAGCTCCTCCACATGCAGAGATTCTCAGTGCAGACAGAGGTACAATGACAGACTCGGCACTACAACTCAAAGTCCATGACATACCTACTAAGGCGAACTTGAAAGAATGATTTGATGACATGACACACACCTTCAAGAAAGACCTAGCAGAACTGAAACATAATGTAGTGCAGCTGATTTCTTGTATTAAATTTCTTGAGGAGGACAAGTAGGGTGTCTATGAACAGCTACACAACTTGGAACAATTGGCATCAGTGCAACATGGCACAATTGCATCTCTCATGTATATGATTGATGACCTAGATCAGGGTTGTCCAAGTTCAGTCCTCCAGGGCCACCACCAGCCCATGATTTGAGGATTTCCCTGCTTAATCACAGAGAAATCCTTAAATCCTGTACTGTTGGGGGTCATTGAGAACTGAACTTGGACAGCCCTGATAATAGGATCGGTCAATCGAACTTAAGTGTAAAAAAACTTCCAGTATCTGTGGCCAAAGAGGACCTGACAGCTTCTGTCCAAAATATATTCTGGGATCTTCTGAAGATTTCTGGGGATCATGATATCAAAATAGATTGGATTAATCATGCCACGTGGGCACAAAGGGAATCAAAATCAAGCCCAAGAGATGTGGTCTGCTGCATCAACAAATTTGCTGGAAAGGAGCTGATATTGAGGAGGACCAGAGAGACAAATTCACTCCAGTTTGCTGGAGAAGAGATTTAGATTTATAATGATGTTTCAGTGTACACCCTACAACAAAGGTGTAAGATGAAACCCCTTACAGCATACCTCAATAACCTTAAAATCAGATATAGGTGGGGTTTCCCATTCAGCTTACAAGCACAATGTGCTGGTAGATCTGTTTGTATCAGGTCTATGGAAGAATTCGATGTTTTCTCTACTCGCCTAAAGATCCCACTAACCTCCTCTTTGCCAGAAGCCAATGCCAGCAACAGAAATATCATTCGTACTGTGCCTTAATGAAAACCTTGGAAATCCAATCCTCATCTGCTCTGAAGTATCAGAGAAGAATTGGAAACTCACCCACTTGCATTTGGAAACATCTCATATTGGCAATGTAGTGCCTTTTTGTGCACTTACCCATACCTCAGTGGGAACAGATTTAAAGGGACCCCATTCTCTTTCAGTTCATCTGGCATATTTTGCTCATCCCATGGAAATATCCTATACACTGGCCAGAGTAGAACTATGTAGTATGCTACCTTTCACAGCACACTGACAGGCACCCTCTTTCTGGTAACGCTTTATATATTTGTACTCATATTCAATACCTTATTTACAGGATGGAACTGCGGTTTTTATTTGTTATATCTCTTAAGTACCTATTGTTGAATGCCCTAGCATGCTGCAAGGGAGACACATTGGCATCCACTGCCTGCATTAAATACCTCTAATTATATTGATCACAATGTGCCATCTAGTTGCCCCTTTCCCTTTTGATCCATTTATCCACCTTCATTTCTCAGCTCCTGTAATGAGCGGTTTCTCCCCCACTGTCACAGGTATCAAGGAACAGACAAGAATCAGTACAGATTTGAAACACCATCTTTATTGAACAAAGTAAATATACAATGGCAAATCACACGGATACTGATAGTGTAGTGAATAGGCAAAAAGCAAGCGGTTCCTACCAGAAATAGGAGGCTGCTTCTCGATGATACAATGAGGGCAACCATGAAAGCTCCAACTGGGGCTAGGACCCAGAAAGGTATAGCGAGACTGGGGCTAGGATCCAGGAAAGTATAGCATAATAACTGGGGCTAGAACCCAGGAAAGTAGTGTACAGGTTGCCACAAGGAGTGTAACTGACTCAGGCCTGCAGTCAGAATAGGCGGTAGTGCGGACAAGCCAAGGGTCAATATCAGAGCGGGTAGCAAGCCAGAGCCGATGGTCAATACCAAGCAGGTAGTCAAATAAGCCAGGGTTCAATACCAGAGCGGGTAGTCAGCCAGAGCCGAAGGTCCAATAGCAAGCGGGTAGTCAGACAAGCCACAACACTGGACACCGGAGAGACATATAACCAAGCCAAGGTCATACACGAACACAAGCTAAACAGAACTGCACTGGAACACCACGAAAGGGCAACTGGTGTGGTGTCAAGTAGTGATGAGCGAGCGTGCTCGGCCGATGCTCGGATCGGCTCGAGCATCGCTCTGCTCGGCACATGGCGGTACTCGTCGAGTACCGCCATGTGCTCGCCCGACATGTTCGGGTGGCGGGGATCTGTGCCGGAAGAGGCACAGATCCGAAGAAGCTCCGCTGGACCACCAGGGACTGGAGGTACGGGGGCATTGCGGAGATGAAGGGGGCATTGCGGAGATGAAGGGGGACATTGTGGAAGAGGGGCATAGACTCTATGCCCCTCTTCCACAATGTCCCCCTTCATCTCCGCTATGCCCGTCTTCCACAATGTGCCCCTTCATCTCCGCTATGCCCCTCTTCCACAATGTGCCCCTTCATCTCCGCTATGCCCCTCTTCCACAATGTCCCCCTTCATCTCCTCTATGGCATAGAGGAGATGAAGGGGGACATTGTGGAAGAGGGGCATAGCGGAGATGAAGGGGCACATTGTGGAAGAGGGGCATAGCGGAGATGAAGGGGCACATTGTGGAAGAGGGGCATAGCGGAGCTGAAGGGGGACATTGCGGAGCTGAAGGGGGCATTCGGAGATGAAGGGGGCATAGCGGAGATGAAGGGGGCATTGACCAGGCACCCTCCCCTCATCAGAGCAGGGGGTGCCTGGTGTCGCCCCATTCATTCCAATGGGGCTCGGGTGCTCGGCCGAGCACTCGAGCCTCAGGGGGTGCTCGGTCAGAGCACCCGAGCACCCGAGCATCGTGGTGCTCGCTCAACACTAGTGTCAAGGCAGTTTAAGTACTAATTCCTCCATCCCCAGGAGGTGAAGCACATAATGAGCCTGTCCCTTTAAGAGTCGTAACACAACGTCACCATCGGGAATTCCAGTGACGTGCGCCCGACTCTGCTTGCCTGGAGAGGAAGCCTGCAATCATGGCAGGATTCGCATGGGGCAGAAGAGAGGAGACCGGCACCCAGACAAGCACCAGGACATCCAGCTCTCCTCCAAACCCAGGCTGCGGTGTGGCCACGAAGAGACACGCAGAGAGGACCGGCCACCTCCCTGAGCACCGGGGGCAGACAGCTCCCCTTCGGAGCAAAGTTAAGCGCAAGCGCTTATACCAATGAACTTAATGCTCATACTATTTCTCCTACTCCTCCTCTAGATTTCCTATGTGGATCATTACACCTCATGTCTGCAGCTGTTTTTGTTATTTAAGATATTATATCCCCCATGCGGGTGGACACGATTTAGTCTGTCGTTATTTGACTTGGTTCAGCTCACTTCCCCCCTGGGTTCAGTTCTTTAGTTATTTGACAAATCCCCCCACAGGTCCTAATGGACACCCACTATTTTTCCATGGTTTGTTTCTGTATAATAATAATTGTTTTGTTGCCTCATCAATCACACCACACCAGTCCCCTACCACCATTACAATACACATCTGCCACATTGTAGGTTGTATTTTTTTATTTTTTTAATCTGTTGATATCATCATGAATATGTGGCAATGTCATTTAAGAAGGAACACATTTTTCAAGGCATATGTTGCTGTAGAACTCCCAGCTTTGACTTACAGACACTTATTTCTCCACTGCAGCCCTCAGAAGAAGGAATATTGTGGTGGGAAATGTTGCACAATAGGAAAAAGAGACAAAAGATTTGTTGGAAAAGTCCCCCCCAAAAAAAAAAAAAGTTGGAATTGGCATAAAAGGAGGAATAGGCACTGTGAGCAAGGGGTCCATGTGTGGATTACCCTGTTACCCTTAGGGTGACTAGACCCAAAGGCAATTTGCATATGCAAAAGAGCTAGTCAGAGATGCTCAACTAGGAATGAGCCTACCCTCAAAGTGATGAGGCTCTATAGGACAAGTATTCTACCCAGGGTGCAATCTCTTTTAGCTCTCTAGTGCTTTCTTCGTGGCTGGACTGCTTTTGGTGGGATCAGTATGATGTGCTTCGGGAAATTTCCTCTCTGTGAAAAGCACTAGTGAGCTAAAAGAGATTGCACCCTGGGTAGGATACTTATCCTAAAGAGCCTCATCAATTCGAGGGCAGGCTCATTCCTAGTTGAGTGTCTCTGACTAGCTCTTTGAATATGCAAATTGCCCTTGGGACTAGTCACCCTAAGGGTAACAGGGTAATCCAGACATGGACCCCTTGCTCACAGTGCCTAGAGAAATCAGCTGCCCTTTCCTGATGAATCCTAACAAGGCTGAAATGTACAGCTAGGTTTGGTTGCTTCCCTTGTCCAGAGAGGAATTGCCTGGCGCTTTGTGGCTGGACTGCATTTTGGGGGGGATCAGTATGATGTACTTCAGAATATTTCTTCTCTGTGAAAAGCACTAGTGAGCTAAAAGAGATTGTACCCTGAGTAGGATACTTATCCTATAAAGCCTCATCAATTTGAGGGTGGGCTTGTGCTTAGTTGAGTGTTTCTGACTAGCTCTTTGCAAAAAGCATCAGTGGCCATTGAGGAGGAAATAGATGTGGTGTGGCACAACCATTACCATCACATTCTGGCTCCCTGACACCTGCCTCACCTGACCACCAGCTGCAGCATCTGAGACGCATACAGATTGTGAGGACAACAACAGGAGACAGACAGAGCCAAACCAAGGAGGAGAGGCGTCCTGAGCAACTCCAAGTGCACCATCCATGCCCTCATCCTCTGCCATTGCTACACCAATGATCAGAATGTATGAGGAGTTCATCAGCATCCAGAGGAGGCTCCTGAGGAAAGCCATACTCTATCCAGGAGGTGTCAATACCACATGGAGAGAACCACAGCCACCCTCAGTGATATCGAATCCCAGCAAGCCATCATCACCACAGAGTTACTTCATACTGGGGTCGTACTCATTAACATGTTTGACCAGAGTCACAAGATAGTTTGTGAGCCCATCCAACCCCCCCCACAACAAAATAAGCCCCCATTTGTCATCTTTTCCCTTAATAAATGTGCACTTATTGATACCAGTCATGTCTGTGATTCCTTCAGTTATCTAACAAGGTCAGTGGCAGAGATGTTTCAAGTGCATTGTAAAGCATGCATTGAACACAACTACTGCCCATATTACTTGGTGGTAAGGTGTTGTAGCATTGATAACCACACACTACACATCTGCATTTCACAATACACCTAGCAAAGCAAAATATCTGGAAACTGTTTTTTGGCCTTGATGTGAGATGAATTTGAACAGCAGTTCAAACATGTCTCAATATAATATAAGAATGGACACACACACACAGGATCAGCGTTAACACTCCTGGACAGTAGCACTCCAACACAAGTGTACAGCTCTTTCACATACTCTCATGTCAGGCATGTGGCACAGGGATCACAGTCTGCAAATGCACAACTCACAATACCCAGTGTCAGGAACACAAACATATTCTTCCAAGAAACCAGTGTGCATCCACTAGGGTGTGTGCTTATCAGGGGTGTGGTTGCTGAAGAGGTCTTAGGAGATTCCAGGGATGCCAGTGGGTTGCTCAATGCATCACATATATATATATGTTGGGTAATAGGGGTAGGCGAAATATCTCACTGTGTTCCTGCAAGAAATTCCACAAAAAACATGTTGTCCATTTTTTTGCAGGAAAATCTGCTTTAAATCAAGCGATTAAAATTTTCGCATTTTTTTGCCCATTGCCCAAAATTCTTTTTCAACGGCTAGAAAGTTTCCGCCCATTGATTTACATGTTTTTCGCCTTTTTGCTCTAAAAACATGATGTATTTGTGGAAATCAAACACAATAGAAGCAGCTACAGGGTGAGGTAGACATGATGTGCTATTATGCTGTTATCTTTTGGAAAAATTGAGGCAGGAGAGGCTCATAGTGACTGCTATCACTATGAGCAGGTTTAAAAATATTAAACTGAGAAACTGGAAGGACCCTTATGTGTCCACTGAGTGTGAGGAGGAGGAAGTGAGCACTACAGAAGCAATGCTGTCCAGACCACCTAAATCACCCCTAGGGATCTTGGGGAATCTAATATGAAGGGAGGGAGAAAAGGGTAGTACAAGTGAGAGCAGGACAGGTCAGCTGCCTGCGCCTGCTGCTAGATGTGCTGCCCCTGTTGCCAGTGTCATCAGTGATGTGCCTGCTGCCAGTGCTGAACCTGTTGTCACCAATACTGTGCCTGCTGTCAGATGTGCTGCCCTGCTGCAACCAGTGCTGTGCCTGCTGCCAGCGCTGAGCCTGCTGCCACTAGTACTGTGCCTGCTGTCAGACATGTTGCTCCTGTTGCCAGTGCCACCAGTGGTGTGCCTGCTGCCAGTGCTTAAGCTGCTGCTAGTGTGTCTTGTAATACTCAGGAGGGGGGAGGAGAAAATGATGCCAAGTCTGGTGTGACAGTAGGGGACCTTAAGTCACACTTGCCATCCCCAAGCAGTCTTGCCAGTGCTAGTACTAAGAAGGTCCAGCAGCTTGTTAGTGTTAGGAGTGAAGGAGGGTTAATCATCGTATTACTAGTGACTGTGAGGAGGAAGACTCTGGGGTTGAACTTGATGTGCGTGGTGTTAGTAGTAGTAGTAGTAACAGTAATGGTGAAGCAGTCGGTGGGACTAGTGTTAAAGGAGTGGTAGGGGAAGCATTTGAGAGTGTCCAAACTAGTGGCCAAGGGAGCCCACACCATTCCTCTGGCTCTGGGAGTCCTCCTCTCCTTCCCTTCACTACAGTGTTCAAGTGACCAGAACTGGTGTTGGGGGGAGAGCAGGCACAGAATTAATACCACCACCACCAGCAGGAGCACAGACAAGCTGCCTGTATCTGCTGCTACTGCTGCCAGTGTGCCATCTTCAGGTCAAAAATAAATGGTAAGTGTGACATTAGGGGACCCTCTGTCACATTGCTCGTCACCTCCTCCAAACACCATGGGGTGTCTGTTATAGGGCAGCAGCACGTAGAGTCTAGTGGTGGTGGTGGTGATGTTGCAGAAGCTGTAGTGGAAGAGACATTGATGGCCTTTTTATCAGAAACTGAGAAGCAATGGCAGACAGGGATGAGGATGGGCATCACCACCACCACTAGCAATGAGCTTTTGGAATTTGCAACTACTCAAATTCCTTCTTCTTCTGAGTTGCAAGGGCAGCGGGATGCTGAGGAACAAGCTAGTGTGCCACAGACCACCGTAGACACAGTGGTAATGGGGTCAACAAGTGATGAAGGACTAGAACAGGTTCTACTTGCCAACAGTAGCAATACCCCTGGTCCTAGTTTCAGTGCTGAATCTGAGGCAGTAGCAGCAACAGCTGCAGCATCAGCACAGACAATGAAGGGGGCTGTGGAGAACAAGAAGAAATAGGCCATTCTTCTCCACCTGTTCCCTATCCCCCCTGAAGACATGGGACTATTTTTTGATTGGGGCAGGCACAGTGCAGTCATCACCAACGGCACTGTGCACACTTTGTGACAAGTCAGTGAGAAGGGGAAAGGAGGGAACGTGACTTGGTACAACCACCCTGATATCTCACATGAGAAACAGACACCATGACATTTATGTCAAACATGTTAAAGACAAACACCCACCACAGAAATCAAGCACCTCCATTGCTGTACCCCCTGTCAAAGATCAAAGAGGAGGAAGAGTAAAGAAACCAAGGCAGAGACTGGAAGTTCCATGACGAGCGAAACAACTAGCTCACCATCACCTCACATTCTTCCTCTAGGGTAGCAACTTCATCTTCTGCCAATCCACCTCATTCATTGTTACCTCCAGCGACAAATGATAGCCACTCTGTTGATGTTAGGATGTGGCAGTTTGTCTCCACCCGTTGCACACTGTGTGGTGCACTGACCACACATGCCAGTGTGGTGGAGGAAAATTGATACCAAGGCATCAAGAGGCATCTGAGGAGGCTCCATCCCACAGACTATGCTAAGATGGTGGCAGGGGTGGTTCAACATTACTATTAAACTGTCAGCAAGTTATCATGTGTCCTTAGCAGGTTCTGGACAAGGGATATAGTGGCAGAGGCAGTACTTGGGTTCTGGTGTCATGGTGCTTGGATACAGCTGTGCCCCCAGATGTTATTTGCCACATGCACTGTGCACTAGACTTATGCAAGGCAAACATTTTCTGTAAAATTCAATTTCGGACAAATTTTTTTTTTAGAATTTCGGACAGGACCTGTTCGACTCGGACGAAATTAGGGAATAGTCCGAATTATTCAGCCGAATTTAAAATATTCAATAAAAAAATTAAAATCAAACAAATAAAAATAAAAAAGTACATTAAACTAAATTAATAATAATATTAAATCTCTAATGAGACAGGAGGGGGTATTTTATAAACCCCTACACACTTATATATGTATATGTCACATCAAATTAAAGCCCTTTCATATAATATGTTTGTGCAATAGATGAGAAAGCTAGGAATTATGGTTGAACACGCATATAGCAAAAATGACAAAATGCGAAAATTGCTTGTGTCCTTATGTGGTTAATATCTGCACTTTGCATGAACTGTAAAGCGCCTGTTTTACGAGATCTATTTTTAGTAGCATGTAGCAACACTGTAATAGTGTCAGGTGGGAACGCATCATGCAGTCTATTTTTAGTAGCATGTAGCAACATTGTAATAGTTTCAGGCGGGAAAGTGCTGTCTGAATTTCCAAAATTTACACCGAAATTTCGGACTAGGTCTGTTTCGGATTCTGATTTTTTTTGTGGGTGGACCTTGGCTTTCAGAAGGTCCGAATGATGCCGAATACACTTTATTTGTCCGAATTCCGAAAATTAACAGAACCGAATCGCACAAGTCTACTGTGCACATTGCAGTTACTGATGTGTTAAAGAGCTATTAGAGGTGTTACAAAAACACTAGAGCTGCAATGCCTAAAGTAGCTGAATAGGGATGGATTTACTGTGTTAGTGTTGGCTACTGTGTCAGAGTAATAATTGCAAGGGGTTATGCTGACTTGTGTGTGCAGCACAATGACAATGCAACCTTCTGTTTTATGGGGGCTGGTTCATATTCTAGCTTATGTATTGCGACAATGTCCCATTCACATATTCATATGGCTGGTTATCATCCCCTTGTTCTTAAACATATGATTTCCAGAGGGGTAGACAATCCATTGCAAAACAATGGGATGCCTACTCCTCTAGAATACAAAAGATCAATATGATAATGAAGGTTAATCATCTGAATAACAGCCAGTTATGCAGTACATTTTCAACTCCTGCCATTCCTTCCTACAGGCATCCATGGTATAACCCATAATGCAAACAGAGGAATGTCCAAGTGAAACCTGGTGAAATGCTGACTCAGCTTCGATGAAGCACACCTCTTGCTGCTCCCTAGTGCTACTGTTTATAAAACCATATGGTATCATGTGATGTGAATGACTGACATACAGTGGGACTTGAGGGCAAATCTTTTCATATACAATGACACAAAGGCGACATGACGAATTCCCAATGAGCCATTGGTGTGTGTTTCCCCTAACACAATGTGGCTGTATAAGAGGGCATCCACACAATGACAAGCAAGGTATTGAGTAGAGGTGGACGGAAAGTGAGAAAAATTTCCCGCATGACTTTTCGCAAAATACTGATGATTTTTCTTTTTTTTCATGAAACTTTTCTCCAGTGCAAAATGTTCCTCCTTTTCACCTATTCCAGCAAATTTTTTGCATATTCTAACTTATTTTTCTCCTGTTTTAACACGTTTTGCCTATTCCAATACATTATTCTCCTATTCTAAAACATTTCTTTCTGCTAAGGACACATGACAACTTGCAGACAATTTAATAGTAATGATGAACCCTCCCTGCCACCAGCTTAGCATATTCAGCAGGATGTAATTTCCTCAGATGCAGCTTGATGCCCTGCTTGCTATTATCCTCCATCACAATGCCATATGTGATCAGTGCACCACACAATGTGCAATGGGTGGACATGAACTGCTACATCCTGAAATCTACAGAATGGTTATTACTTAGTGGGGAGGTAAAGATGAACGAGGTGGATTCGCAGAAGATGTAGTTACCCTAAAGCAAGAAGGTGATGGCGAGCCATGTGTTTCGCTCATCATCAAACTTTCAGCCTCTGGCTGGGTTTCTCTGTTATCCCTCATCTTTGATCTGCACATCGCCTCTTGTTGTCTTTGGGACGAGTCAGGGGGGACAGCAACAGTGGAGCCTGATTTCTGTGTTGGGTGTTTGGCTTTAACATGTTTCACATAAATGTCATGGTGTCTGTGTTTCCTGTGTGTTATCAGGGCAGTTGTGCCAAGGCTCATCCCTCCTTTCCCATTTTTCATTGACTTGTCACAAATTGTGCACAGTGACATTGCTGATGACTGCACTGTGTCTGCCCCAAGAGAAAAATATTCCCACAACCAAGAATTCATGGGTGAGAGGAAAGGTGCAGAAGAATGGCCTTTCTTCTTTTTCTCCACATTCACTTTCACTGGCTGGGGCGGAGGATGATGTTGCTGCTGCTACTGCCTCAGAATCAGCACTGCAACTTGGACCAGGAGTATTGCAGCAGGCAAGTGGAACCTGTCCTAGTCACGGATCACTTGACCCCATTCCCACTGTGTCCACTGTGGTCTGTGGCACACTAGCCTGCTCCTCAGCATCCTGCTGCCCTTGCAAATCATCAGCAGCAGGAATTAGAGCAGTAGCAAACTCTGCAAAATCCAAAAGCTCACTGCTGGCGGTGGTGATGCCCATCCCCATCCCTGTTTCCCATTCCATCTCAGTTTGGGCTAAAAAGGCCATTAATGTCTCTTCCACTCCAGCTTCTCCACCATCATCATCACCACCACCACCAGTCCCCTCGTGCTGCTGCTGTTCTATTACAGACATCTCACTGCTGTTTGGAATATAAAGTGGCGGGCTTCACAGACATCATTCTAATATTTCTTAAAATCCAGCTCTTTGCCTCCTCTCTTAGATTATTTCAATTCCTATAGTTCTCTATCTTGGTCCCAGATAAATTACAATACATCAAAAATTTTAACATAAACCGGATCACCACCTCACTACCAAAATATGGTTGCAGTTCCAATGTGCATGGAACACTGGCATTGTAAGATACTTGGGGATAAAGCTGTCACCAAAATTGGACAAGCTATCTGAATTAAACTTTATGCCTTTGTTCTCTATCTTAGTAATTTAAGGCAGGAGAGGCTCATAGTGACTGTTATCATTATGAGCAACTGGAATACTAATAAAAAAGGAGATGGAAGTCCCATTTTGCATCCAGTGTGTCTGAGGAGGAAGAAGTGACCACTACCAACATTAAAGGGTCTGGATGCCCTGATTCCCCAGACCCAATGATGGCCAGTCCCCCTACAACACCCCTAGGGATCTTGGGAAAATTTGTGTCAAGTGCACAGGAAGAAGAGGGTACTAGAGGCAGGAGAGGTCAACTACCTGTGCCTGCTGCCAGTGCTGCACGTGCCAGGGTGTCTTGAGATTCTCAGTTGGAGGGGAATATGATGCCAAGTGTGGCAGCAGGAGACCCCAAGTTACACTTGCTATCCCCAAGAAGTTCTGCCACTACTACTAAGAAGATCCAGCAGCTACAGACTCAGAGTGTTAGGAGTAAGGAAGGGAGTGATCATACTACTAGTGAAGAGGAAGACTCAGGGACTGAAAATTATGTGGTTGGTGTTAATAGCAATTGTAATGTTGAAGCAGCTGGGTGGGACTAGCGTTACCACAATACTGATGCTGAAGTGGTAAGGGCAGTAATGCAGAGCGGCCAGACTAGTGGTCAAAGGAGCCCACAACATTCCCCTGACCCTGGGAGTCCCCTTACACAAACAACATTGTACAAATGGAACATGATTCTAAATAAGGAAGAATTGTTGCCTAGCCGCAATAATACAAGCACCACCATTAACACAGATCAGCTGCCTGTGTCTGGTGCTAGTCTTCCTTCTTCAGTTCAGCAAGATATGGCACTTGTAACAGTAGGGGACCCTCCAGCCGGTGAAAAGTCTCTAATAGAGCAGAAGCAGAAGGGAGGGACTGGTGGTGGTGGTGATGATGATGGTGGAGAAGCTGGGGTGGAAGAGACAGTTCCTGCTCTCAAGGGAAAAAAATATATTCTAACAACAAACCCATGATTTTGGAAGAGGGGCAGGTGGAGAAGCATTATTGGCCAACTTCTTTTATCCACATATACCTGAAGTGGCAGGGGCTAGTCATGGTGCTGCTACTGCCTCAAGAGCAACACTGGAGCTAGTCGTGGCATCCATCACCCATGTTACTGCTGTTGTTGATTCCATTCCATTTGAGCTGCCTAATCATCCTGCTGCTGAAACAACTCTGCAGCACCAGCAAGAAGAG
Source organism: Rhinophrynus dorsalis (assembly GCA_037306005.1). Classification (NCBI taxonomy): domain Eukaryota; kingdom Metazoa; phylum Chordata; class Amphibia; order Anura; family Rhinophrynidae; genus Rhinophrynus; species Rhinophrynus dorsalis. The sequence continues at coordinate 242,847,709 of CM074721.1, forward strand.
CAGTCACAAATTCTGCAATGATACCGGGGCATTTGTCAATGGCCAGTGGCCACTGTCCACCATAACCTGATGTGCTGGCACTAGGCCAGTAAAGCATTTTTTCTCATGGCTTGTTTTTTTTAAAAACAGTGGCCAAATAAAATGATAGGGGCTAAGCCTAAGTTCTAAAAACCACTGATTCCTCAGGGCTTGTGACGCAAAAATTCCAGATTGATAAAAATTATCTGTGATTTCTCAGGGCTTGTGATGCTAACAAGCCAAATTGATAAGAATTATCTGTGATTCATCAGGGCTTGTGATGCTAACAAATCAATGTTTCCTCTGGGCTTGGTCCTAAAAAGTCTAAGTTCTTCAAATCAATGTTTCCTCAGAGAGTGGGCTTAACACAAGTAAAAGTCCTGCAGCAAATCATTGTTTCCCTAGGGCTTGTGCCAAACAAGTCTAAGTCCTACAAATCAATGTTTCCTCAGTGCTTGTGCTCTAATAAGTCTAAGTACTACAAATCAATGTTTCCTCTGAACTTAGGCCTGTTCCCCGGTTTCTTTTTCCAGTTTCATAAGGTGGTCTCACTCCGCTGGTAGTCCTGTGGCACTGCTTCTGGGAATATTTCATTATCCCTTGCTAGTGGTCCTGCCTCACTCCCCATTCCTTCCTTTGTGCCTGCCCTATTGGTGGGGATATCCTCTGGATTCCTACTTACCCTGGTGGTGGCCTTGTCTCACTGTTTCCTCCCTGTATTTAGGGTCTTCTGGGTCTACCTCTTGAGTCTCACTGTTGCGGTAGTGCCCTGTGCCTCAGCTGCTCCTTCGGTAGTTCAGGCTCCTCTTGGTGGTTCTGATTCTACCGGCGACCTTCTGTCTCCTCCATCTTGCTCCTGCATTTTTGGGGGTTGTGGGTTACCATCATAACTAGTTCCTCCCTGGGGTTCTTGGGCCCTCATCCTGAGAGTTCATCAGGTTTCATCTGCTGTTGTATTCCTATTGGACTCTTTCTCCACTAAGGTGTGCCATGCCTTGGCAACATCACCACCTTTCCATCTACGGACTCCACCATCCCAGGTGATCCTCCATTGGGTCTAGGCATATCTTTTCCCTGGCTCTATTTTTGTCCTTCCTTGCTGTCCTATTTTCTTGCCTATCTCTGCATTAGGGAATCTATTGTCTCTTCCTGTATACAGGTTTATCATCCTGGTCAGGGCCTTGGCTCAGCTGGGGACAGACATCTGGCTTCACAGCCAACACCTTTATATGGCTTTGGTGCAGCATGGGAAATCCTGTAACTGATGATGACCCCGAGCCACAATCCCTAGCATCGATCTCAAGCTACTGAACCAGGCAATATATCTATTGGTATGTGAAATTATTTATTTCTCACTACCAGGTCCTGACACTGCCTAGCTGTAGGAATTCTTGTAAAAGGCAAAGGAATAGCAGAGTTTTTACTGGCATTTTATTGGCAGTAGAAGGAAGGCATAAAGTTTTGCGGGAAATGAAAGAAATTACTCATTTTCAGAGAAAATTCCCACAGGAATATTTTAAACATTTCCCCCATTCCTATTCACATGTACACACTACAGTTTTAGACAACTGAACTCTCCTTGCCCACAGTGAAAAGTATTCCCATGCTCATGAGTTTGGGGGAGGTAAAGAGAGATTTTGACTACACATCATCTCCCCGGATGATCCTAAAGTGGCTTGTGCTGCTGCCTCAGTAACCATAGTAAGAAAGTCCATCACCATCTGTCTGTTGTCAATGCTGTTATTTCCACCATCATAGTCTGTAACTGGAATGAGACTGGAAATCAGGCAATTCAACCACAAGAGGAACTCCTATTATTATTAATATATCACCAAACAATAAATCACTAGCAATGTCAACTATCTCTCATTCTCACAACTGCTGGGGATGAGCTAGGAAACCTCTCATGTTTTAATCGCATCACATGGTCAGCTCCTCTTTTGCAGATGATGGTAGTGATGGTGATTGTTAGTGTGGCATATATGTGGTTGGTGCAGCTGATTTCACAAGGCTGATCTCACACTCACAGCAGGCTTAAATACAGCTGAATTTCTCTGCTGCCACTGCTGCTCACAGCCACCTGGAAAAACTGTTTTACCCTGTTTACAACCATACTTCCACAGTGCCCAGTGGATGTGGAGATGTGGTTGTTGGTTGCAGCTCAATCTGCTGGTAATGCTGCTGGGCTTTGAGTCCTACTGCTGTTTGTGCTGGATGATTCCACCTTCATATCATGAGCAACAGTCCTCCAACTCCTCTTAGCACTCTATAAATTCACTGGACAGTACAGCATGCCCCCGGAGCAATAGGGATATTTCTTGTACTTTACATGAGTAGGTAAAGTGGGGCACGTCTTTTTTATATTTTTATCTGCATGTGCTTGGTACTTTTCACTCATCTGAATTCCTTGGGCATCTGTAGCATCCATGAATTAAAGTGGGGCACATCTTTTTTATATTTTTATCTGCATGTGCTTGGTACATGTGCACCTTTGTTTCTAATTTTACAATATTTAAATAAATTAAATCAAGATAAACAAATAATTAGTTCTTTAAAAAAAAAGGCAAATCGATATATAACAAGCAGAACCATCAAGAATCATTTTGTAATTAGTAATTTCTTTGATGAAAATATCTAATTGATTTGACCATATTGCATTAAAATATTTCCCATATTCTGTTTTCATAGTATAACTTTTCATTTCAGCATTATATTTTTATTTGTTTTTATTTTATTTTATTCAAGCAAAGTGTGCTGTTTTAAAATATAAGGAAGGGCATCAAAATGTTTCATTTGTTTTACAATTCCAAACATAAACTGCAAATTAACCAAGAGGAACACATCATATAATTTAGCTTGATTTTTTAATTAGCAGTCTTCCTATGGAAGTCTAGCTGTGAAACTAAAATATATGGGTTTTTTTATTGAATAATTGTTATGCATCTGTGGACATTTGCAAGTCTTCATTACATTTTTAAATGTGAGAAAACTTAAAGCTTCACATCTTTGTTAATCAAAATGCAGGCATTGCTGTTCCTGTATTACGCACGTGTTTGCAATCATCTCTGAGATGCTTGGTTCCCTGTTCAAACTATGTCAAACTAAATAATAAATACTTAAATAGAATATAGATGAGTAAAAGAGCAAATTACTCTACAGTAAATTAAACCTAATATCTAAGTAAAAGAACAGACAGGTACTTAACAATGTGCTGGAAGAGCAGACCATTTGGTTAACTGCTCTCTATCATATCATATATTTGTGATTTTAGTAAATATACTGCAAAGATAAATATGCTTAGAAATTAGTGTAGATTTAAAGGGATAGTAATACCTAAAATGTAAAAAAAAATATGTTGTAGGGTCTATCCCCCTGAGTAAAACAAGAGTACTCCCACTGCTGAAAGATGTTTCATTCAAAAGTTATTAATTTTCAAAGTTGAAATTTTTAGGTGCAATATCACAGTGGCCTGAAATTGTACAGTGGCGCTGTTGCTACACGATCCTATGGACAGCTCTGGTCTCAGGACCATAAATCTCCATAGGATGGTGTAGCAACAGCGCCACTGTAAAATTTCAGGCCACTGTGATATTGCACCTAAAAAATTCAACTTTGAAAATTAATAACTTTTGAATGAAACATCTCTCAGCAGTGGGAGTACTCTTGTTTTACTCAGGGGGATAAACCCTACAACATATTTTTTTTTACATTTTAGGTATTACTATCCCTTTAACTTTTCAATTAGAAAATCCTCTTTGCATATGCAATAATGTATGTACTGTATGAGCCTGCATGCATAGGCTGCTTGAGTGCACTACATGTTTATGGGTAGGCTTGTGTCTCAATCAATTGTCTGATGCAATACTCCATCCAGATCTTGACTTATATTTGTATCCATTCAGTGATAATTGAGCTATAACAACACTAATAGTATTTATCTTCATGTTATACCTTATTGTTTTAATAAATTCACCCATAACATTTTGCAACAAAGAGGCCTACCAAATAGATTTTTAGTGGCCTCAAATTATTTACAGGTTCTGAGAAAACACAGCAGAGTGGAAAAGGAGCACTGTCCTTTGGATGACCTATAGCTGAGTAAAAATGGAATCTGTACAATTCAGGCCAAACATTAGATAAGAAAAAGTTTACAAAAATAAAGTGCAGTCCAGAAGGAGCTGGAGTTGTTTGATATAAGTATTATGGTTAGCCAGTTGTTCTCTTGTGATTCAGATCCATAGTGTTAGCCCACTGTCCCTCTCACCTGTCAGGCATGTATAAAATTATTAATGTTATGTGTTGCTAACTTGCTTTTGCTTGAGTTGAAACTTGAACTGAACGAACTAAGCCATGACGCTGAGATTTAAAATGAGAGTAATTGTACAGAGAGAAAGATAGCACCCTCCCTGCTACAAATACCAGGCTTCCCATTACTTCGGTCTTAAACACTGGGAAATAAAAGGCAGGCTATACATCGAACAGTTAATTTACTTTGTCTGTATAGCTCCACCTGTCCCTCACTATATATAACATTTTCCTCTATCTCTGTGAAAATCACCACAGTACTGTGAAGACTAAAAATAATCTAAACTGGGTGTGACTACAAGGGCATGTGGTTAACTGAGGGGTGTGACTACTTGAGGGGCATGGTTGGGTGTGTCAAAGGTGGGGTTAGGGGCGCCATAGGGTGTTGTGCCTAGGGACGCCAGAGATATAAATCGGGCCCTGACAACAGATATTGTCACAATGCAGCATACGTTAAAAGCACAACATCTCCCTGGGGACACCTAACCCACAACAACAGTTTCATACTCCATGGGGCCCCTTTGTGTATTTACAAATGGACTTTTTCAGCTACCTCCATCCAAAAGATACCTTTAATGATTCTAGGCTTATATAGTAAATGAATAGAGGCATACCCTACAGCAGATAAAAAGGTCACCACAGTTGACGATATCCCAAGATGGGGTATTCCATCTTCAATAGACCAGGGTCCTGAATTAACAGCCTAAATCCTAAGAGAGGCAATCAAATATATGGGAAATACCCATAAGTTACACACACCCTATCATCCACAGTTTCTAAGATTAGCGGAAAGACTTAAGAGAACACTCAAACAGACTTTTTACCAGTTTTGCTAATGGAGATTAGAGGAAATGGGTTACGCAAAATAGGACTCAGCCCATATGAAATCATCACAGAGAGACAAATGCCAATGAGGGGTACTTCTCCCTTACACCTAGGAAAGAAGATATTCATGTCATGTCTGATACAATACTTGCAGGACTCTAACCCATGCTATTCATACTATATCTTCTCAGGTTTAAGTCTCATCCAACCCTGAAGAGAATCATTCTCTTCAGTCAGGGGACTTGATCCAAGGAGGAAAGGTCCTTACCAAGTGTTTATCACTACCAACACTGCAATCAAGTGCAGTCAAGTGCCACAACCATTCCACCTGGATCCACTCTACAAATCTCAAAAAAGGCACTTTCTACATTGACCACCAACACTAACAAATGACTCACCAAGCCACACAGGACTCTCCCAGAGCAAAGCACCACATAGGTAACTTGCAAAGATATTTTAGAGGGGCTACAATAATGCCTAGACCTTCTCAAGCATGTTGGTCACTTAATAAATGTTCAGCCTTATACCTCTGGGAATACTTGTCATGGGCGCTCTTCCTAGGAGTTATACTAATGGCCTTATTATCTTCCTTGTAAGTGAACTGGATCAGCTTATAAAGACTATGGCGGTGTTGATAATGTTGGTACGATTGTGGCCATTGCTAAGGCTATTAGTGTTGGAAATGTGTCTAGCAGGTACACAAGGGATGCAGGAGGATATTGCAGCTGGATGTCATCACTTGAGTCCACTAACAGGATAAATACTAGTACATGGCCCTAAAATGGAAAGCATTTTGTGATGGGATAACCACAAATCACCCTTATACATCACCCCTAAATACCCCACTGAAGTGGATGCCCCAGCCCTGCAACTTGCTTATTCCCCAAAGTGATATCTATAAACTGGTAGGCATTAATCACTGTATTCATATAATTAGCTGAACCAAGGACTCACAACCACCTGAAGAGGATATTAACACAACTAACCCCAAGGGAACAATAATAACAATAACCAAGTTAAAGGGGAACATTCACATCCCCAAAAATTTTCACCACTGCTTTTAAAATGTAAAGCAATATCAGTGCTGGCTTTATTTTCTCCACTGCCTAAGAGTGGAGATATTAATTATTGAAATGTGGCACTTCCGCATTCTGTGGAACCGTGTATGAGCAGCAGGACTTCCCACCTCCCTCCCAGAAGCCCCTGGGGCGTGTGTTCATGCTTCTCTTCGGAGCTGCATTTTCTGGGCTAACGTGACACCGAGCTCCGTTTACCATGCTACTGAGGTTGCAACCTCAGTAGCATGGTAATCTGAGCTCGTTGTCACATTAGTCCAGAAAAATGCAGCTCAGAGGTGAAGCGCGAACGTGCGCCCCAGGGGCTGCTGGCAGGGAGGTGGGAAGTCCTGCAGCTCCATGCTGCACATACAGAGTGCCGCAGACCCGGAAGTGTCACATTTCAAAGATTAATATCTTCACTCTTAGGTAGTGGAGAAAATAAATAAAGCCAGTGCTGATATTGCTTTACATTTTAAAACCAATGGTGAAAATGTTTGGGGATGTGAATGTTCCCCTTTAAGTAAAGGGCTTACTATATGGAAGAATACTTTGAGTCTAACATTGTAACACTCACAGAGAGGGACTTTGTGGGAGGCACACCTGTAAATGGCTACCAAGGAGGTGTGTGCTTGTTTGTGTTTGTGTGATTTATTAGGTTAAGAGTGTTGCACCTATATCCCTGATAATTCAGAATTACATAAAGAGTGTGGATAGGAGTTTAGGTCTTGGTTCTCCGCTCCTTTTAGCAGCCTAGGAAACAGTATCATTCATGGTCTACTTTTTGTGATAGCCATATTGGTCTGCAGGTACTTCCCAGTGGCAGCAATCAAATGCTATAGAAACAAAACCTTTTCATCCTCAAGGATGCTGAACTAGCTGACATTGCCCTCTAACCAACATAAGGCAGAATCACTATGATAGTACGCAGTTATTTCTTTTTTTTTGTGAAAGTATTTTACCAGGAATAATACATAATACAGCTAGTGCATTAACCAACTGAGCCATCTCTCTAACATCAAGGATCTAGGACCAAGAGCCAAGAGTTATACATGATAAGTCTAAAAGGAAGGACTTGTAGGGGTTAATCATCAGTGGAAGGATTATAAGTAAAACCTCTAGTTTTCTAGAAGAAAAAAGCATTCCATGAAAAACTGCTGACTGCTACCTCAGGCTTACATACAAGTCACAAAATCTCATCTTTGCTCTTCTATAGATAAGGACAATGGATATTTTTAAGACAGAAATGCCTCTCTGTAGGTATAAAAGTGCCTTAGAATGACCCCCTCCTTTCTCCTTTGTGCTTTCTCCTTGCTCTCTCAGCATCTTGTAAGACACGAGAAGGGTCCTTTAGCTGGCACTTTATTATCATTAGTGATAATGAGTCAAACAACAACCTATTGCCAGTTATAGCTGTCTTTGAACCATCTATAACTTGCAAAAGGCTATTGTTTGACTCCTTATCACTAGTGATAATAAAGTGAAGGTTCCTTCTTGTGTGATTCTCCCTTGGTAACCTGAACTTCTGCAAAAGTCATCCACAAAAATTCCACAGCAGCAAAGCTTACTTATCATCATCATAATCATTCTACAGAAAAAGCTCAAATGGGCCTTTTCCTCAATCAGATGACTCCTACAGTTACTGATCATACACAGTAATCATAATCATCATCATCATAAGAATATAGCAGGCTCAAAAGTAGATGCCATTCAGCCTATGTATCTGTTATCTGAAAAAACTTTGAGTATATAGAAAAATTTAGTTTTTATGGGGTGATTCTTAGATACAACAAAAAAAGTCAAACATAAGCACATCATGTATCGTAATGCACTTAAAATGTCATGCTTAGGTGCCTTCAGAAGAAGGCTACTAACAGTGAGAGCTGTACAAAAATACACTACAAACAAATTAGCCATCAATTGATGCTGGCTACTTTTTCTTGAAGATCATGATTATGAGGATGAGGTAACACCTGTCTGATCCTAGTCTTCCTCCTTGAACATCTCTGGAACTGCCAGTAGACCTAATTTGCAGCACCATTACCCATATTTGATATATTACCACCAAGCAAAATAGGTGGAAATAGGAATCACAATCATGCAAGTATAAATTCCAAATTAGTACTGTTAAGTTTATGAAAGCAGCAATATTTAGGCAATTAAAGTACTACACAGAACCATGCTTGAGCATACCAGCCACCACTACTTTTCCATAATGTCAATTATTTCTTTGTATGCAGATATAAGAAGTAATATTGAAGATCAAAATTAAAATGAACACCAATAAGTGGAGTAAAGGTCACAGCAAAGACCATACAAAGCAGTAAGAGCTCACTTGGTTACTCCAGGCAACAGCAATAATAGCAATACTTTAGGAGTCTAAATCAGTGTGTCTCAGGTGCAGGTTTTCAACATATCCCTACTTGTAAAAAGGTGTGTAAACAGTGGCTCAGTCATTGGGATTCCTTCACCTGTCCTTAATCAGGGATATCCTTAAAACCTGACTTTTTGGTTTACCCCAATGACCAGAGCTAAGAATCACTGGTCTAGAGCATCATCAAGCCTCAGGTGAAATAAGACCATACTAAAATAGTGCAAACAACTTGAATCATCTTTCATCTTCTCATTATTATTACCATCACAATCATCTATGCAACTTTCATAATCCTCTCACAATTGTCATCATGCATATTTATGTCTGTTATGCTTTATAAAAAACACTCATACAGGTGGGGACATCTTCATTCTATCTCAAAATGAGATCAAACACTGGCTGAATAAAAAATGATTCAAAGTGTGATTTGTAGTGTACAACAAAACAGCAACAGAAAAGTTGCAATTCTATGGGCCTCGTGACCCACATTACTTGCTTTGCCCATATGTTTTACCTGATTGTGCAACATTTCCTCAGCAACTGTTACAGCATTTTTGCCTCAAAAGTGAAATGGGAGGAAAAATGGCACTTCCTGCCAACTGTAAAATATTTCACAAAAAGTGCAGATTTCCCGCTTTTTCGCACCTAGCTTATTGCATTGAAATCAATGGTAACACTAAGTTCCCCTACCATGTAGCAAGATTCCCTTTTTTTTCCCCACAGGCATAGTATAAAAGGAGTGTCGGGTTCTACCAGCAGGTCATGTTGGCCAGTGGCCACTGGCCATTGTCAAATGTCCTCCTGAGTCCATAATTGTGGAATTTGCAACTGCTGTTCTTACTGCTACTGATGAGTTGTTTAAGCAGCAGGATGATTAGGCAGCTAAAAGGGAATGGGATCAACAATAGCAGTAACATGGGTAATAGCTGATGAATGTTCCACTTGCCACGACTATCTCCAGTGATGCACCTGAGGCAGTAACAGCACAATACGTAGCCCCCAGTCTATGTGGAGAATAGAAGAAGTTGGCCATTAATTCTTCTCCATCTGCGCCTCCTCCAAAATCATGGGTGTGTTGTTATTAGAATTAATATTAATTTTTTCCCTTAAAAGCAGGAACTGTGTGTCATGGTTTTTGATGAACACTCAGAACAGTTTGGTAAGGTTAAAATAAGTTTATTAGAACAAAGTTCAAACAAATAGATAGGCCTATGGGCCCACACAACAGAGTAATTATACAGGTCAGTACATACAACAGCATCAAATAGTAATGGAGAAATATATGAGAATAATGACAATCTCTGACAGTGGGGGTCCTGGCTAGGACCAGTACAGGCAACAGGATAAGTAGACAACGGGCTGACCACAGGACCTAGATGGTAGATGGTCCAGATGAGGGTGGCTGGCACAACCCAAAGGAGCGAGGCAACACTGCTGGCACAACCCAGACGCCTGGGCGGTACAGAACCCAAGTTCTCAGCCGGATACAGTCGATAATGGAACCGGGTCCTTAGCCAGATACGGTCAGCAACGGAGTGGGTCCTCAGCCAGATACGGTCAGCAACAGAGTAGTCGAAGAACAGCAAACTAAGGAACGTCGTCAAGCAGGCCAGGTCATACACAGTCAGCAATAACGGAGCAGAATGCAGGTACAAATACACCACGAAAGGGCACCATACCGTGGAAATGACAGGGTATATAAAGAACATCACTGGGCGGCGACAAAAGGTACTAGCCAATCAGTGAAAAGAGATGCAAACTAGCAGTCAGAATGTCGTTGCCTGCTGCACAAAGCACGGGCACCGTGATACTGTGGCTCTCATCAGGAACTGCAATGTTCACAGTATGTGTGTGGTACATAACATCTGGGGGCACAACTGTATCCGAACATCATGACACCCGAACCCAAATACTGCCGCTATCACTATACCCCTTGTCCAGACCCTGCTAAGGACACATGACAACTTGCTGACAGTTTAATAGTAATGATAAACCCTCCCTGCCACCATCTTAACATATTCTGCAGGATGGAGTCTCCTCAGATGCCTCTTGATGCACTGCTTGTGATTCTCCTCCACCACACTGGCATGTGTGGTCAGTGTGCAACACAGTGTGCAATGGGTAGAAACGAACTGCCACATCCTAACATCAACAGAGTGGCTATCATTTGGACAGGGGAGGTAACAATGAATGAGGTGGATTGGCAGAAGATGTAATAACCCTAGAATGTGATTGCGAGCTAGTTGTTTCACTCATCCTGGAACTTCCATTCTCTGCCTGGGTTGCTCTATTCGTCCTCCTCTTTGATCTCCGTCTCGCCTCTTGTAATAGGGGTACTTGATTTCTGTGGTGGGTGTTTGGCTTTAACATGTTTGACATAGATGTCATGGTGTCTGTGTTTGATGTGTGCTATCAGGGAGCATGTGCCAAGGTGTGTTCCCTCCTTTCCTCTTCTCACTGATTTGTCACAAATTGTGCACAGTGTCATTGCTGATGATTACACTGTGCCTGCCCCAAGAGAAAAATAGTCCCATACTCATGACTTCAGGAGATAGGGAACATTCCCCTTCACTGTCTGTGGCAGTGGATAATGTTGCTGATGTTGCTGCTACTGCCTCAGATTCAGAACTGCAACTAGGACCAGGAGTATTGCTGGTGCTAGCAAGTGGAACCTGCCCTAGTCCCGCATCACTTGTTGACCCCATTCCTACTGTGTCCACAGTGGTCTGTGGCACATTAGCTTACTCCTCAGCATCCTGCTGCCCTTGCAACTCAGCATCAGAAGGAATTAGAGCAGCTGCAAATTCCTCTAATTCCAAAATGTGGTAGTGGTGGTGATGCCCATCCTCATTCCTGTCTCCCATTCCTTCTCAGTTTCTGCTAAAAAGGCTATCAATGTCTCTTCTACCCCAGCTTCTCCACCATCATCATCATCACCACCACCACCACTGGCCCCTACATGTTGCTGCTCTATTACAGACATCTTCCTGCTGCAGGTACTTTCCCTCTTGCTGTAGGCCCTATTCTATTACATGCATAAGGATAATATCTCAATATGCAGATTGTCTAGCCTGTTTCACGGTGGATTTTATAGCTGGAGCAGAGATTGGAACCCAACATTTCTTGGAGGCCTGTTGCCAAGGGTTTGATATGTCCATGCATTCTCCCCAGCAGAGACTGTCAGAAACACTAGTAACAGGAAGATCTGAATCCTACAGTTTTATGTTGAGCATGAATGCAAAGGCTTGACAGTTGTCCTGGTATTTCATGGAGTATGTTTTGCCGTCTTTAGAAACGGAGAGGGATAGGGGGTACCCCCATCAATAGCTGATGTTTAGTTGACTCAATATTTTAGTAAGGGGGCACAGGTCTCGCAGCCATCTCATTGTTGTAGGTAAGAGATCTTCATAGATTGAAACTTTACTTCCATCCAAATCAACTGGTCCCCTGGCCTTGGCCACTGAAAGAATTGCCTCTTTCTCTTAATAACAGTGAAAGCGGATGATTACATCCCTTGGCACTTCTGATGGGGCACTCTTGGGTTTTAGGGCTCGGTGTGCCCTGTCTAATCTTTGTGGAGGATTGATTGGAGCAAACACTGTATAAAGGTGGGAAGGCCATCCTTGTCTACTTCTTCTGAGATGCCGCCTTAACGGAGATTATATCTCCTGCTCCTATTTTCAAGATCATCCATCTGGACCACTGCTTCTAAGTATGCTCGATGTAGCCAAGTAATTTGTTTTGTTGTATGTTTGTGAAATGCTGACCATGACTCCCTTTCTTCGTCCAGGGCCTCTACTCTCCCGCCCAAATGGAGGATATCTTGCCAATAGTCTGCTAGCTCTTCTATGAGGAAAAGTTTAAGGTGCAAGAGTAGATTTTGGATATCTCTTCTCGTAGAGGGGGAATCTGAAGTGTCTGCATTTGAGTCATCTTCTGAGCCATTTCTATCACTGAATTGTGAAAGATGATCTAGTGTTCCCGCGGATGTTTCTGCGGTAGCCATCTTGGGATCTTTGTTGTCTTTCCGTGAATAAGTATTTATTTTTAAAAAGGTCTGCATATCCTTTTCTTTTTTCTGCTGTTTGTTCTTAGGCATTATACAAAGTGCAAAGGTTCGAGGGAGTTACAGTTGGTTATCTGTTTTAATGCTCTTTTATAGCAAATTGCCTCTTCAGGTCAGGAGCTCGGTCTCTATGCGTCCATTCAGTTGAACAGCCAGGCAACACCCCTGTTTGTCCTTACTTGTATTGGACCTTGGCTCTGTTTCATTGAGTATCCTTCTGCCTGCTTCTTGTGTATTGCCTGGATTGTGACCCCAGCTTGCTTGACTTCTCTTTGCCTCTTCCCTGGTACTGCACTGCCCCTGTGTTGCTGACTCTGCCTGTTGACCATTCTTCCTCCAACCCTGGGAGCTTTCCTGCGCCCTTCCTCAACTACCAGTCGAGTTCGACTCCCTTAACCACCTGTGAGGTTCAACACCCTTGACTTCTAGTCAACTTCAGCTTCACCAACTTCCAGTCAACCTTATTTTCTTTTGACCTTCAGTTGAGTTCTCTCATCCCTTTTCTGCTAATCAAACCTTGTTCCTTAGACCTTTAGTTGAATCTGACTTACTGTTCCTTGTTCCTGCTATCTCCTGTTCCATTTAGTCAACAGTGAAAAATATATACTGCTGGTATGTTTCTGCTTATCTGTGTCCTGTCTCAGTGAGTAGTTGTTGCTCCTTGTGTTGTCACCCAGGTCTCCTCCAGTTGGCAGTAATCTGTCCTTGTGGCAGCACCTTTAACCTGGCCTAGGCCACAGCAAGGCTTCCCAAGAGCAGCCAACACCAGCCAGCAACACTTCCCAGTCAGCGTACTCCAGCATCTTGCTCACTGAGTCCTACTTAGCAATACCAGTATCCTTCTTATTGTCTCCTGTTGTATCTATATATATAATTTTAATAGCAGAATCCACTCTGCAAAGCAAAACTCATGGAGCTTACATTTGGGAACTTCCTAGTCTGGTCATCATAGTAATAACTAGAAGAGCTGCAGTATTTTGTAAAGAGCAAGACATCACAAACACACAATCAGTTCTGATGAGTGCTTCACTGCTAAATAATGTTTAGCAAACTTACTAATGGCAGGGGTAGGGCTAAAAGAGTAGCAGCAGTAAAGGAACATGTTAGTAAAGTGGTGGTCCTAAAATTGACTGCAGCCATGGTTGCTGTAGCATGAGCAAAAATGCTGATGATCCTTCTCCTCCTGAGGAGGCTGTTTGTCAAAGTCCCATAAAAAGTTTCACTGCCACCACTAGAAAAAAAAATAAAATCATGTAAGAAAACTGAAGATGACAATGAGTCATGTTCTAGTGTTGATAGCAGGATAGAGGAAGGTGTAGCAGTTCAACCAACTGCTGTTCCTGACAGTGATAGTTAAAGAACCAGTCCTTAAAGTAGCAGCATTGTGGAGGAGGGTTCCTACCATACACCACTGTTGGGGCAATTGCTAAGACCACTGATTAATGTTTATGAATAACATAGTAATAATGGAAGGTTAAATAGGATGTTGACATCCAACCATTTGGAGTCAGGAACGAATTGTTGGGCCCTTTTGGTGTTTAATTAGAAATGGCTTTAAAAGTTGTTTTTTCCCTTCCTCTTGTTCAACAGGGGTAATATGATATGGGCTGAACTTAATGGAAGCACGTCTTTTTTACAGGCTCATCAACTATGTTGCTGCGCTACTATGTTGTATGTTTATTATTATGATCTACTCTTTTTTTTCTGATTGCAGTTGATATCCACTTATCAATGTAGTCTATACATGCATTCTTTGTGGATTAGGGAGGCATATATGTACCATCTGTGAATAATGTTTTTTTGTCTCTTTATACAGTTTTACTTTTATTAATGATGTCTTTTTTTTTACATTCAGCCAATTAATTGCTTAGATTATCTCATGCCACAATTTGCGGGCACTACAAACATATTGATATGTATATGTTTTATTATGTTTGTTTTGTTGAAAGAAATAGAAGGGTGCACAGAAGAGGAGTGGTTTCTTGTTTTATACATATGATGGTTATGATTGTGATTTATTCATGATACTGTTTTCTTGCTTGACTCACAGTAGCCAAGAAAATTGCCCAACTAAAGTTAGGGCTAGAAATGTATTTTCTAAATATAATAGCCTACACAATGGTAAACCAAGAAACATTATTTGGAGGAGGGAAACTTAAAGCAAAGTAAAAGTATAAAGTAAATATAAACAAGAATCAGCTTGGAAACAGCCACATCCACATCCACACAATTATTTAATTAAATAAATAAATAAATAAATAAATAAATAAATAAATACAATAATAAAGATAATTCCCCCTTCCTGCTAACAGGCACTCTTCTTCCCACTCACATCCAGAACCTTCTCCCTCATAGGATACTTCACCTCTTATTCCTCTGCACTCACAGGATTCTCTTCTATGCCTCCTGATGACCACTCACAAGAGGATCTCTCACTTACCCCTGCCACCAATTGTAGTCTGTCTTCCGAATCCCCACTCTCTCTAGTCCTTCTTTTTGCCGCCCCATGCTTGTCTGGTGATGAAAGCTTCAGAGTGCTCTGAAAGACTCTGAGGAATCATCATCTCTACTGTCTAGGTTGATTGGTGACAAGGGTGGTGCACCTGGTGTCACTTGGCACTGGCTGGGGCTCCACTGCAGTGCTGCTGCTGTTGATGACAGTAGCAATTGCATTTCTACTAACAACTGGTAGCTCTCCTTCCCTCTTGGCTATAGTGAGAGCTACCCAATGAGCCTCACTGCCCTAATACTAATGCACAGTTTTAATGACCCTCCCTCACTTTCCTAACATTAATTTACACAATTTGAATGTTCCTCACTGCCTTAACACTAAATCTCACTTGACTGACCCTCACTAACCTAGCCCTAACTCTCAGACACTTTAGAAATTGCTAATTTGTTTTTATTAACTCTTTCCTCTCCTAAATCACTTCTACTCCTTATTGTCTACTAACAAAACCCAGACTGAACTGCAGGAAATTCTTTGTTTTTATAGTAGATGCCAGTGGGAAATAAAGGGCTTTTTTTCGATGAGGCAAAATTCCCACCTCCAATATATCAATATATAGAGCATTGGAAAATTCAAAGTTGTGGGAAATTTCCTTCTGAAAAAAATGATTGGGCAGGAATTTGTCTGAAAAAGTTTTGCTGGAAGTTCCTGCGGCAAAAATGGAAAATTGTGGATTTTTCATCACATTTCCCACCAACAAAAAAACAGGACTTTTCACCCATCCCTAGTTATTCATAATAGGCTTTTAATACATTGTATGAGCTGCAGAAAACTCTTCCATCATGCTCTTTCATCAGTTGAAGGTGAGGTCCATACCCACTGGGATTCAGTTCCACCAGGAGCAACAAAAAGCCATCAATGAGTACCCAATGGAGCAGATGAAATCCTTAAATGTTGCATATCTGCATCCAGAGGCAAATACAGTTGATACTTATAGAGGTCTGCCACTTCCAATTCTGTTATCTGCATGGAACCTGAATAATACAACTTTCAAATATGTATTGACTGTTTTGAGTGTTTGTGTAAGTGATGTGGAGTGATTATAGGCTAACATGGGCAGGAAACTCTTGTTAGAATAATGCATAGTACTATACCTTTGAAAGCCTCTCTTGCAGTGACCAGCAATTGTGCATATTTGAAATTAAATTTTAGCGCACTATATTTATACCATCATTGTCATTTATAACAGGGAAATTTACAAAAAATATGTTGAAAAAGTTGCTAACATGAGATGGTGAAAGCATTTTTTAGGGAAAGAAAAATCTCACAGCACAAGCTTGAACAAATTTTGGCTAAACTATTAAATGAAAACTTCAGCTTGGAAAGTGAATGCGTGGGTATTATGTGTAATCAGATATGACATACACAAGTTCACTTCTAAGAAATCTAAATGAAGTAGCACAGAATTGTATTCTCTTTACTTTGACAAATAAGAGAAGATTGTGTCACAACTTTAAGCAAAGGCTTGAAACCACAGAATGAGGGTGCTTGTCTCATGGTGTTAATACGTTACACATTTAGCTTGTATTCAAGGTGAATATTAGTTCACAAAGTATACAATGGTAAGTCAAACATTTTCAGACCTTAAACTAATAGCAAATATATTGTGTACGATTAATTAGATTTATATATGTTATCAAGACTCATAAGATAGAATGAACACTAGAATTAGATAAAAAAAATTGTAAATGTAATGATCGCACAGCATGAGTGTATTTTAGCTAGATTTCAGTAGTCTGATTGGTTAAATGAATCCTCATGATGACATTTCCAAACTATTATTGCATATTGTGTTTTGTAGAAACAGCTGGTGATTTAACTGATGCTGGGAAATCATTAAAGTCCATTTGTGCAGCAAATTTCATTCTACAAAACAATTACAGACATAACAACAAAAAACCTTGATAACAATTGCTGCCAATTATTTTTATCACTGAAATCCACAGTTCACATGTAGGTATATACTTTACTGTGAATACAGTAGTAATAGCAATAGCTGTGGAATATAATTCAGACAGATGAACAAACTGGAGTGCTGTTTTTGTTTTGACTGGATACTACTGGGAGGCGAGAGGGATCTGTTTATTGTGTGCACTTATATGAATATTCTGTGATGCATTTAGTTTATGTAGTACTTTACAGAATTTAAAACATAAAAATATAATAGATAATTGATGATAAAAGATTGGTAAAAGAACCCCTGTTTCAAAGAGCTTACAATGTATTATTTCCTAATTGGTTTCTATATTCAGAAGTGATGTCTAAATGTCAAATTGATTGTGTACAAGATTTAGTTAATATAACCGCTCATTCATATCTACAGAATGGGCAGTATTAGGGGGGCATTGTGCCTCTGGGGTGAAATCCCCATATCTCTCTTTCCCTCCAGGATTTTCCATTTTTTGTGCATTACTGTGTGGTGTGTATATAAGTGTATTACTGTGCTCCACATTAATAAATCTCACATTAAACTTAAATGAAACTTCAGTATGTGTGTTTTTAAATTACATTTTGTAAATAAAATCCTTTGATCGTGCTCAACATCCTTTTAAAATAATTAGAGTGGTGTAAGTAGGTCATAACGAGACCTACATTTATCTGGACCCCAGCACCCCAGTCCTGGAGTGCTCAGTTTCAATCTCTGCAGAATGACAGCAGCTTGCACTGAGGCGTGCTGCTATCATTTAAACCTTGATGTTCAAGGATAGTGAGTCCTTATGGGAAGTTTTCCCATGATGATTCTGGCACATTAAGGGGTGACTTGGAATATTGTCAATCAATGCATTCTCTAGGAGTACTTACTTCTTAACCCATTAAGGACTAGGGGGTATGCATTACATTGCATATTACCTGTACATACAACTGCAGATTGTAGTCATTTTGTACATAAAGGGTTCAGACTTTATAAAAACCTATATCTTAGCCTCATTACTATGACTGACACACAAATATTCCATTTGAAAGAAGGGCTTTTCCTTTTTCAAACAAGGATACTCATGAGGGTGATCTCACAATCAACTGATAATGTAAAGGTAAAACAAAACAAAACTGAAGCAAGGGGTATTGGAGCTCTAAAAGTGCTCTGATCTTGTCCTCCTCTTTGCACCAAAAATCGGTCTACCATTGGTTGAAATAGAGAGTCCTCTCTTTCAAACAAGGATGGGCTCCAATAATTAGATATCTGCTGGTCACAAATCACCCAACATAAAAACTGCACTATTGGGGGGTAATGTGTGAGCATGTGTGAGACCATATGCTGCTTTTTCTTAGTCTTCAATACAAATGGCTGCCTTCTCTGTCATAAAAGGGCACTATTTAATCCTTTGAGTGCCTAAGGGGTGAGGAATGTCTCTCTTCAATGCATTGATGATCACCCAATATGCTATATGTTAAAATAGCTCTGCTCTCACATGCTTGAACATGCATTCATGCTTGCAAACCTGCTCACATACACAAATGCACACACATATACACATGAATGTACATTAATATATATACATATATATATATATATATATATACACACACACATATTCACTAGTTGGTGATGTGTGCCCACAACTAGCATATTGTTAGTAAGGCAAGTTAACAGTGTGAATAAGAGAAGCTACCACCCATTTGATGTGGGCTTTGACTATCTTTTCTTCATGCCCATTCAGGTATGTCATATTTTTTCTTTAAGTAAAAAACTGACAGATTGTGAAGTGCAATTTTGTATCCCTGTTACTGTCTACTTTTATCAGATAATACTAATAAAGTAATATTTCTTGTGCCAGCAATAACAACTCAATACAGTAGGAAATTTCATGGATTTCAAAGAGACCAGTATATCTGAATTAAGGGCAATTATCTTACCAGCTTCTGAAACATTTGTGTATACCAGACTAAGGGTGGATAGACAAGTAACACCTCAGATGATGCTGTGGATTGTCTTATTTCTAAAATGTAGTATATTATCTACAGGCACTCATCTCCTCCTAAGTAACCAAAATAATAATAATAGTGACCAAAAAACTATCAGTATAAAAAAAAAATTTAATTATACCAAAAATAGACATATATATATATATATATATATATATATATATATATATACATATATATAGAGAGAGAGGTTGAAAAGAGATACCCAAACCCACTCACAACTTTCTAACCTCATCCTCTATTCCCAACATACTATAAAAGCACAACGTTGCATAAAAACAAACATATGCCACCCCTCTAGCTAAATGTCAGCATCTAAGCCCCATACAAAAAATGATCTGAGGCGTAGATAAGGAGCAAAAGCAGTAATTGGATGCTTCAATCAGTGAGGTTAGAATGTTGTGAGTATATATGTGTCTATTTTTGGTATAATTAAAATTTATTTTTTTGATACTGATAGTTTTTTGGTCACTATTATTATTATTATTATTTTGGTTACTGAAGAGGAGATGAGTGCCTGTAGATAATCTACTACATTTTTCTTTGTTTATTTATGATATTTTGAGATTTAATGGCACCCTGTATTAGACTAATATGGTTCTCTCCCCATGTTTAAATTGGTGTGCTTTCCTCTCTTTCAATATCTTGTCTTATTTCTACCATGGTAAGGCTTTTCTATCCTTTCTTCATATTTATGGTTGTTACAGTGGTTTTAGCACAGGGAGAACATACTTTAATAATGTAAGAAAAACATTTTTTTGTTAGGGGTAGATTTGTGCTGCAGTATGTCAGCTCTTACCAGTGGGGTGTTATTTGTCTCTGTAGATGAGCTGCTAATGAATACAATGGAAAATGCCATGCTTTTCAACAATGTCAGTTTATTTGAATGGTAGAGATGCTTAAAGGGATAGTAATACTTCATTTTAACTTTATTTTATTTTGTAGGCATTAAAAAAACATGAAGAATGATATAAGTCTTATCTTTCAAACCTTTATGGTTTATGAGATATTCACAAGCAAAGTTTCCCCTCCCCGCCCCTTTTACCTAGTGTAAGCCATCTCTTCTCAGATGGGGAATCTAGTTGTAAGACCAGACAGATAACAGCAGGGGACAATCTTCTTACAATGAAAACAATGAAAGCCCTTCCCCCCTTGACAAGTTTTTCAGCTTTTTCCCTTATCTTAATTGAAGATTGTCCCTCTCTGCAGTCTACCTGGGCACCTCCCTTCTGATCTGGTTGAACAGGGAAGGGATACTTTGTTTGTGAATATCTCTTAAACCATAAAGGTTTGAGAGATAACACTTATATCATTCTTCAAGTTTTTTTAATGCCTACAAAATAAAATAAAGTTAAAACGAAGTATTACTATCCCTTTAAGGCATATTTTTGCCTTTATCTCCATATTCTGAAAACATTTGTCCACACTGGGCTAAGGGTTTAAGGCAAATGATGCTAATTTAATGCATTGGGTTTTCTTATTACCAGAATGGTATGCCTTGTCTACCTTTCTTTATGTTTGTATTTGTGACATCCATTTTAATACAAGTGGTCTTATTTGAAGAATGTAAAAACATGACCGATTTTAGTGAGGGTAGTGTTGTGCTCCTGTCCTGTTATTTCTCTCTCTCAAGAGGATATTCTAATACATGCAGTGCAAAATTTCATTGTTTTCAATTATTTCACTATCTATGAAGGGCTAGAAATGTAAAAAAAAACAAAAAAACAACCCTTTTTTTTCCATTAGCACCATCTCCTGGGAACATTGGTGTGCACTATG
Organism: Rhinophrynus dorsalis; assembly: GCA_037306005.1. Taxonomy (NCBI): domain Eukaryota; kingdom Metazoa; phylum Chordata; class Amphibia; order Anura; family Rhinophrynidae; genus Rhinophrynus; species Rhinophrynus dorsalis. Next base: position 242,868,564 of record CM074721.1, read on the forward strand.
TTAGAGTCGAAACGGATTTTGGTACTTCAATTGATGCGGTGGATAGTCTTCTCTCCTTCATATGTGTAGCTGTTAAAGCCATGTTAGTATAGATAGGTCATATTTGAAGAATGTGAGAAGAACTTCCGAAATTGACTTGGGGAAGAGCGGGGGACAAATGTGAAATTCATTTTATGTGAAATGACTGGAGGAAAAAGTTTAGCTTGAGTGGGAGATAGTGTAAAAACAAAGAGAAAGACTAGAGGAGGGAGAGGGTGTTTGAAAGAATGGGGGTGCTTGAGTGGGGAGAAAGGAACAAAAACAAGGAAAAAGACTGGAGGACTGAGAAGGGTGCTTGAGAGGGGTAATGGAAAAGGCCAGAGGAGGGAGAAAGAGGGGTTAAACGTCTTGGAGTTTAAGGGAGCCTGAAACACTGGTGTCAGAAAAAGACAGAGAGAGAGAGAGAAAAGGCAGTGGAAAAAAAAAACTGGGGGAGACTGGCGATTACCAGAGTAACAAGGCTGGGGTGTCAGCAGGATCGGATTTATCAATAGGCATCTAGGCACTGGCCTAGGGACCCAATTTTCTAGGATACCTGGCAGTCGCCCAGTCACACCCACTTCCAATTTTAAGTGATCATTTTATTTTTATTTTTTTAAAACAGCAGTGCAGTACAAAGGGCGCCACTTTTAGTAACTCTACCTCAGCCTGGTGCATTCCTTGCTTGTGCCGCCCATCCCACCCCTGGGACTCACAGTCACTTGACTAGTTGTTCCTCATAGCTGCGTCTGCTCCCCACTCTCCAGCCACCTCCCAGTCCATGCTGTTGTGTTGCAAGCAGAAGCAATGTGGCCATCATGACGTCACGTCACTTTGTGGTCATACACAGCCGTGCAATACAGCATAGCTTGCATGGGCTGCTGGATAGCTATATAAAACTGAAACCAGCTATGTAGTTGGAATAGAGCATAATTGGCATACCTGGGAACTCTCCGGATTTGCCCCGGAGACTCCGGTTCTGACAGAGCTTTACCGGGTCTCCGGGGCAGAGGCAGATTCCTCCGGATGTGGAGAGTTTCTATTGAAACTCTGCCACATCTGCTTTTTCTCCCATTGTGCCTCCGTCCCCAGCCTTCTGTGTGACACCTTTACCCTCTGAGTGCCAGAGTGGTACGGAATGCATTGCTTTGTTCTTGGTTTGCAGAGAGGTGCTTTCCGAGCGTGGGTTGACCGACTTGGACCACCTTCTTTCTTCCGGGCCTTTGTCGGACTTCTCTACTCTGTGCGCTTCCCATGGCCTCCCTCGTTCAGAATTTCTCAGCAATGGCCAAGTGCGCCATTTCATTCTACTTTACCTAGATTGTATACTCCATGGCCCATTTCCCTTTTGAATCCTTTCTTATACCCCCCTCCCATAAGATAAGGAATCTGTCACTGTTGACTAAACTGTTAACCTCCACACATTTGTCCCAGTACCATTCCCAAAAATCAGCCTGGGAAAAAGACTTGCACATTGTTATTAATGACTCCAAATGGGAGCATTCTTTCTGGCTCCATACTAAATTTCTCCCTAATGTACTTATGAGGGAAACAAACTTGAAGCTAATGTTGAGGTGGTATCATACCCCAGTGAAGCTTGCATGGTTTTTCTCCGGTGTTTCCCCTCTCTGTTGGAGATGTGGCACTGCTGAGGGCTCCCTATACCATATCTGGTGGTCTTTTTGGTTGGGAGTGCATTTACAACTTCCCGCTTTATCGGGCCGCCACCTTCCTGGCACACTACAGTCCCTTCTCCTGTCTCGCTTCCCTTCATGTCAGGGTTCTGATCCCCCTACAACAAAACTGAAATTATGGGTTATGGCAGTAACAGCGACCAGGGCTTGTATCCCACTACAGTGGAAATCTCAGATCCAGCCCTCAGTTTGTGACTGGAAATCCTGTTTAAACACAATTCTTGACATAGAACATATGTATCACTCTTCCATGGAGTCTTTACCCACTTTTAGGGACACAAAAAATGAGTGGTTTAAATTCTTAGCTCCCGTATGGTGCAACTGGATATATGCATTGAACAGCACAGGAAACCTTACTATTTGTACCATTTGCAAATGTCTATTTTTATGTGTGAGATTTGCTAAGCCCTTATTTTTACTTGACTGCTGTATTCCTTCTTACTTTTTCAATAAACACATTTTGAAACTCTAAAAAAAAAGAAAATTGTAAAAAATGTGAAAAATTAATAAAAGTATATATATATATATATATATATATATATATATATGTATATACATATGTGCTCTGACTCAAATGTTCATTATTATAATACCAACAAGTAAATTCATATACCTCAGAGGCTGCTTCTATCTATTGGTCGCAGAGTGACGTAAGACCAAAAATGTGCAAATGCAAACAAGAAAAATATATAGAAAATTGTGGTAATGTGCAAGAAATCCCAAGTACTTATTTAGTACAGTGTGTTTGGTGTTGAAGTGACTGATCAGCTTAATTTAAAATGTCTTTCTCTCCGGTGTATTTTTGATGTTGCCTATTTTAAATCTCTGTTGTCCTTGTTGATACACTGGAATCAGTTGCCTTCGTTGATACATTGGAATCAGGTAGAATCACTCCTGGTAGATAAATTAGAGATAACAGCAGACAACAGATCAATATTCTTCACTTTATTTCCCTTGAAAAAATCCCCATGGGCTTCCTGTCTATGATGCTAACAAAGCATTTGACAGGGTAAACTGGGCATTTCTCTCCCATACTTTAAAGGCTTATGGATCTGGAGCTGAATTTACTAGGAAGGTTCTCTCATTATATACTAATAGGGAGAGAATTAAGGTAAATGGATGTCTTGCAGATTTTTAATGGCATATTTCAGGGATGCTCCCATTCTGTTCATTCTAGTTATGGAACCATTTGCTCAACATATTTGACAAATCTCTAATATCTCAGGGGTGTCTAGAAATATATTTGCCTATGATGTCTTACTAATAGTAACTCAGCCTACTTTATCCATGCAATAATTCATGGAGTCTATAAAATCCTTCTCAGAGCTGTCAAACTTCAAAATAATTCTGAGGATTTACCTATAAACCAGCAATCAGAAGTCAAGGTAAGACTACAACATCTTTACCCATTTAAATGGATGGGGTAATCTATTCAGAACATAGGGGTTAAGCTAACTTCTTCCGTTCGTACAATCTATGACTTGAACTTTCCTCTCCTTTTGAGAGCTATTCAGCAAGATCTTTGTAAATGGGACCCCCATTATATTTCCTGGATAGAAAGTAATTATGTGATCTACAATCCCAGCAACCTCCTATTTATTTTTAAAATAAGAAACTCTTTTTCAAAAATCAATCCCTTCAGTACCTCCAGAGTAAAAATAATCCTGGTTTTGGCTCCTTTGTAAAAAATCTAGTGTAAAAATCTTTACCGTAGACACTTATTCTCAGGTATCGGGTTTCCAGTACGTTTCGTACTGATCTTTCAGCACTTCATATATTTATTTATACAACAATATATTTGAATATAATACAGTAATGCTCTCTATGTTAAGAATGTTAACCACTTGAATGCTAGCAGGGTCTCCAGTGTATTACATAGCAATTGAAAACCTTGCTAATTGCTATCATTCAATTGGTTAAAAGTCTCATTTAGATAAATAGACTTTTGAGGTATTTATATTTGTCCCTTATTGCACTTCTTTAGTTTAATGAATTGTACCTATAGTGCATGAATTTAGAATGTAAGTGGCACATACTCAGGTCTCTACTACACTTTGCACTTCATTGAATTAATGATTGATTAAACCAAAGCACACAGTACATAATACAAGAATAGATGGTACTGTGTTAACAGTAGAAAAATAAGGAGGCTGGTAGAGTAAAAGTGATACCTTTATTGGCTAACTGAGTAGCTCAGGTTTTCTAGACACTAGGGGCACAATGCAAGAAACATGCACAACCTCTTTTTACAGTGTACTTTTGATGGCAAAATGATGAGCATGAAACTATTACTGAACTGAGAATGTTTTATCTGAATTAGCAAGCGTTTGCACATTTTTTAGCAAATATGATACAAAAAATGGGCATGGCTAAAATGTTTGCCTTTTTGGGAGAGGATTAACAATTGCACCTCATACAGCAAAGCAATTAGCACACATTTTCATATGTCTGGCTAACTTTGCCTTTAATTTAGGTGCATATGCTAACTTTGCTGTTAATTTAAGAACAATGTGCTATTCAGCATCAAGACGTTAGTATGGTTCTTGCATCAAAATGTGAGCAATTGCAAATAGCATGTAAATTTATGACTTTCGAGAAATAGTTACTGCTCTACTTTCTTGCTTTTCACCCTAGGGGCTTGATCCAATAGTCGCTGGTAAAACTGTTGTTAGGGCAAAAATGGATATACACACCGTGTTACCATAAGTATCCAATTGCCCTACCAACAAAAACCACAAACTTTTGGCCCAATGTGCCAGTTGTGTTTTTTGTTCCCAAAACTCACACTAAATAGCATAAGAAATGGGAACATCAAAGAGAAATGGCTAATGCTTGGTGTTTGACACACTGTCAAACGCCGAGCACGATTTAAAACACAGTGACCCTCCCATACACTACCCCTACACTACCTCTAACAATAAAGTGAAATAATTCTAGCCTTAACACTATCCTAACACGCATAACTTAGAGCTATAACACTTACTTATCATCCAGTGTAAGTCATCTTCTTTAATCTTGTATCTTCTGTCTTCATCTTTCCTCTCATCTTGATTCTTCTTATCTTCTTTCTCTGGCATTCCAAGGGTTAATTGTATGCTGGCATTCCAGTGAGTAAATGTATGCTGACACTCCAATAATTAATTGTATGGTGCTGCCGGTGGCAGGAATACTGAGAAAAAAATCCCCTTGCCCAGGCCATTCTATGGAAAATTTTAACAGTCTCTGTTAAGAATGGTTCCCACACTGCAATTGGCTGTAATGTGGAGCTATGCAGCTCCCAGACAATCAGCTTCTAGCAGGTTTAGTCATCCTCCTTCTAGTAGCTTATTGGCTGGGAGGTGCGTAACTCCACATCCCACCCAATTGTAGAGTGGGAACCATTTTGAACAGAGACTGGCCATATTAAATCTGCAGCATTTGAGTGCCAGCATACATTTACTCATTGGAATGCCAGCATACATTTAATCATTGGAATGCCAGCATAAAAGTAACCCTTGGAATACCTCTCTGGCACTTAAAGAGTTAAAGCCTGCATATCTTTGGGGGCATCTATAATTTGGACATTTTTTTTAATTATAGTGCCATTATATTTGGGAAAAGGCTGAAGAAGAGAAGACAGAAAATAAAAAGAATGAAAATGGGAAGAAAGAAGAAGACGGAAGATAGAATATGGCTTCCTGTGCTTGTAAAATTACAGTCGCCCTTTTTTTATGGGGACTTTTGTATCGAGCCCTAGGTCTTTTCTTTTAGTATAATAAGAATGAAGGCTGAATAGTTTTCCCACATACATAATTAAGAAATGGCTTTTACCATATACTCTATAATACACCTTAACTAAGGCAAAGCTACTGTGCCTCTATCAACTTGAGTTATACTTGAGTATACCAACTGTACCAAGTACCCAACTTGTTCTCGCGTTGGAGAGAACTTCAATTCCATCAACTTAGTGCATTATCTAAACTGAGATTATATAATTTATAGATTTATAAACTCTGCATCAGCTTCACACATCTCTGTTTGGCAATATCAACAAGTTCATCATTATATCTTATGTCTTTTCACCAATGGTTACCTGATACCCCATTTGAAACTTTGATCACCTCCCCCTCAGTCCATAGGAGTACATTATCTAAATTTTACAGAACAATCACATATGCAGAAAACATCTCTAATCCTTACTTTATTCAGGAGGGGGAGAGAGACTGGGTGGTATTTTTCCCTTCTAGTCACTGGAACTCTATTCACAATAAACTCTTGCAGTCCTCTAGAGATAAACTACACAATTTATACTAGGTGGTATAGCTTCCATTCATTCAAATTGTTGTTCTACATGTTGGAGGTGCTTCTCTGACACCAGTACTCTGTTACATTTATGGTGTTCCTGTTCAGTCATCACACCATACTGAGAAGTCGTATTGTCAGCCATTAACTCTGTACTAACACTGTCTCTTCCATCTCTTATGCTAGACCCATTAATCCTCATTTTTGCTATTAACTTCCTGCCTTTAACTACCCTTTCCCCAGACACCTTAACATTGTTCTTCTTTCTTTATAACGATTAGTGTTGAGCGAGCATGCTCGGCCAATGCTCGGATCGGCTCGAGCATCGCTGTGCTCGGCACATGGCGGTACTCGTACGAGTACCGCATGTGCTCGCCCGCCATGTTCGGGTCTCCTCCCCGCACGTTTTGCGGCTGCTGCGCAGCCAATAAACGTGCAGGGAGGCTCTGACATCGGTGTAATGCCAGCAGCCATGTTGGCTGCTGGCATTACACTGATTGGCTGGCCAGAACCCGTGGTCGGGTGCTGTATAGCACCTGACCATCGAGTTCGGCTCAGTCTTAGCCAGGGAGAGCTGAGGATAGGAAGGGAAAGGCAGTGTAGGGAGGAAAACAAGCAAAATTGTGAAAAAAAAGAACCAAAAGTCCTTTTTAGGACTACTGTGTGTGGGGGCAGCAGGTTATTTTGTGTGGGGGGAAAAAAAAAAAAAATATATTCTGTTTAGTGTGCAAAGTTGCAGATTAGAGCACATTCTGTTTAGTGTGCACAGTTGCAGATTAGAGCACATTCTGTTTAGTGTGCAAAGTTGCAGATTAGAGCACATTCTGTTTAGTGTGCAAAGTTGCAGATTAGAGCACATTCTGTTAAGTCTTCAAACTAAAATATCAAAGTCACATATTCCATTCAGTGTGCGTCGCCGCAGTTTAGCAGCACATTCTGTGTACTGTGCAGAGTTGCAGAATAGGAAGAAATACTGTTAAGTCTTCAAACTAAAATATCAAAGTCACATATTCCATTCAGTGTGCGTCGCCGCAGTTTAGCAGCACATTCTGTGTACTGTGCAGAGTTGCAGAATAGGAAGAAATACTGTTAAGTCTTCAAACTAAAATATCAAAGTCACATATTCCATTCAGTGTGCTTCGCCGCAGTTTAGCAGCACATTCTGTGTACTGTGCAGAGTTGCAGAATAGGAAGAAATACTGTTAAGTCTTCAAACTAAAATATCAAAGTCACATATTCCATTCAGTGTGCTTCGCCGCAGTGTAGCAGCACATTCTGTGTACTGTGCAGAGTTGCAGAATAGGAAGAAATACTGTTAAGTCTTCAAACTAAAATATCAAAGTCACATATTCCATTCAGTGTGCTTCGCCGCAGTTTAGCAGCACATTCTGTGTACTGTGCAGAGTTGCAGAATAGGAAGAAATACTGTTAAGTCTTCAAACTAAAATATCAAAGTCACATATTCCATTCAGTGTGCTTCGCCGCAGTGTAGCAGCACATTCTGTGTACTGTGCAGAGTTGCAGAATAGGAAGAAATACTGTTAAGTCTTCAAACTAAAATATCAAAGTCACATATTCCATTCAGTGTGCTTCGCCGCAGTGTAGCAGCACATTCTGTGTACTGTGCAGAGTTGCAGAATAGGAAGAAATACTGTTAAGTCTTCAAACTAAAATATTAAAGTCACATATTCCATTCAGTGTGTGTCACCGCCGTTTAGCAGCACATTCTGTGTACTCTGCACCGTTGCAGACTAGGAAGAAATACTGTTAAGTTTTCAAACTCAAATATTAAAGTCACATATTCCATTCAGTGTGTGTCACCGCCGTTTAGCAGCCTATTCTGTGTACTCTGCACCGTTGCAGACTAGGAAGAAATACTGTTAAGTTTTCAAACTCAAATATTAAAGTCACATATTCCATTCTGTGTTCGTCACCGCAGTTTAGCAGCCTATTCTGTGTACTCTGCACAGTTGCAGAATAGTAAGAAATACTGTTAAGTTTTCAAACTCAAATATTAAAGTCACATATTCCATTCAGTGTGTGTCACCGCCGTTTAGCAGCCTATTCTGTGTACTCTGCACAGTTGCAGACTAGGAAGAAATACTGTTAAGTTTTCAAACTCAAATATTAAAGTCACATTTTCCATTCAGTGTGTGTCACCGCAGTTTAGCAGCCTATTCTGTGTACTCTGCACAGTTGCAGAATAGGAAGAAATACTGTTAAGTTTTCAAACTCAAATATTAAAGTCACATATTCCATTCAGTGTGTGTCACCGCCGTTTAGCAGCCTATTCTGTGTACTCTGCACAGTTGCAGACTAGGAAGAAATACTGTTAAGTTTTCAAACTCAAATATTAAAGTCACATTTTCCATTCAGTGTGTGTCACCGCAGTTTAGCAGCCTATTATGTGTACTCTGCACAGTTGCAGAATAGGAAGAAATACTGTTAAGTCTTCAAACTAAAATATCAAAGTCACATATTCCATTCAGTGTGCGTCGCCGCAGTTTAGCAGCACATTCTGTGTACTGTGCAGAGTTGCAGAATAGGAAGAAATACTGTTAAGTCTTCAAACTAAAATATCAAAGTCACATATTCCATTCAGTGTGCTTCGCCGCAGTTTAGCAGCACATTCTGTGTACTGTGCAGAGTTGCAGAATAGGAAGAAATACTGTTAAGTCTTCAAACTAAAATATCAAAGTCACATATTCCATTCAGTGTGCTTCGCCGCAGTGTAGCAGCACATTCTGTGTACTGTGCAGAGTTGCAGAATAGGAAGAAATACTGTTAAGTCTTCAAACTAAAATATCAAAGTCACATATTCCATTCAGTGTGCTTCGCCGCAGTTTAGCAGCACATTCTGTGTACTGTGCAGAGTTGCAGAATAGGAAGAAATACTGTTAAGTCTTCAAACTAAAATATCAAAGTCACATATTCCATTCAGTGTGCTTCGCCGCAGTGTAGCAGCACATTCTGTGTACTGTGCAGAGTTGCAGAATAGGAAGAAATACTGTTAAGTCTTCAAACTAAAATATCAAAGTCACATATTCCATTCAGTGTGCTTCGCCGCAGTGTAGCAGCACATTCTGTGTACTGTGCAGAGTTGCAGAATAGGAAGAAATACTGTTAAGTCTTCAAACTAAAATATTAAAGTCACATATTCCATTCAGTGTGTGTCACCGCCGTTTAGCAGCACATTCTGTGTACTCTGCACCGTTGCAGACTAGGAAGAAATACTGTTAAGTTTTCAAACTCAAATATTAAAGTCACATATTCCATTCAGTGTGTGTCACCGCCGTTTAGCAGCCTATTCTGTGTACTCTGCACCGTTGCAGACTAGGAAGAAATACTGTTAAGTTTTCAAACTCAAATATTAAAGTCACATATTCCATTCTGTGTTCGTCACCGCAGTTTAGCAGCCTATTCTGTGTACTCTGCACAGTTGCAGAATAGGAAGAAATACTGTTAAGTTTTCAAACTCAAATATTAAAGTCACATATTCCATTCAGTGTGTGTCACCGCCGTTTAGCAGCCTATTCTGTGTACTCTGCACAGTTGCAGACTAGGAAGAAATACTGTTAAGTTTTCAAACTCAAATATTAAAGTCACATTTTCCATTCAGTGTGTGTCACCGCAGTTTAGCAGCCTATTCTGTGTACTCTGCACAGTTGCAGAATAGGAAGAAATACTGTTAAGTTTTCAAACTCAAATATTAAAGTCACATATTCCATTCAGTGTGTGTCACCGCCGTTTAGCAGCCTATTCTGTGTACTCTGCACAGTTGCAGACTAGGAAGAAATACTGTTAAGTTTTCAAACTCAAATATTAAAGTCACATTTTCCATTCAGTGTGTGTCACCGCAGTTTAGCAGCCTATTCTGTGTACTCTGCACAGTTGCAGAATAGGAAGAAATACTGTTAAGTTTTCAAACTCAAATATTAAAGTCACATATTCCATTCAGTGTGTGTCACCGCCGTTTAGCAGCCTATTCTGTGTACTCTGCACAGTTGCAGACTAGGAAGAAATACTGTTAAGTTTTCAAACTCAAATATTAAAGTCACATTTTCCATTCAGTGTGTGTCACCTCAGTTTAGCAGCCTATTCTGTGTACTCTGCACAGTTGCAGAATAGGAAGAAATACTGTTAAGTTTTCAAACTCAAATATTAAAGTCACATATTCCATTCAGTGTGTGTCACCGCCGTTTAGCAGCCTATTCTGTGTACTCTGCACCGTTGCAGACTAGGAAGAAATCCTGTTAAGTTTTCAAACTCAAATATTAAAGTCACATTTTCCATTCAGTGTGTGTCACCGCAGTTTAGCAGCCTATTCTGTGTACTCTGCACAGTTGCAGAATAGGAAGAAATACTGTTAAGTTTTCAAACTCAAATATTAAAGTCACATATTCCATTCAGTGTGTGTCACCGCCGTTTAGCAGCCTATTCTGTGTACTCTGCACCGTTGCAGACTAGGAAGAAATACTGTTAAGTTTTCAAACTCAAATATTAAAGTCACATTTTCCATTCAGTGTGTGTCACCGCAGTTTAGCAGCCTATTCTGTGTACTCTGCACAGTTGCAGAATAGTAAGAAATACTGTTAAGTTTTCAAACTCAAATATTAAAGTCACATATTCCGTGTAAGATGAAGAAGGCGGGTAAAAAGGGACGGGGAAGTGGACGTGATCCTGATAGTTCAGGGCGCGGGTCAGGACGCGGAGAAACTGTGCCTGGTGCCAGAGCACAAGAAAGAAAGACATCCACCATACCTAGCTTCATGTCTAATTTTACAGGGCGTCGCAGGACATCACTCTCGAGGTCCGACCACTGCGAACAGGTGGTCGGTTGGATGACAGCTGATACTGCTTCCAGTCGGTTAAGCACCACCCTGTCTTCCACCAAGTCCACTCTCAGTAGCCAAGAGTCTGGTCAACATAATCCTCACTCTGATCATCCTTCCTCCCACCATACACGGTCTGGTCAAAGAAGTGATCCCACACTGGGATATAGTGAGGAGCTCGTCTCATCACCAATCCTTCATTTGACCCTCTCTCCAAGCACGCTTGCAGAGGAACATGACATCTTGTGCCCTGATTCACAACCTCTAGAGGCTACCCAATCACAAGAAGATGACAGATGTGAACGGCATTTAAGGTCAAAGGAAGTAGTGGATGATGATGATGATGAGACACAGTTGCCATTAAATCAACCACTATTTCCGTCTCAAGACCTTGTTGAGGAGAATGTTATACAGTTGTCAATGACTGAGTATGTGGTGGGATCAAGACTTGAGGAGGATGATCAGAGTGAGGAAGTGGAGGAGGACTTGGTGGACGATGAGGTGACTGACCCCACCTGGGAAGGTGTAGAGCCGAGCGATGACAGCAGTCCTGAGGGTGAGCCATCTGCAGCACCGCAACAGGCTGGAAGAGGCAGTGGTGTGGCTACAGAAAGAAGGCGGACCGCACCAAACCGGCCCGCAAATGTTCCACGGAGCACCCCCTTGCGTAAATCTACCTTGCCAAAGGGTAGGTGTTCCGCGGTATGGCGTTTTTTTAAGGAAAGTGCGGACGACAAAAGAATTGTAGTTTGCAACCTGTGCCACACCAGAATGAGCCGAGGCATGAACACTAGAAACCTCACCACCACCAGCATGATCCGACACATGGCATCCAAGCACCGTAGTAAGTGGGAGGAACGCCTGGATCGCCCATCTGTGTCTGCAGGCCACACCACTGCCTCCTCTTCCCCTGTTTTCGGTGCCGGCCAATCGCCTGTTGAAGGCGCAGGCCCGCATACCTCCCGCCCTGCACCTGTAGCATCTGAAGCACCATCAGCGACCACATCCACTTCCCTGTCCCAGCGCAGCATCCAAATGTCGTTACCCCAGGCATTTGAGCGCAAGAGAAAGTACCCAGCCACCCACCCACAGGCCATAGCACTAACCTCACACCTTTCCAAATTACTGGCCATCGAAATGCTGCCATTTAGGCTTGTGGACACTGAGTCCTTCCGCAGCCTGATGGCAGCAGCTGTCCCTCAGTACGCGGTCCCCAGCCGCCACTACTTTTCCCGGTGTGCCATCCCCGCATTACACCACCATGTGTCCCGTAACATCACCCGTGCCCTGACCAACGCAGTTACTGGGAAGGTCCACTTAACGACTGACACATGGACAAGTGCTTGTGGCCAGGGACGCTACATTTCCCTGACGGCACACTGGGTGAATGTCGTGGAGGCTGGGAGCGACTCGGACCCTGGGATGGCATGGGTGCTACCCACGCCGAGGATTGCGGGCCCTACCTCCATCAGGGTTTCCGCCAGCACCTACGTTATTGGCTCCTCCTCCTCCGTTTCCACCTCCGAATTCTCTACACGCAGCGCCACTCCCCCATCAGCCAGTAGCTGGAAGCAGTGTAGCACTGCAGTGGGGAAGCGTCAACAGGCCGTGCTGAAGCTGATCTGCCTTGGGGACAAACAGCACACGGCCTCAGAGCTGTTGCAGGGGATTAGTCACCAGACCGAGCAGTGGCTCTCGCCACTCAACCTGCAACCAGGCATGGTTGTGTGTGATAATGGGCGTAACTTGGTGGCGGCTTTGGAGCTCGGCAAGCTCACACACGTACCATGCCTAGCGCATGTATTTAATTTAGTGGTGCAGCGATTTCTAAAAACCTACCCCAATGTGCATGATCTCTTGACCAAGGTGCGCCGCGTGTGTGCACATTTCCGTAAGTCATCTACAGCTTCGGCCGGCCTGTTGAAGCTGCAGCAGCGCTTACAATTGCCAGCTCACCGGCTGCTGTGTGACGTGAGCACGCGCTGGAACTCCACCTTCCACATGTTGGCCCGGCTTTGTGAGCAGCAGAGGGCAGTAGTGGAGTACCAGCTGTTACACGGTCGTCGCCTCTCCGTTCAACTTCCTGTAATCAGAAGTGAGGAGTGGGAATGGATGTCAGACCTCTGCGAGGTTTTACGCAATTTTGAGGAATCGACACAGATGGTGAGCGGCGATAACGCTATTATCAGTGTCACCATCCCACTTCTGTGTCTACTGAAACGCTCGCTGCTCACAATTAAAACCGACGCTTTGCATGTGGAAGAGGTGGAAATGGGGGAGGAAGAGCTTACACAAGGTGATAGCCAGAGCACCCTCACTTCGTCTTCTCAGCGACAATTGGAGGAGGCGGAGGAGGAGGAGGAGGAGGACGAGGAGGAAGACACGGTTGCCTCCGCTACAGAGGGTAGCCATGGAACTTTAGTTCCATCTCTTCAGCGTGGGTGGGCAGAAGAGGAGGAAGAGGATGAGGATATTGAGAGTCATCCTCCTGGTGAGGACAGCGAAATCTTGACTGTTGGTACTCTGGCACACATGGCTGACTTTATGTTAGGCTGCCTTTCCCGTGACCCACGCGTTATACGCATTTTAAACAACACGGATTACTGGGTGTTCACCCTTCTGGACCCCCGCTACAAAGAGAATTTCTCATCTCTCATTCCTCCAGGGGAGAGGACAAGCAAAATGGTGCAATACCAGAAGGTTCTTGTTGAAAAATTGCTCCAAAATTTTCCATCTGACAACGCTGGCGGCAGAGTACGTGCTACCTTGGCCAACAGAGAAGGGGAGAAAAGGGGAGCACACAGCAGTTCCGAGAAAGGCAGGGCAACACTCTCCAAGGCGTGGGACACCTTCATGACACCCCGCCAGCACCCTCACCCTGATGCGCAGCCTAGTGTCACAAGGAGGGAAAAGTTTTGGAAGATGGTGAAGGAGTACGTAGCAGACCGTGTCAGCGTCCTCAATGATCCCTCTGTGCCTTACAACTACTGGGTGTCCAAGCTGGACACGTGGTATGAACTGGCACTCTACGCCTTGGAGGTGCTGGCCTGCCCTGCCGCCAGCGTTCTGTCTGAGCGGGTATTTAGTGCTGCTGGTGGCATCATAACAGATAAGCGTATCCGCCTTTCCACCGACAATGCTGATAGGTTGACACTTATAAAAATGAACAAGGCCTGGATTTCCCCTGACTTCTCCACTCCACTGGAGGAAAGCCCCGGGGGAACATAAACTCACTTTATATATGTTATTTACAATGATGGGAATACTCTGTATTCCCATTCACCCCTTCCACCCAAAAAACGGGTATATGGTTGACTCTTAATCTTCTCATCCTCCTCCTCCTCTTCCATATGCCCTGGGATATAATTTTTATATAGGGCCAGCTCACCAGCGGGCCCTGTGATATAATTTTTATATAGGGCCAGCTCACCAGCGGGCCCTGTGATATAATTTTTATATAGGGCCAGCTCACCAGCGGGCCCTGTTTGACAATTTTTATATAGGTCAGCTCACCAGCGGGCCTTCTCATATAATGTTTTATTGGGTCAGCTCTCTAGCGGGCCCTCTCATATAATGTTTTATAGCGTCAGCTCACTAGCGGGCCTTCGCATATAATGTTTAGGATGGTCAGCTCTGCAGCAGACCCTCACCCATAATGTTTTAGATGGTCAGCTCAGCGCACGTTTCCCTCTTAATCATGGCCTCAGTTCTGAAAATCAAGGAAATTTTTGGGAGAATTTGCCTCTGCACACGTTTCCCTCTTAATCATGGCCTCAGTTCTGAAAATCAAGGAAATTTTTGGGAGAATTTGCCTCTGCGCACGTTTCCCTCTTAATCATGGCCTCAGTTCTGAAAATCAAGGAAATTTTTGGGAGAATTTGCCTCTGCGCACGTTTCCCTCTTAATCATGGCCTCACTTCAGAAAATCAAGGAAATTTTGGGGAGAATTTGCAGATGATATACAAGTAAATATACAGCAAATATTGTTTGGTAACAATTTTTCGCCTAAAGTCGTTTTTATTTTCCTTTTTGTGTGTTTTACGGTCAGTCTGTAAAAATGGCGTACTACGGGCGAAAGATCGTTCCCAGCAGCGATGTTGGAGTCCAAGATGCATCCAGACATCCTCCCTATGCTGTCCCTGAACCATTTCTGTGGTGTTTCCATCCTTTTCTGCCATTTTCCTATGGACCAGGCACCCTCCCCTCATCAGAGCAGGGGGTGCCTGGTGTAATGCTCGAGTCCTCCCATTTACTTCAATGGGGCTTGGGTGCTCGGCCGAGCACTCGAGCCTCCGGGGGTGCTCGGTCAGAGCACCCGAACACCCGAGCATTGGGGTGCTCGCTCATCACTAATAACGATGCCAAGAGATTGAGTCCCCTCCACTGGAAATCAGCCTCTGCTCTTACAATAAATCCAAGGCAAAGAAGGGCAAACTCAATCTGTGGCTTCAAAAAGATTCACTCAATCTCCACCCATAGACTGCAATTATTCCACTTCATTTGGTCACCCTGGATTGGTTATTTTAAGATGCTTCAGTCTGTACAATGATTCATCATACATGTAACTCTTTAATGTAAGATCACTTACACACACACTCTAAATACCCCACCCCCAAAAGTACAGTAAAATCTCCCCTCTCCCACCTAAATCCCTCCCACTGCTTTTTTTGTCTTATTTTCTGTTATGTTCTCCTCTCCCAATACCTGGCTTCTGACAGTGATTTATTTATCCTCTTTCTACTTTTCTGCCTCCCTCTGCCTAACTGTCACAAACCCGTCCGCTCCTCCTCCCTCAAGGCGGTCTCACTCCTGATTACAGAACTCATACACCTGTTCTTGGCCTACTTATACCCGGGACTTTCCTACTATTCCCGCCTCCGGATGGTCTATGCTCAGCATCCTAGTACCTGTGTATTAAGCTTACCTGTGATTCCTGATTCCCGTTGTGACCCTTGCCTGAACTCCGTGTATCCAAATATCTGGCTTCCTGACCTTGGCTTTGTCTGTGACCTCTCTTCTTGTTCCTGTGATCCGACTGTTTGCTCCAGTCTTCTGTTCGACCCTTTGTGTACCGACTCTGTCTAGCCTGACCACTCTCTGCATATCTCCAGTTTGTTCAACTCTTTGTGTTCTGACTCTGGCTGGACTACGACTCTCCGCTTCTCCACTCACCCAGGGTACAGACTATCTGTTTGATAGACTACCTGTGTACTGGACCCGGCTAACCTTCGACTCCCCATCTGTCTGCAACCTTGTGTAGTCGACATCAATTCTGCTTGAATCCTAGCCAACTCCAGCTTGTCTTTGACTCTCCAGTATCTGCCACTGCAGCCTTTTATTCGATGAGCAGCATAAGTTTACTGTCGACTTACTTAAAGACTTTTGCTGTCTGCTCTCCGACTCCTGGCCTTCTGCAGTAGGGTTCCAACTCTGCCTCGTAACCTGTGAGCTTTCATCCTCATTCTCCTGTTCCTTGCCTGGCTGAGCGAACCGTGACACTAACACTCTTCTTGATTAATTCATATACTTTCATATGCTTTGCGCAAAACCCTACGTGCATGCTTTTCATCAGCTTCTAGATAATACATAATTCATATTTACGCTGTCGTAAAGTAGTTCTTAATTTTAGTATCTTAGGTTGGAAGTGACAGCTTCTAAATATAACCAGCTACTGTCTCTGACCTTTGATTAAATCTGGCTTACTGCTCATGTCTTACTATGTGTCAACAATGGGATATTATTTGGAAATCACTTTGTATCTTTATCTTTATGCTGTTAATTAATTTTTAAAAATAAATAAAATAAAATAAAACAAAATAAAAATAATCTTAATATTTAGCAATAAGACCTGAAACATCATAACATTAATGCCTAGATGTTTAAAATATAGAGAAAATACATATATTATCTGTATAGAGATTATTGCTGGTGAGTGATTGAACCTCCAAGATTCTTTGTTACATGGTTTCTTTTTCCAGTAGATTGATATATGCAAATATTCCACATTATAGTGATTCATGGATTTATGAGTAAGTGCATACTTAATTTAGCTTACCTGTATTGTATGGCATAGGTCAGTGAATCACAAATGTATTGTAAAGGATAAGCAAATATTCCACTTGACTTTATAAACTATTAATTATATAGTGAACACGTCTACTATAGATGTTTCTAAAGATTAAATAGGCCTTATTTATAAATGCAAAGAAGTGCAATTTAAATTAAATTAAATAAGGTTTTTAAACCCTTGAATACTTGAGACCTCTCAAACACATTGCTTTGCTATGTGTTGTGATTGATCTCTCTAGCATTCAAAGGGTTAAGAGCACCCTTTCAAGGAGTTGCACTAATATAGCTTGACGAATAAGAACCTATATTTGGCATCTGTCTCTCTTGTTCACATTATTGCTGGACTATTTCTTTACATAGATCATGACTCTGCTGATGACACACAACTGAGTTTACCTATACCCCATCATCTACTTGCAGTCTAATTACAAATCCATTAATTTCTGGACAATATGACTGGATGGCACATATCTGAATCAAATACATTTGAGCTGAATCTACAGTCTGTAAACATGGTGTGCCTAAATGACTTAGACTTGGACTGCATTGCAGTTGATAACTTTATCAAGGGTTTTATCTACAAACCTCCATATACTTCCATTAGATTACACCAGGGAGTGTGATTTACTATGAAGAACCACAGACATTCAGGATAAAACCAGCTGCACCACAGGGGTCAAATAAAATGACCCAAATTCCCATTTATTTAAATAGGGCTTTTAAACTCTTGAATGGTACTGAGGTCTCAATGAATTGCTTTGTAACCACATTGCTAGAGGGATGTTAGAGAAGTCTCATCACATTGCTTTGCAACAACAATAGCCATGCCCTTTACTTATGCTTCCCATAGCCAGGTCCCCTCTCTCCCTGCTCCCTAGTCTCCACTACCACCTCCTCTCCCCCATGCTCCTAATAGGGAAGTCCTCTCCCTAAAAGCTTCCAAAAACTTCCTCCTCTATCCTCATGCTCCGTGCAGTCATATCCTCTTCCTTCAGTTCTCCATAATTACCTTTTCTCTTTCCTTATGCCCACTGTTGTCTTCTCTATCTCTCCCACTCTCTCCACTCTTTTGTGTCTTTTCCACTCCTGACCTCCTCATTTTCATGGGGTCCCTGATCCCATCCACTCATATATCATATAATGAAAAGGACAATAAATGCAATATGTGAATTTTTACCTGTGATATTATGTTTACTGCACTCATTTAGAGTAGTGACATATAAGAGCTCACTTTTTCTAAAAATACTATTATGCTCAGAAGCCACATTTTCATCAAGAAGTAAATCTTTCTATGCAGTTACCTCACATTGATCTCTTTTGCTGTCAGTGGAATTTATATATTGTTGGACTGAGGAAAGCAGCTTTAGGCTTCAACTTCTATAGACAGTGCATATGTTGAAGCTATCCCTGCTTGGACATACATGGGCCAATCATTGGCTCAGTTAATTTAGAAACCTGGGATGAAGCAGGGATACTCTGAAAAAATGCACTGTTAGTGGTACGTGAGCCCCTGAGTTGTCTCATTCTGCTGCAGTATAACTAGATGTTAAGTAATTAATGCATTTCAGGTAAGTTGGAATTTTTGCTTTTATGACTGAAACCAAAAGTTGGCTATGTTTTAGTTAGGGTGATACAGTTATTAGGAAAGGGCAAATTTTTTCACCTCAAAAAGCAAAACAGGTGAAATACACATATACATTTGTTACACACCACTAATACCATAGATATCTGCCAGATTCAGTGTACCCTTTATTTTGTTTCTTTTTATTTATCACTTTAAAAATGTGGCTTAGAGAAAGAAAAGCTAGAAAAACATTTGTTTTGCATGCTTACTACAAGTTAAACATTCAAAATATTATATCAGTGCTAGCTTCAAAGAAGGCCTGGGAAAATATGCAAGCTTTAAAAAACTCAAGCACTGACATAAATTGTATGTATTACTGGCCTGGTGCCAGAAATGCTAGATGTCTCCACAAGAATCATTATGCCAAGTGGTGGAACACAACATTATTGGAATTTTGGAATTTGCTACTGCTGTAATTCCTGCTGCTGAGTCATCTAAGACACAGGAAGATTAGGCTGCTGCGTGGGACTGGGATCATCAGCTTTGATATGAGTCAGGCAATGGTGTGATGATGCTTCCAATTGAAACTAGCCATAGTGCTGATGCTGCTGAGGCACCATATGTGCCAAGGTGCGTCCACTTTTCTCACCCTTTTCCTACCCTATTACACATAGTACACAGTTCAGTGATCAGTAACTGTAACTGTTCCAAGGGAAAAATATTTGCACAACCATGATTTCAGTTGATGGAATTCTTCTTCTACAGGATCACTTTCACTTGCTGGGGCAATTGATTCTGCTGGTGTCTCAGCATCAGAACTAAAGCTAGGACCAGGAGAATTGGTTTCAAGTGGAGCATGTCCTCATCCCATATCACTACTAAGAACACAGTCCCACTTTGGCCACTGTGGTCTGTGGTACACCAGCCTGCTCATAATCATCCTGCTGCTGTGGAAGATGAATATCTGCCTCTGATGATTCAGGAGCAGAAATTAGAGCAGCAGCAAAATCCACAATGTTACTGCTGCTGCTGGTGGTGATCCTTATTTGCATCTCTTTCTCCCATCCCATATTGCTTTCCATCAAAAATAGATGGATAATACAATCCGATAGAGTAATCAATGAATAAATGATCCACAGTATTAGATAAACGTAATAGTTTTAATAAATTTAATAAACTTAATTAAGTCTTAAACTGTTTTTATCTTATTAAAACTATTACCTTTATCTAATACTGTGGACCATTTATTCATTTTTTACTCTATCAGATCGGATCATCCATCTATTACTGTATCGGACCCTTGGGTAGGAGTGTCTGAACAGGGGCAGATTTTAACCCCTGAAGTTCCAATACCAGTTGTAGTTTTTCATCCGGTACGGTGAAAACGGTGAGAACTGTTTAAAATGATCAAGATCATATTTTCACTGTATAAAAGTGCTTCCTCCTTGCTTTTTGGTATGTTTTCTGCTGGTGTTTCCTTATCTTTTGAAGGTTGGTGTATGGAGAATAGCTGGGGCGTATAGATCTACGTGGAGGGCAGTGTAATATCCCCCACTCGTTTGAACGCCACTGATCAAATATAGGTGGCTAGAGAAATTTGTGAGTGAAAATCTTTTTTATTACATCTTGATTAGACCTTTCAGACAGTATTAACCCTATGAGAGCCCCCCTACTGTCCTTTTGTTTTTTCCATCAAAAATGCTTCTCTCATCCACACCAGCTTCTCCTCCACCACCACCAATTTATTGCTACTCTATGGGAGGGGGATCGATTGGGGATGTTAACAATTGTGACAGAGGTTCCCCTGACATCACACTTATCATCTCCTCCTCAGAAGGCAGCACACTGGCAGCAGTAGCAACAAGCACAGTCAGCTTTATACTGCTCATACTGCTAGTCAGTTCTGCTTTCTTCAATATTTTCCGCCAGATCCCAAGAGACAATGTCAGGGGACTGGGTATCATTGGGTCTAGGGAATGTGGGCTGACTTCCTCCTCCTCTGTATCAGTAGCATCAGGGTGGTCTGTTAGTGGTGGTTATAGTGCTAGCCAGCACTTGAAACAACGTTATATTTATTTTAATACTTACTGTATTTTAAATTAATTATTTCTCTCTTTGTCTATGTCTTCTTACACTCTATTTCTTGCCTATTCTACACCACGTTGCATTGGTTTTTATAGTATAGGTGTGGGAAGTTTCACCTCCACTGAAAAATATAGACGGTAAATAAAACCACTCTTGTGAGAAAATCTGGTAAAATGTGTTTTTTTTTATGTGAAAATTCCTGCAGGAAAAAGTTTTGACTTTTTGCCCATATCTAGTAGTTATCACTACTGAGTGATAAATGTATCACCTGTAATAGAATTACATTCAAACTGCCTAAATGATTTGTAACTTTATAGTTCATAGAGTGGCAATAGCTGCACTGTAGCCACAGAGATTCAAAGTAGACATATTGAAACTAAGGGTAAATGTAACCATAAACACTATTGCAGTTCATGACTTGGTAATTGTTAAGAAAAGTGTGAATTATGATAATATTGCTTATCTATAGAAAAGTGGTAACATTCCAGTCCATTTTGAAAAATAAATATGGGTAAGCATTTAAAAAACTGATAATAATTTGTCTTCTTCCTCATATTCAATTTCATTTTTGATATTTGACAAAAGACAAGATTGAGTGACGACACTTCATCTGTAAAAGATCCAGGCACTTTTCCCAAAGACCATATGGGCCTTGGAAGGAGAAGAAATTAAAAAAAAAAAAACAGATGAAGACTAGTACAGGAGGAAAATGTGCTCCTTATCTGTGGAATGCTCTACCTCCCAGCATGCACCACTGCACCTCTCTTCAAGTCTCATTTAACAATACATTATCTATAACCTTAAATTGTAAAGCACTACGTACACTTGTGGTGCTATATGAATAAACATATTCATTAATTCATTCATTCACCTCGAGTCACATCTAGTATAGAGAGGCCAAGCAGGAGCTAAGTATCATGTGCAGTAAAACATATTAATATGCATTGTACAGTTTACACACATTATTCATACAGGATAGAGATATCATGGTAATGCATGCATAGTAGAATTATGCATGGTGCTCACAAGCTAAGAATTTCCTGATGATCCTGTCCCTTGTACCCCACCCATTTTCTCCTCCTCCACTGCATGTGGAACAGGAACCTCCACGATGGAATCAGGATAAATATCCCCAATAAATGTGTGTCCACTCCAGTGTTATATAGTATAGAACATGCAAGGATAATTTAACACAATTTGGGGGCATACTGTAGGACTCCACCAAATTTATCAAGACACCTGAATATGGTTTTCATAAGCCCAAAGGGGTGTTCTTTTGCATGACTTGTCCTTATGTGAGTTTCATTGCAACAGTTGTTAGAGCCACAGTCTACAGTCATATCCCCTGCATCCCCTTGGAAACAGAGGGAATATAAAGAACACAATGACACATGTGTCTCATGTATGTCATCATGATGATGCTGTGTAATGGTTCAATATGCATTGTCTCTGATTCCTGAAACCTGAGGATGTCACTTTAAAGCAGGAGTGGGGTGTTGAGCAGGAGAGGTCAATGGGGCACATTGGACCAATAAAAATGAGCAGCTCATCGAGAAGAGTGGATGACAGTGTGGATGTTTCTGGTGGAGTAGGGTGGGCTACTTGCTGACTGGTCGTTACCTGTCATGTGTGGATGTGACATTGGTTGGTGTCAGACATGATGGGTTAGGTACATGTTTTTCATGCGCTGAATTATGATGTATTGCATTTGAGAGATGTGCATATCATCTTGGGTAGACATGGTATTTTGGTCCATGGTAAATCATGGTGGCTTGGGGAGTGTGTGCAACATATTGATTCACAATACTTTTCACAACCCTTTGAAACTCAGAGAGCTCATGGGTTAATGTAAATTTTCATTTAATTTCAGGGGTTATTCGTACAGCTGCTCTCTTTGTTATGTCTCAGAATACATGCGTTCAACATGCGTTGTATATTCTACAACAGGGATTTGTATGTGCAGTATTTAAGGCAGTAAATGTATCCCCTTAATATGTGTTACCACAGATGGAACACTAAAGAATTGGCACATGAATAGAGTTGTTCCATTGATCTACATGGGCTAAATCCTAGATGACATCATGATTTGCAGTACATCGGCTGTTCACAACAAAAGTAAAGAATACTGAACTGTAACTACAAATCTACCAGTTCTTGTCGGAGGTAATAGAATTGGGTAGTAAGTGGGGAGAAAAACATTCCTGTCACTTTGTTTTAAATTGGATTGGTCGCTTTTCCTCTGACCTCTTTCCATCTAAGAAGTCCTGTCTTTAAATAGTTGAAATGCAAATGCAGACACCCTAGTCCTAGTGGCTATTTTAGTTTAATGTTAATATTCCTTCCCAGCCCCATCATTCATATCTTCTTATTAGAGACTAAACTAGTGTAATAAAATTAAAATGGCCTAAAGGTGGAAATAAAATATCTTTAAGTAATGTTTTTAATTTGTGTGTCTGTCCCACTTTACTACAAAATACCTTTTTAATTCATCATAATCTACGGCTTTATTTACTCCTTACACACATTGCTATTCACTTCCAAGTTCAGTATCATTCAGACTCTGATAATAGAAATTGATTGATCAAATCTTCTGAATTCCATAATGTTGCTTATTTTGGAAAAAGTATCTGATTTTTATCATAATTTCTAGGAAAAACTAGCATATAAAAGACCCATATTTTCTTGAAAAGATTTTATTAAATTGCCTTTCATCTTCCAGTGAATTGTTTTGCATTTTCTTAGTTTATCTAGTCATCAAAAATGTCACATCCAATGTCAGGCTAACTTGCCAGGAAATTGGACAAACATTGTTATTCAAAGCGGAAATGAAACATCCAGATAGAAAAGTCAAACAAATCTAGCTTTAAACAATTTCGTAAAACAAACTCGAGCAGCAAATATCAAAATATGCTTGAATATTAAAATTTCAAAAATGAATGCTCTATAGAGATCCAAAAGGATGCCAACAGTGCACTGTGATCGTTACAACTTTCTAGTATTTAAATACAGCATCTTTTCAAAGTATTATGTTTATTTATCTGAGCACAACATCTCAGAAAGTCATTTTAAAGTTATGTAATAAAGTGAGGGAACAAATAAACAATCAATCAATTCCATTTATTTAAAATGTACTATGAGGAGGTAAGCAGCAACCATGACAATGGCAAGGCAGTAGATGTAGTATATCTAGACTTTGCAAAGGCATTTGATACAGTACTACACAGAAGGCTGGTGTATAAAATAAGGAAATTGGGGCTAGGAGATAACCTTTGCAATTGGATACAAAACTGGCTGAAGGATAGGGAACAGTGTGTGGTTGTAAATGGAAAATTCTCCAGTACAGTTAAAGTGGAGAGTGGAGTACCTCAGGGTTCAGTATTGGGTCCGCCGCTTTTTAACATGTTTATAAATGACCTGGAAATAGATATAGAAAGCAAAATATCAATATTTGCAGATGATACTAAATTATGCAAAGTCATTAATTCAGAACAGGATATTTTCTCTCTACAGAGGGACTTACATACAATGTCAGATTGGGCAAACATGTGGAATATGAAGTTTAATGTGGGGAAGTGTAAAGTCATGCATTTAGGAGGAAACAATCCCAAGGCTACTTATAAACTTAATGGAATAATTTTAGGTGACTTGTTGCTAGAAAAAGACCTGGGTATCCTTGTCAACTACAAACTTGGAAACAGTGACGAGTGTCAAACAGCAGCAGCAAAGGCAAACAAAGTCCTGTCTTGCATAAAAAGAGGTATTGAAGCAAGAGTGGATAACATTATTTTGCCATTATACAAATCATTGGTAAGACCTCACCTTGAGTATGCAGTGCAATTTTGGGCACCGGTTCTGAAAAAGGATATACTAGAACTAGAGAGGGTATAGCAGAGAGCAACAAAATTAGTTAAGGGAATGGAGGACTTGACATATGAGGAACGACTAAACAAACTTGGTTTATTTACTCTAGAGAAAAGACGACTAAGAGGAGACCTTATCACATTGTACAAGTATATGAGAGGTCAATACAAGGATCTCTGCGGTGAGCTATTTATTCCAAGGCCTGATCAGGTGACCAGGGGACACCCCTTGAGATTAGAGGAAAGGAGGTTTAAACTTCAGCAGAGGAAGGGTTTTTTTACAGTAAGGTCTGTCAAATTGTGGAATTCATTGCCCAGGGAGGTAGTTATGGCAGATACAATGGATACATTTAAGAGAAGATTAGATACATTTCTTTCAAAAGGGAACATACAGAGTTATACTGTTTATCAGCAGGCTGATCAGGAAGGTCTGATAAAGACTAATTTAATTGGTAGCAGGAAAGCTATAAAATTCTCAGTTACTGAGGTATGAAGCGAAGGTTGAACTTAATGGACTTGTGTCTTTTTTCAACCTAATTTACTATGTTACTATGTTACTTTTGTCCAAGTAACCAAATGAGTCAAATGCATTGCTTCCAAATGAACCGAAGACATCTCAAACATTCAGGGGCTTAAAGCCCACATTTAAATCAATGAGATCTTTATTGGCACCTTATGGTACAGATAGTTTGACCTAGAATGAAATCAGTTTTGCTATAACTCATTTGCCTTACCTAACTCAAAATACAGGGTGTTATACTTGCATCCTGTTTCATTTTCTCACTTTCTGTACACAAGGACATATTGAATATTTTAATCTCCATTTCAAGGATCATTAACCCTTTGAGTGCCAGAAGGGTACTCAACACAATGTTTTGCATACCCCCTCTGGCACTCAAAAGGATTAATATTTTCTTATGGAAAAAAACATATTGTAGGCCTTTCTTACTGAGTAAACAATGCTATTTAGACTGCTGAGAATGCAATTAAGTGTCTGGACACCAAGGGCTCGATTCTATTGCCCACGGTAATTAAAAAAACTGGTGACGGTGGTTTTGAAAAATGTGTGCCCGTTGGACACCATGTATAACTAGTTGAATTTGGTATTCTATTACTCTCGGTGGCTTCAACTAAAGTTAAGGAACACACTTTTTATCGCTAAAAAACTGTGCTTGAAAAGGAGGAGCAGAGTCCCTAAAGTTAGGTGAAAACCCACAGGTGTACGTTAGAAAAGTGGTTTCCAACACACACTGGTGCTTAAAAACAAAAGGATATTAACCCTGTGAGTGCCAGTGCCTTTCTTCTTTAGGATTGATTTAAAGAAGGCCATTAAAACAGCCGGTAGGACAAAATTGGAAAACGTCCCATTAGCAAAAAGTGCTAAAGAGCTATTCAATTGCCCTACCAGCTGAAGGCACAATTGATGTTAGGCCACAGAAAAGGACTTGTGGCCAAACGCCACTAAATAGCAGCAATAATGGGTACATCAAAGGAAAAAAAGCTAATGATCAGTGTCTAAGATACTTTCAAGCACTGATAGTTAGCTCGTCTGTATTACACTTGCCTGCCATCTGCTTTCAGTCTTCTTCTATCTTCTTTCTTTTTTATCTTATCCTCTTTATTCTTTCTTCTTCCTCTTCTTTCTCCTCTCTTCCTTCTTCTCCACCTTCTTTCTTCTTCTGATGTCTTCTTTTTTCCATCTTTTCTTCATATACCTGTAAAACAAAGAGAGATATAAATAAATGTGCCATACAAACAACCCACACATCTGTGTATAGTTTAACCCCTTGAGTGCCAGAAGGGTACACAAAGCATTACAGTTTTTGTAACCTTTAACACTAAACAAAAACATAGGATGTATATGACACTATTTCTAAGTTGTGTTTAATCCAAGCTAGTTAGTACTGAGTCACATTAAGGTCATTATCATATTCAGTAACCATGAATCA
This sequence comes from Rhinophrynus dorsalis, assembly GCA_037306005.1. NCBI lineage: Eukaryota > Metazoa > Chordata > Amphibia > Anura > Rhinophrynidae > Rhinophrynus > Rhinophrynus dorsalis. Next base: position 242,894,916 of record CM074721.1, read on the forward strand.
CAGTGGTTGTGTCATTAAACAAACTGACTTTGTACACCAGAAAATGAAGTTTCATTTAATGAGAATTTATTATTGACTTCTTTTTTCTCTTCCATAGATTGAGATTATAAGATTATGTTGGTACATTCACTGAAGCATATGGAATAGAAAGGGAGAAAAAAGAGATTTACAATTATTTAAATAGGACTTTTAATTCTTGAGCTCTAAGAAGGTCCCAACGCAATGCTTTTTGGCCTCTCAAGCAGTTAAATGGGTTAAAATCCCCATTTAAATCAAAGAATATTTCTGTGACGTTTATTTGTTCCCTATGGTGTAATTATTTTTCCCAGAATCTCTCCACTCGTATCTTCATATATAGCCCATTGAATCTAGAAACCACTAGTGGAGAATAATAAAGGCATGGGGGAGTCTGAGCCTTCCAAAACCTAAGTGCCTGTTTTAGTACATTCATGTTTAATATATGTCAAACTGCACATAGAAAGTAAGTATGAAGTAGAGGGAAACATAGTCTGGTTAATCAGTGACTTATGATCCGAGATGAAGAAGCAGGGTAAAGGAGAAGGAGGCACGTGGCAATTGAATGGCTGGGTGAGGGGGTAGGTAACTGGATGTTCTTCCTGATCTTGTGATCAATGTTACTCCTGCCTGAGGTGTGTCACAAAGATATCACCTTCACTAGAAACTAGCACTTAGTGAGGCTGATGTACCAAGGAAAATGGTTCAATTCTGGGGCAAATAAAATAAAAAATAATGTGCATGTATCTGACACAGATGAAGACAGTTTAAGTAATGTCCTACAGGACCACACTACTCTGGCTCCTCTGGTGTTCAGAGAATATACACTATTTTGATCATGATCAGGAATAATTTTACCTGTTTCTGCTCATGCTTAATCAGAGCAGTACAGATTTCCACTTGGTCAATAAAGTAGAACCTGATAAAACTTCTCAAAAATTATTTAATACACCTTTTATAAACACAGTTTTTTCTCAAATAGTATATAATTAACAACAAAGCTTGTGATCTTCCTTTTAGCTTTGTGACTGCACCATCAATAGACCACAATCCAAACAGTTTAGAATAAAATCAAAGTATGATTGTTGTTCGGCTTAAAACATGGATACTTCAGGGCGATGAGCTGTATGGCAGAGCAGCACTACAGGTGTACAGATGATAGAGGTGCCACTAATGACCTGATCAATGCGTTTCATGTATAGAATGTTTAATCTTGGTCCTAAGTTTTCCATAAGCGAAACGCGTTAATGGGGGACTCCCAGACCTGCACACAATAGCATGTAGTCCAAGGTTAACAAAATGTGTGGAACAGTTGTTATAACAATGAAGAATTGATGTTTATACATTGTATATGAGTGGTTCACGAGGACATTGGAGCCGCTGTACAAAAGTATATCATCCTTTTAACACGGCTTGTGTCATTAGGCATTCAAATACTTGTAGCCAATCTGTTCAGCTCTAAAACAGTGAGAAAATTAATAACAAAACAATGTGGCCACATTCAGTGCTTTCATATAATGGATTAAACCCAAAGTGGTATATACATACTAATTAGCATACCATTCCTTGAAGCATCAATTTTGTGTCAATATAAATTGTCAATATAAATGCATATAATTATAAAATAATTCAAATAAAACTAATATTTGTATTAGAAATAAAAAAAATGCTACATGAAAGATAAAATTAAATGAATTTCTATTAATTTCTACAAATTTATAATATTGAAGCCATAATATTATGTGATGGAATTTTGTGTGTATGTATTTATGTGAATTCAATATTCTTTATTTTATAAATTAAATCCTAATAACCTTCAAACTATTATTTAGTTTATAAATGTATATGTCGCATATTTGTCAATAACGATTCAAATTAACTTTGAAAATAGCTACTATAATAAATATTAATAAGAAGATTTTCTATGATCAAGAATTTACTATTTTTTCTGTAAGAATAAGCTATTTGTATGTTCAGTTAATTTAATGTACAGTTCAAAGATGTCTGCAAGTGTAATAATAATAATACTAATAATAATCATAATAATATCAAGAGAAAATAAAAAATGAAACAAAAAAGAAAAATGTGGTTTCCAACACACACTGGTGCTTAAAAACAAAAGGATATTAACCCTACGAGTGCCAGTGCCTTTCTTCTTTAGGATTAATTTAAAGAAGGCCATTAAAACAGCCGGTAGGACAAAATTGGAAAACATCCCATTAGCAAAAAGTGCTAAAGAGCTATTCAATTGCCCTACCAGCTGAAAGCACAATTGACGTTATGCCACAGAAAAGGACTTGTGGCCAAACGCCACTAAATAGCAGCAATAATGGGTACATCAAAGGAAAAAAGCTAATGATCTGTGTCTAAGATACTTTCAAGCACTGATAGTTAGCTCGTCTGTATTACACTTGCCTGTCATCTGCTTTCAGTCTTCTTCTATCTTCTTTTTTTTAATCTTATCTTCTTTATTCTTTATTCTTCCTCTTCTTTCTTCTCTCTTCCTTCTTCCCCACCTTCTTTCTTCTTCTGATGTCTTCTTTTTTCCATCTTTTCTTCATATACCTGTAAAACAAAGAGAGATATAAATAAATGTGCCATACAAACAACCCACACATCTGTGTATAGTTTAACCCCTTGAGTGCCAGAAGGGTACACAACACATTACAGTTTTTGTAGCCTTTAACACTAAACAAAAACATAGGATATATATGACACTATTTCTAAATTGTGTTTAATCCAAGCTAGTTAGTACTGAGTCACATTAAGGTCATTATCATATTCAGTAACCATGAATCACAGTGGTTGTGTCATTAAACAAACTGACTTTGTACACCAGAAAATGAAGTTTCATTTAATGAGAATTTGTTATTGACTTCTTTTTTCTCTTCCATAGATTGAGATTATAAGATTATGTCGGTACATTCACTGAAGCATATGAATAGAGAGGGAGAAAAAAGAGATTTACAATGATTTAAATAGGACTTTTAATTCTCGAGTTTTTGCGAGCTAGAGCACAGGACCCAAAAGCGGAAGACATAGGAGAGAGAGAGAGGAGAGTATATTCAAACTAGGTATGCAATGGGTTGTCTACCCCTCTGGAACCCATAAGCTTAGGAAAAAGGGGTTGCTAACTAGCCATATATATATGTAAACAGGACATTGTAGCAATACATCATCTAATATATGATCCAAGGCCCATGAAACAGACGGTTTTGAGTAACAATGTTATTGTGCTGCATATATACAACATGATTCCCAAATAGTTACTCAGATGCTGTAGAAAACACTAACACAGTATATCCATCCCTATTGTGCTCCATTAGGCATTGCATAACTATTATTCTAATGCTAACTCCAATACCCCTTTAACAACTGGAACGCCAGAGTTGTATCCAATGTATCGCATGTAATTGCATTGAATATCTCTCTATCTCTCCAAGGTTTCTATGATTGATGTGGTATGTTTAACTCAATATATGTTGTTTGCAGTCAGTTCAACTCAGAGATATGATGAACATGGGCAATGTGGTGTACCTTTGTTCAAAGGGAGGTTGGATGGCATCTTTGAAGTGGCAATGTCATCATGGCTGAAGGAATGGCATATTCCAGTTGAATTCACACCCTCAATATAACACATCCATGGAATCGCTGCTGGATGGGTTATATACTGTAGCAACGATGTGTATGCGATGTTGTAGCAGGCAATATCAGGCCTGTGTTTGCCATCATCCTTTGGAGTTAAACAGATCATTATGTGTTGTGTGAGTGTGTTTTCACACATTCCCCCAACCCTGATCATGGACATACATGCATTGTGTTTGATTCATGTGTTATACTCACAGGTGAAGTGTTCCATGATGAACCTGTCCTATATCTCTGCTCCTCTCAGGGTTTCCTCATCCTGTGCAAGTGGAACAGGTACATCCACAATAAGTAGTGGCTCAGTCTCTTCCATTAGATATGTGTCAATGGCTATGTTGTGTAGTATGGCACAATCTAAGATGACATTGCATGCCTTCCCTGGTGCATATTGCAGAGGTCCCCATAGTGATCCAGGTACCAGAATCTGGATTTGAGCAGGCCAAAGGTGCACTGAATGGCATTCCTTGTTTGGACGTGTGCCTCATTCTAGCGCTCATGTGCAGGTGTTTGGGAGTTTGGTAGTGGTGTGAGGATCCATCACCCATACCCGACATCACCTGTGGAAAAAAGAGTGACATTTTGACACAGGGATCACATGTTTTGTGGATGATGTTGTGTGAGGGAATGTAGTACTTGTCATGGTCAGGCTAAACTGTGTTTACATTAGTCAAGTAAGTGCACCTCACAAGTACTACATTCCCTCACACAACATCATCCACAAAACATGTGGTCCCTGTGGTGTGTTTTAAGGTTTGTTGACTCAAAGGCCATCCTCCTATATAGGCCCCATTGTCAGAGTACCTGTGGATGGAGGAGTGTCCAAGGATGTAAGAAGGTTAAAGGGTTAAAGTGTAAAAGGTTGTGTTTTTCTGGGAGTGTGTGTAATTAATTAAGGGTGGGGGTTTGTGAACAATCACCTGTGTAGGCCTGTATAAATCTAGGTACAGGATTCACAGAGCTTGCTCACAAATAGAGCGTGCTCTTTACTAACTGCTCTGGAATAAGTGCAGTTAGTGCAACACAGGAGTTACAGGAACAAAGGTAAATTAATTGCTTACATTTTTAAGAACTCACATTTGCACCATACATAATGAGCAAGCTTGGAGATCTCACTCAGTGCACATCTTGCCATATGTATGCATGCCTGGAACAGCAGTTCCAGAGTCCAAACCACTGTGGCAATTGTGAGCAAGTGGCCCTTCTAGAAGCTCAGATTTGAGCTCTAGAGAGTCATATTGCAATACTGAGAGATATTGACAACCTTGAGAGGAGTCTCTTACTAACTGAGCAGAGTCTAGCTGGGTCACCTAGCAAAGAGGGAGGAGATAAGCTAGTAGGGAACCAGGCACATAGCTGGGTGACAGTTAGAAGTGGTTGCAGTGGGGGAGGGAAGAGGAAGAGGGCAGCCAGTCCTGAGTTTTTCCATCCCAACAAATTTGCTCATTTAAGTGAAGATGTTGGGGAGGCAAACCCAGAAGTGGAATTGCTGGAGAAGACTGTTCTCCCTAACAGCCAGGAGAACAGCTCCTCTAGCACAGAGGGGATCCAGAGGAAAGTGAAGCCTAGGCAGGCTGTGGTGGTAGGGGACTCTATTATTAGGAGAACAGATAGGGTAATCTTTGGCTCTGATCGCAGCAACCGAATGGTTTGCTGTCTCCTGGGTGCCCGGGTTTGGCATGTTGCAGACAGGATGGACAGATTATTGGGAGGGGCTGGACAGGATCCAGCTGTCTTGGTGCATATTGGTAACAATGACAAAGTAAGAGGAAGGTGGAGAGTCCTAAAAGGTAATTTTACGGATTTAGGGAGTAAGATTAGGAACTGGACCTCCAAGGTAGTATTCTCAGAGATACTACCTGTGCTATGAGCTACGCCAGAGAGACAGCAGGAGATTAGGGAGCTCAACGCATGGCTGAAGTCCTGGTGTAAGAAGGAGGGCTTTGGGTTTTTAGAGCACTGGGCTGATTTTGCTTTGGGGTACAATCTCTATAGTAGGGATGGATTGCACCTGAATGCAAGAGGGTCTCAAGTGCTTGGGGAGAGGATGACTAGACGGTTGGAGGAGATTTTAAACTAGGAAGGGGGGGGAGGCCAATAAATACTGGGATAAATAGTATAGAAAGGGAAGGCAATGTAGTTAATAACCAGGTGGGTGGATCTGGGGGTGGGGTTAGTACAGATGATAGGGAGAAGAATATAAACCACATCAAAATTAAATCACAAATGGAACATAGCAGTGGCATAAATTGTATGCTTGCAAATGCCAGAAGTTTAACTGGTAAAATAGGGGAACTGGAGCTGGTAGCTGAAATTGAAAACTATGACTTGATAGGCATAACAGAAACATGGTGGGATGACACATATGATTGGTCAATCAATTTGGAGGGCTACATGTTATTTAGAAAAGATAGGTCAAACAAAAGAGGTGGTGGGGCCTGTCTGTATGTCAAACCAGCATTATTGCCTCATTTGCAGGAAGATATATTTGATGACAGTAGTGAACATGTGGAATCCCTGTGGGTTGAAATAGTCACTGGGGGTAAAACTGCCCAGAAAATATTAGTGGGTATTTGTTATAAACCACCAAACATTGGTGACCTTGAAGAATCACAGCTATTAATGAAAATAGAAAAGACTTCTCAAATAGGGAGAACTATAATTATGGGGGGTTTTAATTATCCAGAAATAGACTGGAAAAATCGAACAGCTAATTCTGCTAAAAGTAGCAAGTTTCTGAACCTATTGAATGACAATTTTTTGTCTCAACTAGTGCAGACCTCAACCAGAAGGAATGCATGTCTGGATCTGGTAATAACTGACAATGACGAACTTATCTCTAACATCCAAGTTAGGGAGCACTTGGGGACTAGTGACCACAACAAGGTATCGTTTGAGATTAATTCAAAAAAGCAATTTGGTATGGGTTCCACCAAAACACGGAATTTTAAAAAGGCCAACTTTAGCAGGTTTAATTCATCCCTTGGTCTCGTTGACTGGGATAAAATATTTTCAGGAAAAAACACAGAAGGTAAGTGGAATGCCTTCAAAATAACATTGCAAAAATACACATATAAATGTATCCCTGTTGGAAACAAATACAAAAGAAGCAAATTAAAACCAATGTGGCTAACCAGTAGAGTAATTCATGAAATAAATAACAAGAAAGCTGCATTTAAACATTACAAAGCTGAGGGATCAGCAGAGGCATTTGCAGAATACAAAAATGTCAACAAAACCTGTAAAAAGGCTTTTAAATTAGCTAGACTGGAGAATGAAAAAAATATTGCCGAGAGCAAGAGCAACCCAAAAAATTTCTTTAAATACATGGCAAAAAATTAAAGTCTGATAATGTTGGGTCCTTGTTATCTGAAACGGGTGAGATGGTCAAGGGGGACAGAGAGAAGGCAGATATTTTAAATAATTTCTTTTCTTCTGTTTTTACCAAGGAAGACCCAATGGACAAGAATCTGCAAACTACTTTTACAGAACAGTCACAGCAAGCATGGGACTGGCTAACACAAGAAAAAGTGTTAAAGCAATTGAATGGTGTTAAGGTAGACAAAGCTCCGGGGCCAGATGGTATACACCCACGGGTACTTAAAGAGCTAAGCCAGGCCCTGGCCTTTTCAGGGATTCTTTTATTTCAGGTATGGTGCCCATGGATTGGCGTAAAGCAGATGTGGAGCCCATATTTAAAAAGGGATCAAAGTCACAGTCAGGAAATTACAGACCTGTAAGCTTGACATCTGTGGTAGGGAAGCTGTTTGAAGGGTTGCTAAGGGAATATATTCAAGAATTCTTCTGGAACAGGAATATCATTAGCAGGAGCCAACATGGCTTTGTGAAAGACAGGTCTTGTCAAACTAACTTGATTGCATTTTATGAAAAAGTGAGTAATAATATAGATGCGAGAGCGGCGGTTGATGTGATCTATTTAGACTTTGCCAAGGCATTTGATATGGTTCCACACAAGAGGTTACTGTACAAATTGAATGAAATAGGCCTAGGGGAAAACATGTGTGTGTGTGTGGATTAGAAATTGGCTGAAAGATAGAATGCAAAGAGTGATAGTAAATGGCAAGTTCTCCAATTGGATAAATGTGATAAGTGGCGTACCTCAGGGATCTGTCCTGGGTCCTCTTCTTTTTAATTTGTTTATTAATGACCTCCCAGAGGGCATAGGGAGCCATGGATCAGTGTTTGCCGATGACACAAAATTAAGCAAGGTAGTAAAGTCTGAACTGGATGTGTCTTCATTACAAGAGGATTTGGACAAATTGAGTAACTGGGCAGGCAAATGGCAAATGAGATTTAATATAGACAAGTGTAAAGTTATGCATTTTGGGTATAATAATAAAAATGCAACATATAGTTTAAATGGCGTTTCTCTGGGGAAATCTACAAATGAAAAGGATTTGGGAGTAATGGTAGACAATAGACTTAGCAGTAGCATGCAGTGCCAGCTGGCAGCTGCAAATGCCAATAAGATATTGGCATGTATTAAAAGGGGTATTGACTCAAGGGAGGAAGATATAATTATGCCTCTTTACAGGTCCATGGTAAGACCCCACATAGAATATGCTGTTCAATTCTGGGTGCCCTTTCTGAAAAAGGACATTATGGAACTAGAGAGAGTGCAGAGGTGGGCTACAAAACTAGTAAGGGGAATGGAAAGTTTTAGTTATGAAGAAAGGCTAGAAAAGTTAAACTTATTCACACTAGAGAAACGGCGTCTTAGAGGGGATATGATAACACTATATAAATATGTTCAGGGCCCATACAAAGGGCTCTCCAAAGACCTGTTCATTAACAGAACAGTACATAGGACAAGGTGTCACCCGCTTAGACTTGAGGAAAGGAGATTTAATCTACAACAGCGGAAGGGTTTCTTTATTTTTTTGACATCATATCATCCTGTTTGTTAAAATAGTGTTCAAAATTTTCCAACATGTCTCAGCACAGGAGAAAATTCAAATGCATGCAAAGAGTGGACTTAAAGCAGTTAACTTATCTCTATGATCCACCCAAGGAAAAATTGCAATATGGAAGTACTTATATATAGAAATACAGAAAGACAATAAAGGTATGGAATTCACTGCCTGAGGAGGTGGTGCTATTGAATACATTAGATGCCTTTAGTAAGGGCCTGGATACTTATTTAAAAGAGCATAACATAGAGGGCTATGTACGTTAGTATTGGGATTAATATTTAGTTAGGGCTTGTTGATCCAGGGAGAAATCTGATTGACATTTGGAATCAAGAAGGAATTTCCCCCCCCCCCCATTCAAGGCAGAATTTGAAATTGCTATATTGAGGGGGTTTTTTTGCCTTCTTTTGGATCAACGATGGTAAACAGAAATAGGAAAAGGGTTGAACTAGATGGACGCAAGTCTTTTTTCAACCTAAATTACTATTTTACTATGTTACTATATGTCATGGCAGCTTCCATGATAGGAGTCACAAACACGGGCTATCCTCATGTTAGTATTACACATCATCTGTACTTTGATACAGTGAAAATTCTTTTTGTTGATGTAGAGATGTCCCTCATGTTTTGGAGCTGTTTTGCGCATATGTGAGCAGTCAATGGCACCTGTGACCCTGGGCATGCCTCTCCTTGTGTAGAAGTCCTGTTTTACATGTGTCCACTCCATGTTGATGGAGGGAAGTATATGTACTTTCTGCCCTTCCTCTTGAGGACTACCAACACTTGAAACTGTGCCCTTGAACATGTGGGCTGTGACATGCCAGATGCACAGGCTTCTGTGGACTGGAAGGATCCCCTTGTCATAAATGTATGATACACATCAGCTTCTGCAAGCCAGATAGATCATCTTTGAGCACCTCCTATAGGTCGATCATGCTGTGCGATGTCAACCTGTAGCACTCTCTCACTTCAGCATCCATCATTCCAAGGAGAGTGATCCTTGTGCAGTATATCCTGTTTCTTTTTGGCAGTCTGTCATACCTGTGTTGCTCCACAGGTCCCTATGGCAGCTGTAGTAGCTGTGGGTGACCTGGTTGCAGCAACTGAGGTGCTGCTGCCTAGTGTGGTCTTCCAGGTGGAGATGGGCTTCTGTCTGGCTGTCCAGCCAGAACATCAGTGGTTGCATCAAACAGAGGTTGTGCTTGGGGGGAATAGTCTTCTCAGGAATAGATATTCAAACATTTTGGTCATGATATCTCTCTGTCTCTCTGTCTGTGAGAGGCCATAATAAATTGAAGGGGGATTGTTCTTATGAAGTGTTAGTTCTCATTTAAAGAATATTATTTATATTTCAGTAATCATTACATAGTGCTGGTTTAAATGCACATTGTCCTTGTCAAAATGCTGTGTATAAAGTTCCTCTGGCTGTTTTGTACTTTGCTCTAGTATGCGGGAAAATAATCTACCACTTTAAAGGTGACTGAAAATCCTCATATTGTACAATGATACCACTCGCACTATTCCTGTACTGTTCATAGCTGTGTAGATGAACTTTCAGCTTCACACATTCTTCCCAAAGTATCAGCACCACAAGTAAGTTTCAGGAAATGGGGGGGGGGGGTTGTAAATATTCTTCCCCCTCAGATCTGGCTGCAGGTAGTAGTACATACCACTCATGGTAGATAGCTAAATAAATACAAATACAGTATATGCATCTGAGTATTTTCATGTTCTTTATAATGCATTAGATGGTATAAAAAAGATGATATTTCCACTTAGAACAAGCAAATTCTGTCGCACTGCAGGAAAGTCTTTGAGATTAACTTCCATGTTCTCTTATGATTTAAATTTTTTCTGCTCTTGCCAAATTCTCTGTTTGTGTGATCATTCTAAACTGCATTAATCATGTCCCCATCTGTGCCCACATTATAACTAGTTTCAGCATGTCTATATTTATTGTTTTCGATTTGTTGTTATTAGTATGCATGCTTTCCATAGAATGCCCAATAATACAAATCCACTTTTAATTGAGTTACAGGTTCAGAAATATTTATGTGTTCCAACAGAAAAATATTTGGCAGTAGTAATAATCATTTGATATCTTTTTTACACGCACCAACAAAGTTGGCAAATCAAAATGGAAATTTTGTTTTCTTTCTCAGTAATGTATTCTAAAATGTCTAATGTTATGAAAGGGTTTGTCAATTGCTGGACCTTCTGCTTCGGGAGACTACAACTCCCATCATCCCTAACCAGTCAATAATTGATAAACTCAGAGTTACTCTTTTGCCATTCAGTAGTAAATGTCTCCACCCCCCCCCCCAAATAATAAAATAAAACAAGCTTATATTTTTGCTTGCTTTCAAATTTAAACCTCAAATAATTTTATATTATTTGACTCGGATGAGATCATAAATGCCTTTATAAGGTTTTTGAAAATGTGTCTACAGATTTTTTACATCATTTTTTGCATTATAATGAAAGGAGTCAGAGGAAAAGTATGCAAGAAGCATGTAAGCAGGTGAAAAGCAAGCTCAGACCTAGACACTTCCTCACTGAGATCCCACCTGAATCACAACCATAGGTCTGACTGGAAGACACATTATCAACAGAGGTGCCACAGCTACCATCAGCAGAAGCGTTCCTAAAAGTTCCTGGGACTCTGGGGCATATAATAGGAGTGATGTTGATGTGTCAGAGTGTGTGCCAAGATTTCATTCATTTGAAATAACAAAATGGCTGCTGTTGCAGAGGATTATGACTCTGAGTTGTTGTAGTAGATCACAAGTGTCTTAGAGTTCCCACACATGCTGCTGCTGAAACTCCCATGACATCCAAATGTAATGTTGTTAAAGCGATGCCATGTTCTGCCAGCCCACACTTACTGAGTTCTTGGGAAGGATTAAAAACACTTCACTAATGGCAGAGTTGCCAAGATGTTGACACTTGACATGTTTCCTTATTGCTTTGTAGAAAATGGAGGTTTTAAAGAACTGATGTTATGTGTTGCACCCCATTGTCATATTATCACGGTGCCCGTGATTGCTCTTCTGTTGTGTTTATCACCAGTAGGGGGTTCCCCATTGGTTGGCTATCTTCAGCTCGCCCTGTATTGCCTATTTAAACCTAGTCTGGGCACCCTTTGGTTGCCCTTTCATGTTGTCTCTATGCTGTTGAGTCTACACCTTGTTCCTGAGTATCCTGGGCCCCTGCTGTGTTGCTGCGACCTGTGTTCAACTTGTTCCAGTGTTTCCAGTCGTATTGTTCCTGCCTCTGTCTGATCCGGTTGAGCTACCTCTTCCTGCTGCCAGTCTCCGCCGTTGTTCCTGATTCCGGTTGACCGTCTGCCTGCTGGTTCCTGCTTCCATCTGCTGGTTCCTGTTCTGATTGCCTCCAGTTAGCTGATGTTCCTGAGTTGCCTCGGCGACATTTCTATCTTGCCGGTTTACAGTACGCGGGTACTGGTTGCTCTCTAGCCACCCGGCTGTTTCAGTATTGCAAGCGTTCCACGTACAGGGTACTGGTTCGCTCCTCTATCTACCCGGCTGTAAGCGTTCCACGTACTGGGTACTGGTTCGCTCCTCTAGCCAACCGTCTCTCTCGGTATTGTAAGCGTTCCACGTACAGGGTACTGGTTCGCTCTTCTAGCCACCCGGCTGTCTCAGTATTGTAAGAGTTCCACGTACAGGGTATTGGTTCGCTCCTCTAGCCACCCGGCTGTCTCAGTATTATAAGCGTTCTACGTACAGGGTACTGGTTCGCTCCTCTAGCCACCCGGCTGTCTCAGTATTGTAAGCGTTCCACGTACACGGCACTGGTTCGCTCCTCTAGCCACCCGGCTGTCTCAGTATCGTAAGCGTTCCACGTACAGGGTACTGGTTTGCTCCTTTAGCCACCCGGCTGCATTGCAGGATTGATAGCGTTCCATGTACTGGGTACTGGTTCGCTCCATAAGCCTTCCGGCTATGTTGTAGATTGTCTGCGTTCTACGTACTGGGTACTGGTTCGCTCCATTGCTACTTAGCGTCATGGAATTCCATCTGTGAGGGCATTGGTTTTCTCCTCATCCATCCACTATCTCTGCTGCTGACGGCTTACTTACTGACTTAGCCTCTTGTCTATGTAGTGACTGCTGCTCCACCTTCCAGTCACTGAGGCTTGTGGTTACCATTATCTCCTGCCATTGGCTGCCTTGCCCGGTATATGGTAAGGCCGGTAGAACCTGTCCTGTCTCATGGGTTGCCTTACCCGGTATTGGTGAGGCCAGTAGAGCCGGTGTTTATCTCCAGTCAATTGGCTGCCTTGCCCGGTTTATGGTAAGGCCGGTAGAACCTTTCCTGTTTCCTTGGGTTACCTTACCCGATATTGGCAAAGCCGGTAAAGCCAGTCTTCGTCTCCTGTCCAGCGGCTGCCTTGCCCAGTATTTTGGCAAGGCTGGTAGAGCCTCAACTCACGAGTTCCAATTCCTTGGCTGCCTTGCCCGGTATATTGGCAGGGCCGGTAGAGCCAACACTGCTATTGTTTGCATTGTATTCCTGTCTAATAAAGATATCTGTGTGTACGTGTATGATACCCTAAGGGGTTACCTTAACTTTTCAATAAAGTTGTGTTTTTACCTAATTCTGCATCTGAGAGTCTTAACAAACCGTGACAGTACAAAAGGGCCATGACCTCAGACAATAAGAGTGATGGTAATACACAAAACATCCATTGGAGGATGGATGCTCATGAGCAATGGTTGGATCAGCTAGCAGTAGTGATCCAAACTATTCTTGAACGCACTGTACTCTGACAAGGCTGGCCTTAGTCCGGTGGTTTCCTCAGGCCAGACATCTGAGAACGTTACTATGCCCTCAGGGGCCGCAGTCAAGGGGTTAACTGCCTCCGTCCCTTTGCCACTCAGATACGATGGTGACCCTAACCTTTGCAGAGGGTTTATTAACCAACTTGAAATATTTATGGAATTGATGGCTCAGGCCTTCCCCAGTGACGCAGTAAAGTTGGTTTTATGATATCCCTGCTGACTGGCAGAGCATTGGCATGGGCAAATCCATTAAGGGAAAATGCTAAACCCTGCATAAGGAGTTTCAGGGAATTCGTGCAGTCGTTTCGGAGAGTATTCAAGCCTCCTGGTAGAACCACCTCTGCTGCCTTATGGAAATACAACAGGGCAGGCGTACAGTATGTGACTACGCCATTGAATTTCGTACCTTGGCAGCAGAGGTAGGTTGGAACAATGAAACATTATTGGCAGCTTTTGCTCAGGGTCTAAGTGACCAAATTAAGGATGAGATCACTGCAAAAGAATTACCCACTGATCTTGATGACTATATTGAATATGTCATTCTAATTGACACACGGATTGATGAGAGATTAATGGTCAAAGACCGCAGGTCACGGCAAAAGAATAATGGATCTAGTAGTACTTTTTGCCCACCCATCCCTCCCCTGGCTACTAAGCCTATGGAACTGTCTCGAGAACTAGGTGAACCTATGCAGTTAGGCTTCACTAGGCTAACCAAGGAGAAGAGGACACATCGCAAGAAACATGTTAGGACAAGAGGCCATAGTCTAAAACTAGAAGGACACAGGTTTAGACATAATGTAAGAAAGTTACAATGAGAGGGTAGAAGATAAGTGGAATAGCCTACCAGCAGAAGTGGTAGACATTAATGCAGTGACAGAATTTAAGCATGCATGGGATAGGCATAAGGATGTCCTTAATATAAGACAAGACCAAGGACCAAACAAAGTTTGAGGTTTTTACAGTAGGAAAAGGGGCAGACTAGCTGGGCCAAATGGATCTTATCTGCCATCAAATTCTATGTTTCTATGTTTCTACAGGGATGTAGCAAAACCGTGGCTCCTGACACCAATACCAAATTCCCAAACACATGCAAGGAATGTGACTGAGCACACCTTTGGCCTACTAAAATCAAGGGTTTGATGCCTGGATCAAACATGGGGATCTCTGCAACATGCAACAGGCAAGACATGCAACATCACCCTAGTATTTTCCATACTACCCAGCACAGCCGTCAACACATGTCTATTGGACGATATTTAGTCACTACCTATTGTGGAGTTCCCTGTTCCTCTTGCACAGGATGAGAAGACCCTGAGAGGGGAGGAGATACAAGACAGGCTCATCAGGGACCACATGTAAGTCCATGATCAGGCTTGGGAAATGTGTGAAGTTAACTCACAGCAAACAATAGATATTGTGTTGAACACAGCCATATCAAATATAGAACCCTTGGAGCAGTTGAGGGGAATCCAATGCAATGACTTTCAATGCAATGGATAGCACTCTGGTATTCCAGGTATTCAAGGTGTCAAAAGGGTATTAGCGTTACTATGAGAGTAATAGTTGAGCAATGTGTAATGTAGAAGAATAGGGATGGATATATTGTGGATATATTGTGCTAGTGTTGGCTACAGCATTGGAGTAACTAATTGGGAGGCAGCTTGACAGGCCCACCATGCTGTCCTGTGTGTATGTGCAGAACAATGACACTAGCAAGTTTACATCCTCTGTTTCATGGAAGTTAGTTAACATAGTAGATGATGTGATGCTACAATGTCCCGTTCACATATACATATGGTTGGTTCATAGCCTTATATGTTCCAAAAACTACTCAAGTATATATGTATGAATTGCCTATGATATAACAGGAAAACCCTGCACAGCAATACTGCTCTTCCTCAGAGTTCAAAGACATCTTGAAGAACACATGAGCAGCTAAATTTGTTTTTTTCAGCAGGCTGTTTTATGTTAAACATTCCCTTTGGGTGCTTTTAAAAGTCGTCTATGCATTTTAGTACAATATATACATGTTTATGCTTTAATGAAATGTCAAACATATTAAAAGAAGCCTATCACCATCAAATATACGTGTGTTGATTTTGATGTTGTATTAGCCATTTCTTCAGATAGCAAAACAGTTATGAGTTATATATCCGTTATACTTATGAAGTCATATCTCTTATCTTAGGGGTCTATTAATTAAACACGGAGGATGATTGGAGTTTGAAATCTTGTAATGCAAGGAGATGTTCTGCCTGCATAGTGTAATCAATAGACTTGACTAGTGGCTTCTTCATGTTCCTGTCCTACAGCCAATCTCAACAGTTTTTTCAATCATTAATCTCAAATGATTAGCTGAGAGTGATGGATTTATCAGAATGTGAATCCCAGCATATGTTTGTTTTTCTAATCTATCCTGCCAGTGAATAATTTAACCCATTGCAACAGGTTTACAGAAAAAAAGTTTGAAAAACATTTGTTTTGCAGGATTACTGTAAATTACACATTCAATATATTACAGCAGTAAGACTAGCCTTGGAAAAATATAATTGTGGGCTTAAAACAAGTCCTGAAAAAAATGTGTTTGCAGGCTTCAGGCTTTAAAAGTAAGCCCTGAAAAAAATGATATTCCCTGCTAATGCCAGCAGTGCAAAATAGTGGAGGACAATACCACTGCTGACCTTATGGAATTTGCTACTGCTGTAACTGCTGCCACTGAGTCATCTAAGAAGAAAGAGGATTAGACTGCTGCGAGGGACTGGGATCATCATCAGCACTGATATAAGACAGGCAGTGATACATTGATGCTTCCATTTGACACTAGCCCCTCAACAAGCCCACACACCATTCCAGGTGCATCTAAAGATAATAATAATTTCTTCTCCTCCTGCACTTACACAAAAATCATATGTGTGTTTTAATATTATTTTCCCCTTGTGGGCAGTAAGAAACTGTGTGGTGTCAACAACTCAAATGCGCAGAGAATGCTCAAGTATACATTGTGAGATAGGTGGTGGACTGGGAAGAATAACAATGATTGACACATCTGCTCTCATATAAATAAGCAGATACAATACAACAAAACAACTTGATATTTAAGTCATCAATGTATATTACCATCTCCCTAGAAATCAGGTACTGCTGTCACTATGGCATTTGTCCACTACGCTTAGGACACTTAGAAGACTTAATAAAAATCAGGTATTCTCTCCACCACCAGCTTAGCGTATTGAGTGGAATGGAATGTCTGCAGATGCTCCTTGATAACCTGCATTCAGTTGCTCTCCGCCACATTTACATTTGTGTTCAGTGCTCCACACAATGTGCAATAGGTGGACACAAACTGCCAGATGCTCACATCTACAGAATCATTGTCAGCTGATGGAGGAAGTAACAGTGGCAAAGGTGGTGAGGAAGAGGATCATGTGGGTGCTGTGGAGGGAACAACTGGTACATTTTTCCACACCCAGACCCTAACACAAGAAGAAGATTATGACACAGGTGTTATGCTCATCATCGAACTTCCAGGCTGTGTTTATTTTGTCTTCCTCTGGAATTTTCTCCTCCATGCTTTGTGCCTTTGGGGAGGGACAAGGGGCACACTGACAATGGCTCTCGGTTTCTTTGCTTGTTTTTCACATGCTTAACATAAATGTTGTGGTGTCTATGTTGCGTGTGCTTTATATGGGCAGATGTGCCAAGTTAATGCAGACTTCCTCCTTCACCTCTGGATGAGCAACATCAGTATACATTCAGCTTCTCTTGTTGCTGGCAGTTGTCATAGTACTAGCCAGCACCTTATTTTTATTTCAATATATAGTTTTGTTTTGTTTCTCTCTCTCTCTCTCTCTCTCTCTCATTCCAATCTCTTTCCTGCCTATTCAATACCATTCTGCTTGGCAGGAAATTCTGGACCTTTATAGTATAGGGGTGGGGTGGAAATTTTTGCCATCCATTGAAAACAGAAGGAAAATGATACCATTCTTTTAGTAAAAAAATGCAGAAAATAGATGGTTTTCTCTATGGGCAGGAATTTCCATGGAAATAATGGTTTCTCTGCAAAAAATCCCATGGAAACAAAAGGGGACTTGGAATGATCCATATGAACTTCATGAATGTTAACAGGGCATGATGATCATAATGATGTGCTTTAGTCAAGATATTTCTTCAATGTGTATAGTAATTGTAAGCTAAAAGAGACTGAACCCTTTGCAGAAAAATCCTACAGAACCTGCTGTGCATTTTGATGTGCTCATTCCTAGTTGAGCATCTCTGACCATTATCTTGTATCTCTCATTTTCTCTTCAGACATACTAGCACAGTTATGCAAAGGTAGGTGGGAGGAAGAGGTTATTTGTTGTAATACAGCCTTTTCACAGCTTATGTGTGTGTGTACATTTTAACTGTTGTTGTATTGTAACACACATCTGTGATAGGGGAAAATAGGGAGGGGAAGTGGTGGCAAAAGAGATGGTGAAGAGAAACATGAGCAAGTGGACTAGCATGTGTGAAAGGGAGCTACATTTATGACTTTCCTGCGGTATTAATAGAAATGATCAAATATTGGCTGGTGGCAGTTTAAACCATTTAATGACAGAAAGGATAAGCTAACACAACAAAGGAGATGAAGTGAAGGGGAGAAGTGGAGGGGCGATGATGTGAAGAGAGGTGATAACGTGAGGGGGATGGGCAGATGATGAGGTGAGGCCGTGAGGCAAAAGTGGAGTGGAGTTGATTAGGTAAGGGGAAAAGTGGGAGGAGTGGAAAATATGGATGGTTCAAAGAAGAGGGCGAGTTGATGAGGCAAAGGGGAGGGTGGAAGAAGAGGAAAATTAATTAGTGAAAGGGAGGTTTAGAGGGGGAAATAATGAAGCATACTGTTGTGGATGGGAGGGAGAAATGGGAAGGCAAAATGTGTAAAAGGAGGGTGGATATCTTAAACAAAAACTATGGTCCCTCCTGCCCTTCTGGCCACTTCAATCAAAATCTTCACTCCCTGGCAACTCCCTGCAGTGATTTTGACAAGATTACACGCACCCCCAGCCACTTCAACCAAAATCACCAGCTCCTGGTAATTTGCTGCAGTAAAGGCTAAAGACTAACATTGGGGTATAGCTGCTAGGCTTGTGCAATTTGGTTCGTCAACACTCAGAATTTTACAAAAAATGGGTTATTCAGTGACATTCGGGCCGTCCGAAAGGCAAGGGTTGTTCGCCAAAAAAAAACGACCAGCCCTGGTCCGAATGTCGTTGAAAATCTCGTAAATTCGGCGACTGCTACCCACTCGTGATTACTTTTCCTCCATACTTTCCCTCCATGTCTCTAGTCCAATTAGCTTCTCCGTTTCTTGCTCTATTTTCCTGATTTGTCTCTATTCCAGTTAGCGTCTTCGTTTCATGATTGGGGTTGGACAAATGACACAGACACCCATACAGCCTATATTTCCTGTTAGTGCTTTCGTGGAGCTCAGATAGAGAAGAAGCAGGAGATATTAGAGTGTCCAGTTGTTGTGTAGGCAGGCAGGTAGCATTAGGTATAGGCAGGCAGCCAGCATTAGTGCCTTATTGCCACTAAAGAGTCATCTTTGTTCCTGTGCAAAATATTACAAATATTAGGGATTTGACTGAATAATTTTCAGAGTGACACATAAGCCAGTCTCACAGTTCTGTAGGCAGGCCTAGTACCTCATTCATCCACAAGGGAAGAGTCACCTTTGTTCCTGTGTTAAATATTTAAATTAATATTATGAATTTGTTTGAATAATTTTCAGAGTGACACAGCCAATCTCACAGTTGTGTAGGGACTGGAAGGCCTAGTACCTTATTGCCATGGCAAGGGAGAGTCAGCTTTGTTCCTGTATTAAATATTAAAAATAATATTAGCAATTGTAATCATTTTCAGAGTGACACATCAGCCAGTCTGACAGTTGTGTATGTGTAGGCAGGCAGGGTGCCTTATTGCTACATCCATACTTTAGCTGCTTCATCAATAGTACCATAAGGCTAAAGCTCCACCTTACCCTATTCCACCCTCTTCATTCAGACCCTGGAAATGGTTCCATTTATTTAATTTTCATTTTTTATTGTATTTTTTAAAGTATTTTAAATTCAACAAATAATTGGGACTGTCATTGCATTTCGTCCGAGTCAAACAGGTTTGTGTACATGTGTGTGGTGTGTGTTTGTGTCTGTATATATATATATATATATATATATATATATATATATATATATATAAAATATTTGTGTGTGTGCGCACCTGTGTCTGTGTATATGTATATATGTGTTGGTGTATAGATAGATAGATAGACAGACAGACAGATAGAGTATTACAGTCAATAAAAGATTGGTACCCCTAGGTTTATTTTACCATACTATATATGATCCAGCATGTTAATGATCCAACATATTTGTTGGAGTTGCTTTGCTGAGCTAGCCTAAAAATGATTTTCTAACACTGTCCCTAGATATCCATTTTCACATGAGATCCCAATCATTCCAGAAATGTTGCTTTGCTCAAGCGGGATATGTTACAAAAATAGCACAGCAGGAGCCAACAGGTGGTGTTGATTGGATTTTCATAATCAACAAGATCTTCACCATGAAAGTGTTAGGACAATTATGAGCTATGGGAAAAGGTGTTAATAAAGAATAAAATGACAAAAGAGAGCAGGAAACAAGTGCTTCTTATCAATGTACTGAACTGAAAAATTTAGTGTAATAATTTACTTGGCATACATAATTTACCAGAGCGTAATCAATTTTGGTATTTTCATTTAATTTAATGGTAATAAATAATGAAAGGGAATTTATAGCACATTAGGAACTTAACTGCTTTAGGACCAGAGGCACATGCACAACACATTGCAAAGTATTGAGCTGCACACACCTTTGGTTTTCAAGGGGTCAATATTGAAGAGCACAGTAAAAATTCTGATAAGAAGAAATTGGAAAAGTTTAAACCCTTGAATACTAGAGCCATTGCCAAACTAATCTATTGTGGACATTTCTAGCATATCAAGGGATTAATTTGTCCCATTTTGAGAAATTCAGTTATTATTTTAGTGTATACTTTTGTTTGTATACTTTGTATACTATTCATTTTTGTTGGTATTAAATGTAAGCTATTATAAACTAAACTATGGATATACTTTAAAAGTCTAAATGGACTTAAAGCACCATAGCGGACAAATAATAATTCTACAAATTCCCATTGATTTAAAACTGTTGGAGACCTTTTCCCCATTATTTTCCCTCATTATGGTGCAGCTTGTTTGCCCCAGAATTGCTGCTCATTTCTTTTGTGCGTGTGGAGTATTATTATTATGTACTCCTACTCTGTGCAAATAGTAATCTATGTCATTGTACATCATTTTAATACACTGTATAATCCTTTTGACATTGCAGCAACTTTATTTCCAGCTTCCACCAGCTCAGTCCCTGCCTATTCCAGATTCATGTGTCCTTCATTCTTGAAAGAGTGTGCAGTGGTACTTCTTATAGTTTTATTCTAGACTTTTATTTTTTTTTTTCCTTAGATATGAGCCTGTATAATCCTCCATTAGGTGGGCTCCCATCACTGGTTTCCCTGGGGATTGATTGACCAGTTCACAATCATTTCAGGACCTTTTTCCTTGTGGATGTTGACTTTATGATAAGCCTGTTCCTGATGGGTGAGTCTCCAAGGGATTCTGCCCTATTGAGATGGGAGCCTGGAGATTGGTGAGTAACTCTTTGAGTGTTTTCCTTTTGGCCATTTTCTCTGTTAAGAGGGTGGCTGAGTTGCAGGTTTTTCCTGCAACCATTCCTGGCTATTCATTGGGGCATGTAGGTACTTTGTACTTGACAGGAGTTCTGACACCAGGTTGTCTCAGATTTTTGCATCAATCAGGATACTGATACAGCCTCTCCAGTACAAAGGAAGGCAGAAAATGCCTTCAGGGTTGCCCCATGGATTACCTATCCTTGATAGGGGGGATTTCAGGAGGGGTCCTGTGACCCCCTCAAGGTCTGAAATGAATATCTATGCTTAAAAAACACATATAACCTGTGTTAAACATAGGTCATATGCACTTTATTTAAAAAGTCGCCCCTTGGATCTTCTATCCTTCTGGATAGATGATCCATGTTAGGTGGGTGTCAGGAGGGGTCCTGGTGCCCCCCTCGAGGTCTGAATTATATTTTTAACATAAATACAATAATACAAATGATTAGAAAGCCCATATAACATATGGTACACATATATTACATGGGCTTTAGTGACAATGCCAGCAATTGTCGCCTGCATCGATCACCTATCCTTCTGGATACGTGATCAATGCTATGGGGTGTCAGGAGGGGTCCTGATGCCAAAAGTAAAATTACATTTCATACACATATACAGGCAAGGTATGGAGCCGCAGACACATACACAAGCAAGGTATGCAGCCACATACCTTGCCTATTAACCTTATGAGTACCAGTGGGGTAGCAAACACATTGCTATGCGTTGTTACCTCTCTAGTACTCACACAGTTAATTATACAATACAAATACAACAAGGGCATGTCACAAAAAATTGGAGGAGAACAATGTTGAATTTACATGGAGAAAGAAAGTCATGGGAGCACAGTAAGTCAAATTTTAATGGGGGGGTTAAAATGTCAAATGTGAACAATATTTATCAAATTTAAGTGGTGAAAGAAAGCACCAAAATTCCAATTTCAAAGGTGGGGGTTAATGTGTTGAAGGGGGCACTCTGTCGGATTTCTATGGTGTATACTGTATTCTGCACTGCTTTTGTTCAAACAACGATGGTTTTGAAACCGTCATTGTGGCTTCTACGCCTCAACTCTGAGGAGCAGCATTACTGACAGAAAACGTAACCACAAAACAAGAGGTAATATTGAGCGTGGGTAATAGAATGCTACTTCCAACTTGTTTTTAGATTTTTCCTATGTGCTTTTTTTGACTGACGGTGCCTATAATTACCGCTGATTGTTTTCACAAGTCAGGTAATAGGATACTAAAACCCATTTAAAAAACACAACACATGTTTTTTTTTTTTAACATTGGTAATAGAATTGAGCCCTTAGGGTCAAAGGAAATTAACAATTGTGGGCCAAATATACTGCACCATAGGGGACAAATAAAAATTCTCCATTGGATACCTCTACCAATTACAGTTAAAAGCCCAGTTTTAATCAGTTACAGTTATAGGAAGTTTTATCCTATAGTGCACTTGGCTTGCCCCCCAAAATCACTCCATTTTCTTTGTGTATATGACTGTAATGTTATATAGTTCTTTATAGACTATAACAGATAACAGATTAAATAAAATAAAATTGTATATTATATTGGTAATGGGGGGGGGCATTTATTATCCCACAAATAAAGGTAAAACTTTATTTACTGATCGTGTGGCTATTAGTAGTGGTGTTGCAACTTGTAAAGTTCCTGTTGTCTGTCCAGTTTGTGAGGTCAGTAGTTCCACTCTGTCCATACTGCAATGGATCTATAACTCAGAAGTTTATTGGAACAACTTATGAACATAGGTGCCTGTAACCTCCTGCTGTGGTACATGGTACGTCTACCCCACTGGAATGGTAGCGTGCTCTCTATCATATTGGGATGGAGGGATGGAATGCATTGGATACCTCTCTGGCATTCAAAGTGTTAGTATATCCATTTAAATTGATAACCATCTGTATTTGACAAATATAGTATTGTTGGTGTCCACCAGAATTACATCTGTTTTTGTGCATCAGTCACCTTATTATCACAGTGCCTGTGATTCCTGTCAGTCTCATCTGTGGCAGATACTGATTTGCTGTGTTGGTCTGGCCCGCCCCCTGGCGTCCTTTTTATACCTGGCTAGCACAGCTGTCAGTCGCCCTTTCGTGGTGTTTCTGTGCCAGTTATACTGTTGCTGTGTTCCTGTGTTCCGGATTCCTGTGTACCGACTCGGCTTGTCTTGACTATTCTCCTGTGTTCCTGCTCGTGTATGACCCGGCCCGCCTGACTACCACCCTTGGATCCTGACCCGGTTTGGCTGACGTTCCTGCTCGTGTACAACCCGGCTTGTATGACTGCCTTCTACGTGCTCCGACCCGGCCTGGCTAACTTCCCGCTCCGAAGACCGACTCCTGCTTTCTACAGTGACCTGTGTTCCAGTTGTCGCCGCCGCGACATTTCTATCTGCTGTTCCTGCTTTTGGTGTGACTGTCTTGCCTGGTGTACTCCGATCTGTGCAGTGTATTTTCCTATGCAGAGTTGTGCGTATACGCGCCTCCTTCAGACTGCAGAGCCTTGCTATACCGCTGAAAAGCCTCGAGTAAAAGTGCTAATTAACCCTAGCAGTGCCGCCTGGGTCCCACTCTCTCGCTACTCCTGTAAGAGTCTCTTTCTCGGTGATACTACTGCTGAGTTGGCCGCTCTCCGTCGGCAGCTCCACACATCCTTGCAGAGTATTCACATCCATTTGGCCGGTTGGGCGCCTAAGACTCTCTCGCTGGTTCATTGAGCGATTCCGCTTTACCGAGTGGTGGCAGGCACAGGCATCAGCATTCGTATTCCGGTAATTACGCCCGTGGGGGCAGTCGGCTCTAGCGGGTGTTATCCCGTTGTACGGTTAAGTCTGAGGAGGCTTGGCAGCTCTCGCATTGAAGGCTGGTTCCAATCTCGCCCGTGGGGGCAGTTTGCACTTGCACTAGTTGAAGCAGTTCTAGTAGGTATGCCCGAGGGGGCTACGTGGACTCTTGTGCTTCTTCTTACTGAACACCGTGGCGAGGCAGTCCAGTATCCAGCCGGTGATAGTCTTGGTCTCCAGCACAGCCTTATAACACCCTGGGCGTTCCAAACATCCACATCTGAGACTGACTATTATCAAGGACTTAACCCCTTGAGGGGATACGCTATTATACTGCTGTGTAATTGTTCTTATAAGTCATTTGTGCATTTACCATTGTATCTATAAATATTACCACTGGTGTTATATCTACCACCACTAGAGGGCGTGTTATTGCCTTATCTTATTTTTTAATAAAATTGTGTTCTGATTCACACACTAGTCTGAGTGTCTTAAATAACCGTGACACTTATGCACCATTGAATAAAGCAGAAATATGTTTCTTCCAAATCCTAGTGCTTCCAAATTCGTGCACAACATTCCTATAGTTTATCAGCCTACACATGCACAGTCATGAACTATGCACATAATATTAAAATATATGCAAATTTCTTTCTTTGGATCCCTACAAAACACTCTATCTTGA
This sequence comes from Rhinophrynus dorsalis, assembly GCA_037306005.1. NCBI lineage: Eukaryota > Metazoa > Chordata > Amphibia > Anura > Rhinophrynidae > Rhinophrynus > Rhinophrynus dorsalis. Next base: position 242,919,562 of record CM074721.1, read on the forward strand.
ATAGTATCAGTCTGCATCAGTCACAGCTCACATCAGGGTCCCTGTCTTTGTCATCTATCAATGTTTTTATTTTATTTGTTTTACTTAACTATCCCTATTGCTGTCAACAAAAACAAACAAAAAAATTAAATAAAATGCACACTTCCTGTTCAACTGCTTCTTTTCCCATTCTCCCCTAGGACAGATATAACAGCCATATCAGGAAGAAACTTGGATCATGGTTGCCTTTGTCTTCCCAATCAGCCACACATAATTTTGGGATATTTGGGGTAATTCTCCTTTGCTCTCTTCTCTCACACCCATACTCCCCTGACACAGAGATAACAGCAAGGTCAGGAAGGAACTTGGATCACAGCTGTCTGTGTCTACTCAGTCACACAAAAGTTTGAGGTATTTGAGGTAAACCTCCTTTGCTCCCTATTCACATCCCCAGACTCCCCTAGGACAGAGAATAAACGTGGATCACCTCTGCCTTTGTCTTCCTAGTCAGCCACACAGAATGCTGGGGTATTTGAGGTCAACTTTCTTTCTTCCTTCTTGTTCCCCAAAGTCCCCCAGTTTCCCCTAATACAGAGAACATGTATATTGCCTACAAGTCTCCCTAAACTAAGCTTCAACTCCACTTTATTAGCATGTCTTCTTTAGCTCAAAAATGTGCTGCTTTCTATTCTTCTCACAAATACAGAATAGCATGTTGTTAGAACCTGACACACTTTTATATTATGCCTGCAGGACATGAAGAGAAACTTGACATATGTTGGGGAGAAATTCTGTCTTTCCATTGATTTCATTGTAATGAGTAGGGATAGGAAAACATTTTTGCCTCAAACTGAAATTGGCTAAAAATGGCACTTTCTGCTTGGTGAAAAATTTCCTGTGAAAAGTGCTGTTTTTGCTGCTTTTTTCCACTTTTTTTTTGCCTAGCTCAGTGCATCGAAATCAATGGATAGAAATTTTTTCTCCACCTCATGAAAGTTTTCTACTGCCATATAAAAGGCTGTCAGACTCTCACAGCAGCCATTCTGTGTTTGTAAGAGGAGAGAGCAACATCTTTTTGAGCTAGAGAAGATAGGCAAATAAAGGAGAATTGAAGCTTAGTTCTAGGGAGTCATTTAGGTAGGACATTTGTTCTCTGTATTAGGGGAGTCTGGGGGCACAATAGGCAGAAGAAGGGAGTAAGATGGTTGACCCAAATACCCCAAAATTTGGTGTGACTGACTGGCAAGACAAAGACAGCTGGGGTCCAAATTGCCTGATAATTTTACTTTTATTGTCTTTGTTCTGGGGAAGTCTGGGCAAAGAAGTTTTTGATTTTGTTTTTTAGTTATATATATTTTTGGGACTAACTGTGATAAGATATGGTGGACAGATAAGGTGCACAACTTAAAAAAATAAATAAGAAAAAAACATAAATAATTAAACAAATAAATATATTAGACAGCTGACTGAGAGCTCTGTGACTGATGCAGACTTGATAGACAGCAGACGACATTGAGAATTTTGTTAAGGGCCAAGGCAAAACATCACACTCCATCAGTTGTGTACTGTAGAGAGTAGTTGAGTAATGTCTAGCAAATGTACAAATGGGAGTGGGAAAGGTGGAGGAAGTGCAGGGGCATGGGAGTAAAGTGTTAGTGCAAAAACTGACTGCAGCAATCGTTGCTGCAGCATGTGCAATAAATGATGATGATCCCTCTCCTCGTGGGTGGGAAGCAGTTTGACAAGGTCCCACCAATCATACCACACCAGTCCCCCACCACCACTACCATAAACATCTGCCACATTGTATACTGTACTTTATTTTTTTTTAATCACTACACATCATCATGAGTACATGCCAGTGTCACTTAAGCAGGATGTAAGTGTTGTGGGCAAAGGACAAATGCACTCTGCATGCTAACACATTTTTCAAGGTATTGCTTTAGGACTCACAACTTTGACTTCCAGCTACTTATTTCTCCAATACAGCCCTCAGAAGAAGTAATATTGTGCTGAAAAATGTGGCACCATATTAAACATGTGTTGAAAAGGAAAAAATGTGTTTGATATAGGAGAAAAATGTGTTATAATATGCAAACAATGTGTTAGAATAGGAGAATTATGTGTTGCAATAGGCAAAAAATTTGCTGGAATAGGCCGTAAAAACTTTTGCGAAAAAAGCATAAAATAGTTTTTCGAGAAAAATCACGCAGGAAATTTATCTTACTTTTCGCCCACCCCTAGTAATGAGCTACGTAAAAAAAGCGAAAAAAGGCACTTGTCTCAAAAAGAGTAATTTTTCTCCTGTTTCTCTTTTGAGGCAAAAACCTTTGCACATCCTTACTAAAGAGAAAAGTATTTAACCATAAGTTTACAAAAATCCTATATTCTGACACTAGGAGCTTGATTTAATTCCCACTGTTAAACAAAAATAAATAGCCAATGGTAGTTTTTCTAGAAAATCAAGTCATCCAATAACCAGTGCTATGAACTGCTAACGTGAATTTAAAAATGACAGTGGCTTGTAATCTTTCACCCATTGAGAACAATGGAACAGCTTTGCCTTTGAGCAATTCATTTCTGTGCGGTCACTGTCAACTCAACGTAAACTGATACATTTGCTGGTGGACGTTCTGCACCTACTTTTCTTGGTGTACAGAACACAAAGCTAAAAAACCCTGTTGAACAAACCCAAGCAGGGAACCAACAGTTCACATAACACTTAGCACATAGCACAATTACACCAATGACAAAATTAACCCCTGGAAAGCCATGGAACAACCCTGCAAAAGTGCATGCCCTACGAATAACAACCAACATTTACCCATCAACTCCAGACAAGGGGTTCACAAATCAACCTCAAATAATCCATGTTACGATACCCTGGCAGGTCAGCACAACTAGTTTTTAAGGAGCAGGGTACAAGACATACCAATAGATATGTCCACACAACACAATATGCACACCGAGCAATCATTAAGCAACCCAAGCCTGCCTGTGCAACCTCGACAGCCAATGGAGACCTAAGGTGCACCGGTCAATGTCACACATGCACCTGACAGGTAAACAGCAATTGCAACAAACACATTCAAACAACAACAGCCACACTGCCATACACTTAACCACCTTCCCATTGCTCACTCTGTACCTGATGACCGCACCTGGACAACACCCCACCACTGTCTTAAAGGGACATCTCTCTGTCCTCAAATGTGTCGTATTTACAGTTAGACCACTGAGACAGATTTCCAACATGATGTTTTCATTGCAATACTTGCAAAGCCACAGGAACCCCCAAGCAAACCTGCACATCTTCTGCCTGTTGCAACCGCTGATGCTCCAGACAGCATCCTATCTCTACCTTGGTGACCAGGACACACATCAGCACCTCAGTTGCCGGATTTTCCACAGCTACCACAGCTGTCATAGAGACCTGTGGAGCAGCACAGGGGCGACAGACGAACACAAAGACCCAGAATATTCCGCACAAAGATCAAGTTCTTCGGAATGCTGAAGTGAAAGACTGCTCTAGGTTAACATTGACTGCATCATCAACCTATCTGAGGTGATGAAGATTCAGACAGATCCCATGGTACCTTCCACTACATGAAGACCAAGCTGTAAAAAGAGGAGACCAAGAGGTCATACAGGAAGAGGAATCAACAAACAAAAATGCAGGACGGAATAAGAGTAGAGAGTAGGGGGGGGCGAAAAGTGTGAAAAATTACCTGCATGACTTTTCGTGAAAACGTGTCGATTTTTTGCTTTTCCCGTGAAAAATTTCGCCTTTCCGCCTATGCAAAAATGTCCTCCTTTTTGCTTGTTTTAACAAATTTTCTGCCTATGGTAACACATTTTTCCCTATTTTTTTTTTTTTTAATTTCAAAGTAGCTTTATTAACAAAAGGATTGCGATACAGGCAAATAAAGTGTAACAAAGACGAACATATGGTATAGTTATAAGTGAGTGAGAAAGAGCGTAAACACATCAGAAAAAGTGATAATCAAAATGAGTAAAAGCTGTAGTGGTAAAATAGAAAGCAGTGAAGTGTATATGCAATGAGATACAAAGGGTGAGTTGGATCAAGTAGAATACATGAGTGTAGCTAGAAAGGGCGCTAGAGCAGGATATTAGATGGGAAAAGCTTAGTAAGATAATTGAAGAAGAGCTGGAGGAGGGAAAAAAAAAAAAAATAAATAAAATAAAATAATTCAATAAAGAACGGAAGGGGAAAGGTAGGGAGGAGGGGAGAGGGAGTGTCGGAGATCCTACAGCAGACCAACCCAACTGTTAAAGATCAGTCTTGAACTAAGAGTAGCTCAGGGAAAGATGCGTTAGGATTGTGTAAAAGAAAGGGAGAGTCGCCCAGAGTTAAGTCCCAGCAGGCTTGTCATAGAGAATGTTGAAGAACGGATCAACAGAGAAGAGGGGGTAATGGGTAAACAGCAAGCCAGGCACTCCATTTGTAGTGAGATTCGTCTAATGTGCCAAGAGAGATGGCATGACATCTCTCAAGCATCAGATAGGAATTAAGAGTATGGAACCAACGACTTTGATGGAGGGTCTTGTTTGCACCAAAATAGAGGTATAAGAGATTTTGCTGTGTTAATAAGGGTGGATAAACAGGACCATTCGGAAGCACCAGTAAGAGGTGGGTCCAAAAGAGCAGGGAAGAAAAGGTATGAGAAGGGGTCAAAAGGGATTGAGAGAGAAAGAGTATGATGAATAAGGTCTCGAACAGAAGACCAAAATGGGGTGATCTGAGGGCAGTCCCACCAGATGTGGAGTAAGGAACCCTTATGAATTTGGCATCTCCAACAGAGATCCGATGCAGAAGGGGAGAAGCGAGATATGCAGAGTAGGGTGAGATACCATCATGTCAGAAGTTTGAAGTTCATTGTTTGCCTGTTTTAACACATTTTTCACCTATGATTCCTATAGGTACTACATTTCCCACTGTAATATTACTTCTTCTGAGGGCTGAAGTTTAGAAATAAGTGGCTGAAAATCAAAGTTGCGAGTCCTACAGCAACATGTGGCTTCAAAAATGTTTTAGCATGCAGAATGCATTTGCTCTTTGCCCACAACACTAACTTCCTGCCTAAGTGACTCTGGCACATACTCATGATGATGTCAGGTAATGAAAAAAAATAAAGTACAACCTAAAATGTGGCAGATGTGTATTCTAGTGGTGGTGGTGGAGGACTGGCATGGTGTGATTTGTGTATTTTTACCAGATTATTGACCCACATTATTTTTCGGTCATAGCAGTGGTCCCAAGTGGGGTAGATGGTTCCAAACCTTCTTCACATCCGTCCTCCACCTCATCATCTGTGCTGCTTTTAATATATTTGTCCTGGCTTTGTCTGTCATGTGTGGTTTCTGCTACTACTACTACTGGAGCTAGATGTTGATGTAATTCTACTATCAATACTACTAGGTGTCAAAGGTGCAGCACTTACAGCAGCAGCACCAGAGGTACTCATCATATCTAACACTGTTGATGTTAACCTGTGTTGCTGTTGCTGAGTACTCAAAACAGGTGTGTGTGGCTGAGTGGGACTTGGACTTTGAAGAGGCGATGATGATGATGACTGATAGGGTGACTGTGTGCTTTTTGACATCTGTACTTGTCTAGGGTCAGACTTTCCAATGGCCTTCTCAAACACTTAGACAGGCACAGTGCTCCTTAAAAGTGGTGGAAGATACAACCTTTGAGGTTCTGCCAACCGTATAGCCCTTTCATTATCCTCACTCTCAACTTGATCTGTATCTGAACAAGAGAAGGATGCTTGATGGATATATTCTAGATCTTCTAGATCTTCATCATCAGTCATCATTAGGTCATCCTCAGCAGCATCAGCATCACCTGACAGTTCTTGCCCACTACTACCCTTATATTCCGCTAAGATTTTAGAGATCTCAAAAAATTTTACTTTTACTGTAACAAAATTTGCTACTACTTTGAGGTCAGGTGTTTTGGTGCTTGGTTGTCTCACTGTCTGATGCAGCAGGCGGTTCAGCTGCTACACCTTCCTCTATTATGCTATTGCCAGTATTTATATTTCTATGGGCACTTGTGGTGCTAGAACTAGTTTTTCTGGGACCTTGAAAAACTGCATCCTCCCTTGGACTAGAGAGATCATCACCATTGATTGCACACACTGCAGCAACCATTGCTGCAGTCAGTTTTTGAACTACTCCTTTACTCTCACGTCCCTACACTGCTCCACCCCTCCCCCTTCCCCTTGTGCATTTTTTGGACATTATGCAACTACACTGTGTTTTATTTTACTGTACGTTACATAACACAACTGATAGAGCTGTATGATGCCTTGCCTAAGCCCAGTCAGCTGTCTGTCACTGTCACCTAAGATATTTTGTTTTTTATTCATTTTATTTATTTATTTTTAAATTTGTGTTTATTTTTTTTATTTTTTTAAGTTGTCCACCCTGTTGTCTTATCACAGTCTGTCCAAAAAAAAGTATAACTGAAAAACAATCAACAATGTCTTTCCCCACACTTCCCCACCTAGCACAGAGACAATAACAGCAAGATCAGCAAACAAATAGGTCCCTAGCTGCCTGTGTCGTGGCAGTCAGTCACATGGAATTTTGGAGTATTTGGGGGTCAACTACCTTCATCCTTTCTTATCCCCTAGAGTGCCCCCAGACTCTCCTGATACAGAGAACAAATGTCCTACCTAAATTACTCCCTAAACTAAGCTTCAGCTCCCCTTTATTTGCCTATCTCCGCTAGCTCGAAAACATGCTGCTCTCTCCTCTCACAAACACAGAATGACTGCTATGAGAGCCTGACAGCCTTTTGTATGGCTGTAGAAAACTTTCCTGTGTTGCAGAAATATTTTTCTTCCCATTGATTTCAATGGACAGAAAAGGTGGGAAAAAGAGGAAAAACTGCTCTTTTCACGGGAAATTATTCGCCAAGCGGAAAGTGCCATTACTCGCCAATTTCAGTTTGAGGCGAAAATTTTCGCCCATCCCTAGCAGAGAGTACAGTTGTTAAGATTTTTAATCTCTCTATGTAAGCGCCCTTAACAGAGAACCTAAGTCGGTACGGTGTAGTTAAAGGTAATTTATTAAACAATAGCAAAACAACAAAAGTATAACATTAGTAATCAAAGGATAACAGGGAACAGGAAGAATACACGATGAAATGCACCTGAACAGAAGATGGAGGATGCAGGAACACAGGAGCAGATGATCAAGGACTACTGGAACAAGTCAGACCACAACCCAATTGACCCGTTAGTAGCGAGTATCAGACCACAGGAGAGGAAGAACCACAGGCTATAACCCGCAGAGAACCTACCAGTCAAGAGACTATCCAAACCAAAGCCCACGCCACTCAATCTCCAAAGGTGGACACAGTGGATAGATAGCAATGCCAAACGCACAAGATTAGTACAGCGGGCAGAAGGACCTAGGGAGAATCGGCCATCAGCTGTCAATTATCTCGCTGCGGGAACAAGGAAACTAACGGTAACACTGAGCAGCTGAGGTAATAATGGAGGTGCCTTTGGAACAGCCCCAAACAACCACTGTCACACCGTAGCGGAGATCAGATAGTCAGGTAAGTGGGAGCGCAGCAAACTGGCAAATTCGAAGAGTGACTGGATAGAGAGAGAGAGCAGGGAGCTGTCTCAATACTGGTATAGGTTCTACGAGAGTTGTAGGAGCACCAAATAAGGACCGAACTTCCAGGCCCAATAGAGGTACTTTGCGCAACCGGTACCATGCAAGCACTAACCAACGGGTAGTCTCATAGGCGGAACACGAAACGCCACTGATGCCTGGGTCAGTCCCAATCGGTATCGCAGCCAAGTGCTAGACTCATGTACAATGGGTATCGCAGCCAGAAGCTTGGGTCAAACACAATCTGGTAGCTATGCCCAATGCCTGGGTCATACACAATCGGATCTTGCAGCCAATAGCTAGGGTCATGCACAACCGGGTTACGTAGTCAAATGCCTGGGACATACACAATCGGGATTCGCAGCCAATAGCCTAGGTCATACACAATCGGGTATCGCAGCCAAAAGCTTAGGTCATACACCAACGGAAACACAGCAAAAGAAGAGAGAGTAGTCCAGGTAGTTAGTAAGAGCGAGCTCAAACTACACCAACGTAAGGGCGACCTGGTAATGACTGAATCCGGAATAAAAGGCTCCAGAACCGGAAGTAGCAAGGCGGAGCAAGACCCCCGGAAAGCAATAAAAGGATCTAAGGAGAGTAGGTAAGTAATAAGCAAAAGGTCCTGCGAAATGCTTCCTCCATACTACAGCCCTTCACGGGGCCAGGCACACCATCTGAGCCCCCGCCAAATACGTTCCGGAATCCAGCGGAACGCTCACAACCAAGAAGCACCCACAGCCTGCAGAATCTGGGTCACTCGCCAGCGTGAACGCTCCACTGGAACTTAGGTACACTGACAGTACCTCCTCCTCAAAGACCCCTCCTCCTCGGATTTCTCTTGAGGTTTGTCAGGAAATTTGTCATGAAATTTACGCACCAACCTGGGCGCATGAACATTTTCTACTGGAACCCAGGAACGCTCCTCGGGACCATAACCTTTCCAGTGAACCAAATAATGAAGCCGCCCGCGTATAATCTGAGAATCCAGAATGTTTTGGACCTCATATTCCTCGTGATCTGCAACACTCACGGGAGCGGGTCGAGAAGGAACAGATGTATACTGGTTGCAGACCAAAGGTTTTAGCAAAGACACATGAAAAACGTTATGAATGCGCATATGAGCTGGCAGTTCTAAAGCGTACTCCACAGGTTTAATCTTGAGCAACACTTTAAATGGACCAAGGAACCTCGGGCTAAATTTGTCACTTGGCACCCACAGACGTAGATTACGTGTGGAAAGCCAAAACTGATCACCCACTTGAAAGGTAGGTGCTGGAAGTCGCCTTTTATTGGCTTGTCTTTTCTGTCTCTGAGCAGACACTTGTAGAGTCTGTAGTACATGCCTCCAAGAATTCTGAAGGGCCCCTAGGTGTTCATTCAAAGCAGGAATAGCTTGGGGCTGGAATGTTTCGGGAAGAACCGCAGGTTGAAATCCGTAATTAATCAGAAATGGGGAAGACTTAGTAGAAACATTGACTGCAGAATTTCTGGCAAATTCTGCCCATGGTAAAAGCTGCACCCAATTATCGTGATGATCGGAAATATAACAACAGAGAAACTGCTGCAATGCTTGATTGGATCTCTCAGCTGCCCCATTAGACAGTGGTTGGTAGGCAGAAGAGAATGCCAATTGAATGCCTAACTGAGCGCAAAAACATTTCCAAAATCTAGAAATAAATTGGCTGCCTCTGTCAGATATAATAACCTTGGCAATACTTTGTAATCAGAATACTTCTCTGGCAAAGATGACAGCCAATTCTGGAGCTGAGGGGAGGCCCTTCAATGGAACGAAATGAGCCATTTTGGAAAATGTATCCACGATCATTAGGATAACCATACAACCCATAGAACGTGGAAGTTCAACCATGAAATCGATGGATAAATGAGACCAGGGACGTTCCCCATTTTTGACTGGTTGCAACAGTCCCACCGGCAAATGATGGGGAAACTTGTTTTGCGCACACGTAGTGCAAGCAGCCGTGAAAGCAATGCAGTCTGACCTGAGACTGGGCCACCAGAATACCAAATCAGCTGGTCTCGGCCAATATGTCCGGCAATCTTGGAGACGTGATAAGTCTCCAATAATTTAATACGTAAATGCGCTGGGACAAAACATTTACCCTCGGGTTTTTCGCCAGGTAATGAGGATTGTGAGGCCAAGATTTCCTCCCCCAAGGGGGAAGTAATACATGTACGAATAGAGCCAAGATATGATCAGTTGGAATAATGGGAGCCGGAGAAGCCTCCTCCTTGTTCGTAGAACAGAATTGTCGTGATAATGTATCAGCCCTAATGTTCTTGGAACCAGGGAGGTACGAAACCACAAAACTGAAACGTGAAAGGAATAATGCCCATCTAGCCTGTCGAGGAGACAGACGTCTAGCCTCGGAGAGATAGATCAAGTTCTTGTGGTCCGTCAAGATAAGAATTGGGGATGGAGTCCCTTCTAATAGGTGCCTCCATTCCTTTAAAGCCAGGATTATGGCCAACAGTTCTCTGTCGCCAATTTGATATAAAGATTCAGTCTTGGATAGTTTTAGGGAAAAATAACCACAGGGTCAGAGAGGTGACCCCAGAGCAGATCTCTGAGACAACACTGCTCCCACCCCAATTTCCGAGGCGTCAACCTCCAACATGAAGGGTAGGGAGGGGTCGGGGTGAACCAAGATAGGTGCGGTAGCAAAAGCAGTCTTTAATTCCTCGAAGGCCCTAATCGCTTCTGTGGCCCAAGTCTTAGTATCAGCCACCTTACATGTCAGTTGTGTAAGGGGTTTTACAATCGAGGAAAAGTTCTGAATGAATTTTCTTTAGTAATTGGCAAAGCCCAAAAATCTTTGAATTGCCTTAAGCCCAGATGGTCGTGGCCAATTCAAAACTGCAGATAATTTCGTAGGGTCCATGGCAATCCCTGTAGCGGAAATCACATAACCCAAAAACGTGACCTGGGTTTTATGGAACTCGCATTTCTCGAGATTACAAAACAGCTTATTCTCATGTAAGAGAGTTAGTACCCTGGAAACATCAGCTTGGTGGGTCTCAAGTGTCGGAGGATGAATCAAGATATCATCAAGGTACACAACCACGCAACTCTGAAGCAGATCTCTCAGAACATCATTAATAAATTGTTGGAAGACCGCCTGAGCGTTACTCAGACCAATTGGCATCACTAGGTATTCGTAATGCCCACTACGAGTATTAAAGGCGGTCTTCCACTCGTGCCTCTCTTTGATCCGAATCAAATTATAAGCCGCCTTTAAATCTAGTTTGGTGAAAATCTTGGAGCCTTTGACACAATCGAACAATTCTGTAATTAATGGCATAGGATAAGCATTTTTCACCAGAATTTTATTTAGGCCACGGAAGTCAATACAAGGACATAACTCCCTGTTCTTCTTTTTAACAAAAAAGAATCCAGTCCCGGCAGGCGAGGTGGATTTCCGGATAATACCTTTAGTAAGGGCCTCTGACACATATTCCTCCATCGCCTGATTCTCCTCCGTGGACAACGGATAAACACGCCCTTTGGGTGGAGAACTGCCAGGCAACAGCACCAGGGCACAATCATAGGGTCTATGCGGAGGCAAAGAAACTGTTTGATTTTCGCTAAATACATCAATAAATGAAGCATACTCCTGCGGAAGACCAGAGCTGGAAGTCAAAGTGGCTCTAACCGGACAGGTTAGACATGACTTAGCGCACACTGGCGACCAAGATAGTACTTTACACACCTGCCAGTCCATTGTAGGATTGTGTCTTTGTACCCATGGAAATCCAAGGATAACGGCATGATGTGGAGACTTGATTATTTGAAACTTTAGTGTTTCTGTGTGTAGGTCTCCCACTCTGAGGGTTAGCAGATCCGATTCATAAGTAATGTGAGACGGTTGTAGAGGCCTGCCATCAATTGCCTCAACCACCAGGGGGGACTCAAGAGGGACCAAAGGTATATTTCTGTTGGCTGCAAATTCCGCATCTATGAAACAGCCAGCAGCACCAGTATCCAAAAAGGCTAGGACTGACACGGATGTGTTAGCCCAATAAATACAAGCCTCGAGAACAGGTTTATCCGAAGTAACCTCTTGGAGCAATGAGACTTTACCAATAATTGGCCCTCTACCGGTTCTAGGATTTGAACGTCTTTCAGGACATATCGGCCAATTACGCAACATGTGTCCAGATTTGCCACAATACAAAGGCCCTCCCTCCTCCTAAACGCCCTTTCCTCTTTAGACAGACGGGTTGCCCCCACTATCCTAGGAACATTGTAGTCAGACACAATTTCAGGAGGCAAGGGAGGAGAGGGAGGATAGGGAGGGTTGATAGTCTCGTCTTCTCACTGTCCGTGAGTTGACTCCCCCAAAGCAGGTTGAACTTTGACCAGGGCGTCCACCTGCATTGGTTCAGATTCATCGGAAACAAATCTAGGAGGTCTGGGAGGAGAGGGAGGACAGGGTGGGTAAGTGTAACGGGAGACTCCCTTACCCATAGATCTCCGAAGGTACTCTTTATATGAGGGTCTCTCCCTGATCCTAGTATCCATCAGGATACAGAATTCAATTAATCGATCCAAATCACTAGGTAAATCACGGGCTGCGATCTCGTCCTTCATGGTGTCGCACAGGCCCTGGAAGAATACCGCCATTAGGGCTTCGTTATTCCAGTCCACCTCAGCCGCCTGAGTTCGGAACTCAATCTCATAGTCAGCCACGGTACGCTGCCCTTGTCTCAGGGTCATCAGGTGTTTAGCTGCCAAGACCACGTGGCCAGGCCGATCAAATACTTGTTTAAAAGAGCCCACAAATTCAACAAAATTATGTACAATCGGTTTATTGGTCTCCCACAAAGGATTGGCCCATGCCAAGAGGGAGATAAGAAAGCCCACCTTGCTGCGCTCATTGGAAAAAGCATCGGGTACCAATTCGAAATAGATGCTTAATTGGTTTAGGAAACCCCGGCAACCATTTGGGTCTCCAGCATATCTCTGAGGAAGCTGGGCCGAGCCCGTGAGTCTCTTGACCGAGGGAACTTCCATCGGAGTGGAAGGTACTGGTGGCCTATTGGATTCTGAGGGGCCCACCAGTTGCGTGCAAATTTGTTCCAGATTAACTGTGTGTTGTGATTCCGTCTGCATGGCTAAAGACAATTGGTCCAAGAGTCGACTCAATGTCTCCATCCGGTCAAGGATGCTTTGAAAAACTACCCCACTATCATCGTCCGAACTCATGGCCCTTGCGTACTGTAAGCGCCCTTAACAGAGAACCTGAGTCGGTACGGTGTATTTAAAGGTAATTTATTAAACAATAGCAAAACAACAAAAGTATAACTTTACTAATCAAAGAATAACAGGGAACGGGAAGAATACAGGAACTCAGGAACACATGGACGTCTGCACAGAAACTCAGGAATCAGGATGACCGATGAAATGCGCCGGAACAGAAGATGGAGGATGCAGGAACACAGGAGCAGATGATCAAGGACTACTGGAACAGGTCAGACCACAACCCAATTGACCCGTTAGTAGCAAGTATCAGACCACAGGAGAGGAAGAACCACAGGCTATAACCCGCAGAGAACCTACCAGTCAAGAGACTATCCAAACCAAAGCCAACGCCACTCAATCTCCAAAGGTGGACACAGTGGATAGATAGCGATGCCAAATGCACAAGATCAGTACAGCAGGCAGAAGGACCTAGGGAGAAGCGGCCATCAGCTCTCAATTATGTCGCTGCGGGAACAAGGAAACTAACGGTAACACTGAGCAGATGAGGTAATAACGGAGGTGCCTTCGGAACAGCCCCAAACAACCACTGTCACACCGTAGCGGAGATCAGACAGTCAGGTAAGTGGGAGTGCAGCAAACTGGCAAATCGGAAGAGTGACTGGATAGAGAGAGAGCAGGGAGCTGTCTCAATACTGGTATAGGTTCTACGAGAGTCGTAGGAGCACCAAATAAGGACCGAACTTCCAGGCCCAATAGAGGTACTGTGCGCAACCGGTACCATGCAAGCACTAACCAACGGGTAGTCTAATAGGCGGAACACGAAACGCCACTGATGCCTGGGTTAGTCCCAATCGGTATCGCAGCCAAGTGCTAGACTCATATACAATGGGTATTGCAGCCAGAAGCCTGGGTCAAACACAATCGGGTAGCGCAGCCAAATGCCTGGGTCATACACACTCGGATCTCGCAGCCAATAGCTAGGGTCATGCACAATCGGGTTACGCAGCCAAATGCCTGGGACATACACAGTCGGGATTCGCAGCCAATAGCTTAGGTCATTTACAATCGGGTATCGCAGCCAAAAGCCTAGGTCATACACCAACGGAAACGCAGCAAAGGAAGAGAGAGTAGTCCAGGTAGTTAGTAAGAGCGAGCTCAAACTACACCAACGCAATGGCGACCTGGTAATGACTGAACCCGGAATAAAAGGCTCCAGAACCAGAAGTAGCAAGGCGGAGCAAGACCCCGGAAAGCAATAAAAGGATCTAAGGAGAGTAGGTAAGTAATAAGCAAAAGGTCTTGCAAAATGCTGCCTACATACTACAGCCCTTCACGGGGCCATGGACACCACCTGAGCCCCCGCCAAATACGTCCCGGAATCCAGCGAAAAGCTTTCAACCAAGAAGCACCCACAGCCTGCAGAATCTGGGGTGAACGCTCCGCTGGAACTTAGGTACACTGACAGTCTAATTATGTTCTTCATGATGATGAGGAAGCATTATTAAGAAAAGATCTCTCTTTCTGTCCAACAAACAGTTCAAATTTAAACATACTTAAACAAGTATGTGAGGAAGTTATTTTATTTTATTCATAAATCACTGAAAAAGAGTAACAGCGAGGGGATGCCTATAATTACTATGACACTGTTATTGAATGATGAAGGGAGAGAAACAATACCCCTAGTAGATATGACAGATGTAACAACAGAATATATCTTAGAAGTGGCAGTCCCTACCCCCCTGAAACCAAAATAAAGATTCTTTCCAACTCAATTTAAAGGACATAATGTAGATCTATTTAACAGTTCAGTGACAGAGGATTTTAGTGTCAAAGTGTAAAAATGAAGGATACAATTTAACAAAAAAAGGAACAACGAGCCCTCAATAAGTTGCAACAACGCACAGATATAATTATTAAACCTGCTGATAAAGGGGGTGCGGTAGTTATACAAGACCTAGCGGATTACCAAAAAGAGGCTAAGAGAATACTTTCTTATGAGGATAATTATGTTAGATTGACCTCTGATCCTAGTAAGAGCTTTAGGAAAGAAATGGTCTGTTTGGTGGAAGAGGCCTATGTGTTGGGTCTGCTCGGACGAGCCGAAAGGGACTTTATTTGTATATCAGAACCACAGATGGCTTTATATTACCATCTGCTGAAGATTCATAAGACCCTTTAGGACCCTCCGGGCAGACCCATCATATCAGGGATTAATTCACTAAGATGCAATTTATCAGCCTATGAGGATTACAACCTACAAAAACTAGTTACCAGCTTGCCCTCTTATACCAAAGACACTTCTCACATTATTGAAATTTTGAGGGAGGTAGTGTGGCAAGATAGCTATTGTTGGGTTACACTAGATGTAGTTGGATTATATTCTAACATCCCCTATGAAGAGGATCTGGAGGCTTGTAAGGTATTCCTATATGAGGGGGAAATCTACCTCCAAGTGAAAGGGACAGCTATGGGCACCAAGTTCACGTCCAGCTATGCCAAACTTCATGGGCCATCTGGAGAGGTCTATGGTGTATGAATCAGGGTGGCTAGGCGCAAACTTGATGTCCTATAAACGCTACATAGATAATATTCTCATCATCTGGAAGGGAGATAGAAACCAGATAGCATCTTTTGTAGACCATTTAAATGCTAATAAATGGGGGCTAAAATTTACCAGCACAGTAAAAGAGCTTGAGTTCTTGGATCTTACCCTGTGGGGAGTTAGCAGCCAAAAAATACATACTAAAACTTACTTCAAGGAAGTCGATGTAAATAACTACTTAGGCTATAAAAGTTGCCATCATAAGAAATTACCATATGGCCAGTTCTGTCAGATAGGAAGAAATAGTTCAAGATTAACAGATGATAATGTACAATCTAAAATTCTGGAAAAAACATTTTCTGGGCAAACGCTATCCTACATATTTAATCCAAGACGCATTTAGGAGAGCCCGTAATAGATGGCATGGAGGTGAGAAAATAGATACTGGTAATGGAAGGGATATAGAAAGAAATACCCTACTGGGAATGTCGAGAAATGAGAATAAAAAGAAAAGAGAGAACTTTGAGGTTTTTCCCCCTTTTATAACTAGATATAATAATAAGATCAGTAATATCAGTTACATTTTAAGACGTCATTGGAAGATGTTAGCAAAAGGTACACTCTTGGCATCGATCATTCCTAAATATCCAAAAATAATCTATCATAGAGCCCCTACCCTTAAAAACAAGTTGGCTCCAATGAGAAGGATGGGTAGAGGTGGGGAAATATTTAGACAGGTAGTGAGACTAGCTTGACAGGATCCTTTAAATGTGGTAAATGGAGTTGTTTGACCTGCAGTCATATAGGACATAAGGTTAACTCCTGTATATCATCTACTACTAACGAAACGTTTTATATAAAGTCCTTTATGAATTGCGAGTTGAAGTATGTAATTTGTTTAATGACTTGTCCATGTGGGCTACAATATGTGGGCCGGACTACTCAGTGTTTGAGGACACTTCAGGGACAGCATAGGAGAAATATCAGTTTGGGGGACATGTTGCACAGTGTGTCCAGACACTTTTTAGAGTGTCATAATAGAGATCCCAGAGGCCACCAAGTACTACCTATTGAATGGATATCACCTCATGGTAGGGACAGATTCCAATGCCTATCGAGCAGGGAGGCTTTCTGTATTTTCAGGATGAAGACATTGCACCCATTGGGTCTAAACGAGGTTGTAGAGAGTAATTGGTAATATGTATCCTAGAGGGGATTTTGTACATGTATTTACCATATATATATACATATATATGCTCTATTTCCTTTCATTCTCATTTTTATTTTTATTTTCTTTTTCATTTTCATCGTTCATTTCTTTATACTTTATATTCTATATATATGCTTTTTCATATTTAAAGGCACCATACACAGTAGGTTGCATAATTTATTTCAGTTCACTCAATCACATATTTTTTACTAATTGTTGAGCACAATTCATAGATGAGACAGGGTTTCATATATTGTAGTAGGGCCCTTTTTACATATAGTACACATTACTATTAGTTTTACATCATTTAACTTTATTTCACATTTTCTATAAGTCAGGTAGTAGATCACTATCTGTCCTGAGATAGTAGTATCATTCATATTACACACATTTTTTATTCTTTAAATATTTGTATTTCTTTTTTATTATTTTTTTTATTATTTTTTAGTTTTTATTATTTCTTTTTTCATTTTCTATAACCATTTCATTTATTTTTCAGTTTTATTTTTTCTATATTTTTATGTTAGCCATTATGCGAAGCGATAGATTTAATGTCCCTGAAGGGACATTTCAGTGCTGTTTATATATATTTTTATAGGTTTATATGTGTCATCCGTCTAGAGAGGTGCACGTTCCGATTTCTTTCCTGTGATTTGGGTTGTCTTGGGAAGTTTGCAGTATAAACAAGGGTCTTGATGAAGTGACACAAAATAAGTTAGGATTTAGTAGATTTCCGGTCTGACTTGATACAGGCTACATGCTGTGACACTGTGTTTTTGATGATTAATCATTACTGATATAGAAGATTCATATGGATCCTTTTGGAGGTAGTGAGAGGGTTTAACACGTGAGATAGCCCATAGCCAGTAGGTTCTCGAGGGGTTAAAGCTCCAGCGGTTTGCTATATTTAGCCTAATTAAAGACTCTGGTCTCTTTGCTCATTATCCAGTTGGGATCTAAGAGGGAATTTTTTTATAGCCTCTCTGTTTGTTCAGTTGGTTTTGAATATTTCAAATCACCTACAGAACTTAATAAAGTAATGTGGATCATTTCGAAATGCATTGTATGTGTTACTTATCTTGGCAGTTGTCACGACTCCTACATCCTCAGGCACTACTCCATCTACAGGGACTTTGAGAATAGGACATATAGAGAATGATGGCTGTTGGATGAGCGCCCAATCTACACATCACATAACACACACATACACATACAAGGGCACTCACATGATTAATGAAAACCCAGCTTAGCATGGTCATGACACACAAATAGCAAATATTCAGTTTTAGAGTTAAACATATTCATATAAAACACAGTGTTAGTGGAGTATCCTATGCTTTGACATGTAATGCATTGGATACTCCTCTGGGATTCAATGTGTTAAAGGGATATTAGAGATATTATGAAAACAATAGATTTGCAATGCCTAATGTAGCTGAATAGGGATGGATTGACCGTGTTAGTGCTTGCTACTGCATCAGAGTAAGTAATTGAGAGGGAGGTTGGCAGTCCCAGCATGTTGACTTGAGTGTGCCAATAACAATGGCATGACAACACATTCTGTTTCATGGGGGTTGGTTTATATACTAGGTCAGGGCTCAAAATTTCAAGCCCTGAACTACTAGCCAGGCTTGAAAAGTTACTAGCCACAAGTTTCCACACCTAGCCCCACCCATATCCCCGCCTTTAACCCCACCCATCTCAAGTATGGACCCCTCCTAAAGAGGGACACTTGGGAGGTACAGACCCCTAATATCTCCTAAAGAGGGACACTTGGGAGGTATGGAGCCCTAATATCTCCTAAAGAGGGACACATGGGAGACATGGACCCTAATATAGCCTAAAGAGGTACATTTTGGACATATGGTAACATAGGGAACAAATGAAAAATCTCAATGCTAGAGAGGGCTCCAAGACATTATGAAGCAATGTGTTGGTGACCTCTCTAACATTAAAGGGGTTAAAAAGTCCCATTTAAAATAGTGGACATTTGGGTCAATTTATTTGGACCCTATGCTGCCCTATCACACGGTTCAGCTCAGTTTGGCATGTCTCGTGCTACTATAGTTGGGATACTGCATTCATATGTTTTTATATTTCTACTATGCATTATGATTATGCAACGTAATACTGTGTTTAGCTTATTCCCTTAGGCGTGCTTGCCTGGGATAGATATCCCTTTAGGTATGACTGAACCCCAACGTTTCATACAACTGCTTGCATATTATCCCTATATCTGCTAATTGTACTTGATGATGAGGATTGTCAGTGTGTGCCTGTCCCGCTCATGCAAGCGCTGCAATGAGCTGGAGTATTGGAACAGCTACACATATGGCTTACACCTCCTCAAGTCATATGTGTACTATGGGCAACCTTCACCCTTCAAATTCCAACCAGAATAAGATCCCCAATGGCAATGGTGGCGCAATATGCACAAGCTACACTATGGGTGCCACGTGCTGAAATGCGCCGGCGTCCCATGGCTCCCCGTCTATGCAACCCACTGTATATTCAATCTGAAGCCCAGTTTTGTACTTATCCTCAGCCCTCAGGAGGCTCAGCTCAAGAATATACACTCTGATCCTAGGCTGGCTAGGTGGTCATGTGACGTCCCACGTCTTCTCTGTGCTGCGTAGACATGCGCAGAGAAAGGGAAGAGGCACAGGGAGAGAAGTGCTTGCTGCCAGTAATGACTAAGTCTGTCTCTGGACTCTGGCAGCAAGTGTGTGGATGAGGATGATTTTTACTGCATAATGGCTGGGAAGGGATCATGGACATGTCTGTACAGTATACACTGTGGTGCCTCACAGAGACAGTGCAGCGGCCGGTGGCTGCTTTCAATAGGCGCTTCAATTTCCACTCGCCCTCACTCAATTTCTCCTCGCCAAATGCGAGGAGGCGAGTGGAAATTTTGAGCTCTGTACTAGGTTATGTATTGCTACAATGTCCCGTTCGCATATTCATATGGCTGGTTCACATCCCCAAATTCTTAACCCTACTTGTTCCAGAGGGAGCTTGATTTAACGAGTATTGGTGGTTGCTTGATTTAAGGAGTATCGGTGGAAAGGTGCAGTACAGGAATGTGGGTATGAAGGGAGAAAGATGAGTTATTAACATTAAATAAGTGTTACACACACACTCACGATCATACCTTCCCAGAAATGAACAAAAGGGCAAGCAAATATTGTGCTGTGGTAAAATCACGTGAAGGGAGAAATGAGAGTTATTAACATTAAATAAGTGTTAAACACACTCAAGGGAAAGAAAAGCTCACAGCACTAACCCACCATAACATATTCATATAATTAATAATGTGTAAATGAGAATGAGGAGATGAATGTATAGCTATCAGCAATGAATGAGAGGGTTCTGCAATCCCCCAGATATTAGGGTTTTATAGGTGTATTAGAGTAGGACTTGCCATATAGTGAGGTACCTTGATGGGATAGCAAGCTTAACATGGTTTGGCCAAATTGTGAAACTAGATCCTCACTTGTTCACTAAGAAGTATTTAATGTGCCCAATACAGGACACGCATTTCCACCTTGTATAGAAGAGCGCAGGTTTGTCTTTCTGTTTATGTTCACACTTTGGATCTCAGCCTAATATCGGGGGGACTGGAGAACCCTCTCATTCCTTGCTGACATCTATACATTCATCTCCTCATTCTCATTTACACTTTATAAATTATATGAATATGTTGTGGTGGGTTAGCGCTGTGAGCTTTTCTTTCCTTTGTTCTTGCACTTCTCATTTGCTCATTCTAGCTGCTTCTCATTTATTCAATTTATCACTAATGTTACACACAAAAGTCTAATTACACTACTTTTCTTATTTTCTTTATTTACTAGCCTTTAAGGACAAGGCTATTGGCCTGTCTTGGTTTGCATGTACACTGTCTCTTTGTAATTAATTAATCCTCACATGGCCTGCAGGAGTGGGAATATTTTACCTATAAGGAGGGCTGGTGGATTCACAGTCCTCCTGCACAGGTACCCATTCAGTGCAGGTCTACAGAGTTTCTTTATACCAGTCCTCCATTTGTACCTTTTTAATCAGTTGGATGTCTGTTTCTAATTGCACACACTGGGACCCCAGAGCATTACAAACATTATATTTAAAGGGTCCCCTTCCAACGTGTTTACTATAACTTCTCATCAGGGAATTTTTAATTTTAATTTAGATAGGGTTTTATAGGTGTATAAGAGTAGGCTTTGCCATATATTGAGGTACCTTGACGGGTTGGCAAGCTTAACATGGTTTGGCCAAATTGTGAAACTAAATACTCACTTATTTACTAAAAAGTATTACATGTGCTCAATACAGGGCACACATTTTCACCTTGTATAGAGGAGTGCAGGTTTGTCTTTCTGTTTGTGGCTGCACACACTTACTCACTATTATACCCACACAGAAAAGAACACGAGGGCAAGCATATATTGTGATGTAGTAGAATCTGGTCTTGTATCTGCTGATGTGCTTTATCCTTTATTGCAATTTGCAAGCTGCTGATTCTGAAACGAACATGTCTAACCTGTACTTTATTGTAAAAATGAACACTGCATTGCTTGGAAGAGAAAGATAAAGCTGCTGAAATTTTAACTCTAGCTAAAATGTAGAAGACAGATAAAGAGCTTGAGCTGGATTATCTTAATTGCCACAGTCTAGTGGTTAATGTTCAACATATCCCCCTAAATGGGAAAAGTAGAAAGAAACATTTTCAGACTGTAGAAAATCTTTCAGAAATATGAAAGTAATGGAAAAATAATTTGGATGATTCTGCTGATGCTGGTGACCTAATTATTGATATTGTTGATTTAAAATATGTTCCTACACTCCACTCTCCTCTTTCTTTTGATACACAAGTAAAAACTGAAAATGATGATGATATGGCATAAAATGTCATTCTTCCACTGCTGAAAATATGCCTATTCATAAACTCTTGGAGAGATCAACTGGAAACTGACTCTAGACAACTAAACATGCTGACAAATATACAATCATCTTAGTGATCACTTTTACCACTTCTAAGTCCAACCCCTACCCAGTCACATTCACTATTATTAGGAATGGGTGAAAAGTCCTATTTTGTATATGTGGGGATTTTCATGAAAACTAAAAATAGAAATAAATTATTTGGCGTGATGGCTAGTACTGTGACCAACAGGAGAAGCTGGATGGACCTTGATGCTGCTGATACAGATGTGCAGGAAGAAGTCAACAGCACCAGCTGTAAACCAAGCCCACATACCACTGACCCAATGTGCACAGATCTCTAGCACTGCCCAGCAGCACAAGAACATTGTGGTTACAGCATCCTGGGAATAGCTCATCTTTCTCAATTCTGTCCTGCAATCTGTGTGTACTTATCTAAGTCTATGCAGCTTATCTGGGTATTTATCTAATTTCTTCTGGTAAAACCCTCAGTAGGGCAAAAATGAACACAGAACAGCACACACACAGTGGTACAGATGGTATTCAATTGCCCTATCAACATGAACCATCACAATGTTGGAAAACAGAGCCTGACTTGTGGCCCAACTTTCGTCATGTTTTTTTTATTCCCATAACACACTAAATAGCATGAAAAATGGGAACATCAAAGGAAACCAGCTACGTGTGAGCTACAAACACAGCCATCCTTGATAAATAACTGTGGCTTCAGATGCGCAGTGGAGGTGCAACACATGATATCAGTTCTTTAAAACCCCTGTTTTTACAAAAGAATAAGGTGCATGTAAACTCCCAACAACTCTGATATTCCACAGGTCTCCTTTGGGATAATTTTTGTGAAGATTTTGACTTCTTTCCAAGAACTCCGTAAGTGTGGGCTTGCTGTACATGACAGAAGAACTGTATTACTTTATTGTTTTAACAACATGCCTTGTGGAGTTGGTGGGGGTTTCAGAAGCATCATGTGTGTCTATGACTCTTGTCATCATCTACAACAAAATCATTCAAACTCCTCTGCAGCAAGAGCCATAACTGTTACTTCAAATGAATGGATTCAAACTCCAGACTTTGAAAGAAATATTAAATATCACCTACAAAGTCTGTGCACATTTTATTTGGTCCTATATTGTTCACAATGCATTAGATTCCTTGTCAGAGCATTAACACCTGCCCCACTGCTGTCTTAAAATGAAAGTCTCTACCAGGTGGAATTCCACTTGTACATGCTGGAGAGTTTGTATGGGCAGAACAAGGCCATGAATAAGCATAAAATGCTTAAATGTAAGGTTTTGATTTATGTGAGCTCCTGATTTTTTATTTTTATTTCAAAACAGCTTTATTGAGAATAAGAACAATACAGCGTTAGAAATACAGGTTCCATAGCAGGACATGAGATGCATATAGCAATTTCCTATATAGTACCATTTAGAAGAGAGATATGAGTCAAGGAGATATAAAGGGGAAGAAAGAGAGAAGGAAAAGAGAAGAGGCTCAGAGGAGGGGAAGAGAGAGAGAAGGAAAAAAAGGGGGAAGAGAGAGAGGGGAGAGTGGGAGAGTGGGAGGGGATGCGGAAAAGGGCAGGGGGAGGAGGGAGGAAAAGAAAAAAAAATAATTAATTGAAGTGGGGTGGGCTGGATGGGATGAATCGGATGGAATGGGTGAACCAGTGCGTCAGGGTTTCCGGAGAAGCTGGGCACCTTAGCATGACTTGAAGAGTAATATGTAACAGAGAAGATTTATCCCCCCAATATAAAAAGGATGAACACCACTGTTTGCAGGTTGGGAGAATGTCTGCTTCCCAGGGGTAGAGGACAAGTGAGGGACAGTTCACGAGCTCCTGAATTTTGTTGAGGAGATGTCATGTTCTGGTAGGGGCAAGATCAGTCTAGTAGTAATATCCCAAGTATACCACTGGTGTCCTTGGAGTCCCCTCTGGGGGAAGTGTCAGTCATATCTCACCACTTATTATTATCAGTTCCTAGTCCACCAACCCACTGCCAATAGGAGAAAAAAATGTTTCAAGGCTTGCATTGCAATAGGCTTTATCCAGCTAAAAATATTTTCAAGGCTGACATCACCGTAGGCCTCAGCCTGCTAATAACTTTTACTCTCCACTTTAGACTTGTCCACTACAGCACTTAGCAGCAATAGTATTGCAGTGGGAATTCTCACTGCTGTAGAAACAATAAATGAAAATTGCCAAGTTCTTGGGGAATTTCACTAGCAGTAGTAGTGAACAGGTAGAAATTGTATTGAATTTGCTCTCCATGGGAATTTCTGAGAAAAAGAGAAATATGTGTATTTTCTGTGAAGAGAAAATGGAACTATATCCTCTCTCTAAGACTGATGTACTATAAATAAATTGCTCTGAAATAAAAACAGCCTTGTAGAAGGCATTTTTCTTGTGTACCCAGGTAAAGCCCTATGAGTGCCAGAAAGGTATCCAGCCCATTGCATTTACATGAGATGGCACTCAACAGGTTAAAGGGGAGGTCTGGGCAATTTAAAGGAACACCTAACATGAAGTGGAGTTTATATTTATATACCTAAAAACCCTGTACTTCATGATAATACCTGTAAATATTCTCTATTTGTTTTATGAGGCCTAAAATATAATCTTACGCTCTGAGGGGGCAGACATTCTTGTCTTTTCCAGGACTCTGTTTCTTGTTCAGCATTATCTGTGAGGGCTGAGATAAGATAAGAAACTTTCTGAATACAACAAAGGTGGGCACTATTCACAGTCAGCTAACTGACTTAACCCTTTGAGTGCCAGAAGGGTACGCAATGCATTGCTTTGCAATGCGTTGCGTACCCCTCTGGCACTCAAAGGGTTAAACCCTTCTCTCTCCAAACAGAACAAGCAACACTAAACAAATGCTCTCCGATCAGGACTATTTACACAGACTAAAAAGCAAGTTTCGGATTACATTTTAGGAATGTAACATATTCCTAAAATTTCGCTCTAAAATCCTTAAAAATAACTTCTTCTTTACATTTAAAAACAATATGCAACTGTATATAACATTTTTAGGATATATGTGTGTATATATGTATTATGTCTTTGTATCTGTGCAAATAAGCAACTCTTGCAGTAAACACTCCAGGACATATTTAAAAACGAGAGAAATCTCAATGTATTCATCCTAGTAAAAATGTTTCTAAATAAATAAATAAAATATTAACTGTTTGAGTGCAAGAGGGGTACACAACGCATTGCTCTGCAATGCGCTGTGTAACCCTCTGGCAGTCAAAGGTTTAATACTTATTTGTTTACATACGCCAACTTAAATATGTGACATTTAAAGTTATAGCAACCTATTTAACCTTTCTTAGTGTTATATTCCTTTAACTAAGAAGAAATGGAGTGATTATTGTGCAAATTAACTAAACAATTGGGCACAAAAAAGTTGAAATTGCATACCTCCCAACATTTCAATCTGCCAAAGAGGGACAATTGTGTTTTAGGGGATGTGGCTAGGGGTGTGGCTGGTGGCCAGGGCATTAAAGAGAATTTTTAGGCTGTTTCATGACCTATTGACACCTTCTTGTGTAACCTAATAAATGACTTATAACAAGACCAAAGTATTTTATTTACACAGACTAATTTATAAACATATATACTGAAGTTTACACAAACAATAATGTGAGTTTTATTGCTGTAGAACAGTATGATACACTTATACACACACCACACAGTCTGATTTCCTAAAAAGAGGGACATCGGGGTGGGAAAGAGGGACAGAGGGATTTGGGTCTAAAAGAAGGACTGTCCCTCCTGAAGAGGGACACTTCGAGGTATGAAATTGTGGGGCTATTAACCCCTTGCATGCTACAGAGGTTTCCAACACATTGCTTTGCAATCTAGCATTCAAGGTGTTAAAATCCCCAATTTCAAGCAATGGGAACTTAGGGAATTTTTAATTGTCCCCTATAGTGGGGTTGGTTTGGTATGGAATTGCTCCAGTTCTCTTGAGTATGTCAAACTCATTATATATCACAGTTTCCTTTATAACACCAAATTAAAAATAAATGCAGTTGATGTACATTTAATATGCGTCATTTGAATTTATAGGAAGGTGGAATCTAAGGACCTATTTTTTTTAATAATCTGCTTCATTTATTTATTTTTAATACTTCTCAGAAATATATTGCCATTACATACTGTGCTATTTTTATGATATCCTGGAAAATCTAAATATCTTTTCACTTCCAGATATACCCCTGCAGGGTTCTCTTCATCTATTTTAATTTTTACTTCTCACACATTTCTAGAATTCAGTTTCCAGTCAATATGTTGTATATAACCTTCCTTCAATTCTCAAAATGTAATATATTAATGCACTATATAGCTTTTACTTGCTTCAAGAGATTATTGCGTGTCACAGGAATGTGAGGCATATGTGAGGCATACAATAAAAAATTCAGTTTTAAGTACTTTTTAATTATTTGTAAAAAAATGAAAACAGTGCTGTACAATCACAATATAGTTTGCAAAACTGCATTTTCCAGTTTGTGAGACTTTAATGCTAGTGGACCTGTTACCTACACAACTTATAGTGTCATTACATGTACCCATTTAGGGCACGATTCAATAGTCCTCTTTAAAACTGCAGAAATGGATGCCAAACGGTACACACACACAGTGTTAACTTTGGAATCCAAATGCCTTATCAACAGGAACCATGATGAGCATTGGGGCACAGAACCACTTTTGGCCCAATGCTCATCCTGTGTTTTTTGTTTTCCCAAAACTTACTCTAAATAGGGTATGAAATGGGAACATCAACTGAAAATCGTTAAAGCTCTGTGTTTGGCACACTGTCAAAAACTGAGTGTGAGCTAAAACATTTACCCTCCCAAACACTAATCCTACACTACCCCCAAACATTAACAAGAAAGTGAAACAATACTAGCCCTAACACTATCCTAACACCTATACCCCATAGCCCCATAGTAAAACTCTATATGTAATCTTCTAGCTTCCATCTTTTTCTTTTTTCTCATCTTCAGTCTTCATCTTCCTTCTCCTTATCTTCTTTCTTCTTCTACCCATCATCTTCCGGTATATGATGCCACTATGAATTAAAAAAAAAGTTCAAATTAAAGTTGCACCAAAAGATATGTAGGCCATACTTTTATACATATATATATATATATATATATATATATAGGACATACCATAAACCTGCACTCCTCCAGTATACTAGTTACTAGTGTGCCCTGTATTGGACATATATAATAACACTGTGAATAAGTTTGAGGCATTAGTGCCAACCTTTTTGGCCAAAAAAAAGGGGGTAAGCTCGCCAACCACGCCACGGCTCCTCAAATGTGGCAAGTACCTACTCTCAACACTAGAAATCCCTATCTAGAAAAATAAAATAAAATTTAAAATACTCCCTGACGAGATGTTACAATAACTTTTTTTTCCCCTATTTTAGGCCTTAAGAGGTTAATTTGGGTTTTTAAACATTCTGTGAGTTTCCAACTGATTATTCCTCATGTGGCCTGTGGGGGTGGTTACATGTTACCTATAAGGATTGACTGAAGTTCAGTTCTTGTGTGGTGATATCTACCCAATGCAGGTACACAGGGTAAGTCCTCCTTCACACTTTTTTAAACACTTGTTTGTTCATTGTTTTTAATTGCATACATGGGGACCTTCATGCACCTAACAAAACACCAATAAAAGGGGTCCCCCTCCAACGCGTTATTATAACATCTCATCAGGGAGTATTTTAAATTTTATTTGTTTTTGCACTTCCGCTGTAAAAACATGATGTTTTCGCTGAAGGCAGACACAATAGAAGCAGCTACAGAGCGAGATAGACGTGCTGTGCTGTTTTGCTGTGATATTTTGGAAAAATTGAGGTAGGAGAGGCTCATAGTGACTGCTATCACTATGAGCAGCAAAAGGGGAAATTGGAAGGACCCTTATTATGTGTCCATTGAATCTGACTCTGAGGAGGAGGAAGTGACAAGCAGTACCGAACCAATGCTGTCCAGTCCCCCTAAATCACCCCAAGGGATCTTGGGGAATTTAATGAGAAGGGAGGGAGAAATGGGATTTGGAAGGGAGGGAGAAAAGGGAAGGGAGGGAGAAAAGGGTAGTACTAGTGAGAGCAGATCAGATCAGCTGCCTGTGCCTGCTGCAAGATGTGCTGCCCCTTCTGCCAGTGCCACCATTGCTGTACCTGCAGCCACTAGTGTTGTACCTGCTGCCAGTGCTGAACCTGCTGCCACCAATACTTTTGCCTGCTGCTAGTGTTTCTTGTAGTACTCAGGGGGGGAGGAAAAAATTATGCCAAATGTGACAGCAGGGGACCCTCTGTCACATTGCTCATCACCTCCTCCAAACATCAGTGAGATGCCTGTAATAGAGCAGCAGCCCGTGGTGGTGGTGGTATTGGAGAAGCTGGGGTGGAAGAGACCTTGATGGCCTTTTTAGTCCAAACTGAGAAGAAATGTGAGACAGGGATGGAGATGGGCATCAACACCAGCACCAACATTGAGCTTTTGGAATTTGCGGAGTTTGCAACTGTGCTAATTCCTGCTGCTGCTGAGTTGAAAGGGAAGCAGGATGCTGAGGAGAAGGCTAGTGTGCCACAGACCATCATGGACACAGTGGGAATGGGGTCAACAAGTGATGAGGGATTAGGACAGGTTCCACTTGCCAGCAGTAGCAATACTCCTGATCCTAGTTGCAGTGCTAAATCTTAGGCAATAGTAGCAACATTATCCGCTGCCACAAAAAGTGAAAGGGAATGTGGAGAACAAGAAGAAAGAGGCCATTCTTCTCCACCTGTTCCCTAACCCTCCCCCCAGAAGTCATGGGTGTGGGACTATTATACTCTTCCGGCAGGCACAGTGCAGTCATCATCAACAACTGTACAGTGCAAAATTTGTGACAAGTTAGTAAAAAGGAGAAAGGAGGGAACACACCTTGGCACAACCTCCCTGATAACACACACATGAAACACAGACACCATGACATTTATGTCAAACATGTTAAAGCCAAGCAACCATTACAGAAATCTAGCACCGCTGTTACTATACCCCCTGACTCTCCAGAAAGGCACCAAGAGGAGAAGTGGAGATCAAAAAGGAGGAAGAATAAATAAATCCAGACAGACACTGGAAGTTCCATGATGAGCGAAACAACTAGCTCGCCATCAACATCACCTTCTTCCTCTAGGGTAGCAAGTACATCTCCTGCCAATCCACCTCTTTCATCGTTACCTCCCCCGCCAAATGATAGCCACTCTTTTAATGTTAGGATATGGCAGTTCATTTCTACCCATTGCACACTGTGGTGCACTGACCACACATGCCAGTGTGGTGGAGGAGAATTGATACCAGGTCATCAGGTGGCACCTGAGGAGATTCCATCCTGCAGAATATGCTAGGATTCTGGCAGGGAGGGTTCATGATTACTATTAAACTGTCAGCAAGTTGTCATGTGTCCTTAGCGGGGGGGGAGAGACTCCCTTTTGACTACCGGAATCTTATGCAACTCAGCAAAGGAATGATCCATGAAATAACCGGATGCACCGGAGTCTACCAGAGCCATAACTGACACAGAGGAATCTGCCCACGTGAATACCACCTGGATGGTGGGTCTCTGTGTACTAGTATCCAGGGACTGTTGTACGCCACCTAGGGCCTGTCCCTCAAGGTACCCTAGGTGTGTTCGTTTCCTGGCCGGACCGGGCAAGTGGTAATTGGTGCCCAACTTTACCACAGTATAGGCATAGGCCCATTCTTTTACGGTGCGCCCTCTCCTCCTTTGTTAGTCTGGTGAACCCGAGCTGCATTGGCTCCCCAGTTTCAGCTGTACATTCAGGAGGACAGGGTGGCGAGGGTGGGTTCAAAGGACTGCCATGCCCATAATTCCTGGATTTCGCCCTCTTAGCCATCCACCTCTCGCGAATGCGGGAGTCAATAAGCATGACGTAATCAATATACTCATCCAAATCATTAGGCACGTCTCTGGCGGCAATTTCATCCTTAATGGATTCTGACAGGCCCTGGGCAAAAGCTGCGACTAATGCCTCATTATTCCAGCCCACCTCTGCTGCCAAGGTTCGAAAATCAATTGCGTAATTGCCCAAGGTACGATCTCCCTGTTGTACCTCCATCAACCTCTTGGCAGCAGAAGCGGCTCTACCAGGTACTTCAAACACTCTGTGGAACTGTCTTACGAACTCTTTAAAGTTCAGGGTGCAGGGTTTGGCATTCTCCCACAGAGGATTCGCCCAAGATAATGCCTTGCCAGTTAATAGGGAGATCATGAACCCAACCTTACTTCGGTCATTAGGAAATGCCTGAGGCGTGAGCTCAAAGAATATCTCCAATTGGTTGACAAAGCCTCTGCATTGGGTAGGTTCGCCATCATATCTTAACGGTAACAGCGCCGCCGCCGTGAACCCTCTGGACTGTGTAGTAGGAACTACAGGCAGATTTTCCGGTGTCGAGAATGGGGTGACCACCGGATTCTGATTAGGTTTGTCTAGGTGTACCATTCGCTCAAGTAAGGTCTGCAAGGCCAGTGCCAACTGGTCGAGGCGCTGCTCGTGAACATCCATTCTCCAATGGATATTCTGTGTGCCAGTATCTCCCTTGCTGTCTGAGGTCATGGCCCTTTCGTACTGTTACGGTTTTCAGACACTCAGACAAAGGGTTAGATAAAAAAAAATAAAATTTTATTACAGAAAAAAATAATGACAAGGCTGCCCCTAGGGCAGTACTGACATAATCAGAATATTGACTGAAATACCAGGTACAACAGGGAATAAATCAACAGATATAGCAGCAATAACAGGCGACAAGTTGTTAATAGCAATGGTAATCAGTCTCAAATGTGGTGTTAGGCACGCCCTTGGTGATGTATATAGCGATATGTGCTAGGTGATAGCACCTAAAGTCCATCCACTGTGTGAAGCTGTAGAATAGAGCTGCGACTAGAACTGGAGCTGCAGAATGATAAGGTGGTAGCCCCCACGGGCGTAACGGAACCCAACAGTATCGTGATTGATTGAGCCAATAGCCCCCACGGGCGTAACCGGAGACTGACAGTATCGTGATTGCTTGAGCCAATAGCCCCCACGGGCGTAACGGAGACCACTGGTTGCAGCACTGCTTGCCAATAGCCAACGGGCGTAACGGAAACACTGCTCTGTCCAGGTGGAGAGCCGCCGACTCCCGAGGCCCACACGCGGCTGGCTCACAGAAGAAGCATACAGGCTAAGGCAACTGATGGTAAGCGTGGCAGTGGTAGGATGGAGGCAACCCCAGTGTCTAGGCACCAAATAGCGACAAAGCACAGTAATGGTACAGACTCAGCACACGTCACTCAACAAGCAGACGGAAGGCTCAGCTAAACAATACGGCTCAGCAATGGTAAACGGAGGCTCATCACACACTGCAGCTATCGGAATGTCGCCTAGGCGACAACAGGAACCGTCGACCGGAACGGCAGGAACAGGAGCAAGCACAGGAGTCAGTCGTCAGCCAGGCCGGGTCAGGTCACGAAGGAGATTCACAGAAAAGCTGGATTAGCAACAGAGGAAGGATGTCAGCCGGGCCGGGTCGGATGCCGTAGGAGATTCGCAGACAAGCCGGATCAGCAACACGCAGGAAGTCAGCCAGTCCGGGTCAATCACGGAACAGGAACACAGGAACGTCGTCGGTACAGGCCTAGTCGGTACACAGGAGATCAGAATACCGGAGTGCGGCAACAGCAACGCTGGCTCAGAAACACCACAAAAGGGCACCTGACAAGTGCCAGTGGCCAGAATAAAACAGGTAACCAGGGGCGCGCCAACACAGCTCAACCAATCAGGGAGCAGCACAGTTGAGAGTGACATAAAGGATCACTGGGACCGTGATACCACCATATGCAACATCTGACTCAAGAGCTGATCTTACTGCTAATTCCCCTATATCATAGGACTCATCACTACCCACCAACCTATCCATAATTACACAAGGAAGATCAATGAAAAACTAAAATTTTGTCCATAAAGATCACATACCTATGATATTATGAATAAAATGATCTGGGAGTTTAAATGTTACTGAAAAATTAATTTACTCAATTGATAACTGATTAATTGTGTTAAGCACTGGTGATGTTGGGGGATGCAAGCTTAATCAATTACTCGTTGGTTTTCATTAGTATACATTTGTGTTTTTTGGGGGTTTTTTTTACAAGTCTGTTGCGCATATATACATGAGTGCATCTGATATTAGTAATATATAAGCATGCATACATACACACACACATATATATATATATATATATATATATAGTTACAGCTTACCTTGACTTCAGCAACATCTGCAGGCGCAAGGCTTCAAGCATGCTGCAGACCTCTGTTTTATCTGTTTGCTTCCTGTAGTCTTCTCCTACCAACTTCCTACTACCTCCCTCTGAGCTGGTCCTCCTATTTCCTGTGGATGGGGTTTAAAGGGCAGACTGAGTCCTGACTCAGTTGCCCTTACGTTGTTGTTCATGGCAGTTCTGTTAATTTGGGCTCTGTGTATGACCTGGGTAGTCTTCCATCCATTCTAGTGCTGACCTGTGGCTCTGTCTGACTATTCTTTTGCCTATCCCCTAATAATGGACATCCAATCTGGTGCAGACTTGTGGCTCTGGCTGACTACCTGAACTGTGTATGACCCGGCTTGTCTGACTACCCCCTTTGGTGCTGACTTTTGGTTCTGTCTGACTATTCTTTCTTTTCCCCTGGTGATCAGACACCCAATCTAGTGCGGGCCTGGGGCTTTGGTAGACTTGCATAGCTGACTGCAGGCGTGAGTCAGTTTTCACCTTACTTCATCTGACTGCTGCGTGAGTCAGAGGGTTCAGTACCTGTGTCCTATAGCCTAGGAGTTCCCACCTGGCGGCAGGTGTGGTTCTGAGCGTTCTCGTGTTGCGCACTCTGAGCCAGAGGGTTCTTACTGTCTGCAGGTGCATACCTGAGACTCACTCTTACTACCACTACTAGGGGTTTCCTGTTCATTGGATCAAGATTGCCGTTCCGGTTGCTGCTGTATCACTTTTCCTTGTATGTGAGACTACCAGTGGCTTTGGCCTAGTCTCCAGCAGGGTGGTCTAGGACCCAGGCTATTATTTCTGGTAATAGTGCTTGCTCACTAGTACCCCCTGCTTGCCTATTGCCTATTCTTTTGTTTGTTGTTTTCAATAAACTCCATTAACTATACCGTACAGACTCTGAGCCTCCTTAGTATCCGTGACATATATATATATATATATATATATATATATATATATACACATATACACACATACATACATACACACCAATAAACCTAATTTTATTTATGTATTTTTTATTTATTTATATTTTTAATTGTATTTTTGGGGCCTCATCACAAATATTTTTTTTCACTTTTTTAATATATATTTCTAATCTATATGTTTTTCT
The DNA here is from genome assembly GCA_037306005.1 of Rhinophrynus dorsalis. Lineage (NCBI taxonomy): Eukaryota > Metazoa > Chordata > Amphibia > Anura > Rhinophrynidae > Rhinophrynus > Rhinophrynus dorsalis. Next base: position 242,952,576 of record CM074721.1, read on the forward strand.
CAGGAACTTAACCTTAAGGACCGTCCGGGCACACACACGTCCGTCACTTAAGAACCACGGACCTTTTTTTTTTCTTGAGTGCGATTCTGGAATCCCCGAACGGTGTGCAGGACCAGGACCAGGGTTCTTAATGGAAAACAAGCCATAACGGTCCTGGACCGTCATGGGTCCTTAAGGGGTTAATTACAAATACATTTTTCATTTTTTATATATATTTTGTTTGGGGTTTTTTTGTGGCTTAATCACAAATAATTTTGACTTTTAAAATATCAATTCCTTGTTGTCTGCCATAAGCAGCAGGGGTAGGGACCCAAATGTTGTCACCTACCTTCGGTAAACAGAACAGGACACAAGATCCCCTTTTCTATTCTCCCCCAAAGGTCATGGAGCTTCTAAAAAAAAAGAAAGGTTCCTATCTTTATCATTGGCTTTCTTTCCAATTTACTGTATAGACTGTAATAGATTTTTTTTGAGGAAACAAAACAGTAGTAACATTCTTCACCTAAGAATAAGACAGAACAGCAACATGCATACAGGGATTTCTTCTATGTGAACCAATGTATAGCATATAATACTACATAAAGAACACTGTAGTATCATCACAAGCAAAAGGTAAAGGTTCTTAGGTTACTTCAAATGAGAATCAAGTACAGTTGTAATATTGTTTGTTCTGATTACCGCTACTAAACACCAGCAGTAACAGTCACAGACTGGCATATAGGTCATTTTCTTTGTATCTTGTTGAGATGTGCAGTGTACATGTTCAGCTGTCAAATTTTCAAAGTCCACAGCTTCGTAAAAATAAGTTGTAAAAATGAAAATAAATTGTCTATAATATATGCAAGTAGTTACAGGTGCATGTATTGTCTGTATATCTTCAGTTATCTAATCCTTCTAAAATATTTATTTAGAATAATTAAAATGTAATAATTCAAAAGAAGCCAATACTAAGTAATCATTAAACTTTAATCAGAATTGCATAACACACTTAATTAGTGCATGGAGGATCCTATTTGCCAAAGCTGTCTTTTGCCAACAGTACTGTATTAAAGTCAGGTAGACAAAGTCATGACAACAAACATTTTCAAACCTATTTAATTTCCAAGTTCCAATGAATTGAACAGAAGTCTTAGTGGAAATCACTGTGATTTGTTATTGGATCTTTGTGCCTACTCCTTTTGCCTCATACCAAAATCGGAGAATGATGGCACTTCCCGTTTCGCAAATAATTTCCGGTGAAGAGTGCAATTTTCCGGCTCTTTTTCACCTAGCTCATTGCATTGAAATCAAAGGGAACATTGAATTTACACACAACACATAGCAGATGTTATTTTATTTCGCAAAGGCATAGTATAAAAGGGTTATGAGGGTGCCTGTGTTGGTGGAGTGTGGGGAAACAATCAGTTGATCTTGATATGTAAGGTCCAGTGGTCCATATTTATAAAAGTAAACTGGAGTTGTTGTGTACTAAACCAACTGCACCATTGGGGAAAAAATAAAAATGTCTAAATTACCATGCACTTCAATAGAGTTTTTTTAACCCCTTGAATGCCAGAGAGGTCTTTAATGCTTTATGAAGCATTCAGGGGGTTAAAAGCCCAATTTTATTTGACCCTAGAATAACTCCAGTTCACTTTTATAAATGTGGGCCTATGGTCCTGTCCACTTGTAGCAGAAACTCTACTCCCTCTTCAAGGTCCATTGCAATGTTGGATTAATTTTATTTAGAATTACCATACCTAGATTTTTAAACTAAAAGAAGCTCCACAGCACATCCCTGCTTTTATCTAGACATCTGAACCTACTTTTCACCTTAGGCCTTCCTGCATATCATGAGCCATATGTCATGTGCATTATTAGAATTGCCAATGAATACCAAATATGCTCATAAACCCCTTAGATATTACATAGATCTCCAATACATATGCATTAATGCTGATTTGCATATTCAGGTACAGGAATAGCAAGCTTCACTACAGAATGGAGTGATTTAAGGATAATAAGTGACGAGGCATAATACCAAATTATGCACATTATCTGCAAGTCAGTGTTTGAGGACATTACTGCATATCTCCTTATGCTTTAGTTAATGTTATGTTAAGCTAAATGTGTGTGTGTCCCTTTAAAGGGAAACTTAACCCTAACAATAAATGGCTCTTGGCAGGCCCGGACAGGGACAGAAAATAGGCCCAGGCAATTAAGGCTGAGCAGCCCATTTTTATTTTTTGAGCAGCACATGGGGGGGCGGCGACGGGCGTTCGTTCGTTATTATTATTTTTTTTTTCAATGCCCGGACCGGCAAGATTTTTGGTAAATACAGGCGAAAGTGCACTTTGATGCCCCCACCCCGCTCCGAATCGGACACAATCCTATTCTCCCCCTTGCCACAATCCCCTGCCCCCATAATCACCTCCACACTCTGCCCACCTCCACACTGCCCACCCCATCCTCCTCCCCACCTCCACATTGCCCACACTGCCCACCTCCACAATGCCCCTTCATCTCCACATTGCCCCTTCCACAATGCCCCCTTCATCTCCACATTGTCCCTTCCACAATGCCCCCTTCATCTCCACATTGCCCCTTCCACAATGCCCCTTCATCTCCACATTGCCCCTTCCACAATGCCCCTTCATCTCCACAATGCCCCCTTCATCTCCACATTGCCCCTTCCACAATGTCCCATTCATCTCCACAATGCCTCTTTCACAATGCCCCCTTCATATCCACAATACCCCCTTCATCTCCACAATGCCCCCTTCATCTCCACAATGCCTCTTCCACAATGCCCCCTTCATCTCCACAATGCCCCTTCCACAATGCACCCTTCATCTCCACAGTGCCTCTTCCACAATGCCCCCTTCATCTCCACAATGCCCCTTTCATTTCCACATTGCCCCTTCCACAATGCCCCCTTCATCTCCACATTGCCCCTTCATCTCCACATTGCCCCTTTCACAATGCCCCTTCATCTCCACATTGCCCCTTCCACAATGCCCCCTTCATCTCCACATTGCCCCTTCCACAATGTCCCCTTCATCTCCACAATGCCTCTTTCACAATGCCCCCTTCATATCCACAATGCCCCCTTCATCTCCACAATGCCCCTTCCACCATGCCCCCTTCATCTCCACAATGCCCCTTCCAAAATGCCCCCTTCATCTCCACATTGCCCCTTCCACAATGCCCCCTTCATCTCCACATTGCCTCTTCCACAATGTCCCTTTCATCTCCACATTACCCCTTACACAATGCCCCTTACACAATTCCCCTTCATCTCCACATTGCCCCTTCATCAATGCCCCATAAAGCCCCTTCATCTCCACATTGCCCCTTGATCCCCTACCTTGAGTCCCTGGTAGTCTAGCTGTGGGCTATAGAAGAGATCTGTGCCTCCTTTGGCACAGAGCTGAAGCTCCCGCGTGCGGTTCTCAGTAGTGTTGAGCGAGCACCCCGATGCTCGGGTGCTCGGGTGCTCTGACCGAGCACCCCCTGAGGCTCGAGTGCTCGGCCGAGCACCCGAGCCCCATTGGAATGAATGGGGCGACACCAGGCACCCCCTGCTCTGATGAGGGGAGGGTGCCTGGTCAATGCCCCCTTCATCTCCGCTATGCCCCCTTCATCTCCGAATGCCCCCTTCAGCTCCGCAATGTCCCCCTTCAGCTCCGCTATGCCCGTCTTCCACAATGTGCCCCTTCATCTCCGCTATGCCCCTCTTCCACAATGTGCCCCTTCATCTCCGCTATGCCCCTCTTCCACAATGTCCCCCTTCATCTCCTCTATGCCATAGAGGAGATGAAGGGGGACATTGTGGAAGAGGGGCATAGCGGAGATGAAGGGGCACATTGTGGAAGAGGGGCATAGCGGAGATGAAGGGGCACATTGTGGAAGACGGGCATAGCGGAGATGAAGGGGGACATTGTGGAAGAGGGGCATAGAGTCTATGCCCCTCTTCCACAATGTCCCCCTTCATCTCCGCAATGCCCCCTTCATCTCCGCAATGCCCCCGTACCTCCAGTCCCTGGTGGTCCAGCGGAGCGTCTTGTGATCTGTGCCTCTTCCGGCACAGATCCCCGCCACCCGAACATGGCGGGAGAGCACATGGCGGTACTCGACGAGTACCGCCATGTGCCGAGCAGAGCGATGCTCGAGCCGATCCGAGCATCGGCCGAGCACGCTCGCTCATCACTAGTTCTCAGTAATACAGAGCGCTGAGAGATGATGTCATCTCCCAGCGCTCTGTATTGCTTCAGAGCCTGGGTCACCGGACCGGCCCCCGGGCAAATGCCCGGTATGCCCAATGGCCAGTCCGGGCCTGGCTCTTGGTTTATTTATCAGAAGGATTTCCCTAGGTAGGTCTCCTTCAAACAGCAATCAGTTATTTCAATTTACTCTTTCTTTTTACATTTGATCTCTATTGCATCTACAACTAGTTGTTTCAATTCACAAACTGAGTGACCCTTATGACTCATTCAAAGCTACTGAAGCCCATTGTTTGTTGTGAAGGGGTGTGACATAGAGGCACATTTCAACAGACTAATACATACAGGAATCTGCAGATACTGTATAGTGCAAATACATATATATAAATAGAAATAGCTGACGTTGTATTGTGTTACACTAAGAGCCACTTATTTCTAGGGAAAATTTCCTCTTCATTTAATACAAGACACTATATAATATCAATCAGGTTAGCTACATGCAGAAAATGGTGATTAAAAGCAAGTCATTCCCATGATGTAAAGAAAAAAATAAGAACCGTCTATTCTTTTTATGTATTTGTAAAAGTTAGCTGACTTTTAAATGTCAACCATATTTAGCAAACAGAATGATGCTTGACATTTCAGGATATATTTTTGTCAAATTGCAGATTTCCGATGTTGACAACTTCAGCTAATTATGATATTTTTATATATGTCAGCACAAATTGGCTGGAATACAGTTAGTGCTTG